>JAWNMY010000090.1:11012500-13717500 GCA_035043505.1 Drosophila setosimentum | reverse complement strand
AGTAAATAACATACATTGCTTTTATCATGAAGGTTAACACTAAACATGAGAGTTAATTATACGTATATTGAATTTAATAAGCGAATTAACCATTTTATTTTAGTTTTTTATTCTTATAGAATATATGTATATATAATAAAAATGAACAAAAAAAATAATTTAATAGCTGGCTAGTAAGCGCAATTATTTAATGGTACATTTGACTAAGTCCTTTTTGACTAACACAGTAAACATAATTAAAGAAAATTAATAAAAAAAAAAAATACGTTTGGCTTTGTTAAAATTACTGGTATTAATGTTAGATTGATAACCCCATAGTTTTTCAAATAATTTGAAAAAATTCTTAAGTATTTATAAATCATTTTCTACATTACGAAAAATGTTCGAAAATGAGCTTTAGTTACAGTATTTAAACTTGCCCCATAGAAAATACGACCCAAATGAAACCAACACAATAGAAAGAAAAACCAAAATAAGTGAAATGAAATCACATTTTGTGTGTATTTGGTACGCAAAGAAATCATAATCATATGTTTAATAATAATATTATTAATTTTATAGCAATAAAAAAAAAAAAACATTAACAAACTGGTTTGCTGATCTTAATAATCGATGATATCATATCATAATAAATCGTACGTCATTATTGTAATAATAGAGGTAAAAGGTAATGGTGTGTTGAGGAAAGGGGGGAGGGGGGCGGCGGTGGAGGTGAGTGGGGCATTTCACACTTTAGGAAGATGCGTGTTATCCTTAGTCTAGTCTCGCATTTTAGCTTGCAATTTTGCTCAGTTATTATATGATGATGTATATAGGCATAACAATATTTGAAATATATATGTGTATCTGTATGTGTGTGAGTGTTTATGTTGGTATGTGTGTGTGACTGTAATGTATATAGAAATTAGTTTCTCATAGTTTTGCAACAGGGCGGCGATTGTTTGCATAAAACAGTGAGTGGTGCTTTTTTTTCTTTATCTTTTCGTTTGATTTTGTTATAATTCGCACACACACACATAAATACATATAGCAATATATATATACATATATATATACATACATATATATATATGCATGTGTGTTTGTGTCTGCATGATCTTAATTATACACTGCTTAAACATATTTGTTGTTGTTGTTTTAAAAAATAGGCGTTCGCATTGTAAAGCTACTAAAACTCTTCATACAATAGATTTATAACCATATTTAAACAATCAAAAAGCAAACGTTTAACATTTTAATTATAATTTTTCTTTAACAACTGCATCTGCTTGTTTCACATTATTGCATTATTACATTTTATTTTTTGCTTTTTATCATGAGCTGTTCATTATTCTTTAAATTACTTTAATGCTTTTTGCTAAAAAGGTACTTGAAGTGTATACACTTAGGGGGCAGGGCGAGTCCATTAATGAATGTAACTATATATCAATGTGTGGTGGTGTTGGTGTACATATGTGTGTGTGTGTGTGTGTGTGTGTGTGTGTGCGTGTGTGTGTAAATGAATTGCAGCATATTTTCAACTGTGTTCTGTCAGTACAGCATTGAGTTTTAATTTAGTCGTTTTGTTTTCATTTTTTTTTTTTAAATAATTTATTTAATTTATTTTTGCATCTGCTGTCAACGTTCAACAAAGATTTAAATATGAATTCAAGTTTTGAATTTTGTGAGCTGACAAAAAAGAATTAGATAAAATAAAAACTAAACCGAAAGTTTATAGTGCTTGTGCTTCTCTAAGCAGCAAGGAGGAAACGAAACAAATTCTTAACAAGGTTCGCATTAATTTTTAACTACAATATTTTAATGCCTAAAACCTAATTGTATTTAGTTTGTTGTTATTTGTTGTTTCTTGTGTTTTTAGCTTAGGGTACTAAATGTATCTTTGATTTAACATTTACTTGAGTGTTGCATGTTGTGTTCTTGTTGTTGTTGTTTTTTTTAGTTAGGATATTCGGATTGCTATGCTTGATTGGCCCGTGTTTGTTTTGTTGTTTGTTTGTTTTTTTTTCGTTTTTTTTTTTTTTTTGGTTGATTTTTGTTAGCACTTAAGTTAATAATATATAACATATGATAATTACAAATATAATAGTAATAATAATATATAGTAAGTAGTATATAACATGTAGCAATTTAAACAATTCTTTTTTAACAGCAGCTGCTGCATTCTACTTTCTCCTTTTTTCTTTTCTTCTCTTTTGTTTTGTTTTGTATTCTCTGCTAAGGACTCAATAATAAGGCGCTAAATGTTGTTGTTGTTTTTGTTGTTCTTGTTGTTGTTGTCTATATAAATGTGTGTATATATAAATATGTGTGTGTTTCACCTTTCTGCTCGTGGGAAACAAAAAACCAATACAAAGTATTTTGTTAAAGCAAATGTTACTTTTCTTAAACACTTTTCAGCTGATTTCTATACCCTTGCCAGAGAGGGCATTCTGATTTTATTCATTGAAGAAGATGTTTCTGCCATTTTTGTTTGTTGTTGTTTGTTTTTTTTTTTGTTTTTTTTTTATTACTTAGCACAATTTGTTACTTGTTGTTTTGATATACATTCTTTTGCTTTTCCACTTTCCATTTGATATACTGATATACTTCTGCTACCCTGGAAAAGTTGTTACCCTTCTTGTCTCTCATGTTTCTTGTACATTTGCTTACGTCATAAGTCTTGTACAAACAATTACAAATATTTATCGTGCCCATCTAGCACCATTAGACATTTTTGTGTTTCAGTTTCAGTTTCTGTTTGTTTTTGTTTTGTTGTTGTTGTTGTTTTTCTTTTTTCTCTCGTGTTCCACCAAGTGAGTTAAAAATTATTAAAAATGTTTTGCTATATATATATATATATATATATACATATATATGTATGTGCACATGTTATAAATTAAAAGCTAACAAAGAAAATTGCAACTATTAAAAATATATATAATGGCCAACAATTAAAAGGCAACGTGTTTGCCACTAAATCAAGTCCAATGAAAAATTAACAGCTAAAATTAAACTATAAAAAATAGTTAAAAAAAAAAAATAATAATAATATATATATATATATATATATATATATATATATATATATATATATATATATATGTATGTATATATATATATATATAATCGTAATCAAGAAAAACACCGCTCGATAACAAAAACATAAAAAGAATATGTAAAAAAAAATATTTGAAATAGGCAAAGCAAAAATATTTGACTAAATGCTCCATGTTGAATAGAATTCGCTTTAGAAAGAGACAACAAGCGCTGCGAGCGGGATGGTAGCTGAGGGAGCGAAAGCTACTACACCATACACATATCTGTGTATGTGTGCGTTCGTCGTTTGTATGTATATACATATATATATATATATATATATATGTATTTGTTTGTGTTAGTTTGTGTTTGTTTGCGTTTGTGTGTGTTTATGTTTGCCAGTTAGACAGGCGAGAGAGAGTCAACGGCCTGCCACTAGCTTTGCGCCACATTCACCGCATCCAGGCGGCCTTTCGCTTGATCTTGGTGCGCAGTCCCCGTAGTGGCTTCACTTTGCTCTTGGTCGCCACAGCATTGGCCATGGCAGCACTGAGCGAGAGCATTTGCTGCCCGCTGCCAACCGTTGCGATGCCGCCGCCAGCTGGCATACAGCTCAAACTTTGCATATATAAACTGTTTGCAGCACTGCTGCCCGTCACAGTTGGAGCCACAGTTGTGCTGTATGCCTCCTCGTAGAGCGGTCTCTGCTGCTGATGCTGCTGGTGCTGGATTAGCGCACCGGCGGCGGCCACATTGGCAGCGGCACTGCTAAGTAGCGCCATTTTGCTGCCGCTGCCATTTGTATAGACACCGGTGACCTGCTGATGCTGATAATGCTGATGCTGATGCTGATGCTGCTGCGGCTGATAGTGCACATCCATGTGCTGCCATTTTTCCTCCTCAACGCTGCGACTGGAGGCACGCTTGTGCGGTGAGCCATGGCTACTGCCACTGCTGCAATTGCTATGATAGTGCGTCGTTGCCGTCGACGAGCCGCACTCGACAATTGAGGAGCGCGATAGCGAGAGCAGGGCGTCGACACCATCACGATGCCGCTGCTGATCGGCCAGTTCTTCGGGCGTGATGTTATGACTGCAATTGAATTGAGAGCGCAACAATTAAATTAACAAACATTCTAAGCGATAGTTGTATGGAGACATTAGATAAACTCACTTCTCCTCGCTGCTGTCGTAGGCCGCATCGGAGCTGGCACAATTGCTATCGGCGCCATTGCCAACGCTGGGCTGTGTCTGCTGGCCGGCTTGACCATTGCCATTGGTCAGCGGCGTTGAGGCGCCACTGTCCGCATTGCTATTGCCACCCGCTGAGTAGGTGTGATCCTCACTGGGCGAACTGGTTATCACCGGTGCACTAAATGTATGGAAAAAAAGGTACACAATTCGTTAACGTTCATTAATCTCATAGTTGGCACATATGTGTGTACACAGACACACACACACACACACACTGTATGTATATATATATATATATATATATATGTATTAACAAGCGCCACAACAAAGCACCATTATAATTCCTGAGAATTTCATAATCAATAATGAAAATTGTACTTAAGCAACTTCGATAAGAAAACAAAAAAAAAATATATAAAAATAAAAATTTTTTGTCAATAATTAGTCAATATTGGAATTAGTGCCAATTAGCTTGAAACTTAATATGCGTGTTTCAAAAAGTCTTCAAATCTATCTATACAAGTCTACTACGTGTCTATATTTCTCACGTTTTCATTTTCCATTTTACACTCACCCATTTTGATATGATTCACCGAAGGCTTTTGATCCGTGTTTAAGGAAAAGCATCGCCGCCGCTGCGTGAACATCATCGATGCTGTCAGCGCCGCAGTCGCGTGCCAAACGCTCAAAATTGAAGGCACAGACGGGAACAGTTGATGCCGGAACAGCTCCAGCTGCAGGTTCAGGTCCAGTTACTAATCCAGCTCCATTGCCAGTTGCATTTGAAATGACATAGCTGTACTTGCCATTGTTATTGTTATTGTTATTGTTATTGTTGTTGTTATTATTATTATTATTGCTGTTGTTGCTGTTGTTGGTGTTGTTGCTGCTGATGTTGTTGTTGTTATTGTTGTTGTTGTTAGTCACATAATCGCCAGGGAGCTCCTCGTTTAAAACATCAAAGAGCAGTGGCGGCTCCTCAATATTGCGAAATGCCTTGGACAGATTGGGAAATAGTTTTGGATCGAAGCGAACATGGCTGCCACCAGCAGCATTGCCGGCGGATGTTGGCGTGGCGGGATTGCTGATGCCACCATTTGGACCATTGGCCAGCGCCAATGACCCGTTAGCTTTGGCGGGCGTAACAGGCGTTGGCGGCACAACGGCGGCGCCATCCAAGCTGTCATAGCTAGCGATGCCGCTGCCGTTGCCGCCAGCATTAGTGCCATTTGGACTCTTGAGCATGGGGCTAATCTTGTCGACGGCCGAGTTGGGAAAGTAGGGTGATCGATTGAGGGCCTGCATGAGATTTTGACGCTGTTGCGGCTCAACGCGCCACAGCGAACCCTTGCCCATGTTCGGCGCCTTCTCCACCTTCACAAAGCTCTTGTTCAGCGACAGATTGTGCCGCACGCTATTCTTCCAGCCATTCGGCGCCGTTTTAAAATACGGAAAATGTTGCACGATCCACGCATAAATTTCCTTCACTGGCAACGCCTTCTCATTCGAGTCCTCAATGGCCATGAATATTAAGGAACTGCAATATACAATTATTTCATTTTACACATTTAGTAATTGATGCCTAAATTATATGTAATTCATATATATATATATATATATATATGTGTATATGTATATATATATATATATATATATATATATATATATATTTGGTCTTACCTAAAACTATATGGCGGCTTGTTATTGGTATGCACGAACGGATCGTATGGCACATTGTTGGGATGCTTTTGCTTTTGAGGCGTGTTATTGCTATTGATAATATTGATGTTGTTGCTGTTGCTGTTGCTGTTGTTGTTGTTATTATTATTGTTATTGTTGCTGTTATTATTATTGTTGCTGTTGCTGTTGTTGTTGTTGCCATTAGATGTGCTGCCGTAACTGCCGCTAGTAGATGAAATGTTGTTATTGCTGCTGCTGCTGTTGTTAATATGGTTATTGTTGTTGCTGTTGCTGTTGTTGTTGTTGCTGTTACTATTGTTTTTGGTCAAAGGATGATACTGAGGCGTGCTGGTGTTCATCCGCGTCGCGTTGCCCAACACCAAATCGAACTCCTTCAGCGAATCCTCATTGTCATAGCTGGCGTAGCTGTTGGGACTACGCTGATTGAGGTTACCAGAGGCGGCAGTCGAACCCGAAACTGAACCGCAACCGGAACCGGAACCAGAACCATTATGTGCCGCCGTTGGCGTTGTGGGCTGTGGCGGTGGAGACACCGACAGCTGCAAGGCACCAGATCGGGACACCACCGCACTGTAGTAGGAGCCAGGCGGCAACAATGCCGCACCACCCGGCGGCGTCTCCGGTGAGGCAATATTGGCGGGCTGTTGTTGTGAGCTAAAAGACAGACAAACCAAGTTCATTAGCTAATTGTGCAGATCCAGAGAAAGTTCCAGATCGCATACAGGCCCCGCCCCCTAACGATAAACCTAATCTTCACTTACGAGTACAACTCAGACTCAGATCTTGTAAGGCTCTGAGTCGATTTATATATATACATATATATCGCATAGTCAGAGAGGTAGAGAGAGAGAGAGAGAGAGAGAAAGTGGGAGATTTTTTTTTAATTGCCAGAGAGAGAAACAGATTGAAGATGGATTAGATTGGATTTGATTAGATTGGATTAGATTGGATTGGATTGGATTGGATTGGATTGGATTGTAAACTCTGGTGCAGCTAGTTGAAGCTTAACTTTGCATTTGACATTAGCCATAGAATCGTTTAGGAATTTGACACCCTAACACGAGGCATGGGGATATGAATGATCTGGGTTAACGAATGTTTGCAACGAGATGCCAAACTTACATGACATGCGGCTGTTGCAAGCTGCTCACATGGCTAACGAAACTGTAGCCCGACTGCAGCGTTGTGGTGCTGACCAACGTTGAGGGTGTCGTAAGCTGTTCGCTAGTGGTGCTAGCGCTGGTGATGATGCTGCTGCTGTTTGGCGGCGTTGTGTAGTTAACAGCATCAAAGACCGCCTTGAAGCTGCTGGTTTTGGGCAGCGGACTGCTGCCACCGTTTACGGCTGCGGTCGATGAGCCCGATGCTGAGCACGAGCTAAGCGTTGAGTTGTTTGAGGTGGCGGGTGAGCTGACCACAGTTACTGTTGATGCCACCACATGACTGTTGCTGTTATTGTTGTGGTTGCAATTGTTATTGTTGTTATTGTTATTGTTATTGTTGTTGTTGTTGTTGTTGCTTATGGTACTGGTGCTATTTTGATCAACATGAACATTCATCTTCTCACGCAAATATTTCTTGTGCGGATGATGCGTTGTTGTGTTGCCAGTTGATTTGTAGGCAGTGGAAACTGTTGCACTCGTCCCATTGCTGCTAACAAATATTTGTTGCTGTTGTTGCTTGACGCTTGCTACTGCTGTTGTTCCGGCCATAAAACTATTGCCTGTTGCAATACGCGGCAAATAGCCGCCGGCAGCAGACGCCGCTGCTGCTGCCGCTGCTACGGTGGCCGCATTCACTTTGCTCGCTGCTTTATACTCGACAACGGTGGTGGTACCGCTAGGTCCCTTGTGCACCGTTGTGGTGCTATATAAGGCGGGTGGTGCTGTTGTTGATTGTTGTTGCTGTTGTTGCTGCTGTTGTTGTTGCTGCTGCTGCTGCTGCTCGTTTGATTGCTCATTGGCATCGCCATGCAGCGGCAGTTCTTCGATTAAATCGCTAACTAAACAAATATTGTTGCCCAGTGTGCTTGTGGTTGTCGTCGCTGCTGTTGTTGTGTTTGGTGTCGATTTGAGCGCCAATGCACCGCAGCGTTTGACTTGAGCTGTTGTTGTTGTTGGTCCTGCTGCTGCTGCTGCTGCTGCTGCCGCCGCCGCTGCTGTTGTTGTTGTTGTTGTTGTTACAATGCCTTTGATCAGATTGCTATCATTTAGCCAGGACAACGGACGCAGCTCACCATCGTCAGCAACAGAAGATGCCAGTGCTGCTGCAGTCGTGCCCAAAGCATCAGCTGAGCTCAGTTCCAGCGGTTCGGTGGCTAGTAACACAATGCTGCCACCGGTTGAACCAGTGGCAGCACCACCACCACCACCACTAGCAGCAGCAGCAGTGCATACTGCCAATGGTGGTGCACTGTTTTGATATGTTGCAAAGCCGTCGCGATGCACGAAAACATATTTTGAGCCGGAGCTCATGTGCCCGCCGTGCCCGTTACCGTGTCCGTGTCCGTGTCCGTGCCCGTGTCCGTTCGTTGACGGTGCTGTGGTTGCCGCCGTTGGGCCAGCCACGCTGCGATAACCGTGCGTGGCAGCTGCTGCTGCTGCCACCACCGCTGTGGTTGCGGCTACTGCCGTTTGAAGTTGGCCTCGAAATTGGCTCAAATCGTGTTGTGTTAGCAGCTGTGTAGGATTATCTGTTGACATGCTGCTAATTCGATGATATAGATAAATAGAGGGACAAAAAAAGAGAGAGAGAGAGAGAAAGAAAAAGTGTTTAATAATATGTGAAAATCAAAAATGTACATTTCAAAGCTATTGATAACTAATTAAATTGCTCAGTTAATATATTTTTTTTTATTCGATTTTGTCTCTTTTATTTTTTATACCAAGTCAGCATTTTGAAACTGTAATATTATTTGGATATATGTATGTATGCAGTATACGTATACACGTTAGAATCTCAAATTACGACTTGTCTATTGAAATGTTATTCAACCGAAGGCATCATATATTCATGTATGTATGTATGTATGTACATGTATATTTTTTCAAAGAACAAACACAAACCGAATTGATAACCATTTGAGAGACTCAAAATTCGCTTTACGTCGTTTTGATTTACGTCGTAATTTTGGATTGGATCGCAGCAAAATGTTAATCATGTGGCATTCCTCCTTTGCATTTATTACATATATGTTAGGAGGTATATAGACACTGTATTCGGCACATTCGTGCACCTTTATACTTGATATCGCGCTCTAACGCTCTTTTTTGATTGTGTGCTTTAATTTATCAGAAATTGGTTATAAAATCAGCTAATAAAAACCAGCACATGTTAAAAAAAAATTATTTTGTACAAATTTTTATCGGCGTGTCTTTCAGTTTCAATGTGTTTTCTATTGTATTTTTGTATTGCATCCATTAATGCGAGTACTCACTGTACCGCTGTGGATAATAGCAAATGCTTCAAGCTCCCAATGGCCACCAAACGGTGGTCACATTTGTACATACATACTTACACATGCATGCATATATACACAACCAAATGTGTATGACTGTGTATGTGTGTGTGTTTGTGTATGTGTATGTGTGTGTGCCTAAGTAAAATGCTAAACGCTTTACGCAATCAACGAACGACGCAGCCTTATTCTATGTTTGTGTTTTGTTTAGTTTCCTTTACTTTTTTCTATTTCATTTGCAATCTTTTTTCAAAACAGAATTTTTATTGCTTTTAATTTACGCGTGTAGTTTTTTGCTGTTCTCTATGGATCGATGTGTGGCTGCGACGCCGGCAGCGCAACTCACGTTCACCTGCTGCTGCTGCTGCTGCTGCTCCTGCTTTTCATATTTTTGGGGCTAGTTTATTACGAGTTTGTGCATGTGTGAGTTTGCCGCTCCTCGCTTTCCACCCATATTCGCACTCCCTCTCCCTATCTATCTATCTCCCTCTGTCGCATTCCCATTCAGTGTTTGTGTGTGTGTCTTTATATTTGGGATTATCTTATCAACATTTGCATTCTAGTTGCTAGTTTGCTGTCGCTTAAACAGTAATTTCGTTTGTTCTTTAAGAGCAGGTGAAGAAAAGAGGCGAGAAAGTAGAAATAGAAAGAGTATGTACATATGCATTAAAATATGTATGCACATACATATGTCTGCATGTATGTTAAAATTTGACGAATTATTAAAGAACCTTGGTCTTTTGGATATTAGAATTTTCGCAATTTTGAATTTTAAACCAATCAGACTAAAAATCTTTTTGAAATGAAAACATTTTTCAAACACTTGAACAAACAAAATGTATGAATTTCTTAAGTGCACTCAAGACACCAGTTGTCAACATTTGAATAAATATTTGCGGGCAGAGATGGAGATATGAAACAAACACTTTGCCTAATGCACGCCCCAGAAACAAATATTCATTTGTTTTTATCCAAAACTTACATATATTTATATTTATTTCGATTTCGATTTTGAAGCACCTGTCAAAATCATTCATAAATATATCAAAGATAATTTAAGGTTCAATAATAGGGGAGAAAGGGAAAAAAAACACGGCATGCGCTCATCTCAAAAAAATTGTCTAAAAGGTATGATGAGGTATACCACTGTAAATGTATTATTATTTATTGATTTTTATTGGCTACCAACAAAATTACTTTGACAGAAACAAAAACAAAGACATTAACACGGCAAGTGCAAAACGAGCGCGCCACAACAAAAGCGAAAAGCGTAAAAAAAAAAAACAAAAACAACTAAACGAGTCACAACAAACGAAACGAAGAGGACAGCAAAGCGCAAAAGCAAAAGCTTAACAACAACAACAGTTTAAACTAAGCGCCACACAAAGTTATTTTACAGTCGCATTCACAAATAACACCACACATATGTACATGCATACGTATATGTGTATGTACATATGCATGTATGTACCTCTTGACAGCTGTTCTTGTTGTTGTTTTTGGTCGGCCGCAACACAAGCCAAACGCGATACGTTAAAAAAGCTTGCGACGCAATTTTGAAAGTTTGCGTCGTCGTCTTGGCAACTTTTTATAAACAAAATACAACAACTATAATTTGCACACATAGCGCCTCGGAGAGCTACGCGACAAACGAAAACGTGGTTTGATTACGCTGTCGCCCATTTTTCAATGTGTCTTTCTACCTTTGCCATAATTAATTTGCTAAAATAGAGGCACACAATCCCAAATACACACACATTTTTTCATAAAACATTGCAATTTGTTCTTTCTCTCTCCCACACACACACACATACACACAATTTGAGCTGCCGTCGTGACGTGTGCCAAACACAAAAACAATAAACTATAAAGAAATGCCGTTTGTGGCTGTAGCCGCTCTAACTCTCTCTCAATTTCTCACTCTCCCGTCCGTTCTTGCTGTTACCTCGCTCAGGCTTTGCGTTAGTCTCTCTCTCTCTCTCTCTTTGTTGTTTATCTGCTTTTCCTTTGCATTGGCTTTTGTTTGTTTTTTTCTTTTGTTTTTGGAGCACAAACAGCAAATGGCGCAGTTTCAGTAAGAGAGCCGAGAGCGGAAAGCGGAGCGCGCGCGTTTATTTAAGCCGTCGATTTGTTGTTATTATTAAGCTTTTGTGTTTCGTCTTCACCTTCGTTGTCGTCTCCGCCACTACCCGAGATTAGCAACAGACGCTGTGCACGCTCCGCTCTGCTCCGTCAGCTGTCAGTTTTTCGTTCTAGAAACGTCAACCGCTGCTGTTACGCTGCTGCCGTTGCGCCTCTCTCTCAGTGTGACCTATGAAACTTTTGAATGGCGAACAGAGGAGTTGACGACGACGCTTTCCATGCCGTTCTCTATGCAGCTAATGTTGACGTGTTTGTTGTTGTTGTTGTCATAGTTGTTATTGTCATTGTTATTGTTAATGTCACCGTTAAATTGCCAGCCCTCAGCTGGAGGGGGCGTGCAGTTCTAACTCTTGCTGCTGTTTTTATTGTTGTTGTTAACAAAAAAAAAACAACAAGGGAATACAAAAAAGAGAAGCTAAGCAAAACTTTAAAAGACAGTTGGGCCAACTGTACTTGCTGCTCTCGTCGGTATTGCCGCTGCTGCTGTTAAAAACGCGAATAAAACGCGCGCAATGCTTTGTAGTTGTATAGATGAATCATACACGAGCACAACACACAAACACACACAAATGTCACACAGAAGCAAAAACAACAAGAGCAATAACAATAGCAAGAACAACAACAAAATGAACTGCGTGTCAATCACGTTAAAATTAACAACCACAATCTATTTCTTCATTGGTGAAAATGTATTTAGGGATATGTGTTAAATGAGCTGTTTCCTCTTTAAATATAAAATGATAAATACACATGTATAGTGAAATAGAAAAAAAAAAATATTAATAATAAGTGTGGGAAATGACCGAACAGTTTATAACAAACTTATTTCCATGGATAGTACAGCGAAGGAGCGAGCGAGAAAGTGTCCAATACTTTGCTAATATGCCTTGTTTACCTATCTCCATTTCAATCGCTCTCCACATAAATAATAACAAAAAACAAAACAATTCACGTAACGACAACGGGACAGACAGACGCGAGGCGAGAGCGAGCTTTGCATATTTCCGGCAGCGCAACAACAACAACAACCAACAGCTGGCCAAGCATTTTTTGAGAGCTTTTTAATGGCGACGGCGTCCAATGACATATGCTCCCCCTCTCTCTCTCACACACACTCTCTGGCGCTCTCTTTCTCCACTGTTTGTAGATGGTTGTGTTTGTGTGCGTTGTTGAAATATAAACAAAAATTCTTAAAGTTTCTTTTATTACGATTGCGTTTGGTTGCGGAAAACTATCGAATATAAATGAAAAGATTTCTTTTGTCATCAAACACATGACAAATGGAATTTTGCATTTCAAACTGTGTGCAATAAAAGAAATTATTTAAATATATATCTTCGAGTCTACTTTCATTTGTTTATTTTCTTTTTCTTCTAATCTTTCAGTTTATATAATGTTGTATGTGTTTTGCTTATGTGTAGCTAGTTTTTTATTTAGTTTCTGAACGCTATTCTTTTATGTATGTACATAAGTATGTACACACACACATACATATATATTTCAGAATTTTCTCGGGCCTCAGAAAGAAGAAACAGCAGCAGCGAAGCGACAACAACAACATCAACATCGAAAAGCTGAACGGCAACCACGCGGCGTATACGTAACCCCATGCATACAATTTGCGGTGCGGGTGTCTAAGTGTGTGTCTGTGTGTGCGTGTACATGTGCATGTACAATGTGGATGAATACCTATATATATACAAATATATGTATATATAAATATAAATGTATATATACATAATATATATATATATATATATATATATACATATATATATATAAATATATATATGTATATATACGTGTGTGTCTGTGTTAGTGTTTTGTGATGTCTTCACGTTGGGTCACACGTTTTTGCATTACGTATACGCCTCGTATGAAGACAGCCACAGTCAAAGAAAATGGTGAAACACACACACACACACACACACACACGCACGCACGGACACACACATGCCACACTTTACAGCACAACTGATAAGACAACTAATAGCGAACATTCAAAAAATGCGCAATATCAATATCAAGAAAAATAAAAACAAGAAAATAATGAACAAATAATTGACAAACAAAAAAAAAATTTGAAAAAAAAAACAACTTTTAACTAATTCGGAAGACAGGGGGAGTAGAGAGCATAAAATAAACGCGACAAGGCCGCTTTGTTGTTGTTGTGCTCACGTTTTTATGTGTGCCAGTGTGTGTGTATGTGTGTCGCCATGTTATTGTTTTCATTGTTGTGTTGCATATTATTTTTCTTTTCACACTCTGGTTCTAATTGTTGATGGAATTGAAAAATTAGTACAACTAATTTAAATCAATTATTTGTGAAAATTTAATTTATTGTTTTTAATCTTTAATATTTAAATTACTATAAAAACTATTACTATTAAATCCCCCTCCCTCTCTCTGTCTCTCTCTCTCTCTCTCTTTTTCTCTCTCTCTGTGCCTCTGCGTCGTTCTCTCTTTCAGTGAAGCTTTCAATCTCCTCACACACGCACAATGCGTAGCACTGCTCTCTCTCTCTCTCCCTCGCTCTCATTTTGACACACACACACACACAGATGCTCTGCTGAATTTTCAACGTGGTTTTTTACTTATTTTGTATGTATTTTTATACATTAGAGGCGATTTTGCGAATTTCTTATTTTTTCAGCATTCAGATTATGAAATCGAGCCACAGATTGAGACGTTTACGTTTAAAGAAAACGACACAAAAAGAAAAACCGAAAAGAGCAACACATTGCATATTTTTTTTTTGTTATTCTTTTTTTATGTTTTTTTTTTTTGTTTTCTTATTGGTGTACTTCGTGCCTACTACGACGACGACTCCCACTTTGAACGCTCTCGCGGATTGTTGGCACTCTCTTCCACTTGTTTAAGATCACGCTCCTTTGACTACGCAGACACAGACTCACAAACGATCACACAACACTTATATATGAATATATATATATATATATAATATTTTATATATATATATATATATATACATATATATATACATATGTATACATACAACTGTTTATTGTTGTTGTTGTGGATGATCAACACATACCTTTTCACTAGAAAAACTCACGACGTCTTCTTCCAAACATTCATTTGGCACACACAGAAAAAAATTATTAAATTTCTGTTTGACTTTTATAAAATAAACTTTATTTTTTGTTTCTATTGAAGCTTTTCACAATTCGAACTGAACTGTAAAGCACGCGAGCAGACAAGCGAATGAAGCGAAACGGCGGCATCAGCAGCAGCACCAGCAAATGAAATGCCGAAACGAGAAACACACACACACACATTCACGAGCCGACGTAACAAAGACACGTAAGTTGGCGATGTGTGAGAGAGCCGGCATGCAACATACAAAGTCAAAAGCGCGTCGTAAACAACAACAAGAAAGCTTGATTTGACATCCAAAGAGAGATAAAGATAAAGAGCGTAGGAGAGAGCAAAGGCAAAAAATAGTATATCTTTGTGTGTGTGTGTGTGTGTACTTGCTTGCGAGTGGGAGCGCTAGCGCATGACATTGCCATTTATTGAAAGCTGAGTAACAGCAGCAACAACAAAACAAACGACGTTAGCGTCGGCATCGGCATCGGCGTCAACGTCGACCTTATGGACGCGATTTACACGCAATTTGTGCATGTGCTTTGTTCAAAAAGGATAACAATAGCAGAAACAACAACAACAACAAATAGCAACGGCAGTCAGCAGTCAGTCACAACAAACAGCTGTTTGGGTTAGGCCCTAAACACAAGTGTGCCTCATTTGAAAGAGAGCGACGGGGGCGAGGCTTTTGTTGCTGGCTCATTTACGATCACTATTCGATTATCAACAACCACAAACACAAGAAGAAGAAGAAGAAGAGAAAGAAACATGTTAATATCGAGCGGTTTGATGATAAGCCAAGCATTGCAAATCGAATATGAATGTTAATTGTTGTTTTGTATGTTATGCAACAAAACATACCGACTAAAAGCTATAAGCAAACTACAAAATTAATTCTGTTTAAATAGCTAAAGCATAATTTGTTGACTATTGAATGTCAATGACTAATAGTATCAAGTAATAACATTCATCAATTAATAAATACCTGTAGCGTTAGGATATATTCATATCCATATACATATTTATATATATATATATATATATATATATATATATATTCAAAAGAGAAGCGATAGCCTGAAATGCACACATATGTAAACACGCACACACGCATATTGTTGTTTATTCCTTCAAGCTGCTATTTGCCATTTGCATAATGAAGTGCAAAACTTGATTACCCAATAAATAATTAAGTTAAGTTAAAAAAAAATGCGACAAAGCGTCAACACGTGCGCTGCCAACGCAGCAAGGCAGCGACGGCGACAGCGGTCGCAGCAGGAAATACAAGAAGCCCAAAAGCGAACGGCTGAGCAAAAACAAAAATAATAATAAAAAGCTTACACAGACAGTAATCAACAGCGAGAGCTGAAAAGCTCAGCCAAATGCAGCGCAGGCATTTATTGTGCTTGTTGTTGTTGTGTTATTTAGCAAATCTAAGCAAGCGGAAAAGAAAAATTGAAAAACATCATTGTATTTGCCTGGCGTGCTGCTTCTTCTTTAGTTTCTTTTGTTTAAAAATAAATTAAACATTTATTTTGGTTACGCACAAAAACAACGCTACGCAAACGAAAGCGAGAGAGAGAGTGTGTGTGTATGTGTATATATATTTATATATAAATATGTATGTATGTAGGTACGTGTGTGTGTGTGTGTGTGTGTGTGTGTGTGAGGCGGAGAGTGCGATGAGAGCAAACCAAGTTTTGCCGGCTTTTTGGGGACTACGTAAAAGGGGGCAGCAACTGCAGCCTCAGCGGCAGCAGTGATAACTAAAAAAAAAAAAGCGCATCAAACAAAATCGTCAACTAAAAATAAACACACAACATTGTTGTTGTAGTTGTAGCTGTTTGTTGTTGTTGTGGGTTGTGCTGCTTTAGCATTAGGTGAGAGAAAGAGAGAGAGAGAGCGAATTGTTTTTGGCTTACGTTTGCTGGTGCTGCTGTTGCTCTGTTGCCAGGCGCTAGAGAGAGTGCAGCGCTGCGCTTTCCCCTCCCCTTCCCCTGCACACTTCCCCACCTCCCTCTACTCTACCAGCCACACACCATTTACGCGACTCACTCGAGTTGAGTGACAGTTCTTGGGCAATTTCAATTTCAATTGATTTCGTCGCTTTCAAAATAACCGCTTGTCATGTGCGTGCCTCTATACATATACACACATACATACATATATATGTGTCTGTGTGAGTGTGTATGCTTTTTGGCTAAGCACATTGCCAGCATTAGAACAACAACAATAGCAACGGCAACAACAAAAACAATTTGGGTCAACCACAATTAATTTTACTAAATATAGCCAAAAGGCATTTGCTGCGTTTTGCACTACCAATAACAACAACAACAACAACAACAAGAACAACAAAGCTCCAAGCTCTGTTGATAACTGACGAAGAAGAACAAAGTAAACAAGTAAGAGTGCTGTAGTCGAGTTAACTCGACTACGATATACCCTTAACCCAGTTATTAAACATATTCTATTATTATTGGCAAATTCCCCTTTAAAAAGATTTACACTAACACGTAAAACACGCAATCGTAAGTAGCGGGGCTCATGCCATCCCTTTCTCACACATGCGCTCGCATATTTATGCATACAGAAAATGCTTGCGGCTGCTGATAGAAATGAGATCATTATGAGAATACATTTTCGACTATAACTTGGATGTTTCTTATCCGATCTTGACGAAATTTGGGCATTTGATCAAGAGTATGCATATGCATATCATGTATTAATTAGATTCTGCCTTTAAAATTGTGGCATTTATTGCTATCGGAAATTTAATTTATCGATAATTGACAAACGAAGGCAGTTATCGAAATAATAAATAATAAAAAAATAATACAAATAACGCAAACTTGTACTGCGCCTGGTATACGAGAACCTATATTCCAAATTTGTCTCTAGCTCTTACAGTTCCTGAGATCTGCGTGTTCATACAGACGGACAGACGGACGGACGGACAGACGGACATGGCTATATCGACTCGACTATTGATCCTGATCAAGATTATATATACTTTGTGGAGTCGGAGATGCTTCCTTCTGCCTGTTACATACATTTGCACAAAACCATTATACCCTTTCTACCCATTTTTAATGGGTTAAGGGTATAAAAAGAGAGCGAACACGAGAGACAGAGAGCGAGAGAGAAAGAGAGAGAGCGAAAGCGTCGCCGGTGAAAAGAGATAGAAACAGAGCAGCAGGTTAACTTCATCTCCCCCACCAAGAGAACCAGTTTTACTACAAATTGCGCTTAACTGTAAGATGGCTTAATTGCACACCCGACAACATTGTCGAATGGCATCTGACATCTGCACAAAATGCAATTTAAAAATTGATATTCATTACATATAACTTGGTGAACACTAAAAAAAAAAAAAGATTATTTATTTAAAGTATTTACGATGCTATAGTTTTGATATTAAGTTAAAAATTGGAAAATACCACCACAACTTACAGACTTTAAAAGCATTTTCTTTTTACCGAAAATACATAAGTATATATATTTATTTTTTATCGACAAGTTGTACCTTTGATTGTTTACAAGCGTATCATCCGTTTGTTTGTCTTTGCCCTTCAGTCGAATAAAACTAACTCAAACCAATTGGCACACAACATACCAGAGCAAGAAGAAGAGGCAAACAGAAGAAAAGAGTGTGATAAACGTTTTCAACTAATTAGCACATTCGAAACGTTGGCAATTATTCAATGCAGGGACAACTACAAACTGAACTGCTTATAAACCACTCATATAAATACATACAAATGTACACATCGTGAGTGCAAACACAAATAAAACTTTTAGTATAATAATATGCATGATTATCATCCAAATCGCACCAGTTATGCACAGAACAGGCCTGATCTGTGGAGAAGTCGCCCAAATTAAATAAATCCATACGAACGTAGATTCGTTGTCGAGCTTTGTCTAATTTGGGGGCAGCTGATGATGTAGATGTACATATATACTTATATACATATACATATACATATATACAGATGTATGCACAATACATTTGTAGACTTCACATCCACGTGACGAGTTATGCTTAACATTTTGTAAGGAATTAACATTAGTATTTGCATCCGTTAAATTTTATTTGTGTATTCTCAGTATTTAAACTGATGGAATTATTGAATATTTACTTGATTTTTATTGTGCAAATGCATATTAAATTGTAAAAGTCTGCTTATTGTTGCAATTTAACACTTTTCACTTCTTATCTTTTTTTTTTAGTTTCGCTCTTGACATTTCTGTCGCCTGCAGCAAAAAACGATTGTGGTGTAGAAAGAGCCTGTTGCGATATCTTTTGCTTTGTGTTTTGCCAATAAGAAATTAAATGCAATTATTTAATTCCAAGTTTGTTTATTTATTTTTTTATTATTATGATATACATAAGGTGAAATACCAAAATATATTTAACAAACAAATTGTTCATTATTTCCACTTTGTTTTATGTTCGCTAAATGCTCGTTTCTGAGCTCGATTAGGTAAATGTTCGCTCGCAATTTGGTCTGCTGCGTACACGCACACAAACACACACACACACACACAGACACATACAAATCCATACATATGAATGTATATCTTATCGCGCTAATAACACAAAGTTGTTTCTTGTCGCTGTTTATTGTTGTTGTACACATACACACACATACATATATACATACATATATAGCCTGTGAGCTAAATGCATACAAACATACATCCGAACATACATAATTATTTTCATTTTTTATGTAATCAACAAACAGCGGCCACATGCGGCGGCAGCGTCGACTGCTGCCTTTTGCTTCTTCCCTCCTTAACCAAGGTTCTCAAAAAAAGCATAGAACACAGAAAACAAAACCACGCATAGCGTGCGAGGTGCAAAGTCAAATCGTCAACAAAAAAAGAGAAGACAGAGAGCAGTGAGAGATAGAGAGAGTGAGAGAGTGAGTGGAGAGAGCGCCCAAATAGCCGTGAGTTGGTTATGTGCCTAGTGGGTGGGCAACAAAAAGTGTCGCCTGTCAATGCATGCGTACGGTGCTCTTCCTCCCTGCCATACATCCTTCTGTATGTAAGTCAAAAATGATGATATGTACACATACATACATACATCACATTTAATTAGTTATTAATGGGCGCGCGTTGAAGAATTTCCAATTGATTTTTAAGTCCGAAATTGACAGTGGCACGCACAAAGAGCTTAAGAGACCCCTCCAAGTTGCATAATCTCAGTTGCCCAACCCCACCCCCGTCTCTCTCACTCTCTCTCTCTCTCGATTGATATTGTTGCTGTTTACGTTGCTACTAATTGCACAAAGTTTTTATTTTGTTGTTCTTGGTGTACTTTGCGTTGATCAAGCAAGCAAAGCAAGCAATAACCAGACAACGACGAGGTCGAGGCGACACGACACGATGCGACGCTTTATCAGACATTCAAATTCCGACACAAACAATACAATTGCGACTCTCAATACTCTCTCGCATGAAAATAGTGTACAGTGAAGAGCAAATCGAAATAACAATACAAATCCATGAAAGGCTGATCGCGAAAACAACAACAACAATAATAGTAATAACAACAACAAACAATCAAACAATTTCGCTGAGCACGAACAATAACAATAAAAACAACAACAACGACAACGGCGTCGTCATGGGACGCCAACGACGACGTCGAAACGTTGTTGCCGTTGCTCTGTTTCTATTTTCTTGCTGACGCAGCAGACGTTATTGACAGAGAGAAAGAGCGAGAGAGCGGCCCACTGTCTCTCTCCCTGTTCAACAACAACAACAACAACACCACACTGAAACCGAAGACGTTTGGGACGCCACTGTAGATAGTGTATCCCGTTTACTTAGAAGTGGATGGATGCAAATCAATTGAATATTTATATTTTATGTATTTAATTCCTTTTCAGTTTAGTATTTTTTTTACAAATGACTCACAAAAAAAAAGTCTACAATTTTGTTCTTCAAATTTGAAATGAGTAAGCACGTGACGTCACACATAATGTAAGTACATATATACATACATATATATATATATATATATATATATATATATATATATATATATATATATATATATATATATATATATACATAATTCTTCAGGTATAGATGTATTTACTCACGACACAACAAATTATTTATTGTGGCCTTCTCAGTCACATTTATACATACATATTTACCCAACTACAAAAATTAATAGAAAGAAAAAATAAAATAAAATGTACTCGATTATTTATTCGTATGTTATGCACAGCAACACATAAGTTACACAGATTAAAAAACGCTGTGGTTGCCATAACATTGATGGGCAGCACTGTAGCAGAAAGTACAAATGCGGGCGACAATATTAGCGGTCACCCCACCCCCCCATCTCTTAACACAATCCCCACCCCTAACCTCTTAACTTAACACTAAACGCTGTTGCAGTTGCATTTCAATTTCAATTGTTGCTACCACCGTTGCCGGCCGCTTGCTGCGGGCCACTGCAGCGGGGGGCGTCAAAATAATAATAACAACAACAAACCGCAAAACAGACGCGGGGGTCGCTGCTCGCATTCGGCTGCAGCAGCGTTTTTTTTATTTTTTTTTTTTTGTTGTTGGTGTGACCAAAATTTTGTATCTGTAAATTTACGCGCACCACACACACGTATACTCTCCCATAAAATTAAATTTATCTACGTTTATTTTTGTGATGTTTTGTATTTTGCACTCACGTTTTGTTGTTATTTCGTCAGTGACAGTTTCGCTGTCTCTCGGCTCTCTCGCGCAACGTTGACGTTGTCAGCACGCACTGCGCTGCGCTCTCCTCTCCTCCTCCGTTTCTTTTGTGGGCGGCACTTGCAAACCTTATTTTTAGTTGTTTTATTTTTTAACGCAATTTTCTGTCTTAGTTGTTATTCTTCTTTGACGTATCGACTAATTAATTAACACAGCACACGAACGCACCACAATCAAATGTGCTAAGCTCAAAAAAAAACAATGACAAAAAAACTTTAAAAAATAAAAAAAAATACGCAAAAGTTATTTAAGTTTTATGTTTGCGCATTATTTCAAATGAAAGTCATCAGAATTAGCTGTGTTGATATTGAGAAGCCAAGTGGTGTTTGTTATTACTATTACTTCATTTACTTTTATGCTGTGCAGTCTGTCGACACCGCACGTCCGCTGCGCTGAAAGGCAGAATGCAAAATGGATAGAATTGAGAGAACGCTAACCGAGCCGACAACGAAACGACTAACCAAAGAACAACTAGCGTTCACAAGCGAGCTGCTCGTAGAAGATACCCTGTACACACAAATTTGAGACGTCAGTTGCCTTCTATAGTATTAGTATTATATAGTATTAGAGTATATAAAGAAATGATTTTCTGGACCCGTATGACTTTAAATGGCGGCTGGAAATGATTCCGTTTGCCGGGATACGCAAGTTTGTATCTTCATAATACCCGTTTCAATTATTTGTGTACAGAGTACAAGGCATAAACACGAAACGAATGTCACAATGGGACAAATTTTTGTGATTTTCATTTAAATAGATTTTCTGAATTTTGGCGTAGCTGTGAACCCTGTGCTTCAGCAACAACAAGTACAAGTTTTAACGATAGTCTTACAGTTTTCAAATGTTTCAAATAAATGTTACCCATACTGTTCAAATTGAATTTGTTAAATATTTGTCAGCAACATTGTTAAAAATCCTGTATACATCCAATGTCGCCCACTGTGCAATAGAGAGAATTACCTAAACTGTCGGCATTTCATCTGCTTCTGTGTGTGTGTTTTGCCGCTCTCGCCGTCAGACTTTCTGTTTGTTATTGTTGCTGTCGGTGGCGCTGTTGTTGCGACTTGTCAACACATTTACGCGCTCTGACAACTACAGCATTGCCAGCTAGTTTCAATCCAAGCATTTTATTTTTTTTATACATGTGTAACTCATAAAAATGTACAACTCTACATTGCAAAAAGTTGTTTATGTGATCTTGACTCAAACACACATGAGAGCGTGCTCTTTTGGCGCTCTTTTGTGTGTGTGTGTGTGTGTGTGTGTATGCGTGCGTAAGAGCGTAGAGTGTAAATGAGAAAGATCCAAGCGCGTGGCAAACACATGGTTTTTGTTTTTGGCAAAAATCAAGAAGAAGAAGCATGTATCGCTTACAGTTAGTTTAAGTGTAAATATGTTTTTCACAGTGCAGCAAGGCGTTTGCAAAAAATAGGTTTGATTTAAAATAATTAGATGCTGGGCTACTTACACACATCGAAATACAATAAATAATTGTAAATTTTGAACGATTTGTCTTCGATTGCCAAAATACCTTTGACATGCTCGAGTTTCGCCATAAATTGAGTGTCCAATACGATATGCATTTTACATATATTTGTATGTACATATATAAAATGTACATACAGCCAAGACAAACTGGAGAATAAATGAGTGTACACCATGAGAGTCTTGCTTGTGTGTATGTGTATTTGTGCACATGTGTCACACGCAGAGCAACGAAAAAGTCAATCACACAAATACAATCGCATCATCACATGGCGACTGACGACGCTGCCGCTGCCACCCGCCCGCAAATAACAAAACACCGCCGCCGACAACAATCATCATCGACCGTTCTCATTCTTCGTCATTTCACTCTCTGGTTCTCTCTCTCTCTCTTTGTTTTGGCTCTTTTACTCATTGTCCCGCATACACAAATACATCGCCAATCGTAAGTCGCGAGCTGTTAAATGCTTAAATACAATGTATTCACATATAGTTCGTAGTTATTTTAAAAAAATATTTGATAAGACTTGTAAGATGTGTAAATATTGGAGTTTAAAAAAAATTAAGATTATTTGTTCAAAGCTTAAATTGTAATCACCTGTGGAATCAAAGCGTTCTCAATTTCTCATATAGAGCGATAACAGTACAAGCAATTTTGTTTTGAATTTGGTTTTACTTATAATATTTGTGATCAGTATATTGCCCATTTAACTAAGACAAAGTGACAAACTAAAATGCTGTTACTGTTTCTGCGCTGCAATGCGTGTGTGAGTGTGTGTTGTGTTATGTGTTGCGCTCTTATTTAGATCACCAACACAAACATTCATCAGACGTGACAGTGGGGTAGACGTGGGCCAAGCACTTGTTCCACGTCGCATTATTAATGAAAATAAATTGTAATGCGAACGTGTTAATTAGACAGAGACAAAGAGAGCGTCTTTTTGTTTGTATTTGTGTTTGCGCTGCTTACCGAAGTGAAAACAAACAAAACAAAAAAGAGCACACACAGTAGAACAGTAGTAGAACAGAAAATGTGGCCAAAATAGACTCGACAACTACTACGACAACAACAACAATATAAAAAATAAAATCAAAGCAGCATTATTGCTAATGGCAAGCAGAAAAAAGAAAGTCACCCGATAAGCAACAAAAATGAAACAGTAACAACAAAAAAAAAAGTTCTTATCGTTTGTCACTCAATTATACACAATTTTTGTGATTTGCCATTGCCTTTTTCGTACTGCAGTCGAAGTCGACGAGGACGTCGACGTCGCTGTTGCTGGCACACAGCACAGACCAAAACTTTTAGCTGCGCTCACGTAATTGAAACGTCGGCGGCGTCGGGCGGCTTTTACTCTAATTGGAAATGTTGTATGCCCGTTTTCCGGCCGGTTTTGGCCAACGATTTTTTTTTTTTTAACATGCCTGGCCAAAAATACACACACCCACAAAACACAGATAAATGTGTGTGTGATTGTATTTATATGTACAAAGTATAAGAATGTATTTATGTTTGTATTAGAGATGGGAATATATTCAAAAGGTGGATACAGAGTACCTTCCAGTCGGTACCTTTCGACATTACTGTGATGACAGAATTTGTTTCATTAAAAGAGGATTAGTGTTAATTATAATCTTTGTTCTAGTTTTAAAAGTTATGAATTAAAATTATCTGATTTGCAAATCTCTAAAATAAAAAAAAGACTGACCCGAGTCCATCTCTAGTTTGTATATACAGTGGTCGTTTGAAATAATGAAACGCTTCGTCTACGATCTGGTTATAAGTCGCAAATTATAAGATTATAATTTTTTTTTTTTTAATTTTGATGGTTCCTAATTTATATTCGGAAAGTTATTTGTGAATAACCACTGTATTCACACACTGTACATGCATCCATACAAAATAGAACAAATGAAGCAGAGGCAACTCGACAGCGTCAGCGGCATTAGCTGATACAGCGACGGTTACGGCAACAGAGACTGCATACAAGAAGCAGAAAAACTAACAAACAAAAATTATGTGGGACAAACTGAGAGTAGAATGGAAGAAGAGCGAGCAAATATTAAAGAGTAAGAGAGAGAAAGAGAGAGAGAGAGAGGGACAGAGAGAGAGAGAGAGAGAAGGAGGGAAAGCGAACTTATTGGTGTAAAGAGTATGAAAGACAAAGACGAATGCGGTTGTTGATTTCAACGATTTGTTTTTGTTTTCAATGATAAATAACTTACCACTGGACTTACAATTGTTGACAAAGTAGTCAATTTTGACAGCAACTTAAACAACTGCACAGGGACATTGCATGTTATAAAATGGTGTGAATAGTTCGTATCAACAATTCTCGTTACATTTAGCGCGTTGCCAATGAAAATAAAATTAACTGTGGGTTTGTTCCTTTCTTCTGTATTTGCAAAATTTCTTTTCATATCGCTGATGGGAAAGCATTGATTATATCTTTTATAATTTGTAAGTTGTCGACTATAAATGCGTTGACTTTAATAATCAATAGTTGACTGTGAATGTGATTAGAGTTAACGCTGCTAGTGTTCATCCATATTTTGTTGACTTTTACATGACTATTGATATATTACTATTGGCAATTGTTTATTTTTAAATATTTATTGTTGTTGTTTATTTTTAAATATTTATTTTGAAAATTTTTTTTATTGAAAGACTTAAATATATAATAATATATATATATATTTTTTTAAATTTTTGCCAAAATCTTTCTTGAATACTAACAAAATTATTATTTTTATGCTGTCTGCTGGGCTAATCTTGGCAGAAGCATCATCAATTCGAAGCCGCAATATTTGACACATGTTAGTCTATGTGTATATGAGACCTTTCTTACAATTTACAAGCCAAAACAGATCTGTATTGAAAGTGGCAACTAAGGCTAAACTGATAATAATAATAAGAACTCAGTCTCATTATTCTAGTCTTATTTCTGTTTATTTGTCGGTGCTGCGGCGACTGGGCCAGTTATCCGCTCTGGATATAGAATTAAACAACCCGCTTAAGTCCATCAAATGGGAATCTCAAGGCATAAAACCAGTTAGAACATGCCAAATGTTGAAAAGAAGAAAGAGAATATACCGAAAAACAGTTAAACAGGTGCAAAAGACCATGACAACAATGAGACGACTTCATGAGAGAGCTAAAGACAAAAAAGAGAGTGCAAAAGATTACGGCAAAACACGCACAAACAAAAATAAGTAAGTGCGCCACAGTCGGACATAGTCGACCGCGTAATACTCTGTTACTATTACTAAGAATCTGTGATAGATATGCATAGGTTTTCCGAAATTAAGGGGCATGGTCAGAGAATTGATTGGCCAATCATTACCAGTGGGAAACATCGGCGTGTTATCGATTTGCCAGGCGTGGGAAAAAACCAACACCTGCTTTGATGCAGAACAGTTTCAATTCTCAAGCGCAAAATCAATATACTCTTCTAAACACATACATCCATATGAAGAGCATGTGAAAATAGGCAGAGCGAGTGCTGCGCTTGCACAGTGTGGCCAGTGGCAACGATAATGTGTTCAATCCTAGAACAGTCACGATGTGTCGCCAAGCACGTGATGAACAAAAATATAAAAAAAAAGAAAAACTCGACGAAAATGTATATTGTCAAGATAAGAAATCGTTTAAAAGCAGTGAGCGAAGGCAATCTTTTACGTCACCATGCTGTACAGAGCAGAGCAAATAGCGACGGCGACAAATGTTGGAGATCAACAGATCGCTTACTCAATCCGAAACGTGAACGTAAACCGAAATGTTCAAATGGCATTTTCCTTTGCTATATATTTATACACACACATCCATACACATGCAAACAGTAATTCAAGTGTGTGTGTGTGTGTGTGTGTTTGTATAATCATGTGATACCAAAAATAAAGAAAAATTTGAAAATCAAATAACAGCGACTGCGACTGCGACAAGACACTAAAAAGTCACAAGCAAAAGTGGAGCAATAAAGTAAACAGATACAAAGTAAGAATTCTCAAGTCGAGAGAGCTCGATCTGGAAATACCCTGAATCCCCAAACTGTGCAACTGTGCTTTGACTCATTGCGAGTACATACAAATGTTTGATTCGAAATATATATATTTAAATGGTTGGCTTTTATTGCTGTGGGTCACTATCGATTTGCTATAAAATTAACGATAAAATTAAAAAAAGTGATTTATGTAAAATTTGTAATCGACTCGATCCTGATCAAGAATATACATTCATATGCATGTGTGTAGCCTACGGGATCTCAAATGTTTTCTTCTGCCTGTGACCTACTTGTGCACACTTTCGTTATACACTTTTTAGTCATATTTCATTTACTTTTTGTTATATATCATCATTTTTATTTGACAATATTGAGAATTTTTTTTGATGAAAAGCTGCATAACTATTAATTTGACAGCAACTGTATAGCTACGATCAGTCTGAGCAAACAGCTCATTCATTTCAATTTGATTTTGTATTTGCAATTTACAGCCAGCAAGGCATCGAAATCTATGCAAATCGTTTCTGTGAGTGCAGCGAGAACCCGTCAAAAGACACGCACAAAATTTATTCGGACGCTGCCTGTATTCAATTTCAATGAAAATGAAAGCAGAATGCTAACGAAAAGATCTTCTTTGCATATGCACATATTTATTTATGTAAATATGCATGTTCATACATACATACATATGTACATATTTATGCACGTTGTCTAAATGCTCTACACAAGCTCCCACGTACATACACACACACACACACACACACACACACACACATAATTATTATGTTTTTCATACCCTGGTGAATAGTATTATAGTTTTTTTCGTGAAGTTTGTGAGACGCCAGCGACGTCATAAAGTGTATATACATTTTTAACAACATTACTGGCCGAATCTCTGTTCTCATTTTGTTCACTCAATTTTCGAATAACTTATTCCAGTCTGCAAGAGTGTGTATTGTTCGGTGTGCCCAAGGTAATCTTTTAACCCTCTCGAAAACATCAGTAATATATTCCAACATTCAAACAATGCTTTTCAGAAGCTCAAAATTGAGTACGAAGTAATCGAGTATTCAAGAAAGTATTGGATACATTGCACACAGGGTTTATGTTTTTAAAAATTATTCAGATTATGTTCTTTTTTCTTTATAAATGTGGTACTTGTAACTTGTTTATCTGCACTAAAAACTGCACTTTTCAATAAAAAAAAGCTCGGCGACATTATTTTTGGCTATATTTGATTTTTGGTCAATGACATTTGCGTGGTAATAGCGGCCAAAAAATGTATACACAGTTATTGCTCCTGCTGCTTTGAATCCAGGAATGGGTATTTTGTTAATTTCACAGAACGCATGCAGTGGCTACAACAAAATTCTGGAGCAGAGCTGTCGACTCATTTACATTTGCTATAGGCTGCCTGATCACACATACACCCAAAGCTTCTGCGTGTGACTGACGAAAATTCGCGTTCGGCTGTTGTTCTGATGGTAATTCGGAGGTGTTCTCTCACCACTTGCCTTCAAATTCTCTTCCGTCCGCCGCAGGTTGCAAGCAACACAAATATCCACAACACACAGCACACTTTTATTGACTCCTATTTGACACTTCGATTCACAAATAAAAATCAATGAAATTCATTTAAAATTTATTAGTTTTTACAGTTTTCAAATGTAGGCATATACAGTTACCAGTTACTATGTACAAAAAAAGTTCATCTGTCTTCCTGCAAAATCTACTGAGAGCGAGAAAAGGAAAAAAAATATATTGAGAAATTGACATTATTTATAATTTGAAAAGATTCAGTGCTTTAATGTCATCATTAGTTTTAGATAGGAAATATTTAATATGGAAAAAATAATTAAAAGATTTCTTTTACTAATACTCTGAAATTAAAATGATTAATTATTTAAATTTTCTTTTAATAAACTTTGAAAAATATGGTTCATCGATGTTATTCCCCCCTAAAAAGTTCGAAACATTTAAATATTGACCAACTTTGGAGACTTTCATATATAAGTCATATGCAATTATTGCGCATTATTTTTTAATTATATTTTGAAAGGTTTAATGCGAAAAATTTCAATAGAACAAAATTTCCAGTACAAATAATTCTCATTTCACATGCACATTTGAATTGCGCGCCAAAACAACCGTTTGATGAGTTGCATCGCTTGACAGTCATTTCGATAGATGGCCGGCATGATACTCGTTGTGGTTGATTCTCAACAGATGGCGCCCTGTCATGCAAGTGTCTATCAGAAAACGGTTAAAAAGATTTGAAAATGATTGCAATTTAATAAGACTGGTTAAATAGGTCGGTGTTGTCAAACGTAGCGCGATTATGTGCTGTATAATTTTTTAAAACACTGCTCCTTTAACATCGTTACTTTTTTAAGTTTTATTTATGCATTTCTCTCGCTGCTCTTGTAAATATACAATTGGGTACATTCAAACATGCTTTCAATTTACAAAGTTCGAGTTTAAACGTTATTTAAATTGTATGAATTTAAATTCAGTGATAATATTCATATTTTTATGTCAAGTTTTACAATTACAATACAATACAAAAAAAAAAAAAAACAACAATTATCTATATTTATATTCGTATTTTATGTAATTAACATATTTTGATGCTCTTTCTCATACTCCTTATGTTGTTGTTTTTTTTACGGGTTTTCTTTTAATTTGTAATTTATTGTTTGTGTTTAATATTAATATATATAACTATGTAAGCTTGAATTACGTATAAAATGTTGGATGCTGTCTGCTTTACGAGCATGTACACATATATATGTAAGTGTTGTAATGTGGGGCTGGGCTTGAATAGATTCTTACTCGCTTTGCTATTATAATTTATGTATGTGTATTCATATGTACTTATTTATATATGTAGTAGTTATTTTGTTTCTTATTAACTTTGATGTGCCGCTTAAGGGATAAAACAATGCTGCATGCATCGCATAATCCAAGTATTTACCGTATTTACCGTATTTGATCAACCAAGTGTTGGAAAACGCTTATGCTGATATTGGCATGGAAATAAATACGGTTAGGTTGAATGCACAAAATGTTCCGTAGTACAATAAGAAGAAGAAGAAGGATAAGAAAATTCAGTAATTGACAGCTGCTCGATGCATTAATAGACTGCCAGAAGTGTTTCAGAAGTGAATTTCATCAAATGAACATACTATGCAAGTGCTTATAGTATAATAGTTTTTGTTTTTGTTGTGTTTTTAATTTCTTAGTTGTGTTTTTTTTTTTGTTTTTTCATTGTTCGCTTACTACATAGACTAATTTTTGTAGCATGGCCTTTGGGCTGGCTTAGATTTAGTTACTGAGTTTACGGACTATGGAAATGTATTCTGTCGCCTCCTTATTTCTATCTCTAGTTCTCGCTACTTATCTCCCTTTCTTTCTTTCTCTCTCTCTCTCTCTCTCTCTCTCTCACTCTCTCACTTTCATACTTGCTTTCGCTTTCTCTTGGTTTTTATAATTTTTTAATTTATTGTGTTTTTTTTGTTGTTTTTTTTTTTTTTTAATTTTATATACAATGATAGTCAAAGTTAGGGCTAGGTTTTCTTTGGATTTTGTTTTTTAACCGGGCGTTGCCCACAAAAAAAAATGTTACACTTTAAACTGACCACTCTACGAGCTAATGACTAATTCTAAATGCTACTACTTAATACTGTCCGACTGTCCGACTGTCCGACTGTCCAACACTTAGATTTTAGATGCGCTCCACCGTAGCGATCTCGGTGTGCACAGCCTGCAGCTCGATTTCCGTCTCCTCGGCCAGTGTGTACACCTGTCCCGTGCCTTGCGACTGGCTCTCAAGCAGCGGGCTGCTCAGCATTGTTGTGTAGCCCATCAGGTTGCTATCGCTGCCGTGAATTGTTGAGGTCTCCACGGGATTGGCTTTTCCTGTCGTTTGGGCGGTGGCTGCGGCGGGCGAATAAGCGGGCGTTGGCTGTGCCAGACCCAAACGGGAACCATTCGGATCCATGGTCAGTATTGGTACCAGTTCATGGTTGACATAGTCCTTCAGCACCAGCGATGTGGGCGTCTCTGCAGTGCAACAAATAATAGAAAAAAATGTTAGTTGTATTTCTAATTGAATGTTGGTTTTTAGATCTAATATTCTAATACTATCATTTGTAACGTGATCCAAAACACACATAAAAACCAATATCTTATATAATCGAATAGTATATTTAAATAAAATCGTAACGAATTTCGTTTGCAATATAAACAAATTTAATTTTCATTTGTTTGCGCTTTTATTAAACTGATTGTTGGTGGCTATCTCTGTTAATTGCTTAAATATTTATACCAGTTGGCTTATATTCTGATATTATTTAAGTAATCACAGCGATATTTGGATGTATGCAGATTCCACAGTGGTAAAAATTATATCTGTATCTGAACTAAACAACATTGAGCAAAAATGATTATTTTGGTTCTGACGTTGGCAACAGCAAAAGAAGCCTACCTGTCACCAGTGTTTCCTCGGTGGGATTGCGCTGATAAAGATGTGCACGCTTCTCATAGTGTCAGGATGCGTTCATATAGTACTGATTACCATCCTCGTGCGTTACATCCATCATTGAGCCGCTGCTGGCACTGGCAGCTGTGGCGGCGTTTGTCTTTTTGAACTCAACAACGATGCGGATGCGATGGACGATCTCTTCGTGGATGACATTGAAGCACATGGCCGTCAGGGTCATGCCCGACATTATGTAGACGGAGCAGAACCAGGTCGTTGCATTCGAATCCCGACGCAGCCCTGGCAGCATATCTCCAAAACCGATAGTTGACAGGCTCATGAAACAGAAATAGATGCCATCAATAATTGGCCAGTTCTCCAGACGATAAAGCACCGCCGCCCCAAACACAATATAGATGATCATCATTGAGAAGCAGAGCAGAATTGGTGCCAATATGCTTAGCCCGTGCATTGAGCCACGCGACTCGCTGGCACTCAGGGAATCAATGTCGACGGCACAACCACCGGCAGCAGCATTGCTGGACGGTGGTCCCGGTATGCCAGTTGGTGTACAGGTGCTACCACCACCACCGCCATCAGTACCACCACCCGGTCCACCAGCAGCTGCTTGCTTTTCGGGCGTGGCATGGTAGACATCTCGCACATAGTAGGGCTCCTGCATGACGGCCTGCTGTTTGCGGAGCTCCTCCTGCTGTCGCTTCCGTTTCATGCGACGCTCCTTCTCCGCCATGCGCTTCTCGTCGTAGCAACAATAGCCGCAGTTCGAGCACAGGCAACAGCACAGCGCCTTCGAAAATACCTCGCGTGCCACCTTGGCCAGTATGCTGCCCGTGCTGCTCAGATAGACGAGCGTCAGTGGTATACCAAAGAATGCGTATGCCACCGTCACGATTCGGCCAAGCGCTGTGCGCGGTGCGATATTGCCATAACCTGCAAAAGACAACAGATTTTAAAGTTCTATTTACACACACACACACATAACACATAGCGATGTAGTAAGGAGCACTCTGAGATACATATATTATTATGGCTTGGCAAATAAGTTATCTCACACGGATTATTCAGCGTATTCGGATTCTACTTCGTTTTCTGGATACTGGTGGGAACGACAAGTTTAAAAGGCGGTCCAAAACGGATACGTTAGTAAATTTTGCAATTTGATGGGTCCAGCAACTAATAGCCATGGGCAAGAACAGACTTAGAAGAACTTAAGAAGTCACTCAACTGAATTAGGTATAGTCAGTAGCGAACTCTATATATTTTGTGACAATGAGAAGGAAATCTTAAAGTACATTCTAGCAGATTGTGTCCCCTTATCCAGGAAAAGATTAAATATCCCAAGGAGCATGTTCGGAGCACTTGGAAGCTCTTAGCCCGACAAAGATTCTCACATTCGTGCTAGATTTAGGTTTGATGGAAGAGCAATAGATCCGCTATTAATCATATTTCCTGAGGGAGCCCAATATAATATCGAATTACGTGTAATTTTTGGGCAATTGTTATTTATGTCACAGCAGTGCACGTTGTATTGGGATTCAAATAATTGTAGTAGTAGTAAATAAAACTGTATCAGGAAATACATTTCAAGCATTAAATAAAAATTTCAAAAATGTATACTAATTCTGATTTTTTCAAAGCTTTACTATTGTCATTAAGCAGGGAAGAAATAAGGCATATCGATTTCTCACATGTTCCTTATAAAGCTCAAAAGAAAAGTTTCACCTGTGAAATTAAGTACGATTGATGAGAAGCGCTTTCAAATTGATATTGAATGTGCGGATTACAAATTTTCGGCTACTCTTACTTGTTTCAACACTCGAAATAGAATATTTCACAGCATATATTCAGAATACATATATATATATATATATGTGTGAATGTATGTATTCAAGTACTCGCACTCGTATATTTATTTCGATATTACTTGCAGTCAGAGGCAGCAGACCAAAGCGTCGATTATTAGCTGAATACGACATAAGTCTTTGGCAACCCGCTGTCTCCAACATAACTCACACCAACGTATACACGTGTGTATGTGTGTGTGTGTGTGCGTGTGTGTGTGTGTGGGTGCTTGAGTCCAAATATTGAAATCTTTCAATATCTTTCAATAAAATATGTAGATGCCTCTAATACCCACCCACACCGTCTGGCCTGCAGAAGTTGCTGGCAAATTGACAGTGCGCCAGCTGAGCTTTACAGCTACGGCTTTGGTTTCGGGTCAATGCCAATATTATTAGCCTTAGCCTCAGTGGATATACAAATGCTATACCCAGCTTTCACAATTGTCCCATATCACCCACAGTGCACACACACCGATACCCACACACAAACTGTGCACACCCACATACGCTGAATGGGGTCCTGATGCTGTCGTCTGCTTTCTGACACATTGACGTTTTAGCATGGCTCAGATTTTTTTTTTTTGGGCCCGGCGGAGGATTTCATTTAAATTTGCTGTCAACGCAATTACATGCTTGTGTGTGTGCGAGTGTGTGTGTGCGAGTGTGTGTGTGCGTGTGTGTGTGTGTCTGTGTGAGATTGAGACCCTAAAGCAGTGTAAAGTCTATGGTTGAGGTACTCCGCCTTTTCTGGCGAATTCTATTTCTATTGCCAGTTTTGGCACTCGACTTGCTTCATCTTATTTTATATTGATTCAATTTATTTGTGATGAGTGTGTTTTGTGCTGTGTTTAATGTCCGGTGCCCGCAAGTAGGCAACACATTTCATTCTTCTTTCTTGGCAACACGCAGCCTCAATAAAACCGAAACAGCCAACATTGCCTGTCACAGCAATAAACCGCATCCCTCGCCTTGCCCGCCCCTTTGGGGCTACATGCATAAAAATACATCAAGCGCCAACAATAAAATTAAGAAATTTTCAATTTATGCATGAGACACCTGACGACGGCGATTAGGTGTATGTGTGTGTGCTTGTGTGTGTGTGTGCGTGTGTGTGTGTGCTTGTGCCACGCACGTAAGTAGTAAGGTACACAGAAAGAAAAGGCAAGCTTCAATTAAGTATATATTATTTATATTATATCTTATTTAGATTATATCTAAATCATTTAACAATTTTCAAATACGAGTACGATATTCTCGATTTTCTCGTAATCAGTTGACAATTCGGAATCCGAAAACTAAGTGAGAGCTAAGCAAAAGATGCTAATGAAATTTCCTCTAATCAAATCTAATCAAGTTATTTACCTATTTCTTATTATTATTTATTTTATCTTTTGAGAGGTTGAACATTTTGTGGATTTTTTTTTTTTTTTAAGTGTACACACACATATGTATGTGGTCTACCTGGAGAAGCTTGTTAGGCATTTTTATTACCTCGGCCATTTAATTATTTTTGCCAATATGTGCGGCTGTAAAGCACGAGATGCTCAGAATTGGAAGTCTCAGGCATGTGAGTGTGTGTTGGGAGGTGTGTAGTGGTACGTTAGTGGTATGTTCCGTATGTGTGGATCTGCTGAGGTTGTTCATGCCAAAACAGAATTGTGCCTTCAAATGCTGCAACATATTTTTGGTTAATAAACACAAATTCAACTAAAGATTCCATTTGTACATAGTTACATATTAGTATAACCATAAATTCAATTGTCGAGTTTGTATTGGAAAAAATGCTTAAAGCCATAAATGTAACCAGCTCAATAATATTCAAGTAGCTATCATCCGTTAAGTTAACAACTGTTTAAAGTTGCTATTGCTTTGGGGTTGTGGGACTATATTTTAGAGTCGCATATCCCATTATGTACTTATAAACGTAACTGTAAATAAATATATACAATTATCGTCGAACTCAACGGGGCTGCAACTATGCCACAAGTCAATAAAGCGCACAGTTATATAATATGCAGATATTGATGCTTAGATTACATGTATGTCTGTATGTGTGCTTGTATTTGTGTACCCAAGAAGTCCACATGATAGCCATAAAACAGAGAATGGCAACGCATAAAAGGCAATCGCCTGGGTGATTCTCTTACTCTCTTACTCTCTTACTCTCTTACTACAAATACCAAAACATACTCCCCAACTCAACTGGCAACTGTGGGACGCAATCGCAAGATGCGCAATTGATGTGAGTGCTGTGAAAATGGAAAATGAAATTTAAAATTATTTTGCAACTAAATTACTTGTCTTATTGCTGTCCAGGGATTGGCGAGCCTGGCTATTTATTGTGCCAGAGCTGGAGCCGGATCCAAACACAGAGCCGGCAAACCGCCTATAAGCTCGCATTTATGCCCAAGACAATCATAGCGAGATATAGATATAAATATATATATATATATATATATATATACATATACGTGTGTGTGTATATATATGGAGACTTCAAACTGGCATTAGAAATGAGCGTATAGTCAACTTTTGTGTTTGTTATTCGTAAAACTATACCCAAAATTACTGCATAAATATTAATGTTGTTATTGTACCAAGATCGAGAATGAGAGGCCTTAGAAAAACTCTTCAAAATAAAAATTTCAACAAAAAAACAGTGAATTCTAAACAAAGAAATTTTAAAGTATAAGTCACAAAGAATCTCCAGTGCTTTAATTTTATGTGTATATATTTTTTCATGAATTTAATTGTATTGACAATATCTTTGGATCTTTTGTCGCATAATTCGGAAACTCCTGTTTGTGCCATAAAAATCAAAAAAAAAAAAAAAATAGAAGCAACAACATAACAGGAACGCTGTAATAGGATAGCATCTCTAGGTGGAATTATATAGCTGAGATGTGGCAATGGTAAGTGGCATAGTCAAGGGCTAGCCAATAATAATAATCATATTGTTGGGTGCTCGCACACAGTTCTGGCAGGCGTTCGTCCAAGAACAATAGGGGGAAGGAGCGTCCATTGCAAGCCGCAACAAACAATAATAATAATAATAATAAGCCCGCTGGTAAGCAGGAAGTCATGTTAATACAAATGTCCCAGCAGCTTGCTGACTAACGCAATTGCGAACTGACACTGCTACCCAAATATCATACGCACCCCCATCGCCCATCCCCACCCTCAATCCCCCACCCCCAATACCCCATTCCCAATTCCCCATTACCCATTATCCAACCCAGCCAAAATGTTCAGCATTTTATGCAGTGGGCGGCATTTAGAGAAGGGATGGGGTGTATGTCGGTATTGGGATTGGGTCTGGGACTGGCCTGTCGCTGGGGGTTTTGGGTTAGATGGAATTGGGGTGGGGGGGTGGTGGGGGAGGGGGCGTATTTGCTGGTCGGCCTTTTGCATGAACTGCCAAGATCAGCAGAAAATTTTTGCAAATTTTATTTTATAGCATTTTCACAAGTGGAAAGTCGTGTCAATACCCCTCTCTGTCTATGTCGTTCTCTCTCTCTCTCTCTCTCTCTCTCATTCTCTATCTCTCTCGCTAGCTTATGTGTGTGTGTGTTTTGGCCATTCGGGCTAAGCAAATATCTTCGTTTGTTGTTTTGCTCTATCAATATTTGACTTCCAGCTTGTTTTTTGTGGGTGAACCTACGAAATTACCGAGCAACAAAAACTAAAAAAAAAAAAAACAAAATTCTAAAAAAAAAAATCGCAAACGCCAGCACTTGACATCCCCTGGGAACTCTAACAACTGCAAAGCTGACAAACACAGCACGGCTAGCTTACATCTTTGCCTTCTTTTCTTTAGCTTCACAAAAACAAACACACTCACATACACGCACACGCACACACACACACACACACACACACACATAGCTTAAATTGAGGTGCGTAGGGATGTGTGCAAGTGCGCCTTGACAATGCCAATTGAAAGATATTCTTCTCACATGAGCACACAAATGACAGATGAGCATCTTTGATAAGCTACACACATATAACTGAATTCGTTGGAATTGTTCACATATAGTATAAAGTTGTACAGCCATCGGATATACAACGTTTGTCATTTGACTGCATATGTCAATGCTAATACATATTGTCTATTACCAAAGTCGAAATTGTTTTCGTAATAACGGCAGCATTTTCAAGCAATTTAAATGCCTTAATCTCAATCTAAAATGTTGAATTCTCAATTGAAAGACTACGTATCGACTATGATTATTGACTGAAAGTCATTGTCAAATTAAAATTAATACACTGAGAAAAATAAATTATAAATGACATCAGATTATGGAAAAATTGGATTGATTTTGCGATTAAGAAAATATTCTATGAGCAAATAAAAATAATATCAATTAAAGTAATGTCGATAATCGGGAGAAAATATACTTTCTCAATATCTAAAGATATAATATAATCACTTATAGATATTGTATAAAATATTGTTCAGAGTTTCCATGAAACAGATAAATCTTAAGCAATTTAAATAACTTTATTCTTCTTCCTGTCGCCTCTGTAACTATATATTAGCTTTTATATCTTCTAGTATTATACAAAAATAATATCGCTTACTGATTTATATTCCTTTTTTAGGTTTTCTTTTTTGATTTACTTATATCTGTAAAATACACTTTGTGAAACTCAATCAAAGACACTTGTTTTTTCCCTATAAAATTAAAAATACAATTTTTGAAATTTTTTTTGGTTCTATAATAGTTAGCTATTCTAAATACATGTAAAAATAATAATTATGAAATTGAATTGGTAACATTTACAGCATATTTTTTATGCAATTTCTGAATGTATGGTTTAGGTGCGAAATTCGATTAAAGGCACTGCTATTAAAATTAAAATAATATCTAGAAATGGCATTCAAATAACAAATTAATAATGTGTCCAACCTCCAAATTGGTTCATAAATTCTTAAATTCGATTTGGCATCGATTCAACAACTTGTTGGAAGTCAGGTGGTGGGTTTTGGGAGCATTCCTTAACGACAGCATTTCGTAGCTGCTCAACTGTGTCAAACTGTTGATGACCTGCATAAACTCGACAAGGCAAGGTCTCCTCCCATGTTATATATAGGATTCGCGTCGGGTGATCTTTCTGGCAGGCCCGCGACACACATATTGGAGCATTATACTGTTGGAATAAGGCATTTGGATCTGGTTGATGCCTGAAATTTTACATACTGAGGTCCTGTCGTGATGACTGAGTGCTGCCCAGATCATGTGTGAGGCACAACCACAGCTTTGAGTAGGGAAAAATCTGTGAGACTTCTTTAAATCGTGGCAGTCATAATTTAATCGAAATTAAATTTGTGTTCTCTTGCAACATTTAACGTGGCATTTGGTGCACATTTGTTAATGCCGGCTTTAACTTCATTTTCTTCAAAACAAATCGTTCACTACCTGATCAAATCTGTTGAACATACTGTTTCGATACTTATAGCCTAAAGATCAATCAAAGTTTTAGATGCCGTAGCATTAGCAGTAATCAGTCCAGTTCGTCAGATTGCTGATTTTTCCTGTTAGATAATTGTTTGCTGTTGGTTTTTGAGCGATTTTTGTTGCAGTTTTCTTTTAATTTGAACACATTATCAATTGCTGATGCTTGATCGACTTAATGTTTATTGATATTTGGCTGTTTGTTCCTTGTATGCAAGAGCCTTAGCTCTCTTCTCAGGCTAGAGTGTTGTTTCCATTCCCATACCCATTCCAAATTTTTGGTTGCAACTAATCTGTTTTTATCTATAAAATATTAAATCAATATACCAACTATCGTGAATGAGGCTTTTGTCTTGCTTAATCGAAAACTGAATATGGGGCCACAACCTCCATTGTGTATTTATCTGAGAACAAAAGCTGTGAACTTCAATGAAGTCAGGCAAATTTCCGTTTCGATTTGAACATAACAAACGAGGCCAAATTCGGCAGTGATCCGCCCGCAGCCAGTTTTGCTCTATTTCTCGCATTCTGTGGCACTGTGTGTTGGTGTGTGTGTGTGCCTGTGGCACACATGTTTAGTTGGTCGGCACAGTAGGTCAACGGCACTTACCAATTGTGGTCAAAACGGTCAGAGAATATAAAAACGCTTTGGCGAAATTCCACTCATGTGGCGGTCCTCCCACGCCGCCGCCGGCAAGACGATGATGATGAAAATGTGTGTGGAGAAGCACAGCTTCCGTTGCCGGATTGTTGGACGCTGCCGCTGCAGTCGCACTACCACCGCCAGCTGCCCCACCAGTAGCTGGACCACCGGCAAGCGAATGTCCTCCAACTGCATCGTCGTGTGATAATTGCAGCATAACATCCTCATTCAGTCTCTTGATTAATTGGTCTTGAAACTTGGCAATTTCAAGTGCGGCTAATCTGTGTGTGTGCATATATGGTTAAACAAATAAGCAAACAGAGATAGACAGATAGAGAGAGAAAGAGAGAGAGAGATAGAGAGAGAGAGAGAGAAAGCGAACTCACTTTGTCCAGTTCTCCTTGTAGAGTATGTTGAGGGATACGGTTATGTCCCAGATATTCTCAATGGTGCGCTGTCGTACATCATAAGTATCCGGCGATAAGGCAAACTGTGTCTGCCCCGCCTCCATTTCGGAGTCGTCCAATCCATAAACAAAGTCATTCGATGCCTGTCCATAGACGCCTCTCTCACGCCCCAAATCCTGCCCCTGGGCAACTGCAGCGGCCATCGTGTCATTGTCGGTGTGAGGTCCTTGCTGCTGCTGGTGCTGCTGCTGCTGATGTTGTTGTTGTGATTGCGTCTGTGGCGACCTGTGCTGTTGATAGATGCCATTGCTATTCCCATTGCTGTGAATTGTGCCGGACATTGCCATGTTTCGCTTGGTGGATGCCAGTGTGTGCTGTTGATGTAACAGCGCCGAGTCCTCATTCTCGATGGTTAGGAATATGAAAGAGCCTGCAAATAGGTTCACAAAGCACAAACTCCAGAGAGTTAACAACAAGAAGCCAAAAGTAAGAGTACTTTAGTCAAAAGTGCTCGACTAGCGGACCATTAGCTATCAACTATCGAGAATAGAACCAATAAAACTCAAAAGTAGTCGCAAAAACATGAAAAGTTCATTTTAGATGAAATTTGAAATGGGTAAAGCTATTAAAAATCAGAAAATCAACTTGTTTTGCCCTTGTTGTACAATAACAAGTTTAAAGCTTCATCTTGGCCCTTCTAAACTCAAAATCTCAACTGTGGTATGTTATCTAGCTGTTATATGTGCAACTTTATTATACCATTTGAGCCAAATGAGCCAAATGTGTTGTTGGTGTATTGCTCGTCTCAAACTTGCCACGAGTTGTGCCAAGCCATCGTCAACTGCAGTTGTTTTTTCTGTGTGTTATCAACATTTTCAGGTACATTGGCTTCAATGTGTTTGTAAACGTGATAAAACTGCTACAAACTATTAACTAGTTTGTTTTACTTCGTTTAAACTTGTAAATCTTTCAACGGATTTTATTCAGCTTTTTATACATTTTCATAAAAAAAAATTAAACTTTCTAAAAGTTGATTTGCAGGGCTTCTAGTAAAACTAGAATTAAACATGTTTAGTTTTGCTTGGGTTTCCCATTTGTTTTTCACCTTGCTTCTTTCATAACTTTGAAGAAAACTAGATTTATTTTTTTTATTTACTTAAAGTTTCGGTTGGTTTTTCTTAGTTAACTTCATGGACTCGTTCGCCTCATAACTTGATTAGGCAAACTTCTCGGATAGCTTTTTAATTGCTTTATTTTGCTTTTGACCTTCCTTTTTTTAATCTGCGCATAGATACTCATTTTAATTGGAAAAAAAATCGAGCAAATTGGTTGGCACAATAATTGGTAGCGATGCATAATTGTACAATGAATAAGCCTTCAAATCTTTGATATCTATTGAAGAGGATGTGACCCTAAAGATGTTGCCCCCTAAAGGCGATGGGTCAAATCGAGTTCGTTGACATGATGGTTACTCAATGTCAGTTCCCTGTTAAGCTCTTGCTGTTGCTGTGCGAGTTTCTGAGCTGATGTGTTCTTGTCAGTCATTTAATGTCTACGCTGATCAACTAATACATACACCAGCACACATGCACACACACACACACACACACACATGCACACGCACACACACGCACACTGAGGCAAACATGTGTCGCTGGAGCGGCATTTTGTCAAGTTTTGAAAAAGTTTTTCGGCTACATTTGCCGTAACTTAACTTTATTTTATTTATTTTTTTTTGTTGGTTGAGCTTAGGGGCTGCAAATGATGTTATGGGGGTATGATGAGTCGATGTCGTCGTCAAAAGCCAACACATGTCAAAGTTAAAAATAATACATAAGGAGGTGTGGGGCTGTCCGGCTGCAGAGGGGGTAGCGGGGCAGCGGGGCAGCAACAGCAGCACAAAAGGAGCAATTGTTGATGGTGCTATTGTTTGTATTGTTGTAGCTGTTCTTGTTATTGTTGTGCTTGGCAACTTGAAAGTTTTGTTGAAGCCTCAAAATGCACGCAAAATGAGGCACATACAAAAACATGTGCATGTATAAATATATATATATATATATATCTATATACATATATCTATATACATGAGAATCAACACATATGTATACACAGGCAGCTGTCATGTGCGTGTGCTGACGTCACAAATTCACGCACCGGGGCCTAGAGAAAGTTAAATAATTGTTTGTGTCATTTGATGATTTCCTCTAACAAGGCAACACGGCTAACTTTTTGCGCAGCTGTCAAATACAGCCTCACACACACACACCTACACACACACACACACGCACACACACGCACACACTCATACACAAACACGAGACATGCATGGATATAAAATGTCCATGCGTGCTGGAGATGAGCCACGATGAGCAGCGAAATTGGACAATCTACAATTTAATTATACAATACAAATTGTGAACTTAAATTCACAATAGCTTTTCAGATATTCAAATAACATAATAATATAAGCTTTTGTAACAAAAAACTTTATTTTTCAACATTTATTTAGTGTAGGATTACAATTAATAATAATAAAATAAAAGTGATGAACTGTCCAGCGATTAAGTAACTTCATTTACCAAAAATTTGACTTTAATTTTTAGTTTTTTTTTTTTTAAATTAACATCTAAGCGATAATCGGAGAAAGAGGTTGAGCAATGGCTGCGACATGCCTGACGCTGAATTTTCATCCATGCCAATAATTAAATTTGTTTTTATAATCGAGAAAAAAAAACAGTTAACAATTTAAAGTTGGCAGTGACAAGTAGCAGTTTGCACAAGTGAAGAATGGCAAAGCGAATCTAAAATATTGTAAATTATTTTGATTAACTGCGACTCGCTGGCAGTAACGATAAGTAACGGTTTGTGGGGAGCATCTCTAATGCGTAGACGATGCTTTGATTTGTTAAAGCTTTAGAGTATTTGATGTGGCACATGTGTTGGCTTTTGCATACTGCCAATTTTGTCACATTTTATTTCGCAGCCTGTCACTTCCGTGGCCGTCATGTTCGCACAGCCGTCTTTGGTTTCTAATGGGTGGAGCATAACATGCCGGCAACATGACAGCTGCAAAAGTATATGCCACACTTACCAGCCACAGAAGTTTTGGCCCTGTGGCAGGATCGCGGCCGACGCCATTTTGTTGTTTCATTCGCATGCGGCTGGCAAAATGATTAATTAAATTTATCACATTGCCGTCAACGGTAGCTGCTGCTGTTGCCTAAACTGTTCTTTGTATTTCTTGTTGCTGTTGTTGCTGCTGTTGTTTCTGCTGTTAATTTAAACATAGAAACTGTGACAAGATACATTAAATATCTATAGCCACAAATGTTTAAGCACGAGTTATCTGTAACTGACACACAGCAGCCGCACAGAGTCAGCGGCAAAGCAAATTAAATTCTTGAATGTTATAGCAAAGAGAAACGCCGGAAAATGTTGCGTTAATTAGTCAACATGAGTACGACCAAAAAACAACAATAATGCGAACAAATGTTTGTTCAACTGATAGTTGCCATATATGCTATCAATTAATCAAGCTGAGCTCCTCACTGATTTTAATGAGCACATTCCGTCGAATTGCTAGCGCCACATAACAAGAAAGCTCAACTGATAGCAAATCTCTTTATTGCGTTTCTGGAACGCTTCCATCGAGTTGAAAATCTGTAAGGCCTTTTGAATATTTTATTGTGAAAATAACTTATTTATTTGTACCTCTTACGAACACCTTTATATACTTTACTTTACCTTTATGTACAGCATAGATTCATATATCAGTTTTTTTTTGTATTTACCCCGCAATCTAGTATTAATGAAGTCAGGAAACCATAATAAATGTTGAACCATTTAACGTTTTAATAGCATCAGATTTCAGTTAAAGCTTAATGTGTTTTAAGTTTTGAACACTTACCGAGCAGAGTGTAGGCCAGAAGCAGCATGCAGATGCCAAGGTTTGTGAGAAGGGCAGACCAGACGGTTTGGGCCGTTTGTTTGCGTTTCTTTGACTTGTTCGCAAAGCCGGGAGGCGTTTTGGCCTCTGTAGCATTCGGCCCGGAGCCAAAGCATGCACACCAGCCATGCCGGCGCTGCCGCTGCTGTGACTGCGATCCAGATCCACCAGATCCAGGTGGCTCCTTGCCGTGTCGTGAGGATGTTGTGCTACCCACCAGCTGTAATGGCAGCAGTTTAGCGTTGCTCTTCAGAGTGCCACAATTGCTGTTTATGGAGCTGCTGGCACTGGTGCCCAGTAGCGGGGCCGGCGGTGGCAGCAGTTCGCTGATATACCCAATGGTCGATGCTGTTGGGTATTTAAGTATGCCGGCTGGCTGCTGCTGTTGCGGCGGCGCCACTGATGGCGGCTGCCGTTGTGTTGCCACTTCAATGTCCTCCAGCGTCGGCATCGGCAGCAGCTGCGTTGGCATCGGTGTCGGTGTCGGTGTCGTCATCGACATGGGCAATAGCGATGATGCCGGCGGCGTTGCTGTCATTATTGGATTTGGAGTCGGATTCGGATTCGGAATCGGAATCGGTATCGATGCTGTCATCGGGATGGCGAGGAGGGGGGAAGGCGTGGGCGTTGACATCGGGATTAATGGCGAAGGTGAAGTCGCTGACGGCAGCGTCATCGTCGTCGTCTTGAACGTGCTGGTTAAGGGTGGCACGGGCAGCAAAAGCGGCAGAACGGGGGTCCCTGATACCCCCGTGGATATGCTGGATAATACTCCAAAAGAACCGTGTCTGCTGGTGGACGTAGTCGGTATGCCGCCATAGCCCAGTTTCCCGGTCGCCCCGTAGCTCTCCCTCTCCCCGCTCAACTCGCCGCATGTAGGCCTCTGCGATGCAGGCGGCGGCCCAGATGGCATCTGAACTATTTGGTCCGAATTCATCTTGCATTTGTGTTGCTGGTGTTTGCTCCTGGCGTTCGGTTAGCTGCAAAATAATTGTTAAACAACGATAGGATGTTTAACCACAGATTGTCATAGTCTAGAGTCTAAAGTCTAAACTAATTCACATAGGATGTTCAATATATTTATTAGTATTTATAAAATGCACTCAATAAAATCTGAATTTAATCGTATCATTTGCTTAAGACACATTCCTATAGCAATCTTTTTGTTTAGAAACTGAAGAATTACGACTTTTCAAAATTTATCTACAACTATTTTAAAAAAAACTGCCGCATCTATTATCAAAGCAAAGCCTGTTTGCCAGCCCATAACTAATGAAATTATGTTAATAATATTAAGAAGTTAAATGAAATTATTTCTTAATATTTCTTAATTATTTCAGAATTTTACTAAGCTATACTTTGAAATGCATTTACGTTTTGGGGTGAGTTTATTTAAAGTGTAAACACCGTAAACAAAGAACTGCCTCTCCGATACTACAATTCATTATCGACATTAAATAAATAAATAAAATAAATTAGAAGTTCTACTGGATTGAGTGAACCTGTGGAGGAGTGAACCAAGGAGGTACTGATTGTGATTAGTTTATGTATCTTGGATAATATCGTATGTCTCATGCATTAAATATTTTTGATAAGACGACTACAATTAAATTTCAGATGACAGAAACGCACTGGATAAACTTAGATACAAATTATGCTTTTTATTTAAGATTTTTCCTATATTTATTTGCTACCCGATGATAACTGTTCTTTTAGTCTTAATTTTTTATATATTTTTTTTTGCGCTCTTTTATCAAATGTAATACAAATATTCTGGAAAAAGCAAAAGCATATCAAATAAATGTTCTTTTCTCATTCAGTGTAATTCGTAGCTTAAGTTTCTTTATTTGCCACATACATACAGACATCTTTATCAACTTGCCACTGGCCCCATTTCAAATGTTTATTTAATTTTTTTTTATTTTTTTTTATATTGTGTTACTCCCTTTGGCACCTCCGAAAGCAGTTTTCTTGTTTGCTCGTTATTCTTCCAGTCTCTCAATTTCCACTATCTGTTTCTGCTTTTATTTGTTTTGTTGCAACTCGTAAACCTTTTGAAAGGAAAAGACACTCAAGTCCATGCTGTCAGCCCTGTGGCAATATTCACACCTGACCACGCCCCAAGACGGGCGCCTCAAACGCTCACCTTGGACCTGCATACGAAATGTGCAACACATTTGTGCGCTTGAATGGAATTATTGCGATTGTCGCACTTGTTGTTGCCGGTTGATACTTGACGGGCTTTTGACCGCCTTTGCCGACGCGACAGCACAATCCTGCCCCATTGTTTGGTAGTGATGATTGGATGTGGGGAGTGGTTTGGCGATGGGGTTACATCTTAAAATATGCAAGGCACACTTTAGCAACTCAGTGGCACCTGCCGCTCAGAGGCATTCTTAATTGCCTGCGATTTACTTGCTTCATTTGCATATTTCTTTCTGTGCTTTTTCTATTTTTATTTTCCTCTTGAATCGGTTAAGGATTTTTTTTTTTCTAGCTGGCGGCCAATCAGCAGTCTCAGTTTTTGTTTTTTTTTTGTTCATCAGATTTCTTTGCTCTAATTGCCTGCTATTGGTTTGTTCTTAGCAATGTATATTCGAATGAAAATTAAACAATTTCCACACTCATATGGATTTCATTCAGTTGACAAACACACAAATAGAGACACGGAGAGAGAGACAGAGAGACAGAGATGAAGAGAGAAAGGCAGACAGTTGAACGTATTCATATATTGATTGGGTACCAGGGCAGAGGAATAGCTTTACACACAAATTAAGCCGCTTAGTCAATATCGACCATGTGAAATCTTTAGGCATCCTCTTGATTTAGTTGGCAATTGCCAAGGCGATTAATTTCGAGTTAATTACAATTTAATGAAAATCATTCAATTGTGCAATAATAATGAAAGTGTCAGCACCGTTTGGGGCAAAACCATAAAGTGGCCAATATCGGCTGCTTCTCCACACAGCTCAGCACGTGGGCGTGTCTCTTCTTTAATGTCTCTTAATTACACTCAGTAATCTCAATTGAAATTCAAAGGGCACAATCGAAAGCAAACACACACAATCTTCGCACACCCACTTACACACGTGCAATTGCGTTAGCTACGTGTTCGCAATAAGCCAATGATATTTGCTGATTTTGGCAAATGGTTCTCAAATATTCGATTAATCAAGGAAGTAATTCACAACTATAATTGACACAGAAAATATGCGTATTTCTATCTCAAGACACCACTTGAGGCAAAACTGGTTGACTGGTTGATCAAATCTTAGCTGCTCAATCTAAATACCAGCTGTAATAATTTATCCTTAACAATTTTATGATCAGAGAATAATACACTCAACAGCTAATAAGTATTTAAGTGAACTTTTAAACAATATGAATATGTGTAATCATCATTGCCCTCTCCCTCTCTCTCTCCCTCTCTCTCACTCTCTCTCTCTCTCTCTCTCTCTCCCTCTCACACACTCTCTGAATCCATGTCGTTATATTTTTTTTTTTGTTAGTTTCTACGTATTTCTCCGCCTAGTCTATGTTGCCTTGACCCAAAGGATGCTGGTTGGCCTTATTCAGTATATTTATTCCGTTTTCATTCTTCTTCTTCTTTGTAAGGACCAACCAATTAAGAAACTCGTCAAATACTGCAACAGAGTCGCAGCAAATTCTGCTATTTTTCTTGCCTTGTCTTGTTTTGGGTTTGTTTTGTTTTTCTTTGTTTGTTGTTGTTGTTGGACTTTGCTTCAACGCAAGTGCGCTTATTGGCTCAGTTCGAGTGAGCGACGAGCTCAGTTCCACTAGACCCGTCAATCTGCCTGTCTGACTGTCGAGATGTCTGTATCTCTGCATATCAGTTGGCTTTCATCCATCTCAATTTACTGCGTAAGGTTTTTGTCACCGGCAAGAAAATTGATGTCAAAAATTGCAGCCACTGAGAGGAGACCGAAAACAACAAAAAAAAACAAAAAAACAAGATGTCAGCAATGGTTAACTGGGTCTATAAACGGGACTGTAACCGACCTTTTAACTGCTGTAACTGCCTTTGGCCCCAAATGACAACCCGAAATAAAAGCTTTCTTTGGCACGTCGAAAATTACATACCCTCAATATTTATTATTCACTTACGCAAGTAAGAACGTAAAATCGAACGTTAACCGACTGCGTAATACTCTGTAATGTCAAGTAAAGCCAGCTAAAAATAGTTGGCAAAGAGTGGAAGATATTTGCATGGCTGACAAACAATTGTTAGCCAATCTTGGATGGAAGTTAGCTTTAATTAACCTTTAACTTCATCAACTCTGCGTATATTATGGGATCAGAGAAGAAGATGTAACATGCAAACCGGGACGAAATTATTAAATACTCACTGCAAGGGTATTTGAAGTGAGAAAAGGACTTATGCTGTTTGGGTCGCAGCTGCGTATTTCTCCCAGGACGGGTAGCACTTTTGTTGATAACTAACCAGCGACGCCCATTGCCATGTTTGGATGGGCTGACTGGGGTGTGCAGTGTGTGTGCAAACATAAACAACGGTTATGCTCGAACAACGGCCAAAGTTGCATTTCCGTTGTAAACATTTTCCTCACGGAAATGCGTTCGACGTGTGTTTGAAATATTGGACCAAAGTCTCTGCGGCTGTACGGCTCTGCGGTTGCCGCCTCCATTTCTGTCCGTCTCTCTCTCTCTCTCTCTCTCTCTCTCTCTATCTCTATCTCTATCTCTCTATATCTCTCTCTCTATCAGTCTGTCTGTCTGTCTCACAATGTTGTGTGGTGAGGTGGGTGTGGCTGGCTAGCTTTGACTACATACCGCTACTGAACGCCAAACGTTTCAGTGCGGCATGCCACGCCCTCGTTCCGCCCAGTCGACATCCGTGCATTTCAGCTCATTTGAGCGAGTGGGGCTCGTTGTGCCTAATGCGCAGACCGTGGACTGGCCAACGAGTTTTTTTTTGTCGTAACAAGCGAAACTGTTGCGTTCTATTTGGGCGCAAACAGCAATTAATGTTGGTGTTTTTGTTGTTGCCGCTTTTGGGCCAAATGCACTTTAAAACTTTCGGTTCATTTCGATTCGAAGTGCATTCGATTCCACCACTTCTTTTGAATGGCAAACATTTTGATTGCACGCAAACACGTGAACACGGCATGTGACAATCAGTTTTGGGGCATTTTTTAAGAGTTAATGTTTTTGCACTTAAATGAGCATCGCTATTTATTCAAGTATGTCATACAAAAAACAAAAACAAGAAACAAGAAACAAGAAACAAAATGAAAATTAAAACATACACTTGTTTATGGTGCATTACTTTAAAATATCATACCTTTTGTTTTGCATACCATTGAAATGCATTTGCATTTGCACTTTGTGGACAATTTTCCTTTTCAGCCACATACGTAAATATGTATACGTACGTATGTATATGTATATGTTTTTTTTATTGTGTGCTGGCGATAGCCATTGTTTTGTGCATGCTGCGCTCTCATAATTATTCTTATTGCCATTATTTCGGGCTGCAAATTTGCAGCTGTCATTAAATGTCATTTTTATTGGCCATGCAAATGTTTCGCATTGCTTTTTTAATGCATTAATTGTATATATGTCGTTGTCGCCCAATGGGCGTGGCACTGACTATCATTGGACCAACGTCGCACTGCTTTTACGAGCGGCTCATTTGAGCAGAGCTCGCGGCATTAAAATCGCATAAATGCTGCGCGTCGTTAACTCGCTGAAAGCAGTAGCTAAAACAAAAATACAAAAAAAAAAAAAAAACAAAAACAAAAACAAAAAAAAAAAACAGAAAAAAATACATTAGGAGTAAAGAGGATTTGGCGGAGGGGTTGTTGGTAGGTGTACGCTGCCAGGCGACGAAAATATTTGCTTAATGAAATTGTATGTGCGCGAGAATTTTTGTGTGAATGAAATTAATTTCAAACATGGCGCAACGCCCACAACACTGGGCGATGTGCGATGATTCACAAAGGGGGGTGGGGTGTGTGTGTGTGTGTGCTTGTGTGTGTGTGTGTGTGTAAAGGGGCGTCTTTGTCATTGGGCGACAGCAACGAGTGTATTTCATTAAGATTAAGATGTGAAGCTTATGAAATGAAATGCTCACCACTGCTGTTTCTGCTGCCGGTTGCTATGCGTGGAGCATCTTCTTGTTTTCAGCCCATTTCCTTATTGTGTTTTCTCTCAGTTTTTGGCTTTTATGGCACATTTTTGTTTATATGGTTTATATGGCATTTATGTGCTTATTCTTTGAGTGTTTGTTTGGTTTTATTTTTATGATTAGCTGCATATTTAAATGCCTTACACTTGCCTTCTGCTGAGACTCTGTCTCATTTTTGTATCCTTGCCTGTCCTTCTCCCATCTCTATCACACTCTCACAACAACTCTCTCTCTCTCTCTCTCTCTCTGGTTATATAAGCCAAGGCTTATGAATTAGTAAATGATGCGATAGACGGCGCACGTTTATTTGAATGGTTTTAGATGATTCCAGTTATTATCGCAAGTCTGCATAAAGAGTCTGATATGGCACACAAATCCGTCTGTTTGATATTACTCAAGTACTATGTAGCATAATTTTTGATTATTTATTACAACTGTGTATATATGTTTATTATCCGACAACTTTTTAAATTGCCAATTAGTAGAATGGTATAGTATTTGTGCTTAAGAAACAATTCCATATGTAGTATATACTTTTTTTTTTATTTGTATAAAAATATGTTTTAACAAAAAATTGGTTTTGTTAGTAGGGCAGATTGAATAGTACTATTGTATTGCTATTTTAGGAATAAATTCAAAAAATAGATAAGAATATGTATTTTGTGACTGACTGATTGACTGGCAACGTTGTACAATTGAAATTGATTACAATTCATTGGTCGCGAAATGGCAATTAATTGGATTTACCATAATTCAATTGCAACTTGGAAATAAATTTAATGAAATGCGCTGAATGTTCATCAAATTAAGCGAGACAGGATGCGGAGAGAGTAGACGAGGTAAGCATAGAGCTGAGAGTGGTGGCCATGTACAAAGCATTTGAGTGGTTGAGGCCTGCGGCTGCAGCGCCGTCACAGGATAATCAAACACCTCAGTTTTGGTGGCGTTAAATAAGCAAGCATCCTCGCAACGCTGTTGATGTTGTTTTGCTGTTTGCGTGTTGCCTCAGCTGTTGCTGTTGCTTTTTCTGACTGTGGGCGCTTTTATTATTATATACCCTGATTTGGCTGGTTGCGCAAATAAGCTTGTTCTATTGTTTTTGCTTTAAGTGTTCGCTGTGCAAATTTGATTACACAAAACTGCAGCTTCCAACTTGGCAGCAGCTGCTTATTTTTTTTTTTTTTTTTTTTTTGCTATGTTTGTGTGTATACATGGGAGCGTGGCAGTTCCCTGTGCTGCTACTAAATGCAGCTGTGGAAATGCCGGAAGTAAAAATTACTTTTTAAATTAGTTGCTCACATACGCACGCACACATACAAAGCTCATTGTATATATGAGTGTGTGTGTGTGCTGAGGTGGTAAGCTTTTGCCGCGAGGTGTTTAATTTAGCCAGCATGTGTGCAAGTGTTGCAAAGTGGCAAAAGTTGCAACGAGCTCTCTCTCTCTCTCTCTCTCTGTCTCTCTCCCTATCTCCATCTCTATTTGTATCCCTGTCCATTATTGTGTGTTGGGGCCAAATAAAAAAATGTACAATTTTAAATGCTTTAGTGGGGAGAGCTCGACTAGAAGATACCCTGAAATCAAGTCTTTTATAACTCCCACAGGTCTTAGATATTAAAGTCCATTGGCAAAAAAAAAGTTGTGTTTGTGGATATATTTTGGTTGAATGCATTTGTGTTAGAAATATTTGTTCATACAGACGGGCGGATTAGATCGACTGGGCTAGTGATGCTGATTCAGAATATATATTTACATAGGACCGCACTTACTTTCCTCTGGCTGTTACGTACTTTTACAAAATTTCATTATCCTTTCAATGGGTTCTGGGTAAAATAAAAACAATACCCGTTTCTATTGTTGCAACACATAAAGCTCACAAGCCAAATTTAAAGTTAGCATAGCAAAAAAAGTTGCTGTGCATTTTATACTTTTTATTATTTAATGGAGAGATAAATGTGTTTATAATTGTATTTTTTTTAAAGTTGTTGAAGCCAGTTTCTGTCAGGCTGCTGTTACTTTTAATGCTATCTAATTGCACTACAGCAGTTTCTTTTCTGTTCTTTTGTTTTAACGATGTGCTTTAGCAGCAGAAATTTGGCATCCGCTTAGCTCTAGTTCTATTTTTATTTGATATTTTGTTAAACATGTTATGTGAAGTATTTATTGGTTTAAACCAAATTAATTAATTACTTTCAAAAGAGATTTTAAAAGTTTTTGATTTACATTTTATAACTTTATAATAATAAATAAAAAACATGGTTTTCATAAAGGTGTTCAATAAAGCTTATAAGACTTGAATGTAAGATAATGTGATGATAGTGTAATTATTATTTTATCCGGACTAATGATAATTGTTTGCAACTGACGATTGTTTCGCATCAATATTATTCAGTTAATTATTCAATGGATTTCATAAATTTCAGTTTGCTTCCTTGCAATGATTCCGTGCTTATCGTCTAATTAAAGCTAGTTTATTGATTTTTTAAACCAATCAGCCATGGCAGAGAGCCACTTCAATTTTGCCAAGTGCTCGTTGACGTGCTGCCCTCCTTAATGGCACAGTGCTTTTCAGTGCATTTTCCGTATATGGATGTGTGTTAGATCGCTCCGGTTACTTCATTACGAGTCTAGGCAAAAGTGTTGCTAATGTTGACAAGCCCATAGCTGACGTAGTTCCAATTGTTGCTGTCGAGTGTCGGGTCTGTCTGAGTGCCAGGACCACAATTACTTCCGTATTAAAGGGCATGTCAAGCCTTGGCTATTGCATTTGCTGAGAATTTCTTTCCACTCTTGACTTTGGTTTGTTGCAAATCTCTGCTTCACATTGATGGGGGTGTCGAATGCTTTTAGCATTATAATTAAATTAAATGTTAATTGAACTTATGACTATTAGATTGTCTGTTAGCTAGAATCTTCTCCGCACTAGCGGCCCTAACTTTGCTGTTTGGCTTAATCATAAAACTCTTGGCAAAAGAATTGGAATTTTATTTTGCCGTTGCCTGTGTTTTTTCTCCTCTTTAGCATCAAGTGCTGTTTGAAATTTATGGCAAGTGCCATAAATTGTAAATCAAAGTGCAAAATGCAGTTCAGGTCCCCATCGGTGCGACCCCCAATGCGCAGCAGTCGATTTTCAACCAAACTGTCGATGTGTGCGACAAACACGGCTATATAACAATGTACAACACAGGAATGAAGCAGTCAGCTCGTTAAAACGACAAAACAACAGGCAAGTGGGGCAATATGCCAGATTGAAAGGTCATTTTATCATACTTCATTGAAAAAGGCCAAGTATGAATGACTGACTAGGCAATACCCTATAGTTATTCGATAAGTAGGATAATAGCAGCAGTTACTGGCTCAGCACCTTTTCTTTTGACATATTCACAGTCAAATAGCCTAAATATATTGTTAATAATTCTGTTGTTCATGCATTTACTATAAACTATCTATAAACCCTGTAAGAACTGTTAAACTCAAATTAAAATTAAATGAAAAATATGGCTAATTAAGTCCGCTATTAATAAACATTGTTTGCGGTTAAGTTATTGCAATTATCTTACTTTAACTACCCCAAATCAATCTTTACAATTACTTTGGCAAAAGCAAAGCTGTAATTTTTAGTTAACTTTTGTTGCCATCATAATTATTTTTATGTAACCCACATATTATCAGCGATCAATTACTTAAGGAACTTTTAAGTTATAAAACAAATAGTCATAGCCAAGTCGTCCACTCTTGATTTACGATAAAATTCGGACGTGGTCTTAACAATAAGTAATGGATTTCGGATTGTAGTTAGATATATACATACATACTTATTTGCCAATAAATTACTTGATTTTAAAGTGATTGTTCGCACATTTTCAAATATGTTTATGTAGAAGTAACTTCAAAATTGAATTTTACTTATGGTGCTGTTCGTTTCGGTCAGCGATACTTTTTTAATTTACTAATGATGTTAGTCCAGCCCTGAGAATTAAGGCGAACACCATTGGAAAAGAAAAATGCCATGACGCTGCACTTTCCTTGCCGGCTGACACGTTAGCGATGGCAACTTGGCCACTCACTGGAATTAGTGGCAACGGGGCATGCATTCAGGCGGGCGGCCATGCAGCCAGGCGGATGGAGGTCTAGGCTTACTATTCCCTTAAGCCAACAGTTGAGTCAAAAACTCAACGCCCTTCTACCGGCTGCTCTAATGAATTTGCATTTTTTATAAATCCCCACTGAGGTGCTCCACTTTTTTGGTTCTTTGCCGGACGGCCAACTGTCAAGCGATTGCACCATTTTTCTATGCAGAATGTTAGTTTTTTTTTCTACTCTTGCTGTTGTTATTGCGACATTGGCATGCCCACAGCACTGTTGAGAGTGTAAGCGGATACGGAAGTGAACATGGCACAAGTGAAGAATTGATAGAAACGCTTGTTGCATTTGACTATGGGTATTTATGTGCTTTTCTTTTTCCTTCTGTTTATTAACTATGGAACTATTTTGTTTTTATTGTAGATGATATTTTGTAATATTTTTTTATATAGATAATCTGCGTTTTATTTGCGATAAATATATATTCTATGTGGTTGATCTTCACAATTATTGACTATGCTGTTGAGCTTTAAAATTTTGGTTTCAACTGTCTGGTGTTGACCTATTTTTTATTCTGCTTTATTCTGCTCAGCTCAGTTAAATTTTGAGCTGTCAGGGCCAATTTGTTAACCATGCACCACTTTGGCAATAAACAAAGGCCAGGGCCACATCAACAGCAACAACAATATGAGCAGCAGCAGCAACAGCAATATGAAGGAGCCTGTCGAGCCATTAACAAGTTGCTCTGGCAATTATGGCGCGATGCTTGTCGACCAAAGCACACACAAGTCAACACACACAAATATACATATACACTCAGAAAAACACACTCACACTCACTCAAGCTTGCGTTATAAATTATTGGCATGCCGAGCGCTTCTCATGAATACCAGTTGCAAAATCCATAGCATTCCCGTTGGCTGTTCCGGTCTGGGCAGCAGCAGGTTCGGGACCACGTCGACGTCCAGGTTCAAGACCAGTTCTCCTCTGGTAGGCAGCTAGTTCATTTGCATGTTTGCTCTGGTTTATTAAACAGAAACCAGCCGACAAACCGACAAAACAAAAAGGAAACAACCAAAATCGAACTGCTATCTTATATTCCGCACACCGAAATTTCATTCAAATTTTCCTATGTCTGCTATATGATATAGTAGACCGATGTAAAAATTTTTTTGTGCGTTACTCACTAACTAAGAGGTGTTATTACTCTCAACTAGTGAGCTTAACAAAAAAAGTTGTTCAAAGAAGAGTTCATCGCTCGGTCGTTTTTGCCTATGGAAACTATGATGAAGTCCTCCGATTCTGCTAAATCTGATATATATACTAGCTGAACCAAAAAATAGCTTAATAACTGAGAGACTACTAATCAAAGAAACAGATGGACGGACAAACGGATAGATAAATATAATTTTTGTGGTCGGAGACGTTTCCTTTAAAATGTGACACACGGACAAATTAAAATAATCTTCTGCAAAAGCAAGCACCAAAACCTGCAGCATAAGAAGCAAACGAAAATTGCAAATATTTTCACTCGTGCTGTGTGGAGGAGAGGCACGAAGTGAAGTATTGCAATTTGACAGCTTCTGCTATGCGAGGCAAAAGTTTGCCAAAGTTAATTACATGCATTGCATCACATTTCCGGTCCCATTGGCGTCATTAGTCCCTCCCAAAAAGAGACAGGCACAGTAATAAAGATAGAGAGAGAGAGAGTGAGAGAGAGAGAGAGAGATTTAGCGAGTGAGAGAGAAGTAGAGAGAGAGAGAGAGAGAGAGAGAGAGAGAGAGAGAGAGAGTAAGTCTTCAACGGTTAATAGAAGGGGTTTCCTGGCCACGCATCGATCATTGCCATTTCTATTATTTTTGTTGTATGCCATTCCATTCCATTCCGCTTCGTGTTGAATGGACAACATTGGCGCTTAGCGGCATTAACTACAAGTCATTATTATCGTCTGGGGCATTCAGACCTCTCAAGTAACAAAATGAAAGAGCTTCAACTATACTCAAAGGCATCCACCTCCTTCAATTCCAATTCCAATTTGGTATTTTGGATTTGGGACGGGCGATAATACGAATCCGCATATACGACGGCTGCACTCATGTGTGATTGTTTCTGAGTAAGTTGGGGTGCACATTACACATTCATACACACAACAGTCGTTCACATGAGTGTTTCTTATAGCACTGCTCAGTTATTTAGCTACATTTCTCCGTTTTTCTATGCGGCCTACCAGCGCTGCTTGGCTATAATATGTCTTTAAGTTTATTTAAGAAATTAGTAAGTGTAATAAAGCTATTCATAAACAATAATAAATGTTTTGTCTACAATAAATTGTTGGTATAAAAAATCAAAAAAAAAAACACAAAAAAATGTTCTCAAGTTTTTTCTAAAGAGTTTTTTCGCTATGCAATTTACATAACTAATGTTTTTATTTTTTTGTTGGATAGTTAAAAGATGCCTTAAAAATCAGCAGAATATGATGTGAAAGGCTTTTCTGCAAATATATTTGCTGTAATACAATAGATTAAGAGAATGCCGTGCGATATATGCTTGGTGTTATTATACTAATCCGCATTGTAAGTAGAAATTGAGATATGCTCACTCAGAGGTCGCCAACTCTCTGATTGTGTGCGACATGAACCTCTGGGGAAATTAAAGATACATTAAATGCCGCAGGCAAGTGTAGCGTGCACATGCGAATGTGTGCGTGTATGTATATATATATATATATATATATGTATATATATATGTATATAAATATATATATATATATATATATAGATGTGTGCTTTCGGTGTTCTCATTGTTTCATGTAGACTTGCTTGCGAGCTTTAATGATGCCACTCGTGTGAGGCTCTCGAGTTATACGCTTTATTTTTGTTGCTGCACTAATCGGCATCTATTGACCTAAGTCTATTGACCCGAACTTTGTGTACCAACTGGCTAATTAAATTGACGACAATTGGAATGATACAAAATGTGAAAAAAAAATTATTTCAATCGTGAGACTACCATTAATGAAGGCTTTGTTGCCCGGTTTTAATGAAACGAGAAATAAAGAGAGAGAGAGATGAGATAGAGAGTTATTGGCCATAAGTATAACACAATTTTTTATTATAAATATAAGGCGTGGTATGCAGAGAGTGTCGCACAAAATGGCAGCGGCAGCAACAATAAAAATGGAAGGAAATATATACTGCGCACAAATTTTGTATTTTAATATTTAATTAAAATTTTGTGTATCGTTTTGTTAATGAATTTCAATTTGACGCGCCCAGTGCACGTGACGGGGACCAGCCGCACGACCAGCAGCTCGCACTCCTCCCCGATATCACCATCCATTGAATGTCCCGACTTTGGTGTCTTTGAACTCCCGACTGCGACTTAAAGTTGTTGTTTGTTGGCCACTTTTCGGGCACTTCGCTCGTGTGCCCAAAGGAATGGTAAATTTATGAAATGTTTTTAATTAGCTGGGCATTGTGGTTGTTGTTTTGCTGGTGGCGCAAACATTTCGTGAGTTTTTAGTCGGTGGGGCACTTGTCCAGTTTCAAGCCATTTTAATAAAAAGAAAAAATGTTGTGACTTGGTGCCAACAGGAAACCGGAAATCTGCCATTGGAAACCATCAAACAAACAACAGCAAAACGGCAGGGAAGTTTCATTGTGGCAAGCTGTAAAGCTGCAAATATGGTCGGGGCTATAGGCGTTCTTTTAGATGTGGGCGTGCCGTGCCACATGACAGTCAACAAGCACATTAAAAGTTATGACTGCCATGCTTGTCAAAGGATTGAATCCTGCGTCCATAATATGCTTGAAAAGTTTTGCGATTTTACATTAGCTTCACTCAGTGAACATCAACAGGACCTAAAGGGAAAATCTCTGTATTTAAAGCAGGACATTTAAACTGCATATCATACATATGTTTTGTAGTCGCCAACTCAACCCCAGACACTTTTTGAATAAAAGCACTAAACAGACAATACATAGAGGCGTCAAATCAACTAAAACCCTGCATCCGGTTATTTCTTTGACTGTGGGTCCCATTCCGCATCCGGTCGACCCGAAAGCAAAGCGTAAAATAAAAGTCCAGCCTATTATGAGCATGTGTGTATGGGTGCGAGCAGGTACGCAGGTCCTTAAATGTGTGCGAAGAAAGCAGCTATATTGCTACCGGATTACGTTTTTGGGCGTGATGTGTAACTTTTTGTAAAGTCATGCGGCTTAACTCTTGAAAAATTTGGCAAAAACAGCCCGCAAAATGTATGATGCAAATCTAAAACAGGGTATCATTGTCTCGACATACAAAATTCTTGGTTTCCCGACGGGCACACATACAACTCATACATACAAAGATAGGTTTCAACGGGATCATGTCACAGTGCGCAGACGGCTGCTTGAACAAACCATTTCGCATGTCGAGATAATGATACCCTCATTACAAGATAGAGTGCTCGGAGACAGAATGCGTAAGTCAAATATATAATTAAATAGCTTGGTTCTTGTTTTAAATTATATTATACACTAGTCTATTTAAGCGATGAATCTTCAAACTTTTTTCGAGTTCAGCGTAGTTTTCATTTGTTTTGCAAGTGTAGGGTAATGCAATGTCGACCTTGAGTACCAACACCAACTCTTGGTCGGCAAACAGCTTTTAAACATTAAAAAGTTAGCACAGTTGTTTGCTTGTTGTTGCTTACTTTGCGTGAATTATGAAAGTGAAATGAAATGTGCAAAAACCACAAGCCGACCAACGGCGATATGCTAAGGACCGTCCAGCCGTATAGCCGTCCGTCCGGCTGACCGCTGGAAAACCTCGTCTGTTAATTGCAAGCTAAAAGTTGCTTATTAAGCAGCCGCCATTCCTGCTTAATACAATCAAATTAGACGTTTCCGCTTCAGAATTATGCGACTTCCGCTTCACAAAGTGTAAATTCAGCACGTGTGCGGCAATATTTCGCAGAGTTTTTGCCCTTCATTACATCCATTATTCCCACTAAATAGGGTTGGAAAAGGTATGAGGAAGTTTCACATATGTATGCAGCTTAATCGATTCGATCTGAAAAACGACAACTAGACATAATGGTTCATTTTATCATACGTGAATGCTTTGATAATTTGGCATACATACATATAACTTTGTTTAACTTTACATCATCTCGAAATTTTCAATCTGATCGACCACGATTTTCCCTAAACAAAGTTGTTCTAGTTTTTTTGGTAAATTTCCCTTTAAAGAGTTCTACACCAAAATGCGAGCATTTAATTTACCAAACTGACTGATAAATATGAGCACATGTGGAAATATTACATCTGTTATAAAATGTCTGGTTAGCTTCTCGATCATGTCCCTTATCTGTTGAATATTTGCTGCTCTAAATAGGTCAATGGTGGCATGAATCCAAGGGAATTTCTAGCGAGTTGAAGGTTATTAGCGTGGCAGCAAGCAAAATCAGCAGGGGCCACAAAAAATGTAATAGAGTTTGTTTTCTATGGATAAGCGAGAGGAGAGGATATATATAAAAGGATATACAATTATCATATTAACGATATGCAAAATGGTCCCTGAAGATGACTTTCTTGTGAAAAAACACTCCAAAAATATATATGTGTATATATAATCCACATTATCTACCATGTGCATTACTTTACGTTACTGATGCGCCAGGGTTTTCGACGAAATACTGCCGACAACAGATTTCAGCAACACATTTATGAGTTTGTTGATGTTGTTTTTGTTGGTGTTTGCATATTATGTTTTTTTTTCATTTGTGTAGTGGTGGATTGGGGCACCTGTCCAGTTGTGGGCATATTTAGCATATTGGGTTACGTATACTATATTGTGTGTGTGTAGTTGCAGTTATCTTTGAACAAGCAAACGAGCCATGAAATGTCCAGCACAAGCGGCTGCAAAAGGCAGTGACGTCTGCGGACTTGCCTCAAAGTATGGCAGTTGCTGTTGCGTTATTTAGTGTTGCATACATTTTGGGCATTGCTTTGGGATTTATTTGCATTTAACCGAGGTTACACCGTCACTTCTCCAGCACCAGGTCTCAGCGCTAGATATTTTGGCTGGTTTGCCGCAATCTGTGTCTCGTTGTGGCCTGAGGGTGTCGTATTTACAATTTATGAACTTGCATATACACACATTTGCCATATACATATATAATTCTTCTACACATGTGCGTACATCTAAACGCTTCCCCTTCCTCTTAAAAAACACACTCTTTCTCTCTCTCACTGTGTGTGTGTTTTTCGTTTTACATGTGTGTGTGTGTGTGTGTATGATGCATGACTATGTAAATGAACATTTTTACACTCTGACAACAGTTTTCGCATATTATGGAGTCGTGTTTTTTTCTTATCTTTTCATTTTTTTTTTAACTTTTGTCCATTTTCCGTTGTTGGTGTTACTAAAACAATTGTGTGGCAAATTTTCAGCCCCCCCTCCCCCTCTATTTTTCATCATTCTTTTAGTCAACTTTCAAATTGTTGCAGCTCATTTTCTACACACTTCATGGGTTATAAAAATACAGCTATGCCTCACTGCCTCAGTACATATCACAAATAACTCCTGAGCTTTTGGCATTAAAAATAATATAGCTTAAGATCGCGTACTCTTTTCTCTACATATATGTGTCTATGTGTATAAATAATTATATTTAACTCCGATTAAATCTGGTTTCCGGCAATAACAACAATATTTTTCACACCACTTTAAATTTCAGCAATTATGTATATCTTCTACGGTCTTTGAGCTAAATATGCGTATATGCAAATGCAATTGAATGAATAATTAAAAAATAAAATATAAATACAAAAATATATTGAAGTGCATATAAATACATATATATTGTATATTGTTACATGTATTTCAACAAGTTGAAATAAAGTAATAGCACAGAAATCCACAGAAAAGCTATTGAATTGATAAAAGTGATAAGTCTATCTATTGAATAGTAAAATGTTGAAATACAATTCAATGCACTCGTGTTTGTGGTTGAGCGTGTGTGTAATTGTGTATATTTAGTGGCTGTGCGGTTAACCATATGATTAGGACACCTAGGATGATGCACATTAATAAAATGAATTGGGGGTATCCATTTAAATTGGTTGCTTTGTTAGGCGGTCGCTTCATGTAATTTGCATGGCCATCAAATTCAAAGTTGGTTAATTAAATTTGAAAATGCCACACACTGCTCATTGAGTCAATTAAAAATTGATGGTCGTGTCGCGTATAGCGGAAATTTGGAATTGATAAAAGCTGTCAATCTTGGTCACAGTTGCTGACACACGGGGACAACAGACGAACGAGGTAACTGCATATTAAACGCTCAGGTGGTTGCCGATATTTTCAATACATTAATTATTGATGCATTTTAACCAAAATTGCGGTCTCTATGTCTCTGCAGTGCACTCGGTCAGCTTCCTGCCAGTGTGCTGTGCAATGCTAGCAAAAATATATATTTTAATAAATTAAATGCAGTTTGTGCATATAAACGAGAGCATCAGCATGCATTTTTCATATTTTCAGCAGCAGTTTTGAATGCAGTTTCATAAACTACCCCAAGCAGTGGGGCAACAGGCAAACAACCAACCAACTCACGGACTTAAATACATACATATTTACTTGCAAGTGTATATGTGTATGCATATAGAAATGATATGGAAAAAGCGCACATAAATTACTTTTATATTTTGTCGCTATTTTTATATTGCCAACACTTGTGCGGAAATTGCGCGATGAAACGACTCGACGGCAAAAGCTACAGCAAAGAAATTGCTCAGTGCTGCTGCATGGATATGCATTTTTGTAGCCAGTAACTGTAACGGTAACATAACACAAGAGCACAACAGCTAAAAACACCCCTGGCACTTCCATCCACCAAAAGCTGCATCCGATGCATCAGCGGCTCCGGCTTGGGTGGCCTGGCACACGGCGTATACGCGATATTTACGAGAGATACGCAACTCATGGAAGCGGTGCAAATGCCCCATAATTCAGCTTGAAACAAGCTGACAACAAAACAACAAGGAAAATAAACGTAATGAAAAAATAAAAGAAAAAAAAAAAAACAAAAAACAAATAAACAATCAAAACAACAAGGGGAAAAAGCGTAAAGGGAATTAACTAAATTATGCATCTCGCACTTAAAAGGGTCGCTCGATCCGCGCCACGATTTAAATTTATGTTATTTTTATTTGGGCCAGAATAACAAGAGAAATGCAATGCAAATGATTGGGACAGAGCATATAGGTTGAAAGCAATGAGTGCGATAACATTTAACAACACAAAATAAAAATGCAATTACTATGCAAATTGTAAATTGAAGAAATCATATTATCCGATATTTACCATACGCCCTACATTATAAGTGTTAAACTAGGGCTTGACTATCTGAACTGTTCAGCGTGTTATAGCTCAGATATACACTGTGAATTGCGAATAGGTTACCTAATCATTTATTTATTTTTATATATTTAAGTTCCTTTAGACGATACCAAACGATTGATATTAAACCATAATAATTGATTATATTCAATCTAACTAAATTCGTTTGTTCTGATTGGGGCCTAATCGACAATACCTTTGAAACTGATTCTTAAAAAAAACTACATTTTAAAATACAAATCGGGGATTTGATCAAGTCAACCCCTACATGTGAGAAACTGGGTAAAGTTTATTTTGTAATTGTTTTTATTTGTAAAATAAAATATTTTATTTACATTTGCTTCACATTTTGATCTGAAAAGTTGTGAAGCGTTTGCCGGACTTATCAAGCATTTTTCATCTCTCCATTCTTTTACATTTTTGCATTTTTCCATGCTTTCCTTTTTATGGCAACAATTGACAAAAAACGCGTATGCAAAGGGTGTTTCATTTTAACAAAAACTCAAATGGAAGTATAAAGCCTATTAAAACTGGACAACAACATACAGATACATGTATCGGCATAACAATAATAAGCATGCGATATATTCATATATGAGCAGTCGCTGAACTCGAATTTCTGCTTCCTTAGCGACACAAAAACGCAAAATAAGCAAAAAAAAAAAAAAGAAAAAGGAAAGGGAGAGATATGGGCAGCGAAAAATCGAGTTAAATTAAAATGCGAAACAATTTCCAACAGCGCATTTTTTACCTTTCACAAGTAAACTATTTTTCTGCCGTATTAAAAATGACCATTTCCTCCATTCCTTGATGCCGCCCTTTACTTTTTTATTGTATTGTGGCCACTGTTGAATACTGTACAAAAAGCTTGCAAAAACAGGAAGCATAATGCCACTAAGTGATACCAGTAAGTATATTTTTTCGAATCGTTGTTTTGAAAAAACTTCTGTGACTTTAGTGCACGATCGTCGTAGCATTTATAGAATTTTTAAAAATGCCTTTGCATCAGGTGATGTTTCTAAAAACTCGAAGCTTATAGTTCATACATTCTGCAGGCTATGTATTAAAATCTGATACCGTCGCTAAAGAACGGAGATCGGGGATAGACTTGTCTGTCGATGCTGACCATGAGTATATGTGCTATATGAGGTCTGCTTGGTGCATACATTTGCACAAGTGCACTTGTAAATATTTGTGAGCTGTAAATACGGATTTTTATGGCTTTAATTTGAAATTCGGTTTGTTTTGTAAGCGGGCATGGACAGAAAGCGTTTACGAATGTTTACGAATGAGCCATCAGTTCAGGATCCAGGAGGAATTTCTAAAAATTATATTTTTCCAAAGTTATAAAATGAACTGATCCAAAATATATCAAGTATTTTAACAAATGGTATTTTTGTCATTATTATTATTATTATCATCATTATTATTCGTTGTATACTTATTATTATCATTATTGTTGTTATTATTATTGTGAGACTCATGCACAGCGATCTAGCTTTTCTATTGTGCCTTTTCTGATTCTACAGCTTCTCCATCAATCCTGATTCTTACATGAATTCTAGAATTGAGGGTTCAAGGTTTCTATGTGTTCGTAGATTAAGACATATTTCCCTTAGATACTGAGCTTTTTCAGGCTAAGGCGACACACTCCGATGTAATGTGCTGTCCAGATTTCTTCTCATTGTCACAAATTCGGCAGATTCATCACATGATAATTCCGAATTAGTTATGAGACTTCTTAGTCTGCTTTATTGGTCTAGAGCCACTTGGGTATTCTAAGTCTGTCTTTATGATGTGCTTAAATAGATTTTTAATTATAGCTGTCTAAGCGATATTTGGTTTGTCTGGGACCTGGTGCCTCAATTGTTGGCACAATACTTCGATATCTGTGCTCCGATAGTTACGATTTAAGTTGAAATCCACACGCACCTCCCTATTGCGCATATCTCAGCATGAAATACACTGGTGTATTTCCCTGGGGGTTCGTTCGTGATCCATAACAAATGAAATAATTTAATATTATTGCACTCAATCATCATATCATGTGTATAGATTTAGTTGTTATACCAATTGAGTGAATACTAATGGATTTTGTTTAAAAATAACAAATAGACTAGAACAAGTTGGTTTATTTGCAACACTGCAACACAACAAATATAAAAAATGATATATATATATATATATATATATATATTGATTTATGCAGGTATGTGAAAATTTTATCAGCGTATTTGGCATTCTCTGCAGGCAAATGAACTCACTTGAATAATCGTCTTGTTGGCAGTTATCTCACACTTTAAATACGCTGCTGCATTTTAATGAAAACGTCCTTTCAGCGGCAGATAAATAATTCAAAAGTTTGCCACTGCCACTGCCACAGCTTTACCTGACCGTTTTTGTTGCTGTTGCGTTAGCTGTTCTTGTTGCTTCACCGTTTTCCGTTTTATTTATTGTTTGGCTATTCTTATTTTGCACCTTTTGCGTTGAAAGTTCGTTGGTTGCACAAGCGCTGAGGTTGAAGTGTCGTCGACCAGTTCTCGTCCTAGCCATCGCAGTTGCTCTCCATTGTTACCTCTTGCTCAATTCACTGGCAGTTTCGAGTGGCTGCCAGCTCAAGTTGAGAGTGTTGAACCAGATCTCTGCATTTGTTTTGTTAGCAAAACGTAACAATTGCAAGTATTCAAGAGTGTTAAGAGGTGGAAGATGGAACCATCACTCTTTATGGCTTTATGACTTTATGGACATATAGAACAGATGGTATGGGAATGTCGAATTTTAAATGCTTTTGCATACCAGAGCTCAGCTGGCACACATTTAAATTAAATTTAAAAAGCCAACCAAATGTTTTAATTTAATATAATAATTTCAAATCACTTTCTTTTTTGTCTCAATGCCTCAATTCAATAAAATCTTTAATTTTATCTTTATTATTAAGTTTTATAAATAATATTGCTTTAATTAAAATTTTTAATGTTTTAATTTAATACAATATAAAATCAGTTTTTCTTGCTGCAATGCGACGCCACGCCAATGCCAATTCCATACATTTTTTTTATCTTTAATATTAAGTTTTATAATTAAAATTTTTTTTTTATTTCTTAAATTAGTCTTGTTTATTCAATGTATTATTTAATTACTTTTTTCTATTAAGTTTTAAATAATATTTTTCACCGTTATGTAATGTTATTAGTATGAATAAATATGGATTATAATTGTGAAACAAATTGCTAAAATCGTGAACTTTACTGGGAGGCACGGTGATATAATGAGTTAGGATAAGTTTTTTATTCGTGATATTTGATGAACGACGCCTTGAAGATCGGGGTTGGGTTAGAGTAAATAACGTGAGTATTGACCACTACCTCAGATAACGCGCAGTTTTAGACACCGGTGAAAGATGAAAACCCCTAGGAAAGATTCTTCTTCTTAATCTTTCAAAAGCAGGAAACGTTTCTCCGATTTTATGTAAACGTTTTACGAACATTTGTAAGAAGCCGATTATCTATTCTGTTATCAGTAGTCGCGTAAGAAGTTTAATTTAAATTCTATAAATTACTGCTTATCATTATGATAATATAATATTCAATATATATTTAATATGTTAAGCCAATTGCCTAAAATCTTGTAGGTTGTTGCTTTCAGTTCTTCTCTTTTTTGGGTGTCCCATTTTTGCGAGATTAGCTGGGAGCCAACAAGCCAAACTATTTGTATTCATCAGGATGCCGCTGCTGGGGATTTGCCCAATTCTGTTCTGACATGTTCATCCATTAGGCACTCCATTAAACGTACGCGTAACTGGCTGCTGTTTCGAAGTGCTATCTCACTGGCTTAAAACTGGCCTTAAAACCACAGCTTTGCATCGTTTGCTCCGCATTTAACATTTCGCCATCAGCTTTTATTTACTCCACTTTAAGAACATTTTGAATTTGAATCTATAAATTTTAAATTACTTGAATGTAGTAAAATCTTTGCAGAGCTGAGCAAAAGCCAGCCGTCATTTCGTTTTGTCACCCGACTCAAGTGATTTGACCACTATCTGACCATCATCCAGCATCCAGCTCCTAGCAATTTCACCCATATTTCTCTAGCTTTTATGAGCATATAACTGCATTCACCCCTTTTCATACACTAGTTTTATAGAGCACTTAAAACGAAGCTTGGATTTTTCTCCATACATACTTTATTTTAAAGCCATTTTTGAAGTGCACAGCATGTTTTGACTTTTATATTAAAAATTTAGCCACAACAATTAAAATCTTCCAAGAGACGAATAACTGACTAATCATAATTTAGTTTGAGTACTTTATAGAAGCTCTACATAATAAATAATATAATAATACTATATCTACATAGGTTAGAAATCTATATGCTTAATGATAAGAAGTTTGCTTTATTAGAGATATGCATTCGAGTTGAGCCATCATTGTGAAACATCTAAAAGTGCAACGGCAAAGGGAACCAATGTAGATTTCTGGCAGACGACAGATCTAAATGCATCCATCTTTTGTCTATAAGTGGATGTGAGCTATTAATTAGATTTTATGGAAATATACACTCAGAAATAAATCTAAAAAAAAAAATAAATAAAAGCAATAAAAATTAACGATTCGATTTGAAGCTGCCATGAAAGTATATGTGACTAAGTAGTCTTACTAGTGACTGACTGATAGGCAATTGAGCCAAGAGCCAAGGCAACACCAGCTAGCCGTGGGGAAATTATGAGCCAATCGATATTATGGCTAATAAAATAAGAATGGCGAAAACTATGCGGAAATACAGCAATGAACAGACGCACACCCAACACACATAAGCATACACACATATATACATACATCGATATTCTACACACACTTCGCGGCTCACAAATTGGCAGCGGGTATTTTTTGATTAAGCATTCCCCAGATACGAATTAAATCAATAACTTTCGGCAGAGCGACAGGCAGGCAAGCAAATGCTAAGCAGCCCTACGAATTGAGCTGGTTTCGGTTTGGCAGCTTGCCTGCTGGAAAACAAATTGAATTGAAAACTTTGTGAATCCGGACCGACACAAAAAGGTTAGACGGAGTTTTAGCATTTTTAGATAAATATATTAAGTGGCAGGGAGAGATAGAAACAGAACGAGAGTGCGAAAGAGAGAAAGTTTGGGTACTGTGTACCAATAAAGGTAATGAATCGAATGAATGCCACTCAAGTGGCATTGCTTCAGGTGCAAGTGCACCTTGCGACTCGCCATTGGCCACTGGCCAGTGGTCAGCCGGACTGCCGGGCTGCAAATCGAGTGCAAATTGAGACGCCAGTGGAAAATTAACTGCTTGACCGAATGCAGTGGAAAGAAAGCCTTGTCCGATTTATAGCCGGTATAATGCAGGCGACTTACGCGTGCAAAAATTATGCAGCCACTGCATTAAATAAGCGCACTCTATATGTGTATATATATATATATACGAGCCTGCCACCGGCAGGACACCAACCCAACTCTACCTCAACTCTGCTCCGGCCTTGGCCAAATGCATTAAATGCCGAACATATGGCATCAATTTGTAACCAAAATGTAGCTGAAGCTGCACCAGAGCAGATACGATAGCATCGAAACGAGTATTCATAAAGAACACATGAATGCTTATATAGAGCGTAGGACAAAGCCCTTTAAATTGTGTGTGTTGGGTGTGAGGTGTGTGCGATTGCAAATCCCTTTGTAATGCAAGTGCCCGCTTAGCAAGTTTTGTGTTGAATTCAACATTCGATATGTATGCAAGAAGTACTTACGATCAATGTTCACTAATGTTAATAACGAATTATAAATTATATAATGACAAACAATTGTCAAAATCGAACTACTTTCTGATATAGCATGTTACAAAGACATGTTGCAATATTTCAAAATCTCGTCTTAAATACTTCTCAATATGGAGCATTGATAATGTGCTTTAAGGTAATTGAATAAAAAGATTCAGCTTAAACTATGATAATATACTATTAATAATTCTTTTGAGGGAAATTCAAAATTCTACAAATAAGTATTATTATGTTATATTTTGCTATCTTAACAATTATTGACATATGTATATGTTTTTGCTATATGTTTTTTTATTTGTTAGACTAAAAGATTTAAAATTGTGCGTTAGAATAAGTAAAATTATTCTAATTGTATAACTTATCGTATATGCAGCACTAGCTGATTTATTGCTATTGACAAGACCAAATTATATTTAAGTATTAAACATTGTCACTTGTATTCATGTGAACTGAAATAAGTAGGGTCATCAATCACTGCAATAAGTTCAACACTTACATTTGCACTCGTCTATTACAAAAACAACGAGAGAAATAGGACCGAATTGGGGAGAATGGGAATAAAGTAAAGTGTTGTAAGACAGTGTTAGCGTTCTGGTCTGTCCAAGGCAGGCATGACACGACATGGATGTAAACCCAAAGCGCCCTGTTCTGGTCATGTACTATAAAGCAATATAATGCTAGGCAAAACGCGCTTTCAACAAACTGAGCAAAAAATTTGTGTGCAGACAAACCGAGAGCGAGAGAAACAGATGGAGACAGAGTGTGAAAAAGTGAGTCAAACAGTTGTGTGCATGTCGATGGGGTCAAAGTTTGGAGAGGTCAGTGAGTGCACTGCTTGAGTGTGACTGCCTCTGTTCAACACGTCCAAAATTTTATGGTGTCGCTTACAGCCATCGAACGGCCAAAAGTAGACTGCAAATAATTGTGCCTGGGGAGCCAGCAAATAACGCAGCTTTCGGAATACGGCAAAAGGACCCGTAACAAAGTGTAGTCGCAGAAAGTGGCCTGAATATGACTATAGGCTCCAAGGGGAGAACTAAACCCACAGGGCACAATCAGAGAAGCGAGACGCAGGTGCGGTGCGCTCTGAGGGACAGAGTGAGCGACAGAGACTGAGACAGTGATAGGGCCAGTGTGAGTGCCGCTGGTCAATTGAAACGGTTCAAAGAACATTGGCATCGTGAGTAATTCCCCTTGCCATCGTTTGGGCAACTCCTGCTCCTTTTTATTGACGCGCCCATATAAATTTCACTTTGGCAAATGGTTTTTATTGGCAACAGCGACTGGCAACACACCACATCGTATCAAAGTACGGCACAGACACAGCGTCGAGTTCAATTGCCGCCAATTGCCGCTCAACCGCCGACCCGGCTCAAAAAGGTTAAATTTGGAAAATTGGTACGTGATTGGATTCAAAGCGCAAAATAAGCGCGTCAGTTGGTTCGATGGGGTTCACCCATTTTACTTATGAAATGAAAAAAAAAACAAATAAAATAATATCAAAAACAAAATGAAAATAACAAGAGAGAAAATAATTTCATAGAAAGGCGTACGCTAAATACTCTAGCATTTCGTTGTAGAGACAGAGATAGATAGATTTAATTGAGTATTCGATAAATTTACTGAATTTGAAGTTAAAGATTCCATATACTGATTATGATAAGACCACATTCTTGATAATATAGTCTAAGAATGTTTAACTTACGTGTAACAGATTTCGTCAATGTGGTATGTATGTGAAAAGTATATTTCCCCAGAATTTAGTTGTGCACATTGATAGGGTATTTCGTATGTGGATTACAAATAAGGTTGGATTGTAATAAAGGGGTGAAAGGAAGGCATATCTCGAGGCTGGTAAGGGCGGGGCTTGTGTGTTTGCCGCCCATCTCTGTGAAAAGAGAGTTGTAGCATATTTTTTTTTGGCACGCCGGTCGCTCGATTTGCAATAAGAAATTTGTGAGTGTTTTTTTGTGGTTTGAAAAATTAGAACTTTTGCCAACAGCAAACAGCTAAACGATGACGAGCACATGGCAAATGCCCAAGTATCACACACAAACAGTCAAACATACACTTATATATGGATTTTGTTATGTTTGTGCTTGGGCCAGCATAGTTTGTGGTTGATGGTCTAGCCATTTGTTTTTTTGGCCAACACAAATAAAAAAGAGAAGCGCATAACCAAAGCCAAAGTCAGCTAATAACTGGGCAATAGCCCTGACAGCGGCATGTTGTCAACATGTTTGCCTATCAACTGTAGCTGGGCCACCAGCGGTTGTCAACATTACGTATAAGTAATATGTCAACATAAATTTTGCACAGCTAGCTGTAAGTGTAACTGCAAATTTGAAAAAACAAAGCAAATCTGGGCATTTCAAATGTATATGAGTGATAAATATTAGATTAACTGAACTACACTCTTTCGTTCTGCTAACGAAGTTTGCTTTGCTAATGTAACAAATTTATAGATTATCTTTACATATTTTTTAATCAGCTGCTCCAAATTTATTCACGAGTACTACTGTTAAAAAAGGAGGAACAATAAAATAAATAAATAAATATATACTAATGAGTCAAAAATGCAAAATTTTAATTTCAAAAGTACCTGTCAGAACTTTAATCATACATACGCCACTAGCATAAAATATATCATTTTGTTTGTTTTCTATGCTATGGAGTAATAAATAAATGAATAATAATATATACAAAAACTGTTTTCGTATTTTCTAACTAAAAATCTAGTTTTTAAGTTTCATTCTGATCACATTCTGAATGCGTCTTCTTCTTGTGAATAAGCCACACATTATTTATGGATTTGTTGCACACCACTTTAACACCGTTCATAAATTTCATATTCTGCGGTCAGTGTGTTTTATCAAATCATGACGGTTTATCTATTTATTTGTGGATAATCTGTATCGCTAGCACATTGCTGACCATAATCCAACCGCAATTTGGGTTAAGATGCATTCTGATAAAATCCATTAGCAATTGATAGTTGTCAGCAGTCGCGTTTCAGAGCTTTGACAACATTTTATTTTATTACTTTTGATTAAAAAGTCATCATAATATGTTCTCTGACATTATATCAATATACATATACACATGCAAATATCGTGCATATATCATATTATAACATATTATTTTTGTCTATGCTGCGGACACTTGGCAATTTACAGATTTTGTTTTTGTTTTCATTGATGCTGCTTTCATTAATTTTATACCTCGCACGCGTAAACATGAATTAAAAGGACTTAGCAGAAATTCATTTATCTATGCACATGAAAAATATTTCCATAATCCTATTAACATTATGCTATTTTTGTTTTTGGTGCTTAAGGTATGATGTGTTGGCATATGAGAGAAAAGCGATATTAATATGTACATTCATTTAATCCTTCTATTAAGTCCCTTATTATATTTTATTGATGATACTTCAAATCGATGAAAATAAATAAATACAAATGAGTAGGGTAGCACTTAGCCGTACTGCATGTTCGTATTTTTACATTTGTTGACATTTCTCGTAACTAATGTTATAATTAATTGGCGTATATTTTGCGGTTGATAATACTTCCGTGGCTTTTGCATTAATTATGAATGCCATTTAAATACAATATCAACAAATAGTAAAAGTATTTGAGTATTTTAATCACATAATTGCCCCTAATTTGTTGTGCCAATTAAATGAAAGCAATCAAGTAAAAAAAAAAAAAGTTTATATGTACACACAACAATTATTAATCGAGTGGTGTGTTAGACGTCAATTGATATTTGACTAAATCCAAGCGCATTAATGTGGTATCAGTCCGAGTTAATTTTTTTCTATTCCCTTGTCTCATTAAAAATGGGTAAAAAGGTTATAATGGTTTTTTGTAAATGTATGTAAAAGGCAAAAGTAAGCATCTCCAACCCCTTAAAGTATATATATCATTATATATATAAATTATTGAAACATTTACATTGTAATAAAAGCAATAATCTACATTGACATATTATTGCTCAGCTGGACAAATTTGATAAAATTATAGTATTTATAAATATATTCCCATATTAATCTTATTACAAACAGCAGGCGCAAGTATTTTCTGTATGCATTAATATGTGAGTGCATGTGTGAGAAAATGGATGGCATTATAATCGACGCGAGCGTCAATATGTTTATGTGTATTCTGCTGAGCACAATGATATACATATACACATGTATAAGCAATCGTTTGTCGCAAACATTTGGATTTAGTTCGGGCTTGTGAATAATAATATACGCTGCCTTAGATTATATTTACTCTTCAGTGTTTGTGCCTTCCATAAGAAAAGAGAGCACGTGCTCACACCTGCTTACATTTGGGTGTGGAAAACTTTTTAAAGGGAAATTTAGCAGTAATATTATAATATATTTAACGGCTGGGGATAGAGTATGTCGTAATCGAGCTCACTCGGCATCAGCATTCTTGCTAAGTTTACTTTTGAAGAGTGCAATTGAATGGCAAGAGTGAGGGGGGCTGGGCTTGGAGTTGCTTATATGGGTGGTGCTTGCAGGGCTAGCCAGGACAAGTTCTTCCAATTGCAATTTGAATGTACTTAGTTAGGCAAGGTGAGACTGGACATGACCATGATTACGCCAACTATATTCATTGGAAGCTGTGCACATTTGAAATGATGCTGTTTATGGCTAGAAATACCTTTGAGATGAGACAGATCAGATTTGGTGCTTGTTGACTCTCTGTTGGAGCTATTTGAGTGCGATGAAAGGCTCGCAGGCGCTGTCAACACTGATCCAGTCCTGGCACACTCATTCGCCATCTCGTTAGCTGGCCGGGGGTGCCCAGATGATTGCGATTGAGTGGTGTCGGACTAGATTTAAAATTGCCATCGTGTTGAGGATAAGTTTGCTATTCATGGTGGGGGTTGTGTGCCATGTCTTAATGACAGCTGTCGACATAGATTGATACGCTTCTTGAAATTTACGCCGAGGTACTAAGAATTGCTTAACTGCTACAATTTTACATTTTTACTTGATTTAAAGAAAATCTTTTCCAAAAAATTGTATCATTTGTAATTCTCTAGTTCTCTAATATCAATGTAATTGTGTCTTATACAGTGTTTGGATTAAGTGCTGAAGCCTAAATCAATTTTCACCAGTGGTAGCAGCACAAGCAGTCACGCTCTGTTTTGAATATTTGTACGTAGTGATGATTATGAAGTGCGCTTTTATGAAAGATCATTAAATTAGTGCAAGAGCTCACAATTTCAATCCACTGGTAACTGTTAACTATTCACCGGTAACAATAACAGTAACAACAACCAGACTAGAGCTTGGCACTCTGAGCATTGCAAATTACAAGTTTGTTGTCTGACAGAAAACCGCAGCTCTTAAAGCTTAGAGCAATGTGCAGCACAAAAAAGCAGCTCGCAAAACTTTGACGAGTGCAAAAAGAGATAAAAAATCAGCTAGTAAATGGGTAGACGAGGCAAGTAGGTGGGCGACAGTGAATCGCAGGGTATGAAGGCCGGCTTGAAAGAGTGCGCTGGCAACAATTGCAATCTGTGGCGTTTTCAACAGCGCTTAATGTTGCCTACAACCGCAATGTCAGCCATTTATCATTCACCAGAGCTGTAACATGGGCTGACCCGAAGGCGGAGATGGGATCAGCGTGGCAGGAGGCGGATGGACAGTCTGACGGAATGACAGCAGTCATACAATATAATGGAATGGGGGCAAAAAAAAAAAAAAACTAAATTGACCTAACGAAACTGTTTCAGTACGCCGACAGCAGCAGCAGAAATACGATTAAGTATGAGCTATGCTCTTAGGAGGTAAATCAAATTTCTTACCAGCTAGAGTTATATTTTGTTTGCATTTTTCTCTTATAAGTTGCATTCTTGTGGACGCATTTGCCTGGCTGTTGAGCACTTACCTGAAGCAAGATAACAAATTGTATGTTGTCTATGAAAGTTAACCTGAAATGAGTTGAGTACAAGAGAGAGAGAGAGAGAGAGAGAGAGAAAGAGTTGAGTTGAAAAATCGATTACATTCTTTTATCATATTTGGTTTATTGTTCAAAATAAATCAGGTTTAAAAAATTCCACTGAAAAAGAAATTAACAAAAATAAGTTTCTGCTAAATGTTTTTAAAAACGTGCAACGCAAACCTAAAACAAAACATTGAAAGCCACAAAATGTGCACCATAAAAGTTGTCGTCAGAAAAAAGTGTAACTTGTTTAATTCAATTCAAATCATAAAATTGATTCACTTAGCATTTGAGCATTTTATTTCCCCTACAATTGCAGCATCAGATTGATCGTTATTTAAATTACGCTCAAGCGCACATATTTTAAATAAATGAGTAAACTGTCAAAAAGCAAACAGCTTTGTGGCAATTTAATTTGCTTTAAGCCACCAGAACTCAGGTTTGAATGACAATATCCCCTTGTGAACACTGTGCATGTGTGTTTGAACTTCGAATGAGCAGAATGCAATTTACTGATTAATTTAGGCGCTCTGGTAATACATAAATTAATGTTTAATAACAGTGGCAGGCTACCAATTTGACTCCGGGTAGTACCGACAATTGCCGGCTAGTTGGTAGTCATTCGACATAAGGAATGTGTTATTTACGCACATAGTCACACTCAAACACACACACATACACACACACACACACACTCGCACATACACATAAATTGGTTCGCACTTAGCTAGATGACCGTAACAATATGCTTGTGGATTTGAAATTATTTGATGGAACTCTGCTCGAAAATGCATACTCACATCTATATATGGCCATCTATTACAGCTCCACAGTTGTGTATGTGTGTGAGTCTGTGTGTGTGTATACCCTGTTCTCGTACAAAGGGCTAAGAGGTGTACTATTATTCGACAGACATTCATACAGATTAAATATTCTTATCTATGAACAGCAGTAGTCATTTCAGTTCTGCCCTAAAAACAAGATGAGTCTCATGTCGTTTGTATTGCGTAATAAAGTTTTGAAAATCCCGGCATTAAAAAATACACAGACTGATTGAAAATCGAGTCTTCAAGCTTGTTATGATAATTCTTGTTCGATTTGGGATACATTCTTTTTTTTTTAAACAGCTTAAAGTAAAACACTTGGGTCTGCTTGACCAGATAGAATATTAATGTATATATGTGAGTCATATATAGTCATTTGATCGAGGTGCTTAAAATCCGATTACAGCCTAGGTACCGGTCATGCACTCTCGCCAAAAGCTCACTTACTTGTGCTCTTTATCTGCATGGGTGTCAAATCATGTAGCTTAGGGCTGCTACAAAGCCATTGGCAAATGCTGCTTTAGGATCTATGACTATATTTACTTGTTGTTGCCTAATTTGCTGCCAATGCATTTGCATTGTTTTATTTATGAGTATGTTTGGAACAACAAATTATTCCCCATAGTTTGCCAGCAGAAACGTTAGTCTTGCTCAATTTGCTAAGTGTTGGTTTATGCATTAAATAGTCAAACAGCAGACCACCCCCCCTCCACCCACAACATACTCACACAAACACACATTTACACACCCATACTCCTATGTTGTATGAGCTAATTGTGTTGGAATCGTAAATTAATTGATATTTTGAAACGATAGTTGGCCCCTTGGCAAATAGTGAACAAATAGGAACAGTCAAAGTGAGTGCATAAATTATATTCGGTTTATTATGAATAAAAGTCAATAATCACTGAAATATATTTTAAATATTGTAAATCATCATGTTATGATTACAATAAAACTTATGCCACAACATTTGACCATTTTGGGCAGCAAAGGTCGCTTTAACTTCCTCCGAACAAATAAAAAGATTTCAACATAATTTTAGATTTCAATCATATTATTGTATTTAAATTGTTTGAATATTTTCTATTTTATCATATTTGTTTCTATTACAATTGTTATTGTGTGTCAAATCTGACAAAACAAATCGGTTTGATGTTGCCATACAATGAGAATTCGATGATTTGAGTTGAGTTCAAAGTATGAGTACAATAGCATTTGTTGATTTCGCTGCAGGGCAAATGATGTTGGCATTTGTCAAGTGTTGAATTTCAGAAGCGGGTTGATATGACAATTTCAAATTATGAAATCGTCAAAATCAAATTTGTGGTATGGCATATTTTGATTACGGTTTTGTGGTTGATGGAGGAACCAGCAGAGTGAAATTGCAAGGTAATGACAGAATATGAAAGCAATGTATAAAATGTGTTTATATATTATTTAGCTAACTAACAGCAATTGACCACGCTCAGTGCTGGCGTATTAGCCTATTGCTGTTGCGGTTAAAGAACAACAAAAAAATTGGGAAATATTTTCAATGAAATCAAACAAAATGTCGTTGCAAGGAAAAATGTTCCTGCTAATTATTGTTTCAGGCTTTTGTTATGTTGCGAGTGGTTGGATTTATTGCGTATTGTGGTTTTTTGCTCGTCCTTATCGACTTTAAATGCTCGACATTTAATGCCACTTAATTAATAACAACAGTTTTACTGTTTTTTTTTTGCCCTGCCACTTTTATTTGTTTGATGATATCATTTTTAAGGGCATTTCACTGTTGTGTTTTTATTTATTTGCTGTGTAATTGTAATTTATTTGTTGGCCCTAAAGTATCAAATGCCAAAATAAAAAAGAGTGCACCACAACTGTGTATGAGAGGCTCAGCATCTATCATACAATGGACGTTAACGGGTCATAAAAGATCTTAATGAAAAACATTTAAAAACTTTTCCAGTTTCTGAGCTGAACAGTTTTTTCTTTGTTAAAAAACGAGCAATATTAATTATCATTGATTATTATTATAGCTCTGTTACAAGCTATTAGCTCCAATTAGGTTAAACTTATTTTAGATATGAAGAGAAGGTCTTCAGATTTAATGGAAACCCAGCACTTAGAATTGAATACATTTTAGAGTCTATCAAAATGTATTTGTCATGCTTAGTATGAAGTTGCGTAAAAGCAAACTCGTTTAGAAGAAATTTCGCTGTGAAATCATTTTATTGCCAGTACGCACAGTGATTTTTTCGTGGATGTTGCTTGACGTTGCCACTTCGATAAAAATGTTGTGTATAGTGTGGAAGAAACATACATTTTTTTTTAAATGAAAACTTCTCTGAGTTTACCAAGAAAAAATAGTTGGACTCTCTGTGCATTAAGCCCTGGCACCCAATACCCAATACCAATACCAATAACAATCCACAAGCAACCCTCACACTCCTCCCTTCCCGTCTCACAAATGCCTAGGGCCAATGCAAATCCCAATCAAACATTCAAAGCATAGCAGAAGCAAAGCCAAAAAGAAAATTCCGCTGCTAGGCTTGGCGCACAAAGTACACAATAAATTTGCATGCCACACACACGTTTATGAATAGAAATTGTTTAGCACAATAATATATACACACAGAGACATGTAGCAGACTAGGGTGAGATTTATATATATATATATATATATTATATAGATAGAGAAAGAGAGAGAGAGAGAGAGTGTGAGTTAGGCATGCATATGCATAATGCCTAATAATCCGCGCATTGTAATATCTGTATTATGTGGCAGCCGGTAAGAAGAGGCGTGGTGAGGGCAGGCGATGCGACGCTTGTTGCCGACATTTGCAACTGTGCATGAATGTCATTATGTGGCACGGACAGCTACGATTTGCCACTAGAACCTCTAACAACACCCCCTACACCGTAGCAATGGTACAATTCACAATGCCCCACACTGAGTGTAAATATTGTATAAAAATTGCAGCTTAATCACGCCCGAGCATGTGCATCTGAATGTGTCGCTGCCAAAGTGCCTTCAACTGCAGCTGGAATCCAGCTAGCGTGTGTGTGCTCATGGTATGTGCACCCGTATGACGCCTGCCAGGCTGACTGCGACAAGTGTCGCTATTGCCGTTGCTATTGCTGTCTTTGTTGCCGTCTCTGTCTGTGTCTATTTGGCTGTTCCTAACGGTTGCCACTACTGTGGCGGCTTTGGCAGTGCTCCACATGGCCGCTGCATTATTTGTGCTCATGTGTGGCATGGCCTCTATGCTGCTATTTTGGCTGCTTCGCTGGCTTTTATGCCAGCAGATTTGGGTTAAAAGTAGCTCCCCTCCTGCATTTAATAGCTGTTCAGCCATCGTCATCGCTGGTTTCCATATCTAAATTTGCATCTGCAACTGCATCGACATCGGCATCTGCATCGGCGCCTGCAACGGCATACATATTTTGTGGAGACGTTTCTCGGTGTATTTTGTCCTTGCCTCTCTCACATTGTTGTGCCAATTGAGTTGTTGGCCCACTCTTTAGATTTCAATATGCATAATTCGACGGAGCTTTAGTGTGGGCCACGTTAAGCCAAGATTACTTCTTATATTATTATTAGTATCATCGTTATCACATAACTTAACTTAATTAAGATTGCAAATAAAATCAAGTCAAGAACGGCTCAGCATCGATATCAGAATTACTTAGACCTACTTTGAATTAGTCTTATCTCTATACTTCCATCTTCGAGCTTATTATATCAGCGAATTGAATCGATAAATATGGATCCATATTAAGTCATAATTATTGAGAGTATGCATATATAATAAGTGTAGGTTTACTTAAAATGTATCGCTGCTTATTCGATTATACTCAAATTAAGCACGAATTTATTTAAGAAATATCCTGGAAAATTGCAGTAAATAAGTACGCTTATTGATGATTTCAGACCTAAAATGAGGCAGGAGCGGTGAATATACTTGCAACAATGTGTTTGGTTCTATATTTAACAGTCGTAACTTTTGCTGGCCAGTGGAAAAGTGGACAGTGTCGTAAACATTCTGTCAATTTACCAAGAGCTGATGCCGCCAACTACCTCCTGTCTGTTTGCCATATTAATTATCCACTACACTATACTTTGTTGTACATTTGCAATGCTACTAACGGCATTCACGTCTGCGTTTACGTCCTTGTGCGCGTTACGGTTCTCTCGACCACTCCTCATCCTCATCCTCATTCTCATTCGCATCGTTCTCATCGTCTCGAGTGCCGCAGCGACCATTAAATATTTAACGCCTGCCAAAACACTAATGACAAACACTAAAACCCGACACTAAATTTGAAAGGCCTTAAAATTTAATTTAAGCATCCATTAAGCGGCGCTTTAACAATGGCGCTGCCACTGCTGTATGCTGTCGCTGTTGGTGCTGACTCTGGGACAATGTGGCGTATGCGCAATCGCAAAATAAACGCAACATAAAATCAAGAAATGCCAAATAAATTTGCTACTTTAAGCTGTTGCTGCCGCATCTCAACTCGCACTACTTCTTGCGATGGTGCGCGAACTGGCATGGGTGAAGGAAAAAGTCGTCAGTATGCCAAAGCTGCCACACTTTTCTTCATTTCACTCCTCCATTTTCTTATTAGAACAAGGCGCGCTCGCATTGCCTTTCATCTAATAAGAAAATGGAGGTGTTAAGCATTGAGGATGGTGGGCATGGCGTAGGTGAAAGTGCAGAGCGATAAGGTAGCGATACAAGCGCCAGCAGCAACCAACAGCCATACAATTTTAATCACATTAAGTTCACACAGTAGACGGCTACAGGTGTGAGAGGTGTGTGGAACGGCAATTTGCTAACCGCTTACTGGCATCGCCCCACTGTACTCTGTGTGTGTGTGTGTGTGTGTGTGTATGTGTGTGTATGTGAATGTTTGAGTGTATGGTGTGTGTTTGTAATGAATATTTGCAAGTTGTGCCTCGACTTTCGCTGCAAACACAGTGCAAACAAACTTAAAAACTGTAGCGCACTCAGGCAACATAAATACCTGAGTAGCAACCAACAACAACAACAAGCGGCGCAACCCAGCACTGCTCTCTTTTCTTCCCTTCTCTTCTCTTCACTTCTCTTTTTTTTTTTTTTAAATTTATTTGCTTAAGTGACTATGAGAACGTTCGCGTACCCACACATGTGTGGGCGTGCTGAGGCGTGGCATGCATATTGATATTGCGTATACGGAGCGTGACAGAAGAGGTGTGAGTGGCTGCGAATCATTAGCCAAGGCAGCAAATCAAAATAAAACCAGTCAGAGTGCTGTAGTCGCGTGATCTCGACTACGATTTACCCTCAACCCAGTTATTAAATATATTTTGTTCACTTTAAAAAGATTTGCACCAAAAGTGAGCAGCTCTGCAAGCGCGCTCTGCCAACAAAAACGTGCATTTACATACATACTTTCATATATACGGGGTCTCAGAGCTTATTTCGACCAGTGTCTAGCTAAAAATAATGTTAATACTTAGTATGATATCCTTTAGCCTTAACAATATCCCTTAACTTATTTTTCATGGAAGATACCAGCTTCCGGGTAGTTTCTGGGCTGATCTTGCTCCACGCATCCAGCAGACCATTTTTGAGATATGCTGTGATTCCGGATGTTATTTTCCAGCAGAGCCCACAAATTTTCAATAATATTTAAGTCTGGAAATGGTGGAATTATCATGTGGGGGCAGTTCTAGATAAGCCGGGACTGTACTATACCAGATTTATGCTTGGGGTCGTTGTCCTGGTAGAACCAGAAAGTACGTCGGATTCATAGTTTCTCGGCACATTGGAGTAAATTTTCTTTTAATATATTGTGGTACACATTCTTTTTCATTGTTGTTCCAATTAACCCCAAGTTTCCTGATGATCCTCCGCTCTTCCTGTTCGGTGAAAATCTTGTTTGGTGCCATTGCGCCCTTGTCCTCTATCTGATTTTCGATTTCGTTGTTGCACAGAGTTAAGTTGCTGGTTAAGCTTTGACTATAAATTGAGGTACTTTTTTACACATCCCGACCTAGCAGGTGGGGAAACCCCATCTGATTAGATTCATATATTCATTTTGGTGGTTAATATATATATATATATATATATATCTTTGGTATTTTTGAAAATAATTTATAATTAGTTTATGGCAGGCAATTAAAAATTTTGCTAGACACTGGTCGAAATAAGGTCTGGGACACTGTACATACACGCAATTGTAGGTAACGGGGCTTTGCAGAATACATACATAAACATATTGACGCTCGCGTCGATTATCATGCCATCTCTTTCTCACACATGCGCTCGCATAATTATGCATACAGAAAATGATTGCCGCTGCTGATGGAAATGAGATCCATATGAGACTATAACTTGGGTGATTCCTTTTCGATCTTAATGAAATTTAGGCAGTTGATCAATAATATGCATATGCATATTATGTATTAATAAGAAGATTCTGCCTTTATCGGGTGTGGCATTTATTGCAATGGGAAATATAGCTGTATCGATATTTTCGATATTTCAATTTGAAGTCTCTAGCTCTTAGAGTCTCAGAGATCCGCGTGTTCATAAAGACAGACAGACGGACATGGCTATCTCGACTCGGGTGTTGATCCTGATCAAGAATATGTATACTTTACCGAGTCGGAGATGGTTCCTTCTGCCTGTAACACACATTTGCACAAAACCACTATACCCTTTTTTTTAAACTATTTTGAAAGGGTTCAGGGTATAAAAATAAAGATACGTGGCCATGGTGAAGTCTGATATAGTGTTTTATATAGTTTAAAGAGCAAAGCATTGCAATTGAAATCTGTTCAGCTATTGCTTTAATTTTCCTAAAATGGCATTGGCTTAAAAATGCATAAATTTGACGACGACTATTATTCGCAATCGAATTGTACACAAATTATATTAAATTGCCAGGCCAGCGTTAACGCAGTGAGGCACAAATGGCAACAACAAAAAAAAGACGAATATTAATAAGATTGACGAAATCGACGAATATTTAATGCCCTTTTCGACTTAATCAATCTGAACCAGATGTATAGTGCTGATTGTAATGATCAGACTTTAAAAACAATTTTGTCAAATTAAGATGACTAAATTAGGCTTCTAACCTTCGACGCTATGAATCCCTTAGGATGTAGTATTGTATCTGACTTGATAGTCAAAACTATTAGGATGGACTCAAATAGACTCATCGCTTGGTATTAACAATATGCTTAAAGATGTTTTCATTAATGCATTGCACAGCTTTTGACAACATCATAATACCCTCGGCAAGAGGATTTGAATGGAATCGGAGAGGGGAGGAGAAAACCAAAAACGAACAGCTGCTGTCGATTTCAATGAGATTTTCCAAGCGACTACATCGCTTAAGATGCGACATTTTTCAGGACACGCTTTCCGTCCGTACCCAAAGCTTTGATTAGCATTTCTTGTTGTTGTTGCTACTACGGCTGCAGAGATACTAATTAAAATAAATCTAAATTGCTCGTTTTGCGGCAGTCGACGTAATGACTTTTATGTGCATGCCTAAGCTAGCAATTATCCACAGCAACCAAAGATTAAATCGTTACAGCAGCAACAAAAACAACAATAATATGCGAATGCAACAGAAGCAACAAAAGGACAACAGCCGACGACTGGCAGCCCCAAAAAAATCCACATTATTGATATAGGGCTGTATAGTAAAAGGCCGCGGCCAAGGCCTGAGCAGAAAGCAGAAAATAGGAAGCCACCGTCCCACAAAGGCTTAGGGAATACAAAAATCACAAGGCACTGAAGATAGCGAAGGCGGCAAAGGGGCAAGTAGCAGGAGGCAGCAGGAAGCTGGCAGCTGGTAGCGTAAGGTATTTAAGTGAGGCATAACAAAATAATTATAAACATGAAAAGAACTGATAACATGAGCCCAGTCATGTTTAGGTCATGTTCTATAAAAAAGCGTAGTGTACCCAAATACTTAATAGTCAGATTCCTGATTAGTGATTTGCCATAGCAAATGAAAAATGGGGAAAGTACAGAAAATCACAACAACTCAGAGAATCCTGTTTTTTTTTTTTGTAATTTGTAAATGTGTTTGAAAAAAAACCAGAACATTTATTTCTTTAATTATTGTTTTTTTTCCTAAAATATTTTATTTGTTTCAACATCGAATGAAAACTAAATATTTAATTTTGACTCTTAATAATGGAAAAAATTTCCGAAAATCAAAAAAACTCAGAGGGTATTTTGTTTCCTAATTGTATATGTATGTATGTATGTATATGCATAATATTTAATTCTTTGATTTTTTTATTTGAATAAGATATAAATTAATTTTTGTCTCTAGTTATTTCTTTTTATGCATTTAAAATAATCGCTTAATCGATAATAAAAGTAAAATATGGAATGATGTGAATGTGTACCTATGAAAATACATGTATCGTAGTATTATATTGAATATTCTTTTTACATAATTATGTTATTCCTTTGGGTTGTTTGATACATTAGCATATCAGTAGCTGCAGGGCTTAAAGCCGTGACCTATTCAACTGATTAAAGCACTAGCAAATCTTTTTTTATTTAATGGATTTAGTATATTTGAAGTCAATCTGAACTGTATGCCATTTGAGACTTTCAGTTTGAAAATGTTCGTGCTTGTATGACAAATAACTCCTTTCCCCAACAAGCAAACCACAGGCCAAAGTAAAAAATAAAACGAATATGTTTGTCAGCAAAAGGGCATCAAAAAAAAAAAAAAAAAAATGAAAAGTCGAAAAATATTGTGAAAATGGAAAAAGTGAAATGTCAAGCGAAACGAAGGCAAGCGTAAAGATGAAGCTAAAAGATGTGGTAGTACAAGAGGAAAACCTATTCCCAAAGGCAAAAGCAGGAGAACTTTACACTGTTCAAAGTCACATGGAAAATCATAAATTTGAAGTACACACACCAGCACTCACAGCTGGGGCACGACAAAAGACGTGGTCTGAGTCTAGAGATGGGGGAGATGGTACTGCAAACGAAACCGAACCCGAACTCAAACTACATAAGTGGGTCTGAAGTTTGTCAAAAAATTCAACCGCAAATTCAGCAGCGGAAGCGGCCAAGTCAAATCATTTTTCCACTGCATTAAACGACGACCAGCGACAAACACATCCAGCTCACAAGGCCAAAGGACTATATCCTATCTATATATGTGTCTCTGTGTGTGTACATGTGTTATACTTGTGAATGGGCGACATGGTTAAATATGGAGGCCACCAAAAAAATTGGTCAGCCAGCGTTGATGTCCCAAATGATGATGGCCTATCGCCATTGTCTTGGCCTGCCTCTTTTTTTATTAGAGTGTGGAAATCTTGTCGTGAGGCCATTTTCTGTGTGGTCTGCTTTATGATGGCCACTTGTCTGCTTAACAAATAAAATAAAAAACTGCCAGTCATAATGATAAAAAAAAAAATTGTCTGCAGGATACCCTGTTTAGAAATCAAATCTTAGTCTTTTATCAGAGTCGATTTAGCAGATTTGTTAGTGGTAGCAGTGAGAAAAAATAAAATTATGAATTATTCATAAATACAAAGTAGCTGTCTCAAATTAATATACAGATATATTTACAACGTCATAATTAAATAAATGTATACGACGGTTTTGCAGCGTCTATCTTATTTACCTATGGCATACACGTTCTAACTTCTTGATACCCTTTTCACGCATTTTTATGGCTGTGAGGCTCTGAAAACCAAAAGGACTTGCTCGAGTGCTCGCTGCTGCTCTTCAGTGGTCGTGGGCAAGTGCTTAAAGTTGCAACTTCAACTGTCAGTTGGGCTATTTGCTTGCGGCAAACTCAATTAAACCAGGCCACCGTTCCCCATGCTCGGGCGTCCCCCCTTTTAGCCGCTCAGCTACGCAGTCCTTTGGGACTACCAGCGGGCATTGTTATGAAGCAGAAGCAGAGGCCCCAACTAAAAGTTGAATGAGCGCAAACAAATTCCGAGCTGACAATCGCTATTCACTCCCACTGATTGTAATGTGGTCTGACTTGCACGAAATCAGTTTGTACTACTGTGCAACGCCAATAAACAGTTGCTACGAAGTTTTAAAGGGCTCTTAGAAATGTGTCATAAATTGATAATTTGCCTGACTTAGTGTATTCAATTATAATGATATTTTACACACTACACGAACACAGTTCGTAAAGTTGCTTTTTTTAAAAACTTGCTTGAAAAACCGGGGAACAGAAACAAATACAGCTTGGAACATCGGTAGCCAAGCCCGATCTTTAGATGAACACAATAGGCATACAACGCCTGGATGATGTATTCAATTTTGAACACGTTTCTTCGCTAATTCTAATTTACTTGACACATTCTTGGAATTAATTATGTTCCAGTTCAGTGGCTGCAGTGGAACAGACTTTTATAACACTGGATGCGCCCAGTGGGCTAATGTTTCAGATCCACTGCAAATAGTGACGAGCCGTATGACAACAAGCGAATGGGCGATGCATTACAGATGTGAGCCAACTGGCAACAGCCAACAACAGATAGATTGAGAGATGAGCAATGAATGCTGGGCAATGACAAGCTGGCTATGTTAGTTCTGTATGTGTATGTTTGTGGAAATGCAGGCAAATTATTTGCTATAACGTAATTAACATGATTTATAGACGAGCACACAACACACAGTCAACAGCGAGCATCAGTCAAGCGGTCCAGAGAATATGTACATATGTGACATGTGCGTGAGTGTGCCTCTGTGTGTGTGTGTGTGTATTTGTGATGGCGGTGACAGAGACGACTTATATTGACAGCAGAACTGAGCGGCCCCATTCGACTCGTTTCGGGGTCAGAGTGGTTCGGTCACATAGATTCGGCATTTATACTGATGTGACAAATATTTGCCTGCGGGCGAGTGTTATCTTATATGTATGTGTGTTTGTGTGTGTGTGTGTGTGTCTGCAATTGATTAATTTATATGATGCAAAGGGGTGTGGTTGCTTGTTGTGTTCGGGCATGCGGCTAACAAGATAAATAAACATGAAGTGCCAAATGAAGAGATTGTAACAAACTTCGAGACATTTGTTGACTCTGATGTTGTATCAGTATAAAAATAAATTGGTCAAAAATAAATACAGGATGTATGTACGTATGATATATGTATACAAAAATTCAATTGAATCAATAACGGACGTGAAATTGATATTCATTATCATTGTTGGGTAACTGATGTGTGTGCCATTAGATTGCCCTAAATATATATTTCGATTATACATCGAATATTATATTAAAATGAATTCACACAGTGGAAAATTTGCAATTGTAACCATAAATATTTCCCTTTTGGCTTTCACTCGGCATATTGAATATTAAAATACCATCACACAGACACGTTCCTTGCGTATTTGTAAATAATTAAATATACGGGAAAATCAATGAACACAGTGTATGCAAATTACAATGCCAACTGAATGTAAAATGCATAGCCGACTTATAAAAATGTTGGTCGAAAAGTAGATATAAGATTTATATATCTGGTTTTCAACTGAATTGGGACAGAGATAGAGAGAGAGAAATAGAGCTAAATAAACTGAAATAATATTTTCAAAGTAATTTACCCAAGTGAATAATCATTAATTTTCATTTAAGTTTATAAGTATTTCCATTTTTTCCTTTTTTTATTCCCAGTCTTTTTGCTATGCGATCTAATATCCAATGTCGGCATCTGAGCAATTTGCCTGTCACAATTAGTTTGGCTACAAAATCCAGCACGTAGAAAAATAATTAGTCGAGGGGCTTCACTGGGAGATATGGAAACTAAGTTTTTACCTATCAGAACACGTAGACGTTTTTGAAAGTCGCATCCAATGGGAAAATTATTTTTTTAAAACTGTTCATTTTATTGCTATCGGTTATTAATTTGTATATATAGTTCGGAAACGAACGAAGTTATCGATAGTATATCATTAATGATATTGTGCACGAGATTTGGTATATAGCTGTAGTTTGTTCAGACAAACAGATGGAAATTTTTAGATCGACACGGCTGATCATAAATAGATATATTTAGAGGGTCGCATATGCTTCTTTCTGTCAGTTTCAAATTTTCACAATGCAATGTTATATTCTTTTTGGCCATATTTACTTGGTGTAGAGTATAAAAGCAAACATTCAAATGGAAAAAATAAAACAACACACAAACTATTACTGAATACATGAGCACATTTCTCGATTTACCCATTTTTTTTGGTTTCCACTCTCTGCTTTTGAATGATTTAAATTTTTTTTTGTTGAAACCACTGCAATTAATTTCGAAATACAAATTTTTTACTTGCCGACGGTCATTTTGTTTTAGCTTCTGCGCTTTGTTTGCACTTTCTATGTGTTCTTGTTGTTGCTGTTGTTTTTATTTTTTATTTTTGTTTGGCCCAATTTGAAAACAATTTTTCCAATATGACACACTCGTGTCATGTGATGTGGGAGATAAAACTAATATGGCAAGAGTTTAAATACGTGTGCACATACTTTCCGCGCTAACTGTTGGGACAATTTCTCATGTTGCAGTGACTGTTGGGGTACAATTGTTACAATTCATGTTGTTGTTGTCGTTGCACAAATTGCTCAAGCCACATTGTGGCACTCGGCGAGACTGCGGATAATGGAGCAAGAGCACCACAAAAGTTGCCGAACGCCCTGCGGTATGCTAAGATTTATAGCTGCGAATGCTCCAGTCTCATGTTGTTGTTTCTTGTTGGTAAAAACAGTTTTGAAAAGTTTGGCTTGTGTGTCTGCAACAGAAACTACATAAAACTAAAATTATCCACGTGCTTTGTTAGTTTTACCAGGCATCATGCAAAAAACACACATTTACGAACACGCATACACGCAAAAAGATACGAGTGAAATCTTTTTCAAGACTAATGTAGTTTTGAAGTTTGTGGCGCCACCTGACGGCAACTTTGCGCACAACTGCTATTCTGTTTGTCGCTTCAGCTAAATGTATTTAATTTAATTTGCTTCTTCTGCATATATGCAAAACGAGAGGGAGAGACTGATAAACAGAGAGATACAGTAAGAAAAAATAAATTGAGAGAGTTGCCTACTTAACCGAGAACACGTATTATTTTTAGCAAATCTCTATTAATCATTTTGTGGAGCTCTCTAAGTAATTAAATTCTTCGTATCCGTTCAATCGATTCTTTTATGTCTAAGTACATTTTTTATGTGCAATTTTTAGTCACATCAATTTTAAATTTGCGATAGATACATAAACAACAAAATGTTGCAGCATTCGATAAATAATTTGAACAATTTGATGAATAATAATAATCCTTAGGAATCTCAAGTCATCACTCTGTTTTTTTTGAGTTTACAGAAGTTTTTCTCTTGTGGATGGATTACGATTTTAGTCACGCGATCGATTGCAGTAAATGATAGCTGGTGTTTATTTATTAGTCGGGCCTTGTATAATTAGACCCAGTAAAAAAACAAGAGCTATGATACCTTTTCAAAAGTTTTTCCACGTATTGATTGCATGATTGAATCGTTTTCCTCACAATTTGTAATTTTTTTTCCTTTTTTGCTGCTCATTTTGTTTATACACGTAATTTAATTACAGCTTTGCATCGCTGACCCTACGCTGCTGGCTAAAGGTTGTTTGTTATTTTCTGTATAATGTCATCAACCACATCAATGGCTCTTTTATTAATTATAAACAACATTAAACTCTGCTTCTCATCAGACCAATTTCCAATGCCAATATGCAAATATTGAATAATTACCTATTTATACAACAGCATTACTCTGAGTTGCGATAAATGTAGAGTGTAATAAAAATCTATTATCTTTAAAATTCCTTATTGTCTTTGCTATAATTTCGCTTACAGATTACAGCTATTTCACTTTTTGATCACTGAAACTAAAGTAGAATAAGCTAAATTCAAAAATGAAATGATTTTATTTCCTAAAATGGGAGTCATTTAATGCATATTACATTAAATATGCATGCTCCGTATGGGTCTCCACATTTTTATTAGTCATGTACCAAGTTAGCATTGAGCATTACCTAAAATTAACTAAAGCAATTAAACTTTATTACTAACTTAAGTTTGAACTTTGGTTAGTAGTTAGCTTTCTCATAAAATGTTGGCTTATGACGCTGCACAACTCCAATAAATGCAAACTTTTTAAAACAAATGTCTGTATGTGAAGTATGTGCGATCATCAATCAACGTGCATTCCCTGGACCGCCCTAGTTAAGCGCGGGTAACTACTCTTTAAACAGTAACAAGTCACCAGCTTAAGAGCTATCGATATGCAAAGAGCTGTCTAGTGCTTGATAAGGCACATGGGAATGGGAGAAGACAGGCAGCTCTTCATCTTAAGTGAAAGTATTAAGATACCCACACGGAATGGGGCTCCAGTTGGCTTAAATGCATTAATCTTACACCCACACAAACAAAGAGTACAATGTAAAGAAGGGGGAGCCCTGGTGTATGAAGTATAGCTTGAATTGCAATTGGAGTGGTTAGGGTTAAGGAATATGGGTGGCCGAGGCGAGAAGTGCAGTCAAATGCCTTGGATATTGATGTCGTGCGCTTTATGTCGACGTCGATGTCGCGGATACTGCAATTTGATGGAGCTGTAGTTGCAGCTGCAGCAACAGCAACCGCAACTATCAGAAGGAAGTGGAAGTGGAAGTGCCGCCTGGTGGTAAACAAAGCCCAGGACATTTCAGCGCCAGCTTACAAACCCCCGCTCCACTTGCTCCCTTTTGCTGCAGGAACCAGCACTTTTCAAAAGTTTATTTTCTTTCTTCTGTGGCGCTCGTGCTGAGTGGTTGGGTGGATCGATAGGGTGCGCCCCTTAGTTTGCTCTGCTCGGGACGGAATCTAAAGATAAATGTGCAACAAATGCAGATTGTTGAAGTCAATTATAGTGTAAGTAGCTTGTGCACGCCTGCTGTATATTCCTAATTGAATAAGCACGATAAGAAATTCTATATTTGGATCAAAATTAAGACCATGCATTGCTAAATTGCTGGTTAAATCATAAAATATTAAAAGAGAGAGTCTCAATATTTTTTTTTTTTTTTATAAAGAAGATGAGTTAGCTTTCAGAAAATGCTTTGTTGGCGTATATGCTATCTTTTGTCTAGTTGCAGCAAAAGTGTTGAAAAATTACTTATTTTATTGTTCTATTGTTAGGCTTTGTTTGTCCACAAAGTCTTTTGACGTATCTCACCGGGATCACTTCAAATGCATGTCTCTCTCAAGCAAAAAAAAAAAATTTAAGTACAAGTACTTTTAAAACTCACGAGTGCGGCTCAAAGCGGCTCGTGATCTAAGGTCGACTTACGCCAGTTTTTTGTGGGCTAAAAGCAATTCAAGGCAACAAAAACAGTAGCCACTCAGCCATCTCAGACTAAGCGCACATCCACCAATATCTTGAAAAAACAGCAAGTTTTTCTATTTAAGTGTGAGCATCCCTATTTATGTGTACTTCATACAGCTAACCCATAACATAACGTATTATTTTTTTAACCATACATAAATGTGTAGGATATAATTATCATATAAATGGAAGACAGATTGCAATTTTTTTAAAAAATATATTTTCCGGCATTAATTGAATTAAATTATTAAAATGTTGTTTAATAATGTATTGTATATGTATTGACGACGATGTTTTTAGATTGTAATAAACGTTGTGTGTCAGTGTTTTTAAGCCGCTTTATCTGTTGTTTTTTGTTTTGTTTGATTTGTTGAATAAATGCAAACCGAGTCCAAAATAATTATAGTCATTTGAATAATCGAGCTTATTCAAAAGGTCCCGGCAATGCTTATGTAAAAATTAATTGAAATAATTTATGTATACTTTACACAATTTGATTTCTTACACCAGTTTTAAGCTCTTAGGAACAATTATAAGCAAACATGTCAGTAATTGTATTTAAGCATCATAATTATTTTATATATGGTATATAATATTTTAAATTAATAAAAAGGACTTTCGGTTGTCTGTCAAGGATATGGACAGAAGACTGTTCCGCCGATGACATCCCTAACAAAATTTATTCATAGTTTTGTAGAGCTACTTTTACTAAGAGGAATAGCGCATCGATGATAACTTGAATAGTGAAGTAAATGCTCAATTATTAATCTATTATACACTAACTTTTCCGCTTTTCAAATGTTTTGGATTATTATGCCTTGTTGGCTATTCAAATGCAGCTCATTAACTATATTTCCACGAAAACTCTACACGGTTATATTGATAAAGCAAAGTGAATTAATTCAATATTTGGCCGCATAAATTACATGCGAACGAAATGAAATGAGTGCAGCGATAAATCTTTTTATTTATTTATACACATGTATGTTTGTACATATATACATGACTGTTTACCTGTTCCCGCCCCTCTGTCCATCTGTCTGTCTTGGCTAACTATGATGAAATATTACTTCAAATGGCGTGCATTTCATTTGGCCATAATAGAAACAAAAAAGAAAGATGGAATGAAATTGCAATCAATTTCGGCGGACTGAATGAACTATATGTATACAAATATGTGTATATAGAGATGTGTATGTATATATTACATTACATACATATATGCTGCGACATAATAAAAATACAAATAAAGCTCAATTATATGTACATATATCAATTCCGACTTAGTTCCAAAGTTCATCAAGTCGACAGTGCCTTATTTTTTCATTGTTTAACATCGTCGCTCACAATGCGAATACCCTTTAGGCCACAGTCAACAGCAGGGTATACACGACTTACCAATCTATACAAATTGAAGTTATATTTATTGATATCAATCGTTTCCAATTTGATTTCGTATTGTGCAGCTGCATTAGTCAGATAGTACTTTGGCTTGTATACTTTGCTTTGGCATTTTCGTTGGGATTGTTGAATTATTGATATGTGTGCTATGTGTTCTGTGTGTGTTTGTGTGTGTATATATGTGCTTAGAGGTTTGCGAGGTTTCCAGTTGTGAGTGTCCTGCATATTTCATAATGTATTTCTGCGTCCACACAACGCCCCCTGCCAGTTACATCTTCATCTTTTTGGTCTTGACTACTGACACTCCCAGTCCCTTTGCCCTTTCCTCCCCGTATTTTCTGCTACTGACGCTTGTTTAGGCATATGAAACATAATAAATTCCTGCTCAATTTCCGTTAGTGGATTATGCCATATAACACACTTTGGCCCAGAGTTTTTAGCATAATAAAGTAGCTCAATGTAAAAAGGGCTGCGAGCTGCAAATTGTGGATAGCCGCGGGGGCAGCGGCTTTGCTACACGAGTTGGACGCATGCATTACCGTAGATAACGAAAAAAAAAAATGATAGAAAAAAGAAACAGCGACAACAATAAAACAACAGGAATAGCAGCGGTCCCAAAGAGAAAAGAAAAATGAAAACAGAAAATATTTTTGATATGATTCGTCGGACTTATGCGTATGAGAAATGAATAAAAAAATAACTGCATATATTTATGCTGAATATCTGATTAAAATTTTTCACTGGGTAACAGCTAACTTGATTTATATTCAAGCCGCAAAGAGATTGGGAAGTCTGCTGTATGCTCAACGGAAAAGGCAGACCAAGGCATTGAAATGGGTTATTGATTTTATTGAGATATCAAATGCGCTCGGTGTCTTTGTGTTAAATGTTTGAAATTTTTGTTAATCAGTCATTCACTCAGCTAGCATAAGATTATTGGGCGAGCGCTTAACAAATCCTCGGGTATTCACTTGCTTTTATGTTACTAAACGATATTGATTCCATTTCTTTTTTGTTCTTTGTTTGTTCCATGTATACTGACTCTATGCACAACTGGTTATGCCTCGCTCAATACTATTCGTTTCATTTCGAACTCCATCAATTCCTCTTTTCACGAATGCTCTGTGCAACTTTCGCTCCCTTTAATCAAATTTCCAATACTGACTGAGCTACTAAAGCTTCATAATTTTTGGTCTCATGGGCTTCCCCAATCCTTGTTAAAAATGTTGCACAATTTTAATATCCCTAGATTCATTGAATCATTTTATTTTCATTTTAAATTTGTAATTAAATTACTCCATTTTAATTTGTAACTTTAATTTTATATTATAAAACTTAATTTACTTGTACATTTTTGTACTTTAAAATATGTTCCTTTTATTTGTGGGCAGTTTCCTCCTTTTTAATATGTAACTTTAATTTAATTTTACAATACTTAATTTAATTATAAATTTTTGTTTTTTGAAACCTTTTTCTTTATTTGTGAAGAGTTTTTAGTCCAGATAAACTAATTGATTTAATAAATGACTATCCTCGGTTGTTCCCTAACCAGATCTATTTTAATAACGTCAATTATAAATATGCTTTTAATAATTCTCTAATTTTTTGATTACACTTAATAAATAAATAAATTTGTTTGTATGCCCTGAGTAAAAGTTTGCTATTAAGTTTGATAATATTAAGATGTCAAATATCATTATCTATCAAAGTAAGCTACGAAAGCGCAAGCAAAGAACAATAAAAGCAAAAACTAAGCTTAAACAATAGTGGAGCCTAGTATGAGATTGTGAGTGTTAAAATGTATGCTAAAGATTATAAATTTTTATACAAATAATAAGATTCAAAACTGTGTAATATGTATATATGGCATTAGATTACATCGCTCTTACTCTCCATTGATTGGGTGGAGCTACAGTTGCTGTCCTTACACACTGACAACTACAAATCAAAGGCGAGACAGTAAACGAAAACAACATCAACAGCAACTCCTGAGGAGACGCATAGCAGGGGGGATCTGCCCTGCTGTGGCATGGAGACTAATTGGCTTAAGTGGCATGCCCTGTCCTGCAGAGCAGTCTTGCAGCATACTTGTTGTTGTTTGCTTTGTTTTTGTTATTGTTTTTGTTGTTGCTGCTATTTGCAATTCGGTGCACAAAGAAAGTTGTTTATGCAAAAATGTTTCGCGTAGCGTTCGCAACACGCTTTTGGAGTAACAAGCAGTAGACAAAGAGGAGGGGATGTGACGGAGACGGAGACGTCAACAGAAAATTCAAATCAAAAACAAATCTTGTTAGAACAAATTTTAGCTACCATGCGACCAAGTGGAAGAAAAGCGACCGCCCAAGAAGTAGACAATGGCGTAACTGGTTGGACTTAGGTGTGGGGCAGGTGGAGGATTGCAATGGCCACAGAATGTCTTTTTGCTAAAAAAAAAAAACCAACGCGCATGGGTAAACACAATGCCAGGCCCTCAGATGTAGCTGCCTGACTGCCCAGCTGCCCACCGACACGTAACCCTAATTTGCTTAAAGGCCGCGAACAAACTCAACGAATGACATTTAAAGTGCAGCGAAATTCGCTAACTAGCACAGCACAGCACTGCACTGTTAAATCAAAAGCAACGACAGCTAGAAATAACATATAAATACTAGCTACAAATCAGAATAAGCCCGGAACCCATAAACTTCTCGCCAATCTTAATTAAATTAAACTAAAATAAATTTTTGTTATTTTTTTTGTTATGGCATTTATATTTTAAACATTAATCAACCTATTGAAAGGCTATAAAACATTGATTTGTAAAGGTACGAAAATAAAATAAAAAATATACATACATTTTCTGTTTTTTTCTTTTAGTGTATAACGTAAGCCGCAGCTCCAATCTCAATGCAAACTTTACCCTAACCCAAAGCTGCTTGACGGCCGGCCATAGCCAATAACATAATTATGCATTGTTGCAGACGCTCGTCGAGCGGCTTTGGCTGCAGTTGATGCAACTCGGCAAAATTGAACTGCCAGACAATGGGGGCTAAAAAAGAGAGGTGGCTACGGGTGTGGCTGAAGCACAAACTGTGTGCATCCGAAGATGTTGAGGTTGCAGTCACTATTTTATGTGTGTGTGTGTTTTACTCTGTTTTCCAAATTGAGTCAATTTCCTTTCCTTTGGTGGTGATGACACGTTACTTTGTGTGCATTGCTTATGTGCAACTTTCACCAACCAATCAGTTGCCGTTGACGTATTTCAAAATGCCTTTAAGCTTAGCTCTATAACACATGTACATGTACATGTGCATGTGTCTGTGTGTATGTGTGAGTGTGTGTGTGTGTGTGTGTGTGTGTGTGGGTGTGTGTGTCTGTTTGAGTGCTGAGTGCCTGGCTTATAATGTCCTTTAGACGTTGATGTCATTTTTATTTCATCATCGTCTGTGTTATTTTACTTATTTTATTTTTATTCTTTGGGTCGCTTTTATGCCACATTAACTTATTAATGATCTCTCAAATTGCTTATTTCCTACATGATGCTGACTGCCAACAATTACATCCCAGTCTTTGTCACTTTCTTTGTGTGTGTTTGTGTGTATGCGAAGGTGGGTGTTACTTGACACACAGAACAGTTATAGAAATAACGATGATAATAATGAAGCATTTCTGACTTTCTTTTTTCGCTCACGCTCTAAAGTTTCAACACATGCTGTTTAGAGGGGAGGATGACGTCGTAGGTACTCAGGCGTGTAGCTATGTCGCTTATTTATATTGACATGTGCAAGTAAATTTCCTGCGCCCCAAGATGTCTCCAAAACACACACACCCTCAAAGCACGCTCAACGGTCTATGTGAGTCGTTTGTCACAAGGCAGGAAAACTGTTGACATAACAATGATTATACGGCTCATTAGTTACATTTCTTGTATGAATGCGTGTCAGACTGGGTGTGTGTTTATGTGTATGTGTGGATATGACAACGCTTGACAACCAACCGAAGAACTGCAGCTTCACACATATCCATGCTGCAGTTTTGAGTTCGCAAAGGAAGTAGGTGCTGTTAAAAGTAGTGGAACGACATTACAAGCACTTTTCGCCTAATAACCAACATCCTTTCAGTAGCTTGTCACGATTAGCAGCTTGAGTTATTTGAGTGTTGTGCGTGTTCAGAATTGTAGTATACAACTTTGAGCAGCTGCCAAACCACCATCAAACATACATTAAAATAATCTATGAAGATGATTTGTTCAGAATACAAATGGTTTTGCACAACTATGTATGACTTTTCACCAAAACTTCCCCAAAGTAGGTTTTTGGCAAAAGCTGTGTCTAGTTGCGAAAGTTAAAACAGTTATATGGAAGTCTCTAGTATTCGATTCATTTCCATTGATAGTAGTTTGAAAGCTGTCGATATTCCAAAGTAATTGTTGTTATATCGAAAGCTGGATTTGGATTTGTGGCATTTTGATTTTACATATCAAATTAAAATATAATTACTTTCGGTTATACGGTTACCAGAACTCAAGTCTATTCCACTCCCAATTAAACGTTTTGTTTATTAATAAAAAAAATATACATAATATTACCTAATGCAATTTTCGAATGTAAACTAGAATCAAAAATGGTCTCGAGCCGAACTACGAAACTGGATCTGATACGAATTGTGGCATACGAATTATAAGCACATAAAAATGCAGCTTTGAAAATACAAGCAACGAGTCAAATTCAATGTTGTATAATGTTGTTGCACAAGGTGTACCCCATTCCCTCTGTTAAATATAAGCGTAACAGATCTATTGTTTGTGCTTGTGCCATATTTATTAAACTAATGAACCGTTAAGCAGTCGCCACGCGCCAGATAAGATGTGAATGGGGCTAAGGGAAGCTGTCTGTAAAACACAAGCAAAAATTTATGAAATTTTCAATTTGTAGCTAAGCAGAGAAATGGCATCTGATGTGCCTTTTATGAGGCTTACCGGGTATTGACAAAAGGGACAACAACTTGCAGACTTGATGGCTGCGGGCAGTGTGGGTGTGTGTGTATGTGTGTGTGTGTGTGTGTGTGTGTGTGTGTGTGTGTGTGTGTGTGTGTGTATGTGTATGACACAAGGTGTATACTGTCAGAGTGTGCGTGTGTAGCGGAAGAGTGTATTGTGCGGGCTGGTTGGCAGGTTGGCAGGTTGGCTTGCTGGCTGGATGGCTGGCAATATTCCGCGCTTGAATTCGTTTAATAACGTGCGACACATAAAAAGCAGTTGGCAGTTGGCAAAATCATTGCCGAAGCTCAGCAGCATAAAAATAAGAGGAAGAAGTACAAGCAGATGAAGAAAAACAAGAATACGAACGAGACAAAGAAAAAAGCCAACAATAACAACAGAGAAAAACAAAGGCAAAGACAATGGCAGACGCGGAAGACAGAAGACAGCAAGAGGTGTGCAGTGTATGTGTGTGTGTTCGTTTAAATATGTATTTTTGTATAGGACTAGGTGTGTGTGTATATGTGTGTGTGTGTGTGTCATCAGTGCTGCCATTGCAACCATTATGCTTGTAAAAATTGAATTTTAGTGGATCGGGCATAATGCTTCTGTCTGTACGTGTGTGTAAGGGAGATAGTAACATGTCTTTTGGGCATATATTCGTACATTTTATTGTTGCGCTCAGTTCGTGTGTGTTCGTGTTCGTATGCGTGTGTGTACGTGTGGTTGTGGTTGTGTGTATGTGTGTAAAATTTAATAATAACGACCCTCTTAAACCGACGGACTTCTTTTCCTTCTGCCAGCCGCTTACAAACTTTTCATTTACGTTCGCCGCTCTTGTTTCTCTTTTTCATTTCTTAGTTTCGTCCTTTTTTTCTGCTTCTGCTTCTTCATCTTCTTCATGTTCACCTTTTGTTACTTTGTGTCCTGTTGTGTTGTGCTTGAATGTTGCCTCGCATCTCTTTGCGCTGACATTTAATGTAATAATTTTTACGATGATGCTCGACGGCATTAAAACGAGATTAAACACAAACAAACAAGGGGCTCGACCGGGCGGGGGTGGGACGGGCGCATAAAACGCATGAACATTTTCAGTTTGATACACTTGAAAATAAATGCGAGAGATGTATGCCTGTTATGCCCATAAAAGATGATGTAGCACATAATTACGAGCACGCACAAGGACCCCCCCCCCCCACACACACACACACGTTCACACACAAATACACACATAAATGCATACATATAATGGTTCAATAAAATAATCTTTTAAGTTAACACGACGAAGAAACACAAATCTTTCTAAAATGCTTTTGATAGATTGTAATAAATTAAACTACCAGTCTGCCGTTGTTGTACACCGTTCGTAACAATTAAAGTAATTGCCAAATCATATATATATATATATATATATACTAATATATGTATGTGTGTATATACACAACTATTCATATTTACCCATCATTTAGAGAAGAGAAATCTTTGCACCCACAAATATATTGATGGGAAGACAAACACTTTAGTTATTCGAAATAAGCTCTGTTCAACAATAACAATACTGACATTAAACCTTTATAGGAAAACTTTTATCTGTTTATCTTGGTATATACAGAAGTTGAAATCACATTGTAGCTTAGGTTAAATATATTTAAGTGTGTTGCATTTTCTGTACACAACTCGATAGTCTCATGCTGTGTCATAAATTAAAGCAGCATAAGTTGTTCTGCTTTGTTGGCGTTTTGGTTTGCATTCGATATACATACATATTGAATGCAAATAATATCTTAAGCTTTGCTTCTGAACAGAAGCTAAGTCAGTGCATGAATGTATACTTGTAGAATTTCAACTTAATAAATTATTGATTATTTTATTGTGCCCGCACTTCAAGTCATAGTTGTCGAATTTGTGTTACAGATGATACAACGTTTTGGCATCTCATTACTTTGACTTTCGCTTCGAATATACTTTTGTTATATAGTTTGAATTTTTGTTGATTTGCTTCTGGCTGAGTGTGAACTCCTTACAACTAACATGGCTAGAAAAATTTGTGTTGTTCTGTGGCTACACACAAAAAAAAGAGGCCATTGTGTGTGTTTAATTTGCTCGACTGCCTTATTGTTATATAGTTTCTTTATTTTCAACCAAATGCCTACAGCTCTTCGAAAAGCTGACATCGGCGAGTGTGTGTATGTGGAAGCGTCTGAGAATTTGTAGGTGTATGTGGGTGTGTACGTCTACATTTCTGTGATTGTGTTTGCGAGCGTTGTTTTACGCTTGAGTGGACAGGCAAAAGCCATAAGTAAAATGGAAATGAAAACCACAATGAAAAGGAGAATGAAAATGAGACTGTGCCATTGAATCAAAATGAGATGAAAATGGCAGGCACTCGATGCGCTGCTGAACGAGCAACGGGCGTGGCCAATAATAAAAGGGCTAAAATCATAAGCCCAAAATTTATCGCACTCAAGACAGCAGCCAAGTCAAATTGTATGTGTGTAATGGATCAAGTTTATTTATAAGGCTGTCGCAACCGCTAGCGCAGCGCCAGACTCAGCCCCACCATCGAAACATGAAAGAAAACAATATTACGCATACGCAGCGTTGTTCGAGCGACTAGCACAATACAGTGCGGTCCCAACATCGTCATCGACAGCAGAATGATGAAGTGTTATTTAAATATAAATATATTATCTATCAATAAGCTGCCTAGACGCGCATAAAAGCCACAAAAAATTCGAAAAACGTGGAAAGCATTTTCCCGCATCAAATCTTCAAATTTGATGCTGTTATTTTGTTTGTTTTTTTATGAACTGTGTCTGCGGATACATGTGTATGCGTTTGTCTTTCTCTATGTGTTTGTGTGTGCGAGTGTGCGTCTAGCTTAATAATAAAGTGATTGCCGGCTTTAGAGCACAAACGCCGCCGGGCAATGTCGAGCCCCTAACATGCCTCGACTTTATTAAATTATTTGCGTTTGATGCCACACAAATTCAGTTTTATTTATCTCGTATCTTTTATAAATTATACACACTTGCCAAGGATATTGTAATTTAGTTGCAATTACAGTTACGTAACTGCTCATACTGCGGTTCAAATATATACGATAGACAGTGCATTTACTGTAATAAGTGAGTATATATTGGCAGGCCATCGCTTAAATGCTTTCGATAATTGCTAGTAGATCATTGCTTGCAAACCTTTAAGTGTCGGATTTGGCTTCAATTAGATTAATCATTTGAATTATATATATATCTGTTCAGCTACGAGTAATAAGATCAGACTCAGTCTGAATATGACCAAAAGCACAATTACCAATTGGCAACTTTGCTGTTGTTGATGTATTTAGCGAATGTAATAACTAACAAACTAATAAAAGCAATATGATTTAGATATTTAATTAAAATTCCATAAAAGGAGAGAAAGTTTATTATACACTTAGGTATGTTAAATCAAGCCTAAATTTAAATAAAATTAATTGAGCGGCAATTATCATAATAATAATTAAATCAATGGATTGAAATTGCTAGTTTTTCCTCTACTAAAAACTTGTTTATATATAGGTATTTGCATACCCTTAAAAGCTTGGTGAGTAGCTATAAAAATTGCTTAGGATCAAAGTAAGCTTTTAATATTAGAGTATATTAAGTAATAAATAGGTACGGAAAAAAATAACCACTTGCAGAAAGCCGGGAACGATAAATAAGATAACAATAAAGCCATTTTGGATCTACACATATATACTATTTAAATATGTGTATACATATAAAGACCTTGTGAAGCCGGCCGCAACAAATTTCACATTTTGTTAAAATGCAAATTAAAATATTTATGCAAATTCAAGACAAGGAATACAATAAATTATGCCAAAGCCGAAAAGAAATGGAAAGAAAAGAAAAAAAGTTAGTAGAAGCGATGCCACGGAAACAAAACCAAATGAAGCGAAACGACAGACACGAAAACAATTACCTGTTACATTGCAAGGCAATGTCACAGCCACCACTCACTCCTCACTCCTCAGTCACCACCCCTCTATCCCAGCTCACACCAGCCATGCGACCGCATTATTTTTATATTTGTCATAAATGTTAGAGTCTTTCACAATAATTTTGGGCCTGTAAACAAGTTTTAGACAAAAAGGCAAATAGAAAAAGAAATGTATGTATATTGAAATGGTAAAAGTTGCCAAGAGTAAATGCTGGCATTAAAATGCGGGACAATGTCGCAACCTAAAATGGAAACCGGAAATATGCAAAGCAAGCGCATGGTGGGCAACTGGCAAGTCGTACAATAAAGTCATCCCTGTGCCCATTATGTCTGCTAGTCCATATCCTATGGGCAAAGTGTTTGACTTGCAGTTCAAGGGAATCGCGCGCAATATTTAATTGCAATTTAAGTTCTTTGAGTTAAGCTAAGTTGTGCCTTGTCACTGCTAGCCATTTTAATATTGACTACTCTATCTGATTGCATCACGCATATGCTTCGTTTGCCACACACCTTAAGCCATTTGCCAATTAGCTGCTGCTTCAGCTGCTGCATCAGGTTCAGCAGTTACAACAGCTTCATGTTGACTTGGGAGCACCTTTTAACATTCTAATGAATTTAATTAATGTAGGCCTTGTGCGCTCTTTGAAATACAAACGTTGCCATGCACAACCATCTTACCCAAGGCAAGTGCAAATTAAAAAGGGAAACCTTTTTGCGTTACTGAAACGAAATAATAAATAAGAGCGTTTGGAGAAATAAAGCGAATACGACCTTAAAATGCTCTACAAGTGTAGCTCTAGCTCTTGGTCAGCTGAATACAGGAAGGTAATAATATATATTTAAAAGAAAATTTAAATCTAAGACTGAAGCAAATTTAAAAAAAATTAAATTTAGTGATTTACAATAATATTACTAAAGCTTATGCTGAAGTAATCAAAAAATGTATAATTTTAAATACCCTAATTTGATATAACATACCACAATTGTTGATTGTGTATTGCAAGAGTTCGACGACTAAGGATAATGTATATATATTATTATATTATATTATAGTCAGTCAAATAATTCTTTTGTTTGTAGCGTATACGAATAAAAGTCAAATGCGGAAACTTTTGTTGACAACACAGACAGCTAAATACCATTTGGAGTGGGAGGGTTGGCATTTAGTTGCAGGTGATGGTGGCTTTAAAATCCGCTTAGAGCTGCGCTCAACAGCAATTATCGTCATTACGCGCCGAGCGCACAAAAGTATGCAATAGTAAACAAGCAGCGCAAAGAAAAACAACGTGCTGCAAAACAGCGAAAACAACCAAATACAACAGGCATGAATGTCTATCAATGCGAGAACGACGATTAGATACTCTTCAAAACAATTTAAACAAAGAACACTATATTCTAGTGAAATTTGAGCAAAGCATCTACGGGCGTTTTATGTAACCAGAATACCTCAAAAATGGTTAACACGAAGGAGTTAATTTGGCATTTAAATTTGGGCCCGGAGTTCGAAATATCATGTTTCTGTTTGTTTTAAACAAATTTTGTTTGGAGTTGAATTTGACCACTTTTTTCGATTTATGTTTTCGTTTTATTAAACGATTTTATGCATAATACAAATATAAAAAAAAAAATTTAGAATTTAAAAATATATTGCTAACAATACCTGTTTCAAGTCTGGCTGTTTCTTTCTTACTCCACATTGGTGTAGTTATGTTGTATAAGAAGTAGACCCAACTGATGCGAAATTAAAGTTGTGTAGCAAAACCGGGTGAAATACATGCGACCAATTTGCGCAATCAGCTAGATTAATAAAATAAGTTACCCCTAATTTTCCTTGTCCGTAATAACAAATGTGGTGTCTCCTCAAAAGCATTACATATTTCAAGTTACCCTGTGCAAGTGTATATCGAAAATAGTATTAAAAAGACGAGCAGTCTAACAATTAGGAAGGCAGATCCAGCCAAAGCCCTTTCACCTGCCCGAGCTACGCCTCCCAGGAGCATTAAGTTCTTCATACAAATGCGGGGCTGATGGATGTGTTTCGAGTGGCGCCAGAAATAATGTCGACTCTCGATGCTTAACTCTCGACTGGCGACTGACGTCAGAGAATTTCCTGTTTTTCGTCGTCTTTGACTTCTGTCGTTGTTATCAGCACTACGGGAAGCGGGACGGCGCGGACAGACTGCAGGTGTGGAGGTCTAAGCGATTTATTAAAACCAAATGGCAAATGGCGATGGGGACAAAAAAAAGTGTTGCAAGCAATTTAAGCAATAGCGGCGAGTCCTTTGCAAATCCTTGCTGCCAAAGCACAAAGACAACAACAGACATGCGACGCCCAAACACCCCTCCCCCCCCTGAATACCCAGCAGCTTGCTGCCATTATTGAGTGCGTGCACGTAACTGACATCAGCGCGCTTATAAATCAAGTTGCAAATACTTTTCCCTGCCCATGTGCGTATATATAATGTATATATGTATATATATATATATATATCTGTATGTGTGTGTGCACATGCATACATATATTGAGCTCCACTTTTGAGTCCATGAATTTGGCAACTGGCTGCGATGTGAGTAACTCGCACATATTCTCATATGATTAGATTAATGCATTGTGTAATGGCTCAAGCAGCCACCTTCCTCCCTCCCCAACCTACCCGCTATCCAACTACCATAATCTTCACTCAGAGCGACCAAGTTTTCCATGTGTGTGTGTGGGCGTGTGGGCGTACATAAACCATAATTGAAAAGCGTTCGGTCTTTAGCACTGTTGCCTCAATTCATATTTAGTTCACTTATGGTTTGACTCTATTAAATCACTTAAGGAAATTCTATATGTATGTACAAGTATGTAAGTAAGGGCGTGTGTGGGATCTGTTATCGGTGCTTAAAAAGTTAACAATTACTTTCGCCATGTATAAGATATACACATGCATAAACTCTCAAGTAACTTTTCATACGATTCCTACTTCAACGTTTATCATTACATTATATTACATTACATTGCATTTATCATGCATTTATGCGTATTTTATTTAAATTATGCATATATGAAAAAATAATTACATTAGAGAATGACATTCTAGTAATTATTATGAACATATTTTTTATTTCTGATGATGGCTTCAATCATGTTGCATTATATCAGAATTCAGTTGTTGGCTTGCACAATAATCCCAAAGTGGATTAACTTGAGTAAATGTTGCTGAAGTAATGTCGCAAAAGGAGCATACAAACAGAGTTAGACTCGCAAGGAAAAAGGTGCATGGGTAGGTGCAGTTGTCATTCAAAATACACGTCCAGTAAAAAAATGAAACAATGTTAAACTTCGCCCTTGGATATAAAGTTATAGATGATGCGCTGCATGAGCCTAAGTATATCATAAAATTGAATATTCCACTCATTGACAAAGAAGAAAGCGCCCCGCATAAAATCTAGACCGCGATACGGCTCCAGGGATAGCAGCGGCTCAGCTGTTGCATTTAAATTGATAATCATATGATCGAACAGTCGGCGTTCAACGACGGCACGCAGCGCGTCTAACGGTATAATCCCGAATTCTTTGATCCCCAGTCCGCCCTTTGGCTGTGTGCTGATGCCCAGTAGCACGATAAAATTCAATCTGTTCTCTGCACCAAACTCCCTTAGCGCCTGCTCTGAGAACTCATACGAGATGAAACGTGTCACGGCCATGGGAAAACAGCAATGGGCGATTCGCACAAAATAGTCATCATTCTTTGCGCACATCAGCTTGAATTCACGCCTCAGGATATGCGGCAGTGTCAGTTCGCTTAAATTGAACATGGCACGCACCAGTGTGTCGTGTAGAATGGTGCGCTTTGACGTATCGAGCTCGCCCAGCTGCTTCTCCAGGTAGAGCAACAGTTGATAGTCGCGCAACACCGTCAGCTGGTCCGGCGTATACTCAACAAAGTTGTTATTCTGCAACAGAAGTGCGGCATGCAGCAGCTCAAAGATGCGCAAACAGTGCACCTTCGCCGAGTTATAGATGGGACTGATGTAGCGCTCGGTGATGATGGCCGCACAGGAGCGCAGCGGATACATGATTCGCTGACAATAGATGGGCAGGCGGGCGGCCTCGCACTGATAGGGCCGATAGTCGTAGATCTCCTCGCTGCAATAGTGAAACGGGCTCACATGATGGTTGACCAAAATAAAGCGACTGCACCGCAACATCTCTCCGGGCACATCGTCGCGAAAGATAAGATGCGTCTCGGCCCTAATGTCCTGCTGCTCGAGCAGAAAGCTAACCTCCGTTTTGCTGGTATAGTCGCCACGCAACATATTCAAAACGGGTATAATTTTGTGCTTGACCATGCCCCGATTGCGAAAGTGCAAGTAGGCAATCGCCAGTGTGCTAGCAACCGAGTCCAGATCGCAGCTCTCATGCGATAGGACAATGTACATCATCTCTGGCCCGCCAGTGGGTCGCTGTAATTGCAGTTTAGCATGTTGGTTGAAAACGGCAATGCCATCATTTACTTACCCAGTTGGTCAGACGCTGTGAGTGCATTAAAAAGTTTAAGAAATCAACGTTCCCAAGTTTGTCGCTAAAATCCATTGTAGATCTATTGGATGGACTTAAATATTTACTTATTTATTCTTAGCAGCTGTCTTATAACTTATTATGCTTTTTTTTCTGTTGTGCTTTGTCGTGACAATTGACACACTACCAATGTTATCGATAGATATTCGATTGGTTTTCAACAATCGTGAAACTATCGCATTTCTCACAAAGCTGGTCTGCATTTAATCAAAGATTATTATATCTATTGTATTTTGAAGTGACTGTTGTCGAACTATTTATATTATTATCTACAGTTTCTTTTTGAACACAGCTAGTCTGCATGTGCGATAATTTATAATTAAAATATGATGTCTTGAGCGGTGATAATCTCTGAGATCCGTTTGTTTATGCAGACGGACATGGCTCTATCGACTCGCTGTTGGCCCTGATCAAGAATATATATATCCATATATTTATATATACATCGCAAATGCTTCTTTCTGCCGGTTACATACTGTTGCACTACTAATGGATTAAGATCATGATAAGGGAATATCAAATCACTAGTCCACATCTATAGCCATTTCTAGTTATTGATAAAACAGCGTCTAAGCTCCAAGACAGATACGGGAAATGGTGCACTATAAGTGTAGTTTTGTTGGGGCATTGGGGGTAAAGGGGCCGTGTAACGTTTAGTTGGTGGACAGCTGGTCACGGCGCCGCCTTGTCTGTCAAATGTGGCCCAAATTGGCTGACTTTTCACATTTGCCCTGCACACGTAACGCGTGCCCACATCGTGTGTGCGTGTGTGGGTGGGTGTGTGTGAGTATTTGCAGTTATAGTTGGCACTTTGCTGTAGGGCAGAACGTGTGATTTATGATGCTTACTACGTTCTGCTTTGGTAAATTACTTTTGCACACGTTGAAGTTAAATAATTTTTTGACGCTAAAAGTTGTGCGCTTTCGGTGTTTTTGTTTTTTCTTCCTTTTACCATTTGTGTGCAAAAAACTCAATTGCTGGCTTAACTTTGAGATGTGATACTTTAATAAAAAGCTCCGCAAACGCAAAAACAAAATAAAGAAGTAAAATAAAACGGAGCAGCGAGGCATGCCATTAGGTGCTGGCTAAGTATTTTGATTTTGTGGCATGCTCTTATACGCGGCCAAAAGTCACTTAGACATTAGATACTCAGCCCCAGCCGAACCATTTTGCCAGTTCTAAGCCTTAGAATGCCACTGCGAGGGAAAAACCTTGAGATGGCAACCCATATGTATGTATGTCATTGTATTTGGCAAACGCATACATAAATAGACATACACACGCATATAAATATACATATATATATCTCATATATGTGTGTGTATGTATATTACATATGTAGATAGTTGCTGTGTTGCCCATTTAAATGCTACATTATGTTGAATATTCAATTTAATGTGTCTTATAAATCATGTAGATCCTTTTCTGCAGCCCAGAACGGCAATGCCAGAAAATGCTTAACGCTTGTCCCTGTCCATGTCCATGTCCATGTCCCACTGTCCACCTCTTGCCACGCTGCCCCGCGCTCTATGGCCCTGTTGCTGTTTCTGCTTCAGTTTTGTATCATTGCTTGCTGTTATTTTGTTGTTACGGTTTTTGCTCAATGCTTTTAGCCACTTTCAAATTCGAGTAGTTTCTTTATCATTCCGCTGATGTGACATGTATTTTACTATATTTCTTGCTTTTGGTTCTGGTGTGGCTTTGTGCTCGCACATATTTATAACTGCTTATCGGTTTTTGAAACTCAAGATTGATTAACTGCCTGCTTTCGGCAACGTTTACCAACACTGGCAATGCAAAATACATTGTGAATTGTATTGTCTGCCCAGTGGCACAAGTCATGAATTAATCTTATGAATGAAGTAACCAGTACCAGAGAGAGAAAATATGACTAGAGCGGATAAACCAGAGTCTAATGACGTTATGAGTATATATATAATATATATATTTTACTTGCTGTTTCCTGGCACTTTAATTGTCCATTGCAAACTATTTGGGAGGTTTTAGTAAGCTGCGAATTAAACTGATATGTATTTCAGTGGCTCTAACTAAAAACTAAATTAGATACTTTGAACAATAAGCAAAATATGTAAAAATATATATATATTTTGAGGACAAAATCATAAAGCTAATCATCACATTTTAAATTCTCAAACAACCAAATTTCAACATCTCATTCTCATTAAGAAAGTTTAGTTTATAAGCCTATCTAAGACTTATCCGACTTTTCGCATAACAAAACTCTGAAAACTTAAATTTTTATTAGTCATGTGTTACCGACGGTTTTTTTTTTTATATCGAATGAACGCATTGAAAATTGCATTATGCAAATTCATTTATTAAGCTGGTAAATTTAGAGGGTATGCTCTGCTAGTTGTCGCAGCTTTCGCCTGTATCACGTACAAATTTAAATGGTTTGCGAGGGCCTAGGTTTTTAAGAACTACACTTCTATTTTGAATTTTTTTTTATTATAATCAGTATTTACATAAAGTAGGAATGTGGGCAAATTGAATTAGTTAGTGGCAAATGATATAAATTAGACAAACCTCATCGAAGGAGCCGAAAATATTAATAATACTAATTAAGTGAATTTTTGTATAATTCAGTGTTGTGAAAACAACCCACAAACATTGAGCTAATGTGCAATTTTTTTGTTTCTTAAGTATAGTGCGTGAGAATTAGACATTTGTACTAACCGCTTTAGCTGAATTAAATTGTTGGATATTTCCTTGGCGACTCGGTAAAGCGATAATGCAACTTTTTACACTTGGTCACTTTGATGTGTGTTAATATACATATGTGTTTCGATTTGTATTTGTTGCATTTTCCAGCACTTGCTTATATTATTATTATCATACGCACTGTTCTGCCGGCATTTGTTTAAGTTGCCTGCCTTTGGATAGCAACATCTCTTGCACGTTTGCAATAATTTTTTTATTAATTAGGTAGTTGTAAATTGAAGAAACGACAAAAAAAAGATATTCACAAAAAAGTGGCGCGTATTGGAGTAGGACTTAACAATTGCGCTGGCCAAAGCAACTATTTGTTGAACGGACGTAAGAGAGTAGCACGGTCGAAACACGCGTCTTACTGTTGTAGTGGTCGTCGACGTCGTCGTCGCACACACACGTACCGTTTGCCAATGTGAGAGAGACACTGGAAAAGTCACTGGGTAGCCACCACTGAAGCAACAAACAGCGGCAGAGTTCAACGATAGACTGATTGGCGGCTATGTGCGCTGGCGGTGACGAGCAGCATGGAGCAGGCACCGTGGTAAGTTTCCTGCCAGCACTCAATGTGTGCGTGTGCGCTGTGGTGAATTGAGGAAGCTCTCTTTCTCTTTCTCTCTCTCTCTCTCTCTCCCCATCCCCTTACGACACATGCAGGCATTAGGTGCTGGCAGAGAGAAAAGAAAAAGAGAGCGACTTAGCAAAAGCTGTCTCTTCGCCAGCTGTTGATTTGCAGTAGTTTTCTCTTCGGCTTCGACGTGTTGTGTTAATCACTTGTGCTCTAAGCCAGTTGCAGAAATAGTGAATCTGCTCCATAATTGATACGCGTTCGGGAAGTATAGGGATACACATGTGTAGATGTAGATGTGTATCGCACTCTTCACCCCACTCCAATACTATTACTGCCTTTCAAACTTTCGCTGTTTGGCTGCTTGTCTCCAGTGCGTTTGACCTTTGAGGCAACTGTTGCAAGTGACATGGATATGGATTTCTTGATGTTGCGACTACGTTCGTCAATAGCTGCTTCAGAGCCAGCTACTGCGATGATGAGCTACATATATTCAACTCGAAGAGATGAGCGCCCCAATTACAAAATTTATAATGAAAACTATAATTTGATGCTAGATTTGATGGGAGCACTATAAACCTCCGATAGAATGCCAATTGTTTATTTTTTGACTGTGCGACAATTTTCGCATATTAGTTTATTGCCAAACGAAGTTCACTTACAGAATTTCGATTTCAGAGTTAAATTAGTTCAGATTTCGGTTACATTTCTGACAAAGTATCTATAAAACGTTTTGAAGTCACTTGAATAATTAATTTTATTTATTTTTTTTGCCGAAGGGGAGGCTCGTTAACATTTCGTTTGAGTGGAAAGCAAACAAATAGATTCTTACATTGAATTAAATTATAATTAGATGAATTATTGAGTATTTTGCTTTAGTACGACATGCTTTATTTAATTTTTAATTTAACATGAGTTGTGTAAACGCAGTAGATACTTCAATTTACAACACTGTGCTTTCAGAAGGTAGCCACCGCAAAACCGCATGATAAAAAACCTATTCTATATGGTGTCATTGCAAAAAAGTGAAACTAGATATTAAGGCTCATTCAGCAATGGTGACTCAGGTGTTTAGAGTATCCAAGTGCAGACAACTGGACTACAACAGGCAGCCCAATCAAAATCCACTTAGCTATGATTAATGGATCTGCTTGCGTTATATTCATTGCTTAAAAATCATTACAGTTTAGTTTTAAATGAGCCAACTCATTCTAGACACTGGCTGAGTGTGTTCGAGCGAAACTTTTTGACACAAAAGTGATCCAAAACTGAACATCGATTGCATACAGCTGTTGCATGTGGCACGTCTAAGAAAACCAGTGGAGGCTGGGCAGGCATAGTTTGTGCTAATTGGCCAACAACATTGGCCAGCTCAATTTAAAACAACATAAGAGCTATTGATGTTATTGTTATTGTAGTTGTGTGTAAAACATCACTTGATTATGCATTAAACACATTTAATCGCAAGCTGAGGGCGACACGACTTTCTGCATTCCACCCAAGGATGCAAGTTGTAAGTTAGCATGGTGCCGAATATGAAATACTCTTGCTAAGTAACAAAGCAAGCTGATATTAGTGTAGAAATAGATTTGAGGGAGGTGTGGCTTCCTATTTAAATTTCAAATTAAACGATATTTAATAATATTCCAGTTTGAACTTACGTTTCTCATTTGCATTGAGATTTGTGATGCACTCTGCAAGGTCAGAAAAAACTAATTGTGCAACGTTTTTCGTGTTCAGCTTGTCTTTAATTATAATAATTATTATCCTGGGAATAATACCTCACTATGTAAATTGTGCTCAAGAGCTGCTGCACTAACTGCTTACAAGATGAAATTTCCGGAGTGCTTAATCTCGATGCGCCTTCTGTCATCCTGTCTCAACCAGGCCCAGGCACAGTTCAGTCGCCGCATCCGCACCGAATGGCTGCCCGACTTAATTGAGAAAGAGATTTGATTAATTTGCATGCCATAAACAATTTTCAATTTGTTTATGCGCTCAAAGTGAATCCTGTGCTGTAATTAAAGCAAAGCTGCTGCAGCAATGGCAATGCAAACTCAGCAACAAATTCAAAGCTCTACGCAATCGCACTGTGGGGCCTGCCCACTATTTCTGCTGCAGAATTATCTTACACTGTAATGTGTATACGAATTTCATAAATGCAAGCTTATTTTATGTCAATAAGCTTTGTTACATTTTTTTTTCCAGATTTTAAACATGTTCAATATTAAATATTTTGGATTGATTTGATTTTCAGCTGTTTGGCCTCCACGGACAACTCATCGATAAGAAGATATGGATCGATATCAATTGTGTGATCACCAACTTGAAGAAGCAGAAGCAGAGATCGATCCTTGTGAGTGAAGTTTAGTAAGCAGACATGTTTTAGAAAGAAATGTAACTTGATTTTGACTGCTACAATAATCTAATATCTGCAATGTTTTTCAAATGTCTATAAAAACCGGCTTGCATACATTGGTTATAAATTTTGTTCTCAAAAGTAGAGATAAGTCGTCTGATGCAACTATAGCATATAATCTGGTTATACAATTTATAACATCTAAAATCTAATTACCGATAATCTGAATATTATTTGCAAAAGCTATCCGGCCTGAGGCTCTACTGTGCTTCGTCTCGACATCATGCAAATGATTTTTGCATGGGAGGAATGAAAAAAAAAAGAATAGAAATGAGAATATGTCGCCAAGGTAAGCAGATTAAAACGCCTTTGACTTGGCAATGTGCAGCATCTAGACAGACGCTCATCCAGATACGGTATGCAAATAAATGCGCGTTGCATGCAATAGCAGCGGGTTTTGTTTTAATGTGCGTATTAAATACACACACAAACACACACACACACCCACACACACACACCCACACACACATCCACACACACACAGACAGAAAATATGTACATATATATTTACCCAATGTATTCATGTGAAAACAATTACGCGTTCATTTGTGCGACTTAACAGTGGCACCCACACAAGCACAGAGAAACGCAAACACACTTAAGGAACAATGGCCGAGAAATGCCAACGACAATGGCAGCTAAAATGGCGACTGCGTCTGCTTTGCAGTTGATGAACATTTGTCTGCGTTTTCTGTCAACTGCTTTTTGCTTTGTTTTGTTTCGTTTGACTTGGCTTGTATTTTGTTTGGATTTGGTTTGGTTTGGTTTTGTTGTGGTCCCGTTTTGTATATTCATATGCATAATATCCTTGACCTGTTTGCCTGTCCTGCGCTTTTGTGCGTGCCAGGAAGTCACACAGGCAAATGCCTGGCCGTTGGCAGCCTGTGCGTGCCAGCAGCATGGTCTCGGTTCTCGTATTTTAAATAAAACACGCACACGAACATACTCGCACTCACTCCCACAGAGACATACATACACACATACACACAATTCTTATACCCATTTGATATGCAAATAATTTATGCAGTTAACGGCGTGCATATAAATATTGAGTAGAACAGAGAAATCGTTACTCACATGAGCTCAACCAAAGCCAAGTACAGTAAAAGCAAAAACACAGCACAGCAAACTACACGTTCAGGAAATGGCTTTAGAAACATTCGCCACACACAAAGATACAAGGAGAGCGAGGATTAAACGCCCTCCCAGCAAAACGAAGCTAATTAAAGCTAAAACTAGCAAGACACAGACAATATATGTATATATGTGTATAGCCATTTATATGTATATATGTGCAAGCTTCAAGGTCAACTGAAAGCTATACCATCAACTTTTGCACAATTTATCAAAGTTTATGAGCCATATGCAAATTTAAATGTACATTTCTAAGGGGTTTTGTTTGGGAGAAATCGTATAGGTAAACTGCTTTGTGGAAAATTAAAACATTTTTTGGCACTTTACTTTAGAACAAATAAATGTATTATCCGAAAAGTGATAAATATCTAAGTAGTGCCAATTTGTATTGCAAAAAGGCGAAAATTATTGAGAATCGAAGTCGAACTTGATATGCCTGTTTGGCCTTTTGGCCTGCTATTTGTTGTATGGCTAACATCTGTGTAGCTTCATAAGCAATTGAGAGTCTGTTTGCGATGTCTTCTTTTGTCCATTTCAAGTTCATTGGATAACCAAAAGAGAGAGAGACAGAGTCCCAGTCTATGCTTTCCAAGTAGTAGCAAATGTAGAAACAGTTCGTTAAGTTTTGTTGATTTGCCTGGCAATAAACTCGTCCAACCCCACCCACTGTCTCTCCTTGACATGCTGTAAGTCGTAGTCGTGTCATCGACACGCTGAGGTGAAAGACAAACAACTTTATGCCAAGTTGTTAACAATGTGCTGCCTCGACCTAAACGACCTCTTGACAAGGACCTTCAGTAGCGGCTCCTGCTGCTGCTTTTGCTGCTGTCTATGCAAAACGCAAACAGATCCGGCGACTCTATGCAGGAATAAGCTGGCCACCTTGACAGGACAATTGACTGGAAAATGTTGTTAATGAACTTTGTGCGACATTTTGATTAGCTGTCAGTTTCTTGGACTGCAAGTCAGGTAATGTCCACCAGTCCGCCACCGCGCCTATCTTCCTTCCAACCCCGTCTCCAGGTAACTTTTCCTTATGTCCTATGTCTGCCCCATTTAAGGTCAACAAGTGTCGAGCGGAGAAATGATGAATGTCAAAGTGGTTCGGCTTGACACACATTTTTTATTGTGTCTTTGCTTGTAGAATCCTATTTTGTCACACTGTGATAAAGCGCCGAAGTAATACCAACAGCAAAACATGCAAAAAAGGCAACTAAATACAGCACTAAAAGCAACAACAATGAGCTTCTCCAGAAAAAGTTTTTTGCGGAAAAGTTGTAAACTTAATTTATAGTTTTTAAGCAGCCGGCGGCTGAAGTTGCTGGCTGCGGGCGTGTCGGCGGGGTGAGGGAGGAGCGCTGTGGGGACAGTTAGAAAAATGTGCTTTGCTACTATCGCTTGGGTGTTGCTGTAGGCGTCATATACACATACAAAACACACACACACACAGTTAAATGTGTGTATTTGCACAATTTCACATTTCATTCTCGCCCTAGCGACTGGAATTTTCAAATGAAATATTTGACTTTTTGTCGAACAACCAAACAAAAAAAAAAAACAAAAAAACAGCAGAAATTGCGCAAACAGACTGTAGCGTTGCCATCCACCACCCCGGGCACAATTCCATGTCCAAAAGTCCAAATTGTGCATTAAGTTGAAACTGTGCGCAGCTTTAAGCGTCTCATTCGCATTCGCATTTGCATCAGCTGTCTATTGGTAAAGGCAGAGAGGCACAGAGTCGACTGTGTCGATGGACAGCTGTCCAAAACTCTTGCCATCTTTTCAAAATCTTTTTGGCAACGCACATAATTTGCACATTTAATGAGCGTCCACCTCCTGTTGCCGTCACTGCCGCCCCACACTGCCTCTCCTGCTGCTGCTCACACCACTGGCTGCGCTCAGTTTTTCAAGGTTCCTAATACCTAAGTACTGACCATAATGATGTCTGCGCAGCGTTGCAATCCAATTACAAATTTGTATTTGGAGCAATAGTCGCCCTTACCTCTATTTCGCCCTATTTCTCTCTGCCTCTCGCACTTTTGCTCTTTTTCTCTTCTTAGCCATCAGTCTAGTTTAAAGAGCTCAGGAATCAATGACAACAAATTCAAATAGATAAATACATTCAGAGCAGGCAAAAACTACTGAAAATGACATGGTGAACTTTTAAGCAACTTTTCCTGAATAGTTGAATACAAAGTTGGTAGGGATTTTTTGAATTTTTTTCAGTCTATATGTCTAAAATTGTTCATTCCAACTCACCGACTGACTAACTGGGACCACCGATTAACCAGCTGACGGACTGATGATCAACAACTGACATTTTTTTTTTATGGAATTTTTCCTCTATAAGCCAATTGAGCTCTAAGCTGCTTTACATTGGGAGCGGATCACCGCTGTCTGATGCTAAATAAGCACCAGATGGATCAGATGTTATGCCCCAACCGGCTGTTTGCCCAAGTCGTCATCGTGGCCGGCTGACATTTGGCAGGACACTGAAACGAATCGTGGCAAACTTATGCAGTGCTCGCATTTGAATATTTGTAAATTTATGCAAATTGCATTTGATAAGATAAAAGATAAAAACAGGAAAAAAAATAAGAAGACGCAAAAATGTAATCAGCAAGTTTCATTTGATTTTGGCTTTGAAGGCCCCCACTTGTCAGCTGGGTTCACGTAATGAGCACAAAACTTTTCCGTTTAGTGCAGTTTATGGCGACTGGCTCTCTTAATAAGCAGAAATCAATTTGAAGTTGATTTAAGTTTAGTTCCGGTCGCTTCTTCTAATTTAGTTTTCCACTGTTTGTTTCATTTTTTTTTTTTTTTTTTCTCATTTTTGGTTTTGATTTTATTTTCAGCACGAATTTTGCAAGTTTATTGCCACATTTGTGAGGCGCGCGCATTATTTATTTTGGTTGGCATTTTACTGCCATTTGCCCTGCTGCTCCACATTGAATCGTTGCCCCTTTTTGGGGCCGATTTTATGAGCGCAACAGACCACGCGACGTGTTTTGGCGTGGAGCTGGAAATGTGCCATAAATTACAGTGTTTTATGTCTTGGCAGTCAGTCAGATACTCACAAACACTCACAAGGATAGATCAAATCAGATCAGATTTCCAAACAGAATATAAGTGATTTTTCAACACTGGCTCTAATGCAGCACTTCGGGCTGCCCAGTGTTATGGAAAAGCGCAAGCTGTGACCAGACCGCTCTCCACAATCATTTATATTTATCACTCTGTGCGCAGTATTTTCCCTAAAGTAATCTGCCACAGTGAACTTGTGAACTAGCTCGATTAAACCGATAGCAGTTGCCCCCAATTGAATTAAGCCCACTCAAAAGCAAATCAATAAGGCAAGAAAAATTTGCACTCATCAGCTGCGACATAAGCGATGACAGCGTTTATCATTTTCCTAACACAACCAGACGACATGTTTATGATGCATTTCTCTATGTACATATGTGTATCTCTTTGTTCTATGTTTATGTATGTATCTAAAGACTCATCCGTTCGTTTTAGTGCATAGTTTATTGCGAATGCTTGCTGGTATTCTCGTTGGGCAAAAAATCACAAAAAACTTGGCTCGCTGTCCATTTATGGATATTCCCTAGGCCTTTTGTTAATCTACGTGTGTATTTGGGTAATCGTCAGTCTCTCTATCTATCTGTCTGTCTGTCTGTCCGATTGTGCGTGCTCGAAAACAACAAGGTCCCCATGGGTGGGGCGACTCCAATGCCAATGTCAATGCCAATGCCAATGCCAATGCCAATGCCGACACATAAAGGCTAAATTGAACTTGAATGTGACCCGAGTGGTGTCAGGTGAGTAAAAGTTAGGAGCTGTACATTTGATGGCAGATGGATATAACTGACAGCGTCGGCCAACGGACGCAGCACTCAAGTCATTAAGTCCTCGTTAAAATATAGAAGAACCGTACACGGCCTATTCAATTGGAAAACTCAATGGGATTCAATTTAGCCAACAAATTGTCAGCCTGAGCCACTGTTTCACTGGGCCCATGTAAACCGGAACATGTACGTAGGTCAGAACGTATAAGCAGCTTATGCTCTTGCCTGGCTGTCCTTAGGCATATATCTATAAATTTTAATCGGATTTTTAATAATTTCTGAGCTAAATTATTTAATTTTTGCCCTTAAATGTTACTAAATTTTCTATTATTTGCTTATGTTGGGTTATTTATTTTTATTTAATATTAGATTATACCTTTTGCATAACAAAATAATTTGATAATCTAAGTCTCTTAAATTTTTTTATTTTTTTGTAATCCATTTATTTTGATTATATAGCATTTTCGCTGCTGTTGTTTGTGCCAAGAGACACTTTAATGCCGTGACGTCCAGGGACGCTGACTAAGCATTTTTTTTTCATTCAGCTATAAATATATCTATTAGCTGGTATATACAGTTAAAACTGAGAGTGCCAATCTTTGTGCGTCATATGCCTGCAGACTCCGCCAGCTAGTTGGAGTCGGGCACTATCAGCATCAGGTGCCAGGGCAGCACCACTGCTGACAACGTGGTGCTGATTGTTGGCCATGTCTTTGTGGTTTTTCAGGCGCTTAACTATAACAACACAACTTAACACCTTTTGATGCGATAGCCGCACCGTGAGCAGTGTGAGTTTAGGTGTGGGTATGTGTGTGTATGTGTTGGCATAGTTATGGCATCGAATAAATTCCGTTTGGCTTTGTGGGGAGCGCACAAAAGCAGCTCGCACGCACACACTCAAAAGCATTTGTGGAGAGAGAAACTCGTTACTCATAAACTTAATGCCAAAGAGAGCATAATTTTCATTTTGCCTCCTTTCGGCTTACTTACTACTTCTTCCTTGGCAGCAGCGTTGGGCGTGTTGCCGCCCCCAACCTGTCCAATATATATGTATACTTGTATACAAGACTAAAGTACATATGGCAAATAAAAGCCAAACATTGAGGCAGCCGCAGCACAAACTCCAATAAACTTGTGCTTGGGTAGCAGCGGTAAGTGGGAATTATATAAACATATACATAAGTGAGCAAAAAATACAACAAACACTCACATACAGCGAGCAGCAGCTGTTGCTGCGCCTTATCATCGCTTAGATCGGCAGCGCGCTACAAGCAACGCGCTACATGCAACACGCAAGGCGGCATAAAAAAGAATAACACGATGAAATACGGAAGGCAGCTGAATCACGACGTAAAACATATGCGAGTAAGATGTGCCTGTTTATTGTTTATTTGTGCCGCAATTAAAGCTAAATTACCTGACAACCAAATCAATTCACAATGAAATTATATGGATTGGGCTTCCAAAGCGGTTGCGAAAGACTCCACATATTGAGTCATATTTAAAGCTTAAAGCTGTAATATAAGCGTTTCCAAATTGCTTTTGAAGGATGCTTTTTATTTTGGACTTCAGCTAAATAGCTCGGATTTCTTAATTAAACTTAAGTCATTTTTAAAAGTCACTAATTGCAATTACACCTATGTATATATATAAGTATATAAATATATTAATAAAACATACCTTAACACTTACGAATCATTTTTAGTTAGCTCGAATTACCTAGCCTAAATAACACTGCGAAAGTGAAAGTAGAGCATCAATTTTGTTTGCACTTTAAACCATTATGTTACTGAATTTTAACTTTTACTTCAGTTGCAATCGTTGCAAAAGGGTTTACCCGTAGTATTTCCGCTTCTTGTCATAGTGCTAATGAAACTTCTCCCCCCCCCCCCCCCACCACACTCCTCCCGAACCACTTCTTCTAAAGCTCAGAATGTGCTTCATTCGACATTCGCTTTATATTCCCCGTTTGCCCCGTTCGCAATTCAATTATGCATTCCGACAGCGTGTCAGGGCTGCAGTGTCCCGCTTCTCAGTCATCCTTGCGCTTTGCAATGCAACTAAAAAATTGCTGTTACATTCCGCATTCAGGTCATTAATACGCCATCATCAGCGGCTGCTCAGATGGCAAAGCGACAGCGAACTTAAAGGAAAGCCAGTGGTCAGCGGTGCTAGTGGCATGTGGCAAATGGCAAGTGATAGGGGCAGGGAGCTGAGGCGTTGGGAACGGGTATGGGTAAGTTATGTTAGCATGCCCGGCGCCCTATTTGTTGTCTGCCTGATATGCACGGACGGACAGACGGAATTAGAATGCAGTTAGCTTCGCTGCTGCTGTTTCTGAAATGCAGCACGCACGGCTGCTCTTTTGAGTGAAATAAGATGAAATGCTAATGATGGCAAAGCATTCGAACAATTCACACACCCATACACAAACACATACATACACTAGCACATGCACACCTGCACATGCATATGGTCATACGTTCATTAGCCAAAATTGGAAATTATGTGCAAATTGCTCAATACTCACTACGATAAGTGCATTTCAGAATCGTTAAGTACTCGTAACTAGTGCAGCAACGCTTGGTTTACTTCATGTAATTAATATTTTGAGGGATTACTTTCGAATCGCTAGTGCGGTTCAAAATATGTTGCATTTCTTACCATTTATACGGCTCTAGCATAAATGAGCTTCAACTTATAACTAACAGAGCTAAACGCTTGCAATTTTCAATGAGAATAGAGAATTTGGAAAATTACCCGCCAAAGCTTGAAAACAATTCGATAAACTCGTTGAATGAAATTTATTTGATCGGCATTAAACGCATATACAAATAAAAACCTATGTGAAAATTCTTGCGAAAATTTTAGAAAATTTATCCCATTTGTCAAAGTCTTCGTACAAGTTCTTCGACTTTTTCAAAGAATTTTTCGACAAAATGGACTTGACGGTGGAGAAACTATAACTTTATCCCAGTCATTGGAGTATTTTCTGGCATATACAATAATTTAATATTTTATATTGATGTACAGTTTTGTTATTATTATGAACTGTGCAATAGCTTCATTATGTAGAAAATGTTTCTGTGATTTGGTTATTTAAATATTTTTGCATTTAAGCTAAAGGTAAATATAAGCTAATTTTTCACCTCTGCGATTATATAATTTGGGACTACAAAAAAAATATATATATATTTGCTGAGTGCCATGGCATTGCAGCAGCTGCTGAGCTCTTGGGCGAAGCATTAAAGTCGAAACGGCTCAAGATTAAAGGGGTTCGCAAATATGCATGATCCTCGTACTTCCCTCCCCTGATTCAATCGTTCTTCATTGTTGCCTGCTGTCAATCGGCTTTCGTTCTTACTCGAATTGAAAATTGAATTTCCTACGCCAATAAATGCACACAAGAATCTTGGAAACTGAAATTCACTCGATGGATTTGAATGTGGAGTCGGATGGGGAATGGGAATGCCGATGGCTTGGAGGGCACTTGGCTAGGGGCACGCAAAAATCAATCAAACAAAACAGACTGACACTTAGACAGACGATTAGGAAACAGCTAAAGTGAACCGGCAACTTGATATGCAAGTCAGACAACAGGACAACAGAATGAACACCCAAGAGACAAGCTAGAAACAATAGCAGCTACATTGCCACATAGCAGATGCTCGATGGTAGATAGATGATATCTGATACAAGCTGAGCAGAACAAAGGATTCGGTCATTGTCTCGCTTAAGCGCACAACAACAGAGCGTTAAATTCAACTGTGATAACGAAAAGTATAAAATCTTTGTCAACGCTAGTAATGGTGTGCGACCAGTAGTTACCCTGTTCCCAAATTTGCAATATACATATACATATGCGTCAAGAAATGACATGATATTGAATATAAGGTCTTTATCTGAAGTTGCAGATACAAACATCAAAACCATTTCGATTCCAATTTCCATCACTGATTATCAAAACTATTGACTCGGCTTTTGATCCTGATCAAAATACTTTATATATACTTTATGGGGTCAGAGTTGATTCCATCTGCCTGTTACATACATTTGCACAAAACCATTATACCCTTTTACACATTTTAAATAGGATCAGAGTACAAAAACAATGATAATTAAATTAATGTTATAAACTTCTTAATGTAATACTTATACCTAATACTATAAATTAAATTCCCATTTTTTGAATCCAGGATGTAAAAAATTAAAATATAGTTGTAATAAAGCAAACTATAATTTAAATTTCTTATGATTACTAATTTTTATACACTTAATTTTTTGAAGTTAACGCAAACATACAACTCTTTGCCTTGTGCTGCAAAACTTTACTAGAAATTTTGTTGAATGTAAAGGTACTAGTTAAATTGTTAACAAACTTAGACATATCAACATGGCAAACTTAAAAACGAAAAAAAATTAAACTTTCTAATGATAATTCCTTTTTTTAATTTAATTAATTCAAACCAACGAGTCGAACTCTTTAGTTTATGAGGACTGTGCTGTAAAACTTCACAAGAAATTTTGTTGAATGTAAAGTTAATAGTTTAATTAAAATGTTAAGAAACTCAGAACTCGCAGAGGATGCCACAGAAAAATAAACATCCTTGCAATTGCAAAAGTTGCATTTATGTAGCCCATTCTGGTGTTTATGGTATTTGAATCGCTTAATGGAATTTGTGTTAGTCGACTAATTAAATGTTTCCCAAAAAGTTAATTCCGCATTTGTCATCCTTCAACAGTGGTCTCTCAGCTGAAAATGTGTCAACTAAGCTAATTGAAGGAGTTTTTTTTTTACCTGATTCACAGTACTCAAATAGAACCTATTTGAGTGGTGTCTCGGCTTGAGTCCTTGGACTACTTCATTGGCTGCCCGTCGCTTGCTACAGCTGTAGCTTGGCAATTGTTTAACTAAATGTTTTTCAGCAGGTTGGAAGCTCTATTTTAAATAAACAAGGCTAAATGTGTGTGTTTGTGTATGTGTGTGTCGTACTGTGTGTGTTTGCCTCAAGTTACAAATAAAACGCAACCGAAATGAGCTTAAGAGCTTATGGAGCGCTAAACAAACAACGTAGCACACAAAACAGAGGCTGAGTCTGAGACTCCCAACGTCATCGTCGTCAACTGGCTTTCAGCTGACTGACTTAGGGTTTGGGTTTGTGATGCTGCTCCTACTCCTGGCTCCTGGCGCTTTTGCCATGGCTGTCGCTGGCTTATTCTATGTCGGCGCTTTGGAAGTTTTATTTCTTTTAGCCAACATGTGGCGGCGGGTTGAGGCGCTTGATGGGCTGCCCTGCTTTTATGACTAAGTCAAATATGAAAGTAAGTTGCTGCTGCTTACTGGCTGCTTGACTGACTAACACGGCCATGCCCCACGTTCGCCCTCTAACCCTCGATCCTCTGCCCTCTGCCCTGCGTCCTCTTTCCGCTCGCCCGTCAGTCACATGGACGCCCTTTTGGCCATGTTGGGGGCATTCAATTTGATTTATTGCCACTTAAAAGGCAACATTCAGTTTTCGAAATAAATAACACGTTTACACATCCAAATGAAGCTTCAGTTGTTGAGAGTTACAATGGGGTCACCCGCCCCCGCTCCGCTCAACAGACCCGAAACACTCCACACATTCCGCATCCTCTCATTCATCTTCGCTCTGTTTCGCGATGGCGACGAAATTGTTAATAAGAACGCATATATTATGCCAACGCCAACACACATGAGTATTTCCATTTATGAGTGTGTGTGTGTGTGTGAGAGTGTGTGTGTGTGTGTGTGTGTGTGTGTGTGTGTGTGTGTGTGGTAGGATTGCAGAGTACTCGGGACGCCCTCAGCTCATACAATTAATCGAGTCTCCCTTCAGCGTCGTCGTGGCTGATAGCCGAAATGAAGCGTGAATCGGACTATATTCAAGGCATCCTCTAAGCCACAAAAGTTGCGAGACGTGTAATCGACTGAAGCTGACAATCGATTGGCAGCCGACAGTCCAACAAACGATTGCACAACAAACTTCGATTGACAGCCACTTAATCGATGCAGCGATGAATTAATAATATTATATGAGTACATCGAGAGCATACTTTACACCAAAGCTGCCTCTTCGGTTTTGAGCCAAGCAAGTTTGAGCTCGAAAGTACAACATTTTCCCACTACGACCCAAACCGTCATCCGAGCCAGCGTCATCGAAAAAATTGTAAAATCAAACTTTATCCTTTACATAAATTCATATGAACTATTCATTCTTATTTTGCAAATATCCTGTAAGCTTAAATAGATTCCAATTCGAAAAATTATTGTTAGCAACTTTAAATAGAAATATATTTCGACTTTAAACGATAGCTTGGAAATACTAATGATAAGATGTTATCAAGCTATCAATACACATATAAAATGAGGTGTAGCGAGTGTGCGTGTGTGTGTGTGTGTGCCCGTGTCTATGACAGACTCTCATAGTTTAGCAAACCTTAAAAACGCATTAAATGGAATGGCGTAAGAACATGAACAACAGCCATGAACACAATGTTCTAAATGGCTCCAAGCCAACCCAGTACGCTTGATTTCATTTCACAGACACACACTCGCTTATATATATATATTTATATATATATATATATATTTGCGGTCGGTAACGGTCTGAATAGGGTGTGACAATGGAGGGGATGCTCGCGTTAAATTTATGACCGCTGACCATTTTTAAATAGCCACATGCGCACCTGGGCACACCTGCGCATAATGTGGTCGTTCTATATAAAATTTCATTCATGATAAATGCGAAGCAAGAAATAACAACAAGCCAAACAGAGGCACACACACTCTGCCGCCCCTCGCACACACACACACACACAACCAAACGCACACATTCAAATTCTTTGGGTAGCAAATTTTAATTAAAAAACATAAACTTCATTGTTGCGGCAGTTGGCACTCATTTTGTTGCGCAACCAATTCAACAAATCGAGTTGTTGTTTTTACTGCTGCTGTCGCTATGATTTACTTGCCTGCCATTTAGAGACACGCCCACAATGCACAAACAATATTGGGTTGTTTAGCTTAAAAATATGCATGTACTTTGTGTTCATATTCGGCAATGGGTTTTCTATTTGATATCCGCATAAAATGTTCATTAAAATTAGACACTGAACGCTGGCTAATTTTCAGCATTCACGTATATTGCTGACGCTGCATGTTGGCAGCTTTGGCAACATTGCTAAGCTGCACCGACATTAAAATAGTAAAAAAAAAAATGAAATTTAATGGCGCTAGGTGGTTATAATGGGCCAGATTTATGGGGCAATTAAAAAACAACCGTACTTATGTCGCTTCGAATTGAAAATAATTAGCGAACGCACAATATCGCTAATAATTCATGAAAGATATCTACGAACGCGGAGTCGGTCCCAGTCACTAAGTTTGAATTTCGAAATGTGCATAGAATATGTTAAAAAATTCTCTTTTTTGTTTAACAATTACAAACTTTCCAAATTTAATTTAGGTTGCAATTAGGATTCTGGATTCTGTTATTTTTTGAAACTTTTTACCCGTATTCGGTTACGTATTGGTACAGATACAGATGTACAGAATAAATTTTCGAAGTCTTCAGGTATTTTGACTCCCGTCAAGATCGTAAGTAGCATAGATTGACTTGAGAGACTTGTAACATAAAGCTACCTTCATATAAAAAAATTATTTATAAGAACCGGCGAAAAATGGTTTAAACTTTTTGTTGGTAAAAAACCAAATGAATTACCAGAATATTTGGTCCAACCACTATCATTTACTCACACGCTGACAGACTAACACAAACACACGCACACACACATTTGTTGGCAATTACAAAAATAATTAATGGAAATCAAATAATGTTGGCATTGTACAGTTGCGAACACTTTTTGCATTATTATCGGGTTAGCCGCAAGGTTTTTGCGAGTCTCGCGACTCATTAAAATGCAATTTGGCCCTGGAGAAAGCAGCAGGAAACCAGCTGTGTTCTCATTTTCGGAATCGCAAATATATATATGAGATTTAATTTCTTAAATGCAAATGCAATGCACAGTTTTTCTTCTTTTTTTCTTACAAATAATAATCATTTGAATTATTCAACTAACCTTCATTTTCAATTAAAAGTAAGTTACGCATTGTCTGAAAGAATGTTTTGAAAGTTTGAACCAGCCAATTGGTTGAGTGCTTGGTACTTTTTAATAAATAAACCATAAAATATAATAGAGTGCTTAAAAAATATAATTAAAAACAATTAATATATCATTTAAAATACCTCCTGTATAAATAAAAATCATATGAGGCTTTTCACTTATTCGAAAATCAATGTTGTCATTTTTTTTTAAATTTGAAATACAGAACAACGTTTAAAAAAAACGATTTCAAATTTTCACCTCGTTTTCTGTGAGTTTTGTTGTTGTTGTTATTCAGTTTCGGTTTCTGTTTTTGCAATTTGCCTGCAGGAAAATGTGCTGCATAACATAAAATTAATCATAATTATGCAATTGCGTGTATGTATGTATGTCTGTGTGTGTAGTGTGTACAGTGTGTGAATGTATACACATACATGCGCACACATATGTAAAAGAATTTATGGATGTATCTTTTTTTTTAAATTTATAATTCCAAATTTCGTGCTAGTTGGCAAATTGATTAAGTCTGATTGGATTTATCCCAAGGCTATCACTCACATTTGCTTTGTTTCGCATTTCTAAAAACGCATACCAAAAGCAAAAAGTTTTGTAATACAACAATAAATTTAGAAGCTCTTGCGCCACAACTTTATAAACGTATTATTTGCATCAGGCCACTTGTAATGCAGGTAACACGGTTCTAGTGACGTAGTAATTAGAATGTAAGTTAAAATCTGCAAATAACATTGATATCGATATGAATCAATATTAATTTTGTGATCACCAGAAGAACGCAATGAAGAAGAAGAACGCAATCGTTGTGAATAAAGTAAGGTATGCAGACGTGCTTGTCAGAAAAAATTCATTTAGTGTTGACGTCACAAATTTAAACAAAAAATATACAGAAAATTTAATTTGCTTATGTAAAATAATATGACGGCCTTTTCGAGAAACGGCGTTGATTAGGTAATCAATTCATGGTCCAATATGCAACGCTATCGCAATTTATTCAACTAATTGTTGAACAAATTATCATAATAACGTAACTTAACATTTTAAAACTACTATTAAACCTCATTTAACTATCACATTGCTTTCAAAGGAGTAGCTGACTAGAACTGAGGGATGGACATTGTAGATGATTGATTTCAAAAGCGTTTAAGTAGGATCACGTTTGAATATAGAATTTAAAAGAATATCTTGTAGCCGAACACTCTAAGTTTGAACTGGTGTCTTAAAAATTATTTGCACTGTTTGCTCCAATGTGATTCGCTGCTGCTTCTTGTTGACTTTGCGCTTTTTAAAAGAAAAAACAAATAAACGCTGAAGTGCGAGTGGAGAGGGAAGGTGCCATTGATTGTGCCTCACATTACCAGCTGCCCGCTCACTATTGCAGTACACTTGCCCTACTCATGTACAGGAGTAGACTACTCTATAGTTATGCCCTTACAGACGGATAAGTTTAAAGCAATCTTAATAAGTATTGATATATGCTCGTCATATGACTGCTAGTTGTACATAAATATTCCTCAATCACATAACTATATTATCTAGCTCTCCTAGGAAAGCTGAGAAACAAAAATGGACCCAGTCTGCCGTTACTGTACAAAATGGCGATTCAAATATATATGGGGGAAAGTGTCAGGCGTTAAGGCACAAGAGTGTCGCATATTTATTTTATTTAGTTATTTATTCTGATAATAGTGCGATTTTCAAGCAATGATTATCAATCCGAAGGCACACATCTATGTACATATACATATATGTTATTGTATGCGTGTGTGACGCTTACACTTCATTCACACAGGGGACAATTAATCTGGTCAACAGCTTCTATAATTACTTGTACCGAGCAGTTCACAGGCTGTCACCTGAGCGACCCAACAGTTTGCTCCACTGAGTTGAAAATTTATGGCAGGGCCGGCACACGAGAGAGAGAGAAAGAGGGACAGAGAGAGAGAGAAAAAAAAAAGTTGCTCCTTCCACGGGAACAGAGGTGCCTTCTTGTACCTGGCAAGGCGTTGTGTGTTAATGACGAGCTGTTGATTTGTGATGTTCATTATTTGCGAGGACGTTGCCTTAGACGGGCGCCATAACTCACAACTTTTGTGGAATGCGCAGGGGAGAGGGTGTTGGTGGTTTTAGTGGGTGAGTTCTCTCGGTTGATGAACTCTAGAAAACTAATTAAAACACGTGAAAAACACATGGAAAACGGCATTGGCCCTGTCGCCACCCACAGCCGAATGCACATGAATAATTTAAGGGCTAACATGGAGCTAGAGACACCAATGATGAAGACGAGGCTGACGATGTTGACGTTGACCTCTACAAATACTCGTGCCTCATACTTGTTCCATTTCTATGTTGTGGATCTTAAGTACTTTGGCTGCTATCTTCGGCTATACGCCATATTAATTATTATTAGGTATTTTAGCTACACTGAAAAATATAAGTAATGTGTATCTGTGTAAAATATATGAAACCTTAAGAAGTTATCTATTAAAGTCTTGGGCTAATGTAAACAAATAACCAAGTAAAGGTAGCTAGGATATATCATGTATCATGTATATGTATCATAGATCGTGTTTATTTTTACTATTTAACTGGGTTTTATTATATGTAAACTTTTAAATTATTTAAAGAATTCACCATTATTCTTACAATTTGGACTTCGTTGTCATCATTTTTCGTCCATTTGTTGCAGTGTGCGGTCAGTTTGACGATCTGTGTTGTTGGTAGCTAGTGGACAAAAGCGCTCCGTTCTGTCACACACCGGATGCTCAAAGTGAAAACGGATGTCCCTCATATTACGTCACACACGAGAAATTTGGAAATGTGTTTCCGGTAGGGACAGCACTTCCGCTCAGCCAACGTGTGTAGTTGTCTCCATCTCTGTCTCAATCTCTCTCGTAATCGCACTCACTCTGCTCCCATTATGTTAATATCACCGCAATTCACAGTGCTCGCAATGCGCTAACTAAATTGAAAATGTCTAGCTACACAATTTAAATAAGTGAGAATCCTCCTAACTCGACTTGGAGATACGCTGATCCCAACGTTGATCATAAACCGTACACGTCCCAATCTTAAAAACTGCAAATCAGCATTGTTATCGAGAAAAGTGAGAGCCTTCCTCCCAAATCTAAAGTATCCAGCCCTTACAGTCTCTGAGATCGGCATGATTCTTTTTTGAAAGATCACTCTGTTAGTGAAACTGTTTACAGTGTAGTTTTTATCAAATATCAAATTCATTTTCAAAGCGAAACGTGCTTTATTAATTATTGTAAATTCAGCGTGCGAAGCCGGAAAATACGCACTAGACTAAAATATGTGAATGTGACAAATATTGAATCAAATTGATAACTATATAAGCCATAATATTGAATTTTATTATTTAATTGAGTTTTGTTTTTATAGTATTGTATGATCAAGCCTAGTGCAACAACTTTTGAATTTAAATTTGCAAGCAAAAATCAATTGTGTGATTAAAAAAAAATATGCATTTCCATTTCCGTTTCAATTTCAAGTGTATTCAATGACTTTCAACTGATAGTCAATATGCTCGGCCAGCAGGAGCTGTTGTTGCCCAATTCGACCGAAGTGGTTTTCAGCCATTGAGGTCGCATTGCGCGGTCTATTAAAACGGAAGTGGCAACTAAAAGCAGTTATATTTTCGGCACACTTACACGGATTTTTGTTGCTGTTGTTGATTTTTGTTGTTGTTGTTGTTTTTTTTGTGTCCTGCAGGGATAAAATACTTTTAGTTTTTCTTTGGCTAATCGCTGTCCCGAAGGTGGCTTTGGGCGTGGCGAATTGGCGGTTGGGTGGAGTCCGATTTTAGCTGCAGCTGGAACTGCTGCTAAAGCTGAAAGTGCAAACTGTGACTCTGCCAATGACTTTTGCAGTGAGTGGGCCTTGTGCTGGCTATCGTCTAATGAAACACTCTTGTGTGTGCTTATGTGTGTATGCGGTTGCACCATGTGGTTGCAATTGTCTATACATATAAAAATATATATATATATAAAAGTGAGTATGTGTATAGTGCTGTGACTAATTTTTTTTTATTCCGCTTGGCGAATTTGTTTGTTTGGCAATTTGTGTAACTAAAGAGGAATCACTTTTAAACTTTATTAGACACTGGGCATGTGGGCGTGGCACAGGACAATACACTACATGTCTGTATGTATGTGTATATTCGAGTGTCTATGCAGCTATTGTCATTTGATTTTGCGGATGCTTTCACTTACCTACTTTCGTCCTTCCCGCCACTTTCTTTCATTCCCTCTCTCTTTCACTTTCTCTCTGTCTCTCTGTGTTTCTTGCTGTGCGCTTTCTTTTCCCATGTTTCGTTTGGTTTCGGCGTTTTAATTGGTTTAGTTTGTTTAGTTGTTCTTTCAATTGAACTTGATGTTGTTGCCTTTTGTCAAATTACATTTTAACAACTTTGCCACAGGAAATTTTTAATTGAACATTGATTTGCACTCGTCCCTGAACTGTGTCTATCTCCTTATCTATTTTTACACAATCAGTATTTTTTTTCGATCTGTATATATATAATTCTCCTGCCTGTTTGCTTAGGCGTGGCTATATTGAATGCAGACACCACCATCTAGCGAGCAATTAATGTGATTTATAAACACACAGTCCATTATCCCCGCGCTCAGAAGGAAAAATCACGTTGAAAAACATCGCCCGTTGCGTGTTTGGAAATTTAAAGAATCTGTAACCCACCATGTACACATACACATACACAAAAGACGCACACACGCATACATATGCGGTCATGCACAGTGCTTTTCTGGTGTGTAAACATGCGATTAATAATAAAAGAAATAAAAAAGTATGCAAAAATGAAATTTAACAACACCAACATAACCTATGAGAAAGGCTCAAAGCGAATAATAAAATACAAAACACAAAAAAAAAGTCACAAGCACAGCAAAAATAAAAAATAAATAAATAAAATAACTGAACAACCCAAGCCAAAAGCAGGCCGGGGAAATCCTTTTGTGACAGGATCCGCGAGGTTTGGGGCTTGGGGTTGGACTGCTTGGGAAATTAAATATGCGCCTCATGTAGACGATTCTTTTTGTATTTATTTATTTTATGCGCGCGGCTTTGCCTGCATTGCACTATGTGAGTTGATGGGGGTTGGGTTTGCTTCTGGGGGCGTTAGCAAAACAGTTAAATTAAGAAAGAAAATAATAAGTACAGTAAATACAGCAGAAAGGAGTACACAATTGCAGAATTACATATACATATATGTATACCAGGGTCATTTCATGGAACAACCATCAAGGGGCGGCAGTAATTTTGTGCGACGAGATATAAACGAATGTATAACATCCGGATGGATAACTAATCAATATTAATATCAACCTTAATTAAATGTATTACGAATGCCATCCTCAAAGAAAGTAACTAGATTTTTGAAAAACGTATACTGAAAAACGAACAAGCCTGAAAAAACAGCCGCACAAAACAAGAGAAAATTAAAAAGGATCAAATCGAGCAACAATTGGGGAAATACAAATAAAATAAATGCCATCTAAAATAAAATATATAATCAAAACAAAAAAACGAAAATAAAAAATAACAAGTGTAACAAAAGGAGAAAAACTTGCTAAGTTGTCGGGATGCAAGGTGTGCTTGAGTGTGTGTGTGTGTGGGTTAGTGTGTGTGTTAGCTTGCGCTCAGGTGTAAAATTTTATTGAGTCGAAATACGAAATATATGCAAATTGCGAAATAATTTAATGGCGCGTTTAATTGGGTTTTTTAGCGAGCACGCAACGATGGGAAAAATGGAAACATATCAAAAAGAGCAACGGCGAAGAAGAAGAACAGCTCGTAAGAAAAGGAGCGGCCCAAGAAGGATTGTGTGGAAAAATGGAGTGAGGTGGCGTAGGTTGATATGGGGGGTTGATTGGAAAAGTTTTGGCATCTGGCAAAACGAATCAATTGAAATTGAGCGCTGGCAATGGGCGCTAATAAGAATTTGATGTGCGGTTAATGGAGAGTCGGAGAGCCGGAGAGCTGCCAAGGAATTAAGCGAGTGTGGCACGTGGCAAGTGGCTCTGATTTTTAAGTCGCTGCCAAAAAGTTTTATCATTATAGCTGCGCAACCAAATCGATGGGAATTGCCAATGTCAGCAATGACGAGCAATGAGCCAGCACGATGCCAAAAAAAATGTCTTCTTAGGCTGAGAGGATTATAAAAGATATTTAAGTGCGAGTTGCGAACACTGACAGATTTTGTCCATAATCTGTATTAAACGCACAATGAAGATATATGTATACAATGCGCATTTCCAGGTACAGTTGTGCTAAATAGCTGAAAGCAGCAATTGAGTATAAACAGTTCAATCTTCCCAAACGCCTCATTGACAGACCATTCAAATCCATTGCGACAAACCAACGAACACACAAATATGTAAATAAAATAAAAACAGAAATTCTTGTATGTATAAGGCTAGACCTGGTTGCCTCGTCAGTGTGGCAACATTTAGTTAGTGTGGACCACTTTTCTACAGGCATTTCAGTGGGCTTAACAAGCGCTTTCCTTTTTATTTGCGTCAGTTTAGTAATATACCCGCTGGAGGTGGTAACTCCGTGACCCGGTCGTGCTGCATGGACCCACACAGTCCACCCACCGATGATGCTCATAACGCGTACAGCAGCGACGCTAGCAGCGAACGGCTGCCATTATAAATTATTATTCATGAGCGGATGCGGATATTGAAAAGTTTCATTTTGTTGTTGTTGTTGTTGTTGTTATTGCTTATGTTGCTGGTGTTGCGTCTATCTTCATTTCAATTTTTACGCCATTGACGTCGATGTCATCTTAGCTCTGGCAGTGTTGTTGTTGTTGTTGTTGTTCTTGTTGTTGTTGCAGTTGTGGTTGATAGTCTGCTCCCAAGTCTTCTTCTTCCTTATTTCTTCTGATATGTTTGTATTTTTTTTCTTTGCTTTCAATTTTTTTTTGTTTGCCTCTGCGCGTGTTGTTTGGAAATTAGATTTGTGCACGTTTCTTGTTTTCTATTTTCACTTATCGGCACTTTGCCTCCATGGTTTGCTGGTAACCCATCTCTCTTATTTTGGTCATTTATTTTCCTTTCGATAATCAAAGTTGTCGTCCATCTTATCAGCACGATACAACTCTATTCGTTGGTTAATTAAATATACGTTTTCGAGAATTTCTCCTCAAGATTATACCCCATTACGTTAGTTGTGTAAAAATTAATTTATCACTATCTTGCCTTTGTTTAACCTTCTTTACTTTTTTCACCATATTTTTCCAAACTTACGACCTCTACTATAAGCACGGTGCCAAACATGCGAAAATGTAGTCCGTTCATTATAAAATCATGTCTAATAGATCAGTTTGCATTCGTAATGAAGGTAAGTCTTACCTTACTTATTTGGTACTACTCAAAGCTCGGCCATTTCTCAAACCTTCCAGGCCATTTGGCTAGGATTTCAGTTAGCGTTGTGACTGGGGCTCAAAGTCAAATTATTGTCAAAGACCCGAATTCACAGTCATATTTTGTATGTAAGTATGTATTTATATATAAAACGCATCCGTATCTATTTCTATTATCTATATCCGCAACCACAGCCGCCTGGCTGTCATCTGCCTCTCTGCTTCGTCTCTCAGCTGCTGCTGAGGCCTGGATGCTTTAAAATTTGTATTCCATTGACGTTTGGCGACCTACTGCGGGATGGGTGCCCAGCGCCAAGTCAGTTATTTATGTGCTCGCTTGCAACTTTGTTGTTGTTGTTGTTGTTGTTGCCTCTGCTGTCTCTGTTCTTGGATTTGTTGTTACTGTTGCTGTTGTTATTGTTATTGTTGCTGTTGCGCAAGCCGAAACCCCACATTGATTACAACAAACTATCGCTTTGTATTATTTTTGGGACCGAGTGTCAGTGCCATATCACTCACTCTATCTCTATCTCTCTCTCTTTCTATGTCTGTGCCACTACCTCTCTCTCTCTCTCTTTCTCTTTCTGTGTCACTCTCACTTTCTTTTTCTCTCTCGCTTGTAATCCCTTACTTGCTGATGTGCGAACTTTTTAATCAAAGTTCGACTCTCGCGCCGCGGGCACCGCCTAAGTTAAATCGAACTGAATGCCTCAGCTCAGAGATTGACCGTCAACTAAATTCAAAGCCAAAGTTATTTATAACTGCCTTAATCTCTCGCTCTCGCTCTCTCTCTCTCTCTCGCTTTCGCTCTCGCTCTCGTATTCTCTAGTTTTGCTGGGCACAAGCAAGCATAGCAGTCATTAATTTGAACCAGCTCCAACTGCTATATTTGCAAGCTCGTATTTAACACATACATACACACACGCACTTGGATAGATTTTCAGCAGCCGTTTGGGGCCAAAAGCTTTTTAGCCAAATCTGACCGAAAACCTTTGCCACTGATCTAATTTAAATGAGCGCTTGTTTGCTTTCCCTATGCGTAAAGCGCATACAATCTCATACACAAGCCGGATATGGCATTTTTATGACATTAAAGTAGATATGTTACAACCCCGTCGCCCCGTGCACGCCCACTTCTAAGTACCGGCTCAAGGAGTGAACCGTTAAAAAACATTGAAATGCCACACAGCCGCAAAGCGAACTGCAAAATTGAAATATTTTGATGTTGGCAGCAAGTTAATGTAAACCACTAGCAGTCCCAAAAAACACACACACATATACATTCATATAAATATCCATATATACATATATATATATATACCTTTATATATATATACTAAATTATAACACACCAGCAATGGGCAAATGCTAGAAATCGGTAGTGCGATGAGCGCAGCACAGTAAACCTTAAAAAGATCCCAAACACTGAACTCCAGACGACCCCGCAATCTGGAACCCCAAACCCAACGGTTCTGGCACGTAAAATATACACGTACGAACAGAACAGCGAATTGGAGTGGAGTGGGTTCGGATGTAGTGAGCTTGGGTAGGGTTTGTGCCTTAACTTGTATTAATATCCATTAGATTTATGTTTAGCAAATGTAACCACAAAAATTACACTTTAAAGTCGACCAATTCCACTCACGAAATGAGCTGTATTTTTTCGTCGATATCCAATTGCGAATATATATCTCTGCCTCTGTTGCTCTCTTTGGTTTTAACATCCCTGGGGCATGCCAAGGGGTGCGTGGCATCGACATAAGATATTACTTCTGTTGTTTTAATAGCAAGGGTTGGCCCCTCATAATTAAGCGCCTCAACATCCAGCACTGTTGAAAGCACGGCTCGGCACGTACATCGGCCATACATAAAAGGGCCGGGCCATTTTGTCTAGAACTTATGGGGCCTGGACTTTAACACTTTGGTGCCACATTAAGGTTGCAAATTGTTAAACGTAGCACCTGGAGTCACCGCCGGGCGACCTGAGCAACCTGACCCGCCCTATGGCTGCTCCCGTTTCAAAGGAGCAGCGGGTAACATTGCTCCAATACTTAAGTTCATTAGCATCTCGAAGCAACGTTTGCTGTCCGAAAATTGACTTTAATGTGGCAACGCTGCCGACAGCCTGGGGCGGCGTTTAACAGACAATTGCCACTTGCCAAATGACATTAAATTGACTCAAGAAATTGCATACGACGACGAGCACTAAATATGCGCAAAGCTGAAACACTTAAGTTATACCCTTTTAAAATGGCTGCTGCTTGATCTTTGAGGATTTTATGGCAGAAAGAAAGGAGAAGAGAAGAGTCACCAAAAGAAACTTGTCACAATCTTCAAAGTGTATGGCCATAGTATGTTTTGGACATTGAATAAACGATTACTTTCTTGAAATACTAGTGGTATCATTGCTGTCATTTGTTTTTTTTTTTGGCAACCATCGTTCCTAATACTTATTATTATTGAAGTTTGATAAAGGAGTGCATATTACTGCCATAAGGAGTCATAATTATAATGTATGTATAGTTTGGATCGGGACCTGAAATACCAGAGACGAAGCAACATTCATATCACACTTCTTTGATAATTCATCTACTTATGAAATTTTCGGATACCGAAGTTAGAAGAGTATTTTAATTTTATTATTTGTCTGCCTGTCTAGTTGTATGTGTCTAGCCAAATTATTTCCGATGCTATCAAAGCAAGAACATGAATCGTTGAACATATATCCCCTAAAGAGCAATTATCAAACCGATCAAACATCGATAAATATATAGAGAAAGCAAATAAATATACCACTGCACTAAACAAGATCCCCTTAAGCCCTTTGCAGAGAATATTATCAGGGGTATGGAAATAGGAGTGGATGCCAGCTGTTAAGTTTCTTTATCGATGGCTAACAATATTGTTGACATTATGTGTCTGTCGTCATCGCCAGTTGGACTCCGGCAATGCATATTTTTAGATTGCCCTAAACGTGAAAGTTTTTGCACATGCATTCAATTGTCAGAGCTGTGGCATTCAATAAAAAGCCGCTCAGCATGGATGAAGGAAAGTAATTATATATATGTATATATATACGATATATAAAGGGGGTTAGGAAAGGAGGCTGAATGAGACACCGCATCATTTGCCCAATGGAATCAAAGCCTCGATTCTCATAGAAATGATTCATGATATCGCATTATTTCCGTATCATTTGTAATTTCCAGTTTCCTGCTTTTTTCATCAGCCATTCACACTCGCACACATAAACTTAACGCAGAGCGTCAGAGGCAGGGGATGTGGAGGAAGGAGAGAATGAGGAAGCTGGTGCAATTACTATCTATCTGGTATTTTATAACTTTTGTGCGCGTCGTCTCGTTGGCTTTCCGCTTGCTGCGCACCTCTCGCTGATTACAGCGCCAAAGTCAGAGTCACAGTCACAGTCACAGTCGTAGCTAGGGCCACAGCCACACTCCTCTGCTCCTTCATCATTGCCATCATCGCCATCATCATCATCTAGTTTTCGTTGCCATCATCATTTCCATTGTTTGTTCGGCTCTGTAGATATCTGTGTTTCAATGTATCTGTTACTGTGTGCTCCATTTTTGTTGTAGTTTTTGATGAACATTTAATTGAATTCTCTTACAACGTCGCGCTTTCTACTACAAAGTACGTGTATATGTGTGTGTGTGTGTGTGTGTGTGGTGTGGGTGTATCTATGTCCGGGCTACAGTATCTGCTGGGTTGGCATTGGCCAAAGTTATGTGACTTTCGGTTCAGGGCATCTAATTAAAATGACAATTGAAATATGAACACACTGCTTTAACCAGGAGCTAAAGACCAAAACTATCTTTAAGCTACAGTTACAGTTGCAATTGCTAATGCATTCTACATTCCCCTCGAGGCGATGGGCAAAGGGGGTTTCTACTTTCACTAGTTCAACTGAGTTAGTTTTGAATTTTAGATAAACAGGCAGCGATTTAATTCTTAGAAAATGTGTATTTAATAAATTTATAGCCACATAACTAACATTATATTACAGAATAGTTATATACATGCTTAAGATTTACAAATAGAAACAAAAATATAAAAATATCTACATTGTATATAAATAAATGTACAACTAAATCAGTTTTTTATTGTTTTAGGCGTCTTTCTCTTCTAAAATATGTGTAGACTACGTGTATTAGTTAGTATTTACTACTTACTTACCAACCGTTTAAATAAAGACTTCAGACTTTTAGACGATTTCGACTAAAATGTTTGAAAAGGTATTTATAAAAATGTGAATTAAAATTTAATTAAAATTTTACAAATCAATGTTTTATAGCCTTTTAGTAGGTTGATTAATGTTTAAAATATAAAAGACATATAAAAAAAAAAAAAAAAGCTTTGAAATAGCTTCTCCTATTATATACATATACAATAATTGAATACTTGAATGATTGAATAATTGAATATATACATGCATAATTGTGTACTTTTTTTATCTCTTCTGAAACTGCCTCACTGCGCTTAAGCGAACCCCTTCATTAAAGATAAAGCTCAGAAAAGCTAGTGAACTTAAATTAAGGAACTTGGTACAGTTCGAAGAGCTCCACTCACAACTACACTGGCATATAAGTTAACAGCTGCCAGCTGCCAGCTGCCAGCTGCCACTCCCTCAATCCGCTAGTTCCAATTTCAAGCCCTTCTTCACCTCTTGCAGATGCCACTTAAGTCTATGTTGCTGTCTCTGTCGACAGCATGCAATATCAAATGGTGAATAGATAAAAACAACATGACTTAATGAGTGGTATTTATTTTTATGCTAATTACTTACGAATAAGCAGTACTTGCTGCTGTTCTTGTTCTTGTACTTGTTCTTCCTCTTCTGGTTGCTGGTTGTTGTTGGTTGCAGATGCAATGCCGGCAGTTACATAGCTCGCCCTAATGAGCTGCAGGCATTTAAGGGATGGGGGTTAGGAGGGTTGGCATGGAATCGAATGGAGTAGAGTAAACGAGTTAATAGCAAGCAATGGGCGATGGGTGAGCAATAATTGTTGAATATATTTGTGCAAAAGCAGATGAGGGCAAAAAGGGAAAGAACAGCTGACGCACCAAGACAATGGCCATCGCAGAGATGCGACGTCGACGTCGACGTCGACGTTTTTGTAAAGTAAATGCCATTATACAATAAGCAAGTTGCGTTGTAAATATTCTTGAAATGTACAAAAGCACTCGCGCTGAAAGCCGTAAAGTATGCAATATGACAGCGCATAAAGGATACGACTTCGAGGAGCAACTGGTAACAGAGCCGCAGCTGGAGCCGGAGCAGTTGCAACTCGGTCCAAGCCCAAGTTGAGTGGCGTTGTTGGTGTGAGAATAATAATAAAAATAAAAACAACTTAATTACCATGCTGGCTCACACACAACTCCTGCTATTAAGAGAGATAGAGCAACAGCGAGCGTTCCAGTCAACATCAAAGATAAACGACCAGCCCATAGCTGAGATTACTTCAGTAGCACAATTGCATACCCACATTTACATACATATACACACATACATACATACGTATATACTCTAAGAATCAGCTACTCGCTGACAATACTTGGCCTTTAAATTAGTTTTATGACAAAAAGCCGGAAAGCAGCCTTCTCATTTCAACCGTTCCTTGCTGTTTTTTGTCTGTTGGCTGCTGAGTAGAAATGTTCTCTGTATACTGGTCCCTTGTTGGTCCAAAATTAATACGAGGCAATAACAAACGAAACAGCTTTATATATTAAATACATTTTCATTTGCAGGCCAACAGCCAACAGCTTATTAAGTATAACAATAAAAATATATCAAAATCAGATCCTAAATAAGCAAGAATATTATCCATACAGTTCGCTAGAATTTTCATAGTTTACAGTTTGCAGCATTAAAGTCAATGGGAAAGCTGTAATTAGCTCCATAGCTCCACACTCTAACTTATTTATCTTGAATATTTTCACATAGCAATTCAATTGTTATTTACTCGAAACGTTTAGTCTATTTGTACTAACATTGCGTACGAATATTTAATAAAGTACTGACTTATACGTATCAAAAAAAAAGTGTCCAACATTTCCTCAAGCAACACATCGAAATGAAGCAATCCTCAGAGCTGAGTGTCACAGCTGATTTTTGCGTTTGCGACCCGGACGCACCGCATAGATGCTCTGTGGCAGTGGTCCGTTTGGCAGCAGCTTTCCAGATCGGGTGGCGGCCAGCAATCGTCGCTCGTGAACCTTGCGATGCTTGGTCAGGTGGTCAGAGCGGGCGAAGCACTTGGCGCAATAGTCGCACTTGTACGGCTTGACGCCCGAGTGGGAGCGTCGGTGGCGGGCGAGCTCGTCGGAGCGCGAGAAGCGCCAGCTGCATTCTGGCCAGCTGCAGGCATACGGCTTCTCGCCCAAATGACGGCGCATGTGCGCCTTGAGGTGGGCGGGCTTGGCATACAACTTTTCGCAGTTGCCAAATGTGCACAGATAGCCCTTCTCCCCAGCGGCATTTTCACTGAGCTGCACTGGCATGACCATCGTTGTTGTTGTCACCATCGCCGTTGCCGTCGTGGCTACGGGTGAGGTAGGCGGGGCCAGGCGCAGATTGTTGTTGCTCTCCTGCAGGAAATCAACGCACATGTCCGTGCAGAGCGGTGTACGCTCTGGCAGTATGGTAGTGAGCTCAGGTATATCCACAAAGTTGTCCAGCAGCCGTTGCTCCCAATCGCTCAGATCTGGCGGTGATGACGAAGCATCGAAAATGGACACAATCGCCAGCTCTGGGTCGTCAAAATCAAGGGCCAGCTCGTGTTCCACGATGCTATTACTGCTTCTATAGTTGCTATCATTATTTCTGTTGCTGTAGTTATCGCTGTTGTTGTTGTTGTTGTTGTTGTTGGTTTGAGTGTTGTTAATAGTATAGTTGTTGTTGCTATCGAGAGTTGTGATGCCATAATAATCCATGCTATTCGTCTCGTGGCCATTGCCAAAGTTAACATCCGCATAGCAAAAATCCAAGGACTGCTGCTCCTGCATCAGATACTGCTGCCCAAAGTCCTGAGTCATTGCCGGCTCCTCCAGATCGTTGTAGAGCTGCTGAAATCCGCCCGTCGCAAAGAACTCCATGTCAGCAAATGAGCTGATCCCAGCGCCTGTCCAAATATTTATGTCACTCGATTTGTCGACGAGCTGTCCAAACTGGGCTCCAGGCACACTCGAGTGCAAACTTTGACTGATATTCAATATGCGTATAGATACATTTGTGGCTACATACGTATCTGTCTATATGTATATGTGCATATGAATTCTACGGAACAACTGCAAGCAACAACACTAAAATCCCTGTGGGAATAATTAGGCATTCATTTGATGAAATCGATCGTAGTGGATACTTTTGCAGCCGTTTCGATCTTCGCTTATCTAACTCATTGCCGGCGTCATTAACAGCAACAATAACATCACCAATAAGAACAACAACGGCGACAGTAGACAGCCATATGTTGCCGCCGTTGCGATCAGTCGTAGCACATGTGCCACACACGCACACACATGCACAGAGAGAAAAGATGAGATGCGTGCTGCTCTGTTAGTTGTGCCAAGCGGTGTCAGGCGGGTTTTTATTTGGTGATCGTCGCGTCGATGGACGATGGACAACTGATGATTGTTGATCGACGATTGGTGGCACTGCGGCAGTGGTCAGCTCCACCTGTTTACGCCAGATCTGGCAAATACCATATCTCTCTCTCTCTCTCTCACACTCTCTTGCCGCCTGCCTCACACTGCTCGATTATCCGATCAGCATTATCAATTCAATTCTCAACATTTTGAGCTAAAGTCCCAAACGTCGATTCTTGTGAATTTCCATTTATTTGGATTTTTGTTTTGGTCACTGCTATCAGTAACAGCAATTAGTTAAAATTCCACACACTCGCACACACGCACACACACAGTCACACCAATGGAAACAACAACTCACAACATATTCTGCGAGTGTGTGAGTTAAGTGACATGAAAAGAATAATGAGTATTTTTTTTTCTTCAATTCAATATATGTATGTATGTATGATATGATATTTGAGTTGACAAGTGAAGTGAAGGAGTAATGGCAATACTTTTAGTTTCTGTGCAAATAATTTACTAAGCGATATTTGTATTGATATTAATAATATAATACTTTAAGAGCTGCTGACTTAATATTAATTATCTGACTTGTTATTCGATTTACGAACGCAATTCCCCAATTTGATTCCAGATGATGTTCTTTACAATGTTTGCTACATACATATGTGTTTATACAGGCCGTATTTAGTTAAGTTTGTAATGGTTTAATCCATGCAAGCGCATTTATCTGTAACATTTATAGAGCTGGTTTGCTTATGAGCTTAAGCAGGCGAACAAAAGAGCAATCACCGTGTCCACCGTGATTAGCTGACTGTTCCACATTCGCAACGACACAATACATAATTCTACTAAGCTCGCCTCGACTCTACCCGACTCGTTTCGACCCCTAAATAGGTGCCACACCCACAAATTTTGTTGCTGCAGACATGACTCCAAATCGCTGGCAGCTCCTGTAAAATTAACATAAATTTTGTGCGTCTAATGTTAGAACTTTATTTTTGCCTGTTATGTAATAATCAGCGGCTGTAAATGTTTGCAGTAGCCATAACCAACTCACAGTTGCCGCAACAAATTCCCCTCCGCACCGACACACCCACACACCCACACACCCACCCACACACGCACACACACACTCGCAGGGACCACCTTTTTGCTACAGCCCTCAGCCACAGCACAGGCATTTGGCAGGCAGCGAGCTAAGCGCTAATTGTAAAAATCAAAGGAAACAGTCGGGTTAAAGAAGACCTAACGGATAACAACGGCTGACAGGCACAGGCACTGAACAGTTTGCAATTACGAGTGTGTACATTTAAATATTAATTATTAATTTTATTTGCTTTGGCTCGCATTTCAGTCCCTTCGACTTTGTTCTTGTCTAGTGAAATAGCGCCTGACAAAAACGGATACATACGGATACCAATGGAAATATTGGAGGTAATAAAGATACAAACACTGAGGAGACATAGTTACTGCAGATACACACATACAAGATCATTGCTTAGAGAAAGATTTAGGTACAAAAAGTAAATTGTGATAACATTCAATTCGATTTATGATGCTATACGTTTTTTTTTACTAGTAATTTGAAATATTCAGAAAGTATGTATGTATTTAATACACAAATCTATTTTACCCAACACTACTTGACTGCCAGCACCATTTTAGAAACGTAGAAATGTATCTGCACTCGCAGTTTGTGTTTGGATTTTAATTTGTGTCTCTGGTTGTCAGTATCTCATTTTGTTTAGAGCTAACAAATTTTAGTTAGCTCTTTCTTTGTACATATACTTATACATGGATATATCTGAAGACAGTACATTTTTATTGAATTTGTGTGTATGTATATGGTTATAGTAAGTGCCTGTTGAAAAGATTCAGTTTATGTGGAAGCAAAGATACTGCAACTCTAGATTCTGTTACTTACTTATGTAATCCGTCGAAGACGTATTTATCGATACGAATGCAAATAAGCTGTAGAACCAGATGCGTTTATACAAACACCATGTTAATTTAGATATTATTATTATTATTATTGCTAGTAGGAGCAGCTTCCTACATACATACATATGAATTTTATATCCACAGGCGACACAGATACTGTTATTTACTTAGTACTTGATGGTTGCAACAAATATATATATATTATTGTTTTGTGCGACACGCAAAAATATGTTCATATGCGTATTTGTATGTGTGTGAGCGTGTTTTTGTATATGCATAGATACATAAATATGAATTTTCAGCAATGGATACTGTTATTTAATAAGTATTTGCCACACGTGTCGTCTGCATTTCGATGCTGACATCGCTCGACATGACAACATTGCAACGACAACTAGGCATCCACCGCAACAATACAGCAGCAACCTCAAACAAGTAAGAACGCTTTAGTCCAGGGATATCGACTGCGATATACCTTGAATCCAGCTGCTAAATATATTGTAGTTTTATTGTCGCATTTCAATTTTGAAATTTTGCGTGGAATTGTTCTCATTGAAATAAGATTAATATGGGAATATATTTATATATACTATGTTTCTTAGCCGATCTTGATGAAATTTGGGCGATTGATCAAAAATATGTCAATGCCTATTATGTATTAATAAAAAGTCTTTGCCTTTATTGTGGCTCTTATTGATATCGGAAATCGCTATATATATATATCGATATTTGCACAAACACAGACAGTTATCGATTAAATAAAATAAACTTGATCGGTTCGGCTGTTGATCCTGATCAAGAATATTAATACTTTATGGCGTCGGAGATGCGTCCTTCTGCCTGTTACTTACATTTGTCCAAAACCCTTATACCCTTTCTACCTCTTAGCGGCAACAGAAACAAGAACAAGAACAAGAATGACAACAATGTGTATTAAGTACAGCGGGAAGATCTTTGGCATTTGGTGGTTGATTTGAGTGTTCTGATAATATAAATTAGTATGCTGCTCAACTGTTTGGCTGCTGCCGTTGTGCAAATGTTGAAATATTTGAATCTGTGGCCAGCATCTGTAGATTTATCTGTATATTGGAATGTTTGACTGCATCTGCAGCTCAAGCTGTGAATGTGAGTATTGCTGTAGCTGTATCTGTAACCGCAAGTGTATCAGAATGCACACAACGACACAGTGACATTGCAATGTGATTGTGTATACCACAAGTGTCATAACGGGAATTATGCATAACATTTCACTGTAAATTGCAGAAGGCAAAATGTTTCCTTGCAAGCTTGCAATCTAAGGCGACCACAAAATTTAAATGCATGCCAGCAACCAGCATTCCAACGTCCAAGGGATTTCAGAGATGCCAAGCCCCAGACAGTGCCCCAAAATCAAATGAACGTAAGGCATTTGACAGGTGCAGCTCGGAGTTGCCATTAGTGTTGGGTTCAAAGCAAAAACCCAAACGTACTAGCAGAACTACATTGAATTAAGCCGGAATACGACATCAACAGAAATCTTAAGTCTAACAAAAACGGACAAAAAAAAAAAAAGCAGAAAGAGTATAAAGCTGTGTTTCTATTTATTATTTTGATTATCGCATTGGCCCGCTGAAACTCATTCGGATCAGTTGCCTAGCAGTTGGCCTTATCAATGGCAGCTGAGCTGCTTGCTTTCAGTTGGATTAGGCATGTTTTCTCTTGCTTTCAAGTTGCCGGCATTTGTTGACCGGCAACGGAAGACCGCAACGAGGAGCTTTGGCCAAAAAACGAATGCAAAAGCAGCTTATGTTGTGGGACAATTAAAGGGGCATGCACACTGTGAGTGATTAGGATAACTTAAGCCAACTAAAATGTATATATCAAAAAAAAAATAGTTGCCCAGCAAATGCTGCAGCTGTATTTCGAACAGATTGCACCTAAAAGGAATACGCCAGATGTTTAGAGGAACAACTATTTGCTGCAGCTAAGTGATAAACAAGATCATTTCATTTGAAAGTGCTTCACTGTTTATCGGTTACAAAAACAATCAATACTTTTAGCGATTCTTAGTTCTTAGTTTAGCCTAATATTCAGTGTGTATTATGGCTTCGTCTAGTTTGAAACGAACATTTAGCAGCCTATATTTCCAGTGCATGCACCAAAATGGCTATGGAAATAAGAAGCGTGGCTTCGGTCTGTTATGAATCAGCTGCTTTTGATTTTGTGAAACACAGCCAAGTAAATATGGAACTGTAACCCATATCAAAACCGGTCGCAGTTATCGCCCATAATGTGGTCCGCTTGCCAGAATCACCACAACATAAATTTCGAACTCTAAAACGATATATCAAAGGAAAAACTTTGATATTATTGGAGGAGCTAGAGCCACAGTCACTGAACAAGCGACACATTGGAATTAATTAACCAATTTAGCTAATATGCTGACAAAGTTGAGAAAATTCCAAAGTTGCTTTGTTTTGCTATGCTTGTGTGTGTACTTTGCTATGCAATAGCTTAAGAATGTCCGAGTATGTATGGCAACAGGTCGAAAGTTTTTAGCCAACTAACAAGTCTTGGTCGGGACTTGGAGAGCACTTAGTTAGCGAGTTCACGCCGATGTTCGTTGTTCTTGCTGTAAAAACTTTTAATAAACTTGCAAAGGACAATATTTTGCGGTCGCTCCGAACTACAGACAATAATATGATTTTATGTGGCGCGAAACACAAGGGCAATTTGTTATATTTACAAAAGTCCAACTTCAACTTTAAGTTAATAGTTGAAGCTAAATGGGAAGGGGGTACTGCGAACTGGATAGCAGACAACATATGCTTATATGTACATACATACGTAGGTATATATGTATGAATATGTATGTAAGTATGTGCATCAGCATCTGCGCAGTATCATATTATCCTTAACGGGAACTATTACCGAAGTTAAAGCTGGACTATGACACAACTCTGGCCAAGATTAGGTGAGATACAAACATAATCCAAAGACAAGTGAGTTAACTGCTTTGACCCAATTTAATTAAGCATATGTATTCATGCCTAAATGCGTCATGTCGTAAGCGGGCCAACAGTAATATTTGTGTATTTGTGTTCTGTTCGCACCCAAAAGCGAGCAGAGTGACTATGGCCAATGTCCGCGGGCCAAAGTTTCAGTTGGCAACGTCTTGGGGTGCCACAGCTAATGACAAAAACAGCTACGAGCAGCAACAGCAGCAAAAGAAGATGAGGAAGAGGACGAAGTGTTGCCATTGCTGATGTGGACCTCTTGATTGCGTTTATGTGACACAGTTCTCTACATCTATATGTATGTGTATATATGTATGTGCCAATTTTTGAGTGTGTGTGTGTGTGTGTGTGCATGTAAGCAGGATTTACACAAACAAACCCAACCCCCTTCACAATCTCATTCACATCCACCTACGGAGAGAATATTATTGTAGCTAAAGACAGCTGCGCCAGCAGCCAACAATTAGTGTTGACAGACATTGCACTCGGGCAAAGCCCCAAAGGAATTTGAGGGCTTGTCGCATATACACCAAAAACAATGCCTATACATGTTGGGCATGTGCGTGTGTGTGCCACATGATGTGTTGGGGTGTCGCTACAAATGGCCGAGGATGTAATTTGAATTGTGTTGCATCTATGCAACTGTAATTATGTTCGTTTGTCGGTGTGTGCACAGTTAAATGCAATAATATTTATGTATAACCTCGTTTATGGTACAGCGAAATATATATACATTTTTTTACTGGAATACTGTATAACAGTAATGTATTACAGTTAATATAACTGTTTAACTGCTCTTATTCTGTTTAATTTGATGTAAAATCTGATTAAACAATATTTTGTAGAATTAAAATGTTTTCGAAGCACAGCTTAGTTTATGTTGCACAAAAACTGAAAACTCAATCTATAAAATAAAACTAAGAATAAAAATAAGATGTTTAGAAGACATCGCAAATATAAATTATGTTTGCGCAGCACAAAAAAATACACGTCAATCACTCCTAAGCTGAAACTTTCCCTTTCACATAAGCAAAACAGTTTTCCCTCACTGAGTGACTGACTGGCCGACTGACTGCCTGTCTGATTAGTGATTGGGGACCAACAGTAAGCCATAATCACAGAATACTTGTCAAAAAAGAAAAAAGAAGAATAATAAAATCTAGAAAGCTTCTATTTCAAACTGTTGTTAACATATATAATATATATTGTAGGGACTTTAATGCTTCAAACAATGTGTCATTAATTCGTAGTTTCTGCCTTTTTTTTGTTTAATGTCAAATAAAAAATTATATATAATTGCTTGTTTCCATTGACTGTTTCCAACTCATTTAAAAATATTGAAAATATTCAGAGATATACACTTATTAATTTGTCTCATAAGCCATTTCATAGGTGTCGCAACTGGAAAGCAGTAAAACCTATACAGACATGCCAATAATTTAATATATGGGAGCTTTAAGTTGATGTTTGGCAGTCTAATATGAATTATCGGAGGCCCTTTTGAGGTTAATCAGATGTGTGTGTGGGACAAGAACAATTGCATGAGTTACAATAGATGCAGCCAGGCTGATTCTGCTGATGCTCCACTGTGCAGCTGTGTGTGAGTGTGGGTGTGTGGGTGTGTCTGTTCTTTAAGAAGTGTTTGTGCTTATCAGCTGGGCTTGTGTATTGAATGGTGCAAGCACAGCGGCCACATCAGCTGCGTGGCTACCTAATGCGCCACCAGCACAACAAAATCGCATCCACAAAAGCAACTGTGCCATCAGCAGCAGCAGCAGCTATAACGGCAATGCGCAGCCAAAGTTCATTTGGCAAATATGCTTTTAGCCTAATCATTCGGCATAAGGGTAAGCCTTTTGGCTAATTTGTGTGCTCTGCGTGCCAATATGTTTTGACAGCTATTATGAAGTGCCAATGACAAAGGTGTGCATTCAGGCTTACATTAACCCCAATGCATGATATATCTATATGTAACTAAATATATTATATTTGTGTGTGTGTGTGTGTGTGCTGTGTAGGCACTTAAACAAAAGCATACAGGCAACAAAAAAGTTGTGCATCATTTGGGCGGCGTCAATTGGCAATTGAAAACAATGGCTGCACCCTCTTAACCATAGCCCATAGCTCATGTATATATATATTTATATATATATATACATATATATATATATGTGTGTTTCTATGTCTGTGTGTATATAAATGCATTCGGTGGGTGCCCATGTTTCACGCCCTTTCAAGTAAAGTGGCACAAAAATGACATTACACAAAATGGAATTTATTTAGTTTATTTGCTATATATCAGCAGCCATAACTGTCAAGTGTTTGTTGTAGTCTGCTCTGCTCAGCTCAGCCCCCAGTAGCCGGCCAGAATAACTGGTTGGGCTGGAGTTTGGCTGCATGGCGGCCATCATCATCAATCATTTTGATTTGCGCTTAAAACTATGCTTTGCTATGCTTGGCTCTGCTTGTAGGGTGCTTCACATACAAACACACACACACATCACACACACACACACACACACACACGTAGACAAACAAACATACACACCAACACTCATATATGGTTGAGCGATAAAGTGCGGCTACAGCAAAAACAACAACAAAAACAAAAACAAGAAGGGTGCTGTGAAATGACAACAACAATTCAAGTCGACAAGTTGCGTCGTTTGCATTTTTTATGTAATACTCCTTGGCATTGGCTATTATAACCCGGTCACAAATCTCGTAACGCTCCGAAATAACCCATAAATAATGTATGAATTTTATCAGAAAGGAAATCCATTTATAGTACAGTAAGATCAAACCTTAATATGTACCCATATGTACCACCTGCAAGTATTGTCTTGCGCTTTGGCAAGCTCAGCTCAAAGCTTTTATGCTTTTCGATTAAGGTTAATTTACAAATTAATTCATTGATCAACATGTATAAATTATTCTCCAGTCACAACATTATATTCAATCGTACAATGATCATGCTTTAGTCGATCATACGTTAGATCTAGTAGAAATTCATTTGGTTTTTAGTATTTGATGCATTTAGTTAGCATTTTCTAGTCTTTTGTTTTGTTTGGGACTTAGCAAATGCATTTGCATGCAAACACACACTGGCTGTGCATCCTCCCCACACAGACGCACACACCGACCGACTGCCACCCCCGGCTTAGCTGCAAGTATGCAAACTCTATGCATGCATTAGTTTTAGTTGCTCGAGCAGTTAATAGACATGAGTGGAGAGCAGAGAGGGGAGCCACATTGCATAGTCGACTGGGAAAATATTTTTACGGCTCGCTCGTAAAGCTGCTTGTCAAATATTTTTACAGCATTTTAAACATATTGCTCGCTCTGCAGCCAGATACTCTCCGTTGTGCCGCTGCTCTCTCTCTCTCTCTCTTTCTCTCTCTCAAATTCATTGGATGGCAAGTACATATATATGTATGTACAAATGTATGTATATGGGTACATAATGAATTTTAATTAAGCCCAAGCAACAGGAAAGGCGCTCGCAATGTGTGTCTTTTAATTCAATTTATAATTACTTACATGTAGCATCTGCACTGCAATAAACAGAAATTATTGTACAATTGCCATCCATCCATTGCCACATTCTCAATTCGCAGTGGGTGGCCATTGATTATCCATCGCGAACCAATTAAGTAAGTTGGTAAGACACTGGCGAAATCGAAGACCAGGCTATTGTTCGTTCAACAAAACGAACAAATTAACGAACCAGTAAGTGAGTATGGATGAATTTTACATTCTCAACATTACTTTAAATACAACTCGCACCTTGCCGGCATTTTGAGCCTACACCATTGAATTGAATGATCAGTTGAAATTCCAATTGTAATCATTAAGTTTGTTGGGTATACAGCAAAATGGCGTTTTCCACAATGTCTGTAGCCTTTTGATTGTCCATACATGCAGTAATTTCTTAGGTGCTAATTCCCAATATTTGCAATCTCTTTATCGCTATCGCTTTCTTTATCTATGTATGTCTAACGGGCAGCTTGCCAACAAACATAAATCAAAAACTCGACCAAATTTCGAAATGTTCAATATATATTTAGCAGTTATCTCTCTCTCTCGCTCTCTCTCTCTCTCTCTCTCTCTCTCTCTCTCTCTCTCTCTCTCTCTCTCTCTATCTCTGTTGTCTATTATGGTGGTGTCTATGTCAGGCGGCTCACAATTTCGAATTTGCACTAATCTCATGGGCAACCCATCCAGCAGCTCGGGCTGTAATAAGCGAGTGTCTCTGATTTTCGCTCTCGCTTAAAACTTTCTAATAATTTCTATTTGAAAGGCGGTGCAAAAGTTGTCCATGGTGTGCAAAACTGTCATATTTCATAAGTCTCCCGGACAGCAAAGGAATTGGCAACAGTGCTGGAGGTGAAAAGTAAAAGAGGGGGTTGCAGAATATGGTAGGGTATTGTAGCCTGTCTGTGTATAATTACATGGTTCAACCGTCACGGCGTAAAGCAAATAAATAAGTTTCACTTGCAAAACTTTTTCAGGAGCAGCAGTAAGGGCAGCTTGGCTTATGGCTTGGCTTACAAAATTGAATCCACATGCCACATGTGGAAAATGCACTTTGTGGCCATCGATTGCTGCTGCAGCTGGTGCAGCAGAACAGGCATTAAATTCGATACGCATTCATTTTGATGCTCTGTTCGGGGCAAAGTTTTATGATGCAAAAATACTGAAAACTTTGTTGTCAACAAAAACAAGGGCTGCCTGACAGACTGACAGCTGCCTTGAATACTTTGGCAACAAGTTTCCGACTAGGTTGTCACAATGATGCGTATGAAATACCTGAGCTCATGGGTCCAAGCATTTGAAATTAATTCAGATTGCAATTCCTTTGAATTATACGCATCACCAAACTATGATTTCTCATGAAATATTAATGTTGGCATGCGACATTTGATATTTTTGTTCAGTCTGTTTTGTTTTTCTTGCCTTTTTTCTATTATTTTTCGATGCCAGCACACAAATCCCTCATCCCTCGTCTTATACCGCTATCCGAATGCTAAACGCAGTCAGGGCCAACTTCGTTATCATTGTCAACATGCCATTGAGCTGAGTCCGCTGTGGCCCGCATCCGCATCCATTGGCCACGTTGCCCCCGCTGCCCCAGCATAATCAGAGCAATTCCAAAGTTGTGTCTGTCAAAAAGGCACAAAATGTGGCCATCCATGGTATTCATTCGCATTCTCATTCTCATTCGACACCGCACACCCCATTGCCAATGCTAGGCTCATCCTCATCCTCGTGCTCATCGTTGTCGTCCACGTCGTTTACGTCATGCCCAACGCAGTCTGCGCTTATGACATATTTTTCCGTATTCCGTTTTTTGGCACTTCCTTTTTGACACCGGCGTTCCGCTACGTTTGACGGCTGTTCTACCTGGACTGGTCGCCACCCTAAATTCACCATCCTTCTGCTATTCCGCCACACGTCCAATCTCCCTCGCTGCGTCTCCTCCTTGTCCATCTTTGTCTCTATCAATGCCACCAATTGTCCTGCTGCTCGTCTGCCAGACGGAAAATGTGAATTTATCACACGAGCACGTACGCATAAGTCTCGGCGTTGCCCTTTTTAGACCCCTCCCATTCGACTTCTTTTGATACCCTATAGACGAAAGCCTACGTCAACCAAATAAGGTATACATATAACCTATTGATCAAAATATCGAAAACCAACTTTCCCCGTTTCGATCTCTTTAAACCTACAAATCAGTAATGATTATTTTTAATTTTTAATCAAAATGTGTATCCACTTAATAGTTTTGAATATCAAAGAATTATGCCAAACAGCTTCTAATTGGATAATTCTTGCGAATACTTGCGATATTTGATTTAATAATTTTTAGCATTTTCCCCAGGATTCTATTTAGATTTTCAGTAAACATAAACAGGATACTTAACACAACTACTGGATACCTACAGAAAATGTGAAGGATATGTATTGCCAAAGCTGTGTGTTATTTTCTACATTTATGCGTATAAATATAAGACACTAAGACTGTATGTATTTTGGGCTGAGTACAGGGTAGTTGCATAGTCAGGTACTTTCTGCCATAGCACTTTTACCTGTACCTTTTTTTGTTTTTTGACGGGTAAGAGGTCGGAGGGCTATGTTGCCGAAAAGTGGCAGGATTGCTTCATTGCAAACGTCGTTATGCTTAAGTGCCGCACACAGATTAGTTAATATTCTACTTTGAGTGTGTGCCGGGGTCAACACCGGTGCTCCGCCACTGGCCGGCATGCTTATCTCTGGCGCTGCACGTGCCCCATACGCTCGAAAGGGCAGCGTATTGCATCGCATCGAAAGCGTGGTGTGCCACACAATGCGCTACACTCGAATCGTGTATTTGAATGTCTTAATTGCATCCTGTTTGTGGCAAATTTACTTCTGCAGAAATTAAAAGCCAATTTCGCAGCGACCGACGACAGCTGGCAGCGCTTTGGGGTTTCTAATCAACGCAGTGGTGGCCGATGTCATTAACAGGAGGTCGTTGGGAACTAGCCCACGGCGGGGAGCAGGATGCGGCACAGAGGGAGACAGAGAGAGAGGGAGAGTGAAAAGAACCCTGTCAATGGGACTGCTCTTAGCATTTCTCTTTTATTTCCGCTGAGCGACAAAAATTCCAAGAAATTTTGTCAATGCAATCGGTGGAACTGCCATATTGACCGAATTGAGATATCCTTTTAGATTATTATTATTATTATTATTATTATTATTATTATTATAGCTTTATACACTGACATACTTTTTGTTATTTAATTCGTGGACAATGTTAAAAAATGTAGATTTCAGATTTTTATAATTCTTCGAATGTTTCTCAAGTTGCTCATTCGTCTGTTATTATCAAGGCTACCTCTTCAAGGCTCAGTCGGTTGCCAGACCTCATGCAATATTCGCGGAACCCACGCTTGCAACAAAATGTGGCGATAATTGAAAATCCGCCCACAATTTCGCTTAGCGGATAAAACTTGCTGGCTTTCACTTTGTGGTCGTCTGTAGCTGGAGGCAGCGAGCCCAGGCAGGATGTAACACAGCTGCAATATTGCAAGTCAACCAGGAGCAATTGCAGCTGGGTTCACTAACTAACTGCACCGGCTTTCAAGATGCAGGATGCGCTATTGCAGCGGTAATCAGCAGCGGGTCACATTCGCCGGCAAAGTCATCCAGATTGGGCGCACTCTGGCGATAGAAATGCGGCGGTAACACCGACACTTCATTACTATCTGGAAAGACTGCCATTCCCTTTACCGGCCACTCACTGCGCAGTTGCTCTTTCGTCTCCACCTGCGCCTGTTGTGAGCCAACAGTAACCGGCAGCCAAATGTGGCGTCGCATCTGCAAGATGTCCTGCCAATGCATGCGATTTGCTCGACAGATTTGGCCAATTGTCGTATCGTATTTGAGAGCCAGGTGCGCCATCGATTCCCCGTTGCATACCTGATGCAGCACCCAAAACTCCGAGCTGCCTAGCTGATGGCCACACAGGTTTGGTTTCCCCTTAGTGGCCATTATCAAATCAATTTAATGAATTGAATTCTTCGAATCGAAACATTTCTGATTGTATATACTATTTTGTACACTTGAAATTTCTATAAGTGCAGCGCCAACCTAAACTTTTTAATGTAAGTAGAGGTTTGCAAGAGTGAGCTCCAATACAATACAATACAATACATCGACCGTTAATTGGTGTAAGCAGTCAGTAGTGTTCCGAATAAAAGATTTCGATTGAATAAATGCATTTAAAAATGCTGAGCGCAGAAGGGGCACATATCTAATATATAGAATATAGCGTTGTCTTCGTGAGTCCGACGCGAGCACACACATTCTGTTCAATTCAATTCGTATTCATAACTCACTCATTCAATTCGAGGCTGAACGCTTAATGTGATATTCAAAGCGCACTCTTGCAGACAATTGTTTTAGTAATCAAATTCACTAGATCATTATATTTCTTTATTTTATTATTATATTAGATTTCCTGCGCCTTGAACGTGAATCCTGTTCTGTTTTTGTAGATGGTAAGCATGTAAGTATGTTTTGCATGTTTGTATGCTCCAAAAGAAATAATGATTTTAAGGTCGTGTAATTAGATATATTTAGAACGAAGAAATTTAAGATATACTTATATATAGAACGAAGAAATTTAAGAGTAATTACAGAAGAAAATAAATTAACAAAATAGATAGTAAATAAATGTTTATATGTTAAGTGTGATTAAGTCAACTAATAAGACGCATAATTACCTTACTTAAAACTTCGTTGATTGCACTCCTGCAAAGGGTTATTTCACTTAGCTGAACGCATGTTCCTCTCCTGTCTTCTCATTGGCCTATGCAAATAATATGTGAAAATAATTGAAGCTACAGAAATTGAAAATATTATGGAAACTCTTTTTGCTTCTAAGTTAAGCTGAGCGAATCCATTTCTCGGAAGGACGATTCCGCGTTGAGGGTAATGTGGCGTAAAGTCTTTTGATGGCATGCCGATTTAGAGTTTGATATCGCATTATCATAGGCGCTACAAAGGCAGCCATGTGTGTGTACACGCTGTTTCGAACTCAACTTACACATCCTAAATGACTCATAGCATTAACAAACTCTTTTCCAAATACAAAAATTTATACTTAGAAACCGTTACTTGAATATAGCATTTAATATAGAAATAAGTTAAAACAGGATATGGAAAATTGTATCAAGAAGAAATACACGGAGGTTAGCGAGATACCAACCTTTCAGTCGCTTCCATGTAATGGCAATACTACCCTGACATCTGTGGCGATTGTGGCCATGGTTACCCAGATGGCTATCCAAGACGAGTCATATGGAAACTGACCCAGTTCGAGGAAAGAAAGTCTTGGTGAGTTCGCTTGGAGCTTGAAGCTGCTGGGTTACATATTGGCGAACTGCTTTATGGTGTATGATAAGCTAATTCACATTTAGATTCCTCAACAAGAACTACGGTGCGAAGCTGTTTCTCGGCTGCGATATGATAATTAATCGCCTTATTTGCTTACGAGCATACCAGCTCTGCTTTTGACCGGACCATTTGCCTCTTCACCATTGGCATGAGATTGAACGGGCTGTAAGATCAAAAAGTTGCATCATATTATCATGATCCCCCATTGTAAACTGGCGGTTCGTTTTTCTTATTGGATCCTAGTTTATTGCGCACGTGCCACATTCATTCTAGTTTTTACTTTTGGTCAAAAGCAGTGGTAAATAAAACAGCTGCTGCTGCTCATGTGGTTGTTACTGATATTATTATTAGTAAACTTATATTACTGTTACTGATATTATTATCAGTATTTTTATTATTTTCGTTGTCGCTGTTATTGTTTTGTTTAGCTGTGTTTTCTTTTGTTTTGTTGTTATTGTTACAACAACAGCAACTCTTTGCTGCTGCTCCCTGTTATTTCTCAGGAAAAAAAAAAACAATTTGTTGGCTTTTAGCCTGCGGCATTGTTCTGCTAATGATGCTGACATGTCACCATACACGATATTCGCACGTCGTAAGAATACCCAGATAGGACATTAATCAAAATTTTCTGCCACTTTGGGCATTTGGGAGCCATCTTAAGTAACGTTCGACATATAATTTCAAATTTGTGGCATTGTTTTGCCTGTGATTCAATACGACAAAAGTGAATAAATACGAGTATCTTTAATAATTTATGGAGTGCAGTACAAAATGGCTATTCAATTTGGACGTCACAAGTTGTTTAAGTTTCTGAAGTTGTACTTTATTTGCGATATGTTTTGCATATTACAAATATTTAAAGTCGTGTTCCCGATTTGAATTGAACGAAACGGAGATAGTATGCGTATACGGAAACGTATATTCCAAAGATGCTGATCAAGCATCTATATACAATGTGGGGTCAGACATGCATCCTTCTGCCTGTTACATACTTTTTGCCCAGCTTTGTTATACACCTTTTACCCAGCGTCAACTTTGGCCAATTTAATTTTCACCTTTCTTCACAATACATATACTTGTGTGATGTCTTTATCATTTAGAAGCCACAAAGCGACTGGTACTAGACTTAATCCTAATTCGGGGAAAACCACAGCGAATAACGTAAACGGGTCGCAGTTCAACAAGTTTAAGCGGCTTAAGTTATAATTTGCTTGCACATCAAACAATGCCCAACCTATATTCAGCACCTACTGACAGTCGGTAGATACACTTGCCCGACTACAAATACAGATACTCTCACACTCCCACACTCACACTCACACACACACACTGATCTGTAGCTGGCTGTATTGTAATAATCAGAACAGCCGCTGTGGGTGAAGGTAAAAGTTAGATGCTAGATGGTGCATGCTACATGGTGCATGTTGCAGTCGGGTTGGCCAGCATGTTAACTTGTCTGCACAATTCGTTTTGTCGCCAGCAAAGCGTCTAGATTGGGAGCATATGTAATTGGGTTTTCACTTGATTCAACATTCGCCAGAATGTCAAAGTATGCCGCAACCCTGGTTGACCTTTTTCATCATTTTGCTGGAATGGGAACGTTGCTCGGATTTCTTCAATTTGCTATCTTTTGATTGCAATCATGAATGCTTTCGCGATTTTGGTCGAAAGGTCAGAGCTTCAATTCTATATCAGTGAATTGAACAAGTAATTCACAATTCATAAAATATATCGGAAAATTTATACAATCATAAAATAATAATTGAGACTGCGTTTTAACTGCACCGCATACAATACACCGCATACCCTAAGCGCGTATTACATTTTTAGTATTTAAGGACACACAAATCAAAATCAAGATATTGCTCCACTCTCTGAGTTCTCCCCAAGCAAAATAATTGGGGTATACTTTTTTTAAATGAAAAAAGAGGATGTACCTCAAGCATATCCTTGCGATTTCTGAAGTACTGCATTCAAGGATTATGGTGACTTCCATGAAACCAAACACTTGTATAAATTCCACCCGACGATCGAAGGGAAATGAGCCGATATATGAAAATAATTGTAAGGCAATCAGATTTCATATGCATATCCCATGAGTATATCGCATTGTTTGCATCATTCATAAGTTAAGCCATACATTTGCAGTGCGGTTGATCCAGGGACCCTAGGGCATCCTCGTTTGATACATGGCTCTACTGCCAAATTCTCAGGAGATAACACTGACAGAATCTAATAAAGTATTCCTAACCATATCTGAATCTAAACATATATAAATATGTTTAAGTGCTTTGTTCGTCTCAGTTAACTCATGGATTGCTGATTAACATAAAACTGATATGTAATTGTTGATACACCCACTAAGAAATAAAGAATTTATTTGATTAATAGATTCCTATATTAAATAATATTGAGGGATATAGGCATGCGTTGACCTTATTTCTAGTTTTGTTTTGCTAGATCATAATATGTTGCTTAAAGTTCTTTGCCGTCACACTTAAGCGCTGATTAACTACAAAGCAAAAGTTTAACGATCAACTTCGAACTTTGCTGAACTTTGAGAGTTTTCTACCAAGTAGTTTTACATAATTATGCAACTACATCGGATAAAAGACGGATGCTTGCTTGGCAAATATTCGATTTTTCTGATTTGGCTGTCAGAGACAGAGACTCATGACAAGCGATGCTACTAAAATCTTATATGCAATGACCAATTGGAAGCATTGTACACTTCAATTGCTGAACAAAAGAATTTTGTGTCTTGAGCTGTTGAGAATTTATATTTATGCAACCAGAGAGCAGAACGTAAACTACGGCATGCCATTGAGCCATAATAGAGAAAATCAATCTGACAACGAGAGGCAAATCAAGAACAGATACCCGTCGCCAAAACGCCCAGCACTTGACATATCCCCTCCCCCAACTGCTGGCTAGCTAGCTAGCTCAAATATTCTGATAATATGCCAGGCATAAGGATGGCCAATACGAGACGCATGACTTTTGTGGCTTCAAGTGTGCGTCCTGAGCACTTTCTTATTTATGTTTGTATATTCAAGTTGATTGCCGCAAGCCAAATGTATTTGGCTGTTGCCACAAAATATACATACATATATGTACGTGTATAAGTGATTGTTGCAAGAATGCTATGCAAGTGCATTAGGGCTGAGAGATTATAATATCCATATAGCTCTAGCGAAAATACCATAACAGATCCATTTCGGGACATGTTGTCAATATTAGTTTGCTGGGCGTAGCTTGCTTTGTTGGCATATTTCATTAGTCGCTCGCGTGTTTGCATTGAGAGCCGGAAGTAGGGGACGGGAAAGTGCTCTATTGATTTATTTATTTGCATATATATACATATATGTGCATATACAATATGCAATATTGTTGCACAAAACATAACAGCACAACAACAAACAAAAAACACCAAAAATAATAAAAAAAAAAAGAAAAAAATGAACAAAAACCATTAAAAACGAAAGCACAACATCATTGACCCAAATGCAAGTTGCACTGGGCCACCGAATCGGTTGGGACAATTCGCACTGTTTGACATTTTGCACAAAATGATTGGTTTTATTTGGATGCGCACACGCAGCAGGTGGGTGGATGGTAGAGAGTCAGAGAGAGGGCTAGAGAGAGAGAGAGATAGAGAGAGAGAGATAGAGAGGGAGAGGGGTTAAGAGACGTGGCTAGGGAAGTTGTAACCAGATATTGATGAACCAAAGCAGTTTTATCGCCAACCAGCCGGAAATTAATCACAGTTTCAAACGTGCAACAAACCGTGCAATTCGTTTCGAAGAAACATCCATTCCCAATTGGGATTCATGAATACCATCATGTGCATTGCGTGGATGAAAGAAAATAAAAACAGAATGAGACAAAGTGAAAGTGTCACAAAACGACAAAACACACACAGCTCAGCAGAAAAGAGCTTCGTAAAGGAAATCGCTAGAGTACCATATGAAACACATACCACTTAAATCAGATCGTTCAGCTGGACCTCCCCCAGCTAGAATGCAATTTCAGTATATTCATTAATAATGCGTAATAATCTTTTTGAAATCTTATAAAAATAATGTTTTCTTTTAAAAGTTTCGCATGTATATTGTGGGTGTTACTATGGGATATTGATTTAAGTGACTTTTACATAAATTTTGAATTTTATTTGTTCTGAGCTTTTATTGCATAAATTGTATTGTCGTTAAACCATTGCTAACTAAAGTGTAAAGATTCATAGAAACTTCAACGCAGCAGATCTCAGTCATCAGAGATAAATTGTTCAATGTGAAAATAGTTTGAAGAGGAGTATGGTCAAATAAGCTTATGTTGAACATACTGTGAGCTAAATACTATGTATTATATTATAATGTTGTATAGGCTTATATTAATTTTGTAACATTCCTCCAATGACGACAGAATACAAAAGCGTTCGATTTGAGTTGCGCTAGAATAATACTGGATTAATATTAAATTGAAGTTAACAACATTAAATACTCAATGGCCTAGAAATGTAATCAATGGCCATGTATGTTGTAGAGACAGCGAGAGACAGAACAGAACAGAACAGAACAAGAGAGTGATGCAACAGAAAAGTTAAAAATTGCAGACAGTGCATAAATGGAGGGCCAATGCAAAATACTGCAGTACTGCATGGTACATGGCTTTAGTTGGGAATGCATTCAGGCGTGGCCTTGAAGCGACCGCAGAAGCCTCTTTGTCTGCTAATGTTATTACCGGTACCGTGCAACCCCAGAAAGCCCCGCAACCACTCCCTTTATACCCAGTATCACCGCTGATGCGCTTAGCCCGGCCACAATCTAGTAGCTGCCAGGGGAACTGGTCAAAAATTGTTATGCAAGAAGAGACACGATAGAGTTGGCAAATGTGAGAGGTAGATGCGAGTGATGCTGGGAGAAAAGTCACTCAGTTTGCAGTTGAAATAACTTAACCACCCATCAATTCGCATAATGATTACGGTTGGGTGACACTCGCTCGCGGGCTTAGTGGGTTTAGCTGCCAACCGCTGCTGCTGCAGTTTGTGTGTGTGTATGTTTTGTGTATGTGTGTAAGTGTGTGTGTGTGTGTGTGTGAGTGAGTCACAGGTGAATACGATATGCATGTGGAAATGCAACTGTTGCACTGTGGCTTCTCAAATATTATTACAAATGGCAATAGATATGCGCACCGCAGATATAAGAGTGAAAAATGGCAAAGGGTTTGCGTTCGCAATACGTTTGTGGATTTTGAATTTGGTATACAGCATCACATTGCAGCAGTAAATGCAGCAATGTGCAAATCTCGTTATTAAAATCATGCACGCACACACACACACACACACACACACACACACACACACATAAAATATATTTATATGCTTATACAGAGTAAGAGGCAGACATACATTGTGCACAATTTATGCGTTGCATGCGGCGACTGTGACTGTGACCGGCACCTTTGCCGGAAGTGCACTTATGCCGCACTTCTATTTCCGCTGCAGTTTGCAGTTTGATATTTGTTGTTTGTTGCAACCACAATTCACAGATTTAAATTGATGGGCTGTCTATAACTACATAAGCCATGCTCACTAATTAATCCACATTTTCTATTTCAGCATTGCAGAACTCACGGAAAGTATTCGTATGTTAGCAGTCAGACAATTATAATTAATCTTCGTTAAGTGGATTGGGTTTAATTCGATTAGAAGGTTATGCATAATATCTCTAGTAAATCATGAACTTATGCACTTTAATATACAGTGCAGCTTATAACATTTATATTCAATATCTCACATATAATTACTTCTTATGCTGAAAATCAAACAAAAAATATAAAACCAAACTAAAACAATTTCAAATACGCAAATAAAGAAGTAAATAAATATGAGCCTGTCATTTTAAAGACGATTCATAAGTATGTGAGCCATAACTGAAAAATGCACATTATACCATACATATCGTAAATTTTATATGCAGATCCTCAGGCCAATTGTCAAGTGAATATCATTGTTGATAACACATCAGTGCTGCAGTGCGGCAACACTGCTGGTTGACGGCAACGTGGCACGTGTCAATCAATGTGACGCGTTCTGTTTTGGCAAATATTTAGCAAAGTAACAACGAAAACTGTAAGCTGCAAATAAAAATAAAACGATTTTCCGTTTGCAAATAACGCCCAGCAAGGCAGTCACGAGCAGTCAGTAGCTGCTGTTGTGGTTATTGTTCTGGTTGTTGTTGTTGGCAGTGTGTGGCATGCAGCGAGAAAGCTAAGGCAGGGAAATCCGCCGCACTCTGCTGATGCTGCTTGCTGCTTTAAGTAATCCGATTTAAAATGCACCAAATATATAATGCAGCCTCACAATCGCATTCGCATGCGATCACGTCGACTTAGCCCTGCCAAGCGCTCCGCGTTCCCGTTCCCGTTCCCGTTCCCTTCCCATTCCCCTTCCCTTTCAACACCTTTCACAGTCACTGGCACTTTCAGTATGAGAAACGTTAAGGCGCCGTTAACGCCAGCGCCAACACCATTGCACAGTTACAACGCCTGTTGTCAGTGTTGAACAACGTCAAGCTACACATATCGCACTTATGCATATCAACACATAGCAAAGCGAATAGGTATGTATATGTATATATTTATAATACATATATATATATATATATATATATATATATATATATATATATATATATATATATATATATTTATAATACATATGTGTGTGCATTCACAGATATATGCAGAGACGACTTGGTATGGAGCTAAGCCAAGGATTGGATCGGTTTAGGGTGCTCATTTGGCCTCCACTTACTGCTATTGCAACTGCTGGCCGGCATGATGGGAGTTTGTATTCGTATTTTGTGCATTACTTGCAAATTTTATATTTTCTTACATTCCATTGTTGTGTCTGGATGGGATGTGTGGCGACTAGGACTAATCTTGCTTCGTTGTCGTTGTGATTGTTCTTTTCGTTGTCGTTGGCAACGTCAGCAACGTTGTCGCCTTCAAATTCAATCTGCATTTCATTTCAGTTTATTTTTTTAATCATGCACGCTATAGAATCTATGACTACCGCACATGCAAGTCGGAGACTAACCAACACTGGCAGTAATGCGCAGCTTACAAAATGTATTGCCTACCTTTGTGCATTTATTTGCCAACCAATTATTGAGCTACATTATTTAGCGTATTTGTGTAAATTCTATGAGAAATTAAGCCAAGTGACGACACCCCATAAGCACACACACTCACAACATGTGGGTGTATTTTATCAGCAAATTAAAGATTATTGCCACAATGCATATGAATACATAAATAAACAAAAATTCGCTATCAAGAAATTAATGCATAAGACACAGTGGTTTGTCTGCGTATATATATTTCTATATATATATATATATATATAAGTATATGTCTCAACAGGCATGTATGCATTTCTGAGTGTTTGTGAGTGTGTCAGTCATAACAATAACAATGTAAAATCGCTTAGATTTCAACCGCAGAATGAAACCGCACATAAAGAGAGGCAGCATAAAAGAGATATCGCTATGTATGTGTAAATATATTTTCATATTTGTTGATATATATATATATATATATATATATAGGTACATGTATTTTCATATAATGTGTGGTAAGCAGCGGAGGCACGCGTACAACGGAAAGGCGGAGTCGTAGCAGGAGCCCAAACAGAAGCAGCAGCAGTTTCTTCATGCAATTCATGGGGAAAAGATATGCGAATGCCTTCGGGCACGTACAATCCATTCATTCAGCAAATACCAATAATAGACACGTACGATGCGTAAAAGAGACTGCGGGCAGACAGAGACAGAGAGATAGAGAGAGCGAGAGAGAGATAAAGAGAGGAAAAAAGTGAGGAAAAGGGAAGGAGTTACGTGGAAGAAAAGCGTTGGGCTGAGGCATTTGAAAATGGCACAGTACCAGCAACAACACAACAAAAATTCAATGAATTCCAGCGCAAGTAAAGCAAATTTGCTAAAGACAATAGGACTTTCAAGTAACTACATATACAGAGAAAGAGAAAGACTGCAGAATAGAGAAGGAGCGACAGAGAAAGAGAGAGATAGAAAGCGTTGCAACACACATGGCATAAGAAAACAATATGGCAAAACAATATAGATAAGTTCAAACAACTGCCGTTTCCTACCTCACTACCTCTCCCCGTAAAAAACACACACGCCTTGGAATGAAAATGTTTTTCTTCTGGGCCAAAGAATTTACGCCACTTAATGCGTGTGCTGCCAACACAACAAAAACAACATGTACAAATACGAAGACAACTCACAGTTATAATAATAAGTATGTAAGTAGTTTGCCCTTTGACTTTCATCTGGCTGTAGCTGCTGCTGCTGCTGTTGCTGCGTTGCATGCCACAGTGATCGTTAATCAACATTGCTCGCTGGTCCTCACTTACAGCTCAGCAGCAGTGGAAGTGGAATTTTTTCAAGTGGAGCTTCTTCCGGTATTTTGTCATGACTTTGTCGCAATGAGTCGACACAGTTTGCCTGCCTGGCTGTCAGGTTGCCTGACTGCCTCCTTTTGTGGAATTTTCATTTTTTTTTTTTTTGCCCAAACCCCACATAAGCTGTCATACGCTGCGTATGCGCGACATTCTCTGTCAACAGCTGTCACTCAAACTCACGGAATGAAACACTTAAGAGATAAAAGTCTAACAGCGAACAACAGAATGCAACGAGAAAAATTTTATTTCATTTGTTTGCTGTATTTATTTTGTAGCAACAATGTCAAAACTACAAAGCGATTATGAACAATTGAAAGCGTCGCACGAACATAACCAACTGCGATATACCCCGATGTGGAACGGCCTTCCTTGTGATGACGCTCAACAAAACCAACTTTCAAGATATCAAGGCTGTCGAAACTTATTTGCTAATAGTTTTTTTCTTTTTCTAAAAAAAAAACCAAAAATCAACAACAAAAAAACCAATAGAATATGCTAAGTCAATTTTTTGCCACCTTAAAAAAAGTTATTTGCGAGGAAGCATGCTAAAAAAAAATTATAAATAGGAGAAAATAACACAACAGTTTCGAATGTGTAAATGGCATTTTGATTATTTATTGGCTGTATATCTTCTCTCACAGTTAAACAACAAAATGCATAGCTTTGTGTTTTCGTAATGTGCCTTAACAGCTTATCAAGTTTTTGTTTTTTTTCTTGCTTTTTCCATTTTTTGTGTGCTGTGCTTTTGTTGTCAGCTTAAGCTGTTGCCCTGCTCTGCGCTGTATTCGTCGCCTCACTAAACCCATTAAAACGTCATAATCAACATAAGCATAAGAATAATGCATAAAAAACGGAATATAAAAGAACCAGAACCAAAAAAAAAAAAACAAAAAAGAGGAAAAATATGAAACGCATAGAAAAAATTTAGATTATTGTACGCTGGTCAGCCATTTTTACGTGTGTTGCGTTGCCTGCGAGTGAAACGAATCTGGATGCGCTCATTATTATATTGCTGGCCTAGCCACAAAAGGCGACTAAAGCCTGGCCTTTGCTTAATTATGGTAATTAGCACGCAAAACCAAAAAGCCAAAGCCAACTAAAACTGAACCCGGGAGACGCTTTGCCGAGTGCAAAGTGCTATCTCGCTGCATTGCCATCGTAGAACCTGGATCGGGCAGAGAAGCAGGAGTAGGGGCATCTCCAGAAGAAGCTAAGCGGCAGCTTCATCGCAATGATTATGGCGTTGACAACAACGGCTAGGAGGACCGTGAGCTGGAGTAGGAAGATGATAATATAAATATTAAGAACATAGACCACAGACCAAAGTGACGTTCGAGAAAAGAAATGTGAAAATAGAATCAGAGGGAAAAGTAAAAGTAAAAAAAACGAAATGACCTGGCAGCGAAAAAGCCAAGAGCAAATTGCCATTGTGGTTGTGGCTCCTTAAACACCGCTTCATGTGGCGCGGCCACGCCTCCTTTTTGCCCTTACAATGCAATAATATTATGCAATATTTGTTTCAGATTGTCAGCTTTTTTGTTTCTTGTTTCGCTTTTTACTTTTTGACTGCGCTATGCTGTTTTTTTTTTTTATTGCGCTGAATCTTTAATTTAGCTTACATTATTCAAAATGCTTTAAAGGTTTTCTTCTGAAATTTCACATTTAATTAAAAAGCAATAAGGAATAATAAGGTATATGTATAGAAAGTAATTATCACGCTCAAATCTTTAAATCCATTTGCTAGAGTCATGCAAAGTCAATCAATACACAACTTTTACTTGCCAGCCTACTCTCAGCTACCAAAACTGAAAGCCAAAAAAGGACAGAGTTCGAACTCCGAACCCGTCATTAATGCGAAATTTATTACGATGCTCAAATTGAAACTAAGCGCCATTAAAAAACAATAAACTAAACATGTATGTAATAAATTGAGGCCAAAATGTGAGCGGAAAAAAAGCACCCACTGAAACGCATATACATTTGTATACACATATGTACATACACGCTGCACATATGTATTGGCTTACACACATATACGTACAAATGTGGCTTAGATGACGTGTATTTGTGTTGAGCGGCAGCAAAAACTGTACAAAATAAATTGACCAAATCTGTTGGATAAAGGGATTTGAAAGCAATTAATTGCCAGAGCATAGCAACACATTGATTCTCAAAACAAAAATAATAAAAACAACAACAATAGCAGCAACATAGAAAACTAACACACCAAATGCTTGCAACACCAAAGCCAAAAAGATCAGCTGAACATAATAAAAATAAATAAATAGTATTCGGCACTATTGTATTTGCGAGTTATGATGAAAACTATAAAGTAAATACCCAAAACACGCTTCGTTACACCCTAGCTACAATTAGTAAGAGTGCTGTAGTCGAGTGAGCCTGACTACGATTTACCGTGAACCCAGTTATGTAATGTATTCTATTATTATTGGCAAATTCCCCTTTACAAAATTTTGCACTAAAATGCGAGCAGCTCTGCAAGCGTTATCGATACTACGCAAACTTGATCTGCGCTTGGTATCCGAGAACCCATATTCCAATTTTGAAGTCTGTAGCTCTTAAAGTCTCTGAGATCTGCGTGTTCATACAAACAGACGGAAAGACGGACTTTGCTATATCGACTCAACTGTTGACTCTGATCAAGAATATTTATGGGGTCGGAGATGCTTCCTTCTGCCTGTTACATACATTTGCACAAAACCATTATACCCTTTTTACACATTTTTAATGGGTTCAGGGTATAAAAATACTGAAATAAAATCGCTATGCCGCCAGCGTTAACTAATTTATATAGAAAGCAAATTACAATCAAATAACTAAACAAGACACTTATGCACGTTTCTACATTGCCTTGATTCGCTTGACAGAGAAGAACATTCAACCTTTGAATGCAGTGCTGCGGTTTGTTGAGGTACAAGTGAAATGGTTTTCAGATAACATTACATTAAAATTGATTCATTCATTCATGGATGGATCCTAATTATTTGATTCTTTGAAGTTAGCCAAAAGTAGCTTTCGTTGAGAGATTTTCTGCACTTGCACACCAAGGTGTATTGGCTCCCTTCGAGTAATATCCATATAGTACATACGCCACATAGTTAATGCAAATTCAATTCAGCAAATCATTTTCTTAGCTATTTGGGTATTGCATAATTTCGTTCAGCTACTGTTGCAATAGCAATCTCCTGGTTTTGCTTGTTGCCTTTTGTGGTTGCAAGTTTGCCATTTGCCTTCATACGCACCGTTGCACATTGGCATTTGTTTGCCTTGCATGTTTCTGTCTGTGTCTAGGTGGCAGTGTGTTTGTGTGTGTCGTGTATTTGTGTGTGTGTGTCGTTTATTTGTGTGTTGGTGTGAGCGTGTGTCGTCTGTGTATAGTCTGCCCTTAGACGTGTGCCAGCTCTGTTGCAGCTTCTGTAGCCTTACCAGTTCTTGCGGTTTATTATAACTGAATAAATCATGTAAATTACCACACACACACACACTATCTCCAAAAAAAAAAGAAATACAAACATGAACATGCCCCCACCAACAGCAACATGTACAACTTTTTGGGGTTTTGCGTACTCCTGTTTTTGGCCAGTCTCTGATTTGGTTTGTATACCCTGAACCCATTAAAAACTGGTAAGAAGGAATACCGAAGTTGTCCAAAAGTATGTAACAGGCAGATGGAAGGTTCTCCGACCTCATAAAGTACATAAAAAACGAATATCGATACATTTCTAAAGCAATAAAAGCCATTGTGGCAAAGGCAAAGATTTATTATTAATTCATAGTAAGCCGCCAAAATTTCATTAAGATCGTATAAGAAACACCCAAATTATATAAATATATTCTGATATTCATCTCAACACGATCAGCAGTCACAAGCATAAATGAGATAAATAAATGTATTCATAAATATGCGCGTGAATGTGAGAGAAAAGGGCGGCATGGGAATCATCGCGAGCGTAAATATATGTGTGTATATTCTTCTCAGAGCACCCTTATCTCCGATTGCGCCTACATTTCTATATGTGTATGTATGTAGTGAGTGTTCAAAACTTTTAACGGGATATTAGGCATTAAATGATAATATATTTAACAGCTGGACTCAGGGTATATCGTTGTCGAGCTTACTCGACTACAGAATTCTTACTTGTTTTTATTTGCTTTAGATCAGACTACACTTTTCGTTTTTCGAGAATTATTTTTAAAATTTTCATAGTTTTCACTTTAATTAAAAGTGTGGTCGTGGCTTTTGTGGCGTCTAATATGTGGGTAACTATATTACCAAACATGTCTGTAGACCACAGAGCTGCACATTGCAAGTTACAGGACTATCAACTCATTTGGCTTCGGCTTTTGACAACAATAATACGTATTGTAAAAAAAACAAGTAAAAACAAAACTATAGTCGAGAAAATTGTGTAAATTAAGAAAATAATCATTGCACTGCTATTTGCGACGCTCAATGCAAAAAATCAATAATTCAAAGTATTTCCTTTCTCATAGGGTTAAGCGAGCTGAATTTAAAATGTAAATATTTGGAAATCTGAAGACTTTTGGAAAGGTAGCACAAAGCTAAGACAAACCTCAGATGAGGAGACCATATTTTGCATTAAAGAATTAAATTAAATTAAATTAATTAAAATAATTTGACAAACTCTCCCACGCACACAAACGCACACTCATATTCGCTGACCTCACAATTCATTGTGATCACTTGATAAATGATTTCATAATTTCACACCTAAAATAAAATAATTTTGTCTTCGAAGTCATCAGCAGATGATGTCAATGATTAACGTTATGTTTGTTGTGATTATTATAGCCACAACATGCATCATTACTTACCAATTAATTTGTAATTTGTAGTCTATGGTAAATCTCAATTTAGTTCACTTCAGATTACTTCTGCTCTGCATTGCATACATTCCCGGCAGCTTAACTATTTGCTACGGTTGGCGGGTTTGAGTAATACCTGTGTAATACCCTTGTAGATAACATTATGATTTAATCCGCATTGCATTAAATAACTCCGGTCCAATTTAGAACACATAGTATTATTGAGCAGAATAACTGAATTATAACAAAGCATTGAAACCATCGGTAGAAAACTTCACCTATATTTTTTTGATTTATATTTACCAATACCTGTTATAATATACGTAACAGGTAGATTTGGTAAATATAAATATAATTCACCTTACTAATAATAAATAATGTATTATTAATGAATATTAATTAATTAACAATTAGTAATTTCAACAAATACTATCACAGATGTGAGCAGTTGGTCTCCGCTTGCAAATACTGTGTAACCTTCGCCAACCCAAATATACTATTCACCCTTGGCATAATCAGTATTTGATTGCATTCATTCAAATGCGGATTCGGATTATGATTTTCACAGTAATTTTGATTTTGCAGTTAGATCACTGTTTCTGTTTGCGGTTGCATAGTTCAATGGTTTTGCCATTTCCAGTTGATTTGTTTGTGTGGTTTGTGGGGTTGGCCGTGCCAAGCGTACTTTTGTCTGTTGGCAAGACTTTTTTCGTGCGTTGTCATTTGTCATTTGCCATTTAATTTCGTTAATTAATTTGTTTGCCAAACTCAAAGTACAGAGCAGAGAGCAACGGCAGACGTGCGCAAGCTGCCGCAAAAGCCAAAAACAACAATTAAATATAAATCTTATAAATTTCTGTAGCCAAAACTTGCTCGCAACGCTTTTTGATCCATTCTCTCCTCTCTTTCTTTCCTTCATTCTTTCTCTGCCTCTCTCTCTCTCTCTCTCTCTATTTCTCTCCCCATCTATCTCTCTTTTGGATGGTTTCCGTATTTTGGCTGCGATTCTCGCCGTGCCATAGAACATATTTCATTTTGACTGCAACTTTGGCTCACGCCCACAGCTCAGAGACCCGCCCAACGCCCGACGGCGCCATTTCTCAGGCCAAAAAACTTTGCCAGGTTTTTGAAAGCAGCTACGAACAGCTGCGGCGCTTGGTTTTTTTTTTTTTGTCTTAAAATCTATGACTACTTAAGGCAACCCCATGGGCACACACACACACACATGTACACAGATAATTTAATTTAACTATTTTAGTTGATGCTACATAACTACATATGTTTTTTGACAGAAAAGTGCAACAAGGCTACCCCTACACCCATATCATTTCCACACAAGCCGACCCACAAAACGTTTGCTACAATTTCCAAGCTTAAATATCACTTTCTCAGAAATGCACACAGAAACACACATAGGCAGCAAATGTGGAAGAACACAATTATAATTGTCATAATACAAAAGCAGTTGAAAATCTAGGGCCAAGTGCGAAAAGTTTCACGTGGGCGGACATTTAATTTGGCCGCAACGCCAATTCGAGATGAGTTCGAAAAATTTCGGAGAACACGCAAACAACTAAATGTGACTATCCTCGAGTTTATTTTATAAAACAAAAAAGAAAAAAAAATTCCCTTCTTTTTTGTGTTTTAATTACATGTGTTACTATATTTATGTTAAATATTTATAGCTAAAGATTGTCGATTCTAGTTGCAAACGATCAGCTTAAGATAATACATCTATTTTTCAGCTCACGTTTGTTATCTGATACAATTTTTATTGTTTGATTCCTTTTGTTTGAAGTGTAGTGCACGAATATGTATGTGAATGCCTTTGAAATGGATGACAAGGCTTTTACCATTACCAAACATACCACAAATGGCGATCAAATGGCGACCGACAGTCGTCTATGCAGAGTTTCAGTTACCAAGTAACACGTATATCTCTTTCTCAATTTGAATACTTAAATATAAGTGTTGCATGTGTTTATGACTATTTGTTGATCGTCTCATTACTACGGACTTTATCTCAACTGTTATTAGAAAGCGTTAAAGTTTACACAGCTTTCAACCCTCTCTTGCATTCCTGCAATTGCTCTCGCTCATATTTTCACTCACTCTCTCTCTCTCTCTCTGTCTCTCGTGCTGCCTATGTCGCTGTATTCATGGGTTTGTGCCAGTGACACGTTGATAAATGACACTTGCAGCGTCAATGTGAATTTTATAAATTCTCGTAGCTGCGCACAGAAAGCGGCAGACATCGTTGCCAGCTCCAAAAGTTGCTTAGCATGACCAAAACAAAACGCTGACGCCAGCGCCTGACAGCGACTGCGACAAAGCAACAGAGCTTTTTGTCGTTGCCTTCATCGTTGTCGTTGCTGTCGTTGGTTTTGACGTCGTTGCCGTTGCCGTTGCCGTTGCGGCAGTTGCTTATTTTTTTATGACACTTTTGCGGCTTATCAACGTCACTGCAAACACATGCACTTGAATCCTTGCCGCTTGCCACACTTATATATCGCCAACCATGGCCCGACCGCCCTCACAACGCTGGCCATCCGTCGCCCTTAGCCGCATTATTTACATTGTCAACAAGATGTCGAGTGGTTTCTCACACCTCTCTCACAGTTTTTATTGCTTCTTCTTTTTTTACCCACGGTATATAGGCACATTTATATATAAGACCAATGTCCATCTGTCCATCCCTTCGACAGTTATCGAAAGACAATGCCTAGGGACTTCCAAAGGGGTATATATTCGTCGTTATGTCTGCGAGCATGTTAACTGATTCAATATACATAGTTTGTCACCATGTTTCTCAATTTTTATTCAATATTATGTATTTTCAACATTTTATGCAAAAAGAAATACCTAAAATGTGAATTTTTCAATTACCACGTCTATTTGCCTTTGTCAAGAAACACGAAAAATACCAAACGTGATGTCATCAAGCGCTCACCTGAGCAAGGCTGATCAATACTATACACTCCATACACCACAAGGCACACACACACACACCTGCTTAACTTAATGTATAGATAGCTATTTAATGGCAGCTGCACGCAACAAAAGTTGCAGTCAAACTTTGCCTGAGGTTGCATGCGGGTAAACCATGTAGCCAGTTCCTTTTTGCCAACTACAACAAAGTTACATTAAAGTTTTTTTTTTTGGATTACTGTCAAGGTGGAACGGGAGCAGAGTGAGAAGATAGATGAGCGGAAAGAAGAGAAGATACTCGAACAGAAGCCAGTCGATTACCAATCATACTCAACGCTCAATTTAAGCTCATTCAATGACATCACCACTAAACGGCACCACTTGAAAACAGTGCGATGTGATCGAATTCAATTCACTTCAGTTATGGCCTACATGGAGTTGCCAGGGCCTTAGCAAAGAGTTTTTTTACCGCGCACATTAATAAAAGAATAAAGAAAATGCTTAAATTAAACATTGGTCTACAATCGTGTTATATAAGGCTATAATGGTCCCTTCATAAATTTTAATGAACTGGCAATCTAACCATTAATTTGATATCCGAGTTAATCTATAAAGTAACACAAAAGGCAGTTCGCAATCTGACTCGATGACACCTAATATCGAAATAGAAGATAAGATATAACAAAAGAATGTAAGCTGCTGAGATACAACCAAAAAAACAAAAAAAAGAAACAAAATCCAACAACCGATTAACATGGATGTTCTCTTTATTTTTCCAAAGTTATATTTAATATGCATTTAAATGTTCTGTCGTTAAAATAGTCTTTTATTGCTATCGGTAATTGATTAGTATATATTTTTGTCAATCTGAAGAAAATTGGAAGAAAAAAAAATCAAATTAAATAAACTTGATCCGAGCGTGGTATACAATAACTTACTTTTTAAACTTCGAAGCATCCAGTTCTACTAGTCACTAAGATCCGACTATTTCTACAGACGGACGCACGTGACTATATTTAGTCTGCTGTTAACGTTGATCAAGAATTTATATATTGTTGCATACTTGTGCATAACATCATTCTACCCCATTTCAGCGTATTTAATGGGATCAGGGTATAAAAACCTGAAGAAATCTGAACAAGGAAAACTAAAAGTTATGAAAACCATTGATTTACATACATAGCTTTTAAACATGTCACAGTGGAAAAATACTCATCGCCTACCTGTCTCTCTATCTCGTTCTCCAGCTATCCGCTCTCTTCACCTTTGTGTTGCAGTGTGACAGGTAAGAAATGCAGCTTGAAAGTTGAGTGAAAATTTCAATGCACCATCGAGCTGAGTGCGCAGAGATTAAGTCAAATACTTGACAAGTCGCAGGTAACAAGTATGAACTTATAAAGTCATAAGTGTGCTAGTGTGTGTGTTTGCTTATATGCGTGCGTGTGAGTGTGTGTGTGTGTGTGTGTTGGTCTTTTGCAAAAGTGCCGAAAAGTTTTCAAATTATTTTTGGTTATATAATTGGAATTGATAACTTTGGGCACAACGATGCGCGAGACGTTCGAGCAAAAGGGTCCCACAGTGCCAACTCTAACGAGTGCCTAACACACCCACGCACACACACACTCCAACACACAAACTGCACTTGCATTTGTCAATAACAAGCAATTTAACAATTTGGTACACAGACACACAAAAGCGAAATTCTTTCAAAGTTATCATTCAAACTTGAAAATCAATAAAACTTTTGATACAACAGGCTGAAAATAAAATTTTCCCATTCCGACGCTTTTCCAACCTTAACAAACCGAAACACGCCCCATGCCCCATCCCCTTTCGCACCTACCCACCGGGTGGTTCACACGTGATATAAAACTCGTATGAAGTAAAGGAAAACCAAGACGAATCACATTTTCAAACATGAATCAAAATTAGGGCCACCCTTTTAATTTAACATACATATCTACATATATTTGATATTTGTACATACGTACATATATGTAAACCTTTTTTTTTTTGCTTTTTCTGTTTTGTTTCTTTCTTTTTTATCGACTGCCATAACCCACTTAACTTTGTCTATCTGCCTTCGACTTTGACGGCAATGTCGACGATGCTAAAGAAAGTTAATTAAGAAAGTTTGATTTCTTATGGCTAAATAACGCTCGAAAGTTTTACTGACTGACAAATATCGAGAAATGCTGGAAATAAAAATAAAACAAATAATAAATCAGTTGATGAGACTGTCCAACCAATAGATACCCCTTAACCCAATCACTGTTACTTTAGGTAAGGCACTGCCCCTACAAGTTGTGTCTGTAATGCGATCTGATTGATTGTTCCAAGGTTTATACAAGGCTTTACAAAAAAAAAAATTATTTTTACATGAACAATATTTTATTGTTACAAATAAAATAATTTATAAGTAATTAATTGATAAAGTTGTTTATGAGTTTGTGGGAATATTTTAAAAATGTACTGAAAGATTATTATTTCAGGAGACAAATGAATGATACTAAGTAGTATTCAGACAGACGCATAATTAAACTTTTAAGAGTACATATGTATACATTGATTAAATGTAATTTATATGTATCTTTTCTATTACACTTGCCAAGCATGTGCACAACTTGATAATACCCATTTTGAAATATACAACTATACGTTAGAGGGTATAAAAATGATGAAGTTGAGCCTTCCACGGCACACACACAACGATTGTGATAAGCAAACCGAATGGCTGATTGCTCAAAGGGGTTGCCGCGATTGCCTTAACGACTGACGTTTAGTCGTTTGGTATTGGGGCTGGTGGCTGCGGGTGGGGCTGGATCTGGAAAGGCGGTAACACTGCGAATGAGCAATAAAAAGTTTTGTGCTGCTTTTTGTCTGCATCGGTTAAAACAAATCAACAAATATTTGCTTAACATTTATATTTATATGCATTTTATATTACGATTACGAGTAGGATATTTATGAAGTGCAAAGATCCCTTCGATTTCTCCTTATTCAATGTCGTCAAATAAAGTTTGTTTTGCCATTATTTAAAAAAGGCCATATAAATACACAACGATAACCAGTTAGCAGAATAACTGGGTAGACAGATGATTTGCTCTGTAAACAAATTAAAAGAGTGAAATATTTCATTTTATTTTAACAAGGGTACAAGTTTTCTCAGCCAACCCCACCAGACCCTTCAGGCTACGAGCTAAATTCGTTGAAAGGCAATGTTATTTTTAGTTTTGAGTAAATCCACAATCGTAAGTTAGTATTTCAGTTTTTGTTGAGTGTATTTGCTTCTTTTTTTTCTGTTTTTGATATGGCGAACACGTTTCAGCATAGGATGGCGTCTCTAAAGCAGCCTATGCTAATTGGCCCAGCCAGCTGCAAGCAAGCGCCGGCACTGACATCCTTCTCTGTGACTGTTGCTGTTGTTGGCAGTGACGATGTTGCTGGACAGACATTGGCCATTGTGGAAGATGTGGGGCGCAATAAAGGCGCTAAACAATTTAATGACTTCCTGCTAGTTAGGGACTGTACACAGTCACTCTAGTACTCACTTACAATGTCTGCACACAAATACACACACACACACACACATTACTATGTGCCAACAAGAGGAACAATAATAAGACAGCTGTGCGAATGAGTGTTTCCCTTGGTCGACGGCCGCACAAAATGACAACAGGCGTCATTATGCCAGCACAATGATACCCAAAAAAAAAAAGAAAAAAAAAATAATAATAATAATGAAATAAATAAAAAAAAAGTTAATAGGCTTAAGCTTTGTGGTTGCAACTGTTTTTACTGTTACTCACCGTTACATACTCTGTCTAATCTATGATAATAGCTAAACCAAATTGAAATTAATGAATTCTGGATTCATTTTGAATATTCTTAAAATATTTTACAATCTCACGCAAAAGCTTTCCCATGAGGGATTCGGTGCCAAAAAAGTGCACTTAATGCGATGGTCACCGTATTCTCTCTCTCTCTCTTTATATATATATATATATATCTTGCTTTTTATTCAATCTATGTAAGGAAGGGTCCACACGAAGAGATGGACAATACCTTTAAGAGATGGACAATACCTTTTGCCTTTAAGAACACGGTATTCAAATTGAGAGAAAACCAAAATTTATGTTACACTTACTCGCAGTTGGAGAGTGTGTGTTTGGAAGCAAGAATCGTAGAGTGTTCAGCAGGAACATAAAAATTTTAATGTAAATTTCCATTCTATAATTGCTCATACTTGGTCACATTTGCATTTATTAAGAGATGACACTTTTGGCGAGCAGTTGCCAAAGTGCTTAGGGTGCCTTGATTATTCTCGTCGCCTGATGTTTTATGAGTTCCATTTTAATGTTGTTGCTGTTTTTGTCGTTGTTGTTGTTCTACTTCTTCTGTCTCTCCTTCTTCCGCTTGGCATTGTTGTGCAGCTGGTTTTGCAACCGTTTAAATTGCATAACGGAATCCTTAAACATTTTCTTTAAAAGCATCATGCGTTGTTTGATCAGGTGCAAATAACGCCGATGGGACACGCTGAGCTCAAGTAACATCGACATCTAATAGATTATGTTAGCAGCTATCCGTAATGAGTACAAGACAATATTTTATTTTACTTACAAAATGCTTGCTTTCTTTCCAGTAGCAATTCAATCATCAGATCGGAATTGTAAACGTTGATAATTCTCTTTAACATTGTGAGCAAATACCTAATGCGCTGCTTTATGACAAAAATGGGTGCTTTTTGCTGTCAATAATAACGAGAAAACTTCAATGGCATAATTCGTCTCTAATTGGTCAGATTATAAGCAATCTGTAGTGACTCCGAATCTGTATTTAATTTTACGTACATTTTCGCGGTTGCTCATATTAAAAGTTCTGCTCGGGCTGCCAATAGTAAGTAAACAAAATCCCAGTTTTCCAATTTATGCACAGTAATACAAGCACTGACATAACAGTGAATGGCTTATTTTTAGTATTTTATAAATGTTTGACAGGGGTTTTTCCGATTACAAAATACTGTATAATGCTTTTGAATTGCATTGAAAATGTTAAGCTCCGCATTACTTTTCATAAAGTAAAATTGCCGAAGTTGAGTGAGCTCGACTATGTCGAACACTGTACCCAATTGTTAAATATATTATTCTAGTTTTATTGTCATATTTCCTCAAATCTGACCAGGTGTGGGATTGCTCCCATATCGTATGGCCTGTACACGCACTGAAAAAAACTGTGACATCCCATGTGTTTATAAATACATATGTGTGTATGTATCCACGGAATCATAGATTTTGGGGCGCTGCAGAATATTTATCGATTATGATGCCATCCCTTTCTCACATATGCTGGCGCATAATTATGCATAGACAAAATACTTGCATTTGCTGGATAGTAATGAGATCAATATGATAATAAGTTTTGTTCTATATCTTTTGTGTTTCTTATCCGATTTTGAAAATAAAGCTTATATTGCTATCGGAAATCGATACGTATCGATTTTCGCAAAAAGAGGCATATATCGATAAAATGAAAGAAACTATACTTGTGGTATAGGATAACGTATATACCTATTTTGGCGGAGTTGGCTACATCGGCCCGACTACTTTTTTAGGTCGGATGCTTTAGTTTGTCTGTTACATAAATTAGCAAAAAACCATTATATCCTTTTTACTTAGGGTATACAAATAATTATGGAAATTTGTTTGAATAATATATTAAAAAATAGCAGATTATTATCCTTTCACAAAGAAAAACTGTTTTAAAAAAATTTGCAAAATCCATAGGCCCTAGATTTGTACCGCTTACACTGTTTTTATATTCCATTTTTTTCCGGCAATTTGAATACATCTGTCGTGCGTCAGTTTTGCGGAATATTTTATGGCATTTAATTTTATAAAATGAAACACAAATGCAAACGACAGGCGACAAGACCCTAAGACGGCACACAGCTACACAGCAAGAGCTATACAACAGGATTGGGTGATGAGAGTTGAGAGTTGACAAGGTTGGGACATTGGCAGAACCGAATAGAATCATCCAGCAACAAATACATCAAGTTCTTACTAATACCATGGTATAGCTACATATATAAAGTGCTGAAATGGCGACTACTCCGAAACAGCTCCCAATATTTTTGACAGCCGAATTTTTACTGAAATCCACACTTTTAATTCACAGTTAACTTGCGTCGAGCTCGAGATTTGTTTGTGCACACGAAATAAATAACTGCAATATATCTTTGCCCGGTCTCTGGTGAAAAATAATAATAATATGTATAAACTCAGCGAAATTTAATTAAAGGCGCAACTTTTTCCTTATAATAATTAAAATATAATTTGTATAAAATTGAATGTTACACATTATAAAATTTAAGTAAATAAACGTAAAAATTAAATTGTAAACATTAGCCAAAACTTTTTATGTAAAAAAATCGCGAGATGTTTCACAGCTTTTTATTTATTTATTTCTTTATAAAAAGTTTTCATCTGAGAACTATACTTAGAAAGGTTTGCTTCGCTTTAGAGAACGATCGATAAGCGCTTCCGAACGCTGTTAAAAGCTTTGGTAGGAGGCAAAGGACGTGGCGCTGAAAATTGGCAAAATAAAGCCAAAAACAAAACGATGACTGAACAAATTCATTAGCGCAACATATAACGGCAGCCGCATTTATGGAAGCAAGTGCGAAGTAACTCGTAATCATAGATAAATGTCGATACATGCTCAAAAATTGACATGCGTTTTTAATTTGCTCAAAACTTAGACAAATAGCAACCACTTTAACTATGTCACATAACATAAGTCAACAACATTTTACCCTGTCTGTGTGGTGTTGCTATGGTAATGAAACAAATCAATAAAACGCCTGCTTTTTCAAAATCTCTTTCTATATATTCGCCGTCATTGCCTAGCCAATTTGCTCGGTAGAGCTGTTTAACATATGTGATAATTTGAAAACCTCTTAAAAATATATTATTTTAAAATTATGTGACAGTAATATCTTCAATAAACATATTTACAAATTATGTATTATAGTTATGTGATAAACTGTTCGATAAATGAATTAAAGTGTGAACTAATGCTGAGAATGTTAATCGGAAATGTGGTGAGAGTCGCTGGGCGGTGAGCGGTAAGCAGTGGGCTGCGAAACATGCCACACGCTGTGAAAGTGGCGAAAGTGCCTCTAGTTGGTTGTTTGTCGGTTATCCGCATCTCATTTTTAAAACTTTCAGCTAAGAATTTCGGAAGACTCATTTAGAAGCTCAACCTGACCACGATTCAAGTAAAACTTTATGCAATAATAGCTCTGGGCAAGAGCCTGAGACATTGGCCAGGCCAGTAGCAATGTATAGATAGCTACCCCGTTGAGCATATTATACCTAACATATGTTGCCCAACGTTATGAAAACGGAGAGAAAAAAGGCCACAACATTAGCAGCAGCATAACTCCAGGACACAACTGCACAAGCTGGCCAATAGCACAGCGTGAAACTATGCAATCGGCGTGTTAGGTGTACTGCAGTAATTCGCACTCTAACCGACACTGGCTCTCACACCAACAGACTTCGAGCAAATTCAACTTGAAATTACTATTTCGGCTCTCGCCTAGCACCTGCAAGAAACAGATTAAGTACCATCTTATCTCAGTTAGTTATTGCGCAATGTCTGAGTGAGGCCTCTGGGTGGGGCCTTTTTTGATCATGTGTCTCAACACTGGGAGCATACAATGGGTCAAGCATTCAAAAGTCGTCTTAATCTGACCAAATCCAATCTAACAGATGCATTAGCATAAGGATTGCAACAGTAGCGATGCATGCAACAAATTAATTTTTTTTTTATGCTAGCGCAGTCAGCACGCCTACTACCAGCCCCCTTTCCTTAACCGCCTACGTGTCTATTGAACAGTGCCCCGTCTGTTTACCTAGCTTGACATGCCACGTTGTGGATGAAGCAGAGCGCAAAATTTTTTTTTTTGCTTCCCTGCTTTAACTTCTAATAAAATTCCATGTTGTACGATTAATTCAACAAAATATATATTCGTAACAATATGTATACGTAAGATGTGTATATCGGGTGTATCATATAAATCAACTAACCAGATCGTCCTGTGTGAGTGTGGGCGTGGCACGAAACTTTTTGGCGATTGTATGCCGTTGTAGTATTTCCATTTGTTTGGCAGATTGTTCCTATGTTGGATAATAAATAAAAACTTGCAGTATTTATAATATACATTTTCGACTAATTAGTTAATTATGCGTCAATATTTTATTAGTTTTCATAAAAGTGTCGATGATGTTATATATTTATTTATCTCTTAAATATTAAAACAAATATATTTTTGCATACATTTGCACGTAAGAGGTCGCTACTTTCAATAGTTAGTACTGAATTAGTACGGCTTTTGTTTTCCCAAATTATTTTCCCATTTATTCATTCATTTTATGTGAAACATTGTCATTTTTTGCTAAATAGTTTTAAGAGGTCCACTTAATAGTAGAAAAATACGGAGAAGAAAAAAAAAGATAATAATAAAATCTTGTTTTTATTTATTATTTTTTGTTATTTCCAAAACATTTTTTATTTTATATACATTTAGATTTTATGTTATATATTGGATTTATTACTTAGCGATATACATTGGTATGTTTGCGCTAACTTTAATTTTAATTTTAATTGTAGTTAAACTTATGTTTACCAGCGCATCATGTGTTTTTCTTCCACCGCTGGCTGCAACCGAGTGTCTCGATGCCGAACAGATATCGATACTTGACTCGATACTCGACTCTTGATCGGGGCAATGGCAACTAGGTTGTCAGATAGCTTTGACCGCTTATTGTTTGTTTTTCTCCTATACGAAATATATATATAATAGTGTAATAGATAGTTTTTAAATACAATTTCAATAATAGGCATTTTTCCATGTCCATACTTTATTTAATTTACTATATTATATAAGTATTTAGTAGTCCTCCTTCACCCTCCAGCTAATGTTTTAATAAATAGCTTTAAAATACAATTTCATTTATGTATTGTAGGATGCTAATCAATAATTTTTAAGAGCTTAAAAACATAACATTGTCATAAATATAGCGTAAAAACTAATTTAGTTCCAGCAATTTTATAAGACGTTATAAGCTTAATATCGATATTGTATATTATTTTTTTGATTGGTCACACTACAAAAAATCATCCTAATAACATTCATGCAGGCGCATGTTTCTGCAATGATTTGAACAGCCTATTGTAATAAGGAATAGCAAAGATAGCATCATGCTGAAAATCTGCACAGCCAGCAATTAAAACGGCCCAACAAAGGAGCTCTGCGGTGGTTTGGGTGGCTGTGTGGGTGGGTGGCTGGTGGTCGATTTCCGACTTGTCTAACTTGTCGGTCAGAAGGAAGCAGTTTGCCAAACAATTGCAAATCAAAACATTGCACTTACTCACAAATGAGCGCACAAAGCATCAAGAAGCACTAAACAAATCGTGCGAAAGAGCCAAAAGCCAAATGCAAGGGCCAAAAGAGAGACGAACATCAGGCGGATAAAGGACAGAGGCAAATGTCCTTTTCGATGTCATTACGAACGTATCCAATCATTTGAGTCACAGCTGGCAAACATAACACATAGATGACCACTTTTATACAGAGCACACTTGCACGACTTGCGTCGCTTCGTTCGCCAGTTGGAGTGCAGTGCTGCAAACTGTTGTGCTGGCCTTAACAATGACATCACTTGGCTCTAACTGTGGGAATAAGTAATTCAAGATCCGAACAGTATTCTTGGTTATGGTTGTTGTTTGTTTTTTTGTTGCAACGTCTACGTTAACAAAAAGTCGAATTGCTTTAAGCAGCGCCAGTGCCAACATATAGTTTATATCTATGTATGTCTGGGCCCCTCAGTATAATTCGCTTGCCAACTGCATTTTAGCTGAAAGTGAACGCGCTTACCCAGTTGTTGTTTTAAGGCCAGCCAGAAAATACACGTACAACTTCCAACACATGTTATATACACACACACACACACACACACACATACACGTAGAAACATCCATTCAATTTAGTGTAGACGTCAGCACAGTGGTCCTGGCAGCCTCCAGGCTAACGGCGCTTTCTGCATTCTGTAGCCAGTGCAAGCCAAACACAAATTCATCTAAATTGCAAGTCAACCGACCATCAGACGGCAACGAGATGCTCAAAACTGTTGAGCAATGTGCAATATACAATGTGACCTGCTTGCCAAGGCTATGGTAAGCTATCGCTTTCCTTATCCTTGATTTAGCTACAGCTCCTGCTTTCAGCTTTGGCTTTAACTGCAGCTCTCGCCGCCTGGAATGCGACCTGTGCCTTGCAATTCTTTATAAATACTTCCTCTCTTTCAATCTCCCTCTCCCTCTCTCTCTCTCTCTCTCTCTCTATCTATCTATCTCTCTCTCTTTCTCTGTATCGAATTTTCTTTGAGACGACTATATCTGGGAATGTCATACAAATTGCCGGCTGCCCTCCTTTGCCTGCTGCTTTATTATGTACTCGCAATGCATGTAAGAGGTATAAATGGCCATGGGGGCAGAGAAAGTGGTGCACTCTGACATAAATAATAAGCTAAAGAACGCACAAAATTTATGTATGACGATACTCATTGTGGTATCGTCAATGTGCAACGTCAATAACAACTGTAAAAGTTTCAAAATTTAATTATTTGTTTATCTCTATTTCATATACAAACACTTGCTGATCTCTCAACTCTACTGTTCTGATTGAACCAGTTATATGTATGTATTATAGCCATTCCTACACTACCTATATAGATTTTGTCTACTTAGTACTTATACATGCGATTATTTTTTGAATATGAATCATACGAATAATTTATGGAAATTTGAAATTTAAGCTACATAATTCCTTAGGTATGTATGGACATACCTTTGGTTAAACTGGGAAATGTAGCTGCAGTTACTGAATACGAGTGCCATACATATGCACATACAAACATACATATATTATATATACGCGAAACGTATTTCAAGCTCGTCTGCACGGGGTCCAACTAAATAATCTTTCTGTAAAGTTTTCTATGTGCCACTTGCGCAAAAGTTAGCAGCTTTAGCACACAGCGAACCACCACCAGGCACTGAACCACCAACTCTGACTGACCCTCACTCCAAAAAATAAAATGAAAAAGAAGAGAAGAGAAAGAGATGGCAATACGCGATAAAGCTGACGATAGCAATGGCAACCACCCACCGTGCGTGTAGATTCCACCGATTGCTGCCGCATGCATGCAGGTTATAAGTTGCCAAGAGCAACAGCAACAACAAGAGCTGCTTTGTTTGTAGGTTACGTTTCCAGGCCCGAAACCAGATATGTTTTATGGAGAGAGTAAATGCTATTTGCCTAAGTAGCGTTGACCTGCCACGCAGTTCACATACTTGTGCGGGTCGAACACTAGAAAGATGCAGTTTCGAAAATAACTGTATATGAATTGAACAGTAACTCAGCACTCATATCTCATAACTCAATAATGCTCCAGTAAATTCCGTTAAAACTGTACGGGATTGCGAAAACCAAAGGTGAGGATCGCGTTGCGTTGGTAAAGCTACTTAGGTTGAGATTAAAAAAAATGATATGCTCTTTGGTTTACTCAGATATGGATGTACGTAAACATACATTAAAATAATGTACAACCTTTTCATAGATGATTTTGCTGAAATAGCTCGAGCTCGAAACTGGATTGGCGTTATCTTAAGCCGACGTATCTTTAATATATGCATCAAGAGTTTATGAAATATTTTTCGCATTTCTAGACAGACACCTATAATATATTAAGTAAATAAACACATTAAATAATATAACTCGATTTACAAAGTAGATAATTAGCCAATTATAGAAAAATGTATAAAAGAAGCTAACATTATTTCGAAAATCGTCTGTTATTTAATTATAGAAAATTTAGTTTCAGCTGCTTATTTCTAAGTCGCTGGGAATTATTTAGTACAATAAAATAATTTAAAGACAATTGAATTACATTTTCATAGCATTGATGAAGGTCTTTCAAATTAGTAAATATTGCTGAAAAACTGTGGGAGATACAATAAACGATTTTTGTACCGATATTTAAAATATTGCATATTCATAATAACATGGATCAGGATTGAAGAATTTGTTAATGTTGATGTTAGTTGCTGTAAGGCTGAAATACTCCCAGTTTGGTAAGCTTAAAGTCGAAAGGCAATATGCAAATAGCAAAGCGCATCAGAATATCAAAATTATATATATATCTATTATATTATCTATATCTATTTTTTAGAAAACTACGGTGTGACATTAAAACATTGGGACAGTAGGACAAGGAAACGTTTGGGAATGGATGTGGTCATAACATTTACGCATAATAAGATTTATACACGCATCTCTGCCTGATTATTCTCTTTTCATTTTGATGAGTTATGAGTATTTTTAACATAACTTTTTGTGATTTTTTTGAGTTGGAATTTTTAATTTGTACATGCATTCATGAAGTAAACTTTAAATATATATACTTCCAAATATTTGACTGATCCTTTAGCTGTTGCCTTCTTTAAAATGTCCCCCCTCATGCAGCGCCTGTCATTTCGTTTTATTACATTTCATTATTGTCCTTATTGTTGCTATTATGCTTTTGTCCAATATTTACATGTACCTTTTTTAGTTGCAGCCTCTCCAGTTCCCGCTGTGTCATTGTCCTGACACTTGTTTTTGTCCGCTGTCGTTGACGGTTGCCATTATTGTGTTGTTGTTATTGTTACTGCTGGTATTAATGACATTTATTAATTGCTATGTAAATATCTCAAAGTCGCTTTTAATACGAATTAGAATTCAAACCGACAACGCAGCCGCTCGCCAAACGAGCCAATTGAATTTGAATAGCTGGCCGACTCTGTCCCTCTCTCTCTCTCTCTCTCTCTCTCTCTCTTTCTCTCTCTCTCTCTCTCTCTTTCTGTATCTCTCTATATCTCGTTAGAACAACAACTAATTACTTTGAGCGCTTGGACAATGATGAGATTTTAATTCAAGAATCTTAAAGTCACTTGTGAATGGCAGAGAGAGCCAAACATTAAATCATATGAATGCGTACTTTCCGCTATTCATTTCAACTGAATATTTCCACATTTTCAACATTTACGCATATTTATGTTTTATTTATATTGTACTCAACATAAATGTCATCTCAGTTACACTGGATGGCAATCCCAACATTGCTAAGCTTGTAAATCTCTTTTTAATTGCTTTTGACCACAAACAAATAGCAACAAAAACTTGACATCAACAACAACAACATCGACAGAGATAGCGACAGGAGGAGGGACTGGGAGACGGACACGGAGAGGGACAGGGAGTGGGTTACGAGAAGGGTAACCACTGCAAAAGATTCAAAGACCTTTCTAGACCCCAAAAACCGCACCAAAACTAAAATGCAACTGGCAGTGCAACAGCACCCGCTGCAGCAGCCCATTTAGCTGTACAAATTGTTTAAATATATAGCAACAGACACACACACTCGCACACATATATTTCCATACTGGAATGTGTCTCCCTAGGAGCAGCATTAGAGCCAAGCCGAGAATACTAGCTACGCCGAGTCGAGCGGAGGCTACAGTCACAGTCAATTATACAAATTGCATTTGTGTTGCACACACAGGCGTACACACGCAAGCACACACACAGATACATACGCAGACGCAGTCACAGACACACGTCGAACATTTTGTGTTGCCATTTGGCAACATGTTAGCCGCCATTTCCGGTCGGCCCATAGACAAGCTGTGACACAATGCAAAAGTGGCCCGCACGTCACGCCGAACGCACAAATCTACATATTCCTCTCAATCCCCCTCTCATTCACACACACACAAGTTCGCTTTAGTCTATCTCTCTCTTTTTCTCTCTCTCTCTCTCTCTCTCTCTGTATCTCTACTTATATATATCCATGTATCTTGTGTGGGCATGACATGTGCTACTAGATGTGCGAAAATTTGTTTTGCTCGCAAATGATGATTGAAACACAAAGAGGCTGAATCTTAATTGAAAGCCAATGGAGCGCACATGAAACGGACATTCATTTTAGTTGGCATTTGCACTTTAATATTATTTGATTGCTGCTGTTGAAGCCCTCCAATCATATGCACTGCTAAACGTTCCACGTATCATTTTTATATTCATTTCTCTTTAATCATCATCTTGCTCTCACTCTCATTCTCTCCCGCTATTTCTCTCTACTTCACTCTTAGGCTTTTGCTACAATTCCATTGACGGAATACTCTACCACAGAACGCCACAGATACCCCATTGCCAATATCAAAAAGAAGCTCAAATTAAAAATAAAAGAAGTGCAAGAAAATTACTTAAGCTAATAAAACCATTGATTTATCACACAAAAAAAGAACAACAAATTCTTATTATCAAATTTTATTCAAAAGCTTCTTACTTATATTCCTTCAATAGTTTTTGTGGATTTATCTGCAAAAAAGTTTTCAAATTTCCAAATACACTAAAACGGTTAATTCCAATAAAAGTCAGAACTATTCAGAATTTCAAATAAATGATTTGCCTTGCTACCAACCAATATTCATTTGTTGAGGCTGACATAATAAGGTCAGAAGAATAGTTGATACGACCATATTCAGGTGGAGTGGAACAAGTGTCAGTTGCTCAGCATTCATATGGATGATGGTGACTGTGGAGCAAGCTTCTCTTTTACTATACCCACACACCTCACACTTCAAAGTTCTTATCGCATGGATTAAAAGTTTGCGTTCAATGAGACTAGCAGAGTTGGTTGACGGGTTGCGCTTGGCTTTGGCTACTAGATACTGGGCAGTGGGTGCTGGATGCATGGTGCTGGGCATTGGGTTCTGAAAATTGGACTTCGTCTTGAAGCTGGCCTCAGATTCTTTTTGCCTAGTTCATCTTATAATTAATTCACAGGCTGTGCAAAGTTTTGCGACGCAACTGCAGGCGGCTACCACTTGGGTCTAGTTCCACACAAATGAAAATGCCGGCATGAAGCGAGTAAAAAAATTATAGTAGAAAAAAAAAACTCGGCTCAAGAAAAATCAGCAGGAAGCACTTGCAACTATGTGGCACAACGCAAAACTTTTCTTATACAAAATTATGGAAAAGTTTTATTCCCATGCATAACAGCGACGCACACAATATCACAAACACTCAGACACAGACACTTGTATTTATTTGCAACGTATTTTTTTATACCACTCGCATCACCATGTATGTCTGTATGTATATGGTTTACTTACATTGCCCAACTTTTTTGTACAGTGTGTGTGCAAGGGCGCATATATTTATTTAGTTTTGTTAGCGCGCTAAAAGTTTTCCAACTTGCTGAAAACGGCGTAAAATTGGCACGTCAAAAACCGGAAATTTAAGAATCTACTCACAAACCCACAAACGCACACACACACGCACACAAACACACACACATATGCACGCACGTAGAAAATACATTTGCAGGAGCCATGCAGTTTTGACATACTCAATGCTGTCATACCCATCAATTTTCTTCTTCTTAATACGCTTCTTAAGTAATTTTTAAGCACATTTAGTAGTCAGCATAATGAGATGAGCTATCAGAAAAACTCAGATTTACAAATAATCCAATCAGCAACTTCAATGAAATGCAACTATACTATATGAAGTCTAAAACATAGAAATGATATAAGAACATCATGATTGATACACAGCATTTCCAATCCATCCGAGCGACGGATTGAATCTGTCCAAAACATAAAATAATTATGCAGTAATACCAAAGAACGACAGTATGTGATATGAAAGCTTTTTTGACGACTTGATTATGGATTGGCAATTGCAATGAATTCGTATTCACAATTTGTTCTCATATGTACTCGAGATTATGCTCGGTAATTGGGATGAAGCAGACTTGAGATTAGTTGAAATATAGGCAAAGTATCAATAACAATGTTATCTGCCCACAAAACTTAACCTGTTTCGACTAATCGAAATGGCGTTGCGAAAGTTGCTAAACGTTAGCCAGTTTATTTAATTACATATATTTACTGGCCCCAAACAGGTCATCGGACAGAATGAGATTGAAATTAACGAGCAGCCGTTAATGACCCTGTCCGGTCCTGCCATCAAAGCCAATAAAATGCCCCGCAGGTGGGTGGGGAGGGGGGGGGGGGGCGTGGTAGATGGAGTTGAGGCGGTGGACAATCGAACAGACGAACATTCGAAAAAGCGGGGCAGGCTAGTGATGTATGGTGGGCGGTGGTGGATTGGACTGGTGTTACCAGTGCTGGTCAGTCTCTATCTGTGGGGTCAAATCGAGTTCAATAATTTTAATAGGATTCACACTGAATGCGTCGCAAGCAAGCAATGGTGAGATGGACTTTATTAACTAGCTATGCTATCCAGTTCTCTATTTTGCTGTCCTGTTGTGTTGGGTCCTGAGCGATTGGCGACGTGTATACGATAATCAAGTAATTTCCATTATGCCAGATCTTGCCGGCGCTTGCACCTAGGGGCCATAAAATCGGCGCTAAATTGCGATTGTGTCGCGACTGTGAGACACCGATATGACTACACTTACACACGCACACACACACACATACAGAAAGCCAAGCATAGAAGCGGGCATACACATTACGCATACGACGCGACGCACACAAAAGCAAATCGAATTGCGAATTGGTTGCGATAAAGCAGCAACACATTCAAAGTGAAGCCACACAAGGCTGTTGTTGTTGTTGTTTCTCTTGTTTATATTGTTGCTGTAGTTGTTGTTGTTGTTGTTGTTGTTGCTCTTACTGGTTTTGACTATTTATTGAGCAAAGCATTTCATTGTGCTGCCGTTCACTTGGCTTTGCTTTTAGACAACTTTTTCAGTGCTTTTCGCTGTGTGCTTTTAAGGAGCACACGATAATGGCCACTGATGCATGTGTTCGGTTGTGTGTATGTGTGTGTGTGTGTGTGTGTGTGTGTGTGTGTGTGTGTGTGTGTGTATTTGAAACTGTATCACTGTATCCCTCCCTCGCTATCTACTGCTTTGTGTCAGCACTTTGTGACAACAATGTGCTTGTGGGGCTAACCTAACGCTCCTTGGCCCACCGATAATGGCGAAGGAAACGGAAGCGACATACTTACTTAGACGACGCTTTAGATGGAGGCCGCATGCTGAATGACCAAGAGCAGCAGCAGGAGGAAGAGAAGCAGCAGAAGCTGGAGCAGCAGCACCACCACTCATTGTTTGTAGTGCAGAAGAGCAATTTGTGCTAAGTATGCGCGGCCAACGCAATTGCTCTGCCGGCTTGGGTGGATTTCGAACATTCCGCAATGAAGCAATGGTCACAGTATCAAAGTGCCAGTACTTTTCAATGTCAATACTAGCTGAATGTAAATGTCAATACAAACATCAGAGTACCAGCTACCAAAGTAGCAGTATAAAACACAGCAGTACTATGATGACAGTTCCGACTCAACGCTAGTTGTGTTAATATTAATGGCTGATACATATTTTTAATGTCAACTCTGTTTATATTTACATACATATATTGTGATTATAATAAATACTTCAGTTATTAAGACAAAAGTCTTTTAAATGTATTAAATTACACTGTTTCAATGATTATTGCAATAGTGCAAGTAACAATTGCTTCTTGGCTGTCGAATCTAACCAACTGCGTAATACTCTGATAGTTTGACCAACGTAATTTTAGCTTATAACATAAACTGATAAAATCTTATCGGTGGTAGGGATGGGGCTGATCAAAAGTCAGGGGCCTTGGAAAACATTAAGTAATCTAACTTTCGAATTTCATTACGCCAGCTCTGAAACTGCAGGAGGATAGGATTTCACAATATTTATGGCGTGGTTGGTTAATACATGTTCGATCGGTTTTAAGCTTATATTCAAAACGATAAAATTCACAAGACTGACAAAAATACAGATTATAATCTAAAAAAATTCAAAGACAAAAAAAAAAACAATTGCCTGGATCTAGTAGGCCACAGCTAGTTTTAAATTGAAAACTGTGTAAGCCATAATAATTTCATATTTTCAGCAATATGCGATTCGCTAGTCTCACAACAAAAGGACCGGAGTAAAAGTAGTCGCGTATTGGGAGAGAAGAGAAAGTAAGTGTATTTGCTCATCAATTGTCATTTGTTGTTGTGGGAGCGTGCGTGTGTAAACAGTTAATTGTTAGGTGTATATATCAAAATGGTCGGCTAGCATGCTCTCGCTCGCACTCTCGACATTACTTGCTTCTTCTTCGCTCCTCCTCGCACTGCCGCTGCTGTCGTCGCCAAATTGAGTCATTAGCAGATATATACTCGTAAAACGAAATGGTCACACAGCTCATTGGCACGTTCCGAGCGTCAATGATGACGTTGACATAGCCGCTGTTTTATAAACACATATGCGCATTACGCATACGCACACATAACACACACTCACATACTCACACACACTCACACACACTCACACACACACACACACACACACACCCCCTCCACCATTTTCCACTTAACCGCACTGCTTAGTTGTTCGGCGAGCAACAGCCAAAAAAGAGCATCCAACGATAAGAGCAAGAAATAAGTCCAGAATAATGCCAGTGTTGCCAGCTAGTTAGCTTTTATGTTAGACCATCAACTGGTTGCCTTTTAATTGTAATGCCAGCAACAGAGTCTTTTTATGTCGGTTCTTCGTTTCATATGTGCACATCTTACTTTATTGTCTTAGTTCTTCACTTTAAACTCATTTGTAAGCCTCACTAAAGAAAACTCAGTTGATAAATATCTCTAAAAATACAGAAAATATGAGAAAATATATATATTTTTATAACCTGAATTGCTTGCAAAGGGGAGAACGAGACTTAAGTTTTGGAAAATAAGTTCTTGTATACCATACTCAATCCATTAGGTTCACCATTTTTATACCCTGATCCCACCTAAAAATGGGTAAAAAGGGTATAATGGTTTTGTGCGAATGTATGCAACAGGCAGATGGAAATATCTCCGACCCCACAAAGTATATATATTCTTGATCAGGATCAACAGTCGAGTCGATATAGCCATGTTCGTCTGTCTATCCGTCCGTCCGTCTGTATGAACACGCAGATCTCAGAGACTGGAAGAGCTAGAGACTTCAAATTTGGAACAAAGGTTCTCGTATACCAGCAGCAGATCAAGTTTGCGTTATTTTATCGATAACTACCTCCGTTTATCGAATATCAGTTCACTCGACTACAGCACTCTTACTTGTTATTTCTGTGTACTGTAATCAAAGATATTACCCACAAAAAAATATTACGATAGATATTTGGGTTTCTTAAAGCGCCTGAATATTTTTGGAGTATTTTCGACCTACTGCAAGAAAGAAAAAGGTTGTGTCAAGGTGCCATTTATTAAGTTTGCCATTCCAAAAAGAAAGGATCGGCGCTGAAAAAGATATTCTTTTACAACGCCAACCAATTTGGCAATTGCGCGAAGCTCATTTCCGATAAGAAGCCATATTGTGGGAAGTGGGGCAATGTTTAATGGGATAATTGGAGGGGCAGGTGAATGCGACACTGATGCACAATATAAGCTTTTGGCATTGTGCACCTGGTCAAGCAAAATGGTTAAGTTTATTTGCGTGCGACAGGTTAAAAACAGGAAAGCAGGGGACGCAGAGGAAGCAGAGAAGAGAAAGCAGAGAGAGCTCACAATTCAACATGTGGTGAGTGTGCGCCGCTAGTGCTGCTATGGTGGTTTCATGTGTGGCATTTAAGAGAGCCGCTGCATTGCCAAGAGAATCAGAGTCAAAGTCAAAGTCAGAGACAGAGACAGAGACAGCGTCAAAATCGTTATGCAAATACTGATCCACCAAAAACGACAACACCAACAACAACAACGACGGCGACGATAGCAACGAAAGCAACAGCAACTTAAGTAAACTGTCTGAAAGCGTTTACTGTTGTTTAACGCATCGCATAACTCAGAACGTTCGTTAGCCAAGCAAGCAAAACAGTCGCGATAGTGGCGCGTCCAGCGAGCATTAAATGACTGCCTGACTGACTCGCTGACTGCCTGACTAACACAACCACTCACATACAAGCACACACGCATACAAAAAATATATACTCAGAGCAAACGACCCACGCACTTGGGCGCGCCTTGTAGTATACTTTGATAACTTTGAAGTGCACTTGCAATGGGTGTGTAGCTGCTGCTGTTGCTGTGCTTGTTATTGTTATTGTTCTTGTTCTTGTTCTTGCTTTTGCTGTGGCTGCTTCCACTACCCGCTTTGACTTGTCAAAAAAAAAATACCATTTGTCAGCCTCGAGCTCTACACGCGTCTATACGTGTTGCAGAAACAACAAGGGTCATTCGTTATAAGAGTACTCTTTGACGTTTTGGTCAGACGGGGAGTTGCAAGGGTCCCATATGTAGGTAATCGTGTGCCGCAAGTTGGCAGCACACATTTAACATAAGAATGAAGTCAAATGTTGACAAAGCCACGAGTGTTGCCAAGAGAGACATTCTCTTTTCATAATATGTTTCACAAATATTTTAAGTAATTATGAACTTGTAAGCCCATATATCCATGCGCATACATATAACTAGATACTTAAATAAAATGAAAATAAGCATCAATAAAAACAAGTATGAATACTTAATTTGATTGAAATTGACTGTGTCATATCCTGTACCCAGTTGCTATATACATATATTATTCTAGTCTTATTATCATATTTGCTCAAATCTAACCAGGTACTGAAAAAACTATGGCATCAGAAGTCCGAGCCAAGATCATCGGCTTGTCATTAACATACATACATATGTGTGTGTATGAATCCACGGAATCATAGATTTTGGGGCGCTGCAGAATAATTATCGACTATCATGTCATCCCTTTCTCACACATGCAAGCGCATATGCATAGAGATAAATCTTGCATCTGCTGAATAGTAGAGTAGCATGGCTAAGTCAACTGTTGATCCAGTCAATGAAAAAATAAACTTTTGGGATCGTAGATGCTTTATTCTGCCTGTTACATGCATTTGCACAAAACCATTAAATACATCTTACCAATTTTTAATGGGTTCTGGGTATAATAATAATAATAATTCAGTTGCCTTTCCACGGAGAGATATTATAATGTTTGCTTGTGGGATAATTAATTAGGCATATTTATATTGTTTCCGAAATAAGCCGAGGTCCATAAGGAAGTCAGAAAGCAAAATGATATTAAATTCAATGTGCTGCTATTTATTTATATGGCTTAAGGATTCATGTGAAAATTAATCAGCGGCTTGTTTTATTGATATGGTTTTCACTTTTCTGATATGTTTTAATTAATAACAGTTCTGTAAGCACTTAAGCAACAATTAAACTCTAAAGACCTATTTAAAACAAGTGCGAACAAGTGATGATGTTTAAAAACATTTTTCAACAATATTTATTTAACAGTGCCCTTTAACTGCTAGTTAGATAAAATAATCGGCGTGTTAATTGTTAAAGATGTCAACAACATAATTAAAATTGCATGCATTTCACTTCAGCTCACAACTTCAAGACCAATATACGGCAATCCTTTCTTGTTATTGTTGTAGTTGCTGCTGTTGTTCTTGCCATTGGCGGTTGGTTGATAATGTGAAAGCGTTTGCTCGCATTGTTGGAGTTGTATTTCCGGCAACTACAGAAAATTAAGTAGCTGTGCTTTAAACCAATCCCACACAATAATTCCTGTCATTGCCAGTCGTACGTACATACATACGCAAAAACCAACCCTTTGGCGTCAACAACAACAACAGCGGCAGCAACACAAAGAATAATAAAAAGTTAAAGCGTTCGCTGTTGCTGTTGACATTTCTTGGCCAACCACACAGAGATGCGCATCGTATGCGTAATGGAGGTTTTATAATTATATTGCATACCTCAGGGCGCACAGCGTAATAAGTACGTACTATTGTCTACTTAGTGGTAACACGTAATTACACAAGACGAGTGCCAATTTCCGGTTAACAAATAACACACAAAATTAACAACAACATCAAAAAGCACATAATTAAAACAACAACCCAAAAAAAACACTGAGATTATTGCAGCTCATCTTTATGCAAGTATTTTTTTTTTTTTAATATTTATTTGTTGCAGTGCAAGGAGGGCCAAGCTGAATTGAATGGCAGACAGCCAACAACAGCAACGCCTGCAACAGCACCAACAACTACAATAACAATAGTGAGTGTACGCGGGAGTGTGAGGGTGTGTGCATGGATGTGTGTGTGTGTGTGTGTGTGTGTGTGTGTCGGCGTGGTTGCTGATAAAGGCAAAATAGCAGGCACCAAAGCTTGGACTTAATTTTGCCAGCCACAAGAACTTCATTTGCGTATGGGAGCACCCATCGTCACAACGTGAATATCAGTCGGCACACATCAACACCCACAAACACACACGCACACAAGCCTGGCTGCACATTTGGTTGGGTCGCTTTACGTTTGCATATGAGTCTGGCACTCGCTGCTGCTCATTTTAATAATATTAATAATATTAAAAGGTAAATATCACATGTCAGTGCAGCTGGCATTGATCTATGGTAAGGCCATGTACATATATGATGACAGACACACACACACACACACACACACATATATATATATACATACTCCAGCCAGTTGTCAGAGTAAAACAATGCCGTGCTTGGTGCAAATATGCATTTGAGAGAACTTCGCATTTCATTTAAGTTCATCCCATATTTATCATAAACTGAATTCCGAGCGATTGTTGAGTCTACTTCACTTCATCCCCATGCTCTATTTTATATCCTTGCAGAGGGTATTGTGACTTTGACATAAAGGATGTAACGCTTTGAAAGAGACTAGTCCAATAAGTAGAATACACATTTTTATCAATATCACGTCTGAAACTTGAAACAATAACTCTCAAGATGATTTCTTGTATGAGCATTTTTACATATACATATTTCCCAATACTTTGAAAGCTTTGCCAAATAATTATCAAAATCGCATCAAATGTTATACATGACAATCCCAAGAAAAAATGCTCAGATTGTAAATTGAAATGTGAGTTCCCTCTATAAGGGTATTAAATCCTCCCAACTATCGAGTTTAATTTGATTGAGGATTCCAACCAGAGGAAGCATAACCAACATTACAAAAAAGTTGTAATCCGCAAATGTGTATGGAAATTCACATGAATTAACTAAGTAATCAATTACAATAGATATGCTACAAACGTTCATTAAGTAAGCAAGAAATCATAAGGAGCTTAAGATACAGCTGGAGTCAATACCATGACTGTACTTAAAGTTAAACTTAAAGCTATCAGCAAGCATTGTGTCTTATCATTAAGTAACTCCAAGATGATTAATTTTATCACAAAATAATAGTTTAACTTAGCTAAACATATTTTTAAGAGTTTGCCATTGAACTATCGCATGAGTGAAGGCACCTTTTTGTTATTATTTATTGTTTTTCACACTTTAACTCTAATATAATAGAAACGAAAAATTATATTTTTATGTTCGTATTATTAGTTGATTGGCATAAGTTGAATATATTATTCAGTATCTTAGGCGATGGGTTCAATGTGTGCAGATACCCTTCGACTATCAAATATACGGCAGAGTCTGTCTGATTCAAATCAAGTTGAAATTGTCTTGTGTGTGTATTTGGCCAACAATTGGGAATTTATGTAGCTTATTATCTTAAGACCACTGCCTAATGGAACTAATCACTATTGCTGAAGCGCAACAATCATGACATATGATATTGCTTATTGGCCATGTACTTTCAGCATAAACTGAATACAATTTGCTTAATTGAATTTATGAAATATTCTCGCAGAACTCACGCTTCAAGTGTTGATGGAAATGCTGGTGTCATTAAACACTTAAAGGCCCTTAAACTGTGTCAGGGAGGCAACATAGTGAGCAGTAAAGCGACAGCGGTTCGGCGGTTTTGGCGGTTTTCTGGCTCTGTGTTGCCATAAAACCACTAAAGCACAAACTGTCAATCATGAGCATTGGAACACGAAATGCCAACGAAAACAATTAAGCATGATTACAGCAAGTGTAACAAGCAACAAGCAACAACATCAATTAGATATTTATGTAAATTATATACACGAATCGGGTAACAGCCAGCCCGGCGAAAGGAGTGCGAAACGCTGCCACAATCAGGCAGCAGACAGATGATGAGTCCCAGACCGCATTTGCATAAGTTGCCAGGAACAATGTTGAAGCGGGGTTGTTAGGGATGGGCTATGGGGAGTTAGACAGTGCAGAAGCCCTCCGCAACAGCAATCGCAGCGCCAGTAATTAGAAGCAATTACAAAAACAAGAACAATAACCACAACAGCAATCGGAACGGGCAATGCTCATCAAATACAAAAGCGCAAATAGCAATAAATTTGACGCCAAAGCATGGCATTAACTAATTAATTGTGTTAAGTAAGCCACAAAGCAAACAAACAAGCACAACAATCAAACAATACAAAGCAACCACAGCGAAGAACGCAACTCGACTATTGGACAGCTGGACAATTGCACAGTCAAATGGCCAAATGAACAAGGACAAAGACTTATGTGGTGGCCTGAGTGAGAACGCGGACGGGCAGCGAGTGTGGTGGTCGGGCAAGAAAACAGCCACAAATTGTCTGTCAATTGACTGGCTATTTAAATTTACCTTTCAATCGCCAGCACAATAGCAACACCACTCATTCTTCACAGTTAAAATGAAAAAGCTGAGAAACCAGTACTCAAACATAATTCACTACAATTTCAACAGATAGAAAAATAAGTATAAAATAAATTAAACTCAAGTCAATCATAAATATAATCATTTTGTATTGCAAATAATGCTCAGATTGTGACCGTTGTGTTGATTTGATCTATTCTTCATTTGTGGAATCATTACAATACAAAATATTAATTTTAGATCGCTAATGCATTAAAAATATATTTATTTAATTGGACGCTTAAGGTCCAACTTGAATATACTGTTCAAGTGACCCAGCGATACCAATCACGGGCCTATGAACGCGCGAACCCAGACAAATTGCGACTTCACGCTCAAACGACCAAAGGACACGCTATGGCACTACTTCATTCAGGAATAAAGATCATTATCAACTGGAGCATAAGAACCGAAATGGGTTAAGGGAAGCATATTTCGTATTATGAATTCTTTCTAATGCGATAAGTATGTATGCTATTATTAATATTCCAGCTAAGACCCAAAAGTTCAAGCAAGCAGAAATTGCATTTGCACAGAATCTATTTTATCCAGAGAAACCTTGGACGCACAAGTGAAAATGCAAAAGTTTCAGTATCGTAAGAGTCGTGAAATTAAAAAAACAAAAACAGTATATTTGTTAAATCCAGTTTTAAAACAATTCACTTGAGCATAAGGCTAATTTAAGAAACATTTCTGTTAAAGAGTTGTAGAAGAAGACCAGTTCGCTAATTATGAAAATAAATGACTAAATTTGAGAATAAATTTGTTTGTTATTTATTTGCCTTGGGATTTAAATATGGTTATTCATACATACAGCAAATGCACATTTGCACCATATTGGTATCCGTATTTGTGTAATATTTTTTATATCAAGATTTTGTAGTATTTGCTTTTCCTGCTTTATGTACTTTTAAGGCAAGGGATTGTAACAATTGTAACGAGTTCAAGGTTCACGAAAATAGCAATTAGCCAGCAAATTGTATGCACTGTGATGAGAAGTCTCAGATGTATGAGAATCAATTATGATAAGACGACTAAAATACTTGTTTATTTCAATTTGAAGCATACGATTCGACCAATTAATTGGGCACTTAGTCTGCCGTCTAATTCCATTTGCATCAGCTCAGGCATGACGAAGGAGCAGAGTTCCGTATAAAATGCTGGTGACAGCTCGACATAATCATAAATGCAAATACAAATGGCCAAAATGAATTTTTCAGTTTAATGTTGTCTATACCTTGGCACTGAGCGGCTGACTAACGAAGAATTACAGCAATTTGTCTATAATAACAATTGCTCTCAGTTGTCTACGGTTATGAGACATGACTTATGCTTCATTTTACTACTACTACTACTAATACTGGTAGTAGTATCAGTATCTGCCAGCTAGAATTCTGACATTGTGGATGCCAACAAAATTGTATTTCGTAAAAGCAGCAAGAGGACTTTGCAATTTTAATTTGTACAAAGTACGGAAGCACATAAAAACGGATAGCAGTTGTGCATATCCAGACAGCTGCATACACTCCATCAGTTAGCTAGAAACGCTCAACATGCACGTGCCAAACACACACAGACACACACATCCATATTGTGTTCATGCATAAAATTCTTTGATTTCTGCAGTTTAGTTGTTTCGAGTTTAGCATGAAATTTGCTGCAGCTTCAGGCCATCAACAAATGGATGGTTGGATGCGGTCGGAACTGGCGGGAAAGAGGGATATTTTATGGCTCTATCGTTTCTGAGAGTAAGTAAGCCCAAATATGATATACACTATAGTGCCTAATTGTTGTGCATTATGCAGGAGCTTTATGTCATCTGAATGCTGCGACCACATGTCGTATACTTAATGAGCGACGATAAAAACGCGTCTGTTTCGCCCATCAAACAACTTAAATGCCCAAATTTTGAGCACCTGAGGCAGCTGTCTACCTGCAAAACTTTGGCAATTAAAATGAAGGCTGTCTATATAGCAACATCAACAGTTACCCGCTCCGCTCCCCTCCCTATTTAGCAATCAGGCAGTAGTTGCTTCACATCAGTGAGTTTGGCTTATTCAAATTGTCAACTTTTCAACTGGCGGGTTGGTCAACTGGATACAAAGTCGTTTGCACATTGCCCATTTTAAGAAGTTATTTGTGCAGCTGATGAATTTACCTGAGTTCGACAAATACGACAACAATCAGCAAACAAAAAACCAAAGCTGATCCAGTTGCAAGTACCCGACCAACAGATGCTCTGAAAACAGATTTAAATTGATTTAATGTGTACAAAAAATAACATATAAACAGCCTTAATATATGGCATTTATAAACGGGATTTCAATAAATAGCTGTATTTAGCTTAGTTGAATTAAATCTTACCGAATAACCTTCTATACAAATGACACTTTTCCAAAATGGAATCTAAAAATGTTTCTGTCTTCTACCGCACACATTTTGCTTTATACTATTAGCAGCTGGATGATGGCTGCTGTCTTCAGTCAGGAAGTGCAGCATGGAGGACGACTAAACTGTCAGTTTTCTTGCTGGTTTCTCTGCCAGAGCTTGCCAAATTTATGAAGACACAAAGAAAAGAAAAGGCTGACCAAATGGGCATCGCACACCTCACGATGCCGAGTAGTATATGCAAAAAAGCGCCGTTATTTTTTCGTTTGATCAAACAAAAGTGGAAAGATTTATGCGACCTAATGTGTCCCAGTGCGAGTGTGTGTGTGTGTATGTTGGTGTGTGTGAGTTTCTTGTTCCTTTAGCCCAAAGGGCCGTCAACGACTACACATGTTGACCATGGCACGCGACAGCAACACACACACTCACACATGCAGGACGCAGGACACACAGCAAACAGGACACAGGATACAGGGCCTGTCCATAGGCGGCACATTCATTCATTCATTTGATGTTGACGTCGTCGTCGCTGTCATTTTGACAATGAATTTATGCACATGCGACTGGTTTTTAACTGCCTGTGTATGTGTGTGTGTGTGTGTGTGTGTGTTGTGTGTATGCTTGTGTGTGTAAGTGTGCATTTGTAAGTCTCTTGTAAATTTCTTTGTTTCTCACACAAGAGACTCACAAATCGGTATTATTGAGACCATAAAATGAAGCAAGCATATAACATCGGTAATCCACAAGCTGCACTCGTTGGTCACGTTTCGAGCTATAATTGAAGATGTCATTTCCATTACACGTGAAGCTCAAAAGGCTAAAGCCAGCTAAAGAGCGACTGAAATGGCATAACATGAAAATTACATGAAACCAATTTTGTTTATGATTTTCAAAATACCTTTCAGATTAACTGGTAGACATTTTCCACTATAAGCCTATTCGTATCATTCGCACAATTTGGTTGTAGCTTATATTCTCTGCCGATTTGAATTCACAGGGTATATAATAATAGCCACTTATTTGGCTGAATTGACCAACAAGAAGCGGCATGCAGCATGAGACAAACGGCAGAGTGGGGAAGCCAAGCAGATAACTCATTTAATCTATGATATGACCAGTGAACAGGGCCAAAATACCAAAGTGAATGAAATACAATCATTAATTCCGTTTTGCCGGTGGCAAAACGCAAAGGAAGCTCACTTGCCCACTTGCCCCATGTCACTTTAGGCAACTTGAAGTGGCAAAAGTCTCCCGCTGTGACTGGGCAAGTTTACTTGTATAGTTGGTTTTACTGGAGACGGGACGATGGCGCTTGTTAAGGGCATTAAATGAGTGACTCATTTACAAACTCAAACAACGCTCATAAATTCAACTGAATATCATGAACACAATGTAAATTTAAAGTTCAAATCGCATTAATCATTTTTCGCCAAACTGTGGAAAGGGTGCCGTGCCGATTCCCGGCCACAACACTCAACTTCACCACATCCTTTCCATTGCCACTTAATATATGTATGTAAGAAAGATTGCTAAGTAAGCATGCTAGCAGCAGCAGCAGAAACAACAGCAGAAGCAGCAGCAGCAATATCATTATGCTATATAGAAAGGAAAGCCCAAGGCCCAGAGACAAGACATTTTACCGTTTCCCACAGAGTTGGTTGGGCCTGGGCTTGGAGCAACCTACAGCAGGCATCACGCTGCAGACAGGGCACAACCGGCAACGGATTTGATTATAAACCTACGGACCAAAGACAAGTGCAACTGTTGAGTTGCTCTTTGTCCTAGTCCAGCTAGCCCAGCTGGCTGCCACGATGCTTTCAATGGTGCCCTCTGCGGTCGGTATGGAGTATTGCAAAAAGTTTTTGCCTCAACTGAAACATGAACTTTGTTTGGTTAGATGTGGCAAGAAGAAGCGCAGCTTTCATTTGGGTATCGTAGCAAGCAATTCTGCATTTCAAGTTGCATTAATCATTAACTTGCCTGAACCACTGACTCTCACTGACTTTTATTGACTGCGGCCCTGACAGCTAGCCAGCCACCAAACTGAAGCGCAACTTCCATTCAAAGTAACTCACCTGTTTGGCCGTTGGCCTGTTTAGCTAACGCGCTTCTAATAGACTGCAGCTCACTTGGCCAAGCTTAATAAATTATCAGCACTGACTTTGCATGGTCACTGCATGTGGTTTTGTTCGCATATCAGCCACGACCACACGAACAAAATCTATTGCTACTGTTGCTCATTCGAGTTTGTATTTTAGTGTGTAGACCGCAATAGTTCATAGGCGAGACCGCAAAAGTCATTCCAAGTGCATGCCACTTATGTGCATACATATGTGTGTGTGTGTAAATAAGTTCAACGAATGCAAATTTGCGATTAATGAGCAAAATATGCTACTCCTTTACAAACACTCAATGCACGACACATTAAGCACACGCAGCGCAGATGTTGCACGCATCATTCTAAGTCCTATGCTTATAAGTACAAGCACAATTTTTCAATTAAAATAAACTATGGTTTCATATGTTTAACTGTTTCTCAAGCAATATGAAATGTGTATCGCAATAGAAATAAATGAAATTTACAAAAACTATCTAAATTCATACATTTTTAATTGTATAATACAACTTGAATTTATATTATGTACAATGCGTTCTTAACAATTTAAAACAAGCTTCATTATTTACTTTTCTTATTGTTTAGTGAGAGCACATGAAGAATGAATTTCCAAAATTTACTATCTTTTTCTACTACTATTTTAATTTCAAATAATTTATTTGTTTTTTCTTCCTCTTGTATTATTCTGTGCAGTAAATATGGTTAAGCAAAATAGTAACAAAAATTAATAAACAATTGGAAAATATTTAAAGAAATTCTAAAGCTTACTTATTTTGATTCATTACTTATAGAAAATTAACTCATAAATATGAAATGAAATGGTACAAAAGTTATATTTGTTTCAATGCAGTCATTATATTTCCGAATTTCATCAAAATTTCAAATAATTGAATATTAAATATATATTCAACGATAGGTTCGTGGCAATTTCAGGCAATTTGCAGCTTCCAGTATTAGTATTGCAAACTTTAATTTCGTTAGGGAAACTTAAATTGTTTGACTCTAGCGTGTAAATTGCGCAACGCCCTTTGCATTAAGCACACAACTAACAAAAAATACAAGCCAAAATATACCACAAAAATAAAAAAAATGAAAATCATTCATATATCTGAATTTTTGTATGTAATTTTTTTTTTTGTTTTTGGTTTTTTGTACATACGTATACGCTAACGTATCGTTTCGACAAACTCAAACTACTATTCGCCTTGAGCGGCTGCATTTTTCCTATAAAAAACTTAATTTGACTTTTTTCACTGTTCAACCAATTTGTGTCTGTGTGTATTGGTGTTGGTGTGTATGTGCCTTTTGTGCTGTGCGGCGCATGCAAATTTTCCATGTGAGCTTAACTGACATTCGTAAAAGTTATTGTTTCAAATTTTCCCCTTTCTATTGGAATTGAGTTTAGTGTGCAGGCCAGTTGGCCTGCCGCACATCGAAAGATGGCTCATATATACATATAGCTGACTGTATATGTGTGCATATGTGTATGAGTGTATGTATGTGTGCTGAAAAAATGGATTTCAATCGAAAAGAAATCGGGTCGGTTGGTCATCACTAACTTAATAAATGATCTTAATTTATATGTACGAACAACATTTTGTGATCAATGCCAATATTTTATTAAACTATTACGATACAAATAGAGTTTTACTCGTACAAAAATCAGCTAACTAAAATGCCTATCAAAACGTTATCAGCCAAAGTGGCCAACAAACATTTTCATTTTAAGTGAATCAAAATCAAACGAAGTTGGACAACATCAAAAAATCCAAAAGCGTTCATAAAAAAAAAACGTAAAAATCTACACACAAGGCCAAAAACTCTTTGTGTATCTGCGGGTGTGTAGAACAAACAAAGAGGAAACTTCAGCTGGTACAAATTTGCCATTTGCCTTTGTTGGCCACAAAGTGCGAGGGCCAACAAAAATACAGAGCCCACAGACCGAGCAAAAGCGCTGGTAAACACCTAAGCTACAGCACCACCCAAACCCAAACCCAAAACCAAAAACAAATGCATGAAAGTATGGCATGAAATGTAAGGGAAATGTTCTCAAGAGCCAAAATTTGATTTTATCACAGGAATTTTGATTGGTTGCACTCGCTCAATGCAATGTATTCAAAAACCAAAACGAGCATCCAAACAGCTCAGTGACCTATGGAAAATACAGTTAACTAAACAAGGGGCAGAGAGGGACAAAAAGGATTTTTCAGTTAAATGTTTAATTCGTGCGACGTAAAACGCTTTTAAATTGCCTGCAAGTATGGCATCTAATAGGCAATCAACCAAATTAGAACGAGTCGAGAGCGTTTCACAATTCTATGCGAGAACTGCGGTCGGCGCTTTGGGGGCGTGACCGGCTTTAAGAGCAGCTGTTGCTGCCAATTAAGCAGCACTTTTAATTTTAATTAGTAACCAACGAGCGGCACTTAATTAATGACTTAAACTAAAGGATAAACAAGTTGGTCACCGCCGGAGACCGCCTGTCTAAATGAAATATAATGTGCGCAATAAATAATAATAATAAACAGAAATCGCATAGCCTGAGCGCCGTAAATAAACATACATTAACGTATTTATATATATATATATATATATATATATATATACATATTGTGTGTGTTTACATAAATATATAATTAACGGCAATCGTCTAGCCACATTTGATAGATGCTAAGCCGTAACTAAAGCCTCAGGCTGCCAGCCACCACAAATTAAAGACACAATTTGCACTTTGGGTACAATTTGTTTAGCCACGCAGTAAATTAAATTACGAACTCAAGCAAATAAGTGTATTTATTTATGTCATGTTCCCACAACCGTATTCATGTGTGTTCATTTATTTTGCAGCTCAAGAACTATCTATAACACGTAGATCCTCATTAAAATTTTGTATTGGTATGTATATGTAATGTATACTCTGTCATCGAAGGTAGAAGGCAGCTAGAGACTTGAAAATTGGCTTGTTACACATGCTCGTACATATACAAATATGATGTTATGTGCTTAATTTTATACTCTTTTTCGAATATTTAATAATATATCTATATCTTAATCATATAATCATATAATATCAACAATCATTTAATATAAGAGTTTAAGAACGAAACCACTAACCACAATCAAGGAAAGCATCATTGTGAATAACCCGACAAATCTGCTGCTTTAGTTCAACTGATGGTTTCGGACACAAAGCCACTCACTTAACCCCAATAAAGTTTTTAATTTGAGGTGGTCTTTCGTTGGTTCGTTTGTGCAATTGGAGTGAAAATCAAATCAAATCAAATGCAATAATGGAATACACACTCTCTGCTAATATTGCTCTGTCTGTTTATCTCAAAATATTTGCCACATCATTCGCTTGTTGACTTATAACCATTCGATGGAAAATAAATTGGTCATTTACAAATTTAGAATTGCAGTGGCCATTTCGCTTATCAGACGATGAGTAAACGTTATATTTTCACCTAATAAAATGTACACAAAATTATGGCTTACATCTGTGCTTATTTATTATTGATATAGAAAACCAAATCAAAATGTTTAATATACGATTAAAAAAAAAATCATCAAACAATTACGGTATGAAGATAAGCAAAATCTCCTTAGGCAATTAACAATTGGCATAGATTGTTATTTAGTAAACCAATGTGATTACTGAGTCAAAGTAGCTCTTTTTGCTAGTCGAGCACTCTGGGCTAGAGCATATACGATGCATACATTTCATAATTGCCAATTCGACGCATAAGCGTTTTCCCCAGTTGATCAATGTCAATAAAAGAATTCTTAAAATTTTTTGCCTCTTGAATTTTGTTCTTTTCGTGTCAAGTTTGTCTGTTGCGCTGGCTGCTAAACTGAAATCCCTCCATTTTTGATGCAAACTTATTTCTGATGTTAGCGATGTTGTTTCTGTTTTAGTTATTTTATGTTTTTTTCAGGAGGTATTATAAGATTTACGTGAAGAATGAAACGCCTGCATGAAAATTCTCGTATCCCATCATAACAATTGATAGCCATGTCTATAAAGCCTTTTCCGTCTGTCTGTTTCTATGTATTGTTTACCAAGTTAATCGGTTTTAACTCCAGTATTATTAGTGTATTATGATCATCAGACTACAATATCATTTAAGTCCAATGTAAAAGTTTGTTGGCTTTTCAATTTTAAATGAAATATATAAATGTGAGCCTGTAGACTCCGGTCTGCAGTGTATTTATTCTTCGTGCTGCCTCAGATAGCTGTTCTTTGTTGTTAGTGTTGTGTCTGTATCTGCTGCTGCTGCCTTTTCACTCGGAGTGCATTGTGCGGCTTCTTTTGTCTGGTTTATGGCCGGGCGGCAGCACCGTCCAAACAATTGCGTGGCTTTAATTAAAAAGTTAAATTTGTGCTACTACCGGCCCATAAAACTTGCGAACAACTCAAGTTTCTGCGTAAAGAAAAGGAGGGGAAGCAGAGTTGAGCGGTTCTTGGGATTTCTCGCACATCCCATCTTTGGCTATGTAAACAGTGCCGGAATGTCGCTGGCTGACAGCTGAGACTTGACAGAGCGAGAACTCCAACTGGCCGGCTTGAAGCTTGTTGCTAACGTTGTTAGCTGTCAGCCGGAGACAGTTACTGTCCCGGGTCTTCTCTTCAATTTTTCATCTTCCTGGTCGACCACTTTACAGCATCTTTGGCATGCTCATTCTCATTCGCATCCTCATCATCGACATAAACATCGGCACATTGTGGCGCTCTTTTGTCAGCCAATAACATTTTGGGGCCTGCGGCAAGAAATTATATTATATTGTATTATATGATGAGCAAAAAGCTGGAATTCTGCACAATACAAGGACACCGCGCCTCATTGCCCCAACCACCCTTCACTTACTTGTTGGTTTGTCGCTGTGAGTTTTAATTGAATAATGACTAAACGCAAAAACTTATTTAAAGTGCATAATTTTGTCTGGAATATTCACTCGCTGCCAGCGGCCTGTCAATTGCTTTTGCTTTTTTTATAATTACACTATGTTTTCAAAGGGAAGATGGCTATATTACTTTGTTAAACAACCCTAGACAAAGTTAGAAGATATACAGGTTCAGTGCTGCGAAGCATAATCAAAGATCATCAAAGTTTATAGTTCTTAAGACCACTGATAATGATTAATTCATGATTAATATTCTATTTAATTGTAAGCGACCAAAGAAAAATACCATATGAAATAATGAACAATTAAATCAGCACATTATAATTTTAAAGAAAACTTATCACATACTTTTATAATCAATAAACATATTCACAACAAGTAAGTTCGACTACGATATACCCTGAACCGAGCTATTAAATATATTCAAGTTTTTATTGGCAAATTTCTCTTGAAAAAGTTTTGCACCCAAATATAAGCAGATCTGCAAGCACAGGCACTGTGGACTATAAAAAAAAATGCAGAATGCAGCGCATGTTTTTATTGACAAGCCCGAACTGATACCAACTGGCTGGCGACAAGTGCATGCATATCCATATCATTTGCATGAAACCATTATACCCTTTTTACGCATATTTAATGGGTTCAGGATATGATAGTTACAGCAAAATTTTAGCAATCATGTCAGTTTAATAAGAAGCTATCAAAGCTTATATTCATCTAATAACAGAGTATTGTACAGTTTGCATACCGTATGGATTCGAATTTAACTTTATTTCTGTCTGGAAACATTTGGAAATTTTGCTGCTCAAAGAGATTAAAGAAAATTGCATAATCAGCGTGTCTAATCGGCAAATGTTTTTGTGGTCGCATCTCGCCCAATTCTCAAATTCCCAACAATTGACAACTTTTTACTCTCCCCCCCCCCTTCCCACCCACCCTCTCCCCATACCATGCTCCACTTGTCCGCATGCCCATCTAATTGGCATTATCCTGACGCTCTCTGCTGGCGTCGAAAGTTTTCGGCCACAGTGACAGCAGCAGGAGCAGCTTTAGTTTTAAATCAAATTAACACTGAAATTATTTTAGTGCGGCCAATTGTAAGCCGCTTATGCCTTTGGCCGTAAAGCATTTCCATTTTTCTATCACTGCATCAACATCAGCGAAAACAACCAAAAACAAATAATATCAAATTTTATCATGTCATCCAATTGGTTAGCAACGACTCAAACTTTTGTCCAATCGCTTTTTTAGTCTTCAACCAGAGTCTGCTAATCAAAACATGGCATTTTATATGGATTCGGCTTAGCAGCCGCAATCAAATCAATTTGTACAATTTTCTTTTCGAATCACAACACTTGCACTAAATTAAGTTAACAGGAAAGTCAATTGCATTTCATGTCGTTTGGCTATGTAAGCACTCGCTGTAAACATTTTAAAAAGGCATACAACTCCCACAAAGAAAACCGCTGTAAATAAAATAAATGCTTAAAATTCTAAATTAAATATTAGATTATAAGCTAAGTTTGATAATTTGTATTTGATTTTTTTTTTAATAATAATGTTTTATTCTATCTAATAATCCTAATATTTGTTAAATAGCTGTTTGTCAAGTTTGATAACTTGTCTATAAAAAATTTAAGTCTATTTTGCGCCATAATTCTAATACGATATATATGTATATGTATGAAAGCTGTTGTGAATACTGAGTACTAAAATGATTTTGTTACATGAACTCAAATCGATTAACAGTTCTGTAAGGCAATACACAAAGGAATCTGCAACAACAAAATCAGCACAGAAATTAAATTACATTAAAAGAAAACTTGAGCCGCTGACAAAAAGACGCAGGGATCACTTCACAAAGCCGGCTAAAAAAAAAAATAAATAAATAAAAAAAAAAAGAGATTCACACAAGGCAAGTGAGCTACCCTTACTACTCCTATATGTGGCTTATGGATGATTTTAAAAAGTCGTCGACACTGACTGAACTGCCAACGGGTGGGTCTCAAACGCACAAGACTAACCATTATGCCCGCCACAGCAACTGCCTCTGATTCCACTTGCCCCAAAATAAAGACGAAGACCCTGTGCAAATTAAACGCTTAACTAACCATTAAACAAAGTTTTGGTTGTAGCTCTGCGGTTGTTTGTTTTACTGTTTTCTGCCACTTGTTATTTTTAATTAAGCAAATTTTCGACACAGAATTATAAGAAAGCAAGCATCACACATAGATATGGGTATGTGTGTGTGTGTGTGTGTGTGAAGTATTGTGCATGTGGTTGTGTGATTAAATAAGGTCTAACTCCATTTTGGGACACAGCCAATTGTTAATTAAAAATATTTGATGTCAGACAATGTGTATGTATGTATACATATACATATATGTATATGTGTACGTGTGTGTTGGTGTATATGATAAACAAACAAATTTGTGACTTATTTATGGGCTGAGGCCGCAATGCACAACTAATGAAACAAAATGTCCTCATTCAATGAAAATGCAAAAGAGTAAGAAAAGCAAATTGCCCAAACAATACACGCACACACACACCCACACACTCACACACACAACCCATAAAATGAAAAACAAACACAGAAGCAGCTGTTGATAAAAGGGGGGCCGCAAGGGCGCCGAACGGGTTGCGGTTTGTACTGCCTCCTTTTCGGCTAAGCCACACATTATTTGCCAAGCTCTTGCGAATGTGTGTGCGTGTGTGTGTGTGTGTGTGTATGTGTGTGTTGTGCACACAACTACAACTAGAAGCCGTTTCAACGGCTGGTTTATCTAGTTGTACATTTATTTGGCTAACTGCCTTCAACCGCAAACTGTTTGCAGCCCCTACGCTGCATCCCGCCCCTCCACCCTACCAACATCATCAATTGTTATTTCCGCCATCTTTTTTTTGCAGCGCATTTGACGCTTTGGCAATTTACGTAAAATTTTACGAGGCTCAATTGTAAAATTTGCCATGCACATTTTATGGCTTTGTTGGTCAAAACATTTCAACCTGCACCATAAAAATAGAACCATTCCAAACAAATCGGTTTATATAAATAAATAAATAAATTGCGCCTGCCGACAATAAAAACAACAACAGTAACACTGGTGATAATAAAAAAGTCAGCTGTATTTTAAAATGCATAAAATTGTCATGAAATATTAGAACTGTTCGAATGCAAACTAACAATTGAAATAGATTATTGTAATATTTATTTATCAACCAAAAACGAACACACATCAATAACTGATCAAAAGAAAAGTCAACACGTTCATCGAGACCGCTCTGATTCTATATATCCTATAATTTATCACTGCGGAAAAAGAGAAGAGTTTATAAGATGTTCTACTCAGGTAAAAGAGTTCATTTTTAAGAGATTCTTTTAAAATGCATTATATTTTACGAGGGGAATTAAAAGAGTTAATTTTTTAACAGATGCCATTATTAAGCTGCATATTATAAGAGAAGATTTTTATTTAACTAAAAGAGTTAATCTTTTGACATCTCTAAACGCTTTATGGCTTAAGCCTTGGCGATAAATTTCCGAAAGTTTACTAAAACTCATGTTTGAGGAATTTGCCGTATTGCTTCACTGCTTCTGCATTAATAATGCCATCAATCTCCCAGGGCTGTGTACTGTAAACAACTGATAAATGCCTCTCTCTCTCTCTCTCTATGGCTACCTTTACATATCTATGTACATATGTCGCTAGATGTGTCTCTTTCCATTTGATATATCAACGACGGCTTTGCATATGAAAAAGTTATTGTTGCAACAACTTTTTGACAGCTACATGTGTACATAAACATTTCGTTGATATTTTAAAGTTTTTTAATACCTTCTACCCGTTGAATGGTTAACAAGGGTATAATACAGTTTGATAAACACAAACGAAGGCATATTATATGATATTAAGTATACGCATACGCATACGCATAACTGACTTCACTAGTTCAGTCGGTCATCGCATCTGTTAATTTCCCTCTCTTTTGTAGAGGGTATCACCCAGTCGATCATTTGTAAGAACAGCACTTTGAATTACTTTCGCTGTTCTTGATGACATTGTTGTTGTATAGCATTATCCGCATTTCGCTTTGTCATGCGTACTTAATTTTTTTGTTGTTTGGTTCGCCTTGCTATTGTTTCGCATTTGTTGTGTTTGCGTGTACGTATGTGTGGGTGTGTATGTGTGTGTATGTATACATATATCTAATATGTATGAAATAGTGTAATGAAATGCATTCTTTATATGCTGTATACAGAATTCTACAACACCGCATCCAGCTATGCAATAAAACGTGCCAAATGACATCCCTTTAATTATTGACTAATATTAGTGTGTTTTTAGCTTAATTGAGACTAATTGCCAAATCGCCTATCAGTCAAAAAGAATGTCTATAAGTTTGTTTCATTCTGCTTAATTATAATTGTAATACATTTTATATAATTTAAGAATAACTTAAAGTTGAACAAATGCCAAACTGTATTTACCATCAAATATTATGCAATAAGTTTATATCGCATATGATTCGTATTGTTCCCGATTTCGGTAAGCGCCCAAAAGAATGCCACATTGCATTCGCCTATCTGCAGGAAAACGAATTTTATGTGATATTTTCAATAAACAGACGTCGTTGCCGTTCCGCTTCTTTTTAACTGTTTTTCTTGTTGTGCTGGCGCTCCAAAAACAATCAAATATGGAAATTTCGGACCATACAAAGCAGTTTGAAAATGGGCAGACGAGGCTTTCACGGCGCACCCAAAAACAAAGGCACACATAATCCACACACAAAATGCGTCAATATGGCTGATACCGGCAAAAACATTTTTTTGTACAGCGTTTTCTCGCTGCTCTGATGTTGGTGGTGGCACATCCGACTACGCCCAGTTACCAGTCGAGCCAGTTGCCAGTTGGCAGTTTCCATTTGCCACAGTCATATTTCTGGGCAAATTCCAATGGTAAGATAACTATTTTCGATTGCGGATTTCTGTTCGTTAAGGCGGAAATATTTCAATTGTGACGCTGACTTGTAATTTTTCATGAACACGAGCAGAGAAAAGGCTGCAGCGTATGGTCTAAAGGGAACCAAGCGGAACAACTGGTGTTGAGTGGTAAAGAGAGAAAGGGTTGGGCGAGGACAGGGCAGGCCAGCTAGGACAGCTAGGCAACTGACACTCCTAATGCACACGCTCACGCAATTGTTGTAGTTGACATTCTTTTTTTTTTTGGCTTATCACTGTGAATTGTATTTACAAAATGTGTGTATGTGTATAAACAATTTCTTGTGTGCTCAAATGCAAGCACTGCGTGTATGTGTGTGTCGGTGTGTCTGTGTGTCTGTGTGTCTATGTGTATGTGTGCGTGTGTGTGTGTGCTTGGCATGACTGGCTCTATCAGGCTACCCCGTTGGGTGCAAGTTTTGTGTGCTCGCCATTGTAAACTTTCCATAACTTTGCAACAAATCTCAATCAAACCCATTACATACTTTTGACCGCATCCCAAACGTTCAAACGAAATACCTAGCTGAGAACTGAATGGAATTGTTGCCTGGAATGTACATATATAAATACATTACTTTTGCTTTAATAAACCAAAGTATCTGCTCTGAATTGAACTTGCACTTTGTTGCAATTTAATTTATTTCATAAAATTACCGTGTAAAAAATCAAACAAGCAGTTGTTTGAAGGTGAGTTCAATGATGTAGTTAAATGATTATATATCACTACATTTTTATTCATTTCAAATTACTGACATTTTCTTATACAATTAAAAAATATTATATTATTTATTTACTCAAGTTAACAGATTGCGGTTCCACTTTTGAGTACTACAAGCTAACAGCTAAGCTATTTTAGGTTGTAAGAGTCAATCATAAATATATTTATGTCTGTTTTGTAGTTGAGTGTTTTTCATACAATATTTGATCTTTTTCCACACTTGCGTACTAAACTTTCAAAAATGACAAAGTCTTTGATTTATTTTACAGGTCATTTGAGCTTTATATAATCGAAGATTCGATAAGCTAAGTGAATAGTGTTCTCAATTGTATTGGTATTGAGACTACATTTATGAGGCTTAAGACAAAAACAATTACGATTAGGATAACTACATATCATAAAAACTATAATCATCACATTATGGCACAAATGAATGGTAGAATATATAAAAAAAAATATATATATATTAATATATGTATATGTATGTGTGTATTGGTCAGCTTAGACTACCACATAGTTAAGGATTGTATAGCTTTCGCATTGTATATTTAGACACGCCTTATCTACAATGCAACAGAAACAAAAATTCAAATAAAAAATGTAAAGCGAAAAATAAAAAATAAACGATTTGGTTCAAGTCAGTTCAGTGTGAGATCAACTCAACTCGTTCGTAACTCACGCAATTAAGCGACCCGTTGCCCGACAACGTCGACTGTTTGCATTACGATAGCTGCCATAACTACTTGCAACACCACTTGCACTATCGCCGTTCGTCGTTGTCGTTGTGTGCGGCATATAGAGACTGAAATTGTTGCGTGCATGCCGACGATGATAGCGATAGCCGGTAATGAGCTCACGCACCGTCTTGCGATACTTGTCCGACAGCACGCAATATAAGAAAAAATTCGCAGCCGCATTGATGGCAACGAGCAGATTGCACACATTGCCGGCAATCCTTTGTATATTCAATTCGATATCCATATACTGTACCAATATCAAATAGATTGCCCACGGTAATTGGCACACGATGAACAGCAGCACAACAGCAATCAGTGTTATAGTCACCCGATTCTCCTGTGATACACTGCCCTTAAGCCCCGACGTGGACTTGCGCTATGCGGAAGAAACAAACAGAAAGAGAGAGAGAGAGAGAGAGAGAGAGAGAGAAGGGATTACATATTATACCTCTATGACGCTATTTCTTTTATATTACATTTTACAGAGAACATTTTAAAGTTCATACTCAGAATGAGTTTATTGCACGTTTGTGTTTAGTTTATGTTAGTTACAATTGTTATCGACCTTTTGCAAGATGCAACTGTGTATGTTATATGGCATTGTGTTAGTTGCTTAATGCTCTGAATAGTTTGCCAACTACATAACTAAGCAGACTTAGTGAGTACTTACCTTGGTGCGTCGAATGCTGCTGGCCATGGTTAGATCCCCTCGAACGCTCTTCGAGCGGTGCACGAGCAGAATGAGGAAACAGTTGAAGGTGGCCAAGACGAGTAGCGGCAGCAGAACAAACACAATCAATGAGTACACACTCCAAATGTTAATGTACAGCGCATTCTGGCCCAAACTCGACAGACCGTTTGCGTAGACAGTCATCTGAATTTGTGAAGAGTTTATGGATATTATCAATATTATTATTTGCAACTTGCAACTATCAAGTAAGCAAGTTGCATTGAACAAATGGAAAATATGTTTCCGAATAAATTTGCTCTGTTACCATTTTCAATAATTTGCTTACCCCATTGAAGCTAAAGTCTTGAATTTACGTTAACTTGAAAATATATAAGAGATTTAGACCCAGTATTACAATTTTCAAGCTGAATCGAAGGTAGATTGCTCTGAACACTTTTAAACAATCAATAAACTAAATTTTCAATGGCAAATTTCAAAGTTAGATTTCTGATAACTACCATCAAAGATCCAGCTTTAACCTATTTATTCACTAGTAACAGAGTATTTCACATTCGAATGTACTACGGCATTCCCATATTTTTTATCTTCTACTTCAATTATTCGCTTACGTTTTGACAGTATTCCGTTACGTCAAATTCGAATGCGCTACTGTTGTTGTTGTTGTTGTTGCTGCTGCTGTTACTGTAATTGTTTTTAAAGTTGGCATCGTTGTCGTAGCTTCCTTCGTTGCGACTGGCACGTGACAAATGTAAGAAGCTCACCGTGGCCGTTGCTGGTATTGGCTCGGTGGCTGGTGCAGTCAAGCCCACAAAAGCGGTCGTGAGATCTAGTAAGCGACGCTGCCTGCTTGGAATGTGGTCTGCATCAAAAAGAGAAGAAGTAAGTAGGATGTTAATACGAAAAGTAACTTATTTAAAGGGCCAATTCGCACTGAAGATGTTTTACTACTTACCCGACTCACCAGCGCCGCTGCCCAAATCCAATTGCTCCACATTGGAAGGAGACGTGTTGGACATGCTGGTATTTTCATCTACATGCCAGGCGGTTCCCGACGTTGGCTGGGCCGGTGTTGGAGATACATTTGCCAGCGTCTGATTACAGGGTCTATACGCGCCATCAATCAATTTCCAATCGATGTCATATGTGTGCTCGAACGCCGTCGATAGCGTGGTCAGCAGACAGAAGAGCGCGACGGCTGTGAAAACAATACAAAGGCTGACTCAATGCTTGTGCCCGGGCCATAGCCATAGCCACATCACATAACCCATCCAACGATGGCCACTCACCTGCTATTACCTTCTTGGCCAACGACTCTGTGCAGAATGTTTGTATTTTGAGCGGATAGCGTATCGCAATAAATCGCTCGATGGTAAAACACACGGCTATGTAAATTGAGATGTACGCTGTATATGTGTGTGTGTGTGTGTGTGTGTGAGTGTGGGTGTACGTGTGGATATTGAATAGAGTTTGAACAAGCAGATATCAGTAAATGGTTGTTGAACATGAACTCGTACAATCCAACTGTTATTAATACCTCAATCTGGCACCACTCACCGCTGCCCACTCATTCAGAAAAACTTTCGTAACTCATGGCCTGTCAATTTGGTCAAAAGTGTCCAAGTAGCATTAGTTAGTAAACTAAAGCGTTAACATATACGTATACATAGAGTACAGGGTTTATTGAATCTTTATATATTAATATGCTTATAGTTCCCAGAACAAACACTCTGTTTGATAAATATGAACTTAACTTGATCAAATTTCCGAGCTATCCTTGGATTTTGCTTTCTATACCCTGAACCCATTAAAATTGGCTAAAAATGGTATAATGGTTTTGTGCAAATGTATGCAACAGGCAGAAGGAAGCATCTCCGACCCCACAAAGTATATATATTCTTAATCAGGGTCAATAGTCGAGTCGATATTCGATAAGCAATTATCGATAAGTGCCTCCGCTTATCGAATATCGATATATTTAAATTTCCGATAGCAATAAATGCCACAATTTTAAAGTCAGAATCTATTAATTAAAACATAATATACATATGCATACTATTGATCAACTGCCCAAATTTCGTCAAGATCGGATAAGAAACACCCAAGTTATAGTCGAAAACATATTCTCATATTGATCTCATTTCTATCAGCAGCCGCAAGCATTTTCTGTATGCATGAATATGCAAGCGCATGTGTGAGAAAGAGATGGCATGATAATCGACGCGAGCGTCAATATGTTATTGTGTGTATTCTGCGTGTGTTTGTCGGCAGAGGGCGCTTCCAGAGCTGCTCGCATTTTAGTACAAATCTTGTTAAAGGGAAATTTGTCAATAATAATAGAATATGTTTAATAACAGGGTTCAGGGTATATCGTAGTCGAGTTCACTCGACTACAGCAGTCTTACTTGTTATATTTATCGCGCTTTATGCCGCACTTATGTACAGTTCGTTATATTCTTGCAAGGCATTTCGTTGTCAAAGGCGCAAGTTCTTCTTTCCTCGTTTTTATACTCTGCTAATAAAGATTATCATTACGAAATCTAGAGAGGTAAACTTGAACTACTCGTTCCAAAAGTTCGATAAAACGTCGATGCACTTATAAGTGCAAATCGAATGCCTGTTGCATTATTTGTATAACTTTATGACTCACTTTCGCACATTATTTTCAAGGTATATTTTATAGATATTTTTTTTATATTTGTACCCCAAAATCAAATATCTTGAAAACCTTTAATTTATTTTAAACGATCTTTCAGTAAACGGCCCCCACGATTATATTATAAGCTATGCATTTATAAATTATACATTATTTATGCGTTCTCGTTATTCTTTTCAGTTTTTAAAAGTGCACTTCGCCTTCTTCTTTACTTACCACATGCATCACATAGCCACATTACAAAGCCATACAGCCGCCAATAGAGCTCACAGTGGTACTTGATATATTCATAGTGTTTGAGTGATAATATTAATACAAAGGTCAGGTACGCAATGTCCGTAATTGCCAAAGCCGATAGGTAAATGTTTGTGGTGCACCTCATGCGCTGTCTAAACAAAACCGGTAAAAATACAAATACAAAAATAAAAAAATAAAAAAACAAGAAAAAAAATAAATAGAGATAAAAATAAACATAAAAGCAAACAGTTTTGTTTGCGTTTGTGGAAATATGCCAACAACCGTTAGAGCATGCATTGCAACTATACCAAATACAACAGTAATTTCAATAACCAAATTGCCCAAAAACGGGGTCTATGTTGGCTGGCTCGAACCTAGTGAGAAAGGAAAATGCTGGCGAAATTTCAGGCCAATGTCTACAGGGTCATAAAACCAACGAATGCGCCATGAAACCTAACTGTTCACATTTGGCTGTTGGCTTTTGTATGACTGCAGTTGGGAAAGTCGATCCGCAGCGATGCTTATTCAATTTAATAACACTAATGAGTCTCGGATGTCTGTAGCCGGGGTGTAGATATATATATCTCTGAAAATTTGAATTATTTAAAGTTATTTTAAGTGTCTGAAAGCCTATGACACCTAAGTGTTGTATGTTTAAAGAGCTAAATAAATTCAATAAAAAAAATTGAGTATGCATTATTAAATAATTATATTAAAATGCATTTTGAGCTAATCGAGGCATACCTCATATCTATTATATTATGAAAATCCTAAAGTTTGCTGCGCTGCTTTGGTAAGTCGACGATGGGAAAATGACATCTTTACTGAATAATTATATTATTAAGACGACCGCTTTTGCCAATGGGAGCTAACTGATAAAGTTCTCAGATGTTGATTTTTTTATGAAAAACTCACTGAACTTGGAAACTTGAGTACAGTTATCTCTTTCACGTAGCAAAAGTTTCTTAACTGCATTTAAAGCTTCCACTTCTAATTGGAAAATTAAAAAAAAAAACAACAAAAAAACACAGACTAATAAAAATTGAACTCGTTTCTAAGAGCACACTGAGCTAGGAGAAACAGTTGCAGTATTGCATTTCAGGCTACCATTTACACTTGGAAAACTCAAAAAATCACTGCCTTATCAAAACTGAAATCGTTTTTAAGAGCACACTGACGAGTGTATCTTACAGCAGCAAGCGTATACAATGCCTTGTCTAGTTGCATATTTCCAGCATTTTAAAAGGCAGACCCCTCTGTTGACTCTTATCTCTGAGCCGTTAGCATTTTGGCACTTGAAATTGTTGCTATTATTGTTATTGTTATTATTGTTGTTGCCGTTGGCGTTGTCGTTGTTGTTGCAGTTCATGTTGTTGTTGTTGTTGTTGGTGCTGCGACATTTTGTGCAATGAAATAATTTAAAAAGCCAGCTAAATGGCAACAATTAAATGCCTTTTCTAATATGCTGCGTACCTGTTTTTCAGTTTTTGACTCTGCAACACGCATCATAAACATAAAATGCATAAAATCCACAAACACACGCACACTCACACACACATACAGTTACATTTGAATCAAGTTCTCCGCTGGCAATAATCCATGGAACAATAACAATATCAATAACAACAACAGAAGCAGAAACAGAAACAACAACAAGAATTGTGCCATCAGCAGCAACATCAGCAAGAGTATGGCATACAAGTGCACTTACCGCGTCAAAACATAAATGCTCACTGAATTTCCCAATAGTCCAATAACAAAAACGCACGGCACCAAAATGCGTTGCACAACGTGCCGCACTTCCGCCACATCCGCATCCGAAAACATTTTCGCAGCGGCAATGCCATCGCCTGGCATCGCTGTCGACGTCGCTGTTAGCGTCGTCATACTGCTGCCTGCTGTCTCCTTCTCGTTTGGCGATGCTGCAGCTGCCCCACCAGTCGTCTCGGGAGATGGGTAGCGCGGGGAGAGGGATGTATTTGGACTAGGCACTTGAACTTCTTGATTCCGATGCAGATTGCAATTCCGTTTGCAATGGTAATTCCTAATGCTCTTCGGTCAGCAACAGCCACGCCCACATGCACACAACCAATTCCTAGTGCACAGAGTCGAAAAGATACAGAGAGCTACAGAGACTGATAATTAAAACAAAAACCAATTGAAGTTAACCCATTGATCGTTAGCATATATACATAGATGGAAAATTGTACTTGAACATAACACGTCACGAAGTTGAATTAGGACTAGGACTAGGCAACTGACCATTGAACAATACAATAATATGAATATACAAAATCAAAAGGCAATGATTTTAAATTGAAAAAATAAATTTTTAATCATATAAAACTTTTATTAATAGTACGTTCAAGTAAAATTATAAATACAATTGTTTATGACTTAATATATAGAATACAAAAAATAAAATATCAGTAACTTTAATTTAAATATCTTTCAAGCCAAAATATATGTATATCAAATTATGTTTGTGCATTTTCATATACTATTGGGGGAGCCTCATGCACAGCGATCTATTTCATCTATGATGCCCCAATTCATATAATTAGACGTTGCTAAAAATAAAGATATACATGCCAAATCATTAGTATCTCCTGAAATTATTCAACTGATGATTTCATATTACGCTGTGCCATCTTTCAGCTCGGTTCAAAAATGTTTGGAAGATACACAGAGAATACATTTTGTCCCTTTTCTTGCTGTTGGAGGAAGTGCGGTTTAACCCATATAGCGCCATTGATTGCAGCAGCAACAGCAACGTGAAAATTGTAACTTTCCTGTTGATTCGCTTGGTTAATGCAACGAGTATCGCTTTTGCGTTTGCCACGTACAACATTAACACGCATCGTTGTTGTGTAATGTTGTTTCTATAGTTCAAATGCACTACACGCATTACACACACACGCACACACGCACACACAGACATACAATAACAACAACACACACACATATACACATACATATGTATATGTATTTAAACAGAAAGTGCCACGTACTGGAAATATTTGTGCATTTGCGCAAAGAGTCTGGACATGGGTTGTATGGGATGCGGTGGTGTGGCTGTGAATTTGCCACTTTTATTGTTTTTAAAACGCTTTTCAATTTCTTATTTTTTGTTTGCAGCCGTTTACTTGCCACCCTGCAGCAATTGTTCTACTGCTACTACTGCATTGTTGTTAGTGCTGAAATTGAAGTTTTATTTTACGCGCAATTTCTCTGCTCCGGGAAATGTCGAACGTGTTTTAGTCGGTGGTTGGGGGGGTTGGTGAGGGGGTTGGTGAGGGGGTTGGTGAGGTTGGAGTATGGCTGTGTTTTGTTCAATACATTTTGTTTGCAATATACAAAAACCAAAAGGCGAAAGCCGAAATTGAAAACCAAATAAATAAGTGCATTTGTATGTATTTGCTGTTTGTGTGAGCCTCGTTATGTCTGTGTGTGGGTGTTTGTGGGAAGTGGGAAGTGCAAAGTGCAAGTCGGAAAGTAATTCAAGACAAATAGCCGGGTGTCAGTTGCAAAATCTACAACAAATTCAAGCGAAGAATCTAAAAGCACACACACACACACACACACATACACACGCACACATTACTCGCCCATTTCAACGCTATTTAACTTTGGGGCAGATGCTTTTTGTGTTGCCACCGCCACCAAGTCCGCCTGCATTGTATCAATGCCAATTCATGCGGGGACCATAAATCATTTGGAGTCAAGATGGAAGCTTTCGATATAGTCGATGATTGGCTAGCAATAAAATGATGTCATTGTTTTTGCTGTACTCCATTAAAATTCTTAAAATATCAATCAACCAAAACAACACATTCCGCGATTGGCAACAAACAGTTGGCTCCCAAAATAGTGGTATTTATTGCTATCCAAAAGCGATATCGATTGATTTTCGGATAATCATCTTTATTTTGAATATGGAAACAGAAAAGTTTATTATTCCCTCAATCCATTAAAAATTGGTATAAGGTTTTATGCGAACGTTTGTAGCAGACAGAACCAATCAAGTATATTTATTCCTGATCAGTATGTAGCAGCCAAGCTAACAGCTGTGTGCAGGGTATATCGCAGTCGAGCTCATGCAACTACAGCATGCAATTACTCCTTTATTGATTGCATATTGCATTTATTTTTCGTAGATCTTCAGCTCCAAGTCCAATGCAAAATATATTGTTACTTTATAATCGTTATTTAAAATGGAGTAAATTGGGATTTAACACCGTTTGCGACGCTAATTAGCCAGATTCAATGCCTTTATGTTCTATTGTTTAGTCTATTGGCAGGCAACGACTAGATTATCAATGAATGAGTGAATGGAAATGAATATGAATGAATGCATGAGCGACACCACAAATACCTCAGGGTAATGGGCAATGCAGCTGTGCGAATGGGTGGTAGGGATTGGAGAGTGGGAAGTGGAGAGTTTATAGGGAAGAGTATGGAGTCGGTGGAATGCAGTCGCATGGCTCGACTGAGCCATTTACGATTCTGCTGCTGTAACTGTTGCAGCTGCTGCTGCAACATAATTTACCCCCACCCCACACTACCCCCTCCCCTGCCCACAGACAAAGCCGTATTGTTGTTTATTTTTATTTGTTTTTTTTTTTCTTTTGAGCTGCCACTGCGAGACTGAAACAACAAACGGCAGTCGGGCATTTTTTGTGCACTCCCACGCTGTGTGCCCAACACTGTGTGTCATTCACGCAGGCGACAACAAAGGATACCTAAATTAGCACACACACAAATATACACACCATACACACGCGCAGGCACAAGCGGTCTGTAGCTACGTGCGAAAAAAAATAAATACAGTAGAGCCCACAACTGGTGGAAGAAGCAACATTTTCAGCATTAGCTTTTTATACACTGAACCCATTGAAAATGGGTGAAAGGGGTATAATGGTTTTGTGCAAATGATGTAACAGGCAGAAGAAAGTATGTGAGACCCCAGTATACATATTTTTTGATCAGGATCATCAGCCGAGTCGACAATGCTATTTTGGAGAGTTTATTTCCATTGATCGATAACTCCATCCACCACAATATATATATATTGATTTCAGATAGCAATAAGACAATATTAAAGCCAGAGACTTCTAATTAATACTTACAGATAATGATTGTACAAATTTCAAACATCCAAGTTATAGTCGGAAATATATTTTCATATAGTGAGAATGGGACTTGAGAGACAATATGTTTGGTTGTATTCTGCATCGTGCCGTTACCATTACGATTGTATATATGGATATCGGGTGATTTCAGTTTGGTCTTGTAAGTTTCGTTTTCAGTACCTGTGCCTGCCATAAGAAATGAGAGCTGTTCCATTCAAAACATTTAAAGTGAAATTTGACAATTAAATTAGAATATATTTAAGAGCTGGGTCCAGGTTATATCATAGTCGAGCTCACTCGATTGTAGCATTCTTACTGGTTTTTATGTGTTGTAGCTGCCAGACCGTGTTCCAGATTCTTTTTAGAATCTTTACTTTCTTATTTACATTTTTTTTGTTGTTGCTCGAGATGCAACTAATTTTTGCATAATTAGTGAGTTGTTCAGTGGTTACAGCAACAACCAGCACAACAGCAACAGAAGCAGCAGCATCCACGACAACAACAACAACTACAACAACAACAAGATCGTGGAACAACAAGTCAAGTGGGTGTGCCATTTTCTCAAGCTAAAACCAACGCACGTTTTAGCTTTCTTACCTAATTGGCTTGCAATTTAACAACTTTAAATTTTTCAGTTGAAAATGGCCTTAAGCATGGCCGTCGTTTGCCTGATACGCCAACATTTAAGCATCGCTTAGAGCCAACTTTAAATTAAAAATGAGCCCAGTCAAGTTGAGCAAACGTGGCGGTATGCTTAAGTCCACATTTTTGTATACCCTCGACAGCAAAAAAAAAAAATTGAGTTGCAGGAAATGCGAATTTTGACGAAAGCAGACAAATTATAGAAAGAAAAATATAAAGATTCAGCATAATCATATTGCAAGTAATGAAATGTAGTTTTTCAAATTATTCGCTTAAGGTTGATGCTTTAATACATAAAATGAGGACATATAGAATTCGATGACAGTTTTAACCGTGTCTTTGTATGTACATATATTTCAACATGGAGGTATGTAAATGTACATATATGAATAGCTGATCACAAATTAGCTAAGTTAAAGGGTATATTCTCTATTAACATAGCCACTCAAAACTTGAACTTTCTTACTGTAATTTACTTTACATTTTCCTTTTTCTTTGTGTTTGTGGAGTTTTGTTTATCGCTTTCAGTTGCTTAGTTTCTCTCTCCCGCTTTACGACTGTCTCTCTGTTTACACGGCGTGCAGCAACAGTAACAGTAACAGCAGTAGCAACAGCAGCAAAATAAAGTCAAATAGTTACAGGCATATCATGTCGAGCAACCTGACGAGTTGACAAAACAGCCATTCAGCCAACCTAGCAGTGGGGCAACCATTGCATTTAACCAGCCCTTTTCAAACAAACAACCAGGATCTTCTCATGGCTTTTGCATCATTCCCCCTTTCATTTCAAGCCCCAGATGCTGCGCTTTGCGACACTGAGAAGAGCAGTGTATTGACGCGTCTTTAAGCCTATCATAAAAAAATCTAACTTTATTTTTATTATTTTTACAATTCAACTTGGCAAACTTCTCAAATGAAAGAAAACATAGACGATATTAAAAATCAATTACCTTATTATTATAATTGGTGTATATGCACAGCGATCTTCTAGATCTATTGTGCGCCCACTGAGCCTATAGCTCCTCCATGAATCCCAGCTTCTGCACAATTGTTAGAATCTTTGTTGGGTTGAGGTATGACTATGTATTTGAAGCTCATAACATGCATACCTAGGACTCTACATCTTTTCCTGGTTAAGGCAACACACTCTGCTACGATGTGCATTGAGGATTCTTCCTCGGTTATATATAATTTAGATAGGTGACTCCTTAGTATACATTGTTTTGTCAAGAGACCGATGAGTATTCTAAGCCTGTTCTTCCCCATGGTACTTTAATCGTTTATGATTATAGCCCCTCAAAAGACATCTTGCTTGTCGGAGTCGTGGTGGGTCTGCCCACCTCCATTGTCGCTTTTGTCTTTCTTCGTTTCTAAATTGGAGTCGTATTGGCTACCTTTCTATGCCACAAAACGATTCTGGCCCTGTTAGGGGCCTCTCAGCCCTTATTCTCACGTGCTCATCAGCCGCTTCGTTCCCAGCTATGTCCCTATGGGGCCCATGGGACCCATCTTAGGGTAAATCTAAATTCCATACTCAATCGGTATTATGTAGGTTATATATACAAAACAAGAGGGCATGAGATATATTCAGGTATTTGTAAATTTGATTTCAAAATGCATTCTTGTAATTGAAGAAAACAAATCTGAGAGCAGCAAAGCAATACACATGGAAGAGTCGCCATTGACAAAACTATCTCTGACATGATATCAACTTAAATTTCAACGGTTGTTTGGCTATGTGCTAAATTGCATTTGGCTCAAGGTGTGGCCAGGCAGTGTTTATAAGTGCAAGTTGGGCCGAATGTCCTTTATAAATTGGGGTGAAAAACGCAGGAGTTGCAGCAGTAGGAGTAGTTGGTTGGACACTGTCCATAGTCATTGCAATAAAACTTAAACAAGTTATTTATGCACATGCACATGCATTGCGTGTCGTTTCAGCCGTTTCAGCCATTTCAGTTGCAGCTGTCGACGAGAATCAGGACAATCAGGACATATACCTATCCATGGGCAAACAAACGAGTTGCAAAACACACACCGTCCGAGTCGTCGACAACGCCTGCTTTGGCCTTAAGTTATCAACATGGAATGCAATTTTCCAAACTGTCTGTTTTCTATGCAAATTCGCATACATTTCAGGGCGCTTCTTTACGCTTTGCTCTGACTGCTGCTTCAGCTCTCTGCTCAAGGTGCACACAGATGCCACATCAAACAACTCTGTCAGCGAAAGAAAAAACAAGTAGGCTTCGTTCAAATGCTTTCAACTCAAATATACTCTATTGCCTTCAAAGAAATAGCACATAACTAATAGAAAAATGTCATAGTATTAGACCAAGTTATAGAAGAAACGGAAAAATTAGAAGTTTACTAAATCAAAAGTGAAGCAAATGTGACTGCGTTAAGATTAATTGAGATTTTTGAAGATATTTCTGGCATATTAGAAATGTAACATTTGTTTGAATCGAAACTTAAAACAATTAAAAAAAACCATAATTTAATATTATCAATAGATCGCTTTTTTATTGCCAACCGAAAGATAATATACCCTTCCCACTTTTGGGAGGATAGGGTATCAAAAGCATCGCACAAACATGTAAACGAAATATGTTGCATAGTTTAGGGCGCGTCAAGCTCACAGACCAAACACATTTTCCTTTGCAAATGCCTGTGTGTGTATTAGGACCTGTGCCTGCTCGGGTGTTCAGTATATTAGTTTGATATATAAGTACTTAGCAAGCAAATATATATTAAAAATTGCTGACAAAAAATTTGTTATTCCACTTTAGCTTGGAAATGCATTTAAATATATTTTTGGGAGGTAGCTCGCATAGATTTCTTACCTGTCACGCTTGAGTATCGTTAAACTGCGCAACGATCTTAAAATGCTTTTTTTTTATTGACAAATAAAAAATGTAATAGCTAGTCATATAAGAAACCAAACGAGCCATTCATATCAGCTAACTAAAAATCAAATATACCTGTGCGAACCGTAAAATTTCGTTATAAATAAATATACTCATCTAGTTAAGGCACATAAAAAACTAATCGAAATGGCTTTAGCTTTAATTCATGGCTTCTGGATTCAATTGAAAAATATGTGCAAAAATTGACATTTCTAGAAGTAATCATGAGTAAGCTCTTAATAGCTCAAAAAAAAAATGGGTTTGATCATTCTTCAAGTTAATTTATCAATCTTACAAATGTTCAGCTTGTGCTAGCTTAGTTTTGAGATTATTAATCACAGTACAACAAAATGTTGAGTAGAAAATCATAATTTAACAGATTCATGTATTATTATTAAGTTAAAAAAATATTGTCACTTATATTATAAAAATTGTAATAATTTTCATTGAACTAAGGTTGGAGCAAGTTATTGAAGGTATTGCTTCAAATACCGAAATACAAATTGGGTTAGTTAGTTATTAACTCTTGAGCAACGCACAATATTTCAGATGTTCAGTGCTCGAGTACTCAAATCAAATATAAGTCCTAAAACAGATCCAGTTCGAATTCATTGCCCAAAATCATTGGCTACAATTTAAGCTTTCATGTTAAGGCTAATGTTTGGTTTGTTGGTCAACACTGGTTAATCATGGCACAGATGGCTGGACTTTTAATCCGCTGCAGGGCTATTGTGTCTGGCTGACATTTGTTGTTTTAGCGCTGATTGATACATCATTGATAGCTGGCAAAGCCCTTTTTGCCACATCCCCAGGCTGATGCCTTTCATGGCCATGAAATACCAAATGAGCGACATTTTGAGCATTGGTTTTGATGAACACGTTTGGGCAAACGGTTGGCCAGTCAAAGCGCTCGTGGGACACACAACAATAGAGGGCGATAGAAAGAGAGAGAGAGAGAGAGAGAGAGAGACTGTATGCCATGGGTTTATAATGATCCCACTCTTTGGGTTACAGGCTGCATTAACATTTAGCGAAACGCGACGCAGCTGCGTCCACACCAAAGTAGTTGTTGACTGCCACAGCACTTTTTGTGTGCGTAAGTGCGTTTTTCGGTGTGTGCGTGTGTGTGTGTGTGTGTGTGCGTGTGTCTGTATTAACGTGTTTGTGTGCTATCCTGACATTGACAAATAGTGTGCGAAATACAATGCAGGCACGCACACAAGCACACACACACACACACAATCACAAAGCGTGTTGGGCTGCTTGTGCCCACGCCACAAGTTGGCGCCAAATGTGTTGCATACTTGCGGGCGAAAATTATTGCTGGAAGGCAGCATCGCCAGTTGGCTAATTAACAAAGCACTTTACAGGCAACATCGCCAACAGGAGCAACTGCTCTATGAAAATGCGAATCCTATTGGTTGATGCCATAAACAGCCAAAGCCCTAAGGGGCAACTGCGTCACGGCTTAAACAAGTTTGTTGCCTGTTGCCGCTTTCTACTGCTATTTCTGCAGTACCTGCGCATTAATTAAATTTTAGAACGCTATCATAGTCATGAAAGTGCGAGTGTGTGGGTGTTTGTGTATGTGTGTGTGTGTGTATATGTGTGTATATTTATGCGAAATATTAACACGTGACACAGCCAGCGGAAAATTGCAAGCGCGTCGCATAATTTGCAGCAAGTTGCCGACAGCGATGACAACGTTTAGGATTGAAATGCGCGAAGTGCCAGCCGACTGATGCAGATACTGCTTTCAACACTTCGTTGCAAGTTTAGCTGCTTATAGCTTCGGTTACGACACCTTTAAGGCGCAATGAAATTACCATGCAAAATTACCAGACTCTAGCGGCTTGAAAAGTGCTTCGGACTGTTCTTTATATTTTATTAGACTAAAATAAATAAATAATGAAATAAAAACCTTTTGTTATATTTTTCCCTCAACTATGTTTCAATTCTTTAAGCGATGCGTACTGTCGAGCAAATGGTATAAAACGGACTCTAATTCTGTTTTTCTTTTTTTTTTAAGCTTTGGTTGGTTAATTTGCTATGTTTTTCTTGAATTCTAATTTTTATTTAATGCATTCGAAAATTAGATGGCACCAGAAAAGAAATTGAAAGTAATTACGAAGTTGGTACGAACGGATGCTAGACATAGACAGAATGCAAATTATGCCGCAAATTGGACAAAGAAGTCGAAGGAGCAGCAGCAAGAGGTGCGGCAAACACAAATTAAAAACAAAATGCAACAAAAAAAATGTAATGAAAATTTAACAATATTCCAACTCTAATCCACGCTGCAATAAAATGAAAACGTTACAAGGAAAACTCCACGCCATAACAAAAAGCGTCACGAAAATGCGCAGACAGCAAACTATAGATATGGAGTATGGCTGTATGTGTGTGTGCAACTGAAGGGTCGTGTCTAGTTGTTGGGTCGTGTGTCCTCCCTTTTTGCAAACTTGCGCTTATTAAGAAAGTTATTTCGACGCCAAACGCCGGTCTGGCAAGACAGAAACCCTGTCAGAAGAAAGCAAAAAATCATGGGCGACCCAACAGTCGGGCATAGCCGACTGTGGATTATTCTATTATCAGTGCCATACAAACCGATTATGATGGTATGGAGCGACAGCCAACGAAAATAGGCTCTCATTAAAGTACCTTCCAAATTTTGTAACTAAAGCTCTAGGATTGGCATAAGCGTGCATTTAACGATGTTCTCGATTTCGGCCAACAATTTAATCGGACTAAAGACGAATCTGCCGCAGGCATAGGCGAACATAGGTGTCTAAAAAAAACTGCATTCATATGGACAGACGAACCCATATACCCTTCTACAAGTATTGTCTAGAATATAACAAGAAAACTTAAATTTAAAAAAGTAACTAAAAATAAGCGCTGGCAAATAAAAACATTGTTGCACATGCTGTAGCCAGTGTGAATCTCATTCTTATTCTCATATCGCACCACGCACAACAAACAACAAACATTGTTGCCACCAATGTTTCGTGTGCCCTGTTGAAGGCAATTGCAACACTGTCACTCAGCTTTTAGCCAAAGTGCCAGCACAGGCTACAAGGATAATTTACATACTTTTAGTACTTTATATATCTGTGCTTAAGTCTTTTCAATTTCATTTATCTTAATTAATGAAATTACCCAACTCATGAAATCCTTTTATGGAAGTTCCCAGCATTGGAAATGAATATTTGTGTCGAAATTAATTTGTATATTGATATATTGATTTAATACAGAGTATCTAAATGTTAAGCATTTTTTTGAATTGAATATTCATTATTCACTTTTATATACTTATATTCTGTTTGCACAGCGAGAAGGAAAAAATTAATGTGTATTGTTTCATTTCGGAAGCTTCACGTTGCTTTTATGTAGATACAAATGTATCTGTGGGTGGCCGGGTTTATTTACACAGTTTATATTGACTTTACATTTCTTGTTGCCCGGCATCCATTTGCTGTGTGTTATTGTTACAGATGCTGCTGATGTTGTTGTTATGGTTGCTGCCTTTGTTTTTATTTTACTGCCATCATTTGCTTCCAGTGTCCGTCAATTAGTTGTTTCTATAAATTTTGTTTATAAACAAAATTTGCAGAACCTCATAAAAATCGCTCTGAAAACCAAACAACCAATGTGTTTAACATTTGGGAAATTGATTGGATGGTGGTGCGGATCACGGAGTAGAGACTGCCGCAGGCAATCTCTTTTTAGTTTTCGTTTTATTTTAAGATTACCGGCGCCAAAAAATAATTACGCATCTATTAATTTTCATAGATAAAATTGTTTAAGCTGACTGTCGATATCCAATCAATTCTGTCGCTAAAAGAGCAGCAGCTATAATTTTCACGATAATGAGTTAAAATTCAATCACTAAGCTCACAAAATAAGGAAACACGATAATTCGTACGATTGTCATGAAACCCATTTTCAAAGCGACAACTGTTTTACTAATTATATATAATTAGTAAAAAAAAAAATGGGAAAAAAAAAACAAAAATAACGAAATCATTCGACCCGTTCGGAGCCGGCTGAATACCATTTAGTATATTTATATGCATATGTAAGTATTTGCACGTATATATAATTTAATTCAATGAAAATTAATTCAGTGTCAATTAATTGCAGGCGATTGCTGGGAATTTTCATAGCACAGTCCAGAAGCGTGGTCCACTCCACGAACAATGGACCCTGGGAAAAATGTATTCTGATGTCTGCTGCTTTTGTTGTTCCCTTCATTATTATTATTTTTATTATTATTTTTTTGTTGTTTTTTTTTGTTACATGTTTGTCCGTTATTTTATTATGCGTAAGAGATTATACTGAAATTAATTACGTATACGTACAGGTGGACACTCTGGAAAACGTAGACCGCTAAGGGCCAAGCGTGCAGAAAACCACTAACAGGAGTGTGTGTGTGTGTGTGCGTGTGTGCGTTTGTGTTTGTGTGTTTATGTGCGTATGGAAGTGTGTGTGAGAGTGTGTGCGCGTGTGTGTGTAAATGTATGAAGTTATGAGCACTGCAACTGGTATATGGCCGCAGTTTACTTATGTTTAATTGTCTGGTGGTTGTTCTCGCTTTTATAACCTTTCAGCGAACAAAAAGTCTTTCTCACTCATACAATAACGATTTGCAACCGAGCTTAGGGGTGCATAAAAAATGTAAATTGTTACAAACATTGTTGCATAACAACTTGTGTTTCCATTTGATTTGGGTAATTAAAGCGAAAAAACGTACTTACGAATACGTGAGAAGCATAATTAAATGTGAAGCTTCACAGTACTTAATGCATCTGAAATTTAGATGCTACGTCGTGCATAATGTATTTTTTATTGTCAACTTTTTTGCTTCTATCTAATGCAACCCAGATAGATGATGCGGAATATGCATAAATAAATTATTAATAAATGACTAAATGGAGCAAAAAGTCAGCATAGTCGAAAAACTTGTTAAGCTTTTATTGAATGCTTCAAAATACGAAATACCCATTTCTTTCTGAAACTCAAATCTCTCATGCATACATATATCTGTGTGCATAAGTTTTCTACAAGCTATTAAGTTGAAAATAATCTAAATAATATTTGATTGCAATGACTAAAATTAACTTAAGACTAACGCAAGATAATCTACTAAACTAGCTACGAAGGCTTTTGTTTCTAAGTTCTTGAGACTTTCAGCTCGTATCACTGACCTGCGCTGATTCCCAAAGTGTATTCAATGCGTAAACCATTTGGAGCAGTCTAATCCACTTACGTATTTAACGTATTCTCTTTATTAACGTCATATATATATCTAAATCATCCAAAAACTGTCCCCTTTGTTGTTTGTCTTTGTCAGAGAGACATTTAAATCAGAATAATTAATCATTTAATGCTACATTTTGGCTGAGTTCGGGTGCTCGCTTTTAGCCGGGTCAACCAAATTCGTCACGTGCATAAATTTTGCACTTGTGATTTGCGATTTTTTATTTCTGTTTTCATTTTGTAATTTTTCAAGCCGAGCACGTGCAACGACGTGCCTATGCATTATATGAGTTTTAAATAAATACACACACGCACACACACACATGCGACTACCTGAAAATACTGCAACTGAAGCGAGATTATGCCACAGCGGTTGTAGGTTGGTTTATTGGTTTGTATATATGCATATATGTTTGTATGTCCGTGTATGTGTACACTTTGTATATTTGGTCTGACAACATTGGCAAATTAAATTAAATGGCGTTTTGTTTGCCAAGCGGGCAGCATGTCAATTATTTAGCGCTTACCGCTTTATTGCATTTCCATTTTGATTTAATACTTTCGATGCGCACATTGTAAATTACGGCACCATATCGCGTCAGCGCACACCATATCCGAGTATAGTTCGTTTTAATTGAGTACCACTTACAATTATAAATCTGCTTTCGATCTTTTGAAAGCCATCTTAATCAATGATTCAAACATGACATTAACTTTGATTGTTATGCAGCATAATGTGGAAAAAGACACTTCTCTTTGACATATACATTAATATAGCTCTTGTAAACCAAATAAATAACTGTTTTGTTGTAGTTTTCAAGACTTCAGTTTTTTATCGTATATCGCGCGGGAATCAAGATTATTTCATCAAGCACTTTCCTTGGTTCTCAACTATCGATAGATATCCACTCCGACAGCAATAAAAGCCTCAATTAAAGCAGAAATGTCACATTAATTTATTATATACATTGACATATTATTTATCAACTGATTCTCATATTGTTTTTATTACAATCAGAAAGCGCAAGGATTTTATGCTGCCTTCACTTCCACTCATGACTCAAATTGCGTGTGCACATCTTTTAAATGAAAATTGTACATTAAAACTAGAATATATTTAACAGCTGGGATCTGGGTATATCATAGTAATTTTACTTGTTTTCGTTCGAATTCATTTCAATTTGCAGCTGTGTAGCTGAAGCGCATTACATTTACGCACTAATTCATGTGTACAGCAGGAGTACTCGAAAAATACCTCATTTATATTTGCCAGCACCAAACCAACAAGAAACAACAAAACAACAATAATTGGAACCTATCTATCATATTCTTTCAGTTGGATTTTCAAACACACTTTCCACATTAGTTTTGACACTTGCCAACAAGGTACGTCATTAGGCTGATTTAGGCCATGGTCTGCCTAATGGAACAGCAAAACCCTTGCACACATATTATTTGCTGGCATTGTTGTTCACCTGCCTAATTTGATATTTTGTATTTGCTGTATTCTAGTTTTGTTACGTATACGCAACAAGCAACTAACAAGTCTAACAAGTCTATGTTGAGCACTTTGGACGGTTTGGAGTGATCCGCCATAGATTCAAGTGCGCGTGTGGCATCGGCACGCAGGAAACGATACGTGTCCGATGACCGTTTCAGCAGAGCAATGACCAATACCAATACTTCGATCTCGAGATCGACTGACTTGGACTTTAGAATAAATAGCTCTGTTGCGACATCGCAGGCAGCGCGTGCCACTTGCGACCGCAAATTTCCAACGGCGCTGGTAAGCTGCATGTAAACTTTCATAAGATGGCTATCCCAGATACCATAATGGTTGCGTATCAGTAGCATCATGCACCAACACTTTCAGGTCCCAGTCGTTGGAGTCCAGCTGATTTAATGTATTTGTCAATGCCAGTTCATTACCTCTTGAAATATTCGTCAGTAACGTTTTCATCGCTGACATCATCTTGTCATGATTCATGTCTGAGAAGCGTTGCTCACCATGCTGCCCAAGTGCTGCAAGAGTCCCTTCTTTTGCCAAAGACTAAGGGAGAGCCTTCATAGCTATGATTTTTTTTGTTCATTGAGACGCTGCTTTTACAGTCAAATGAATGAATCTCTGGCTCAATTGTTTTTTTTTGGGTAAGCATAAAAACAAAAATACTTTATTTAAATCAGTCTTATCTTCAAGTTTATTTTTGCAACTCCATCTCTCTTCTTCTTTCTTTCTCTCTCTCTCTCTCTCTCCCTCGCTCTCTCTCTCTCTCTCGCTCTCTCTCTCTACTTTTGCTGTGTTGCACGCATATCCGTTTTTAGTAATTCCGATTTTTTCTGTATTTATTTTTGGACTCTCCTGTTGGTTTCTATATAAAAATAATACGTGGGCTATTACGTCTTTCGCATATTGCACTGATCACATTTGACCAGTTTTATCGCTTTTGACATCTGGTCGAATTTTTTGCCAGTCGATTTAAAATTCTTTGCTATTTCCCCGATTTTCCACAGATAGCAAGCATAAATGTTCATAAATACTTATGCATGTTTGTAGGTACAAATGGAGACGCAGAGAGGCGAATAATATCAATTTTAAATTTTTAAAGCGAAAACACTGCACATTAAAATTAGATATAACTGTTTGGTTTCTATCCTGAACCCATTTAAAATGGTATAATGAATTATGTTTAGAAGTATGTAACAGGCATAACAGAATATTAGATCCCATAAATCTTAGCTACAAATTTTAAATATTATTTATTCATAAGTTTTCGTATATCCCGCACCTTTTAAGTTAATTTAAACATAATTTTATTTAGTGCTAAACCATTTTTGTTAGATCAATGCAGACATTATTAATAACATCGATACAACCCATCTATTTATATTAATGTGTATATAAAAGGTCTTGTCCTGATTGATAATCAACGCAAGGCCATTAGAACTAGAAGGTGAATAATCAAGACTCAGTTTTACATAATTTCCTACCATTAAAATTATCGCTTTCATCTATTATCTGTAATCGATGTTTATCGATATTTGTGATACAGTGCGAATTATCGATACACTTGATCTGCGATTGGTAAGCAAGAACTTATAGTCTTTGAGATCGGCTCTTCCATACAAACGGATATATGTTGATTGATATACTTAATTATATTTTATTAGCACAGTTTTATTACGCCCCGTTCATAAATTTTAAATGCTTTCGGTGTAAAAATTCCGCACTAATTTTCATACGACTGGTGCACATTTATAAACCCATTAATTCTATTTTTATTTTATTTTCTTTCTTAATTTGTTTTTTTTTTTGCCAGCCTACCAAAAATACAGACAAATATTTCTGATAGCTGAACATATTGCCATTGTAATCTTGGGATTGGTGTAGCAATTTTCTCATTTATTTCATTAAAATTTACAAAGCATACAATTCAATTTCTTGGTTCATTTCATTTCCATTTGCGCTGAGTATAAATTTATATATATACCGATTCCTTGTGTGCCCCACTTGAGTTCAGATCCATTTTATCTGCTGCAAAAGGCATTTCCATTTTATAACAAATGCATATGCGGCTAACACGAATTTTAGAAAAGATTTCTAAACAAACTATGAAATAAAAAAAAAATACAAAACAAGCACACAAGAAAAAAATAGCATAACAGAAGAAAAAGAAGAACGCTCTCAGAACCAAAAAATCGCTCACAAATACTGGCCAGAAATATTCATTTGGACGTTTAGATGGGATATTTGGTGACGTGCGGAGATTGGCGAGCGTCGCGTATAAAAATCTATTTTTATTCAAGGTCGCATCATGAGTATTTGTTATAATTGTACAAATTGTTGAAATTGCGCAAAGTAAAAAAAAATATATATATAACCAAAAAACCACAACATAAATAACTAAAATAAACTGAATCACAAACAATATCGTGACAAAAAGAAATTCTAAAGTAATAAAATCATTGTATATTAAAAATGTTCGAAGCAGATCTCACAGTAGAATTGTCATTCTCAATTGTGCAACACTGCGACTTAATTAATAATAATAATAAATACAAAAATGACTGTGAAGCATAGAAACGTACACCCCAAAATGTAGCACGACACCATTTGATGAGATGATGTTGCACAAAAGACGACACCAGCCACATTATTGTTCAATTATTCAATTGCTCAATGAGTTCCATGTGGATGTGCCTATGTATATTTATTAGAAACGGGATTAGCTCTCGCTTGCCTCGTTTCCTTGGCTTACACAATCTTACTAATGCCCCTGCCCCTGCCCCTGCGTACTGCCACAATACCAATTTGCTTGCGGTCGGCGAAACTGAAAGCATTTGTGTAATTTGAGTGCAACATTAATGTGTGTTGTACACAAGTTTGTACGCATTAATGTGAATGTGTATGTGTGCACATATATACACACATGCGTAAATATGCCGACTAAATGCATACATACATACATATATGATATTCTGCGATGCGTATACGCAATGTGCTTACGGTGGATATTAACATGAAATCTAGCATATACCTACTTATCTGGCATTTTAAGCAAATGCTCTCAACGAAATCAAGATCATACAGATACACCCATACTACATGGCAAATTTCATAAATAAATGTATGAAGGCATGCCCTTAATACATTTATTTACAAAGAAACCAATCTTAGATCAAATATACCACAATTAACATTGAAACCTGATTTCGCAATTTAACCAATCCATGATTTATAAAAAAAAAGCAGAAATTAACATAAAACTTGTGTTAATAAGAGAAAGTGTAGAATGATATGCAACTAAGTGCGTTAAACTCAACATGAGTTTTAATCATGAAATTGAATTGCGCTATTTACATTTCGTAAGCAGTTGTTGTGTGACAAATATTAATATTTTAGTTGTCAAAATGCTAAAATATATACAATTTAGCAATATTGCTGCTTACTCCTATGAATTACTCCATAATATACACTAACTAAAGAAAATCGCAATAGTTTTGACGCCACGGGTAGTTCACCTTATTATTCAGAAAGTATATTTCTAAAACGGCAAGTAATGTCTTTGCAGAAACAATTGCTTTGCTTTTCTTATTTTCAGAAATTATTTCCGAAATTACTAAACAATTTTTCTAGTTGTCAGCACGATTTTCATTTTAGGGCAATAAATTCACAATTCAAAGTCAAACAAAATTGCGGAATGTCAGTGTTGATAATATATTCTTCAGTCTTCAATGCTCATGGCTAGGGGAATACAAAGACCGTATGTATTGGAAAGAAAATCTTAACGATCTCTCACCATATAAATTACAATATCAATTGAGATAAAAATAAAAACCTCCAAAGAGCGCAGCGCGACACTTTGTTATGGCTTTTTGGCATTATTTTAACAATGACTATATTCATATACCTACAAATGTACATACAATATAAATATATATATATATATATCTATATATATATATATAAATTTCGGAGGTTATGTACATATATCAGATCTTACGCTCTCCACACGGGAGTCATTTCAAATTCGGCTATGCAAATGTAGCGGAAATACCAAGAAATGCCAATCAGCTGCGCTCCATGTGATGCGTATACGTATGGGGAGCACTTCTATAGACCACATGAAGCACATATGTATTGTCCATATATATGTATGTATGTATGTATTAACTACTTATGCACATGCATACAAACATCCACAAGCCAAGTGCCACTCAAGTATGCCACTCGAAAGACAATTGACAATTCACAAACACACAGACACACACTGCCACCTGTATATGCATACATATGTATGTATGCATGTGTGTGTCCATGTAAATATGTATAGAAATTGTATTTGCACCCTTTAACCGTCCTAACATTTCACTTCAACCATAATTGCTTAATAATGTTGGGCATTAAAATAGATAAAGAAAAATAAATAAACCGAATTATGCACAATGATTTTGCCTTGGAATATGTTTCGCAAAGCTCTTAAAACATATGTTGATTGATTATTATTATTATTGTATACATATATTATTATTTATCTATACTATATATGTAAATATATGCATATAAATTATAGCACAATACAGCTAAATGTACATATGTGTGTATGTGCATACGTATGGATATTTGTGTGTGTGTGTGTTCAACAGAAAAGTATTCATTGAAACTACGCACAACTGAAATTTAACTTATTTTCATAATTATACCGAAAATATGTGAAAAGGAATAGAAAAAAAAAAAAAGTGTTCTAGTCGAGAGAGCTCGGCATGTTGTCACTCTGCACACAAGTCTTAATATAGCAAAGACATCAAATGTTAAAACCGGAAACCTCAAACCAATTCAAAATTAAAGTCTCGTCCCATGCTATGGGTCATAGCCCCCTGCTGTTATTGGGTAATTATACCATATATTTTCACAGAATCAATATACCTTTTCAGAAGAATTCATCACTGTTTTTAGGTGTCAGCGAGTAAAATAGAAAATATGAAAAATGTCAGTGAAACTATTCACACGAGGCGTTAATATGTGTGCTAAGTATGCGCCAGCATAAAACTATTAAAAATAACAAATTGGAAAAAATAATAAAAACCACAAAAAAAAAAAAGGAAATGCAAAATATGTGGAAGTAAAATTTTATGAAATGAAAAGTGGAAAATGAAAAAAATGCACAAAAACAAAGTTTAAAAGTGATAAAATAATGAATACATGAAAAATTAAAAGAATAATTGGTCTGAGATCTAACACGTGTGGGTGCATTCAAATAAAATGTGAATGCATTCGTTCTAATCAAACTAAGATAACTAATTTAACATTTTTCAAAATCGTTAATTAAAAAATTCATACATACCCAAGGAAGCTAGGGCCATTTAATTATAATCGTATAAACTTGGCTATTACTAATTATCTGATTGTATTCAAATAAAATGTATAAATGCATCAATAACAATCAATCACAGAAAAAAATATATAATATGGCATAATATTGAAATATTATATAGATATTTATTTATATTTATTTATATATATATATATATATATATATATATATATATATAAATAAATATGTAAATGCAAATGGACCTTTGCCTGGAACAATCAACGGTGGAACGATCGTTTATTATTAAACATATTGAAAACATTAAACATTCACAATATTCAACACCCACGCAGCACGCGGCCAAATCAAAACAAATGTAGAAGATCGGAAAGCACCACGAATTCCGGCGCAGCGCACGTGAAGATCAACGACAGAGCATCGCGAACAGACTGAATAACGCAGGAGATTGAATTGAAGACCGCCTCGCAGCAGGCAGACAATGGGTCGGCGGGGTAGTTTACAGGTGCTGAGGCTCCCTAATGGTGTGTATGTGTATGTGTGAGGGTGAGGCGGATTGGCGATGTGAGCAGCTGCCATTTAACGGCTTGATAAATGAACGAAACGCGTCGCATTCTACTTGACGAATTTCTACACCATCACATAAGACATATAGAGAAAGAGAGTGGTGAGAGAGAGGGACTGAGATTGAGAGAAGGGAAATAATAGCAGCAAGCAGCTTTTAGCACAGCACAGGTGCCTGCACAAATTCTTAAGCAAAGCTCTCACATTTTCTGCTGCTGCACAGGCACGCGCTAAAGCACCACCAACACAGCTTTCAAGCTCTCACAGGTGGCAGGCACAAAAAGCTCCATCAGGAGATATTTCGGTAGGATAGAAAAGCTCTTTGCAAGGCTAACTGACAAAGATGGTTGCTTTATTCATTATTTTTATACCCTGAACCCATTCAAAATGGGCAAAACGCAGACCTCAGAGACTAAAGGAGCTAGAGACTTCTAATTTGGAATATAGGTTCTCGTATATCAGGCGCAGATCAAGCTTGCGTTATTTTATAATAAATAAATAACTGTCTCCGTTAATCGAATATCGATATATTACATTTCCGATAGCAATAAATGCCACAATTTTGAAGGCAGAATTTTCATTAGTGCAAATCTTTTTAAAGGGGACTTTGCCAATATAATAGAATATATTTAATAACTGGGTTCAAGGTATATCGTAGTCGAGTTCACTCGACTACAGAACTCTTACTTGTTGGATGTTGAGTTTGTAAAAAGCAAAGCAGCATGAAAAAGCGACGGCAAGTCAAAAACGCCTGTTTTAAATATATAATCTGAACAACAAAATAAAGAAATACAATTAATCTTTCAAGTTCAGCCAAATGAATAGACTTGTAAAATATCAGCTAATGAAAATATTTGTTTACGCCCATTTATAATAACATATCAGCTAGTGTAAAAATATAAATTAATGTAAATAATACTTAAAGCATAAACTTTGTTTCCTTATTTTGTTGCTCAAATCCTTTGCCAGGCTTTCAACTTATCGCTGCTTTTAGCTAGAGATGAAACCGCTGAAACTGTTATTGAACTACATATTTTCATTTAATTTACCAAACTGTGCAATATCAACATTATGCCTGGATTCTTTTGGATTCTTTCATCTCTTTATATTGTTGTCTGCAATTTTTTTGATCGATTTTCGAATTATTCGAATTATTTTGCCCAAACTTATCCTTTTCCCATTTGGACAATCTCATCACATTGGTATTGAATTATTTCAACAACAACTCGACGACATGATATTGCTCTCGCCGGAATAACAAGAGCTTGACATTTTGTTGACAAAGATTTGGTTACCATATTGAACATCTGATCTGGCACAATGTTCATTGAGATCGTTTTTTTTGCAAACTTACAACCGAATTAATTATTTATGTACTGATCAGTATTACGCCATCGGCCCATAACAGTTCATAGATTTTAACAAATTGATTATGACTGAATGGATGTATATTTTAAATTTTAACAATATACACTTCGCTTTAACCATATTGAACATGTTCATATAATATCTTTTGCTATTGCCACTGACCCATGATGAGTGGTTGAGTGTGAGTGTGTATTGTGTGGATGGCATGGTGTGCACAATTCGTGGTTAACTACGTTGTGTGTCTATTACTTTCTACTTAGCAGCATTTTTCCGTTAACGGTATTCTCTTTTCTTCTTTTGTCGTCATACACGACACGGATAAACATAATTCGCAATACTTAAATACATATCAACTCGTATAAGCGCAGTGGAAAAAAAAAATAATAGTTTTTCTAACATGAACTTTTAGGCTTAAGATCTAGAGATTTCTCTTGCTTTTTTCGTGTAGGTGTGTGTTTACTGTGTTCGGTGTGTGGGTGTGTGTATCATTTTAGCAATTCGTTGTATTTAGATTTTTCTAATGATTGACACCCTTACGCTCCTGGATGTGATCTATATCGAAACCGTTAGTGCCGCGTATCTTTTTTTCTAAATTATTGGAGTAGACATCGGTCCACAAATGGCTAAGGGGCAGCTCAGTATCGGTCTTGGCCAAGGCAGTAGCTTCATCCACTTCCTTGCGCACCTTCAGATCAATAGCCTGCATGGATATATGTAATATGTAGATAGTTAGATAGAAAAATGCAATCAAAATGAAAATACAATAAAACAGGTAAATAGATGCACCCACCTTAACTTCATCGGTGGTAATGAGGCCCAGCTCAATGCACATCTCCTTGAAGGAGGTAATCGGATCACGCTTCTGGCGCACTTCCTGGATTTCCTCGCGCGTCCGATATGATGTTCCAGGATCGGACATCGAATGTCCCGAATACCGATATGTATTCGTCTCCATAACCAGTGGACCATGCGTGTTCACATACTTGATGGCAAACTCGGTGGCACTGCGCACAGCCAACACATCCATGCCGTCCACCCAAATGCCGGGCAGAGCATCGCCGCGCGTATAATAATCCGTGTTGCACGAAGCGCGCTCTGAACTGGTGCCCATGCCTGCAAAAAATAAATAAAAATACAATGAAATTATTAACGATTTAACGATATTAATTGGGAATCTTTGGTGCTTGATTAGTTTCGATGCCATACCATAGTTGTTGTTCTCGCAGACAAAGATGACCGGCAGCTTCCACAGATAGGCCATGTTATAGGCCTCAAAGACCTGTCCCTGATTGGCAGCACCATCGCCATACAGAGCCAGGCACATGCCGCCATTGCCCTTGTATTTGCAGGCGAGGCCAACACCGGCGCCGAGGGGCACTTGGGCTCCCACAATGCCGTTGCCGCCATAGAAATTTGGCGAATACATGTGCATAGAGCCGCCCTTGCCGCGTGCACATCCGCTCTTCATGCCTGTCAGTTCGGCGAGAACACCCAGTGGGGATACACCCATCAGATAGGTCCAGCCGTGCACACGATAGGCAGATATTATATTATCGACATCGCGCATCGCCGCCTTCATGCCAACGGCGCACGCCTCCTGGCCCGAATACAGATGGCAAAAGCCGCGTATGATCTTCTCCTTGTACAGATTGCCAGCGGATGTCTCAATGCGTCGTATCGTTTGCATTTGTGTATAGTATTTGAGTGCCTCGTCCTTGGTCAGATTCACTGTCATCTCGGGACCCTCGTCCAGGCGATGCAGTTTAAAGGGCTGCGCACCAATCAATCAATCAACCACACGCCATAAAGAAAGAAAGAGAAGAAAGTGTGAAAGGGAGATAGATATTTATGGCTATTGCATGCAAATATAAATATATATATATATATATAAATACCATCCGTTCCAATTCTTATGAACTAATGCCAAGTTTTTCTCCCTCATCTTCAAATTTGCTGTTCTAACCAAAGGAACATTCTACAAAGGAACTATTTCGCTGGAAATCGATATTGATGACTCCAACGGATCACTTTTAATCAATAACACCATACGATTATCGGTTGCTGATGATGTTCTCCTGAATCCCACGTGCCTTTTAAAGCTATTTTTTACTTTAGAGCATTTGTAAAGAAGACTGTTCAATTGATGTAGCTATGCAATTTGTTCATTTTTGCCTTGATCTGTATCTTCTATCCCATTTCTAGTCCATGTAATATTATATGATAGCTCAGGTAAGTCTTTATTATAATGAACAGAGCCACATCTTACCTTTTGCTAACAAAATCAATAGAGAAATTCAAGTTCTCTTTATTGTATACAAATTGCACCAATTCAACTTTTTAGCGCAAAACGCACTTTTAACAAAGATATTTGCCAAACAATTTGACTGCAGAGTCAACAGCTATCTTAAGCCAGACTCTTTTCCCTTAAGAAATAATGTCGCCATACTCATAACTGAATATATTATATTTTAGACATGATTATTATTATTATTGTTATTGTCTTCATACTTATTTTACTGTATAGGTGTGTCAATGGAATAGGTGTATACTTAATGCAACTCATTTGATCGAATTATATTTTAAGTTTACAAGGCACGCAACAATAATAACAAAATTTTTAAATGTGAGACATCAAAAGTGCCGTTAGAGCATTCGATTTTTTTTTTTTTTTGCATAACCGGTCGACCAGTTTGGTTGTGCTGTGTAGGAGGGTTGTAGGGATGGGGGGAGGGGTAAATCTGCTGCAGCTGTAATATTGATAAGGTGGATTGTGCTGCCGCTGCCGCTGCCGACGTCGGTCACGCACTGCCAGTGAGAAAGAGTGTCAGCTGGTGACCTTGAGGCTTGCAATTGAACCAACTAATCGACAAAAATGCAACTCTGTATATTCAGGTCACATAAGCTTACAAACATAGGAATACACACACACACAGACACAGCCACAGACACACACGCACACATTATGTAATCGGCCATTTCTTTTTGCGAGAACGTGAATAGAAGCGAGGGTGGGGTGGGTGGGTTCTATCTGGCCTATCTACTTACCCGATTAACCTGCACAGTCGCCTCCGTGGCATAGTTGTTGATCTTTGCGACACCAGACTGTGCTGCATTCTGGAATAAACCGAAAAATGACGATGAATAACTGCGTCTGTTGTCAAATCTTTGATGATTTTCTAATTGTTGTTGTTGCAGCCGCGTCGTCCAATGACTGTTGTTGTTGGTGCTGTTGCTGCTGCTGCTGCAGTTCTTGTTGTTGCTGTAGTTGTTGTTGTCTCTTATGTTGCTGCTGCCTTGCTTTGTATTAGTGAAAGTGACAAGGGTTTTGTTAGGAACAGCAACGGCTGCATTACAGTTACGTACTTTTTGCAATTGTTTTACAACAATTGGTAATTCACTAACGCGTGACAATGTACGCAGCATTTTTACGGCTTTTGATTGGGACTATTCTCTCTCGTTCGCGTAACAGCTGCTGCGGCCAATGGCCACAATACGTATTTTCCACGCTAATTGCTGCTAAATATGCTGATACCAGCAAAATACCAAAACTAATCGATTACTTATCGATGGCAATGTGATGCACAATTCAAACGTAGCGGCATTTGACGGATGTCATAATGGATGTGGAACGCGGCCTAAGCATTTTGCACAGAAATACTGCACTAATCAGATTCGCAGCAACCATATTATTTATATCCATTTCCACTCAACGAACTTAATGCGAGTGGTAAAATTTACAATCGTTGGTCAAAAAGCGACCGTCTGACAGCAGCTCATCAAATGACAACCATCGATGACAATCGAAATGTTAGCGTCAGTGAAACGCAACCGTCATCGATAGTTGCTCACCTCTACGAAGACAATAGCATCATCAACCTAGCGGATAGCCGCAGGAAAAGCCGATAGCAAACTCAGGGAAAAAATAACATGACCATCTGCGACACAGTTGATCAGTATACGATAATGTCCGGTGATCGTTTAAAAATTAAGGACTTACTGTGCAACCGGCTCACCGAGTGCGGCTGGCGGAACGAGGTGCGTCTGCTGTGTCGCAACATCCTGCTGGAAAAGAATGCCAACAACAGTGTGTCCGTGGATCAGCTTATATCGGAAGTGACGCCGAAGGCACGCACCCTCGTCCCCGATGCTGTAAAAAAGGAGCTGCTCATGAAGATACGCACCATTTTAGCAGAAACCGACGAGGACAATTAGCGGTCAACTCAGCGACTCAAACCAATCAACAATAAATCAAAAACAACCTACTTTCATTTATATATAAATAACTTTAGTAAATAATTCATTTTGCATTTGTGTATTCGCCAATAAACTAAAGTTAACAATTACGGCCTAAAACCAGCTGACAACTGACAGTTGGTAGCTGACAAATTATAAAAGATGGTCGAAGCGTCTTATTAATGACTGACAAACTGCGAATCCGAAAACGGCAGATGCCTCTCAAATTGTGCCGTGAACTACATACATATTTTCTTATTTATTTAGGCAATTTGGGAGTTGGAAAGGATCATCAGCAATGATATCGTAACTCATATGTGTTTTATAATTAACTTTATATACATATTTGTCGCAAATTGCAAAAAAACAAGGAACAGTGCGTTAAAAACTAGTTCCTTGATTCGAAATCCGACTTATGACACTTTAAACTAATCTCTAGAAATTTTCCCTTTGCATGTAGGAATTAAAAAAAAAAAACAAAAAACAAATGAAAGCGGTTGGTGTTAAATGTGAAATACAGTATCGAATAATTCCATATTTTTCATAGAGAAATGAAACTAGTCATAATTTAAATAATTTTCTTGTGGGAAACTGAGTAGAATACATATATATACACATATATCTAGAATATGGATACGGACTCATCTAGCGGGAAATGCGCTTAGATGGATCAGATGACTCTCCCAGTGCTGCTGATGTACTCGTAGGAGGAAACATCACCTGATTGTGCTTGTGGACCCTGCTGCTCATGATCCTCCTCGTCATCCTCCTCCTCCTCCGCGTTCAGCAGATCCACCGGCGGCTGTAGACTCTCATTTAAGCTGTTCGCTGTCTCGACCAGGTCATCGGTGACCTCTGTAGATCTGTGGTTGCCGGCAACGGATGCCGCACTGGGCTGCGTATATTTCCGTACCCATTCATTGGGATGCATTTTCTTTTTGTGATTGTGCATGTTGGCGTGCGATTTAAATGTGCGTGTGCAAAACGCACACGAATACAAATCAATGCCCGTATGGGTGGCCATGTGCTCCTGCAATGTAGATTGCAGATTACAGATCAGATCAGATTCGATAGAGAGATGGGGGGGAGATAACTTACGGCTAGAGCACGCGGCAGCTTGAACTCCTTGCCGCACAGGCTGCAGCTGTGCCTCTTGGCCGAGTGATGGTAACGCATGTGACTGCTCAATGCCACACGGGATGACTTCTCGGCGCTGCACTGCACACAGCGATACTTGTTGCCGCCCTCGCGATCATCGTGCCGCGCCAAATGTTTGCGCAGACTGCGCTCATCCCTCAGCCACCGGCTGCACAGATGACACTGTGCCTCCGCAACGGGCCCATCCGGATGCAATGCCTTTTTGTGTATTAAAAAATTCGCCTTGGATCGAAAATTGGCGCCGCAAATGTCACAGATGATGGGTGTAAAATCTGAGGCATGCATGCGCTTCACGTGCGCCGTTAACTCCAGTTTGGAGCGGAAGCTAAAATAGAGAGAGATAGATAGATGAGAGAGAGAGAGAGAGAGGGAGAAAGAGAGAGCGGGAGAGAGACAGTTAAGAGATGGATCAATTGTGAAAAAGTCTTGGCTCAGTTAGCTCAACCACTAACATCCTTTACTATTCTTTACTACATGATTTTAAATGCAATAGGAATGAAAATAATAATTAATAAATAAATCAACATAAATAAATCATATGCATAATTCAACACATTTCCACATTTTCATGCCTATTGTCAGCGGATACTCTTTTTATAGCCTAAGCCCATTCAAATTGGGTAAGAAGGATAACAGGCAGAAGGAAGCCTATCCGAGCAGATATAGTATAAATATACGTATTGAAAAGCATTAAAAGCCATGTCTCTCCGTCCGTCTGTCTGCCTGCCTGTCCAACTGTTCCCTTGGCCTGTCTATCTGTCTTATTGATCAACATTAAGATAAGTCAAAGGATGCATGAGGCTCTACATGGTCGAGGGGATTGGAGATCCACAAGAAGAAGAGAAAACTTACGTTTTTATGCAGCTGTCGCAGGCTTCGGGGCGTTCGGGACCCTTGTGCCCCTTGATGTGCATAGTGAGCAGAAACTTTTTGGCGAATCGCGCCCCACATGTGACGCACTGATGGACCAGCTGCTGCTGGTCGGAGTGAAAGCGCAGCATGTGCATGTCCTGGCTGTTGCGATTGAGAAAGCTCTTGCGACACGGCTTGCAACTAAAATACTGCGGATCCTTGTGATAATGCAGATGGTCCACGTACAGGGTGCGCTTCTTATATCGATTGTTGCAGCACTCCATATAACCGGTGCAGTTGTGCTGCACCCGAAAGTGTCGCTTCAGATCGATAAAGTTGAGGAGGGGCGCGGCGCACAGGCAGCAATCCAATTTCACATTGGCGGCTATATAGTCATCCATTTCCTTAATGCTGCTGCGCTTCGCCTCCAGTTCGGGCGCCCGGGCCACCTTCGATGGCTTGGGCAGCTTGCTCTTGCCCTTGACACCTTTGGGTCGGCCGCGTTTCGGTGCTGTTCCTGCTATTGTTGCCGTTCCCGTTCGCGTTGCTGTCCTCATTGCTTTTGCAGACAGCTCCGGCATCGGAGTCATGTCTGTCTCGGCGGCGGCTGCATTGCGTCGCAGTTCGCGAGAACGCACACGCGACTCGCGCTGCGAGGATGCTGAGGCCACTGACACCTTGACCAACTTTGCCTTTGTCTTGGTCGTTGCCGTGACCGCCGGTGACGGTGATGACGGTGTCCCTGCCATCTCCAGTCGCGTGCGTCCTCTGGTCTTTTTGGGCGTGGCTGCTGTCAGCGTTGCGTGCTCGAAGTCCGCCTCGAATGCATCTTTATCGGGCTCAACGTTGTCGCTGCAGTTGCTGCCCGCATTCTCAAAAGGTTGCGCTGTGTCATTCACATCGATTTCGGGCTCACACAGTATATGATCCTTGATATCATCGACGAAGGCCAGCTTCGATTCAATCGGTGACTCGGTGTTCCACACAACAACGGCTGGTTCGGGCGGCGGTTCCGGTTCCGTTTTGAGCAGCAGCGATTGCTGCTTGTCGGCGACCATTGCGCAAAACTGATCGAAATCGTTTAAACATTGCCAGCATGGCGAGCACAGCTTGGTGGAGACGCAATCATTCACAGACACCTGCAACAACAAACCCAACCCAAACATATTTGATTTTATGTGTGTGTTTGTCGGGCTGTGTGTGTGTGTGTGTGTCTGTAACTTACCTCAAGCTGCAAATATTTGGCAATGGCCTTGGGCAGACCGTGCTCAGCATCGCTGAATATGCAGATGGACACCGAATTATCCAGATCGCACAGGCACAAGCGGCAGATCATGATTAAAAGCAAAACAAACAGCAGCAACTCGCTGCTTGTCGTAAACAAATATTTATGCAAAAATCGATAGACGCGATTATCGAAAGTGGTGAGAGTTCTGTTCTTTTTTTTTTGTTGAGGCACGATTGCCAATTCAATTCAATTTAATGGTACGAATATTTTTTAATATATTTAAATTTTTTATTGTTGTTTTTGCTTTAATATAGAAAAAAAAATTTAATTAATGCGTAGGTATAGGTTATACACTTATTTATAAGCCAAACAATTTAGTTTAAGATTTTTTCAGAGGCACTTGATTGTACCAAAAAGAGATATTTATTTTCTAACGTTACCTATTGCTTTAATACCTAGAAAAAAAAATGGCTAAATTACTTCATGCATAGGCATAGGCATTTTTTATAGCAAAATTTAAAAGAAATCGATGTAAAGCTTACCCATATGCCGTACACGAATTTTGCAATGAATTAACTAGTTTTGGATACATTTGTACCACACACGTGACAGCCGTTCATTTGTTCCAGTTCTAAATATCGATACACAGCCAGAGCAATCGATATCCTGTGGGAACATCACTAGAAGCAAGAGTTTCTTGATTACATTTAATGTGAGGTAATATTATTATTCAAGTATTCAAATAATCAGAACGAACGAAACGATGCAAAAAAAGCCGTTGAATGCGAACACGCTGCTGGACAAGCTGCATCGGAGTGCCGTCTACGCCTGCATTGGCGTAACGCTCTACGGAACATATTTGATTGGCATGCGCTATTATCACTACTACACGGTGATCCGGCCGGAGAAGCAGGTGATGGAACAGCAGGCAGAACTGAAGCTGCTCGGCGAGGGAGCGCACGACAAGGCCAAGGAGCTGAAATACTAGAAAAAAACAAAAACAAAGAAAATTAAAAACAAAAAGCATGTCCTTTTCTCCATAATTTATAATGTTTGTTAAGCGTAATAAATATTGTACACTATTGTTAAATTGCAACATTGGTAATTCAATTGTCGTCATCGTCGTCGTTGTCGTTGTGTAATCTTGGCCAAAAGTGCGCGCTGCCTTTTGACCTTGGAATGCTGCTAAACAATGTGGTCATAAATCAGTCAAACAGCCGTCAGCCGTAAGCAAACCAAGCATTTTCTATGCAGTGGGTCAATCGTCGAATGTTGTCATCATCATCATCATCAGCAACAAAATCCATCGCTGTGATTGGCATCGTGACCAGCTGTCTTTGGATGACTTCCGCCAGAGTCGCGGATCGTCGCGTGCATTAACCCCAAAGCGTGGAGCAACTGCAACTGCAGCAATTGCAATATGCATTTTAAATATACATTTTAAATATTAACAATATTAACAAGCCGCAGACAATGGCGGGCTGTGTTCCACCCACTTTTTGGCTTTGTGAACAAACCAATTGCCAGTTGTTGTTGTTGTTGTTGATGTTTTGTTGTAGTTGCTGCTGTTTTCTATGCTTCATTCAACAATGTTGCACTTATTGTTGTTGCTGCTGTTTTAGTCTCATTCATCGGCAATTTGCGGTTGCTGCTTCAGCGATTGCAGCTGATGCAGTCAAGGTCGGTCCTTCATTTTTATTGTCTCTCCCTACATCCACCTCTCCCCCTCCCCCTTCCCACTTTTTGATGAGAAGTCGTGCAGTTTGGATTATTTCGATAAGAGCTTGTTTTTTTATATCTCTGCAAAAATGATCTGACTGCAATCTGAAATCGGGCTTACAACTGCGGGCAATAGGAACTTGGCTTGATACCCTGTAAATATCGCCTCAGCAGCTGTGGGTAATTTAGTTCAGCAGCAACATTCATCTTCTTTTTTATTTTCCTTGTTTCACACTGTATTTATTCATACAAATAGAAATAATTATAATAAAACCTCAAATTTATAATTTAATTTTTTTCGGGGTAACTGTTAGTTGTATTAACTATTTTCTTGTCGATGTTTGCTCCGTTAATACCTATTGTAATTTGTTGTTGCTGCCGACTTAATTTAAGCAAAAAAGAAAAAAAAATTGTTGCTAAAATCGATTGCGGCAATTGTTTAATGTACAACGACATTGGGAAACGGTTTTTCCCACGGGGTTTCTGCCATTTGACCGGGACGGGTAGCTGAGCTCTGCCCCGGGCGGTTGAGTAGCGCCCACAATTGTTATAGAAGCTGTGGTTTGTCAACATGTTGCGTGTGCTGAACGAGATGTTGCAGCAACCGTATCACATATCAAGTGAAAGCGACACTCGATATGCGACTGCCGTATGTGGATCGCATGTGGATCATGTTGCTGCTGCTGCTACAGACTTATGCCATCTTCCGCCATCTTCCGGACAACAATCATCAACTTTTGCGCAAGCCTAAATGTTCTTGACGGGACAGGAAAATACGCAACAACAAAAACAAACAGATAAACAGAAGAAAACGTTAGTTGCAACGCCCACAGCTCGGCGGGAGTGTGTCTGACCTTTTGGGCTGCAACAGGCGATGTGCTGCACAATATTTGAATTTGGCGCGCCTCGTGCTACCCAATTTTCGTGTTGAAAAACGTGTGCAAGAAACGGCAGCTGAAGCAAGGCAATAATCAATCAATTAGCTGTCTTTACTTTGTATTATTTGCAACTAGTGATAAATGTGTTATTTTTTTGTCTCTCCTTTCGAAATATTTATTATAATGTATTATAAGCCGTGCATCGTGCATCGTGCAACGTGCTCGTGTCGTGGTCGTTGATAAATATGATATGCTGCCATCTCTAGCGCCGTCATGCAAACTGCAACAATCGCTGTTGCATTTGCTTATTGTTATTGTTTTCCGATTTTTTTTTTTCCTTTTGCATAATTGCTAACTGTAGCACAAAGTATAAAAACGACGAGCTGCTTACCAACAATCAACAAATCAGCTTTTGCCGCAGCAGCAGTCGCAGCATTATTAAACAAACAAAAAGAGATAAACAAAAGAAGGAGTAAAGCAATCAACATGAAATATTTGGTAAGCAGCAGGAGCAACAACAACTATAAACAGGACTAATTGATGACAATTGATGCAATTTTGCAGTGCGTTGCCGTTATTTTGGTCATGTGCCTGATCAGTTGCCAGGCGGCGATTGCTGAGCCCGCCGCAGCCGCAGCAGACGCGGTGGATGTTGAGTCTGGATTAGCCGATGTAAAGAAGACGGAGAAACGGGGCATTTATGGGCTTGGCTATGGTCATTATGGCGGCTATGGCGGCTATGGTGGACATGGACATGGACATTACGGCTACGGTTTGGCCAGTCCCTACTACGGCGGCTATGAGTATGTGCAGCATGCCGTGCCCTATTATGGTGGCCACCATGGCGGCTATTATCCGTATCATCATGGACACTATGGTTTTTATTGAAGATTTGCCTTCCACAAATTATTGCAATCATTCTATATATATTAACGCAACATGCTCATCGCTCATTCATTTTTTTTTCTCTCTTCCAAATAAATGTCCGTTACGTAAAGCTTACAAATCTGTTTGAATTCAACCGCCGCGCGCGTTCCTTCGCAAATGCAATACTTTGGTGTTGGAGAGCGTTTGCATGGTAATTTAGCGGCACCGATTGCCGCATAATTCTCGCTTATCGACTGCCGATTGTTTTTGTATCGTTAATCAGTGTTTGTTTATCGATAAGTATCGATGCCAATGGCTCTCATATTATATTGTTCATTTGTTGTTCATTTTTACGCTCTTCTTTGTCGGAGACGGTTGTTTGTTCCCTGATTTGCTTCGCCAAGCAAAAAGTGCTCAACAAATATAAATTGACACACAATTTCGATTTGAGCTAGAAAAGAAGTTGTTCGAGCCAAAAAACAAAAACAAAACTGGCCTGAACAGCTGTTATTTCCTTAGTGTTGGGTAATTTTTTTTTTATTTTTTTTTTTTTGATGTTTTTACCAAACTAATTACGCGTGTGGCAGCAAAGTGGCAGCAGTATCAACAACTGTCGCAGTGGTGAAAAGCAAGTGCGAATATATAAAAAATACAAGCAAACAACAAATCAAGAAAGATATAAAAAAAAGAAAAATATAAGCAGCCGATGTACATAAAATACATATATAATATATATATAATATATAATAACATATATGCATTTTTTAGTTGTACCAGTACTACTAACACTAGTACCAAAAAATGCGAATCTCTTTGTGAATACGTGGAGTGACAAAAAGTAAAATCAAATAATATACAACAAAAAAAAACACACACACACGCACACTAAAAGTCGTGAATTCTTCGTTGTCGTCGCACACACGCAAACTACATATGCGTATTGTATATTTGTGTGTGCTGTTCGTCTAGTGGCGTAAGAGAGAGTGAGAGAGAGCGATAAACGAGCAGTCGTTGTCTTTAGTTTCTGTTACTTTTATTTTTTGTGCCGCAGTATTTTTTTTTTGTTTAATAATATTTTTCGCATTGTGAAAAGTTTTGTGTTTTATTTGTTGTTGTTGTGGTTGTTGTTGGAAACGTGTGCGTCGCGCGCATTGCCAGCAACCAACAGCAGCAACAACCAGCAGAAAAATCAACAAGAATAACAACAGAACAGTTCGCGCCACTTTGAATTGAGGAGGTATGTATATATTACATATGAATGTGAATGTTTTTGTCCAATTCAACAAAAATTCTTATTAGATCACAGGCGAGCGTGCGTGTGCGTGTATTTGTATGTGTATATGTGTGTGTGCGCTGAGCAACCGTCGTTTCTCAGGTTCAGCATAACGACGACGACGACTTCTTTTTCGTCTTGTTGTTTTCTTTTCTTCTCCTTCTTCTTCGTTTTTTTGATACTCACACTCATTTCGCCGTTATTTATGTAACAAGTGTGTGCGTGCTAAATGAAGTGCTGCTGCTGCTATTATTGTTGTTGTTGTTGTTGTTATTGTTGAGTATGTATTTGGTGATTTTTTGTTTGTAATGGAGTTGGAGGCGCTGCCGCGGCACACACACAACATAAAAAAGCTCCCATCGCAGCATCGAATGCGGCATCTGCTGGAGGAACGCGAAGCGCATTGAACTGGTTAAGTTCACTTTGTCATTTAGTTATCAACATTGGCGACGGCGGCTCAGCACTGGCAGAACATTTTTCTTTATTTTTTCTTGTATATGTATGCAGGCACCAGCAACGCATCATTTAAGCTCTGACAGACGTCATCGTCGAGCGGCATTTCTTTAATTGAGATATGTACGTAAGCTGTAGCTGTTGCTCTTGCGCATGCTGCAAATTAACAGCAGCAACCAAAGAGTGTAGAATTCACTGTGTGTTGCATTTGTGAAAGGCGCATTTTTGGCAGAGAGCTCTCTCTCTCTCTCTCTCTAACATAGGCTGCATTGTATGTTGACAGTAGCAAGAGCGAAGATGTCAAATGCCATTTGTATTTTTATTGGCAATTCCTTACGCACAGCTTTGTCGATGTCTACAACCGCCCCCCTCCCCTTCCTGCAGCTTAATGCTCCTTTTTCTTATTGTTTGCAGAGAGAGTCAGGAAGAGTAGAAAAGTGAAAAAAGGGTAATTAAAGTAATGAGACTTGCGCATTTATGTCGCTCCATTTAACAAAATATTTATGTCCCCAATCAGGAATGCCAAAATACGGAATACATGAATGTATGTATGTACTTCATGAATTCCTCTTGAAGTTTTACATTACTAAACTTCCCAATAGCTTCAATGCTAAAGATACCGGTTATTTGCCTGCATATATATATACCCTATATACGCTGTAGTCTTATGCGACATGGCACAGGGGTTGATCGATCTGTAGAACTCCTTCTATTACTTAGTTTGGTCAGGATATCACGACTTTTGTTTTGGATATTACGATTTAGAAATAATGATAATAATAAAAATTGTGCAGGCTATTTGTAGGGCGTTCAGTTATTGCAGTGCTGCATTCGTTTTTGATTTATTGTATGTATTTATGTATATATCTGATTGGTTTTCTCAATATTGGTATTGTTTCTATTTATTTGACTACATATTTCACCATTTGATGGGCGAATGTAGAGAGAAAGATAAAGTGTGACATGGGGACACATTCCAATTGGAATTGCTGTTTATGTTTACGTATACGTATATATGTATATATAATGTGTGTGGATATTATATTATTATTTTTTTTAGTACTGTATAAACTGTATTCACTCAATTGCGCTCCATCTTCTCCTTCTGCTTCTGTTTGTTTGTCTAATCATTATCGTGTGTGTGTATGTGTGTTCTTGTTTTTCCCTCTCCCTGTGTTTTCCTGTGAAGTTGCTGTTTGTGTGTGGCAACACTCTGAAGGTCAATGTGGCGGCAAACGTGGGTGGAGAAAAGGTGAAGGCTAACGCATCACCACTCGTCACCCCTCCCTCTTTAGAATTATTGCTATAAAAAAATAGCAGTCATTAAGTGCACGCAGCTTTTCTCTCTCTCTCTCTCTCTCTCTCTCTCTCTTTGACTCTCTTTTTTCTCTCCGTCTCTGTTGCTGCCACCAAATTGCCACCCACATCGCATTTTTGCATTTATAAGTGTGGCCAATTCACGGGCAAGAAACACAACAAAAAACGTAGTTTTCCAACTTTTAACGAAATAATTTATGTTATGCGTACCTTTAATTTCCCCATAAATCAAAATTTTCATTTTTGGCTTGCTTGCATTGGCAAATTTAAATTTTCCAGTAATTGCTGCTATTCTGTTCACAACTAGAAGTGAGTGGTGGGTGGGTGGTAGGGGGGGGGGTTGTGGGTTGCTACAATCAAGTAATTAAGTTAGAAATCGAAATTAGCAACAGATATCGACACACAATAAATATAACGAATAAATAATTGCAACAAAATGGACGATTATCAATTCACAAAATTTTCCGAAATCTGAGCAAAGTTCAAAGAAAACGAACAAACAGAGTAAGGCAAAAAGACTATAATTATTAAAACGCCTTCTTTCTCCCTCCCTCTCTCTCTCTCTCCCTCTCTCCCTCGCGCTTTCTCGCTCTGGCACAGGCGGCTGATCGTTGTTGGTCTTATCAGAGTGTGAGTCTGCCATTTCCATTCGTTTTCAATGGAATGGTTGCTGTTGTTGTGTTCTCCATTGTTGGTGCTTTCCTAATCTGTCTTACAGTTGTATATTTATATGTGTGTGTGTTTGTTTCTGTATATGTATTTGTGTACATATATTGTTTTCAATGAATTTGAAAGCAAGTAAAACAACTGGCAGCATCATTCACTCCAACTGGCATTTGAAATACTTCTTCTTTTTTTTTTTTTTGGAATCTGGAAATTTGCGTTTGTCACAACATGCTTTAGACGAAATGATTAATTCGGCAGTGAATAGAGTTTTAATTTGGCTTTGTTTCTCATCGATATGAGTATTTTAATTGTCAATTAGATTTAAGCTTAAACCCTTTGATTACTATCAATTAAATATATATATATATATATATTGTCTTACAGATACATCCATCCATCCATGCAAAATGTCTAGTCCTGACGATAGAATACCAATACGCGGTAAGTAACAAAAGTGTCAATGTCGTAGTCGGTGGTTGGGTGGTGGGTGGTTGTGTAGTGGGTGGGTCGATGGGTGTTATGCGTAATAACAATCGCATACATAACTCAAAATGTATACAGCACTCAAGAACACTCAGATATATATATATATATATATATACAAAGAGAGAGAGAGCAGGTGTTTGTGTGTGTTCCTTCCAAAAATAACTGTTAATGAAATACGCTGCTTTGACTGACTTAGCATCGGGAGGAGACGCGGCTGAACAACAAGAACATTGCCCATGGTCGGGTGACACTACCCCTACAGGAGAAGGCGAAAAGTCCAGCAAGTGGTTGCGGCTGCATCTCCTGGCTGCGCGAGGGACAGAGAGAGTGAGAAAGGGAGTGAGAAAGGGAGAGAGAAAGAGCGAGAGAGTGAAATATATATATAGTTCCTTATTAGTGGTGGCTAAAAAGAGCGCACGACTAAGCACGATGTGTTCAGAATCGTGCATTGTTCAAAGATAAATCCAAAATAATATGCAATCAAGTTGAAAATGATTCTAAGTAGATATTTAAGCTTAATAAAAATGCAAATAAATGAAATGGTCTGCAAATGCTTGTCAAAGAAATTTATTATATTTCGCGTTAAGCTCACGTTTAATATTAAGCAAATTTGTGTAAATAAAAAAACAGAAATTAAGATCTGGAAAACATTAGAACATGAGTGTAATGCAATAATGTAAAAATATAAAATAAAATAAAATAGATAAATAATAATAATAAAGTCGACACAGGCTCGCTCATCTCTGGTGCTGACTAGCTTACGCTTTAGCCACTGTCAATGTCAAACACGTGCAATAACAATTTTCTGCCTGGGCTCTTGCTAACTCTCTCTTTCTCTCTCTCCCTCTGTGTTTGTGTGTGTTTTACCGGCGCTGCCTGTGTGTCTGTTTGTTTGTTTGTATGACCGACCAACAATAACAATAACAATCACACGAACAACATTCGTTTATCGATTTTGTTCTATTTTTAGCCTAAGAAAAATTTACTTGCCTTTGAAATGTGTAACAGCAGCGACAGCGACCACGACGCCGGCGTCAACCTTTCGGCCCTATTTTTTTAATCGTGCTTCGTCTTCTTTTTCCTTGTCTCTTCCATATCACCTCACCAATTTCCGCTCTTGCGATTCTTGTTTCCTTAAAGCTATTTCATAATCCACACGTGCAACTGCAGATTCAATGAACAAATGGAAGCTGATGTTAGCTCACAACTCAGTTGTTCTTTTTTTATCTGCATCAGCCTATTATGTGTCTTATAAATACAAATAAAAAATACATAAATAGAAAATGTGAAATGTTGTCCATGTGTATTTTATCCGATGTAATCTGTGCAAATGATGCAACAGTGCAACATATATATATATATATATACAGTTGCGGTCAAGGTCATCACAAAAATACCATATGCGGTACGTATATATATATAGATAAATATACATAAATCGTTGAATGATGAAAACCTTTTGATATTGCTATGCGCATTTTGAATAAATTTATTCTGTTGATGTCTGCGCGTTCATTATTACATCATATTACATACATATATATATATATATATATATATATATGTGTGTGTGTATGTGAATTAAGGACTTGCACACTCGAGGTCATTTGTTTATGATATTTATATATTGTTAAGTTTTAAACAACTCTCAGTCAATATGTGCATTGCATTGTTATTGTTGACAAGAAACATATTCCTTCTCAAGTCGTTTCCTTCATTCACTTATCATTTACACGCACCTGCCTTAGGTATAAGGTCACCGCCCAAACACACCCCCGCCTCACACACACACACACACACAGTCATAATCAGACACATCCAGGTTTGATTCTAGCACTTGTCAGTTATTGTAATGGCCGCTTTCCAAGAATATAAAATTTGACCTTGTTTGTGTCTCAACAAGTATGTGTGCGTGAGTGTGTGTGTGTTTACATGGATTATTGGATTGATACATATTTACATGTGGAATATCTGTAAAGTTATATTTAATAGTTAACTTTATGTGTATGGCACAAAATAGCCATGTGTAATACACAAAAGCTCAAAATTACAGCCCCACAGCCACCCCTTCTCTGTTAACAGTTATTTTATTCATGTCTGTGTGTGTGTGTAATCATTTCTGAACTGCGCTGTTGTTGATTTTATTGTTACTGTTGCTTTTTGGCTTTCCATTTGTCAAGGTGAAACACACGCATACGCACATGGCGGGAGTGCTCTGACACATACACACACACACACACACACACATAGTTCTCAGCTACAACTTCGAAATAAGCCAAAACAGAGCGGAGCCACGCCAACATAATATATATGGCCCGCCCCAGGGGCCCCCGAAAATTGCTGTTGCTGCAAAGTGTGGCTATTTTTAGACGAGCGCTGGAAATTTTTTCCAACACATACATGCCGAGCGCACACACACATACACAAACAAGCACACACACACATACACACACAAGCACACACACACAGACAACATAGACATGGAAACTACACAGGCACACGCACATAAGTGTCGTTTGCTATCACTCAAAATAAAGTAAGCAGAGAAGTGGGTCGGGTTATTATTATGTTGTATTATTATTATTCTTATTCTTTCCCCCATCCGCATTCCTCTCCTTATTGTTATTGAATGCATGCAATCAAAATCGGGTTTTGTCATTACAATTTCCAATTGGATTTCCGTTTCATTCCCAATGCCAGTCAGTCGTCAGCGTTACTTAAGTCTCATCAAATATAATTACGTTTTGTTGTAAACACGTGCTGTGTTTCATTTCTCTGTTGGTGGTTTTCCTACTACTGCTGCTCTCTTGTTGGTTTCTATGTCAACACAGAATTGACCTTGACGGCAACGGCGACGACGACACGAGTATTTTTCAAACTTCTTGCAAACAGCTGACTGCAGTCAGAGCAGCAGCAGCAGCAGCAGCAACAACAACAACAACATCATCATCATTTACGCTCTCGCTCGCATTTTCTCATAAGCATACATATGTATTTCCGTATGTGTGTTGGTAAGAAACTTTTTGCATGCACCTGCAGCGCAGCCAGGACAGTATATTGCTTACAAGTGTCACACAACTCACACACACACACACAAACACACACACGCACAATCAGCTGCAGCTGTTGCTCGCTCGCTCTTATTGACTGACTGACGACACACTCTCCCATTTGCTCGCTCTCTTAAACTCTCGCACTCGCTTTCGCTCTTTTTAAACTCTGACAGTTTGCATGTTCTTAGCTGTGTTTGTGTTTTTGTTATGTATAATATGTATACCCTATGCAAGAGCAGGCGGAACATATAATTCCAGTAGGGAATTAGTTAAAGAGGTAATCTATCATTTAAATTTTGCTTTAAATGTACATACAAAAATAGATGTATTACAGCAGATAATAATGCTGCAATAACTAAAACAGCACAATTGCACAATACAGGGTTGCGTAGGGCTACCCGTTTGCGCATTGAATTGAAATTGATTTTTTTTTGCTTTTACTTTTTTCTTTTCATCAACTTTCTGTGCAATGTGCGCTGTGAGTTATGTTAAGTTGTTGCTGTTGTTGGTGTTATTGCTTTTTGTGATTCTAGCGATGTTGCTGCTTCTAAATTTATACTCCCATAGCTATGCACGATTTATAATAGCGGCTATATATAGAACAACAGGTCACGGCCTATTCGGTCAGCCTTTTGCATAGATACACATACAAATGTATATGGATTTATTTATACACACACACACACGTGCATACACACAGCGATAGCTGCACATGCATTTGACTCGATGTCGAACATCAGCATAGCAAACATTTTTCTTTTGCTTTTTGCTATTGTCTTCCTTTTTTTTCTATCTCTGTATATAGCCAGCCAGCCAGTCAGCACTCAAGAGGCCCAAACTAGACTTTGATTTACTTGCTGATTTAATTATTTTATATTTTGCTTTTTTGCGCTGTCAGAGAGCCAGCACTTAATCAGTGAAAATAGCTCCAACTAGCACATGCATAACACACACATACACAAACACATGCACAGATAGACAAATTTGTTGTACATTAAAATTGTTGTCTTATTTAAGCAGCAGCTGCAGTAATCAAATCGGACATTTGGCTTAGTCATAATGTTCGCGCAATTAATCCAACCCAAAACAGAATTTCCAATTGCCTGATCAGCTGCTGCTGAAAGAAGCGAAGCACACAAGCGAACGAGAAAGATGGGGATGCGAAAAATCGTGAATGCGTGGCAGAGAGAGAGATAGGGAGAGCAACAGATTATTGACTCGATTGACGCTTTGCCAGTTTATCAATGAACATGCCGTGGGTTTTTACTGCACTTTGCCTTGTGTCCATTAGAATCAGCCGCAGCAGCAGCAGCGACGCGTCGTCAGTTTTTTTTTCTTTTCTGTATTTTTTTGCCTTTGTTTATTTGGTATTTGTTTGTGTGCCTCGAAAGTAAATCAAATTAGTTGTTCCCTGCTTAAACGTGTAGCAGCAGCAGGTGAAGATAGAGGGTGGAGGAGGGTGTTTGCCCACAGATGAAACAGAACTTGTGGCTGCTGGGTCTGGGTCTGTTGTGTGGCCTTTGGCGCTGACATCAACGTCGACGTCAACGTCAAAGTCAACTGTCTCACGTGCTCGCTGTTCCCAAGACGGAGAAGCAGCGCCAGCCAGCATTATTGAGAGCGGTTATCTAAAAGAGCGCTCGGGCCGGGTCCATGTAATCATTGTAAAGTTGTAAAAGCTTTCTAAAAATAGCTACAGAGGTAATACCAATACCAATACCAATACCAAACACACACACACAGACAAGCAACTTGGCTCGGCTTGTTTTCGGAATTCGGCCTCGACGTGCTTGGAGCCAAGCGCTGTTAGAAGCGTGGCATGGCATGGGGGGGAGAGAGAGTGGATAACGCAAAGAGAGAATGAAAGAGAATGTGGGTGTGTGATAGACACAGAGAGCATAGAGCATAAATACGTTTTAAATGTATTTTTGGCAAAGCGTCTGATAAGCGCAGCCTTGGTTATACAATCACACACACACACACAAACATCCACATATGCTTTGTTGATGTTTGCTTTGGTTTTATATGCGCTGTGTTAGAGATGAGAAACAAGCTGGGATTGATTTTTCATGTGTATCGATAATCATAATCACAATGATAATGATGATGATAATCATAATGATAATGATAAAGTCCTGCGTTTTATGCCATTAGAAGAATTATATTGATTATTGTGAATAGAATTTCAATTTTAATAATTGTGGCAAACAATTATTAGAACATCTATCAAAATATATCGATATCCAACTTGTTATCGATTCAATATGAGAGTTTCAATAATTGAACCATTTTTCAAAGCGATACAATACTTTGATGATCTTTTATCATGTACACATATGTATGTATGTAAAATAAATAAATCTTAAGTGCCCAATAGTGCTTTCCATTTCACATATTACAACATTAATACATACATACATATGTAGCGTAGATATACTCATAATAAATGCATTCATTATGTTTACTCTGTGCCTTTCTTGCAGATCTGCCACCGGAGGTAGGAAACGATGAGCGTTTGTTGCACATAACGCCAGGCACTTTATCGCTGGACCCAAAGCCGCATCAAGTTGACATTGATCAGCAGATCCTGGAGGTAAACACATACACCTATGTTGTATGTACAACTTGCAATTGCAATTTTTTACATTTCCTCTATGTGTTGCATCCCTTACCGTTTCGTAGACAGCTGTCATCGTTTCCCGTTGCCTCTTAATTTTAACTGCTTTTAATACACCAAAATTGTTACAACAAGGCAACCAGTCCAATTCAATCCAATTCAACCACCTGAATTCCACATTTCTTTGTCCCGATTCCAGTCTGTTCTGTCTGTCTGTCAATCAGGACAGGGGTCCTGCTGCTGGCCAGTTCGCATAGTTGCATATCAGATCATCATGGTTTGTTTTCCAGTCACTCAACATCGACATCATTATGATCGGTATTATTAGCAGCAGCATTCATTTCATTAGCATTCATGTCCGCATCGTCGTGTGCCGTATATTTTCATTATTTTTCCTTATTTCGCCTTGCTTGCGCTTTTTTCTTGTTGTTGTTTTGCTGTTCTTGCTTTATTTATACATATGTATGTATTTGTATGTGGATGTGTGTGAGTGTATTCACAGTTTCATTTGGCAGCCGAGCTCGGCGTTTCCTTCCTTCTCTATAACTTAGTATACGCGTAGTATACCCTAACATGCATAGCAAGCATATCAACTATTGAATTCACTTGACGCAAACTATAAAACTCCCTTATAGCATGATTATATATATTATTTATATATACATATATATATATATATATGTATATTTCCCAAATATTTCACTTGTTATAAAGGGTGTTTTAAATTTATTCTAAAATAATTTTCGTATTCGCTTAGGCGGTTAGGGTATACAAAATTTGTTGCATTGTCGCTGCTTGGTTCTAAATATAAACGCGTGTACAACTTAATGATTCTATATTTATTGTTTTCTCTACGAAAATATGTATGAGTATTTTGCGCATTCTGTTTTTGTTTTTTCTTTCTTTTCTTCTTTTTAATTGTGCTAAAAATAAAAATCCCATGCACGAGCCAAGAGAACAAAAGTCAGAGAGCGCCAGCGAGAGAGAGAGCGCACTAAAAAGTGTTGCCTGGCTATAAATAACCAGCAAATACATGCAACAAGTTTGTGCGTTCACAGCGAGTCTTTACTGTGGCTGCTTTACTGTAGGAGCTAAGGGGGATGTCTTGAGGGGTGGACAACTTTGTTGAGCGGCTAACTGCAACAAGCAACATGTGCAGGTCTCCCCCACACCTGCTGCAACCTCCCGCCGTCCGTTCCATTTCTGACTGTTGCCTTATTGTATACAATTTATAGCCAGATTTATTTTTGGGCTTTTGGGTTGTAACTTTGTGCATTGCGGCCATGTGTATATGTGTGTGTGTGTTTTGTTTTCTTTTGATTTTTCGTATTTTTGGATCAAGTGTTCTTCTTCATCATCACCATCATCATCATCGGCCTGTTCTTGTTGTAGTTGCCATAGTGTTGCCTCTTCGACCACCAACACCTCTCTCTCCCTGCCACTCCCCATTCCCCCGCCCACCATTTGCATTTGCCTTTTCGCTTCAGCGCTTTGCCGTTTTTGTTATTTTTACATTTTCGTTTGAATTTATTTTTATTTTTGTGTTTTATAAACTGTGGGTTTTATTTTTAGCAAAAAAAAAACATGTGTATATATCATGTATATATATCATATATGTATAAATATATATATATATATATATATATAAATATATATATATATATATATTCAATGTACACACAAATAGAAAGATGCAAGAGAAAGAAAGAGATAGAGCTAGAGCTATAACTATAAAAAAATAGAAAATTTTGCTGGTTGTTCTCGTTGTTTTTGTTGTTATTATATTATAAGAATCTGTGGCACGAGCAATTTGTAAATTAGCTACAATGGGTTTTTGGGGGTTGGGGAGTATTTGTGGGAAATGGGAACTGTTCAATTTTGATTCAAAGACATACATATAACCAAATAGATCTTTAAGCGATACATGAGTTTCTGACATACATATATAGAGATAATCGCTTACCTATTCGAACCCACACACTCATTACATACATACCCATAACATACTCACACTTGTTCACATACTCACACTCATACTTGTCCATTACTCAACAAATACCCACATCCAAACTGAAGCATACGCATACAAACAATTTATATAGTCAAATACAATGATACGTGCCAAGTAAATATGAAGAATTATTAAATATATTATATTAAAAATTCTCATATGTATGCATACATTTTTTTACATCGATCAGTAACAAATCATCAATTTATCATTATCAATTTTAGCTCATAATGATTTAATTATAATTTCAAAGTGGCAAACTATTCGATGCATGTTCATTTAATATTGTAATACTATTTTTCAATGTTTTTCAACTAAAATTTGTTTCCCAAAGGCATTTTTTTTAATTTTGTATGTATGTATGCATGTATTGTTAAAATACAAGATTTTTTTCTATTTATATGGGCGTGTCTGTGTTATAATTATAGCACAGGCCTTTTATAATAATAGCAGGCGCTGCCAACGTAGCCAACGAATCTTTGAACAAAAAAGTTGTGCAAGGCAAGTGTCGTGGGCGGCGGTGGGTGGTGGGTGGGTGTTTGTAGATTGGGGAGTGAGGATTGACAGGGGTATCGAGCTATAGCGGGGGATAATCAGGTGTAACTGCAACATTTCTGGGAATTCTTAAATGTAAATGCAGCATACATGTGTGTGGGTATGGACGTGTGTGTGTATGTGTGTGTGTAGTTGATATACTGCCATTGCTGCTGCTGCAGCTGCACTGAGCGTATAAAAACGCCCGTTTGTCTGCCGCCTTAACGCTGACCACGCTAGAAAGATAGATAGAGAGAGAGCGAAAGAGAGTGTAAACGGCGAGCAGAGAGCAACACACACACACACACAAACGTCCGCTTGGTCGCTCGCTGCTAGCGAATAACTGTATCTAAATTTGTGTTTATATTTGATTTTTGCGCCAGTTCGCCAGTCGCTTGAGTGAAACCGAAATGAAAGCGCGTTCGACGAATGCCAAAGCCAAACGAAAAAAAGACGCAACAAGAGTCGCAGCACCAGCAGCATAAGTCGAGCGACCGCGCCGCAATCAATCGCAATTCAAATTGGAACAAACAACACAAAACAACATATTGGAATTTAAATATACCTATTCGAGCTAACAGTTCTAAACGTGCCGTGCCTCGCAGCGCGTCGTTGTGAAAAATCAAAGTCAATCAAAACTATAAAACAAACAAAAAAATACACAGCTCTTAACAAATATAAAACTAAATAAAGAAGCAAAAACACCATTATAACCGCCAGCAAAACCGAATTCTAGACGTAAAACAAATAGAGGCAAGCAACAAATACCAAAAAGAAAAAAATTAATAGACAAAATAAATAAATAAATAAAGCCAACAGCGCCGCATTTTTCTACAGATTATTTATTAGTGTAGTTTTGAGTATTCTTTTTAAATATTGTTTTTTCTACACAATTTTTGCTCAAACGCTGCTGTGGCCACAAAAAGCTTATGAAAAAGTGTCTAATAACAACCAACTAAAACAACAAAAACATACAATCCAAAAAAAAAAAAAAAAATCAATTAGAAAACAAAAACCAACAACAACAAAACAACTCAACGTTTTCGGTGTCTCTCCCTCTCTCGTCCATTGCATGAGCGTGTTTCTGTGTGTGTATGTGTGCATCTGTCCAATTGGACAAAGCGTCGCGCGTTAAGGTCATGGAAACATATCAACAGCATGTACGTAAAGAAGAGAACGATTGAAACATCAGCGAAGAGAGTCAGTGAGAGAGCAGAATACAGGCAAAAGCAAAAAGTGCAACAGCAGCCAACCACCAATCAGGCAATAGTCAATCGTCAATCGTCAACTTATGATCTCTTTTGATGATTTGTGACGCGTGATTTGCTTAGTTAATTCATTTCTGAATATTCAGCTGCTATCATCTGTCTATCTTTTTGTCTCTGCGTTTGTTTGCAAGTTTGCATGTACGTGTGTCACAGTGAATCACACACTGTGCATCTAGCCGATTAACCACAGTGTGTGATTCAGTTAGCGTACAATTGCAACAATTATCTAATTGCAATCAAATTGGTTAATAATTTTATATTTTTATGTTTCATAAAAAGTGTATTTAATTATTGGACGACATTTTCAATATGTCGTCATCATTGAAATCACAATAGTTTTCTGAACGATTCGAAATGATCATCAATATGTAGAGTAGGTATTTATTATTATTATTTATATATTTGCTTGGAAATTTACACCAGATTTGTCATAACAATTCGTAGGCCGATCATTGTTGCTCTGGCAAATCATAAACCTTATCTTAAATTACTTTCGCATAACAACTAATTTTTGTTTAAACAAGAAAAAACGGTTAAATTAGGGACAGCGAATATTATATCTCTTGATATTTTGTTTTGCCCAGTTATAAGCAAATTTAATTCATATGTTTATATCGTATCAGAAAGGGTTACATGTATGTCTACGCCTATCTTGAAAGTCCCAATTGAAACATCTTGAAAACTATGACATTTTCAAAAGATAACGATGCTGATTAAGACCACACATACTTTATGATGTCGGAGACATTTCTCTCTCTTCAATGCGTTAAAAATTTCAGAACAAAGTTACAATACTCTCGTAAAATGGATCTTTCTCGAATATATTAATTGGGGCTTAGAAAAAACAAGTGACGTTGCTTTAACCACCCAAAAAAAAAAGAGAAGAAAAAATCTATTAAACATAATTTAAAGTGTATTTGAACTCTGATAATACGTATATATAAACCTTGATAATATAAACGAGTATAGTAGTTATCGTATTTAATCTTTATTATGACGTAGACTGTATTGCTTTATCAGTCTTTTTGTTTTTTTATTTTTGGTCATTAGTGTGGTATTTATTTTAACAGTTGTTTCTTGTATAAATAAAATTTGCTTATTAGCATAAATATATTCAATTTGACTTAAAACAATCGTTGTTCGTTGTGAGTTTTTAGCTCAACATTGAAACGATCTAAGCAGATCTACTTAGCTGATCATCAAATTAACTATGCGTCACATATTTTTGTTGTTGTCTTTTTGCAACGATCTGCGCGGCAATTACTCACGGGTCTAGTATTTAATGATCTACCCACGACATTGACCACAACATCATCACGATCAATCTCGCTCTTCCACTCTCTTCTCTCTCTCTCTCTCTCGCTCTCTCTCTCTCTCTCTCTCTCTCTCTCTCTCCCTCCCTCTCTCCCTCTCTCTCTACCTCTCTCTCTCACTGTCTCCCTCTCTCTCTCTCTCTCTCTTTCTGTATTTCTGTTTCTAACCTCTTGCCTGAGCTCTCTTTATCTCTCTGTCTCTCTCTCTCTCTCTCCCTTGGTTGCAGCTAAAAAAGAGCCAGGAGCTGCAGAAGCAGCGTCTGTTCAACTCATATCAGGAGCAGACGAAGCAAATGGAACTGGAGCATAAAATGCAATTGGAGCACAAATATCATGTGAGTAGAGCTAGTAGTAAAAACAATTCAACAGCGACAGGCAGTGGAGGAGAACATGCAGAATGTCAATACAATTCAGAATATAATCATAATCGAGCTGCCATTGGCCTCCAATATACCCTGTACTCTCTATGAAAAGGGGTAGCATCAAATTATGCAAGTGTATGTAAACGGATATCAGTTGACATCTTTGACCTTATCACACACACTCACACACATATGTAGTCGTGTCCGATTTGTCTGCCTGATTTCGCAAATTGCAAGAGCTAGTATCGATTAACGATAACGTTTTGATTAATTTCAATAACTTGATTTGACATCAACAAATCTGTGTTCGATTTTTGGCTGCATATGTCCCCTAATCTCGATAATTATCGATGCGGAAGCGATGCTTGCCTGAGCACAGGGTATATGCTAGTCGAGTGCAGGGTTAATTGTCTTGTTCCCTACGATTTTTATTGTTGTTGTCGCTGGCAACGTTGGCGAGTGTGTAGCAAAAAAAAAATGTATAAATAAATAAAATAAAAAGAGAAGAACAACAATAAATTATCAAGTTGCCGGCGCTTGGCCGGAAGTGTCGCCCTGCGATATGACTAAACGGCGGCAACAACAACAACTAGATCAACAACAAGAACAACAAAGACAAAGACAACAACCACGTGACAAGCAGCTGCAACAACTACAACGACTACTGACAATCAACATTTTGCAATAATAAATAAAAAATAACAAAAAAAAACTATAAATTCTATTTTGCCCCGAAACAAACAACAAAAACTCTCTTGAACTTACTGTAATTTATTCAGTTTGCGGTGCATTCACATGGCGCTTTCCAGGAATTGCGGGAACAGACCATGATCACGGCGGCAGCAGTTGTTGAGGAACAGCATCGCCAGCAACAACAACAGCAACAACAGCAGCATCACCATCACCAGCAACAACAACAACAACAGCAACAGCAGCGGGAGCGACGCGAGCGGGAAGTGATGAAACGCAAAGAGAATTGCAGCGCCAATGCGAGTCCCGAAGTCAAACAGATACTCAGTGTAACTATATAAAACGAACTTCCGTTTCCATCTCTCTCTCTCTCTGTCTTCAACACCCTCTCACTCTCTCTCTCGCTTTCAGAGCTTTCTTATGAGCCGTAAGTCGCAGGCAGTGGCACCAAATGGCACAACAACAACATCGCCATATCGCAATCGGTAAGAAGCGTGACAGAGATTAGTAAATAGTAAAGCTAACTCGCTCTCTCTCTCTCTCTCTCTCTATCTCTCGCTGTCTCTAGCGGCGTGGTAAAGAGCTCCTCGGGTGAATCATTGCCAGCGGGCACTGTGACCAGCGCGCATCCCTATAAAATACCACAGCCGCCACCCTCACTACTCAAATATGAATCTGATTTTCCGCTCAGGAAGACGGGTAAGTTCGCAATTGGATAAGAATCTGTTTGTACCAATGCCACCAACTATCCAACTAGCCAACTTAAAACAATGATATGAATCAATTGTTACCTTTGACTAACTAAACGTTTTGCCCATTTGCTTGGCCTTTTAAAGTGTTTCAAAGTGTTGCCAGTGTTGCCAGTGTTGCATCGCACGTGTTGGTTGACTACTAAACAAAACTGACAAACATTTAGTTTGAGCATAGCAGAAAGTAACTGAAATTGCCTAAGGAAAATATTAACTTGAAAGTTGTTAAAGTTCGTTGAACTGTAGTAGTAAAAAACACTAAACTAAAATAGACATTCATTAATCAGACGAAGGTCAAGTTCAGTTGGCAGCAATTCTTAAATGTGACAATGACAAACATCAGGCAATGAGAGATTGATAGTTTCTTATAGTTCTAAACGTATAGCTATTGTTTTCGATAGATTGTTACTAAAAATAAAGCTATCTGCCTAACTTGATCTGTGTTAAGCAACTATCAATTTATAGAAGTATATATTTATTATAAACAAACACAAGTTCTTAAATAAGATAGATGAGGCGTAATATTTGTAAAGGTCTCGTAAATGATTAAATCAACTTTAAGTTTGTTAAACATAGTTCAAGAATAATATAATAATATAGGGTATATAGCATGTGGTTAAAGTTTATTTGAAGTGACTAACGAAATGGCTTAGAAGCGATCTGAAACCTATGGGTAAATTCAGCACCACATACATAAATATTATTCGTTCATACACACACACACACACACATATACACACACACACACACACATATACACACACACACACACACACATATATATATATATTAGTATATATAAATATATATATATGCATACAAATATGTATTTGAACCATCTGAACCATGAACCTACTGTGAACAGCATCGGAGCCGAACCTCCTGAAGATCCGCCTCAAGCAGAGCGTCATCGAGCGCAAGGCTCGCATCGGTGGGCCGGCGGGGGCACGACGACACGAACGGCTGCTTCAGGCTGCCCAGCGTCGACATCAAAAGAACTCGGTTCTCACAAGTACGTATGACAGTACACTCTTGTCACACACCCACACACACACACACATACATACACACAACAATCACATACTCATGCAGATGTACAAGTTGCATATGCGGGAAAATTCGTCGCTGGGTCAGTTGGTGCCATCGTCTCTCTCTCTCTCTCTCTCGCTCTTCCTTTCTCGATGTTGAGCTGTGTCTCATCATAAACTATCGATTATGTAGTATTGACAATCGATTTTGTAGAATCGATGAGCTCAATAATTTCATTTGTATTGGTTATCACAATTTTTTAATACTCTTTCAAATTATTTGCAATTATTGATTGTGATAAGGGCCTAAAAAACAATTTAAGTAATGATCCTAACGAAGTTCATGCAAAGATTTCTAAAATCATATATATATATATATATATATATATATATATATATATCTTTTTTTAGGCATTCTATTGACAAATCCAATTAAGATTATTTTGCGTATATATCAACTGAGTAAACATGCCACTTCCAACAATTTAAATGATGTATCGCATTTCTTACTCACACGAACTCGATTCAAAATTTTCCAAATTATATAGTTAATCTGGGTTTTAAGCAAAAATCAATGCACATTTCTTTGACGTTCTAATTAATATTGATTGCTGCTTGTTATAATTATTGCTGTTGTTGTTTTGGTTGTTGTTGTTGTTGCTGTTGTTGTTGTTATTATTATAATCTAACCAACCACTGATCCAACGGCAAATTCCATGCAATTTATGAATTTCAATGTTCAGTGTTTGTCTATTAACTGAACCTCTAACCTCAAATTAACCTCTCCGCTGATTATTGCCAATTGCCTAAGCTGCTGCTGCTGCTGCTGCGGTTGCTGCTGCTGCTGCTGCTGCTGCTGCTGCTCGTCGCATGCCCCATAGGCAAAAGTCTCAGCGCAACTGCTGTCAAAAAAAAAGGAAAGAAATGCAAAAGAATAAGAAACCGTTCACCATTCACTCACATCAAATGAAAACCACATGAATGAAATCTGTATTTAACTGTAAATTTATTTTATCATCATCCCTCTCCCGCCCCATCACCCCCACCCACGCCAAACACAATCGCAACAATAAAGATTGCAACAGCACACCGGACTCTGGGCCCAATTCGCCGCCATCGTCGACAACGTTGTCGGTGGGCGTGGTGGGCAGCAGAGGGTCACCGACAAGCGCGCCCATCCAGGAGGAGAACGAGGAGGGCAGCCAATATCAGCCCGGCCAGCGTAGCAACATCAACGATCTGCCGCTGTTCAGTTCACCATCCCTGCCAAATATATCCCTTGGCCGTCCACATTTGAGCAATGCGGCCCAGGCGGGCCAGGCCAATTTTGTTATGTTTGCGGCACTGCGTCAGCATGTGGCGGCCACAGCTGCTGGTGCCGGCGGTCCATCGCCCGTTAACGTTGGTGTTGGCGTTGGCGTTGCCGGCACACCGCCCACCTACTACAATCCGCTGGCGATGCCCTTTGGCCGACAACCGGCGCCATCGCTATCAATGATGCCGGCAACTGGGATTGCGCCACAGCCATCGCCCGTTGTGCGTTCCGCATCGGCGACATCAACGTCCTCGTCGCAGGCATCGCTGGTGGGTGATACGGCTCCGCCCCAGGCACATGCTGCCTCCACAATTCTGCCCTCGTCTTCGTCCTATATGCAGCTAAGTGGTGTCGGTGGTGCCAACGCTGTTAATCTCCATGCGGCCGCTGTGGCTGTTGCCGCCGCTGCTGCTGCAGCTGCCGCTGGCACATTACCGCCCACCAACAGTCACGCCCATGCCATGTACGGCCATCAGCAGCATAACGCACATCCGCATCCCCCGCACACGCATCCACACAGCCATGGCCATGGTCACGGTGGTGGTGGCCATGTCCCAATTACGGACGCCCAGGTTGCCCAGGTGCATCTACACAAACAAGGCCATCGACCGCTGGGACGCACCCAGTCGGCACCGTTGCCCCTGGGACATCCGATGCTAACCGGCGCCGGACAGCTGAATGTGGTCCAAACGCACTACGAGAATAGCGAGGTGAGTGCCTGCCCCTACATGCTATCCATGGTATCCATGGTATCCATGGTATCCATGGTATCCATGTGTATGTATTTGATTTGATGATGATTCAAAACTTAAATTTGTATTCGCAGGCGGAACGCCAGGCGTATGAGCATCAGGTGCTCACCCAGAAGCTGCGACAGAAGGTGCTGACGCGTAGCGATGCCGCCGCTGCTGTTGTGGCCGCCATACGGGAGCCGCAGCTGCGCGAGGAGGATGATGATGATAACGCTGCTGTCCTGATGGATCTCACCGACAAGAAGAAGCCGCCCAAAACGGTGCTCACCAACACAATTGCGACGAGCACCTCACAGAATCTGCCCGAAGCACTGGCCGCCGCCTCCTATCGAGCGGCAGCTGTTGCTGCTGCTGCTGCTGCCGCCGCCGCTGCCTCAACAGCGTCAGCGGTGGGCAGCAAGTCGAGCAAGCAACGGGATCAGGAGTATCTGCAACAGCAGCGTGAACTGCTCTTTCTGCAGCAGGAGGAGGAGCTGACCAAGGGCCTGATGCGTCCGCTGTCGCGCACATTGAGCAGCCCGCTGGTGCCGGGCCATGGCCTTAGCCAGATACCCGATACGGGACAGCATCCGACACCGATTGCCACATCCTCATCGGCCGATCACATACCGCCCGTCAATCTAACTCTGCCCCATAAGCGTCAGTTGCTGGGCAACGCGTATGCAGCCCAATTGCGTCAACAGCAGCAGCAGCAGCAGCAGCAGCAGCAACAACAACATCAACAACAACAACAACAGTCATCGCTCTTGGAGAGCAGCGGGTCAGTGGGAGCGCACAAGAAGATCACAACGGGTCTGGCATACGATCCACTGATGCTGAAGCATGCGTGCATTTGCGGTGATAATGCATCGCATCCGGAGCACAGCGGACGGCTTCAGAGCGTGTGGGCACGTTTGAATGAAACGGATCTGGTTAAGCGATGTGATAGATTGCGTGCCCGCAAGGCCACACAGGAGGAACTGCAGACGGTGCATACGGAGGCGCATTCAATGCTCTTTGGCTCCAATCAGGGCCAGTTGACGCGACCCAAACTGGAGAGCACACTCTCCGCGAGCTTTGTGCGTTTGGCCTGTGGCGGATTGGGGGTCGATTTGGATACCACATGGAATGAGCATCATACGGCGACCGCTGCTCGCATGGCTGCCGGCTGTGTCATCGATTTGGCCTTTAAAACGGCCAGAGGTGATCTGCGCAACGGTTTCGCCGTCGTCCGTCCGCCCGGCCACCATGCGGAGGCCAATCTGGCGATGGGTTTCTGTTTCTTCAATTCGATCGCCATTGCCGCCAAACTGTTGCGCCAGCGTGTGCCTGATATGAAGCGAATCCTCATCGTTGATTGGGTAAGTGGGAAACAAATCTTTCCGCACAAACAATCATTAAAATTCTAATCTGTACGCGTTTCTCGCTTATTTCAGGATGTGCATCATGGCAATGGCACACAGCAAGCATTCTACCAAAGTCCCGACATTCTATATCTTTCCATACATCGACACGATGACGGGAACTTCTTTCCCGGCACGGGCGGCCCCACAGAGGTAAATTGCAATTTACCAAACTTCTCTGAGTAGTTGAGTGCAGCAGTGCAAGATGTCTCTCTCTCTCTCTCTCTCTCTCGCTTTCGCTTTAACTGCCTCACTCTCTTTCTCTCTCTCTCTCGCTCGCTCTCTCTTTTTGTGCCCTTGAATGGTTTATCAATCAATACTCTTTGTTTTTTTTGTAGTGTGGCGCCGGTGCTGGCATCGGCTATAATGTGAATATCTCCTGGTCGGGCGCATTGAATCCACCGCTGGGCGATGCCGAATATATCGCTGCATTCCGTACCGTTGTGATGCCCATTGCCAAGTGCTTTAATCCGGATATTGTGCTTGTCTCGTCGGGCTTTGATGCGGCCACCGGCCATCCAGCGCCACTTGGCGGCTATCATGTATCGCCGGCATGCTTTGGCCTGATGACACGCGAACTCCTCCAGCTGGCCAATGGCAAGGTGGTGCTGGCCCTCGAGGGTGGCTACGATCTGACAGCAATTTGTGATTCGGCGCAAGAGTGTGTGCGCGCCCTGCTCGGTGATCCGGCGGCACCAATTGCCAAAGGCGAATTGGAGCGACCGCCCTGTCAGAATGCTATCAATACGCTGCAGAAGACGATTGCCATACAGGTATGCATATTAGTTATATATCTTTCGAACTGTTCCATTAACTCGTCTTTCTCAACAATCGATTCGCATCATTAGCAAACGCATTGGCCCTGCGTCCGGCTGCTGGAGCACACCGTCTGTCTGTCCGCACTGGAGGCGCTCAAGATTGAGCACGATGAATCTGAAACGGTCAATGCAATGGCCGGCCTCTCAATGCAGACGTTGCACAGGTGCGCCAAATCAATATATATATATATATATATATATGAACAGCAACTCTCTTTCTCTCTGTATATTGTAGAACACTTTCGCGTGATGATTCCGAGGAGCCCATGGATCAGGATGAAACCAAATAGACGCACGCGTCGTCGTCGTTGTCGCCTGCTCAACGCACTCTAGTTATTGTTGTAGTTACACATTATTGTTGTTTATTGTTTTTGATGTCCATTTGTTGTCGCTGTCGTTGTTGTTGTTGTTGTTGTCGTTTTCGTTTTCGTCGTCGTCGTCACCGTTGTTGTTGTTGTTGTTGTCATCATCAGTGGCAAATTCGTCAGTTCCTCGTCTGTCGGTCTATCGGTAACTCCCTCGCACACGCTGTCTATCTCTGTCACTCTCTTAACACACGCACATACATAACACACATACACACACACACACACACAGACAACTGATCATGCTGCCCCGCCCCGCCTCAAGAAACACACACACACACCAACACCAACACGCACAAGAAACACAAGAAAACATAAACAACAAAATGAAGAAGAACCATCGAACGAGGAGGACGAGGTCAGAGGTCAGAGGCAAAGCCAGAGTAAGAAGAAAGGCCTAAAGTTCAAAACGTGGCTGTGCCACTATAAAACAAAACAAAAACAAAAACAAAATAGTTACGCAAAAGTAAAAAAGAAGCGATCAAGAAGCACGCGAAAAGCAAGAATCAACAGAGTTATATATATATATATATATGTGGATATATATGTATATATATATATATATAACATTACAGTAATAGTAATTAAGTAAATTAGTTATAGTAGTTTGTATGAATGTATATGATACGCCCAAAAAACCGAGAATTAACGAGAGTTTTATGAAATTATGTATCTATGTATGTAAAGCAACAATAATTGTAATACTAAATGTTAAATTGAATTCTATATACAAATGCAATTGTATATATATATATATATATATATATATATATATATATTTACTATACACCATACGAAACTAAATATATACTACTATATAAAGCCTGCATTTGTTAAAACGAATATACCTAAATAGATGCATATACAAATACATATGTATATATTTATTAATGTTGAACGTGCAAAAAATTATATTTATGTCTGTTGTGAATAGCATTATTAATTTTATTATAACTATAACTGTAACTTTTATAATTTTCCTTTGCTTAATTATGTATGTATATTTTTTTTTTCTTTTTTTTTTTTTTGTATGATTGTTGAGAGTATGTGTTGAAATATTAGCTTGATTTATGCAGTTATGTTAACGATATGCAAAAAAGAGAAGTATAGCTGTAATATGATATGTAATATGATACTATATATTTATATATATATACGTATATGTAATAATAACAAATGTGAAATGATTGTCAAACGATTGTCTAGAATCTTTATTTATTAACTATTATGATTATGATGTTTATTATGATTAATAATTATAATTGACTCTTTATTTTCATTTATCATTTTTTTTTTTATCACTGACAGTCTGTAAATTTGACGAGTGATTGGCGAATGACGGCGGGACCCTGTATGTGAATGTTTATTTGTACATATATTGATTTGCTTAGGTCAAGTATAGTGAACAGTAGTGTAGTGTAGTGTAGTGCAGTGTATTGCAGTGTAAACTAACTAACATACAGACACCAATTACTATTCGGCTTGCTCTTAACTATAATTCTTGACTAGAAGAGTTTGCTAGTGCGTTTTTTGTAAACTTTAGTGTTAAGCATACGCATACATCCATTCATGTATGTATGAATGTATGTATGTATGTATGTGACACATACTATGTGTGTATGTATGTATGTATGTATGTGACACATACTATGTGTATATGTATGTATGTATATGGGTTAGTGCGCACAAAGTGCAAAGTCTGTAGTACAAAACGAAACGAATGCAATCTATCTATATAAAATATATACATATATTTATATTAAAGTATGAAATGATGTATGTATGTACATATGTATGTATGCACACAGCAGAGTTGTTGCGATATATATGTATGTACAACGGGTAGTAAGCTCTTAACTATACAACTGAAACAATAATGTTAAAATAACGAAAAACGATAATGAGGATATGTATTTATGTACATATGTATGTATGTATATACGTTTGTTTGTATATGTATATATATATATATATATATATATGTACATATATGTACGTTCCAATGTTCTTTGTGAGCGGGTAGATAAATTTCAATTTTGATTTTATCGAACTGTTGATAAGATGGGCCTACTGGGCCTAGGTGCCTACCTAGCATATGGCAGCAGTAGCTGAACAAATTACCAAGTTGAAGAATAAGAATAACGAACGAATATGTTTCAACAAATATGCATAACGAAGATCTCGGAAATTATTGTTAATCCTATACCCCCTATACTATTTGTGTGTGTCTGTATGTGTGTGATAGTATGCTGATATGCTAGAGTGTATGTTTATAAATATATATGTATGTGTGAATGTGTTTGTTTGTTTGTCTACATAAAATATAGCAAATGTTTGTTATGTTAATTGAGCACAACGAGATATAAGAGCAGGACAATTATGATATGAAGTAACATTATGTTAACAAATGCTAACAAAAAAAAATTTAATAAAAATAATAATAATATTAAAATTAATATAAAATACATATTTTTGCTGAATAGCACCGAGAGTTATACTTAACTACAAATGTACATATGTTATTCCCAAAAGATCAACAGATCTTTCTATTTACATATAAATGGTCCAAGTAAATCGTTCAAGTTTTTCTTCTTTGTTAAGTTTGTGCCCAGTTGTTATTAGTAGTTATAGTACATCTATGTACACTCAGATCACAACTGACCTGACTATTTTATGGCTCTGTTTGGCTTTTGGGAGTGGCATAAACAATGAAACCCAATTAATATTTAGTACTATATACATATTTATGTTTACATGCGATGTCTGTTTGATATTATGTACTCGTGCCATTGTTTTTTTTTTTCTAGGCTTTTAAATGGTGTCCAAGCCTCAATAACGGTTACCGAAATAGTTAATCCATAGTCCAGTTAAAACAATGAGTCTATTTAAAGTTGCCTGGTTCTAAATCGGGAACAACTCATTAAGTATTCGACGTATTAGTATACACCTATATATATTTATATATATATAGAGTTACAAAATACAAAAACAATGTCTATGTCGCTTTTTCTATATATATATATATACGTACGATAATAAATGAAAACAAAATGAAAATAAATTGCAAAGCTGAATATAAACCTGTTTATTTGCTTTGCTGAACTTTAATGGTTTCTTAAATTAAATATCATTTGAATCTACATATGCGATTCTCACAACATCAAGCACGCGCACTAATGGGTTAACGCGACATCGCAGTTTAACATTTACCAATTTTCCCGCCAGACTGTTTGCAGTGAGACCATGCCGATGTTGGCTACAAATCAAAAATTAAAAATCGATTGAGCCTTAGCTATCGAATACAGGAATTTAGTCGGATGCACAAAAAATGACATACATGGCGAGAGATGGTGGGGGGAACTGCAGAGGATGATTCCAAAATGGACTCGGGTATCTTTAGTGCCCGATAGTAATTTCGCACTTGAATGGTTGTTATCAGCTTTAAGATGGGGTGCAAAGTTGGACAATTATCATAAGTACATATATGTATATATATATACATTATGTTTACATACGACTGCTGATAATTGCTCGGCCATAAACACAACAAACAAGTCGTTGTCTAATCTTGATAGCATTGCATTGTTGCATTCAGTAAAAGTGTTGCAAATGGAGAAGTGGGGCGACTGCATTGACTTGAGGCGGGAGCGCGAGGCGGCGACAATTGCCAGCGAAGACTTTGCCGTTTGGTGGGCGGGGGGTCCTGCCGAACTGGAGGAGCGTCGTGCGCTGGATCGCTTTTTCTTCGATGATCCCGAATTCGATGATGCAGTGCATCCCAGCTGCATGTCGTATAAGGAGCGCTACGAGCATGCTCTTGCCAAGGGCACCAAATTTCTAGCCAAACTGCGTAAGTGGCAGCTCACACGACTCAATCAGGAGAAGGAGCAGCAGGAGCGTGAGGATGAGGAGACTATGGACATAAAAGCACTGCACAATTACCGGCAGCTGATGACGGGTCCGTTGGGCACGGCGCTTTTCCAGCAGAGCTTTCCACTGCGCCTGCACTTCTCGATGTTTTTGAGCACACTGCTGAATCAGGGGAACGAGGAGCAACAGCGTCTCTGGCTGGGACGCGCCTGGCGCCTGGACGGTATCATTGGTACCTATGCCCAAACGGAACTCGGCCATGGCAGCTATATACGCGGCCTGGAGACGCGTGCCGACTACGATGTGGAACGGGAGGAGTTTGTCCTTAATACACCCACACTGACTGGCTATAAGTGGTGGCCGGGAGGATTGGGCCATACGGCCAATGTGGTTGTGGTGCTGGCACAGCTGTACATACGCGGAGAGCATCATGGTCTGCAGCAGTTTCTGGTGCGGATTAGGGATGAGCAGACGCACCAGCCGATGCCGGGTATCGATGTGGGTGACATTGGGCCCAAGCTGGGCGCCAACGGTGTCAACAATGGATTCTTGGGTTTTCGCAATGTGCGCATACCACGCAACCAGATGTTAATGAAGCACGCCCAAGTGCTCGCCGATGGACGATTCGTGAAGGCATCGCAGCCGCTCCTCGTCTACGGCACCATGGTCTTTGTGCGCGTCATGATTGTGCGCGACGTAATGTTTGGGCTGCTCCAGGCGGCAACCATAGCCACTCGGTAAGTGCTCCAAAAATGCTATCAATATATGTACGATTTCCACTTTCACTCCATCTTCCCAATCCGCTTCCTCTTCCAGCTATGCCGCCGTGCGTCGCCAGAGTCCCATTGAGCCGAATGCAGCGGAGCCGCAAATTTTGAATCATGTGACGCAGCAGGCAAAGATTCTGCCAGAAATCGCACGCGGCATTTGCTATCGACTCGCTGCGAATGATTTGTGGTCATTCTATCAGCGCACCATGCAACAGCTAACGAAGGACGAGAAGGGAACACCTGGAGGAGGAGAGGATCAGCTGGCTGAGCTGCATGCGCTCAGCTGTTGTTTGAAGTCCGTGTGCACCCAGGACGCCGTCGATGGTATCGATGTGCTGCGCAAATCGTGCGGCGGCCATGGGTATATGGCCTCGGCCAACTTTGACAGCATCCATGGCTTGGCCTGCGCTGCCTTCACCTACGAGGGTGAGCACACTGTGCTCCTGCTGCAGACAGCTCGCTTTTTGATGCGCCAGTATGCCAATGCCAATGCCAATGCGAAGAAGGCGCTGCCCGCCAGCATCTGCTATTTGCGCAATGCAGCGCACTTAAGTTGGGGCAGCGATCTGCTGGAGAATGTGGCGCGTGCGCTGGAGATTAGCGCCACGGAACAGATGCGTGAGGCATGGGAGTGGCAGCTGGAGCAGCGCACGCGCGGTGGCCACACTAAAGAGCAGGCCACGAATTTGGCCGGACGACGATTGATAGCGGCGGCAATGCTGCACGGACACGTCCACCTGGTGCGCAACTCTATGCGCCAAATGTTGGAGCTGAAGCGTTGCCTCAATCCGCAGCTGGGCGAGGTGTTGCAGCAACTGGTGGAGCTGTTTGTGCTAGACACATGCCTGCGTCAATTGGGCGCCGTGCTCAAGTGGAATAGTATTGGGGCTGGGCAGGTGCAGCAGATGGAGCAGCGCTACGAACAACTGCTGGCTGCACTGCGTCCAAATGCGGTTGCCATTGTCGATGGCTTCGATTTCAATGATCGCGTGCTTGGCTCCACACTGGGCTGTCACGATGGTCGTGTCTATGAGCGCCTAATGGAACAGGCGCGTCGCAATCCACTCAACCAGGAGCCCGTCAATGCCACCTATCAAACACATCTGAAGCCACTGTTTAAGGGCAAACTATGAGCAGATACGCCGCACTTGGTATACATTCCATTAAAATTTTCATCTACCACATAGAAATGTAAAGTTAATCTTTACTGGGAACAGAACAGAGTTGGTGTTTCTAGAAGTGCAATATTTTTACTCTCTTTTTGGAATTACACAGAAATCAGAGAATTAAGCTAATAAATTAAATAACATATATTTTTATAATTATATGTATATATATATATATGTATGTATAAGTTTATGTATAACGCGACTGTTTAGAACATCTTCTTCTTGACCGCCGTGTAGCGCTCCATGTAGACATCGTAGCCGTCAAGATCGGTGAACTGCTTCGAGTTAAACAGATTGCCATCGACCGCTAAATTGGATATCTTGGAGTTCTTGAGTATGCGTGGCGTTAGCGCATTCGCTTGCAAGCAATTCTCCTCGAGCCGCAGCGTTTTTAGCTTGGGACAATCGGCAATCTCTTCGGCTACCGATGATATTTGGTTCTGATTGAGGTTCAGCTCGGTTACAAACAGATTTGCCACCTCGGCGGGTACTTCGGTTATTTGATTACGCGACAAATCCAAAACATCCAACTGCCTCAGACCGCAGAGCATCGATGGGAAGTGCTTCAGCTGATTGTTGCTCAAATTGACCGTTTTCAGATGCGTGCAATTGCTCAGCGCCTTGGGTAGCTTTGATAATAGATTGTCCATTAGCAGTAGCACCTCCAGTTTGATCAGTTCGCCAACCACTTCATTGACATCGGTCAGGCGATTGCCACTCAGATTTAGATGCTTCAACAGAGTGAGGCGGCCCAGCTCGTCGGGTATGTGCTCGAATCGATTCTGCGATAAATCCAGCGTCTTTAGCACATTGGGATAGCTCTTCAGCTGCGGTGGGAACTCCTGCAGTCGTTGCAATGAGATTTTCAGCACACCCGTCTTCTGTGCCGTTTCCAGATGTTGTTTAATTTGTTTATTACCCATATCCGTACTCCTGCTGTGTGCTGAGCTATTCACACTGGGAATCGATATCATATCGATATATCAATAGTGCGCTACTCGATAGTTAATAATTGCGAATTTTTGCGAATATTGGTCGTGACATATATAGAAATAATATTATATATCAAATAGAGATATGTTTATTTTTTGAAAATAAGGGCCGAAAATCTGACAATGTTTTTAATGATATAAATATATGATTAAATTCGCTGCAATAAATGAAAAAGCAGATGTAAAGTAAATTTTCGTTCTTATTGTATCGTCAGCAGCACTGTTTTGAAGAATTCGCGTTTTACAATACTGTGAATTTTACCACAGCCAGAGTCATAAAATATAAGCGTGGACAAGCCGACTGCCGCATTAAAAGCATTCAAGAGTTTTTTTTGGTAAGTAATGGGCGAAAAGCGTATTCCAAATACAGCATAAACAGACACACACACACACACACACTGTACAACGCTGCATTGTATACATTCGTTTATTTAAACAGTGCACGCTGTCAAACGACCAATTACTCGCCTTTCGATCCAACGCAAGTGGCAGAACGTGAAGCACGCGCTACTCTTGCAGTATAAGCAGTTATCCGACCGGTGATTTGGTTACGATTGAAAGTTAGTTGATTGCTTGGTTAGTGTGAGCAGTGAGCGATAACAATGACTAAGGATACAATTAGCAAGGTGCAGGAGTATAAGGACTCGCTTATCACGAAGGCGGAGATCCTAATTACAAAAGGTTTCCCCGAGAAAATCGTGGAGTTGAATGAACTTCTCGCTACGTCCATGTTCAATGAACGCAACTTTAGCGAGGTTCATCAGGATCTGAACATTCCGGTAATGACACCTATATTGGTCAACAATCACGATAGCAGCGGCGCCGGCGATAGCATCAACGATTCCCCAGTGCCCAAGCGTGCCCGCAAAGATGACAATATTTCCGGCACAGCGGTATTGGGTATACCAAGTGGCACGGTGCCGTGCAATAAGCCGCTCTGTGAAATGATTAAGGTGGTGAAGCCCATCATACGAAAGCTTGTCGAGGACTGTAAGTAATCAACGATATTGATCCATTCATCAAATAATGGCAACTAACGTCCATTTCTCAGCGAACCTGCTTAAAATGTGGATATCATTTATGATACCCAAGATCGAGGATGGCAACAATTTCGGTGTCTCAATTCAGGAGGATACGCTGGCCGAGATCCAGACTGTTGAGTCAGAGGCCGCCGCCTTTTTCGATCAGATATCAAGATACTTTCTCACCCGTGCCAAGGTTGTCTCGAAGGTGGCCAAGTATCCGCACATCGATGACTACAGGCGCGCCGTTGTCGAACTGGACGAGAAGGAGTATCTCAGTCTGTGGCTGGTGGTTTGCGAGGTGCGCAATCGCTATTCCTCACTTCACGACATTGTTATTAAGAATCTGGAAAAGCTGAAGAAGCCGCGCTCATCGAATACTGATAATCTATATTAGAAGAGACGGCGCCCATTTACAAAACATCTAAGAGCCAAAACAAAAAAATTAAAAGAAAAATAAAAAAAAAAAAAAAAAAACCATAAAGAAAACAATAGGAAAGTTGTAAGAAGATTAGAATACATAGCCACATCCACATACATTATAGCAGTGCTCGAAGCGTCCGAAGTAATCAATCCCGTTTGTTATTCCGAAAGTAAAGCGGATTTCTGAGAGACATCAACAATATGATCAATATCAGGTAGACACGGTATGTAAATGGCGGACAGTTCTTAAGAACAGTTTTATAAATTAAAGCATATTGGCTATCTAGATTTTAATATAAATTAATGTAATACACAAAAACGAGAGTCGAGAGTTCCAAGAAATAGCTTTAGCTATATACACATACACATACACTTATATAAAAAACAAAAAGCGCAGTCGCTCTTAAAACACACGACAAAAAAAAAACAAATCGAAATTACAAATTACCCACTTTTTAAAAATGGTTAAATGAGGGTCAAATGTATATTTTTGTTGTGAATAAAACAAAACTAAAATCAAGTGAGAATCCTGCAATCGAATTTTTTGCAGAGCTGCGTGTTTGCGGGGTTAGGCGGTTGAGGGTAGGCATCCTTTTTTATATTTGTGAACTCGCCTCTAAAATTGTGAGTGATTTTTTGGGGTGGCGATGGACGTGAACAAGAAATTTGGTTATTTCGATGCTTATCAAGAATCTATGCGATGTTGCAGATATTTCCTTCAATGTGCTACATGCTTCACGACATAAAAGTTGTGGGTTAAAAAGGCTTTTCCGATTTTGCTGCATGGCATGGAGGCAGCGGGTGGGTAGGTCTGGCCAAAATATATTTTAATATATCCCGATCATTATCCGAGTATAAACATATGTTAATGATGGCTGTTAAACTAATTTAAGCCATGCTAAAACGCAGCAGTATTTGAAACGTTAACATAGCTGAGGGAGAACAACAAAACATATTGTGTGCACTGTTTTCTGGTAACACTGAATACTGTGGCAGTATTTTTTTAAGTGTTGTGCAGTCCAAGCCCATGCAGTTAGTGTTTTGGTCGTTGGCCGTCTCCGGTCACATTGAGAGGAGTGTTACGCGAAACACGAAAGTGGAAGTGAGCTCGTTGTTAAATTTATAAATACAAATTGAAAAACATGAGTTGTTGAAAGATACGGCACTAATGCATTGTTTAAACGCGTAACCAGCACACATGTAGCCTAATTAAAAGTTCAAATTTTGTCACAAATTGATGTTAGGACACTGTTTTTTTTTTATGCAGTGCCTTATCGATTAATTTTTATTTGTACAGAGAGAGAGATAGTTGCTGCGACTATTACTGGCGCGCAAACACTCACACTCACAACAACAACAACAGCGGAACAATAATTGATACATTTAGAGGCGGTGGAATCTGAAAAGCTTGCAAAACAAAGGCAAACGCGGAAGCATAAAGTGCTCTTCACTTGATCCGACACGAGAATGTCGTGCAAAACGGAGAACACCAGCAGTAGCAGCAACGTGAAACTTATTAGCGATAACAGCCTCGACAACGGTAAGTCACCTTAACCCGTTTTCCCTATCCCCTTTCCTTAATCGCGACCTCTCTCTTGCTCATCAGAGATTGCTGATAAGATGCTAAACCTGCGCGCGAGGAACACTCAAAATGGCAAGCATAAACCACCGAAACAACAACAACAACAGCAAACTCAGCAGCCACAACAACAGGCGCAACAACAGGAACAGCAGCCAGCAGCAACAACACCACAGAAAGAGGCAATGTCTGCAGACGAGCGAAAAGCAACTAAGAAATCTCTAGTCATTGTTGTTGCAATATTCGCTGCCAGTCTGCTAGCCATGTTCTATGTCTATGCAATATTTCCCGAATTGAATGCGTGAGTATTAAGTTGATCACACGACATACACACACACACACACTTGATTTATCTTATTGAAAGTGTTACCAGCTGTGTTTGTACGCTTTGAGTTAGTGTGCTTGACTTAAGTCACGCCACTTTGCATTCACACACACACACACACAGTCAGATCAACTCTCGTGCATGTATTACAAAAGTACACAGTGTCTCTAATTGTGTATATGTATATATGTGTGTGTATATTACTTTTTACTTTTTACAGCACTGAGAAGCAACATTTGAAAATACCACGTGATATACAAGATGCTAAGATGCTTGCGAAAGTCCTGGATCGCTATAAGGACATGTATTACTTTGAAGTGATGTTCGGCGTTGTTGTCGCCTACGTATTGTATCCTTTTCATATGCAAACAACAAAACAATTGTTGACGCATGCATGTAAATTAGTTGCAGACTCTACTTAAATTGTAGGTGATTCACCGCAGTCGCTTTTGTTTATTCTCTCTTTAATTCGCGCATTCGTCCAATTGAGTCGCAGAAAGAACTAGATTAATGATAATCTGCGACTCAGTTAAGTGTCAGTTAAGTCGTTTAATGAAATTTAATACGATTCAAATGTATTGTTATTGTTGTACTTACACACAAACACAGGCAAACACACACCTGCCTCGTTAGATAACAGCGCCTGCGCATCACTCTTGACGCTTCATGTGTTCAACACGTACTTCTAACCTTGACCTGTTTTGAATAACTATCCAAATGGATAGTTTAGACCAAAAACGAGTGCCGCGTGTGTGTGTGCCATAGTCACATTCACGGTCAACAACGACTACTATCAGACAGACAAACACACACACACACACTCATATCAATTTCTATAATAATATGCACGGCCACGCATATTAACATTGGGAATCGATGTCGCCGTTTCGGCTGCAAATCGGAAGCAAAATAACATAAAGAACGGCGACAACATCAACAAAGCAGAGAGTATGTGTTGAGAATGAGAAATATGCACGAGATCAGCTGATGTACGAGACAAGTGCACTTTGCATTCTCCATTGGTGGTGGTGGTGGTGTGTGTATGTGTGTGTGGGTCTCTCCTGCTGTTGCTCTTGCCAAAGCAAGAGAGCCACATGCTGACGCATACATAAATCTTTTGCTCTTGTGGAATTGCCTTCTCATGCGTTGAATGCACGTTTATAAACAAGAAAGCCCCGACACACATACACCCACACCCACATACACGCACGCAGACACAGACACACACACAGGCATACAAATGTGTGACGTGTTCTGTTTGCGCGTGTGTATGTGAACCTGTGTGCCTAATCTTAAAAACAGCTGAGAACTGCTTGCTCTTTTCTTTGTTTTTATTTTGCTTCCCTCTTATTTATCGCAATGAAAGCACAAAAATGTGTATGTATGTGTGTATGTAAATACACATATAAAAGTATTTATTGCTTGCTTCGTTTGTTACAATTAGTCAATACAAAGCAGCTGTCTGCAATTTCAAATTCACAAAGCAATCGATCGAATGATTCCGATACTCGTTATTGCTGAGCTTTTGCTGAATTTGTATAGCACTTGCCACATGCTACTTGTTTAATTATTACGTACTGTACTTTGTAATATTCTGTCTGTGTAGTGCATATTTATTGGTTATTTGCAAAAGACAAAAAAAAAAATTAATATGTATATTCTTCAACGATATTTCGTTTTAGTTTTCGAATATAATACTCGATTAGCTGTTAAATTTGTTTTTGTATGTGTTTTGACACGAGGCCCCAAAAATGTAGAGCTAGAAAGCAAACGCTAAATGTAATACAGTGAACGCTAATTAATTCAAACGCGTCTCTTTTACAGTTGACTAATTAGCTAATAATTAACATTTCTATCTAAAAATTGACTATAAAACAAGCTCACAATTCCTGATAAAAATGATGAACAAATTTCCCAATGTTGACGAAAATAAAAATATTTCGAATTATAAGGCAACCTAGAATTGTCGAGCGAAGACTGTAGCAGCACGTTGTTGAATATACGTATGAAAAAAAAACAAAATATGTATATATATATATATATATATATATATATATATATATATTGTATCTAGACAGAATGATTTAATTTGCCATTTTCTGTTATCGTTCGTTTGCTTGCTGGCACGTCTTGGGGTCTTGAGATATGCGCGTTTGGTGAGGGTGGTGACGGAAGCGAAGATGATAATGTCATTGTCAACGTGTGTTATGTATGTGTAGTCTTTGGTTTTAGCCCAGCCAATTTTCATTTTATCAGGTGATCTGTTTTTAGACTCCCAGGCAATAAGTATTTATGCATGTGTTGTTTACTATTTGTATTATATACACTGACGATTTGGTTTACTTAAATTGAATGCGTTTTCTATAGCCTACAAACATTCGCCATTCCTGGCTCGTTATTCCTGTCGATCTTACTTGGATTCCTGTACAAGTTTCCCATCGCACTGTTTCTGATCTGTTTCTGTTCGGCGCTGGGCGCCACGCTCTGCTACACGCTGTCCAATCTGGTCGGGCGACGTCTCATCCGACACTTCTGGCCAAAGAAGACGAGCGAATGGTCCCGCCACGTCGAGGAGTATCGCGACAGTCTGTTCAACTATATGCTATTTCTGCGCATGACCCCAATACTACCCAACTGGTTCATTAATCTCGCCTCGCCAGTCATCGGTGTGCCGCTGCATATCTTCGCGCTAGGCACCTTCTGTGGAGTCGCGCCACCATCTGTGATTGCCATCCAGGCGGGCAAAACGCTACAGAAGATGAGCAGCTCGAGTGAGGCATTCTCCTGGACATCCATGGGCATCTTATCGCTTTGTGCGTGTGCCTCATTGCTGCCGGGCCTTCTTAAGAATAAGTTTAAGAAGAAGAAGGCGGCGTAAATGGAATGCTGTCTCCCGTAAATCGTATAACCAGCATAAATAAACTGTACCAAAAAACAGAATGAAAATCGAAAATGCAAAACCCTGATTTTGGGTTGTTTTACATACATTACATACATCAAAAAGTACATACTATATATACCATATACCTACACATCTATATTTAATAATTAATTGTTTAGGTTTGCCTTTAGTTCTTTAGTGATGAATATATGTATTGAATATTGAACTGCTATTTCCAAAAACACAAATCATGTAACAAGTCAAGTAACGTAATAATAATTGCGCATCTTGTTATTAAAACTGGAATTACAACAAAAACGTTAAAACTCCGAGTATCAACTATACTAGGCTTAAGTATTATTAATTATTTCTCTTTCTCTGTTTCTTTATATATTTTTTAAAATTTTAAATACGAAACTTTTGCATGATATATTTCCAGGACTTGTCTTTAAGTTTAGTGAACATGTTTTTTTTAGTGCTATTGCAGTATTCACTAGAAACATTATCGATAAGTAAACCAATTAGCAAAATACCAATTAATTCTATGTATGTGTGCAAATACATATTAAACAAAGAGCGAAAACAAAACAAATAACTTAATGATCTTGTATTCTCGTGTCCAACTTGTTCTATGGGAAATATGTGTGTTTTCAAAAAAGGTTTTCTAGCAAATATATGAACTTGAAAATTTCAAATTTGTATATAATTTACCGTTTGCTAATAAATGTCATTAAAAAAAAAATATGCAAAAAAAAAAACTTGGCTTTTCAAATAAAGTTTACTTAAATGTACTAGATTGTATTGCTGAACTAAATCATGTTAGGCGATCAGTGATTTATAGAGGCAGAGGGCCCACTTCGGCACCGATCTTACCAGGTAAGTACCTCACGCTTAGTTCTATAAAAGTTCGATAAATGTGCGAGAAGGAACTCTCAGTTCGATAACAGCTATGCTTTGTTATCGAGATTGCGCGCGCTGCATGAAATGTAACTGTAAACTTGTGAGCTGTATGCTAAATAATACAGAAAAAGATACGAACTTTGTGCCATGAATCTGGGTGATGCCAATCTGCTGACTGTACGGGTGTTGGGCGAGGGCTCTTTTGGGCGCGTCTTCCTTTGCCTGCAACGCGAAGGGCAAACACATCGCAAAGTGTGCGTCAAGCGCATCATTGTGCGAAACCCGAAGAGTGAGCTAGCTCTAATTAAGGAGGAGGTACACCATAAGAGATTACTTACATAACTATCAGAGACATACAGCCAACTAACTGCGTTGAATTGTCAGATCTATATCATTTCACAGCTGCGACATCCGCATATTGTGCAATTTATACGCTCCTTCATGCACCTGAGCACTGTCAATATTGTGATGGAGTATGCACCCAACGGCACCATTCGTGATCTAATCCAACGGGCTAGCTCAAAGTCAGCTGGCGGTGATGGTGGTGCGCTGGATCAGTCGAGGATATTACGTTACTTTAGCGATATGATCATGGGCCTGGAGTATCTGCACATCCGTCACGTAATCCATCGCGACATCAAGCCGGAGAACATGCTGCTGGATGCGAATGATCGCGTCAAGTTCGCCGACTTTGGCATATCGAATGTGCATGCGCCCGCCAAGCAGCAGCCGTGGCAAGTGCTCGGCACACCGCTCTACATGGCGCCAGAGATAATGTGTGGTGCCAAATGTGATTTTAAATCAGACATCTGGTCGCTGGGCCTGGTGCTTTATGAAATGTGCATTGGGCGCAATCCATTTCTGGCACTGCTTAAGCCAAACGATCCGTTCGAGCATGTTCGCAGCGTTGTCAAGGCTATTGCACGGCCCAAGCTCGACTGTCAGCTAATGCGGCAACGTTACGATCCCATTTGGGCGCGCCTCTGCGAACTGATGGTCGTCTATGAGTCGGAGCAACGCATCTGTCTGCCCGATCTTATATGTCTGGATCCGCACATCGCACTCACCATTTATGGCCAGTACTTCAATTATAATTATTAATTTGTAACATCATTCCATAATTGTGATCATCCCCCCCTCCTCCCGTCAAATTTTGTGTCCCGGTTAAGGTTAGGTGATAAAAGTACTATGTAAACATTGTTAGCTTTATTACTAGATAGATCTACATATTTTAAATGCTATAAGCATAAATAAACTACACCTTGCGCTGTTGAATCTTGGACTTCAGACTCTTTACCAGCGCGCTCTGCTCCAGCTGCTGCTTGGAACGTTTCTGTTCCGGCTCCATTTCGACGTTATTCGCGCGCTGCTCGGGATGTGACTGCTGCTGGTGGCGACGCTTTAGTTTCTCGCCAATTAGCTGCTGCATTCCCTTGGTGGCCTTGTAATTGGAGTTGGTTGGATCAATGTTATACTCGTGGGATTTGTAAACGGCATTGAAACGCTCATCATTGAGATCCACTTTGAAATCATCGTCCTGCGCTGGTTTGCCATCGCCACTCTTTGACTTCTTGAGCTGCTTGCGTCGCTTGCATTTGGTGCTGCTTGATTGCTCCTCCTTTAGGATTTTGTTCAGACTGAAGTGGTGCTTGGGCTGCCCGTCATCATCATTGTCATCATCCAGCAGCAGTGCCAGTTCTGCCTCCGCATCCTCATCTTTCGGTGTCGATTTGTTGGACTTTTGCTTCTGCGACTTGGACTTGTTAGTGCGCTTGGGCTGCTCGTATTCGCCATTAGCGAACTCATCGGCAAAGTAGGAGTCGTTCATGTCAATGCCATCGGGTATGGAATCCTCATCGCTAGGGGGTGCTGCCTCATCGGGATCAATGCCACGCAGTTCCAATTGCTTGCGACGACGCTGCTCCTTGCGCAGCTTATTCTTCTCGCTGCGCTTCTGTAGCACCTGCTCAATGGGTGTCAAATGAGATTTGCTGCCGCTGCTGCTGCCCATAGGTTCTTTGACCTCATTCGGTTTGGCGGCTTCAACAACATTCCAGGACATTTCCATTTCGTAGGCCTTCTCCTTCGATTGTTTTTCCTGGGCATTGATTTCGGCAAGCAGATCTTTATACTTTTCAATGCGCTCCTTTTGCTTGAGACGCTTCGAAGATGCCGCTGGCTTTGTTTTATTCTGCTTCGGTTCCACATCCTGCTCCTTCTCTTCTTCCACTTCCGCTTCATCTTCATCTTCGTCTTCGTCTTCCTCACTGCTGTAAGCAACAATCTGACGGAGCTCCTTATCATTTAACTGTTCCACCTTGCCGCTGGATAACTTGTCTCCAAGTTCACGTCTATCCAGCGCCGTCTCGTCCCAGGTCAAATCCACTTTTGCCTGCTGCAGCGCTGTCGTTGTGAACTGTCGCGGCTTATAGTTGCTCGCATCGGGCAGTTCATAACACTCATCTGTGGGCATGTCCTCCTCGAAGCTCGTTTCGTCCGGTATGAAGCGGAGATCCACACGGGTCGCAGAACTCTCGTATTCGATGCCATCGCACTCGCGATACACCTTCTCCGCTGTGCCGTCGCTGTCGCACTCCACGACGGCGTAGTAATAGCGCAAGCGATTTAGCTGATATTGGCGCAGTTTCTCCATGTGATAGTCGTCGCCCTCCTCAGCATCGCTGTCCTGCTCACGCACCAGCTCCTCATCCGAATCATCCACATCACTCTCGGCTTTGGCATTCACCAGCTCCGTGGGACCGTGCACATCCTCCTCGGCCATGCGCGCCTTGCCGTATTCGGAGGGATAGATCTTAACACTTAGAACACTGCCGCCGGGCGGCAGAAATGAACTGAGCAACACCATCAAGTCCTCGGCACGTATGCGATCCCAGTCCATGTTGCACACTGCTAAACGACGAGTGGACTCCTCTGTGCACTCTGCATCGATATCTAGCTCACCCCAGACATGATCGATCTGCAGCTCAGGTACTGCTTCGTCATCGCTACTCTCGTCATCTGAGGAGTCGGTCATCAGGCGGCCCTCGCCACGAGCATAATCGATATTTGGGTTCGTCAGACTCTCGCGCAAATTCTTGGGCAGTTCGGTGTCAGTATCATCACTGTCTGGCTGGGGTGCAGTGCTGGACAGCTCGTCGCGTGCGATTGCCAGCTCTTCGGCGCGACGCTCCTCATCCTCACTGGATGCCTTCGCCTTATTCTCCGCCTGCAAGTTCACATCCTCGTCGGAGCTTTCGTTGTCGTCAAGTTCGTAGAATTTTCGCAAATCTTCGGCATTTGTTTTGTTCACTGGCCTGCCGTACTTGTCCACGGTGTACTTGACCTTAAACTTCTCATCGTCGAACATACCCTGGAATCGCTTGTCGATCTTCACTTTGCGCTGCACCTTGGGAACGCCGCGGAATCGCGGATCGGCCAGCAAATGTTGAAAGCGGGCATCTTTCCAAATGCCGGTCGTTTCAGAGTCAGCATTTGGGGCTTGCGTTGAAGTCGTGGGGTGCTCCTGCTTTTTGGGCGTAGCTTTCGGCTTAACCGATTTCATCGGCTTTTTGGCCATGTTGTCGAAGTTTAAATAAACCAACGAAATATTAGCACGTGCAAAGGAATCTTCATGCACTCCGATATTTTAATAATTGACTGATGATATCGATGTTTGGATGTCAATACATCGATTATATGTATTTTGAAGCTAATGCATCGAAAAATCAAAGCATCGATACAAGAATCAGTAATTGTGTCCCTACATCGAGTAGTTTATGTAAATTTATAAGAGTAATCGATATATTGTTCATTATCGAAGGTGAATATTAATTTCGGATTATCGTTATTAGCAATACATTTCACAATTTTTAAACTGTAATTCAATTAAATAATTATGAAATCAAAGTAAATAATTAATTTTATTATTAACTAACTATTATTCTATGCATGCTTGTGTGTATTTTCAAATGTATACACCGAATCTAGATAAGCGCGCGCTGACAGCCAGATTATTATCGTTAACAACACGACGACAATTGCAACGGCAAGTTATCGATGATGAGCTGCGCAAAGTTTATATATATGTATGCTTGTGTATGACAGAAGTTTTTTTATTTAACTTTTATGCGCATTTGAGAATCGCAGTTAAATTGTTTAGTGACATTGTAAACTTACTATTATTTATGACGCTGTTGCACGTGCGAGCTGTAAGTGAGCCAAATCGGCGCTAAACATTCAAGTTGGTCAATTTGCCTGCGTGGATGCGTTCTGGATACCATAAACAAAAATAGCAACAGCAACAGCAACAAACACTTCTGGCCATTGGATAACAAATCAGTTTGTAACTACGATTGGCTTAGAGCACTCGTCAACTCACGCATATAGTCAAACGGAGCGAACGCAGTGACAAAAAATACGGCAACCAAAATAAAAAAACAACAGCAACAATTCGACAATACTATTGTCGAAAGCTGTTGAAGCGGGGGTGGTGGAAGGAGGAGGGCCAACAACAACAAGCAAGAGTATGAGTAATAACGTAGAAAGTAACGGCAATAGACGCACCGTTGATTGGCAGCGATTCGGTCTTGGCGGTGACGATGATGGTGAGATAACCGTTGCCAGTTTTCGTCAACGCAGCAACAACAACACTGGCGGCTTTGTGGATCTAGGCAATGAGTACACGTACGCAGCGGGCGGTCATCATGCGTCTGGCGCGAATGAAATCTTTGCCGGTGAACAGGGCGACAAACCCTGGTTAGTACAAAAAATTAAATATTTTTATATTTATATATGTAATTCGCCTCATTTGTGTAAATATTACTATCGCTCAACAGGTGGCGCTCAAATTTTTTCATCTCGCAACCGGTGTTGTTTGGCACCTGGGATGGCGTCTTTACCTCCTGCCTGATCAATGTGTTCGGTGTTATTGTATTCCTGCGCTCCGGTTGGATTGTCGCTCAGGCCGGCATCATAAATGCTGTGCTCATTATATTCTGCACCGTGGTCATTGCTTTGGTTAGTGTGCTTTCGGCCATTGGGATCTGTGAGCGGTGTCGCGTGGAAAGTGGCGGTGTTTACTTTCTGATTGCACACACGTTGGGCTCCCGGTTTGGTGGGGCGCTCGGTCTGCTGTACTGTTTTGGACAGGCCGTTGGATGTGCACTCAACGTGATGGGCTTTGGCGAATCGATGGCCGGATTGGTGGGACTCGAGGGCAACAAGTGGGCAATTCGTGGTTTTGCAACGGCCGCCGTTCTGCTGCTCGGCTGCATTAATGTGGCTGGCGTCAAGTGGGTGATCAAATTGCAATTTATACTGCTCATGATTCTACTCATCTCAGCGCTGGATTTTATGGTCGGTAGCTTTATTGGCGAAGATTCGGGTGAGTAACACCCAAATGACTTTAAATTTAAATTGACTCACAACTCATTGTATATGGTATATTGCAGATAATGGGTTCAATGGCTGGATGAGCGGCAACTTTGTGGAAAACCTTTGGCCAAAATATGAAAATGGTTATTCATGGTTTCGTGTCTTTGGCGTCTTCTTTCCAACCGTCACTGGTGTCCTATCCGGCATCAATATGAGCGGCGATTTGCGTGCTCCCTCCACAGACATTCCCAATGGCACGCTGGCCGCCTTTGGCACATCGTAAGTCTTGCCCCTTGATAGTTATTCAATTTCCAATTCTCTCATTCTCTCATTTTATTTGCAGCACATTTCTGTATATGGTGTTTGTGTTATTTTTGGGTGCCACATGCAAGCGTGGCACGTTATACACCGATTTTATGATCTCCGTGAAGGTTTCGGCCGTTCACTTTTTGCTGCTCGCTGGTATCTATGTGTCCAGCATGTCCTCCTGCCTGGGTGCCATGTACGGGACACCGCGCGTCCTGCAAAGCATTGCCAAGGAGAATGTCATCCCCGGGATTGATCTCCTCGGCAAGGGTGTAAGTAGAAATGCGCATCGCGCTGAAGCACACGTATCTACAGTATATATATTGTCCGTCTGTCCGGCTACGTATTTCTATGCGAGGTGGATATCTTTATGAAATTGATTTCTATGCAGCTGTGCATGTAATCTTCGAGTCCTTGTCCGTAGTCCACATGGCTTAATTATCTTTATAATCTTACAATGTGCACGCCATTTTCTACCTCTCTACATATCTCCCTCTCGCTCACACACTGTTTCTTTTCTTTTGTTTTTGCTACGAACAGCGCGGCCCAAACAAGGTGCCACTGTACGCAATGGCCGTTGTGGCTGTGGTAACCGTTACCTTCATTATCGTAGGCGACATCAACTTTCTAGCGCCCATTGTGACGATGCCATTTCTTATGACGTACGCTTGTATAGACTACGCATATTTCGCACTGGCACAAACCTTCGACATACAGGAGCAGCGCGAGGAACGCTTCCGCATACAGGCTTCGAGTCCGAGCTATGAGACTCGCCGCTATGGCAGCGTATCGGATGGTGGAAATGATCTAGATTTGCTCTTTCCGGATCGGGTGCGCCACAAGAACTTGCAGAGTCCACAGAACTCACCGATGCATCAAGCGCAGCCTATGCCTATGGAGAATATTGTAGATTTCAATGCGCCAGCTTCTAGCACTTCGCCTGTCGCAGTCGAAGGCGTAGCGACGACGGATAGCACTGACTTGGTCGTCGATCCATCATCGACACAGGCCGAGGGCGAGATAGGAGATGAGAATGAGCCCATCGCCCCCATTCGCCCGCCCATACATTCCAAGACGAAAAACTGGTACTCGGGCTTCTGCAATCGTTGGGCTTCGCTGCTGGGCGTAAGTACAAATTTTGGGAACTCTCTTTGCAGGTGCGTCTTAATCTAATCTATATATAATCTACCGTGCAGGCGCTCACCAAGCTACTGGTCATGCTGCTGGTGAACTGGTATTATGCCTTAACCTGTTTTTTGGTCGTCTTTGTCGTTTGGTTCTATGTGGGTACAGCTAATCCCGCCTTCAAGCCTGGCCTGACTGCAGAGTTCAACTTTTTTGGTTGGCTCAAAAGCGTAATTTTCCGATGCTTCGGGTAAGTGGAAAATAAATGCAGGGCTAAATCGAAAATATTGAATGATTTAAAAAGTCACATTCATTAAAGTACAATTCAATATTTAGCCTGATTTGATTTGAAAATAAAAGTAAGTACTAACTTGACGACTTAACTTACAGAAAACGTATGCACGAGTATGAGCAGATTGTTGTGACGCCCTCTTGCCCGGGTGTGGATCTATCGCCCACACAATTGAATGAACAGAACGAGGACTTTAGACCGCGTCCCAACTATCATCACTCCTCGGTAATTGAGGGTCGTCTTATAGATGACATCTAGACTTTTGGAATCTGGGTTTTTGGGAGACGTGGCGAGCAATATTTTGGGTGCATTATGCTAATATTAAACAATAAATAACTTTATGTATATGTTGAATTCAACACTAAGGATAGTTATGTTTAATCCAGCACATGCATTTAAAAGCGATATTCCCACATACACACGCGTGCATACACGCACACACACTCGCTCAGATACCGAACCCAGCACACATTGCAGCTTTAGCTAAATTAAAATTACTAATAATCTAAGTTCATGAAATTAACCTGCTTTTAATATGTTCCTTTCTTGTGTAAAATCTTTTTGCATTTTTTTTATTTTTATTTTTTTGCAATTTTTTAGTTTTATGAAAAAGCCTGTGTAATTGTTAATAGATATGTTTCCGTACGTTTTGTATCGTCTCAAAGCACATACTTAGCATTTTTTGAGGAAACATATGTGATATTGAGATAATAAGTAAAACAATCAAAAACATCAATAAAAACCACACAAAGCAAAACAAAAAAAAAAACAAATTTATAGATTTGTCGCGTTCGTCATACCACAAAAAAAAAAAAATAAATACAAATGAAACTGACTTGATTAAAATACCTTATGTTTGATATATATGTATGTATGTAAACATACACACACACACTGTCACGTTCACAAGAGATGTATTAGCCACCAAACGCAAGAGCCACAATATAACAACAAACTTAAGCCCAACTTTTCATTAGAAAATAAATAAGCAACAGTAATATAAAACCTAATTCATAATCTATTACGACAAATATCTGCAATAACTGCATTATATATACCATTACATATATAATATTGATAGGTATGTAATAAAATGTTGTTTAAGTAAAACTGAAACGAAACAATTCGACAAAAGATACAGACACAGAAAACCACATAAGACATTGCGGCGCGTTATATTTTAAAAATATACAAAGCGTTTTACTTTTGGACGTACATACTTATAAAGCATATATTTAACCTAGTTATACAAAAGGCAGATAGCACATTCAAGAACAATATAAAATCATTGTATGTATATGTAATAACACTATTAACTGAAATGTGTATTAAAACAGTTTAATAAAACCAAAATGACATATTTATTTATAACAAAATACATTTCTTGACCAAAAAAGGATGGAATTGTTAGTTCAAAGATCACTTAATGTCTACATTACGTTAATGACAATAATTGTTGATTGAAATTAACGTGAGTTTCCTTTAACTTGAACCTTATCTAGTGCCAATAGAATTCGGAGCAATTATGTAGTAATTTGTGTTTATACCTTTTGAATGACTAACATCAGATTATTTTATTATATACCTAGGCAATCGGGTCGTATAAATTAATGGGTAATGCAATCTTCGATGTGCAAAGTATAGTTGTTCCCATGGCTAGGCAATGCTAATGCAAAGAAAATGATGTAGAAAAATATGTGATAGCGGTCTATGATGTGGGACAGTACGGGATCGTACTGGATTGTGGTAAACGATTGGTAGTGGATGGTATATATGTGAGAGTGCTTGAGATAGTGTTATGTGTGTCTGTTTGGCAGTTGTTGCACAGAACGCACGTGTGTATGCATACAGCTGGTGGACTTCTGACGAGTTTAAATTTTATTATGAGTTTTTTAGTGGGTAGTTTTGGTGGGGTAATATTAATATAAGTATAATTGGTACAAAGGCATTTAATTAGCGCCAAAACTTGAAATATTTAGAAAATCTTTATCGATAAGTTAGTCGCAAAATATCGAAATATGTGTATATGTCTCAGCCCTGGTAAGTCACTGCTGTAGCCCTATAACCTCAAAATTATACGAATAAAAACAAAATACCGTGCAGGATTATCGAGAGCCGAGAACTGCAAGTACATGTTGCAGTTGCCCACATAACATCAGCCATTTGCCATGAACACCCTTATGCGCCGAGCACAACAGTTACGATTTTGGCGGACATATTGCATAAAACAGAGCGCTCTCGCCGGCACTGAGGTCGCCTCGAGAGGTGGGTAAACAAATGGTTGTTCGTTGACTTTTTAGTTTAATGAGTTTCCATTTACCACAGGCAAGCCCAGTTATGAGGAGTTCGTTGGAAGTCGGCATCAGCAGGCGCAGCGCAGCATTGTGGTGCAGGTTAGCTCGGAGAGGTCATACACGGAATTGTATAACTACTGCAGCAGATTTGGACGCATTGTTACCGCCCAGCACTATTGTGTGCCGCACGAGGATGAGCTGCACTATATGCTGCTAGAGTATGCCAGCGCCGGCGAGGCGGCCGCTGCCATCAATTCAAGTGCCTACAATACGGAGCTGGGCAACAGTGCCAGCGGTGTGCCGGTTCGTTCGCCCTTTCTGTGGTTTCGAGCAGCAGCGTCTGGCCGGCGAGGTCATGCTAAACTGGCTGCCAACCAGCACACACTGCCGTTGGCCACTATCGACGGCAACCGACCGCCAACCCATGAGCAATTGCAGCAGATGCTGCGCGGTGCCGAGAGTATTGAGCAACAAATTCTTAAACTCTACGAGCACACGCGCTTAAATGATTTGGGTGTACGGATGCGATTTTTGGCAGCGCTACAGGTGCAACAGGCTATCTCTGGCATGTTTCCGAATGCGCTAGCGCAGCCCTTCGGCTCCTCGGTGAATGGCTTTGGAAAAATGGGCTGTGACTTGGATTTGATATTGCGCTTTGATGGCGAAACAACTATAATCGATGGTCAAGAGACGAGTGCAAATGAACCGTCTCGTCTCATCTACCACACCAAGGAGAACATGAGTAACGGGCGCTCGCAGACGCAGCGGCAAATGGAATGCATCGGTGATGTGCTGCATTTGTTTCTGCCCGGCGTCTGCCATGTGCGACGGATTCTACAGGCACGCGTCCCCATTATCAAGTACCATCACGAGCATCTAAACCTGGAGGTGGATCTGTCCATGAGCAACCTGTGAGTAGCAAGCGTTATAACCATACATATATATTATATTGATATTGGCCCTTATATCCGTCTGTACAATGCCACATATTATCTTATATCTGAATCCATCCTGTGCATTGTTTCACAAAATATCTTTACCAAAAGTAATACCTACGAGCTAGCATTTATCAACAACATATATTCGATAAATCATTCCATTGAGCAATCGCCTGAATATCGAGCTATCGTTTTTTTTTTTTACGAATATTTTGAAAACTGGCTAAGTATATTAGATGTGAACTATCTGATTAAATCAAAGATATTTTTTTTATTATGCGATATGGTTACAAGTATATTTAGTATTTGGAAACATTATAAAACTTTTTTTAGCGGTGCAGTTTATTTTATTTAGCCTATTCTTAAAATGCCAATGGCAATTGAATTTAATGTGATTGTATTATAATACCAAGTTGAGCCTGTCACAATGTTTTTCCTGTGGTGGTAGACAGCCACAAGTGGTTTTAAAATTTACGAATTGATACACGTAATATGCTTTAAGCCAATAACCAAAAATTAAAAAATCAGAACATTTAGAACATTGGATACGCATTATTCTCGACCAATAAAGCATTTTTCGAGAGATGGTGGGTGAGGTGGAGGACGTAGCAGATGACGTTGAACGAGCTGCGGGCCCGACAAATTTTGCTGTTAGTGTCGAATGTGGAGGAGATAGATAGTTAGATAGATGTAAATGAGCTAGGTAAGTTGGAGTAGTTAGAGCAGAGGAAGAATGTGGAGGTGTAGATGGAGAATGTAAAGAAGGCGGGGTAGATGGAGGATGTGAAGGAGGTAGATGATGTAGACAAGATAGATGAAATGGAGATTGTGAAGAAGAATGTGAAAATAATTAAAGCTAATATAAATAACCCCCGAAAGAATTACAAAAATACGAATTTAGCATGGTCCAATCAAAATTGAACTCGTTTTACTTGTTTTATTTTTTCTAAATTTCTTTTGTTCGATTGTTTTCACCTGGATATTAATCCTTTCGTTTGCTGTTTGAAAAGAAATGCCATAGATGCCAAACAGGGGTTTTGAGCTTTAGTGGGACAAAGATGAATTTATTCTGTTGGATTATAAATGTATTTATGTACTTATTGTTCGAATTGAAAAACTTATTATCTATGAAGCATGTAAATTACTCTTTGCACTGTGCGCTCGTCTAGGTGTGTCTAGGCTGTTAACTTAGCTAACTAGATGGTTTGCTTGGTGCCTAGCGTCTGTAGTTGCTGGCCTGCTCCTCCTCCTTCTTGACGGCCTGGACAAGAATGAGGCTCATGACACCGCAGATAACCGATAGCATAGCCATTACCATGGATAGCCCCACAATCCAGGAGGTCTTGCCTGCGAAGAACCAGGTCAACTCGTCCACGCAGCCACTGAAGAAGGCATTGCCACTGACGGTGTCGCGACAGGAGCTGGGCAATGGTTGGTGCAAATCCAAATAATCCCATGGACCGTTGGCACCGCAGCAGCCAATATTCTCCTGAATCATAGTCAGCACATAGTTAGAGTACGTGTACTCCGATGTCGATACAAATCTTCGCAGCGATACATTCAAAAGCGGCTGCAAGCTCGAATTATTTGAGCTATACTGCAGCAGAATTGCAGAGCCGGCAACCGTTGCAATAAATCCAAGTATTTGGGTACCAATGAACACAAACAGCGCTAACGTATTCTCCATGAGTGCGCTGAGGCAGCCCAAGAAGCTAATTGCCATCATAATGATACTGATGGCAATTAACACATAGACGCCAATATAGAACGACTGCGCCTCTAATATGCGCAGCCAGTCATTGAAGCCCGGCTCGGCACGCAGCCACACGGTTAGGGCGAACAGCGCCGTCGATATCATCCAGGCCACTATATTGAAGCAGAACAGCGTATACTTCACACATCCGATCTGTTTCTCCAGCTGCTCGTCGGCGGCGCCATAGCCAATGCCCATTTTGACAGACTGCAGGAGCAGACAACAAAACAATCATTAGTTAGTTATAGTTTATAGAGAGATTTGTTGTTCATTTTGTGTTTATCATATTTTTTATAAAAATTTCGACTCCTTTTGCTTTAGCAACGCGCATTGAGTCACCGCCGACCATAAAAAAAGCCATCCCTATTAAAGCACGCCCTATTAATCATGCCTTGGCAAGTGAGTTGGCCTTATCAACGGTGTGTTTAGCAAATAGCGTTATCATTAGTTGGTTCATTTTGTTCGAGTCACAACTTGTATGCACAACATGATTAATACACACAGGTTCCGATTGCAACATTAAGTGAATTCCATTCCACTTATGTGCTTTGAATTATATATATATATTTATATACATATACATATATAGATGTATACATTTTATTATGTTTTTATCGGAGCTTCAAGAGCCAAATATATTTTTATATCTATCATCCCATTATCCATATATCGTTGAGGGTCAGACACTTTTTCGGACACTTTTCAAGGTTTCGAGGTGGTGACAAAAAAAATGAGATGTTTTCTTTAATTTTCCTAGTTTTTAAACTGTTTTATAGGTCACTTTTGAAACAAATATAATATAAATTTGTTTAATAATCGTCACCTTTTAATTGTTTATTACACGAGAAAAAAAAAGATATATGGTTGCGTTGTGGCCGCTCCGTTGGGTTCGTTCGTTGAAATCGTTTTGGCTGCTCTGGAAACGGACGCAACGCTAGCAACCTGACCAAAAAAATGATATATATGTCTATCTGCCTCAGTTACAATAGGAACAGCAACAACAAGAAATAACTTTCAATCGATGACAACATCCACACATAGCGAACAGTTTGGCGGACGAAGCAGATAAGATAAGATAAGCGTGAGGCATGCTAAAGCTTTCGCTGATAAGATAAGTACAGCCTGTTGCCGATATATAAGCCGACATACATAATACATAGTGATCGTCTTGTCATCTCTTTTGCTCATGGAGCAGGTGAATCAGCTTTAGAAGTTGTCTTCCTTTTCATGATTCACAAAATCACTGACGGGGGCTGTAGTTACGGACACGAACTACTGATTAAATTAAAGCGTATGAAGAATGCTTTAATAGCCATATCCGGTGTGTGGAGGTGGTCAGTTTTCTGAATGAAACTCTGTACTAGCCTGCCACGCCCTTGCGCACTACAAAGCCTGAATCCCCAACTCTGAAACTCTTCCAGCTACGTGTTTGCGTTCGCAAACTTTATGATAAAAACTTTATACAAACAAGTCCAATTGAGAGATATTTGCAACAAATTCGAAATCTGTTGGAGCTGTTCTGTCTTATTTATATAGTTATATATAGTCATACATTTTTAGCAAAGAGTCCTTATATCTGGTTTTTGACAAACCGATCAATTTTTAATAATTTTTGTTAACTTACTTGTAATATATTTATGCCGTTTTAGCACTGGCTTCTACATGTCTGAGCTGTTGTATATGTTTGGGGAGCTAGATACACGCGTGCGACCTTTGACCTTTAGTATACGCCGCTGGGCGCAATCCTGCGGCATAACAAATCCTTCGCCTGGACGCTGGATCAGCAACTTCTCGCTAACTTGCCTGGTCATGTATTTCCTGCAGCAGCTGCGGCAACCCATACTGCCGGCAATTGGTGCGCTAGTGAAGGCAGCGAACGCAACCGATGTGCGGATCACCGAGGATGGCATCAATTGCACCTTCGCTCGAGACACGGACCGCCTCGGCTTTCGCAGTCGGAATACAAGCAACCTGAGCGAATTGCTGTTGCAATTCTTTGAATTCTATTCACAGTTCGATTTTCACAATCGTGCAATTTCGTTGAATGAGGGTCGAGCACTTGCCAAGCCCGATCATTCGGCCATGTACATTGTGAACCCGCTGGAGCAGCTGCTGAATGTCAGCAAGAACGTCAGCCTGGAGGAGTGCGAGCGCTTGCGTATCGAGGTGCGCAATGCCGCCTGGATGCTTGAGTCCGAGGTGGAGAACTCAACACTGCCAGAAAGCGAGCGACAGGATCAATCCTGGGGTCTGCTCCATCTTTTCAAGCATCCCGAGAAGTCTGTCATACGTCCCAACATGTTCTTCAAGCCGCGCATGGTCGAGGTCAGCGATCTGTTTGACAAATCCCAGACGGCCACGACGGCATCACCGCCGATCAACTACAAGAGCACCACAGTGCAGCACCAGGTGCAGAACATCAAGGCGGCTGCGCGCAGCGAAATGAAGCAACTGCGTGGGTCCAGTACAACGACGACTACAGCAAAAACCAAACGCAGCAGATGATAATCGGCGGCGGCATTTCGACATATTCTGACAAATCCGAGCATTGTTGTATATAAACTATGCATACATTAGTATAACTAGAAACTACTAGCACTACTCTGACCACTGATTAAAGTAAATGTTGTTTATATTGTTAAGCGTTATGCCCTAAGTGCAGCCGAGTTCAGCTGCAATTAGGCTTCGCAAACCAGCGTTAAGTATTGTAGTTGTTTTATTTTTTATTTAATAAAACTAAAAACATGTGCTTTCAAAACGTGGGAGTAATAAAAACGCTATGAATCCCGAATGGCTGCAAGCTGTTCTGCATCAGAAACCAAATTCGCATTCTCAGCCAAACTGGAATGGTGCATAAGCATTTAACAAATCAAATTTTTTAAAGCATACTTTTAGTATAAGATATGAAAGGTCAGGCCAATTCTTTTTGCAAAAATAACTAAAAATTGGCCAAATCCTTTCAGATTTCGAGGAACATAGTGTGTTAGAGTCGCAATGTGCAATCCCATCGAACTGCAAGGATTATGAAGCCATCTTACAGGCCAAAAAAATGTCACTCTCAAGGCGAAGGGGAACGACGCGAAATTATAAAATCAAACTATAAGGACAATTTTGATGTCCCTTATACAAAACAAATCGTTTAACACAGGATTTGCCAGGTTATGAGCAATTTTGTAAAGACAACGTCCTGATATTTTTCCTTTTTAAAGATCTTTCGTTCTTTTTATTGAATTATTGAACATTGCAGGCCACGGACTATCAGTTGCCCAAAGGATATCCGGATAGTCCTTCAAATGGCGAAGTTACGCTAGAGTTGTAAGATTTTTCTCATTTTCCCCCATCTGGGGAAGTACCAAGGTAATTTAAATGTCCTTTAATCAGCTTATAACCGTTGCGAGAAAACGCTAGAATTTGGTCACCTTTATATGTACATAAGAATATATTTTTTACGTTAGTTGCTTTTAGGACCTACATCGATTTAGACAAGATGTGATTATACTCTCAATATTGCTCATTTTATTCATTTTGTTGTAATATTTGTTCATCGTTTTGTAATTTTGTATAATTAGGGCAAAGTCTTGATCGATAACAACGCGCCTCTTGCTGCCATTTTAATATTCTTTTTTCATTTGTTTTACTTTTTTGTCTATGATCTGTTTTTTTTTTTTGTTTTACTATATATGTGTGTAAATGTTAAAATGCTATAAATTAGCACGCGCAATACGATTCAACATATGTATGCATTTGATTTTTTGTAAGTATGTATACAAATACGAGTCTATTTATGCATGTATAACAAAACACTATATATATATATATATTTTCCTTTCTCATAAGTGTGTGTGTTTGATTTCAATGTTTATTTGATTGATATACATATGTATTTGCTGTGTGTGTTGTTGTTGTTCATTTTGTTACGTATTCCTAAATAATTTACGCGTGTGGTTTTGTGTTAGTTTTTGTGGCTTGTGTTTCGAATTTTAAGATCGTTTGTGTTTTTAATCTACATTTTAATCCAATTCAGTAGTTCATTCTCATTTTGCCTATTTTTTTTTTTATGTACTCGTAATTATGTAAGTATGTAAATCACGTATTGCATATGTATGTATTTAGAGATTCTACTCGGTTCTTGTTAAAATGTATTTATTTGTTGTTGTTGGTGTTAATTCTTATGGTTGTTGTTCTTCTTGTTGGAGTTCTTGTTGCCATACGCTTAAATTATTTAAATAATTTACATACATTAATTAAAGAAAGAAAAAAATTTTAAATCCTAGTTAATAGGTACAGAAGATTGTTTGTCATGTGCCACATGAGAACAAATTTAACGACAAGCAAACGCCTTAAGAAAATTAATGTATATATATATATATATATTTATATATACATAGATAAACAAACAAGAGTCCTGTTCGTATGGACAGTACGTAAGCCAGTCCAGGGAAAACATTGGATTTTAACGATATAGTCGAAAGAAGGCATCCAATTGAAAGCTCTCGCTTGGCAGCCGCTAGACAATAATTTCAACGACATCATCCAAAGTTGTGGCGGCGACTCATCTAAACCAGAGCTTCAGGCGCAGAGCGTCCACGCCGTTCAGATAGTAACGAAACAGTCGTTTATCACGCACAAAGCCCAAATTCTCATACAAACGCAGCGCTGGCTCGTTACGCATCTCCGTTTCCAGCACAACTTCATCGGCATTGTCAGCGAGCATTGCCTGCACATTGGTAATTATATTAGATCGATCGATTAGATAAAACTGTTAAGTTAATTTGCTATTGCAATCGGATAATCACCTCAATGGCCTTGGTCACCAGCCTTGTACCGATTTTGAGCTTGCGATATTCCTTGCGCACAGCCAGCATTGCAATGTAGCCACGACGCACATTCATATGCATGTCCAGCTTGCATACAATAGCGCCCACATATTGATTTTCGTGCGAGGCTAGGAAGCATAGTTTTGGCCAATTGTAAATGAAATAACGGTACGTGTATATTGAATATGGCTCGGAAAGCTCCGCCTGTATCAGACGCATGATATCCTGCAAAAGTAAACAGCATGTTTAGCATTAAAATAGATTAGATGCAGACTTCTGCCGGACTATAGAGCCGACATACATCGGCCAAATTTGGTCCTTTGTGACACAGTAAGAGAGGGGGGGACGCAAGATCAAAATGGACCCAACTGGGTCCATCTACTACAATCCTACTTGATCCCAATTTTGCTAACTGCGAAAGGAGCATCGCAGGGTGTTGGGTAGTGGCAGAAAAGGCGTTCTGGTAATTATTTTTCTTCCTCCCCTTTGAAGCTTCTGCAGAAGACATTACAAGAGGTTTAGAATCCACTTGCATGAGTAATGGTCAACCAGTGGGCAGTTACGGTGCGTATTACTTGTTAGCTGCTCTGCCATCTCGGGCAGAGATTGAGATATTGAAATTTTCGATGGCCGCTTGACTACGAATACTTTTACATAATCCAGTCTATTGTTTGACAATTTTTATCAAATCAGTGCTTCGCTTATACCTATTATTATTATTATTTTTTTTGTATATTTAATTACTTAGGTGAACCTACTATGTGATTGTCTTACATGCATTTGATGCTCGGCTTCATATTCCTTATAGACAATCTCATCGGCTGAAATGGCAGGTTCGAGCTGAAGCTGGTGTTGCAGCAGAGTCGCGACGGCGGCGGCTGCCTCTGCTGCGGCGGCAGCTGCTGATGTAGAGGGCGCCTCATCGTTGACGCTGCCTCTTGTTGCAATGGCCATGGCTGTTGTCTTTGTTTTTGTTGCTGAAGTTGTTTGCGTATTGGCAGTGCTTTTACTTGTCGCTACTAGCGTAATTGCGTCAGTCGTTTGCTGTTCCTGCTCCGGCTCCTGGTTCTGTTGCCCACATTGGGTATCTTTATCTGCAGCTGCCTCGACCGTCGCCAGAGTTTTATTGTTGTTTTTCGCTTTACTGCTGCTGTTACGACTGTTGTTGCTGTTGCTATGGTTGTTGTTGTTGTTCTTGTTGCGGTTACTGCTGCTGATGATACTATTGACATCGTTATTATTGTTACTGTTGGTGCTGCTGCTTATGTTATTATTATCGTTAATATGATTGTTGTTGTTGATTGCAGTGCTCTTATTGGCATGGCCATTGACTGTGGGAGCCACTTGAGCCTTGGCAGGCACCAACTCGACATCTTCCTTGGCATGGCCATTACACAGTTGCACCTGCTGCATGATGCCATTGATTAGAGTCACATCTGCATAATCCGAATCGTCCTGAACGTGACCATTGGGCTGATGACCCGTAGACTTAACTGTCGCTACAGATGCTGCTCCTTGTGCGGGTTCTGACTCCGATTTATGTGGCTGCTGGTGCGATTTTTTTTTATTTCTATACTTTTTTTTTGAAGCCGTCGCAGTGGTCGCTGCTGTCGCCGTGTCCGCCATGGCCGCCCTAGTTGCCCCTGCGAATCAAAAGCAATATTTATAATTCTAAACAGAAGGACACAGCTGAGTGCACTGGTTCGCGAACGGGCCGATATGTGCGGGGGTATGCGCACTGCATGCTTACCTGCTCCAACTGCTGCGACTGAAACACCTCCCTCAGCTGTTGATGGCTACGTCGATGTCGCTGGCGGGGAGTCAACGCACTAGAGACAGAATTGCCTTTATTTTTGGTTATATTTTCACAGTTGCAAGTTTTTCATTCACACACCCGCACGCACACACACACACACACACACACACTCACTCACTCACCAGCTCTCACACACAGGCCCACTAGCGATGAGCGATGTTTACGTGCCAGTGACCAATCACAAGTATTTTTTAGCTACACGTCGCAGTTCCTATTAGAGATGGGAGCGGGACTAATTATTTAATCCCGATCCTTCCCGTCCAAAAATTTTTACTTCAGTTCCAAAATTTATAATTTTGTGCGGGATCAAAAACAAACCTCATTTTCGTATAAAACTTGAAAACTTGAATTCATTATTTTCAATAATCTAAAATTAATTTCAATTTACTTAAGATTTTGGCAAAACAATATTAATAAAACACGTTCGCTTGTAGCAAATGAATGGAATGAAATATTCAAGGTTTTTTTTACACAGTGGTTATAGAAAATTGTATGTGTCGTATTTTTTCAATTCTCCAATCCATTGGGTTTTGGTTTGGGTTTTGGTATATCTCGGAATTTTTCTATTTGTTCCCGATCCCTCGCAGACCGATTATTTTGCAAATTGTCCCGCGGATCACGGTATCACACGCCCATCTCTAGTTTTTATAATAATAAAGTAGCTGGTATGATGGAAAATTTCATTATTGAAGAGCAAACATATTAATTATAATGTTATATTCTCTAAGTTCAATTAACGTGAAATTTCAAATTGTATAAGTTTTGAAAGAAAATTACTTTTCCTATTCAAAGGAGAAAAAACATTTGCTTGCATTGAACAATAAGTCAGCAAAAAAAAAATTTCACAATTATATGTAAATCTAGAGCAAAATAGATAGGTAAATGAATAAGCGTACTGCTCAGTTCTTAGAGGGGCTTATGATTCAAATGCAACATTCCTGATTGTCATTATAAACCCAAAATCGTACTATTCACCATCTCTAATCCACACACACACAGACACACGTACGGACAGTGTTACTTGACGTACTTTGTTCGTAGTTCGTATATGGAGTTGGAATTTACTTAGCCTTCTTTCCTATTTGTGTGTATACGAAATTGAAATTTATACTTCACTCAGACTATTCCTTGGATCGAATTTCTTTTGAGAGACTTGTACACAATTTAGTAGCTTGGTTACGAATAAATTCAGTCACATATACACGAACACATGTAACAAATGGAACAGCTGACGGCATACATTTCATTTATTTGTGTTATCGATTGCTACCGATGGGGGCTGCTTTCGATATATGCTCACGAGCAAATCGTTATGGACATTTAAATTTCAGGCGCCACTTTGCAGGTGTATTCACTAATTATATATTTACAAAATTTCGGATTTGCATGTAGAATTCTAGAGTTTGAAATGTGACAGGCAGATTTATATTATTATATTTATATTATATTATTTTTATATATATTACTAAAAACTAACATATGGGATAGCTACCTCACTTGTGGTATTACACAAACTGGTATACTGGTTCTATCTGAATTTGCTGAATAAAGTAATTTTTAAAACATACTTTGAATCATTAATCATGTTTTTGTTCTTTATGTTATAGCTCTTGTAATCTAATAATAATAATCATGCATGTGAATTACTTTGTCAATAAGTAATTATAAACAGAAAACAGTTATATATATTTATATTGTACTATCTTTTGGTTCCCTCATAAATAAAAACAAATCGAATTAATATGAACAATTGTAACCTTCGCCTAGTTTTCAGCTGGCAATCAAAATGCTCGTAAATAAAATAAACTGATTTAAAATGACTAAGAGTAACGTTCACGCATAAAGCAAATTAAACTGTGACCATACTTTAATTTGATTTCTGTCGCCGCGACTCTGAAAAGGTGTATATGCAAAGTGAACGCTTCACTGTGTTTCCTTCCTGTTTGATTGGTGGCCGCCGAATACCGGACGCCTGTAAGTTGCAGTGTGCTCCAAGTGTGCTCGACTGCAGTCGGTTGGATTCGGAATGGACTTGACTTATGTAAGCGACACACAATCTGCTGCTGCGTCTTGAGAGATAATAATTTCATTTTGATTTCTTAGGTGAGGAGCGCTTAGTTAGAGAAATGGAAAAGCAACAATAATAAAATCGAGACGAAAACGTTGTATAACGTGTGCTGAAGATTGTATACCTAAATATATAATTTATATAATAAAATATATATATTATGTACTCGCCCTACACATAGACATATATGCAAGTAACTAAAGGAAAGTTAAATTCTCAGAATTTATAAAATACAGATAAAATGGTTACACACTAGGTTTCCTGTAAGAAATATATATTCCGCCTACTCTTTTCTAAATCAACGACTAAGTGACTTTCATCTTCGACAAGTTGAATTTTACAAATCATTGATTAAAATCACCACCGGCCTTTCACTTGGCCAGCTCGAAACCAGCCGAACCCATCGAAGCCAAACCAAACTAAGATGACGAGTCAGGCACAAGATTGGCTCGAGCTTCAACTGCACTCGGCTGCATAGGTATTAAGCATTGACGATGATTGGTCCCTTTTAATTAGCACTGTCTACAACTTTAGACCTAAGCGCGAGAGTCGTGCTCACCCTTTACGCCTCTGCCTAGAGCCACAGCTGATTGATTGGGCACTTTATGGGTCTGTGAATGGGTAAAAGATCGCATCGTTATGTGGGGCGCTTGGCGGTTTGTTGACATCAATTCGAGGCCCGCTAACAAAAGACTTAGGCAACGAACTTGGCATTGCTTGCCGTTTGTTGTTGTTACTCGTTTTATTTATGCTTACTTATCGCAGGAATTGGAGCACAATGCACGCAATGCGTTTACATTTACCATGTGATATGATGCAATCTGTCTCCGAAAATTGTGGCAATTGGTGTCATCAACACAAACCATTGCTGCTAGAAATAAAATTAGCTCCATAAAATCGGGCTCTTGGAAGACTATGTAAGACCGTGTCTGCCGATTGAATAATTTTCGATTAAAATGTGCATATGCCAATGCATAACCGGCGAAAAGCTTCTCTCTGTTTGCTGTTTCACTTTTTAACACGGCCAAAAATTAGCAAAGCAAACAGCAAAGCCAAATAAAAAGCATGCGGAGAAAGTGAATGGCCGCATAAAGTAAAAGCAATAACAATAACAAAAAATAATAAAATATAAATAAAACGACAATAAGAAGCAGCACAAAAATAAGCAACTGAAGATGAGTGACAAACCAACGCCCGTCGCTCATCATATATGCAAAACGCTGTGCAAATATTACGCAGACTCCACACCAGGTATTTTATACCCTCTGTCCACGGACCCTTAGTATAGAGTATGATGTTGTGTAGACAGAATGAAGCATCGTTTATTCAATTAAGTATATATATATATATATATATATACACAACATCATACTCCATATTAGGGGTCCGTGGTTTATATATATATTTTTTTCTTTATAGTTTTATTCCAATCTAATTAATTTATTGATTTTTGAAATTTTAAATTCAGAAATTTAGTGATATATACAAGACGTTCTCTAATAACACACACAGATTAAGCACAATTCATTTTTTCATAAGATAAAACGCATCTAGGGTGTCTGATAGTCGATCCCTCAAGACTACAGCACTTTTACGTTTATTTTGCGCACATGCACTTAGCCGGATCGTAAAGTAATTTTTTGTTTTTATTATTCACATGAATTTTGCCTGATCGTAAAGCAATTTGCGTTTTTGTTTTTCAGCTGGAGCAGCAACAAAGTTGCTTGGAGGTTTATGTAGTGTCAGTGTTTTTTGACGGCCCCTGTTGCAACTCGTGTGTGCAACTTGGGGGCAACACGGGCAAAGTCAAGCCAAAGACATGCAAAATCCAAGCGAAACCAAACCGTACGCATCTAGCAAATATACACAGACAAAGCACACATTTAACTTAGGCACCACTGATGCGATTGGCATTTTATCTTCTTTTTGGACGAAATTGACGCGTCAGCGTTAAATTGTGTCAAATGTTGTCACCAAAAAATGTATGCCAACAAAGGGCATACACGGTCTGGGACCGAGACGAAGCAAATGGTAAAGATATATTTGTTACTCTTGTTTGCTGTACACAAGTAAATGGTTAAAATAGTAATGTTACAAATTTGTTGCCAAAATCGTTTTAAATTATTTTGTGCAAAGGCGTGTAAAGCACACACACAGAAATATGCAATAACCCCAGATTGCAGGTGAGGGAAGGTGTGTCATTGTTTGAATGTGTGTTTGTGTGTGTGTGTGTGTGTGTGTGTATTAGGCAAGGACAGGCAGCAATATGGCATTATGCAAAAACTAAAAGAGCGGAAAAGTGGAACAAATAGAAACAAAGAAAACTTTTTTGAACTTAATAAATGTCACTAAAGTGACACAAAACACACAAATCACAAAATAGTTTAGTTATTTATGTGTCTACAGTCCATTTGAACAGCTGAATCTACAGCTTCAAAGGTGACTGAAGCATTTATCAAATCTATTGTTTACTAGTTTGAGTATTCTTCAAGTTTAGTTTAAAATTCCATTTTCCTTGTTTAATTATTATTTGATGTTTTATTATTATTTAATTGTTATTACTTTGAACAAGTAAGTTAACAATAGAGCGAGCTCTTTGCCTTTGTTGAACATTTGCTTTATGACATTTTGCATTTTATGCTAACACATTTGCTGGTGCGGATCAAGAATACACATACAATATGTATTAAAGTGTCAGAGATTCCTGCTTTAATGGGAATAAATAAAGTTTTATTCTTCTTCTTAATGTTCAACACACTTTGCTCTCAAAATTATAAGCAAGAGCCAGCAGACATAAATCGAACTAAACTTTAACTGAATCCAACTGATTGTTAGTTTTAGCCAATTCAAATCAAATCAAAATGCACGAAATGCTCCAGTTCCACAAATACTGACATACATACATACATACATACATATGTATCAATAGACTCGAGTGCATCAAGAGCCAACGCAATGCAATGTGATCGGCATATATACATATATATGATTATATTATTATATATGTATATAGCCTTCCACTCGATATGATACTATGTGCGAGTATATATATGTATGTACATTGATTATGCAACAATGGCCCGGCCAAAGACAAAAGCCAAACCGAAGCACAACGCAATCGTAATCAAATTCCAAATCAATTTCAACAAGCGTCTGGCGTCAAGTGGTCATGAGTGTATTCCCGAATGGGAGCAAAGAGACAGCGAAGATGCGTGCCACAGAGAAATGTGAAATGCCAGCTAAGTCTGCATAAGATGCAGATGGAGATGTTGTTTAAACCAGTCTCATAGAATGTCAATCTTTGTCCGCGAGCGCTGTCCCTGCCCTCTGGCCCCTAATCAAATACTGCCACAACATATCATGCAGGTGTACTTGGTCAAGGTAAGCAAGCAGAAAAAACACAAAATAAATAAAACACACACACTTACACCGAAGAAGCACAATCACAAAACAACTGCTAACAGTTGGGAGAGCAGTGTGATCAATTTGGCACAGAATCCAAATCAAATTCAAAAAAATCCAAGACGCATTCCCATCACCAGTTTGAGCTTCTAGAGAAGCCTCAACGTTGAATGCTCTCTTTTGGGCACGCACTTCACCTGAGGAGACTGCGATGGCGACGGCAACAGTGACTGCGACAGTTGAGCGTCGACTGCGACGGCCGCGTTGTCAGCGTCAGTCCAACCCGTTCAGTATATTTTGAACGCTCATTGAAAATGGTCTGCAGGCCGCGCATGCGCCAAGCCAACAACTCCACGTTCACCTCGTTGTCGTTGTCGATGTCGATGTTGTTATCGTAGTCGTAGTCGCTGTCGAATTCGGTTTTGGAGCTGGAGTCGCGTGCTCAAATACTCATATACAACATTTTTTACGTTGGACGTTGAAGTGTGTTTTTTTTAAATATTTTTTTTCGTTGTTTTAGTTTTCTTGTGCATCGAAAGTTTAAAGCCAGAAATAAAGAGAGATTAAATAAAGCACACAAAAACAAAATAACCAACAAACGAAATTGTGAAAATTGTTTGGAGGCGTGCCCAGGCAGCAAGAAGAGGCCGTATCGGAGCGCCAAAGTTTTTAAAATGTAATTGAAAAATGGCAATCATTGATTCTGACTGAACTTATAAGCGATCAAATGATCTTGACATCACTGTATATATAAATATATATAATAATATATATATAATAAAATATATATATAATAATATATATATAAAAAAATATATATATAATAATAATTCTGGTGGACAGATTTTCCATTGCAAATGAACAAACGATTGCAATAGCTGAAAGGCTCTGTTCAAAGATTCTGATAATGCATTGTTCTCTTGAAAATATTTTGTCACTATCAACTCGTTGAAAATTATGAATGATGTACATGTTACAAACTTAGAAGTTACAAAAGTCAACAAGAAAATATTTTTTTTATTGACGTCAGCTAAGTGAATAGAAATACCGTGTATACAAGACAGCAATTACATTTGGTGACAGTGTAATAATCTCTACAAAACAATTTCAGTGTCGTGTTTTCATAGTTATTAACATAATAATAATAAAAAAAAATGGCCCAACAACAATTTAAATAAGCAAAAGTGAACATTAAAAGCCCAAAGTGTTTCATATTTGTTTTTAATTTTTTTTTTGTCGCACTTTCACCTGTGTTAATAAATGAGGAAACAACAATAAAAAATAAGGCAACCGCCAAAAAAAGAAACAATAATAAAACTTTATGCGTTTAATATTTTGTTAACGCCAAAAAATCAATTGACTGGGTAAAAGTTGTTAAAAATCAAATATATCGAAAGACGTACTATACTATATACTATATCAAAAGAAACTTGCATACAAATATCAATAAACAAGCACAAAAGAAATTAGCTAAATAGTACGTGTATATAAACATGGTATAAACATTAAGTGCAATTGAAACCAGACCCAAAGTTGGAGCCGACTGCTTGACTTGGTTTGCTTTTGGCTTTTGCTTTTGTTTTTGATTTTGCTTTTAGTCTGGCATAGACACTGCGTTTCTTTTCCTGGCCACCCAAAACAACATTCACTTGTCATACGCTGACCACTCGGCGTAAATAGAATTTAGCAGAGCAACTGCAACAGCGTCAGCAGCAGCAGCAGCAACCACAAGTTGCAACTGCAGCGGCAGCAAAAAACTTGCTAATTTGCAATATACTAAAAGCCAGTCCGGCCAGTAGGCTGCAAAAGCAGCAAAACTCGTGTAAAAACCAGCAAAAATAAAAAATAAAAAAATCAACCAAAAAGCCAAAGGCAACTAACATTTGTAACAAGTTGCAGTAAAAGTGGTGCGTATAAATCGCCTTGTCTCTTTCGCTCTACGTGCCCATCTCCATTTCTCTATTAATCTCCCCCACCACGCCTCCTCTTTTAGTCTCTCTCTTTTTTGATCTCCCTGCCTTGCTCATTGACTCACCGCGTCTCTGGCAGTTGGCTAATGAAGCGCAGCAATTTGAAGCTGATGAATTTCACGCGACTTGTCGCCACTGACTAATTGACTAAAGTGAGAGCAGACAGCAGTCAGCAGTTAGCAGCCCAGCGACGCTTTCTCAATTATTTTCAGTGGAAATGGTAGTAGTCGACCCTAACAGTTAAATAAACCTTCAACACTTATCTACACTTATATATACATGACAATTGCAGTTAGCTTGTGCCTTAAGTCTTTTGTTCGAAAAGACAGTGTTACAAATCTTTAATTCTTCCATCAGCGAAATCTCTGCAAATGTTATAAATAATTTAAAGTCAATGAATCCAGTTTAAAATATAACATGGCTAACAGCTTTTTATACACTGAACCCATTAAAAATGGGTAAAAAGGGTATAATGGTTTTGTGCAAATGTATGTAACAGGCAGAAGGAAGCATCTCCGACCCTATAAAGTATATATATTCTTGATCAGGGTCAACAGTCGAGTCGATATAGCCATGTTCGTCTGTCTATCCGTCCGTCCGTCTGTATGAACACGCAGATCTCAGGAACTGTAAGAGCTAGAGGCTTCAAATTTGGAATAATGGTTTTCGTATTTTATCGATAACTGTCTGCGCTTATCGAATATCGATACATTTAAATTTCCGATAGCAACAAATGCCACAATTTCAAAGGCAGAATTTTTAATTGATACATAATATGCATATGCATATTGTTGTGTGTGTATTCTGCAGAGCTCCGCTACCAACGATTGTGTGTTTCACGTGTTTGTCGGCAGAGGGCGCTTGCAGAGCTGCTCGCATTTTGGTGCAAATCTTTTTAAAGGGGACTTGGCCAATATAATAGAATATATATAATAACTGGGTTATACTGGGTATATCGTAGTCGAGTTCACTCGACTACAGCACTCTTACTTGTTTTTTTTTTGTTGTGCTTTGACAAATCTTTTGATCTCTTAAATATTGCAAAATTCATTCCAGATTGTGAAAAAGCTGTCTGTTATATAAAACCAGATGTTTGTATCTTAATTAGTTTGGATTTTACAAAAAAGTTAGTGAATTGCCAATACACAACTTCACGTTGTAAATGTGTATTTTGTAAGTTTTTTAATAAGTTGTGTCACAATGTTTCAAATTACATTTTTTAAGTTATCTATATTAGTTTTTTGTTTTAAGTTTTTAATGAGTTATTCTGAGCATCAAAATTAAAAGTTATTCGCTGCCATTCTTTTTTTTTACCATTAGCGATCTATTTGAGTTTTTTTTGTTTTAGCTTAACATCGAGGTTAGCTTATGACCAAATGTCACAGATCTTTAAGCTGATTTTCAAGCTTTTAATAATATTGAGAAGGTTGTCCGACAATCGGACTATCCATCTATCCTATAAATTATGTTGACTTGACAAACTTTAAAAACTCGACTTTCTTTAAGCAGTCAACAGGTGATGATTAAGGGGCGCGGTCCGCGCTATTCATGATTATCTGTTTAACCCACTTTAATTTAACACGAACTCAACTGATTGCTGCGCAGCATTTTTGTATTTTTTTTTAGTTTTTTTTTTTGTTTTTAAAACCTTTAGTAACAAAGCCGGCCTCTTGAAGGTCATTCTAATTACAGACAATATTAATCTCAAAAGTACTCTTGTTGTTGTTGATTAACTAAGCAAACTAATGAAGTGGACTATCTATCTATCTCAGTTTCTATCTCATTCTCTGTCCCTGTCGCTGTTCAACATCAAAATAACAATGGACAATGGCACAAAAACTACAAGTCAATTGGTGCTCAACTTTACCAGTAATGTGACGCCTTGGCGATTACTTTAAATTGCATTGTTAATGATGTGGATGATGTGGTTGTTGTCGTTGTTATTATTGTTGTTGTGGCTAGTTATGACAGAGGTCAAGTGAGTTTTGGCATTAAGAAAGCTGCACGCAAAAGTTCACGGCTAAAGTAATTTAAGTCCAAGGGCTTGCTGAGTGATTGATATATGTAATCAGCATATATATTATAAAATTAAACAATTATTTTCAATTACTTTCTAACATTACTTTCCCTGCTCGCAGCACATATTGTTAGAGATATTTAATATCTATACTATGCTTTGCATTTAAATGATATATGAGCCTGTATTCGTAATCGAATTGTTCTGAAAGTGTTTTTGCATTTCTAACAGATTACTTAACACCTTTAAGTATAATTGGCAACTAATATGTGCTTCAGCAATTAACTCATCCAGCAGTCAAGTAAGACTAAGTGTACGGCAAATTCAAACAGTTTAAACGTTTTCTACTTGACATAACTACATATGTACATATGTCAACGTTGGTGGCTGGCCCCAAGCACTGCGGCAGTTTCACTTCCGTCTAATGCGTCTTAACAATGTGTCACGTTAAATAACAAACGAAATTATGAATAAAATAGAAATGAAAATGGAAATGGAAATGAAAATGAAATTAAAATGTCAAACAATCATAACACAAATTGCTTCAGGCAGGGACGAGGCCATTGCGCATATACAAACAAATGCATATTTATCTGTATCTGTATCTGTATCTGTATCTGTATCTGTATGTGGCTATATAAGCATATGAAGTATGTAGCTTATAATGTTAATAGTAATAAGAAACGGCAAAAAAATTACTTAATAGCAACTTAATTGTTGCCACACACACACAAACACACACATACTGACACACGCATGCATATGCGCATGCAGAGCGGCAGCAACAGCAGCGCAGTCGACGTTGACGTCTAATGCGCTTCAGTGACGTCGTCGTCGACTTTGCCGGCGGATTGGAAATGCATTCACCGAAGATTAGCTCACATTTTGTGTTAGTTGTTACTGTTGTTACTGTTGTTACTGTTGTTATTATGTTTCTTGCCGCAACTGAAACAAATGATTTGCCTTTTGATTGTGGCCAATATATGCAAGTAGAAAACAATTTTGCTGAAAAACTTAATTGTGCTAGGAAGTTGCATGTAGTATTATGCAACGTGAATGAATGAAATTACCTACATTCTATTATTATTCTTAGACGTTTGCTGGCTACAACTGTTGCATAATCTCAAATGTGCTGTACAAAAAACAAAATAACAAATTACAGAGACGTTGAAAAAAAGAAATAAATTATTCAATTTGAGTTATAGTAAATAATTTGTCGCATATCATGTTGTAACAGAAGTAATTTATTTCTCTAAAGTAGTTTTCTGCGTTATTTGGAGTAATTTTTGTGGTATTTAATGTTCAAATTGCATTTAATTGAACAAACGGTAAAATTTGTTGTTCATTTTCTGACTAACATTAAATGACGTTTGTTTCGTGGTTTCCCCAACTCGGCCACGTAACTGCCATCACATATCATTATTATCACAGACATTGCCAGTTGAGTACAATACAAGTGATCGCTAGCTTTGATCCATATACAAGGTATTAATTGTGACTTGCTGGCCAACTGGCCAAATCAGCCAAGCGACTAGCAAAGTTTTTAATATACACCCGGTTTTTGGCTGCCTGGTTGTCACAAATATATGCCCAAGTTATTAAATCAAATGGCATACAATTTGCTTAACGCGAAACGGAATAGCAAAATTTGAGTGAAATGAAAAAATTAAAATTTTTCTGTCAAAATTGACAACCAGACGACAAGTATACAAATTTCATATTTGTTGATTAAACAAGGAAAATGAGAAATGTTATACTAAAATCCATAAGAAATATGTTGTTGTAATGGGAGAGGCGTAGCGGCTGTAAAAAAATTGAAATCCATTTTATTATGAATTATTATGCAAAATAAACGGACAGATCCTCGTGGCCAAACATGACGCAAGATTGATGACAATGGCGATGGCGATGGCGATGGCGATGGCGATGTCGATCTTGGCCAGTTTATTGCTTTGATTGTGCGGAACCACTTTTTTACGGTCCATTGCCGTCTGGCTGGGCAAGTAGTACGAGTACTCCCAGGCTGCAGCCTATCGAACCATTTAGATTTCACTTAATTACCGTAGTTAAATCATAAATTTAATGAGTGCCATAGAAAGCGACGTCGCAACGTCGAATATTATTGTCCATCGTCTACGTGGACGATGGCGTTGACATGTTTTAGAGTCCAGCAGCGAAGCCGTTAGCGAAATAAACTGTTAGATAATCTTGTCAAAATGAAAAAAAAAAATTAAACTAAAATCAAAATATGAATGAAGAAATAGAAAGAAAAAATTGGAAAAAAATAAAGAGCTCATAAAATAAAAAAATGCACTCGCAAACCGGCAACGCTTATGGCCAAAGTATTTGGCACCGACTGAATGTCTCTTAACTGACTAACTAACTAAGCCGACTGACTGACTACGTGTCGCGCATTCTAAATGGCCTTTACAACTGCGCCGCATGCAGCAAGGCATAATAAGCAGCAAGTTGGCAACTTTGTGTACTGGAATGTGTCCGGGAACCGGACTGTAACTGGAAATGGTTATGGAATTCTGCAACCAACTACAAGTCTGATCACTTGGAAAAGCTGTGGTGATTTATCCACTGCCTGTTAATATTGGGCTGTAAGCCAAGTTGGCTAAATTGGCAGTACACACAGGGTTTCTAATTAAATGCTTTCAACTGGAAATGCCCCCTCGAAATGGTTTACTTTCTAGATTGATTCTATAATGAAAACCTATAATTTATGAGCACCTGTTACGAATACATCCTTGATTTCAGCTTGTTATTTTCTCTTTTTTTTCTGTTCGCCGTATTACTTATTTTCCTGATTTTTTTCTACAATTGCAGAGCTCTAAAATGAGCAGTTTAATGCGAATGAGAGCTGTGCACGCACAGCCTCTACTGCATCTTCTACTGCTGCTGCTCCAGTTGTCGATGCTGACGAGCAGGATTGAAGCGTTGCCCACAATAAAACAGCAGCAGGCACAGCATGGTCGCGCCAACTTTGTGCAGCAGCTGGACAAGAACTTCTTTCAGCCGCGTGAAATCGAACAGACCATTGACGAAGTGCAGAAAATATTGGCCAATGATCCGGCACTGCCCAGGCTGACACGGTAAAAAAAAAATAATTATATAAATATATATAAATATATATATATATATATATATATATATATGTATATTGAAAAACTAAGGTGTTCCTTTCAAATGATTCTTTTATTTAAAAAGTAAGACAAATCATAAATACCGAATTTATCTAAATGTGCTTCTTCTGCAGCGGCGAGATCGAGGAGCTATACGAAAAGGTGACGCGGGAGGAGTACGAGAAGAGCATAGAAGCGGGCGACATGAGCCGTGCGGACAGTATGCGGGCCTTGATGTTGGTCCTGCCATACAATACGGACAACAACACCGAGGAGAATCTCCAGGAGCTGTATACGCGTCCACCAGTGACGCGCGTTATCGATGCCTATAGCCCACCAAATCCCATCAAGTTCCTGACACCCGATCCGAGTGCGTTGCCGCGCAGCACCATTCCCGGCGGCAATCCTGATGTGGCCGCCACTACTTATAAGCCCGCCTATGGCAGCAACCTGCAGAAGCAGCTTTTCCCGGCACCCACTGCCACAACATATCATCCGCCGGCCCGGGCGCCCGTCATGTATCAGCTGACACCATCGCTGGACAGCAAGCCCAGCATGGAGTTCCAACCAGTCACCAAGAAAACATACAACTATGTCCAGTCCCAGGCAGCGATCCGTCCGGTGGCGGCACCGTTTTCCGCTCAGCGCTTCAGCTCGCATTACAGCGCAAAAAATGCGCAGTTTCTTCGCAAGCCGAAGCCGCCGGTGGTCGCCCAGACAATCAGCAGCAGCACGGTGAAACCCGTGGCGGACATACTGGAGAGTCTGGGCATTGTGGGTGGCGGCGGTGGTGGTGGCCAATCTACACACAAGCGCTATGCCATCGAAGATTACTATCCGGCAGAGAGTGCACCACAGCCGGTTGTCGCTGTCGCGGATTTACGTGGACTACAGGGGGCCCGCATTCGTCCAGATGCCTATTCCAATTTCAAGCCCCTCAACATTGGCGAGGAGCTGCGCGTCAAGCCCGAGGTGGAGGGTTACCTCACCCGCTTTGGCATTGTGCGCAAATCGTCCAAAGCGCTGAGCAAATCTCAAGCGTCTGCGCTAGCTGCTGCCGACCGACCCACCGAGGAGCCAACCGGCGCCCACACTCAGCTGTCGACGGCAACCGCCAAGTTGCCTGCACCACAACCACCGCAGACCAATTCGGAGCTGGCCAAGCTGCTGGAAAATCTGCAAGAACTGGAGCGTCTGCAAGCGAAAGCAGCACGCACTGCTAGCACCACTAGAGGCACCACTACCACAACAAGTACGACAACTACAACCACAACAGCAGCACCACCCACACCTATGCCGACGACACAACTGATAACCCACGGCGCCCCATTACTGATTGAGCCAAAGAAACCGCGTCGTCGCATCGATCCCAATATTGATATTAATTTTGCGAATGCTGGCAACCAGCAGAGAACAGACAGCTCCACCTATGAGCTGTCCAAGCTGCTGCAGAATCTACAGGAGCTGGAAAAGCTCAAGATCAATCCGGAAAATGTACTCAAGGCAACCAGTCCAGGCACCCAAGCGCTCAGCAATCGCTTTAGTGTGAGCAGAACCACCACTACCCCGATGCCAATCACTACAAAATCAACAACAACAACAACCACCCGGAGACCAGCCAGCAACGATGCGCGCGAACTGCAGTTGATATTGCGGCAACTACAGCAGCTGGAGCAGACGAATGCGGTGCAGAAGGCGGCCAGCAGTACCACACTGCGGCCAAAGCCAAAACCGACGCCGTCGCCTGCTTTTGGATTTGGCTTGGGTCTGGAGCCTGGAGCTTTGGGCGCTGTAGATCTGTTGCAGCTGCAGCGCTTACTTAGCGATGATAGCCAGCTGGAGCAGCTTTACGAGCAGGCGCGCAACAGAAAAAAAGCAGCTAAGAGCAGCACCACTAGTACAACTAGCACCACCAGCACCACCAGCACCACCAGCACTACAACAACTACAACACCGCGACCCACAAAAGCTGCTGCTGCCGTCGATCATGCACAATTTGAGGCATTGATAACACGTGTACTGCAGTTGGAGCAATTGCAGCAGCCGCAACCGACGACTCCTGGCTTCATTACACGCAATGTGGCTGCAGGTGTCAATGAGCAGGTGAGCAGCCAAGGCCTGCCTAGCAATGACTATGCTCAGCTGCAAAATTTAACACCGGTCGCTTTTGATCGGGGCACCGTGGAGATCTCAACGGCCGCCTCGACATCCAAGCAGCGCCAGCGTCCATTAAATAGTTTTGAGCGCAGCAATGGACTACTGCGGGATGTGCAGCCCCAAGATTATGTCCAGCTGCAGAAGCTGCTCAGCAAGGTGCAGGAGCTGGAGCGGGTACAGTTGCAAGAGGCGCGTCCGACTACAGCACAACAGCTGGTCACTGCCGCATCCGTGCGCAGCCAGAAAGTGAAAAGTTTGAGTGGTGCACAGATTATTTATGCCCAGCCAGCATCTGAGGCTGCTGCTGCTGATTTGGAATTGAGCCTCCAGCAACGGCAGGAGGAGCAACTAAAACTGGATCTGCCTGTCTATAAACAACCTGTGGTGGCAAAGACCACCAAGCCGGATATCAGTTCCAGTGAGGAGTTGCGCGAATTTGCCATGTCGCAGCCGGCGCATCCACAACGCAGTCAGCACCCAGCTGGTGGGGTCGATCAGGACTTTGAGCATTATCAGCAGTTTTTCAGCAGTCTGGAGGACAATGGCGAGCGTCAAAGCTATAAGCATATGCAGCCCATTTATAAGACGGCGACAACTGCACCACTACCGGCAGCATCAACAACGCCAACCATGCCCAAGCAAAGCGACTTGGCGGAGCTCCAAAAATTGCTCTACAATACGCAACAGTTACAGAAACTGGGAGTGGCACTGCCCAATGAGCTATCTCAGCAGTTGGAGAGTCAATTCCAAGCTCAGCCAACCACAACTAGCACCACCACTAGCACCCCCACTAGCACCCCCACTAGCACCCCCACTACAACAACAACTGCGCCAGCAACAGCATCACCGTCTCCATCTCCCACTCACGACTCATCCTCGCCAGCGGTGTTCTCGCTGACAACCAGCAGGCCAGCAGTGCCGCGTATCCAACCCACCACAGAGAACAGTGTGGAGCTGCCCATTTTCAGTGCCACCAAGATCATTGAGGCGGCTATTAAGCGGGCGGCCAATCGTATTGGTGTCTCCACCGAGCATCCTTTCAATTCAATGGGTTTGGGCTTCAGACGCCGCAGTGATGATGATATGGATCTGGCCATAGATAATGGACAGGACGGTGTTCTTGATGGTGATTTGATGGCGGAATTTAGTGAGCTCAACTATCAGCTGGCCAAGCCCGAATCGGAGCCAAGGTCAACCAATGAGCAGCCGGAGCTGGATAACAACCTCAGTGAGATCCAACGACTAATTAGCAATCTTCAGCAACTGCAACAGCTCAATGTGAGTCTCCAGACGCAACCGCAGGCGGATGCCAGTTATTTGCAATCGCTGCCACCGGGCCTTGAGACGATAAAGCCACGCAGACAGAGTGTGAGTGTAGGAAACAGCAGTAACACCAACACCAACACCACCATCACCACGAGCACAGCTGCTCCGGCCCTGGAGGAAGAGGCAATCACAACACAGTCACCCACTCGCATCAGCCTCAATCTGGGCTTGAGCGATACGGACACAGAAGCGGAGAGAAGTATTGGCATGGGTAGCACCACAACAGAGGGTAGCACCTCCTCTACTTCAACGACGACGGAGGAGTCGCGTAACGGCTCGCTGGATGATCTGGCGGATTCGTTTGGACCCAACCCCATTACGCAAGAGCCACTGCCGCCCAAAAAGAAGAATGGCTTCTATTTTCTGGCCGATTGGAACTCGTTCCTCGAAGTGGGCGATGGCGATGATCAGGTGGTGGTGCGTCTAAGTCCCAAAATTGGCGATCCTCGTGACTTCTTGGCCGTGTAAGCCTATCCCCATCCTATCCCCAGCCTAGCCCGCAACCTCAACCCTCCCCGGTCCGACTTTCCTATTTCCCAACCCAGCTCCAATTAGACAATCAGCTGGCAATGTATATAGTTCTATATTAGCTACCTATCATCTCCTTATTGTGTGCGGACGTGTTGTATTTATTTTAGTCACTGGTTTTTTTTTTCCCCTCTGTAGCCGAGGAGCCCGGTCACCTCGGTGTTCGGGTTGTAGTCATAAGTTGGGGCCTAAGCCTAAGTTCTAAGAGTCAATAACAAAATCAAACAAAAAAACATGCTTGATCGAATTGCATGCATTATGCTATTATAAAGGATTTTAGAGTTTTATAAGTAAAAACGAACGATAGATATATTATAGTGTAATAAAGATGTGTAATACAATTTGACAAATAATTCGTGCTTCTTATTAATTTCCATTTCAATGCAGAACGCTGAATGTTAATCTACTGAATGACACCTTGCGAGTTAATTAGGACTCCAATGGAGATCTGAAGAATGTAGATAGTTTTAGATTAATCACCATATATTAGATAGCGGAAGGTCGTTCTAACGATTGAACATCCAAGATTTGGTATAAAATTGTGTGATCAAAATTACACAAGAAAATGGGGAAAATAGGTCGTAGCTTGGCCAAGAGAAGAGAGTCATAAAAATCAAAGTGTTTAAACAACTCTCAAAAGTATGCTGCAATTTTATTCTCGCCTGCAAATAAATTTAGCCAATGCAGCAACCACTAGTCACTGGTGTGTGCACATACTAGCCTACTCTATTCAGCAAATCGATCATAATTTCCAGCGTCGAAAGCGTTTGTTTATTTGCAACTTAATTTGCGTCTGGTCAGAGTTATTTGCGAAAGTTATCACATCACCCCCAAAAGAAAGTAAACAAAAATGCTGCTCAATTTAAAATGTAAATTGCTTTTCGCACATATCGATTTCATATCGTTGTGTGTTGAATAGTTCTGAAAGCGCCGATTAAATTTTAAAAATTAGTTTGATTTTGTAACGTTTTTTATTTCAAAACATTTTATTAAAACTGTTTGCGTCGGGGCTGCTCCTCACTTGATCAGCTAGCTGCACAAAAAATATATTTATGTGTATATGAATGTATATTGCATTTATTCAATGTTAAACGCTGTTTTACATGCCATATTTTTGTTTGGTATGCCATCAAAATGTTAGTTTTTCATAAGGTTTTGTTCTCTATGCTTGTTCTTGTTGTTGTATGTGTATTTTTTTTGTGTATAACGCAGGTAAAATAGAATAATTTTTTTTGGTTGTGGTTGCTTAGGTACTGCATTCAACTACGCTTATCTTTATATATGTATGTATATACTAATTGTTTAAACATTACTTTCGTTATTTATTCCAGCTGCTGCTGATGCTGTTTTTGCTGTCGCAGCCGCAGCTATGCGAGTGCGGGAAAATTTACTAATGGACGAGGGGGAATTGGTCGCAGCCGCAGCAGCAGTAGCAGCAGCAGCACTAACAACAGTTGCAGCAACAGCGGCAGCTGCATCCACATCGGCACCGGCAATGCGTATGCTATTGCCAACGGGATACACACAACCGCCCCGACGCTGCTTCCGTATGGCCGGCGAGCCATGTCCGAGTCCTCCTCCGACAGCCCGATTCCTATCACCGATTTGTACTAAAATGGAAAGGTCATCGGTGCGCGTGAACACAAACTCCTCGGAGGAAAGGCGCTTGCGCACACGCCCACCAACCACATCTGGCCGTTTACCACCACTACCGTTGCTCAATGGGGATGGGGATGCGGGCGCCACAATAGCCGGAGTCTCCGGCTGACCAGAAGCACAATCGCCTCCGCCGCCATAAACAGGAAAATGTGACTCGAGCACGCCGGGACGTATGAGTATCTCGTCGACGGGCCGATTACCGCCGTTCAACTTTAATTGCAGCTGGCGACTGGGCGTCGCATAGTGTTCCAAGGATGAGCTCGAGTTGGCGCTATAGAAGCTGCTATTTGTATCCGTTGAGCCCACAGTTGCTGCAGACGACGCCGCCTCCGTCTCCAGCGCACACTGCTGATGATCGTGCTCCGATGTGCGTGTGCAGCAATCGAGCCCCGTTCGCCGGCATGGACAGTGCGGACAGAGGCGCAGGCAATGCTCCTCGGAAAGGATGTTGCTGTCGCTAAACGTAAGCTTCTTGACGGTCTGGCGCGTCTCCTCCTCATCCAGTTGATCGGCTGACTTGGAGGTGGCGCCGCATGCCACAGTCGCTGGCAGCTGCAAGCGTTGCAGGCTGTGCGCGGACTCAAAGCTATCATCGCTCGAATTGGAGTCCAAATAGTGCTGTTGCAAGTGAGTGCCTGCTCTTGACGCTCCTAATTCAGGAATGATGCGTGGAAATGTGACGAAAACGCGACCCAGTCGCTTGTACTGGTCCAGATTGCGATTGTCCTCGGCGCAGCCAGACAGATTCTCAGTAAACTTGGGCGCGCGTCGCATCACCTTTGGTGTATGCAGCTGCGACTCAAAGATGTCCTCCAGCGGCACCTTGGGCGCACCCGACGAGCCGACAACGCCCATATGCTGCAGATAGCGTTCAATGCTGTTGGCCAGACTGATGGGCACGCTACTGCGCGACGACACACTCGAGATCTCCGAGAGTGTTTCGGGGCTGGCCAACGGGGCTAGACCATACCAGTCGTCATGCAGCAAGTCGACACCCTGACCGGCCACCGAGGCGCGACGCAGCGCCTGCGTCAGTGGCAGCGAACGTGGTTTTCTTTCCGAGTGCTGCCGCGCCAGTGGCTGGAAAAGTGGCAGTGGTAGCTGATTGGCTAATTGGGATTGTGGTTGTGGCGGTGGCGTTATGGCCATGTCAAAGGCTACCGCTCGCAGGCGAGGCACATCGCCGGCATCGCCGGTATCTCTGGCATCTTCGACGGCATTCAACACCACCGTCGCCGTCTCGCTGATCATGGATGATGGGCTCTTGCGCATGGTCACCGTTGTAATGCTGTCATCCAATCCGCTTGATATGTCATACGGTGTGGCAATGGAGCTCAGCTGGCTGCGGCCAAAGATGCTTCCCGCTATAGATGAGGCCTTGCTGCCGCCAGTCGGCTGCACTGCTGCACGCTGCTCCAACTGATGCTGCAGATTGGTGAACGATGTCTCCAGGCACAGTTTATGCTGTGCCGTTGGCGTCAACATGATGCTGTTGCTCAGATTTGTATAGGAACTATCGGCTGGCCGCTGGCAATGCTCTGTCGCCTCAACGTTGCCATTCGTTGGCACCAGCTCTGGCTCTTGCTCGGCGGATGTGGTGGAGAATGCATTCGAGGTCTGGCGTTGGGGCTTTCTCGGGCCACTTGTGGTTACAACCTGTGGGTACCGCAACGAGAGAGAAATGGAGAAAGAGCAAATGACAACGGGAAAGTAAAGATTACAAATTGTTAATTTAATTGGAAATGTAATTCATTCAGAAAATATATATATGTATGTACGAGTATATATGTATATGTAGTAGTAATAGTAGGTATAGTACAGATCTATTCAGCTTCACAGTTACATACACAGACGGGAATTTACAGTTACATGTATAAGTATGTATGTACAATAGGAAGCAATATGAGCGAGAGCGAAAGCGACAGCGGGTGCGTGAGTGAGCGAGATAGAAAGACGGAGAGACAGATAGAAATAGTGAAAGAGAGAGAGAGAGAGAGAGAGATCATTGTAATATTTTTGGGTATAAAGGTGGGTTGGGACTAAAATCGATTTTGTTTTTTAAATATTCAGGTGCTAAAATCTTTAGGGTCTTGCCACAAATAACGTGTATACGGAAAATAGTACAGTTGAAAGATTAGTAAGTACATTGATCAGGGTTAAGAATACCTGGATTAGTGATTTGGAATGGAAGTGATCACACTAGTGGCTATGTTCAAAACACATTTAAAAGTTGAACACAGCAGTGACGAGTACAATAACATGTCGACAGTTTCATTTTATTTATGTTTTTATTTATTTTTTTTGTTTTTTTAGAAGGTAGTGAGAGAAAAATTTATAAGATTATAGGTTAGATTTAGCTTGGGAGAAAGTCGCATATATATTTCTAAAGAGAAGTAGAGCGAAAGAGAGTAAGATAGAGTTGATTTTTTTTTTTTGTTTTTGGTATTTGTTGTTAACGAGATCAAAATGGAAAGTTGTTTAAGTACATAGTCTTTTAAGTATTAGGCAGCTGTACCTGGTATCGGTATTTTGTGTTGTCGAAGTTGTAGTTGTTGTTGTTGTAGTTGTATTGTTGGTTGTAGTTATAGTTGTATTTGTAGTTGTAGTTATTGTCGTGTTATCTTTGCATTTACGAGCAGTACATGCCTTTACTGTACGTTCTCTACATGACACGACCTTTACTCATCATCATTGGTCATTTAAATATATCGTTAATCATTATCGGATTGCCCCGCGCAATACCGGTTGTTATCGAATTGACGAAACATAACAACAAAACAAGGAAACAAAATATATATATAAATATATACAGTAATTTAAATGGTTGTTAAAAACTTCATATAGTATGCAGTTGTTTCTATGTACTATGTAAAGGAGAGCTATAGGTCAAATAGCCTCTCTCGGGCCCGCCTTGCAAATGGTCTCTGGGAACACTTTGCTACTTGGCTCTACGTACTTTGAATTAATTCGCACTTTTATCGGCAGGGATTTTTGCAAGTGCATAACTAGCAAGATTTAAAACTAGTCGCATGTTGGCATATTAGCGGTACAAAAGCTTTACAACAGTGAAACATGCCCATGCAGCATTTTATGTCCTATATATGTATACATATGTATATGTATATACACATCTTTATATACATATGTATGTGTGAACGTATTTATATATATGTGTTTAGAATGTGATCATTTCATTTTGTGTTGCAAATTAAACTTACCAAACAAAAAAGGTTGCAAACAAAACTTAGCACATTTGAAATTATAAAAAAAAAAAACCAATAAAGATAATTCTGAAAATATCACAACGTTTTTATTAACATTAAAAAATATACTCATTCGTTTAATTTCAAACAGTCGAAACGATAATTCCATGGGCTTCTGCAACGAGACAATTTCAATAACTAACTAGTTGCTGAATAATTTGTACTCGTTGGCGACTTATAATAATCGCATATGTTGTGAGTTCATAAATCAATTACTCGATGTAGTCTCAATCGTTGCCTTGTTATTTAAACTCGTTACCCGTTGCTCATGGCATTGTCTGCCAGTTACCCTTCAAAAAGCTACATATGTACATTGAATAATGAAAAATGCAATAAAATAAATTTGGTGTATATATTCATGTACGTGTATATTCGATAAAATTAACAAAATAATAAAAAAGAGACAAGGAAATGCAAATACAAATGTAACTTATAGTTTATACTTGTTGGCAATTAAACAATTACAAATACTTAAGCAATAAAATAAATAGGCAATCAAATGGGTAATTGTGTCACAGAGTTAACTAGATCAATGAGAATCTTACCCAAACAAATTTAAATTTATATAAATACACACCGTTGCATGTAAATAAGTTGTATGTGTAAGAGAGGGCTAAGATAGGGTCTTCGACGTGCGTTGCACATTGGGTGTTCAACATTAAATGATAGCTGGCAATAATATTTAACATACAAATAATTTGAACATAATTTAAGCAAACAAAATCATATTAAGAAACGCTTAACTAAATTAATAATGAATTATATTTATCTTTGTTATTGCTGTTGTTGTTCGTATCTGATTTGAAAGCGTGTTATATTTGTGGGCGAGCATCAGCGGGGTGGGTGTGGAATCTGAGTTGAGGAGTGATCATGTGTTTTTTGGTTTTTTAGTCTGTGTTGAGATTAGAATTACACGCTGACGCTTGACGACTTAACATTATGCTACTCGTAATACAAATTACATACACACTTATTGCTATTAATGTAACGTAATGTATATACGTATGTGTATGTATGTATGTATGTATCTGTGTATTTATGTATATATGTATGTATGTATGTATGTACGTATGCTGGTACAGCCATAGGCTAACTAAGTCATTGTGCGCTAATTATGCTATTACTATGGTTCTAGTAAAACGACGACAAGTTGTGCGAGTACACGAGCATCATCAACAACATCACCGACGACATCATCATCATCATTATCATCATCATCATCATAATCATTATTATTAATTAATATTATTATTGTTATTAATATAATTATTAGGGTCAACGTGATCAACTGGCTGTAGAACAACTATTCACCGATGTACGTTCGTCATCAACTTCCGCAATTACCTTCTTGAGCGCGGCGAGAACCTTATCGGGCATATGATCCTGCAGCATGACAGGTGAAATGAGCACCTCATCGAAATCGGTTGAATCGGCCCATATTGCCTGATAGACGGGCTCTCGACTCTTAAGCACATTTCTGTAATACAAGTAAGGGCATTTTTGTTTTGCTATACTTATCAGTATATCTGTCAGTTTAATATAGTTAATATAGTTACATATATATGTATGTTTAATAGTAGTATGTGTCACAAAAAGTGTTATGCATACATATTAATTATGTATGTGTTGAAGGATATCCAAATAGTATACATATATAATACGTATAATATAATATGTATATGTATAATATATATCGATGCAGTGGTTGAAATTAAAACAACTACAATTCATAATTCGGCTAGGGCTAATTCGAAATAGAGCAAACGAGAGAGAAACGAGATGGGAGAAAATGAATGGGTTCGTTTATGCAATGGGTATGGGTAGGTGGGTGGTATTCCTTTAGGGTTGTCATGCAGCTGCAGGAACGAACATAAATCAAGTACGTTGTGTATGAAAAACAAATTGCTTTGACCACTCCAAACTTACTATTCGCATAATTCTATTATTTAAAAGTATAACTTTCTACACAAATCATTTAAGCCTAATAATGATTGTTATTAACTTTATCTACTGATTAATGATTTTTATGGATTTCTTTAACAAGTTTTTAAAAACGTTGTTTTCAAATCTAATGAAATTAAACAGAAATATACCAAAAAAAAAAGAAGCAATTAAACATTATAACTTTAATTTGTGGACAGGACTAATTTTGTAGAATCACTAAGCATACAATATCTAAATGTCGAAATACCGCTGGTTTTAAAATTATGCTTTCGAAACAACGAGAAGGAAAGATTGAGAGATATAGAGAGAAAGACAAAGAGAAAAAGAGAGAGAGAGAGAAAGACAGAGAAAGAGAGAGACAGTCAGCGAGCGAGTGAGCTGTTAGGAATGGGAATAAAAGGTTGGGTCCTAAATGAAAAACATGCATTGCCTCATGCAATCGGCAAACATTTAAAACGAACTTCAGATATAATGTTCATACTATCTAAAATGTGTGAGACAAACACAGAAAGAGAGAGAGAGTGAGAGAGGGGGGGAGACAAAGAAACAGAGAGGGACAATACAAGACATAACAAGACAAGTTCGAGTTTGATTTTGTTGTTGGTTTCTGATAAGTCGCTTTCTTCATTTATATACATACGTATGTATGTATGTTATTATATATATGTATATATGTTTGTATATTGATCAGCTGTACAACGGGCCTACCTCCAACCACTGTCGTATTTTTGCCTGAAAGTAGTTGCAAATAATTAAATTGGTATACGAATATTTGAATATTAGATACGGTTGTCAACAAGGGAAAACGTACATATATAAAACAAAATCATGATGAGAGCTAATAACACAAAAAGTGGCTATGACTTTTATATCGAAACCATTTTATTTAACATTAAAGCCTACGAACAGATTCTCATCTCACTTAATTTGTATGTATACCTTAAACACTATAATGCAATAAGTATTTTTATACCTTATCTTCACATCTATTAAAGTGCTAATTTGAACAATATTATTATGTTTTTCAGCTTAGATTAGTTCTGATTTAACAACGCAATTTATATATATATATATATATATATATATATATATATATATATATATATATATACACAAAAAAGGTGGGTATGACTTTTATATATAAATATATGTGTATATCCCCATAAAATAAAGTCTCTCCTACTAGTAATTCAAACAAGTAAGAGCGAACTCGACTACGATATACCCTGACCCAGTTATTAAGTATATTCTATTATTATTGGAAAATTACCCTTTAAAAGATTTGCACCAAAATGCGAGCGCCCTCTGCCGACAGACACGTGAAACACGCAATCGTAAGTAGCTGGGCTCTGCAGAATACACACAAAAGAATATTGAGGCTCGAGTCGATTATCGTGCCATCTCTTTCTCACACATGCGCTTGCATAATTATGCATACAGAAAATGCTTGCGGCTACTGATAGAAATGTGATCAATATGAGAATATATTTTTGACTATAACTTGGGTGTTTCTTATCTGATCTTGATGAAATTTAGGCAGTTGATCAATTCTGCCTTTAAAATTGTGGCATCTGTTGCTATCGGAAATTTAAATGTATCGATATTCGATAAACGCATATAGTTATCGATAAAATAACGCAAACTTGATCTGCGCGTGGTATATGAAAACCTATATTCCAAATTTGAAGTCTCTAGCTCTTCCAGTCTCTGAGATCTGCGTGTTCATACAGACAGACGGACGGAGGGACGGACAGACGGACACGGCTATGTCGACTCGGCTGTTGACCATGATCAAGAATATATATACTTTATAGGGTCGGAGATGCTTCCCTCTGCCTGTTACATACATTTGCACAAAACCATTATACCCTTTTTGCCCATTTTTAATGGGTTCAGGGTATATGGAGGAAAGCATGTTAACAATTTTGCAACAGTACAAAAAAAAAAAAAAAGTTAAAATCAAAACTTTGTAATTTGCAATCAATGAGACTTATTTAAATGTATTATTACCACACGAATGTGGTGTCAAAAGAGTTTTACTTGCTTTAGAAGAAGAATGCGAACACAACCAACGATTGTGATTCAATTTGACCCCACTGTGCGCAGCTTAAGCTAACAATGAGTAAAACATCTGAACAAATCCGACGCCATTGGCCATGACTCAGATGGAGGCCGTCTTGATCGCAGTTTTGCATCGAGCTTGCCGAGCTATAACTGATAACTTACACATGCACACTCGCACACACACACACACACACGCAAAAATATACACTCATTAGTGGGCAATTGTCAAGCGGATCTTGCGCTATTTATGAAAACGTCATAAAAACCAAAGTCCAAATCGAAAATCAAAATTCAAGTGAAATTGAAATTTGTGAAATTCCAATGGGAGTAGCGATAAATCAATTTCGATATTTTGCTGAAACATTTACTCACTCATCAGGCTTGGGATGATGCCGCACAATGTGTATGATGCGGCCGGGCGGATATAAGGGCTGGTGCAGTGTTAAAGCTATTGAGCTGTCCGTCGGATGAGCGCTCGTTGAGCGTGCCGTGCCTCGCTCCTAAAAAACAAAACACAAATTAAACAACCAGTGAACCGGAGGTGGGGTCGAATGCAATATGGGTCAGCAGCGCTTACCTCCTGGTATTGATTGATGTGCGTATCCTGGCCGGACATGTGGACGACAGAGGTGGGCTCAGGACCACAGCCACAGCAGAGTACCGAACACGATATGGTCTTCCACTTTATAAATATGACAAAGTTAAATTAAAAGAAGAAGTCAATCAATCAATCTCTCGAGATAAAGTCGAACGCACCTTAGGATCCACACTGCGCTGTATGGCATTGATGAGATCTGCGCGCAGCGCCTCCATTTGATTGAGGCCAATGCGTGGCACCACATCCTTGCCGAGCACAACGGATGTTATAAACGATTTGGAGTACTCCACGGCTGGCATGCTAAGCAGTCCGCCTGGCGGCGAATAGCTAAAGCATTGCAATGTCGGATGTTCCGGCTTCAGCAATATGGCCAATATGGCCGCAGTGCCAGCGCCGAGAGAGTGACCCACCAGCACCAGATCAAAGGTGTGGGTTAAGCGTTCCGCATTCCGCTGCAATGCACGCTCAATGAGGTTCTCCTCCTGCAGTTTATTGCGTATGTAAATCGCCGCCTGCACCATGCCCTTGTGACCCAGCCAATCGTCACGAGGCGGCTGCAGCGGCAGCACCTCCCCCTCCGCATTCAGATCGGTAAGTATATCCTTCATGCTCAGCGTGCCCCGAATGCTGATCACAATCTTCCTTTGTGTGTAGTCAACGGCGACAAAGAAGGGTGTCTCGCCCACATCCACATGATATGTGGCATACACAATATCAATGTCGCCCAATTGCAGTGTCTTTTTTAATGCCGCATAATTGCAGTAACAGCAATTGTCCTGGATAACCTCACCATTGTCACCACTGCCGCAACAACAGCTAAAGCATCTAGCATTAAATGAACAAGCAGATGTTAAATCCCAGTAGGTCGTCGATCGATTTTTGTAATACTCACTTAAGTTCGGGCAGTAGATGCCACATTCTGCTGCGATTGATGAGGACGTACATGGGCCAGCCGTAGGCACCCTGGGCGAAGTACATATAGTGTATGACGGTCTGAAAGAAGTCATAGTTTTTGGCATCGTTAAGTGCTAGGAACTGCGTGCGCTCCGTGATGGGCACACCGCTGAGGAACTCGTAGGTGCCATTCTTGCGCTGTCTGACAATCGCCTCGCGTTCGAGTCTCTGGAACTTGCGCAATAGCACCAGGCCGGCAACCACATCCGACGGCACCACATCTAGTTCACGAAAAAAATCGCTGAGGAGTCGCGCAATATCCGTAAACGAGTTGCGATTACGCTCTGATGAACCCATGCAGCAGAACAGCAGGCGACAGCGATGATCCCAACTGTCCTGATATGCGCGCATCACCTTGCTACACAAATCGGGAAGGGAGCAAGCAGAATGCAAAATCGAAATGATTAAATTATCTACAAATATGTTTTATAATATTAAAATTCGTTAGTGCCAGAGTTGAATCCATTTTATAAATCCAAATACTATATTCACTGATATTCACTATTTTCTAACACATAATATCTGAATATACGTACAAAAACATTGAATGGACAAATATAGAAAGCAATTTCCAAACAGGAGAAATGCGAATCATTCTTCTTAAAAAAAATCCTTTCTAATAGTTTAGCTAGTTTTGTTTAGTTTATAAGAAATTATAAGAAGTGTTTACACACCGTTGCCGCCAGTTTCGATTCATGCTATTGCTACGCTTGTAGTTGAATCGTGATTCAGTCTCACGCATGGAGCGCTGGTATTTCTTCATCTTGACCCAGGAACGACCGGCTGCATCGAATGTGCACCAGATGGTTATCAGCGTGATGAGCACCAGCGTCCAGTTGCATATGATGATGGCTGTAAATATATTTGAATATTTTCTTGAAATTATGATTTTGTAAAAAAAAAGAAAAGAAAACACTCGCACCCACCAATAAATATCTTTTTGGCCTCGTCGATTGGCGCTTGAATACAATAATTGGATAACCATATTGAGCCCAGGATGAGCCACGAAATATCAAATAGCATCACCACTAAGATACAATAACAAAAGCATTATGTCACAAACATGTCGATTGATTTGAGTTGAATGGAATTGTCTGTGCACTTACAACTCTTGAGATATATCCACATATTCATCGACGTACGCGCCTCGGAATCCAAAATGCTGCCACGCATCGAGATCACACAAATGCCTATTTCTACGCATATTGAAACTGTTGGAAATAAAGTGAACCAGTTGATTATTCAGTTAACAGCTGAGAGGACTGACTGTCATTAGATAAGATAGATATTAGCATACTCACAAAATAATATTAACAAGTACCCTATTAGTTGATAGAACAATAGTTTTACACTTAAAACACTTGTGTTGTAGTCAAACAACACTAACGAGACGGCCACAAGCACAAAACTGAAATACACGCACAGTCAATCATTAAATCAACCAATATACATTATATATGTACATCGATCTGCTTACCATATAAAGTGCATTGCCAAAAGAAATGCACCTGGCACCACCAGATCATCAGAGCCCACAGACCAGCGACGTCTGAAGACCACAAGTCCAGGCATCTGCAAACCAAGCAAAATAACCAAAAATTAATTAAATTTAATTGAAATTTAAAGTTCGATAGTATCTTAGATAAATCTTAGACATTGTAGAATCAGAAAAATGTCTAGTTTTAACAAACAACTGTCGAGGTTGCATTTTTGTTTCGAAAGCTACACGAGCATATTGGTTTTGTACAATATCCATCAATATCCTCTGATAAAGAAAAGACTTTAAGGCTGTAGTTGTATCATAAGAAAAACATTGATTCCTAGTCCTTAGAAATTTTACATATAAATTTCAGGGCCTCACCCACCCAAACATAGACGATAAATTACTGGGCACCTTCTACTAGAACTGATAAGGAATTTATTTCTTGGCCATGTCCACACCGCACCCAAATACTCTGAACAGCCTATAATCTTCCACAATTTTAGAGCCAGAATTACTAAATTAACAGCGACCCACAAGTATTGCACTGATAAGAGAGTATATCGCAGTCGGGCGAACTCATAAGATATGGTTCATAATTTTAATAATATATAAGATAAGTAACGCTTCCGTGTGAAAACGAATTCGAATGTTATTTGATAGAAAATAAGTTATGCATATATTCGATACGTAATGTTAAATGATAAATGAATGTAATGATTAATGTTCAAGTAATACAAAATATATGTAAGATAAATATCAAGATGCTCTGGAATAGATAGAATATGATAGAAAATGCTCTGTTTGAGTTCACTTAAATCATTTATACTGTCTGCAATCAACAGTAGTAAATCTAATCCCTCAAACCATTGAAATACAACTATCTCACATACAAACATAGATACAAACATACAAATGCTGCAGTCGTTTCCCTTCTTCCGTTTGTCCGTCTTTCTGCCTGTCACAGTCCTAGTTGTACTTTGAATCATTTGGTACATGCAGTTGTAAATTGTTTGACGACAACACCTCGAGTCGCAGCAGAAACTTGGACAGCTTAAGGTTGTTGATGTCTACTACACAGAAAATAAATGCGATAATGAAAAGAAAAAAATGCGCCAGTTGCTCGACTAGGGAATGCCCTGTACACAGTTACTCAGCATGAAGTCAGCACAATCCTGCAGTTAAATGGGTATGCGGTATGTGAGATTAGAAAGTATAAACATTTTCGTAATATATCCATCCAGATGCCAGTTTTATATAAACTGATGCAAACGTATACATTTCCATAATACCACTTCGACACAAATTTCCTGGGTCTAGGGTGCACAACATATGTAAAGCAAACTAGCAAACATAATCGCCTAGTGGGATTATGCAAGTGTTTTGGGAGGGAAGGAGGCAGGTGCAAGTAACAGATATGTGCATACTACACATAAAATCACTTGTGTTACTTGTAACATTCCAAGTGAAGTGCGAGAATTAATTTAATGTTAACGAGAGACCCATTTTCGTATATTCGTGATATACACATCCAAGCCAAAATCTGGCATATACACACAGTGGCTCAGAGCTTATTTAGACCAGTGCCTAGCCTCATTTTTAATTGCCTGCAATAAACTAATTATACACTATTTTTTTAAAAATTCCAAAACCGATGGCAGGGGTTTCCCCACCCGCTAGGTCGGTACCTCAATTTATGGACTACGCATCGCGGGCGCAACCAGCTAACAAGGACTATGGGCAAACGGACTACTATTGAACAACGAAAACTCATCCTGGAACACTTCAAAATCAGATATTCACATCGCCAAATAGCTGAAATGGTCAATCTAAGCAAGTCACCTGTACGCAACATCATTCGGCGCTTCGTCGACGCACCAAACAACATTTTCACCGAACAGAAAGAGCGGAGGATTATCAGGAAAATAAGGATAAATGCTTAGCTATCGGCTCCATAACTGACTCAACAGGTGCAAGATTGAATGGACAAAAAGTGCAGTGTGGAAGCTGTGCGCCAGGTTCTGCGCACCAATGACTTCAACGCCCGAGTACCACGGAAGAAGCCCTTTATAAGCGCAAAAAATAAAGGGGCCCAGATGACATTCGCCAAAATCCACTTGGACAAGGAGTTCTGGAACACATTCATATTTGAAGATGAGTCCAAATTCAGAATTTTTGGCTGGGACGGACGGAATTATAGGTGGCGCCAGTCCAATACTGAGCTGAAGGCAACAGTCAATTTTAATTAATTAATTAATATTTTAATAAAACTAAAGTTTTTTTTCGCAAACGTGATATGTTCTTTGTTTAAACTTTATAGCACTTTAAATTTTGCTAGACATTGGTCCAAATAAGCTCTGAGACACCGTTCACATTTATTCAACTGTTAGTATTAAAACTAATGATATGTACACCTTGAAAGTGCTTATATACATATATATATAATGTAGAAGAACATGGCTTGTTGCTGGTTTATAAAAGTATTATAAGTGTATGACTCAAGAGTGCAATATCAATCGATAAGGAAGCGGACCTTGAAACTGAATATTTTTTAATAGGTATAAACATTCGAAATGAGTGTAAGAAAATAAGTCAGTAAATAAGAACAGCTACACGTATCAGGTTGCCTTTAATTTATGGCTATTTATTATTATTATATATGGAGAGAGTTGTATATAAGTACCAAAGTTTATAAGTTTTACGAAAGAAACATTTTAAATTTGTATTCAGTTTTAAATAAAATAGTCAAAATACTTTACTACACCTTCCCATTAAGTTTATTGTTAATATTTTCTCAACAAAGTAGCCATTAGTGTTCGTATTGTTGTAGAATAAAAATTATTGTTAAGGAAAGTTAGCGATCTCTAAACAAAATACTTATCCCTTATTTCATTCTTTTCAAAAAACCTTAATTAATTAACTATAAGTTAGTATTTGGTGCAAAATAGATTTTTTTTAGAAATGTATATATATATGTAGCTATAAATTTAGTTTGGCTTAGAATTGGGTGCTCGGATCATAACAACAAAATTTGGTTTTAAATTTATAAAAAAAAAAAATCGCAGTTTCTGACATTGTTCAAAAGAAGAGTAGAGACCAAAAATTTAAATAAACATCTAGTCAGTTAACATGCAAAAACATTAATTTAGCTAAAGCCTTGCATCTCACAGTTTTACTATTAAGAACAGAGCTATGTGAATATGATAATTCGATTAAGTCTAAACGCAATCCTCAGTCAAATATAGTAGAATCGATAACTTTAATTAATATCGAATCGCTGATATCTGCATTATTAATGAAGACAATTAATACTTGCATCGATAGCAAATTCATTGCAGAAACAATTAAATGAATTTATGGCCTATTTGTGCCCACAAATTATACCTTACGGCCGCATATATAATATATATACGTTATTATAAAAGCCGGGCATAACTGGAACTGGAGCAGCTGGTCATTTTTCTGGTTTACACGGCCCAACAATCAACTCGATAAACGGAGCTTCTGTCAGCAGCTGTTTGTCTTTCCCACGGCCTTTGAAACGATGATGTTGCCGTTGCAGTTGGTGGCAGTTACCAATGTGGCCAATGAGCCATGGCCAGTGTGGCATTAGCCAATCGAGGAGCAAACAGACAGACTGAGGCTTAACAGAGATAAACGCAATTTGGATTTAAGCACCGCACTTTATGTCAATTACATGGACTTAATAAGCCACCATAAATGCAGACACCTATTGAATCATTCAGTTATGACTAATTGATTCACTTCAATAATTCTTGTCATGGTTATTGGCAAATAATAAAATGTGCCCTTGAGCCATGTCCACTGATTAAATGAAGCAACCTCATTGTCCTAATATCATAAATCATTCTCTATACATATGTATATATATATAATTATATATTAGTTAACTATGCAGAACCAGTTGAGTTGATAAGATATATTTCTGCATGCAATTCGACTGCTTTACTTATCTACACACAAACAGACTTGAACCTATTTGACACAAATTGCACAGAGGCCAAAAATAACAACAAAAAAAAGTCAAAACACAAATGTTTCCAAAAAAAAAAAAAATTTAAATTCGGACAGACAGACAGACATAAATAAGAACCTGAAAGAGTGAATGCTTCGTGTGGAAGTTTTGTCAAATTATACAAATTAAAGTTCAAGTGTGCTGTAGAACTACACATAAAACATACATGTTTGAAATTAATCATAAATAGAAATGTATATTTCCAAGCATTGTCAGTCTTAATTAATACAACAACAATATGTTAAAACATATATATTGAATGTATCCAAGAATTACCAGTCTTAAGAAACTAAGCAAGAATCTTTGGTATCGTACATCGAATATTGTAATCCACACACATACAACAAATGCTGAGAGTCAAAATGTCACATTTTAAACTAAATTGAGAAAAATAAAAAAATACACAAAAAATACGCTTCTAAGCAAAATTTTCCAAATTAAAACATTATGGTGAAAGTAGTTGAGGACATCTTCGGTATTGCCATCAATCCGTTCACTGAGAGGGCGCAGGTAGTGCGACGCTACACGATTAGCAATTCTAGCCATCTGTCTGTGGCGATTATCCAACTGGGCGCAAGCATACAGAGCATCAAATGCCCGGATGCATATCACAATGTGGAGGACGTTGTGCTTGGCTTCGACGATATCGCCGGCTATGAGGCGAACCGGGATCTAAAATTTGGCTGCATGCTGGGACGCGTCGCTGACCGGGTGGCCAATGGCGAATTCGTGATGGATCGACGCAAGGTGCGAGTGTCGCAAAATTTCAAAACTCAGCATCAGATCGATGGTGGATTCATTGGATTCGATCGCATCATTTGGGATCTGCACATGATGCGACCAGATGGCATTACGCTGAGGCACATGTCCGTCGATGGACACGAAGGCTATCCGGGCAATCTAGTTGTGCTCCTCCATTTTACAATGGACGACGACAATCACTTCCACATACGAATCGAGGCGCGCACAGATCAGCCAACGCCCGTGAACATAAGCAATCATTGCTATTTCAATATGGCTGGCCAAAAGTTGGGACGCAAGGGTATGTTGGAGCATCGCTTGGTCATCGCCGCAGAGCATACGATTGAGACGGACAGCGAGTCGATGCCGACAGGTCGATTTTCGCCGGTTGACAACACCGTATACGATATGCGTGTGCCGGCCTTTATTGGGGATCGATTGCGACAGTTTGAGAATAATCCGATTACGGCCGGATTCGATGTCTGCTATGCCATTGATAAGGATTTTGATGCGAACATTTTGCATTTTGTGGGACGATTCCTGCATCCGGAATCTGGTCGCTTCCTGGATATACACAGCAATCAACCGTGCATGCGCTTCACCACAGCCAACAATTTTCCAAACAATTCGCACGACGAAGAGCCAATCATGGGCAAGGAGTGTGCACGATATTATCAATATTCTGGCTTCAGTGTGCAAATGGAAAAGTTTCCCGATACCATGAATCATCTTGATTTTCCCACCGCCCTGATAATGCCAAGTGAGCTTTACTTTCACGAGACCATCTACACCTTTGGCGTTCACGAGTCCTGGCAGTGTTGCGCAACGACCGAGGAGCTCGAGGAAATCGGCGAACACATCGTTAGATACACATAGGATCAAGGTCAACTCAACGTTTGATTGCTGTTTTATTGACAAACAAAATAAGTAGCTACCATATGTCTATATATATATATTTATTCCGATGTTGATAAATTGTTGTCTATACCATTTTAACGAGAACTCATATGATAACTCATCTTTCGACTGATTGTTCCTATGGCAGCTGTAAGATATAGTAAGAAACATAATAACACGTTGGTTTGCTTTGCATATGTTCATATTAACAAAAATGTTTTTCATAGAATACCGATTGGTTTCTCTGGTAGCTACATATATGATATAGTGATTGGATCCGGCTAGTTCTGACACATGCACTGCCTGCATCAAAAATACTTAGATATTCCAAGTTTTATAATTATGATAGCTTCAAAACGGATGGAGTAGTTTCCATAAAGACAGACAGACTATCGACTCGGGTAGTGATGCTGATCACGAATATATTCACTGTGTGGGATAGGAGACAATTACTTTAATGTGTTACAAGGTTTACGATAAAATTACAATATTCTCCACAGTGATATAAAATCCACTGCAGGAGTATAATGATAAAAGAAGACAGTGCCTCTGAAATCGTTTCAGTTCCGGGAGCCAGAGTTATATATTTAGCAATCATATTATGAAATTAACTACAGAACAAAGTACAAAATACGTATCATAATGGTATCTAAATTGTGAGTTATTAAAAATACGTTTAACATCAGAGGAACTATATATTAAGCTGCCGCTTTCTATTATGCTTTATGTGTTTATGGTTTATGGGTTCTGCAAGTACTTTGCATCGTTGGTTTTTGGGGTTACGTTTTGGACAATTTCACAGCACACACATTCTGGGGCAACTTGATGGGTGCTCGCACAATGTTTAAAGTTTTGTTTTTTTTTTTGTTGCTTTCCTTCTTTTTTTTTTATTGTTTTTGTGGTCGTTCAACGAGTCTAAGGGCCTTACATACATAGTTTCGTGATCCAAACCAATTAAAAACTTTAATGCTAGCGAAATGCGAACGCCTCCATGTTGGCGTCAAGCTTAAGCGCTCGCCCGGATGAGGGAGTGCTCTCCGGCTAGCAGTTGCATATAAATACATATCCGCGTATATACAAGTATACATTTATGTGCCTACTTATGAATGGAAATATGTGAAGAACGAGCGCTTCAACAGAGGTAAACAAAGTGCAGTCTGACGAGCTGCTAATGTGTGTGGACCGCCCCATAAATTCCTTTTTGCATAACAATGCCATTATTTAATATCATATTCATGGTAGAACAAAAGAAACTTGGAATTGTAATTCGATATTTGGGATGAGATAAATATACATATACATTCATATGTATTTATCCAGCTGCACAAAAATCTTAAAGTGATCATTCGAATTATTCCCAAATAAGCGAAGCACAAAAGATGCAGCGATTTTAATACTATGATCTCTCATAGTTTTGATTATCAATATTTAAAGATAATCGCGAAACGGACAGAGTTTTCGATCGTGACTGAATTGAACTTGAATTGAAGGTCCGTGGACATGCCGGCGCTGAAGAAAATATATACTTTATGGGGTCGGAGATGCTTCTTTCTGCCTGTTTGCATTTGCATTTGCATTTAGGACAACTTTGCTAAACTTTTACCCATGAGTTCAGTATATAAGCCAAAAAAAAGTCTGAGAAAATAAGAAGCTGTATTTTCGATCATTTTGCACGTGAGCCAATTGCGAATTAAATAATTGCATTGGGTGTTCTCTGATCATCGGTGTTTGAGTTAGCTTTATGTTATTATGCCATGTGATGCGCAACCTTTGACTTTTTGCCTTGGCTTGATTGTCCTGATTATTGTCGACCGGAATCGCTGTTTGAACTGTTGAGAGCTTTTCGATAAGAGTGTTTTTCAGTCAAATTGACAGCTGCTAAGGCAACAAATCGACATCTTGTTGACTCTATCCAGTCATCAAATAAAAACGGACCTTCCAAAGCTCAGCTTCGTCTATACTGTCGAATTGTCCAGTGTCTGTTTTGTGTGTGTTTGTTTGCTTAAATGTGGCGTCATAAAAACAATGGCATCACCACCACATCACAGCAGTGTGTCGAGCGGAAACCAGCTAAGAGGCCACAAAGATATACACTGTGAGATACATATATACAGGGACAAAGATAAAGCAGGCATTCAAGAAAAAGTTGTGGCAGCAAAAAAAAAAAAGTAAAAACTTTTATGGTCGTGCCACGGCGACAAGTCGATGTTGGTTTTTCATGGTGGCAACGATGATGAAGGCAATTCCACTTTAAAATAAACTATTGCATATGCCAAGGCTACAAATACGCAGCAGAAGAGGAAGAGTAAGAATGAAGCAACAAGGATATCCCCTCGGTGTTGATACGGAACGTGCTAAAACCTAACAGTTACTCAACAGTTAATCCCATGGTAACCAAACTCGCATTGGAATCCAATTCGTCTCAGCTTTAGCCTTATCTGGATAATGCTTAGATAGACTAATCTCTTTGTTACATTCATGGTATTATTATTTGGGTTGGGGAAGGGAGCGAGCTATATTAAATCTATTATGCACCTTTCTGAGGCTATTAATCTCTGTGGATTGAAGTTTTTCAAGGGTATCTTCCGTTTATAACATATTTTCCTAGGATACGTCTTCTTCTTCTTCTGGCTAAGGCAACACAATCTGCAATGATAAGCCTTAAAGATTCCTCTTCCTCCTTCTCATTGTCACAAAATGGGCAGATGCCCTTACTGACTATTCTATAGTTAGGTGAGTCTTTTCTTCCGTCGCCACCCACTAAACTCACTTCAATCGTTTCTGATTATAGCTGGCCAAAAAACATTTGGCCAGTTTGAGACCTTGATTCTCAGTTGTTGCCGTATTATTGTGTGTGTTTGTTTTTTTATGTCACAAAATGATTCGGTTCTGCTGCCATTCTTGTCTGCTTAGTTGCCCCCTCTTCATGCCCTGATTTACACATTTGTTGGCTTACTGTATACGAACCTCGGGGCAACAGTCGAAGGAATTTTGCACAACAAGAGGAGAGCTGCCAAATGCCGCATGTCCGACTCTTCATCTATTAGCTACTCATTTCAATCTGCTGCTCGTTGGCTTATGGGTGCGATTTGGTTTGTTTTTCGGTCAACGAATGTAGCTTCACATTTTTGACTGATTTCAAGCCGGAATACCAAATATGCAAATACATATATATATACATATAAATATATATATGCATTTGTATATTTGTTTGTAGGTATGCCTTTCGGGTTTGGAGACTTAATCCCGCTCCACTCTGGTCATTAATGTGTGTGTAGGTGAAGCAGCTTTGGACAACATTTTTAATTTCTCGACTGCTTTCATCGCATTTTGGTATTTGTCTTATCTACTTGGAATGGAATGTGACAGAAACAGACGAAACAGGAAAACCAAACAGGATTCATGCAAGGAATGCCACTATTGTCTATAAATGCATGTATGTGTGTGTGTGTGCGTGTGTGTGTGTGTGTGTAAGTCTATGTGTATGTGTATGTGCATGTCTCTTTGTGTGTGTGTATACACACATGTGATATATTTTTGAAGTGAAATCCCACAAAACAATAACAATCTTAAGACGCTCAAACTTCCGTGTCCTTATTCTTCCCTTGTGCAACTGACGACTAAGTAAAGAAAACGGCGCAAAGAAACATAAAACAATGGTAACCGAACCGAACCAAACTGAACCGAAGCATGACTGGAACGGACCGATAACTGAATACCCTGAACAGAAACTAGATAACTTTTATGGTGATGCTTGCTCAATATATTCTTGAATTCAGTTCCTGTATTTATTTTACTAAATATTATTTTTTGTCATTAAATCATTTAAATTAAAGTTTATTTATTATCAACTACTATTTATTGTTGAAGAAGTAGATAATAAGATATGCGCTTTGTATGAGTGCTGAGTGATTTGTAATATGATGAGATATGCTGAAAACATTCTCGAACTGCGTTTGCCAGCGTAAACAAAAGAAATGCAAAGCTCTTAAGGCCTTATCTAAAGATATTTGCTTTCTTTTTTTGTAGCTTATGCACAGAGTATTAACCTATAACAACGATTAGAAAGCGGGCATACACAATCGCAAATGTACATAAATCACATATGGATAGTTCACTTAACTATTTTTCTTCCTTTCCCAAAAATTAGTTTTCATCTGTTTAAGGACATATTAGCAAATAGGTGTTAATTCATCATTATTTAATGATTTTCATAAAAAAAAAACAAAAAAATATAAAGTTTGAATTTATTTTATTCAAAAATGATAAATATATTTAGGTATACAACTGTTCATCCATACAACGAACGAAATTATTCATTATTATTTTATATGGTAAACTTAGATAAACTCCTCGTCGAGTACTGGAAAGTATTTCTTCTTCTTTCTGTCTTGTTATTGCGAGAAGTTATTAATACATCGAAATGTATGTACGTATATATATCTGTATATGGATAAATGCAGATATTAGTATTGGGGCGCACAGTCATATTTGTATGAAGATAGGAACTGTCGACAATCCCGCAGAGGCTGCACGTTCCAAATTTCAAGTGTTGCAAAATTGTACAGTTGTTTGTCCGAACAATTTGCAAAATAAAAAGCTAAAGGAAAAACAAAACATAACATGGTGGTGGTGTTGGGAGAGACACAGAACAACGGGATTAGTGAGTGAGTAAGTGAGAGAGAACCGGCAATTGGTGGTGAGTTTGACAACGGTGCGTTCAGAAAGCGTTCGTAAACACACCTCTTTGCAGCACTGTCGCATCCCCATGCTTTAAGGCTAGAAAACGCGTAGAATGCCAGACCCAAAAAAAGAAACACAGCAACAGCAACAACAACAGTAGCAAAAGCAATTCCTGTACAAACAAAATCCGCTACACTCGCCGCCGCCGAATGGTCGCCGCAGGGGAGAGTGTTGGCAAAGTGTTGGCAGCTTTGACATTTGCATGGAAATACATGTGTATATATATATGCATATATATATGTCTTTATATATATGCGTGTGTATGATTTTATGTGTGTGTGTCTACGTTATATGCATGACACTGTGGCGAGTTTTCCAATACAATGAAAGCTCGTCATTTAGAACGCTTTACTTTGAAGGCAAATATATTGTGAAATATCCCTAAATTAAGATAATAAATAATACGAAATATTCATATATTTATATTTTTTAAGCTTAATCATTAATATAGACCAAATTGAAATACTTTCGAGCTACCACTGTGGATGCAAAGAGACAAAGGCAAAAAAATCGAGTATCCGAAGCATCTCCGCTTCTAACAAGCAAAAATCCTTCCAAAGTTTATGGAGGGTGTCAGACGGTTGGTGTGTGTGTTTGTATAGAAGCATCGTCATCATCATCTCGTTGTCGCCCCCAAAAATAACTAACCCCCAATCGCGTGAGCGCACACTCACACACACTCAGACAGGCGCTGGCCAATACTTGAATACTCCGCATCGTTTATACGGCTTAAGCGACCCTCGTTTACTCAAAGCTCCGCACAGACATCTATCTATTTTTAGTACTTTTTGGCGATACATTTACACGTGTGTTTGAGTGTGTGCGTGCTTGTATGTGTGCAGGCTATACGACTCTTTTTTTTATCATTTTAATTACCACCTCTCTTGTTGATATCCATGGGTCCATTGCTTAGATCGACGTTAATTATTGTACAATCAGCTGTCTAGCGACATGCTGACATTTAATAAAGTTAATTTGATGGAAATATTACTAGAATATATCACATATATTATATTATAGGTGCTCGCATTTGTAAGAGTGCTCAGATAGATTCTGCCTCCTTTTGCCGCAAGGTGCACACAGTGAAAAAAGTAATAATAAATAATGGAAACGGTCGAAATTTGTTGAAAACGAAAATGGAAAAGTTGTGCGTATTTGGGAGCATGAATGTTCAATTTGCTATAGTTTTTGATTTTTTATTTTTATAATATTATTGTGAATGGCTTCACTTAAATTGTAGTTTAGTTACACACTAAGTATATTTGTTATATTATGCATTATACTTATTATGTACACACATATTCGTGGATGTAAGCGAAATGTAAATGCAAATGTAAAAATTAAACTTTCAAATCATTTGATTGGAATATGTGAGTGATTTTATATGCATGCGGCTCGCCAGATACGTACTGCCTCTGCCAGCAGTCAAAGAGCACTGCTGTCTAACTGTGACTTTGGACTACATTTCGAATTTCATCTTGAATGCTTATTATTATGCAGTGTCTGGCATTTTGGCAAACTTACAAGATAAACAGTAAAAGCTCGATGTATGCTAACATACAGACATACACCGATACAAAAATATAAATGCACTTAAAGAATTCTATACAAAAATTATGCATACCGCAATTTGTTGTCAGCGCCTCGCTGGCCGCTGCCGCTAACGCAACGTTGCAGCGTGTTTATTTTACGGCTACTCTTCTTCTTTTTAAGGTATGTGATTTGGAAATGTTGTTGACGTTGTTTTTAGTAATGGTATTTGATTTTCGTTTGTTTGTATTTTATGGTTTGTTTTGTTTTTGTCTTCACTAATTCCATTAGTTCATCTGTTTCGTTTGACTGAACGCGAACTTTGAAAAAAACTTCAAGAGAAAAGCAATTGGCAGTTTGATGTTAGTTATATATATCTATATATAATTATAATTTATTTCTGTTACAGTTTTACATGCGCACAAATACACACACACGAAAGAGCGAAGTGCTGCTGAGATTTCACTTTTGCTGGTGCTGCTGCTGCACCTTCACACAACGAACGTGTTAAACTTTCACGCCAACTGCACCACTGTCAGCAACACTGGCGGCCTTGTTCCGCTATTCGCCGGCGTCGTTGACCGGCAAAGCAGCCTCAGTTATTCGTTGTTCATCTTGCTGATGTTCTTTTTTTTTAGTTTTTGTCGATCGATAAATTTAAATTGCGTTCTACTAACATCGATACACGAAACATCAACATCAACATTAAAATTAGCAGCAACAGCAGGAGCAACAACAACAACAACAACAATCACTTGCACTTTCTTTCTTCTTCTTTTTAGCTCATTACTCACACACACACTTTCTCTCTTGCTCTGTCTGTTTGTCGCACACATGACAGACAAGCAACGGTAATGCGACGCTGCGCATGCATTAATTACCATTCATTTAGCTTCTGCTGCATTTTTGGACGGATAAAAGGGGCGAGGGTCACTGTCACTATTTGACTCTCAATTGGCTTGAATTCATTTTCAATTTAAATTTGATTATTTTGGTATCTATGTATCTATACACAAATCCACACATACAAAAAACAACAAAAACAGGCAAGGAGTAAATGCCGCTGCCACCACCTAAAATCAGCTAGCAACAACAATTCATCGTTATTAGTACATCAGCATCTCAGCATTTAAATCAGGCAGCATTTTCTCTTTAAATAGAATTCAATTGCTGTCGCTGTTGATTTTTATTTTATACTTCATTTCCAATTTCAATTGAATTTCGTTGGCCAAATTGGATTTGCTCTTTTATGGATTTGCCCACACGTTTGTTTATAAGCTACCGTTGCGTTTGTTGATGTTGCTGTTATTGATGTGGTAGCTGCTGCAATGGAAATTCCTTGCTTTATTCTTCTTATTTTGGTTGTCCCGATTGATTTGTAAATCATATTTCGTTCATATTTAATTGAATGTTAACTATATATTTTTAACACTACTCACAAAAAAAAAACTAAAAAAAAAGAACCACGAGCGCGCACGTAGGGTGGTCGTTGCCGCTGAAACAACTAATGGTTGTTAACACCGCCGTATCTCGGCGTCCGCGTGCGACGCCAGCTTTTTTGCAACTGAAACCAAGTTCGAATTCGCGAGCAAGCGCTTTTCAATTAGATACACTTCAAGTGCGAAAGCTTATGTATATATGTCAAGCTTTTCATTGTGTGGCACGAAGTGTGAGCGGTAATCTGGCAACACTATGCAGAGTGTGTGCACCTCTTTTTGAATTAGTGCTTTCAGTGTGCGCTAATCCAGAAAGTCGATAAGTATTTCTATTTTCAGTATGCATTTATATGAATAAATAACCTTTATATTTACAATTATCATTTTTAAATTTAAATACAGAAATTTTAAATATTTACAAATTTTACCAGATACTTAACGAATTCTGGCAATCGGCCATATATGCATTGTTGCATTGAGTACAACAGTCGATATGAATGTGAAGCCGGTTAAATTGTATTATCGATTTATCGGCATTGGCTGTGAAAATTGTCATTTGGCACATTTAGCATTTTCATAATGTGGAAACTTCTTCTATTTACCATTTTGGCAATAAATCATTGCAATGCTGTGCTGGAGGCCGATGCCAATACTCTAGTGTTGCTGGACAACTTGGCAATCCGCGAGACACACTCAATTTTCTTCAAATCATTGCAAGGTAACCGGCACGCAACAAACACACACACACACATGAAGACCTCTGACGTGTACTCTTCCAAAAAAAAAAGGGGGAAAGAGTATATTGGATATTTTTCGTTGCTTGTATTTATTTATTATTATTGTTGATTAACGCACAGATCGCGGATTTAAACTGACGTACAAGCTGGCGGATGACTCGGGTCTATTGTTGTCACGTTACGGTGAATACCTCTTCAAGAATCTAATAATATTTGCGCCCAGTGTAGAGGAATTTGGCGGAGATATCAGCGTAGAGCGTCTGGCCCAATTCGTTGATGATGGCGGCAATGTACTGGTCGCTGGCAGTGAAAGATCCGGCGATGCACTCCGTGAATTCGCTTCCGAGTGCGGCTTCGAGCTGGACGAGGACAATGCAGCGGTGATTGATCATCTGCACTACGATGTCAGCGATGCCGGCATGCATACAAGCATATTGACATCCGCAAAGAATCTGATTAAGGCGGAGAGCGTTGTGGGCAAACACAATCGGCAAGCGGATGCTGCACCATTGCTCTATCGCGGCACAGGCATCATTGCTGACAAGGAGAATCCATTGGTGCTGCAGGTGCTGACGGCAGAGAACAGCGCATACAGCTACAACCCCGAGACGAATGTCAAGGATTATCCGCATGCCGTTGGCCGCAACACACTGCTAATTGCCGCCCTGCAGGCCCGTAATAATGCCCGTGTCGTTTTCTCCGGTTCGCTGCAGTTCTTCGCCGATGAGACATTCACGATGGCCGTGCAGTATGCCCAGAGCGGTGATTTCCATAAGGTGGCGGGTAATCGTGCCGTCGCCGAGTCCATCGGCCAGTGGGTATTCGGGGAGAGTGGCCGACTGCGTGTCTCGGCCGTCCATCACAATAAGGTGGGTGAACGTGATCCGCCAGAGCAGGCATACACCATCACCGATCCTGTTGTTTATACGATTGGCATCGAGGAGCTCGTCCAGGGCGAATGGCAGCCATTCAAGGCTGAAGATATACAATTGGAATTTGTGCGAATCGATCCGTTCGTGCGGACATTCCTCAAGCAGACGGCCGGCGGCAGTTACGAAGCTCGCTTCAAGATACCCGATGTCTATGGCGTCTATCAGTTCAAGGTGGACTACGATCGGGTCGGATTTACCCATTTGTACAATACGACCCAGGTGTCGGTGCGCCCGTTGGAGCACACGCAATATGAACGCTTCATACCTAGCGCATTCCCATATTATACCAGTGCCTTCTCCATGATGATCGGCGTCTTTGTGTTCTCGTTTGTCTTCCTGCACTTTAAGGACGAGACTACCGGCAAGTCGGCCGGCAAGGATGACAAGAAGTCCCAATAGACACCAATCCGGTATCCATATGAACAAAAAAAAACATGATTAGTGCTTCAGATTTCATATTTAAATATCACACAAAAGTAAATTCAATAAATATAAATTTATATGGGGTTTTCCAGCCAATTAATAATAATAATCATTTTTGGGTTACAATTCTACACTCAAGTTTATTTGTCTTAATGCAAAATAATAATTCAATTGAAAAAAATTGTTTTTAACTCAACTACTTGATCGGAGCAAGTTATCGATACTTGAGACCGATATTGAACGAAACCAACTTCTTAAGAGGGGAGTTGCCAGGAGCACAGCTGTTTTTTGATATAAGCACTTGTTCCGATAATTGATATTGATATCGATAGTTCGCACAATGATGATGAGCAACGCCAGCGCAGAAAGGTGCTGCTAGATCGAAATGCAACAACACACATACATGGGCAAATATGTGCGGAGAAACTCAATTTATTAACCGTAGCCGCAACAGGAACAGCAACACTAATGGAAATGTCCAACAGTGCAACAGCAACGCAAACACCATCAGCTGTGTCATCGCCACCAGTTTGGAGCTGTGACACGCACAGGCGCTCTCATTATCAACAACAGCAGCAACAACAACGTGAAAACAAACTGAAACAAGAACAAACGCTGTTGTCTACGCTGCTGTCGGAGCTGCGACAGGCAACAAACTATTGGTTCCAGTCGAAAAGCAATGACGGCTTCCAGCTGCTGGTGCAGACATGCCAACAGATCCTGCAGCACGGCCTGCGCCAACCAGCAGGCATTGGAATGCTGGTAAGTTGCACAAGAAGCACAAGTTGCAACGCCCCACAACTTATGAAAAACATGAAATAAGAGTTGCTTCCGCTTGTCTAAGATTAAATGCTCTTACAAACGTTGGACATGTGTACGACCATTTTTGTTAAATCCGATTTTTATTATTATACATATGTATATAGATACTTTGTGGGTACGGAGCACTCTCATTAAACATCAGAATGACTATAATTTGAATGTATTCAATCATTTTACAGCGTCTGATTGAAGACTTTGAGTTTCTGCGTCACGCGGAGGAGCAATCCGTGCCGTTACCATGTACCTCCACACAAAACGTGGCTACGATCAGAGTGCCGGACTTTCTGCGGCAATGGATTACGAGCTGTCTGCGCGGTCGTTGCCTGTCGCGTTGCATGCAATCTTTGGTGGCGGACAGGGAACTGCTCGATGGGTATTATCAGCGAGATGTGGCCTATTTGCATCACAGCGGCTATGCAGCGGCGCTCTTTGTCTGCCTGACGGCCATCGAGCTAGACCAGAGTAGCCTGCTCAGCCAGCTGGATCCGCTCAATATGCGTGGTCGCCATCGACGCACCAGTTCGCAGCCAAATTTTAGCATTGCGCACAGATTGCATGTCGTTCACGAGGAGGAACAGCTGCAGGATCAGCCGCAGGATCAGCCGCAGGATGTCCAGTTACCACAGCTAAATCGTCCTGCAGCATCGGCATCTCATTTACTGCGACGCATTAAGAGTTTACCCTGCCTCTATCAGGGTGAGTCGGGCAGCAGTGAGCTAATGCGACCGCGTTGCCAAACGCTCAGCAGTCGTCCGCTGACGATCTGCTCGCGTGGCGAGGTGGCGGCATTTAGCGGCTCCAGCATCAGTACGACCAGCAGCTACAGTCAGACGCCTCCATCGCCACCACGCCACATACAGCTGATAAACTGCGACGACATTAAGATCTGGACGGATGAAACGAGCCCAATGACAACGCCAGCTAAAAATCCAGAATCAACAACAGCAGCAGTTGCAGCAACAAAGCCGCACTGCACTAAGCGTGGCAGTCCATTCCATAGAGTGCTTGGCAATCTGTTTAGTTCGCCGCCCGTCTACACGAGCTGGTACCGCCTTGCTATTGGCCAGCAAGATGAGGCCAGCAGTGTGCTGGATAACTTTTTGCCGATAAACGGACGCAAGCTGGACAAGCGGCAGCATCAATCTCTATTCGAAGGCATCAGCATGCTGGACGACAGTTACTCTTGTCAGCCAGACGCGGGCAGCAGCAGCACACAGCTAGCAACAGCGCCGCTAGACATTGTGGCTAGCCAGTGTCATGGTCAAGGGAACAGTGCAAATTGCAGCACAACAACATCCTGCAGCTTGAGCAGCGATAGCCAGCACAGCAGTGCGGGAAATAAGATCGACAATCAGAGTTTTGCCGCATTTCTGCAAATGTCGCGTTATACGCACAACAACAATACCGAATTGGAAAAGGAGAACGCCCATTTTCGCATCTCGGAGGCATGCATTGCGGCCATCGAGCATGTGAAGTGGACACGACGCGGTGCTCAGCACAATGATAATGCAGCTAATGCTGCCAGAGAGGCAGACGCCCTGCTCATGCCCTATGTGGAGCAGCATAATGCGACCAGCGCTGGCAATAGCAACAACAACGGCAACAACCACAGCAACATCGGCAACAACAACAACAGCGCTGAGGCCGTCGGCCTGCAATTGATCTCACGGTTTAAGGATCAACAGCTTCCCAAATTGGGTGACCTGCGATGGTTGGTGTCCGAGCAGGATGCACCACAACAGTTGTTGCCCATGCCCAAGCCCGAGGCACAATATCATCAGCAACAGTTGTTGGCTAACGATGAGGCACAGGCGGGCCTGACACGCGGCACCAAAACCTGGGCACCACCGCGTCAACAGATCATCTTCACCGAGCATCCGGCGGAGAGGCGATCACATTTGTTGCAGCGACAACATTACCGCTGCGCCGGCTGTGGCATGCATGTGACGCGGCAGTATCAGCATCACTTTCGCTATTGCAACTATTTGGGAAAGTATCTGTGCACCGGCTGCCATCGGAATCAATTGTCGGCAATACCGGCGAAAATCCTGCAGACGTGGGACTTTCACAGCTATGCGGTTAGCTCGTTCGCATATCGCCTCATCGAACAGATGTACACATTTCCGCTCTTCCATGTGCCCGACCTGAATGCCCAGCTCTATGTCAAACAGAAGCACCTGGCGAGGGCGCGACGACGTCGCCAACAGTTGCGATATGTGCGCGATTTAATTGTCGCTTGTCGTTTTGCCACCAGGTGAGTGGATGATAGACTGCCTACTTCCTACTGCCTACTTCCTACTTATATTTTTAATTGGTTTTTTTTTTTATCAGAGAGCAGGCGTTCTTCGATGCGGTGCCGGCGCACATTACCAATGATCCGGACATTTGGTCCATGTGTGATTTTGTCGACGTGCAAAACAACAGCATGAGCCGCTCCATTGAGCAACTCATTGGACTCAGTGAACAGCATGTTTACAACTGTGTGGTAAGCCCCAAAATTTAATTGGACCCAATCAATTGGATCAATCTGTCAATCTATCCGTCTAAAAAATTTTTGCAGCTCTGCACGGGTCGCGCCTTTTCTTGTGAGCACTGCAAGAGTCGCCCACTCATCTATCCATGGCAGCGGAAGGTGCACCGTTGTGCCCACTGTGGCGCCTGTACCCACCACAATTGCTGGAAATCGAGCTCGGCTGGCATCTGTTTGCGTTGTCAACGGCTCCAGCATCGTAAGCAGCTGGCCAATTAGACGTCGATGAAAAGATCATCGATCAATTTCTATAACTGTATATATATATATATATATAAATATGTATGTAACTCTGTTAATCAAGTAACCAAATTTGTTAGCAAACGTACCTCAAGCGAATGACGACCGATTCATGTTGATTTTATAAATTATACAAATATATTTATTTTATTATATCGATTGACTTGTTTTCATTATCTTTAACTGGATTGGATTACAAGTTTGTAACAAACCTTATATATTTGCATTGCTTAAGTGGAGAATATTTTTTATAATCTATTTTTCTTATTAAAGGAAGATACCTAATACTCGTAGGTTATTCTAAGCTAACTAATTTAGCTTAACGTGATAAAAGAACAATTAAATTTTTGGACTGAAACAAAAATGACTTCAGTTTTTATGTATAATTATGTGCAACTGTTATCTAGCCCACTGTTAAATAAATCTTGCAATGCTTATTAGAAGAATTTGTAATGCTGTTGTTTAAAGTTTGAATAAAACCAAAGGAAAGTTAATCGAGTGCTATCGATAGTGTAGCAAGTTTCGATGATAACAATTTCGAAACTATTGCTATCACATCACAGTATTATTATTATCGATAGCTGTGTGTAGTATTTTGCAGTTCTTCTTTGACATAACAGCGTTTAGAAGTCTGCTCCATTTGGGTTGCAGTGCCATTTTGAGTAGAGCAGTTGATAGATTAAAGAAAAATTTTGCACCTTTCCTTAAATGAATCGAAAACGCAAATGCAGTGCCGAGTGAAATACGTCACAAGTGTTTTACAAATTATATGGACAGTTTAATTAAAATTCATGTTTCCAACTTTTTGTTTTTGCTAGCAAAAAGAAAAAGCGTCGTGCAGCATACATCGAACAGAACGCCATAAATAAAAGTGTAGGTTGGAAAGAAAAATACGAAGAAAATTTTGCATTTTTTTTCCTCTTGACGGTTGGCGCTTGCGTTCGCATCTGAGCCTAAAGCTGACTGCCTGCCAGCCAACCAGCCTGCGGCCAAGGCCTAAATATACCATATTTTTGACGTCGTTGAAGGTAAGCAAAATAAATAAAATTTATTGAATCCGTGTGTGGAGCAGAGCAGAGCGGAGTGGAGCTGAATTTTAAGTTGATGCCCGACCGATGAAAAAGACGGGTAAATGTATTCAATGCGTGCGTGCGTGTGAATATGTGTGTGTGCGTGTGTATGTGCTCTTTTTAAGGGTATGTGTGAGTGTGTGGGTTGGGACAAAGCGATGCGGCGCACTTCATTTAGAGTGAATAATCTCAACATATGTACATAATGTATGTAGTTGCATAAAACCAAGTGTAAAAGTGCAAAACGAAAAGTAATATATATATATATATATATAATACATATGTATATGTCTATATATATATGTATGTATGTATGTATGTATGCATGCATGCATGCATGTATGAACATACACTGATGTGTTCACATTTAAAAAATTGCAAGCTTGTGACTAACACACACGCACATATCACATATGTACATATTTACATCCATTTAAATATGTGCACATGCACATATGTGCGTGTACGTGTGTGCGTGTGTGTTTGTGTTTCTGTTCTGTATGTTTATTTATCGATGTTTCTCCTCCTGTTACCCATTTTCCACCCAGGCGGCTGCTGCAACATCAAGCAAAACGTAATCGAAATAGAAATCGAATGTCAATACGATAACATAAAATAAAAATTAATATATATATATATGCATATATATATATATTTATATTTATATATATGTATATAGAAAAATTGACATATAATCGAAAGCACTTCGGAAGGAAAAATTAATAGAAACGGCGGCGGCATTTGTGGTAGCCGATTAACACCAAAATTCTAGTTCCGAATACGATGGACATTGATACAGATCAGTCTATCGAAGCAATGGACACCCAAGATACCCAAGAGGTCGAAATAATTACAAGTGACCTACAGCAACAACAACAACAGAATCAACAACAGACAAACTCGCCGCCACAATTGCCGAAATTTAAAAATCTAATACATCCACAGCTGCAACAACAACCACAACAACAGCAGCAGCAGCAACAACAACAGCAGCAGCAGCAGCAACAACAGCAGCAGCTACCCAGTGAGAACGGCAACGTGCCACCACAGCAATTATTGGCGGAGAGCAGCTCGGCATCGTTCGGGAACGAGCAGGAGATACCAATGGACGAGGACGCAAAGGAGGATCAATTCCGATCGGAGACAACATTCTCCTATACCGTGGAGAATGTTGGCCAGATCAAGCAACAGCATTTGTCGCAGCCGGTCTATGTCCGTATGCTGCCATGGAAGATAATGGTTATACCGAATGATCGGGCATTGGGATTCTTTCTGCAATGCAATGGCGAGAATGATTCGCCCACCTGGTCGTGCAATGCGATTGCCGAGCTGCGACTCAAATGTCACAAGGCCGATTCGCCTCCATTTACACGGGCACGCATCAAGCATTTCTTCTACTCGAAGGAGAACGATTATGGCTATTCGAATTTTATAACATGGCAGGAGCTGCAGGATCCTGATAAATACTATGTGCACAATGGGAGCATTACGCTCGAGGTTCATGTAATAGCCGATGCTCCGCACGGCGTATTGTGGGACTCCAAGAAGCATACCGGCTATGTTGGCCTCAAAAATCAGGGCGCCACCTGTTATATGAACTCGCTGCTGCAGACGCTCTATTTTACGAACTCGTTGCGCTTGAGTGTCTATCGCATACCGACCGAGGCGGATGATAGCACCAAATCGGTTGGTTTATCGCTGCAGCGTGTCTTCCATGAGCTGCAGTTCGCCGATCGTCCCGTCGGCACCAAGAAGCTAACGAAATCGTTCGGTTGGGAGACGCTCGATTCTTTTATGCAGCACGATGTACAAGAATTTTTACGTGTACTGCTCGACAAGCTCGAGTCGAAGATGAAGGGCACATGCCTCGAGGGCACCATTCCTGGCCTGTTCGAGGGCAAAATGTCATCGTACATTAAATGCAAGAATGTCGACTATAATAGCACACGCTACGAGACCTTCTACGACATTCAGCTAAATATCAAAGACAAGAAAAATATCTACGACTCGTTTCAGGACTATGTTGCATCCGAGACGCTTGAGGGTGACAACAAATACGATGCCGGTGTCCACGGTCTTCAGGCAAGTGAATCCCATCAACCCCCAAAACTATATTTGTGATGGGAATTTGACTGTTAATATTAGTATGCATTAAACAGCGTCATCCATGCATCGTAAATTGATTCATCAGTCATATTTATTTTAAACTCATTATTTTTATAAATATTGTGAAATGTTTATTGATTTTAATTTATATTTTGTTGTTGCATGTGCTGCGTGCAGGAGGCAAGCAAGGGCGTCATATTCACATCATTCCCGCCGGTGCTGCATTTGCACTTGATGCGTTTCCAATACGATCCAATAACGGATTGCTCGATCAAGTATAACGATCGCTTCGAGTTCTATGAGCAAATCAATCTGGACCGTTATCTGGCAGAACGTGAGAAGACACCGGCCGATTATGTGCTGCACGCCGTATTGGTGCATTCGGGCGACAATCACGGCGGACACTATGTCGTCTTCATCAATCCAAAAGCCGATGGACGTTGGTATAAGTTCGATGATGATGTCGTCTCCAGTTGCCGCAAACAGGAGGCAATCGAACAGAACTATGGCGGCATGGATGATGAAATCTCGTTTCATGCCAAGTGCAGCAATGCCTATATGCTCGTCTATATACGGCAATCGGAGTTGGATCGTGTACTCGAAGATATACCCGAGAGTGAGATATCCAGTGATCTGGTTGAGCGTCTCGATTTGGAGAAACGCATTGAGATGGCACGTCGCAAGGAGCGCAGTGAGGCGAATCTTTATGTGCCCATACACGTTATACTCGAGGAGTACTTTGAGGCACAGCAGAAGCGCCGTCTCTTCGATGTGGAGAAGACGCACCAGCGCCCGTTCAAGCTAAAGCAAAACCAAACCGTTAACGAGATGGTCGAGATGTTTGTCAAGGCATTTGGGGTGCCACGGGATCGTATGCGCATGTGGAACATGTGCACCGCCCAAACCCAAAAGTTCCTGTACTTTGACTTCGAGGCGGAGGGGGCGCGCACCATCGAACAGATACCCACATCGCAGAAGCCCTGGGTCATATTCCTTGAGCTGGCGCCGCCCGATAGCACTGGGCCTCTGTTGCCGTTCAATCCCAAAACCGATGTGCTGCTCTTCCTCAAGTATTATGATGCGCCCAACAAGCGTCTCAATTACATTGGCTGCACACAGCAGCCATTAAATCGCCGCCTCTGCGAACTGGTCCCCGAAATCAATCGGAAGCTCGGCGTTGAACTGGACACCGAATTGACCGTGTTCGATGAATATGCCGATAAGAAAATACCCAACATCAATGAGCCAATCGAGAGTGTCCTCTATATGCATCAGGATCATTTGCAGGGGCCCATTTTAATATTTGAGCGCGAGAATGTTGATGTCAAATTGGATTTGCCAACCGTTGAGGATTACTTTTTGGATTTGGTCTATCGCATCGAGATCATCTTCAGCGACAAATGCAATCCCAACGAGCCAGATTTCACACTGGAGCTATCTAATCGCTACAATTACGACCAGCTAACGAATGCGGTAGCCGAGCGCCTAAATACGGATCCACAAAAGCTTCAGTTCTTCATGTGCATCAGCAACTTTAAGGAAACCGCCGGCAATGCAGTGCCCTACACTTACAAGGTGAGTATAAACAGAGTCGTCTATATAGATATATATTTATATTCACAAATTATTGCAGGGGAACATCAAGGATCTGCTGTCATATACAAAGCAGAGCATGCCGAAGCGTATTTTCTATCAGAGACTGTCGCTCAGCATTCACGAACTGGATAACAAAAAGTTGTTCAAATGCATTTGGGTATCGAATGATTTGAAGGAGGAAAAGGAGCTGGTCCTTTATCCGAATAAGAATGGCACAGTTAAGGGACTGTTGGATGAGGCGGCCAAATCGATAACGTTTGCCGAGAATAGCCGCAAAAAGTTGCGTCTGATGAAGGTTGGCAATCATAAGATTGTTGCCATTTGCAAGGATGATATACCATTGGATACGCTAATCAAGGCAAACGAATCGATAACAACCGCCCAGGGCACACAGAAAATCTATCGGATCGAGGAGATACTTAATGAGGAGACACAGCTGGCGGAGAATGAGCTACTCATACCGGTGGCCCATTACAGCAAGGATCTCTACAATTCGTTCGGTGTGCCATTTCTTATAAAGGCGCGCCACACCGAACCTTACGGTGCTCTCAAGCAGCGCATACAGAAGCGCCTTAATGTACCCGACAAGGAGTGGGAGAATTATAAGTTTGCTGTCATCGCCAATGGTCACACAAACGATGTCAATGATAATTCACCGATCGATCTGGAGGTGTATCGCACATGGACGGGCGGACAAATGCCGTTCTTTGGGCTCGATCACATTAACAAGTCCCGCAAGCGGAGTTCACTCAACTTTTCCGAGAAGGCAATCAAAATCTACAACTAAATTATCAATCAACAATAACAACAACAATAGCCAACAATATAACTACTACTACAAGAAATACTGGAATATTCAGCGTGATATTGTGTATGGGTCAGAGTCAGATTAGTGTATGTGTGTGTGTGTATGTATCGACGAAACGGAACCCATCTCTATCTATATCTATATCTGTATCTCTCTTCCTATATATATATACATATTAATTTATATATATATATATATACATATTAATTTATATATATATATATATTTAACCATCGAGCGATGGCGTGACACGAAGAGGCGAGGCAAAACCTTCCAGAACGAAGAGGACAACAACAACAAAAAATAAAAAAAATTACCACAACCACTTCCAACAGCAGCACTTCGCGAAATAACTGAAAAATCAGTAATGAAAAGCAAAAACAAATAATTGTATTTTTAAATTTGTTGTGGCATCTACCTTAGGCAAAGAAAAAAAAACCGTCAACATCTCAGTTAAAACTATATTTTATGGCATACGCGAACATTTTTGCATTACATATATTTTTACTTTTTCTTTTTTGCTTTAATTTTAATAATATTGATGTGTTGAAATTATGGAATCAAATATAAATTAAACTTATAGTTAGTTAGCTGCTTAGGGCATAACTCTTCCACTGGTCACCACTCCCCACTCCTTGAACAACATCGCTCAGAAAGGAAAAACTTAAAAGTTCTATACACACACACACACGCAAACACACTCGCAAAATGCAAAACACCTGCTGTGTGCTGCCCCTCGTCACCCCTCTTCCAAATCATTGTCGACAGAGTGGGCGGTTGTTTGGGTGGCGGCGATGCCTACGTCAACGTCAGAGTCGAGTCGAAGTTGTGTTCTCTACATACACACAAATATACAATATTAAAAATAATGCTATATAAACAAGCGCATACATATTGATTTCAACTGATTTCAATTTGGGCTTTAGCTGTTACATTTGTGTGTGTGTGCGCGTTTCTTTTTTTTTTTTTAATATATATATATATAATTTTAATGCTATTCTAAATATGTTAATCTTATCTCTGAAAGTCTGCTTACTGTAAATACGCATATGTCCGCGACACGAGTTGATAAAACGGGAGGGGGTAAATGGGTAAAACAAAATTAAATAATAAACAAAAATTTATAAAGAAAAAGCACCAGTCATGTAACACAGGCGGACACTCAAAAATCCAAATACCGCCCTTAGTGAAAAATCCACGAAGGATGTGGAGGAGGGGTTTATTTTTGGACATTTGTTTGCAGTTGACACCATGTAGAAAGAGAGGAAAGAATACGGAGCGAAGAGTTGAGAGAGATACTTCAAATATATATACATATATTTATTTATAAATATATATATATAAATATTTATATGTATACTTAGTTGTATAATGATACATATATACTACCTACATGTAACGAAAACAAAACAAAACAATCATTGATAAAAACACAACAAAGAAAAAAAAAAGAAAAAAAATATGTTTAATTAAAAAAAAAACAAAAGATTTGTTTCAAACAACAATTATTTGTGATTTTAATACATGAAATGATAAAGATAATGCTAATGATAACATTTATGCAAATGACTAGAAAGCCCTACTTATAATAAATAATAATATTAACCTTTAAATACGATAATGCAAAAAAAAAGAAGAACGAAGCAATTAATTAAACAGTTAATGCTTTTACTTTGTTAACTATAGCAATAAAAGGATGAAAAAAATCAACAAATGTTTAGTTTGAAGAAAGAAAGAAAAAAAAACAGGAAATATTTTAACACCTTACAATACATACAGCTAAATGCTATTAATATTTATGCAGAAGATAATTACAATTGTTTATGTGTAAAAACAAAACAAAAATGAGCAAATATAATACCAACAATTAATGCAGTGTTTTGCGATTGATTACTTAAGAACTTACAGCAGGTATCCCAAAAAGTTGATCAGACCTGTAGATATAAATATATATGTTTATATATATATATATATATATATATATATATGACCTATTGTATATGTTATAAGATATGTATAATGCAAAGAAAAATTCAAGTCACTTTTGCTTCCTTGTTTTCGAGATTGCAAACAACCGTAGAAGCTGGGAACAGGCTTTAAGATTGTAGAACATAAAATGCTTAATTCTACTTATATATATGTATGTGTATATATATACTCCGCGAAATTCGATTAAAGGTACTCGTGTTTATGGTGTTAAAAACTATACCAAGCCTAACAGGACCTTGATCACACATTTTATAACGATGCTTCTTATATACCGTTATGATGCATTGGAATCAATGTTCCGTACGTTTTTTCCAAGGTTTTTGCATATTTCGGTTTTTTGAGCTAGTTTGGATGCGAAATTCGATGAAAGACAGTCACTTTGTAGCCTTCGGAAAGGGAAGAATACATTTTTTTGGAATATTTTATAGGTACAAATTATTTAGTTGCATTCAGAAATTTGGAACGGGAAAGGAAAACACACTAACCTGAGGAGATAGCTAAGATCCTTGCTTACAAGGAAACTGGATTGAGCAACAGCAAAATATCAATTAAGTTAAGTCGATCGGCATCAAAATATCAATTAAGTTAAGTCGATCGGCATCAGCAATTAATAACATGTTAAAATTAAAAGAAAACTACAACAAAGAATGCTAAAAAAAAAAAACCAACATCGAAAAATTATCACTCAGGCAAAAATCTAAAATTTTACGGGCTGGGCATCTAAAATTCTATTTGATTCAAGGTTACAAATATCGAAGCATCATGTTCAACAAATTTAATCAGGTAGTAATCGATTGGTTTGGAAGAAAATGATGTGAAAGCCAGCCAGTATTAACGAAGACACGCGCTGTGCCAAGAACACAAATCCTGGATCCAGGAGTAGCAAAATGATACATTTTCTGATGTATTCGATGGTCCAAACGGTTTGAAGTATTACTGGCATGATTTAAAGAGATTTTTCCATTCTCGAAGCTGTGGCGGAGTCTGGACTGCATTCAGTCATCACAACAGGACCCTGATTTGTAAAACTTCAGGCCTTATGAGCTCGAAGGCTTATATAAACTTGTCGAACGAAGTTTTTTTTAACTTTATAGAGTATCAACTAGATCCAAATGCCTTATTTAACCAGGATAATGCTCCAACACAAGCGCCGTGGGCCTGTCGCGAGATAATGATTTTAAGCTTTTAGAGTGGCCAGCAAGATCACTCGGCCTGAATTCCATAAAGTACATATGGAGACAACGAAAGTTTGAGACAGTTGAGCAGCTGCGAAGGCTGTCGTTAAGGAATAGTCCAAAATCCCACTATATGAGTTCTAATAATCGATGTCAAATCAAATTGTTTAGTTATAAACAAATCTGGAGGCTGAACACATTATTAATTTGTTATTTTCATGTAATTTCTACATGTTATACTAATTTTATTAGCTCGCACCTTAACCTCACTTTCAAGTAAAAAAAAAATTAATTAAAAATGTTATGTTAATGTTATAAAATTACTTGGATTTTTATTTGACGTGCATTTAAAGCAGCTAGTAGAACAAAAACCAATTTTTTAAATTTTATAAGGAAAAATCAAGTGCCTTTAATCGAATCTCGCGGATCACCTTATTTGAACCAGTGTCTAGCAAAAATGTTAATTGCCTGCCATAAACTAATTATACATTATTTTTTCATAAATTCCAAAAACCGATGACAGGTATATTAACCACCAAAATGAATATATGACCCCAATAAAGTGGGGTTTCACCACCTGCTCGGTCGGGTTATGTAAAAAGCACCTCAATTTATGATCAAAACACAATGTAACCACCTGGGTGCTAAAAAATCCGGATTATTTACGTCTGGTTTAATTTTATCGGTATAAATAGGCCAATCCTTTGTAGTCAGTTTAGTTATATCCTGCATCGCGGGCGCAACCAGCCAACAAGGACTATGGGCACGCGGACTACTATTGAACAACGGAAACTCACCCTGTAACACTCCAAAATCGGATATTCACATCGCCAAATAGCTGAAATGGTCAATCTGAGCAAGTCACCTGTACGCAACATCATTTGGCGCTTCGTCGACAGTGTGGCACCAAACAAGATTTTCACTGGGCAGGAAGAGCGGAGGATCATCAGGAAAATAAGGGAAAATTCTAAGCTATCAGCTCCAAAACTGACTCAACTGGTGCAGGATGAAATGGAGAAAGTGCAGTGTGGAAAGTGTGCACCAGGTTCTCCGCAACCATGACTTCAACGCCCGAGTACCACGGAAGAAGCCCTTTATAATTTACTCCAAAGTCACGAGAAGCTAGGAATCCGATGTACTTTCCGGTTCTACCAGGACAACGACCCCAAGCATAAGTCCGGAATAGTACAGTCCTGGCTTATCTGGAACTGCCCCCACATGATAATTCCACCGGCCCCGTCTCCAGATTTAAATGTTATTGAAAATTTGTGGGCTCTGCTGGAAAATAACATCCGCAATCACAGCATATCCTGCAAGCAGGATCTCAAAAATGCTCTGTTGGATGAGTGGAGCAAGATTAGTCCAGAAACTACCCGGAAGCTAGTATCTTCCATGAATAATAGGTTGAGGGAAGTTGTTAAGGCTAAAGGATATCATACTAAGTATTAACATCCTTATTTGAGGTTTAATACGTCGAATATGTTACTTTTTAAAGACTGGTCCAAATAAGCTTTGACATGTATTTTGGATATATTTTCAGTTTTTAAGTAACTTTAATTATTTCATTAATATTTTAATAAAAACTAAAGTTTCTTTTTCGAACGTGATATAACATGAAACAAATTGGCATTTAAACATTTTGAGTTTGTATACACCGTATATGTATATGTACATATACATATATCACAAACAAAGAGTACCAAGTGGAATTAAAAGCTGGATCGTCATTTATTTTACAATAGACACTAGGGATATCTTAGAAAAACTCCGGCTGTCAGTTGATCGGATGCGTCTCTTCGCTGGCCCCATCATCCTCATTTATCATTTTGTCCGCTTCGGCGGTGATGGGATGCGTTTCCGATTGATCGAAGCACAGGGCAAATATGCCCGAACATGGTTCCGTTGTCGCAGCCAGCGAGAGAAGATGATTCTTGTGATTGGTTAGAGTGCAAACGCTCTTGCCGACAGCCTGATTCCATAGTGTGGCGTTAGACGGCTATTACATATTTTCAACTTTTGATGCATAATTAATATATGTCAAATGGGCTTCATAATGTCCTTGGATAATAATTAGCGAAGATATAACAGTTTGAATTTAAAATTAAAAAAAAAAAACAAAACTTACGTGAGTTTGAAAAACTATGGTTCCTTTAACCTGGAAGAGGATGTTGTCCCCCGAAAATAAGCTGCACATTTGAAATTTGTCTAACTTTGGTTATAATTTTATTCATTAACTTAACTTGTTCTGCTTTCGTCCTTTTTTGTTGTTTGTGTTTTACTTTAACTTTTACAATTTGTTGCTGTTGCCGCTGCTGCAGCAACAGGTACGTTTTTGTTTAAACATAGCTTGAGAAATTATTTGTAATATGTATGTATTATATAATTATATATATATAAATGTAAACATATATACTATCTGTATATATATATATAGATATATGAATACACATATATATAAATAAATGTGTAGAAGTATATATTAAATATGTAGCATAATTTATGTAGCATAGCAATAAAAAAAAGTTGGCTCTCAAAAAAAAAATATGGTGAACAAAAATGTTTCTTATTACATTAAAATAATAAAAAAAACGACGACAACGGCGGTTCCTTAACTTGTGTGTGTGTGTGTGTTTGTGTTGGGTGTGTGTATTTAGTGGGTTGATACAAGGGGGAGCTGATCTACATGCATCCTTAACCCCGTTTGCCGCTGTGCCGTTCCTCCCGTAACCGCTGCGTACCCGCTCACTGTGGCTTCTGGTTCTTTGGTGCTTGCTGCTGCTGTTGCTGCTGCTGTTGTTGTTGTTGTTGCTGCTGTTGCTGCGTCTCGTAGCGCTGACGCAACGCTGTCAGTGCGCTCAGCAATCGACTGTTGGCAGCGTCTAGCGCCGCAATCTGCTGTCCCTGCTCCTCGATGACGCGCTGCTTGTGCGACAGCGCCAGTGACATTTTGAGCTGCTCGCGCCGCAGCTCCTCCTCCATGGTGATGAGTCTGCAAAATGTTTGTCTAATATTAGTTATGGCTGGTTGCGAGTCTAAGCGAGACAGCAATATAGATATAGAGATAAAGATAAAGATAGAGATAGAGAGAGAGAGAGAGAGAAGTCCAACACACTCACTCACCTGTCGATAATGCTGCGCATTGTGGACTCGGACTGCATGCTCAGATTGTTAACTCCATTGCCGTTAGCGCCACCTGGTCGCTGCAATGCAAACAGCTCATCGCTCGAATCACGCAGCTCGGCCTCGTCGCGATCGAGCGTGTGTCGCAGCGTGTCGAGCGTCTCCTGTAGCAGCTGAATCTCGCCATTCTGATCATACCCCTTGCCCATGCCCAGGCCCAGGCTCATGCCCAGACCCGATGACTCAGAGGCGCCAGCACCACCACCACCACCACCACCACCACTACTGCGTAGCTGTCGACGGCGTTTGCCCTCCTGCAGTTGTGTGCAATGACCTGGCCAAAAGAGAGAGAGAGAGAGAATAAGATAATCCGCGTCAAATAAATCAATCCAAATGGGTTTTAAGTAAATTTACAGAAATGTTTAACGCAGCCTTGCCTCAATAAAAACAAGAGCCAACCAAAATTGATATCAGTCCCCTGCATTCTGGATTTGTTCTTCTTCTGTTTGGTTTCCAGTTGCTGTTCCAAAGGAACTTTACTAGACATTCTACCAGCTAAATTAGCACTCACAAATCACCGTCGAGCTCTTCTCACGACTGGAAGAGGATCATCACTTTTAGCCAATAAAAACAATGCATTTTTCTCAATTTTCCCCTTGAGCTCTTCTATACTTAGCACTGTTGTGATATCCTCGGCCCATTTAGCTAAGTTAAATCTTCATTCATCTTCATGAACAAAATCACATCTTACATTTTGCAAACCAAGTCAATATTGCAATTAAAGTTTGCTTCACATTCATGTTGCAGTTTTAACAATTTATCTCTATGGGGAATGCTGATAACTCTTAAGCGTTGCAGCTGTTGCACAGAATGTGACTTACCTTCCGTATCGGTGCTGCTGTCGGAGAGCGTTCGCGCCGAGTCGAGGCTGAGCCTGCGCTGTGCCACCGCTGTCGAGGATGTGGCTGCGCTGCTTCCGCCACCGCCAGTGCTGCTGGCATATTGCTTATGATCCTGCATATGCTGCTGCTGCTGCTGCTGATGCTGCTGCTGTTGATGATGCTGCTGCTGCTGTTGGTGGTGATGTGTATGTGGATGCAACTGTTGTTGCTGCTGCTGCTGCTGCTGTTGATGATGGTGCGACGTGGACATGGCATAGGCAACACCAATGCCGCCCGAGCTGCCATAGACATCCTCACGCTTTATGGGTCCAGGTCCATTGAGGCGACCGTAGGCGTGCGTGGGTTTGCTTGAATTCGAATTGGAGGAGCTGCTGCCGCCGCTGAGCGAGCGTTGCGCCTCCAATTTGTTAGAGACCGTGGCGCCGGCAGCCGCTGCCGCTGCATAGCTATAATAATTATCAGCCGAGAGCTGCTCATCCGAGGAGCTGGGCGTTAGGGTGGCCGCATCCAAGGTGCCGCCATTGTTAAGGAAGGCAGCGCGTGCAGCAACCAGACCGGCGCCCAATGGCTTCACCTGACGCCCACCAAATACCTGTTGGGGCGTAGCATTGCCACGACTCGACGACGCCGATGAGGATCCAACGATGACACCGTTGTTGCCATTGCCACTGTTGCTCTGCAACTGATACGAGGGATTCTTAAAGGCAAGCGGCGCGCTAAGCTTAAGCGATGATTGTTGCTGTTGCTGCTGCTGCTGCTGCTGTTGCTGTTGCTGGTGGAGTTGAGTCTCAACGGGACTGGAGGATTGTGCAGGCGAGGGATTGGTTGAGATGCTCTGATAGCCAGAACTGCAGTGGCTGCTCTTTGCCGACAGCTGCTGCTTGCTGCTGCTGTGGTTGTGATTGTGGTTGTGGAGATGCGCATTGGGCGGCGGTGGTTCAACAATCACCTCCTGCTCCTCGGCATATTTGAAGAGATCATCGAGATCCTCGAGGTTCTTGGGCATATTCGAGTTGGGATTGAGCAGTGCACGCGGATAATTGCTAGAGTGATCTGGTATGCCCAGATTTAGGTTCAGATTGTGATGATTGATGCGTGCAGCACGTGGTGCTGCAACACAGCCACCATTACCGCTAACACCGCTAGCTGCAGACGCCTTCAGCATAGGTGTTGGAGATTTGCGCACAAAGGCGCTGCTGGTGTCCAATCCAGAGATTTGAATGAACTCGCCGTGCACGTCGTCAAAGACAACACTATTGTTGCAATGTTGATTGTTGTTATTGGTGCTGCTGTTGCTGTTGCTGTTGTTATTGTTGCGTGGCAAGGTGCGCGCCCGAGATCCGCTGGTGGAACTATCATAATCATTGCCATTGCCATTACCATTGACCACATATTGATAACCACCACCACTCTGGCCCAATCGATCGATGCGCTCCATGGTGCTAGAGGCGCTTGTTTGCGGCGCCGGCGGACAGTGTTGCTGCTGCTGTTGATGTTGTTGTGGAATCAACAGATTACTGCTGCTGCCATTCAGTGACGAGGATGCCATCGAGCTTTGCGATTGTGCATGCTGCAGCACTGGTGAACTCATGTAGACACCACCACCACCACCACCAACACCAGCGCCCGCAATTGAACTCTGTGAATTGGAAAGCAGTTGCAACTGTTGCTGCTGCTGCTGCTGTTGTTGCTGTTGCTGTTGCAGTCGCACATTCACTGTGGGATCATTATAGCGAAAAATGTTCTTCTCAAGTGCGCTGGGCGTGAGCACGCCACGCATAATGCCACGCTCCGCGGGCAGCGGTTTACTGACCACAGCATGTTGAGGTTGAGCCAACTGTGCTGATTGCTGCTGCTGTTGGGGCTGCTGCTGTGACTGCAACTGCAACTGTTGCGGCTGCTGCTGCTGCGACTGTTGTTGCTGCTGCTGCTGCTGCTGGTGCTGCAACAAGGAGCTGCTGGATGTGCTGGGCGCCAAGCCAACACCCATTTCGGGCTGGCGATTCTCCTGATTCTCTTGCGTGGATGACATAACCGTGGGCAGATAGCCCGATGCCAAAGCATGTCCCCCATTTAGCTCCTTGGCACGACTAATGTCGTCCAGGATGTGCTGCAGTGGATCGAGTTCGTGTTGACGCGCCTCCGGCAACTTGGCCAGACTCTCACTGAGCAGGCTGTGCAGGATGGACAACTGTTTGCCCTGATCGATGTAGCCCGCCCAATCCAGTATGGAGTCGGGCGTAGCGTGCTCGGGCCGTGTGGAAATGTACTCGAGGAACTGCTGCATGCGTCCGGCCTCCTGTTCGAGAAAATCATTGAGAAACTCCATGAAGTTCTCCTTGCCCTGGAACCGTGTGAAATTCGCCAAGGTCTGCAGCGTTTTGGCGACGAGCGTTAGATTGCGTGTGGCACGCGCCGACGGCAGCTCGCTGGTGATGTTGAACAGCGATGGCGACAGTATCGCCGGGCATAGGAAGCGCAAAAATATGCTGGCCGAGATCAGATTATCGGCCATATCTTGGCGGCCCAGCTGCTGCAATCGCTCCCGGAACGTTGCAAAGCAGGCGCGCAACTGTGGCGGAAAATGCTTATGCGACTCATAGATACACTGCCAGGCACTGCGAACAGCGCCACGCAACGCCGCCTGCTGACGCTGCAGCGAGCCGGCCGAGGAGCCCGTCGTCTTGGTGGGATCCACTTCACAGTCGCGCTCCGATTGGATCAGCTCGTTGATGGGCGCCGATAGTGTGTCCTGCAGATACTGCTCCCCGGTGAGTTTGAGGAATGCCTCCATGCTCTTGGTGGCCAGCGAATTGCCACGAAATGTTAAACGCTGATCGCCCACGCGTAGCAGATCAAGTGCCACAACATCGGTGAGGAAGGCGCCGGCCAGTCCCTGTGCATGCATAAGCAGAACCAGCGCCTGGCCAATATCCTCTTTGGCCTTAACACCAATCACCGGCTCCAGAGTTTCGCAGACGCGTTTGTAGTTCTCCTTGAGGTAGGCCAGGAAATTGGCATAGACATTGATGGGCAGAATGTCGGTGCTCTGGAAGCGGCACTTAATTCGCAAAGTTGGCAACAGCTCACGCTCCTTATCCTTATTGCTGAGACCGGTACGACCCAGACTATCGCCGGCCTTGTCGCTCAATATGGGATACCAGTCCTCGCAGATTAGACGTGAGGTCACCTCGTGCACTGGTATCTTCACCGAGCCAACAAATTGGTATTTGTCTCGCTTCTTCTTCTTGTCGATCTCACGGAAAACGTTGACGGTGATCACATTGATCTCGGGTATATCCGGAAAGTCAAAGTACTCGCCCCAGAACAACAGTTCCGTCTGTAGCTTCACGCTCGTCCTGCCGTACAGTGTCTTGTCCAGCTGCAGCTCACAAAAGTATTTCTTTTTTGCTGGCAGATTCTTTGCCTCGTACACCCACAGCTTGAGCGAGTTGTCGGTGCGACGAGTGTGCTCCGCATTCGGTGCTATCGACTTGCGCAGCGAGTAGATCCATAGGTCTCGCTCCTGTCGCGATCCACACGAATAGTAACGTTCGCCGCGCGGCCCGCCGCGCACCTGAAAACAATGCCGGCGACCCAATACTGATTGGTGTACGGGCGCCACGCCCACAGCGCCGCTGCATGACAAATCTGTGGGGGGGAGAAGCGAGAAACAAGTTGAATGAGGAGCAAGTGAATAAACCGAATACCGCCGAGAGCCATTCAATTCGAAATATCAAATAATTTAAAATTGCTAACGAATTAACGTATTTCTGTTCAGCTAACTCGTTACCTTATTGAAGATGTTTAAACGGATAACGAGAACATTTTATAATCACCGAATATGCAGCATTAGCAGCAATGAATTAAATGGTAAAGCGAAAGTTGAGAAAGCAAAAATTCGATAATAAAATAAATAAAAAAAAATAAAAAACCAGCAACAAATTGATGCTCTACTTGAATGAGTCCGTCCAACGGCAAATCGAATAATTGGCTTTAAGCTAAAACTGAACCACAGACAAATCTTAAATGGCCAACAAGCAGCTGTTGCCGTTGCTGTTGCTGTTGCCATATGAACTACGTACTACCATGTACTATGTAATACTCACCGATGGTGGACATGACCGCATGACTGGAGAGTAGACTCTCGTGAGAGCGCGAGCCGCGCAGACCGCCCGATCCGCGCTTGGTGCGCTCCAATTTGGTCACTGACTTGGTGCGTTTAAGGGGATTCGATCTGTTCGAAAATGTGACAAGATAATGGGATTCAGTCGTACAGCTAACTGGTTTCAAATCAGCTAAAACTCCACTTACTAACTAACTAAAATACATACCTTTTGGAAAAGAAATTGGTGAAGCGGGAGGCTGCATTGTGCTCCTGCTGATGCTGTTTGCTGCCCAGAATGGGCGTTGTGGGCGCCGAGCCCCGACGACAGGCCTTCTCATATGAAGTATCTGTAAGTGAGAGAATGAAACGAATGAAATTAATTATACCTAAAGTTCGATCAACTGACCAAATTAATAATGATGATGATTACAACTCATAAGGAGTAGTATTAAGTATTAATTGCTTTCAATAGATACAATCAGTGATTCGATTCCGATTCCGATTCCGATTCCATATTATTCTATCTTATAAATTATAAGCAGACTTATTTTCTTCATGTAAATCGATCAATTTATATAATCGATAATTGGCTATCGATGCGACCATGAAAGTTATGCCAAATTCACAGTTACAAACGAATCGTGCACATATTAATTTTGATTCGCTTTGGTTAATTATCTATATGAGTGTGTTTTGTGCATTCCCGATTAAATCATCGGCATTTTTAAAACTTGTCTCTAAACCAGTCTCTAAATCGTGTTTATCATTTTACTTGCATAGAATAAAGATGACGTTTCTTTGTTTTCTTCTTGTCGATTTTTTCCTTGTTTTTCTTCTTCCTCTTTCTCTCTTTTGTTTTATATTCTGTTTTACTGTTTGCAATTGTCGGTGTGAGTTGGAAAAAAAAAGAGAAGGAATTAAAACCGTTTGGAGCGGGGCTCAGGGATTAAGGGTATTATGGGCATATTTAGCCTAGGCTGCTGAGCAATTGGCTTGCAGGAATTTCGTTTGTGGTTATTTCAATTTGAGCCAAAGATAAACGAGACATGGCGAGGGGGAAGTTAATACAGAGAGAGAGACGGAGAGAGACGGAGAGAGAGAGAGAGAGAGAGGAAGAAGTAAAAAATGCAAAGGCCGAATAAGACCCGCATAAGATCAACCGGTTTCGGCTTGGCTGGTCGACTTGGATTCCACACTTCGCAACACACACACACACACAGACACACAACAAAAGGAAAGGAGCTCAAGTCATAGCAGCTGCTGCTGCACATCACCACCTGCCCCGGTTGTTGTTGCCACGCCCCCTAGCAGCAGCAGCAGAAGCCGCAGCCGCAGCCGTAAAGAGAGAAGGAGAAGACTTGCAGGTACTCGTCGTTGATTCATGATTCATCAAACTGCCCCGAAAAAGGTGAACGAGGCCTCTTCATCATCATCAGCATCATCATCATCAGCTTCATCATCTTCATTTACATGGTCTCGACGATTGACTGACTGACTGTTGCTGGCAAACTGGTTTCTACACACACACAATCTTCTTCTTCTTGTGGTTGCTTGTGGACGCCCTCACAATAACAACAAACAACAAACAACAACGACAACAACAAAACGCAACTCAAGAGATTAAAGACATGGAAACGACCTTGTCAGCCCACCCAGCCAGCAGCCAGCAGCCAGCAGCCAGCAGCCGGCAGCCAGCATCTAACAGCCAACAGAAAACACAGCTAGCAGTTGATTAGCCGCATCACCATCATGCTTCTTGGCCCTTCTTTTTATCTCTCCTAGCTCTCTATATCTTAGTCACAATCAGCCAAGGCAAGGCAAGACAAACATCATTTTGTGAGAGCCAGTCCCAACAGCTCATCTCCATCCTTGCAACGCAGCAGCCGCTTGCTCCTTCTTTTCAGTTTGGGCACAAAGAGCCTAAGAAATTTATACATTTTTGATGAGTTGCGCTCGTTTTGGAGGCGACGTTGATTCATTTTCATTTGCAGCTGCCCAAAGCGATGCAAACATTGCGATTTGTCATCAAAAGGAGACAAAAACACACAACCCCAACAACTACACACACACACACACACACACACACATTCACATATACAAACAGCTACTTTATATGAAATTGTGTCATGCTTTGTTGATGTTGCTGTTGATGTTGCTGTTGTTGTCGCCTGCTATTTATATACAACTTCTATACAAGATCCAAAAGTCGTTGGAACATCTTCTACCCCAAATAGGCGCTTGCTGCTCTGCCCACAAACAAAAGACACAAAGAGGAAGCAAATGAGAGTACAACAACAACAACTACTACAACAACTACAACGAGAAGAAGAAGAACGACAAACACATAGACAAAGTAGAAGTAAAATATATAGGCCCAGTTACAAAAATGGCGCAGATTATGATTATGATTTGTATAACGCACCCAACACAGCCCACACCCACGCCCACGCCCACAATAGAGGCCCCCCATAAAAAAAAGAAAATACACACACACACACACACATACGGCGCACCCTACAAAAGAGCACAAATAGCTAAGCTTAAAGTGGGGTAGGGGACAAGGGGGCCAGGGAGCAAGTTAATGAATACTTCTTGTTGACTGCTCTACAGCCATGATTATGATTGCAATAGATCTTAGTTAAAAGTGGTAAGAAGGGTAACATGGAGCGGTGGGAGGGGGTGGGGCGGTTGGCATAATTGCAGAGGAAGCTATTGCGGTTGCATTTTGTAAGAGATGTAATGTCATAATTATTATCAGTAATTTCTAGGTGCGAGTTGCCTCAAGATAAGAAAAATAAAACATCACGAAAAGTAAGTCTTAAGATTTTAACAATCTTCCAAGTTTCATTAAAACGTAGACAGCATTTAAACTAAATACACATATGTATATATATATATATATATTCCGATAAGATTCCAGTCAGATAATGTTTATTTATTGTTCCATTTTATCAACGTGCATTCAATTCTCTTCAAAACACATTTTCGAAATTGACGACTTTATTTTCTTTTCTAATCTCTTTTTGGCTTTATCTGCAACTTCATTAATAGAGTAGAAAGGTTTATTTGTTTGTCTGTTTGTACATTTATATTTATAGATCATATCTTACAGCACTTGACATTTCACATATTTCAATTGGTATTTATGGCAGTTCATCTGGGGTAAATGAAAAAAACGACTCGCCTCAGGCGTTTCTTAGCCATTCTTAATAGACCCTTAAGTTTCTTATCAGCACACAACTGTTTTTTTTTATCATTTTGATGAGTCTGTATCTGATATGATCCTCAAATAAAATCAATTCAATAAACACATTTTCTATAAGCAATCATAAAACATACATTTGTATTTGTTTATGGTGAGACTTCTGTTATTAAATCAATCGAAGATATGAAGATTCATATTTGCAGGTCAAAGAATTATCGATAAATTTGAAGTGCTTTAAATGAGTTCAAAATCAATTTGCTTCTTATCATAACAATTAGTTTTACCAATGAGTACCAACACTTCACGAATTCTTTTTCAAAATGTATCAATATAAAATTATAGAGTTCACAATAGCTAGGAAAACCAATGCAAAATTGGAAATTACAACTAATAAGTTAAGATAACCATTACGTGAGTTTTGTCGCCTGTACGCAAATACAGTTTAAATTTGTCTGCTTTTTATTTATTATGATTTGTTATTTTTTGGGCACATCATTTGCCAATTCTATTTTGAAGATCGCGATCAATGCCACATAAGGCCATGACAGAGACTATTACAGCAACAGAGGTGGAGGTGGGGGTGAAGGTGAAGGTGGTGGGGAAATGAGTCAGGCTGTAATACACTTTTGGTCAAACGACAAAAGACGATGCAGATGAGCCCAAGTTGAGGAGGAGCAGCGACCTCCAGAGATCTTCGTGATCTTCATTAACTGATTTGTTACTGTTGCTGTTGTGCTGCTGAATGATGATTTCATCTTTGTCGTCGACGGCGACGTCGACATTTGGTATGCGCTTCAAAACTGATTTCAATTCGTTTAAGGCCAGTGACCAGCAGTCAGAGCGGGCGGGTTAGAAGGGGTGGGAGGTGGGTCAGTGAAAGCGATAAACAAGACAAGACAAGTCGATTTTGGTTGGAAACGCATGGGAATGGATTGAAAATCGAATACGAATAGAGCGATTCGTTTGGCCTGGCCTGCCCTGGCCGATAAGGTCAGCTCAATTAACAGTTCGTTAAACAAATGTGTGTTTTTTCTTCATGCACATCTCACACGATCCGTCTCGAGTTCGAGCTGATAAATGAATGGCATCGCAGACAAGATAAAGTGCAGACAAGACAAACAAAAAACAAAAATTAAAAAAACATGATTGACAAATGGATGCAGTTAGAAATGATTGAGTATAAGATACCCTGTAGCAGAGCTCATTGATCCAACTTTTTACAATTCACACTAGAGAAACATCTAAATGCAAATGGCGATAATGATAATGTTAAAGATCCAGGGAGAGCACAGACATGCCTGATTAGTCTTATATAACCAATTGAAAATATATGCACAACACATACAGAGAAGGGAGGGGGAAAAGTGTCAGCACAGCAGATGCGATTACGACTGCGTCCAAGCCAGGACAGATATGCAGAGTGGAACTAGTCGAGGATCAATTAATAAACATTAATTTTTTTTTAGTAGGCATGCATGATCTCTATATGTGTGTGTTTGTGTGTGTGAGTGTATGTGTGTGTGCAACATATCCAACAATCGTTTGCTCATGTGTCTTTCTATCAAGCGTTTTCTTTGTGTCTGTGTGTGTGTGTGTGTGTGTGTGTGTGTAAGAGGCTTTATCGAGAATCGCTGAGCTGAGTCGCTGTTACAAAGCTATTTTTTCTATTTTTTTTCTCTCTTATCAAATTTGAAATAAACTGCAACTGGGCTCAAATTCAGTGTCTCTCTATCTCTCTCCCTGTTTGCTCACAAGTGCATAAACTCTCTGTTTCTCCCTCTTTAAACGCTCAATATCGACAAAAATAATCATTACAACCAAAACTGCTTAACATGCCTGAAGAATGCGAACAACAACAATAACAACGACAACAATTTTAAATTTAAGAAAATAAAGCGGCTCGTTTGTTTGGCGTTACATTTGCCGTTTGGCCGTTTGCTCTCTCAATGCTCTCTCACTTTCGTTTTACTCTCGCTCTTCTGGCACTTTGCTCTGGCTGCGCTCACTTCACTCTCTCACCGTTCCACAACCCAAACTGGTTTTCGGTGCGGGTGTCGCTCTGTCCGCTTGTGTGAATCATAATAAAACGGCAAAAAAAAAAAATAATAATAAATAAATAAAAACAACAATAATAGCGACGCACAATGAAATTGAAATTGTAGCCAAAGAGACCGAAAAACAAGCAGCAGCAGCAGCAGTAAAAAGCAGCCAATGCTGGACACGGGACAATGGAATAATTGATTGAACTAAATACATGCATAATATACTTGTGTGTGTGTGTGTGTGTGTGTGCGTGTATGAAGAACAAGCACACACACATAAGATTAAATAACATTATTAACCTTTTTTCTGTTCGTCTCCAACTTCAGTTGCAAATTTCCCTAAAATGTGAACTACACCAATTAGATCATTTATTTAAGGGGTGTGAGAAAGAGTGAGAGATCCATTTATTATATTCATATTTGTGTTTGTTTTGCTAACAGCAAATAATACATAAACATTTGAGAAGAAAGAAACGTTTACAAATCTGTAATAAGAAATTAAATAATGCAAACAACACAAATTTATGTCGGTCCATTCAAATGTTATTATTATATCACAATTGTTGGCTTATAATAAGCATAATAATCAACATAATTGCAATGGAATTTGTTCATGGTAAAATAATTAAGCCTCTGTGTACATACATACATATGTGGAATAAATGGGGAATCACAACACAAAAGTTTACAAGTAATGTTTTTCTACTTTTCCATTTTTTTTTTTTTTCAGTGCTGTCAGCCAGTTGACGCCCGTTGTGCGACGCTTCGTTGCCTGCTCAGGGCCAACGTGTGCCACCAGAATGGACAACAATTGAGCCACACAATTGGGCTACATGTATAAGAAATACATAAATATGTAATACATACATTCATTTGTATGTGTGAATGTGTGTATACATTCCAAAAAGCAAAGACGCTCGATCGAACATTGAATAAAAATAAAGACAACGACAACAACAGTAGCAACAGCAGCAGAAGGAGCAGCAGTAAGGAGAGAGGTGTAAATAAAGAGTAGCATAGGTAAAAAGAACAGGAAGGCTTAACAGACGCTTGGTTGAGTGCGGGAGTCGACGAGGGTAGGAGGTAGGAGAAAAAAAAAAAACGAAAGAACGTGTGAAGTACATCGATAAAACAAATATAAAAAAACAAACTGTGAGTTTGGAAGAGTATGAGATGCGTTGGTAGTGGAGGGGGGAGGGGGGTTGCTTGGACTTGCCGTGTAGAATTGAAATCATGGTCGCTTATCTTATCATTGCTTTGTTTTTCTTTTTCGCTGAAACGCACGATCGATGGGAAGGGGATGGGGAAACGGAAAGGGGGTGGAAGGGAACGATGAAGCAATAATGGAAAGCATACAATGGAGACACGACAAAACAGACGACGCATTTCAACCACCGAAAAGAGAAGGGGGACAAATAGGAGCACGGTATGGGCAGTGGTAGGGGTATCGATTGATCAAGGGTTCGTAATAGTAACAGTAACTGTAACAGAAACAGGAAGTGAGAAACTAACGAGTCGTGACGAACGTGTTTGAGTACAACACGAACACACAACGAGAGAGAAATGGATAGAGGGGGGAAGGTGAAGGAGAGCTTATAGCATAAGCTTAGCAGTATCTGCCTCTCCTTTTACACTCTCTCGCGATCTCTCTCTATTGACTAGTTTATAGGTTTTCTAACCTTATAAAATATATTTTATATTACTTTTTTTCTCTCCTTTTCACCTACCGGAATGAATTCCCGCATCATCGTCCAGCTGCTCCGATGTGGACGTTTCTCCTCCCCCTCCTCCTCCAGTTGCCGTTGCCGTAATACAACTCGCATTTGTTGTTGTTGTTGTCGAGTGCAGATTGAAATCCTTGATCATGAAACGCTCGCAGATGAGCTGCTCGCAATGATCGGTCTCAAAGTAAGCGCTCAGTTCGTCCAGTCCCAGCGGACAGACATCGTAGCTCTGATAGAAATGTTTGCCCCAGCTGCCACCTGCGTCGCTGACGCAGCTGCTCGACGCCGAAAGGGATGTGCCATAATGGCGATGATTATGCTGTCCACCTGCACCCCCAACACCTCCACCCCCGCTGCTGCCAAGACTATTCGGCATGACAGCTGATCCGCCTCCTCCTATTCCTACACCTCCTCCTCCTCCTCCGATGGTCTTTAGCAGCGAATTGCTGCGCGATAATTTTGTGGAATGGGCGCGTCGTATAAAACTGAGCGATTTCTTGGCCGGCGGCGATGTGATAACTGTTGTTCGTTGTGCCGTGTGCGTCGGCGTAGGGGGCGTGGCGTCTGTACTCAATTTCGGCGTCGATTTGAGCAGGAATAGATTCTTGGGCGGAAAACTGTGCGTGATGATGATCGAAGCGGCGGAGATGCTGTTCTGTAATTTGTACGGTGAACCACTGCAAACTGAACCGGAACCGGAACCAAACAGCTGATGCAGTTGTTTGTTTGAGTTGTTGTTATTTATGTAGTGCGACGACGATGTTGTTGCCGGTGTTATTATATTATCGTCCAGTGCTGCCACCTCGCGCAGTGCAACTGAAGCCGTTAAATTTTGCGGTAGCGTTTTCGCTTTGGCGCGCAGCGTGATCAGCGTTGTTGTTGTTTTCGTTGCTGTTTCTGCTGGCGTCGTTGCCAGACTGCGTTCCACTGTTGGCAGTGGAACGGCCAAAATGTTAGTGCGCGAACGCGATTTCATTAATTTTATCGGCGTTGAGGTATTCGTCTGCATGCGGCTTATCTCTGAGTCATCATCCTCATCGTCGACGTCATCGACGTCAGCGTCGATATCAACGTCAGCTGGGGGGGATCGTGAGCGAGAGAGCGCCTGCTGTTTGGGCGGCGTTGCCATCACAATGTCGTTATCTTCATTGAAATGAGTGCGTGGCGCACACCTGGCGCCATCTGTCGGCATATCGGGCAAGGGTTCACCAGCGCTCTCTTCGACGACGCAACCGCTACCATTAAGACTAATTACATTCAGCACAATTCCATAACGCTTCAGCTTGGAAGCGGGTGTTGTTGTTGTTGTTGCTGCTGTTGTTGTTGTTTCTGCTGCTGCTTTGAGCAATTGTTGTCGCTGGCGTTGCTGTTGTTGCTGTTGCTCCTCCTCATCATCCGAGTCGGAGTAATGTGCTGCAACATCGCTGCCCGTAATGCTCCAATTGAAGCCGCAGGGCGGCGACATTTTCTTCGATTTGATTTTGGTCGACTTTTTTACACAGTTGCTGCTCAAACTGGAGCTGCTGCTGCTGCTGTGTGACGCTAGATGGCGTTGCTCGTCCTGCTCCTTGCTCTCCGTCTTATCCTCGTCCTCGACGAGCAACGGCACATAAAAAGTGGAGCGTCGACGCTGTGTCTTCTCCTCCTGCGTTGGCGTCGCTGCTGCAGCGACGCTGTCGCCGCTGTCCGCGCTTCTTCTGGCTGCTGTTGTTGTTGTTGTGCTGCTGGCGTCACAATGCGCCTGCAACATTTTTGCGCGCTTGCTTTTTAATTGTTGTTCCTGCTGCTGCTGCGCTCAGGCGCCGCGCTCATCATTGCACTCTCTCTCTCACACACACACCGACACAAAGCGCAGGCGCGCGCGCGCTCAAAAGAGACGGGACGAGGGCGTCAGGCAAAGGTATTTCTATATCTGTGTGTGTGTCAAGATTGCTTATATTTATTTATGTATGTTTGAGAGAATTTTCTGTGTTTGTTGTGGCTTCTTCTTTGGCTACTATTGCAATTTGCTGACAAGTAATTTCTTTCTTTATGTTTTTTGCTCGTTTTGTTGTTTTTTTTTTTGTTGCTGGTAACTTATAAAAATTATGCGCTCAAGTGCATTTCCGCGTTTTTTTTCTGTTGCTTTATTACAGTTTTTCACGCGTCGTTGTCGCCAGTTGTTGTCGTTGTTATTATATTATCGCTGCGTTTCGCTGCATGCCACAGCACTCGAACCAGCTATGCGTACTTTTCTCCGTTTAAATTTAACCGAAACATTTCACAAATATTTAAAAACAAAAAAAAAAATTACATACTTTCGATAGAAAAAATGCAACAAAGAAAGAACGAGAGATTAAGAGTATATCGTGATAAACGTAAGACTTAGAAACGTTGTATGTTGAAAACGAAACCACAAACGCATCAAACAAACATACAAATAAAAAATAAAAAAAGAACAGAAAAACAAATTGCAACGCGTCGTTGTCGTTGTCGTCTTCCCGCTTGGTTACCTCTCGCTGACGCGTTATTCTCACAACTGACGCTGCCGCCGACGCAGCCGTTTCCAAAGCAGCAGCATGGCACGATAAAAGTGTGAGACGCAGCGAGAAAAAGAGAGCGAGCGAGAGAGAGAGCGCGCGCGATCGACGTTGTTTGTGCTCAAAGCCAGGGATGAAAATGTACCAATTGGGAGTTATTTTTGTATTGTTGAAAAATAACTTTCTACAATTTCAAGTCATATAATTCAATAATCGAATTCGTTTATTTACATTCAATACTGTCAGATATATTTACTTAATTATTTCAATCGTTTACAGCCCTTTATCTCAACATCAGCGAACTAGTGACTTGTATATACTGTGAGTTAAGTTAAGTCGCAGCCCTGTTCTATTGAAAAAGAGAGTGCGTAGTGTAGCCAAGCGACGTTGTCAAAGAGACACAGTGCTGCCCATGCGCGTTGACAAACCAACCAAATGTCGACACAATACACAGAGCCAGAAGCAAGCGAAAAAGAGAGCAATAAATAAAGTGCAAGGAGTGGAAGAGCGACTAATCACTACTCAGTTGTGCAAACAAATAAATGCCTTGCAATTGACAACGATGTACCAACACAATACATTATCTGATTAAGTATATATGCAAATAGAATTGAAGGTGATCTTCGATTGATGGACAAAGAAATTAAAGTTTCAAAAAATTAGAATTGTACGACTAGTTGACAAAGCGAGAGCAAGCGTGCAAAAGATACAAAATTCCCGGTGATCTTTTGTCGTCATATCGGAAGATTTTGCATGCATGTCTGTACGTGTCCGTGACAACTCAAATATGAAACAACTAGAGACATGCATACACAAGCATGTTATACTTGACGATGCAAAGACGGCAAATTACATATATGTTTATACATACATCTGCATACCTGCCTCTCAAGGGTATAAAAGCAATATGCCCAATTGTCTCAAGCGCAGCGCATGCATTGTAAAGAAACGGAATTGAAGGCAAGACAACGGCAACAGTAACTGGAAAGAGCACAAGTGGAAGAACGTACACACTTACACGCATGACATAGTATGTATGTGTGTGTATTTATGTAAATTAAGGAGACGCTGAATCGAGCCAAAAGGCATACGGTATACGGCATACGGTGTAAGGGCGTCAGTGGCAATGTGGCTCGTAATTGATCTAATTGAGCGCAGGTACACAACACACACACACACACACACTTTTAGTAAAGATATTTGCATTTGTGTTTGTGTGTAACATAAGACGATACTTGAGCACAGTACATGCAGCGAGGTTATAATAAGCAAATTAGAGGCGTACACTTTTCTCTCTCGCGCCCTCTCTTCCACAGCAGCAGAGCAGTTGGCTGTTTAACGGAAGTGCGTGACTTTTGTGTTTTACGTTTGTGCGACACGTTTCGCCTCCTTGCATCCTCTTCCTCTTCTCCCTCAAGCTCTACCGCGCACCTTTTGCGGAACTGTGCGACTTATTAATGACGCTTGGAATAAGGCATTTCCATTCCCAATCGCATTTCCATTTGTGTATGTCAGCAGCGCAATGAACTGTTAATGCGGGAATGAAACTAATGTAGCGATTTCTCTGTGCCTTTGCCTCCCCATTATTATCATTCTGACGGACAGCCCTAAGGTATGCAATACAAATACTTTGAAAGCTGAAAAGTATGCAACAATAACCGCCGCATTTTGAGATAAGCATTGGATCGTGATTAAAGAGATTAGGCCGAGTTATGTCAAGGTTTATAATCAAGTTTATATTTACGCACGATCATAAATGATTTGATGATTATATGCTCACGTAAATATATATATATATATATATATATATATATATATATATTGTAAACCACAGAGCTATAAAATTGTCGATGACTTTGAAGTTGTACTATCGATAAAGTAATATTTAGCATTTTTGTATTTTCTTAATTTATCAACAAGGTAAGAAAATTGAACAAGAAGAGTTTATCAAAAATTAGAAAGAAACAAAATGAAAAACAATTGAAGAGCAATTATCCATTTATTTTCGTATTTGACAGAAAAAATACTATTAACTCTCAAATAATATATAGTTGGTTAGTTCGATTATTACTCGTCAATATTGGAATATTCTTTAAAGAAAAAATTTTAAGATTTTGACGGAAATCTTAACTTAAAGGAAAAACGAGACATAAGATTTAACACGCTTGATTTAATAATCAAAATAACCTAAAGGAACCTTAGACCGATAAGCGTGAAAACACTATTTGGATATATATCCATTATAAAATAGACCTAAATATAAGTGGTTCTTTTTTTTGTACTTTAAGACCTAAAGTATTAAAGTTGTAACATTTTGAATACACACATACGTTTTGCTTATGTAGACGTATTTCTAATCTCTTAATAGATTGTCGTTTTTTATTTTAATTGTAAAATTTATCTACGCAAAAACCAACAAAGAATTAGTTTACCTTCATTCAATGACGTATCGTTTAGTGCCGTATCAAAGTGTATTCGAGGCAGTGTCTTCGATTTGTACTCACCTGCAAGAGAGAGACAGAGAGAAAAAGTGAGTGAGAGAGTCAGAGAGTGAGATTGCGAAAGAGAATGAAGGTTTGAGTATCAATTGTGCATGACCAGATAACGGGTCTTAGTTTACAGTAGTTACAACTCAAAAAACAATACACCCCATAAATAACCCGACCCATTTACATATGTGTAGCTTGACCTTTCATGCATTGGGTGCAAATTGCAAGGCTACGATTCGACTTGATTTGAATTCATTTCAATTAATCTAAAATATGTATAGCCAATGAGACGGCAACAGCAGCAACAATAATAGCAATAGCAACATCAAAACGCGCCAATTCAGCGCCAAGCGCGATTCATGTTTGTGCATACAAAAGAGAGACGAATCGCTCCCATACAGATAAATGTATAGATGCAGGCGTAGATACAAAGATACAGCCACAGATGCAAAGATACAGATACGTGCACAAAAAAGTAGCAGCAGCAGGAGCAGGGTGTGCCACGAATGGCTTTCGTGAGATAGACAGACAGCGAGGGCTAGCGAGAGAGAGAGAGAGAGGGAGAGGGAGAGGGAGAGCGAGAGGAAGAGGAAGAGTCGTTGTTGCCTCCCTCCTTTCGCACTCCAATGGAGTTGCTTTCATCTGATAACAAAACCTGACGTACTGATCAGAAAGAATGGAAACACAACGTAAGGTTGTAATGATTGTCTAGACTGGACTTATATCCTGTATTCAGTTCAAAAGATAAACATATGTATATGTGTAGGAGCTGAAAACGATTCTTTCATTTGTGTTATTGCTTTTGTATCGAATATTTCAACTTTATTTTAAAGAATTATTTATATTTAGTTTTCCATTTTTATTTGGACGCCAAGTTTGTATCATATTGACAAAGATGTCTCCAACACCATAAGGTATACATATTTATTTTTGATTAGCAAAATCTTTAAATCTTCTGTTTTGAAACAAGATATGTAAACCAAATTTGTATTAAGCCGTACAAAAACCTAATAATATAATCCAAACTAAAATAAAACAGTTTCATATTTTTTCTTATTATTTCTAAGTGTCTCTTATGGAAATACAGAAATACAGGTTAACCAAAAATCTGGAGGGTATTTTAAACAAATTAAGATATTTATATTAAATACACATATATATATATATATATATATATATATATATATACATGGGAGATATCGCATATATTGGGAGCTGTAACAGGTCAAATTGTAGACCTCTTGATCCTATAAACTTGAACTTGATGATTTTGAGATGTTCTCTGATTCTGGCAATGGATGTGTAACTGGAAGTGTAACTGCGTTTAGGAAGTGCTGGCTGGTTACACAAACAGTAACCACAAGTCGGTAAAGTTGAGACTCATTGGATGATGCAAGCAATTGTGCATTCCCATTGACTGCTTCAATTCAACAGAATGATTGAGACTGTGTGATAATATTGTTGTTGGTGTTTGTTGCTGTTGCTGTTGTTATTCTTATTGTTGTTGTTGTTGTTGCAATTGTCTTGAATGCCATTTCAAAGGAAATTCAACTAAACCCAACCCAACTCATTCCATTTCAGCTTGGTCAATCTCATTTCATCTCGTTTCGTTTCGTTTCGTTTCGATTCGTTTCGTTTCATCTCATTTCGTTTTGTCTAATTGTTCGCCTCTGAGTACATCTAAATCTAGCGGTTGTCTTTTTTTTTTACAGGTTTGGTTTCGTACCATACTAAAACGGATTATTGCTGCATGGTCAGCGCAACTGCAGCTACCGTTAGCCAAGAACGATTAACGTAAGGGCAAATCGCGATTAGCGGGGAAAGGACGGGGGGGGGGGGGGGGGTGTAATGGAAAGCAGTCGCCGCAGCATCTTCCCAATCAGCATTACACGAATTGAGCGCGTCTCGACAATTCCGCTTTGTATTATTCAGTTACACTTATTCGCACTGCGCGCACAACAACAAACTGTAAATTCTATGGGGCTGCCACTAATGACATCAAAGCAAATGGCCCGACACCCCTTCCCCCCCCCCCATCAGCAATTCATTGATGATGTCATTGGCATCACATGAAGTGTGTATCATCAAAAAATGTTACATTAACGAATCTACTTTGTCAACTTTTGCAGTTCACGTTCTCATTGAGCTTCTTCTTCTTCTTCTTTATTTTCATTCTTATTACCCATTACCCCATCCCACTTCCCATTCCCCCTTTGCTTCCGCTTGTTTCATAATATTTGTATGCGCATTTTTCTCTTCTTTTTCTTATTGTCATTTATCCCGTGAATATATATTGTACAGATAGTGGGATTAATTCGTTGCGATGCTGAATCGATAAGAATTTATTTATTTTATGAATACCGAATTGATGACTTCAGCTTTGAGCATGCGCCTCTACCTTTATCTTCATCTATATATATATATATATATATCTCAAATGGAGTATAGACTTGGGAGAGTTTCTTTGGCGAGATGCCCCCAAATTCTACTCAAAATTCAATTGTAATAAACCTAATATCTACAGGTAAGTATAGAAAATAATCAAACTTATTCAATTTTTGTCCACTAAAAAATGGCCAAACATTTGATTTATAATTATGTGTGGATGATTCGTGAACTACTGAGGAAGAGTATGTAATCTTCGACATGTCTAATATAGCCGTTATTCCTAGCTATAATCTTGTTGTTTTTCTTAATATAATAATCGGAAAATAATCTTTTAAATGCGACATGTTTGGGATTGCAGGAACGTGCGCTCGTTGGTTTATCGAAAGCAAAAAAGCCGCTAACAGCGACTCATTATTCAATTGGTACTATTTGTTGTATATTTGTACGCATCCCGTACAACTTGCCACCCCCTGTTGCAAATAGACGTCCAAGGACTAGAACTACTTACTCCTGCCGGTTGCTTCAAGCGCTGCTGTTGCAGGTATAACGTTGCTGCCACTAGCGCTGCCGCTGCATAATTGCAATTGATCCTGCTGTTGTAGCTGTTGTTGTTGTTGTTGCTGCTGCTGTTGCTGTTGCTGCTGCTGTTGCTGTTGGAGATGTTGCTGTTGTTTTTTTTGCTGTTGCTGTTGTTGGTAATACAACGGTAGGTGCCGCAGCTCGCAATACATCTCATGAATGGGTGGTGTTGGGGCTTCATCACGTTCGCCGCGCAAACAGGAGGCGAGACCACGCCCACGGCCAGGCATCGTGCTGCGCCGCAGTGGCTGCTCCATGGCAACAGCGCAACATTGCGCCGTCGGCGCTGACTGCAGCTGCTGCTGCAGCGGCGACTGTGCCGTCGTCATCCCCGTGCGTGGCATTGAGTGCATTTTGCGCTGCGATTCCTGAAGCTGATGCTGAAGTTGTTGTTGGTGTTGAATCTCCTGCTGCTGCAGTCGCTCCTTGCTGCGCTGCTGTTTCTGCTGCGGCGTGGACGTTGTTGTCTGCAGCTGCGCGTCGTCGCTGAAAGCGCGCAGCGCGCCGCAATTCATTTTTAGTTAATGATCTTCTCTTCTTATTGTTGTTGTTTCTGTTTCTGTTTCTGTTTGTTATTTGTTGTTTTGTTTTTTTTTTCTTTGTGTTTAGGGTTTTCCTTGTACGATTTCGCTGCTTGGTATTTTTGGTATTTTTTTGGTATTTGAATTCTTGTTTTTAGTTGTCTTTTGCTTTTGTTGATTTATTATTTTTGTTTTTGGTTTGTGTTGCGTTTTCTTGGTGTGGCATGATTTGTTTGTTCCACTTGGCCTGTAGATTATAGCAAAACACACGTTGCTTTAATCGATGGGAACACGCGTTGGTTTTGTGGCTCGAAACTAGCAACGGATAGCGAGTAAGGAGTAACAAGCAACGAGCAATGATTCCCATTGATTGATTGACTTATCACTTATAACGAGACCCGCGCTGCTTTAGCTGTTAAGAACGAGTAGCGAGTAACGAGTAACGAGTAACAACTTAAAGGTAACGAACAATAACTTTCACTTTGAGTTTGTCCTTCGCGATGAGTATCGATTGATTGGTAATCACTATCGAATAGTAACAGTCGTTAACAATTAACAACGAGTAACGAGTAAACGCAAGACGCACACATGACCGAAGCAGCAGCCAACAGTACAGTACAACTGTCGTACCGTGTGACTAACTGACTAACTCACTGACTGACTAACTCTGCTGACACCCTGACACACCAGCAGCAGCAGCAGCAGCAGCAGTAGCAACAGCAGCTGGCTGAACAGCGGCGCCAGCGTCGCCGGTTTCGCTTGCCTGCGCTGACAATTAAGATTTATGGTTATGGCGTGCTGGCTAAGGCCCTAAGGTTTTGACCCTGACTGTGCCCGGAACCCAGCCCTAGTTGCTGTCGCACTCTTAGTTGCACCCCTGCCGCCCATAGTCCACCTTATGTTTTTGCTGTGCCCCGCAAATTGTTAACTAATTTTGATGTTTTTGTTTGAGTTTTTGTGTTAGTTTCTTTTTGGTTTTGTTTTGTTTTGCTTGCACACGCGCGACTGCGCAGCGTCTGCGTCTGCGTCTGCGTCTGCGTCTGAACTTCTGCAAATAAAATGTTATCGTCATCGTCGTCTGGCCAAAATATTTTCCATTTAACTTGTACAATTTTACGCTCGTTGATTCGGCGACCTAAGCGAGACGAGTTGGAACGGAATGGTAATGAATCGAAATGCTTATCGTTTGCTACTGTTCGTTTGCGAGAGCGAGAGCGCTGTTAGCGGGTTATCGATAACCATAATCGATAATCGAAATTGTAGAGCTTGGCTTGCAAATGGTAGCTATATTTATCGGTTACCGATTAAAGATAATTCAGTGTCTGTTACAGAAATCATTTAGAGATAGTCTGTCTGCTCTTTCCATCGATTATTTATACAAAATATGCATATTTAGACGTGGGCTTTCACGCAGAAAATTTAAATTCTAGGCCGTTGCTAACACACACACACACACACACACTTACAAACAAACACACACATTTTCTATTAGTTGTACGGGTTTTTCCACAAATGTTGTTGTTGCGTTTTGGTTAATGAATTTTCCTTTTGGTCGCGTTGCGTGCGTTTTGCCATGAACACACTTTTCCATAATCATTTTTCTCCACTCCTTCTTCAACTCTACCCGCCAATTCAGCTGCGTGAGCCCAAAACAACAACAAGTAAGAAAAAAAAAAACAGAAGAAAAGAGCTCTCGCATGAGGTCGCTCTATATATATGCAGATGATTATACACAAACATATTTTTATGTACATATATATTTTGATATCTAGAGTTGTGGTTATAGTTATGGTAATAAACATAAATTTCGCCGTCTCAGCCGCTTCACTTTCTCCACTCTGTGCATCGGCAAGAGACAGACAGAGAGAGCGAGAGAGAGAGAGAGAGAGAGAGAGAAAGAGCGAGAGAGAGAGCGAGAGAGAGAGAGAGAGAAGCAGGTGTTCTCAGCACATCGAAGCGTGACGTCGACGTCGCACCTGTAAGCATTGCGCAAGGTGCGCAACACACACACACACACACACAGGACTCTAAAGTGTGAGTGTTGAACGGAAGTGCGAGCCAATGGCCAGAAATGGTCAGAATTTGATATACGTGCGCATATGGCCATGGGATCGAACAAAACATATGACTGCAAACCGTATAAATCTATATATATATATATATGTATGTGTATATGTGTATGTGTGTGTGTGTATGTGTGTGTGTGAAGAAGTACAGCGTAGAACAAAGTACCGCAGCGGATGCGCCAAATAAAGCAACGAAGCGATGCGACGATCCGGCAATCATCGCATTCAGCTGCAGCAAACTTAATGCTGATTAATGCAGCAATATGGCAACACACACACACACAACATACAATCCACAACAACAATGGGAGTCTGGAAGGGGGAGGGGTCGCATCATTGTTTTTTGCTAGCGTGGGCCGTAACAGCATAATGAATAATGTGGCAGCGCTGCATTTTTGCACGTCGCGTCGCTGCGACGTCAGCGTCAACGTCAACATCGGCAGCTGTTTAAAAACATCTTTTTCTACGAGGGTTGCTGCTAAACATCTCTCAACTGTTGAGCTAATGTTAGTTGACCTATTTTAGATCAGAATGTAAAATCTTAGTTGAGTTTTTAATTCGAAAAGCACAATGGATATTTTGTGATTGTATTTTGAGAGATTTGAGAGCTTCAGAAGTATCAAGAACTTTTCACTCGTTATGCTAATTTAGTTAATGATCATCAATGCAATACCAAGCAAAAATCTAATCACAAATTCGCAGCTATATATAAAGTTTGCACAGCTGACAAGAGCTAAAACACGCAACAATTATTAAAAAATTCAAAAGCATTTTTTTTTAAGCACTCGCGTAGACAAATCAACTACACAAATGCAGCGTAAAATAATCAAGCAAATTATCGGAATAATGTACACGATCAAGATAATTACAATGATCAAATTGCAAATGTCAAGTGGAAAGTGATCACAGAGTGTGGCACGAATTTGTGGAAAGAAAAAACCAACATTGCAAATTGTGTGTGTTTTCAACTTGTTAGCAGAGAGCTAAGCTAGTAAAAAGCTCAAATAGTCAATGATATTTGTACTTCGCCCACGATTTTATATATATCTAATGGGTTTGCTGGTTTTGAAATATGTATATATTTAAAGATGATTTAAAAAAGAAAAGCAAACAAAAATATGATCCGAGAACTTAGAACTGAGAATAGCTAAATTAAAGCAAGTGTCTGAGTCTGATAATGTTGAGAATTAACTTGTGATTTCAACATATTTTCAAAACATGATTAATGAGTCCTAAAATAGGACTTGGAGAAACATATTAACATATAATTATATATATATATATATATATACGCTTATGATTATGTATTTTAGAAGTTTAGTAGTTTTATATGGCTCATTTGGTAGTGAGAAAAAACTAAGGTACACTTATTATAATGAGAAATTAGAATAAGTGGAGATCATAAAATAAAAACAAAAAAACGGCTAACTCAGATCATTAAGCTTGAGATTTGGATTTGTTTTGCCAAAATGCGAATGTTATTTGAATGGAGCCTCCCTCGGCATTGGGCGTTCTTCACTCCGTCATTATTGCCATTTGGATGTCGCTGCTTTCTTTCGCCGTGGAGGACGTGGGAAACATTTTTATCGTCGCATTGTCGCATAGAACAAAAGACCTTGCCTGCAGTCGCAGTTTGCGTCGCTGTCAGCGTCGCAGTTAGTCGACCATATGATGGAAGCATTATGCAAGCGCAGTCTAAATTGAGAGAGAGAGAGAGAGAACCACAGAGAGAGTGAGACAGAGACAGAGACAGAGACAGAGAGAGAGAGAGCGAGAGTACCGTGTTTTAAAGGTCGTTGGCATTGGCAAGATTGCTTAGTAAGATTGGTGAATTGGTAAATGATGAAGAAGATGTTGAGATACACACACTGAGAGAAAGAGAAACAGAAAGAGATACATATATGTATATATATCTCGCATTATGGGCAGTTTATTTGCACGGTCGAGTAATTGACTTTTGCCAGCAATGATCATCAAAATGGACCACGATGATTGCGCCGATAATTGCGACACACCCCTCCTCACTCCCCACTCCTCTTCCAAACAAACGACACGCATCAAGAAGAATGACAAGAGGCAAGAATTGCGAATAAAGTGAATGAAAGAGAGAGAGACGTGACAAATGAACAGACAGACAGAAAGATAGGCAGATAAAAAGACAGAAGACAGAGACCCAAAGCATTGTGAACTTGTTGTGCGTGCGCGTGTGTGTGTGTGTGTGTGTGTGTGTATGCTGAGCAAGTACAGCGTGTTGGGGGTGTTGTTGCTGCTGGCTCAAACCGGGTGGCTACAAGGGACATTGGCTGTGTGTGGGATGGGGGTTAGCCACAAGCGTGTTGCCTTTTGTGTGATTCATTCAGAACAATGCAAAGACTGACGACAACAACGACAGCATACAGACAGACAGACAGACAACAATTCACTCACACAAAACGTTAACTGAAAAACACTAACCACAGGGGGATTGCGGGGGGAGGGGGTGGTGGTGTTGCTTTTTTTCAAGTGTTACTCGTTATTTTTGTTGCTGTGGTCGTTGATCGCTCGTTTGCCGCAGTCAAATTTAATTAACAACAACAGTCAAGACAGCAAATGACAAAAAAAAAGTGAAAATTGTTGTTTATTGTAGTTCGTCCGGTCGGCTATTTATTTCATATATATATATATATGTTTTTTTTGGTACGGATATTTGCGGTTCTTTTTTTTATGGGACAGACCATTTATAGAGAGACAGACGCTTTTTGAAAAAAAGTCTTCAATTGTCTTTCTATGCAAAGTGAAAAACCAAACAACACAAACCAAGCCATGAATTTCAATGGGCTGACACAGCTCAAGCTCGAATGATACCAATTAACTTGAAATAATTCTCGGTGATCATGATCATGATACAGTTAAAAAGAAAAAAGAAAAAAACAACAAAAACACGTCAGCAGCGTATTCCTTGTGCTGAGAACCAACTGCATCATTTTTTGCGCAATTTTGTCGCTCTAATTTGGTAAAAATTCGTTAATCTATGCAAAGTGAACAACTATGAGCCAAGCTGTTAATGATGATAATCGCACATTTCCTACTCTGAATAATTATCTTAATTACAAAGATTGCGATTTTGGAACTAGAACTGGAAAATGTAGGATTCCGAATTTGGTATTAATAGAATGAGAAATCTAAAACAGAGAAATATAAACAGGCAAATCCTTGTAAAACATACAGAAATATCGGGTTCTCAGAGTTATTAGCAAATTGAATTGTGTATTAATTCCCTAATGTCTGTTTTCTAAAGAAAGCTAAATAGTAAAAGCCGTCTAAGATTGAAGATATATAATCGAATCAAAATCAATATAATCAATAAACAGTTACCCAGTGAATTCCAGAACTTATTTGATAACAGATCTACGCTTACAAAAAACCAATTGTCATGAAATGTAGAAAGTCGTTCTGAAAATCAGAAAATGTATTTCTAAATTCTACAAGTAGAAATATTGTATCTGTAAATAGCTACTTTGGAATTTTAAAAATAATAAGATATACACGATTTTGCTTTTGTGAACAATTATACAATATACATTGGGCTATATCCATTTGTGGTCCAACATCGCTAACATTATGTAGGACTTTTCCCTCGCCCATCTTTGCAATTGTTTCAGACTCCGATGTAATTTCAACTTATGTCTTTTACACACAATTATCTCTCTGGCTGTTGCTTCTATAGCCTCCGCTCATTAAAAATGAGGGAAAATTAGTATAATTAAGTTGTGCAAAGCATATATATATTCTTGATTTGCATCAACAGTCGAGGAGTCGATGAGCCAGTAATGTCCAATTGCAGAGACTATATGAGTGATAATAATAATTTAACCATTTTTGGAATATAATTTAGCGTATCAAGTTTATTTCACTTGTTCGATAGCTGCTCACGTCACTTAAAAATCGATTGGCGATATCAATAAATAGCCTGTCAATTGATATATCTATAATAATATTTGTTAAGCCAAACATATTTGCATGTTGTACATATTGAAAAGATGGTGTCTAGTAGTCGAGCGAGCTCTTGCAATCTAGAGCATTCTAAATTATTTTTTATAATTGTCAGTGAGACACACTTTTCACCCAATGCTTGGCAACGCAAGTTTTCACACGCTGCAGCGAGTGGTTTATTTTCTTGCCGTTGTTGTGGAAAATGAGGGGTTCGGACACTGGTTTGAAGATAGTTTTATTTTGTTTTGCGTTGTTTAGTATGTTGCCTTCAAGTAGCTCCAAGAGTTGTGGGTAGTTGTCTAGGTAGCCAGGTTGAGAGGAGGCGAGTTTAGCTCATGTCCGGGTTGAAAGCGCCGCTCAATTTTGCGGGCCCTTACACAGTTGCCGCTCCTCCTCCTCCTCCTCCCGAACTGCCATCCATTTTTTTTTTTTGTGTGCCGCCCACTTTGGCCTGTTATTCGTGTCAACATGTGTTGCATATTATGTAAATTATTTTGCAGGGGCAAAAAACTACTAACTACGGCTGTGGTTTTGAGGCAGGGTGAGGTGGGGGTAGGGTGTCTTTTGGGGCCCAAGTAGCGCCCAACGGGGCCTCAGATGTTGAAATGGGCACATAAAGCTATTTAACTGTTTAATGCTTCCACGCTCTCCCTCTATCTCTCTCTCTCTCTCTCTCTCTCTCTCTCTCTCTCTCTCTCTCTCTCTCCGTCTCTATCTCTCTTCCAATCTCTTCCGACTCCCTCACGCTGTCTTCGCCTTTTTTTGTTTTTGCTTTGAACCGAGTGATGGAGAGGGGCGGGCTGTAGCAGCTACGCGGCTGGGCATTATGTTTTTTTTTAATGGCAGAATTGTGTGAACTTATTTGTGTTGTTAGTTGTTGCCCAGTTTGGTTGTTTACGCGATTATTTTTCCTTATTTTTATTTTCTTTTTCGCTAAATTTATCTCATTTCTCGGCATGGCAAGAGTGTGAAAGAGAGGGAGAGAGAGGAGAGCAGAAAATGTTCAATTTAAATTTTTGTATTTTTGGAAATGATTTCAAACGCATCTCAAGGTGTGATAAACATTCGTGTAAACAAATCAAATCTGAACAAATAGTGACCCTGGGCCCCACTCTCCAACTATTTAGCTACAAGTAACTGCGATCGACTCTCGACACCCAACTTGGGCCCCACCCCCAAGTCTCCATACATACTAGACTTGTGTATGTGCGTGTGTGTGTGTGTGTGTGGGAGGGGGTTGGTGGGGTGTGGGCAAGCTCAAGCGATTCAGTTCATTGTAATATAAACAACGAGCAAACGACTCTGGACATGTTTACGGATGCAACAAACTGTTTGAGGAGGAATCGCGTCAAGAAGACGTCGATCTGTAGTTTGGTTGTGGCAAATGTAGAAAAAACTGTCAGCTCATATATACGTATGTAAGTATATACAGGAAGAAATCAGAAAACTCTAGAGTCAATAGGAAATGCAATAAACTTGAGCGTTGTCCGTTTAATATTGTAATTATAATCATAATAATGTAGTTTAATATTGTGCATATAATTATAATAATAATTTAGTTTAATATTGTAATTATAATAAAAGGAAAATTCTTTGCTATCACAAAGAAAACTTTCTATAAATCGATGGGAATGAATTTAATTATTCAGCATTTGGATGGATGTATGGAAAGGATCGGATTTGAAAATCGACAAAAAAAAAAAATGCGAACAATTTACGTATCTTTTCACATTCATTGACTTTAATTTCTTGCTGTGTCTATCACATGATATGATTTATGCAATTCGCTTCATATTTTAAACTCAATCTTTTTAGTCATCTATTGGGCAGATTGAAGAAGACAGGCATTCTGTGAATGCATATCAGGGATCTTCAAAAGTGTGTAGTAGTCACTGTTGCTGGCAAATACTTGGCTAACTCTGATTAAAAATAGACTCAAAACACTTGTAAATAATCACAGGCACAAGTGCTCTTTGTATGTATGAATAAATATGTGTTTATGTATTTGTATGTCTATTATATAATTGGCTAGCTCAAATTGGAAGTGGAAACAATTGCCATATGTAGATCGACTGCACGACGGGGCCACAAGACGCTGCAATGGTGATGATGATGATGATAATGATGATGATGTTAATCGTTATGACGATAATGATGATAATAATGTTGATGTTGTTCATTATGATGATGACGACATCGCGCAGTTTTTGTGCAAAGTGCGAACAGGCAATTTACATGCACACACAATCATATACATAGTATATATATATATATATATATATACACATACACTGAGCGTATAGTGAACGAGTGAGTGACAGATATTTATGACATATGAATTACTGAATATGCGGCGTTGTTAATTGTTGCTGTTGTTGTTGTTTTTAGTAATGCCTCTTAAATGGTTCAATTGAGCAACAGCGGCAACAACCCGAACAACTTCAAAGTAACGGATACAACAGCGAATTCACTTTTAATCAAAAATGAAATGCAAACTGCGAAACTCTCCTCGATATAGATACATTTGTGTCTAGTACAGCGTTGTCGCACAGCCTGCACCTGCCCTCAATCTAGAGCTGCTTACAGATGCCTCATCCCCATCGGTTGCAATTCCTTTGAATTTCACAGAGCGATAAAGCAAAGAATACAACAACAACAAAAGCAGCTAGCAAAACGCACAGCAAACGACGCGTTCTTTTTGTTCGTAGTTTTTATTTGAACTTTTTTATTTATTTTTTTGGTGTTGTTTTTTTTATTATTGGCAATTTCACCCGCAACAAGCGACGCGACAGCTGAACAGAGTCATAGAGACAATAACAACAACAACAACAACAACAACAACAGCTGTCAGACAATGGCATTCATCATCATCAGACAATGGCAGCTCCCAGACTCCCCCTTCCACCTAACCCCCACTTCTTACCGAACCTCACCTAACAAAGGGAGCGTCCATTGTTTCTATTGGCGTTTTGAAAACTCCAGAAACAAAACCAAAAAATATGTTAGAGTATTTTCAGAATGGGCTCTAAGCGACTAAGCGTGCATCAAATGCAAATAACTAATAATATCATTAAACTAATGAGAAAATAATAGATCGTTAGCTTTCGATAGTATATAGAGTATCCAAAGATTTATCATCATATGTATGAGTGATGACTCTAAAGACCTAAACAGTAATTGGATAATACACACAGAATAAATAGTTCATAAGAAGATTTCAAAAGAACTATGGTACGTGACATCACACGAAAGCAGGGCAATCAAACCGAAAACGGAACCTTAACCAGCTACTGAATTTAAGCGATTGCAATTTAGAACCAGAAACGGAACTACTAAAATTCAACATTCCCTTTTGTAGTGATAGGAAATCATACCGAAATTAACCGATTGAAACTCAAAACCAGTACCGAAATTCGAATCGTTTTATTACTGAACAAATATGAATATGTAAATTATAGTGAAATATATGTAAGCAAAGTTGGATTATTGTACAATTAAGAATATAATTGAGCACAACAGGAATATGAGCTATTTATATGCTAGATGCTGAACAAAAACCATTATCTCGGAGTTAAAATGTATGTAGTTATTACAAGGAAATAATAAAATGGAGTATTGTAAAAATGTGGCGAATATATTGCTAACCAAATGTATGTTGTCGAAAGGAACAGAACGCTACTGTAAAACAATATTTTAACAAATAATGGACTGATGAACACAAACTATCAGTTTATTTGTCAGTCAGTTTTAAAGACCAGCTTTCAAAGAAATAATATGACCAATTGGCAAAAATTGTTAAAGTTTATCTTAGAATAAACAGAAAAGTATATAAATTGATTTAAAACTTGGTTTTGGTAATCGCTACCGAAATATATATATGGAATAATAATATCGGCTTATATTACTCGTTCTCAAACAAGGTAGCGATTCTGAATTACGTAGTCTCCAAGGGTTTTACTTAACGACTCGATTGGGATATGTTAATACATATATTAAACTACATTTAATCAAATAAAAACAAAATAATAGTTTCAGAACAGTTTCATCTTGATTATTATCAGATTCAGTTCGTTTAAGTCTGTGGCAATAAGTTCTTAAAATATAAGTGCAAAAGCTATTTGATTTTATGATGTTCACATTTTAAAAAATCAAAAAAGATTGCAATCAAAAGAGAGACAGAGAGAGAGAGAGTGTGAAAGAGAGAGACGCGGAGAGAGAGTGTTGAGTTGTCTAGGTAAAACTTGAATTTTGTGCTGTGGTTGCAATTGTTGTCTTTGGGACAATCACGCAGCTCTCACGCAGCGTTTCCACGGGGGAAAAACAACAAGTTGGGGTCTGTGGCTATAGGGAAGGGGCAAAAAGGGGAGGCTGTGTGCGGTGTGGTGTTGCACTAGTGCATTTGATTAATGCATTTAAGTTACACACGTATTTTCAATTATTTCCATGAGCACAACTAAACAAAAAAAAAAATACAAAAAAAAGAAAAGAAAGTTTTGCCAAGCGCATAGCGTCAACAACAACAAACAACAACAACAAAAATGCGTATTTATGCAGTTTTTGTTTGTTGTTGTTGTTTTCAATTTATATATTTAGATTGGCAGTTGTTGTTATACATAAAATGTGGGTCATGTGCATCAAATTAATTAATTGGTGTCAATTGGCGCGATTTTAAAGCTTTTGCTTTTTACACCAATTCTCTTTTTTTCGCTTTCTTTTAAGCGCTTTTGTGTGTGTGTGTGTGTGTGTGTGTGTGTGTGTGCTGTTAACTTGGCCAAATGCGGCTGACATAGTTGATTGAATGCCAAACTGATTCTGATTTGCATAGGCCTATAGGCAACTGACAAACACGTAACCCCCCGCCCCCCCACCTTCTATCATCAAAACTTGTCTTGTAAGAAATTTTTATCCGGATGCGCTTCTAGCGGCTATAAACGGTTAACACTAACACCAGCAACCAGCAATCAACAACAAAAACAGACATTGACTTTCCGGTATCTTTTGGCTGTTTTTTTTTTGGTCACTTTGCTCATTTGCCACGCCTTTAGAATGCCCATTCCTCCCATACCTCCTCCTCCATCTCCATCTACACCGTCACCCATTGCCGTCGCTATGCCTGCATTGCTTGGTGGATTGGTGTCAAGCGCTCATTTCCCTAATTCAGTTTTACATTTTACACACAACTTGGATTCTGTTATTCTTTTTCATTTGTCTTTCATTTTGCACTTTTCTTTCACTTGACGTTTTTGAGAAACGCGCACAAAAATCGCGCCGCGTGCGTTTGTGGGCGTTTTTTGTTGTTGTCTTTTTCTGTTTCTTTAGTTTTTGATACGTTTTCCTTTGTAGAACAATTTGGTTCCGTTGCTTTTGCTAAATTTATAGCCCAGATGATGAGGTTGAAGATGATGAGCTGAGTGTGTATGTGTGTGTGTATCTGTTTGTTTGCATGTATGTTTGTGCGTGTGTTGTTGCTGTTGTTGCCCAGTTTTGAACTGGCGATTTTTCGCTCAGTTTTTCGGGGGCCTCGCCTTGCCTAAGTTGATTTGTTTTTGTTTTAGTTGCGTGTTTGTTTGTTGTTTGCATTTTATTTTTAGAATATTTAATTTCGAATTCGCATCGCGCCGCAGTGCGCATAGTTTTACAAAATATTTTCCAACGGAATACAACAATTTTGCGCTCAGCAATTTATCATTCACCCACAATAACAAAATTGAAAAATATGTGTTATGGAAATTTGTTTAGACTGGTCGTAAAAAAAATAATAATAATAAAAAAAAAAAAAAACGCTAAGAAAACAGCCGCCACTCAGCTGTGAATCGAGCGCAACAGAGAGAGAGAAAAAAAACAAAAACATCAAAAACTAAACAGCCAGTGCTCAAAACACAACAAAAAAAAAACACACACACCGAAGCGAGTTCTGACGAACGAGTAACGAACCCAACCGCCTGCGCCGGAAGCTTAAAGTGGACTGAAACGAATCGAACCGAACCGAAACGCAGCAAGAGCAAAGCAGCAGCGCTAAAGCTGGCCATAATCTAGGCACAGTGGAACGCTGCTAACAAAAAACATGCAACAGAATTCAAGTCGGAGTTGAATCATTTTTGGAGTCATCTTTCTTATAAGTGATATGTATAAATAACAATTTAATACATATTTATCAATATGAATGAGGCACATAGCAACGTATTTATATACGCCTCATTGTATTGCAATTTACAAATCGATTAGTTGTTATTACCTAATAATCATGCTCATACTAAGTATTTATTTCATAAACTAAATAATTTGTGAGCGGATTTTGTTAGTTGTGTTTAGTGAAAAAAAAATTTTAAAAATAACAAACAAAATACAGCTGACGCACATTTCGCACAGTTCGAGCACATTTGACCCACTGTGCGTTGACTTGCAATGAAATGAAACGCAACGGAAATGAGACACGTTTGTGTGTTCGCACTCTCTGCCTGCCATTTGCTCTCTCTCTCTTCTCTCTCGCTCTCGGTCAGTGTTCTCGGTTCATTGATGGAACAGTTTGGCAGCCGAAACAAAGACGCGCAGAGCGTTGCAAATGTTTTCGGTGTTCTTGTTGATGTTGCTGTTGTCTACTTTGTTTACATTTGCAGCAAGAAAAAGTAGTACTATAAGAAGAAGAAGCAGCAGCAAAAGAGGTAAAAACGCAAGAAGAAGAAGAAGCAGCAGCAGCAACAAAAAGTAAGCTGAGCTAATCGCAGTTTTAATTGCATTTCAGTTTTGGTGTCGAGCAGCGACGCCTGCGCAGTCTCCGCTTCAGTGGCTATTTAGATTTGAATTGGCCAAGCAGCAGCAGTAGCAGCAGCAGCAACAACATCAACAGCCTTGATACGCAGCCATTAACAACATTAGCAGCAACATGAGCATACAACAAACAACAACAACAATCAATGAGTGGCCAACAGTTGAGCAAATGAATGAATGAATGAATGAAAGCGTGTGAAAGATATGTGCAACGCTTAAGAAGGAAATGGAAGTAATAATCAATTGCCTAATAATGAAAACCGATAGCCGATAACAGAAAAACGATAAATGTACAGAAAGCAAAGCTTTTAGTTCTTCGCTTAAGCTAAAGCAAACTAAACATTAAATATGGATTCTTTGCCGTATTCCTACAACTGACATGAACCCATTAAAAAACTATCGATATAAATAGAAAGCGTACAATGCTATATAAAATATATTAGATTGCAGAGCTAGTGTATCTCCGAGTCGAATACTCTTTCTAATGTGTTCACTTGATTTGCATTACAAATTCAAATATGCAATTGCGTTTAGTGTGTAACTAAATGTTTCAAATTCCAAACATTCCGCTTAGGAAATTCGCAAAATTTGATGCAAATTTAAAGACACAGGGACAGAGACAGCGTCAGATATGTAAATGTATCTATTTTTAAAGCCTGATTGGCTTGAAGGCGACCAATTTTCGTCGCCTGGGCAGCTCTGCTCAATCGCGCGTGCATTGTCATTATTAGCGAGCTGTGTGTCGGGTGTACACAGTTACCACCCACCCCTCCTCTCTACCTCTCTACCACTCTCTTTATCTGTTGCTCTCTCTCTCTCTCTCTCTCTCTTTCGCTCCCTCTCTCTATCCCTGTCTGTGTTGCTATTGTGCTCAATGTGCTGGCATGCGTGACGGACAACGATACAAACAAATTTCCTGAGTGCCTTCTCACACACAGACAGTTGATGCGGGAGGGGGGGGCAGTGAGTGGGGGTAATGATATGATCAGTAACAGAGCCTCAACCAACACGACTACAACAAAAGCAACAAAACTAACAACAAAACTCGCAATTACCGATGCGCCCAAGTCGTAGGTCAATGCAATTAAGGCGCCTCTTGACCGCAACAGCTAACGGAAGGGGTTGGAGTTAACACCGCAAAAGGGCACTCCAAAAAGGTGTCAACTCAAAAAGTCCCCCTTCCCCAATCACCCCCCAAGACCATGCTTAGAGAAAAAGTACTGATATAGCGAATTCGTTGTGCAATTTTTAAGCAAATACTTTCTTATAACCATAAAAATCGCCAATATGCAAAATACTCATTACAGCTTTTTCTTTAAACATTTTTTAAACTTTCTATGGAAGCTGCTTTATTTTGCCTATTTTTTTTTCAATAAATTATATTAGTTATAATTTAAGAACTTTGCATATATCTGGGCATGTTTTAAGAACTAATAAAAGTTTAAGATTGTACTTGATTTGAATACAAAATGAAAACAATTGTTTTTTTTGGTTTTCTTTTTTGGCGATTGTAATTGACACTTACCTAGATCAGTGTAGAGCGTTGTGTTCAGCACGATGTCGTTGAGGCCGTTCATTCCAGAGCCGAGGCACGAATCGGAGTCCTCGTTTTCCTCGGCCAGTGTGGGCGGACCGTCCCAGAGCGCCTTGGCTGGACGTCGGACGCGGTCGAGTCGTACTCGCGGTATATCCTCATAGCACACATCGCCCAACTATTGCAGCGAAAAAAAAAAAAAATATATATATATATTATATAATTATAATATAGTTTATCTTTATTCGAGAAGCAACGAAATGGGCGGACTTTTAGTTAGTATTGTAAGTTGATATATAAGTTGGTATGTTTGAGCATTACCCACCTCTAGCTCCTTTTTGGGCGTAGCCGGGAATATCTACAAGTTAGTAGCGTTTTATGGTCCGGTGTTAGTGGGTGCAAGAGAGTGTGGGGAAAAGAGATACAAAACAGATGCACAGCATACATATATGATGAGCGATAGAATACATGTATATATGTACAAATATGTGTATATAATGGTATGTGTTATGTTAGATACAATGTTGTACTCGCCAAACATTGCACACACATTACACTTTACTCGTTACTTACTAGTTCATCGTCACTTGGGACTATTTGCAAATTCTTTATATTCTATCGATACTCGTTACTGACCATTCGTAATATTTCTTATTCGCTTCTAGACATACGTATGCCACTAGCTGCATAGTGGTAAATAGTTGCTAATTGTTCGGTACTCGTTATTTGTAAGCAAGCTTATCGTCGTTTTTAATTCGCATAATCGTCATTTGCTCCTGTCTTGCTAGGCGTATTTAGTTACTCATCACTCGCTACACGCTTTTTGTTACATCCTAGTCGGTACTCGCAACATGTTACTTGTCACTGGCTATTTGCCAGTCGCATCTAAAAGTTATTCGCCAATCAGCTCCCAATAGATATATAATTATAAGCGCGTATCGACTTACAGCACGCAACTCGTTCGCCAGCACTCTCTTATTGTTAATGTATTTGTTGCTAACTGTATGTGACTTGCAACTCGCTACTCACCGAAATCTCCTCGCTGCAGTAGGCGGTAAATGTTTGATCGTCTTGCTGCAGCACACAGTACAGCGGACCCCAAGGCAGCGTTTTTATTACGCGTGTCAGTTCGCCCTCCGTTTCTGCAAAAGAGCAAGAGAAATAGAGAGAGAGAGAGAGAGGGAGAGAGAAGAAAGATATAAACATATGTTTGGATAACTATAAAAGAACGTAATAAGAAAGACAACAATAGTTAGGGGAGCAAAGTGTTACAGCAAAACCTATCACATAATTCTATAGATCAAATCATGACAAAGGCTCTATCTTCACAATTAACAGCCCCATTTGTACATAAATGATAAGACAACATCTGTTTTTTTTATTTATTTATTTCTATATAAGCTTAGTCACCGCTAGGTGGTGGTAGTCAATGCACTGACTCTTCGTATTCATTAAGTTCATCTTTTAAGTGCCTCAAAGTCGAAATTCTTTGCATATACAGTGGCGCCATCTAGCAACCAGCGTCGAGAAACAGGGTGAAAACATTGCCTGCTTTCAGGCGGCCACAAGAAAAAAAAATACCATTTTGCAGGCGCGCGCAGCGAGAAAGCACAAGAAAATGACAAAAACAAAAAATAGAAGACCCCCTCCTCCCCAACCCACCAACACAGCCATACCCCTTGGCAAGCCCACAATTATTTGTTTGCTGCTGCTGCTGCTGCTGATGTTGCACGCATGCGTGTTGCTAATAAGACAGCGGTACTAACAAATTAGAAATGCATCTACAATTGCAACTGCAACTGCGTCAAATGCCGTTTGTCTGTTGGCTGTTGTGTGTGGAAAATTGAGAAAAATTGTGAAAAACTGTATGCATTAGTAGTAGAAAAGAAAAGAATTACAACAACAACAACAAGAGCAACAGACAATGGGCAACCAAGTTAAACTAAGTAACTGCTTATCCCCCCACCCCCAGCAACCATCGCCTCGTCTCCGCGCCAACAACTCCCATTTGCCTTGCCCGCATCAGATTCAATAATTTAATCTCATCGCCTTTACGCCACCTCCTTGCCCCTCTTTGCCACTCTCGCTCACTTGCTGCGCGGCCCTGCAAAAATTACAAAGTTCGTTTCACTTCGTTTCCTTCACGTTCTTGACGTCGAATGCGATAACAATGTAACAACAACAACAAGATAAATAATAATAATAATACAAATGAAAAAAAAAGAGAGAAAACTGTTTTAATTTGCAGAGACTGACAGAACGAGAGAGAGAGAGAGAGTTAGATGAATTGGAGAGTGGGATAAAGATGTGAAGATGAAAAGACTCAAACAATTCATAAATTCATTATCTTCGAATATCCGATAACTAAATATCCTTTAAAGTAGTCCGAGCAATTATGACCCTCTTAAAAAAAAAAACCAAAGAGATTTGTCATACAGAAATGGAAAATATATAGTCGATTAAAGTTAGTAAAAGTAAGTGAGTAATGAACGAGAGTTTAGTAATGATGTAAGGCAGCCACCAACTCCATATTTACTCTGGAACAGTAAATGAGATATAAACAAGTAAGAGTGCTGTAGTCGAGTGAACTCGACTACGCTATACCCTGAATCCAGTTATTAAATATATCCAATTGTTATTGGCAAATTCCCCTTTGAAAATATTTGCATAAAAATGTGAGCAGCTCTGTAAGCGCTCTCTGCCGACAAACACGTGAAACACGCAATCGTAGGTAGCTGGGCTCTGCAGAATACACACAAAAGAATATTGAGGCTCGTGTCGATTATCGTGCCATCTCTTTCTCACACATGCGCTCGTATATGCTGATAGAAATGAGATCAATATGAGAATATATTTTCCACTATAACTTGGGCTTATCCGATCTTGACGAAATTGGCCAGTTGATCAATAGTACGCATATGCATATTGTGTATTAATTGGAAGATTCTGCCTTTAAAATATCGATATTCGATAAACGGAGGCAGTTATCGATAAAATAACACAAACTTGATCTGCGCCTGGTATACAAGATCCTATATTTCAAATTTGAAGTCTCTAGCTCTTCCAGTCTCTGAGATCTGCGTGTTCATACAGACGGACGGACGGACGGACGGACGGACGAACATGGCTATATCGACTCGACTGTTGATCCTGATCAAGAATATATTTACTTTGTGGGGTCGGAGATGATTCCTTCTGCCTGTTACATACATTTGCACAAAACCATTAAACCCTTTTTACCCATTTTTAATGGGTTCAGGGTATACAAAAAAAAAACAGTACTTTTGAAAACATTATACGATTTTTTTTTTAAATTACCGCCTTAACAAAAAAACCGAGTATAATCTTCTAGTTACGTAATGTTCAGTCTGTCTTGACCATCTCATAGACGCGAAGAGATGGAGAACTTTGCAACTTTGGTACATATACCACAGGCAGATCTAGTTTGTTTCTATTTATTATGTTATTATATTCGTTACAGTAACACTCACTCAATGAACAATGAATTGAAATACCACTCTGTAAGGGTATAGAAAAATAACAAACTCTAACCCAAAGTGGAGTCTCAGTGCGTGGGGGCAAGTACTTAGTACAAGCAGGCAATGCGGTTTATGGGAAAGGGGGTCAATTGCTGAAGAGGGTTGGGTACGGTAGGCGAGGGGAGGAAGCATTGTCAGCTCTTGTGGCATCCATCACAACACGACTACGGCGAGCCACATTCAAATTACGGCGCCTGTCTGGCCACATTTAACACAAGTAATAATAATAATAGTAATAAATAATAATATTGTATGTAATTGTGTGAAGACCACAAATGAAGCTCAAGTTGAAGTCGGCGTTAACGTCGACGTCGACCAGCGTTGCTCAGCAACTTTGCGTTAATTTTGAAACGTTCGTTGGCTGGTTCTTTTTTTTTTGTTTTTTGTTTTCTTTATGATTTTTTTCTGCTGCTTTTTGCATAAGAATTTCTCGCTTTCGAGTTCAATGCACTTGCTGAGGCGCTTTTAAACAGTAGCAGCAGCAGCAGCAGCAGAAGCAAATAGCTTCACACTGGCCTCTAATCAAGGGCAGCAGCGGGCCGCAGGGGGGGGGGGGGAGAGGGGAGCTGCCAGCAGCCGTGGCATTTAGTTTGCCCACCTGCCAAGCGGCAGCGTTCCAGTCACTGGTCACTGTTTAGAGAACAGCTGATTGTTGATTATGTCACACACACACACAAACACACACAACATTGAGTGGCTGCAGAAGCGTCAATTTGTTGATGCAATTTTTGTTATCGATCAATGATCGATTAGCGTGCAATCGCACATTTTCCAACACTGGTGTGTGCATCACACAATCATAGGTGCTGACATAACTGCACAACTTCATGGGAATTTCAACAATTCGTGGACGCCAAGCGTCGTGCGTCAAGCTAAACCATTCTTCTGAAGCGGGGGTGGCGGGGGGCAGGTGGGTGCAAATTCTGATCAAGTTGCTGCAAGATGCCTTATTCCAAAGAATCTTTATCGATAAGCATTGGTTGACCATAAATATTATTCAGCAATATTAATTTATAGAACTATTACACGATGTAAAATGAGTCCACAATATACAAAAAAAAATATATATACTAGCGACATATACATATATAGCTAATCCAATAAATTAGCTCAATTTATAAAAATAAATAAGTCGAAGATTTATGTTTTGCTGAGTGTTTGCGTCAGATTATCAAGAATATTGCATTTTCCAAATCTTTCATATTTAACTTGCAGCTATCTCAAAGAGATCCACTTGTGGTTATTTTTATTTTTATGCACTTTGCAGAGGGTATTCTAATTTTGTCGTCAAATTTGTAACGCATTAATGGAGACAACCATAGGGTATATATATAAGATCTGCCGATCAAACTTATGCTTATGTTTTTAAAATTTGAAACATCAGACGATTACATCATATACCTGCCAAAGAAATAATCGGTAGATTTTCGAATAATAATGAACTTTAGACTTCGTCTTTTTGATTCCCGTCTGCAAGACTATTTAATCTTCGGTCTGCCGTTCTTTCTTGTTATTTTTATTTTGCTCAAAGATCTTAATCATTTTCGAAATGAAAATGAGGGGAACTCCATTCAGAAAGCTTTATATTTCATTGATTAATACGAAAATATCATGTTTTTCTTCAAAAATCTTTAAGCTCTTTCAAGATCAAATCAAACCAAATTGAAATTGAAACTCGATTATTGGTCGGTCTAGTGTTAAATTACATTTCACCCAAATTATGATTACATACAAATTAACAAAACGCAAGAAGAGCAACACAATTAAATTATCAAGCACCCAAAAAACAAAAAAATATATAAAATAAAAACTTTACCAATTAAAAGTAATTTAAAATAATTTATGCGATGCGTCATGAGTGCGTCAGTGTTTGTGTGTGGGAGGGTGTGACTGAGTGTACATATGTTGCGGTTGAGTGGGGTAGGTGTTGGGGCAGCAAACGGAGCTGGGGAAGCTCTATAGGTTGGGGGATGGGGGGTTTAGAGGGGGTGTTCAACTATAGTGACGATCGACGCAACAAGTTTGTCTCTGTTCTGTTTCCTTTGTGTTTTGTCTGTTTCCATTTCAGGAGGGAAAACCGAGAAACAGCAAAAGAAAAAATTTGCAGACGAAATACCCTATTGCCGTATATATATACATATATATAATAATAATAATACTATCCAATATATACAATGGAGCATTTCTAACAATTAGCTGCATTATGCTGTGAAAACTCAAGCATTGACATATTATTATTTATGTAATAAGTATAATACAATACAGGATGGGAATCATAGTGTACGTCCAATTAATAATGCTTGACCTGTGTCCAGCGAGAGACTATTACAATTATAGATTTTTTGTTGAAAATGAGCGTTCCAAAATAACAAAATTGGTATTTATGTGTTTAATAAACATGGGAAAAAAAGAAAAAATGCAAAAGAATAATACAAATCTCATGGATATAGTGTTACGATCCGTTTGATTTTGCTTATTGAAGCTCGATTAAGATGCACATACAGATATATTATTGTTGAAATCAATCGATAGGTCGATCAGTGTGTCCAATATAAAAAGCTACATACACATATATACATATAGATAAATATATATATATATATACACATATATACGCATATATACGCATACACATCGTTGCAGTTTAAGTGCCAAAATTAGAATACCCTCGACAAGCATGTAGGGCATCAAAAATGTGTGTTTCATTTTGTCAGGGCAGGCGCCAACATGGGAAGCAACAACTAAAAGTTGCAGGCGACAACAATGAAAGCTAAGATGCTGCTACTTCCGCATAGGCACAGCAGCTGTGCCACACAATGAGGCACCTCCATCCACCACCACCACCACCCCTCACCCAAACCACAAAAAAAAAAAAACACCAAACATATGCCCCTTCTCCTTCTCAGATGTGTGTGTGTGGATGAAAAACTGACAGACGAACAACAGCAGCAGCAGCAGTGGGTGTAGTCAGAGTGGGGGCATGAGGGTGTGGGGGGGGGGGGGTGTTGCTGTAATGTTGGTGGTTGTGGCATCTAAAGTTTATGGATGTGCATTTTTGGATTTGGGCCATAATATGCGTAGAGCACAGAATCCAGACAGCACATAAGTACAAACATGTGTATGTCTCGATCCACTCCACTACCCCAGCACCCCACCACCAACCCTTTGGCCGTCTCTCCGCACATATAAACTTGCAATCTAACAGAAATCGTTGCGTAAATGCAACAACAACAACAACAAAAATAACGACAACAACAGCTTTTAATTAGGTTTATGGGAAATATGCGAAACGTAATGTTGGAAAAAAAATTATAAAAAAAATCCGAGCAAATACTGAACAAAAAAAAAACAAACAAACAAAAGCTGAGCCGATCTCTATCTCTCTCTCTCGCTCTCTCTTTCTGTCTCGCTCTCTATCTCTGTTTCGATTGCTTGTTGAGAGCCCCACCCTGCCTTGAGTCCCCTTCCACGTCCCCCTCTTTGAACAAACAATGCAGAATCATAGCATAACTTGAATCTCACATCATGTAATCAGCTCAAAGCCCGAAACTGAACCAAGTCGCGCCGCATTTTTATTTGTCAATTCATTTATAGATTGTTTTTTTTTTTCGCAGTCTGCTTTTTTGTTTTCCTTTGTACCCTGTACACACTGAAAGTGATTGCAATGGGGTAGCATACGGATGTTGGCATTTCAAAATATATATAAAACAAAAACTTTTGTTCTCTCTAGATATATTTTCTATCTATATATGAACACTCAAAATAAAAAATACAGGTTGTAAAGCGTTTTCCTCTTCTCTGAAAAAATACCTGATCCAGCCAGATGTAAAACAAAGAAGCATGTGTATAAGTCAAACCATTATTTCTCATTCAGAAAATATAAACTCTTGACTTTAAGTAAATTCATTAAATATATATTCCATAGCTATAAGGCTATAAGATGCTTGAAGACTTAAAACCTATATACAGGGAATCTTATAGTCGAGCCGTCCTTCATTTGAATTTTTTTTTATTTATTTATTTTTTTTTTTTGTATCTTAATGATTGCAAAATTCATCAGACTAAAGAAACGAACACACACAATAACGAACGGCGTTTTAGTTTTTCTTCAGCTTCTTCTTATTCTTCTGTTTTTTCAGGGCGTATACGCAACGCGATTTTGTAATATTTCCTAGAAGACACGCGAATCTTTTTGTGTGAGACATATGCATAAAGTATAATGTTGTTGGGAAGTAATAATTACGCATGCGATCAGCTTACGATTTGTGTCAATTTTGTAATTTGACGGAATAGTTTGAGTTGGATGCTTTCGCTCATAGAAACTAAGGCTACGAAGGAAGACGGGAGTCAACTGTTTTGTGTCCAAATGCGCGAAACATAATTAAACTCCTATTAATTGAGTTTTGTTCGGATATCTAAATAAATCACAAAGTTTTTTATGCAACAAGTCATCATTTCCGCTATCGGAATGGAAATGCTTCCTTCTGCTTGTTAAATACACTTGCACAAAACCTATATACCCTCATTACCAATTATTAATTGCGAAAAGGTTTTAGCTTTTCGATTAATTAAATAAGTTCATTAACTGGTATATAATGTAGCAGTTTGATCTTGAGAAAAATGTAAAACATTAGACACTGAGACGCAATATAAGTCTAAATTGAATAGATCTAGGGAAAAATTGAAAAATTTTCAGAATCAGATCCGCAATTCTACATTTTTGTTAAGAACCAAATTTAGGAACCGATTTTATTAGTCTGTTTACAAAAATAAAACCAATTCATAAACTTTTACGGAAGCATTACCTTAAAGTGTACTGGAATCGAAGTAAGACTTATCTTCAAAATACTCTTCCATTTATATAATGGAAATATAAGATAATTTTGATTTTGCTCAATCGACACTATATGCTAATAAGCTGGAATAGCCCAAAGCATCACATAAGAGCTAGATCGTTCATTTGATTGATCAATAACTTCGTTTAAATCGAAAAATTGTAAAAAAAAAAAACAAAAATTAAAATAAAGCAAGAAGTAATTTTTTTTTAATTATTCTGTAAACAATACAAACCTATTTATGTACTAGAGGTGTACGAGAATTTTACAGCTTAGTTCGTTTGAATATGTGAGACTTATCTTTAGGGTATCACGTAGTCGAGCATTCTTACTTATTCTCTGATTTAGGCTATCAAATTCGAATACATTTCTTGAAACTTGGTACAGCTGCTTCTTGTTCTTCTCTACTTCTACTTATTACATACAACACATACAAATAATTTGGCAGAAATGCGAGCCAACAACCTGTTGGATGAGATCATAATGTACGGCAAAATCAAAATGAGAAGCAAGTCCATTTAAATGAATTAACGTTTAACACACATATATCTATACATTATTATAATAACTCAATATTTGAGTTGATTCAGATAAGACCAGAAACAACTACTTGGCATACGTAAATCGCTAGTGATTACTAGTAATAATAGTACACCCCAAGGATTTCCAGTTCTTCAAGTTCTGCTTCTTCTTTTTATACAGATAAAGTAAATAAAATGATAATTTGCATTTAATTGGAATTTCTGAAAGAATATGTTATCTATAAAAAATAAAAGAGCTTGTAATAAACCACAATTGAAATTCATTTGACAAATAATTTATATGGTATTTAATGATGATATTGAAATTTTTTTCACCTGCGTTCGTTCGTTTCGTTTTTTTTGTTTGCTAGATGACTTTCAGTTTTCAATTGATTAGCAAATGTGATATTACTTGGATCACAACAAGACACCGGCCTCTCGCACCAACCTCCTTTTAGCCAAGTTAACAAATGCCCCTCTGCATTACTGTTAATCTGTGCGTCTATCTCGTTTGGCATATGGTGGCTATAATTTCATGCGATCAACAGGTTTTGCAAATTTCCTTTTTCTTCATATTTCTTAATGTTGGTTTCTTGTCGTTGGTGTTGTTGCAGTCGTCGTTGTTGTTGTTGTTATTATTGTTGTTATTGGGGCATTGGAAAAACCTGAGACGAAGACGTGGCGGCAACGTGTTAATCCATGACGACGTTTGACGTTTGCCAAAAACAACAACACACTGTGGCAACGCGGAAGAAAAGGGGCTTGATGGAGTGATACGGGGGAGATGTTGGTAGGGAGTGTGACTATAAAGCCTGATTGGAACTGAGACAAACGTTGCGTCGTCTCCGACAAGCGGCGTCCCCACCAAAACACACACTTGAGGAAAAAGTGAATTTTTTCATAGAAAGTTGCTGGGCAACATTTAGCGACGAGGAAGACGGGAGGCGGTCGAGGTGGCAGCTGCTGTAGCCGATACTTGAAAATAGAAAATGCAACAACAACAACAGCAATGTGTTTTGTGTCTCTCATTCGAGTTCCGAATCCTTTTTTTTTTTTTTGCAAATTTTTTTTACTTTCTAGCTTCCATCCTTTTTTGGCTCGCACTGCAGTCGTAAAATTAGCCGCAGACAGCGCAATGAACTTTCTTTGTACCGACAGGTGGCGCTGCCAGCGTCGCTTAACCCGTAAACCAAATCGAAGCACAAACAAAAAGAATTAAACAACGGTAACAAAGCGACAGCTGCACTTTGCCTAAAAACAAAAGCAATAACAAAAAAGAACGAAAGAAAAACAAAAACTGTGCCACGGCGAAGCGTCGTTAATGACGCCATCGCCAATCATCGCGATGTTTCCGATCTCTCTCTCCCACTCTTTTTCTGAGTGCGTCTCTCTCGCTCCAGCAAGCTTTCTTGCTCTCATCTCCTTTAACGTACATTTGACTGAGTATTGAACGAGCTTAGAAGCGAAAGATCAGAATAAACGAGCGCATACTAAGCGATACCCTATACAGATAGATAGAGAGAGAATCACGCAGAAGCATATACACATTGTGTGGCCCGGGGAGGCAGCTGCCACGCCCTAAATTTAAACTTTACAGCGGTAAAAAGTGTTTAAGATTACAATTTGTGCACAAATTGCAAAAGAGGAAACTATTTACTGTCATTCAATAAATACATACATATATAAAATAATTAAGAAATCTGAATTAGATTCTAGACTTTACCTAATAAAAAAAAAAACTACTTTGATATTTTGCATACGATAAATACCAACTACCCATTAATAAGCATTAATTACAGGGTATGCAGAGAAATGCCAAATGGCCTAAAAGCTATTTAGCTGAGCGGTGCGTGGCCCAAGAACCGTACCAAGACGTTAGTCCACTTAGCCAAAAGCCAAAAAAAAAAAAAAAAAAAACAAAACCGAAGACGTGTTAACCAAGATGGTCAAGTGACATGCAAAGCGAAAGCGGCCAGCAAACTTAAAACAACAACGAAACAACGCAGGCAGGCAGGCAACAAACATGACAGAAATGATGTCAAGCCAGCGGGCATGAAGCAGCAATAACAACAGTAACAACAACAACAGCAACAACAAGAGCTGGTCTCCGCAGCAGGGGCCAATGGCCAAACCCGGTCGAGACCTCTCCCTCTGTATGTATGTATGTGTGTGTGTGTCTGTTTGTATGTGTGTGGGTGTTCAAAGGCAAGGCTAAGCGGCATAAAGTGCCGAAAGGCTGTTAGAATGTCACAAATGACCTTGACACACCAACCGGCACATACAAGTCGCACACTCACATCGAAACACACCTTCCTTCCGCTGCGGGCGCAAAAAAAGAATAAATAATAATAAAAAAAAAACAACAAAAAAAACCTTAAAACCATAAAGAAACGAACGATATGCGGCAAATATGGCAATAAGAGCTTTTGCCATTTGCCACTTGCCGCAAGAGACTGCCTTGAAGCCTTTATGTCACGACACGACTTCATCGATGGGAAGCACCCACAACAACAACAATTGTTTCCAGCCAGGCAACAAAAATGTACAAATGAGTTTCGATCATGGTTGGCAATTAAAGCCAGGAAAATGTTCTTGATGCTTGCAGCTTTGCTAATTGAAAATATTTCTTAAATTTTTTTTTAATTAGCCTTAGGAAGTGAATAATAATATTGTAACTTGCTCTTATTACTAACTAACTCTTAGACTTAAGCAATTCTAATTACTACTATTAACTATTCAAAATATATATAACTCAAAGAGTTCTGATGAGAACAAATAAATGCATTAGCTATAAATGTTAGTATTTGGGGATTTATTTTGAGAAGCACTCTATTTGAAATTGCAATAAAATTTTATTTGGTGTCACAAGTCTTTAGTTTTTGGCAGCTTGAATACTATCTGTAGCTATAGATATATGTACAGGTAATAAAAAAATTTTTAGGTAAATATGTCTGAGAAACGCATTAGAAAAGCATTAATAGTAAATGCAGGGTTAGCTCATAAACAAATTTATTTCTTTTCGTCGCCTGCACGTGTTGACATCGCTGATTTGTGTGTGTGTGTGTGTGTGTGTGCGTGTGTGTAAAACAAGCAACCCCTCGAACTACAACAAAAACAACAACGACAGCAAAAAAGTGAAGCGGATGAGCGACAGGTAAAAATGCTAATAGTAGATAACGGAAAACGGAAAACGGCCAACTACAACAGCAAACAGTGACAGCCTGCCCAAAGTTGTTAGTTGTCTGCTGTTTGTTGTTGCTGTTGTTGGTTTTGTTGTTGCTGAGAGACGGCCCGGCTGAGTTTTCCCAGGCCAAGCGGCATTGCTTGCATTTGCACAGGTGCTCAAAGAGAGGGCAACGGAAAGAGAGACAGACGGACGGACGGAGAGAGAGAGAGAGAGAGACATACAGCATCCGCAATATCTGAGCGACCGTCGCCACCCTTAAAAACAAATACACATACTCATACACATATACACACACACACACACACACACACACATGGGGACACAAATAAAGGAACAGTCAAAATTGGATTAATATTTCGATTTGCATTTACTTAACAAGTTTATGTCTTAGTTGACCTCTAAGGAAGTTCCATTACTTTGAGCTTCTATTCTCAATTCTTCTCCCCATCATAAGCTGATACTAATACAAATCTTTCCCCCGAATAGGCTATTTTCATTGCATATTCTGTTTCATAACTTCTTTTTGGCATGTCTAATTCTCACTCTCTTTAACTCTTCCTCTCATTTTCTCTCTGCCTCTATGCTTTCTTTCTGCTTCCTGTTTCACTGATAACAGATGACAAGAAATATACTTCGACTATTGCATAACCATTAAAGTACTTTTGAAATTTGGTGGTTAAACTCAAAATCGTTTAAAGATATTGGCATTTTTGGTTGCCGGGGTTACGGGATGTGTCTGGCAAATATATATATACAGCTGCGGTCACAGTAATAGTAGTGTACATATATCTTTTGGAAAATGTTACAAAAAAAACTGAAAATATAGTTAAGAAAGTTATGAAAATACAATTTGTTTAAGATACAAGCAATCAATATTGAAAGTGAACTTTATAAGTTTGCATAGCTATAAAATTTATTAACAAAAAAATTTATTTAATAAAATATTATTTAAATTTATCATTATACAAGTAGTGGTAAAAACTAGATATCATGGGCGGATATATTTTAGCACGTTTAGTACTTGGAAACATTGCCAGATGATAAACCAAATCCTCTTAATATTGAAGATTTGAAAAAGGTTTCGATTTAATCACCATAAATAAGTCATATATTTATTAAATGCTTTAAGAAGCAGCACTGCTTTTATTCTGACCGCAACAGTATAAACGATCTTTGACGCATTAAAATCAGTGGTTTAAAATAATTGCTCCCATAATTGTTTCATAATTTTGTTGCTCAACAAAACGAATTGAAACAGACGAGACTTGTATGACGTCAATTCTGATTTCCGTTACTAATTTGTAAATTCTTAACTTCAATTTATATCAAATCTTTACTCTCTCTCTCTCTCTCTCTATCGCTCTCTTACTCTGTCTAAAGTATCTTTGATATTGTTTGTTGTTGTTTTGCTTTTCGGCCATCAAATTGGAGCGTACATCCGCTTTCAGCCTGGTCAACTGCTGTTAACGTTGGCAGGTGTTGATGTGTGTGTGTTGAGATAGCGATTTACTCTTTATTGTATGCAATTACGTGAACTTATTAACTTTCTCCCAAACCAGTGGATCACCAATGTGACAAATGGAAAAAAGAAGAAGAAAAAAACCTTTGTCTGAATGTGCTAAGTCATTATTTTGTCAACAGAATTTAAAATATCAAAATCCATATATACATATATGTTTTTCTATTATATGAGTAGTACCAGGTAGTTATATTTATGAACAGAAAGCCAAACCGTTGGAATTTTTCAACTTGTAAAAGATGCTGGCTGTAATTATTTAGTCTGAAATTGAAGGTGGGATCTCGATAGTATCGACGAAATATGATCCACAATCTTAAATCAAACGAGTAGAATATATAATTGTTTAACTTTAGCGAAGCTTAATCTGTATCTGTATAACGCACAAATGTTATTTCAATATTCGAATTTTACTATGTATCCATCATATTGCGCAGAGTTGACACTCGTATTATGCACAAATTGAGAATTCATTTTGCCAATGATCCCCTAATGCGTAAGGGTGGTGTGGGTGGTGTTTGGGGGAGGGGTCGGGTTGTTGGGGTTATAATAGTATACACTTACCACACACATCCAGCCAGCCCTCGACTCGACTAGGGTAGGAAATTGCATAGGCTCGATTTAGATACGTGCGACGTCCCATTTTGTTGCTGGGTGGTTTTCTATTTTGCAATTTTTTTTTACTTTTTTGGGATGCTGTTCCGGCACTCTCTCTCTCTCTCTCTGTGTTTGCCGCTCTCTGTCTCACTGTTATGCTCTTTAGTAGCGTGTGGCGGGTCGTTATCTGTCGGCTTATCGACAAGTTGTCGAATAACGGCTGCTGCTGCTGTTGAGTTTTGTTGTTTTCTGCTTAATTTGAATATTGATTTTGTTGTCGCTGGCTTTTGTTGTTATTCTTCTTTTTTTTATTGCACTTGTCTTCGCCATATATACAGCAATATATATATATGCAAACAAATTAAAATCAACGTTTCGTCGAGTTTCAGTTTTAAATTTCCATTTGTTGTTGTTGTTGGAGTTGTTTACAGCCTTTCGATTAAATGCTCAACCAACAAAGCAACAACAACACAAAACAAAAGCGCGTTTCAAGAGCACAAGAAAATAATAAAAAAAAAATAAAACATTTATAATCACGATTTTTGTTATATTTGCTTTGCTGTTTTTTGTTGTTGTTTTATTTTATTTTTCGGTTTCTTTACGCACACGGTTCAAGCTTGAATGCTTGTTGTCACTCTACCGCGCGCTCTCTCTTCTCTCTCTCTATTTTTGAAGTGTGTCCGTGTGTGTGATTATTATTTGAGCTATTTTAGCCTTTGCCTTTAACAGCTGAGTGCTCAGCGATTTTAGAGATAGAGAGAGAGAGAGAGAATGAGAGGGGATGCTCGCTTCTCCAACTCCCTCCGCGCCTCTTATTGTTGTTATTGTTTCTCCACACACACACACACACATATATATATATATACAGTCGTATGGATATTGTTAATATTCTGCGTCGAAGGCCGGTCAGCGCATATTGAAGTTTTATTTATTGTTGCCGCTGCTGCTGTTTTGTTGTTTTTGTTGTTATTGTTGCTCTTGTCGCGCCAACGAAACCAGAAACTTTTTTAGCAGTCACAGATGCCGCCGTTGCTCACATACACACACATGTGCTTACAAGTGCATGTATCCATGCGCTTTAGTGTGTATTATTTTTAAAAATATAAAATTCAGCAACAACAAAACCGAAACAACACACGCACTGCCAACAAATGTAAAAGACACACAAAAAATAGCACACACTTTTATTTAGTTTCAAATAAAAAAAAAAATCGTCACGAGATTTTTCAAAATGCACCTCAATAGCGCGCGACGTCGGCAAATGCAACAACAAACATTTGGAGAAACAAAAAAAAAAAACAATCTAACTGTTCCGCTGCGTGCGCATAGAGACGCGCGTCGTGCCAACCGCGCAGCAACAAACATTAACTAACTAATAATCAGTGTGACCACCAGCTGCAAAAGTGGAAATACGCCAAATGCAAGAGCAATGAAAACGACAAAAAAAAAACCATTTAAATACCAGCATCGCGGCAGCAGCGAAAAGTATGCTTTGAACAATTTTCCAAGAGAGTAAACGACTTCAAAATGATTTAATTGATTTTGCAATGATTTTGTGGAGCAAATATTATGTTGCCTGCTCTTAGGGATGCTGCTTTAAGAAGAATTTAAAAGAAAACAATAATTTCGTTTTTTCTTGTTGAACGGTTTACATGAGTTTTAATAGTGCACATAATTAGTAGGTAGTTATTAGTATGTAATCAAATAAACATAAAATTAATAACATTATTTATAAGTAAGTAGTTCTTGAACATGTTTTGTTGTTGTTGTTGTTACAGTATTAGCTTTGCATTGTTTTGTTGTGCAAGTTTGCGTAAATAAATTACAATTACATCTACAACAGCAACGCAAGAGCACAATAAATTTTTTCTACTATATTTTATATAAATATGTATGTGTATGTGTCGATGTCCATACATATGAGAAACAATATATGTATATATATATATATTTATATATATATATCTATGTTTATGTAGATATACGCATATTTTTGTTCAGTCTTTGATTTTAAACTTAACGGGTTAAAGAGAGAGGGAGATAAAAAAAACAAAAAAAATTGTATACATATATTATGCATGTATGTATGTATGTATGCGTTTGCAGGTAAGCTAAGTTTGGGAATTGGTTAATTATAATGATTTATCATTTTGTTTTCATTCGTTTTGTTTTTAACACATTTTCTGTGGAATGTGCTAGGAAATGTCCTTGACGGGGCACAGCCCCAATGGAACGCTTCAGTATCATCGTTAGCTATATGGATTACATTTATGCATACATATATATATATATATATATATATATATATATACATGTTTGTATGTATGTTGATTTTATCATGCTTTGCCATTGTTTTTCACATTTTGCTGGCCATTGGCTGCTGCTGCTCCTCCTGGCTGCCGCATGATGATGCTGGCGCTGGTGATACCGACCCAGATCCAGATCCAGATCCAGAACCAGAACCAGAACCAGAACCAGATCCGGCACCGGAACCAGCGCCAGATGCCGACTCAGTTTCGATGGCCGCCTGCAGCTCGACGAATATGTCAATGAGATTGTTGATGCCAATCAAATAGCCATCCTCATGATTGCCCACTTTCCACGCCGCATAATGATCAATATGCATCTGTGCCGGCAGCGCCACCGTTTTGGCAAAGTCAATAAGCCAAACACTGGCGTGCGTCTGATCATGGACGAACAGCAGCGAGCTCCCAATCACTTCGTGCGTCTGGAAGAACTCCGATACGGCCAGGGTGGCGCGTATGGCCCGCAAGCGTTGAATATAACGTGGCTGTAAAATGATGTTACAATTAGCCACAATTATCCAAAATCGAGCACAACAATATCTGGCAGTATTTCTATCACTCTCAATATTCTTGAATTTATAACTATGCACATAAATATGTCGAATCATTCTTCATTTACTTATTACAAGCAAAGTAGAATTTGTATATAATTAATTGTATTCTCAATGAATTCAACATCTAAAATTGATGCAGCTAATTTTAAGCAGATGGCTTTCTCAAAACTGAATTAATCTTTTCTCTCTTTTTGGCCTTTTGAATTGAATCCGTATATTAAATTGATTTGCATTTTTCTTGACAATTTGTAATCAATTTAATGAGGGCTGTATCTGAATTGTTCTTTCCTGAACGGATATTACGATACCGTTCTATATTTTGACCATTAACTTACCAGAATATGTGGATGTCCGCTGAGGAACTCGGAGAAAGCCAATTTGATTTGTTCGCGTGACTTGGTCGTTTTAAAATCTTTGGAACTGGTGCCATCGCTCTTCTTGATGCCCTGCAAATCAAGAGAGAGTTCAGTGATGAGTAATTGGTCGAGAAGGTGGGGGCAAGGAGGCGCTCACCTCAATGCGAAAGCCCAGCGTTGCGGTGCTGGAAATGGTCTCGCGCCAGACCATATAGCGTGGCTTGGTCACCGCCTTGGCGGCATGCTCCTCGGCATTGGGGGCCATTGCATCGATCTGTATCATCTTGTCGTACATGTCTTTGCGCAGCTTCGGCTTCTCCTTGGCCTTGGAGAGCTCCTCCTCTAGATAGGTGCGCACGCCCACCTTGCAGTCCATAACGCACGGCTGCACATAGTCACTGAGCAGATCCTGCAGCTGCAAATAGACTGCAAAATGCCAGGTAGTTAGAATATATATATATGAATATATATGGATACCAACGAGCTTTGTCCGGACATGATTTTGTAATAATTAGTAAATCAGAATTTATTGACAATTAAGTAAGTCAGTCAATCTATGAGTAAGTCAATCATTTAGTTAGCAAATAGTCAGTCAATCATTCAGTCAGTTAGTCAATAAGTTAATCATTCCGTCAGTCAGTCAATTAGTTAATCCATCGATCAATTACTCAGATTGACAATTAAGTAAGTCAGTTATCTATGAGTAAGTCAATCATTTAGTTAGCAAATAGTCAGTCAATCATTCAGTCAGTTAGTCAATAAGTTAATCATTCAGTCAGTCAGTCAATTAGTTAATCCATCAATCAATTACTCAGATTGACAATTAAGTAAGTCAATTATCTATGAGTAAGTCAATCATTTAGTTAGCAAATAGTCAGTCAATCATTCAGTCAGTTAGTCAATAAGTTAATCATTCCGTCAGTCAGTCAATTAGTTAATCCATCGATCAATTACTCAGATTGACAATTAAGTAAGTCAATTATCTATGAGTAAGTCAATCATTTAGTTAGCAAATAGTCAGTCAATCATTCAGTCAGTTAGTCAATAAGTTAATCATTCAGTCAGTCAGTCAATTAGTTAATCCATCAATCAATTACTCAGATTGACAATTAACCAGTAAGTTAATCTGTCATTAAGTCAATCATTTAGTTAGCAAACAGTCAGTCAATCATTTAGTCAGTTGGTCATTTAGTTAATCAATCAATGAATTAGTGGAGTAAGTTAAACAGCTAAGAGGTCAATCAGTCGTTGAGTGTATAGATTATTAGATAGTCAGAACTTACGTTCGCCATCCTCGCTGGTCACCTGACCCTTGTAGACGGGGACATAGGGTCGCAGCACATCCTGCATCAGCACCTGAAAGCATTCCTCTTCTTTGGGGCAGAGTTTCTTGAGGACGGTGCCCGGCTCGGGACCGGCCTTGAAGTTGCCCTGATGACCGGCTAGCTGCACCCATGGATACCGCTGCTTCTTGTACGTCTGAAAGAAGGGCGTCCATTGCACAATGTTTCGTATCTTCCGCCAGCCGGAGCTCTAATGAAGACAAACAGAAAGCGAAAGGATATGGATATAAAATTGAATGTGAGCATTTCGTGATCTGGCGCCATCTATCGCCTGGCATAATTGTTTGTTAGATGGCGACACTTAAATAATGCGTTTCATTGAAAAGTGATGATGAGTAAGCAACTCTTGTGAAAGCCACAGATAATTGTTGAATAGTACGACATAAGCATCGGATAATGTCAAACAACAGCCAGATAAATCTAAATGCGGTCTAATAACGGCAATGACAGAGCAACAATTCGGTTCGTGTGGGTTAGTCCACATCAGATAAGTGCTGATCTCGTTGTGTTATGGCTTGACAGTTGTCAAAGAGCGGGTTTAATGGTGTCCACTGTTAAACAACAACGTCACGCGATCCTGGGTTAACTGTCGGCACTCCGGATAAGAACTCCATGGTATTGTATAAGACCGGACAATCACGGATAAATTGTATACTGTCCACCGGGACAATATCAATAATCAATCAATAATACTACACGTACTCAGAATACGTTGGATAACACCCGAGAAATCGGATACTTTCCGTAATAATAATCAGAATAGCCCTGGATAACACTCTCTCTCTCAATAATACTAGATATTATCAGAATATGTTGGATAACACCGGATAAACACGATTAACATAGCTTCACAGCAAGAGGAGGACAGCAGCATCCAAAGCATCGAAAGCATCCGTCTTACCTTCTTCGTGCTGCTTGCTGTGGAACCTGTGGAGCCCGCTGCCGTTGGGGAGGTGCCTGCCGATGTGGACACGTCGGAGTCCCATTCGGAGCTCAGATCATCGCTGCTGGCATAGCCATAGTCCCTTGGCATGGGCACCTCCAGCAGCGACTTGGAGTATTGTATGTAGCCGGGGCACAGACTCTGACCCAGCGGCGAATGGCTGCGACGTGGCGTCGACATCATCATCTGGGGATGCGAGTGCTGCTGGGAAAGTTTGCGTCCGGCATGCTCACCGATATTGGCTGTGATGCTAATGGTCGGCATCGATAGCTTCTTTTCGGCACGCTGCTTAATGCCACGTGCCTGGGCAAATGCCAGGCTGCATTTGCGTGGCTGCATACTGTTACCGGAAAGTTTGCGTCTCAAGATCTTTTTGGTGGCGCCACCGCTGCTACCGCCACTTGCCGTCGTTCCACGTGCCATTTCTGTCTCACTATCGCCATCGTCACTATCGATATTGTGGACTTTGCTGCTGCTGCTGTTGCTGCTGGTGTTGCTGGTGTTGCGACCCACATTGCTGTCATCGAGATCATCGTCATCGACATCGGCATCGGCATTGACATCATCGGCATCGTCGTCAAAGCGCAATTTCGCAATATCCTCGGGCAGGACGTCGGGGAAATGCAATAGCTTCACAGTCACCTTCTTGCCAGCCTCATTATAGTAGACCTCCTTGGCGCTCATCCTATCAAAGTCCTCGTAGATGCGCACCTGTGGCGATGGCGTTGTCACTGATGTTGTCACTGGTGTTGTCACTGGCGTTGTTGTTGTTGTGTTTGGCGATGATGTCGCTGTTGGGCTCTGGCCGTTAACGGTATTTGGCACGGCGGCTGTTGCGGGCGGTCGTGTGATGGCGCACACGGACATTTTACACGACATGTGACGGGCGTCCGAGCGACGTCCGCGACTAACGCATTAGATGCACTGCTTCTGACCAAAAACAACAGCTACACAGAGAGAATCAAAAGAATCGAAAGAATCAGTGACTGTAGCCAACTGTTGTCACTTGTTGTCACTTGTTGTCTGTTGTCTGTTGCTGTTGTCTGCTGTTGTTGCTGTCGTTGCTTGTTGCTGTTTGCTTTGCTGCATTTGACTTGATTGATTTCGGCGCATTTGCGAACCTGTTCGCGCCTAAGCCACTAAATGCTGAATGTTGAATGCTGATCGCTGGCAGCCAGCCACAGTTGACCCACCGAGCGACCCAACCAACGACAGCGGCAAACAAACCTATTAGCAATCACCGACTTAATAAATACTCTAACAATAAACACACACAAGCAGGATATCGTTTCTCTTTTAGGTTTAGATTTATTTAACCTAGGATGGGAAGAGATATAGGATAATCCTCACATATTATGGGTATGAAATTTATTATTCACTTCTAATTCACTTAGACAAGGATCAAATATATTGACAGACAATCCCCAACAAGCGTTAGGTGATTTGAAAGTCCTATTGAACAGTTTGCTATAGGTTATAGGCGACTATCTATCAGATCAAACTATTGTTAAATGTCCGGTTAAGCTATGTTGCTATAATTCTGTCATTCATTTGACTAGAAGCGCATCGGCAATTCGTTGTTGCATAGTTAAAAAGCAGGCTAGTGCTTATTTTGGGTTGTTGTCGACGTGTTGCTGTTGCTGTTGCTGTCGTTGCTTTGCAGTTGTTGCATTGGCGCACACATCAATCAAAATTGATTAAATTTAATGCCTACATACGTACGCACACATAAATACATTTGAGTGTGTGAGAGAGAGAGGGAAAGAGAGAGAGAGAGCGAAGCGCACGCATTTAAGTAGGCATTGCAGGAGCGTGCTGGCATCTCAACTGCTTTGCTTAGCTCCATCTGCGGCCAGACGAGAGACCTCCACTTGCAAAATCGTCAAACCACTTGCAAATCGGCAAACAAAAAAACAAAAAAACAAAAAAAAACCAAAGCCAAAACCACCTTAAGTAATTTTGTGTTGTATATATATCTATTTGCAATAGCAATCGCTAAGTCAACCCAAATCGGAACTAAACTGGCCCAAGCAGTGTTGGGGGCAAGGCGAAAGAACAACCGCATTATGATAATAATGGAAATGGTAATACCAATAACAACAACAGCTCACACAAGAACCACAACAGAATATTATATAGAATGCCAAGCAAGCTATCCAGTTACACACGCACACACAAACTTACACACAGATAGATAGATATAAATGCCAAATACAGTGAATAATCACAAGAATGACAATCGCCTGATTGCAAACTATTGGCAACAATTTCCAAATATCATATTTAGAATAAAAAAAAAAACAAAACATCCTGTTGTTATTTCAAAGAAAACAAAACATTGTTCGATTAATTTATGTTATATTTATATTTATACGCTTGAATAGCATATTTTCAAAACATAAATAAATCATTTGTTATACACAATTTGTTTATGTGGCTTAACATTTTCATTATGTTCATTTCAAATTAATTTCAAACACTTTAATTCGAATATTGAAATGTGTGTGTTGTTTGTTTTTTATTCTATTTTTTTTTTTATACACTGAACCCATTAATTTGTATTGAAATTGAAATAATTTGCAAAGCTTTAAGTTGTGTGAGCGATCCACTGTACACTGTACAGTATACACTGTAATTTCTCTCGCTCCGAAACATTTGACGTCATTTGCAAAAGTTATTCGTTGCGATAACGAACCACAACTTGTGGAACCTTGGAACGGCGACGTTGAATGAGGCAACTTTTGTATATAGTACATACATGCATACATATAAGTAGTTGAATGTATGAGTGCGTGTCTGTGTGTGTGTGTGTGTGTGTGCCCGCAGATAGACCACAATATGGTGACTATAAGTAGGCCGATCATTATGAAAGAAACATCGCATCAAACAAATATAGCTGCAACTAGAGAGAGAGAGACAGAGACAGATAGAGGGAGAGAGAGAGAGAGAAGGAGACTGCCAAAGTAAAAGGAAGGAAGCACACAGGGCACTTCTGGACATGCTTATAAACATCCATATAAACATTCATTAACTTATTTATGGAAACAATCAGTCTCGAACATATAAACAATCAGTATAAGTACATAAACAGTTATACACTAAAAAAAAAACACGATGGATTTTGTAGAATAAATATTCGAAATTCTATGGAGTCTCAGTTTATTCTCAGAGATCTTCAATTAGAAAAGAAATTTTGCTTTGTGCTCTGCTGATTTGTGTAAAGAAATTAAGGCATTGCAAATGTTTATTTTTCGAAATATTTCGCTTAAGACAAGAATATAAAAGCTTTCCAGTTTTCAGTTATATTTTCGTTCTTAGTGCAATTGTTTTTCTGAGTGTATATGTACATAGCCAATATACTAGACAATTCGCAAGAAGTGCCCTGAATCGCGTCAAACTGATAAAGGAACAAACGAACTGAGCAAATTTCAACTGCCACACTCTGCTAGAGTCTAGAGTATATATAAATAATGCCCCGATTTGTCATATATATATATATATATATGTATGTATGTATGTCTCTTGGTAACGTCAGACTATGTCTAGATAATCTGAAATGCGTCTTTGTTTTGTTTTCTGTGTATAATATCTCATTTACGTATTTTTATTATCGCTAAACATTTTATGGCCTTGACTCACACAATCTGAATTTAAAGCTATACACAAGAATTGGCTGGACTTTGTAGCTACCTGGACATATATGTATTTTTGTATATATATATATATATATATATACATCAAGTAAGAGTAAGACTAGGTGATACCCCAAGTCACGCTGTAAATATATTATATTATACAACATCACTCTTTTTATATCCATCTTCAGAGAGTACTCGATTTAATGCTAAGATGCATTCTCTCTGTGTGTGTCTCTCTCTCTCTCTCTCTCTCTCTCTTCTCTCTCTCTCTCTCTCTCTCTCTCGCTCTAATCTAGTTGTCAACTCGTCCGTTTGTTGAAAATAGGAGTAAGACAAGCCTGTGCTATAAAGCACTTTCTTTTGCATAACTTTCACCTGTGCGTCGTCAATCTATTTTGTTCTACTCATTTGCAAATGCATTTTCGGTATTATGCTCTCCTTCTCCTTTTCCTTCTCCTTTTCCTTAACTTGCATTGTCAATTCAACCCGCATTTCTTTTCTCAGCTGTCAGCTGCTGTTCTTCTTTTATCTATATAACTATATTTCTTCCTGTTATTCTCGGACCAGTCCTCTCGGAAGTCCTCTTCTATTATCAATCTCATTCGTTCTTTACTCTGTCTCAGTATTTCTCCACATGCATATGTCTCTCTCTCTCTCTCTCTCTCTGTCTGACACACTGTCTCTACTTCCTTCTCACTCTCTGGACCAGTCTTTATTATTTTCAATCTTTACTTATACATATTTTTACATATCCAGCAAACTATCTCTTCTATATCCATATCTCTGTCTTTATCGCAATCTCTTCTCGTTCTCTTTAACTGTTCCGGGCCTTGTCCTGGTCTGCATTGACATTTGCCTGCTCCCTCTGCTTCAATCTTCTCTGCTCTCGCTACATTAATTTGTATGGAAAAGTGTCGAAAAAGGCAAATTAACTTTTTCGTTATCTAATTAAAAACAAAAACAAATTTACGTCGACGACAACGTATACGACGATATACGCCCAGATATTCCTATATATATATATATATATATATAATTATATATATACATACAATATATTTATCTGTATGTACATAGTTGTAGATATAGTTATTGAAACACAAAACTATAGCTTGTATCTAGATATGTACACAGATATACAAATGTGTCTAGAAAACGTGTGCAAGTGGATATTATATGGGTGTGGAGCGGTACATAACGTCAGAGCTCTAACGATCCCAGCATTCCTCTTGCTGCTGCCACCCAGCCACCCAGCCACTCCTCCCCACCTCATCATGCTGCCTCCGCTTCCCTTCCAACCCTGATCCAGCTACCCCCGTCTGAGTCTACGTCCGCACTGCGTTTAATGTGAGGCATTCACGCCGCATAACAATGACAAAAAAAAAAGCTACTTTTTTTTTCATTTTGCTCTCTATGTGTGAGTGTGTGTGTGTGTATTTGTTGTTGTTTCTTAACTGCCGAAAGCTTAAAATTAATAAAGTAAATAGTATTTTTTTTTTCTATTTTGATTGCGTCGCTATTGACGCACAAAATGCGGTAGAATGGCCAGCTGGACACAGGGAGAGGGAGAGGGAATGACTTGGGAGTGTGTAGAGAGTAGAGAGAAGAGAGGAGCGGGTAGAAGAGTGGGTAGCTCGTTGAACGTCATCGTGTGGGTGGTTGGTTGAATGGGTGGTTGGTTGGTTTCATTTGGTTTCATTTGGTTTGGTTTGGTTCGATGGAGCGATCAGAGCGGATGTGTATTGAACGATTGATGCCAATTATGGTGGTAATCGAGTGCTAAAGGGGGACGGTGTGTGTGTGTGTGTGTTTGTGTTTGTTTGTGTGTTTGAAGTAGATGGACATGGGTCGCCCATTTTTGGGGACGCTGGAGCTAAATGAGCTTCAATTGCCAAATTGATGCAAATGAAATTGTTGAATAAAACATGCGACATGCGACTCAAAAGACGATCGCGTCTATTATTATATAATTCACAATAGCTACACACACGCACACGCACACACACACACACACACCTTTCTACCCCCCAACAACGCATATACAAAGTGCGTAGCATTGTCTGCATTGACGTCGCTAAAATGTTTACACAAACTTGAATTAATTTCATTGCAGAGCTGAATATTAGCCACCCCCTCCTTTCGCAACCCCCACGCCTTTTTTTTAGCATGCGTCGCCTTGACGCGTGCTTCAATTAACACTTTTTACACTGACATCGGCAGCAGCAGCAGCAGCAGCAGTAATAAGAAGATGAGGCAGCAGCAGCAGCAGCAGAAGTCAAACAAACCAACTGCGCAACCTGCAACGTGCAAGCGTTCCGCATTTCCAGCATTTCCAGCATTTCCAGCGGAAAACAAAATGACAACTTTTGTCAGCGCGCAAGCTTTCATGTTAAACAAGCAGCAACAAGAAGAGATGTGCACACACATACACACATTCATATGTATATGTATGTGCAAGCCAATTGAAAAAAGAAAAAAAAAAAAATACACGCACAGTCACAAAAAAAAAAGAAACAACAATAAAATAAGAAGACAAAATGAAAACACACAAATACGCGAGCCGAGGCAAAATTAAATTAATTTTTTTTCTTTCAGTTTTTTGTTTTTGGAATATTTTTGGTTTTTTTTTTTTATTTGTATTTGTTTTTTTTTTTTTGGAACAACACAAGCGTCAGAAACAGCTCTGCTTAAGTTATTGTTGTTATTGAATGTAGTTGTTCTTGTTTCGTTTATTGATATTATTTTTATTTTCTTTTGTCATTATTGTTGTTGTATTTTTGTTTTTGTTGTTGCTGTTGCTGTTGCTGTTGCTTTAGTTACTGTTTCTGTTTGAGTTGGTGCAGCTGCGACGCGGGCCTGACATTGGCTTAAAACAAAAAAGAAATTTGTAAACAAAACAACAACAAAAACGCGCGGCGACGACGGGAAAATTTGTTGATAGCGTTGAATAGCAGTAAGCGTAACAGTAACAGTAACAGTAACAATAACAGTAACGGTAACAGTAACAGTAACAGTATCAGTAGTAGTATCAGAAGCAGTAGCAGACAGTATCTGTAGCTGTGGCCAAAACAACAATGGCAGATGCAGAGACACAGAGCCCAGCCGCACGCGATCGCTGCGAAAGCTCAACTGGTTGGGGGAGACAGACACACCGAGCCAGAGCCACTGCGCCAGCCGCGCAATGTAACGCGACGCGACGCGACGCGACGCAACGCAACGCAACGTCCGCGATGAGCAGCGACTTAACGCAGTCGTCGCCATCGTCAGCAGATATTCAATAACATTGCGGAGTCCTCACTACAAATGGACTTGCGTAGCTGATAACAATAACTGTAAGTAAGCAGCAGCGAGCGGCGCATGACAGAGAGAAAGAAATCTAGTGTGAGAGTGAGAGCCAGAGCGAGAGCGAGAGCGAGAGTTGCAGTGGTGCGAGTGGGTGAGATGGCTGCGTTGCTGCGAAGGGCACAGACACAAACATTGGAAATGTGTAGCTTGCCATTGGTTGGCTCGCCGGGCAAAGCTCATTTTTCACTTGCTCAGCAAGCTTAATTCTTTATTCATGGGTCAGTGACGTATATAGCTGCAGAGCGAGAGAGCGAGAGAGAGAGAGAGAGTGCGTAAACATCATTATGAACGTAAATGAAAGGATAAAAGCAAAAGTGTGTTAAGTGTGTTTGAGAGAAATCAGCGAAGAGCATCGCGGAATGCAACTTGATTGTTGTGATTCCTGGGTAAGTCTGCTTTTTCATTGCTGTATTTCACTCTCAATTTCTTATAATATATATATATATATGTACATTATATATATATATATATATATATATGATTTCCTTTTAAATCTGACACTTTCTCTATTTATAAAATTTTAAATCATGTGAAATGCACTCAAATTTGCTCATTCTTCTGCCTTTTTATCTCAACTTGTTTAGCTCTCTGACTGTCTCACTTCTCTCTCTCTCTCTCTCTCTCTCTCTCTCTCTTGTATTGCCTTACATTTTATTCAATGAAATTTTCCCTAGCTTCCCGTAGCTTTCATACTACAACAACAACAACAACAACAACACCAACATCAGGTATTTAACGCATGAGCTGCTCTGTAAAAGTTGCTGCTACTGTTGCTGTTACTGCTTCTGTGTTTGCCGCTGTTACTGCTTCTGCTTCTGCTTCTGTTCTTGCTGCTGTTACTGTTGTTGTCGTTGTCTATGCGCCCTCATTATCTCTCGTGCGCGCGCAGGTAAGGCCAAACGCGTCAGCGTCGAGGCGTACGTCTCATCATCATAAAGTCTGTGACGTCAATGGTATCGATGCCAGCTTTCGGACCGGTCCAACAGTTCAATAATAATTCAATGCGATAACAAAGACGCTGAAGCTGAGACCGCAGCAGTGTTGACCAAAAGCTATGAAATGCTGCTGCTGCTGCTGCTGATTGCGCGCGTGCCAAAAAAAAAAAAACAAAACTAAAAGACTTTAATTGCAAAGCTTTCAATCGATCGTTTCAGTCGAGTTGCAAACCAGCCGCGAGCTTTCGCTCGCTCCGACTAAAGCTAATTGAGTGTAAATGGAAGCAGCTTGCAAACGGCAGCGTTAACTAAAACCTGCGCTCCACCTGCGCTCCACCTACCTTCTTCTTGGCCGCCTCGGCAGCGCTGATCACGTACAGATCGACAATGCCCAGGAGACAGTCGTCGCAGCGGCATACATCCTCGCCAAATGCCAGTGAGCCCAGGCTGCTCGTCGAGTCCAGCGAATCGGTGCGCCGCAGTCGGCTCACAATTGAGGCAGCCCCGCTGCCGGCAGCAGCAGCGGTCGCTGACGTTGGCAGCGGCATGGTGCTTGAACTGGCAACGGAACCGGAAGCAGCATTTGCCGAACCAGCGCCACTGCCGGCTGCGGCCGCTGCTTCGATTTTGCGCGCCAGCAGTTGCTCCATAAGCGTGCGCGGACGCGAGGAGGAGGGAAACAACGCCATTATGCTCCCTCAAAACGCTTTAAATGCGCAACGATGGAAAACAATATACACGGCAACACAATGTGACGCCAGGGCCTTTTTTTTTTTATTTGCCTGCCGCAAGTTTTTTGCTTAAGTCTTTTGTTTTGCTCAGTGTTCGCTCTTCGCATTAACTACGCTCAAAGTGCAACATACCTGCAATTAGACAACGGAAAAAATACACGATATTAAAATTGAAGTTGAAGCAACAATAGATATCAAAGAATAATTTAATACATATTTAAATATCTCTTTCATTGCAGATTTATTTCTTACTGAATACATGATACAACTTTGAAACCACTTATGACTGTAAAAGACTTGGTCTTAGGGTATTCATAGTCGAGCACTCGTTTTCCCTCTACGTATCGGCATATATAAAAATAAATTGCTAAGGCAATTTGAATATTATTAGTTATTAAGGCAATTTGAATATTATTACTTTCTCTGATAATTGTTAAGAATGTTTCGAAGATCGCTTTAATATTACGTATACTAATTAATTTTTCGAAAAAAATAAACTTAAAAGAAACTAATAAGCTATTAATGTAGAAGCTTTATTTCTACTTATTTCTTCTTCATTTTGTAGGGTATTCACATATACAATCATCCTAGCCTATCCCGTCCTCTTTCATTTCTATATCTCTGCTTCAGGGTATAACTCTGAACATAATCAAAAAGGTTAGTCAGAAAGGAAGCATCTACGACTCCATTAAGTGATGTCTTTTCTTATATTCTACGATTGCAATTAAAGTCACAATTTTAAAGATGTAGCTTTTATCACATAGTGGGTATCTCATAGTCGAGCTGTCTCGACTTGAGCATTCAACTTGTGTTTTTTTTTCTTTTCATTTTTAGCTGCATCAAACAATTTCTTGTCTGTCGCATCTTATCGCTGGTGAAGTTTCAGTTTCTGTTTGAGTTTGAGTTCGATTTCCATGTGGATATGGATATGGATATGGATATATGGATAAATGTGTAATCGCAGCTGATCAAATTTCTTGCAATTTCTTGTTAATTAACATGAAAGTGCAATGGGAAGTCTAAAGTCTGGAAATGCAAAGTTGCCAAGTTGCCAAGTTGCCAAGTTGCCCAGTTGCCTAGTTGCCAGTTGGTTAGTTGCACGTATCCAGTTGCAATTGCAATTGGCTGCGTAAACTCGTCCAAAAGTTGATGCCCCGAAACTGGCTGCTTGGACTCCTGGCCAGGCTTTTTTGTTACTGGCCTTTATGTTGCACGCAGTTGGCAACGATGGTTTCAGTCGTCGTCGTCATATCGCCACACTTATGCGCACATAAAAGTCAAATAATAGATCCAAAAAAGACACTTTGCCATAGCACAGCTCGTTGCATGCAGCCAGCCAGCCGGCCAGCCAGCCGGCCAGACAGACAGACAGGCAGTTGTTGTTGTTGATGTTGTTGTTGTTGTTTCTGTTAATCGAATGATTTATAAGCAAAAGTTGCTGTTATAACCTGACCATAGTCTAAGATGGGCAATTCAATTTGAAAGCATCAAAATCCATACCACAATTGCTACCATTTGATATATATAAATCACAAGCATATCATCTGAACTCCAAGATTGGATGCTATTATAGATATTTGAACATTGTATTCGATCGTATTTCAGTCTAGTTCTTAGTAATTATTTGATTATCGCTTCAAATCAATAAATCCTTCGTTGAGCTAGCTAGCTTTGTTGATCATAAATCATTTATTAAGTCTGTAGGTCATAAATTTGTTCGGTTTGTTATCGGCTTTAATCTCGTTTGTTTGAAAATTTACAATAATGATAGTTTTCTGTTGATCAATGGTCGATCATTAGTCGATGTTTAACAGAAATGTGTAAATATATATATATATAGAATATCAGATCGTTCAAAACGTTGGTTAAGATAGTTACCTCTTCAGCTTATATATCATTTAACCGAACAGATCTGCCCATAATCATTACGACTATTGTCATCATAAACTTGAAAGCATTTCGATCACAAATCACAGCTGATCAGTTTCTACTTTACTGGTCAATTTATGGTCTTTTTTTCTAAACATAAAAAATTGTTCAATAGACGATCACATTTCGTGGATCGTTAAGTTATCGATGCTGTTCGAGTTCAATAATAAATCAATCTAGTTTTTTTTTTTTAATTTGTTTTCCTCATGTTTTTCGATTCTCAAGTGATCTTTGAAGAGTGTATTTTAGCTATACTCTCAATGGAATAAAATGAAGTTGTACAAAACTATGTAACAGGTGGAATGCAGAAAGTATATATATATATAAGTATATGTATATATATATATATTCTCGACACAGTCTTGTTGCCTGTATGAACAAACAGATATCATAGACAGAAATTTGGAATATAAATTCTCGCATGTCACGCACAGATAAACGTTTGATCGATAACTTTTCACGTTTTGGGAATATCGATTGTCGATTAAAATAACAGCCGCTATTTAAAAGGTATTGGCTTCCAATTGGTATATAATGTACCTTGACAAATTATCAACTTATAAACCGTTTAAAGATAAATTAAGCAATCTAACGAAATATGTTGTTTCAATCGATTTAAATATATTTATCAGCAGCGTTGAGCGCGTCTCCTAGTCGAGCTCTCCCGACTGGAAATTCTATTTGTTGTTTGCTTTTCTTTCATTTATTGGATATTAGAGCAACTGAATGTCGACTTTGGTCACAAAATTTACTTGTTTCTCATTGCTGCTGTTGTTGTTGTTGTTGTTGTTGTGATTTTTGTGTGTTGTTATTATTGTTGTTATTATTGTTGCTCTTATTGTTTTTGTTGTTGTTTTTGTTGTTGCATAAGCCAACTGTCTTGTACTTTTATGGTCGGGCGTCTTATCAATAATTTATGTCAGATTATACCGTTATGTCACAATAAATTAAAGTTGGTAACTTATTTTCCCGGCCAAGCGGCCGGCTGCCGCTGCATGGATTTTTCGTTTTTTATTATGGCCAAATCTGTCAGTTTAGTGGCGCATTTGGAAAATGGTGAAAAATTGAAACGACCAACTGGCTAACCAGTAAAGTGGCAAGACACTGCCCCACCATGACTCCACAACTTGCAACTCCCACAAAAGTTAGCTTGGCGTGCGGCGGCAAATTTCACTGTCACGCCTCGTTTTCAATTAACTTGTTGGCGACCGCTGGCCAGGCCGATAAATCAAATAAGCCGCCGATCAGCACGCAGCGCTTGGTAGCTTGGAGGCAACTTTGGAGGCTGGAAGCTGTAGGCTGTAGCCTGGAAACTGGAGGCCGGTGGCTGGCGGCTGGTGGCTGGCTGTCTGCTCTTTAGCCAGTTAGCTACTTTTGATTTATGAAGATCGCTTCATTTGGCTGCTGCTGCCGCTTCTGCTGCACGCATCGATGTCAAAGTTTATCGCTAGCCGGCAATGATTAATGTGGCAAGCAACAATGTTGCAGGCAGCTAGGCTCAGCCCACTGTCTGCCAGCTGCAGTACACTTCAAAAAAAAAAACAACAAAATATTATAAATCGCTCTAAAAACTAGTTTCTGGACATTAACAAATATTGTCTAATAACATTCTAAAACATTATTTCTGAAGTTTTGCAGAACAGGCTAATTCAAGAATTCTTATTACACATAAATAAAATAAGAACTTGGAATATGGCATTTTTATAAATTTTTTATATATTTTTTTTTGGATTTTGAATTCTGGTTTCTAAAGAAAGACGCAAAATTCCCATTTTGAAATTCATTTTGTTAAGAATAAGTTGCGCATCCCGATTTTCTTAATTACAGAGCAGGATCAAGGCAATCATTTTTCTGAGTGTAGCCACTGTAGTCCACAAAATCTGCTACCAGCTGCCTTCTTCCAGGTTTGCTTAGTGGCTTAGTGGCCATAAAAGCGCAACTGCAACTGCAACTGCAGCCGGGCTGCTGTTTATGGTAGTTGCCAGTGGTCAAGTTGCCAGCTGCTAAGTTGCCAAGTTGCCAGTCCACGTTTGCAGGGGTCAATCCGTTTGCGTGGCATACAGATACGAAAAGTATCTTTAAGCGCTGACCAAACCTGTATCTTTCACTTAGAAATGTTTCGTTTTTCTTTTGCTACAGCACTAAGCTCTAAGCTCCTCAAGTAACTAGCCGGAATTTTAGAATTTATCGCCGAGTCTTAAACTTGACTCTTGACTCCCCAAGTTCTTAACGTTGTAATTCAAAGTGACTTATGATTTTGTATGTTTTGCCAAATCCCCAAGACATATTTTGATTGCATATATATATACATATATTTAGAAGAATTTCTGATATATATACATATATATATATTTTGATGCTGATGAAAGTTACTTCCAGTAGGACAGCTTGTAAAGAATCTATAAGCTGCCCAATTAATATTTTAAAATATTTAGATGAGAAAGCATTTCTAGAAATCGTTAAATTATTGTTAACTAAAACAATACCAATAACAATAATAATAACTGTGCAAGTATTGTTCTCAGCTGCTATCTATATAACTTTTGGCTCAAGTAACGCAACTCGCTGATTGGTAAAAAGTTTTTTTTTAAAACATACATACAAAAACATAGAAAACATGAAAGTACCTTTTAAAAATAAGCGAAAAATAAATCATTAAATTAATGTTTTGCAAGCTAAGTTAAAATTGAAGAGAGTAATTATGCGTTTCTATATCTTTGCTAACAGACGTGTTATAATCATTAGTTTTATTTGAAATATTTTTCGGTTTACTTTTTTCTTTGGGAAATTCATTGATTTTATAAAAAACGCCTAAAATTGTTGAAATATTGATATTTTCAAGAAGAATTTGTGATATTTATATGTCCATAGCTGTAAATATCTAATAGCTTACGAAAGATATAGATATCATTCAAATGTCAATTATGTAAAATCAGAATGATGTAGTTAGCGAAGAGTATCTGCTGTAGTGAAAAATATCTCGCGGATAACTGTAATTGATATACGTTAGAAAGCTTTTCAACACTAATTAAACTGCAATATTTAATTGCAAAATGTTTGTACTATCAATTAGACTACATCCATGAACTAAGAAATTTGAAGTAACTGGTAGAACCTTTAAAAGCTGTCGCTGAAATTTAAATAAAAGTATCTGTAAAAGCTATCAAAGCAATTTATCAATTCAATTGTAAACTATATATATCTATCTATCTATCTATACATACAAAAGTCTCTTGCAGATAATAAGATTGCTAACAATAATAATTCACATATTAAATAAATACCCCAAAGCAAAAAGACAAAGTATCTACAGCCGTAACAAATGTATCTGTTAACTTGCAAGTGATAATTTTCAGAGATAAAACTGTTAAATCAATTACCTAACCGAAAAGCCATTTAATTCAAAATTTGAATATACAGTTGCATTGTATAATTTAAATTATAGGCATGTGGTATATATATAGATATATATATATATATTGATAAAAGAAATGTATCTGACAGCTGGTTGTTAGTTGGGTGTACACTGCAAATTAATAAATCGCAGCAAAAATAACTTTTAATTAACAAGCCAGCGAGCAGAATCAACAAAATCAATTTGGAGCCGCAACGTTTCTCAAGCTAAAAAAAAAACAAACAAACAAACAGCCAAAAACTCACAAAACAGATAACTTTTCGGGATATTGTTGCTGTTGTTGTTGTTGTTGTTGTTGTTGCTGCTGATGCTGTTTCTCTTGCTGTTGTATTTTTTTTTTAATTTTTTTTTTACTTATTTTTTTCTTACTCACTTGGCTTGCTGGCTGCGCTGGCACTGCTTAGCTGCGAAAATAGTTACAGCAAACACTGCGCTGACAGTGCTCATTCACACAAAACAATTATGCTGACAAAACAACCACAAATAATAAACAAACAAAAAAATACAACAACAACAAAAAAAAAAGCAAATAAATAAATAGTAATAATAATGAATTGTTGTGTTTTGCTTTTTTTTATTGATTTGCAACTACAAATTTCAACAGAAATCGGAATGCGCGCACCGCCTGCAAGTGGTGTGCGTGTAGTGTCTGTGTGTGTGTGTGTGAGTGCGAGTGTGTGTGTGTGTACGTGTGTGTGTGTGAGTGTGTGTGAGTGTGTGTGAGTGTGTGAGTGTGTACGTGTGCGTGTGTGTGTGTGTGGAAGCGAGAGACGTGAGTTCGCGCGCGACGCACACAGTTGGCGAACGATCGATCGCTTGTTGACTTTGGAACGGCGCACGAGCAACTAAACTGAACGCTTGGCCGGCAGCCACAAGTAAAGCTTCCACAGATTGCCAACAGCGATCGTTGCAGGCCCGAGGAGTAGCCGAAGATGTTGCGAAGAACCTGCCGAACTGAGGCGAACACCAAGCGATGCCTTTTCGATACCCTTGCAGGCAGTTTTATAATTTAATCATATACACATTTATATATATATATATATATATATATATAGTGTGTACAGTGCATTAAAGGGGACATCTCCGATCCAATCTATATGTATTCTGTATTTAAACGATTCAATGCCCATTATATATGTCCTGCTGTCCGTCAAACTAGTCTTTCATTGCTTAGCAGATATCTAATGAAAATTTGAATATATTTATCAAAATTTGAGTTGCTCTGTGCACAAATATAGATCACATCAAACTCACAAGTAATTATGATAATTAAAATTTGGACGTCTATGATCTTTAATGATGCCTATATTTTGCCACTCACATATCGGCATATCGTATATATATATATATATATATGTTTGTATCACTTGCTAATAATCAGTCGATATTTTTAGTTTTTTATTTTTAATTTTTTTTTGTTAATTATATTGAATTTTAGTTGTGAGCAGGTGATCTTCAGACGGCAAGGGTATAACTATCGGTGTGCCTATTGCCCAGTTGCTGTCGCTCTTACGTATATATATATATATATATATATATATATATATATATCCCAGCTTAATCCCAGGCCCTGATCGCAACGTTCATCAACAAGAACAACAAGAAAAGCAACAACGTTTGCGGACGACGACAGCAACGACAACATGATGGAATAATGGCGCTGATTGAAACATGAAAAGCATAGCGACAACTGTCCAACTTCCCTGCCTGGGTGCTTTGGGTTAGGACCGTGTAGCGATCCTTAACAAGGCTGCTAATTGCGTCGGCAAATTGCGCTGGCATGCATTTGATTTGCATAATGCTTCGTTTTTTTCATCATTCCTTTTTTCTTTTCTCTTCTTTTTTTTCATCTGTTTTTGTTTTCATTTTTCCTCACCGTCCGATATGCAAATTGCATTGGCCTAATCGGTGTCGGGCGATCATCGGGGCCAGCTAACTTTATGACAGGCTCTGTGGCGGCCTGTCACAATATTTGTATGGTATTAATTGCCCACTTGACGCCTGTGCCCCGTGGCTGCACCCTCCACCTCTAAGTCCCCAATGCCATGCCTGTGTGCTTAGAGAGAGAGAGAGAGAGCGAGAGAGAGAGACAGAGAAAGAGAGAGAGAGAGAGAGAGAGAGAGAGAGATAGAGGAAGAGAGGAAGAGAAAGACTTCGTTTAAGTGTTTTATGAAGTCAGGCCAGATGGGGCGACCCGATAAGCTGCAGGCAATGGACCCAAGGCACCCAAGGCACCCAAGTGGGAACCTAGGCAGCAGCGAGGCACACCCAGACACACAACACTCAGGGACTGTCGGTCTCATAGCTCATAGCTGTCATAGATATCGACTGTCCACTGGCCACATGCAACAGATACAAAGCGATACATACGAAATGAGCTCGTCTATCGGAAACTCCAGATCACTTGACATACACACACACACACACACACAAACACACACACAAACACACACAACAACAACAACAGCAACAACATTAACAACTACAACAAGAATTGATCTCATACTAAACGTTTGCCATACGCAATTCTAGATGTGTGTGTGTATTTTTGTTTTTTTGTTTTTTTGTTTCTTTTTTATTGTCTATGCAATCGATCTGTATTTTTTACTCTAGTTCTCCTTCTCCTTGGGTTCTTCTTAACACATTTATCGGGAATTGTTGCTATCTTATCTTATCAGAGCATTTTAGTACTATTTGTGTATTGTGTACATTATTATTATAACAAGTTTTTTCAATCATCTGTTCTGATCAAATTATTCTTCCTTGAGTCTCAAATTTCCGAAAAACTTTTAACAATTTCTCTTATGTGTGTAATTCTTCTTCTTTTCGTCTCAGTAGATGTTTTTTGTTCTCTCACTTTTTTGCAAATTAATATCTTAAGAGTTTTTACATTTTTTGTTTAGTTTTGTTTGCCAACGATTCTTCAACTGTTTGAACATATATATATATATCTTTATAATTACGATAAAGATATTGCAGGAAATGAAATAGTTGATAGTTGATAACTAGCTTGGGACCGTTATAAATATAAATTTCCAGAAACTTTGATTATGTGTATGTGAAGAGTAAGTTGAAATTGAAATTTATAATGAATATTATGTCATTTTATATATATATTAGTAATAGTAAATAAAGGGCAATTTTTATTGTGGTTTTATTGTGTTTTTATGATTATGATAATGATTCCGTTTTAGTATATTGGGCCAGCATATAACATAATATAATGTAATCAGTTGTATTATATAAGGGCACAATATAATAATAATGTGAGTTCCGATCAAAGCTATTTCAATAATATGGATATGGTGATATTTAAGAAAGAGTATCTTTAGTCAAGCATTGCCTTGAAATGTTTTTCTCTTCTCGTTTCAGTGTTCTAATAGGCAATCCTCACTGTACTGGCGCCCAACTGGCAAACGATAATATTTTTCGATTGGGAAACACGTTGCACATTTCCTGTGTTGCATTTGCTCTCCCTCTGTCTCCCTCTCCCTCTCCCTCTCTCTCTCTCTCTCTCTCTCTCTGCATCTTCCCCCGCGCTCTCTTCGCTCCGCCCTCTTCCACTAAATTTCTGTGCAGTGTTTGCGTATGTCTGTTGCATGGTCTGTTTGTGGCATGCCACAAAATGTTGTCGCAGTAATTTCGAATTTACACTGCGGAAAGTAGATCTGTAATTGGATACTTACTGAAATTACGAGTGCTTTTTATTCAACTAACGAGTCTCTGAACTTTGTTCAAAGCTTCATTTGAGGAATTCAAATATCCTTGCTTATACAAATCGGACCACAGTTAATGACGGGTTCTACAGTTACAAAACGGTAAATCAACTTTTTGCGACAGTGTAGAAGCAGCCCACAGCAGTGTAGATTGTGCGGGCCCCTGTTGCATGCACCTCAGTGCCGAGTGTGAGTTGTTGTTGTTGTTTTGTTGTTGCTGCTGAAATCGTCGTCGTTGTGTTTGGGTGTCGGGTGACAGGCGACATAACCTTTAAGGCAATCGGAGCAGCAACAGCAATAGCAAAACAGCAGCGATTGCAGTTTCAGTTTGCAGTTGCAATCGTTGTGCCAGGAAGTGCGGAAGAGAAGTGGCAAAAGCACAGCTTGCAGCAAGCAGCTTGCAACAAGGCGGCCGCAGAAATGACAAATATGCTGGCGGCAACCGGCACGCAACTCCCCAAGGAGACAACAATAACAACAACTCGGATTGCATTTGATCTGCCGGCGACGACAACTCGACTCGAATTCAGCCGATTCACTGGAAATTGAAAGAACACGAGACACAGATGCAAAATGGCATTCGAAAACTCGAATACCCTAACAAAGCCAATTAAACATTATCAATTTTAGTATATATTTTAATACTTTTAACAAAGAAAAATATCAGCAAACCGGTCGAAATCGCACTTGCAACTTTTCTATTTAATGAAATGCAGCTTGAAACGAACCTTGAACTCCCAACTTGAACTACACCTTCAACTACACCTTTAACTATGCTTTGAACTGCACCTAGAAATACATTTGAGCTATTACCTAACTCCCTAACTATACTTTAAACTACTGCTAGAACTACACTTGAGATATTGTTTTTGGGTAAATCCACAAAAGCCAAAAGGAATCAAACCAAATTAAAGCTTATAGACTGATATATATTGGTTTCAATCGTTTTTATTTTTCGATATTCGATTGTGTATTGGTATCTTGATATTTCTGATATGTTACCGATACGTGCCTATCAAAAGTTAACAATACAATTTGGAGATCAATGACTTCCAGCTTAGTTGTAAGGGTATAAAAGGAGCAAAAGATAAGCAAGCCGATAAATGGTGCCACATCTGGCATCACTTGGCTTGAATGTGCCACTGAAATGACAAGGGCAAATGACGCAAATTGCACACACAGTGAATACCCAACAGTGTTATTTTTCTTTTTTTCTTTCTTGTTGTTGGTGTTGTTGGTGTTGTTTCTTACTGTTTGCCTTTGCCACTCTTGACTTGCGGTTTTTGCTGTTATTTATTTGCTTTGGCATTGCTACTGTTGTTGTTGTTGTTGTTGTTTTTGCTGTGGTTGTTTTTTAGTGGCTTTCAGTGACGCCCGCTCGATCATGTAATTATTTTGACGATCACACGGTGGTTGCTGATGGGGGCCCGCTGACGTCAACGGAAATCAACGCAACCGCCGTCAGAGGCTGTGCTCCCAGACCGAATTGGAGTCTAAAACGGAGACCCCCTATATATATATATATAGATATATATATATATATATTATATACTACCCCAAACCTGCCCCACTTGCAACCATAACCATTGTCCCAATCAACTTAATCGATTTCTCGCGCCATTAGCGGGCGTCATAATTCAAAGCCAGCCATCCAGCCAGCCACCCCCAACCCCAACCCCAATTCGACGACGACTGCGAACTGATTAGATATGCCTGAGCCGACTGCGGCTGTCACAACTATGGGCTGTTCAACTGACGGATGGCCGCGACTATAAATGCCATGACAAAAAATAACAAAAAAAAAAAACAAATAAAAATAAAATATATATAAAAATAAACAACAATAATGCAGCACACACAAACAAAAGATTCAAAGCACTACTAACCAATTATAATGGCGTGTATTATACGACATATCATCATCGTCATCACCATTATTATCTTCATTATCATCATCATTAAAATGATCGCTTTGTGATACGTCAGACAGCAAAACTAACATGTCGCACAGCTGATGTGATATATGAATACATTTCGATGATATATACTCTCAGATTCAGATTTATCACACACTCACACACACATACAACTTAAGCTGCCCGCCCATGTGTATTATATAATATATGGAAGTGTCTAAAATCCAAAATGATTGCCTTAATTTTGAACAAATTTCACAGAAAAAAATCAATCAAAAATACAAATCGAGTTCGATTTGACAAACTTATGACAGCTGTTGTAGTTGTTCGGTTTTAAGGGTCTGACATTTTTGTAATGAATCTCCTACTTTATTTATTATTATTTTTCTTGCTGATCCACTTTCTCGGTCCCTTATAACAAACGTTTTATGGATTACCTAAAAGACTGTAGTTTACAGTTTCAGCGGAATCCTAAACGGGAAGACGAATTTAATGATCCCCATATTATGAAAAGCCTATATATTTTACATGTGCGTATGTGTATTCCTGATTATAGATCTTTACCAATGTCGTCTATCAATTACTAGGTTCATTAAGATAAAGAAAATGTCCTTCGGTTTCTTAATACGGAAATACTAACAGTAGCTTACCCACTAACCGTCACTGACTTTTACTAATAAGTCTTCCATCACTTTCTGATCGAATAATCTATTATATTTGCAACTTATAATCGTCTAACCTAAAATCAAGAATATATTCGAAAATCATGCATAAATTGTATCAAAAATCGTTAACAAAGAAAACCTTAAATATATTTTTAATTTCAGATTGTAGATCTTTATTAGATGCAAATAATTTCTAAAACCAAACTTTTTCCATATTCTTGTTAGAGTATATCAACTTCGTTTTGTGCGCTTACAGTTAGTTTATCTCTGTTTTGCTTTTTTTTAACAATTTGCTTTTATTACGCTTGTTGCTGTAAAGCTTTATGATTTTGGGGCCCCGGGCTAGTCAGACCCAAGATTTGCTATTATTAATGACCGCGACTGGAGACCGTATTTCATATGTGAAACTGGTGACGTCACAGCGTTCGCTGCCTTGACGCCCACACAGACACACACACACACACACACACACACACACATAAATAGAGGCGAGCAATCTTTATCTAAAGTAATCAACGTCTGACGAAGCCCACGTCACAATCTCGAGAGGCAGTCAGTCAAACAAACAGACAGACAGACAGCCAGACAGACAGACAGACAGCCGGACAGACAGACAGACAGACAGACAGGCGGACAGCATCTCCAAAATGGAATGCAAAAATATGGTTAGCCAAACAAATGCTGCCCGTTTCTCTAGCTCAACCACCCCCCTCTATCGCTATCTCTCGCAATCTCTCACTATCTCTCTCTCTCTCTCTATCTTTCTCTGTGTAACTTTGTATCAGGAAATGTAGGTGCAAGGTGTGCCAGTCATATAAGATATTCATAGGACAATAAAATGAACTAAGAAAAACCATTTTACCCATTTTTAATGGGTTCCGGGTATAAAAAAAAACCAAAAGAAAATATATACATACACACAATCATATGACCCTTTAAGCATGTCTAGAAGATAAATACAGATCAGATGATACACATTTGGTACAATTCCATGGTACTTGTATATCACTTTGACAGAATTTCTGGAAAAAAAAAACACTCGCATTTCGTTGTCGAGAAAAGTCCAAGCTCGTATCTAATCGGAATGAAAACAGTCTTCAGAAAATGCAAAATAAATGCGTTCATATCAAAAGTGGCTCAGTTTAATTGTAAAACCATATCGTAAGTTTCTAATCTGCTTGTCTGGAGACATTCGAAACTGCGTATTATAAAAATAACTGTGACGTATATAAGACTTAAGACAGATTTTGAATGAATTATACGAATGAGTGTAGTAGAAAAAGAATAACAAAAGAAATGGTAATATACAACACTGGCTTGTTTGAATGATAAAGAAAACTAGTTAAGTCCTACGATATATGTCTGCACGAGTTTGAATAAGTTTGTATAATCGTAATCTGATTGTTAAACGAAGAGTATAACATTAATTAAATAATTGATTATTTGGAGGATAATGATAATCTTCCACTTGAGATAATCAGATTCAGTTGAAACAACTGAACAGATAGCAAACTAGACACAATCACTGCAGGATGCAACATGGAGTTACAAAAACAATTAATCAACATTAATTCAATTATATACCAGTAGAACTTTACAATTAAGGGAATTGAAATCTAAACAGAAGATTGAATATACTTTTAACTGAACATAATATAATGCTTAAGACTTATGTTGAGCTGTGAAAGTCTAACTATATTCGATATTCGTTAATATACAAATATTCGGATAGCATTCATACTCCGAAATTCAAACCTAATAATTTACTATTTGAATATTGAAAACGTCGCGTATTTGAAGATTTGCTTTAAGAACAAAGACTGTGCATATATATTATTTATTGAAGAATTATTTGCATTTGCCGAAATAAGGCCGAATTCCCAATCCCAAGTCGTGAGCAACATGCAATTAGGGAATTGTTGCTTATGCACGTACGCAGTCTGAGATATCTGTACGGATGAATGTATTTATTTTGAAATGGGCTTAGTTCAAAACTTAACTTGACAATACTGGGCTAATAGAAATCTATCGGGACAGTTGCTATCTAAGGGTTATTAATATATATATATATATATATATATAAAGTTATGTAAATATAGATATGCAACTATGTAGGAGACACGCACAGAACGCTCGACCCTCATCAGCGGAGGCACATAAAAAAGGCCACAGATATAGATAAACTTATATGGATAATAATAGAGAAAAGCCCAGATAAGCGCAAAACAGTACATACAAAGATAGTGTGTACATATAAGATATATGTATATATACACCTTTAAACGCATGCGCATAGTTTGTTCAATATTTATATTATGATTTTATTACATATATTATTTTGTATATCCAAATTTTTATTTACTTAACAACTTTCTATAATTTTTGTTGCTGTTGTTGTTGTCGTTGTTTTACCTGCTGTCTGTAATGTTGAATATATATATTTTAATATATATATATATATATAAAAGTATGGGGAAAAAAAATATGTATATATATATATATATATATATATATATATATCTATAATACTACAATATACAGAGTTAATCACTAAGATAAGCGTCCGTCGTTGCTGGTGTGCGTATGTGTGTGTGTGTGTGTGTGTGTGTGTGTGTTTGTGATAGCACAACTCTAAATATACATATATTTGAAGTCTGGGCCACAACTTTTTTTATCAGCGCACCCGCTTTCAACATCATCATTTGTCGGCGGAAAGTCATAAGATACAAAAAAGAAAAACAAAACAGAAACAAAAACAAAAAATACCGAAAATAAAAAAACCGCTCGTACTAGTACGTTCCGCGGCAATGGAATCTCATATGGCGATAAGATAAGCGCCAAATTAATTACCCGCACACACTTGCCTACACCCCACCCCCCCCCCCCCCCCCCACACACACACACAGGCACACATTCCACACTACTCCTCGCCCCAGCCCTCTCTAACTCTAATATCTCTCTCTCGCTCTCTGTCTACATACTAATATTTATCATTTTTTATTAAAAAAAAAAAAAAAAAAATTACTCCTACATAAAGCGGCCAGTAGTAAATTAAATCTTGCAAATAAATTGTAAATTGCCGGAAACTTTAATTTTGAAAAGAAAAAGAGGATTTTTTTGTTTTGATTCAAAATATCCCATATTAAATTCAATTCAATCATTTTTAATTGCTTTAGCACTATCGAAATTTTTGGATAAGAATTGTCGAAGATTATCTTTCTGAATACTTACAAATTAGGATTATTTGGAAATGGCAATTAGTGAGCAACCACTGTATACATATATATATATGTATATATATGCACATGTGTATATGTATGTGTGTATATATATAGTAGACTATAATAAGAATACAAAGGTTAAACAACAACTGAAAATATTACACAGATCACACACACACAAGCCACACACACACACCCCCCCCCCCCCTCGCCACCCCCTCTCTATCTCTCTCTCTATCTGTCTGTCTGTCTATCTATCTGTATATCTCTCTCTCTGGCCAGTAGCTAGTCACTTGCTAAAACGTGTGTGTCTTTTATCTTAATTGAGATTTCCTATATATTTGTGACGCTGTCGCCGTCGCCGTTGTTGCTGCTGCAGCGCTGCCTGCGGCTGCTGCTGCCTACCTTCTTAGAGACATCGCTAAGCTGTGTGCCAGCCAAAAGCTCGCTCAGCTCGCGTTCTCGTTCCCGTTCCAATTCCAAATCCAGTTCCTGCTGCTGCTGCTGCTGCTGTTGCTGCTGTTGCTGTTGCTGCTGATGATGATATTGTTGTTGTTGTTGTTGTTGGTCCTGGTCGTGCTCGTGCTCGTGCTCCTCGTGCACTTCCAATTCGCCATCGTCGCTGCTGCTGCGACTCGATTTGCGTGCAAGTGCAACGCGTATACCGTTAACAATGCACTCGCCACCATCCAGTGCGGATATCGTCGAGCCACAATAATACAGATTGCTGCAACTGCTCGCGGCACTCACATCCGATTGGCCGCCATCATCGCGGGCAGCGACGCCAGCGATATTGGCAGCGCTCGCCTCCAGCGAACAGCGACGCTGGCAGCGTGCACGCTGCAAACGAAAATATTCCATTTCCTCCATGCTAATGCCGCAAGCGGTTATATCATCCGAATAGTCGGAGACAACCACCGATGGCGTTCGCACATATCGCACCCCCGCCATACCGCCCAGCTCACTGATGCAGCTTTGTGTCGACTCGCGACGCGACCCCGACGGCGCTGACAATGCCGCCGCCACGACTCGCTCCTCCAACAGCACTTTGGTCGGCACACCGACACCGGCAGCAACACCACCAGTGACCAGACCGAGCGCGTGGGCGCTTGTGGGTGATGTTAGCGGTGAGTCGGGCAGCGCTGTTGGTTCGGCGAGCGGTAATAGGGCTGGCCGCAACGGTAAATCGGTAACAGTCAGCGTCATGCGTCGCTGCGGCGTCGGCGCGATCACTTCCATATTGACATCATCCACTTCGACTTCCAGTCCCAGTGCCGAGTCGCTGCTCGCACAGCGCGTCACTTTTGGTTTGCGGCGTGCAACGGCGGCGGCGTTGACATCACATTCATTGTCGCTGCTGCATGGACTCAAACCGCCCGCATTGCAGCCCTCATCGGAATTGGCAGCACTATTTGCTAATGTTGCCGGTTTCAGTTGCACCTGCACCTGCACCTGCAACTCCGTCTGCGTTTGCGTTTGCGTCTGCGCCGGCGTCGGCGTCTCTGTTGGCTGCTGCACAATCATTGCCTGATATTTTTTGATCAGCTGGCGTATGTGCTCTGAGCTATTGAAAGCTTTATCACGCTCTCTCACCGGCTGCTGCTGCTGCTGCTGTTGTTGTTGTTGCTGCTGCTGTTGTGCTGTGAAAGCGTGCAAATCCTTGAAGAAATCTGCGCGCAGTTGCGCCTTGCGTTCAGAGAGACAAGACGACGTTGTTACTGTTGCTGTTGTTATTGTTGCTCTCTCTTCTGTTATAAATGCTGTCTCTTCTTCTTCTGCTTCTTCGTCTTCGTCTTCGTCGTCTTCTTCCTCTTGTTGTTGGAAGTCTGTCAGTGCTTTTGGTGCCGCTGTTGTCTGTTCGAGGCGTGCGCAACGCTCCGGTGCTCTCTGATAACTAACAGTCGTTGGCGCTGCCGTCGCGCATTTATTTTGAGCGTTAACCGTTGTCGCTGTTTCTGTCGCTGTTTCTGTCGCTGTTGCTGCCGCTGTCGCTGACGCCGGCATCGCTGTCATTATCTTGAGCATGGAATCGGTTTTGGTTTGAGTTTTGGTTTCGGTTTCGGTTCTGTTAACGATTTCATTTTTGGACGCGGCATTTTGTTGACCGTCGCGGCGAGCACTCATCGCACTATGTGTATTATGTATGTGTGTATTATGTATGTGTGTGTGTGTGTGTGTCTGTTTATGTGTGTGTCTGTTTGTGTTTGTGTGTGTGTGTGTATTTACAGCGTTGCGTCGGCGTTGGCGTCTGCGTTGCATGCGTTTTAAAGTTGGTTTTTTGCGATTTTTACGCGTCCGCGCACTTCAAATTCAAATGACACCTGCCGCTGCCGTCGCTAAACTGTCGCTCTGACTATAAAACTTGGTATCCAACTGCGACGGCGACGTCAACTGCGACAGCGACAGCGTGACGCTGCTTACGACGACGGCGGCTGCGAATGATGTTGCTGCTGCTCTTGGCTGCTGCTGGCTGCTGCTGCTGCAGTTTAAAGGTGGTTCTGCTGCTGTTGCTGCTGCTGTTGCCGGTGTTTAATCCGTTGTATTAAATTTTCGTAATTGCTGCTCATTGCCCGCTTACCGCGACCGCTCCGCTAAAAAATTTCAATTTTTTTGTATTTTTTTTATGCTTCGATTGCGGCTGCAACTCCAATTGGAATTGGAATTGAGTGTGATCTTGAAACGTTGACGCAATGTGCAATGATCCCGCACGTACACACACACACACACACACACACACACACACACACACACTCGCACACTCGCACACAGTTATTGCTGCTTATTTATTTATTTATACTCGTATTTCGTTTTTGTTGTTGCGCTCCAATTGCTTTGCTAGTTTTCTTAACTTGAGCGCGTAATTGCATTTAAGCACAAAAAACACACACATACACAAACACAAACACACACACACACACACACACATACATGCATAGATATGTATACATGCAGAGGGACCGACAGACTGACAGACGTCTTGTTCATACAAAAAAAATATATATATATATATAACACTGACGCACAGTGGGCCACAATTGTGATTCACAGTGCATCACACAAATGAGCTGCATCGATTCGTTAATTATTTGGCTTCACATTTTCTTCTATTTTTTTTAATAATAGTACACATTGAAAAGAATTGCCAAAAAAAAAGGAAATCAAAAAACTTGCTAGTATTAATATGTTAATTATTCGCCAGTTTCTCTAAATATAAGCGAAATTAACAATTGACTTTCACATAGCTAAATATATCTGCTGAAAATTGATATTTTCATATCATATTTTCAGGCATCATACAAAAAAATATCATAAGCATTGCGTGCTGATTAATAATGCATATTATAGCGTATTCCCCCGAGTACGGATGGAATACATGCAGATATAATTGTAGCCTGTTCTGATAATAGACAACTCATCGGGTAAAAATTTGCAGGCTTATGTTATCAGTGACTACTGGTACATAATATGTATGTATATACTATGTACATTGTATGCATATGCAAGCGGGCTGTGGCCCTGGTAAAGTCTATGTAATTTAAATACATACACACGTGGACATTAAAATAGGTCTAAAGACAATAATAAAAACAATAACAATAACATTAAAAATAAAAATCATGACCAAAATACGATTTATTGGTTTGTAAGTATGGCAAAAACTGTCGAAAACTTTAGTTTGTCTATTGATATTGGTTACAAAAGCTATGATTTGAATATATTCATTATGATACAGACTTAACTGATCTATCAAATTATATTAAATGGTCGAGGACTGAGGATAGAAGATAAAGCATAAGCTCTTAGATCAAAGAAAAAATAAACAATTGCATAGCCACATCAATTGCACGGGTTCCAAAACTCTTAACAAATGCTTCTAAGTCAGGAAAAAAAACATTAAAATGCGCGAAGGATTAAAAAACAACTTCATCACTACTGATAATCGTATGGTGTTATGAGCCCAAAGGTGATCATTTTGAGTCATCCATCAATCGAAATTGCCAAATTAATTAATTAATTAAGTTAAATAAAACGAATATAGAAATATATATTGACTCGTCCATCAATCGAAGTTGCAAGAATATTGCAAAAAAATAACCAGTAAAGTTTTCTTTAGTTAGAAAGCAAATTTAAAGATTGGGGAAAACTTTGCATTCTTATTTGAATGTTCAGGGGTGTATGTATATATATATATATATATATTTATATATATATATATATGCACATATGTATGTAGTTAGCTGCAAGTGCGGAATTCAGCAATGAATCAACCAACAGACGAGCTAGTTGTGCCGCTTAAAAGCGTGTTGGCAATTTGTCATGCTCCTCATTTGAAATGGCTCCAAATGATGAGCAGCAGCAGCTTGCCAATGGCCAATCGACGAGTTGACAATGATCGATAGCAGGCAATTAATGGACAGGTAATGTCAGCTCAATATCAATATCGTAGCCTACAGCTACAGTAGTCAATTGAACGACGAAAATGCCAACTGTTACAAATTGGAATCTAGACCCAAAGTTTAGTTTTCAAAGAGCTTTCAATATGCAAACCTCGTGAAGATCTTGCATTTGGTATTTACAATTGAATTCTCATTTTGATTAATTTTAGTTTTGGAAACATATGAAAAATATATTTAGTTTACAAATTGGTATTTAAAATATGATACTAAGAATTAGGCGTTCCCAATTTCGAGTGAGCCCTGTACAATTTACGATCGGTGGCCCATGGTGCGATATAGCACTTTGTTCCCGCCGCGCTGTCGCTATGACGTCAGTCGTCGACGGTTGACCGACGTCGACAGCATGACGCGCGCATGAATATTGTCAGACGCAGACGCAACAGCCAACGAACAAGCGAAAAAAAAAACAACAACAAGAAAAACATCGATATAGAGTGGAAGAGGAAGAGAGACAAGGGCGCACCTACATCTGTACATGTCTGTGCATGCACACTAACGATCAGTCATGCAACAAGCTGTGGGCGGCGTCGGCGTTGTCGCTGCCAGTGAAATTGCCGCCCCATCAAGCGGCATAAAAAACAAGTCACAATTAAAATTACAGCAACAGCAACGACAACAACAACAACAAAATAAGTGCAATTTTCTTGTTTTTGTTTTTTTGACAAATCAGTGACGCTGACGCTTGTGCTGACGCTGATATGACGTTAAGCAGTTGATTCCCCGCCGACCCGTTGCCTACACGGCGAAATCGAAACCACTTTGGGCTACACACCTGCGATAGACTGCAAATATCTTACTGTTGTTGTTGTTGTTTGTTTGCGTGTGTGTGTGTATGTGTGTGCGAATTACATTACGTCAATGCAATTGATGAAATGGCAAGCATTCAACCAACTGAAGGATAATAATCTCTCTTTCTTTCTCGCTCTCTCTCTCTCTCGTTCTCACATGCCCATGTCTCAGTTAATTTATTTTCTCTTGTATTATTGCTTGTAGATTGCAACAACTGGCACAGTGACCGAAATCATCAACTGGTTCCAGTGAACTTTCAATTAAAAGCTTTTGCCGGACCATCAAATTAAATGGTTGTTGCTGTCAATAGGGATGCTAATTCATTTCACACATTTAAAAGCCGAAGCTTTATTCAATCTGTGTTTGGCACACCAAAATGGCAAAAGCAAGCAATTGATGCGAACACGCACGCGCGCATTGTGCGTTCGCTGTTTTGGGTACACACACACACACACACAATACATATGTGGGTATGTACATATATTATTTTGAGGGCTGCGCACACTACTACTACTCGCTTATGAGCAAATTATAGAATGTGGCTTGTGTGTGCGTGGGATTATTTATTTATTTTTTTTGACAGCACGTTAATTTATTGTTAAATCGTTTTGCAGCTTGCGGCCAAATGTTTTGCAAGTGTGTTGCCAGCCCTGGTTGTTTCATTCATTGCATTTTCCCATGTGCGCTGACACTGATCAATTGCAAACACTTTAATGTGTGTGTGTGTATGCTTGCATGTGTGTGTGTGCGAAGCAGCTGTTTGAAACACATGCAAATTACATTTTCAACTCTTTTAACTGTTTTAGCCTTTCGGCCCGCAGCTCTTTTTCCGTTCTTTTTGCGATTTCTTTCGTCTTAATTTTTTTTTTCGTAACGGTCGCGTTGTTGCGACGGCGATGGCAACACGTTTGTTGACGCGGCCGATGACGACTAAGCGGACAAGAGAACGCGACGGACGACGACGCTGGCAGTGCTTGTTTCGCGTTTCACTGTGCACAAGCAACTGTTTTCTTTATTTTATTTTTTTTTTTAATTCATTATTTTATTTTTTGTTTTCGATTTCAGATTTCAGACTGAGACTGACTGAAATTCTCACACATCGTTTACAGCGGGTAGCTGGCTGAATAGGAGGCTTGCCCGCTGTTTAAAGCTGCTCGAAGCTCCTCAGCTGAGCTCGGAGCTGAGCCGCTGCTACTTAATAATCTAGGCTGGCTTTATTGTTAACACACATACACACTACATATACGAAAGTATACACACTGTATGTATGTATGTTTTATATGCATATATCTGTATGTAGGTCTCTCAACAGCAACAATAAAACATATTGTTTGTTTTGGGCGCGCATTTCGTCTAGTTAAATATTAGCATTAATTCATTGACTGCACACTTTACTCTCGCCTGTCAACTGTTTATCGAGAAGTTGCCAGTTTCTCATTTATTTATATGCTTTTAAGCAATTCCTTATTTTTTATTTATTTGTTATTTGCTAGCCGGCTAAATTTATGTTTATGTGAAATTTGCTGATTCAATAATGTGCTTGTCACTAATTTTTTTCATTCGCACGTTTTCGGCGGCTCGTGTGAAAGATAGCAGACACTTTAGCATTGTTTTCCCATCTGCCCGTTAGTTAATTAGACAGTAAATCTAGCTGATGAATGATTTTAAATCGAATAAAAGCCGTTTTAAAATCCATTACTTACCTTATGCTTGCTTCCATGTGAAGAGTTGCCACCTTTTAGGTGTTGTCCAACTTTAATCGATCCCACTTTAACTTTTTGTCAAATGTTCAGTTGCCTTTTCATTCTAAATATATCATCACGCTTTGCCTTCGCTCTACAGTTTTTCATATATGTTTACATATTTAATCTCGTTCTTATTTCAAAATTAAGCTTCACCGTTTAAAAAAGAGAGTTCGTAGCTTAATCTCAGTGCTCTTTTAAATTTCGATTCGAATTGGCGACAATTTTGAAATAGCATACTTTAAGGCACATATAAAAATGACATTTTTTTATTTGCGATTACACTGAACAAAACTCGGAGCAATCAGCAATGAGAAATCGGCTAGCTTAAACAAATGTTTCTTTTATTTTGCATCAAAACACAACTTGAAAAATGTACATTCAGCATTAAAAGTTAGAGTTATGAATTATAAAATATAGCCATTCTGCTGCTGTTGTCTGTATTTGTGTGTATGTATGTGTGTGTGTGTGTGTGTGTGTTGGGTGTGTGTGTGTGTGTGTATATTTATGTGTGTGTGTGTGTATATTTATGTGTGTGTGTGTGTATAAATGGTGTGTGTGTATGTGTATGTGTGTGTGCATATGTATGTGTGTGTGTATATGTATGTGTGTGTATATGTATGTGTGTATATATATATATATATATATATATATGTGTGTGTGTATGTATGTGTGTGTGTCTGTTTAAACCTGAGTTAAATATTTGTAGTCTGGAAATTAATAATTATGAATTAGTTGAATTGGGCAAGGGTGGTGTGGAGGAGGGAAAGGGGTGGGGTAGGAGAGAGGATAAAAAAAAGAAAAAGCGATTGCAAACATTGCTTAGAGTTTGCTATAAATGTAACTGTGCATCAGCTAATTCACCGATAGCGTCGCTCCCGTTCTCTTTCTCGCTCTTTTTCCCGCTCGCGCTCGCGGTCCCGCTCATCGTAGTGATCGTTGTGGCGATGTCTGTCGCTGCGCTCCTCACGCTTGCTGCGCTCGCTGTGACGCTGGCGGCCGCGGCTGGCACTGCGACTGCTGCGATGACTGCGACTCCGGCTGGCGCTGCGGCTGCGACTGTGCGAGCTCTGCCTGTGTTTGTGCTTCTTCTTGTGCTTGCTGCTGCGTCGCCGCTCGCCGTGATCCCGCTGCTCCCCATAATCCTTATCGCGCTCGGAGCTGGCGTATGACATGCTCATGGCAGCCGGTGGGTAATCGTCGTAGCCGCGACTGCGCCCATAGGATGAGCCTGACGCATGTCCTCCTCCTCCATAATAGTCGCGATCATCGTGATCATTGCGATAGTTGGCTGGCGGATAACCGCCGCTGGACCCACCAGCCCCACCGGCCCCACTGGCACGTGCCAAACTGCGAGTGCTGCCACTGCTGACATACTCGTACTCGTCGCAGCTGGTGCCAACGGATACGGTTGCTGTCGCTGGCGCCGTTGTCGTTGCAACGGGGCCGCGACCCGTGCTAAGCTGATTGATTGTGATGCTCTGGTCGCGACAATATTGCTCAATTTTCTTCTCGATCTGCTTCTGGATGGGCACCGGTATACGTGGAAATAGTGTGGAGAACCAGTCCAGTTTCGTCATAAACTGGTAAACCATTTGGCCAATAGTCACCACCTTAACGGAAATAAGAGAGTACAAAATGTATTTATATGTGAAATGCGATCGCCGTTCATAATAATAACTCGAGTGCTGCGCAGCTTATTGTGCATTTTGATTGGTGGCTCATACAGTTGACTCACCTGGCCGCCACCCGCTTTAACATCGATCTCCTCCTCGTCCTGCAGATAGTCCTCGTACCAATCATACAAATCTCCAGGCGGCTGTGTATAGCGTAAGTACATAAAACCTAAGCCAAAACAGATAAAATTGATTCAAACCAAACAAAAAAAAAAAAAAAAAAAAAGCAACAATTCAGTACAAATTAGCAATGATGTGACAAACAATTATAGGACTAGTACGCAGCTAAGCCAAAAGTGCTATAGCAAAACTAGTTGTGCATTTCGTCGTACTGGAATTTTATCTCTGAAACCAAAGCGTTACACTTTTCGAGAGACCACTACAACTACTAACAAAATGGCTACTCGAGCAAAAGGGTGTCTTCAGATATCACAATTGAACGCAATCAAGTTTTTAAGGGGGGTTAGAGTATATAGTTGAACATCCGATTTGTACCAAATTACATTTTTAAAATAAAGACAATGATTGAGTGCACTACTCTCGAACAGACAAGAATAAAAGACTATATAAGCCGTAATATAATAAAAAAAAAGGACAATAATAAAATACTTTATAAAACATAATACATTTAAAGCTTTCTGTTTTATGTAGTTGCTGAGCAACCACTATAAAGTTCTATTCTTTTTCTATTCTTTTTTCTCGCTATTCATCTTTTTTTTTTTGCGCTTATTGAATGATAATAATACGATAAATATTTCGAATATCAAATTATATTTTCCTAGAGCTTAATCAGAAATGGTGCGTACTAGCCTACACTCAAGTGATAAACAAAGTCAAAAAAAAAAAGGGAACAGAAAACGCGGGAGGAGCAGGAGCAAGCTATGAGTGAAAACACGGCTGAACTCATGCGACTTACCAACACCTACCTAGTGCCCGTATGTAGGCCGAGTCTGTGTGATTGAGTAGACCATTCACTTGCTTGCGGGTCAGTCGCAGCGTGTACAGTTTGTAGAGCAGACAGTAGGCGGTGGACACGATGCCGCCGGCGCCAACGCCACGTACCTGCAATAATGGGATTTGGATTAGCAAACGGGATGCTCAGTTGTCCAACTGTCGAAAGGGCGAGATAATCGCCAACGATTAGCGCTACATTTCATAAACTCACTCCGCCGCACATGCCCGTCTGGCCGGATGTTTTGCGTGATCCACGCTCCCAGGGCTCCATGTGTTTGACCTGGTAGTAGATCTCGTCGACCACCTCGTGATACGTTTTCAGTTTGAATAGGTGTACTGTGTGTGTGTTATTTTTGTTGTTTTTTTTAAGAAACGCTTATAAGAAAATTTGGCGGCAAAAAAATTTGTAGCGAGGGTTACCTTTGAAGTAGCTGGAACTTTGTATGTTTGCCAATATGAGTGGATTCAGATTCATCGACGTCTCATTGCCCCACAACGGCAACGTATTGTGCTGCTTGCCCATGCCGGCCTTCTTACTGCCGCCACTGCCACCGCCACCGGCCGAAGATGCGGCCGAGTATTCTGTTAGCGTTAGCGGAATACCAACGCCGCGAAAATGAGTGAGAGACAGAGCGAGAGAGAGGGAGGCGAAACAAACGATAGAGTTTTAATACACAAAATATTAATATTACAGGTATATGCCCGAAGATGGGGCGCACACTACCTTACCTTCGTCCATGGCTCCGCTTCAGAATTTGCTATTTAGTTGGTGCATTAATTTTGCAGCTCAATGTGAGTTTGGACCGGGCAGACAATCGCGATTTGCAAACGTTTGCGTACTGTGAAAATGCCAAAGTGTATTGGTTACAAATTGGGGATGTGCAAAATGCAGCAATGCAAACCGATTTGCGGTTTGCCTCAGCAATAGTTTTAAGCGCGTCAAATATCGATAGACACGTTATGGATTGGTGCAGCGCAGAGTTCGATTCGACAAATTTTCCAATTTCAACACAATAGACATATTACATTGCCGCATATCTGTTAAGACTATTTTGAAAATTATTCAGGTGTTTAGTTTATTTGATACAGCTAAGATCGATAGGCTCAGATATGCACAGATGTTTGGTAATGTGCTGCGTAATGTCTGAACGACAACTATCTGCCAACTATCGATTAATTAAAAATGACAAGGAAGTGATAGACTGCGGCTACATTTTGATATCCATATATGTATATGTATATGCTTGAAAAATTATAGATATCCGCACAGGAGCTGTTTCTTATTATTTCAAACTTAGCTATTTGAAGTCAACTCAACTTTTTGCAGTACGACTCTTACATTGAAGTTAATCTTACACAGCGTGGTCTTGTACAGCCCGTCCATGGATAATGGGACTTATCTATATATATATATATATATGCGAATGTCTAACTTACACATTTCTTGCTTCTTTTCTACGTTATTGATTTCGCGACTTTGTCGTTTCTTATCTACATTTTGGATTTCGCGCCTTTTCTCATAGCGAACTATCGATAGATGGTGAGATATGGAAGTATTAAGCTGTTGTCAATTACTTTGTATGTAAGTGCTATCGAACCAGTTCAGAGCTGAACTTATCAACTCTAAAATATACGCAACGCAGCAGCAGAAGCAGAAGCATAAGCAGAAGCAAAAACAGAAACAAGTATTCTCGGTTCGCGATTTAATCAATTAAAAAGTCGGGCAAGTGAGAAAAATGCAGCCGCTGGCTGCCAGCAGCAGCAGCCTTTGCCTCTCAGCTGATACTGCATCTGCACTTTGCACACCAGTCGATGTGGATGCAGCAGCAGCGGACGTGGGTGGTATCCAGTGTCAAGCAAGCAAATTCTAAACGCAAGCGCAAAACAAACAAGCGAACAAAACGAAGAAGCAAAGCAAAAATAGCAGCAGCAGAAGCAACAACAAAGTTCAGGGTCATGGCCAGCAGGCAGCTGTAAAATAAAGACATAAGAGCGAGAGAGAGATAGAGTAGTTGAGCGAATTGTGCAAACTGGAAACTGCAAGTGGCGCAAGATGTCCAGCGAAGCATCCACGGAAAGTGACAGCGAATTGTATGATCCACTCGCCGATGAGCTGCACAATGTGCAGCTGGTAAAGCATGTGACGCGCGAAAGCATTGATGCTCTCAATGCTAAGTTTGCCAATCTGCAGGAGCCACCAGCCATGTACTTAACAGGTGGACACAACAACCCTTTCATCATCCATCCATTCTCACAACCACACTCAACTTTTTGTTTCTTTCTTGCTTTTGTTATTTTGTACATATAGAATACCAGGAGCTGACATCGAAACTGCACGAGTTGGAGGCCAAGGAGCACGAGTTGATGGAACAGCTGCACGCACAGCGTCCGCAGGAGGAGGAGGCCCACATGGACAGAAAGGTGGCTCAACAGCAGCAGCTTGTGGATCAGCCGCATTATCAGAATCAAACGCAAATCTTGCAACAGCAGCGACAATTGGCGCGACATGTGCCCGAGATGAGCGACAGTTTGGTGAGCAATAGCACCATGGGCATTGGGGGCAGTGGTGGCGGTGGCTCCGGTACGGCCAGCCAATCCGGCACACTCACTCGCCCGCCAAAGGTGCTGCTCCGCGCACATTTACCCAATCAGCAGCGCACCTCCGTTGAGGTTGTGGCCGGTACACGATTGTGCGATGCACTAATGAAGGCGCTCACCCTGCGACAACTGGAGCCGTCCATGTGCGAGGTGAGCACAACGCCGCATAGTGGACGAAATATAATACCGTGGAACCGAGACATTGGCACCTTGCACGTCGAGGAGATCTATGTGCGGCTATTGGATCGATTCCCGTTGGGTCCGCACATAAAGCATCAGTTCATCCGCAAGACATTCTTTTCGCTGGCCTTCTGCGAGGGATGTCGGCGTCTGCTCTTCACGGGCTTCTATTGCAGCCAGTGCAATTTTCGATTCCATCAGCGCTGCGCCGGCCGTGTCCCGATGCTCTGTCAGCCCTTCTCCGTGGACAGCTACTATGAGTGTTTGCTATCATCGTATACGGAGAAATCTGTTGGCCTGCCGGTGGGTCGCAGCAATGCGGTACGTTTCAATATGAGTAGCAGTCGCAGATGCAGCAGCAGTGGAAGCAGCAGCAATACGACTACGACTGCCACCAGCGCCGCCATCCAGATCAACAACAACTCTAAACCTTCTGCCAACCGACAGGGTCGACCGCCGCGCATCAGCCAGGACGATCGCTCCAATTCGGCACCGAATGTCTGCATCAATAGCATACGAGCCCTCACCACCGAGTCGCAGCGCAGCCTCATTATGCAGGCACGTCCTCCATTGCCGGTGAGTATAATCAGCATCAGTAGCAGCTCGACCCAGCAGATACCCTGATCACGCCCAGCCTGAATATGAAAATGTCTCAATTGACGATTGTATCTATTATCGATTTGTGATATGTGCGGATTAAGTCAATTTCCAGTCAACTAATCAATAAGTATCCATAGACAAAATTACTTATGTATGTAATTTTTTTTCCATTTTATTATGTTTCTTTGCCCTTTTTTCGTTTTACTTCCCCCCCCTCTTTCTCTCTCTCTCCCTTTTTTTCTCTCTCTTTTCTCTGCAGTATCCTTGTACGGATCACGCAAACTCAACGCAGTCATCGCCCACCAGCACACTGAAGCACAATCGTCCTCGCGCCCGCTCCGCCGATGAGAGCAACAAGAATCTGCTCTCGCGCGATGCCAAAAACTCCGAGGAGAATTGGGTAAGCACCACATCCATCATCATCATGAACAACAACTTACCGACCATTTTGATGATTTGTAGAACATCCAAGCGGAGGAGATTTTAATTGGGCCACGCATCGGTTCGGGTTCGTTTGGTACCGTGTATCGTGCCCATTGGCATGGCTCCGTTGCCGTGAAAACGCTGAAAGTGAAAACGCCGAGCCCGGCACAGTTGCAGGCATTCAAGAACGAGGTGGCCATGCTGAAGAAGACGCGCCACTGCAATATTCTGCTATTCATGGGCTGTGTGTCGAAGCCATCTCTGGCAATTGTCACCCAGTGGTGCGAGGGCAGCAGCCTCTACAAGCACGTCCATGTCAACGAGACAAAGTTCAAACTTAACACACTCATCGACATTGGACGCCAGGTGGCCCAGGGCATGGACTACCTGCATGCCAAGAACATTATACACAGGTCAGATCCAAATCGATCCATATCCATATATTTTGTATTTGTTTTCTTTTCTACCAAAATATGTATAGTAATAGCCAACTATTGTTCTCTAGATGTTAATTTTTGATTGTGAGCGATCAAAAAAAGATATAGTGGAGAAAAAAGATATATGTATATATAAATTGGCAATCTTTTCTCTAGATATTGACAATATATTAAATATAGAATGTCCATATAAGCTTATATTTTCAAAATTTAAAATAAAATACATTTCGTTCATCTACAGGGATCTCAAGACGAACAACATTTTCCTGCACGAGGATCTGTCGGTGAAGATTGGTGATTTCGGTCTGGCCACGGCGAAGACGCGCTGGTCTGGCGAGAAGCAGGCCAATCAGCCGACGGGCAGTATTCTATGGATGGCACCGGAGGTGATACGCATGCAGGAGCACAATCCGTACTCGTTCCAATCGGATGTGTATGCCTTTGGCATTGTGATGTACGAGCTGCTGGCCGAGTGTCTGCCCTATCGCAATATTAGCAACAAGGATCAGATACTGTTTATGGTCGGTCGGGGCCTGCTGCGACCCGATATGACCCAAGTGCGTTCGGATGCGCCTCAGGCGCTCAAACGTCTCTCCGAGGATTGCATTAAATACAATCCCAAGGAGCGTCCGCTTTTCCGGCCGCTGTTGAATATGCTGGAGAATATGTTACGCACGCTGCCCAAAATTCATCGCAGCGCCAGCGAGCCAAATTTAACCCAATCCCAGCTGCAAAACGATGACTTTCTCTACATGTGCCCCAGTCCGAAAACGCCGGTCAACTACAACAATTTCCAATTTTACAACAGTGCTGGCAATATTTAGGGAATGTCCGAAAGGTAGAGGAATAGGAGTAGTAGTAGGAGAAGGAGGAGGCTGTACCTGTACTTACTTACCCATTGATGGGAGGCATGCAAAAAAAAAAAAACAAAAAGAAAGAAAGGAAAAACAGCAATTGGATATTTTCCATTTTGTTGTTTATTCAAATGGTCAAATTAAAAACCGAACAGCACACAGAGAGAGAGAGATTAGGAGAGATAGCATTGTCTCAATCGGAGCGAGACAGATTGGTTTGGTCTCGCTCTTGCGCTCGAAGCATCCGTCGCTCCTGTTGCCTGTTCGGCTGTGTTTCCAGTCTTGGTTCTGTCTGGACCTGAGCAACTTTAATGTGCATTTCTCTTATCATATATAGAAAATGAAAAGATAAAGCAACTGAAACTATTACTGTAAACTAAAACTTCTAGTGAAACGCGCATATGTACATACATTTAAATACATATATATATGTATATATATATATATATATATATATATACACTCGACACACACACTAGACACACACACATACGTTAGGCATCTACTAAAACTAGCTGATCGATAAATTACATTATAAACAAACATTATACTACTTATTACTATAACAAATAATCGTGTTTTTATTTGAAAAAAGAAGAAAAAATCAGCTTAAACATAACGACTGGCTATGGCCAGCACCTTGGTGTAGTCGGCGCCCTTCGCCAGTGTCTTCTCCTTTAGTATGGTGCGCAACACTGTCGGTATGGGCACATGGATGCGTGTGCCCAATGGACTGCCATTGTCATCGATCAGGACCAGATTGTTGCTATCGAATTGAGGCTGTTTCAGGCGCTGCTTCTGCTTCAGTCCCACGAGGATGCCCTTCTTCATTTGGCCCTTGATCGCCACCAGCACCTTGTCACCGATGAGGCCCACACCCCGTTTATTATACACGTGTATGCAACGCGGCGGACGACCCTCGGCCATTGCACGCTTGCCGAGATCACTGTTATCCACCACACGCAGTCGGGCCAATTTCCGTATCTCACAGCATGCCGGCGTTGTGTGTAGCTGTTGATGCGATATGCCGACGGCGGCAGCGACTGTCAGTGGGCTGGCGACGGAGCTGTGGGTGAGCAGTGCTCCTGCATTGCTAGCTCGCTTGATATTTCTCAACAGGATTTGAGACATTTGGTCGAAAGGCTTTTCGTCTCTTTACTGTTTGTGCAACACAACAGTTGGGAGTTATACAATACTTATCGATGTATCGTTGGATGTTCAATGGAACAGTGTCAATATCGAAACTCTACTGCGCAGCTATCGATAAGAGTTTTCATATTATCGATAGTCAATAGTGACGCCATGGCGCAAGCTTTTTGAAGATCCATACAAATTTTAATAATTTTGTTTTAGTTGCAATAGTGCTTCTGTGGACGTCATTTAATCGCTTTATACGTGTTCCTGACGGTTAAGCCACAAATGAAATATGTGCATATATAATATTGAATATTGTCTCTTTGTTAATATCAGTGAAAAATATATAGTTGTCTATTTTAGTTTTGTATTCAAAGCGATTTAGAGCTAAAAAAGACCAAAAAGCACAACATTCAGAAAACTTATTCAAAATTATTTTTGGCGCCAGGCGATTGCCTTCTACTTGCAGGGCAACAATGTCGAAGCTGCGCAAATCGCTGCGATTGTCAAATTACATTTTAGTTTCGATAATTATTAGATTAAGGACTTGTATCGATGCTTATCGACGAGTGTGATCAACGTATAAAATTACAGCATACTTTTAGGGTTGATAATATATACATATATATATATATAAGACAGCCTGCAGATATGCGTGAATTTCTCAAAATGCGTCAATAAAACGTGTTTCCAAGTGTTAATGAGGAATTAATAGCCTGGTAAATTAGAGTCACCAGACGATTTGGATTTCTTTTGGCCCTGTGTGGCAACCCACAGCAAATGTTTGAATCGCCAGGATTCGAAAGCAATTTTCTGTATTAAATAGTCATTTTTATTTAGATGAATGACTATCGTCCTTTCCATTAGTCCTTGAAATAGTCAATGTAGACGGAATTTTCCGTTTTTCTCCACCGATTCCAGGAAATTCTTGATTGCTTAATAAACGATTGTCATTTTCCCAAAAAATAGCTTCAACTCGGCCTAATTGGTGCATTAGAATCTATTTACATTCAAGAAAAACGTTCACTTTTTGCATTTTATTTATTAATGTATCAATACAATATAGCTAATTGCAGCGCACAATACATATATATATAATTGTATATATACATATATATTGTGTGTGTATGTGTGTCTTGTTTGTTTGCGTGTGTGTGTGTGTGTATAAGTATTTGTAATAATTTATCAGCATTTATCAGTTAACGCTTCAATTCGTTCGCTAATCGCTCGCTTTGCTTTTGTGATATTTGTTGGTTTTAATTTTGTTTTTGTATTTAAACATAAGATAAACTTGTTGTTTTCTTTATTATTATTATTATTATTTTTTGACACGACTAAGTAGACCAGTCCCATTGGTTAGAAAATTGGTTACTATAATTCACTATGACATACAAGATATATGATATATGGGTATATAACGTATAAATGTATCGATTAGCGTTCCTTCCTTCGCTTTGTGCTTGTGTTTTATTTTTTTACTTTTTTTTTTGGGTTCTTGTGACGACTAAGGACTAAAACAAAGTATTTAAAAAAAAAAGTCGCATATAATTACATAGTTCATAACAAATATTAATAATAGTTTAAAAAAAAAATTGATATGTATATATATATATACATGGATGTATATATTCATATATGTAGGGATATGTTATGGTAAAGCGCGCCAAGCATTACAAATTGTTACTAAAAAAATATATATAAACAACTTCATGTACAACAACATTTTGCTTACTTTGCACTTGTTAATTATTTACATTTATAAAAGAAATCATAAAATAAACAAAAATAATAATCATTAAAAATACAAATTCTGGAGCAAAGGAAGCAAAAGAAAATTACAAAAAAAAAATTCAAATGAAAATTAAAATAAACATTTCCGTTTGTTATTCTCCATTAAAAATAATATATATATATATATATATATCTTTTTTTTGTGCATTCGCTTTGTGCATTTCGTTTCGGTTTCCACATTTCCATTAACGTTAATCGCTCGCCAATTTGTTGATGTTTTTTGTTGTTGTTATTCGCGAACAATTTCTATAATTTCTATAAACAACAATTGTATTTGAAGCCTTTTTTTCAATATCTTTTTTCTGCCAAAAATGGCAATTTGCGAGCGATTAGTTTAGTTGATGTTTTTTGTTTTCTTTTATTGTTTTTATTTATTGCTGCTTTCAATTCTGTTTAGGCGCGATTCAACTCGTCGCGCTTGAAATTGCGTATCGCATCCAGGAGCTGGGAGCGCGGATCCGGTGAAGTTGGCGTCCCATTCGCGCTGCGTATCTGCGGCTTTGCTTTCGCCAGCATTGGCGGTGGGGCTGGCGGTGTGGGCGTGGTTGTTGCCGCTGACTTAAGGGACACTTGATTGTTGTTGACTGTGGATCGCAGCTTAACCTGCAGCAATGGCGCTGTTGCTGCTTCCGTTTCCGTTTGCAGTTTTAGCTCCAGTTTGCTGCTTCTCATGATTGTAGGTTTTGTTGTTGTTGCAACTTGTGTTGTTGTTGTTGCTGCTGTTGTTGCTGCTGTTATTGTTGCTGCTTGTGTTGTTGGTGCATATGCTGTTGCTGCAGCTGCTGTTGTTGTTGCTGCTGCTGTTGTTGCTGTTGTGGAATTGAGCGAGACGCGCATGGTTAGCGCCTTCTCCTTCTCCTGCTGCTCCTTGGCCAGCATGCGCTCCTTGAAGCCGGTGCGCCTCAATGTATTCTGGCCAAAAGGTGCTGCTGGCATCTCTGCCGACTGATGTGGCTGCTGCTGTCTCAACTGCCTCTCCAGGGAGTTGCTGTTGCTGCTGCTGATGATGCTGCTCGGCTGCATTTGGATGCTGCTCGCTGGCATTGTATAACGATTACTTTTCGCTGGTCGCGGCAGCGTTGAGGGTTTTAGCTGTTCGCGCAAGAGTTGCGGTTCTTTTTGCTCCGGCTCCTTGTGCTGCTGTTGCTGCTGCTGCTGGTGCTCTTTTACCCAGTCGGGTTCGCGCTCCTGCTCCCTTTCTTGTTCCCGCTCTTGGCTGTCATCGCGCAGCGGCTTAACCGTTATGGGCACATGATAATCCTTACGCGGTATACCCATTCGCAACATGGGTGAGGCCACCTCAATTGTTAGCTTGGCGGGCGGCGATGCTGTTGCTGCTGCTGTTGTTGCTATTGGTGTTCTCACTGTTGCTGTTGTGGCGCCGCCATAGATGTAGTCACCCTCATTTTTGATGGCCACCTGCGACTTGGGCCGCTCGCTCCACGTGGCAAAGTTAATGCTCGGCGGTCCGGAGTAACGATAGGTGGGCGGCAGCGGCTTGGATGACGGCGCCAATTCCACTGTAATTGGAGTTGATGCTGATGCTGTTGTTGCTGTTGTTGCTGCTGCTGCTGCTTCTTCTTCTACTGCTGCTGCGGAGCTATTGACTCTTGTTATGGTCTCCTTAACTGGGTTGTTGTTGTTGCTGCTTGGCGACGATGGAATGGGACTAGAACGAGGTGTTGACGCTGTGGAATTCGAATCCACTGTGATTATGGATTTGGACTCTACTTTGGCTGCCGGCTTGCCGGTAACTGGCGTAAGCACCACTTGGGATACAGTTGTGGTAATGGGTGTGGTCACAATTCTGATTGGGATTGTGGGGGAGACAGGCGTGTTCGGTGGTGTGGCAACAGTTGTGTGTGTAGGCGTGATGCATACGGATGTAACTACAGTTGTGGACACAGCTGTATTCTCGTGTGTAGATGGATGCGACACCATTGTGGTGGACTCATCTGTCTGGGATCTGCTCTTTGGTTTCTGATGATGCTGCAGCAGTTGCTGCTCTGACTGTGAATCCGGACTGCCGGCGAGACTATTCTTGCGCGAATTGCTCAATATATTCTTGATGAGTTCCAAGCTCTGCAGCGATGGCGACTCGGCGATGCTTAGCTCACTGGAAGAGCGACGCTGTTGCTGTTGCTGCTGCTGCTGTTGCTGTTGCTGTTGCTGCAGATTTCCATCGAGCTTGTTGAGCGAGATCTGCGAGGAGCTGCGCAGACGAAGGCTCAAGTTTGGTTTTTTGTGCTGCGACTGAAAGGAGTCGGCGCGTTGTATCGATGGAGAGCAATTGCTGCTGATGCTACTGCTGCTGATGGAGCTGGAGCTGTTACTGTTGCTATTGCTGCACTTGGTTGGGGCTTTTGTGCCATGTCCATTACTGATTGTCGCAATGCTAAAGTTGGCCAAGCGATTCGGTTTGGCTGCCTCAATTTGCGGTTGTTCGGGCGCCTGGCGGATGAGCGTATCCAAACGCTGTTCCTGTATAATGGACGACAGCTCATCGACAATCTCGCCCAATGGCGAACCAGGTTGGCTCTTTGTGCATTGCATGCCATCGGAGAAATCGGGCGGCGGCGATATGGCACCAGCATAATTCCACGATGAGAGCGATGTCAGTTCGCTGGCACTGCCCGGTGTGGATGACATCACTGGTGCATCATTTATTGGGGATGTTGGCTCGTCCTCGTTCTCCACTTCCAGCTGACGTAGCTCGGCGAGCGTGGTCGCTGTCAGCTTGTGTGAACTCTGACTGGATGTCTTGAAATTGTACACCTTGATGGCCTCCTCATCATCATCCGAACTGGACACAGACTTCGATGCGGCCTTTCTCTGTGGTCTCTCCAGTTCTAGGTCCAGTTCCGTTTCTGTTTCCGTTTCGTGTTCTGGTTCCGGTGAGGGTGTGCTGGACGGCAGAGGCTCACCAATGCCAGAGTCGGCCTGCTTGGAGGCAGCATCATTGTTGTCCTCCTCCTCGCCATTGACGCTGCTCAGCGAACGTGGCTCTGGTGTCGGTGTGCGATTCAACAGCACCTTGGACACATTCTGGTTGCCATTCAGCAGCTGGGGCGCTACGCTTGACGGCAGCGGCGGTGGTGCCTCCATAGATGTCGGTGTGGCTGCTGCTGTTGTTGTTGTTGTTGTGGTTGTGGGTGTGGGTGCAGGTATTGGCGTGGTTATTCTTGGCGCCGGCTGCGGTGTCGACAACACATCCGTTATGGAGGCCGTTGTTGAAGCCAGCGATATGGTATCAGCAGCTGCACCAGCTCCTAATCCAGCTGTGAGCAAACCATCGGGTGGCGGTGCTGGGGCCGTCTTCTTCTTTAGCTGCACCAGACGCTTGCGCGGCGTCGGCTCCGGTAGTGATTTGAGGTCCAATGTCGCATAGTGTCCACCATCAGAAGCATCCGGTGTCTTGGCACTATTGCCATTGCAGTCCAGCTGATGCAACGACTCCGACTCCATTTCCATTTCCATTTCCGTTTCCATTTCCATTTCCAGTTCGGGTGTGCTGGCCAAATTTGGCGTCGACATGCACATTTGGGGACGTTTCACAATCACCGCATATGCGGGTTCCGCGTTCTGTGCCTGTTTGGTTGGATACTGGGCCACTGATTGCTCAGGGATGACCAGTTGGTTGGGTGGACGCGGTGCGACACGCTTCTTGCGGGGCGGCGGTGCCACAGCTAGCGCCTTTGGCGGCACCACCGGTGTACGGGTGTAGTTCATGCCCGTCGAATCCATCGAGTTGAGCGAGTTGCTCGAACTATACGGACTGGGCGTCTTGGCCGTTAGCTTCGATTGCGAGTGCCTGCTGCTGCTGAAGTCTGAGCTGCTGCTCAGCGAGTCCCGTGCGGCGACTGTGCGCTGAAACTTGAGCATTGCGTCGGCATTGAAACTGTCATATGACTCGGACTTGTGGCACAATCGAATCTCCGACAGACCCACGGCTCCAATTGTCGACTCGCAGCTGTACACCTGACTAGCATCCACTGGTGATTAAAAACAAGGAAACGCACATTAGATAAGGAATAAATCGATTGACCTAATTGGCAGTTGACACTTGAGAAGTTTTTCACTTATGCAGAGTTTTCTAGAATCTCTCCTAAAGCCAAAATGCTTCACAAGCTACTCCAAATTGCTGCTAAAGTTGTAATCTGATTGTCAAACCGAAAAGTTGATCAAAGATTAAAATCTGTTTCCTAAAAAGTTTCGCTTATTGTTTACGATTTGTGGCAACCTTTTGATTGTCATATTGAAATTGAATGCAATTTGCGAATTGTGTTTCGTATTCATAAATGAATAATGACTCTGATCCTTAAATCGATATTGTTGTGTATGTTTTTTTTGCGATTTGTTTGTTATTCATCGACAAGTATTTCTTAATTTCTTCCAAATTTATGCTAGACTGTGTTATGGATATTTAAGTAGTTTTTATTACCCGGATTGCGAAACTCGTATTTATCGGCATCCAATTGTTTGTTGTCACAGACAAGGGATAGCAGTTTGCTGAGTGGCACACGGGCGCCCAGTCGTGTCACATACAGCTGATCCTTGGGCAGGAGCACGGTGATGCGAAACGTCTGCTCAAACGGTGCATTGCTGGTTGCCGCAGGCAGCGGCGTAATCCGATTGTAATCCAGCTGACTAGCCTCATTGATGTGCATGCCCTGATCTGTGGACAAATGGTGCAGTTGTGTCGTCGATTTCGATAGCTTTCCATTCGATGCGACCCCAGATTTGTCTAAGCCAGATAGAGAGAGAGAGAGAGAGAGAGAGAGAGAGAGAGTGGTTTATCGATAAGTTTTTTTTTGTGTTAATCAACTTTTTGGGCGGAAGTTGAGCTTGAGATTAACTTACCTTTTTTGCGGCCAAACCAGCGATTAAGTGTGGAGAAGCCGCCCTTCATGCTGCTCATTTTTGGGGCGTGACTTGCTTGCTGGCTCACTCTCACCCTCACCCTCACCTTCACTCTCACTCAAACTCACACTATCTCCTTCTCGCTCTTTCCCTCTATCACTCCTACTGCGTGCAGTATTTTCGTCCTTCAACTTTTCGATTACTTTCGATTTCCGTTTCCGTTTCCGTTTTTTTTTAGCTAGTTGTTTGACTTCCTTGTTCCTGTTACTGATCTCGTATTTACTTATCGTTAGTTGTTGTTGTAGTTCCTTGTTCCGTACGCCGCTCTCTAGAATGTTTCGTAATATTTCTGAAGCATACCACAAAATGGCGTGCGATTTGTGCGCTGCGAAATCTGCAAGTGAAAATCATTCGAATGCTGATTACGATTACTCGAAATATGTACAATGTGAACAAAACGAAAAGACGTCAACGTTCTTATCAACAGAAAGAAAGAGAGAGAGAGAGAGAGAGATAGAGAGAGATAGAGAGAGAGAGGGAGAGGGAGATTACAAAATAAGTGATAAAATTCCGTTTTCACCATCTATGTGTGAATGGATGATGAGCTGAGGGGATAGAGGGTATGCAGAGGGGCTGTTGCCCCCATACAAATTCCTTGTGTAATGAATGGCCTCTTATCGTCGCACCGACGACGACGACGACGACGACGTCAATGAGAACATAACGACATATTCACAAGTGAATACACTTGAAGCACTCACACAGATACACTCGATACACTCACAGACTCTCTAGGTAAGGTCTGATAGCTTTCGGATGTGGTTTTGCCAACTTTAATAAGCGACCAAAACTGAATACTGGGCAAATAACCTTAAACAACAATTAACTCAAACCTTATGCGATACAATAAAAATTGTTAAGAATATGGAGTTCTCAATATTTGAACCGATCACACCTATCAAATTGTAATCCGAGCATGATAAATATTTGCCAGCAAGTTGGATGCATAGAAAATCGATTAATAAGCAAGTTTCGACAAGATAACTTCAAAAACTAAACAAGTACACTAATTATGAGCGATGGTTTCATTTTTATAGCAGTTCAATTTTTAATTAATTAACTTATCCATTGAAATTTTAGAGGCTCTCAAACAATTCGAAGCTGGTAAATGTTTACCCTACTTCCAGCTAAAAAAGAAATTATCGAAACAAGAATCTTTCGGTAGTTAAAATTACGGCAAGTGCCATAAATTGGAAATAACCCTCAGCGAATACCTATTTTATGGGTGGCCATATATATATGTATATATATATATATATATGAAAGATGATTGTTTATTTTTGAGATAATAGCAATTAAGTTAAACACATTTACAGCATGCCAAATTGCATCTGATCATAAAGCTATCTTTATTATAGTCACACATTAAGTTGATTTATATACGCAGACAACGGGACTTTGTCATGAAACTATTTGGCATGAATCAGAAAATGCTTTACGTATATATTTTAGCGCAAGCTGATTTTTTTGTATCTTTAGTTTAGTTTGTGTATTTATAAGGTTTCGGAGCTCATGATTCAGTTTCTTATAGATTAGATAAATTATTTATTTGTTGTTTTTTTGTGAATATGCACGCATTTTGAATACTATATGTATACTATATATATGTATATATATATATATATGTACAAAATGACTAATACTTTATCCCAGTCGTGTCACGAGTTTCTTTTGCCATCTCCACTATCAATTAACCCGTTATATTTGTTGCTATTTGCGTTAAGCTTAACGCCAATTCTTGTCTATATTAATGAGCAAACAAACACCATTGCAGACCCACCAATGCACACAGATAAACCAACACACTTTGACCGGAATATGTTGACTGTTGGCTAAAGACGCGAATCGCGAGCGTTTTTTTTTTTTGTCGCGTGCGTTCAATTTGCAAATAAAAAAATAATGCGGCCGCGAAGGAGGGCAGCGGTTGGCCAGAGGGCCTTTGAATTGTTTGCAATGGCATAGTTCAAACTTAAGTTGCGTTTGCTCACCGTATGCAGCAATGCCTGCGGCAAGCAGATGCCACACAACTCATTGGCCATGCAAATTACGCGCAATTGCAGCAATAATCATAAAAAACAACAAAACCCAGAAAGTGTTTCAACAAAACTTGACTCGATGCCGAGATATCCTTTATGGACATATGCATATCGATAAAGATTAACGATTCGTTCAGATAAATAAGGATGCCTGCAATCATATTCAAAATGTTATGCTAATTTCAATAAATCTGCGTATATCAGTTTATAATAATGAATTCTAGCCTACATTGACTTGACTTAATTGTCTTTTATTTCGCACACAAGTTTAGTTTATTTATTTAGCATTTATATTTTGGATCTGACAATGATGTGATATCAGCATTATAGATTAATATTAATGTAAATGGGAGAAAACTTTGTTCCCTTAACGCTTTTTGGATTCTGCTCTGATCAATAATCGGATACGTTCAACATTTGACTTGTTGGCAAACTTATGCCATCATCCTCAGTTCCGATCACAGAAATAGCGCCTTACTGTCTGCCAGACGATAATCATCCCCGATCTAATTGGTTTTTAATCGGTGCAGGGTATTTAATAGCCACAATCACAGCAATAATTGCATACATATGCGACTTTTAACATTTGCATATCTAACTACTGTAATTGAGACACGTGTTCGGCTTACTGTTGCAATCTACCCCACTAAGGTGACGCCCAGCCAAGAAGTGGCAACACAACCCCTACACACACACACACACACAAAGACACACAGATACACACAATCAGACAACTTAGTTTGTAGCGTCTGTAAATCGATTTGGCCATTTGGTTTCTGAACGAGCTGGCACACTAATTAACCTAACTATAAATATTAGAATGGCTAATTTAGATTTACACAATATTTGGCTGCCTTTTTGGCTTTGTTTCTATTTTTGTTGTTATTGATGTTAGTTGGTCATTTTAATGACTTGAGTTTAGGTACCGCAGAACGTGCAACTCGTGCCAAAAAAAAAAAATCGCATAGCATTTTTTCTGTTTGGTTATCAATTTTTGTTGTTAACTCTTTTGACTATTACACACATAACTCAGTATGTGTGTGTGTGTGTGTGTGTATGTGAGCTTGGGGGTTTTTTCATTTTTCATTCGAAGCTTTTATAGTCAGTTAGTAAAACTTGAAATAAACATGAGTAAGAATAATAAATTCCTCGGCTATCAAAGTAGCGACAAGGCGCCGTCGAAACAATTTTTAAAAATCATCACGTCCCATAAAAGTGTCATTGTTATGATTCTTGCAGTTAAAAAGCTTTAAATACCTGATCAGTTGCTAAAGACGGGGGACGGGGAAGGTATTAGGAACTTCAAGTCTCTATCTGTCCATTTAAACAACTATCGGAACTGTCTACTTACCGTATCAAACACAGACAGTACATATGTCACACGTATGCGATATCTTTAAAATTATCAACAAAAATAGTTACCAGATCTCATATATATATTTATATATATATATGTAATTATATATGAACGGGCTAAATGGTTGAGCGATTAAGGTAATCGAAAGCAATTAAAATGTTTCTTCCACCATTAACTCGCAACAGCAACAGGCTATGGATGTACACTTATGTAGATTCTTATCTGTATATATAGGTGTAATAACTTTATGGTAATGATTATTGGGCAAAGCGTATAGAATCATTTGACAAAGTTTTATGCGGTTGTTATGATTATAGCTGATGGAATTTTTAAATATAAAACGTTTGCGAATATTGTTTTGCTCTCAAAAAAAAAACGGATAGGATCAAAGAGATAGATAATTGATCGAGTAATATCTAACTTAAATTCGGATATGATTTGGTCTTTATTATCATTTTCAAATTAGTTGTATGCTGTCAGAATATCTATAATGCTGATGTCACATCAAATGCAAATCCGACAACCTGTAATATTAATAAATGCCGAGTTAAAAGCTATTCACCTTAACATTCCAGTCACGTAATTCATTATATATTCGTTACCTGTTTAAAAATAGTTGACTAAATCTTTAATAGGCACTATTTAACAAACATAAATTTAAGGAGCTGATGATGACGAACAATTTATTTAATTGATTGACCTTTTAGTTTAGTTTTATGGCGCTTTTTGGGGCATTTTATTCGTATCCCGCGTATGTGTTTGATATTATAAATATCCCTGCTGGTATTTGTGTGTATGTATGTGTGTATATAATATATGTAGCCTTATTGACGCAACTGATTACCGTTAGGACTGGCCACAAAATTGGCAACTTTCTACCGTTATGCACACGCGATATAATTGTATGTATGCTTTTTAAATTATAGTATGTTCAGTACCATTTTTGGGGGCACCTTGCGCTAATAAGCCGAATCAGAAGTACAAACATTCCAAAAATTCAGTCAAAAAAAAACCACCACCAACAACAACAACAACAACAACGACGAGGTAAACCACAACGAAATTTCCCTGGACAAAATGGAAAAAAAAAATAAAAAACAACAAACAACGACAAAAACTCAGTGATTGATGATTAATCGGAGCTTAGGAATTACTGATTATATTTACTTGTAAACATGTATGCATGCATAAATAAATATAAGCCTGAGAGTCACTTTGTGTTGGAATTTTTGTGTTGAGTGAAACAAGGGCTTATATTTAGCTGTGTGTAAATGTTATTTGATTGTTTTCAGATACATTCATTTGTATGTATATTATGCAATAAATCCGACGACATTGCCATTGGCATTGGCCCTGCAGTTGAGGCTGAAACGGAAACGGAGACGGTGACGACGAGTAAGAAGCTGGGATTTGAGAATCATCCAAACTTAGCCGATGATATCACAATTGGCGACGTGCCGGAATTTTTATTGATGCTCATCATTGCTTTTTATTATGCAGTCTCCTCGCGCCAGCAAGTCGCGAGTCAGCAGCAACAACTATGCAAATTCTTGCCAAGTATTTAATAGTATAGGGGCAAAAAAAACAAGAAAAAACACGCACCTATGGAAAAGTTAACACTGTGACATTATCTACGCTGACTAAAAAGTAAACAGGCAAGTAGAAATAGGAATAGAAAAAAAAAATAATTAAAAATGAAGCGTCGAGTTATCAGCCGGTTTTGTGACTAATACCAGAACCGATGCTAAATAACATTCAGCAGGCCTTTATCGAACTAATTTCCATTTGTGCCACTTTATTTCAGTTGTTGTTGTTGTTGTTGTTGGCTGGATGCCACTGAAAACTCAGTCAGACTGGGTCACATAAGCGGATGGCCCATGCAGGTGTTAAGCCCATTTGTTTCAGATAATTGGATGGGTTAGCTACTTAAGATATCATTTAGTATGGCAATCTATTGTGAGATAGACAATTCGATTGCATAACTGTAGCTTCAGGGTGAAAATATAAATAATACTAGGCCAAATAGAATCATATCTTTATTACAATAGCTAACGATAGATATTAATAATATATGACAAGTGCAAGTTGTCCCATTATCGAGAATGGATAATATTGACAAAAATGTATGCAGAGATTTTTTTTAGAATAGTACGCAGATCAAACGAAACAGGAACTGAATATATTCATATATTTAAGGATATGCTAATCGATGTTACTTATGCAACCATTACAAGTTACTTTATCAAAAGTTACTCATACTTGCTTATAAGCTACCAAGTTCCACTTGTTTCCAGTAACAGACAAATAAACACAAGCAAAGCACTTTAAAAAAAAAAAACCACAACAAAATTGAATTTGACGCTAACAAAAATAAAAAGCTAAGAGAAACAAATAAATGAAAAGAGGAATGACAATTAAAATAGCAGTCACAGAATAGTCGCATCTCATGCGAAGTTTTAAAAAAAGAAAAAGCAGTTGAAACTCTCACTGATTGGCATCAAATTTGTTCCAATTTATTGTTATTGGAGTCATTCATCATTCGCCGATCGGAATTGTGGAAGCTGTCAAAATGACAATTGCTAGCCGCAATGTCAACAATAGCTCACTTACTCTCTCACACTCACACAGTCACTCACTCTCACACAGTCACACACTCACACGCTCTCTCACTCACTCTCAGAGCCGCTCACTCACTTGTACCACCTCTTTACTTGGAGCGGCCCTTTGAGGGTCATTTTCTTATTGACACTATTTGTAGCTAGAATTTCGCGTGCCACTTTTCATTGTGTTTTGCTTTGCCAGCACTTGTGCACAGCTACTGCAGTTTTTTGTTTTGTTTCTATTTCTTTTTATATTTTATGTGCAGTTATTGTTTAACAGTTTGCACCTTGTCATTAAAACAAAAATAAACACACACACACACACACACATACACACGGACACAACTAAATATACAAAATATAGTCCGCAGTTAAGTAAACTTGAAAAAAAAGGTGCTTAGAACTGCGTACTAACTGCTGCTAGCGGAGTGTTTGCTTTGGTATTCCTTTCTTTGATTTTCTTTTATTTGACGCTCTTGCCTTTGCTGCTGCTTCTTCTTTGTGTTCTGCTGTGGCGGACTCTCTGCTTTGGCAGCAGCGTTGCGAGGCGGCGGCGACGACGACGTTAACAAAACTGAAAACAAAAAACGCGCAAAATATGCATAGAACACGAACACACACAATACACAACACCAATACCAATACTAGCAGCAAAGCACACACTCTCTCTCACACACACACACACACACATACGCGAGCAAATAATAGTAGCTTTCGGGCAGGCAATAATAAAGCAACGGTAACTCTCTAATAATAGCGGCAGACGGCAGCAATCCACAGAGTAATAATAACAATAACAACGCACGCACCACTCAAGGCTCTCTCTCTCTCTCTCTCTCTCTCTCTCTCTGTCTCTGTCTCTGTCTCTGTCTCAGTTTTTGTGCTCGCACTTGCGCTCTCCCACATTGTTGTTGTTGTTCTCTGCTGCTGTTTTATCTTATCAGCAATAAGAGCAATTGGCGCCGGCGCAGTGAAAGGAAACACTGCAGCGCACAATTGACAGATTGTAGCTGTACATACACACACACACGCATACACACATACATACATACAGATGCATACGTATGTATGTAGTTTATCTGCTTTGTAGCGAGGCTTTTGTAATTACCGTTTATGCGGTGTACTATCTTCACTTGTCGCGCCAGTCGGCCAAACTGAACTGCCAGCTGAAAGCCGCGTGCGTTGCATAAGACATAAGGCAGCAGGTGACGGCGTGGCGTCGCTGCTGCTGCGACTGCTACTGCGACTGTGACTGCGACTGTGACTGCTACTGCTACTGCTATTTGCAAAAGCTTTTAAATTCATTCTGAGTGCGACCTTCAGCGCTGCGCCCGCTGGCGTGGGTTACGCTCTGGGTGCGCTCCTGACTGATGCCACTGCTCCCACTGCTGGTGCTGGTGCTGCTGCTGCAGAAAGTTTGTGCATGGGAGTTGAGAGTGGCAGGAGTGGCCCTCTGCCTTTAAGCGGCACATGCGTGACCATTTTGTATCGTGCCGCCTATCAATTGGCATTGACTAAGGAGGCCGCTTTGCCTCGCCTCGCCTAGCCACACACACACACACACACACACTCACTCGCACACACACACACACATGACATCATCTATAATTTTCTACCATCTTCATTAATTGCTGGGACTCGGCAATTTTCAAGTTGTTGCCCCCAAAGATGGGCATATTGGCGCAAAGGGGCGCGCCGCAAGGTTTGACTAGCAGTCAAGTCAGTCAAGACAAGCCAATAGGCTTGAATATCGGATTATTTAATTACTTTGTTGCCTACATATTTAAATTCTAACCGCTCACAGCTAACAGCTAAAGCTAACAGCTAATAGCTATGGCAAGCATTAGACACAGCTAAACAGCTGTGTGGGCGGTTAACTATTTAGAATGCCTTAATGCGAAATCTGATATGCATCCAATAAAGTCATCAAATAATGTAATGAGGCTTAAGTAAATTAAGCTTTAGCTACTTTTGCATCAGAGCTGAATAAATATTTTGAGCCAAGTCGTTTTTCTCTTTTTTTTTTTTAGATTGAAGTGTGTTTAAATTGATTTATTGTTTCTAGCAAAAGAAGAGGGAGAGAGAGAGCGAAAGAGTGAGTATTCTTCTTATATTTATTTCATGTTAATAGAGATGTATTTATATAATAAACACATTAGATGTCATCAAATTTAAGTTTCATATTTGCAGTGCTTTTAAGCGCCAGTTGCTCACTTATTCTAATAATATTATATATAGAACCACAAGTTTAGATTGACTTTGTATTATACTATTTTATTGATTGCCCAAGACCCATTGGCTATGCTATCATTAACTATCTACATACACTTACACACACACACACACACACACGAACTCATAATTATTTCAAATTCAAAATTCTATACGCTACCATTACGTGTTTCAGAAGATAGATAGATGGAGCTTTGGTGGCAATCCATTAACTAAAGCTAACGCCTCAAAGCAAATTCCAAATTTGTTAAAAATCCAAAATATGGAGCGTGCATTTGACACGCCAAGCGCTGAGCTTTTAGATAGTCGGGCCGCAAAAAAGCAGTTACAGTTATTTATGAGGAAACACCATAACTTGTCGTGACAGATAATTCTGATCGAGTGTGTGTGTGTGTGTGTGTGTGTGTGTGTGTGTTTGTGTGTATTTAGGTGTGTGGCGATTCGCATCTAAATCACTTAAGGCATGTTTGACTCGCATATTAACGACCCTATTTATATAGAACGGGGGTCCTCAGCAAAAAAAGAAAGAAAAGAAAACGTTGCTTATTGTTTCCGCTTATCAGAAAGCACTCCAAAGTGTAAACACAACAGAAATACCACACGATGATTGTTGTTGATTATGATGGCAATGATAATAATGATATAATGATTACAATAGCATGTTCCAAGGGCCCCTCACCCACTTGGGCCAGAGCCTATCGGTTTTCCCTCACCACCTTCCACCTTCCACCTTACACCTTCGCCCCCTCCCCCCCTCCCCCCTCGCACTAGACCAGTTAGTTGTTTATCAATTGTGTTTACATTGTTATTTCGGCCGTCCTTGTCTTTGCTTTGATATTGTGTACTTTAACACGTTTTCTTGTGCACTGATAACCTCAACCTTAACGCACAACATTGAAAATCGGTTCTCACAGTGGAATGTGTGTATGTGTGTGTGCGGGGGCGGGGAGGAGTATTGGATTGAGTGTTGTGTAAGTACAATTAACAGGTCGCTGCTACAGCTAGGCAAAAAAAAAAAAACGAAAGCATCAACAAATCGACATGCCAAAACATTTCACTTGGCCAACATAAAAAAAAAAACTACAAAAACTACAAAAGCAAAAAAAATTAAACGCATTGGCCAAGAGTTGTGTATCGCTGTAATCGCGCTGTTGACCCCGTTTACGGAAATTCTTTTTGTTGTTGTCTTCAAGAAAAAGAAAAAAAGTGGCACAAACTCATTCCGAAAAAAAAGCAACAAGAACAACAACATAAACAAGTTTGACGACGGCAAATTCGACAATAAAACCATATGATCAGCGCAATGATAGTTATGATCATTGGCTCTCTTGTTCTTCTTGCCGCAACTCGCTGCTGTTGTTGTTGTTTTCGTGCTATTTTTTTTTTTGGGGCTGTTCTTGCCACTCACAAAGCGAAAAGTGAAATAAAAAGAAATCTCTACAGAGATTTTCTACATTTGCAAGTCAGAAGAGAGTGCAAAGTTTTACTATTTCTTTCAATACCCTGTAGTCAACGGCATAAGCCAAAAGGGCGTTTAATAAGGTTGTGTACACGATAAAGATATAGACATTTAGTTAGAGCCGCATCAGTCTGTTTAATGTCTGTCTGCATGTCCATGGAAACTTGGTACTGATCATTGGTTGGTTGAATCATATGTCTGGCAAAGAAACAATTGGTGAAGAGTTCGGGCTTGAAAAGTTTATTTGTTCCCATCCTCATTTAAAATCGGTCAAAATTAATTAAAAAAAACCTAGTTATTATGTACTTGAAAAAAAAAAAAACAAAAAACAAACTCACAAATTTGGAAAGCAATATAAAATACCTATGGAAAATAGAAAACACCATGATACGATGAGAGTATTATGCATACCATTTATGGCACATTCAACGCTTCGTTCTTGGTGGTTAAGTTATATATATTTATATACGTGTTATTGTGGCATATATCTTCTGGTGGCTGCTCTAGATATAGGTAGTTGCCAGCACTGAGATCAGATCCGCTAGTTAGTCAGTGAACGCGTCTTTTACTTAAGTTAGGCTTCAATCAATGCCAGCTGTTAAGTTTGCGCCCTACTAGCCCACTAAATAACACTACCCCACACTGCACCACAGGCACAATAGAACACAACACTGTGAGCCACATCGCACCACACTGCATCGCTGTCAGCCTTAATGACTGCAAAAAGCGCATAGCAATAACAAAAACAAGAAACAACAAACAACAATAACAACAACTGCAGAGAATTGGGTCAATTGCAGGCCAGACCTCAGTTATAGACCCGTCCTCCCCACCACCCAACCGACCCCTTTGGATTACTCTCTAGAACTTTTGCATGACAATTACATTGCGTCCCAGGTTCAATTACGGCCAACTGTGTATGTGTGTGTGTGTGTGTGTGTATCTTTTATATAGTATCTGTATATCGTTGAGCTATCAGCTTGGGCCTTAAGTGAACCTATCTGTGCACTTTGTTCAATCGATTCAGTTGCAAGTTGGGCTTGCATGATACTCACTTAATTCCCAATAGCCCGCTTGGGTTCCACATTTCAAGCGTTCAGCATGCAATACTTGAATTGAAGTATTTAAGCTCGTATCTAGGGTATATTAAATGCCCGATTCATAATGTTTCCATTTTATTTTAATTAATCTTTTGTCAATTAAACAGCTGAAGGTAATTTTCCACAGAATAATGGGACGAAGGGCAAGGAAAGCTGAGACAACTGTGAAAAGTAGACTTAGGCAATCTTGTTCCCACATAATAATGACCCAAAAGAATCGTTATATATTCTCAAAGAATGGCTTTCCATTTCGGTTATATTTGTCATTTATACTACGTATGCCAAAGTGAAATTTGTTAGTTATTATTTTAAGGATATGCTATATTAAAATCAATCTTATTAAATATAGAAACAGTGTTTTCTGATTGTTTTTGTTTTTAAATGAGTGTTAAGACAATTGAAAAGGCTTGAAAGACATGAGTGTAGGAATAATTATTGGATGACATGCAAATAATTGAAAGTGTTCATGCTTAACTGGGGCATTTCCTTGAGCTAAATGCCGAGTCGAACTTTAAGCAGTAGTTTGTTTAAAATTTGTTATGAATTTCGACTGTTAAACGAAAAAGTCTAGCTCAGTTGATGTTTGAAATACGGTCTTAAAACCAATTTAAAGATTCACATTTTCACATTAATAATCAAATTTTGAAAAATTGATTACCAAATAAATCTTTATTATAAATGTGAATGAAAAGCTTAATCTCAAAGTCTTCGCTCTGACTATTCACTCCAGAGGAATACCCATCTCTCTTTATCTCTCTTTATCTCTCTTTATCTCTCTTTTATCCCTGTCTGGTTCTGTATATGGTCGCGCTGCGCTTTCGATTTCATTTCAATTAACCTTTTACTTTTTTTTATTGCATCTGCAGCAGACATGAGATCATACGATTGATCATACGATCAAAACAATGACAATGGACAAGTTGATCCCTCTCTCACGCAACTATTTTTGTAAGCAGCAAACTCGCTCTCTCGTGCGCTCTCGCTCTCACTCTCATACTTGTTCAGCTTGCTGTTTGTCTGTCTCTGTCATTATCGAAATGCTGCCCAGCTGCATGTGTCGAATGTTGCATTCCGAATGCCGAATATGTCGCCCAATAATCGCAACCTGTGGTAACCTGTCACAGCCCCCCCGAAACAAACAAACAGGCATCAGCAACAGCAACCACAGCAACAACAGCAACAACAGCAACAACAACAAAATCATTGTGCAGGCTGTTGCTTGGGTACGGGGTCTGCTAGTGCTGGTGTTGCAACTTGCAACTGCAACTCAACAACAGGCAAGTGGTGCTCATAAATTTGTTATAGCGCCGCACATTTTTCACATTGCAACGAGGAAAAAAAAATAAGTAAAGGTGCCAGTTTTTTTTTTTTTGCCACCCGAAGCAACAGCAATCTTGCCGTGGAAGAAAGTGAAGAGAAATGAAAATGTTGTCGTTGTTATTGTTGTACTACCAGCTGCAACTTTTGCTTTGAGGCTTTCTTGTGCACATACTTGGATAATAACTGGATTGCATTTCATTTGAAAAGACGTTTAGCGCACTGAGCCTTAATTGCGCGCGTCAAATCAAAACCTGAAACTGTGGGCAGCAGCCAGCTACTCGATCTGCGAGATACATATACATATATATATATATATATAGATATATATATAAATATATATCTGCAATTGCACTAAAGTATCGTTAAGATGTTGCGATTGCTGCTGGGCTTGCCGCAACAACCTTGACATGCAGCAAAACTAATGACAGGAAATCGTCGACAAGTGCCGCGCGCATCCAAACCAATCCAAACCAAAAAGCAAAAAAAGCAAAACCAATCCAATCCAATCCAATCCAATCCCAAGTCCCACACAGATGCGCAATGCTCTTAACTTGGCTCGTTAGCTTTGCCCGGCCGCACTTTTTAATTACAATTACAAGTATGAGTGCGCGTTGCGAGTTGCGCGTTGCGCGTTGCGAGTTGCGCGAGTTGAGAGTACTCGCATTCAACCGGTTGCCAAGTTAAACAATTGCCGCCCAGGCCCAAGCGGCAAAAGTATCTTGAATATGTATTTGTATCTGCAACTGCATCTACAGCAACAAATACCTGTTGATGATTAGATTTGTTGCTTTTCTGCTTGTTTGGCATGTCAAATATGCAGCCCCCTACCCCCCCCCCCTACCCCCAAAAAAAAACCAACAAAAAAACCAAAAACAATTTAAAAAACCTTCCATCGAAAATTGCATACCCTTGCAGAGCGCAGTCAACCTGAAGGGCTACATGACAACGTAATCCGATATTGGCAGTGCAACTGATGAGTTTGCTTCGATTAACTTGGTAAACAATAAAGTTCTTCCTCCCAGCAGCAGCTCATCTCTAGACCGATTGTTGCTACGATATAGTGAATATCAGCAATGACATCTGTCCGTCTTGGAGGGTTTCCATGCGCTGCCATCTATTGTGCCCCCATCTGAGTCTATGGCTACTCTTCTTGCACAAGCTGAAGTATTTTTATTTCGAGCTTAAGGAACTGTGTGTGTTACAAACTGCACGACGAAACTATAATATTCTCGGAAAGGGTAAATAAATATAATACACAACAATGCAGGTAAATTCATTTGGCCATTTTTGCAAGTTTTTGGTCACTTTTGGCTACATTTTGTCCGCCCAGCATGCTGCTGCTGCTGCTGTTTTGCTGCTTGCTGCTTGCAGTTGTTCGCCTGGGTGGGTTCGCATTGCAACGGTGCTCCAAATGTGGCTCACCTTGGCTTCACAGCCTCAGCCCAGCAGATAGATATGAGTTTTCTGTGTATGTGTGTGTGTGTGTGTGTGTGTGTGCTGGAGTGGGTGGGGCGAGCCGTAACTTCATCAATGAAATTGGACGGCTGAATGGGCAGCCAGGCGGCTAAGTTGATTGCACACCAAACATCAATTAGCATTCATAGAAAAACAATTCTGGTTGATTTAACTTAGCCAGTGTTCAATAATGGTGTATAAGTCACAAACGGTAACAGAGACCTGACCTATCACAAACCATAAGCTTGGGCTAAGCTAAACCCCACCAAAAGCACAGCTATGTTAACCTTATCAGATCTATGTCCATTGAACCTGGCCCGCTAGTTAATCGAACCTAATCAATTTCTACACAAGGTCAACTCAATAATAAATACTCTATAAATGGAGAAGAAACAGCTAGTGTATAATTGTTTTGGATAGTAGATATTATGGATATTATATATGATAAATGAATATATGTGAACATTTATTGTTATTATATTGTTATTATTGCAGCATATAGAAAAATGCACAAGGGAAGCTTTCTCAATTTACAGTTTTATTAAACAACTTCAAGAGCTGATCTAAATTGGATATAAACCCATATTAATGTTGTTGCACAGTATGTGATTTCAGCGGAACTAGAAGAAATGCATCCGAGAGAGCTGCGGTCTGGTGACCCTGTTGTATCGATTACCAGCAACCTGCCACGTACACCACCCGACACTGGACAAGTGATGAATTTGTTGTTGTTTGTTGTTGTTTGTTGTTGCGGGTATCAGGTTACAGCTTGGACTCGCCTGAAGAAACTCAGCTGCGAGCCAAAGATGGGAGAGTTCAAAATTCGAGTTCAACACACAAGTGGAGACTACAGACTGGAGATTGGCGAATGGAGAATGGAGAATGGAGAAGGCAAGGTGAATGTATTTGGCTCAGGCCAAAATGTCATTGACTGGACACGGATTTTGGGGATTCGCAATAATTGGATATACAGTAAGGTATTTACAATGTTGCCTGTCAGCTGTTGAGCCTCCACTCATTTATTTTGAGAAAGAGCGAGAGAGAGAGAGGGAGAGAGAAAGAGAGGGGGAGAGAGAAGAGAGAGAGAGAGAGAGAGAGGGGGAGCGAGAGATTAATTGTGTGCAATTTGACAGCTGGCGGTGAGAAAAGAGCGCGACCTTGAATTGGACCCCACAACAAGGTGCTAAATGCTAACTAGAAAAACCTGAAAGCATTCCACAATGATGAACACGTTTATTGTTGTTGTTGTTGTTCGCTTTTGGCCAGGGCAGAGAAAGTAGCCAGGCAGTGTTCGAAACGAGTCGAAACGAGTTGGCCATGCAAGAAAAAGTAAAATTATTTTAGGACTTGCTGCCCAAAAATGTATGTCACCTGCAGTCGTCCCAAGCATGGACTGCGAAAACAACAACAACAACAACAACATCAACAACAACAATAACAACAAGAACAACAACAATTGCAACAGCGAGTCGCGAGTTGTAAGTTGCGAGTTTTACTTTCTGCTGCCCCAAAATCGAGTGTGCAACCCGTATCCAGTCTACTAGCCAAACAAGTTGCGCCTCGCGCTCTCCCTTTCTCCACATCGCTCTTCCTCTCCCACACGCTCACTCTATCTCTCTCTCTCTCTCTCATCTCTCTCTCTCTCTCTCTCTCTCTCTCTCTCTCTCTCTCTCTCTCTCTCTCTCTCTCTCTCTCTCTCTCTCTCTCTCTCTCTCTCTATCTATCTCTGTGTGTCCAGTGCGTGCTGTTGCATGTTTGCAAAACAAAAAAGAAAAAAAAAAATCAGAAAAAGCAGGAAGCACTTGCAACACGCAAGCCAGCCGCATGATTTGAGCCGTTTGGCCATTTGGTTAATGGCATTCGCCAAAAGTCTCCCCATAAACAACTGCCGCCTAACTAACTTATATAAATCTATAGCTAAGCCTCTTATAACTCAGCCATGTCACGTATGTCCATATGTATGTATGTACATATACATATCGTATCACAACGTATCACAACGTATCGGTTTTGTTTGTTACCATTGTTAGCAAAGAGCGCGTCGATCGCCTCTAACAACCTCATTATACAATGGGCGCGTCTTAAGAGTATTTCACGCACGTCTTCATTTGGGCCTTGCCCAACATCTTCCAGCCTCAAATACACACACCCACAAAGCCACGCACCCGCACACACACCAACACACACATAATCTAAAAGTTATAGTACATACATAAGTATTACTTTCGATATACATATAGAATATAGAATACTTGGGTAATTGAAGCGTTTTGTTCTTTTTGTATTCAGTTTACCTAGTTTCCTGGTCAGCAAATATTAAAAAAAAAATAATTAAATAATAATAAATACATCTTTATATATATTTATTTATATATACTTTATATTGAAAACTGGTCACGTAACTACTGGGATTAAACAGCGATGCCAATGTTTTTGATTTCATCATAGAGCCTATCTCACCATCTCCCAATATCTATTCAGATTGGCTGAGATATAGTATCTATAATAAAGTAGACATACAGATATATTTTTAATAGAATTTAAACTTGTATTTGTATTCAAGCGGGTAGAGCCACAAGTTTATAATGATTGCCTCGTTTATATTCAGATCTCCTGACATTATAATTAAATATAGTTAGTAGGTATACAGTATTTTTGATATATTTAAATTTGCACTGAGTATTTTTAAGTTGCTTTAGCAGTTCTATATATAAAATTTAGGCAGCTGTTACCCAATTTATATACTTGAGCTGTTAGATATATTTTGCTCCCTTCTAAGAATCTAAGAATAAGAAGTTTAAAAAATGTATTCCCAAGGTACTACATAATTTCCTGGCTAAGTTTATATAATGTGTGTGCTATGATGTCATTTGAGGATTGTTTCTCATAACTCAAAAAATCGGCCGAATTCGCTAAGTATTCTAAATCTGTTCTTCCCCATGGCTACTTACCGTTAACTGAAATTGTTATTGATTAAAACCACTTAGAGACCTGGTGTCTCCACCCAGTTCGAGTGCCGCGTATGTCTTTTCTCTTTTTTATGTATACACAAATATATATTTATTTTGTGGATTAAGCCTCTAATACAATGTACCTAATTGATTAGAATACACGATGGGTAATTGAATGATTAATATATATAGATAATGGTTTTTGTTTTGCAACCCTGAAAGTATGTCAAGTTTCCTGACTCTCTTTATGCTTGCAGTTAAGTCATGTCACTTATTCAAATGATATTATACAATGTTTTGGCCACATCTCGAACTCGTGTATTTCACGCACGTCTCCAAATGGCCCTTGCCCAACAGCTGGTTAGCTTTGTGACCCATTTGCCTCAATGCTTATGCCGCTCACATTTCATCTACGCTACCAAAACGGCTTTGCGACTTCTTCTTCTACTACTTTTGCAGCTGCTGCTCCTCTTTCTTTTTATTTCTTCTTGTTTTTTTTGTATCGTGCTTGTTTCTTTCTTGGCCCGATTTTCAATGTCAACGCTTTGGTGACAATGAAACCAACTGGGATTGTTGGTTATAAATTAATTCTTTTTGGTTTTTTGGGGCTTTTTTTTTTTGGTGGCGCGTGTTTTGTTTTTCTACGTATAGAAAGAAGCTACGTTAAAAAAGTAAAAAGAATAAATAAAAATTATGAATTTACACACAATATATGTAAATATTGTGGCTCATTAATATATGCAGACAGTCACAATAAATGGGAGGTGTTTGATTATGTTGCTTTTCTCTCTTTTTTTTTGTTTGTTTATTTTTTTAAAGGTGTTTTCAGGTTCAAAGCAATTAAGTAATAATACAAATCAAACGGTAGACAAAACAGCAAAACCAACAGAAACAACAACAATACATCCATAAACCACAACACACTAAAGCAAAAATTATGCAATCGACAAAACAAAAGAAATCAACGAACTCCGACACGGCTCGCAGAGCATCAAAACTAACTAAAAAAAAAAAAAAAGTAAGGCTAAAACTAAACAAAAAATCCCTAGCATAGGGCATAGGCATTACTCAGCTGGGGCGCTCTTTAAATGTTTAAACGTTTTATTGGCCTCTGCATGGGCTGCTTAGAGTTAAGTCAGTGGTTTCAAACACTCAAATTACGGTCAAATGCATTACCAAATATTATGGCTCAGCGCTTTAGCTGCATAAATGCTACAGTTGCCGAAAATCCTTTTTCATTCAACAACAACAGCCTTATAGGAAATATGGTGTGTTGTTACATTATAGTTATAATTTTGAGCATTCAGAGCTACTTGAAATGTTCCAAAGTATAAATATAATGTAAATAATCCAAGTGAATTTTAGTCTTGCAGTGAGCTTTGACCAATCAGTTTATTATTATATATTGCGGTTTACTAGCAAAGATATATATATATATATACCTTGAAATGTTCATATCGTTTAGAAACATGTAAATAATATAAAATTTTAATATTATAACACCTCCATTTCGATGTTGCGATATAAAATTATGTACATATTTTCATATACGAATGAAAGCAGCATTAAGCCGCCTTCCTGATGTATATATAAATATATATGTATGTGCGTGTGTGTGTGTGTGTGCATTTATTTATTATTCTGTTTGTTCATCGGATGGATAGTTGCTGTTTGAAATCAGTGCGTTTTCACGCTTTCATACGCAACACAATCGTCTAGCGTTGCAATTGAAAATGCATATTAATCTAAACAAAAAACAAACAAAAAAAAAAGAGATACAGGCTATCGATTCCATACCGTTGCACAGCGAAGTCAACCTGCTACAATAAATATAGTGATATTTACATATATGATATAGTTGTCAGATGTTAAGTAACAAATCCTAGAAGCACAACAACACCCATAACTTTTGAGCTAGGTGCGAATAACTTTTCATAGAAGATTGCATCTGTAGTCCGATCGGTGCTATATACTTCAACATATGTTCAAATGCGTGGCAAGTTTTATTTACAACTAAGGAACTATATTGTGGGCAATATATAGTCGCAACTAGTGATGCAGATCAAGAATATATAGAGCTTATAATAAAATATACAAAGGAACTTGTAATAAAAAGAAAAATTATTGTAGGGCCGCATTTCATTTCTGACAGTGTACGTAATTGAGAGGCATGCCACGTGACCCGCACCAAAATATAGTAGACAGCGGACAGTGTCACATGAAAATCTTTGGAGCGTTGCCAGAGTCTACAATAATAATGAGTGGATGACACTTATTTATGTGTACAAATTTATATAGTGTACAGAACGGAGGGAGGGCGGTAGGCTAAACTGATACCGGTTTTATGGAAACATGTTTTTAAGCGATCTGCGCCCTTGTCAAGGTCAGGGCGCAAAGCATGCCACAAGCTGCATCATCCCAAATAGCAATTACATATACATATTTACATGCATATCTATATCTATACAGTACATTATTAATATATATTAATTAGTTATTGCTGAGTCAAGAGGCATCTGCAACATGGCTAATGAACGCCGAGCAGATCCGTCTGCGTCACTCACAATCTCAGTCAGTGTCTGAATCCGCTAAGCGTTTATCATAATTAACTTGGCGCTTAACTCGCCGAGTTCAACGACTCCATATGACAATTGGCCATTGTTGTTGGTTTATTTTGTGCTGCTGCTGGTGCTGCTGCTGCTGCTGTCGTGGCATGCTTCGAGTTTGGCTGTTGGCTGTTGGTGTTTAGCTTTTAGCTGTTACTTTTAGTGCTTCCAGTTGGCCAGGGCCCAATTAAAAACACGTTAATTTGTCGACTTTTGTTAAGGAAGAGCTACATGCACAGAATTCAATTTGCTGAGCTGTGATTAATGGCAATGGTACAAACGGACATCGAAGTAATCGCGACTCTGTCGGCAATCAATTTGGTAACGATTTGAGCATTTGCTTTTGGCAAAAATAAAAAAAAAATAATAATAATAAAGTACAACAACAGCAACAAAATAGAGAACAAAACAAAAATCTGTTCGCGTTTTTTGTTTTTATTCTTTTTGGCTTTGCTATTGCTTAGCGCAAACGCAGCCATGTTTAATGAGCGACAAGCCAAAGCCAAATCTAACAACACTGAGCGAAATGGTTTTGTATAAAATGCAGAAGATGTAGCTAAACTGGAGCAGATGAAAAAACTTCTGAAAGTCTGAGAATTTTACAACTTTTTCAAAGTTTAGTTAAAAGTTGAACAGTTTAACACTAAAAAATATATAAGCACACTTTGCACACTTTGCTGAAATTATTAAATTATTAAATTATTAAAAACAAAATGCAATAACTATAGATTTCTAGCAAAATATTTGAAATCGAATTCGTGAAGTGTATACACTATTTGGCTGAGTGTATATACATAGGCAGTGTCTTCAGTTCTATGTGGCTATGGCATGTGATTATGAGCAGCAAACAACGATCTCAGCTGCCAGTTGGCAGTTGGCAGTTGCCAGCCCGCAGCTCAGTAGCTACGGTTATAGGCACAGTCACAGTCACAGTCAGTCAGTCAGTCAGTCAGCGAACTCACACACACACACACACACACACACACACACACATACACAGCAATGAATACACACCCTGTAAGTGGCAGCTATGCATGATTCTAATTATTATGTATAGTATAATCTCTGGCTGTAGACAATGCAACAGAACCAAAGAACTCCAAAGTACTAAAGAACCAAAGAGCAGTCAAAGCCATCGTCACCGCTGTGGGGTTCCATTGTTAGTGGTGCCAGAAGACAACAACAACGAAAACAACGACAACAACGACAACAACGACGACGACGACGACGACGACGCAGTAGATGATGATGAAGAAGCAGAAGAAGAGAAGAAGAAGTTCAAGTACCCTGGAAAGCATTAAGCAAGATCTGAAGCATACCCACATACGACTACTATATATACATAAGTGTAGGAAATGGCTGTTAAGATCGCATGAAGAAAGTGGTGATAACAAAAAAAAAAAAAGCATACAAAAGATGTTTATCAAAGGCAATTGATCAGATAAGTTGACTGCTTAACGGTTCAACGGTCGCATAGATACTGTGATAAGCAAAACGAAAGCAACAATCAAACAGTTATACTAGAAACAATTTTATTAAACTAAGCCAACTTGCGAATATTTACCAGAACAGTCAGTATGCATAAATATTTAGACAGATTGCTGAAATTCAAGCTTAACGATAAACAATTCCAAATGACTCAAAACAGCAAACGATTGAAACAATTACAATGTATTTATGTATGTATGTATGTCTGTATGTATGTATGTATGTATGTATGTATGTATGTAGGTATTACTGGGTTTCAGTTATGAGTTGGAAAAGCCAATCAATTAGCGGATGAGCGCCAATTGCAGGAAGGAATGAGTGAAAAATCAATGTAATATTATCACACTGTGCACACACACACACACACACACACACAGACAGACACACACAGATACACATAGAGAGATAGAGAGCGAGTCATATAAGAAATTTAGAAAGGTCCCATAAAGGGAATGAAATCGTTTCAGATGAAAGTGAGTGGATCGACGGGAACATGAAGCTCGGATCGATGTGAATGGAAATTGAACAGCATGGAACAGCCACCACCAGGTGAATGAAAGGCGGGCAATCAGAATGCTTTCGGCAAGCTGCTGCTCTGCTCTGCTCTTCTGCTGCTGCTGCTCTAAGCTCTCTCACTGCAATCATATGAAAGTAAAACAACAACAACAACAACAACAACAACAGCAAGAAGAAGCAGTAGCAAATGAGAACAATTGTATGGGAACACAAAATTCATACAGTTCAAGGCTTTACTGAATTATAGAACCCTGTTTACACATACATAAGTTTAAAGAATGCTTCTGTGGATTTTTGTTTTTGTCTTTTTTTTTGTAGCTTTATATATATACATATATATGTATATATATATATATATATGATCTTAAGCTTCAGACAGCTGCTGCTACTGCTGCTGACACTTCTCATAAAAGGGGTTGAGGTTGGGGTTGTCTTGCCCTGCCCTGCCATGCCCTGCCCTATTCCCTTTGGCCCGCAGACCAGTATTGTGAGCTTTTATTTAGATATACGTATATAAACATATATATATATTATTTGCGTCGTTGGGTTCAAATACCTTGAGCTGTTTTATGAGCATGCCTGGAGAACCATCTTGTTGTTTTCTGTTTTGTTATTGAACAAATCAAAAAATTTATTATAAGAAAAGAAAACAACAACAACATATTTCAACATTTCAACATTTGAAGCGCTTTTGCGTGCGATGCAAATGTATAAAATTCAATAAACTGGGAAACCAGTTTATCACTAACTCAGTTGCTGATGTCCAGTGAAATGTGTTTAACAAAAGTTGCCAAAAAAAAAAAAAATATATATATATATATATATATATATATGTATAAGAAATAAACCAAAAACAAGATAGTCGAGTTTTCTTTGCAATGACGAATATTCAATATCCTTCCAAAACACACACACACACACACACACATGTCTATATACTGATCGCAAAGTTGTGTCAAATCAAATTGATGGTTTAATAGGCTTTTGGCACCACAATCAAAGTCTCAAGATACTTGTTTGGATTTCTCAAGAAAATCAATCAAATGGATGTTTCTCCGTCAATTATATTTAACATAAAACGATCATATCCGTTGGACTTCGATGTACATGTATATATGTACAGCAGCAAGCAGTCGGATCTAAGTCAAATTAAATCTAGATAGATAGATTTTTTTTATACGTACTAATTAAATTAATGGATGAGAATTCTTTTCATAAATGAAGTGACAAAATCGAACAATATTTTTTGGACAAGAGTATTATAAATAAAAGCTGTCGCCATTCAAGAGCGTTACGATCACAATAATAGCTACAAGTTCCAAGTTCCAATGATCATCTGCCAACAAAACCATCATCATCATCATCATCATCATCATTCTAACCATCATGAGCGTCGCAGTAATCATCATTATCATCATTACTGTTTGTCGGCACTTTTAAACTGTTTGTGTTGCGTTTGATTTTTATATGAGATTCAATTAAAAATAAACAATAAATATTTTGAGCAGCAATTTTATAAAATTTAAACATCTGTACGCACGGAGAATGGGATGGGTGGCAAGTTGGCCAAGGGGACAAAGGGGACCGGGTGGTAGGTAATGGCTCTCCATCTCCATCTTTAACCAGTTTGACGTTAATCAATTTTCGCAATAGATTTTTGCACTTGCCGTTTTGGCACTAAAACTTGTTGAGTTCACAACAGCGCAGCAACAACAGCGCAGCAACAACAGCACAGCAACAACAGCAACAGCAACAACACCAACAGCAACGACAACTAACTGGGCAATTTATCTTTCTGTTTATGCACACATCTATGTATGTATATGTCCGCATATCCGCACATCCGCGTAGATGTGTTATCTGGTGTTGTTTTGGTTCGTTTCAAATTACTTAATATGCATTTAGCAGCTGTGGTTTTTGACCTTAAGATACACAAGAAACAGACACAGATACAGATACAGATACAGATACAAAAAGACTGACCAAAAAAACGATCTAAAAGCAAGTGGCACGTTTCCGTTGCGGCTTTGAGGCAGCGGCAGCAACAACTTCAGCAACAGCATCAATAGATAGTTATGCGGCCAGATAGTTAGATAATTATTATTGTTGATGGCTCTCAGATGATGTTGATGGAATGCCAGCAACAGCAGCAGCAGCAGCAGCACCACCACCACCACCACCAGTTAAGTTCTCAGCTGGCAACAATTTTAGTTTTCCAGATACAAATACAGATACAGCTGCTGATACAGATACTTATACAGTAGACGCAGATTTGACGCTGCTTTCACTGGCTAACACTAAACTCCAGTGTGGAATAATACAGCTGCAGTTACACTGTCTATCTGTCATTTTGATTTGCCGCATTTGCCGTGCACAGTGGTGCAAAGTCAGATACTACACAGGTCAGAAGTCGGAAAAACTTTAGTCTTTGTGAATTTAGAGATTGTTGCTTTTGGGGCGTTTTTTCTTCTTCTTATATTTATAAAAATAAATTGACTCAATGTTATGTTAGAATATTTCTCAAGGTCGTTTGAGATAATTAACTTTTCGATGCAATTTTTAAGCTATTTAGAGCTGTGCTCGCTAATTCCTTTTGGCGTTTTGCACTATGTGATTTCAATAAGTTGTAAATGGCATTCGCACCACTGTGCGTGCTGCAAAATTTTGCCCTGTGGAGTTACGGGCGGTGCTGTAGCCTAAGCACCGGCAATATTTACCGTTTGACTACAAACATATGTACACACATACATAGATAGACATATGTACATACACCATGCACCTTGATGTATCCGTGTATCTTTGTAGATATACATATACTTTTGTCTTCATGTTGCTGCTGCTGCTGCTGCTGCTGTAAGTGAATTTCAATGAAGGCTAAGGCAAACGGAAGCATTCGCATCAGTGGCATAATTAGGAAGAAGAATAGAAAGAGAGAGAGAGAGAGAGAGAGAGAGAGAGCGGGAGACAGAGAGAGAGTGAGTGAAAGACAGATCACAACTTACCTAGCGACGACCTTAATTAGCCAGTCTTGGGCTCCATGGTTCTAACTGCGACTGCGTCTGCGTCTGCGTCAACGTCAACCAACGCGTCGTCAGTTTAATTGCTCGTTGTTTCCTGTTAGTTCACATGCAGCTTAATTCACACACACACACACACATCCATACATTCAAAGTGCAGTTTTTATTTTTGTCTATTTTGACTCTTTTTTTTTTATCTGGTAAACACAACAAAAAAAACCAAAAAAACAAAAAAAAAAGAAAATAAATAAAAGAAACTAATATTTACTAAGCGGTTGCCCCACACAGACAATTGCACTCGCTGCCCAATTAAAACGCCAAATGGATAAGCATGTAATGTATGTAAATAAACAATGCACACACACACACACACACATGCACATGCACATAAACATACGCATACGCAAACAGATGCTGAGGCTGAGGCTGCGGCAAAATTGTTTAGGGCCACGACTGCGAAACTGAAACGAAACGAAACTACGACTGCGGCTACGACTGGCGCAGATCGACCGTTCGCCACGAAACTCGTTTTCAAACTGAGCGCTCAGCTGAGCGTCGACAGCTTTGCGCTCGCCAAAGCTCAGTAGCAAACAGCTGCGACGGCGGCGCCTCGGTCTCTAAACGAACTGAAACGAACCTCGCCAGCTACTGCAGCAGCAGCAGCAGCAACGACACCCAAAGAGAGCACCCTCTCCCACTTTTTTGTTATTTTCTTTTCTTTTTGTTTTTTTTTTTTGTGTTCGGCACGCTTCAAAACTGCATTTCACTGCACGTACCAATTGCGACTGCGACGGCGACGGCGACTGCAGCTGAGGTCTGGACTGAAGCTTTGACTGGGGTTGGGCCCTGTCAATTAATTTGTTGTTGCCATTGTTGATGTTGTTCGTAGCCAGCGATGCGATGTGCAATCAGAACTATACATAGATCTTTATTTTTTCTATTTTTGGCATATATGTAGAGCCGGATACGGGCATTGCTGCAGATGAGTACCAAACGCTGGGATGCATATGATGGTGGGAAACTGCATATATTCAAAGCGTATACAGCGTCGATTGCTAAATTGTTTAGAGCCAGTCCTTTAAATAGTATTTTGAGAGTCTTATGTCCTCTGAATTAACCGTTGATTTACGATTCTCTTTAAGCGGTTCAATACAGTTCAATCCAGGTCGGATTGATATTTTTTGGAGTCCTCTTAGATGTGTTGGGATGTCCTTAAGCGATTCACACCACAGCTTTTTAATTCAATGTAGAATTCTACACAATCATTTGCTTTTTTAAGATGCACAAGATACACAATGCAATTGTTAAATTGACTTTTTCTTTTGAGTTTAATTTATTTTAAATTTCATGTTTTTTTTTTATTTTAAATAATTGAATTTAGTTTTGAACTTCAAGAGGAAAATTCATTTCGCTAAGTTTATCAATTTACAATTTAGTGATAAAAAAAACAACATAAACCTTAATGTGTGTGTGTTTTTAATTGGATTTCAAAAGTGTTTTAATTTTAAATTCATAAAGTAAATTAATGAATATCTATGTATAAACTTTAACTGTAAGAAATTTGAAAAAAAAAGATAATGTTTTGAAAGCCCAAATGCCCTGCTGGGTGAGGGATTGTAAGGGGACGATTTTTCTAGCTGTAATCAAAATACGCCTGTTATTTATATTTAAAAATCATTGCACAAGGCGCACTTTTCATCTTGTTGTTGTTGGTGTTCAAAATTGATTAAAAGTGATAAATTCCTAATAGTTCGATCTTGTACATGCTATTCAAAGTATTAATGTATGTATGTATATCAATTATATAACTACGTATGTATTTGTTTAATCTATTAGAATTTCTATTAAAGCTGATAAATGTTCTTGATCATTTCTTGTTGTCAGTTATTAATTTAATTTTTTTTTTTATTGATTTCATATAATTTGTTAGCTTTTAACAATTTCAATGTGAAATAAACTACAAAATGCACGTACATAAATACACATCCATATGCTTGCTATAAGTATACTTATAATCCATTCCCCCAACCCCCATCCCTATTCATCGCTCAACAACTTGTCCTCAACTGACTGTGTGTGTGTGTGTGTGTGTGAGTGTGGATGTGGGTGTGTGTATCCCATCTGTATCTGACAAAAATGCATGTAAATATGCTGTAAATAGTTGAGAAAAATGCGATTTTTTAAATATCTTTTTTAACTGCTTTACTGCAACTACGATTACGATTTAAATGTAATTTTTACTTTTAAGTTAGTTTTAACTTTTTACTGGACAAATGACAATTGCAAAATGCCATAAAATGTATAAAGTTATAAGGTTTTTCATTTTTTAAAGCTACAAATACAATAAATAGTTAATATTACACGTAAGGCAATTTCATTGTTAACTGAAGAATGAACGAATCAAAACACAAAAAAAAAATCAAAAATAAAACAAATACAAATGCAAAGTCAAACACAATTCAAAAGCCTCTCATACACAATAGATTATCTAGTGTGAACCTAAGCTAATTTAACTTGCTACCAATTGCAATACAATTCTCTCTAAAAAATAGTCTAAACATATTTCATATGCTTCACTAGTATTTTTTTGTTTTTTTAATATTATTTGCTAAATTTCTTTTGGCTCAATTGTGTGTGTGTGTGTGAGTGTGTGAGTGTTGAGTGTGTGTGCGCCCTATGACCCGCCCAATTAGCTGTTTGCTAAATGTGTGTTAGTTAAATAACAGTTAATAAAGCTTTGCCTCCAGGCAGCTCCATTCGATGTCTCATTTTTCTCTAATATGCTTTTGGCTGTTCATATATTTCTAGGTAAGAGCATTGTTTATTTGTTTCATTTTCATTTTAATTTGTTTGTTTGGCTTTGTGGTCTTGGCCTGGCTATTGTAGTTAGTACGACTTGTTGCCCAGCTGTTTGGCAGGAGTCACATTGGACTTGGACGCAATTAGACTAGTAGCGTTCATCATTCGTTTTTGGGCTGTTTCACTACCTACAAATTGTATCAAAAAACTTAGCATAAGTTTTACATAATTCTTCTGTTTCTTCATTGTCGTTTGATCGTATTCGTTTTGATGGATTTTCGCTCAATGTATCTAACTATCAGTTAAAACAATTTGCAGGCCATTCACATTGGCAGCAACTAACGTTTGCAGTGGAAACGCTGTGAATTGTACAAGAATTTACAATACTACTCGACTGTCGTCTCTCTAGGTGGCAGCAGCAGCAAACTGCGTTACAGTGGAAACACTTTGAGATTGAACATTGATATATTTTAAAAGTATACTTGCGCCTTGTTTAATTATTTCCCAGTTAATTACAGTGGAGACACAATTGCTGTAAAATCTGTGCTTGACTACGGCTAATGCAACCAGCAGTAAGTAGCCTAATGCATAGCAGTGGAAATACACTGAAATTCTTGTGATTGTAGTGCCAGGACGGGAAAGCATAAAGTTCTCTTGGCTGACTTATTGCAGCACAGTTACTGCTCTAGCGCCAGTGTAAAGCATCTCACTCTCCCTCTCTCTCCCTCTCACTCTCCCTCTCTCTCTCTCTCTCTCTCTCTCTCTCTCTCTCTCCAACATAAAACACAATGAAAGCTTTACGCTGGCAAATATCACACATCTGATCGCAGATACATATCTATCTAAACATATGTATTAAACAAACAGAGAGAGAGAGAGAGAGAGACAGAGAGAGAGAGAGAGAGAGAAAGTGAGAGAGAGAGAGAGAGAGAGATAGTGTGTGTAGAGTAGTTGGGTTTCTAACCAGCGACTGTCTGGGATACGGAGTTGGTGCGTCTTCGTTTGGTGATTTGCTTCCAGAGGCGGCGATTCAGTGAGGGCTTGTCCTGCGGAAGTTAAACATAATTAACACCAAAAAAAAGCATAGAACAACCACAAAAAAATAGAAAGGTAGTACAAAAATCATCATGAGCATTTATGAAGTGCAAGTCTTTCTCATTAAAAATACTGATGATGATTTTCGGTTGTAAAATTTGCAAACCAAGGCTGCAAGCCGACTCGAATCGAACTGAACTCAAGGAACCAGGTCTCGAATAAATAGCTGAATTTTAGCTATACTTTTTGATAAATATGATTTACATTTGCTTCACTTGAAATATGTAAATTGAATAGATTTATTGGATTCTTTTCGAATTTTCGAAATGCTTCCAGGTGAACCGTGAACCAAACTTCTAATTTCATCGGTTTGATTTGCAGCCTTAGGTTTCTTGGCACTTACGTTGTCTTTGCGTGGCGACATTGGTGCCATTTCCGCGTGCATGTCCGGCCCCTGTACTGACTGAGACTGCCTAAGCAGCTGCTGGCTGCTCGATGGTGGCAGCAACTGAAGCTGCAACGGTTGCTGCTGCTGCTGCTGCTGAGAGTCGTTAGCGAAGATGCTGTCAGAGTGGTTGGGATTGCTGCTGCTGCTGTTGCTGTTGCTGTTGCTGTTGCGGCGCTTGATAAAGTTAATGCTGCAGGTGGAGTGAAGAGGGGTGGGGTGGTTGGTGGGTGGTCGTGTGTATGGATCTCAGATGGAATTTGAAGATAGTAGTGCCACATGTGGCAAGGCACTTACAGGCGATTCGATTTGCCCGCTTCCGTTTCGAGGCACGCTTCAGTCATTGTTGTTGTCGTTGTCGTTGATGTTGTTGTTGTTGTTGTTGTTGTTGCTGCCACTGCGTCCATCGAAATAGTACTCGTCGTCCTCGTCAGAGAGACTGCTGCTGCTGCTCGGCTCGTTGGCAAGAAACAGTCGCGACTCGTTGCCATCGTCGTCGTCTGGATCGTTGTCATTTGCGTTGTTGTTGTCGCGGATGTCGCCCTGACTTGATAGCCACTCCTCGATTGAGACATGCAGTATATCTTCTCGCGTCTCGCTAAGATTTCCAGATCGCCTAATTTGCTCGCGCCGTTGTTGCTGCTGCAACTTGTGCTGTTGTCGGCGACGCTTTCGCTCCCGCCGCCTGCTCGACCCACAGATGCAAAACTGTTCCATGTATTTGGATTTGGATGCGGGCGTTGTGGACCGACGCCGGCACGAGCTGAACCACCGGCGTGCGGACTTCCGTGGCTGCTGCTGCTGTGACTCCTCTGGCCCCCGGACACATGACTGCCGGCTGTTGACAGGGCGGGACGTGGTCGCCGATTCACCGTCGGTGTGTCCATCTTGGAGTTGCGTTGTTGAGAGTACGATATGACAGCCTCTCTTGGCTGCACCCGATTCGTGGCTGAACGACTCAATAAATCGCGACCCGTCAGACGATGAAATGTGGAGAGGTCGTGCCTGCCAATGTGAAACAACAGTTAGTTCTCAATTCGCATATCGCACATTCGAATTGGAAAACTAATTAGCTGATCAGTGCACAGCCCAAATAACAAATGCTTTTGAGCAAGCCATTTAAACCTAAAGAGAATCTAAGTACGTCTATGTATGTGTGTTATGACGTAGTGGGTATCTCATAGTCGGGCACGCAACGATAGCAATATTGTCTTCAATCTAATCAATGTACATTTCAAATGCATCAAACTCTGTTCTTCCAAAATGCTAATCACTTTTCGGCAGACAAAGGTGCAGAAATCAATTTGAAATGTTTGAAATTATTTTGAAAAATCCTTTAAGATTTATATTTGATGTGAAATTAGGGGCTTAAGATTATTTGTAACTAAATAGTAGTTGATATCAGACGTACCCCAGAATAGTTGTTAGATCTGGACCAGGCTCGTAGCAGATCAAGTCCTCGTCCCCGAGGATGTCGCGGTTGAGTGCCAGACGCATTTCCAGTCTTGGACTTAGGCCGCAGCCAATGTGCGGCGTTGGGGCAGCGACCGCTGAACGTGGACCGACTGCGTCCGCTCCGGTTGCCGATGCCGCTGCAGCTTGGCTGCTCTGTTTGCTGGTCGGGCGTATCGGCCTTGCTATCCTCGAGACTGTTGCTGATGAAGTGGTGGAGCCTGCCTGCGCTGCGGCACCCAACAGGCAGGTCTCGATTATCGTTGACGATGGGCGTTTTGGGTAGGGCACCGGTGCTGGAACCGCCAACGGCACCGCTGATCCCACTAACGGTGCCGAGGTTTTGGTACTCACAGGCGGCGTTGTCCTTGACCCGATAACGGTTGTGGGCAAAGCATTGACGGCGTCGACGACATCCGCCGAGTAGCCACTGTCAGCAGTAGCGCCAGAATTTCTTTGAGGTGGCTGCTACAATAACATTTTACCATTAACCTCAAGCTGAACATATGTAAAGCCAAAATGTCTAAAATAACTGTGCTCATGAATTTTTATGTTTTTTTTTCTTCATATACATAATTAAGATGAGTTTAATCCGTTTATTAATAATATGATATATGGTGTGTGGCTAGTTAAACTTACCGTTTTGATTGCTGCAGCGCTTAGATTTGTCTGCGTGAGCAATAGACGACGAGGTGGCGGTGGTGGTGGTACAAATCTCGGTGGCTTGACGATGACTCTGGCGACGCTGTTGATAGTGCCGCTCCCGCTGCTGATTGTTGTAGTAGTCGATGAGGGAGCTCGACTCACCGTCGTCGCTGGTTCCTTGATGCCGTTGCTCAAAATCGGCATCGCCGTACTCATCATCATCATCGTCGTCGTCATCGTCGTCGTCGTTCGCGTCGTGGACGTCGCGCATGTCGTTGATGTCGTTAATGTCGTCGTGGTTGTTGTTGTGGTTGTGGTTGTGATCAGTGTTGATGATGGTGCCGTGCGCAGAGACGGGCGCTGTTCGAGTAGATACTCGCAGGATGAGGCCACTAGCGGTGGCGCCACTATGGCGGTGGTGGGTAAAATCATTGTGGTGGTGGTCAACGGTCTCGGACCCAATGGTTGTGTGACCAAATTCGGTTGTAGACGCTCCTCGCTGGAGTGTGGCTCCGCGTCCAAATCCATATCCATATCTAAATCCAGATCCATATCCATTTCCGGATCCTCCTGATACAGCTTGTTGTTGCTGTTGTTGTTGTTGTTCTTGCTGTTGGACGCTGTTGGGGCTGCCTCGTCGCTTGAACTTCCAGCCAAATCCTCTAGGTAGTGGCCATTTGTCGTTGCTTCCCCCTACCAATTGTTGGGAATAGAATTCAACTAATCAATTCTGGTTTTGATAAAGCATCCATCTTGCAGTTGATGTGGTTTATGAGTGGTTCGTTTTCAATGGTTTGGTTTGGTTTAGTTTGGTTTGGTTTTTGGTTTTTTTTATTTATTCTTTTGTTTTTGTTGATTTTTTTGGAATTATGGAGTTCGTTCATTCGATTTGGATATCGATTTTGAATTTTTGGGTATTTGATTGGTTCTGTTCTTGGTTCATTCATTTTGATTGTCTATCGTTTTCAATCGCTTGTGGGTCTCTGTCCTGGCGTGTGATGTTTATGAGCTCGCAGTATTGCAGGTTTGGCTAAAGCTTCACTAATTTCACTACGACTTTCTATATATACACATATATATATTGTATATTTTTCAGATTTATACACACGCATACATATACAATAAGTAAGGAATCAACATTATATATATATATATAAAAATATCAAGAATAAATACAAGTGATTTTCAGTAAGTTTTTAAGCAAAGTTTTCGACAAGCAAAGTTATTGCAAAAATACAGTTTACACACATAGAATGAAGAATTGAGATGTTTGATGTTTAATGTTTGATGTTTGATGTATGCAATGTGCAATGTGATGGTTGTGTGTGCGTATGTAAGTGATTGATGATTGAGCGATTGATGTTCATGATGTTCAATATAGATGATGGAAAGTGATGAGCAGATGGAGCACAGGTTGTTGTGATGATTATAATTATTATTATGTTGATTGATGTTGTTGTTGTTGTTGTTGTTGTTGCATATGGAAAAAGACGAGAAAATAAAAGTCAATAATTGAGCAGATCAATCAAAGTAGCGTTCGTTCGTTTGATTGTTTGATTGATTGCAATGCATGCAGCACACTGTGTGAGCAACATTTAAATATACACTTGCAGCACATACAAAACAATGGTATAAACTAACAATGATGTTGCGATGTTTTCGAATGAAAACCAACGGATTGCAGATGCTCGAAACACATATTTTTATAGTTCTTGAATATACTCAAAAGATGCTTAACATTCGACGAAACTGTTCGATTTGTTTTGCTTTGTTATGTTTTTTAATGCAGTTCAGAAAATTGAACAATTCCATTTTGTATATTTGCATATTTGTTGGGCAGCTGCAAGAGTATTAAAGTGTCGGCTTTTGCCGAATACACAGCTGCATTATCAGTGAAGGAGTACAGTGAACACAGCTGCGGCATTGCCATGCGCCACAGTGCGGCCACTGTTGCCATGCGCCACAAAAACAAATACGTTGTGATATTGAAACGATATTTGAAAAGAGTGCTTTGATCTGTGTTTGCTGATTCGGTTTGTAATTTTGTTTTGGTTTTTGGTTTTGATTTGGTTTTTGTTTTTGTTTTTAGTTTTGTATTGATTTTCTAAATACGACCCACCTTTTTGATGTCATCGCTGTCCTGTTGGGTTTTCTCTTCGTCGCTTTCAGTCTCCTCCTCGAACAGGGGCTCAAGACGGCGTCTAAGCATTACAATTTACGATATACGATTCGATATACGATATGAGATGCAACGAATTTTTTGATTTTTATGTTTTTTTGATTTTTATGTTTTTTTTTTGTTGTTGTTCGATTTGGTTTATAGTGATGGAATGGTGTAAATTTTGGATTTGAGCGATATGTAGATAAATAATGTAGTATATAGCACAATACAGATGTAGTAAATACTCGTATATAAGTAGCTATGATTACACTCGACTAAAAAACTACAAAACAGATGATGGGACTAATTTAATTAGATTTTTTTAGGTTTTTGATTTTCATCAATGGTCTATACCATAAAGCTATCCCAGGATGATATTTATATTATTATATATATTAGAATGTAGGCATCAAGTTTACAAAAATGAATAACGAATTGATTTTAAATGGGTTTTTCGAGTGGGTTTCAATGTGTATAGAGTTATAGAAAGAACGCAAGAAACACCTGTAAAAACTACACAAAAAATGCCAAAAAGAATACATAAAACAAAAATAATAACCAAAAAAAAAAAAACAAAAAAAAAAAACATATGAAAGAGGAGATATATTTATGTTCATCTATATATGTATGTACTTAATTACTTAATGAGAGAACTATAGATCAGCGATATTATTGTTAACTATTTTATATATTCTTTTTTTTTATTTTACATATATTTATTTGTATATATGTATTTAGTCTAACTAAGGCCACTAACAAATTCGCTAGTTAGATAAAAGATCTAGCTATATTTTTCTCTCTCTCTCTCTCTCTCTCTCTTTCGGTCTTTCTTTCTCTCTGTTTCTATCTCTCTCTCATTTCTAAACATACCGTGGCAATAATCCTCGAATGGTGCTCGCCGTCATTGGCGGCGCCATCAGCAGCTCATCCATCATTAGCTCCGTGTCGTCGTCATCGTTCAACGAGGTGCTCGACTTGGTGGGTGACTGCAAACAGATTACATTATTATATATATGTATATATCAACCTATGTACATAGAATAGCTTCAAACAAAACTGGAATGCTCTAGTTATATATGGATGTTAACCAATCCTGATGCAATATTATGTTAAGGTAAGCTGTAACTTAAAGAATGTGGCTCTTAATCGATCAATAATCAATAATCGATTAACATTTTGATCGATAAAAGGATATAAACTTGACATGAGTATGATATCCAAGAATTTATTTTGTAAATTTCTCATGGTAAAATCGAGTCGTTTGTTAATGCTGATCAAGAATATATATATAGGTATATACTGTATGGGATCATATCATTCCGTCCTACCCTTCTTAGCCATTGTTCATTGGGGACATAGACACTTACCGAATGCGTGTTCTCCGAGTTGATTAGCTGCATATCATCGTTGTCGCCGCCGCTGGTGGGCGTGCCCCAGACCTCCTCGCCACTGGTTGCGCCCGAGGTGCAGTCATCTAACTGTTCATCCGTCTCGGAGGCGGTCTGATTGGCCGTTAGGTGCTGCTGCTCCTCATTGGCATTCCAGCGGCCCAAGTACTTATCAATGAATGCACGCGACTCCTCGAAGAAGGACATCTTGTCGCTGACAAAGGCACCGGCACGATTCGTCCATGCACCGCTGGCCAGTACATCGCCATTGGTGAGATTGCTCCCAGCCGTGGAGCAGCCGGGCGCCATTTCATTAAGATTATGTGCCAGCGCCTTGTCCGCCAATGCATCGTCCACATCATCCACGTCATCCAAATCATCATCATCATCGTCATCGTCATCGTCATCGTCGCCATCGTTGTCGGCATCGTTATCGTTGAGGCCATTCTGCGTATACGTATCGAGATCGTCGTCCACCTCGTCGGAGGGTAGCTTCTCCAGGCTGGACATAGTGCCATAGCGACGTAGCGCATTGCTCATCGGCCGATAGGGTGGCTCCTCCTCCAAAGGTGACTCATCGCACGAATCCTCCGGTATGTTCTCAACGATTGCCTGCCTCGGCTGATTCGTTGTTGTTGTCGATGTGGTTGCCGTTGTTGTTGTTGTTGCTTCTGTAGTTGTTGCACCTGCTATTGTTCCTGTACTCGTTCCTGTTCCAGTTCCTGTACCTGTGCTATTATCGAGAGCACCGCCACTGCTATTATCCCAGACATTTGTGCTGGTCTTGGTGAGGACTGCATCCGGTGTGGCTGGAACTACAGCAATTGTTGGCGCCGATGCCTTGTGTTCCATCTCGTGGGTGGCACCGCATAGCTGGGCAGTGGGCGCAAATTGTGCCAGTCCGATTAACATCAAGGATAGCTGGTCATCCTCCTGGCGCTGCACAGCTGTTGCCATCTGCTTGGGCGACTCCAGCAGCTTGCATGTCTGCTGCTCCATTTTGTCCGGCGAGAGTTGGGATTGTGTGAAATCCTCGGGAGCACAGCGACAGTGACAGGCAGCGTATTTGGCTGGTGACCCTGAAATAGAAGCCGAGTTCGAGCCGGACACGCTGTTTGTGGTGGCACGTAGCTCGGTGCTGCGCATAATGCGTGCCGTTTCCGTAATGGTCACAATGGCCTTAACCTGTTGATTGGCCTGTGGGCGCGCCGGCTCCTGGCTGAGATGGGCCACCACACGTGTGCGACGTGGCGGCGGCTGTGGCTGCACCTTGGGCGAAGACGCACTAACGGATGCGGATGCGGATGCGGATGCAGATGCAGATGCAGATGCAGATGCAGATGCAGAAACGGAGGCAGATGTATTGGCACCGTAGCAATGACCATTGGCCAGCGGCTGCGGATCTAGAACTCGTAGCTTTGTTTCGACGATGGCAACAATCGCGCTGCTGCTGCTGCTGCTGTTGGGCATGGCGCCGACGCTGTCATCGGTTGCCTCTGATTGCGATAGCGACAGTTCATCGGTGATTAGTTGGGCCACATCGCTTTCGGTGTCGCCAGTTTCTCGCCGACTACTGCTAGCAACTACCTTGGATGACAGCTCACCCGTGATGGTGCTGCTGGACATGCTCGTCACGCTGCTGGTGCCTCGTCCAGTGCCACTGCCAGTGCCAGTGCCAATGCCAATGGCAGTGCCTTCGCCTGGCCCATTGGTTGCCCCATTTAGCTTGCAGCAACGATTCGGCGAAGATTGACTGTGCTGCACCTTGAGAGATGTGCACAGCAGCGACGAGGAACCAGCTGCACCACCAGCTGCCCCAACCGTGCCCCGCTCCCCGTTCGCCGCATTCTGCTGGCAATTCTTGTGGCAGTGACGGCACACAGCCAACTTGTCGAGCACTATGGGACTCGAGCGCACAGTGATCTAAAGCGTTCAATCAAATACACAAAATACCAAACTCTAGCAATACCATCTAAATAAATACTACAATGACTAGAGTTTTGGGTGTGGTCCACGGTTTTTTCAATCGACTATGACTAAGTTCCTACGAAAAACCATATGGTGAAGGGCGTTGGTCTGGCTGAAAGCGTTTAGCAACTGCATTTTCAATGCTTCAATATATTTACACAGGTTGCTCAGTTCAGTTAAATTAAATAGAATAGAATCATCTCTTTGGGCGATGTGAATCAAGCTGATCAAATTAAATAGATTAAATAGAAAAAAATCACTATTAATTTCCAGTCTTTTTCAATTCTAGTTAATTTTAGAAAGCGATTATGAAAAAACCAGAACAAATCCGATATTTGAAAGCGAATTGACTTTCAGAAATTGTTTTCATAAATTTAAAACTTCAAGCTATGGACTCGTTCTGCGAGAGATTTTCGATATATTAGAACGAGTTTTCTACTTTTTAGAAATAACTTTTCAGAAATATATTTCTTGAAAATATATAGTGTTTCAGATCAGCACAAAACAAATAGCATTATTCTGTGATTGTTGATCTACTTGTTTGTTGTTAGCTAGTTTTCGTAAATTGGAAAATAATTAAGGCAATATAAAGTTTCATTGCGATTCGATTTGAGGGCTATTTGTAAATATTTGTGACTCTTGTGTTTCTAGCTGCCACACCCAACTCTATTTACAGAGAAATGCTTGCCTGTGGACTCACCTGGCTGTCCGATGTGGTGCTGTGGGATTGGCTAACTTGGCTGGGCACCACCTCGACGTCCACCTCGGCTTCGGCCTCCGAGTATACATCGGATATGGCGCTCATGCTAAGCTCCTCGACGCCACTGAGGCGTTTGCCGCCAAAGTTTGGTTTGGCAGACAATGCGCCGTTCTCTTTGGCCAGATTGAGCTCCTTGGTGCGCTTCTCAAGCTGCTGGCGCGTCCAATACGTGATTCGCTCGTCCTGTTCGCTATCGCTAAATATCAGCTGCTCATCCTCGGCGCTAACATTCTCCTGGGAGCTGCGGGCAACCGCTGCCAGACGCGCCTGCTGCTGCTGTTTGTCCAGCTGGCCCTTCATCCAGTTGGCCAGATGCAGTGCACTTGACTTGGGTGTGCCCGTCTTGTTGAGGATGCGGCACTTCTCATCGATCAGCAGCTCGATCTGCTCCACGGCATGGCCATGGCTTGTGCTGCGCGGCTGCAAGATTTGCGGCCCCCACGGCTTGATTAGAATCTACAAATTTTGTGTTTGTGTGTCAGAGAGTGTGTGTGTGTGTTTTTTATTTACAGGTGACGCCACCTCATCACGCATTCCGCCCTGCCCCATCCCATCCACCCAACAGCCTTTCAACTACCAGCCACCAGCTACCATCCACAACCAAACCACACCTATACCCACACACAGAGCTGCAGCTGCCCGATGTTGCTTGCAAATTAAAAGTTTGTGATGGGCTCAAATTGAATTGTTCACTTTTTTTTGCTTTAAGTTTTTAGTTTTTGTTAAGTCATTTTTACAAAAATTAATTTCTTTGTTCTTGTCTTTGGCATTTTGGATTCGCTTTTGGCTCTTTGACTTTTGGTATTATTTTCATTTTGCTTTTCTTTCGAGAAACAGAAACAATAAAAACGCGCGACATAATTATTACTTTTTTTTTTTGGTTTGGCCATCTTTGATTAAAAACGCTTGCACTGTAAGAGGTTCAGACTACGATAACGATAGCGATAACGATAACAAATTAAAGAAATGATTATTATGACAGAAGCGACAAAAGTTGTTTGCAATAGAACTTAAACTTAAAATTGAGTCCATCACAATATTTAATTTGTCAATTTTGGTTTTTTTTTTTTTTTTTATATATATAAATTTATATTTTTTTTTTTTGGTTTTCTGGTCAATAAATTTTGAACGCAGGATGAACCGGAACCGGGAAATAATTTTTTTTTTGATTTGTGGAACAGTTAGAACATTTTGGGCAACGTACAGAGTGGTACAAAGTGAGTGCTCGGTGGGTATTTTTTTTTTTATTTATTTGGTTGGAGAATTGGTATTTGTTTTTATTTTATTTTTTTTTTTTGGTAGGAATTGAAATAAAAAGAACATCACAAGCGTTTTTAGTCAAAGAATCATTTGGTTTTTATTATTCATCGTTTCTCAAATCAACTCAACTGGAGTTAAGTAATCTTAACTCGTCTCAATCTAATATACGTATTTTTCACTTTTCTGGGAAGAAAATATCTCAAAAAGGAAACAATAACAAAAACTCGTTTCAAGTACATTCTAAACACATACATAGAGCGCCACTTGCCTCGCAATTATACATACATGTATGTATGTATGTATGTATGCAGATGTCTGTTTCGTGTATATATAAATTTATATGAGGTTACATATTAGGTATATAGCTTAATGCAGAGGGCAAATAAATCAACTACGGCTACGGCAACACAAATTTGCTCACTAGGGCGCCGCGCACACATGGCGCATACATTATACATATTAATATGGAATACTAGAGGAAGAACGTTGGGAACTGGGTTCCTTTTAGCCAACTTTCTTATCTGTGTGCATTAAATCAAATTATGAATGTATGTGTGTATTGTTGTGTGCGCGTGTTCTTTAAGTTTTAGATAAAATCATAGTCTAAATCTGTATAATGCAGTTGAATAGGGCGACTCACCAAATGAGGTTGCACAGTGGTGCAAACAATATGGAATGTAGCTCACAAATGATTTATATTCATTTTCTTTATATATATATATATATATATATATATGTATGCATATTTAGTATTTAAAATTCATCTAATATAATTAAATAACAAAGTACTATATTATTAAATTACATTACATATTCAAATAGTTAGTAAAAATTTTGTTTCATGAAAATATCACATAAGTTCGTATCAAATTAAGAACTTGGCTGTTTAGTAAATAAAGTAATACTACTAAATTGCTTAAAAATGTGAAATCAATTTCATAAAAATAGGTTTTAAGTTTTGGAAAAAATTCAAGTTAACCAAATGGTATTAAATAAATTACATTACTTTCAAATGTAGGTCATTTTCATAAATGACCAACTCATGACAATTTGTGCCATCCATTTTCATTTTTTTTTTGTATAAATTAACGCATTTCATTTGTTACTTTTCAGTAGAAGGTAATTATACGAAATTGAACGAAAATTGCAACTCAGAACATGACTTGGCTGAAACTAGTAGTAGTTGTACTTGGCTAACAGTGAACTACAAACGTATTTTGGCATGCAATATGCAAATCCAAATTGAGAGCTTTTCCGTATTGCTCGCCTTATTGCGAAAGACTCAAATGATTGTATGTGTATGTGTGTGTGTGTGTGTGTTAGTTTAATTACGACTAGTTAAAAAGGCAACAAAGTGCTTGTCATAACCATAAATAATTGACATAGATATCTTAGCCAGAGACGTAAAGGTAGTGTATATAATAATAATAGTATATTTATGTATGTATTTGTAGAAACATAATTTAGTTTAGTGGGTCAGATAGCCGCCCTATCAAGACCGATTATACATTCTACCGAATACATTCGAGTGGTGTACGACTTGGCGCTGAGACTGAGCAAATGATTGTTACTGTTACAGTTACAGTGACAGTTACAGTGACAGTTACAGTTACAGTTACAGTTACAGTTACAGTACTAGTTACAGTTATAGTTACAGATACAGTTATACATATATTGCGTATATAGGGGGATTTTTCTAGGGTATGTAGCTATGTATATACTATGTACACAGACAAATGACGATTTCAACTCAACAGTAGAATCTTATGGCAGATTTTTTGTTGGCTAACGTTTAACTTAATATTAAATGTAAGCAAAAATTTGACCAAAATGGAGCATACTAATCGAAATGTGGACTAGAGAATGGACATAATTTAGTAATATAACAACAACAATAACATTAATAGTTTTTTCTTTTTTTTTTGTTTTTGTGTGTTTTTTTTTTTTTTGTTAATTTGGCGCTTGGCTACAAAATGGAAGCATTTTTTATAGGTTTTTTTTCTTTTCTTAATTTTGCTTTTGCTTATTTTATGTATTTATTTTTTCGATTCTTTTCGAGGGTGTTGTCAAAAACATTTAAATCGAATTAATAAGACGATTATTGCGAATAGGTAATAGGTAAATGTAAATACGAATATAAAACAAGGTGTGTGAATGTTTTTTTTTTTTTTTTTTTTTTTTTTGTGGAATTTCGTGTTTTGGGGAACTGCTCGTTTGTATATGTACATATGTATAGACATATGTATTTATATATGTATAAATGTGTATATTTGACTATCTACTACTCTAGTAAACACTAGGCTAGAAATAAGTAAATGAGAATTGCTTTCATATCGAAGGACACATAAGTACACATTAGCGTAAATATCGTCGCTCAGTTAACAAACATATTGATGTATACATCATTTTCGTTTGTTTTTGTTTTTTTTTTTGTTTTTGATATTTACACTCAATTGGCTATGGATAATACGGGTAGACGAATACGAGAACGAGTACAATACAATATATAGAGATACGAGTATATACATAAATATATATTGATCGAAGTCGTAATCGATAATGGGGCATTCGCTGCGCTGAATACGCTCAAAACAACACTCGATTTTTGTTTAATATGTATATATATATATATATATATATATATATATAAGATTTGTTTGCTTGTAAATTGAGTAGATTGATCAAAGAACTGGAAATGGAATGCGAATGAGCATACTCAAGCAGTGCCCATAAATACGAGTACTATCTAATAATTAACCCTTAGACAATTCATAATTGATTATCAACAAATGTTGTACAATTTGATTATACAAAAGACTTGAATACCAATGCCAAGACAATTCAATAATTCTTATCAACCTTACAGAGCGTCAAGAATTGCAATAATGTTCGTTTGTCCGTCCGTCCGTCCGTCCGTCCGTATGTTCATAAGAAGCCAAAAGTCTGTACCTATATATATATATATATATATGTATATATATATTGTATCTATGTAAGTAACTCCTGCATGGAATTTAAAATGTTAATTTTTACTAATTTTGCTCACTGTTCCATGTACGGTTACAGTTACAATTACAGTTATAATTACAGTTACAGTTACAGTTACAGTTACAGTTATCTTCCATTAAGGCATTTGTTAGATAGATCACACTCATTTGCTAAGGATCGTTGGTTGTTTTTGTAATATATGATGATTGAACGCAAGTAGTGGAAGCCATGTGGCACTCAAGTGCAACTTGTGTGGATCGCATGAGGCACCCTCTGTGTTTTTATATATACATATATAAAAGCTATGCGAAACTCAACGTGGAACCTAACACCATAGCAGCAAGGCAATGCGAGCGATTGAGCAAATAGCAAATGGAGTAAGACAAGGACGAAGGCCAGGGCAAAAGGCAACGGATGAGCACGAGGTAGCTTCTTGAAGATATACTGACTCCGAAAGAGACAGAGATAGATACAGAGAGAGAGAGAGAGAGAGTGTGTTTGGCGGGGGGGGGGGGGGGGTGGGGGTGGGGGGGTGGTCAGGTGAAAGTTAGTTTTGTTCAGTTTAGTATAGATTAGAATTGGTTTTTGGGGCTGTATCAGCATCAGTTTGAGTGGTGGTCGTCTAAGCTCATTATTGTTATTCAGTTAAAGAAGTGCTAGCTTTTCCGTATCGTTTAACCAAAAGTCAAATCACAGATCCAGCGAATCCGGCGGCGTCGGTCTAGTGGGCAGCATGCCAAATGGATCATCAACAACAATGCTATCTGCATTATCATCGTCATCGTCATCGTCATCATCGTCACTGTCATTGTGATGAGCATTTGTTTGAGCACTGGAGCCGGCACCGCCGACGCCATCGCCCAGAAAGATGCATTCCTCGACATCCGTGTCATAGCACGGATCGAGATTCACCTCATTCAGCTGCAGGTCCAGCTCTAACAAATCCCATGAGCCACCGAATTCCGCTAACGGTATATTGGCGTCACGGCCAGAAGAGGTTGTTGTTGTTGTTGCTGTTATTGTTGTTGGCGGCGGCACAAAGTCATTTGAGAAGGCATCCGAGTTGCATATCTGCGAACTGGGCGATATATTCGGCGTGGGCGTTTCCGGTGTAGTCAACGACACCTGCTGACCATGCGGATGGGCGGACTCATCAATAAACGAGCGACCCACCGAACTGAGACTAAACTCGAGCATCTTGCGGGCATGTGTCGGAGCTGCCGACATCGCTGCCGGCTCGCTGCTTGCCTCTGGTATCGCTGTGAGGCACTTGCTGCTGACGGTGGGCAAAGATTGCACCGAATTTTGCGTCTGTGTCTGCGTGTGCGTCGAGATCAGCGTTTGGGTCTGAGCTGTGTGCTGAGTTGTCAGGCTGACGATGCTGCTGCTCAAACAGGAGCTGTTGGTGTTATAGCGTCGGAGGAGCAAGCTATTTCCCACACCACCACCACCAGCAGCGCCAGCACCAGCACCACCACCACCACCACCAACACCACCAACCCCATTGGGCATGGATCCACCACCGCAGCTGCCCGACTGTCGAGCAGGTGAAGTGGTACGCGATGGCAGCGATGCCGAACATATTTGGGCCGTTTGGGTGCTGGCCGTAATGCGAGCTTGGTCATGGACATGGGTATGGACATGGGCATTGGCGTGACAGCGGGCAGAGGTAGGGGAGGGACCGGTGTGGGACATCGGCACCAGTGCACTGGCCAAACGCTGCAGATTCTCATAGGAATCGCCGCTATCCAGACGCTTGCTGCGAAAGAGACGCACCTGTTGTTTCTGCTGTTTTAAGTTGATGCTGTCCAACGATGGCAGCTTCATAGAGCCCATCGATGCGGAGGTCATCCCAATGTCACTCAGCGGCACCAGCGTGTTCAGCACATCCGGCGAGTCCAGGGGACTGGACAGTGGTGTTGACCCCAAAGCGGCATTCACCAAAAATCTGCAACGAGACAAAGTTGAACGTTTCAAATTGAATCCACGAAACGTGTTAATGATTTGCTCAAAAACAGTTGCCTTCTAAAAGCTCACTTAATGCACAGGAAATACTTTCTTATAATAATATAAGTTAGTTCAAGTTAATAGTTACAGCTGATTTTATAGTTATTCATTATAGAAATTCATCCAAAAATATTGTAAACAATTTAAATATTTGTAAAGATTTCGATTTTCTAAAAATTTTTAAATTTTCTATTATTGTTGTTCTCTTATAATATGATATGACTCTAAGACACTAAGATTTTAAGTTTAAAGGACGATCCGTTAAGGCTCGTGGGATTTTATGAAAAGTAACTAGTAAACCTGAATGACACGAAAAAGATCGCAATTGATTTTTGTGAGGGATGTATAGGATTTCTTAGAATCCAGGGATTCAGTGGTTTTCTAAGGCATGGAGTAAATGATTTTGCAGTACGCAAAGAATGCCTTACATATGATGCGATTTATTTTGGGAAGACAGTTCTTAAGCTTGACTCACATTTGACGCTGCAACAGATTCTGCCAGACGGCCTTTAGCTCCAGTGAGGGTGCGCGCAGGATCAGACTTTTTCGCCTTGCGCCACGCCTGGGAGTGCGCGTTAAGTCCGGAGCACAATAACCTGTCGGACTTTCAGCCAGTCGACCATTGGGGTCCACAGTGAGCCGAAACTCGGTAGCTATGGATGGGTTGCAGATTATAGATTAGAACAACGAGATGAGTTTGGCGTTTCAGATCTCAACTCACTCTTCTTGCGCATGTGAAAACAGGAATCGACCACATTAGCAATGGGAATGGGTTCCTCGGTGATGAACAGCACCCGATCCCGACTGACCTTGGCAAACACAATGATGTCGCTGAAGAGCAGCGTCCAATACGGTTTAATCGATCGCCCCTCGACGCGGGACAGATCACCACCGAATATCCATTGGCGGCCCTGGACGGCCAACGTGAACGGTTTGCATTTGGTGAAGACCATCCGCGACTCGAGATCCTGCAGAGTCAATAGTGGACGACCCTCGCCCAGTGGCTCCATGAGGCCGCTGCTGACGGTTATCTCGCGATAGGCAGCCTGCAGTTCACCGATCACAGTGCCGAAATTCTTGTGCTCCTCCGTATCGACGTGACAGTTGCTTGCGAGCAGCTGCATCAGCTTGAGAATTTCACGGAAATGCTGCAGCGGTCGGTGTATGAACATGGTGAGATCGGGTCGCTTCCGTGGCACTGCCGGTTCCGTGATAAACGCTATGAACTCGGAGCCCGCCTGTCGTGACTTATTGACCAGTACGCAATCGGCCCGCTTGATGCCATTGCAGTATTTTTTGTAGGCCGCACAGATCGCCGTCGTCTTGGACAGGTAGACGCGTGAGGCGAAATTCATGTGCGGCTCCTGATCCTGCGGATCGTTGCTGCACAGCTGCTCCAGTATGTCCTCGGCAATGCGCAGCAGCTCATCGATGTTCTGGAACAGAGTGCGATGATCATTCGGCGATATCAGATCTTTCCGATCCGACAGAGGCTGCACAAAGCGCTGCACCCCAAAATGTAGAGCAGCCGTAAAGTTCTGCTCCCGACTGATGAGCTGCAGCAGAAAGCGACGCCGATTATCCGTTATGGGCACAATCGACTGCCGATGAATGTGGGATGGGGATAGATACAGAATGAGAGAGAGAGAGAGAGAGAGAGAGAAAGAGAGACAGAGATGGAGAGGGGCTTGTTAGCTTAAATGAACGATCTGCATAGCGAGCATTTGTTATACAAACTATGCCCAATATTTAGCAATTTCTTGGAATATCTGTTTGATTTCAGTTTCGAGAAATTAGGAATTCAAAGTAATTAAGAATCGTGTAAAATTAAATGCAAAGAGCCCACTTTTTTCACATTGCTAAAGCCAGATAACAGAATTCTTCTATATAGCAAACTGAGTTTTATTACATTCTTGAGTGATATCGAAACTAAGCTTGAAAAATTAACTCATTTATATTAACCTTTGTAGAGTGTAGTTTGTGATGCATTTTTTTTATTTGAATTTTACTCCCAATATTTGAAAGCCATCGTTTTGCAAATTGGTGTGAATTAATGTCCACCATCCACTTAGGATCCACCTGTCTCTTACAATATACCTACACAGATGCATAATTTTCAACTCACAGCCAGTCGAGAAATAGAAAACTTACAAAAGCGAATTAAAATAAAATTGAAGTGTCAGCAGATTAACTCTGTTCTGCAAGGGTATATCATCTTCGGCGTGGTGAAGATAAACGTGGTCTAGTTTTTGTTGAGAGAGGGAGAGCGCGAAAGTCTTGGGTGCCCCCAAAACTATGCTGTGCAAAACATGAAAAATGTATTAAAAATCCAATTAAAATGGCTACAGAGTGAATGCAAACAAGTTGTGGGAGTTGATTACACTCGTTTTGGACAAAAGCCACTCTAAGCACGCCAACTTCCAGCTTCCAGCATTCCGAACTCCCCTTTGACCCCTTCCTTGTAAATATGACCATTCAAAAGTGAAGCAAAACAAAGCCAAGTACAAAAAAAAAATAGAAAAATTGAATGTAAGAATCACATAAAACCGAAAAAATTTTATTGTTAAGCGAGAGGAGTGGACTTATTTGTGATTGTGTGTGTGTGTATGTATGTATGGGTGTGTGTGTGCGTGTGTGTGTGTGTGTGTGTATGTGTGTTGGGGAAAGCAGGTTTAAAAAAATTGGCAGCAAAATATGTGTATATAAATATAACCACATGACAAAAACTTAAACGTTAAAACTTAACAATAATGCGCTTAAAATATGTACAAAGAGCGAAAAAAAAAAAATATTAAAAAAAAATGTTTTTATGCTTTAAAATAATGACAAATTCAATAAAAGCTTAAATAAAAATTAGGTGCATGGTTTTTTGGGCCTGGGGATTGGGACTTCGATAAGGGGTTAGGGGTTAGGGGTTAGGGGTTAGACAATAACGCCCTTGCCTACCTCCTTGCTGAACGTAACCTGAGGCAGATGCAGTCGCCGCTTGGCCGCCTCAATGGATGAGTTGGTGCCGGAGCAGGCGGTCGCCGGTCTGGACATCGTGCTACCCAATAGCTGTGGACGCTGAACGCTAATTCCCGTACGCTGAACCACAACACGGTCCGGACCACTGCTCGTTGTCTGCTCCTCACTGAGTAGTCCACATAGTTGCTGCTGCTGCTGCTGCTGCTGCTGTTGCTGCTGACGCTGTGGCTGAGACTGCTGCGACTGCTGTGACTGCTGCGACTGGATGTGGATTGGTGTCTGCTGGGTCGGCTGGTAATTGTTCGTGCTGGTACTGATAGTGCTGATGGTGTTGACTGTTGCCGTCGTGATGGTGGGATGCGTGTCGGCGATGCTGGCGCCCGCGCCTGACCTTCTGAATATCTCCAACGTCAAGGACGAGCCCTGCGATCGTATCAAATTCAGAACATCAGCCTCGGGCATCGTGACCACATTGTGCTTGTCCACAAAGATGACATAGTCGCCAGGCAATATGCCGCATCGATCCGCTGACAGGCCACCCTCGACCTTCTCCACTCGCGGCGGATGCGTCCACACAATGGAGAAACCAAATCCTCGCTCCTCCGTCCTAGTCAATCGTTTCGTCATCGTGAATGGCGTCCGACCCATCGGCTGGCGTTGGCCCAGTGTTGAGGAGCGGCGCGTATTGCTGCCATTCATATGATTTGCATTGCTGGCATTGGCATTGGAAGAATTGGACGCACTGCCTCCGCCCGGAAAGCCAGTGATGATGCCTGTGGCGATGCCTGTGCCATTGCCAGTGGTGCTATTCGCATTGCCATCAGCGGGCGGATCAAGTTCGAGGAAACGCAAAAACAGATTCTCATCGGCATCGCGCTGATGCAGCGCCTTCTTGCTGAGCACCATCGGCTGGTGATGTGACGGCTGTTGCAGCTGTAACTGTATATCATCCTTGCCAACGACTGCCATGCTATCAATGCTGATGCTAATGACATCATCACTCATAGTAGCAGCACCAGCACTATTATTAGCAACAGCAGCAGCAGCGGCGGCGGCGGCGGCATTTGGTTTCATTGGTGCCGCCATCGTTGACATATTCGATATAACGGCCACTGCTGTGGGTCTAACCAAACTGGAATGCGATTTCTTTTCGGGCACCAGCTTCTGCTTCTTCTCCTGCTCCCTCTCCTGCTTCTGCTTCTGCTTCTGCTCCTGCTCCTCCTCCTGCCCGAGATGTGGACGGTGGCTGGCGGTGCTTGTGAATGTAACGTTGGCTGGTGGTTGGGCGGCGTGCGATTTGATGCGGCAGCTATGAAGGCATCCCTGCGAGTGCAACTTGTACGATCCCGTTTGGCAATGTCTCTGCTGCACTAAAGCACTCAATGGAAATGTGAGGCAGCCCAGGAACTCACTGCTTCTGTGAACGGTAAAAACAAGAAATATATATCAATCAGTGAGCAGCGTAAAAGCACAAACCAATGTCATCCAAGGTGAGGGTAACTGGTTAATTTCTCATTATTAGATAATAACTAACAAATAGAATTGCATTACACCAACATTAGAAATACCACTTCGGAAGGCGCCAGCAAAACGAAAGGGTTTGGAAAAAAACCCACCCGACGATATTGCTGGCGGCGGAAATGACTTGCACTACTATCCTGACCAAAGAAAAACATTTGCATACACTTCCAACCAGCCAGCTGGGAAACTAAATCCAAATTGACACAAAATGAAAGCTATAGGAATTCTCAGAACTCTTGCAATTTGTGATAGAATTGGGGCCAATGGTGAAGCTTAAGGTTTGCCAGTGTAATATGTACGAATAGATCTAACAGATAGCAGCACACACACATACACACTCACACACACACACACACACACGCAAAATAGTTGGCATTTATCGCCGAACGGCAGCCAACCTTTTCAGGGCAGTTTCCAATTTACATTCAGGTCTTCAAGCACCTAACAATTCAAACAAACCCTATACAACTTTTATGGCTGGACTAACCTTTAAAAAAAAAAAATAGAAAAACAAGTAAGCTTGCTCGACTAGCTGATACTCTGATAATGCTCTGTATATATGTATGTTCAATATGATAAATATGAATTACAGATTATCAGAATCATGTCAGGATGTATTATAATACCAAATAAGAAAGCTACTTCTATAAAATTGGCGAATTTTTTGGTCTTGACGTAAACGGGAAATATTATAGATAAAATAAAATAAAATTGATTTGCATATCGAATATAAAACTTATATATATAACATTTTTAGCTCTTACAGCGAGACAAACGGATATGGCTAAGTCGATGCAACTGTTGATGCGGATCAGGAATAAATGTATATATATATATATATATATAGATATACATTTGATGAGGTTAGAGATGCTTTCTCCTGCACAGCTTCATAAAACAATCTATTAAAAAATAGAAAAAAGAATAATAAACAATTCGCCGCTGTCGAGCACTGTAGAAATGTGTTGCATATGACCAAAAACACAAGGATGTTTTGGGGTTCTGGTCAAGCCCCGAATGTTTGAATGCTTGTGGTTTGTGTGGATCAATTTTGGACGCTTTTGCGTCACGTTGCACTGACATTTTGTTTACTATTTATATGCACAACCACTGTGCACCCACTAACACCCTCACTCACACCTCCCTCCTAATACTACACGTTTGCTCGTAACACTTCCGCCGACCTTATCCCCTCCCACCACCCCGTTCCCTATCGCTGCCCAGTCACAGAGCAGCTGCGGTACGTGACATAAATCAATTAGCGGGCCGTCACAGCTGTCCCTGGCCTGGCATTCCCACAGATCCACAGCTACGAAACTTAAGCCCCGGAAATGCGCTTTGGCCCTCAGTTTATCTATTTTTTTTTTGTACTTTTTTTTACTTTTTTTTTGGAATTTTTGTTTTTTTATTTTTAATTTTTTTTTTTGCTCTGTCTGTGAAGTTTTGCCCGCGCGAGTATTTGGGTCAGTTTTATTGATTTTCATTTGCTGCTTTCTGCAGCAGCAGCAGCGCTTAAGTTTTGCGATTGCAATCACAAATGTCAGACAGACAGTTTGGGGGGAGAGTGCGAAGAGTATTTTGGGTGAGCGTTTGGCAAACGGGTGGCAAACGGATGGCAAACGGGTGGCAAATTGGTGGCAAACGGGTGGCAAACAAGCACGCACCAAGGCACAGCGAGTGGATTTTGGGGGGGTGGAAATGGGGCCAGCGCATTAAAAATGTAGCGAGCTGTAAAGAAACTGTTGCCACCTGACGAATAAACTATCAAAAAGGCAAGTGGCTTCACTGGTTCACTGGCAACCCTTGCCACACGCCTCAAAAAGCGGCCAATGAATTATTTAGCACAACTGTCGTTTAGCAAATTTGCTTAAAATGTTTAACGAGGCATTTGGAAATGGGCAGTAGCAAAAATACTAACAAATGCTTATCATTATGCATGCATGCACAAATGTGAGGTATTTATATATATATATATATATACATGTGTGTGTGTGTGTGTGTGTGTATTTGTGTGTAAGATGTCCCTGGTGTGTATTTAGATAGTTGCTTTTAAACAATTATAATAGGAATTTAATAGCATTTGACCTGTGGCCATTGCATAATGAAGCGCGCGTATCGATTTGACATAAACGATAAAACGAAATGAATAACGGATGTGACAAACTGACGACGGAATGACAGAATGACGGAATGTATGGACTAAGTGTGTGAGACGGTCGAAATGCGTGCGTTGGGCGCCACTTGTCATGTCCTTGAATTTCAATTAATTTGGCCACTCTGCGAGTTGAAAACGACATTCACACGCAAACAACCACGCACACACACACACACACACACACACACACATGCAAACACATCTGCCTACAATTAATAAGCAGCATGCCTGAAATTATGCTACACTAAAATGGAAACGAGCTGAAATACTGACACTCACACACAAACAGTTATATAATTTGGCGTTGCATACTTTTTGGCTGGGCAACATAATGAAACGTATTTCAAAATTGGATATAACCACACACATGTAACACAATTGCTGCTGCTGCAAACAACAAGCAAACAAGAAAACAAAAAAAAAAACAATGTATATACATAACGTATATATACATATATATATCTATATAAATATGAGTATGTACATTAAAATGTAGCTTGAGTAAAAATTATTCTTTTTTTTTTTTTTGTATATATTTAAACACACACACTTTTTCGCATTTGTTGTTGTTGCTGGTGATGTTGCTGCTAACACGCCGTTGTCGTTTTTTATATATTTTTGGCCGCAGCGTTGCCAGCCTGCGCCGAATTTTGCGTCTGCGTCGCGCGAGCTAAACACTCGAACTGAGCGCACTGAGCTGCCAAGCAGCAGCGAACCCGACGTCCAAAAACGAAACCACAACCAAAATCACACACAGAGCAAAGCCAAAGGCAAAGGCAAAATGCAAAACCCAAATAACTGGAGCCCAGGCAAAAATGTTACAGTTAGCTGGAAAGCGGCCTAGAGACAGAGGCCAAATCGGTTAACAGCGCATGCGCTGGATGTGTGTGTGTGTGTGTGCATGTGTGTGTGTGTGTGTGTATGTGTGTGATGATGATGTGTGTGTAATTGTGGAAGTCACAGCAGGGAAAGGCAGCAACAACAACATCCAACGCAGGCCACCCCCTGGCACCCCCCTAAAGAGGCACTGCACATTTGTTGATGTGCAGGAAATGCACGATGACAAAGTGTGCTACAGGAAAACGTTACAATTAGACTGAGAGACTGGAGCGCAAATCAAGGCAGGGCAAGACAACGCAAGACAAGGCAAGGCAGGGCATGGCAGGGCATGGCAATGCAAGGACTTTGCCTTAGCCTTTTGGCTGGCAACCGACTCAGTCCCAGTATGTGTGTGTCCTGTCAATTGGGGGTGAATGACACACACTTTGGTGGAGCAGACAGCTTACGATATGATGTTATACTTGGTTAACTTGGATGACTGCTATTGACCTTACTCGTACTCACTTTAAATGACGATCCCGATGCCAAACGGCCAGTTGCAGTTGCATCGACTGCGGCGACTGCGATGTGGATAGCATTACATCCTGGAGATGGTAGCTAAGGCGCTCATCAAAATATGGACGACTCGAATGGCGATGGACTGCGGTCCGCTGGAAGCGACTCGAGCTGTTACTGCTGGTGTTGTTGCTACTGCTGTTCGTAGTGGTGGTGCTGTTATTGGTGGTTGCCAAGGACACCTTGACGTACGCATTGATGCTGCCCGTGCCGTGTGTGCGATGCAGATCGCGACAGCGTATAACTGCAATAAATAAATATAAATAGATTTTTCAGTTGCAGCGATTTCTTTTACAGCAAGATCGAGCTGCATTCACCAAAAATGTGAATAAAGCTTTGGACTTTCTCTGGAACTCACCATGTACATTCAATTGCTGCTGTTGAGCATCGTAACCGATGCTCAAATCAATGCTGCCGCTTGCATGTGGATGTGGATGTGGATGTGGATGTGATTGATGCTCATCATTGCTTGTGCAAACTGAGGCAAAGGCTGTGGAGGAGGCAGAAGCGGAAGCGGAAGCGGAGGAGGAGGAGGAGGAGGAGGAGGAGGCACAAGATGCCATGGAGCCGCGTTTGGCAAAGTGCTCGTCATCCTCCAGATCGCTGGATGTGGAACTCGAGGAGAAGCTGAGGCAACGCTTAATGCTGGGTATATGCTCCAAGCTCGGCGGTCTGCTTGTCAATTGCTCCAACTTCTGACTGGCCACTTGGCCCTGACTATTGTTGCGTCTGTGATGCTGTTTGCTGCTCTTCTGCTGATTCTTGCGCCGCACCACACGCTGCCGCTTCAGGTGTGTGGGTGTGCGCACCTCCATCTCATGGACACTGCTCTCGCTCCACTCCCCATCCGCCAGCGTTGACGGTGACGCTGATATCACCGTTTGATGCTTGCAACGGACCTCTTTGCGCGCCGACTCAATGATCGCGTCCAGCATGCGATCCAATGTCGTATCACCCATCCGCGACGATGACAATTGTGAATCCTCCATACTGACTGCTGTTGGTACTGCTGCTGCTGCTGCTGCTGCTGCTGCTGCTGCTGCTTGTGCCTGGCCAGGAATGCGGGGCAGGCAGCGCAGTGCTGCCAGTTGAGGCGTCGCTTGACGTGGACCGCTGCCCTCACTGAAGCTGCGACGCTGCGGACTCTTGCCATGCACATTGCTCAGGTCCTGCAGGGCAATCAGGCTGCTGTTGCCAAACGGGCTGCTGGTGAAGTGCACCCCAAAATTCTCCTTGTTGGCATCGTCGCCGGGCATTGCCTTATTGCGACGACGGCCTCGCGTCTCCTCGACGCCATTACTCGAGCTGGAGTGCCGATGCATTCGTGTCATTGTGGGCATGACCTTGCCAAGCTGCGCATAAACATAATAATAACAAACCGACAATTGCATCAAATTGCATTCCGCAACAACAACAAAGAACAACAAATAAACATGTAAACAAAAGTGAAATAAATAAAAGCTATCAAGAATGCCTCGACTAAAAGATACCCTGCACCCAATTCCTCACTTGTCATTTTCAATAGATTGTCGTAACCGATCGATTGGATTTAACCTAAGCATCGATCCAGTCAATAACTGATCCATCTAAAAGTACCTTTGCATCTACCCATCATGAGAACATTTAATTATAAAGCAATTTGTTTGGATTTTGCTAACTTACTTACCCTAAACTTACTACCCCTAACTATTTGCTTACTCGAAACTGATATATCTTAAGTAACTCCCTCAAATGTCTTTATAGATCATATATAAAGTATTATCGGATCTTATATATATGTTTTTTTTTCTGTTACCAAGCTAATTGCTTCACACAATCTGAATTTATCGCCATCTTAAAAGCAAAACCAGAACTTAATGCAGCTACTTAATGCTACCCTCCCCTTACCCTGCTTAAAATCGAACTCATTTTAAGGCGAGTTGTTTATTTTTAGCTGTTGTCTAGGCCAAGACAGACAGCTGGCGGCAAGCGCGCGTCTCGACGGGTTTCTGGGCATTGCCAAACTGGCTGACAATTTGATGCAAATGGGCAAGAAAGCAAGGAGATGTACACATACACATGCACATACACATACATATATATATATATATACATATATGCAATATGTGAGCATGTTTTTTAGATGTAGTAATAATAAAACGGTTTTTAACAATGGACAACAAACCAAGAAATTTTGCAAATTGGTTTTTTTTTGCTTGCTTATTTTTTTCATTTTTTGCCGCAAACGAGTTCCTTACGTACTCGTCCTGCAACTGCTCCTACTCTTCGTCCTCTTTGTCCACGTGATTTAGTTCTCTTGCAATTTCAGGTTTGCCTTTCAAAATTCAAATTATACTTATGCTAATTTTCAGAACAGATTCCTTATATATATATGTATATATATTTTTTTTTCTTTCGCCGCAGCCGCAAACCATAAGATTGAACGAGTCCTTGTGCAGAAAGGATCTGTGCGCTGCTTGTGCGAGTGTGTGTGTGTGTGTGTGTGAAATAATTACGCCCCATCATAATGATGCAATTTTTGCAAACAGCAAAATCCAATGGAGAAACTGCTGGAAAGGATCGTTCGAGCAGAGTTCTCAATGCTATTCTGTTTATCTAGCTGCCGGGCGCACACACACTGACACACACACACACACACAGAGGAGAGCATGAATTGGGAATAGGGAATTCATGTAATCCATAAACGTCACCCCAATGAAAATTGATAATTGCTCACACAGCAGACAAGATGCAGCGAAGCGAGGTGAGCAAAAAAAATGTTTTTCCATTTACTTAAGAACGCTTCGATCTTGAAATTTTTGTTTGATATCCAAAAATCGAAACAGAAAATAAGGGACAGAGTCCCGGCTCGCTCCCTCTCTGGGGTCTGACTTGTGCCCCGAGGATTAGCAGCTCACGCTGGGTAGTAAACCATCGGCGGCGAAGAAAGCAAAGCAACAAAGAAGAACGAGATCAACAAAAAAAAAAAACGGGGAAAAAAAACAGCAACAAATTAAATGTATTAGAGCAGCGCAACACCCCTTTTCACCTCCTCGGTGATCTATGGATTTGGGTCTAGGGGTTAGGTCTTACGGTGTTTTTTTTTTTCTTTCTCTTTTTTTTTGTACCTTCTTCCCTTTTGCCTAGATTGCTTGGCTAAATTAAAATTAGAGCTAGAGCAAAAGACAAATAAGGCATGGGTGCATGGGTGCGAGCGTAATATATATGTAAGTGTGTGTACATTTGTGTGTGTGTGTGTGTTGCCAGGTGTGGTGTGCCGTGCAAACTGAGACTTGACCGAGATCTAAGATAGACCTATCGCTATCGATCACTTACAATCTATGAACCAATCTAGCCCATGATCATCCATTCAAATATTGTAATACAATCTGCAAGGAACGGAAGGAAAAGTGCTTACCTGTTAACCGGAGAGTCGCGTGCTCTCTCTCTCTCTCTCTCTCTGTGTCTCTATATATATAAATATAATATAATCTCTATATATATATATATATATGCAATATAATTTGCGACTTTGTCGCCTTGTGTGTGTTCGTATTCCTGCTGAAAAAAATCACACTTTCAGATTCCAAATATCTTGGACACTTTTTCACCGTTAGCGAACGAAAAAAAATAAAAGAAAATATCAACTGAGAGCTTAAGAATAATAACTGTTCTTAGGTTAGTTGATCGATTGCGCAGTCGCGCCGTTTGTACGTTCGCAGCGCACGAGGCAACAAACGGAAATGAGGAACGGTGCACGCGCTCGTGTATGTTTATGGGCTCGGTGTCGTTATCGTTGAACGTCGTTCGGCAAAAACCGATCAACCACCGCGAGCAGTCGTGCAAAACACGAGAAGAGAGAGAGAGTTTCAGCAAGAGAATGTGTACGCGCTCTCTCTCTTTCTCTCTCTCTCTCTTTCTATCTCTCTTTGAGGTGTATGACTGCTGAGTGTCACAGATATTTAGAAAAGTAGCCAGAAGCGTGGACAAAACGAGGAGACATTGTCATTGTCCTTTAGATTTGATTGGATTTGATTGGATGGTATGGCAATCTGAGGATCTGTTGTAGATATATGTATGCTTGAGATTTCAATTTAGTGTCTGTTAGGTTTTAAAAGTTCACTTAAAGCTGCAAATGGCTTTAACACAAGTGCATAATACGCGTTTAATATATCCTTTCAAGCAATTTCCCGAAAACTCTCTTTGCATAGATTTTGGCAAGCTGCCGCTACTCGCCGCTAGAGGCGACCGCTTAAGAGCTGCACATTTGATGCGCTCTCTTTGAAACAATTCCCCTTTTCTTTTCTCTGTCTCTCTCTCTCTCTCTCTCTCTCTATCTATTGGACGCTGTGCCTTACCTGCCGTATTCTTTGTTCCGGCCAGCTTTGGCTTTGCCGTCAGACAATGCGTCAACAGCTGCCGAACACTAAAAATATGACAAAAAAAAAAAAGCAAAAAAAAGAAGAAAGAATAGAAAGGAAAGGTAAGAAAAACCCACACGGCGGCAAGACAACGTCGCAAGGTGTCTTAGCCCAGATTTGTCTCGTGTGTTGTTATTTTCGTTTCAAATGCGGCACGAGAACCAATAGAATAGTCCAGGCAGAAAGTGGAAGGAGCAGGAAAAAAAGTAGTGTGAACGGTAGCCTAATGTCTCTGTCCAGCGCTGATCTTTAGGCTGGAGCGGACAGCGGACAGCGGACAGTGGTCATTGCTTTCACTTTGATATTGAGCCTTTTGTACGTAGGCGGCTGTTATCCACTGCCAATTGACGAGCCGGCAAAGAGAAAGATATATTTATATGTATGTATGGATGTATAGGAAGCTTCGATCAATATTTGTCCAGATGCTGCGATGCATCCTCGCTCGTGCCTTGCATTAGCAGCCGTTGGGTTTTTGGCCCAATTGTTGGCCAACAATTTATGCGCTGCTGTCCATGTTCAGATTTTACGAGCACTTGGTCAACATTTCGACCTGGCCCGAAAAATCACCTTTGAATGAAGGCGCCTCGACTCAACACGATTCCCATTTTCTCTGAACTGAACTGTAATCTGGGGCAGTAGTGTTGGGGGGAGGGGTAGGTGGGGTTGGGTTATGTTGTGTTGGCTGCAGTTCGTAGAAATGTCCTTGTCAATCATTAAGTAGTGCCGCGCCAAAGTCAAGTCACGTTTCTATTTAGTATTTGCTCAGCTGCTTGAGAAACTGGAAAATTGAAAATGGGAAATTGGAAGCATAAAATAATTCACATTAATTTAATGTGCGGAATTATGATAAGCGAGCGCTCAAGCGGAAATGCTTGGTGATGGCTTATTGATATTGAACTAAGGACACATTTTAATATATAGTATAATCAGTTTAATATAATATATATAATAATCAAGCAGAGTGATTCACAAATTCGAATATTTTATAATTTCGATAAGTGTCGGTTTATGAATAGTGCCAAATCGAAGCTGTTTGTATACCCTTGCAGACGAGATATTCTAATTTTGTCGTTAGGTTTGCAACGAACTCCGATAAGACTTGGATTAAATTGTTATTTGTATTTTCTTATTGCATGCAGTTCAGCCAGTATTTCCACATCAAATGGGTGCTATTGGAGCCATCAGTCCAAAGATAAGTTCCTGTATGCTTACCAAGATATTTGAACCACTTGTTTAGCTAATTTCGGGTTTTAATCAAAATCATTCCCATGCCAATTTAACACTCTCTGTAAGGGTATGCAATTTTCAGCATTTGCAATATTTACATATAAGCAGGAATATGTATACGTATATATTTGAAGTATAAGATAACATATCCTACATATGCTACAAATCATCTTCCCCTATTCTAGTCACATCAAATCAAAAGTTGATCAATATTTGCGCTTTTCACTGCTGTAATCAATATGATTTTTATTCGACTCATTGTCGATTTCGATTTGAATTTCAATCAGATTTTGATTGTTGTTGTTGCTATTTTGTTGTATTCTGCGCATCATTAAAATGAAAATTAGCAAAAACAAGGAGTGAGCCGAGTTGGGATTTAGAATTGAAGGGTTATCCGCTATCTCGCTATTGCCCCTCAGGGTTGATATGCTTGTAACGTGTGCGGACCACTTTGTTGCTGTTGTTATTGTTGCAAGGCATATTGCAAATTTATCTAAATCGTTTATAAATTCAATTTCCCAGTAAATATATAGATAGAAGGGGTAAGGGCTGGCCGTTGAGCGATGAGGGTATGAGGCGATTTTGCCAAACTAATTGCAAATGCATTTGACACTCGGCCACCGAAATCGGATCACAGATCTGACAACCCCTTGACATATGCGGTCTGTCTGTGTATGTGCATGTGTATTGGTGTTAAATTTGCCTAATGGGCAGAAAAAGGTTATATCGTGAAAATTAGCATCAACTTGATTTCTGCTTGTAAGCGATAAACAATGTGGGATTTTTGCACGATTTGCATTTGCTATTTGGATAAATTAAAAATGCAAATCTCTGACAAAACTATGATTTATACCAATCGGAGCCAGTGAGAATCAGATCGAGAGCTAAGAGCTAAGAGCTGAGAGCGAGAATTGTGAGAATTGAGAGTTAGGGTTTTGTTAGTTGGTTGGGCAACATGAGGCGCATTGCAAGATGCCTTTTGATTGACAGCTTGACAACGAGACACAAAACGCGCGCCCGAATGACAAGAAATGGGATCGACAGTTCCATTCCGAATCCAAAGGATCGACACCCGATTTTTGAGATGAGAGCGCACCGTCACCGTTGGGCAAAGCCTTTGTTTTGATATTCACTTCACCAGTGCACACACAAAATTCTCAAAATACATTGAACAAAATCAAAAACGAAAAATGAAAATGAGAATGTGATCTGCTTTGGTCGTCTCGACAATTGTTGTACATATTTGCTTGAAATTTGATAAATGACAAAAAAAAAAAATTAAATGACTGCATACATTTTTTATGCACCCTCAAATCAACACAAAAAAAATAAAATAAAATGGGAAATGGGAAATGGGCATAGCAAAATTACTACATTTTTTCCCTACGTTGTGGACTCTCTTATATACCAACATAGAACAACATATATGGACACTGTGCTGCTAGTTATGCTGACCAAGAACATATATATGAACGTAAAGGTGCAGAGTTATGAGAGTATAAGGGATTTCTATACCCTGTACTGGGCACATGTTAGTCATTTGAGTAATACGATTCAAAGGAGCAGAAAAGAGCAAACTTACACCATGTTTTTTATTTTTTTTTTTATTAATTTTTATTTTTTGCCTTGATCGCGAGCCACAGGAGGCGCAAGGATCATTGAATGCGCTTGTTCTGCGACTGCGACCCTTTTCAACAACTGCATAACTCGACTGCCCGTCTGCGTTTTCTACATATCAAATTAGTGCAGTTTTTTTCTTGTCTCTGTTGGCTGGCCAAGTTCCAGTTTTCGGAGCACTCTGCTTACAAATTGAACAAATTTTTACTCATCGCCGAATTTGCATTTCTCATTTCTCAGCGAGACAAACACACACAAAAAAAAAAGCAAACAAACCCAAAGGAAAACAACGTGCGAAAAGAGAATAAGGATTGTCGCTCTTGCTGTGCGTGCAACTGTGCGGCGACTCCGGTTCGACTGTTGCCAAGGCACCCGAAAAAATTTATTTAAAAAAACGCACCAAAAAAGCTAAAAAAAAAAATATATATATACAGAAAAAAAATGAAGAAGATTTCAACGTTTGTCTGCACTGCAGTCCTGTTTTTTTTTTTTCTCCTTGAATGATAATTTGCTGCAACTGCGTTCCCGAGCGAACCCACAAAAATTTCTCAGACATTGCGGCGCTCTCAAGGAATTTTTGACATACATACCAAAAAAGACAAAAAACACACAAGCAACTGAAGCGCACTCGCTTGAAAAAAAAACCAAAGCTAAAAAAAAACTAAAAAACTTGTTAGGCAGCATTGCAAGTCGTCGAATGACGTTTTAGAATTGATTTACGAGGTCCCGCAGGCTCCACAGTGAAATGCGACCCGGACTATAAATCCGTATGATCAGTACTGAATTTCAATTATCACATTGAGAAATGGAGATCAGTTGGCTTGAGAGAAATAAATAAATCCATGGAATCGGTTCACTCTTCGGTTTAGCAGCAGTTGACTGAGATCTGGATCAAGTTTATTTTAAAATATTCAAGCCAAATAAAACTATTTTTAGACACATTTATATTTAAGCCACGACCGGATTAAGACCAGCGAAGTTAAAATAATTTAATTAAAGTTAAACTTATACCAAATACATTTCAACAATAGATAATTATTAAGAAGTTTTTTTTGTTTTATTTTTGAATGCCAACAGTTGTTCTTAGAATATTAGAAATTTGTCGTTATTCGATAAGTGATTATTACTAGTTAAGTTAACTAATAAGTCCATTCCTACACTGAACGTAGAATAGCAATGAAAATAAACGACAATTATTAGTTTAGGAACACTTTCAAGATTGAGTTCCATTTAAAGTGATAGTTTTAAGGCTAATAGTTGAGCTAAACTATATTATACCCCCGACAGACCAATCAGTCTGACCATTCATAATTTCACTAACCATATCAGAAATATAGAAAATGTCATATTTTTGCGCCAAAAGAAGATGATCAAAGGAAAGAAAGAAAGAACAAAACGAAAGCAAAGTGAAAGAAATGCGCTGTTGTCCAGCATGGAAATTTCATGGCAAATTTGCGAGCGTGTCGATTTTGGACAAGCAGCTGAACTGCTCAGCTGCTCGAGAGTAAAAGAAGGACGACAGACCACACCGATTCCATTCTGCTGCAGACGAAGCTTTGATTTGACATGATGAGCAATCGTTCGATATCAAATACAAAAAATAAAATACAAAAAAAAATAGATAAAAATAAGAATGGAACGCATCTAATGCAAATTCCCAAGGTAAAAGAATTGTGTGTGTGATTAGCTACCACAGATGAAGAGGACAGCCTCGGCCCGCCTCTAAAAATGAAGCAATTTCATGTAAATTACGAGACAAGCGCCCTATTTACCAATCTTTAAACGAGCCATAAAAAATCCACAAAAAGAAAAAAAAAAAGTGAACTAAAAAAGATGAGAAATGAAAACATTAAAATACAAAATCACCCGTGGTAAATTGCGGTAAAATCTCATTAATCTTTGAGGTAGATTACAAATGCTACGTTAAAGATGGAGAGCAAACTGAGAGCGCAAGCGATATGCAAAGAGGGACACGAAGAGGGTTCGGTCGGTCCGTCGGTCCGTTGGTCCGTTGGTCGATCCTGAAGGATCGTTCGATATGCCGAATATACATATATGTGGTCGATTGTGTTCGCAGGATCGTCGCATAAATTTCCCGTTGATTTGCTGTCTGCTGTTCCTGTTATTGTTGTGGTCATCTACAGAGTCTGGCAAAATTTACGCACGGCTGCTTTTTGGGGACACTTTATGATGGGATCAAAAACGACAAAATGAAATCAGCGGACAGTTTATTGATAACTTCATTAAAATCCATTTGGCAGATCGCCGTGGGAATCCTTGTCGCCTGTCCGACTCGGACTCATTGTGGTCGTAGTATATCAACTAACGCCAAGGATAACGGTCCCGAGTGCAAGTTTTGTACAGTCGCCTAAGATTAATGATGCAATTTCGACGATTTTCAAGCAAAAAAAAATAAATAAAAATAAAAAAAAGGTGTTGCCACAAGCTGCAAGCAATTGGAAACCCGCAAACCACCAAGCTGTATGCCGTGGCACGTTCAATTTACTAACAAACTTGTCACGCAATGCCACAGGACCACATCATTAATCACGATGATCAATCCGTCAAGCGGCGGCGTATGAGTGTGTCTGTGTCTGTGTATGTGTGTGTGTGTGTGTGTGTGTGCGTGTGCGTGTGCGTGTGTTTTGGTGCCAGATTGGGTGTGGGTAGCATCGGGTTGTTGGTCAGCGACAAGCGATTTCTCTGACATCATAATTAGTGCAAGGGAAATCAGCAGGAAATGTTTTTGCTGCGGTTACTGCTGCTGCTTGACAGGATCAACAGGATCAACAGCCACGCAGTGGAATACACACATCATTTGAGTGATTGCCGGTCAGTTGCTGTTCAAGTTGGGGTCCAAGTTCAAGAGATAGGGATATGCTAGCAAGCATTATTACAGGAAATACCAGAATGAGGTACTGTACAGCAGAGAAACACACACTTACACACACATGTCCGAACGTGTGTGTGTGTGTGTGTGTAGGTGTTGGGTGAAAGGTCGCAAACCCAAACGAGAGCTAATCAATCAAACGATCAATCAGTATTTGCATACAAATCTTGTAAAGAAATTCAACAGAATGGAACTTCAATTGCAAATTTGAATACAATTAACCCATGCACAAAGTTCAAAGATCAAATGAGGCCACTTTAAGTGTGTGGGTTGCAAGTTCAGGCAAAGCAATCCAAAAACATCATCGATCGATCAACATGCCAAAATCCAGTTTGGATGCATTGAAAGTGTGCATGTCCTTTTAATAAAGGATGATCGACAAACAACAATATGGATCGAGTATATCTCTAAATTTACAACGATATGGATCGAGTATATCTCTATGCTTATCTATATGCATAATTTATTATATATGTACAACAAATTTGATTTGCATAATACTTCAAAAACATAGGTCTATTTAATTAAGTTTCAATTTGATTACAATTTATTGTTTATAGGATTTTCAAGACTTGCCACAAGCAGTGATTAGCTGCTCAAATCACTTCAAAGATTATCCAAGGGGGTGTTTTATTGATTACTTTATGCATAATGCAAAAAACACACACACACACCACAACTATTTGGCATTGTTTGTGTTTACAGTCGCTGGTATAAACAATAAGTACCACTGAATGGGAAACCCTGCTGTCTCAAGATGAGGATCAGCCAGCAGCAGCTCATGCAAAATCATTTATTAATATTCCAAAATTCTAAAGATTTGCCCAGACGATGACGACCCCAGATGGACTATCTCGACCCCCTGTCGTTGCGCTTGACCAAAAAAATAGGTTTGTTGGTTTTTTTATGACCCTTCAACAAAAAATAGAATATATATATATATATATATATATATATATATATACATGTGTATGTGTGTGTGTATGTGTGTTTGTGCTTATGTGTTTTTAATGTCACATTTTTTTTTACGACTTTTCGCACATTTTTGTGGACCTTTCGGCGCGGTCAGCCAGTTGCCATAATGACGTAGGCAAAAATGGTCTTTATGATTTTGATTAGCATGGCAAGCACAGTGAAAGGAAATTAATGTGAAATTGAAAATAGGTAGAAATGCATATGGAAATGGAAATGAGAATTGCAAACGCAATGAGATGACGATGACGATGACGATGATGAGAAATGAGAAATGAGGCACAGCTCATAAACTAGCTGGCAAACATTGTTTTGATGACACTCAGGGGCAGCCGCATAGAACCGAGACAATGGCCCAACACCCCTCTTTCTATACCATGGGAGACGATGCGTATTTAAATTTTTCGCAAGCCAATGCCTATAACGAATCCCAGTCCCCGTTCCGAACCCAGACCCGATTCGTTGCACTTAATTGGCCTGCCAGCGGAGAAAGCAGAAAGTGCACAAAATTTATGCCTCATAAATGTCAATACATTTCGATACCGATGCCATATACAGATATCGGCCAATAATCATAATCTAACTACACGCTGTCACAATCCCGTGCGATGTCTATCTCCATCTCTGGAAAAGGATTAGTGAGATTTGATGAGACATTTGACACTGCGGGAAATTGATAGAGATCTCATCTACATTGATTTGTCATAGTATTCTGTGCTATTGACAGGTTAATGGCAAAAGAAAGCGTCCCTTATAACGTAGATATATACTTGATCCGAATCAACAGTCGTGTCGACTTAGCCATATCTATCGGTCTCTCTGTCGAGAAGAGAACTGGAGACTTTAATGCAGATCAAATATATTTTTATATCGATAACCTCCAAAGTATAAGTAAAGCTATGAATCGTTTGCGGATCCAAAATTGGCCATATATAATTTGCTTATAAGGGTATATAAGTTTCTCAAATGGAATTTACCTGGACGATTGCAAATAGATTTGAACACTTGTGAAAATTGCTGATTACCGATTAACTATTTGATGGGATAACGTAACCAAGTCAAACTGTGATCAACCATATCTTACCATACCTTCTTAGCCATATTCATATTCATTTTGTACACGTAGCTTGCAGCTGAAGATTGGTCGCTGTTCGCTGTTCGCGTGTCAGTTGGTGTCCGATCGCGATCTTTATCTCAAGTGTTGGCCTGAGGCAAGGGTTCCGTGTGCACCGACAGCGGGAGCATGAGTCTGACGGTGGTAGGTGGTAGGTGGTAGGGGGTAGGAGGAAAGGGGGCGCCTTACAGTTGAACTTGGGTGCTGACAATTGTCGATGCTTGAAATTTATGTGGCCTGTAAGTCATGCACAATTGTCGGCAGCTCGATAATGGTCCTGGTGTTGGCCCTAAGAGTGTTGGTGGTAGCCAGAGATAGCCAGGCCATATGGAACTGGTTCCGCTTGTTGAAGTTTTAATTTAATTTACATAAATTTCATTGCTGGCTGCTCGGGGCAATAATATGTAGGAAAATTACAACTGCAACTGAAACTGAAACTGAAGAAACATTCAAGTTTCCTAGCCACTTTCCACGGAATGCACAATTGTCGCAATGGACGCAATATTGCAGCTCAACTGTTATGCTAATGTTCTGTTTCTCGTGGCATATGCGGCTACGAGCTGCTGCCTTGTGGCATGCGGCATGCGCCTGCGTCAAGACGCCCGCGCCCTCATATCAGACCCAATGCGAATGTAAATGCAAATGAGTCGCGAAGGGTGCGACAATAACAGTAATTAAACGCGACCATTGTTGCGGTCAGTCGACCAGCATGCCACGTGCCACGTGCCACCATTCTGAAAAGTGTAACACAACGTTTTAGATTATACCGATAGAAGTAGCCCAAATAGAATAGTGCATACAAAGATACATACATGCATTGATGTATGTACATGTATGTATGTTTGTGTATATGTCTGTTTGTATATAGTAACAGTAAATACAATCGAGGCAATCTAAAATTCGCGAGAACACTGCAATCGGTCGTCGCCGACAGCGCTTTACTCTGTCACCAATGTAATATTATTGAGAAACTGTTGGAAAAACGATTTCCTGATCATAAAATCCATTTAAGTCTGTAGACATTTTTTTAGGTCTTTCAAAAAGCTGCTTAATATATGTATATTCAGTAGCACATTTGATGATCTTGGCTAATCGAAAAAAAATGCGAAGTGTTTAAAAATAATGGATATTTTAATTTATGGGTCAATAATTCAATTCTTTGGTGCTTACAGAAATAATTTTTGTTTTTTTCTCCTAAAATAATTGGCAAATGTATTTAAAAAAAAGAACGAAATAATAAACAAATACATTTAACTATATATATGTATTATATTTGTATATACTTCAGAGAAACCAAATATAGCAGCACTAGCAGTCAGTGAAACTAACTTACACTTGGGCAACAGAGTATTCGAAAGGAAAAGGTATTTACAATATTCATACGAATGCTGGGTAGAGACCAATAGGCGTTGCCTGACCACTCACTGCAATTAGCTGTGGGCTGGCCACTGCAAGCCACAGCTACAACAATGGAATCAACAACAAACACAGCTGCCTTTGCAAATAATGGTCCTTGGGTGCAATGAGTGCAATCAACGATCTATTCAGATCGACACACATATATGTATATTTAGTTAGTTAATACGTTAACATCCCACTGTTACAACAACAGCATGTGCACTTGATTTTTAGACAAGAAAGAAACACGACACAATTTGTTAAATGCGTGAAGAACAAACTGAGTCAGTGAAAAATATGCGATAAATATTGAGACCTTGATTGGTATCGATGGTATACAAAAGTGTGACAAAAAACAGTCTCAGTCGGGCATGCTTGACTGCGGAATACTAAGAGAAAAGATCAACATTATATTGAGGACAGATATCTGCAGTCGTTTGACAAAATAGCCGTTCATTAAATTTAGACTGACATATCAAGATGATCGACAGTCGAGTCGTAGAAAAGCATAATAATATAATATATTATTTGGATGGAGAATCGAAAAGTTCTGAGATAATCATCTATCAAAGATAGATTGAAGCGTTCACAGTTGTTGTTCTATGACTGAGTGATGTCAAATCTGAATGTATTTGAAATATGTTCGATCCTCTCGCAAATCTTTGGGCACGTCTTTGGGCCGCTATTCGAAACGCTTCATTTGGCATCATTTTCATTGTGGAGTTTGAAAAACTGCCGAAAACGCTTTGTTTGTCTTACAAAGAATGGCAAAAACAAACCCTCGACCAACAAAAAAAAAACATATATAAAACAACAAAGAAAATACAGATTTTTGCAAGGGTTTTTCCCGCTGCGGTTGCTAAACATCAAATTTCCCTTTCTTTTTTTTCTGTTTTTTTTTTTTTTTTAAATTTTTCGACACTTTTTGCGATTGCAAGAAAAATGGTTTTTGGTTGCGCTCTTTGTGTGTATTTTTCCTGTTTGCTATTCTTTTATCATCTTTTTGTTGGTTTTTTGTGCGGCTTTTTAACAGTTTTGCAGCAATTTTGGAAGGCTGAGTTTTTCATTTGAGCTCATTAGGCGAGCTCCGTTTAATTTGTCACAGTGGCAAAATCAATCGCCGAACTCTCTCAGAAATTGGGCCCATTAGCGGCAACCAGTTGACAGCTTGGCCAATCAACGATAAATGAATGAGCGACTGGAAAAGCGCTACAAAAAAAAAAAAAAAAACAAAAAATGATATTAATAAACAGCAACAAAAACTCGCTCAACATGTCCAGATCCTTTACGATCCTTAACAGCGGCCACGAATCACGTGCAGGCAATTACGAGAAGCAAAAAAAAAAGTGTAACTGAAGCCGCCGGCAGAAATTAGCCCAAAGCATTCGCATACACACCAAAAATAGAAAGCAAATAAAAAAAATAAAAAAAAAACAAGTATGTTGAATGCAACGAGGAGTTAAGTGCCCCGCGCCGCTTTTAATAGCGCATAAATTAACATAAACGACGGCGCGTTTCATTGTCGCATTGTTTTGGCAATGACGTTGCACGAGTCATGCACGCATGTAAATACCGAGTGCTAAGTGCCCCGCCACAAACAGAATCCCATTCCCAAAATCTAAATCCCTGTCAATAGGGTGGCTCTTATTCTTACCCCTCTCACTCTCGCCCTCTCTCTCACTCTCTCGCTCGCTTTGCACCCACTGCGGTTTTTGTTTGCCCATCAGATAGAAAATTCGATGCATACCATGCGCCGCAGGCCGTGCTTCAGCTTAGCGCCTGACTTAAATTTGCCTCGAACTTACCCCATATGATGTGCTGTGCTGTGCTGTGCTGTGCATCCTGCACCCCGTACCTCGTTCGTTGTTTGTGCAGCAGACACAGCCACAGGCGCTGGCGCAGGCGCGTCCGAGTAGTGGGCCTGGCGTTGTTGCACAGTGGTAGGGTAACATTTAGTCAACAATTTACAGTGGCGTCACATTTACAACGAGTAAGTAAAAAAATAAATACAAAAAAATCATTGAATTGCCAGCGATTAAAAGTTTAATATAAATGAACCATTATATTTATCATATCGGTTGTTATTGATATGTATATATATTTATTACATCTTATAGCAGACACCTAAATACTTATACGCCATTTATGTATTTAACGATAAATAATGGTGTGAATCATCAAGTCATGAGAGCAATATATTTCAAATTTATATTTTGATTTTAATTTCCAATATTTTTTATTTAATTAAAATCTTTAATATTTCTTAAATTGTATACATAAATAAATATAGTAGTAATATAGCAGATAAATAAGTATAGTATTCTGAAATCTTTTTGAAAATGTGTCTCCTATTTTTTTTTATTTTTATTTTTTTAATGTAATTTATCATCTTTTTTCACTTTTCAAAAATATGTGTGTACTTTTATTTTATTTAATTTGAAAGTTTTTTGGAAAATCTCTGTAAAAGTGTGATTAGTGTTTACTTTATTGTTGTTTATTAATTTTACTTCGCTTATGTTTGTTTTGTACATCTCTTCGAAAATGTGTGGACTCTTTAAAGTCAATAAGATAAGAGCAGCTATATATATATATATAATTGGCACTGTACGCAGACAGACATTGTGCATTGTGCGTCGACGCAACTGCAAAACGCATTGGCTTCATTAGGCGATTAGCGCTGACGCCTGCGCTTGCTCTTGCGCAGAGGCGATCCGCAAACCGTCAGCTATTCCGCTCGGGACGCGACGGCTGCTCACTTAATACGCAGCGCAGCAAGTCAAGTGCGAATTCTATGTCAATCAGAGCTAGAGCGTGTCCGTTAAAAGACACAGACAGACAGAGAGAGAGAGAGAGAGAGAGAGAGAGAACACACACACACACACCTCCCCCCGTCCTGTGTCGCACTGACTGTCGTCTGTCAGTTGACAAAGTGACAGGCAAATGTCAGCAATTTACAGAACCGTTTAAGCTCCGCTCCGCTCTGTTCCGTTCCGCTTGTCCACTTCACTGCGCAGCAATAACAAACGCAACCAAAACCAAATGAAGTGCCTTGAATGCTGTACAAGGCTTTTCCCCCTTTGCCGGTTTTCCATTTCCATTTTCATTTCCCTTTCTGTTTTATTTTTTCACATTTCATATTTGTTTTTCATTCGACGCAAAAAAATGTAAATTTTCACCCAATTCTTGAACCTGGCACGCGTGTAATCGCCTGGAAGCGTTCCTGTCACTCTCTCTCTCGCTCTCTCTCTCTCTCTCTCTCTCTTGCTCTGTCCCTTTCCCTATCTCATTTTTTTGTTGATCAGCGCATGCGTCGCGTTCGCAGAAATGTGAATGGTATGTAAATGTTGAATGTGAAATATGAATATGATGATGATGATGAGGATGATGATGATGATGATGATGAGGATGATGATGATGAGGAGTAGCCCTGTTTCCACCCCATGCTGTAATATTTTTACAGCAACAGCAACACAAAAGCGTGCAACTGTATAATGTGTTACGCCTAACGGGGCTGCAAGTTGCAACAACTGATAGAGAAGCTTTCAACTTGGCTGCTGGCAATAATTGTGTCCTGTTATCACCAGCACCAGTCAGCTCTTCTATTGCACAAATTTGCATTGACTTTTGCAACACACACACACACACACACACACACACATACAGAGAGGCATGTTCACACTTATGCATACGTAATGACCGGCGGCGCTGTGTGGCAACACTGGCAGCTGCTGGCCACGCGTCCTTTTTGGCCAACTGTTATTTGATTGTTCGCTTCACAAACACAAAAACACCAAACATGCAGCGTCATTGTTGCAGTTACAGTGATACCTCGCCACTGAAACTGATTCGCATTTACAATGAACTGTAATTTGTGATCCCTCGGAACAGAAACTGTTTCAATTTTGACAGACATATTTTTTTTTTATACACTACCAATCATATTTGACTTACATATTATTAATAGTTTGAATTAATTAATTAGTATTCATTTGTGGCCTTTGAGCTTTATTCTTCTTTCGCAAATATGTCGAATTTGGTGTTTAATTTCATATTTTCAAATATATTTAAAGCTGCGAATGTTTATAATAAGGAAATATACAAATTGTTGTCATTAGCGAAGGATCACTGTGGCACTGTATGTATAAGGATGACTGTTCGTATGCCAACAAACTGCCCACTCATCAACAGTGGCAACAACGCCAGAAGCATGCATCTCATTCTCATTCTCAACCTCATCCTCATCACACCGATCCCGATCCCGATCCCGATCCCAATCCCAATCCCATTCCCAACACTCTGTCTGCACTTTGACTTTCAGCACTTCGGCCTTTGGCAGCTGACGTTGCAACACTGCCATCCCAAGTGGGCAACACTTCACCAACATCGACATCAAATTTGACATCGGGCATTGGGAATCGGGCGGGCGCTAAGCTAATTAGCTGAATGCGCTGCAAATTTGCAAAACGCCGCCGGCAGCGCAGCAGTTGGCAAAATTGCAGCAACCGAGGCAGCAACTGTCGCAACTGCATCAGTCAAGCAAGACGAGTTGCAACCCTTTTCACTTTCAAAATTTGTTTATCATTAACAGATTTCTGTCGTTGCGCAGGCAAATGAAAATGAAAATGAATTTTAATTACGCTGATGCTGAGCTACCCTTGCTCTGATTTTCTTATTCAAATACCCTCACCGAAGGGTATTACAATTCAATAGCAAAGTGTGCAACGCAACGATAGCGAGTGGAGCACACATAGTGTATGGAAATGAACAGCAGGACGAGCGGAGTCCATTTACGCATGTCCTACTGTACTTGGCTGTCTGCGCTTTCCGTAACTAGCCAATATATATATATATATATATATATATAAATCTATATCTCAATGAAATTCAACAATTACAATTACAATTTAATTCAGAATCCTATTATATATTTCGGATCTCGAGAAGTGATTTGACGAGATCTAATCATATATGTAACAGATATATATGTATGCAGAATTAATTTACAGTATAATAAATCAGGAAAGGGTATTTATTATTTGCTACCCCATTTTGTGGCCGGTTTGTGTTTTATTTTTCGGGTGCTATGTTGGCGGGGAGATTTGAATATTAATGGTTATTTTTTGTTATTTTTTTTGTTGTTGCCACATTTTCACACTGCCACATGATGCCACACGCGGTGACTGAGCCTGTGGATTTGGAAATCTTAGGCATTGTTTGCATAACATTTGGCAATTATTGCTACATCCTCGCTGACAGTCACTGGCTTGAATGGCAGGATGCTCTCTAAGCCGGCTTAGGCCAAACAGGATGCGGAGCAGTCAGCACCAAAATGTCACCTTTTTCGTGAGTCTGTGTGCGTGTATGCGTGTGTGTGTGTGTGTGTGTGTGCTTGTGGGGAGAAGAGCTGTGTCTCAGCTGCCAATCGCAGCTAGCAGCTTCTGCGAGCGAAAGTTCATCGCCTGCGGCCAAAATTAGCGCAAATTGAGAAGAGCAAATGGACTCCAGGCGAAATGCAAAGATCAAAAGGTTGAGGTAGAGGTAAAGGTAAAGGTAAAGGTAAAGGCATCAAGCATCAGGCATGAGGCAAAAAAACAAAGCAGCAGCAGCATCAGCAGTGGCAGTGGCAGTGGCAGTGGCAAGCAATTCCATTTGCCAGCGGCTTGTTTGTCAATCAAAAGGTGTGCGCGAAGATCGCGAGTTGGCATCTGGCAATCTGGCAAACAGTTGTTCAATCTGGCAGTACGGGTTCTTTTCCATTTAGCGTCGCCTCGAGCTGTGGCAGCCACTTCCTTTCTGCGGCCAGCTGTTGCTAAAGTGCATAATACATGCACACAATTAAAAGTCCTTTGAGTTCGTTTCCTTTTTTCTTGAAATCATTTGCATATTCTGCACTGCAATCAAACAACAATTGATTGATTCACAAAACGATTCAAAATGTCCTTCAAATAAGGTACAAGGACACGCTTCTCCAGCCAATTCCAATGCTCATCACGTTTTCAAAGTCAAAACAAATTTATTCACATTCATCAATGGTATGTATTACATAAGTCTTACATACTTTCATACATACTACATTAAAGCTCTCTCCCATTTGATTTGACATCGATATCAACCAAGTTATCGACTATTCTTTCTGTGTCCTTGTGTCCGTGAACGTTCTATTCGCAACATTGCGTTGTTATCAAATCAGAGAAAACTAAAATTCGAAATTAGTCTTCAGGTTTAGTTAAGTTAAGTGTCCAACTTCCTGCGAAGTTTAATTGATATTTTGTACATGTTCACAATGTATGCATGTTTTTGTGATCTGTTTTATTGGACTTGTGTAGCTAACATGAATTGCGGAATAGCTTTTACGCTCCGTCAGCTGTGACCAGTTGAAACAAACGACCCCTCCCCGATCTCTCTGTCTATCTCTCCACCCGTTGGCACTCCTCAAATGATATTTATCACATTTACAAGCAATTAATAACAAAATTTTATCGATTAGACAAGTGACACCCGTAAACTAAAGAAGCCAAATGAAGAAGAACGGAAATGCCGGAAATGGCCCGACTGTTCCTACAACCAAGGAAAATGTAAATTTTCCTTAAAGGGTTACCTCTCGATGTATGTGCCTCTCTCTCTCTCTCTCTCTCTCTGTGTATGTGTGTGTGTGTGTGCGTGTTTAGAAAATTAGTTTAGCGATGCGGGTGAGCACAGCTGGCGATGAGTTGAACGAGCTGACAGAGCAAGTGCAAACTGCTCGCAGGCAGGCGGGCGGGGTCAGAAGAGATGAGTGAAGAACAGTGGAACAGTTAGCGGGAAATGTCTGCAGACGAATATAATAAAAATAATTCAATTAACGCTCGTCCGCTCAAAGGCTAAATGGGCAACAAATTAGGGACGAACCCACAAGAATGTGAGACCTGATGACAGGTCAAAAGGCAGAAGCAGAGGCAGAGACAGTGGCAGAGACAGGGGCAGAGACAGGGGCAGGGGCAGGGGCAGGGGCAACCTGCGCACAGGTTGCTGCTGCGGATTAAGCGGGCCGCTGCGGGTTTTCCGCAGAAGCCCAACAACAAGAATAACAGCAATCGTCTCACATTCTCTCCCTCTCTTTCGCTGTCTCTCTCTCTCTCTCTCTCTCTCTCTCTCTCGCTGTCTCTCTCAAAACGTATTAGAGTGCCGAAAAGGACGCACGCTCCGAGCTCCGAGCTCCGAGGGCGTCAAAGTGTTAACAAGTGTCATGTGAAATGCTCTCGACGGCTGTCGCACGAGCTAAGCCAAAACACGAGCTATAACAACAGCAAAAAGAGCAGAACAGGAGAGGAGCAGAGGAGCGGATGCGGATGCGCGTGCGAGGGAGATCGTTGAGATCAGTCGGCTGGCAGATGTTGTTGTCGAGAGCAACGGGGGCGTGCTGAGCGTCCTTTTGATCCGACTGATCGACTACCTGCTGCTGTTTTGAACACAAGCAAAGCAAATCACTTGGTCAAGCAACAGCAACAAAAACAGCAACAAAAACAGCAACAACAACAACAACAACCAACAACATGACAAAAGCCGCAACATAATTTAAACATTTCTTTTTTGTTTGACAGCTGATGCAACTGACGTAACATGCGCCAAAAAACAACAAAGGTTGCACAAATGGAATATAATTTAAGCATCGTAATTTCATGTTCAGATCTGCCAAGAGCCACATAAGTTTTCCTAGCCTTTTTCTAACCTTAAGTTATTGGCGAGTCGCTCAAAGCTCTCCGTTTTGGATAAGCCGACAGTGCATCTTAATGGTAGCCCATAAGGAGTAATTAGGATAAGTACCAATTTGCATAACCTGAACTGATACTTCTAATTGAGAATTTGCTCATGTATTTATTAAATAAATACTTGATTAAATATGCGGAACACATTTAAGTTAATTTATTTAAATGTCTTCCTCATAATCTTATGTAACCTTTGCGACGAACTCTGCACATCGACGGAGCCTTGTCAAGAAAAAATGCAATCATTTGATTTTACTGCAGTGTTTTATTAATATAATGAACGAAAAAAATATAGCTATATGTTGAAAAAAAAAATTGGTTTCTCTTAAGAATAAATAAATAAATATGAAAAAAAGGGGCTTTACAAAAACTACATAACAGCAGCGGCAAAAAAAATTAACTTAAATGCTAATTTCTGTACAGGATACTAAAGTAGGAGTTAAAGTAAAAAAAAAAAGAATATATATATATTTATATATATATAGATATATATATTAAGATTCCACTTAGGAACTAAATAAGCGTCATGGTTAAGCGTTTTCCCCCGTTTGTCAGCGTTGGCTAGCTCGCATTATCTCCCCCTCTCTCTCTCTCTCTCTCTCTCTCTCACTCTAGACATAGATGGAGGAAGGCAGCGCCAGGCCGACCTCAAAGTAATTGCTCGCATCCACTTTGTATCGCTTCAGCGGCGACTCGACAATCTTTGGCTTCACCTCCCGTCCGCGACTCCTTTTGAGCGTACGCACGGGCGTCTCCAGGCAGAAGGTATCCGAGTGCGTGGGCGTCGGCAACTGCACCAGCACACTGTGCGGCAAGTGGCACAGCGGTGATGCCGGCTCCGGTGTCGCAATCGGCAGCAGCGGATGCAACCCAAAGCTCAAATCACTGGCCGGATCATCGCCGGCGGCATACGAGGGCGACAACATGGCCACGCTGCACTCCGTCTCCAGCTGCTGTTTGACCAGTGTGCGACGTCGCAAATTGAATGACTTACGCGGCCTCTTCTTCTTGCCGCCGTTGGTCCCGTTTGCCTTGCACGCCGAATCGAGTATCGCATCGATAAGCTTGTCCAGCGTCTGATCGCCCATCTGTGTGGATGGCTGTGGCGTCACTGGACGCACCAACTGCTGTGCTTTGCTGAGCTGTGCAGATTTGAGTTGCTGCTGCTGCTGTTGCTGTTGCTGCTGTTGCTGTTGCTGTTGCTGTTCCTGTTGCTCCATGGTGGCCAGAAAATCGGCATCCAGTCGACGCTGCTTGAGCTGCTGTGTGGCCGCCATATATCGGGGCTGCTCCAGAAACGGATCCAGTGGCAACAGGCCGCGCAACGCCAAATGCTGCCCGCTGGGCAATGTGGCCGTGGAGGGTGAATATTCGACCTCGTAGCGTGGCAATGTGGTTGCATAGCGCACACTCTGCACCACCCGACGATGGCGATGATGATGACCGGATGATGGTGTGGCAACCGTCTCCGGCGTCACATTGCGTATATCGCTGAGCGGTGCCAATACCAGCGGACTGTTGCGCACCCGCGGCATGGCCATGGGCGTGGAGCTGTAACTGTAACTGTTTATGTAACCGTTACTGCTCTCACCCACATGAGGCACATTCTCCTTGTTGGCAATGGTGGCGCGTCGCTGTCGTCGCTGCCGTCTCGCCGACCTCGCCGGCTCCGCTCCGTTTGTACTTTGTACGGGCATCTCGTGCAATCGCTGTGTAGATGCCGTCCACTTCAGCATGTCGATGGTTCTAGGCGTGTGTGTGTGTTTTTTTTTTGCTGGATGGAATATGTGGGTAAGCAGTGAGTTTGTCGCTCCTGTTCGCTGGATCTCTGCTAGTCTCTCTCTCTCTCTCTCTCTCTCTTTTTCTCCTCACGTCTCGGCGTTCGCTGACAAACTGAATTGGCTCCGAACAGCGGACAGCGTTTTATACTCGTGCCCGTCCAAGATTTAGGGGTTGTTGCGCAAGCGCACCCCGCAACCCCTGTCGCTAGCAGCATACAAGCCCAGTTCTGCACCTCTCTCTCTCTCTCTCTCTCTCTCTCTCTCTCTCTCTCTCTCTATCTCTGCTTTAGTCTGCTCCTTAATAGTTGCATAATGCCGCTTGCTGTCTCACACTGTACCCTAAACCATCATTGATAGCTTTACTTTAAGCCCAACTTAGAGCACAATTCTAAATCGCTGATTCATTGAGAGATGGCATTGATGGCATTGATTCGACCCCAATGCACCATTCATTCCACTGCTATAGAGCTCATTCTACAGAATGTCTCCATTTCTTGAAGCTTCCTTCTGGTGTGATTTAATTTTCTTTCTTTCTTACTCTTAGTCTCCCAGTGTAAGCTACGATCAAAGATCTAGCTAGCAAGAGAACCATTGACTAAGGATGCCTTAAGTCATCGAGTTGTTTTTTTTTTTTGAGTGGTTGGGGGTAGGTGGGTTGTGTATTTATTCCCACAGTCGCTTACCAAATGACTTTCAGATCTCTATCGGCAATTGCCAAGTTATTAAATTTGCTTTTGCCCTCAAGGAAGTGATCGTCATTGCTGTTGTTGTCGGGTTTCCTTTCGCTACCCCCACTGCCCGCTGGTCAATTTGAATGTCGCATTTAGGGGCCGGTGGTATTTTTTTTTTTGCTTGGCCTGCCTGTAGCAACAGGCTTTGACACTTGACACTGGATAGAGGGGCAGAGGCAAGCACGTTAATTAGCCAGGCTAACAACTTGCACAACTTCCTGCCTAATGTCTGATATGAGTATTAATTGCGGCTATTTAGCGACCACAGAAATGCAACACGCGAAGAAGAAGAGGAGAAAAAGTTAATTGAAAATGTTGCAACTTCCGCAGGAAGCATTTGAAAAACATTACAAATGTTGAGTAGGTGCTGATCCTGTACATTAGCAGTCGTCCTGTGGCATATGGCCAAATGTCAAGCCAAAACCATTTATCATTTATCATGAAATCAAGCCTAGTCGATCACCTTTGACCGGCCTGTCAACGATGGTCAGCTGACCAGATAACGCCACAGGTAACGCCACCAACGAAGATCGCCATGACCAATCAGTTGATCATCATAAGTAAGTGGTTCTTAACCCCATTGCTTAGTTGTGCATCAATCTTGAGAAGTGCCCACATACCAAATTCTGTCGTGGAGATCGCATAATTCCATCTGCCAGCTGTTCAAATGATAGATGCCCGATCCTTATTTGCAATTCCACAGATTTTAATCATATATCCTCAATGAAACCCTTTAGTAATATTTTCAATCGATTAATTTACGTATGTATATCATTCATTACTATTGGTTTTCTTAAAACTTTAGTATTTATTGGTTCTTCATTTCTGAATGCAATTGTGATTAGTTAGTTCCTGCTTCTACCTATAATGAATAGGTTATACGTGTATCATCGCAACAAATATCAAGACACCCAAATTACCCAACCCTGTCGGATTAATATTTTTTCCCTAATTACTCCAGATATATTTTAGCGTGTTGAAAGATTGCTTTTACCCATTTCATGATTACATTGATATATTTCACACGTCTTGTTCGGTTTTTTCTCTTTCTTTTGCATTTGCGGTGAAAGTTGCTTTTTTTGTTTGCTTTTACTGCCATTCTTCATGATTGGTCTCGACTGCATCCTTTGCGAAACCAAAGAACAAAGGGGTAAAGGTTTATTAATTGAATGCTTTGCCTCGCAAGAATACAGAAAAAAAAAAAACACACACACACATACGAAAAATTTCTCAACTTTTCAACTCTTTTTGGTTGGTTTTTGCACAAAAAAAAAAACAAAATAAAATAGCAGAAAGGGTTTCGCATATTGGTTTTCTTTTTGCCATATATTTGAGCAGCCCTCCTTTGGATGGCTTTCTTTGCTTTGCGCTCGTCGCGTTCTCTGTTTCGGCGAGATTTATGCTGTTTACATAGCCGCACAAAAGGATTAAATGGGATTTTGAATGCAGACGCCGCATTGCATCAGATGCGCTGCCCCGCAGAAATATATTGTATTGTATATTGGTATATTTTGGGACCGTTATGCCATTAAGGATCTGTTGATTAATATGATTTAACGAGCATCTTGCCGACTGGGCGTCTCCCAGTCTCGTTGACTGTCTCTCCCGATGAGCTCATTGAAAAATTAACATAAGCCGCACATTTTCTGCGGTTTACATGGAAAAACACATAAAAAATCAAAAATAAAGAATACACACACAAAACTACTCAAAATCAATTTACATTATTCGCATGCGACAACTGAGGTTCTTTATTTCTTTTATTTTTATTTTTGTTTTTTATGTGCTCAACGATTTAACGCTTAATTAACGAGGCGATCACACGCTCGGGACACAAAAAAAAAAGAAGAAGAAATCCCGAGAGCAAAAGCATTTCAGCAAGGGCCGCTCGAGTGACGATCGCTATGCAAATTGACTGCAGTTTCTCATTTATATATATGTTTTTTTTTTATGAATTCTCTTTCGCTAAACGTTCTGCGACTGCAAGCAGCTCGCGTGTACGTGTGTGTGTGTGTGTGTGTTTGTGTGTGTGGAGAGCGTCACGAAGAGCCACTTGACTTTCACTCTTTAGATTTGCTCTTTTGCATTTACAACACCAGACAATCCCCCCCCCCCCCACACTCCCTTTTCACACGTAGCCGTTTTGCATATATGTGTACATGTGTGTATGTGTTTATGTATGTGTGTATACCCTTCTCGCAACGGCCCCACGCTCTGTCGATTTGCATGCTCAATGGCCTGTAGCTAATGCTCCGGCGGCACTTTGGCGCATAAACTTTGCGCCTCTTCTTTTGCCTTTCGCACTCTCATTCGCATTTGCATTTGCATTCGGATTTACAATCGCATTTGCCGATTGCCGCCGATTGCCGCCGATTGCTCTGTTTGCACTTCGGCTATTTAAGCCGACCGCTCTTTGCATAGAGAGAATGCAGCCCTTTTTTTTTTTTAAATGTGTTTGCTATGCTTTATTATTATTATTATTGTTGTTGCGCTCCGTTTGATTTTGATTAATGCGTTTTGTTTTGCATTGTATGCGAAATTTATCGATATTTGATTTGCAGTGCCGTCAAAGAGGCAAGCATAAAGAAATACGTATGTACATATGCCAAGCAAGGGAAAAGTGTATCAAATGTTTGTCGCGCGGCTTTGTTTGCCTTATGCATAAGTGCAACTCTAAATCTAAATTCGCATGTGTGTCTGTGTGTGTGTGTGTGTGTGTGTGTACACATGTTAACATGATCGGAACTTCATTAACCCATTAACAATTTAAAGGGCGCAATTCAATTTCCCTCAAATATAAATTGTTATAAAAAAAAACATCCAAATAGTGATCGAATATTTGAGACGTTTGTTATTTCAGCTGGCATGTTCACATATATAAATATGAACGTCTTTAAAATTATAGATAAATATGATACATTATTATACATAAATAAATACTTTATAGGAACAGATATGCCTGCTCGAGAAAGTGTTTGTCATTCGGGATTCATTTGCTGAAGAGCAGATTGTATAAACATATCCAGACATATATCTAACCTAAAGTAACCAAATTTTTAAAAGGCTAAGTCGTGTAATCTACATAAGAAACAAAATGGGAAAAAATACATTTAAAACTAACTAAATTTTACGCTTTATGCTGTAGTTCCCCAAGCTATGAACTACAGCAAACCCACTTAGTAAATGAAGTATAACAACCGCCTACATGGCAGGCCAATTCTCGAGATTGCCAACATACCAATGAGTTGGCAAAAAATATATATAAATTAAGGGGGGGTGGGGGAAGAAGAAAAACGAAAATGGAATAAAAATCAAAATGAATGAGAGTTGCTCTCGAGTCCCGGGGCGCTGAAGAAAATGTCATGTTTATGCTCATAACTTTAATACTCAAAAGTCGACCAACTGTCAACTGTCAAATACGAGACAATCTCAAACAAAACGTAATTCTGAGAGAGAGAGAGAGAGAGAGAGAGAGTGGGATAGAGCAAGAGTGAGAGAGAGCGGAGCAGGAGGCGGGGGGCTGACTACTGACTACTGAGTACTGAGTGTGACCCTGAAAAAGCAAGGCTGCAAACTGGAACACAACATGCCGAAAAAAGAAGCAAAAATAAAACACACGAAATTGCAGTGGGGATGCGAAGGATGCGAAGGATGAGGCAGAAGCAGGCAGACAAGACAAAACAATGAGCAGCGTAATGAAGAGCACTCACACACACACACACACACACACACACACTCAGACACACACTCAGACACAACGGGAGAGCAGCAGACAGCGACAGATGGACAGAGAGAGACTGATACTGTGACTGAAACAGAGACTGAGACTGAGACAGAGTCTGAGTCTGAGTCGGAGACGTACAACAAGAGGAAGTAAATTACAGCAAGCAAGCCGAAGGAAGCAAAGGATGCGGCGCTGCGGCTGACTGACTGACGTGCCGCATTGGCAGAGGGTGAACGCCAGAGGGTATTGTGGGGTGCAAGGCAAGACAAGAAAATTGCACAAGACTAGCCAGAAATTATGGCAAATAATTTAGAGCAGAAATTGTCGGCCTGCCAAACAATTGAAAGGGATCCTTGATGATCCTGCTGCTGCTGCTGCTTCTACTGCTTCTGCTGCTGCTGCATCGATTGCTCGAGCATTTACCGTTTGCAATGCCCATTCTTTATCTGTCTGTTATTGCTTGCTTGTTGTTCGTTTGTCATTCTGTTCTGCCCACAAAGCGCAAGCATTTTGCTCCTTTCCATTTCCATTTCCATTTCCATTTCAATATCCTTTCCACAATTTCGGTCCATTTTGCCATTGGCTCGGGCGTTGTTTGCGCTGCCTGCCTTTGCCATAAATTTGCAACAATTAAAAATAAAGTTAATTAAAATTTATGTGCGACAGTTTTTGCACTTGGATTGCGACCAGCCCATCGAACATGTGTAAAAAACGACAACGGGCTATCTATCTATATATATATATAAATATATACATCTGTGTGTGTGTGTGCAGAGAAGCAGGCCCCGTCTAATTGCTGGGAGTGGCCGACTGCCATTGAATGCCCAGCCACTTGAAGCGTTAAGATCTTTGATCTCTTCATTACACTAACCCCAACCAAACCCAAAAAGGTCCTGTTTAAATTTAAAATCGAAAGGTCTTATTAGATTAGTTAATACCTGCTTTAACATGTATATTGTTTATATATATATATCAGACTACTAAATACAAATATAGATACCCGAAAGTGCTATCTCATTCATAACATATCACAGATCTAGATTTCACAGTTGAGAAATCGAAATATTTATTTCTTAAGTTCTACTTGCTGCGTTATCAACCTGATAGATCTTTGCCACCCAAACTTTATAGACCCGCTGGGCTCACTTGGCTCTCGCTCCGCAGGTGCCTTTGGTTATTTAGCGCGACTTTCATAACATGCCACAAAATTTGCATAGTGACACATAAATTGGCGCCTCTGGTTTTATGGCCCCGCTGTGCTTCGAGTCCTTTCGATGCCGAACTAGAAGCCGAAGCAGCGCAGCTCACGAGCTCTTGAGCCGAACAATGGCGCTGTCATTGTTGCTGATGCGTAGCTGATGCTCGACCAGATTTATTGGCCTGCTCTCAATTTTGCTCACGTTCCACGCTGTGTGTCCTGCGTGTCCTGCGTGTCCCGTGTGTCCCGTTTATCCTGTGCGTCTCGCTTAGGAAGCGTGAAAGTGCTCGGACCGAACATTCGGTCTACAACAAAAGATCCATCGGAGCGGCCACTCCTGACCCAAGATGAGCCAATTTCCTTGCAAAATTGTGCCAAATCTGCGCTCTCTGGACCGTGTCCTTTCGTGTCACTAAATTAGAGCAAAATCCTTGTTGTTGGTGGTGGCGTTGGCAGCTGCGCCAAAACTGACCGACGACCCAAGATTAAATGCCAAGCCGGACGACAGACAGAAGAAGCACAAGCGTTGCGGCTATTATCCTTTTACCTAAAATCAAAACCCAACTAGGGGGAAGCGTGGTGCAAGGGGAGTGGAGGGTTGAGTACTGATGTTGTTGCTACTGATCTTGGACAGTTGCTTAATCTTTTACTGGCTCAGCACAGAAAACACACAAAACGCAAATCGGACCAAAAACCAATTACAGCCCAAAGGGAGACCAAGTCAAGTAAAGAGCGCTCGAGTCGAGACTGCCCGACTAGGCAATACTCTGCAGTCAGCTTTCACAGGCTATCAACTAAAGTTGCACTTGTCTACTCTGCATTCTGTGCACTTTTTTTTTGTTTTTGTGTTTCTTAATGTTGACCAGATTGAATTTATTTGATTTAAATATTTAAAAGTAAACTACATATTTGTCTGCATTTGCTGATTTTCTTGAGAACTTGAGAACGGCGTAGAAAGAGACATAGAAAGAGAGAGAGAGACAGAGAGAGAGAGGGAGAGGGAGAGGGAGACAAAGTGAAGACGGCGAGTGAGCGGATGAGCGGATGATCAGCCAGCTGTGACCCTGAGAAAGTTGAGCGAAGTTAAAGGAAGGCAAAACTTAACCGCAATCATTACACACGCAACTCCCACAAGTGGCAAGTGGCAAGGATGTGCAGTGTCCTGTGCCGTGGCTAATTGTCGGAAGTGCAACTACTTAAAGGCTGGCGCTGACTACGCGCATCGCTGCCTCGAGCATGCTTCTTCAATAGGTTCTTGCGGGAGCAGGGTCAGTGGCAGTGGCAGTGGCAGGGGCAGGGGCAGAAGCAGGGTGTCCACTCGTCTTTTAAGTTAATTGCCACATTTAGAGTTGTGTTGCTTTGTGTTGTGTGTCGTGAGCACAGATAAGGTACTGGCGATAAGGTCGCACCAGCAGCTGTGTCCTTAATTATCCTGCAGAGGTTACTGCTGTTGCTGTTTCTGTTGCTGTTGCTGTTGCGACTTAAGCGACTTACAATTGAGTTGAGATTTGTATTGTCTGCGTTTGCTTGTAAACCCCTTTTTATTTTGTACTTTCGCCAGCACATTGTCGACGGCTTTTGGTCAACCCTAAGTGCTACAAATCTTTGCGCCTTACCTAAACTATAATTGAGATGTCGTCAAAATATTTGGCCAGCCCCTTTAACGAAAATCTCCCCAATTCTCTCGCTCTCTCTTTCTCTCTCTCTCTCTATCTCTCTCTCTCTGTCTCGCTGTCTGTGTCTGTGTCTGTCCTTAAGCTATGCTAATTTTCAAAGACATTGAAAATAGAATACACATATATGATTAGGCGCATAACGCTTAATCCTTTTTAGTTGCGCTCACAAATATTTTCATGTGCGATGTCACAACAGGAATATGTGTAACCCCCTGGATCTATAATTCTTGCGTGTTATATTTATGTTTTCTTTTCGATTTTCCATTTTTTATGCAAATTTTTGACAGACGTTAGGGGTAACAGTGTGAGTGACAGTCACAGTCACAGTCACAGTCACAGTCAGATTGACTGAGGCTGGGTAGGAGCTGTTACCCGTCCGGGCTTGTAAGTCCATTAAGGTGTTACATGGCAACAATCTTTGACGAGTAATTACAGGCTTGTTAGCTATGGTTGCAACAAACATTTCGCTTTCTTCTCCTCTGCTGAGGGTGCACAACAACGTTTTTTTTTCTACGTGGGAAACGTTTTTCTTTTTTCATTCATTCGTTTTTTTAAGCCTTGTCCCTACGCATGAATATCATTTATGAGTGTTTGCGCGAAAACAAAAGGATCATAGGATCATCATCATCAGGCAGAGGAATCGAAACAGAAAAAAAAGCAAAAGACCAGTTGTCAATCAAGGCAAATGTAAATTTCCATATCGACCCCACAGAGGGTGCAGCCCAACATATTGCATGGCTAATTACTTTATTCGCTGCATCCGAACTCATGTAAATGTCACGGCTGACATCATATCGACATCGTGTGCAACATATATATCTCTACATATATTATCTAGTGTACCATCCCAACATACATATTGTATAATTTTAATTTAATATACTTTTAATGACCAATTGGAAGCACAGAGGAACTGTGTGTGGATTGAAGACAATTCAAACGTTGATAAATAAATTCGGTAAAGAGCTAGAAACTTTATAAAGAGATTTCTTCTTTTTTTTTTAATATAAAAAATAAAATTGATATCTAGCCAATGTTCTTGTATTAAATATCTTTTCGCTTGCATAAAATATAGGCTAAACATATTTTATTTGCCAAAACTAATCCTAAATTCCAATAATATAAAAAAGGTGAAAAACAAAAAAATGAGAGAAACATGTTATAAATCATATACAAAAATATGCCATATAATGGAAAAATGTATATTTGTACTTTTTAGGTATTTCGATTATTTAAGTTGAAAACAAATAGGGGATATTGATGATCAATAAAGTGGCCAATGCAACAGCAGAACACAACATAATTCACTTAATTAGGCGATACCATTTAAAAAACAATTGAACGAGTCCTCGCGAGAGGGGGAGACGTGTATGATTACACCTACAACAACAACAACAACAGCAACCAGTTCGATACGTGCACCAAATGTGAAATTAAGAAATTACAACAATGTCAGGGTAAGCGTAGGCAGGGGTAGGGGGTAGGTAGGCAGTAATCGTGGCTAGGGGACACAATTAGAATGTTTACCAATAGTCGAAATAGTTGAAACAGCCGAGAAACGCAACTTATCGTAAACTGTCGCACTCCATACATAAGCAGCATTATCAATAACACAAGCACCAACAGCTAGGGGGTGGAATAAATAAATAAAAATAAAAATATAAAAAAAAAGAACGAAAGAAGAGCTGCATTAAGCGACAAGCAGCGTCAGCTGGACACAGCTCTCTATCCGTGTAGAGCAATTTAATGCAATTAGTGCGATATGTGACGATGCGACCAACAGCCGGACGATACATCAGCTTTATATATACATATATATATATATATATATATATACATATATATATACATATATACTGTACACAGATGCAGATAGTACACAGATAGAGACGAGTGCACAGGTCTGGCTGTAATTACATAATTACATGACGATCGCGGCCATGCAACGCGTGTCGAAGGGATCTATCGTTGTGGGTGCAACATCAACATGCCACATGCCTGTCAAGCATTTGCAATACACAACACAGTGATGCATGTCAATCTATTCACTGTCCACATACATATATAATACACAAATATATATATGTATGTATATAGATACATTCACTTGACTGATTAATGATATTTTACTTAATCCCATTTGGCGGACTTTGGCTCCATGCAAAAATCAACTCTGTAAAATGCAATCAACCGCAATAATCGCCAAACTGAAAATCGTAAATTGAAAAAAACAAAAATCCACAAAAAAAAAATGGGAAAAAAATGCATTAGCTGCTAATGCGTTTGAGCGTTTGAGCCTCAACCACCACCAAATATATATACGCCCCAAGCTAATCCCAGTTTTTCCCATAGTTAGACCCTACATATAGGATGATCATAACGATGACGACGTGTTAATTTCATTTGATTGACATGTGTCCATGCGGCTGCTCGTATACATACATATATATATATATATATATATCTGTATATATTTTTTGTTTAAGTTTGAAAACTCACCAAAAACTAAAAGAATCCAAATCAAAATAATACAAAATACATATCGAAATCTCAATTTTGTTGGCACGGGTCCCATGTGACAATTCTGTCATGTACAAATCTTAACTCATCAACATGTTGTCCGCTGTCTCCTGTCCGCTGTCTGTTGTGCCAGTCCCAGTCTCAGTATCAGTCCCGGTCCCAAACGATCTGTTTGGTTTTCATCTGTTCTGATCTAGTTGTGTCCCATAATGCTTGTTATTGCGACATTTTCCTCACAGTCAAATTGTGTTTTGTGTTTTGTATGTTTTCCGCTCGGCTTTGGCATGTCACAAGTTGGGATGACACCAAACGGGATGTAACTGTCATAAAACATTGGCCCGACTGTCTGGGATTGTCTAGATCAATGCTTAAATGAACAAATTTCTCGCGCACACTTCAAACCGAGCAGGATGACTCGGTGTTGCCCAGAAAAAGAACCGGTTAGTATTAATCGTTTACGAATCTTAAGACAGCAATTCAACACAAACTAAAACTAATCAAAAGAATGGTCTTAAGTAATGTTAAGTCTAGCATGCTAATTGCTTGATTTAATGCCAAATTATATGTACATTTTTCAACTGATCTGAAGTACATAAAGTTTGAATAATATTTGATTCTGTCCAGTACGAACTCAAAATCCTTATGTTGCTATTAGCCCGAAACTTCACCTATCAATCTGTGGATTATTATTAATCATAAGTTTCAAATTTGTTATTAGTTCAACTTAAAACTGATTACATGTCTTAGTTTTTGCAGATAACTGTTGCGATCTTAAGTATTAAAATCTTTTGTAGAATAACAACAACAACAGCAGCAGGAACATACCCAACACAACAAAAGAAGGTATATACGCATATAGCTCGATGATATGCACACCATCAAGGGTTAAACCCAACCTATACTCAATCCATCGATATTTGTAATTTAAGATGTTACAATTCATGAGGACGTTTAAGATTCGTAAATTACTCGACTCGATATGCGCGAAAATTGTGCAATGAAGCCAAAAACAAAATATAAAAAAAAGTTACATTTTGCATGGCTCAATCTTTGATATCGTTTTGGGCAATTCGGGCCCTTTCTTCCCCCCCGGCCCCTCTCGAGCAGGCTGTGACAGGGCGAAAGGTAGCGAAATGCGCTGCATTTTAATCGCTCGCCCTTGCAGCAGGCTGCTCCTTTTGCAGCCTTTCGCTGTCGTGTCATAAGTGTGTGAAAAATTGATAGACTTGTCATTGCCCAGCCCAGTGGGGTGGATTAGACGACAGTCCCATCGTCTCGTCTCGTCTCGTCTCGTCTCGTTCTTGTCCTCGCCCTCGTCTCGTCCTCATCTCCTGTCCTGTCCGCCTCTTTGTATGCAGTCGCACATAAAATTGCATAAATGTCAGGCGACTGTCATGACAACCTCTTGTAAACGCCCCATAATTTTTATTATTAATGGCATCAGCGCATTATTATCGAACACCCCAAATGGCCCATCAATATTTTCAAGTTTTTATTGGAAAGAGTTGCCATCAGCGGGTTAACTGCTCTGCTCTTGCATTTTTACAACTCTCCATTTGTGTTCCTTCTGTCTCATATAGTAAATTTTTATGTGCAACTTTCTTCTGTTCATCAAGCAGATATTATATGTTTATCTGTTTTAGCACGTTTAGAATGAGTATCTTTACTTATTTTTAGAGCTGCATCTTGCACAAATCTGATCTTTGCTTATTTTCTATCATTAAAAATAGTTTCTTTTAAATAAGAAGGCTTTAATAGAAATTTATTGTATAAATCGGTCCTTAATCCGGACAACGGGAGATGTCTTTTATAAGTTTGTAAGTTATTATTTAACAGAAATTTAGAAATTTAACAACAAGTAGAAAATAAACAGAAAAAAAAAATAACATTCATATTGCTTTTGCCGAAAAATCTTTTGGAATTTTCTTTCTGTTAACTTTTTCAACTTTTCTTTAAAACTTATGGCGTTTCGTATTATTCTATTCGAGCACCCATTTAATCGACCAAGTTCCCTGAGGAAATTTCCATCATTTTTATGATATTGCGATTTTAGCCACTTCACTAGTTTCTACGATCCATTGTAGTGATTTAGTTTAGAAACAATAAATAATATCAATGCGTAAGTGGTGCTGTTATTGTCTTTATTTGCTCATTCTTCCCACTATTTTCTTCAAATGAAAATATATATTTTCAAAAGAATTAAATTGAATTCAAAACAATATATTGAAAGCCAACATTTAAAAAAATTGAAAAAAAAATGATTTGTTTTCGTTAGAAAAAATTTACGTAATTTTTGATATAAATACATATATAAACTTTGAAACTGTACGTTCATGCATACATACAAAAATGCACACACGCAAACATGCATACACACATACAAGCGCATATCACCAATGACACAAATTTGGTTGCTGCATTGGCTAAGTTGTTTCATGATAAAATTACGTGGCATACTTTTAGGGGTGGATTTGGGTAATTGGAGACCCTGCTGCCTGATGTGATTGATCAAGAGCATGGCTGAGAAAAATAGCGCATAGACTGCCCATATCAAGGACTATATGGACATCCTTTGGACCGCATGTTGTCCTCAGCCAGCAAATAGGTGTACGATAAAGGATGATTGTTCTTCAAACCAGAGATACAAAATAAGTTGCTCTGCCATCCGTTCAGATCCTGGTGTCAAGACGCAGAAGAATTCACGACTATGTGTTCAAATCGAAACCTTCAGAAGTATTGTATTCTTTTGGGGGTCATAGATGAAAGCAGTCCTGGTAGGCAGCATGCACCGCTTGCAATGTTTGAGCCGCATACATTTAAGCATAATAATTTATTGTAAATAAAAGTCGAAAGGTTAATATCAATATTAAGTGTTTTTATTTGTTGTTTAATAAGTAAAATCATTTATCATTTTTAAATTGTATGTAGTTCTCTCCTCGCTTATTGCTCATTTTCCACTTAACATCTAGTACATAAATAATTTAGGACTTACTTAACTATAAATTGTTTCAATCGTAGCCGGTTTGCGAGACTCTTCACAAAAAACGGGACACATTTTGAAATGCAAATAAAAAATACTTTTAGATAATTTCAATTGATTAGTTGAATCGAAACAAAGCTTTACAATTGCCTAGCAAATTGTTTACAATCATTTTATATGTTACAAATAATTTAATTTAATTTTACACTGCTCTTCCTTCAAATACAAAAAAAAAAGAAAAACAAAACAAAACAAAAAAATAAAGGGAAAACGAAAGACTGAGTATAATTTTACGAAAATACAATACACACCGAATAAGTTCTCGCTACACATATTTGCTTTGGGCCATCCAGTTGTTGGGAGTTATGTTGTGAAAAAAAAAACACTGCTTAAATTGTAAAAGTTGTAATAGTAGTACGTGTAAAAGTAATGCTAAACAAGTATAATAAGAAAGCACTTGAATTTCTCTAATGACAAAAGGCAACTTGGTGTTCATTTGATTTCTATGTCACATATAAAAGCGGCGCATCAGCTTCTTAATATTCATTCATTCATCTATGCTCCTCCTTCCTCCTCATCCAACAATGTTTGGATGTCATCCAGACTTAACCGCTGCAAAAATACAAAATTGGATAAGTAAACATTAAGCTAACATTTGAGTTTGTCAAAACAAATACTATCAAATAAAGAAAGCAGCATTTGCAAAGAAAGTGGCAGGTTAACTGGGAGTGTTATAGGGTGTGTGTATGTGTGTGTGTGTGTGTGTGTGTGCGTGTGTGTGCGTGTGTGTGTGTGTGTGTGTGATTTGCACGAAGAAAACTATCAACATCAACAAGTAAGCATAATGAGAGTGAGAAACCATCAAAAATGATCACCGTTAGACTGAGAGAGAGAGAGAGAGAGCGAGCGAGCGAGCGAGCGAGAGAGGGAGATAGATATACTCAAGTAGGGGTAGTCAGTCAGGTGGTAAAAATCATCCGAACACCAGTTGAGAAACAGATTTTTTGGGACACACATTTTAGCGACATACAAATGCACATTTCTTACTCTTTTGTTTCTCTGTTGTTGTTGTTGCTGGTGGTGTGGTTATTATTATTGTTGTTGATGATGTTGTTGTTGTTGTTGTTGCTGCCGCTGATGCTGCTGATGAATGATACCTCTCTCAATTGTGTTCTTGGTTCTTGGTCTTTTTAGCTGCTGTATTTTTGAGTGCATATAACTTTTGCTGTTGCTTGTTGAATGTTGTTTTCTGTTGTTGATTGTTGTTTCTTGTTGTTGTTGTTGTTGTGGTTGTGGTTGTTAAGTGTGCGTACAACTACATGCTCAAAATTCACAGCACTTACTTTAAAAAGTCATTCATATTGATGTAATTTTTATAACTAAATAAAGAGAAATACATAAATGTATATATTGTTGTATGTTGCTCTTGCATAAATAAGAAACAAAACAAATCAATAATTAGAATGTTAGAGACAATGCAATTGGTGATAAACATGCGGCTGGATGAGAACTAAAGTGCGACGTTACGAATAACAACGCAAGACAAACACAAACAAGAACAGACAGAGAAAGGAGAGGGAGACGGAGAGTGACAGGAGACGAATGGGTAGATAGAGTGGGATAGATGGGGAGGAGTTGTCTACCTTTTGGCCGATGTGGTGCGCGAATACGGATTCTGCAAGATCTTCGGATGCGTTTCCATCACGCGCAACAGCAAATTGTCCAGATAGTCCTCCAGCTCCTTGACGCGCTGACGTTGCAGCAATGCCTCATTCTCCATTCCATTGGCAATCAGCATCAGCTCCTAAAAGAGACAGGCAGAAAGAGGGACAGAGAGAGAGAGAGAGAGAGAGAGAGAGTGTTAGGGAAGTCGATACAAATGTAACGGCAACAACAACTATGGGACTTACCTCCCGGGATTTGCCCTCGTATTTTTTGGACAACTGTGCAGAGATCTCGGAGCGACGTTCCGCATGCGAACCGGACTTCTCGTGGCCAATGATGATGCGCTCCGTGGATTTGGGACTGGGTGAATTGCTATCCGTATCGTTCTGTTTATCTGTGGATATCGAAAATTGATTATAATCGATGATTGATTAACAACACACAAAATACGATTACTACAGAAGAGGACGCGACAGATGCATACAATGAGAGCTGAGAGCTGAGAACTGAGAACTGAGAACTGATTTCCTTTGATGAGGAAGTTGCTCAACGAGACAAACTTTCCTAATTATTACTTATTTATGTAAATGCTAGTTTATTAAATATTTAAATCAAAACTGAATCAAAGTAGTTCGATAAAGCTAGTAATTGATTGTCGGACGAAAAAATTGAGATTGCAGTTCTAAAAGCAAATCAAACTGGAATTGAAAAAATAAAAGAGTTTCGATTAAGGTGCACAGGACAGAGACAGTGAGTGAGAGTAATGTAGTTTAACAGAGAAAGTGACAGAGAGAGAGAGAGAGGGAGGGCGCTTTAATGCGATAACAAAAATGGAAAGCTTTCAATTAGGAAAGTGACACATTAGATAACAGCTCGGATTTGGAAAATAGCTTGATTCGATTGGATCTGACAGCATTTAACAACACTGTGCACACACACACACACACACACACACATGCCGCACTCCCCGCAGATGCCGCTGCATTATAGATACGAGGTACGAGGTACAAGAGACTGAGGTGAACTAAGTTGACTTGACTTGGCTTGAGTTGAGTTTAGGTGGATTAGTGGCTGGACAGTGTTGCTGAGATTCTTCCTATTTGTATCTGGATTTAATCTGTATTTTGTATGCTGTCTGCTGTTTTTGTATTATCTGTATTCGTCTCGTTTCGGCTGTCTGTTTTTTTGTTGGGGGTACAAGAACAGGAGAGCTGCTCACCTCGCTTATTGCCGTATTTAAATTTGCCCAATCGCTTCTCCCAGCGCTCGCCGCTGCCGCTGCCACCGCCAATGCTGCTAAACTCCTTGGGCGATTGCTCGGGAGTTAGGAAGTTGTGCTCAATGCTTGGATCAACATCATCAGCGGCAGCAGCAGCCACAACCGGCAGCGGAATCGGAACGGGATCGATAAATTGCTGATCTTCCACTGGCTGTGGCTGTTCCTCCTCCAGCGAACTGGAGCGCTTGGCAAAGCTCAAGAGCCTTTGATCCTCCTCGCGGCGCTTGGCATCGCGACGCCGCTGCTCCTCAAGCTCCCGCTGCAGCTGCAGCTCCTGCTGCATGGCCGCCTCCTCCTCGCGCAGCCGCTGCTCATTCAAACGCAGCTCGGCCTCCAGGCGGGCATCCTCCACGGCGCGCAGCTGACGTGCTGCCTCCGCTTCAGCTTCGGCAGCGGCCTCAGCGTTGGCCACGCCCGGTTGCTCCTCGCCATCGCCATCGCCATTTAGCAGACGCGGCTGCGGCTTTGGTGCTAGCTGCTCTAGCTGGGAATTCGATTTGGATATGGATCTGGACAGCGGCTCGTCCGCAAAGATGGCGGTGCTGTTGCGTTGCTCGAACTTGGCGAAGCTCGCATTGAACGAATCAAAGTTGCGTGTGTTCATGTCCGGCGAGAACAGCGACGAAGAAGAGTTGATGCTCTCCTTCTTCTGGTTGTTGTTGCTGTTCTTGTTGCTCCCGTTAGCCAAGGGCGGCGGTGACACTTGCACCTGCACTGGCGGCTGCTGCTGCGGCTGCTGCTGCTCCTGCTCGTCCTCACTGTCTGACGAACTGGAGGAGGAGGAGGATGTGGTGGAGAAGAGGCTGTCGGCTGGCAGCGGTGGCGGCTCCTCGCTGGTTGCTGGCAACGGCACGCGCGTCTCCCAGCTGCGTCGCTTGAGGGAATCGCTGCTGCTGCCTATTTCTAAATATTTGCCGCCACCATGCAATTTCGATTCCCATTCATCGGCCACCGGTGGTTCCACTTGCCCCAGTCCCAGTCCCAGTCCCATTCCCAACCCCTGACCTTGCCCCTGAACCTGCGCATGGCCCTGCTCTTGCCCTTGTCCCTGGCCCCGTTCATCACCTTGACCATCCCCCTCGCGTTCACGTTCCATTTGCAGCTCTTGTGGCGTCGACGGGGTGCGCGGCGGCTTCGAGGGAGGCGGCAGAGTGCGTGCACGAACGCTGAAATCGAGCTCAAGCTGTTCCATTTCGGCAACGATCGATTTGGCATCCTCATCGAGTGTCTCTTGCAATTTGGGCTTACCTCCGTTCAGTTTGCCTTTGGGGCCACCACCACCACCATTCCCATTGATCAGCAGCGGCGATGGAATGCGCGGCGCAAAATTGCCCGAGGATGAGGAGGAGATCGCACCCGGTGGCTGCAGACCCGATCGCTGTATGTTCAGTGAGCTGCCGGAGCTCTTGTGCGACAGATTGTCGAACACAAACTCATCCTCGTCCTCGCTGATGACGCCGGGATCGGCTTCGCCGGCGCGCTGGCCACGCCTGCGACCACTACCGCCACCGATGACGCCCAAGCCGTTGGAACTGTTCGGTGTACCGATACTGGCAAAGGAGCCGCTAAACGAGCCACTGTCATCGCCATCCTTGTCGTGCTTCTTCTTGCTGCGTATGTGCAACTTGGAGCTAAGCGAACCGGCCAGCTTCTTAATGCTCTTGCGCTTCTCGCCCTGGCCAATTGAGAGCAGACTGCCGCCAACAGAGCTAGCCAGCTGGCCAATGGAAGACTTGTGCTTGTCCTTCTTGCTTAAATCGGTCAGCGAACCGGATTTGACAACGAATGCGATGCGCACCTCCAATTCGCCGCGCTCCTTGTTCTTCTTCTCCTTGCCCGGCTTGCTCTCCAGCTTGCACCACTTGGCCCGTGGACGATCATAGACGTCCATGTCCTTCAGTGGCAGGGTCGCCTGCCCAAGGAACTCATCGATGCCCAGATTGTTGCGATGGAGGCATGTCAGCGTCAGTTCCGCTCGATTGCCCTGATCCGGAATTTTACTAAAAAAAATAATCAACAAGAAAATGGTAAAAAACTATGATATGATCCATATGATATATATATATATATATATATATAATATATAGATACTCACAGTTCGCACTCCTCGTTCCAGTTGACGCTATTCTCGGCCTTGTCCTTGACCGATGTCTGGTACTTCTCCTTGCCCAGTGCAATTGTGACAAAGCAATTGTTGGTGCCATTCTTGCCCTTGGTCAGAAGACCTCGCGCACGCTGAACTATGTGAGAGAGTGGCAAGAGAATAAGAGAGAGAGAAACGATTAAGAAAAGAACAACGATAACACAGAGTTTTAAAAAACTCAACTGCCAGTTAAGCTGTATAAAATATTAAATATCATTATTTATTTATATCACGAACAAAATTGCATAGAAACCCAAACTTTTTTCGATTGAACGAAAGAAAAAGAAAGAGGGAGAGATGAGCAATGGCGAGTCAGTGATGGAAGTGAGAGAGATAGTTGTTAATTATTAACAGAAGCAAGCATTTTTTATGATGTGCTAAACATATATCATCGTCACTACCTTTAAAACGCGAAAATTGTTTATAATTTTTTAGATTTATGAAAAGTGGAAACGCTTTTGTAATTAAGTTAGCCAACTTAATAATTATAAACAAATACTTGACTTAATATCATTAGCTTAAAAATGTTTTTGATTTTTGAAAAACAAAACACAAAGCTTTGCGAAATAGAAATACCCGAAATCCGAAAACAATTACATTATTCGGGCAATTATCAGACAGGGTCATCTCAACAAGTGTATATAACTTTGTCAACATATTTGCTGTTATACGTATGTATATGTATTAAGATAATCACTTAGCTCACGCAACTTAAAATTCATTTACTCAACGACGATGCGTTGTTCACTTCTGCTTTCTGCTGTCAACAGCTGTTGTAAGCCAAAAATAGCGAATCAGCAACGCAGGGAATGACTTCATTTTGATTCGTCCGTCTTCATTTCCGGCAGCTGCCAAATTATCAACGCTAAGAAGAAGTAGAAGAAGATTTTCAGTGCGTCCCCAATAATCCAATACAAAATTCACAATTCGTTTTTGGGGGAATGGAGTGACTCAGTTGTTGTCTTGCCTCACAATCTCAGCCGGTGAAAAGTCAGTCAAAAGAGTCGAGTTTCACTGCTTGAGAGAGCGGCTCGTGACCTCGACTAATCCAAAACTTAAAACCATAGTCATACATATGTGCATAGCTCAAGCATCCGGCTGATATGGAAACCGCAGAAAATTTAGCTTTTGGCATTGTTGTATTTGTGGTGCGCAGAAAGTCGCAGCATTGTGTTTGGGGCAGACTGAAGACATGAGACTTGAGAGTGAGTCTCTGGGTCGCCGGTTCCAGTCCACTTACATATATGCATAGGCAATTCAGATCTCTAATTATGCCACACACACACACACACACACACATAAATATTCAGATATCCATTATAAAATCAGCAGGAATACATTAGTCTTGGACGACTTATCTGAGTCAGCCAAAACCAAGCAAAAAAAAAATATTTCCAGCAAATCAAAAATCATCAATTCAAGTACATATATATATATGAAATTAAATCCAATTAAAGTGTCGCTGTAATACTGATTCATGATCTTGTTAAACCAACCACTCGCAATCTGTCTAAAGTTCTGATCTATATATACATTTGCACAGGGCTATTGTTATATTGTAAGCTGTTTTTTTATTCACATCTATTTGAAAAGTAAATTTGTTAATTGAATTGATCAAAGTATTATTCTAAAAATAACCAACCATTGATTTGAAGTAAAGTTGCCAAATAAAAATGAATTTATGATTTTGGCAATTATTGTTGAGCAATTCCGTCGAATCAATCAATCCAAAAAAAAAAACCGTTTTTGCTTATACTTTTTGAATTAATCGAATCACAACGACCATTGGTCGTTGATTATAACACAATTCAAATATGCTTTGCACAAATTTGTTAGCGAAACTCAAATTGCGCAAATTTCCGAATCGTAACAATAACAAACAACAACAACAACAAGAATAAGAAAAGCAACAGCAACAATTACTTGGCGTAAAGTGAAAAGCGTTCAACAACGAAAACATTTTGATGCACATTTCTTTGGCTTTTTCTTTTTAGCTGTATCGCTCATTACGAGTGAAAGAAGTGCCTGCTGCCTGCTACCCACTGTGGGCGTCTTAACGCTCAATAATAATTATTATTACATTAACAGTTTGTTTGTTTGTTTTTTTCATTTTTTTGCCCGTTTTTGCATTTCTGCTTTGGACCCGCATTCACCAATTGCTGTTGCTGTTGTTATTGCCTTCTACTCGTTTTGTGTACATTTGTAAACAGACACACATACATACATACATAACTTAAGCCAATTTGGGAAGTTTTGCGACGACATCGCTAGTCAGACAGCCAAACTACAAATGCATATATACCTGTGTATATTTAAATTACATAGTATATATATATATATTAAATATATACACTCTTTGTATTTAATTGAGGCTAAACACAGCCGGTGAAAAAGACAAGAAAAAAGAAAAGCACAGTTAATTACTAGATGAATGGATAGATGGACATAGAATAAAGCCAATGTCTATGATCTATCCATAAACCGGTTTCATCATTCGAACAATTCAAGCTGCCGGCAGCTGCACGAGATTGTGATTGAGTTCATTTCATTATCTGCTATATATCACTGGCATAGGCTTGCCAGCAAAATGTGACAATTTGTAATACATAATGGCAGATAAGAACTGTATATTACAACTCAAAGCATCTGTCTAACAAAAAAAAACAATAAAAAAACGGCTAAAATGCCAGCACTGATCAGCCAGGGCTGAGAGATGCGATACATGTAAATGGCTGCCCACCAAAATAGAAATGGCAAATGGCAAAAGGCATAAGGTAAATGGCAAAATGCTAGAATATGCCAAACTGCCGACAAAAACAAAACGAAGAATGGCTGAGAGCGAACAGCGAAACAGTTAAGCTGCTGCTGTTGTTGGCCGCTTTTGCGTTGGACGTTGGATTTGTTGCTCGTTTTAAGGCACGCCATGAAAACTGAATGTGAGTTGGAATTTGTTCATCGTTCGCAATTCGATCATCGATATTTTATATATAGACTCGGTCGATCACAAAATGTAGTCAGCCCTTTTTTTTTTTTTTTTGCAACTCTTAAACTCTGCATTTCGATCTGTTAATGACGAGCGGTGGGTGGAGGACGGAGGGCGAAAGGGGTGATTAGCAAACTAAAACTTTCGACACGTAATTGAGTGCTTGTCGAGAGCAAACAGAAGCCCAAGCGAGCAGCGCGCTGGCGTCATCAATGAATTGTCTGAGCAAGAGAGAGAGAGAGAGAGAGAGAGAGAGAGAGAGAGATAGTGTGTGTGTGTGTGTGTGTGTGCGTGTGTGTAAGAGAGAGCGTGAGATTAAACATTGCCAGCAGGTGAATGCATAGTGGGTAGTCATTGTCTAAAAGCCCGCACAAGTCAAGACTCAATCTTCGAGCAATGCTTGTTTGTATGTAAATGTATATGTATGTGTAAGTATGCATGTATCTATTTATGTATGTATGTGTATGCATGTATTAAATTAACGAAATATTTGCATGCAAAAAGCTAACAGCATTTTGGCCTCAACAACTTTTTCTCCCTGCTCACATTCCAGCTTAACAATAAAACAAAAAACCATGCTTGTGTATCTATATGTGTATGTATGAATGTATGTGTGTATGTATGTATTTATGTATGTATGTATATATGTATAAGTACAGCAAGTATTGGCCAGCTTTGTTCAGGGAAAAGTGTGGGCGGATTCTCTATAAACATTAAAACACTTATGGTTTTAAATGAACTGCAGTGTTTATAGATAAGTTTATTGTTCTTTTTTTCCAAAGTCCTTTAAATAGTAGCATATGATTATAGATTTCGATATTTCACTATACTGTCCAAGTTTACATTTCAAGCAAGTTTCAAGCCAGGCAGGTGAAAGTAAAAAAAAAAACATTCGACTTTATACACAACAAGTTCTTAAGCATTGGGTAATGCCTTTATCTATGAAATACAAATGTGAGATCGCTTCAAATGCCATTTCTTGACAAAAAAAAAACAAAAAGGTAAACTGAGGTTGGGTTTATTTTTATGGGACAAAGTAATATATTTTTATTTTGCGTTAGTTGTTAAATCAAAGGCATTAGCATGTTTACACAAAGGCAACAGTAATAAGTCAACAATCATCAGTGTGCATAACACGTTTATAAAACGAAGAAAATAAAATGAATTCTATATTACTCAGTCAACATTTCTGGGAAAAATTCAGGCTTATTATAAGCCAGTTATGAGCAATATTTACTATGAATATTACACACCACATAAATATCTTTGCGGTTTGCTGATAACTTTGTTGGTATTCTTCAAAAGGAAATGTTTGGAATACAAGATACTAACATAAATATTTCAAGTACATAGTTACAACAACAACAACGACAGCTACAGGTTATCAGAATAACTGTTTCTCCAATTATTATAAGAAACAATATTTATATATATGTTATCTGCGCAAACAGCACACAATCAAATTCTTAGCATATCTAAGGCGATACAAATTTATTCGAATTATGATTTTTGTCACGCATATATATATATATATATATTGTATATGTTATTGTTTATTGTCAATTATTTCAATGGCTCGCATGACCCGCACATACCCACACACGCACACACATGTATCTGAGTTAAGAATGCGAACTGCGGACTGCACCTTTATAATGACAAAAACATTAGCAACAAGTATTAATGACTCGACTCGGGCATACCTAGTCCCTCACACACTCTTCTGGGACTAGCATTCTTCGAGTTCAAGTAAAGAAAATCAAGTCTTTAAAAATTAACGAATTTAATATTTTATGATATATAAAAACAAAATATTTTAATATCCTTCACTTGACTATTCCAGTTGTGGCAGGCGCAAATACTTGATCTGAGATATATTTCAAATATATGTTTTACTCAAATTTATTTTCTCTATAGTTGCAAGTTTTTTTTGGGTATATATTGAGTAATTGAGTTGAATACGCTTTCAGTCAGTCATTTGAATGTAGCTGCAGGGTATCAAAGCAGTAACAATAATGCAATTGCTGCCGGCAATTGTCGCATTTGTTGACTTTTGTTGGCTCTTTGGCTTTTTCGCTAGCCTCTGTGCTTCTCTTGGCGGAGGTCAACATTGGAGGTTAATTAATTTCAATGAAATCATTGTGAAGTGGTTATTGCTGTTTATTGCAGTTGTTGCTGGTTTTCGCTGTGAGAAATCGTAAATTTGATTCTGATATTTTGCTTTACATTTCTACAAGATTGATAATATGCCAAGTTATAATAATAATCGGTTGGATATGCATTTCAATTGCAATTCTTTGCCAATCGTCATCGTCATCATTGTCATCATCATTATCATCAATCTGTATAATTTCAGTTTTGTGAGCGTTTAAAATACGAAGAAAAATCCAAAAATAATAACAATTAAAGTAAACCTTTACTGCGGGACTGTTAACAGTGGCAGCGAACCGTTAAGCGTTAAGCGCCAAGCGACCTTATTCAAAGCCAGCGCAAGCGACAACGACAACGATGATGGGCGGGTGTGTGCGACATTGACGAGCCATTGTTGCTGCTGCTCCATCTGCAACACCTTCACGTTGCTGTGGCCAGTCAATTAGTTGCTGCTGGCTGCTGAATCAGTTTCAACAAAACTTCAACTGTGCGCGCAGCAGTAAAAGTCAGATTACACCCAACCAATGTAAAAATTTCCAACACGCACTTTCAGAGTTCGCCGTTCTACTTTTCGACACTTGGCTCGACGTGTGCACGAGAGAGAGAGAGAGAGAGAGCGAGAGTGTGTGTGAGAGAGGAATTGAGATGAAAACGGTACAACTGCTACTGCTACTGATACTGCTACTGCGAGGCCAATGCTCCTCCTCATCGCGTCGCTGCTCTCCTCCCATGCATGCTAATGAGCCAATGAGCTCGGTCAACTCAATTGCTACAGCTGCATTTGAGATACACACAGATAACCAAAGATAGATAGATATACGTCCAAGAGACTCGTACATATACACACACACACATATATTTACATACATATATATATATATATATATATGCATATCTGTGTATATATTAAAGTCAAATGATTTCAAATTCGCTGTGCTTGGCTTCGTTTTATTTTCGTTACCGATTTTGCTGTTTCAGTTTCCGTTGGCATTGGGGCCGCGTTTTACATACATATGTACCTATTCAATATATATATATATGTATATGTATATACATGTATATGTATATATATGTATATGTATATATATGTATATGTATATATATGTATATGTATATATATATATATATATATATATATATATATAGGTAAATGTGTATTTCCTAATTGTCACCAGCGCATGGTCAGCGGCCGGCGCCTTTGTCTTAATGTGCTTTTGTTTTTTTGTTGTTATTTTCGTTTTTTAGGCGAGCAACACAAAAACAGATGGTGGACATTAAAAATTGGCCAACTGAATGGATATTACCCTTCAATTATTTGTTAACTTGCTTATGCATGGAGGAGTGACACAGTAGATGCCTAACATATTTGTATGTATATCTGATCTTTAGCTTCACTTACTTACTGTGATACCCGAGGCTAGAATTAATAAATGAATGAATGAACGAATGAATGTTCACAGTCTCTCATTTGAATTATGTAGACGATGATGAGCATTGTTTGTTTCTTAGTCATTTATTATGTATGCTTGTTTTTCTTCTTCTATTTTTTTTTTGTATGTTTCCCAGAGCAAAGTGAAAAGTACCGTTACATAAGTATTTTAGCTTGTTAAACATTTCAGACTTCCGGGCTTATATTTAATAATATTTGTAAATACTTGAGGGCATTCCACAATTTGAACTCTTGCCGAACATTAATGACTGCTCTTTATGTAATTTCTAAAATTCTTTGCCTTCATCTTTCGCCCGCTCGCAGAAACAAAATGTGTAAACACGTTAATACGAGAGTTGGAAACCCGTTAAGAGAACAGCATTTCATAATAAACATTCAACAACAATTAGCCGCAATATCATAAACTACAGCTGCAAACAACAATCACAACAACATCGACAAAGTCAACATTAATAATAGCTGAGATCGTGCGAAAATGCTGATTTAATGCGCTCCACCATGAAAACAACAAAAACAACAAAAAAAAAAAAAACAAAAACAAAAACAAGCAAAAGAAAACAACCACCTTTAACCAAGTTGAAGAAAGCGCAGAACGAATAACGAAGAAAAATAACCCGAATGCAATTCTATGCGGCCTTTCATTTCATTAAACTTCATTTCTATCATATCATTTCGTATAATTTCTTTTCGTTTGAATCGTATGATGCATTTGTGGCATTGCATGCACGGCTGGCAGCACCACCGTCAATCAAATATGGAATGCCCTCGAGTCGCGAGAGCTCGATTTGCAGATCCCCTGTACCCAAGACTGTGATCATTAAAAGCCCCACACGTCGTACATATTCAAACAGTTGCTCAATATATATCTTAAAAATGTGAATCTTATTTCTATCGGTAATTGATTTGTATCGATATTCGCAAAACGGGGTAGATATCAATTAAATAAAATGAACCTGATCTGCGCATGCTATACGTGAACTTATATTCCTTAAGATCGACTTGTTCAGGCTGCAGGTAGACTGGATACTTGATTAGATCGGAGTATGAAAACTAAATTGAATAACTATGCAATGCCTGTAGGGTATACAAAATGCAAGATACTTCTGTTTCTCTTGTTCTTTTTCAATTTCTTTCATATCTCTTTCTCTCTCTCTCTCTCACTCTCTCTCTCTACCTCCCCCTCTCTCTTTTGGCTTTCAAAATGAAAGAGGTAATTATGTGCATGTTGTTGTCGAATTTAGAATTGTTGCTTGAGCACGTAGAGATAATTTAAGCACAGCTTGTTAATGATATGTTGATATGCATGCAAAAGGTCAAAAGAATCTTCATTTCATTTGCGCTCAGTTGCAGCTAAAGTTTTTTTCCTCTTTAATCTGAATATCAATTGATGAAAATTGAATTGAGTGGAATTTAGCTGAGCTGAACTTAGTTGAGCTTAATTGAGTTGAGTTGAGATCCGATTTCAGACCCGTTTTATTCATTCATTCCGTTTCGCATTCATATTCGCATTCGATGCATTCGCTTCTGCTGCTGCTGATGTTATTCACCGGGAATCGTCGCCAACTGGGTCGGGGGCAATGAAACGTAACTGTTTCGCATAAGTGCATTCAGCGGACAACACTGCCACTTGCAACATATAACAAACAACAATTGCAACAAGTGTGCCTAGATATGCATATGCATATCAATATATATATATACATATACGGTGTCTCAGAACTTATTTGGACCAGTGTATAGCAAACAATTTAAAGTGCTATAAAATTTAAACAAAGAAACAAATTCAAAATGTTTAAATGTCAATTTGTTTAATGTTATTTCACATTTGAGAAAAAAACTTTACTTTTTCTTAAAATATTAATTAATTAATTAAAATTAGTCAAAAACTGAAAACATATCTAAAATACATGTCAAAGCTTATTATAGATATATGAAAATTAATACTTAGTATGATATCCTTTAGCCTTAACAACTTCCCTTAACCTATTATTTATGGAAGATACTAGCTTCCGTGTAGTTTATAAGCAAATTATAAGCATCCAGCAGAGCATTTTTCAGATCCTGCTTGCAGGATACGCTCTGATTCCGGATGTTATTTTCCAGCAGAGCCCACAAATTTTCACTAATATTTAAAACTGGAGACGGTCTGTACTAATCCAGACTTATGCTTGGGGTCATTGTCGTGGTAGAACCGGAAAGTACGTCGGATACCAAGCTTCTTGGCATTTTAGAGTAAATTTTCCTTTAATATATTGAGGTACACATTCTTGTCCATTGTTGTTCCAATAAACACCAACTTTCCGACTAACTACGAAGTATTGGTCTATTTATCCTAAAAATAAACAAACTGACGTAAAAAATTTGCGTTTTATGGCACCCGGGTGTCCATAATGTAACTGGTCCAAATAAGCTTTGACCATAAATTGAGGTACTTTTTACATAACGCGACCTAGTAGATCGGAACACCCCAGTTTATTGGAGTCATATATTAATTTTGGTGGTTAATATATGTACCTGCCATTGGTCTTTGGAATTTTTGAAAAATAATGTAGAATTAGTTTATGGCAAGCAATTAAAAATTTTGCTAGGCACTGGTCCAAATAAGCTCTGAGCCACTGTATATATATTTATACTTACCTAGTCTACTGTACTCAACTTGCGATGCAAGCTTCGCCATCAATGTTTATCGGCAATGATAATAAATGAACATTATCTTCTTGAATTAAACTTATATTTATAAAAAAAAACCATCATATCTGATCTCTTTGGAACATATATTGTATAATATTGTGCAGAAATTAAAGTAAACTAATAACTGTTACAAATTCATTGTTATTGGATTGTTGTTAAGTTAAGATAATTTACTGCAAATCACTTTTCCTGGACTTAAACATTATTCATTGAATCAGAGATTAAATCAAAGTATTCGATTCATTCAGTTGAAGTAAAAAATAATAAAACAAAAATGTATCGAATAAATCACATTAAGCGCTCTCATTCCCGCATCGAAAATTAAAAAAAAAGATGGAAACGCTTGCGAAGAGTATCGTCGATAGTTGAGTATGTGAGGCATTTAAGGAGATATCAAGTATATACGTGCATATTCATTCCCGATCTTTCCTGCTAGCCGACTCGATGTAGAGATGTCCGATATAATACAAATTCGGAAAGGGTATTTTATTTTCGGTTTGCCTTTTATTTCAATATATATATATTTTTTTTTGGGATTGGCCATGTGCGTGTCTTGTTGATGTTATTGTTGCAACTTTGTTTTTCTCTCCTTGGTGGTTGCTTAATGGAATGTTTGTTTGTTTGTCTGTTTGGTTGATTGGTTAGTTTGATGGTTGTTTGTGGTATGTTTAAAATTGCACAATATTTACGCTAGACTGTTGCAGTTGCCGTAACTCCTCGGACTGGCCTCCAAGAATTTATGGCTAAAAACACGCACGCAATTGGACCAACAGCAGCAAAGTTTTCGAAATCAGCCGCAAACTTATAAAACAGACGACGAACGGACGCATTACAAAAGTACAATGCCAAAGAAGGGGAAAACTCATGGGGAAGGTGGAGGGGGTCGGGAAAATACCAAGGGAGTGCCGGTTGCCAGTTGGGAGTGGCGTCATTACATTCTGTTTGTAGCAAGTAGTCCACCAGATGCCCATTAAAAAAAAAATGATAAACAGCAAACAACCAATTTAATTAACCCAAGTCCATTCCAAAATGTACTCAACTTTTGAGGGCTATGGCGAGATCTCGTATAGAAACAAACAAATTTGTATTTGTTAAACTAATTTGTGCTGACTACCCAAATATTGAGAAGAATATATTCAGTTTGGAGAGTATTTTAATTTATTATTTTATAAATGAGCTCCTGGAATATTTCAGCCAAGGCAAATGACTGAAAAATTCTTGCATGACTTTTATTTATGCGATCAGCTCAAAATCATTTTTGGTACTTTTAAAAAACAATATTTTTATTTTTAACAAAAATCATTGAGCAATAAATTGAAATGAAATCAAAATATTCCATTTGAAAATCCTTTTAATCGTTTTTAAAGAGTATACACCTTGTACCAGAAACAGGTGTTTGTGATTCTATCTCTTTATGTGTGTGTGTGAGTGTGTGGGTGTTTAAGGTGTGTGCTCATCTCAAGTGCAAATATTAATACAATGAGTATGACAAATAAAACAGAAACAAAAACAGAAACAGATACTTGTATTATTTTATGCTCTGCCAACTGATGGCTATGCGTTGCGGTTGGTGGCCTAAAGTGGAAAAGGGTGAGGGGTAGGGGGAAGTGTGGTATAGTTGATGGCGCACTTATCAAGAATGCAAACAATGGCAGCAGACAGATACAGAGAGCAGCTCCAACAACAATCAAACGGATTTGTTTATTAATTGACGTCAACGGCTCTGATGATGACAATCGCTGTTATGGCCACAATAAAACGAAAGAATTTGAATGATTCGAGTCACTTCATTTTTTTGTACACGTATCAAATTTTGTGTAACAAAGAAAACAGTGTTATAATTATTGCCTCAAAAGAGCATTCAAGTTGCGGTTTGTCTAGATATGTTGTTTTGATCGATTACTGGAGCTGTGCAAATATTCACATATATTACAAATACAGGGGCATATTATACAGACAGATAGACATACATGCGTGCATGCATACATACATACATACATACATACATACGTACACATGTGCTTGCATACATATGAACAGCAAGTTCAAGGTAGAAATGCAGACGCAAAAGGGACAAACAATGGCAAGACAAATTATTAATCTAGCTAGCTATGTACCAAATGTACCTCTGTACAATATGTACCAAAAGTACCTATGTACAATACACACAAACAATGACAAGACAAATTATCAATCTAGCTAGCTATGTACCAAATGTAGCTCTGTACAATGTGTACCAAATATACCTATCTACAATAGGTACCTATATGCTTATCAGTATAAATCAGTGTATGTGTTTTATATACAATGTGTGATCTTCAACATTTAGTGAGTCACATTTACAAATTTATCAACAGCAGTAGGCTACATGTGTGTGTGTGTATAGAGACACAAACACATGTGCTTTAGCACAATATTGCACTAATGGTCATTAAAATTAATTATACTTTGCACACAATATGCAATGTGCAAGATGCATTTTATAAACTTGAGTAAGAGCGAGCAGATAAAGCAACAGCAAGAGTAATTTGCGCAGGTTTTTTGTGTTTTATTTTTTTGTTGCCATTTGCGCTTTTTTCAGCAATCACAAAACTTAAATTTGAACGTTGATTTTGCGCTAGCACAAAACAAAACAACAGAAACCTGCTTAGTTCAGTTCAATGGGCAAAAAAATAAAACAAATACAATGTACAAAAGCATACGCGAAAAAATGCGACAAAGAAAAAAAGGCGGAATCAAAATAAATCAAATATGCGCGCCATGCGCCAACAAAGCGCGTCGAGTAGAAATCAATCAAAGAAAACGTGCGAATATAGCGGGCAGAGTGGGGGAGGGAGAATCCGAGTAAGAGGAATAGGGAGGGGGGGAGTTTTGTTTTGAAAGTTTTTGCGCGATGAGGTAAGAAACGAAGAAAACTTATCGCATGAGTAATGAAAATGGCAAATGCCAATTAAATACATGCCACATAATCTTATCAAAGTAATTCACTGATACTGGGCCAAATACAAAAACAAAAAAAAAAAAAAGAGAAAACCGGGAAAACTGGCAGCAAACAGCGCTGTTGAGGAAAAGTGAAATTTGAAGCAACCAACCAAATTTGGAGCAATAACTTGTAATGCTTTTTTCCACATATATAATAACTTTTATGTGTGTGTGTGATTTGTTTTGTTGTTTGACAATAAGAAGCATAATACGCAATTCGACCAATTAATAGTATTTAGCGTAATTCAATTGGATTTGCGTTTAAATAATATTACACACACACAGAGAGAGAGAGACTGGCTCTTTAAACCAGTTTTGAGTTTCAATGCAATATTTTTTGTGAGCGTCATCTCTGAGTTGTTATTTATGCAACGGCATTTACAAGTGTGACCAGCTGACTAAAGACAAACATACAGGCGGAGAGAGCGAGTGTGAGGGAGAGAGAAACACCTGCACTTACCAGTTACACTGCAATGTGTTGGACTCCACATAGCGCAGCTAGCAGCACCCTTTGCAGATCAGCGAGAAACAACAACAACGTACCAAAATTCGTTATTTGATGTGATGATAATTATTGGTGGAGCTATGTAAAGGGCAGGGACGCAGTCTCTTATCGAATGCACTTGAGCGCATTAATATTTTAATTAGAACACAACAGGTAACACAGTAACAACAAAATATGCACACACTGTTCGAGGCGTCGCTTCTTTTGTATTTAATTTTCTTTTTGGAAATATGTCTTGTGTTCTGTCAAAAAGTAACACAAAAAAAAAAGTAATTAAGACGCACAGCCCACACGCGCTTGCCCGACAGCTCCGCTCTATGTGATGTCTGAAATGAAACTGAAAACAATCGATGTACTACCACAACACTATCGATATGAACGCTGCTCAATGTGCTAAATAACACACAAAATGCAAATGGTCACCTGAAATGTCAACTATCGATATATAATCGATACGTGCACTTGCAACACTTGTGTCAACGTGAAAGCATTTCCAAATCTGTATTGGCTCTTTTTTAAATTTCATTAATTGCTAAAAACTGCTTCGGTTGTTTGGATTACGTGTTGTCGCTGTTATTTTTTTTTATTATTTAATTAAATTAAATTGTTAGTAAATGGAGCCGATGACACTGGGCAGTCCCGTCAGCAGTCCGGGCAGCAATCAAAGCCAATATTTGCCGCCATTTCTCATGGGCGATGGCCAAACAATGACGCCCCACAACAATACGCTCTCCCCCAAACTGGGACGCTACAGCGTCAGCTTTGGTAAGCCAACTAATTGTCAATCTATTTGCAATTGATAATGTATATGGCAACCCATCCGACAGCTACATCTCCCGGCAGCAACACGCCCCAGGAGACCAGCTACAGCAATCCGCAGGCTTTCAACCGATCCGGTTTGATTGCGAATCGTTCACTCTTTGCCGGCTCCTCTGGTGGGGCCTCTGCTGGTGCTGGTAGGACAAACAATAGTCACCAGGCTGGACCGCCTACGCAAGGACTGTTCGATACGCTTCGCACCGAGCAGTTGTCCACTGCTGCTGCTGCAACAGCAACAACAACACCAAACATGCAGCAACGCAATCATTTGGCCATGTTGCAAACATCGCAATTGAACAGCTCCAACTACAGCCTGAATCAGAGCGGACATCCGCCAACGACGCAGCTAAATGATTCGTATGTGTCGAGTGCACCAAATGCGGTGAATGCCTCGATGCGTGCCCTGTGCTCGCCACTTGGTGCCACTATGTCGCCACAGGCACGTGGTGCTGAATTTTGGGTAACCATATTTGGTTTCTCCCCCGGCGCCAGTTCAATGATACTGCATCATTTTGCGATGTGCGGAACGATTGTGGATGTGGTGAATGCACCGCAGAATGGCAACTGGATGCATGTACGCTTTGCGTCGCGCATCGAATGCGGGAAGGCCCTGAACTACAATCAAAAGATCATTGCCAGCAATGTGATGGTGGGTGTCACCCGTTGCACCGACGACTCCATCATCGACAAGGAGAACGCCAAAGTGCTGGGTGCAGAGGGTACACCGGCGTATAGGCCAAAGGTGCGTCCGCTTTCCCAGGAATTATACAACATTGCCCAGTACGACACTCAGGTGTCGCCGAACAGGAACAATGCCCCTCAAAAGAGTTCCGGCCTGATGAACAAGGCGATGGATCTGTTCTTTGGCTGGTGAAATTCTCGGAATGAATGCAAACACAATTTTTGTTGTATTTTTATTGCTCCTCACATACTCATTCACACACAAATACACAAACAAACACACTCGCATACGCACATTCATACACAAACACACTCGCACACACATTGTTTTAAAAGTGCAACAAAAGATTCCTAATGCATTCATTTATAAAATATACATTTATATAGATATCGATATAGATAGATGGATAGTTAGACATGGTAGTTCTATAGAAATGGTATTACTTTGCTCCGTTTACAATCAAGTTGCAGTTGCCACGCCTAAAATTGACCATCCGCCCACACGCCCGCCCACACGCTTATAGATTTTATGATTATTTGTGTTTTCCCCCGTCGGCCCGAGCATTTATTTATTTGGGCTCCACCTGGGCCGTCTCCAGATCCTTCATTTTGGGATAGGAAATTGAGCGACTGTCGAGCTTGGACTGTCCCCACAATATCAGCTTGAGCAGGAACATCATCTTTGGCGTCGAATCCTCGCTGTGCTCACTACGTAAAATGGCCGCGTTCAGCTCACTGGCGATCTTTTGCCTGTACGACTGCTCGAGCAGATCGGCAAAGGGGCTCTCTTGCGGCTTCTCAAAAGCCAGCAAGGCTAGTGTGCGCTCCAGCTCGAAGCGTATCTCCTCTCCCGACTCCGACAGCTTGGACTGAGCAAAGACGAGTGCCTCCTCCACTTTGCCAGCGCGGATCAGCTCGATAAGTTGCAGCTGCTGCAAGTGGAAAAACAAATAGATCTCGCTGCCCAACAGATTCGGGTGCAGCTGATTCACCAGATGTGTGGCCTCCTCAATGCGGCCGTCCTGCACCGCCTCGCGTATCAAGATGCGATCGTCCAGGCTGCTCAGCTCCACGCTCGGTTCCAACTCCGCTTCATGCTGGAACTTCTCGGCTGCCTCCTTGAAGCCCTCTGCACAATATACATGTATAAATATACATTTATATATAGATTAAAAATAAAATAAAATATATATATATGGATGCTGTGTCACCTGTGACCAAGTAGTTCATGATGAGTCGATTCATGTCCGCCTGCTTGAAGGGGAACTGCTCGAGTCGCTGCAGCCATTCCTCTTTTGTGATGGGCTCACTTTTCTCATTGTAGCTCATTTTCTTGTTTTTCCGTATTTTGCCAATTTTGAGGCCGTTATCTGCAAACTGTGGGGAGCGCTAAACAAGTGCTAATTTGACTGCGTTTTTGCTATTTGCTTTTTTCCACCACACAATTACGGTTTACAGTTTTGCGTTTTGCGCAACACACAAAAATATATATTTCTGTTTCTTTTGTAAGCAGTTTGTTTTTGGACACACAAAGCCAATGCCGTCACCTTAGCGTTGATAGCGATGGCCAAAAAATATTCGATTGGCAAGTTAAAGACAGCGATAGCTTACCCTATACGATACCCCCAGCTAGCTATCGATATTTAAATCAGTTGGAGCGATTTCAAATTAATGGCAATGAAACTGCCCGCGATATATCTCACAACTCTGTATAGAAATCTATATACCTCTGCAGATTAATACCTGATAACTGATTAAATCGATGAATGCATTAATGAGTTAGTTTATTAACTCATTTCAGACATCTAAAGCTTATATATACTGAGCAGAAAATCATATATTTTTAAGAATAATGTCCTATTTTTGTGAGGGTTTAGCGATTTGGATTTTAACGAATTACGATTTCATCAAACTGAACCAGTTGCTGCCCCAGCTGCAGCTGCAGCAGCAGCTGTAACTCCAGCTACAGCCGCAGGCCCAGTCGCAGCTCCCGGTCCAGTGGCAACTGCAAGTCAGTTTTTGCGATTGCCGCGTCGCCGCATGGAAGCGGTGCACTTGGGGCAATACCATTTGCCCTTGGGCGGCTGGGTGATGCCAACGCAAGGATAGTGGAACCATTCGTAGGGGCAGGCATCGTTGTCGCAGGCAACCATATCGCCATAAGACACCTGATTGCAAGTGCAATAACGCGGCTCATTCGGATCGTATGACCATTCGCCCTCCTGCGTCTGCTCCACAACCAACCCAGCATCGCTGATGGTCAAATTGGTGCCCGGTGTCAGCGTACTGCTCGGCAATCCAATGGCTGTCGCTGTGACGCTATTCACAACCGGCAGGGCAACGGACGATGCAGTGGCTGCCACACCAGCAGCAGCAACAGCCACTGTTCCATGGCCAGTTGCCAATTGTTGTTGCTGTTGTTGTTGTTGCTGTTGCTGCTGTTGTTGTTGTTGAAGCTGCTGCTGTTGTTGTTGCTGCTGTTGTTGCTGCTGCTGTTGTTGCTGCTGCTGTTGTTGTTGCTGCTGTTGCTGCTGTTGTTGATTGACAGCGACAGGATTAAGGGAGAGTGCGCCATGTGTGGCAGGATGATGCAGTTGGCTGGCATGTGGTATGACAGCTGCAGCAGATGTGCCACTTGACAGCATGTCCACAGACTCCACGCTCATCGATGATGTGGACGATGCAATCGAGTTGCCCGACGACCCATCCCAGAATTTGACAGCGATGCCACCAGGCATTGAAATGTTGGCATTTAACTTTCTGCAATCAATCAAAGAAAATAGGAAAAATATGTTAAGAGTTGGTTCCACTTAGTTAGTAAGTTAAATTTACTTCTTGTGCTTCTTCTCCTGATGATGGTGTTGATGATGATGATGATGATGTTGTTGCTGTTGCTGCTGCTGTTGTTGTTGTTGCTGCTGCTGCTGCTGATGATGATGATGATGATGATGCTGGTGTTGTTGTTGTTGCTGCTGTTGTTGCTGCTGTTGCTGATGATGTTGGTGTTGCTGTTGGTGTTGCTGTTGTTGCGGCTGTTGTTGTTGTTGTTGTTGCTGCTGCTGCGACTGTTGTTGCTGCTGATGATGATGGGAATGTTGATGTTGGCCGCTGACCAGCGTTCCAGTCGCTGGCTGCGAGCTACTATGCTGGGCTGCTGCTGCTGCCGACCAGAACTCGTTGCTGCCAGCGACGCCAGCGACATGATGTATCGCCTCAAAGCTGGCCTTCAGGCTGGCCGTGCGTCGTCCCTGCGGCATCTGTTGTGTGGCAACGATCGCTTGACTCGCCGCCGCTGCAATGGCACTCGAGGCCGATGCACCGCCGCCCAGCTGATGCAGATTGTAGCTAACCGTCGTCGCATTGCCATGGTCGACATGGCTGCTGGGCACACCTTGAACACCCACGCCCGCACCGGCAACAGCTGTACCACCACTCACTGTCACATTATTGCTGGCGGCGACACCAGCAGCAGCTGCTGCTGCAGCAGCTGCCAAAGCTGCGGCAAGATTCGAAGAGTTATTGTTGCTGGTGCTGCTGCTGTTGCCACCGATTACGCTGTGCGCACCAAGATTTGTAGGCAGCTGACGCACAAGATTGCCGGCTACAGCGGCATTAACCACATTCCCTGTGGCAACGCTGCCAGCCACCATCGGCAGGGCGACGTGGGTGGTGATCGTGTTCACATGATTGCCAACGACCGGAATGACAAGGCTGGCGCCGCTGTGGCTGCCAGTGTGATGACCACTACCACTGTGATGACCACCAGCAGTGTGATGTCCACTGTGACCGCCACTTGCCACTGGCAACGATTGATTTAGATTGGCTCGCTTCTCTGGCATGGGCACGGTGCAAATCGTTTCGCGACGCTTCTCCAGCTTGCGATGTCGATGATGGCCACTGCTGCTGACGGCTGTGCTGGTGCTGACGCCTGCACTGCTGCTGCCAATGTTGCCGGTCAGGTTGCTCAGAGCAGAGCTGCTGACGAGCAGACTGCCACTGCTGCTGCCACCGCCAGTGACACTGCCAACCACAGTGCCTGTGGTGCTGATGATGCCAGCGGCGCTGTTGATGCTACCAGCGATTAGATTGCTATTCACCACACTGCTCGCTTGATTATAGAATCGATTCTCCTTCTGATTCATGCTCAGCAGCAGAGCCGTTGCAGCTGTCGAATTGTTGCCATCCAGTTCCAGCGAGCGTTTCTCCAGAATCTCGGTGATGCCATTGTTGTCCGCCTCCAATTCGCATTTGAATTTAAACAGCTCGCTGTCCAACCGGCGCAGATAGCGCTCGACCAGCTCGTGGATATGTGTCGCAATTGCCACCTTCTCATCGGCATCCTCCATCACCTTAAAGTAATCGCCGCGCAGGCTGTCCATCGAATCGTGCTGCAATTCGCCGCGCTTGCACTGCTGAAAGAACATGCGCGATTTCTTGTCCAGCGAGTCCATGTTGTCTGCGAATGTGTGTGGTCCGAGTGATGAATTAGAAGTAATACTTGTACATAATAATAAAACTTCCTGCTACAAATAACTTACTTTGCACAGCCAAATCGAGTTCGCGCATTTCAGTGAAACGGTCGCGCAACTCCTGCGGCAGGTGCTCAATCACTGCAAGTTAGAATATAAATAACACTAGCATATATATTAGCATCGCCATCGCCATTGCACTCACTCTCCAGATAGTCCTCCAAATACAACATGTTGTGTTTATTTTTGATGTTTGTTAATCTTTACAACTGCACAAATGCTGTCATATGCGAAAAACATGTACTGCTGTTGTCAGGGCTGCAAAACGCCTGGTGCATTGCCTGTCAATATGGTCACCCAAAAGACCGAAGCCTTACTATCGATAAGAAATAACTTATCGATATCATCGAAATGATATTTTTTGTTATTTCGCTTTGTTGATGAAATCATCACAACATATTCAATAATTTAAAATGGACATCTCCGACACGATTAAATTTCGCGACATTTGCACAATGATGGAGAGGGTTAAGTTGGCAAAGAATACGCAGCGCAAAGAGATCGTCCTGAAGCGTTACTACGACTCCTTCTGCAAGCATCGCGAGACATTCCGCCAGAATGCTGGCTTAACTGCCAAGCAACCGGAAGACGGCAAGAGCAGCTTCTATCCAGTGCTGCGTCTGTTGTTGCCCGGCGCGGACAATTCGCGTGACAATTACGGCCTGCAGATAACGGCCTTGGGACGTCTCTTCACACGCGTCCTCCAGCTACCCAAGGATTGTGAGTGCCAGTAGCCAATCAACATCGATGCGATCATTTCATCCAAATAATAATAATGTTCTCAATTTCTTGGTCGTAATCATCAGCTGATGATGCGATTCGCTTGCAGCATCGAAGTTTCTCCTCGTTTCGTGACTATGCGGATGTGGTGCATGCTGTCCTATTGCCACGATGCCACAACGAGCCAAGCAACCTGACACTCACACAAGTCCACGACATGCTCGATCTTATTGCCAGCGAGGATACGACTGGTAAGCCATTTCGAATCATATAGAAGCAACGACACGTTTTCAAGTGGGAATTCTTGTCTGTTTTAGTGAAGGAACGTGAGCTGATCCGTTTTACAGAGCTGGCATCGGCCCAGGAGCAAAAGTGGCTGATACGCATCCTGCTCAAGTCGATGGGATTGGGGATTGGCGAGCAACGGTTATTCGGTCTGCTGCATCCCATGGCGAAGGACATGTATCAGCGCTGCTCGGATCTGGAACGTATCTGTAATCTGCTCGCTGACGACAAGCTAATGCTGGAGACTACGCCTTGTAATGCCCCCAGCAGCAGCAGCAGTGCCAATATCAGCGCTGTTATCAATTTAAATACATTCATTGAGCCCTTCCAGCAAATACGGCCAATGCTATGCGAAAGGTTTCCGGGCAAGATCGAGGAGCTAATGCAATCGGATGTCCTCTATATGGAGCGGAAAATGGATGGTGAACGTTTTCAATTGCATTATGCACGCAATCGATTTAAATATATATCCCGCAATGGTGCCGATTACACAAAAAGCTTCGGCGATAGCTACGAACATGGAACACTGACACCCCAGCTGCGAACACTGCTGCCCCTGGGCATGGAATCGATAATACTCGATGGCGAGATGATGATTTGGGATACGCAACAGTTGCGCTATCGCGAAAAAGGCGAAAACACAGATGTCAAACATTTAAAACCGGATCGCAGCTGGCGTCCCTGTTTCGTTGTCTATGATCTACTCTATTTGAATGGGGGGAGTCTCCTTGATATGACGTATGTGCAGCGCGCCCATAAGCTGCATGAGTTAATCACCGAACAGCAGGGCGTACTTCAGCTAATGAAGGCTGAGAAAATTGCCTCGCTGGAGCATTTCAATACGCTCTTCCAACAGATGCTTGACTCCAATGCCGAAGGCATTGTGCTCAAGAAGCAAAACTCAATCTACAAGCCTGGTGTACGTGTTGGCGGTGGCTGGTATAAGGACAAAGCAGATGTGAGTCTGTCAGTTTGATTGTTTTCATATGATATGAGTAACATATTTCTCTCTCTCTCTCTCTCTCACACACCCAGTATATAGAAGGTCTGATCACCGAGTTCGATGTGCTGATCATTGGTGGATTTTACAATCGTAAACGGACATTCATTGAATCGTTTCTGGTGGGCGTATTGAAGCCCGGTGGCGAAACGGAACGCGATGAGGTCTACAGCATTGGTTGTGTGGCCAACAATACGCGCCAGCGAAGCGTGCTGCATCACGAGCTGAGTCCGCATTGGCGCAATGCGAGCACAGAGCCGCCACCGTTGTGGTATCACTATAAGCCCAACGAGAAGGATGGCTCACCGGATGTTTGGATCCAGCCCCACAAGTCAATCGTATTACAGGTGAAGGCAGCTGACTTAACGCCAAATGGTGCATATTTCACGGCCAAATCGCTGCACTTTCCACGCACGCAGCTCATGCGCGATGACAAGGTGTGGAACGAATGTATGACCCTGCAGGAGTACACAGCACTGTGCCAGGTAAGACGGTCAGTATAATACACACCTGGACATTTAAATATTCAAATAGGTTTGAATTATAACAAATAACTTGGTAGCATGCACCGTGCATGACTGATTTTTTAGTTCATTTTCATCATTCCAGAGAATGTTGTATCATTTTTGTTGGCACACTCTGATCAGAACCAGTCCTAATATTTAAATTTGCGGTTCTAACCAAAGAAACTTTTCTGGATATTCAACAAGTTAACATTGCACTCACAGTCGAGCAGTTGGCGAGGCTACAATATTCCCAATATCGCTTGCAATCGCTCTTGATAACTCAAAAGGATCATTTTTAGCTGATAAAGTTTTCTTGAATTCTAATCTTGAATCCATTCGTAAAGAAATTCGGAGATCTTTCAATTGATGTATACAATTGTTAATTTTTTCCTTGATCTTAGAGTTTACGCTCTGTCTTCTATCCTCAGTCCTGTACTGATGTCCTTGGCGCATTTAAGACTATTTAATAGGTCAGAAAAGTCTTTTTTCTACTGAACATATTCAAAACTTAATGCAAGCCAAATAAAAGGGAAATTAATGTTGAAAGAAATGTGCTAATCACAACACAACTGTACGCTGTATTTTGAACATGATATTTAAAAAAATTGACATTGTATGTACACCTAGTTTTGCAGTCTTAGTGTGTACACAAAATACGTTTTCCATACGTCGATATATATATATTTATATATGCTCTTTGGCAGGGACGCGGTGGCATTAAAAAGCTGAACAAGCGACAGGCGAGCCTTAATGACTTTACAACGGAACGCAAACGTCAAAAGTTAACGCCCGCTGAACGCAATCGTCTTGGTCTGGCGGCCTATGATAAGCGCTTCGATGTACAGCCGCTGGAGCACTGTTCACAGCTCTTTGATGGGTTCAGCTTTTGCATATTGAGTGGCGCTCGTGGCAATAGCAAGCAGCAGCTGCAGACGCTGGCCGCGAAGAATGGCGGCACAATCGTTCAGAATCCGTTGCCCAACGATCCGAAGTGCATTTGCATAGCCGGTGATCTGATCTATCTGGTTGAGCGTCTAATGCAGCAGCAGCCGCGCACCAACGATATTCTACGCCTCGACTGGTTGATGCGAGTGTGCGAGAAGCAGCAAATCGAATTGCGTCCCAGGGATGTCCTCTCCGCCACACATGCGCTGCAATCACAATTTGCCAAAAGCTTTGATCGATTGGGTGACAGCTATACGGACATATTTTGCGGCCTTGAGGAGCTTCAGGAAGTGCTGCAGGATATTAGCGACTCACAGCTGGACACTGTAGATGTGGAGCAGCAACAGCTGGACCAACTGGAACAGCAACTACTTGGCGACGCTGCCGCATACAACATCTTTGCCAAGCATAATGGTTGCTTCTATAATCGGGACGCAGACGAGCTGGCGAGGCTGCTATTTATGCAGCGTGGCGGTCAATTGGTTAGCGAATCGCAACGTCAAAGTCTGACCATTGTATTTGTATCTCCCAGTCGCCTGAATCGTCAGGACTTTGGGCAGTGGCATCAGCAGCACTTCGCCTCACATCCCATACAAACGGTGAGCACGGATTGGATACGGCAATCGCATCGTGCACGTTGCGCTCTGCCAACAGCCGAGTTTCATTTCGCATTCTAGTTGCAAACACAGCGGACAAGTTGTATATATTTTTGTTCACGTATTCTAAATACTATTATATACATGTATATAATTATTTATATTATAGATCGTTCCACAATAAATACACGTTTGACACGTTTATTTTTTTTTTTATTCACTTTCATATTATTCACATCAAGACGACGACTTTCGTATTCAAGTTGCAAACGGAAAGAAACTGCAAGTAAAGCACCACTAGCAAGTTCTTGTAGTACCTTTCTTTATCTAGTTGCTGTTACAAATGAACATCAACAGTGTAGAATGTTCAAAAGCAAAGAGAGTTCATGAACCCATTTTGAACCATACATGTTAGATACAATTACAAGTGGTCTCCGTGAAAGGGAAAGTGCAATTGCTGTTTCTTTCTCGCTCGCTTTTAGTTCAAACAATTTGACAACAATTATGTTTATTTGATACGCTTGAAATTCGTTATTTAATTTCATTTGCAGCAATAAGGACATCAAAAATACATTTAACTTTTGTTTTTTCATTTGTAAATGTACATATACATATGTATATGTTGATATAGTTATGTAACTTTTCTAAATTTAACAATTCTTTAGAGCATTAGCCTTTTTCTTGACTCTTTGATCAGTTGTAGGCGAACAATAATACAAAATACAAAAAAAAAAAAAAATATCCATATATATATATATAAATATATATACATATATACATGTATGTATATATATATCTTACTTAGTTCAACAAATTGGGTGTATGCCCATCATATAATATATGTATATTTGTATTTATCAGGAATATATGCAATCTCTGAGATTGTTTAACACATTTACATCCATAACATCTAAAAGCTTTATAATTGGGCTACCGGTTTTCAAACCAGTTCGGAACACTGCCTTATTATTTGAGGATTTTTTCAAATTTGTGAAAATTACATTTCAGCTTACAATTGTGTTTGCTCAAAGTAAACTTAGGTATTGTTTGATTTGTGTGTTTATTCAAAGTTATTCAGCAGCCTGCTTTATCATTATTTATATTATTCATTTTTAATTCTTGGCGAAATTCGTCTTTAATCAAATTCTATGCTTTAATATTATTATAGGTATAATAAATATTTGTGTTCATTTTTTTTTTTTGTATAAATATCGTACAGCAAATCGGTAGTTGTAGGTATACAAATGCATATTTAAGAGGGATGACTTCATTTTGTTTTATGTGTGGCTTTTGTCCTTTTACAATTAATAGTGTTGAAATTTTTTATTTAATTAAATGTTTTAACAAACTGATCAGTTATTTCTCATGGGCCACGTATTTGTAATGTAATACTTATTAATGCGCTTTAAACACACAAGGAGTCATTTAAAACATATACATTAACATATTCAAATATATAGATATAAATACACATATACATATACATATTCAAATATATAGATATAAATACACATATACATATACATATACATATACATATATATATATACATATACATATATATATACAAATACATATGCATATACACATACATCATTTTTGATACGGTAATGTGAAACTACGACTACATTTACAAACTATTAACATTTATAATAGTCTTAATAATAATAATAATAATAAAATATAATCTTAATATTAATAATGTTTTGTTTTCATCTTCATTTCGATATAATTTAAACATGTAAAACTTTCACAGTATGAAAAAAGGGTTTTATTTTTTTCTTTAAATAAAAAGTCTTTTGGAATTTTCGCATATTCATATTCGTTACTAAAAATATTTATACATATATATATAGATAATTTTAATTTGATTTTGCAAAAAAAAAAAGTTTAGAAATTCTTGTATATTTGCAGGAAAAAAATAGGTGTTTTATATGTACATATGTACATATATCAAATCAGACTTCAACTTTCAACAAGTTTCGGGATAATAACGCAAAAAAAAAAAAATGGTTTTAATAATTTAATTGTTTTTTTTTTAAAGTATAATGTATGCATATTAAGTTAAATTATTTTGTTGTGCTTCGTCTGTTTATTGTTTATTATTATTTAGCTGCTTCGCTTGCTCGTAGTTTATTCATGTATTTATATGGCAGTCGTTATCATTTTTGAGATAATTTGACTTTTGTTGAAAAAATCAATTAAAAATTAACAAGTGAGCTTAAAAAACTACAAAAGTGTATGTGTATGTGGGTGTGTGTATTTGTGTGTGTATGTATGTGTGTGTATTTGTGTGTGTGTATCTATTTATACGCTTAGGATTAGGCCTGTGTGGTTTCCCCTTGGTTGATTAAAATAACCCAATAGTTTAATTTGTTGATCAGTTGTTGTTTAAACTGAAAAGAGAACAAGAAAAATATTGGTTTATATTTGAATTTGTATAAATTCTGATATTGTATTTGTATAATCAAGGAATACACTCTAATTAAGCACTTTTGAGAAGAAAAAAACATTCTGACGTAGCTTAATTATGAAAAGCAACATAAAGTATACATATAAATATATATATATATATATAATATTTATATATCATCAGTTAATGTTGAGAATTATTTTGTTTTTTTGTGTTTTATAAAAAATAACTGTTCAAATTAATTAGAATATCTATATCCGATTTGAAATCGTTAAAAGGAAAGAAACTAGCTTATCCATAGGAACTTACGCTGATCGAAGGTGCTCGGATTGATGTAACTGATTAGATCCTGATCGGACATTGTGGTCAGCTCCTGAGGTATCGGTGGCTGCACAGCAACAGCAGCGGCAGCAGCGACAGCTCCAACGGCCGCCGGTAGAATGCTGCCGGCGCTGCTGGGTGCCGAAGCCTGTTGGGTCATTACGGCACCATTTGTGGTTACGGCAGCGGTGGCCACCGATTTCTGTAGCGCATTCTCCGTGGCGAGGGCGACAATGAGAGATTCTTGTGGTGTGGGTGGCACAACGGGCAAACGAACAGCGGACAGCGTGGGAAAGACAGCTGCAGCGGCTGCTGCTGCCGCCGCCGCTGCTGCCGCTTCTACAGCAACCGTTTCTGTGGTCGTTGTGTGATTTAACAGTAGATTAACAAGTGGATCATTCGTGGTGGCAGCGGAATTACCAGCCTGCTGCTGTTGCTGTTGTGGAGCATGTGGATGTGGATGTGGATGTGGATGTGGCAAGTGTTGATGTTGCTGCTGATGTTGTTGCTGATGTTGCTGATGTTGTTGTTGGTGTTGTTGATGTTGATGTTGATGATGATAATGGTGCTGCTCCTGCTCCTGTGTGGTTATAAAATCGGCGGCTGCTTTAATAATCATGTTGCTGACTGCCGTTGATGTCGCTGTGGCTGCCACTTCCGGTTGCATAACAACTGGTGTCGGTGGCAGTGTATCGTTGACATCCGCATTTGGTGGACTCATCATAATGTTGCTCAACGCCAGCGCAGCGACCGCTGCATCTTGTTGCGTTGGCTCCGCCTGCATGGCAATGTCATTCAATATCGAATTGGCCATCGTCACCTGATGTGGCGCCAATATATTGGGCACAACGGCAGTCGCTGCCCCGTTTGCCGAACAGAGTATGGTCGATGGTGAGACAGCTGGATTCATAATGATGTCGGTAGATAGTGAGCCACTGGCACTGTTGACGCCTCCACCAGCACCCGCGGGCCCAGTTGCCAATTGTTGGAGGCCAGCACCAAGTGCTGCTGCCGGCTCCGAGTTCAATATGATATCCTGCGTGAGTGGCGAACTATTTGGCGATTGTGTATCGCTGCTCGAATGGGAGCTATTTGAATTGTTGCTACTGATCGAAAGGCTGCGCTTCAGCACATTGGGCGAGGATGTGGCAGATGTGTGCGACAAAACGCCCACCTTCTGTTGGAGAATATCGGTTAGGGCATGATCAATCACTGCTGCGGTGGTAAAGAGCGCCGGCTCACTTGTCCCATTACTATTGACAACGGTTGTCGATTTGGTTAGATCATCAATGAACTTGTGCTGTTGCTGCTGCTGCTGTGCCGGTGCCTGATGCTGTTGATGCTGCTGAACCACATGCTTCACAATCTCATGCTTGACGGCCAGCTCAACGGCGACGGCAACAGCGGCTGGATCCAGATCAACGGTCGTTGTGGCAGCAACCGGAAAACCGGGCATACTATTCGACTGATCGTACATGATGGTATCCAGGCTATTCTTGCGTGCATAGTGTGCATGATATTGTAGAGCATTGGGACTGCATGGATTGATGAGTGCCTCCGGCGAGTGGAGGCTACTATTGTTGTCCTGTGCGGTGCGCGGACTATGCGAACTATTCTCATCGAGAAGTTCACTTTTCAGTGCCGCTTCAGCGGTAAGATGCACCAACTGTTGCTGCTGCTGCTGATCGGTGATCATCGGTGTGGAGCCAGACAACGAGGATCGACGTAATCCCATCGGTATTTGGGTGGTTATCGGTGGCGGCATCATGCCCAAATCTAGCTCATGCTTCGTCTCGACCACGTTCGCTCCAGTGGCGGCATTGCTGCCATTATTCGTCCAAACTGGGTTGCCAGTGGATGGTGCACCGCTGGTGTCCATGAAACTGCCAACATCTACAAAAACAAGAGACACTTATTTAGTACACAGGTTGTGGCATTTGCGCTGTTTTTCATGGGCTTTTCTTTTTAATTTTTTTTTAATTTTTGGAATGGTTGAGGGGTTCGGTCGGGGGGCGGGATGTCGAGAATCAACTAAAAAAAAAATATTAAGCAAGAAAATTATAAAGAAAATATATAAAAGTATAATATAAAAAAAAAAAATTGTTGGGGAATTATTATAACTGAGTAAAGCGCTTACTTCTAGCAGTGGGTGTAAACACAGGGGGGAGAGAGAGAGAGAAAGAGAGAGAAAGAGAAATGGATACAAAGAGAAAGAGATGGAGACAGAGAAAGTGAGAGGAAGAGAGAAAAGAGACAGCCAGCTGATTTGGTTTACTCCGAAACAGAGAGCAAATGTTTATGCAATGGCCTATGGCCAATAACTTACATATCTAAAGGAAACCTTAAACCTAATACTAAAATTAAACAAATTACATTGCTCTCTATTTTTAAAGAAACCAATTCGCTGCACTCAGTCAATGTTTGGGTGGTTGGGTTGTAACTACTATATACATATATGTATATATATATATATATATATTTATATATCTATTTTTTTCCTTCTTTGGGGGGACATAGATGGAGTGAGGGGGTCGGGAAGTGGATGTGTGTTTGTGGGAGGGGAGGGCTTGGGTATCTATTGTTTTGCTTGTTTGGGGGCTTGGTTGGTTAAATCTTATGGCCCAACAGGGCCTACAAAATTAAAGGCTAGTTATTAAACGACTTTATTAGGCTATAAATATATATGTATAGGTATATATATATATGTATGTATGTATATATTAATTGGTACGTCTTTGGGAAATTGCTTTGATTATCGACAGCATTCACAATCTCACAAGGGCTATCAATTATTCAATTCAGAAATCAAATACACACACATACACACACACACACACACACACACACACACACACACAACAAACGATCTGAAGCCAACAACCGATGAAGCTAGACCAAATAAAACGGCATCTTGTGATCCAAATCCAAAAGCAAATGTTTTTTGATGACAAGATTCACACTTACAAAATGGTAGAAGAAGAAGCTAGACACATGAGGCGAGTACGGCACAAAATGCACGAGGTTCCATCGAAAAATACTACTAATAATAGTAAGTAAAACAACAAGAATATTAAAACGAACAAACCAACTCTCAATCTCTCTTTCACACAACACAATTTCTATCACATTCATGCTTAGCTACGCTCTCTCTCTCTCACACACACACACAGACACACACACGGACACATTCTTAAACTCAGTCAGGCTCGATTTCAGACAGTTCTCGCAAAGCAATTTCCAGGGCAGCACAGCTTAAAGATAATTTTTTAAGAACTACACTTATATTTTAAATATTTTAAAACGTTTGTATGCGCATCATTAAAATCTAGTTAGATTTGTTTTTATTATTATTTTTATTATTATTATTATTATATATATATTGTATATATATTTATATATATATATATTTTTTATTATTTTTGAATATATATCATATATGTATGTAAGTATATGTATGAGTTTTATGTGAGATCGGATAAATTGGTCTGGTTAGTACGAGAATGCTAGATGATAGTCGGAGTGTGAAGAAAAAAACATCTTATTATCATAGAAGGTATAACAACACCCACACCCACACCCACATTGCAGATCGATCAGTTCACCAAAGTGGGATTAAGGACAAAGTTCAACTGCACCACCACCTTGTATATCATGGGCACATTTTCTTTTGTAATTGAGGTATATCTCTAGGCGTAATGCTGAGGCTCTGAAGTGCGAGCAATGCTTTTAAAATTCCACTCGTTCTAGGTGAGTCCCATCACTACTTCTTAAAGAACTTTCTTATAAATGCCCTAAACTGTGCAGCTGACCAGCCCAAACAACAAAAATATAATAATAATAATAAGCCCAGATTTTGGCTGTTTACAAATACAATCAACATACTTTCCCCCATTCTTCATAAGCAGAAACTTGTTGTTCTTCAACTTTTCATGAGATGAGTGAGCCACATTCCACTAATCACTTATCTTTCCCATCATTTCAAATTGTCTCTTTGATGGTTTGAAAACTAAATTCCAAAGAAACGATCCTCATAAGTTTACTTCTCTAACATAACATTTTTAATTGAATACGAATTCAAAGTAGTAATATATAATGAATCGATAGCAGATCAAGATCAAGTTCAATGATCGATTTCGTATCATAGACATGCATCTGATTATGAATCTAGCCCACGTTTAATGCTGAATTGAAAACAAGATTTTTGACAATTAGTTAATGGGGCATTTGAATATGTTATGTATGTTATATACTACACTAAAAGTTTGTATAAATATGAGGTACGAGGTATATGCAAAACTCTGTTATTTAAGGTGTATGTGTGTAGTACGTGTAGCTAGGTATAAAGTTAATAATAATGGTAGACATATAAATATGTACGAAATGTCAAACGAGGTCAATGGATCAGTGTATTTTTTCTCAAAAAAAAAAAATGTTTTTTTTTCAGTATTTTGTTGGTATTTGTGGTAATTTTTTTTTTTTTTTTTTTGGTTTCACCAGTACCCTAATCAAGTGGTGCAGAGGGCTCCATGTTGTTGCTGTGGCTCTCGCGCTGATGCTGTTTGCTGGCTGGCTGGGCTGTGTTCCGTGTTGAGTTGAGTTTTCGTAGACGCAACGCTGTAGATTCTTCATCTGCTCCCTGCAGTTACTCCTGACCATCTGTTTTGTAGAATCGTACTTAAAATGTCTGGGTGTGTGTTTTTTTTTTTTTGGTTTTAAGGGGATCGATCCGTGATCATATTTATTCGAGTGTGCATATATAAAAATAAACATTTATATATATCTATGTATATATTTATATTTCTTTGGATATAATATTTGTTGATTTCCATTTAAGCTGTGGCGCTTTTATCTTATTGCTGCCTTATTTAGCTGGCTTATTTGATTAATTTGACTTGGATCTTGATTTTGTACTTTAGGGAATATTCTTGACTAGATTGTTTCTTTGTTTGTGTTCTTTTTTTTTGTGGTTTTGCATTTTATAGCACTCAAAATGGTTACATATTTGACTATATAGTATATTGAGCACCTAAATTGCTAAGAGAAGGGGAGGAGGAAGAATAAAGTCAAAAAATATATATATGTATATTTTTAAATTTTTTTTTGTTTTGTTGAATTGTTGTAATTAGTGTTGCGAAAAAGATCCTGCCAGGTGCCCTGAACAAGAATTAGAACGGCTGCCTTCTTTTTTCTCTCTTTATTATAATTTTCATCATCATATGCTTCATCTTCTTCTTCTGCATCTCCTCTTGCTGCTGATTTGTTGCATTTTTGTTATCGGCTATCGGTTATCGGATGTGTCGGGTTATCGGTTATCGGATGTATCAATTATCGGTTATCGGCTATCGGTTGAGTCTTCGTTAGCTGCAGGCGCTGGCTTCGTGCGGTCGAAACGTGATCAAGAAAACTCTGCATGCCTCATACAATATACACCCACTTTGCATTCACACTCTACATCTGTGCACACTCACACACACACACACACACACACACACAGACACACACACACGCACACTGACACACACTGACACAGACACACACAAACACACAGCTAGACTCTGCTAAAGGAAAAAAATCCCAATAACTGCAGTTAACGGCTCCCAAACTAATGTGTTTAAGCAGAAAACATATTCAAACGAAGAAATCTCAAGCAACGCGTTGCCCTCAATTCATAGAGAAAAGTACTATTAAGTTTCGTTATGTGAATACTATTAAGGATTTCTTCGGCATCTGCAATCAGGGAATCGGTGTCTCACGATCCACAGCAAAAAAAGGCAAAGGCAATGGCAAAAGCAATGGCAAAATGAACTAAGCCCACATAATTTCGCGCATTCACACCGCAGAGTTGTTTCGATCAGTTTCCGAGTGGCCTCGTTCATCAGTTGATTCAGTGAGAAATTGAGGAAGAGGAAAGCCAGATATTCGCGCTGTGTATAAACTCTCCATATTTGAAAGCTTTCGAGAAAGTTTTCTGAAGCGTCGCAGAGTTTTGTGCCATCTCGTTTTACAGATTGCAGTTTTTTTTTTTTATTTTTTTTTTATCATAAATATTACGTTTTTTTTTTGTTTGTTTTTCTTATTTTGTGTGTGGTTTCCCAGTGAAAACACAGTGTCCTATCTTGCATTGCATATTATTTACCTTAATTACATTAATTGTGTGTTTTGTTTTGTTTTGTTTTGATTTTGTTGCTACTTATAAATTATAATTATGTGATCATATTTTGTTATAGCTTTCATGCGTTATTCTGTGTCAATTGCAATATTTTCGATTGGAGGGCGAGGCAAGCAGCGTTTTAGTGGTGTTTGGGATGCACAATTGCTTTTATGAGTCGTTCATGAAATCTGAAAAACGCGGATGACTGACTTTCTTCTTTTTCGTGTTGCAATCAATTGCATGGCAAAACCCAGTTGAATTATGTTTATAATAGATTAACTCATGAGTTGGAATTCACAAAAAAATTACATATATATATATATATATATATATATATATATATATATTAATGAATGTGTATAGATTGATTGAGGCCCATTAGAATTTTGTATTGTTAGATGCATTTTTGAACGTTAGAAATTGTAAATATGTCAAATGTGATTTCTACTTAGTATTAGTTTTGAAAACTCCGTATTATTTTTGCCAAAAATCTGGTACACAAGAAAATGTGGCTAGTGGATTTTAAGTTAATAATTCGAAATTTTGATCAGTTGTTCTTATGCTTTCAAATACAATTCGTGAACTCAAGTAATTTAATTAATTAATTAAAGCTTCTTCTTGATTGAAAAAATTAACCCGAAAACGGTTGTACTATTTATTGACTTTTATACTTTTATAACGCCTATTTATATCTATGCATCTGCATCTACTCGCATCCTAGCTTAAAGTCGAGCGTGACCAGGTAAATTATGAAATACTAATCTTTGGCCCACAGAATAACGCATGTAGGCATAAAAATTGTTGTAGGAGATTTTTATATTGTTGTAATTAAAATTATATACTATCATTTATGGCTATATAAATGGCTCTACTAAATATCTAATGAGCTAACTAATCAATGTGTTTTCGCAACTTTGGCAAGAGGCGCGGTTATATGAAAAAAAAAACAAAAAACAAATAAATAAAACAGTGAAAAGTATTTTTTGTATTGGTTGTTGTTGGTTTTTTCGAACTAACTGTGGTAAAACGAGTTAACGCGTTTATGTACGTATTACACAGATATACGAGGAATATACATATATGTATTTTTGTAAGTATGCATGTATGTACATATGTATGTATGTATGCATTTACGAGTATACATACGTATGTATATGTATTTCATAGTTATTGAATAGACTAACGTTAACGTTAAAGTGCGTTCAATTGGCCTGCCTGCGACGACTGCCTGACGGAATTTGGTTTAAATTGTTATTTCTTTATTTAAATTTTTGTTGAAATGTTCTCTTTTTTATAAATAAATTTTTTTTTGTATTTTTTTTTGGTGCGTGTGTTTGTGTTTTGAATCGCTATTGATACGGTTATGATGGTTGATGATGCCTGCAAGGGCGCCGGCTATATATATAAATATATTTCTTTTTTCATGTCTTTTTTTTTGTCTTTTTTTTGTTTTTTTTTTTTTATGTATATATAGAAATAGTTAACAAATAAATACCTTGGCTATGCATTGTGCTACTTAACGTGCTTGCCGCCGCTAGTGTCGTATAGCTGCCCTTGGGTGTATAGGTGAAGGTGTGCGGTTCGCTCTTCTTGCCACTCGATATAATGGACACCTGTACGCTGACCGGCTTGAGCAGATTCTGATGCAAATACGGCGGCACTGTGCAGATCAAATGCGTCTAAGCAATGCGTAGGGCAAATATTAGAATTATTCAATATTATATTCTTTATTTATAATAGATGGTTATGTGCTGTGCACTTACCTGATGCAAATACTCCTTATCGGGCAGTACGCTCTGCTCCCAAAGAGCAGCGGTGCCACCGATGAGCTGCTGGCGTACGGCTATTTCCGTTGCGGGATCATCGCCATTGACACTGTCGTACGTCTCCTGGAACACAACATGTGTGTCCTTCAAAAAGTTCTTGCCAATGATGAACAACTCCAAGCCGCCATCAACGGGACAAGAGTTTAGTGATTTCTTGCAAATCTCTGGAACGCCTGGTGGCTGAGCTGTAAAATATTAATAAAAAAAATAATAAAAAAAACATCGAAATAATTAATAAATTATAAATATAGATATATGGATATATGCAGATTAATTGGAATACTTACTGCATATGATGGGATTGGAGCAGACCTGCAGCGTTTCGGTGCTGCCATCATCTTTTGTTAGCTGAGTGCGGAATACCATACGGCAACGTGTTGACTTCTTCTTGTTCTTTTGCGCCAGATGCTCGGGAAAACGGTGCTCCACATCGACGTTGCGTTCCTGGAAGAGGGCAAACATCAATTAGTTTAGTTTTTGAATTGTGTGGATGAAAGTACCTTCAGTATGCCAACGCAATCGCAGGTGACGGTCATGTCCGTTTCGGGCTTGAAGTCAATCTCAATGACCATGGTGCCATCGACCTTCTTCTCGTTGCACTGCGTCGAATTCTTTCCCGCCACCTTGCACGCCTGATAGAACATGTGCGGCACAACGCGTCCAATGTCCGTGCCAATGAACACCTGCAGCACGGCGGACTTAACGTAACCGGTTAGCCGGACGATGGGGAAGCCATTGCCGCTGCGATCCTTGACGGCGCCGCGGCTACCCTCGGTCTGGTAGCGAGCACGATGCTGTTGCTCTGGCTGCGACACAATCTCCAGTTGGACGTGACCATCATTAGAGCTGGCGATGCTGTTCAGTGGCGTCGTCGGTTGCCTCTTGTTCGCCACACGCGTCACTGTGCGCGTTCCAATGAATCTGCGAAGCGGCAAATTGAACAAGCATTCAATCAGAAACAGAAACGATAGCGATAACCTGATAGAGATAGCGATACTCCTGCCCCTTCTCTGCGACTCATTATAAATCGAATCTTATATTTCATATAGTTAAAATCATTTCCAAATACAAATACTACACTCAGAGAAAACAATTTGGCCTGGAAACCAGTAACCGTTACTGTATATATTTATACTTATTATATCGGTTTCAGTAACTGTGCTCTAAACAAATTTTCAATTTCGATTGCAATTCTTCTTCTTAAAAAACAAATACTTTTGAAATTTAATAAACGTGAATGAATAGAAGCCAGCTGGTTTTCTTAATTTTGTAGGGTATATTAGTTTAGTACTGAGTGTAGTTTCTTTGTCTACGGACTGTGAACTTTTGCTTGGATTGTATGGGAAATTTTTTTGTACATTTTTGCGCTATTGTTTGCTGTTTGTTTGATAAGTATATATATATGTATATAAAGCATGCTATGCACGAGTATGTGTGTGTTTAGCGTATGCGTATAAATGATTTATGACAAGGAATTTGGTACATGTGCTGGCCAGGATGAAACAACTTGGTAAAGCACAACACGCACACACAGACACATACTCACACACACACACACACACACACACACACACTCACGCACATCAATCGAAATAATTTAGGAACTGTATAATACACACAAACACAAATATAGACACCGGAAAAACAAACAAAAATCCAAAATCATTCCTCAATTTTTTTAATTTTTTTTTTTTTTTTTTTTTTAATTTTTGGTATTTGTATATTAACATAAAAGCTATGAAAATAAGCACCAAAAATTATGTGAAAACAAAAGAATATATTTGTGGATAAATCAAAGGTGCACTTTGCAGTTATTGTTATTAATTTTTATTTTTTGTTTATATTTTATACTATTTGTTTGGCTTTATTTTTGCTTATTGTTAACGATTGATTTTGTTTACTACACACACACAGAGAGGCCAAGACAAAAAGAGCGGGAAAGAGATAGAGAGCTAAATAACACACACAAGCAAATATAAATATAAATATACAACAAATATACAACAAAATTCAAATAACATATTTTTCGTGTTTGAAGCATTTCAGACTTCGAACCACCCATGGAATCTGGGCAAAAGTGCTCAAAACATTTTGGCTAATTACTAAACAATTTTAGTTGGCTACTTTTGAGGCAATTTTATGCTGTCCGTTCGTTTTGTGATATTTATAGTTTCTCAATAAAAACAATCAAAAAAAATAAAATTGTTTTTAAAGAAATATTTTGCTAATTTTTAAATTTGTGGCTATTTATATTTTTGGGCTAATTATGGGTCATATATTTAAATATTATATTTATGCAATTTTGAAAGGAATAGTTTTTTTTTTTTGCTGTTTCCATTTTTGGTAAATTATTTAATTTGTTGCCTGTGAATGTTGTAGTTGGTTTTATTTTTCTGTAAAGAGAAGGCCGCTTACTTTGGCTCACTGTTGTGATGATTGCTGCTGATTCTGCAATGGATTTTGTTGTTGATTTTGGGTCCGGTGCTGACGTCGCTGCTGACATCCGTACTGTCTGCAGCAACTGTGGCAATTTTGCGTATAAATTCATCCTCGCTGCATGCATCATCGTTATCGAGCTCCACCTGATTGCATTCGAATTTCTTGCGCTTTAAATGCTTGCCACCACCACGAGCATCTCCTCCACCGACAGACCCATTGCTGCTGCTGCTGCTATTGCTGTTGCTGCAACTGCTGCTGCTCTCATGCTGCTGGTGCTGCTGTTGTTGGTGCTGTAGCTGCAAATGTAATCCAGGATAATGAAATTGCTGCTGTTGCTGCTGGTAATGTTGCTGTTGCTGTTGCTGTTGCTGCTGCTGCTGGTGTTGTTGTTGCTGCTGCTGTTGCTGTTGTACAGCAATGGCATTGGCATTGGCAACAGCCAGTTCGGCAGCCTTGTGACCCGTGCTTGTATTGAAGATGCCCCCAAAGAGTTCTGAGCCCAGCGATGGCGTTGACGAAGAAGTCGACGAAGATGATGATGATGATGAGGATGACGCTGTTGGCGTTGCCGCTACCGCTGTCATTGTTTGGTTGCTGTCGGTGCCAAAGCCAGTGTCCTCATCGTTGCTTTGAGCTGTTGCTATTTCATCCACAAATGTTGATATCGATGAGTCCGACTCGATTTCATCCAGATAGTTGAGCATTTTCTTGGCATGACGAGATCTACATACATACATATTTATTTACATACATATATTCACACACACTATATATATATATATATATATATATAAATATAAATATATACATATATATATATATACACATAGGGTCTATTTAATCACAATATTTGTTTGTTGTTTCGATTTGTATACATCATTTAAATTAATTTTGATTTCAAAGCGAATAAATAATAAACAAGGAACAATATAATTCTAAAGATTTCTGTTCGACATGCATACATACATACAAAAGCAAAGTGGTGCACATACATTAAAGTGAGACTAATATAAACAGACACTAAACCACATCATAATCAATAAATACCGCGAATCAAATCAATAATATAATAAAACAAATGAAAAGTGAAAATCGAGCGATTTGTAAAATTCAATTGCAAGAGCTGAGAGAGAATACGAGTACGAATAAAAACGGCGCATACAATTACAAAGTCAATTGAGAATTGAGAAAGAAGGCGATCTTTATTTGAATAATAATAGAACTTGAAGTAGTTCATTCGAATGCAAATCAAATTTCCGTTCAATTCTTGTTGTTGCCCACAAAAATGCAACTGCCACAGAATTGCAAAGAGAACGAGTTCATAGCACATAATACATTTAAATTTTTGCTAAGAACTCAAACTAAACAGCAACCAATTTTTTGTCAACTTGTGCAATTTTACATTCAATAATAATTAAGTATCACTAAAAATCTAAGCCAATTAAAGCACATTTCAATTTTTATCCATTAAACTTAACTTATATATATATATATATATATATATATATATATATATATACAGTGTAGTAGACAAGTTACAGGCATTGGTAGTCGTCCGATGTTCACAATCTGTTGGAGCGCTTAACAACAATCATAACAAGTTTTGAAAATTAACAAATATCTCATTGGCAAAAGAATTTGTGCCATGCTGATATTTGTGGATGAGGAGAAGAAGATTGATTTATACGAAATAATCATCTACTCACAATTATTTCATATTACAGAACATGCACTTTCGCAACAATAATCTATTTGTGAACTTTGAAATCCGAATCCAAGGCAAATCCATGTGCAAATGTTATCATTTGAAAATGAGACAAAGAGAAGATTACCATTGCCACATGGCGTATGCGTAACGAAGTACAAATTATTACTATAATTTTTAATCTACGGCTTAGAAAGAAAAACATAAACTAAACAAACACCAATGAGTGGACTAAGCCAAATGTGCATAGGCCAAAGCCAAATAGTGTTGTTTTCATTCGAGTGGCGAAGATTAATAGCCCTTACACTCTCATACATGATGTATATATTATGTTATGTTAGCTCAAACGAAAGCTGAGAGACAGGCGACGAACATGGCTATATCCGATCTGACTAATAAAGTCTACATCTCAAAGTCATTGGCCGTTTGCAGCCATCAAGACACAAAGAACGACACGGGAAGAGAGAGAGAGAGAGAGAGAGAGAGAGAGAGAGAGAGAGAGAGAAGAGAGAGAGAGAGAGAGAGACAGGGAAAGAGACAGAGAGAGAGAGGCAGGGAAAGAGACAGAGAAACAGGGAAAGAAACAGAGAGGGGAGGGCGGCTGACTAAATAGAAATCCAATTAGCTGCACACACACACACACACACACACACACACACATACAACCACACTAAACAATAACAACAACATCATAAAAAAAAAGTGGGTGCAAATGAAAAATGTAAATGCGAAAATCGAATGAAACCAAGTTTGCAGCGCCCACTTCAAGACCATTAACCAATTAACTTGCACACTCGACATTTTAATCATATAAATCACAGCGATACTTATTCACCAATTCTCAATGTGTCAGTAACAAAAAAAAAAAAAAAATAGACAGCGATAAGCGCACATTTGAAAAGTGTGGCCGGCAACTTAAGACTGCTGCAGCTGATGGCACTGATAAGATACAAAGAAATGCGATTACGCTGCGATTACGGTCAAGTTATATATTATAAATGTGGCAATCACATTATGGCAACAACACTCACACATACACACACAGCCAGATCAACTATAACAAATAAAATCTAGTGTCTAAGCAGTCATTCACCATGACCTACAATCAACGAAATGCATTGCAAAAAACAAACCTGTCCAACAAATAATATTTGCGTGTTGAAAATTACATTTTTGGTTTTTTCTTCACTATTGAAGAACTTGGCAATTATATATATATATATATAGATATATATATATATAGATATATGTTATAAATGATGTGAGCATGTGAATAATGTATTTAATAATGTACATGTTGAATTGATACACTAATGAAAATTCCCATTTTAAATATTTGTATAATTTCTGTATTCGATTTCAGGAATAATATTTAAGGCTTGGTTAAATACGTTTTTAAGTTAAACCCGTTTGGGTCAAGTGCTGCGATGAAAAAAGCAATGTATGAAAGATATTATGTATTTATACATATATATATATATATATATATATAGCGGAATACGGATCACAAGTATTATTTCAACGGTGACACTCCGTTGACAATTTGAGAACTGTTTTGTATGCCTCATGGTTCCTTGGTTCCAAAATATAAACAAAAATCCCAACAAATTGAGAAGAACACTTCCTTTCGACGCTAAGTCCAGCAAACAACTGTTTATTTTTTATATTTATTTATAATATAATCGAATCCGTTAAACAATAATAGTGAAAGGCGTCTGATTGCTGATGCGTCTCAATTAAACACCAGCGTGTCTTCTGTGTGTGTGTAAATATATACATAAATGAGAGCAAGTGCAATGAGAGAGTGTGTGTGTGAGTGTATGTATGTGTCTCTATGTGTATATGTATGTCTGTGTATATATATATATATATATATATAGTGTGTGTGTGTGTGTGTGTGTGTGTGTGTGTGTGCGTGTGTGTGCAGCTAAACAGCTGACCGGCTGAAAGGGTAGATGGACTCACCTTGAAACGGGTATCGCGCGTATTAAATGCTGCTGCGGTGAATGTTGCTGCTGCTGATGTTGCTGCAGCTGTGCATGCTGCTGCTGCTGTTGTTGCTGATGCTGCTGCAATGTGTTGCTGGTGGCCGCTGCAGCTGCAGCCGCTGCTGCTGCGGCAACAGTGTTAGTCAAGTCGCTATTTATCACCAGATTTGTAATCTGATTGCTGTTGCTGCTGGTGCTGCTCCTGCTGCTACTGCTTGGACCATTGTTACTGACATCGACAGCAGCAGCTGTTGTTGTTGTTGTTGTTGCTGCGGAACCATTTCGCAGCTCCGTATGCTGATCAAAACCCAGGCCACTGTCATTGGAATTGTCACAGGGCGGCGGATGCGGTCGCTGTGGTATTCGCTTCCCCGGCACCAGCTTCCCGGGTCCCGTCTGACCAATCCAACCAAGCCAACGTAGCAATCGAAGGAGAATGAGAAATAAATACAAGTAGCAATGATTGCTAAACTGTTGTGTGCTTACCCTGGCAATGGTGTGCAATTTACCGGGCAATCCCTTGCCCGTCTGTCTCTTCGATGGTATCCGAAAGCCTTTGCGATGGATGCGAGGACTCATTGTCGAGTTTGTAGATATCGTCATGCGCATCCCTGCGAATGAAAGATAGCAAAATGATCATGAATATCGCATTGATCTCTTACACTAGTTACTGCTAGTTTATTTTGATCAAATATTAGATCAATCATTAGGTTTATTGTTTGTTATATTCTGAATAACTAAGATTTTGCATTTCACGAGCTGATTCCTTTCTTAACTTATATTGATATTATTGACAAGTCCAATATTTTGCAGTAAAACATGTCAGATTTACCGACATCTAGACATCCTATACAGGTAAATTAAAATTATTTTTAAAAAATTGATATAACTTTATAGCAGTTTGTATCAAAAAATTGCAAATATTTTATTTGTTGATAAACGTAATGAGATGCTGAGCAAGCAAAGTATGTCATAACCTCCGGATAAGACCGATTCAAACCCGAATTCCACATTGATAACGATAGAAGAATAGAAATCACAATTGCATTCAGAAGTTTTGTGCAATAGGCTGTCCATCCAATTAGATCAAGACAATAAATATACTTTTGTTTGAATGCGATACAATATTCAAAAATGTATGTATGTATGTGTATGTATGTACATGTATATGTGTATGTGGCGAGACCAAATCATGTGCATTATTTAAACATACAATGCAAAAATGGTTTGATGCTTGCAACGCAGCTGGTTGCTTGCTGCCTGCTGCTGATAATGCCCCGTAAACGGGAACGATGCTGAGATGGAGCCGTACCAGCAGCCACTAGGCATATAGGCATATGGGGTGCATTGACCTCAATGTCCGCTCTGTGACACACAGGGACACACAAATCCCACATACGTGCACACTTGCAAAAACAAAACCCAGAGAATATTGCACAACTACACACATTGCCGAGAATCCAATGCTAAACAATTGTGTTTACAGTTTGTTCTCACAGTTAAGAACGATTGTTCCTATTTTAAAACTGATGTACTTGATTACTTGAATTACGCTTTATTATATATAATTTGGCAGTCTACACCTCTACAATTGGTTCTCTTATTGCTTACGGAAATCGAAATGATATCAACTTGATCTGATTACAAATTTTAAGTACGGACTTGGCCATATCGACTCGGCTGCTAATGTTGATCAGGAATATATACATTTTAGCAGTCTTTCAATTAATGTTTGCAATGAACAATTCGTAATTGATCGAAGAACGTTTGTGATTACCTATTTGACAAATATATTCAATAATGAGTTGCACTTTTAATAAAAAAAATATTAGAAATGCATACTCGTCTGTAAGTGCGTTTTTCTTCGAGTGTATGTCTGTATATGTACATATATATATATGCGTACAAATACATAGTCATAAGTGTACTCGCTGCCTAGTCGCAGTAGCTCGATTATTTTGCAGCTGTCGTTGTGCTTGTAAATTGCACATCAAGTTGCGTCCCATTGTTGCAGGCAGTCAGTTTAGAACGCTCAATTGATGCTCAATTTGAATTACTGGACGAACAAACACATCCCATCCATCTACCCATCCACAGAACTGCTGGCCACTTGTTGTCTCTCTCGCATTATCAATGCCCAGTTGCAGTTGCCGTCGCTGTTCCAGATAGCAGCTGTAGTTGCTCTAATAGTAGCAGCGGCAGCAACAGCAATAGCAACAGCACCAGCGACAACAAGAACATTGAGCAGATAGCTTTACTGATAAGGCCAAGGCGGCGCTAATCAAGAAACCCACTCAAATCTGCATTAATGCACATACAGTTGTGGCAGAAAAAAGTGTCACCATTATCATTGCAGAACTTGTGTCTCAGCTATCTGGTATATGAGCTTTCCTTAATGAAGGCCCATTTTTAAAAAATGATTTCTTTAAATGCAAAAGAAAAATATGCATAATATTTGCTTATGCATTCAAAGAAACATTGTGAATTGGATAAATGAAAACAAAAAACCATCAAAAATTAAAGATTGTTAATCGGATGCTATATATAAGTATTCCCCGATTTGCATACACATATGCTCACTTATGCATCTGCGTATTTTGTATTTGATAAACATCAATCGCATCTTGAATTTTGGTATTTATATATTAATTGTAAATAGAAATAATAATAATAGTTAATAACTATTGTTCTTTCGAGATATAATTTGTTTTCGATCGGAATATAATAAGCTCTACAACCATTTGTACAGCAAATATTTTTATTATCAATCTCTCTCTGATTCCGTTAAGATAGTCAAATCAAAAACAAAACCAACTCTAAGAGTGTGTTCAATTTAATTAATAGACAATTCATTTATACTCTAAGAGCACGTTCAAATTTCAAAATTCGAAATATCTATTTATTGACAAAAAAAGTTTAAGAGGAAATCATTTTCGGTTTGGCAAATATTAAATGTTCGACCAGGTATCTTGTAGTCCAACACACCTAATAAATTATAATACAACATTTGAAATGTGTAAATATTGTAATTACACTTGCAAGCGTTCTTTGCAATGAAAAGTTTACTGAGACCCTTAGAAATCAAATTATGATACACACGCAGTTATTAAATGAGTTTGGAAATTGTTGTTCCGATTGTTGTCAAGTGGTGGTTCTGGTCAAGCCCATAAATATATTTCTTATAGATAAGGGGGGTATTCATACTATTTGGTTTCACTGTAGAACATGGCATGGCTATATTTTCGACATTTCGAAATGGGATAAATTAAGCATTGAATATTTTCAAGATAAGATATAAATCGGTGTAGTTGTCATTCCAACAAAACAAAATATTAATAATAATAATATTCAGTCAGCATACGTTAATCAAAATCATAATTATTATATTTTATTTCTTTAGGTTACAAGATAAGCCTTTTGGCAAATAATTGCCAACGTAAAAGGATAACAACATTAACATAAAAACAAAACAATGTAATATTAAATTGTATATATGTATGAGTGTGTATGTACAAATGTTTTATGTTGTCGCTGCCGGCAATGTTAGCCGCACAATTACTGTGTATGTGTATGTGACGGCATCATGCCCAGTGGCGAAAACTTAATCAATACACAAAAATATATGTAAATATATTTATATATATATATTTATACAAATATATTGGCTGGTGAAACGCATCTACCCCTGCCACAAAAAGCGTTAGCTGATCTTACCTACATATGCACCTGCCACTGACGCGGCACCTTTATCTAAGCGCCTGCGATAAGACAAAAACAATCGGAACCGAAACCACCCACCTACACCTATACACACACACACACACATACGCGCACACTTTTACGCCCAAAGAGCACGCCTTTTCACACTGGCAGGCGACGACGAGTCGCGGTTTATCTGTGATCTCCACGGCGATAAGATTTTCGTGTTTCTTCTCGGGTCGCCATTATGTAATTTCCACGGCTTCAATTGGCATACAAAAAAACCGGTTTAATTCAATTCAATTTGTTGCGCTTTGCGCTTCGTATTAAGCTTTGCGGCAATTGGCACGTAAAAAACATTGAAACTTAAATAAAGTCGACTACTCCTGGCCAACAGTCAAGACAGTTAAAAGCGAGTCAGAAGAAGAAAAAAAAAACAGACAATTTTGAACTCAAATCAACAAGAAAAATGTTTATCACAATTCGGTTAAGCTAATGATTCTTATTTCAAGATACGTTTTTGGTTGGAAACAGATGCGTTCTAAATGAAAGAACATGATTAGTTGTAGTATATTTAGTTTCCAGTGAAGTTCCTTCAGAAATTTCAAGGTTTGCGGCCTATTTTTATATAAAAAACGATTCTCGAATACTCAAGATATACTTTTCAGAATTTAAAGCATTTAAATTGTCAACAGATATAATGTTGTGAAAACTCTACCGATTTTAAAACGCAATTTAAATTTTGCGTATGAAAAACAAACGAAATTTGGCATGTCTTTATCGCTTTCTAGAATATGTAAAATGGGAGATAAAAATGCGCAAGTGAATCAGATCCTTATGGTAAGAGGATATAGGGTAGTTTTAGAAATAGATCTGTTGTGCAACGGTATTCTATATACTATTATAAATGATGCTGCATTAGTGCAGACTTCTTGGCCAAACGTCACCTGTGGTCTTTCAGCAGGCCTTTATCTTATCGCTGGTAATCTTGACAACCGACAAACATAAATAATATATATATATATATATTTATCTATAATATATATATATATATATATATATCTATAGCCTTTGGAGATACAAATAATCTTTGGATATTCGTTGCCAATTGGATAAGCAGACGTATCAAATTTATTTGTCATCATCATTTTTGATGGATTTACATTTAACGAATGATGGAATTCATTTAATGCTTTAGTGTTATTCTATTATTATTATTATCATTGCTTTAGAGATTGTACAGTGCGACCTTTTATGCCTCTTCTTTGTACATTAATTATAGTTATTAATCAAAACCCAATACTTGGTTTTAGAGCATTCACTTCGCTAATAAAAAAGAAAAAAAAAGCTAGTACAATTTTAAATTATTAACAAAACATTCCAATTGATTGTCCTACCATTATCTATGGCGTACAATTAATTCTGTGCCATTTTGCTGAGGGCACCCGGTCTAAGACCCCAACCTGGGTCCATAAGGCAATATAATCTTTGGCTTATCTAAGATAACTGTTTTTACTCTTGTCACTTTGTCTTTTTTAGATTATTTTTGAACTGAGAAATATTGTATTCCATATGCAACATTCTTTCTTTCGCTTGAGTTGCAGCGCAGCTTACCAAAATTGCTTTTGTAATGATGTTGGTATGCATTTGTATTGGAATTGTTGTGATTGTTGCTGTTGTTGTGGTGGTGATTGTAGTGATGATGGCCACTGCCATTGTTGTTGTTGCTGCTGTTACTATGGTTAGTGTTGCTGTTGTTGTTGCTGTTGATTTTACCGGCAGTACCATTGGCATGATGATGGCTCAGATTGTGCATTTTGGATGGAATACGATAGCCGGACTCGTAATATTTATACTGATTGTAGGTGAAGCGCATTTTGTTGCCGTTTTTGTTTTTGTCTCAATATACTCTTTATATATATATAGATATATATATATATATACATACATACATATATGTTCTTGCTTTAATTGAATTTATCTTAAATTCATATAAATATAGTTGTTGTCTGTTGAGTTACTCTTAAACCATTTAACTTCTATTCATGAATTCATAAAATTATATTTGGTTGCTTTGTGGTTGGCACGTTTCTTTTGTATTTAATTTTATTATTATTGTCACTTTGATTGTTTAATTGAAGTTATTAGATTTTTTGTGATTATTTGGCATTACAATGATTTGCACATTTTATTTGTACATGTTGTTGTTGTTGGTTGGTTGATTAGTTAATATGTTCGTTGTTGTTTTTTCTTTATTAGCTGTAAAATTAAAGCAGAAAGCAACGGTTTTTTTTTTTGGATTTGGTTGGATTTTTTGTTGTTGTTTAATTTAACAGACAAAAAAGCGCACAAGTCGTGCGACGTTGGAAATTAACATTTTTATATGGATCTCTCGCTGGTTTGTTATGTTTTTTCAATTCGCATTTCATTTGTATTCTTTTTGCTTTAACGTACCGCGAAACCGAGCACAGCCGATAAAGCGAAACAACGAAGAAGGTAAGGTAAGAATATACGTATATTATATATACGTAAGCTTTCTCTACTCCCGACTGATCGACAGACAGATACCCTATACGCGGATGTGGAAGATGCCAAGTATTTACTGTTAAATAGACAAATTAATAAGGAAAGCCTACAAAATGTTTTTACAGTCATCAATTTGCACACATCCATTACAGAGTATATACAATTTAAAATATATATATACCCTTCAGAAAAAATCTGCAGCCAGAAGAAGTTGGCAAACACGATGATTATGACAATGAAATAATGAACTGATGTGTGCTAAATGCATTCGCCCCTCAATTTTTGTTACTTTTGATCGTTTTTTTTTAGGTTTGTGAAACAAGTTTTGAGGCTACCTTGAGAGTTTTGATTTCTTCCTTACTTTACAGTTATGCATGTGCAGTATACATTGTTGCAGAACTGGTTCACTTAGCCCTTTTACTTTTTCATCACAATTATTTCCACAACGATGCTAATTGTTTTAATTTTGAAGCATTTAGAGACCAGGAAACAAAATAGCCTGGCGATTGATATGATATTAAAATCTCCCAGGGCCTGTTTAAAACGCGCATTCACAAAACAAGTAACAATTGGCATAACCTTGATTTGTTTGTCCGATTTGGGGACAGTTGCTCTATGGAAGATGCTGATTTTTTATACCTAGAGTTTTCTCCTTTATTGGCATTAGAATCATTATCGATAGCCTGGGTACAAGCTACACTTTATATATATGATATGATACATTATATTTCACAAACACAAAATTGAAAAAATAAACAAAATATGTAATTACAATAATTATATGTAAATGTATGTTTTATTGATCACGCAAGTCAGTGGAATCCAAAGGAGCTTAGCGAACAGTAAGTGTTAATCTTGATTGTGTCATGGCACCAATCAACATATGAAGTGCGTAGAGGCTCATATCGCTGTCATTTCTAAATCAATGCATGAAAACCAATGCCAAATTCTATGAACTGATTATTAAATGGCACTAGACGCCTTCATATATATGCATAAATACACACATTCTTGAATGCATACATACATAAATAATTTATAATCACGAATTTTAATTTATTTGCACACATTTTTCAATAAATATTGCGAGTTATTGATCTAACCTGAACTAATAATAACAAGAACAAAAAGAAAATATTGAATGGCACTCCAAAGACAAATATACGTAATTGTAGAATTGAATCGAATCGTATCGTATCGAATTGAATTCAATCAAATCTGAAACCGAATCAAATCTTGAACACGAATATTTTTAATGTTTGTGTCTATAGCTGTTTTTGTGACTATCTATGGCTGTCTTTTATGTGGGTTTTTGTTCAGGGGTTCGGTTGCGGTTCCGATTGCGGTTCCGATTGCGATTGCCTTTGACTGGGGCGCTGTTTCTCTAGACACTCTGCTCTGCTCTGCACTGCGCAGCTCTGCTCTCACTGTGGCTGGTGGTGGCGCTGATAAGATAAAGCCGCTTAACCACAGCACTGCCGATCGTTCGTTTCGTTTTCGGCTCGATTTTGTTTCGGTTTCAGTTTTGCTATGTTGTGTTTCTGTTTTCGGTTTGCGGTTTTCTCTGAAAACAGTTTTCCGGATGCCAGCCCGTTTTAAATATGTTTTTTCTTTTTTGAGTGCTTTGACGAAATTCGCATTTACAAATAGTTTATATTTGTATTTTCGGCGACATGCCGATTAAAGATAATGCCGATCAAAAGGCGATCAGCCGACGGCGACGACGTTCAACGATAACAAAGCGGCGACTTTCGATGTCGTCGCTCTTTCATTGTTGGTGCTGATTCAGCGTGGCAGAACAACAGCAACAACAATAGCAACAATAACAAACACGCACACATACGTAAAGCACACGCGACAAAACTCACAGTAAAAAAAAATTAAATAATTATGTACATTTATATATATATATATATATATATATATATATAAATGAAACAAATAATTAGTAACACAATAAGTGAAAATAATTTCGAAGCGCGCGTAAAAAGAAAACCGTTTAGTCACAACTTGAGCGTCGTGTTGCGAGCACTTACGCTGAGATCGATGAACTAAAATCCTAAAGAACGACAATCCGTAATGATGCCTGGGCCCCGGCGCTTGGTTTCGAATTCCGCCGGCGCTGTAGAGCATCGCTAAAAGAGAGCGAGAGAGCAGTAGCAGCAGTAGCAGCAGCAGCAGCAGCAGCAACAGCACCAACAGCACCAGCAGCACCAGCAACACCAGCAACGACAGCAGTGCGAACAACAACAACAAGTGTACGCGTGGTCGCTCGTCGTCGTGCTCATGGCGAGTAACGACAACGGGTTTAATTGACTTCAATGTGTTCGTGAGCAAAGCGCGCGCGACCCTTTGGTCACTCTGATTTGTGTTCGTGTTGTCGTATTTCGATTCGTATTCGGACTCGGTTTGCAAGCGCAAATTGATAAAAATAAATAAAATAATAATAATGAATGACGTGCTCGGACACCGACGAGTGGGCGGCAGAGTCAATTGGAACCAATATCGATATCGATATGCACACTGAGAGCAAATAGCTGATTTTGCTGTTAATTAACATCCTTAGCATAATACTCTCTCTCTCTCTCTCTCTCTGCCTCTCTCTCTCTATATATATATTTTTTACGCAATTTTCAGTAAATTTCAGACAGAAAGCAGAAAGCTAAAATGTGCAAAGTGATTCCTGTTAAAATTTCATACATACATCCAAATCAGCTCACATGTTTTTGATGTGTCTATGCAAAGTGCAGTGTGTTTAAAGCATTTTGGACATCTTGGGCTCTTTAAATATGCACAAATGCGTAAGCATATACACATTAATATTTGAACTTGCTAAGCACGCTTCACGCCCCAGAGCAGCACGTTAACAACAGTGAGATCTGTTAACAGTAACATAACAACAACAGTTATGGTGTTAAATTCTTGGAGGCCGTTTCATTGCTCGCACCGAGCCACAAAAACAAAAAGAAAATATACTCCCAAAATGTTGATTAACCAGAAAGCACGTGCAGCCCTGGCCGTCCATCGAATATTGCATACCCTGTGACACCAGTTGGACAACTGTTTACATGCATCACATAGTTGTACGATGTTGACCATTTTGTTTTTTGCATAATGCTTTCTTGAAGCATATATGCTATCATAATTTAACATACATATTTTTAAAACTAAACTAAACATTTTTTTGTGCTTGAAAATGGCGTTTTTATTGAGAAAACTATAATGCTCTCTGCACAAGGGTATCAACAAAAAAAAAAAAAAAACATTAACAGAACTTTCGCCGGGCACAATTCAAATGGAGCTTGGGCTCCACGATGCAGGCCAAAGAATTACATATATATGTTTTTATGTATATATGTATGTATACTTACGTATCATTTGGTTGGGCACAAATGATAAAAGCAAACAACAGCTGAAAAATTGCGCGTAGCTAAATAAATACAGCATACATACATGTCCATATGTAAATTGTAGTTCAGCCCACTATCAGACAAAAAAAAAAAAAACAGCGCACCTCGAAATAATTATCACAATCAACGAATGCCATCGTCGTTGTTGTCGTCGTCATCATTATCATCGTGTTGATCGCTTTTCGGCTACTATTGAGTTGAGAATGCGCGATCAGCGCCGAAACATGTCAAACGACGAGAGCTGGCGCTAGAGGGTGCTTTTCTTTTCTCTATTAATTTCTCTCTCTCCCTCTGTCTCACTGTCCAGAAATTAATACTGACAATGTAACTCATACGCATCGTTGACTTTGATCATTTTATTATAAGCATTAATTAATTGTTATTAAAGTATGAGTTTCGCTTGAATCTTTCACGTCATATCCTCTTTCTATACTTTGATATGCCCGCGTCGGATAAAGTATAAAAATTGGGGTGCTAGGAAATCGATTATATCGTTAATTGCATATCGATGCAGCCACATATCTTCCACAATTTTAAAGATAAAACTTGGAAGGTAACTTGCCTCCTTTAAAGATCGGCAGATACATTTCCAGACCACGCGCATATATTTCACAATTTGTAAGCTAGTCACCAAATTTTGAAAGAATGTTACTAATTACTCCCCTAAGAAATCGATAAAGAATTTGATGGCTACACCCACTCCGCCTCTCCAAACCGGTACACCTCTTAGTGTAAATCGATTAAACCATATATGTCGCATAAGTTGAAAGCTAGAGTCTCCAAATTTAAAAGGTATATGGCTAGTAACAAATTGCTTGGACCACGCCCACTCCCGCCCTCAAAAATTATAAGGCCTATATCCCCCACAATTTAAGAGCTACAGTTACCAAACTAGGGAGGAAGGTTACTAAGAAACTCTTCTATCAACATTTTTCAGCTTCACTAAAGCCTATATATATCTACCTCAACTTGAAAGGTAAACTTTAACGGTATTTCTTGGCTACATCCACCCTGTTATTTGCTACCTGTTATCAGTTGGTATTACTTAGCTACTTGTTATCAGCAGGTATTTTACAGTCGGTTACGCCCGACTGTAACGCTTCTCTCTTTTTTGGCTTAAATAAGTGCGAAGTTCTAGGGTAGAGAAAGCGTTATTTATCACACATTCCAAGCGATTCACTTTAACACTGTAGCTCATCATGCACTTAACTGAACTGAAAGCCATGGAAATGAAATGCACTTTATATTAAATCAAAGCAAAAACTAAGACATATTTTTTGTTAAGCAGATTGTCCGATATACTCAAATATAGCCTTTAAAAGCGACAGGGTTAGTTTATTAGAAGTATATCGGGAATAATACGTGCTAGTTTGAAGCATACCCTATTCTGAATATACACCTCGAATACAGTTTAATTTTGATATTTCAGAAGAAATAGGCTCAAAAATGGATGGCAACAACCAGATCATTATCCGATTTGCACAGGTCTAGTCTTTTGAAAATTTGAATTTCAATTTTTAACTACATTTTTTAATTACATTCATACTACAACTTTATGTTAAAACTGGCTCAAATGTACTTCCCCTCATACAAATGTGATTTTCTACGAAAATGTTTTATGGCGTTCCCTTTGAAGCTTGAGCAAATCATGATAATCATTATTTAACCAGTTTACCAAGTAACGCTAATACAGCTTACATTTGTAGTTTGGTTGTGCAGTAGAAGTGATTCTGTTTATTGAAGAATTAGGGAAAGTGTGTTACTATAATACCATAAAATGGTACCATTGATGAACGAATATTTCGATTTTCGAATAATACATTACCGTTATTAATATTTTTTTTCTTCCTTTTTTTTTGTACGCCTTTTTTGTTATTGCCTGTTGATTTCAGGCCTGACCTTATAATATGAAAAAATTCCAAAACAAATGAAACATCGTATAAACAATTATAGACGCCAATGTTCTTGGGGTACAACTCAGATATTTTTTTTTTATATGTATAGTGTTGTTATTGTAATGGCTGTTTTGTCGGATGCAGTTTACAAAAGTACAATAAGCCGCGTTAATAAGTACGGGTTTTAACCTTGAACCCAACTCGGATTTGAGCTTCTGTATTTATTAATTGTTGCAGCTGTTTTCCTTGTTAGTTGGTCGACACGCATTTGCATTGTATGGTATAATATAATACATTCATGGCTAAGTAGAACGACAGCAACAATAAGTACAGCCAAAAGATCACGCAAATATGAGAACAACTGTAATTATCATGGATGATCTTCCGTCACAAAAAATGTTACAAATTATACATACGAGATTGGCAAGGGGTGCCGTGGGGTTGATTGAGGTGGGTGGTGGAGGAGTCGGGATTGGGTTTTGAAATTCTGCAAGCTGCTTTGATGACTTGTCGTTGTGGTTGCAATGACAACACACAACACCTTCGCAGAGATATATATATTTTTTTAATTTATAATACATATATATTTTTTTTTTTGATATATCGACGGAAAAAAAGTATATCTTAGGTATGTCGAAGGTTAAACGCTCTAGCACAAAAGAGTCAACTTGACCACATCTACACGTTAAATTGAATTCAAAATTCCAGTATTATATAAGGGTATCTACTTGCCGAGGATTCTCTTTTTTTCTGCGAACAAAGCACTTAATTGGCACAACCCATAACAGAATGTATATATAGCTATATGGTGGCCCTTTTTTCATTCAGTCTTAATGCCAATATGTTTTTTATGTACCTACAAATACATAGCTATATATGCAGACAACAAATTTAAAATTTAAATAATGTTAAATACCCAATCACGATTTCGAACAATTTATTTCGATTAACGCATATCGTGAACTTTATAGGACATCTATATGTAGATATGTCTATATCTATATATGTATGTGTGCACGTATATATACATATACATAAATGTATACCGACCGGTTCCCAAAAGAAATGACGATACGCTAACACCAAATACAAACATTAAGTGAACAAATTCGAATATGTTCAAGACAGATTCAAGCCGCAAGCCAAGAAGAATTTTTAAGAAAAAAATATTTTTTCAAGAAAAATGTGAAAGTTGTAGTTGTAAGGAACCAACTACTTAATACTCTGAAAGATAGAAAGAGCCTTCACTATCAAAGTATACAATATCTATAGAATGTCCTGTGCTTAAACTGTTTAATATATCTATATATAGTTAAACAGTTTGTGTGACCCTATATAAGTGTCAAAATTAAGATTCCACAAAATGTGTAGCGAAAGAAAATACATCATAATTTAGGATGCATTCAATGTAAATAGTCTTTATTAAACAATGACAACAAATTTAAAAGAAACATAGTACAATTAATGATGCATAAAAATATGTATGTGTGTATGCATGTGTGTACGTATTTAATTTGTTGTTATTGAAAACGTTTTACAGATAGTTTGGCATTTTTTTTTGTTTTTTTTTATCATTTACAAGCGCAATAGTTGGTCATAAAATGGCAAAGCAAATAAATCGCGAACGATAACTTCAAAGCGCACGCTTAATAGCTAACTATGTACAGGTCATACAATAAAAAAAAACCAAATCAAAACAAGAATTTGTTTATTAGTTTGCTTAAATTTGTTGTAATTGCTGCTGCCTATGGTTGCTATGCGATACAGAGATAACTAAAGTACTAAATTGAGCGATAATTCTCGTCAAAGTATTTTGTTTTATGACTGTATGTTTTTGAATTATATATATTGTGTTAAGCGACGAAAACAACAACAACAACAACAACAACAAAGTGACAGCCACTCAATAGCAGTAACAACAGTAACAGTGGCCGCAATCACACAAATTACGCATTCGACAAACACACATACACACACACACTTCCACACATAACAGAGATTGACGCGAGCGGTGTCACCTATCAAACGCATGTACGGGCAAGAGACAACAGACCGCAGCAGCCATAACACAACAGACACACGACAATAGCAGCAGCAGCAGCAGTTATAACCGTTACGTTAACAGTCTGTAAGTGAAGCGGGCGAGCACTTTTATAACAGCCGCGCACGCGCTATACTCTGTTAACAATTTGCTTAACTATTTTTGGAACTGTCAACTCATCTACCTACAACTTATTAAACTTTTCTTGGAATTTTCATCGTTGTCTCATGATGTCTATTATTACCATAAATCGATCCTGCATATAAATTTAGACAATCCATATGCATTCAGATGTGGCTAACAGTACCATGCCCTGACACATGCCCCATGCAGATAGAGACAGAATAGGGAGAAATCCGTTGACGTCTATCACATAACGCATTCAACTGGATGAATTTCGCTCTCGGTCACGTGGCTTGCATGTTGACGAATACAGCAAATTGCTTACGCAAGTAAATGTGCACATACATCTAGTTAAATGTTATTCTATATGTATCTGGTTCTTATTTTTTATAGAACTTAAATATACCCTTTAGCTGCGTATCAGCACGTCGATTGTGTGAATTTTGAACGTGCTTAGTTGTTTTTCGTTTGTGATTCAGATTTCGCTTTTGATAAGCCCCTTTCCTTTATTCAATTCAAATGCTGCGATTTATCCCCCAGAGGCAGGCAGTCAAGCACTGCTCAATGATCCAATTGAAACACTGATGAGGCACTGACGAGGTTGGAGAATTGGTAAAACTGATTGTCAACAGTGATAGGCATGCAAAAACAAAATAAAAAACGGAAAAGCAACAGCAGCGCCGAAAATGAAATACTCTTGCAAACATACACATCTAATTAAAGTCGATAAGAACTCATAGGGGTATTTTGTGCGGTGTCAAATCAGAAACTCAACTTTATTGATTGACTTACAGAGAGCAGATTTTGAAATGGTTTAATATTTGGGTATTATAAAATATATCAATATGTAAATATATTAAATTCCATATGTTTCACAATAATATACTCAGCATTCAACCTTCTTCAAGCTACAAAGGCCTACGACTTATCTTTTAAATTACAATTCAATATTTGAATAAATGTAGTTTAAGCGGCGATTTGATTCGACTGGTTTATTTAATTCAATATGAATCTATTGTTTAAAGAATAAATCAACATTTGTTCAGCACTGAAGTTATGTAAAATATATCTATATATGCTCTAGTGCAGAACGGACAAATATATTGAAATACTTTCTACAAGGGCAGCAAGTTGAAAATAAACAAGATTTGTCGAGCGCTTGTTATCATTTCATCCAAATTGTACATAACACACACACACACACACACACATGTGTCTGCATATGTATTTTGACTATGCTGTGGTTACTATTATAGAGAGAGAATGTCTCTGATTATTTCCGGGCTATCTCACATGCGGACGCTTTGTCGTCACTTGCATTACGTGGCATCAGAGGGGAATAGCAAAAATTATGCCCTAACAAGATACCATTAACACATTCCCCATACCCCCCCCCCCCCCCACACACACACATGCTATATTGCTGTTGTAGTAGCCTGAAATGAGAATAAAGCTCGCATGCTAATGCTGATAAGCGCACAAACTTGATTCAAATAGATTTGGTTTCTTGCATAATCTGTATTAGCAAATATAACATAATCGTGGAATTTAGACTAAAATTACATGTTATGCTAACAATTCAGTTCAATTCAAAAAAAGTAAACACCAACTGTATGTATGTAATGAATGATGTACTTGTACGCATAAGAATCACACATATATATGAATTTTCACCGAATTCACATCTAAAAAGTGATCGATGAGCAGTTTTCGTTTATCGATTCTAAAGTTAACCGTGGCAATAAAAGGTTAGTACAGCCAAAGAGGCTACAATTAATTGTCGATATTTGATTTCATAATATTTCCTTACGGTACCTTTACGTATACAATTTTGAAAACCAGAATGCCAAACCAAAATTAATTTAGGTTCCTATTCCGATTCTGGTACGTAAGGTATACAAATTTCAGTAAGGTTTCCGGTGTATTTTTGTTTTTTAATTTTGTGTACGGTATACGGTTTTATATTGAAAAAATTGAGGTTGAGGTTGACAAATAATATTAGTTACCGATATTGTGGTTTTTTCAATTTGGACCTAGATTCCGATTCCTCTTTTGAATTTTAATCGGAGCAAATGCGGTTCCGATTCCAATTCCTATTCCGGTTTGATACACTATTTAAAATCCAAGTGCGCACAGCCGTTATGCTGTAATACTACGATGTTTTGGTTAATAATAATAATAGCAGTCTCGGTTAGTGGTTCTTTGTGAGTTTCAAACGGTTAACGGTTACAGTTCCGATCTGACAACCTGCTTAAATATTAAATCTCGATAAGTGGACAATGCTGAACAACTAGTTCAATGCTCATACCGAAGCATATATATACGTATATATATTATGTATGAACCAAATTCTGAGAAATATAAGTAGGCAACCGGTATAATCATATGATCTCATAGATAAATAAAATATCTAACAGATAACCAATGCTTCTTTTGTTGCTCGGTATAAGTGTTAGCTGCTTTTCAATATCTACAAGCTGATAAGGATAAGAATGTGGATGTCATGTTTCCAAACAAAAACATTCTAAACGGATCACAATAATGTTGTACGCATATTTGTTTATGAGGTGTGTTCCCGACCAAAGTTGATGAATGACTAGCGATAAAAGTTAAATAAAAATATTGCACTGTTTTCAATATTTAACCTTGATTACCGATATGTGTGTGTATTTCAGTGCGTGTTAATTACTTTAATTTAATAACTTTTGTATATGCAATAGTTGACATAATCCATAATCAGTTCAGTTTCATTTTCAACAAACAAGCTGAACTAAACAACCTGCGCAGCAACAATTTATAAAGCTTATAAATTCATGAATATTTTTTACCCAGAGCGTTTAGCTACAACAACATAACAATAATATGCTGATATGCTTTGCGGTGCTTTCAGATAGAGCATTTAATGTGGATAACAACAACAAATGAGCGATATTAGCTGGCATGGCAAACACAGAGCTTCCAACCAAACGAAATTTGACCGGTTTTAACTACTTTGGTGTTTTGCCTATTTTTTTTTCAATTCAAGTCGTATTAGCGAGAGAGATTATGTATTATTTTTATGCTGTCTGCCTTGAGGCTTTGTGTAAGTGTGTCCATACGTATGTGTGTTTTTCTGTGTAAATAGCTGTTTGTCTTTTTTTGATGGCGTTGATATGAAACGTTGTCTAGTGTTATTTTTTTTTATTTTTGATTGTTTTATTTTGGGTATGCCGCACATGTAATTACTATGACGACAACAAATCCGTAACAACAAGTGCAAGATTTAATGAAAATAAAAACTATACGCATGTGTTGTGATTTCAATAAATAATATAATATAATATATTCAAATGTGGTGTGATTTCCCATCCCCCCAATCAGTACATATGTTATCTAGCATGGTTCATAATCATACGGTTACCAATTAAGAGAACCGTGTGTTATTCCCAAATATATAAATAGAATGTAAACAAATTAATGACATTCTTAACATTTTTTTTTTATATATTGAAATTTCTTAACTTATAGTTAATGGGTTTCTCTTTATGAATTTAAATCAGATATTCTACGAAAGTTAAACCATCTGAGCTCAAAAAAAAAATGTGCACAATTTTTTATTGATGTGTTGAATATTTATTTGGTTTTTGGCAAGCGATACATCACAAATCGGATTCTTTTTTTTTTATTTGTTTTGTTTTTGTTTTTTCTAAACAAAAAATAACTTTATCAATTGATTTATAGGGGTCATAAAGCGCAATTCGTTTTAATTTTTAAAATAATCAAGATCCAAATTATACAAATTTTTCTTTTTACAACTTTTAATTAGAGTACAAAATACTTTGTATAGAATACAAATATTGAGCATACAATTAAAATTTTTACAATTATTTTAAACTGAAAGCTTTGCAATCAAAATAGTGTGAAAGCATACCCTTGGGTAGGGTATTAATTTTTGTTTAATTTTCAAGTTTGCAAGACATTGAATGAGATGTCCCCGACATCATAAAATATATATTCTTTATTAGCATCACTAGCTGAGCATATATATGTTCCATGTTCGTCTTTCTGAATGTTTAGCATTTTGAATATATTAGTCATTACGCTGAAGGCAGTACATAGATAAAAGATGATCGGGTCCATATATCATACAGCCGGTATAGAAACAATGGCTGCTATAGAAAAGATGAGTTCTATAGATACATATGTGGAATATTCAGTTGATAGTCAGATCAAAAATAAGGTATCATAAGTAAACAAAATTTGTTCAAAACGAGAAATGTTTTAATAAAAAAAAAAATTATTTAGAAAGTACACAAACCTAAAAAACTATGCATGTTTGTGTATTTTCGAGCAATGTTCAAATTTCACGATTTGTTGTGAAATTCGCTAGACGGTAAATGGCTGAGATGAGACAAACCTCAATTGCCATATGCATGAGTATGTGTTTAGATGTTAAATATATATTTACTGTGTCCGTATCTTTATGAGTTGGGCGTGAGCTCTGTGAGCCAGTTGGCCTATAACGACGACAACTACGACGGTCACAGCAAATTATTTGTTGCTGATAAGATTTTGTTTACTTTTGCAGTGCCAAAAGCGAGTGAGCAGTTTTATTTTTTTTTAATTTTTTGAAAACTACTACTACGTTTGTGCGGAATGAAAAGTGTGATGCGATCGCATAGGATGTGGAATGGGGATGGGATGTGAACTGGGAACTGGGGATAGATATGATAGCTATAACTATGAAATACATTGCAAATCAAAATTGCAAACTGTCAAATGCTGGGCCAAAGACAACAAATAATACAAATACGAACAGCGGGCAGACAGACGTTTAGCGATGACTTATCGTTGTTCTTGTTGTTGCTGCTGCTGATGCTGCTGGCAGCTGTTGATTGCTGTTGCTTTTGGTTTCTATTTTGTTTTTGCTTTTGGTTTGCTTGTCACGTGAGGCGTTCATGCGCCGCCGTCAGGCCGTTTTTATCGGTTATTGTGCTCTTTTTGGCAGGGTGGCGCCTCAATCGAAAGAGAATAAAGCAAAAAGCACTACACTATGAGTTTTTGACTTGAATTTATATCAATCAGGCAATCAATCAAGCAATAATAATTGGAATGCAAGCAAATCAAAGTAAATTGCAGGAAATTCACCTTAAACCTGCTCGACTGAAAAATACCCAGTTTTTGTTCTAAATCCAGCTCCAATTTACATTGTATACCGTACTAAGTATACAACTTTTTAATATATTTATTTATATATAATATATTTTGCATTTAAGTCAATTTCAACAAATTTAGTAATAAATAAAACGAAGGTCTCCAAAATATGACAGCTCACAATAATAATATAAGTGGTTTTTCCCAAGAGCTATCATAACGAACAAATGTACTTTGCATTTGGGCACCTTTGTATAGGCATGAAGTTCCAAGAACGCTTTGCTATTGTAGCTAATGCTTTGTAAAAACAATTTTTTGATACACTGTACACTGTACATATATACATACATACGTACATTCTAAATATGATCAGATAAAAGCCACTGCGCGTCTGAATGAAAATTAACAAAGTTTTTCAACCTTGAGCGTGTTTTGTCTGTGTTTGCGAATCGCTATTTTTTTTTTTATTTATTTTTTCTTTTATTATTGCCATTTGCTTTATTATTGTTACTATTTTGTGGCGCTTGCGCATAAAAAGCGACTGTGTGTGTTTGTGTGTATTTGCTGAGTTGTAAACAAACAGATGAAATTCTATAGAACGCAAAAAGTTAGGGGCACAAAACACAAATTGAATACATAAGGAAGACTGAGAAAAGACGGGAGAGAGAGAGAGAGAGAGAGAGAGAGAAAGAGAAAGACAAAGAGAGAGAGAGAGGGGGGAAAGAGAGAGAGAGAGAGAGAGACAAATAGAGAGAGCAAAAAGAAGTTTACAATTTGGTTGCTGTTTTTTGTCAGACATTTTTTTTTTTAGTATTTGCTTATAAATTATTTGCCCATTAAATATTATTTAGCACTTATTCTGTTCGACATTTCTGTGTGTTGAGTCATCCAAATGCGTAATTCTCACCAAATACTGACCACAAAACATGCAATAGAAAAACGATAAGACAAGTTCATCACGATAAATCATGTTCATTATGATACAGGAGCAACAATCATTATTTTTTAGAAAACCATCTAAAATTTTAAGTTTTTTTTTTTTAAATATATTGAAAGAGATTTCTCTGACCTCCATTAAGTATATACATTCGTGATCAGCATCGCTATACTCATTTTCGCAGTCTCTCAGCTATTTTGATGGAACTTGGCACAAATCCAATTGATTGTGTTTAAATGGGTGTACCCCACGGGATGGTTTGGCACCTTAATATTAAACATAATTATTTACTTTTGTATGTCATGTATAAATGTATGCATAATAAATACACATTTATTGGTTGTGCCTAGGCGATCTATGCATATCTACACACCCATCATTCAAAGTCACGTGAACATTTTGCACTATTCATCACCATAAAGTACATATGAACATCAGGTAATGCAGCAGTACTCGACTGAATGATATCCTATGCCTATTATTTATTATTTTTGAATTATTCTTGAATTAAAACAAGGATGTTAAAATGAATCATATTTCCATCCGGTTCTGGACAGTTAACGGCAAGGGTTCTGGTTACGTCTGGTTCCATTGCCCAGACGTAACTTTGACAAAACTGAATCGATCCTCACATTCAAAACATAATCATAACAATGATTTCCATGTGGAAATGCAACGCTAAAAATCGCTTGTAGATCGAATCTACCATTTCAGGGTTAGTTAATAGTTGAATTAATTCAATTAAATTCGCTCTATTAGTTAATTGTAGGTTAGTGAAACATAAATTACGAAAGAATGAAAATCAATTAAATCAATATCAATATTTGGTGAACACAGCTTTAATTGTGATTGCAATTAACATGTTGATGCTGACAAGGTGTTAATGTACATATATATAGGTATATATATACGTTACCTATTTACAGGATATTGGCAAAACAGCAACAATAACCCATTCGACATATCTATCTAAATGATGGGCAGTTAGCTTTCGTCAGATACCACAACAATAATCAGAGAGAGAGAGAAAGAGAGAGAGAGAGAGAGAGAGAGAGAGAGAGAGAGGGAGAGGGAGAGGGAGAGAGAGAGAATGAGAGCAAGTTGACAACGCAACTCGCAGTTAGTCTGATGTGCTTATTAAAATTGACGTCGCATGCGTTTTGAACCCCATTCAAATGCCTTCACCACCCCGCCTCGTTCCTGTGCGCTGTGAAGGGGCGGGCATGATTTCGTATTTATTGAAGGCTGGGCCCAATTGCCGTGTCTCGACGTTTACTTTCTTTTCTTTTGCTCGAGTTTTATTTTTTTTTTTGTTTTTTTTTTTTGCATAAAGAGGCAAATAAATAAGCGTAATCTATTCGAATTAGTTGAGTACGCATGGGGTGGAATAGATTTTGACGTAAGTGAGCCAAAAAAAATTGTTGCTCCGTCATTTTGATTATCTCTGATTAACGACTTTTACTTTCTAAAATGGAAATGCAAAACTAAATTAAAGGACAAATTATAATTCAAATAAAAATCGGTACGCCACTTTTCACTGGAATTTTGAACGCTGTATTACTGAATGCAACAAATATGTGAATCTATGTTTGTGTGTTGGACAAGTTCATGGACCTGTAGAGCCAGCGTGTGGAACACCCAAAGTGTCAACCTCTGGCAACAAATGATGAAGATGAAGAGACCGCAACAACAACAACTGTTAACAAGAACAATACACACACAAATATTAATTAATAGATAGATGATATTAAAAATAATTTATGTACATATTAAAAAAAAAAGGGGGGCGATACTTTTCGATTATATTAGTTATTATTTTGATGAACGAATCTGACATGACTTCAAGGTTGGCCAAATAAAAATACAGCAATAACAACAACAGGCAACAGAACAACTAGATAGACAAATAAATAAATTTGCTTGCCTCTTTGTTTATTTATTGACGTTATAAACTCCCCAATTTTGATGCATTTAATTTATAACTAATAAGAATGCCCAAGTCGCGAAAGCTCGACTACTAGATACTGCTTGAACTTGCTGCTGTGTAATTGGTTATTAGGTACGTGCTTTATAATCGATTTCGCTGAAGATTTAACAGAGGTTTATCTTTGAAATTGTGACTATTACACACAGTTGCGCAACCTCATTATACCCATAAACAATTTTTTATTAAAAATTGTTGTTTTATAAATAATACACTTGAAGAGAAAACATTTCAAGTTTTGATTACAGGGTATACGTAGCCAAGCATTGTGAGCAATTTGAGTGAGGTATGTGTTAGTTGCTTTCGGTAACAACTTGTTTTGTTTTTTTTATCGAATCTGAATCGACTCGAAGTCGTTGTCATTTCATTAATATTATTAATTAATTTAACAAATTAGAACCGAAGTGTGGATTAATAACAATTGACGTCACAACATTTTACAACTTCCGTTTGCGTCACCCGGCGAAAGGATAGAGAGTTTAAAAAATATTTTTGCTCCTCTTTCGGATCCATCAAAATATCCTACGCAGTTGATTCAAATGAGTTTTTCAACTCATTAAAACGAATGCCTCTCAATTGGTATGCGCTTATTAAACCGGCTACGGCGGGATTCACAAAACAGCATCGATCAACAGATCGATTACACATTCAGCTTTTTATTTCAGAGGCATTTCCGGGGCATCCAATCCCAATTGGCCTTTGTAATAGACAGACTGACCCTCGTGTTCTCTACGTAGCGTTGTTGTCTGTCTGCCTTCCAAGAAACAATTTGCAGTGTTGCGTTTTAATTTTAGACAATTGTTTTTGTCATAGTTTTTGCTGTTAACGTATAATAATCGAGCAAAGCAATGAAATTTAATGTTCACGTAACCAACAACAACAATTACTAGCGAATATTATATCAGATCGATGCATGCAATTTTTTGAAAGCGATTCAAATACCGAACACAATTTGGTATAAAAATGTTTATCTGACAAAAGATGATTGAATTTAAAGCAAAGTTATGTTTTGAACAAAATAACAGACTACATATATAATATACAATTGGGTCTTTAATTGATATTGGAATTCTTGATTTGTATCGATTTCCTTGTAACGGGGCAGATATCGATCAAATAAAATTAACTCAAAATTCAAAGACTAACTTTAATAGTCTCTGATATCTGCTAATAGAGGGGGACATGGCTAGATCGACTCAGCTATTGGTGCTGATTAAGAACATATACACTTTTAAGGAGTAGCTTATGATTCCTTATGTATATTACAATCTTATTTTACCTTTTTAGCGCATTCTTAATGGGTTCAGAGTATAAAAATCCAATCGCTCATCATGATACACTTATGATTCTTGAAAATTCTTAATTAAATATTTATTGTTTTCAATAATAGGCACAAACAATGAAAATTCGCTAATTGTAAAGCGTTTCAGTTTAAATTATAGATTTTAACAGATTTTGTTTAATTTCAAGATAATATCAAGGTTGGTACAAGATTTTAGGTACTTCAAATAAAAATCAAATATCTAACAGTAAGCAACCTTTTAATTTAAAATCAAAAATAAAAAATTGAAAAATAGTAAGATTGTAAATTTAGAAATTTTGAGATTAGCAAAAATATATTTTCTTTAGTCTCTATTTGTGAGTGTAAATTTGTGTTGAGGGTAACTGCTAGCTGGATTAATTCTAAGCACTTTAGAGTAATACATTTATTTGTCCCAAAAACACTAGACCTAATAGAAAACAACAACAACAACAGTATAAACAACAACAACAAAAACAACAATCACTAATCATTTTGTTTAAACGCTGAGTTTCTTTGCTGACGTTGACTTTGAGGGAGGGGGCAAACACAATAGATATAATAGAAACAACAACAATAACAAAGCAGCAAGAAGAGGAGAAGATATATGTAAGAATATCTAATGATGCATTGCCGACTTTCATGTGACGATGACAACAACACAAGCAACGAAAACGACAACAAACAACAAAAAACAAAAACAACAACTATAACAGCTCCCAGTGCCTGTTTAGCACAACAACAATTTAATTGAGGTGGGCTCGCCGAAAACAAATACAATAATATAGAGGTGTTTGTATATGTACAGCTGCGGTCAAAATAATAATACTACACACATGTGTTTTTTTCAATAGATATTATTAAATCGATTCCACACTGCAAAGGCTTTTTTCTTTAATAGTACAATTTAAGAATTTCTCAGCCCATAGTTCTGACAATATATTTCCGGGGAAGTGTCGATTGTACTTGTATATTAAATCATTGTCATTTGTAGAACAGAATTTTGATCAAGATTGAAGTTTTTTAATGAATTCTCGCTTTTACCAATATAAAATGAGCATAAGAAGATACGTGGAAAACTAAAATTAACCAAGAAATGAAACGAAATCTGAAAGACGCTATGAATATATTGTGAACTATTATTCATATATATATGTACACTGCATACTACTTGGAGAACAAAATGGCGGTGGGAAAGAATGAGAGACATATAATTGTGTGGCGCACAATTGTATACACAATTAGATTGATTAGCCAACTTGAAATTATTATACTCTCTTCTCAAATGGAAAGAAGTGAAAAAGCTGCAGCTACCGACCGCTTAATACTCTGACCGCAGTGCAATATAAAACGCTGTATGGCAACTCTTAAACGGAGCCTTCAGCTTACTTTTCAAATTTACTGACTTAAAGACTGTTGGAGATAATTCGAAATTGGAAATAGTTCATAAGAAAAGACAATGGTTTTTAACTTGCAAAAGCTTTTAATCGAGTTGAAATTTCAACAACATAATGTGTAACGAAAGATTTGATGATTACTGATTCTACGATTTTAGTTTCTGGGTTCTGTTTCTATAAAATCAAAACACAAGAAACTTTTCCAGTTGATGTTTAGTCCCAGTTATTAGTTTATTATTATGATTATTAAATAAAAAAAAGGGTATCTATGCAATTGGTACGCTCGTCGACGGCATAGTCCGCGCCAACGCCCCTTTGATCATTAACTAATCTAGAGAGCAGAAAATTGCGTTTAATAAGCAGATGACAAACCGTAGAGCTGTGGACGTTAATAGCGTCGTCTGTTGGCCTGATCTGTTGACTCAGAGGAGTCACGAGACTTGGCGTGCAATTACCGATAGAGAGTCAGATACACATATACATATATACATATATATATATAAACAAAGTAAACGTTGAACACTTAAATCTTCCCGTATGTGATAATTCATAAAAAATTCATAGAAAAATTAACCGCACAGAAATTGACTAAAGATTTTACAACTTGTTATTGCTAATGAATTTATTATCACGAATATGCACTATAGTGGGTAATACAAAAGTTACAAAGTTAAATGCATCTTAACTTTCTTTTTCGGCTCAAATAATTATTTGATTAATGCATATTTTTCTTGGATTGGGAGTTTCCGAATATCATAAAAATTCTCGTGCGATCTTATCCTTAATCTTAATGTTTTAAATTAAACAGGCATGATGTCAAACAGGAACCGGTGTCGATAACCTAATAACCGTATAAAAACACTGAAGCAGTGAATTTCTTAAGCTTTTGATCACTTTTGAAGAACTAAAATCATGCTAATGCATTTTATTAGTTTTGTTCATAAAAAAATTTAAGTTCAAAATCGAAGTCACAATTTAAATACAAATACGTCACAACAAGAATTCTATTAACATTTGCCTCGCATTCACCAGATATTTATTAAAGCGAAGAGCAATTTAGGATGGCCGCCAAACTGCAATTCCCTTGGCTTGCCCATGTATATGGATACACGGCAAGGATTCAAGTGAATTAGACACTCCCCAGAGTTTGTCAGCTTAGCCAGATGGATGTTCGTTTCAGTTGCGTAGGCAACCATTGTTGTTGCTGTTAATGTTGGTATCAGATAGTCAAGGACTTAGTTTGGTACTGCGCACCAGGGGGCCACTTCCTGGCACGACCTTGAACAAACTATTAAATTGTATTCAATTAACATTAGTAATCAACAACAGCAAGGAGGTAGTGGGACGCCACCACCCACAACCACTTTCCCAACGGAAATCAAGTATAACGTGTAACGCATACACAAATAGCATCAACAAGAAGAAAACTTTAATCGACTCATGAGTAGGAAAGTAGCCTTATAAGTTGTGGCTTACAATATTGTGTTCACTGTTTGTTTGCCTCCATGCATATGTGGATTTGTTTTCAAATGTCAAGTTTTGTAGGGTATGTTATGTTCGTACTCTTGCATACATGCATAGTTTTAATTGAATTGAAAGTATTGTGCTTGAGTTTTGTTTTGGTTGCCACGTGTGTCGCGTGGGCTAAGCAAACAACATTGCGACCACCGTCCGCACTCACTCTGCCACCAATAATCCAAGAATAATATCCATATACATATGTATTTATGTATACACATATACGAGCCGAATGTGCTGCCAACATTGCAGACGATGTCATACAGTGGGACAACATCTCTGGCAAAATGTACAAAAGTGAAGTGATTCGGAACTGATCGATTTAAACCACTGTGCAACGCTGTTGACGCTCTCAATTATGGCCACACGTGCCTCTCACTGTGTTGCGTCAATCAGAGGCGAACAAGAGTCTATTAGTGCTATTATTGATGTTGCTCTTGGTTATTATTGTTGTTATTGCTGTTGTTGCAATGTGTCGTTATCAAAATCAAAATCATTTATCTGCGAGTTTCTCATATAGACATAACATAAATATGTATTTGTGTATGTGTATCTGTTAAGTTTAACGTACATAAGTAAAGTTAAAAAAGATGTAGAAATAAGAAAATTATAAGAAAACAAAATTAGAAAAAGTCCAAAAAACAAACCTGTTCCACCTCCGCGCGCCGCAAACGTTGTGGTCGCCTGCATTGATGAGCTGGAACCGGAACCCGCGACGCCGGCTCCACTGGTTTTTGTACATTTTAAAAGCATCGCGTCTTGTTGTTTTTGGGTTTTGATTTTGTTATCTCTCTGTTTTGTATTTTGTGTGTTGACAAACAAAAAAATAAAATAAAAAAAAATGCTAAACCCTATATATTATAATTGCACTTTATATATATAATATATTGTTTATTTTGTATGTCTGTTTTGTTTGCTTATAGCGGCTGCGCTGCTTGCTGGGCCAACAGGCTAGCGGTAACTAACCAACAAACTTGACTAACACAAAGTCCGAACGACGTCAACGTCAGCGGCAGCGGGTTCGCTGTGTATTTATTGCTATTTTTAGTGACAATAGTTTTTGCTTTCTTTCTTTTTATTCACGATTGACGCAGGAACGAAGACAGTTCGTTTTTGTTCTTTCGTTCAGCAGCCTCCTGTCGTTTTTTTCAAATGGCTTGGGTTTTTTGATATCACAATTATATTATTATTATTGTAATTGTTCACTATTCACGTTGTTGTTGTTATTGTCATGTTTTGTTTTCCCTTCAATGCTTTCCTCATATGTTTATACACGATTAGCACGTGAATGTGTGCGTGCGTGTGTGTCTGTTTGGGTTAATTATGTCTGCCTTTAAATTGTTTCGATATCTGTTCAATCTGGCTTGGCGTGCATGCATTTCATGCTCAAACTGTGCCCAGTTGCATCCACGACCGTTGCGCATATGTTGCGACAGTGTTAACACGTTTTACACACGAAAAAAAAAAAAGAAAAAATTTGATGGGATATCAGTACGACGCTTGCCCTTTTGTTGCATTCAACTGGTTGCGTGGTGCTGCCGGACTGTTGGGAGATGGCCAATGTGGCCAGGGTTGGGCAAGCACAATTCACAATTATCGATATGCGTCTTATCGACTTTGATATACATACATTGTTGACCAGTTGGCAAACATAAACAGCTGATCAATGCAAATTGAAAACAAATAAATTATTTATTTAATTACATATATTTGTATTGACACAAATTCATAACCTAATTTCATCTGATTTTTGTCTGGTCACATCGCTATATTCGTCCGTTTGATTGCAAATCGTAAATTGAGGGGGCGAGTGGCTCACAGCAACCACAAAACACACACAAAACGGATAAGATTATTCAAAACGGCGATAACTTGACTGATAAATCATATGTGATTCTGGAACAAAGCAACAAAGAAACTGGAACTGAGACTTTAGCCATAGCCGTTGCTCCACTTAATATGTATTCGCATTAAACGTGAAACGTGAACCGAAACTAGTCAAATTCAAAGCCTGAAACGATGTGCGTCATATTCTTCTATGCAAACTCAGAGCCAAAGCCAACGGGCTACAAACTCATCCTAGCCTCCAATCGGGATGAGTTCTTTGCCCGAGACACACAAAAAGCCGCCCAGTGGTCAAATGCCGAGCACTGCTACGGGGGTAAGCTAATTGAAACGTGTTGGTTCATTAAAGTTAAATTAAAAATTTGCAGGCATTGATCTGGAGCCGGGTCGCGAGGGTGGCACCTGGCTGGCCATTGGCAACAAAGGGGGCATCTTCAAAGTGGGCGCATTGCTCAATCTAACGGGGGAGCCAAAGCCACGCAATGCAGTCGGTAAACACAACTTTTATATTCACTCACTAACAGTAGTTGGCATTATACACATTTTATTCACCGTAGACATGCTTGGACATGCTTGGAAATTGATTAGCGACGGCAGTGAAAAGAAAAAAAACATTGCAAAATCACTTATCACAATCTGCGCTTTGCAATATTGTTTGGCTTTAATATAATTTAATATTCAATAATTTGCCAAAACTTATTAAAATTGTATGCTTGAAATTGTGGAACCGATCCATGCCATTGCTATCGATTAGAAGATTGATTGCCAAATATCCCTTAGGATAGCCGGCATAAGGTGGTTTCGACTGGGCACAATGTATGCCGGCCCGTCGCCTCTCGGACAAACCTATTCTATGATATTATTCCTCCTGTTTTCCTTCCCACTCAACTGATAACGCACCCATTTTTTGTTTGATTCGAAGCGCACAAGAACATTTTGCAACCGCATAATATAACCAAGAACAACTGCTGCCAAAGCAACCCGAACAAAGAGCGCCAATCAAATAACAAACATTTCTTACTAGGACGCGGCATGATCGTGGCGGACTTTGTGCGTCAATCGACTGTGCAACACAACATTAACAATTATAATCAACATCTGCTAGCCGAGTGCAACAAATACAGTGCCTTCAATTTTGTTTCCATTGAGATTGGGTAAGCCAAGGTTTTGACTCTGATCAATGCTATTACGTCAATACTTTTTTAATTGTAGCGACTCCACGCAGCCGGCACAGATCAAACTGTTGAGCAATGTGCCACCGACGTTGGCAACTTTTCAGCAGGGACAATGCTATGGATTTGGCAACAGCCTCCCCGACAGTCCCTTCGAGAAGGTGCGCCATGGCCAGATGCAATTTGAACAGATTGTGAATAAACATGGCCATTCGGATGTGACCACACTGTGCGCTGAGCTGCTGCAGCTGCTCAAGAACAAGCACAAGTTCTGGCCAGATGGGGAGCTGAAGCGACGTGCCCCAAGCTGGGGCCAGGGCCTTAGCTCCTTAAACGTGCACATAGAGGAGCACGGATATGGCAGCCGGACCCATTCCCTCATTCTGGTCGATGCCAATAACAAACTGCACTTCATTGAGGAGACCATGCTGGGATTGAATCCCAGCGGTGAATGGGAGCGCACGCATTTTGAAAAACAATTCGAGAGCATTTAAACAATTCGCTTAGAAAATAAATTACCCATTTCGCTCAGAACTCAACTAAAACTTATATAGCTCATAGCTATACATATATTTAAGTTGTTTAACTTTAATCAATAATTACTTTTAAAGATAATTGACCTCTGAACAAACTAAATTTTAATGCACAGTTCAACATTGTAATCACAAAACTGGAAGATTTCAATTCTGTTATTCTTTAAATTAAACGGTAGCTAGGCATGTATATATATACGGGCTTATATAGCGAATTTTCCTAATACAGCTACAGACTGTGCCAAGGCTTAAATATACCAAATACCTGATATAAATATTTTATTTTCATTTAAATAAAATACGTATGTGTATAGAATGCTGAGTCAGGTCAAATAAACATATAAGCCTACTAAAAATATATGCGCTTATTCTGATTAATAAAGTTAAATTACTTTATATATATGCCAAAGATCAGCTCTTGCGCTCGATATACAGTTAACCAAAAAATGCAAGAATCTTTTTGCCAAGTAATATAACAGGTTTTTTTTTGAATAACCTTTTGTGTTTTCAGAATTATTAGTTTGCCGTCTTCTACACATCAATTTTGTAAAGTTTTTAAAATGTCTAACTTGAGTTGCTAACAAATTTGATTTAGCTCAAAAGTGAGTGTTCAACAAATATACTCAATATTTGCGATTATTAAATATTCTGAATAAAAGAAGGAAGTATTTTAAATTATTTCCCTAAAGCGAATTCATACAAAACATCATGTATATATTATGTATATATAATTCACGATCGTCGAGTTACAATCCCCTAGAAGCAACCACCAGTTATAATAGTGCGTGAGCAAACATTCATTTAAGTTTATATAGCATATAAACATATTTTTATATATATATATATATAGAGTTAAGCAAAATAACAGCAAATTATATAAAGTTATCCAATTTATCTTTATGATGCCGCATAATTGCCGCCGCACTACTTGTAGCTCTTGCCAACACGGCCACCGCCACGTGAGGTTCCAAAACCAGTTGATGTATCCCCAGCCCCAGATCCAGCGCCGCGGACAACGCTCTTGAACTTGCGTGAGTTCATGGCACGTTTGCTGCAGGTAAACAAATAACAAAAATTAATTCGATGCAGCTCATGCCACGATCTTCACTTGGACACAAACTTACCGCTTGTTAAGGGTATTCCTTGTGAGGGGTATGTAGGCATAGGGATCCAGTTTGCCGCGCTGCTTCATGTCACCCTTGGCCTTTTTGCTGCTATACTCGCTGCCCGCTTGCTTTGAGTGTCCACCGCCGCCGCCGGATTTCATAGACATGGCATCAGTGGCTGTGGCTGGTGTTGCGGCGCCACCAAGAGGTCGATGTATTCCCTTGCGTGTGCTGGTGCTCGTTTTGCCCGAGCGCATGCTTAATGCATCGCTGGCCTGACGCTTGCGCTTGGCGCTAGTTGCCTGATGCAGTTCCTCCTCATCGCTGGAGTCATCCTCCATGCCACGCTTGGCATTGCCATTACTACCTGGCTCGTGACCACTATCCACCGATGCGTCTTCACTGTCGGAGCCATCATCGCCATCATTATTGTTTCCCTGACCTCGTAGCGCCTTATCGCTGATGATAAGACGACCATCGTCGGCCGTCTTGAAGCCACCATTGACCAGTTGTGGCTTGGCTTTGGACTGCTGTTTGCCGCTTGCCGTAGCTGTTGCTGTAGCCGAGCCACTTGCTGCAAACAAATTGTTTAAAAGTTAAGACACTGATACTTTGGAATTTGAATAACTAAGCTTGCGGCTTACTGAGTACATTGCCAATGGATTTGAGATCGGCCAGGTCGACAATCTCATCAGCATCCTCACGTATGTAAGTGCTGCGCGCTTGCTTGGACTTTGATTTTGATTTGGCTGCACGTTTCTTGGTCGCCGAGCCATCCTCCTCCATTTCCATATCCTCCGGCAAATCGGAATCCGAATCGGCCAAAATGTCATCGATGCTGCAAATATGATGCGATAATTGAGTCTTGGTTCTGGGTGCTGTCTTCAGATTGAAAGTTGACGTTGACACTTACGTGTAGGTCTTCTGCTCGAGATCACCGACCAGCTCCTCGTCGGAGCTCTCGGCCTGTGCCTCCTCGCTCTGCTTTTTGCGTGTGTCACGTCGCATCTGCTTGCGTATCTTTTTGAGACGATGATGCGTGACCTCATCGTCGCCAGGCACAAAGCGTGCCAGTTCTTCTGTGGTGAAGCGTTTGCACAGTTTCTTCAGGAAGTAGCCAATTTGTATGCGACAATATCGTTTCGTGTCCTTTGTCATCGCCGATAGCGAACGCATCTGCAAGAGATTCACTTGATTAGTCAGACGTAGCCATCTTAAATTACGGCACTTACAATCGTCTCCAGGTGATTGGCCACCAGAGGTATGGGCATCACCTTGATGAATGTGATGAGAAAGGCGACGGCTGCTTCGGCCTGGTGTCGTGACTTCTGTACCAGAAACACAGATACCTGTTGCAGCACAAACTCCAGTGTGCTCACAGTTAGATATTGGCCCTGTTGCTGCAGCACGGCACGAAAGGCGAGAATTGTGTTGGTTATCAGGGATTCATCGCCAGTGAAGCCGGCGGTCAGGATGTCAACGAATTCATTGATTTTGCCCGCCTCCTGATATAGATTGGCAATCAGTTTGATTAGCTGCTCGGCCACCTGCTCCTTGCGCGTCGAGAACTCCTTATAATTGAGCACTGCCTCCGGTATGGCCTTCATCACCAGCTGATCGTTGTACGCCAGATTGCTGCGGCAGTCCAGCAGCGATTTGAGACAGCTGTACGCGAATGTTAATACTCTTTCTAATAATCGAAACTTAAAAGTCAATTAGGATTTCACTTACTGCAGACGTGATGCCTGACAGACGCTGCACGTCGTGTTGAAGGCCTCCAATAGTATCTGCTGTAATCCCAGGCAATTTTTGCGCGTAAACTTCTGGCATGAGGGCTGATCGGAAGTCATCAGTTCGCGCAGTAATCTGAAAGATGCATATTCAAACATATATATATATATAGATATATAGCCTGTTTTTTGCTGTACTCACTCATAGGTCTTGCGCTGTTGTTTCTTCATCTTTTGCTCATCACGGGCGACTAGCTTGGACTTATCGTTGCGCAACACGGGTGCCATATATTTCTCGAAATAGGCCTCGATGCCGCGACACTTTTGAACGCGCACAATTGCCGCATTGATGTCAAAGTAGGCGTCGTACTCGAAACTGGCCAAAGCGCTGCCCGCCAACAGACTCTGGGCGCTTTCAAAGAGCTGCGCCTGAACATCGGCCGGCGCACGCGCTATATATAGACGTATGACGTCGAGAGCACGTTTACGTTGATCAGCCTCATAGCTCCCGGTTGGCTTCTGTATGTAGATGTTGAAGAGACGCGGCAGAAAATTGCGTGCATATTGTCCAATTGCCGAATGGCATTCATCACTCTGACTCTCGTCGAGCAGCTCGAGCAGGCCATCGTAGATGGGTGCACGAAACTCGGGATTGTTTTGCAGGGCATCGCCCAATGTTGGCGCCAATTTGCGCAAATAATCCGGATCGCGGGGCTGGCGACAGAAGCCCGGAAACAGACCCCACAGCTGGCAGCACAATAGCTCATAAATATGCGCCTTGTTGCTGTCCTTCTCCTCGGTGGCATACTTGCGCCAATTGGCCAGACTGTTCAGGGCCAACGGCACCACATACTCCTTGAAAAACTGTAGGCTCGCCCCATTGGCGCCCTCACGCATCAGCGGCAAGAGCCAGGAGCGCTCCAGGCACACACCGCCGCCAGGCTCGTTCAACGGTATCGCTCTCAATACTAGCTCCGGTCCGAGCGCCTTAATGGCACTAATCAGTGTGTGCTCAATCTGCAGACGTAAAGCGCCCTGGCTTTCATAGCGTTTGCCAATTGTTGCCAGCGATGGATTCAGCTCCGCTCTGTGTGAATAGTAGAAAATAAATTTAGTACGAATTTTCTAATTAAAGAATGAATTGAAAGAAAAAGAAGAAAAGAAAAAAAGGTAAGACTGGTTCGTTTGTAGAATCATCTCTTAGATCTATTTAACAATGTTAATCATTTTTGATATATGTGGTATATATATGTGGTAAACAGTAGGCCACTGGCTGAGTCGATTCAGAGTACAACTGTCAACGGCATTCAAGTCACTTTCAAATCACTTTCCTAATTGTGGCTGCATAAAGTAGAGGTAATTATGAAATACATAGCCAGCTTTAAAAGGCCAAACGTCAAGTTTCGATTCACTGTCATCTGTACAGTTTGCCAAATATGAGAGAAAATCATAAGGATGAAGCTGATGCCATTGAATTGGATCTCATCTGCAAGTTTTGCGGTGCATGGTTCCTCTGCGGACGCGATATGACCCAGCATCAGTCCCATGAGCACAAGGGTAGATGTAAATATATGTGCTTTTTCTGTCCGCAAACGTTCAAGTTTTATGGCCAACAACAGATCCATATGCGATTCCACACCGGCGACCGGCCATTCAAGTGCTCACACTGCACCTGGTCATTCGCTCAAGTCGGTGATCTTAACCGGCATTTGGCCATTCACACCACAAATCATTCCTTTGAATGTTCCGAGTGCCACAAGACATATCGTTGGAAGTCCTCGTTGGTCCGGCATTTGAAATTGCACAACGATGCAAAAACCATCATCTCATGATTGACCTACCATTAACCATTGACTGATTGTTGCTAATGGAGTTATATAAAGTTATGCATGTGCAGCAGCATATGATTTCAAAGCTGAGAAACTAAATAACAAAGACTGACACAAAATGCTTATGATAAGATATAAAAATTATATATATATAAATATATATATATAGATATATATTTGTATATATTGTTCGACTTACCCAAAGTGTTTGCCGCATGCCTCGAAGACAATGGAGAATATTAGTATAACATATTTGGAGATCTCGCCAAACGGGGCATTGAGCACCTTGTGCAGTGAGCCAATAATGCGTGCAACCGATTGACGATGCTGATCCGCCAGTTGCTCGGTGGCACAGGCACGCGCCACACAATCCTGCAACAGCTCCTTAATGCAATTGGATACACCGACAACAAGTTCGCCGCGCTCCGACATCCACAGATCGGTGGTGCACACATCAAAGAGTCGTGGCAGCGCCTGCATACACAAATCGAGCTGAAGCGTGGCCAAATGTAGATGCCCCTCCTTGAGCACCGTGATCCAGGCAAGCGTTTGACGGACATCGCTGCGATCTGGACGATACTCGTGTATGGCCGCCAATAGTTTGGCACACAATGTTGCATTCAAATTCGAGCTGCGCGTTAGAAAGAGGGCGTGCAACGCTTGAAAGCAATTGGTCCGGACAAGCACATTCGCCGCTGTCATTATGGACAGCAGATGCTCACAAACGTTGCGTATGTCCTCGGTGCGAAAGCCGGCCAGCGTATCCTTGAGCAAAGCCAACGTATGCAATACGGTCGTCTGTTGATTCGCCAGCGCTTCCGGCTTGAATTGGGCCAAACAGAATTTCGTCACACGACTGCTGGCCGGATGGTTCTTTGGCTGTTGCTGCTGCTGCTGTGTCTGCTTCTCCTTATTTTTATCACTATCATTATCATTATCATTATCATCATCATCATCCTCATCCTTTGCAACTGGTTGTGGAGGCATCATGAAGCAGCTGCCATGTATTATAGAGACGACCGCGTGCTGTGCTGCCTTACGTATTTTGGGCCTGGAGTGAATGCTGAAAGCGAGCAGCGCATCAAAGTACTGAAATGTGGAGCTGTACGACCAGGTCGCATAGTCCTGGGCACGCAACAGCACCGACAAGCATCCGATCAGCTAAAAGTGGTCAACATAGGTAAGGTTTGAATAATTTACCAAACGAGATTCAAATTATGAATGGAAATAAAAAACGCAGCGAATTCATGGCACCCATTTACTTACATAGCGTATAACAGATTGACTGCTGGAATCAATGAACCGCTGCAGCAGCTGCTGAATTGTGGCCGCTGTCTGGTCGAATCGCTTGCGCAGCACTGGTGCTGGCACAGACTTTATGCCCATCGAGAGGAGCGCAACGCCGGCAATGATGTCGCGCTCTTCGGTGGCTGCCTCGATTTGACTGATGAGAAGTAGAAAGTATTCGGTAGATGATTCGTTGCCGCCACGTTCACGTATTATTTCCGTCAATGCGCTCAAAATGGCCAGCATCTCCTTGTGCAAATCGGAGGATGCCCGAAAGCCGGTGAGCAGCTTCTTAAAGCTCATGTTGCTGCAGCTGGTGTAGTTCGAGGCAAATGTCTGAAAGGTCTTGAATGTGCCGGCGTGCTGTGTGCCGTTGCCGATGCCAGTGCCCCTGCCTGACATGCCATCATCATCGTCCAGCGTAAAGGACATCAGACTGCCGGCCACTTCGTTGACAGTTGTCGTCTCCGCATTGTACGCCTGACGCTGTTCGTGCTTGTGCACGGCCTCCATGGTGAGTCCGTTGGCTGAGCCGGATGCAGCTGCACACATAAATATGAATAAAATACTAATTTATTTATATATACCTTTTTTTTGTACATCAACTTACCCAGATTCAAATTTGGCTGAAAGAAACGCGACTTTGCTTTCAAGCGATGTTTCATTTGGTCCGGATTCGATACGGCTGACTGGCCCTTGCTCCAGTTCTTACCCTTGCCATGGCGCTTCAATTTCGAACGAAATTTACCCATTTGTAGACGTTGTGTGCACACCTGTGATGCTCAAAAAATTTTAGAATCAGACACGTGCAGCACAAATAACACTACAGAAGATCGGGCAACATGTTTTGTTTGATATCGCAATTTGTGATCGATATTGTTATCGAAATGTGATGAACAACGGTTGCCAGCTAGGCGGCGTTGCCACCTCGTCGTCATATCGATAGGTGGCATTCGATATTTTGGGCCCCCACTACCGCAATGAAAACAAATAACTCTCGTGCAATATATAAAAGCGCAAAGAGTAGCCCAGTTGTCAAGGCACATCAACAACAATAACAATAGCAATGTGGATAGCAGAAGCAACAATAATAGCAATGAATCAATTTCGTTTATTTTAATGTAAATGCCTAACGAGACCTAGCCAGTGTGCACAGATCTTCCAATTTTATTCAAATCAATATGTATGACAATAAAAACTATAGAAAGGCTATCCTGTCAACAGGGCCCATAAATATAATTAATTATTTCAATTATTAAATAATTCCATTCCATTATATCAACTAAAAAAAATTAAAATATAAATATATACATATACATATACATACATATGTATTTACATATAAACATCCTTTAAAAGCAAGTTTTTTAACAGGCGCCAGGATGTTCAGTCTTACAATGGTAATCACACCAACTAGGACTCTTATCGAGAAGCTACATAGATAAAGACGTGAACAGACACGTTCGCGGCACACATCGTGACCGTAATAAAACCTTCCCAAATAAGAGTTCTCTGAACTGATAGGATATGATTCTAGATGCATTTGCAGCAGTAAATATGTACCTAGATAATGCCCTAAGTAGGATAATAGTACTTGTAGATAGCTTTAAGATAATTTATAAGTTTAATTAAACCTGTCGAAGCATTTCGGCAGCAGTCTATGTTCGATGCTCTAACAACATTGTCGTGTTATTATTCTTTCTCTTGGGATCACCATTTCCGTGTACTTGTATTTGATTATAATTATACTGCAGGTTCTGAATTATACAGTGACCCTATTCTCGAAAATCAGGGCTTTTTGATCATGATTTACTTTTATATGAGAAGTGTATTTCGCTGTTCGCTTCGAAACTAGTGTCAACACCATCGTACACAGTACAATTATTGACGAGTGGTTTTCAGCGATGCTCCCTCTTAATTATTAAACTGATTTTAAAATCTCATCTCTTTCCAAATGAGCTGCATATTTGAAATTATTAGAATTATTTATGTTTTTAAAGCGCAGACTGTGAATATTTATGTACATTTCAGTATGAATAGATTTATATATTTATATATCAACATGTACATATGTAGTTGTCAGAGAGAAAGACGGAGAGAGAGAGACAGAGAGAGAGAGAGAGAGAGAGAGAGAGAGAGAGAGAAAGAGAAAGAGAGAGAGAGAGCATTGTGATACACAGTCAAGCAAAACAAGTAAACATTATTTGAAATTTTTTGGAAACGTACCTACTACAAAATTTTATCTGGTTTAACTTTTTTCCGTGTCCCATTAACCCATCCACCAACCCAACCCAATATACACAGACTTTGAGGTATTCAAAGAATCCATCAAATTCCATACTTGACAACCATTAATTAGATATAAAGATGCTGAAACATCGCAATCTCTACGGGCAATCGTATGTCCACGAGTTTCAGGTAAGTGTATAATAATGGAGTAAACGTGACTGAACTGTCATTTTCACCATTTACGGCAGTTTGCGAACCCGGACTCAATCAAAGACGCCGTCAGGCGCTACAATATGGAACGGGCCGCGGAGAGGGATGAGATCAGGAAGGAACGAGATGCGCATAGGCCGTGCAAGCCACGATTCCATAAGATGCGCAACACTGGCCCCGAAGTGCTCGGCATGGTCCGGTCACATGACCAGGATGTCGAGACCCAAATGTCCAAGCAGCTCACGGATGACAACAGTGACAGTCAGATCGAGCATAACTATTATGACCAGCAGCAGCAACACCAGAAACGCTTGGCTGGCGGAGCAAATACGCTGCAGATATCCAATAAGAAGTTCAAAGGTCAAAGGCTAAGGCGTAGTTCAATCAAACCCAAACAAACGGATACGGTTACATATGAGGCGTGCATCGAGGAACTGCATCGTGAGGTATGCGCTGAGCTGCAACTAATGCAACAATCCCAGCCACAGGATGCCGCTAAAACTAAGCGCAAATCGAAGCGGCAAAATTGCAATCAGAAACACCAGTCCATCCACAGTCCGAATAAACAGAAGAAACAGCCGTTAAGAAGCACCGCCAATCAATCGAATCCCGATTTGGTGATGCAGCGCATAAAACAAGCGCTTGCCGTATCCAATGACGATTATCGAAAGCCACAGGCGCAGTGGATGGACATTATACCCTCCTCCATGATGCACCAGATGTCCCCAATGTTGATGATGATCTCCGAACAGCCAGGCTGCTCTGGTGAGCCGGCAAACATTGCCAATGATCAGCAGCAGCAGCAGCAGCAGCAGGAATATACCAATCATCTTGGCTACACTGAATCAATGCCCCGTAATCCCAGTGAGCCAAATGCTGGCGGCTTTCTTGGCAATTCCTGCTCTATCCAACTGCATCCGCATCCGCAGTGGCTCAGCTTAAGGCGTACTCTACGACCTATGGATTATATATCGCAAAGATCGGAAACAGAGAACTGTACGCTCTGCGAATCGCCGGAACAGGAGCAGGAGCAGGAGATGCGATCTTCCAAGGCAGTTGTTGCCCGGAAACAGTCGTCGGCCGTCGGCAGGAGTGGAAGGAAGGCAAAGCCGGCGCTGTCAAAGCAATGCCAACCTGGTGGACGTGACAAGGTCCGGCCGCTGGGACAGATCTCGACGACGTTGGCAATGATTCCGTTGCCGAGGCGTCGCAAGACACGCAACGTGATCTGCACGCGTTCGCTGGAGAATCTCAAGTATCAGAAGATTGCCATTTACAGTAAGATCTCAATGACCCAGGAGCGCCTAATTACGGCACTGGATCGGCTACAGGGCAGCCTCATCCAGTTGCCATCGTCGTTGCCGACGCATTGCAGCCACCACAGTGGTCAGGAAAAGCAGCGACGCGAACGGAATGCATTCAATTTTTGCGTTCGCTTCACTCGCAACTTTTTGTACCCGTTGCGTGGCATGATTGAGGATGTGCGCAGCAGACCGGTGGCCAGCTTCAACAGTGCCACCTCAAACGATGCCAGCCAGCGGGTGGTGTGCGTCTACGCGCTGATGCTGCACTCTATTGGCAAATATCAACGACATATTCGCTACTTTCTGCTGGACAAGGTGCCGCAGAAACTGAGCGCCCTCATCGAGATGATGTATACGTTGACGACTGTGTGCCTGCAGAAGGGTGTGCTCGATCGCCATGATCCGGTTGTCGAGTGTCTGCAGCAGCGCTGCACCAGTTTCCTCACCCTCATCGAGGACATGCAGCAGGAGCGATTCCTGTTGGCCCGCGAGACCTACAGGCACCTGCAGAGGCGCGTCCATGGCCCGAATCATGCTGCTGGCCAGCATCATCGCTACGATCTCAAGATGTGCCTCAACGATCTGAAGCTGTACGAGCCGCGCCTGGTACCCAAGGAGCGGTCGACAGAGAAGCGTCGTCGTCGTGCATTGTCTGTACGCAAATCGAAACTGCTTGCGGTGCCGAACAGCGTCCAATCCCAGCCGGGGCCAGTCGATACATCACAGTCTGAAATGCAGCTGGAGCAGCACAACAACGACACGTTGAACACGCACATCGAGTACGTTCAGTGCGGCGATAATTGCAGCGAGGCTGATTATCCGGAGACGGAGCTCAGCGAGAAACAGAAGCATCAGCTGACAAACATACTGGAATTGCTGAAGCAGTCTGGACAGGAGCAATGTGAGCTGCAGAAGCAGCTCCTCGAGGCCATGGAGCATGTGACCAAGTCACAGGTGCGTGACGTTCTCGATCCCCTTGTCCGATCCTTGGGGGCCGTACTGGATAAAAAGGTAATCTATATGGCAAATAGTTGATTCGTTTGATTCGCTTTTGTCATTTGTGATTTCAATATTACATCTTGATTTTGCTTTCAGATGCAGCGCAACCAATATTAGCAACAAGCAAGAAATAGAAACAAAACCAAATTGGACAACATTTTCGACAAACCAAATTATTATGTAAAATCGACTAACTAAAATAATCCATATGCACATCACGTATGTAAGAATGTGTGTGTGTATGTGCGTGTGTGTTTGATTTTTTTTTTTTTTTTGGAATATCAATAAAATGTATTATTTGGATCGCAATACAATTGTGTTCTTGAATTGATAATTATAATTAATTCGTTAAGATATTCAGTTTATTTGCATACAGCGATCGCGCAAAGCATAACAGAACATATGAAAATACCCCGGAACGTATATATCTATATATATTCTTCATTATCAATATGGCCAAACGACCACAAAAAAAAAAAAAATCAGAAGTGAATTTCCCGTGTAGAAATAATTGCAAAATTTTTATTAAAGAATTAGAAGAGAAATCGCCTTACAGATAAATGAGCATAAAAAGGTCTATGTGATTTATTTATTTTATTTATTTATTTATTAAGTAAAATGCTGGACTTCAAGATTAATTTTCATATATATTTGACATAAAATATTTTGTAGAGCTTGAGAATCACAATACAATTTAGAAAGAGATAACATGGTTGGTATACGTTGTAAGACTGTGAGAGCCAGAGTTGTAGAGAGAGACACACAGAGAGAGGGAGAGAGAGAAAGAGAGAGAGAGAGAGAGAGAGAGAGAGAGAGAGAGGGAGAGAGCGAGAGTGAGAGTGTGATAAAGGCGAGTGTTTTTCTTCTCGTGTAGTATTTATACTTAAAACAATTATATAGTTTAATCTTATTTACGGTTAATCACGCAGACAAAGCGACACTCACTACACCCACACCCAACTACACATCAACTACACCCACATACTTGACCACACTCCTCCTTCTGGCAGGTATTTGAAATGCATTTTTCATGTAAAATGCATTTTATAAATAAATATTTTCTTTTGCATTCCAATTCAGCAAATGGCGGAGGAGCAGATGAAGGAGGATTGCTGGAGTATGTAAACAGGGGTCACAGAGAGACAGAGACAGAGAGAGACAGAGAGAGAGAGAGAGAGAGAGAGAGAGAGAGAGAGAGAAAAGGGTGAGAATTTAGATGTAGTGGGACTCTTTGCCCATTGGTTAGCTTGAACTTGAACGTTGCGTTGACAATCGATTTTCATGTGTGTAAACTCTAGAAGTTTGTTATATGCTTAAAGTTTGTTCAACAATTGCGAATACTACAAATACCATAAACATCTTTAATAAACATCGATGTGTGCTTGCATGTGTCTATCTGTGTGTGTGTGTTTGTGTGTGTGTGTATGTGTGTGTGCTTGTGCAAAGGGTAGGTGTATGGGAAAGGAATTAGGGTATGCCGAGTAGGTGTATAGCCGCCTAACCGGAACAGGCACCGCACAGTGGCTTCTGATCTTCGACGGCGAACGTGCTCTCCGTTATGGGCGTCTGGCACTTCTGCAATCGAAAGTGAGAAAGTAAGTAATATAATTTGTCTATAAATATATATGTATGTACATTATATATATGTGTGTATATATGCATCATCACTCACCTTGCACTTGAAGCAGTCCCGATGCCACTTGCCATTGAGCGCAACAATTGCATTCTCCGTGATGACTTTGGTGCAGCCAAAGCAGCGGGCCGCAAACATTTGTTCAAAGTCGATGCGACAATAAGGTTTACCGTCACGCTCGTAGAAGGAGGTGCCCACCAGTGGCTTCTTGCATGGACCGGCGCAAATGAAGCATTCCTCATGCCACGACTGTTCCATAGCCTTTATAGTGCGCTGCAACAAAAATGGAAAAGTTCATAGAAGTGAGTGTGTGCCAGCTATAAATTTAAAGTTCGTTAAATAAGTTATCGTATACGCAAATCAAGTGTATTCAATTTGACTGATAACTCACGAATATTGATGTAAATCGATTTCCTAAATCAATAAAAGCTAGAATTTGATGAATATAGCATTCGTCATTAAAGCCATACAGTTCTGGCTTTTATTTTATAAAATCGGATAAGATACGCAATTCTGTTAACTAAAACGGATTGTCATATTCAACAAACTATTATCAGCAAGCGTTCAAAATTTTTTTAAACTCTCATTTTATAATTATAATTAATTTTATTAAACTTAAGATTTTTGGCCTTTACAAAGTATAAATTAAATAAATAAATAATGATCTAATCAAAGCAATATATTAATATAGCACTTATCAAAATTGATCAAAAGACAAACGTATCAAATACATGTGTATGACCCATGTACACAATCATAATCTCAATCGAAGCCAATCAATCGCACACACCCCAGCACAGTCCCAGTTTGATGACCTTGTCTCATATGTTAGCGCAAACGATGCTTCGTGGGCAGAGCGAACATTTTCAGCACGAAGTGTCGAATTTTAAATATTCTTTCCAATATGCTGTTACCATTTTGAGTCACTGTCAAATTAAACGCGCGGTTGCACTTCAAAATGTCTCTAGCCATGGATTACTATCAATTTAACTGCATGTTACATTTTAGATATGCATTCGATTATATGGCAACACTGGAAAATTTCTCATAATTAAAAAATACCTGTGATTGATCGTTTTATTTATAACCTTGCAGAGGGTAATTTAATGGTGACTTGCAGTTTGAAAAGCATTGGATGAGACAACTCTATGACCCCTGGATGTATTTACATATATATATATATATATATATATATTGATGATCGGCACACTGGACAAGTCGACATAGCCATGTCCGTCTGTCTGTCGTCAGCATCGGACTACTATATCATATAGCTGATATTGGGAAAGCCAGTCGGATTTTTAAATTAATAGTGATTTGTAGATGTCTGATGTAATATTCCAGAAAATACATTTCGGTGAGGTTCACTGCCTTCTGGATGTAACTTCTTCTGGAAATTGACCTTTGATATGATTTAAATATTTTACATATGTATAGTATATACGTATATTCAAGATTTCATCATCTGTCAGCAATCAGCATTTTCCACCCACTTTGTGAATATATAATATAACAAATATACAAAAAAGTTCCGACATTTATTTGACTCATCCATTAATTATTACACTTACTGTGCACCACCTCTAGAGCTGGATAAACTAGCTGTTCCAATCGTAAAAATAGATATCATACTATATAAGCACTTCGCATTTGCTGACACTGACGATACTATAGTGTTTATACTACGTGCATCTATTATATGGTACGTACGAGACAAATATAATCAGTTCCCCATGCATTACAAGCGCCATAGATTATAAGAACAAATGTTGACAATATTAATTACAATCGCCGCCCGCCGACGCTCGTAAAGCGCCAACGTTTATGGCAAACAGACTACGCCTCGATGACGATGTCATCAATGTTGATCTTATGTCGATGATGTTCTGGCACTGTGACTGGGACTGAGACTGTCAGTGACAAATTAAGCGATACGATGCAATGCAATGCGATGCGAGCACATCAAATACAGAGTGGGAACAAATACTGGCTAAATTCAAGTTGGAACGGCCTCGAATCAAGGGTTCGTCATTCAAGTGAATAGTTTAACAATGTATAAGTTTAAGACTTAGGATAAGTAAGTCAATAATATTTATAATAATAATAACAATAATAATATAATAATAATATTAATATTTGATTATTAGTACGTATTCGGATCGTTGGCTCGACCATTTTTATTTAAGTTCATTTTGAGTTCAAAACGCTTGATTTTCTCTCTGTGTACTTACCTCCAAGATGGGCAGTTTGCATCCAAAGCAGGTGCCCGAATAGTTGCTGACAAAGCACTCGGAGCAGACAGGCTCCCCGCTCTGTATGTTGAAGGTGGCTTCCTTGATGGGCCGTTGGCAGTCCTTGCAGGCGAAGTGCTCCGGATGCCAGTTCTTTCCGAGGGCCGTAATGATGCGATTTTCTATGACCTCATTGCACTTGTGACAGACCGATGGCGTCTCCGACTGAATGAATATGAATAAGAAAGGAGATAAGAGTAGAATTACAATTTATTATTTAATATGCGAATCACGTCGACAAAGCATTCAAATATTTCATAATAATACATATTCGTAATGTTCAAAAGGAGCAGAGACGTTGTGCCTTGAGTTCATAAACCACAGCAACCGCAATAACAGCAACAACAAAAACAAAACAAAAATTTAACAATAACTTTGACCACATAACAAAGAACAATGAATAATTATATAATATGCACTTTTCTCATACATGCCACACAGTAATGCGGTTGTTCAAGTGATTGACACAAGTAGTTATGTCATCAAAATCAATTTAAAACAAAAATATCACATGATTTTGTTAAATGCTTTTCTTAAAATTAATATAGAACAGTTGAGATCTTTTCTATGTTCTTTTGAAATTCTGCGCTGCTCCAAAAAGTATGCTATACATATTTCAGTGGAGTTTTGGTGGAAAATTAACCCAGGTAAAAAAATAACTGTTGATATTCTTAATGCATTAGAATGCATTCGATTCAGCAATTAAAAATATTAAATGAATACACACAATTATGTACACCATGAATTTAAGAAGGAATTTTTAGAATTCCATTGGATAAAACAATGATTTCAAAGAAATAAAATCTTACAAGTGTGGTTCAAAAGTAAGATCGAACGCAAACTGGAATTATATAAATAATTAATAAAACGATGAAGACTATAAGTATAAATGAAAAATTAATAAATTAAATGTGTATTTTTTTTACCATGTTTAATTCAACATACATTTTTATTATTGTTGCTTAAAGATCTAATAGAAAAGAATTAAGGCCGCTAATCTTTTATACCGAAAAACACTTAGCTATAATTTATTATAATATATTGGAAGTCTCTGTCCAATGATATTTGTAGAACACTTGCTTGAAATTGAATGGCACATGATTTGCATGTATATTACAAAACTGTTGGATTTGGCATTAAGATAAATAGCATGTCAAATCAAATCCATTAAAAATTACAATTGGACGCTTGGCGCGATTTTTTTCACGACACGTACTTCTTCCACATTTTGTCAGGTGTCCATGGCCAACCATAATCGTCACCTGGTCAACTATTTAGGCCACCCACGATGCGACGTGGATGGGCATGTGGCAATGGTAATGTGGCAATGTGGAAAGCTCAGTTCCCAACCAAACTTAGGTGTCGCTGCAGGCGTTAACTGATTGTCACGCTGATAACGGCTTGGCGTAAACAAAAGAACGCGTCACCGCAACGAAAGCCGCAAGGCAAGCGGTAAATTATAAATGGTGAGTGGCAAACGGACGCATTCAATGAATATTGTTGCTCATAAAAATGAAAAATGGCAGCAGGTCGTAAATTTGACCAATTTACACGCTGCACTTTTCATAGTGGCGTTGAGGCTATTGCTATTACTGCTGTATGTACATACATATGCTTGTGTTTACATATACATACACACACACACACACACACATGTATATACATATATATATATATATATATAGTGTTCTCCAAATTTAATTTGCTCAAATTAAACGCACATTAATTTTTCGGCAAGCAATTACGGGTCATGTTGTTGTTGCGCTTGTTGCTTTACTTGCTTATTTAAAGTTTACGCCAGATGTAGCAACAACAATAACAACAACAACAACCAACAAACAAGCAACAACAACCAACAACAACAACAGCGGCAGCAGTAGCAAAAGTAGAGACGACGACGTCCCACTTAGATCATCGCTGGAGTTAGAATGGAATTAAACAAATGAGCGCAAATCGAAAGAGCGAACGACAGTGTAGGAGAGAGAGAGAGAGAGAGAGAGAGAGAGAAAGGAAGAGGTACTCGCACACACAAACACACACTCGCACACTTAAAGAAAGTTTGTTCGAACAGCCCTACAATAACATAAAACCGTAATACTAAAAGCAGGAGCAACAACTACAACAACAACAACAACAACTACAACAATAACAACAGCGCACAAATCGTTGAAATATTGCCAGCAAACAAAAACAAACGAAACTTAAAAAAAATATATATAACATTAAATATCACGAAGAAGAAAGAACCGTTATCTACAATGTAACGACTAGCAAATACCCTCGCCATTTGGCAAGATATTGTAGTTTGATTCATGGTTCAGTTCATGGGTATATAAATTCTCTCTTATCTAATAATAATAATCTAATAATTCGAATAAACATGTAGCTGTAAGGGTTTCAACGTTCATAATGTGCTTACCAGCTACCAGCTACCAGCTAATTATACTAGTATATATATTATAATTTCAATAGTTACAATTGTGCTAGCAATTGTGTGTTGAATTAAATTTGTGTTCACACACAGAGAAATATCAACTAAATACCAGTAATATATACTCGATTCATGTACAAGACGCTTAGACAATGAATTCATAGATTGATTTTATTTATTCAAAAACAACGAAATTATTCTCGATTCCAGTAAAATAGGTAACGCAAGTAGTTTGAGTTTGTTTATTCGAAAGACAATGAATTTTAAATTCAAGTTGGTTAACAAACTTCTCATTTGTATTCGAGAATAAATAATTCTGCAATCAAGTATTCTTTCTATAATGCATTTTTTCATGATTACCCCTAATTCTGCCACATATGCAAGTGGCATGAATGCATGTAAATTTCTCTCAGCACTCAGGTCTATGCTATTTGTTGCTTTGCTTTCGGATTTTATTGTTATCAGTTAATTGGTACAATCAAAGGGTAGCATGAGTAGGAGCAGCAACAACAATAATTAATAATACGCGAAAGCAATTTAGCCGGCATAGTTTTCCCTTGAAAAGTGAACAACAACAATATTAACAATAATAATGAGAACCGCAGAAACCGCAATAAGGCATTTGGTGTTTTGTTTTTTTTTTTTATTTTAATTTATATTTTTTTAGTTTGCTTATTCAAATGCTATAATTAAAATATTGCACGCATGAATCATCATTCATCTCTCCGTGCTCTCTCTCCCGGTCCCCCTCTGGGGTTGTATGGGTGTATGGGTGTGTGTGTGCGTGTGTGAGGTCTATTGGACTATTGTTGTTGCTGCTAAAGGCCATCAATCACAGCTGTCAATCAGCGAGACGCTATGTTTAGCCAAACAAATTGCTGCTTTTGGCCAACATTACGTATAAGTAATTGCCTTTTGAACTGTGCAGTGGCGTTGTGGGTGGTGGTGTGGGTGGTGGTGGGGCGGTGTGCCTCACTGCTGTTGTTCTTAAGAGATCACTTAACGATGGCCATTGACCCTGATACATAATAATGATTATATGTAAAGATCATGTTTGTTTTCTTTTTTATTTTTAAGTCAAACTGATATCAAGTAACAAATCTATGAATAGCTTAATTTGCACAATAGCGAACATATTTTCGGGGGCAGATGTAAAAATTAAAACGAAGCGAATAAAATACATTTCGTGGCGATGTGGTTTAAATTTTACATTTAATTTGTACTTATCAGAACAAATCTCATATTGTGCATAGTATATCTTCATTAGACTCTGCTCAGTTGAAAATTGAGCAGCAGAAAGCAAATTGAAATATATAATAAACTTATAGTACATGTGTTTAAATTAAAACGAATCATTTTGAATGGAGATCTGTGTGTTCGCGATTGATGCTGATCATGAGCTGCTTCCACTTGCCACATACATACATACTATAAATGGATACATCATATAAAAATGTATGTATATATTTCGAATCAAAATTTTGCTTATCATATTATTTATTTTCTTCGTTCCCCTGTGAGAATAATTATTTGGGTAAGATATGTGATGTGTTCTGACCAAAGAGTTATCTTGAATCAAATAACGGTAGAAACAAGTATTTTTTGCAAAATTAAGAAATTTAATGGTTTTTTATTGTTTTATTGTTGGTTACCTGATTCTATAATTTAAATATGTTTTTGGTAGCTCCAGATCAAGTGTTTTATTTAAAGTCAAAGACTTGAATAACTGCGCATATATAGCACATATACAATACTAATATATAATATGTTAAGTAAAAGTGATAATTAATTAAATTATTCGCATCAATTTGCAGCCAAATTTAGACTTGAAATGCTCTTCTCTCTGAATGATGTCAGAGCAGAGCTTGGCTTCGAGTTCTGGTGCGATCATCGTTAGATCTGGATCTTTGACTTTTACTCTTACTCTGAGTCCGACTCTCAGTCTAAGTTTGAATCTGAATTCGACTCTAACTGGCCCGACCAGCGGCGACATTTTTGCTTTCCCAAGCAGATCCGTGGGCGTTGCTCTCAACTCAATTCCGAATGCATAGATCAACGGCTTGATTTCTCATGAACGGCATCAAGTGCGGACACTTGCGAAACATTTGTCAAGAGTTTCGTTTTATATATGTTTGTACATACAGATTATTGTTTCTGCATTTTTGGGAAAGTTTCGTGTTCGCCCACGAAACGAGCCGTTAACTGGAGGAGTAGGCTTAGGCCCGTTGTTAACTTTAGAAATATTTGTTCGAATTGTTTTTCGATGTGTGTATCTTTTAGTTATTGTTATTTTTAGTATGATAATTAACATAATTACTAATAAGGCGTGCCAGCCCATATGGAGACGCGCTTTGTGTGCTTGGTAAGTTTGGTAGGCAGCTCATAAAAGTAGCAACAAAAAGCAAACAAACAAATACAAATAACAAATAACAAATAACAAAAAACAAATATAACAAATAAATAACTGGCAATTTGTTTTTTTTTTCTGAGATTTTCTTTACTATTTAACAGACCCAAAATCCAAGCGCTATGAATCTTGCTAACACAAACTTTGGAGTAGACACTTCAAACACCACGAAAAAACGCTTTTGGATGTTGCCAATGCGGCGTATACGCAATGGCAACCTGTTTGCTGTTTGGTACGGCAACCGCCCACATGCCCCAGCAGCTGGGCAAACCAGCTCTAATAGAGACTACGGGGGCATCGTGATCGTTATCGGTTGTGCGACAGTTGTGTTGTGTTATTCCTCACATATGATTTGTTTTGATCGATTTGGAATTTATTGTTTAGACTGATTTGCATAATCACTTACCATTTTGTTGCTTGCTGATTCTTCGTTACTTTGGTTTTATTGAGTTTTTGATTTTCGATTCAGTGTTGCTTTGCTTCACCAGCAAGTTAGAAACTTGACCAAAAAAAAATATAACAAAACAAAATAAAAAATAATTTTTACGGCTTTTAATATATGTATATATATATATATATATATTATAACGATGCGTCTGCATCAACGGCTGCCGAACGAATGCTTTGAAAAACACCAACTCGATAATATATTTGAATTAATTTGCTAGGCATGCTTATTTGATGTATGTATGCATGTATGTATGTATTTATCCTGAACCGCATTATCAGCTCACAAGAGTATTTCAGCTGTTCGACGAAAATTGTGCAACTTTAGAGGCACTCCTCGCAATACCCATCAGACAGACCACAGACCACAGACCATTGATGTTTATGTTCTATCTGCGTAATCGGTTGTCATCGAGTTGGCAGTAAACTCTTTGAATTTTTAGGCAAATTACAGCAACAACCGAAACAAATGAGGCGGCAATTTAAAAGTCAAAGTCGAAGGAAAAGTAAAACACAGACAGACAGATATGAGAACGGAGAAAAACAGTATTTGAAATGAGTGCTGATAGAAACAATAATAAATATTAAACAAATTGTTACAATTACATCGTTTTTGTTTTTTTGTTTTTTTTTGTTGTTGCGTTCAAATTTAAGTTTAGAATTTTTAATATTTTGTGTTTATTTTTCTTTTTTGAAGTGAAGTGAAGTGAAGAGAGAGACAGAGTACCGCGAACCGAAAAACCGAACCGAACCGGCGAGCGTCGAGCATATAACTGAAACTGAAACCGAAACGCAGCGAGGCAGCGAGCAGTGAAGCCAGCAACAACAGCGTTGACGTCGACGCCAACAGCAGCAGCAGCAATAGCAATAGCAACAACAACAACAGCGGCAACAAATGGGCAACAAGGCGCTGGCGGAGGGAAACGCGCGCAGGCGCCGCAACAATACAACAACAGCCCAGCAGCGGGAGCAACAGCGGCAGCTGAAGCTGCAGCGAGAGCGTGAATGGGTTGGCAACACTCAGGCAACTGGTAAGGCGGCAACGCTGCCCAAATCCCAACTCCATTCGAGCGCCAAGACGCTGCCGAATGGCAAAGGCAACATGAGCAATAAAAGCAGTGCCAAAAAACGCAATCGCTGCTTGGGAGCCGTTCGGGAGCCGGCTCAGCGTCCAGTCTTGCGTACATCGAGTGTGGCATTTGGATGCAGCTACTCGGCCATGTCATTTATGTCAACGCTGTCAGCAAATCAGACGCTGCCGAAAAAATCCAAATTGCCACATCAGTCCAAATCAATGAAGCCAATAGAAGTGGCGCACAAGCAGCTGGAGCTGTTGCTCACGCGCATTGAGAATGATGCATTAAAGCCGGTGTCGGTGCCGGTGCTGGAGCCAGCATCAAAACGACAACGATGCAAGCCGACGGCGCCGGCAAAGTGGGTGCGACAACAAATGGAGCATCCGCCGCCGGTGCCGACAGTGTCGCCGCTGAACAGTGCTCGCCGCAACGAAACGACGACGACGACGACGACGACGACGATGCCGATGTTGAGTGTGCCGCTGATACAGAATCCTCAATTGCTGCTCCAAACAATCTCGCGGAGCGATCAACAGGAGAAGCAGCAGGTTGTCAACATATTGCACAGCGAACAGAATGCTGATCATGATCATTGTCATGATGATAATGATGATGTTGACGATGACGATGCCGGTGATCCATCCAAAGATGCAGTGCATCCCACACTCCATATGCTGTAAGTATTCATTTCACTTCCCACCCAAAATGTTGAATGGCAGCCTCAGCGGCAACAGCAACAGCAACAGCAACAGCAGCAGCAACTGTAAATGATGTCATCGTCACCGTTGCCGCTCTCTCTGAGAGCGTCAGCTGCTCTCGCGCTCTCTTTGTGCAGCCTTTTCGGCTGTGGCCATTGTTATTGTTTGACGGTAGCTCTCACCTCACCTCACCTCACCTCACCTCACCACACATCACACCACTCCTCGGCTCGCGCTGTTCACCACTCCACTGCGCTGCTTTACTGCTCTCTCTCTCTCTCTCTCTGTCTATATATATATATCTCTCGCTCGCTCGCTCGCTGCTACACAACGGTCATGGAACAGTCAGCTGTCAATGCGCTGCTGACGCCATCGCAGGCGCTCTGCTTTGGAGTTACTCACTCAACGGCAACTCCCAAGTTCGCTTGCGTTTGCAAAAAGAAAAACAATAAACCAAAAATACCAACAGATTTTGTTGTTGCTGTTGCTGTTGCTGGTAGCCTAAGACTTTCGTTGTTGTTGTTGTTGTTATCGTGTTCGTTTTTGTTTGTCGCCGATTTTGCGATTAGAAATATTTACCACTAAGTGCTACCTACACACACTCACACACACAGAACATAGTTGAGAGCAAGGCTCAATTTGTTGTGCAGCTCTTGGGCTCATTTCGTTTAGTTGGTCACCTGACTTATCAATCGACAACCTGGCAACTGACAGTCTAAGACTTTGACCTTATCTTGTCTAACAATTCGCTTTTAACTTGGCCCTTATCAAATGCTCGCCCACTCTATACCTATTACTATTACTATTACTATTATTATAAACCTCAGTATGCAACCTTAACCGATCGCATTTCAGATTTATATTCATAATTATGTTTGTATGGATTTATAACCACATTGCCTTAGAGCTAAGAGTAAGCTGAGAGGCAGACAGGCAGGTAACCGACAGCAATGGCTCTACTTACTTATCACATTGATAATGAAATGTACATATGTCTACATGTGCATTCATAAATACATACATACATACATACATACATAAATTCATATGTGTATTGGACATAAACATTTTATAGGGTCAGCAAGTGTTTAAGTAGCACATATACACTCAAATTTTGTGCTGATTCAACCAACGTCAAATGACTGTAGGTAATAAATTTTTTAGCTGTGCATTTGCGCTCACGACTGAAATAAGCGGTATATATTCAATCTGATTGTTCCACATTATTCGTGAATGATATTATACAAATTATCAAATCCAAATTTCAGCTTAGGTAGGAGAAAACAAAAATTGTTGCAGTTGAAACCCTTTTTCCATTTGTTTAGTATTTCTGATGTGGTCTTCACGTAGTGCAAATTGTTTAAAACTTACTCTTGTTATTTTCCAGCCAAAGAACAAAAGAAAATAAATCTTAAAATCGTATGTTATTCCTGTGCTCAAGTTTTTTTCATGCATACGGTTTATAATGTTGATTTTGGAAGTTGTTAGTTTGCTAGTTGTTTCTTTAACGATTCCTTTGCATTTGATTATTCAGCTTCGTCGTTTCTAAGATTCAAATCTTTATAGTCTCCGTAGACTTTGATTGGTGTCCAAGATGCAGAACTCATTGCGATTAAAGCGTATTGCTGGTGCCACTGTAGCCGTCGCAGCTTACCTCATGCCACAGCCCCTTCTCTACCTGAGGTTAGTTCGATGTGGGTATTGGCAACTGTTTTGTAGTTGCGCTCGCCTGATATGAGAATTTGTCGTAATCAAATACAACGACCTCTAATCGACAACTGTTTGCAATTGTAATTCACGCTGTTTTCCTCCTATTTTTTTTTCTTTCTTTTTTTTCACTTTATTGAGATAAAATTTGCAAAAATAAATAAAAACAAACACTCACAAAATATAAAAATAAATAAATATATGCCAGGGTATAACATTTAGTCATCGTCGATGTTTTTCTGTTGCTTGTGGATAAATCACTGAATTAAATGCACTTTTGAATGTAATATAAATATGGTATAGTTCTTAAGTAAAGAATTTTTATTTTCGATTCAAGCAGATTTGATTTTATTTTAAGGTATTATTAGCATTTAAAAAAAGGGCTAAAAAGCTTTGTTATAAGACCAAGTTCTTATTACCTTATTAAGTTATCAAGTTCAAACACGAAATATTTGAACCTCTACCAAACTCATCCCAAACCCGTTTAAAATTAAGCATGATAGGATAGGATTTTTGATCTCGATCTGATTTGCGCAATGTTTGTGCTCGATTTCAGTACAAAGTTCTCCATAATTTGAACCTGTACTTAACACAACCCAAACCAGTTTAGCATAACAATTGCAAACAAAGAAAAAGTTTTTAGAAATAAGAATTTCGTACCTTGGTGAACGATTTTCGACGTAGTCCAAATTTGGACAACATTTGTGCTCGATTTAAGTACGAAATTTCATTTGTTCTTTATTGATGATGTCGTTGTCGCTTTGAGTGATGCGACCGCTTTTGTTTTGCCCTTTAGAATCTATCGATAACGAAAACCGGCCCCGACCCTGACTCTAACTCGGGCCTGAGTCTGTGTTGGAGGCTTACTAACGTGCCGGTCCCGATGACTATTAATACTTTGGCTCTGCTGCTGCTGCGCTTCATTTGTTTGATCAATAAATTGGCGCCCCTCAATCAACGGGTCCCCTACTAACGACTATTCCAGAGGTTGCCTCATCGCTCGACTCGACGCAGTGCTTATTAATGAACTCTTCTTTGGCGGTTTGTGTTTGTTTGTGAAGCGGCTTCTCCTCCATTTTCCCAATTTGATTGTGTCATGTTATTTTCCATGCACTGTCTCTGTCCATCTGCAGCAGGGCAGGGAGAACAGTGGGAGACAGAGGTGTAGGGGCCACTGGGATTCGATTGCCATTAGCATAACCACAACCCGTAAGAACCCGTCCACATACACTATCGCCCAGTTGGAGTCGCTTCACTTGTCTACCTAAAAAATTGATGTCTAAACTGAAATAGGAAATAATTAGGCTAATCATAAGCCCAGTTAGTTATGTAGTACGTTATTTCGTTAACTAAATTATACTAAAAATGTCCCGAAATCCGATAGCAGTTGAACCCAGTCAAAATCTTTGCCAGAGAAACTGTATATATAAAGATTATAATATTAAGAATAATCACTTATTTGAGCTTGAATTATTCATTAAATATTCATTAAATAACAATCTAAGAAGTTGGACTGTAGTTGATTTATCTGTTTGGTCTAACCTAGAGACTCGGCTTGAGGAAGGGTATATGCAAACGCTTAGCTATATTTTTGTTGGTTTTGTTTTTGACATTGGCCTTGAGACTCGCGTGGGACGCTTGCAGTTCTTGGGGCGGGGGAGGGCTTGGGCGGGGGGAATTGCGTGTCGGCAGCCCATATGAAACCTAATAAAGCGCGTTTTGGGCTGTTGGGACAGTTGGGATAGTCAATGGGTGACTATGCTGTGACGTGACTGTGACTGGCAGCGTATCATTCTGATGCAATTTGCCGGCATTATGCGTTGTGCGTTGTGCTAATCATCCAAATGGCAAGCGCTGAATTTGTTTGTGAACATGGACTGGCTTTGATTTATTGGTGCCAAATCGAAATCTAATTTTGTCCGCCTGTCACCTATACCCAGGCCACTGGCTTTGACGCCCGGTGAATCGCCGTATCGCGAGAATATCTTGCCTGTGCATCGCTTTCCGAAGGAGCGCCAAATGAAGCAGCAGCAACTCCAACCGAACGACTTACACAAGAAGGCCCCTAAGACACTGCGTGATCCCAGTGGCAAGATCATTCAATCCGTACTGCCGGTGGAGGACGTCAACGATGAAAACCCAATGCCCGACATTTTCGAATCGAAGCGGGAGCAGCACGACCAGCCAGCAGAAATTCAACCGGAGCAGCAGGCGCGCCAGCTACAGGCAATGAAAGAGCGGGCCGATCTGGATAGGCAGAAGCAGCTGGTGATCGAGTGGCGTCTCCGCCATCGTCTGACCCAACTGGGGCAGACGGAGCAGCAGATGAGCAAGCGAGTGCTAAAGAGGACACTGCAATTGAAGCAACTGAAAAGAACAATTGTCGATAGGGATGCACGCAGGCGGGTCAAGTTGCTGTATTCCACTCAAGTCGCCATCAATAATGATGGAATTGATGCGGATTGGTGCTTTGATCAAGATGTCGATGACGATGATGATAATGTGACGCAACGTCCCAATATCGTTATACACTCTCCTGATTACGATGATGATCTTAGCGATGCGCTCAAGCAGCGACAGCAATTCCAGGAGCAATGCCAGCAATGTTGCCTGTATAGCGATCCCATGTGTTCGACACCCTGGAATATGCTTGCCAAGTAATAATTATAATTAATTCTTCACCATATCTTCATCGACAAACTATTAATCACATAACCCTTTACGTAGCATAAGCAACACTTTAAGTACACAGCTAATGGAAAACATTAACGCTGAACTCCATCAAATCATTGCCAGTTTATCCACTAATTTGGCCAACCGGTGCAATTAATCGAATTACTGTTACTCTTCCCCAGTCACAAGTAAAACTAAAATTTTACGTGCAATATTTAAAATGTATATAAATATTTGACGATAATGATAAATAATACAGCTTAATAGCAACCAATGCTCTGCACTTTATTTACAACAAATCATAGTTCCACCAAAATGACCAAAATGGAATCGGCATTCAATACTCTGTTAAGTTCTGACAGTATGATGTCATTCAAAATCTTGAAAATGCATTTTATTTCATTTGGAAATTTAATTTGTCATCATCATCATTTTTGTAATGCATTTAATTGATTATTATGAAAGCAGTTTTATATAAAAAAAAAACTAAGTAATCACGTTGCAGTCGGACGGTACTAGCTACAAAATACTCTGATACCAGTATATAATATTCGAAATATTAAATTATTTTTAATTTTATTTTATTTTATTAAATTTCAAATTATATTTTATATATATATATATATATTATATATATTATTATATTATATTTTGTTGCCCCTATAAATTCAATTCGAAAATTTGTTCCCTATAAAATATATGACAGCACTGCCAGCGTGTGTAAACCGGGCTTTATACAAGTCAGATTTATATTCCATCTTTGTTTTCTGTTGCACCTGTGGCTGTGTGCACCGTCTGTGGCGGGTAAATTTCTAGCCGTTTGCCATTCATATTTATTCGCCTCGATGTTGCCAAATATCTCTGTTTAGATGTCTGGGGGAAGCGGATGTGGCTGCGAGTGTGTAAGCCCACCTTAACATATCTGATCAGCTCCTAAAAGCACACATCACTAAATGCAATTCTCAATTGAAAATTTTGGCCAGAACTGTTTAAAAGTATGCAATAATCCTCGTACCGTATCTCATTAGAAAAATTCGTGTTCTTTTTATTGTTTTGAAGAACCTTCAGAAATTAAATTCAATTTATACAGTGGTCAATGTGCTTATCGGCTAAGTAGGACTATATTACGCACTACGGAACTATAAAATATGTCGTCGATTAGGCATATGTATTTTAAGCGTGGTTACATTCTATATTAAACAACGAAACTGTCGCGATTTCAATGATGCGGTCTGAAAGTACACAATGTGTGTGTGTGTGCGTGTGTGTGCGGTCGTGGGGGGGTGTGGGGGCTTGGGGTGTTAGTGATGTCAAAAGTAGTTTTTGTCGCTTTATGTGTTACAAATGTGGTTAAAAGTAATGCTACTTATTACACATATATAAACTAACTTTACCGCTTAATTACAAACTAAGTTTTGCGCGATTTTTGTGTGGCATAACTCTTCGTCTCTGGGTGTGTGTGTGTGTGTGTGTGTGTGTGTGTGTATGTGTATGTGCTTGGATGTAAAAAAAAAAGTACAATAAATATGTGGCTGACCTAAGGAATCCTACACACCAAGTACATAGAGTTATGCGGCATGTACTTGACCCCTCACAGCAAATTGGAGCAGCTAACTTCCGAGGCGGCACAGTTTGTGGAGCGTGGCAGGAATTGTATATGCTGCCAAGTGGCGTTGAAACTGCACCAGAAAGACAGAGAGAAAGAGGCAATCAGCAAGTCGTTGTGTGTGTATGAGAGAGAGAGTGTGAGAGGCGAGAGAAAACTTACAGATACCGCTCGGCCAACTGTCGCTCTACGTGTGGCTTGATGCGTGCATAGTCCTTGTCCGCAATCGGTGTACTGCAGTGCTGCTGCATGTAGGCCAGCGTGAAGAGCTCGTTCTCATTGAAGGAACGCAGGCCGGGCACGCGCAGCCGCCTCGTGAGTCCCAGCGCCTCATAGGTGGCCACCTGATCGATGCCGGCACCCTCGATGGCGCTGCCCGCATCGATAGCCGTCACAAAGCTGCTCAACGATCGTGCTGCGGTCCGAGCAGCGCTGAGCGTTACATGAAAGCTCTTGAGCGCATCCGCTGATAGGGCGCGCAACTCATGACCAAGACGCGGAGGTTGTCCGGCTGCCAGACAGCTAACATCCGGCTGGGCATATTCAATCTCGGGCACTGCGTCGCTAAGTTCGGAGCTCTGTGCATTGAACTGCAGCAGAAAAGTGGCAAAATTGTCGATCAGCGTCTCCAAGATGTCAGTGCCAATACGTGCAAAATTCACGGACCTGCAATTGCAACACAAAGGGGTAAGCAAATGTTGAAAGATAACATGAATGGAAATACGTACACAGGATAGCGATAATCGTAGTAGTTGTTGTTGACCAGCACTCGCGAGATGAGCAGCATGTTCAGCTTGTTGGAGTATGCAATGGGTTGCGAATTATCCCTGGTGTACATCTCGGACACAATGCTGCAAACCACAACATTCAAAATTCAAAATTCAATACTCATAATCTGCTGTTCTCAAGTAAAAGGGCTACAAACTACTTACACATCCAGCATTGGCAATGTCTTCAGTTTGTCTTCCATGCGCGATCGACGAAACGTCCAAATGGACACCAAATGCTCTACAAAGTTCAGATTGCTCAGCAGGAGATCGTTGTAGTAGTCGCTAATGTATTTGGGTTGATCGAGCACTTCGCTGGGTATGCCAAACTGGAGACGCATCTCGGCTAGCTTCTTGTGCAGAAACTTTTGGGCTGTCGGCTCTATCCAATGAGCCTGCGCCAATGAATCCTGCAGTTGATTACGCAAACTGTAAAACATCAGCTGCAGGAACTTCTCATTGCCAACCGTTTTGGTTAGGCTGCCAGCAGCATCGCTGATCCGATTGCGATACGTTGTCTCAAACTGCTGCTTGGGGGGCTGCTGCTGCAGTGCGTCCACCGCAAATGGCAACCAGTCGCGCACCACCTTGCTGCAGTAGAGCCAGCGCGGATATTTGGCGGTCCGCCCATAAATCGAATGATCAAAATGCTCGGCCAGCATGCTGTACTCCTTGGAAAGATGCGGCAGCATTTGACGCGCCAGCGACCAAATGATAAAGTTGTTAATTGGTCTGCAAAGAAAATTATAGCGAGTTATTAGGTAATATTATTCAATTCGCAGTTGGACGAACTCACTTCTTGTCCGATGTGGAAATCAGATTGGATATCGCATGGAAGACTTCCACATCACGCACCATCACTTCCGTCTCCTCGCTGATCTTTGTGTTGGTAAAAATGGCCTGAAGTGACTCCAGAATAGGCAGCTAGACAAAATACAATTCAAGTGCACGCATTAAGTCATAAAAACATCTACATTTTTCTATATTCTCATTTATACTATGTATGTACAGCGTTTTTGATGATGGATTTGTGATTAATTAAGATGACTCATATAACTTTATTAATTGTAACGCAATTGACACCACCGTTAATTATTATTAAAAATAATGCCTTATGTTTGTTCAACAAACAACTTTCAGATTATGTATGTTATTTGAAGTGAACTTAATTTGATGCAGGCATTCAGTGTTAGCAACAGATTATTTCATAAAAAATTTGGTTTCATATATTTTATCAGGAAACATTTAATTTTTCATGATACTATTTTCCATTTACATTTAACAGTCAAAACTCAATTAAGCAACAGATTTCCGTCTCTAGCGATACTTTTTGGTTTTTAATACATATATATTTAATTGCACAAGAAGTATAGATTTTATAAAAACCAAATAAGCCTTGTGGTTGATAAATGTGTACATATTTATATTTCATATAGTGCAAGTATATTTTGGTATTAGCATATGCACAGTGTTATATGTAGAATGACACAATGTGGGTTATAAACCAGTTGCGCTACAAGATAAAAGATTATTTTCTGTGGATTAAGACTTGCCAAAATGCCATGCACATATTCGAAATTAGTGGAGTTAATTTGAAACAAGTTCTGGATAGTAATTGGCGAATCACATTGCAACACATAATTTTTTTGATGTTGTGATTGCTTTGATGCTCTTACCGATGGCGCAATGCTCTTGAGATCGGATAGCCGGAGCAGCTTGTTCTGCTGGCGATCCCCGCTCCCCTTGGCCGATTCAATGTGATTGACGATACGGCGCTCATAGTGGAAAATGTCATCCGCAAAGATATCCGCCTCACGAGCAACAATACCTGCAAAATTGTATGAATACATTATATGGAAGTGGCATGCAAGCAGATATAATCAGGGAGGGGACATCACTTACCCAAGTTAATGGCAAAGTCACGTAGGAGCAACTTATAGCCGCGCACCACTTCATCGTCGGCATCGGGGCCATAGAAATACTTGTCCGGCAGTCCCAGCTCGCCCTCGTCCAGGGTGATTATGTAATCGTATGGTATATTATAGCTGTTCTCCACGCTTACGCGAAAATAGGGAAAGATACCAAATTTGGCATGCAGATGCTTCAGGGCGCTCTTGTACTCCCAGTTCAGCAAGCGATTCGTTGCCGGAAATGCCTGCCAGCCACCTGCAAAATGCACCCGCAATGTCGGGGAAAGAATAGGAAGTTGAGAGTTGGAAATTAGTATCATGCGGTAATCCGGTCTTTGGGGGAATGACCCATCTCTTTATTAATATATCAACATCGGGCAGCGCTAATCAAATACCACTGAGGCACAAGCATGAAATTTGGCAAAACAAAACTTATGATAGCACAATCTGCATATACAAGTCATAATCCATATAAATATATTATGTATACATGTACATGTGTATGTATGTCGGGATTTATAGCAATTAAAAGCGCTAAAATGTTTGGCTGCAACGTCTTCGAAATTTAAGACCAACTCTGCTTTTCTCCAACTCGTCTTGCAGCCATAAACAAATCCAAAAATCCAAGTAACGGAAACGCAACTTCTCAAAAGCAAACTTTGTATACTCTACCATAATATATGAAAGAATATTTAAACTATTACATAGATATAGTTACGAGAAGTAAGTAAGTTTGACGAACTGAGTGACTTATTGATGATTTCTTCCACCAGATTTGCAAGTCAGACTGCCGACAACCTTCTGCTTAGGTCGAGGAGCCAGTAATAATTACAGAAATAAAATATATATAAAATAAAGTATTTCTTCTTTCTTATATTGTGGCGACGGGACTGGCAAAATATGTACTTAAGTACTTAAGTCAATTCACACAGTCTTAAAATAATTTTAAGAACTAATTTGTGTCTTGATCACCAATTGTGAGTTACTTTGGCTATGCGTCAATTGGGACATGGTCAAGTGGCATCAGCCAGCTGATGGTGGCGGCCTTTTGGACACTATTTGATCGATTGTGTCAGCGATGCTATTTGCAGCACTAATTAGCGCCTGCAAAGCATAAAGAAAACAAAACAAAACACTAAACATAAGTCTCAGTCTCCAGCCGGATTTGTGGTGTTATAGTTTGATATTTGATTTTTAACAATTTATTGCAAATCAATGCGAGCAAATTAATTAACTTCAATTAAAGACTTCTAACTTAGGCCGCCTTGCTATAAAAACTGAACGCCGTCTTCAAACAGGGCATCAATCTAGTGCAGCATCTCCGTCACTAAGCTTCAACCGTCCACTTTCCCGTGAATAGTTGCGTCAATTGTGAATATGAATAAATTTGTGGTAAGTTCTGACAAGCTAAAGGATTAGAGTTCAATTGAGGCAACATCTGAAATCCGGTTGCAGGTTTTAGCCTGCCTGGCAGCAGTGCTCGGCTGCGCAACGGCGCGTCCTGATCTCAGTCGTCAGGCCTACCACTATGATGTTGGCCAAAACACCGGTGTGGTGTCCACCCCAGTGATCACCACAAGCACCTCATATCAGCCAACGGCATCGGGCAGCGGCTACTATAACAATGTGCCATCGGTGGGTCAATTGGCTCTGGTCGGCAACTCGGGCGTTGCTCCCTCATCGCAGGTTAGCTCCGTGAGCGGTATCCAATATACCGGCCGCACCACCTACTCGAATGGCGGTGGTGGTGTCACTTACTCCAATGGCGGCGGCGGCGGCGGTGGCGTCTCCTACTCCAGTGGCGGCGGCGATGGCGTCTCCTACTCCAGTGGCGGCGGCGGTGGCGTCTCCTACTCCGGTGGCGGTATTGGTGGCGGTGTTGGTGGCGGTGTTGGTGGCGGCATTGGTGGCGGCATTGGTGGCGGCATTGGTGGCGGAGATTACGGCAACTACGGTGTCGGAGTTGGCGGCAACGGAATTGTTAACGATAATATTGGTCTGGCTGGCATCCATCCGGGACCGGAAGTCAACTACAAGGAACAGGAGAGTTATATCAGCCATTTGGCCAATTTCCAGCCCCCGGTGATTAGCAAGCATTTCTATTTGCACACCGCTCCCGAGGATCACGATGACCAGCAGATTGTGCGCCATGTGAATGTGGGCAGGCCACAGAAGAACTATCGTGTGGTGTTCATCAATACACCCGCATCGACCACCAGCAAGGCCAAGATCATTGCCAATATTGCACCCGTCGAGGAGAAGACAGCCATCTATGTGCTGGCCAAGAAATCGAATGCTCTCGATGTCTCTGCCGAGGTGGTTACACAGCGTCCCGTTAGCCACAAACCAGAGGTGTTCTTCATCAAGTACAAGACACCAGCGGAGGCGGCTCATGCCCAACAGGTCATTCAGGGTGAGTCCTATACCGTTGAATATCTCTCCTCTTGGAGATATCATTCATCAACTTTCCCTATATCTGTCTCTCTCTCTCTCTCTCTCTCTGTTTTTTAGCCAACTATGATGCTTTGGGCGGAAGCTCTCAGGTTACTGATGAGGGTCTGGTGCCTGCCTCCTCGGTCATTAACAGCTTGGGTGACAATGGCGCGTCTGGCGTACTGTCCGATGGCTCCGGTGGCGTCAATATTATTGGCACTGGCGGTGCACCGGTTGTCGCTACCATCACAGGTGGTGGCAACAGCGGTGGTGGTGTGCAGTACGATGTCAATGGCAGCGGTAGTAGCAACACCCAAACCACTCTCATTGGGGGCGGTGGCAGTGGCCTCATTGGCAACAATGTTATCCAGACCACTTATCTGCCAGCCAAACCAATCAGGTCGGCCAAGTACTAAGCTCTTGCAATCTCTGCCTGGCACCTACACCACCCAGAAACTAACCAGAGCCAGTCAACATCTGACTGGACACTCATTCGGTCGATTCTTGTTTCTAATTGAATAATCCACGGCGATTATTTTGCTAGAATTTGTTAAATGTAACTTTTGCGATATTCTTCTAGATTACTCTTGCGATCTATGCAAAACCAAAACCCAATTTTTCCCATTTTTTTTAATAAAAGTTAAGGATTTCTTTAAGCATTCAAAAATATGATTTGAAGTATTATTTCAAGGTTGAAAGAAGGGTGAAAGAAACAAATTTCTTTAGATTCGTTAAAAATACAGTTGAAAGGCCAACTTAATCAAATATTAATATATAGAACAATTTAATACAATTAGCAAGTTAACCATAAATTAATGAAAAATGTGAACGTGTCTGAAATATTTTGCCTTGCAAAAGGCATTTACATCACCCGTCACACACACGACCCTACGCACCACGCTCCGACCAGTCGACTATTTGGCAAGCTGTTCATAATTGTTAAAACTGCAGCACTCAAACAACAACAACAACAACAACAACAACAACAACAACAACAACAACAGCAACTGAAATCTATAGAAAAATTGACAGAGCAAGAGTTGGTGAAGCCTTACCAGCTAAATCGATAGCAAATAAATTAGCGTCTTAAATAAATAAAAAAAATAAAAAATAAATAAATAAAATAAAAAAAACTTATGCTGATACTGATACTGTTACAAAAACAATGTTAACTCAAAATCACATTCGGAGAGCAGCAACGTGCTGCAAGGTCGATTCACCAATGCAACTCATTAAAATACCAGACAGTATTCAAATGTACAGATAAATACACACAGACACTCACACACAATTAGATATGTACACATATGTATGCGTGTGTATATGTATGGGCAATGATTGTATGGGAGCCACGCCCCAAATCAACAATTTATGATCAATATATGGATTACAACTGCTGGCAGATGCTACCTGGTATTTGGTATTTTTCGTTTGCGTTTCGTATTTGATATTTTGTATATTAAATATAGAAATGCATATCTGATATCTGAAAGCATCTACATATTAATGCCGCGCGATCTTTGCATAAAGATAATCACACCTACTAAACAAACGATACGATCTGTTGCCAGTCGAATCAAATCGAATCGAATTGAGACGAGTAAAAAATTTGTCCCTCGATTTTTACTGTCAACGTTCATAAAAAATTACATAAATTTATTGATGAAGCTTTTTCAACTTTTGTGATATGAAATTATGGGTATGGAATGCCTAATTGATAATTATCATTTTGTTCGCCTTTGAATCAGCAGGCACATAGTTGTTAATTACTAAATTATAATTATAATTAGTGAATCGACCAATACATTCAACAAGCTTACCAATATTTTGTTGACATTTGCTTCAGCGCTTGATTTATATTTTTTGGTTTTGTGTTGGTAGGTTTATGTTCTACTTATCAATCATCAATCATCAATCACAATATCAAGTCAGCAAGTGAGCTCATAAATTGATCTGCCCATATGCAAATTGTTCTGCTTCCACATTTGGTCAAATTTGGTTTTATGGCGCTCTTTGTGGCGACCTCCAAGCCAAGCCAGACCAGGCCAGGTGAATGTGTCGCATGCTTCCGTGGGTTTGTGCACTCGCTAAGCGGCTGACTCATCAGCCACAAATACATATGCACATATAATAACATAGATATCTATTGATGTTGCTGAGTGGTTTAGGAGGCCACCATATAAAGTATTGTTTAGCCATAGTAGCCGAAGAATAAAATCAAATGTAGACATAATGGTTGCTTTGGAAATTCCAACTAAGAAATGCTCAATATAGACAGATAGATTTATTTATATCTAAAAGACATTTCGATTGCGAAACTTGATATTTAGGAAGCATTTATATATATAAAAGGTTTAACTTTATTGTTAACGTAAATAATTCTTAATGATTTCATTAGCATAGCTGTCAGTTGAACTTGATATTAAATAAGAAGTTACAATTTAAATAGATTTAGTTTCATCATCTTTTTGCTGAACTTGATAATAGCATGCACCCAAAACTATCAAGACGGGTTCATTTTATCTTTGCTTTTGTGTAATTTTCTTCAGTTAGGAAACCATTTTCTTTACGCTCGTTAAGCAAGAAATTTAAAGCTTGTAACACATCTATATGAGTTTAAGTATAAGTGCCACATCGAATTGAAAAAAAAAAAAACAATAATCCACAATTTAAAAGCTAAAGACAATTGCATATTAAAGATTAGCTAGATAGTAGCATTCGAAAAATACGAACATCAAATAAAAATATATCCTCAAAACGTTCAATAATATAAAGTATTTATAATAATAATAATACAGTTGCTTACACTTGTGTCTATAGTTCTTTGAAGTATTAATTAGATCGTGATCATGTAAATCAAATATATTTCCAAAATTAGATTGAAGACAGCCTTCATTTTTGTATAAGTCGACTGATTTTGTATTCAATCAGATCGATTCATTCACATTGAGATGCATGAAATCATATTTTAACTGTTGCGAATCTGCAAGTTAATCGATCAATTTACTGATGGACAGGCCAGCAGTATTACTTTGGGTGTTTATGTGTGGGGAGAGCAGATAAAAAAAAACCCAGCAAACAAGTTTGTCTATACAAATGTTGGGCGATTGTTTTGTGCTGAACTGGAGGCCTAAAGTTGAGGTGCCGTTTAATAAGATGCAAACGGTCAACAAGCCTACAAACCTGGCAAAATTTCTGTATATTTGCCGACGATCTATGAATCTATTAATAATCCACACGACTGTAAGGCCAGCGAAACAGTCAAGTTCAATGCCAAAACTGACAAAAAAAACAAAAAAAAACCAAAAAAAAAAGAAGAAACAAATTTATAGATGTATATTTATATATATATTTGTATGCATATGTATATTCATACAAAAAGCAAATGAAGAAAGAGGCAAGAGGCTTTTGTCAAGATCTATGAGCATTATTATTGAAATGTAAACCACGGCCACGCCCCAAACTACCTGTTGGCGCCGAGTCAACGCAGGTCGCAAGACGCATCTGTGAGATATATCTTTGTGCATTCGAAAGAGATTTGAATACATTTGTGGCAGCGACTCTCGCTTGGGCCTATGTATCTTGAATCTTGAATAATCGGATTGTTATTGCGATGATGACCAAAAGCAACGCCGCTGGCGATTTACATAAATTACAACAACAAGCGGCCAACAAATGACGCCGGCAGCGCAGCCAGCATCGTCTTAGGAGGCAGCGCATATAAGTCAAGTGGAGCGGCAAGAAATGCAACCATTGCCCCAGAGCGATCCAAACCAAAACGTATCCAAAACGAACGCGACGCGATTAGCAAGGATTACACGAGGATAACTCACAAACACACGAACGCACACATACACACACACACACACACACACACACACCCATAGAAACACATTATACAAAATGCGCTTCATATCGTCTCAAGTTGTGCTTGGCTGCGTCATCGGCGCCACCTTGCTGATCCTGGCCGAGTCACGTCCTCAGTACGGCTATGATCAGCCACAGGTTGGCGATTTACATAGTGGCGGCATTGGCGTTGGATTGCCGAATCCTGGTCAACTGTCGCTGCCAAATCGTGGCGGTGACAAATATCTGCCTCCGGCTAGCACCACATCGGCTCCGATAATCAATAAGAAATTCTATTTGGTGTCGGCGCCAGAGGATCGCGGTAACGATGGCAAAGTGAAGCATTTGGTGCTCGGCAGACCGCAGAAGAACTATCGCGTTGTATTCATCAAGGCGCCTGCAGGCGATAATGGCAATGTGAAGTATTCGGCCGAGTTTGCGCCACAGGAGGAGAAGACCGTCATCTATGTGCTGAGCAAGAAGGATAACGATCTCGATGCTGGCGATATTGCAACACCAGCGCCAACGCAGCCCAGCAAGCCAGAGGTGTTCTTCATTAAATACAAGACCGACGAGGAGGCCAACCAGGCACAGAAGGAGATTCAGGGACAATACGATAAATTGGGTGGCACTAACGAGTACCAGGAGGAGAACAATGCACCAATCACATCGGTTATTGGCAGCCTCGATGGCCTCAATCCCGATGGCAGCTACAACTATCGCCAGACCAGTCGTCCGAATGGTCACCCCAGTACTCAGTATCTGCCCAGTACGTTGAGGCTTTAAAGGACACTCATTTGCTCAAATCCCCTCACCAGCGCACAAACAAACACACACACACACACACACACACATCTTTATCCTTTCCCGACTTGTTAAATGTTGTTTAGTTTTAAGCACAACTATATTTTTTTTTGTACTCAACTTTTTTTTTGTTTATGTTTTTGTTTTATGTTTTTGTTTTATATTTTTGAAAAAAAGAAGAAAAATAAATGATCTGTATATTTAAAAAGTACGCAACATTTTTTAAAGATGCTTCCATTGGTAAGGTCGCGAAGTTTCCGCGCTATAAAATGCCATTTAAAAAATTAATAAAATTGCCATAAATAAATTGAAATGTTGCTCAAAACAAGTAAAGCAGCTAATAAAAAGGTCCGAAGCGGCCCAAAGCAAAATGTTCAAATGCAAATCAACAAATTTAAACGTCCAAACTGCGACACTCAACAAAGCGCCCGGCGCCTAAAATGGCTCAAAATTAGCTTAAATGAAGTGAGAAATCAAAATAAGCTCATCAAATTTAATTATAATTGAATAAAACGGAGCATCTTTTCTTCAACCAATCGTTAAACTGACGCCACATGACAAAATAAGACGTCCGGGGAGTGGACCAAAAAGAGAGATAAAATCAAGCTGCATAATTTTGCATTTGCATTTGTGGTTAAGGCAACTCGAGACACAAAGTGATCAAACACTGTCGTTTATATACGGTCGACAAATTGACTGCATTTATCCAGCTGTTGAATATTTAACAAACCGAAACGAATCGAAGCTATGCTATGTCTGGCCATGCGTTAAAAATTATTAGCATTACCTAAGATTCTTCATAGTTTGTGTATTTAATGTGTTGGACGGATGACTTATTCAGTCGCTTCAAGGCTTATCCTTATTTATTCCATTTTATATTTCACTTTCTGATTTTAAATACGAAAAAAATTATATATATGCTAAATGTGCTATTAAATATATTTTAGTTTTGTTGCGAAATTTTCTCTAAAAAGTTTCGCATACACCACGCAAACATGCGTGGAAGTACTCTCATTTCTTATGACAGGCACAGGCACTGCAGATTAAAGAAAATACTTGCAGCTGCTGGTAGAAATGATCCGATCTTGATGAAATTTGGGCAGTTAATCAATAGTCTGCATATGCATATTATGTATTAATTAGAAGATTCTGCCTTTAAAATTGTGGCATTTATTGCTATCGGAAATGCAATATATCGATATTCGATAAACGGAGGCAGTTATCGATAAAATAACGCAAACTTGAGAGAACCTATATTCCAAGTTTGAAGTCTCTAGCTCTTACAGTTTCTGAGATCTGCGTGTTTATACAGACGGACGGACATGGCTATATCGCCTCGACTGTTGATCCTGATTAAGAATATATATAGTTTGTGGGGTCGGAGATGCTTCCTTCTGCCTGTTACATACATTTGCACAAAACCATTAAACCCTTTTTACCCATTTTTAATGGGTTCAGGGTATAAAAATAAACTAAATTCACCAGCCCGAACTGAAATCTGAAGATTGCGACAAACCGTTGCGTATATCCATAAAACATATTAACGCTCCCATCGATTACCACGAGCATATTTTTACATACAGAAAATACTTGTGCCTGCTAACAGAAATGACAGCAATATGAGAATACATTTTCAACTCTAACTTGCATATTTCCTATCGAATATTTCTGTTGATCAATAATATGTCAAGAGATATAACGTATCAATTGGTATGTATATATTAACTGCCTTTAAAATTGTGGCTTTTATTGCTATTGCAATTCGATAAATATCGATATTCGTAAAACAGGGACAGCTGTCGATTAAATGAAATAAACTTGTTCTGCGCGTCTATAATATAACTAATATTCTAGCTCCGTGTGCATGCTCGATTAATAATCCTAATAATGGGCCTATTACATATTTTTACACAAAACTATTCTACTCTTTTTAATAATTTTTAATTGGTTCAGGGTATAACCAATATAAAACAACATAATTGGTTCATAACAGATTTGTAATGTAATTTCTGTTCACTCTAGATATTGTGAACGGACTGTTTGCTTGCATCTTAAAGAATATAATTTAGTGCGCTCCAATAGACTGAACTGTGTCAAGAAAACACAAGACAGACAATAACAGATGGAACAACCTTCGCGAGACAAGCTAGCTGCAAGACCATCGACATCTGTATCACTTTTCATGCCGCCCAGCTATCGAGCGAAGCAATTTTTCTTAATAAAACCGATGATAAATCAAATTAGTTGTACCATTTTGCCAAATGCGACATGAAAGTGTGGGAATTACGCGTCAATTTATGCAAATCGATGCGCATCGAGGCCTGAATCGGAATCGATGTCAAGCCGACGTATATATTCTCAAAAAGATCAATAAATAAATAAAAAAGAAACACCGCTATTAATATTTTAATTGTCTCGACTTGTTGACAACGCAGCCAAGCCAAAACGAATTAATCTACTAATCAACAACGAGGCTGCGCAACGCACCAAAACTAATACGAGTATATGAAATAAATTCAACATGTTTGGGCTGTGAATTTATTAGTGTGTAAGCACACAGATTAGATCAGAGCTCGGGGCAAGCTCATTAGTCAAAAAATAAATATATATATATATATATATATATTTATAATAATGTGCGTAGGCGTCAAATGATGCTGCATATAAGTTGAACAATAGTGAGATTTGTATTGGTCAACGATCAAAGATGAATGAGCCATGTGAAGTGAGACATATCCTACATCTACATGAGATGCTTTACATTTTCCATCTAAAAGGCATACATAAAGTGTGCCTAAGCATTATTTCATATGCATATTACAAACAAATGCTTAAAGATCTTATGTGGTTACAATATTGCCTCTTTTTAACGACTCTTTTGTTTTTATTCAATGGCCATATTAAACGCACAATTAATTTGCGGCAAGTTTGTTGCCTAAGTCTTTTGTTTTTCACCTACTAATTAGACCACAAAAAGAAAAACAAATGAAATGTGTGCAAAGATTGTGGTTTTCCCCAGACACACAAAAATAGATAAAAGTGACCGCGGCACATCAGCTGCCACACACACATTTTGTGGCATCCACAACAGCATGATCGCGTTGAGCACTCTAATTACATTCCTCAGTTCGGTATCGTTATTTGGTTTCTGCCAAACGCAGATGCCGTCACGTTTCTATCTGCCACCGGCGACAAGTGAAAGTAATGCGGCGACACCGCAACCGATTATTACGAAACAGTTCTATAGCGTATCGGCTGCTGAGGATTCCGAGGAGCTGCAGCCGCGCACAAAGCATCTACTTATTGGACGAGCGATGCGCAACTATCGCGTTATCTTCATCCGTGCACCCAGTGCGCAAAGCGAGCCTGTCAAATATACGGCGGAGTTGGCGCCACAGGAGGAGCGTACGGTCATCTATGTGTTGAGCCGCAAACAGCCGGAGCTGGAGGCCCACGATATTCAGCCCCCCAAGCACCAGACGGTGGCGTCCACAAAGCCCGACGTCTTCTTCATTCGATACAGGACGAACGAGGAGGCGGCCGCTGCCCAACGTGAAATCCAAACGCAATACGATGAACTGGGCGGTAATACGGAACATGCAGCTCCATATGTGGCGGCCGTGCATTCAGTGGTCGGAGCCATGGACTCAACTATTCCAGCTAGTCAACCACCAGCTGCTGCAGACGGATATGAATATCAAAAACCGACAGCACGTTTCTTCTGAACAGAAGAGTGCGGATGGAATTTATTTCGGTTGGTGTCGATTTAACGACTAAGCATCTGATTAACATTTGCATAAATACGATGAGCGTTAAAAATGAACATAATACCGATTGAAATAAAACCTCAATAATCCAATCTAAAGTGAACGCAACAACAACAAAATCGCCGTAACAAAAAGTTCATCTCGCATACATTTTGCTAGCTTTGTGATTTGTGTGTTTTTCTTCTTTCTTTTTGCTTATACCCTGTTACCAAATAGATTGCTATAACGGATATTATGAACTTGTGCAAGCATGTGACAAGCATAGAGAATCATTTCCGATTACGTTGAGTATATTTATACACAAATTCTTCATCAGCATCAAAGGTGGAGTCAATCTAACCATGGCATTTAGACGACATACATGTACAAATTATAATAGATAAACTTGTGCACATGGTATCTGCTGGTCGAGTTTTCTCGACTAAAGCTCCTCCCAGATGAATTTTTTTATATATATGTTTTTTTTTTATATACATTAAAAAGATACATTTTCCTTTTTTGCAAAGTGCTTTGACCCTGTGGCAAGCGAGCCAGGTGCTGAGCATGTGGACAATACAATTAAATATATCTAAATATATATATAAACTTTATAAATGATACATCTTAAAAATCAGGTGTTTTTTCTTTAAGCTTTAAGCACCTATTTTTTCTGAATAAGTTTGTATCAGCGAGTATTTAAGTTTCCAAGTGTAAACTATACGAAGATTAATTTTTCCCTTGCTTAAAATAAAAATATAACATTGATTTATGTAAGAGTCAAAATTAGAGTTCCTCACATTCACAAAACTCAACGTATTAATGTATATATTACAAATATTGTAACAGTTGTGTACACTGTAATGTATCAGCAGCAGGGGCTCCGTGGTTCGTTAAGCTTAGCGTCACCTGACTTATAATTTGCATAAATTTTGCAAAAAATTAAAAAACGTTAATGCATCTTTTTTATTTTATTGGCTTCTTTGCAAGCAGCTTGTTTAGATTTATTTGCATTTGCATTTAATTAATGGGATATTGAAAGCGGCAACCACATCTGGACATCAACCGGGCGACCTTTTTGTGATTGGCAGGCAAACCGCACCAGTTGGCAGCTATTAATCTTTAAATGCGCAAAAGTAAATAATAAAAAAAAAACACACACATGCCAAAACAAAACGCAAAAAAAAGAAGAGACAAATATAATAGAGGAAAAGTTATGCAAGCGAAATATTCAAGGACAAATGCATTAATTGGCCCGGCAAGAAGTATGTGTTCTAAGTCATTCGTTTTGGGCTGAGCCATTTGACACACAGGGTGCTTAATTGAAATATAAACATGAGTATTAAAAATAAAATAAAAATTAAAAAACACTTTGCCGCCAGAGACTTATAAGTAATTTGGTGGTCTTGATTTAAATCTGCTTTTTTCAAGGTGGCTAACTCGCATAAATCATAACATTCAAGCCATATAAAATGTGGTCTTAAGCAAATGGCAGATCGGCCGCACAAGCCACCGACAAAGCTCGCCCCAAAGCGCATTCAAATTATGCCAATTATAATGAAATTTTTCAATAATATATAAATAAATAAATACGAAATAAATAAAAATAAGATGTTACGATGCGTTGCGATGTTTGGAATTTCTGTTTTTAGCCGCTTTCCAAAAATACAAATGACACAACATAATCGAGTCATCTTTTTGTTTAGATGCGTACCGCCACCAGCCGCGCTTATCAAATGAAAATGGAAATACTTCGATTTACAAATAGCTTTACCCAGCCCATTACCTAAGACTGGGCCAAAGTCGCGACAACTGTGACCAGTATGTCTTCATTGAACCGCAGCCCACCAGCTCAGTCAAATAGTCTTTAAGTATATGGCATTCCATCAATTCAATTACCAGTTCTATACTACGCCACATTATGCATATATTTTCTGGCTTATCAATAAAATCTACGAGAGACACACAGGAAATAGTGTACAGTAATTATCGAAATAATTTTCTGAATACGGAAGAAAAAAATATAAAATAAAAAATTAAAAATTCTAGGCAATTTTTTTTGTAATAATTTGATTGATTTGATGGTGTATGGAACGTGTCCCCCCGAAGCTTGCATGCCCTCGTAAGGCTGGGAAAAATCTACACTTTCGTTCGGAGTTTGATTTAGATGAATTTGAATAATCTTGTTATACCATAAACCCATTGAAAATGCGTAAAAAGTTGTATGCAAATTTATGTAACAGGCAGAAGAAAGCATCTCGGACCCCAGTAAAGTATATATATTCTTGGTTGGGATCAACAGCCGAACGGATATAGTCAGGTGCGTCTGTCCAGTTCAGGGTATTTCTTTCTTACTTTGTTCAATATTGCTCAATTAGAAAGGGTGGCTTGTATGTCTTCGCCTATATCAATCTCACGATTGTTCCTATTTCAGCTATGTTATAATGATTTTACTTAATTTAAACTATATGTTATACATATAGCGACCGAAGCTAAGCGACTGATATATGCCAAGTTGCACCAAAGTAGCTTTAGAGCTGAATTTAGTATGCATAGCATATCGATTCGATTGGGAATGCTGACCAAGAACATATATACTTTATAGGGTCGGAGATCTTGCAAAAAAAAAAAAAAAAAATAAGACTACTTTGGATGAACTACCAACATTCATAGGAAACTTTTTATAATTTGCTTATAATGAATGCAATCTTAAACAAATATATATATATATATATATATGTAAAAACGCAATTCAGCCTAAAATCCCTTTGCGAAAACCTATATGTATGTATCTATGATATATTGGTTAGCAAACAAATCTATTATTATAATTTATCCTACACTGAAAGTTTAAGGGTTCCCCTAGGCTTAATGGCATGTGCCAGCTAGCTAGTTTTTTCGCTTAAACAATAAATTGAAATTCGTTTCATATTCGAGAAATATGTGGGCAAGGCGTTGCAAGTTGGAGTGGGAATTGAACCGACTTCGTCCAATGAACACTTGAATGTATTTGTCGATGTCTGCGTTGTCATTGAATGTTTTGCAAACAAGATTTGCCTGCTTATTAGCTATGACTTAATTGTCTGCGTCAATGGACTATAGTCTTGAATCTGTATCATTAACTTTAGCCAACGGGCGTATTAAAATTGTATTCTATGATATTTTCAATCCTAGCCTGGGGCTTGCACATAATTTAATACTTTTTAGTTAAGACACAGCCAGTCAAGTCAAACAAAAATCCCATTGCGGAAGTATTGTGTGTAAAAATTCCAGAGAATTTGTTTGGAAAACAAAAAAGAACAAACATTCAGCTCATATATTAACCATTTAAACTCAGACAGCCAATAAATTGCGTTCATTAATAATAAATAAGAAGAAGAGAAAAATGTAATCAATCGAAAAAGACGATTGGTAAGAATACAAGCCGTGAGAAGTGAGAAGTGGACAAATTAAAGTGAGAGTGTAAGAACTAAAAAAAAAAAAAAATACCAAAAAAAAAAAAATTTATTTGTTCTCTTGTTGTTAATACAAATTTTACACCAAAATTAACCGGCGATTAGAATCACAAACATGTAGCTCATCCGAAAAAATCAATTTAAATAGTGTATACACATATCTCAATCGTTTCTTTGCCAGCTATATGTTATATATATTTTATATATATCTCTGATATAATTATGTAGACTATACACTACTTTAATATTAATAAACCTATGTTGTAATCAGGAAACGTTTATCCGTTAGAAAAAAATATGATATATAGATATATATATATATATATATGATAATATATATATATAAATAGTTGAATTGTGTAATTATACAATTAGTATTATTTATAAGCCACATGTTATTTTGAGCTGCTCAAACATTAACACCTTGTTCAACTTTAAGCATTAAATAAAAAATTCTGCACTTAAATGAATAAATCAATCGATCATTTTAAAACTCAAGGAATTTGCATTTAGCTGCAAAGATTGCAACGGAAACTAATGTCGTTGGTTTTTTTGATTCCATTGTATTTTGATTGTTAATCTGTTTACTTAATACTGATGCGTTGCCAATGCCCAATGTATGAAGAGTTGAAAACTTATCACTTGAAGCAATGATTTATTGCCGCGGCAGCACCAGCAGCAACAACAATCGTCAAACAACAGGTCACATTAAAGGAAGCCAGAAAAGAAGATGTGCTAGCGAGCGAGTAAGGGCGACAGAGATAGCTGGAGCGAGAGGGAGAGAGACAGAGCGAAAGAGCAGATTTGAGCATCAAGTCAAATGTCAGAGGTTCGCATAGTCAAATAATTGAGCAATTAATTAGCCGCGATATTATAGAAGAAATAACACTGAAAACAACAACAACAACGACAGCATCAGAAATATGAATATATATTTTTTTTTGTCGATTGAATGTTAAGTATTTCTGAATAGGGAATAGCGGAATCGCTCTGGGGCCTACTGATATCCGACTATAAAAGACCAAACGACAGCGAGGAGCAGCAACAGTTAATCAGCAACTGAAATCTAACCAAGTTCAACGTAAAAGATGCGTCTCTTTGTGGTAAGGCAACACATGGATAACACAAGGATTACCGGCATATTGGACTCTCTCGCTCTCTTCCTTTTTCTCTCAGACTCTTTGCACCCTTCTGGTCTTGGCTCAAGCCAAGCCACAGGGCTACAATTATGGCAGCGGCGTCTCTGGCACTCTGACGACAACGGGCGGTGGCAGCAGCGGATTCCTCACTGCACCCAGCACCAGCAGCAACAATGTGGCTACATATGGACCTTTGGGCGCCTTCCAGGGTGCCAGCGTTGGCTCACTGCGCGGCTCTGGCTACGTCTCTGGCTCTGGCGGTTCTGGCTCCGGCGGTTCTGGCTCTGGCTATGGTCATGGTAATGGCCAGGGCAGCACAGTTGGCTATAGCAGCGGCTCACCAACCACCAACTATGGCGGACGCAGCTCCTCTGGCTCTGTCGGCGTCAGCCATGGCGGCTCTTCTGGTTTTGGCGCCGCCAGCCATGGCGGCTCTTCTGGTTTTGGCGCCGCCAGCCATGGCGGCTCCTCTGGTTTTGGCGCCGCCAGCCATGGCGGCTCCTCTGGTTTTGTCGGCGCCAGCCATGGTGGCTCCTATGGCAGCGGCTTTACTGGCTTTGGACCCTCGCCCAACATTGGCTTTGGCGGACTCGCTAGCTATCAGGCTCCCAGCGATCAACAACAGGCGGTGGTGGACGAACAAGTTGGCTTTGAGGCGCCGCTTGTGCACAAACAATTCATAACGATCGCCGCACCCGAGGAGCATGAGAATCTGGAGCGTGTCAAGCACTTGGTGATTGGCCGTCCACAGAAGAACTATCGTGTTGTGTTCATCAAGGCGCCATCCTCGAGCAACGCCAATGTTAAATTGTCTGCTGAGTATGCACCCAAGGAGGAGAAGACTGTCATCTATGTGCTCAGCAAGAAGGACTCCTCGCTGGAGGTCAACGACATTGCAACACCAGCGCCCACAATTCCCAGCAAGCCCGAGGTCTTCTTCATCAAATACAAGACAGACGCAGAGGCCCAGCATGCCCAGCAACAGATTCAGGGTGAGTTCGAGAGCAATTCAAGTTAAAAATATATATAGGCATATTTGACTTAAACACAATTTGCATCCATAGCCGAATACGACCAAATCGAGGGCAGCTCGGAGCACACAGATGGAGGCGTGGCACCCGCACAGTCTGTCGTCGGCATTCTCGGCGGCGGCAGCGTCGGCACCAGCGGTCAAATTGTCAGCGGCGGCGGCGCCAGTGGTCAAATTGTCAGCGGCAGCGGCGCCAGCGCCAGCGGTCAAAGCAGCGGCAGCTATGGAACTGGTGCCGGCCAAGGACACGTCAGCGGAGGCAGCTCTGTGAGCAGCGGCAGCTATGGAACTGGTGCCGGCCAAGGACATGTCAGCGGCGGCAGCTCTGTGAGCAGCGGCAGCTATGGAACCGGTGCCGGCCAAGGACATGTCAGCGGCGGCAGTGGAGGCACTGGTCTAAACACTGTTCACAAGGCCGCTCAGTCCTCCACGTACTTGCCACCAAGTCACTAGTCGGGTTTCAGCAGCAGTTAACGAATTTTTTTTTTTATCTACAATAGTTTTATAGTCTAAACAACATTTTTTTCGTCAAATTCTTTAATAAAATTGCTCTTAGATGATCAAATATCAAAAATAAACCTATAGATGTGAGCATCACTTGAAATCTGATCTGATCAGTTGAGAATTAAAGAGATACACAAGTAGATAGTGAAAACCAAGACCACACACAGCATAAGAGACACTTTGGTGAAGGATAAATGGGGAAGCAAATGGCTATAGCAAATCCAAAACCAAAAAGTACAACACCCCGTGCATTGTGGAATACGTTGAGAGTTTCTGTAATTGCCCTGGAGTTGGCTGGAGAGCAAAGCAGCCACAGTCCACAACTATAGCTGTGAGATCTGCTTGGCCATTGGGATGGTTTTATTGACTTAGTCAATCTATGGTTTATTGGTTTTAATCCGCTGTTGGGCATCGTCGGGGCTACTTACCCACAGATTTCATAGCCTGCTTGAGCAGCAGATCCGATTGGCTCTTGTCCAGGGCATCGATGTCGCGACAATTGCGATAGAGGCTGCTTATGGTGGACTCAACAGCACCCTCGGCGGCATTGGGCAGCATAGATATAAAGCGATTCAGTTCGTTGAGCTCTGAAATATGAAATCAATTGATTAATTTACGATAAGATAAGTTAAGATATAGCCAAACGCTTACCCTGATACTCATTATAAGTCTTGTAGTTCCATTCGCCGCGCTTGATCACAAAGTAATCGCCATCGGCGTATTCGCGGCCAAAGTTACCGCAAGCCCAATCGTATGTCTCGTGGCAGGCACTCTTCGTTGTGTTGGCCCAGAGCAGCAGCTGGCGACTGCTCTCGACGCACTCCCGCTGCAGGCAGAGCGGCGCTCGCATATGGAAGGGCACCTCCGGCCAGAAGGCCAGCAGCAAGATGATGATCACCAGAAGCACGGCGCACAGGCAAGCTGTGGTCACATACAGGATGCGACGCTTGCGCGACAGGCTCATCAGTGCATCAAAGGAGCGTCGTCCTGGAAGCAGCAGAGCTTCAGATAATCCAGCAAATGATATGCGACGCATGAAAAATTTGTGAGATGTGCATGAAATATGATTATGATGAATGAAGTTTAAATCTGCATTTATCTCAAAGAATCTCAATTTACAGGTACTAAATGGAAAAGAGATTAATTGGCAGACTGCCTGAATCGAGTAATAAAATATTCAAACACATATTTGTTAAGAGATATACTATCCCTAGAGCATTAGCGACTAATGATTTCTGATCTGCGTTCGTTTTTCAAGCTTACACTCAGAAAAAAAATCTCATTGAAATTTAGAAAAACTTCCTGAAAACTTTATACTTTTTCTAATGATTAGAAATAATTTCTAAAAAAAAAATCTTAAGAGTAGAAAGCCATTATTCTATTTGTAAGAAATGTTTTCTTCTCTTAAGAAATAAATTTCTAAAAAGTAGAAATAATACCCCTATTTTTAGAAAAACGCTTTTAAAATTCAACAAGAAGTAATATTTATAGAAAATTGCTTTTTAAAATGTAAAAAAGAAGTAATGACTTTTGCAGTCGCGAGTCCGAATTACCATAAAATGTTAAGTATTGCAAATATGAATCTTTAAACTAATCAAAAATGCTTCTATAATTGAGTATTCAAATAATAATTGTAATAATAATCTAAGCAACAAAAAAGTTTAAGTTAGAATTCTGTATACACAATTCAAAAATACTCTGGAAATGAAACATAAATTTTCTAAATTTTAGAAAAAACTACGCTGGAATTAGGAAACGAAAAAATCTAGTTTTTAGAAAGTTACTACCTTATCTTTTAGAAATATACTACCTAAAATAATAGCGCTGCCAATGGCGCCAAGATTAAGGAGTTTTTCCTAAATTAAGGGAGATTTTCTTGGAGTGTAGACAATTTTTAGAAAAGAACATTATGGTCAAGCACAATCCGCTTTATAGCATTAACATAAACTTTATGTTTGCGATATGTTTAGATATTCTTTTCATTAATTTACATATATGCTTAAATGCTTTGTGAATTGATTTATTGAAGTACGAAAATCTAACAAAGACAGGTGGTTTTAATGAAGCGAAATTATATCATTAAAATAGCAATGTGTATGTGTACCGATAAAATATAACCTGTTGAACTTTGTTAAAATATTGGAATCTATTCTGAATCTGAATTATTATCACGAATGTGAATGAATTTTAAATATGCAATGATCAGCTCGAATCTGCCTGGCTCAGAACTGATTTATGCAGTTAAAAATGCCAGTTTGAGCAGTGACAACGATATGAGGGGAATTCTAATTCTAATTATCTCCCTCTCTCGCTCTCTGTCTGTCTGTTTGTCTTTCTCTCTCACCTCTAAGTCCATTTGCAGATGCATGCGTCGAGTTTGGTGTATTTGCGGTGGGCGTAACACCGCCCACAGCACAGGCATCGCTAAGCGCCTCCTTGCGTGCAGCCTCGAGCTCCTTGGGCGTGAGTCCAGCATCGTCCATGTGAAGCTTCTGCTGATTGGTTGTCAACGGTGCCGTTTCGCTACCCTCGATCTGCTGCTTGCTGCCCAGGCCGCCATCATTGCGCTCATCATCCTGCTGTTGGCCGGAGTGGAGCTTGTAGCTGCGATCGTCCACCTCATCGACGGAACAGATTGTCGGCTTGTATTTGCCCTGATTCAGGGCCATGTCCAGATTCTCTAAATAGCGCTCAGGTTATAGCTCAATAGCTTTGTTTCCGAATCTGCACTAGTTTGAGAGCATTTTCAGCTACAGCTGCAACAATAGGAAAACGCATAAGTCATTTCAACCTCAGACACTTGTCAATTGCCCAACTGACCGATGTACTATATGAATACCATATATATGTATGGATGCTGTGTATATGGCAATTGATAACCATATACATTCATATATATATGCAGTAGTAACAGCTTGTTTTCTGTCAGCTTTATCAGCTTGGGTAGCGAGCTTAACGTAGCACTTGATTATCAAAAGATTACTTTGAGACATGATATACACATACGTATACACACAAGCAAACACACACACAAGCACACACAAGTACACAAACACAGACAGATACTTCAGCATTATGGAGCATCGCAGATAAGTAAAAAAGCTTAGATAGCGCCCACTTATTCATACCTAAATATATATACATATATATATATATATAGACATATATAGACATATGTACCTATGTGCGTACTTTACAGATTTATGTCTTTATACACACAATAAGCACACACATATATATAGCTTAAGCATTCCTGTCAACATTTGACTTCTTTTCAATTTTAAATTGACAACAATTGCTGCCAATTTGCGAACCAACTCGAGCGACAGTCTTTGTTTCTCTACGTTATTTTTTTTTCTTGAGATTTTCACTTGTAAGTCTGATATTTATATAAAGTGGATTTGGGGTTTTGTTCGCCAATGTGCATAAATTTTAATTGGCAAAATTAGCGAAAGACGTGCAAGTAATTAAAAATGCAGACTACTGATCTTTCAAATGAGAATTGCCCATTGACATCTAAATATTCCACATTTGTCGATTCATAATATTTACTTAGCAAGATGACTAAATACAGCATTAAAGACCATAATAATTTCAGGCTCCAGCTCAATCATCACCACCCACGATTTTAACTTACTGCATTTAAAATTCCAAATTCATACATCCGACCTTAAATTGGATCAGATTATTGACATGCCATTGGGGGTGATGGCAAGTGATGCGCTTTGTTGGTCAGCAGCGCTTAAAATAGTTTACACTTTGTAATTTTATAGCCAGATTGTCATTTGATCTGTGAATAAGGCAAATAAACCACCCACGTCAGCTGGGGAACAAATAAAGATTGGGGAGCAATTGAACAAGTGAAGATTGTGTTGTGTTGACTCGTTTGGCTTTGGACTAGTGTACTACAACAACTAGAAAATGTTATCAACAATTCAAGATAAAGCTTGTATAGAATGTCCGAGATCCATTCAGAACAGCGTAATGTTTACCATATATTATACAATTTATATAGAAAAATGATAACAAGATAACTATCAGATCGTATTAATCTGTTCAGAATACAAATAAATTGATTTTGATTTTCTTTTGTTTTATAAAAAAAAAAAACAAGTGAAAACGCTGCAGCGTAGGGTGTAACTCACTGTGAAATACTCTGATACCAATAGTGTAGCCAAGAATAACTAATCTGTGAAGGAGGTTCCTAGTATTCTACCTTTAAATTTAGTGAAAGTGTGAAAGTTTGAAAGTGTGGGAGATATGCGACTTAATCGATTTTCATTTTCAGAAACATCCTTTTGGCGATTATGGGCGCAGGTGTGGGCATGGCCATACAAGGCGGTTACCAGTAATTTGACTACCAAATTTGATGGCTCTAACTCAAAATCTACTGAAGACATTCTCATTTCCGTTTTGTATTGGCCGGGGGCCTGGTGGCGGCAGAGGTGGGCGGAAGGACACCGCCAACAGCCCAAAAAAAATTTAGTGAATATAGCGTTGAAATTGTGGGAGATATATGGATTTATCGATTGGCGACTATCAAATTAATGGATTTCCTTGTCTCCAGTGGCCGTAGCACCCCAATTTTGACACTTTGTTTGACGTAAGCACAGAACAGTATAAGTTCCAAGTTTCCCAGCTCTAGGTGATCAAATTTAGATGGTCTGGCTACATCGACATTATCAAGAATTAATATATAATCTATGCGGTCGCCAATGTCTTCTTCTGCCTGTAACCATTTCGAACGAATGTCTCATGCTAAATTTGAAGTCGGTGAGTCGGTTTTTCACTTCAATGATTTATCATATCATTGCTAATCCCATTTAAACTTCTGTGATCGCGATAAGTGTTGGTCAGTTCGAAACTTGCGGCTTGCGGATTACGTACCCGTCCCTGTCCAGTGAAAATTAAGTAACATCCAAGTTAGTTAAGGCGAGCAACTTAAGGGAACCACTAAAGCGTTTGCTATCTTATCGGTATTGCGATTATTGCTTAATTCCCGTCCAATTTTTCTTCATTGGCACGAAGCAATAAAGAATGCCTCTATCTCGACTTCAGTTTGTGTGGCAATCTCATATAACTTGTTGGCCCAGCCAAATATACATATATAAGTTTATGAGTAAATTAACTATTCTAGGTTTTTCTTTTCGTTTCCCTTCCATTTACTTGATTAAAACAATTGCAAACGTTATATTTGTGAGCGTCTTGTAAGTAAAACAAATAACCAAATATCTACCCATTTAAGTATATCTACAGTTCCAAGGGCCACTTTAAAAGCCATGGCCCAAAAGACGTCATCAGGCAGTTTGGTAACAACCAGATAAGTCAGTTAGTCAGTTGCTTATAGGTATAAGCTCAATACTTATGTATATAGGCACACACACACACAGCACACAGAAAGCATGCGTTTTGAATGATGATATCATCCTATTTCATCTTGATATTTTCATCATGTGTCACACCAAATTTGAGTAGCGTAAAACTATAGTTTTTCCACTGTCATAACAGACTGATATGCATATGCATATACATAAAGATTAGCACCACCCTCACAAGAAATGTTTTGAAAGGTGTACTTATTACATTTGTGAGTTTGTAAGTTGTTTCTATAAAGTTCAAAATAAGCTGTGAGATACTGTATATATACAATTGATATATAATTATTTTTGACTCATGTTCACAGAAATCCCATTTAAATTTAAATGCTAAATGTTCAATATATTATTTGTTTAAATTTAGCTGTTTAAGCAAATATTTATTTTATTGTTGTAATTTAAATCAAAATAATTTATCCCACAACATTTGAGAAATTCTAAAATTGCACTGAAATTAATGTTATATTGCATTGTGTCATGATGTAAGAAGTCGATCTCAGATACTATAAGAGCCACAGACTTCAAATTTTGAATTGCAATAGAAATATTGCTGTGCAATTGCTACTTCTCTTCTATTACTACTGCTACTGCTACTGCACATAACAATAGCAGCGCCAATAGCAGAAAACTACATTGAATGATCTTTCGCTCTGCATGGCTCTGTTTTATGCGAGTGCAATACGAGTAGCAAGAGCAAAATAATGTCCCTTGTGCTCTCTGTAGCTACAAAGCAGAGCGAGAGCATAGCAGCCGCACTATTCTATAGCAAAACTTCCGATATCAATAAAAGCCATAACTCTTAAAATTAAGCCTATAGCCACATTCACCAATCTTAACCTTTTATTGATTTGATTCAGATCGGATAAGAAACACATGTTCTGTTAGCCAAAGTGTATTTTCATATTGAAGAAACTATTCCTTTTTTTCATTTTAAATTTAAATTGATTCATTCACTTTTAATTGTAATTTAATTTGTTACTATACGGCAATATCGACTCGGCTCAAGAATAAATATACTTTATGGGGTCGGAGATGCTTCCTTCTGCATGTTACATACATTTGCACAAAACCATTATACCCTTTTTACCCATTTTTAATGGGTTCAGGGTATAAAAAAAACATTAACTGCTCTAGATTTTCCTTTTTGCTAAGGTGATAGTATCTCTCAGTCGACCTCTCAGTCTAATTGAGCATTCTGGTTAATAGCGTGTTCTCCACTTTAATATACATTAAAGGCGTACAGCTATTAATATTAATTGCATTATCCGAGTCATCTTAAGTCGTTCATGCGCTATAATATGTTACATAATTGATTTCCGTGTTTTTTTTTACCGCTTTGCGCCTTGAGTTGAACATGACACAAAATAATAGTTAAGCAAAGCATAATTACAAAAAGAAAATGCAAATGCAAGATGGTTTTTAATGGGTCGCAAAAATGGTGATGACATTCATCAAAGCCAAAGTGCCGCACCGGCACTTTTGTAAAAATGGGCTACACACACACACACATGTATATATGTATATATATATATGAATTTTTGGGAAAGTGAAGAGGTATCAAGAATCGGTTGATGGGTTGTATTTCGTATTTGAAATGCTTAATTCGTATTGTGCGAACGAGTTTCGATCTATTTTTGGGTAGCTTCCTCCCTGAATCTGCCTGCTGGTTTTGTGTATTTTATTGCGTTGCTCTGTTTATGCCAATGGCAGGGCAAAGTTGCAACACTCTCTGCCACGCAAAAGTTTGCAGGTTTGTTTATCTGCTGCGCAGTTTTCATTGTATTTTTCTTTTGCTTCCCCATGTGCACATGAAGGCGATTGGGGAGTGTTAATGGTGAATGGTTGGGAAGTATTTGAGACGCAATTCAAGATGCGCTTTAGATGACTTTTATTGAGAAATGCGATGAGAGAATATATGTACATGCAAATGTATAAGTGTTAGACAAACAAAAGTTCTCTTAATTAGAATTACAGTATATATTAATTAATTACAATTTTGGCTGAAATATCCATTTGCTTAGAGAGCAATCACACATTCAGCGGATATCCACACGGCATTCACTTTTCAATACCATATCACATTCTATTCGTAAAACTCCATTCAAAGTTGACCAGATTTGATCGAATATATCAAATTGCTGGCGTTCACAGAGGCCGGATATATACATACAAATAAATATATATAATAATATATATATATATATAACCCATAAGAAAAAACCGATGTCAAGTTGGACACACATAAATTCAATTGAATTGTCACGCTGCCCACACAAGCTGATTAACATGCAAAACATTCAATTCAACATTAAACATTATAAAATTAAAGGCATAGAAATTGAATTTGATGTCGAGCGTAATTGACTATCAGATTTGCACACCTGTACACCTGTCAAGCTGTCTAGCTGTCCACCTATCGCGTTGTCGCATTGTCAAGCAGTTAATTAATATTATAGTTTTTTAATGCAATATGTAACGCATTGAGGGACACTTTTGATCAATTTCAGATATATTTCCCAATGAGTAAAAAGTAAAACTAAAAATATCAATTAAAGCCAAAAGTCAAGTGGTTTTCATAAAATAAGTTAATTTATTTCCAAATTAAACAAAAAAAAAACAATAAAAATATATATATATATATACATATATAAACAGCACTAATTGATATTCGTCTTGGAAAAAATGTACACTTAAAATAATAATTAAAGACAAATATAAAGTAGTTTCTAAAAATACCGTGCAATTTACCGTGTAATTAAGAAATAATAGAACCCTTTATAAAAAAAGATCACTTTTAATGTTCATTCTTGTTGGTGTTGCCTATTGTCTCAGTATCGTCATTTGTTACTTTACCAAGTTGTTGCTGAGGTTGTTTATGTTGTGCTATTGACATTTAATTTGTCAATAATGGAGCACAGAACATCGTCGCCCATTATCAAAAAGTGTTTCAAGATATTTGCTCCAGCAAAACAACAAATACAAAAACTAAACAAAAATAATACAAGAAAGAACGGTTATCTTAAGCACGCCGAAGATTACATACCCTGGCAAATCAGAATTTAACTGCTCACACCTACATTATTGTTTGTTGGTGTTCGAAATAATTGAATATTTTTATTTTTTGTTATATTAAATAAAATGTTTGTTTTATTTGGAAGAATGTTACGTTTTAAAGAAATATTTTTCTTATGGTACCAATTTAAGGCCCAGCTGTGAACTAACTATTCTAACAACTCCTATCTCAGTGAAATAAGTTAAAACTAATCTATCGACCGATTGTTCCTAGGTAAACTAAATGATATGGTAGTGCGAAGATGGTGATTTTTTTTTGTTTTTGCCAAATGTGAGGAACTTAATAACATGTATATTTTGTGAGATTAGTCGGAATGTCATGGTAAAAAATAATTGTTTTTATTTTATTCTGAACTTTATATGGCTTATGGAATCGCAGACTCTACTGCTACCAAGGCTATAATTGACTATTGAAAGGGGCAGCATATGGCAGAAACTCTGAGTTTTTCTGCTGATAGCTAATGGCTGATAACCTTGCTTGCTCGACAGCTCGGCTTGCATATGTGGTTTTTGTTGCTATTATTGTTGAAATAATAATGTGTCAACCTTTCGACTAGTTGCAGTTACAACAGCCTGAGGCGACGGCGACGCCAACTTTGACAGAAGCAGCGGCAGTTACGCTTAGATGTGCACAAGGGAATGCAAGTTTGATCAGCAGTCGCTGATAACGAAACATGCAACAACAATATTAATTTAATATTTTAATTTTTTATTTTTGTCAATATTTTATTCATTTGTGAGTGAATTTTTCTAACATTGCTTACTCAACACTAAACCTAACTTAAATGTTTATATTATAAAGAACGGTGCAACACGTTTTTCGTTCTTCATACATAAATGCATACATATTTTAAGGTTGCCAGATTTTCTTTCTTTTTCCACATTTAGCTCAAGAGCCTATGCAAACAATCTGTACATTGATTTCTTACAGATAAGACACCCTTCAAACACAAACACACACACACACAAACACAAAACAAATATATGATTTTTGACCATTTAAGAAAACTCTACAGCCAAGAACATTAGCAATAAATCAATCTTAGGATAACACTTATCGTCAATTTCTGGAGGTGATGCAATAAATGGAGTGCAGCATAGCAGTTTGTAATTCATTTTAATATTTTATAATATTTTTACTTTGTCGTTGTCCTTTTGAAACACAAATTATAAATCTAATAATAATATTTATATTTCCTTGCCCCATTGTGCATAAATATAAAGATATCTCAATGCACTTACTTCAATATCCGAAAGAAAACAAGTAAGAGTGCTGTAGTCGAGTGAACTCGACTACGATATACCCTGAACCCAGGTATTAAATATATTCTATTATTATTGGCAAATTCCCCTTTAAAAAGATTTGCACTAAAATGCGAGCAGCTCTGGAAGCGCCCTCTGCCGACAAATACGTGAAACACGCAATACACTAAAAAACATATTAACGCTCGCGTCGATTATCATGCCATCTCTTTCTCATACATGCGCTCGCATATTTTTGCGTACAGAAAATGCTTGCGGCTGCTGATAGAAATGAGATCAATATGAGAATATATTTTCGACTATAACTTGGGGTTTCTTATCCGATCTTGACGAAATTTGGGCAGTTGATCATGTGCATATTATGTATTAATTAGAAGATCCTGTCTTTAAAATTGTGGCATTTATTGCTATCGGAAATTTAATTGATCGATATTCGATAAACGAAGGCAGTTATCGAAAAAATAACGCAAACTTGATCAGCGCCTGGTATACGAGAACCTATATTCTCTAGCTCTTACAGTTTCTGAGATCTGCGTGTTTATACAGACGGACGGACGGACAGACGGACAGGGCTATATCGACTCGACTATTGATCCTGATCAAGAATATATATACTTTGTGGGGTCGGAGCTGCTTCCTTCTGCCTATTACATACAGTTGCTCAAAACCATTATAACATTTTTACCCATTTTTAATGGGTTCAGGGTATAAATACATAGATATGTTGAAAGTTTTCTGTACATCCCCCAAATATAGTGAAAGTTGACTGATTATTTATAAAGCAACATTTGATGTTAGCTGGAGCGTAAATCACAAGTTCAATCGCTTAACGGGAAAAGGTGCGGTTTGTTGCCATATTTTTACACACAGATACATACACACATACATATATAAACATATGCACATATATGTACAGTTAGGTGTCTGTATATAAAAACAATGGGAACACACATAAAAAAGGTCACTTAGTTTTGGAATACCGTAATTTGAATACTCTCGTTTGCAGAATAAGCAGACAAAAATATACAACATTTAAGTTGATTATTCCTATGCAATAATATACAAATACCCAGTAGCGAATTCTCTAGCGTCTTATAACATATTTCTTATATTGTTTCGAAAAATAAAATATATTGTTTTGTTCATATTAACAATTTTATATATCCTCGAGTATCAATCACAAACGCACACTTTCTGCATTACAGGGTAAGATAGGTTGTACAAAGTATAGATTACGAGTCGAATTTGCAATCGAGTCTTTTCGCTGCTGTGCATTTTATTCATTAAAAAAATACAAACGTAATTTGCTATATTCCAATTTAATTATGACTTTTTTTTAGAATTTTCATCATTTCATTGTCGTATAAACTACATAACGCACATAAAAATTTTTTATATATGTAGCAAATGAGTAGATGATTGCTATTGAATAATTTATATATACCCTTTGGCGAGAGAGCATTGAAAACAAAACAAAACGAGTACAAATCGAGCGGATATTCGGCAGCCGACTCGATGATGCGGGCAAAAGATAACTATTAAAACGATCGGTGGAATAGGTGTGTGGGCGATGGTGGGGGTCGAGGTGGGTTCGTGCGTGTGCAGCACAATGCGCAAATGCAAATGTTAAGGCAAACGCAAACTCAGTCGCTGTACGACAAGAACAAGCAACAAAACAGTACAAACATAGAATGAAAAAAATAACGGTATTCGAAAGGCAAAAGTGTCGCGTGTAAAGACAAAAGCAGCTTCAGCAGTGAAAGAAGCGGAAATGTCGTCGCTGTCTGAGAGGATGACCAAAGATCCGTGTTTAACCGAGAAGAATACACGCACGCACACACACACACATACACACACACATATAAATGTGGTGACGACTATGCTTAACGGTTATTGCACATCCCTAGATCATTGCAGCTGCTTTCGTCGATGTCGACGCTGTTACGCATTAATTATGGGAATTTCTTCTTAATTTTTTTTTTTGCGTTTAATGCGCGGCACATGTGGCCTGTATATGTGTATGTGTCTGTGTGGGTGTGAGACGGTAGCAATACAACAACACAACAACCACCACAAAATAAGAGAACCAAAATCAAAAGCAGAATGCACTACTGGCAGCATCGCAAGCAATGAAAACGACGCAAGCGTCGCCGTCACATTGCTGTCTGCGCAGCATTCACATCAGCATTACTCTCTTTCTACAACTTAGCTTCTTCTTCTCATTGCTGTTGATTTTGTTGCTGGTGCTGTTGCTGGTGCTGCTGCTGCTGCTGCTGGTCTTGGTTTAGTGACTTGACGAACCGGTTGTGCCGGCATATCTCACAGCCACATACACACAAACACACACATGAACATACAACAAAGTGCTCTGTCTTTCACTCTTTGCTCTGTACTCGCTCCATATTTGTCGATGTTTCGTTCTTCTTACATTCCATAACACACATACACATACACATACACACACACACACACACACACACACAAGTAGAAGCACCTGAAAGCGGAGCTTAAGCACTTTTTGCTTTTACCTTCTTGTATTTGTTTTTGTTGTTGTTGGACTCACTCTCGTTAATTGTATTATTGTTGTTGTTACAAAGAACCAAAAAAAATAAATAAATCAGCAATCAGTTAGCAACATATAATTAACATATTATTTACACACGACGCACTCTTTGAATACACGCTAAATATTCTATTTGCCTTTATTTTTATTGTTGCGTTGTTAAATCTTGGCAAACACTTTTTTTTTTGTAGAGCCGCTTAAAAAACAACACTACAATTTAATATTCACTTTCTTTGAATTAAAAAAAAAAAATGAAAAGGAAACAGTTGCAGTTTTACGCGTACAACTAACTGAACAACAATAACAACGTCAACGTTCGCCAATTACGCCGCGACACACGTCGCGCAACGTTGCTTTCTCAATGATTACTAAAGAGATATGTAGAACAAAATGAACGCAATTACCGTTCTATGTATATCGTGTAACGTTTTAAATTTCGAATGCAGTTGTTACGAGCTAAGCTCTGCCGTCGGCACACAGCGTGCTGTGTTTATTTTTTTACGACAAACATTTACTGCAAATATTTAATTGTTGCAATTGTATGAAATGTCACACAGTAAATCATTAAATACTTATATTTTAAATAATTTAATTGTCATTAGCCAATGCACAAACCACGGTGAGCAATGTAAACGCACACGAGAGAAACGTAAACGCAAAGTGAGCATTGTTATCGATAGTCTTTTCAATTGATAACTATTTGGCGATTAGTACCGTCACTCTGTTTGAATAACACTTAATGCGCGTCGATAAGGCTCGATTGTTTTCAGATTCATTTTGAATTAACTGCTGTAAGAAATATTTGGTCCCAAAAGAAAATTTCGCAGATAACTTTTTACAATTTGACCCTGGTTTTATTGATAACTTTTTTTTTTATTAAAAAATTAAATTTAATACATATATTAGCAAAAAAAAGAATAAAATACATACGCATTTATATAAGTACAGTTAATAAATTAAACAATAGCGAGTTGTGCTTAAATAATAGGTAGACACAACAAGCAAAAGCCTACATATATATTTATTATACACTACCCAAAGTTTATTTCGAGAGTACACCAAAAGAAGTCGATCTGCGCTTCTTGCGGTGTAGTATGGAAATAAATGCATATTAATTAATTAAACGAATTAATTATTCATTTTCCTTTTTCTCGATGTTTCTATTTTGTTTTTTTTTAGTATATACACAAAGACTTTTACAATTATGAGAAGAACAAGAAGAAGAAAAAACATTACATATTGTATCTCTTAATAGTTTTGCATTAACCCATTTTGGTGCTGCAGATTTTACGATTGGCAAACTTTGAGTTTGGCAAACAATTTTCTCACGCCTACAATTTGAAAACTTTCAATAATATGTGTCTATGAGAGGAGTGGTGTGGCGGGGAAGGAAGGGGAGTTAGGTAGTGAGGGAAGTAGGAAAATAAAAACTTTAAAGTAGCACCTAATTTTTGATTTATTTTAATGCTACTGTTGGCTGCTAGCGCCAGTGGGCGTGGCAGTATGACACTTCTCAAAGCTTCTCTGCGGGCAGCATTATTATTTCTTGTTTACAAATAATTCACATATTAATTAACTTAATTTTTGTTTTTGTTTTGTTGTTTTTGTTTTTCTTTTGTGGTCTCGCTTTCAACATTAGCTAAAAACACTCACTCAAAAACCACTCGCACTCACGCACACAAATACATTTACATACACAGTCACACTTACTTACCATATAGTTTAATCTTTAGTACACATTAAAGTAGCACTCGATGGAGAAGTTCATCAAATTTGCAAGGTTTCATTGAAAAAATTAAATAATAATTAAAACAAACAAAAAAAAAATCATTTAACTTTTTTCGCATTAGAAAGTTCTCAATTTTGTGACTAGGCAAGTTTTACGTGTTTTTGTTTTCTTTTTTTTTTATAAAAAAAATCATCGCAACATCGCACATTAATTTGTATAGATTTGCAGGTTTATCTTTTTTGTTCTGCTTTTTTCGTTGGCGGGCGTTTTTAAAAAGCGCGCGCGCGGTTTAAAACTTGGCTAAGCGCGTTCGTTATTTAGTTAGGTTTGTTTTTAGAACCGTTTCTTATTTTTTTTTTTTTGTATTTTCTTATTTTAGTACGTTGTTTAGTGCGATGTTAATTGTTCGTAATTATGGTGTGTTAATTCCGTTCTGCTGCTGCTACTTCTACTGCTGCAGCAAAAGCCTTACAGATGCTCGTCACCATGGTAACCGTTTCGCAACGGTTGTCTTTCCTGCGAATGATCCGCGGGCCGGTTGCGCTTGAAGAAGCCGCACTGGAAAGACAAATTGGTTTGAATATTGGCTGCACAGACAATTGAACCGGTAACGGTTATTAGATTTAAATTAATCATGAATATAATATACGAATATAAAACCGTTAAGCAATAAAATTGAGAAAAAAGTGAATTTATAAAAATTCAATAGGGAACATATTAAATATTTAATTTTTGAAACCAATTAAATTAAAAATTTGATGAAAAACCTAGACAAGTGGCTTAAATAATAACCTTAAGCTGATCAATGAATATCGTAAAAAATAAATGCAAATGTTGTGAAATTGCTTAAAAATCGGAATAATCAACTGACCTTATAGAGTAGAAGGACGAGCAGGAGAAAGATGAGTGCGCCGGCACAGGCAGCCAATACAACGACCCACAGTGGCACCACATCGGGTACTTGGAGTGGCTCCGGCTGCGCCTTGTAGAAGATCTCATGCGTCTTCACAATCATCTCCATGGGTCGACCGATGAATGGCAATAGTGTCACATTTGCCACAGCCAGCGTGGACACATTGAGTGGCACGGTTGGTGCCAGTTTCTCCATTGTAGTTGCCACCATGCGAGCACGTATCGCCACAAATGCAGCATCCGCATCCTCATAGCCAAGATTCTGGACATAGCAGCGCAGACGGCGACACTGGACACCCAGGCACGGTGAGGTGCCATTGGCCAATCTAATCTCAATTGTTGTTGGCTTGTCGCGCTTAAAGCGTCGCTGCGTCGAACTCGAACTGGAGCTACTCCACTGATGCTGAACGGGTGACTGCGATTGAGATTGAGATTGAGCTTGTGCCTTTTGCTGTTGATTGTCCTCATCGTAGAAGTCTTCGTTCTCCCGCCCATAATATGGCTTGGTGCCGGAACTGTAAACCACATGATGTTGCACACTGCCTGGATGTCCGTATTGCATTTGGTTCTGGTGTAGCTCATTGTCCACATTGCCACGATTTAGGCTACCCAAATCCAAGGTGCCCGTTTGGAAATTTCCATTGCGTCCGCCATACATCGACTTGTCACCCACATTGCCACCAGCCAAATAAAGTTGCTGATTATGTTGCGATTGCTGGGGTCGCATCTGGTAGCTTGAACTGGAGCTGGTAATCACCTGAGGACTGGCCATTTGAATGTGTCCGTGAGTGCTATGTCCACGCAGCTCGGACTGGCTTGGACCACCGCTAATTTGATAATCGGTGCGATTGCTAGATTGATTGATATCGCTGCTGAATTCCTGTTGGCGAACGGCATTGTTGGCACGATCCAAATGCACATAGGATGCATCACCGGTAATATTCTGGGCATCCTCGCGCTCCAACAGCTCCTTCTGCTTGGGTGTCAGCCGACGCTGATCGTCGGTGCCGACGGTGACGCGTACAGTGCCCCCAGTTTGTGCATCATGCGGTATCTCCAAGTGGCCACCATCACCAGCACCATCAATAGCACCAGCACCACCATCCACTTTCATCGAATTGCTGATGGCGCCCTGAGCATGCAGATAGGATTTATTCTTTTGCTTCTCGTTGAGTTTGAGTCCCAGCTCATTGACCTCGATCATGTCGCAACGGATTTTGCCGCCAGTCTCTGGCTGATTGAGCACATACATCAATGCATCACCGGCCTCGGTTTGATATGGATAATAGATGTCGACGATGGCGCCCTCAATGAATGAGCTGAGATTGTTGCGCAACTCATAGATGTGCACCACCTGTGGCCCGATCTCCTCCTCGGTGGTCGCATTGCCCGGTGCCTTGTAATCAGCCGCCTTATAAACCTGATAGTCGGGCAGCGAGGTACCCTTTATCGTTAGATCCGTTTCCACCCAGACGCCAATGCTTTTGCTACCAATATTATCGAATTTGGAGTTCTTTCTCTCCGGATTTGTTGAATTCGCCTCCCAGTAGAAATCATAGCTGGAAGTCTTCGTATGCTTCTCGGCTGGCACAAAACTAATAGCAAAGTGTGTCTGCAAAAAATATATAATAAAAATCGATAAAAAATTGCAATCCAATTCTATTGGTAAACACTGACAGAGATATTGAGAGAGAGAGAGAGAGAGAGAGGGAGAGAGATACCTACCATATTGCCTCCCTTGAGGGGATTGCCAATGTCGCATTTGAGGGTGTAATTGTTGCTGCCATCCGGAGCTGAACAGGTGATGGGCATATCGATCTTCTCACCGAGCTGCTGCAATTTGGTGAACTGCAAATCCTTTGGCGTTGTCATATAGAAGGCAGCCTCGAATGCATCCTCGTTGTTGTTCTTAATAAGCACCTCAATGGTCAGCGGTTCGCCCGACACAAACAGATACTTTTCCACAGCACTACAAAAGATTTGACATTAAGATAATTGATAATTAACAGCGTTTCCAATTTCGATAGATATGTTTGCCTTACGTAACGGTCAGCGCCAGATCTGGTTCACAGATGTTGTCCGGTCCGCAGTTCTTTTGAATGTTGATCGCATCCCGTAGAATGATCTCGCGATTCTGATCGATGACCGGTTCGAGGGCCTCGCGACGTCGTCGCACCAACGATTCGAGGGGACGACTGCTGCGCAGATTGTAGCGTGCCTCGACCTCGAGTGGTGTCAACTTATCCTTAACACTATCCATAAGATAGACTGTCTCATTCAAGCAATACCGCTGGCCATAGGTCAAGCGTATGGTCTGGTTGCGTATATTCTTGCCCTCGTCGCGTAAGAAAAACATGCGCGGATTGCGCGTCTTTTTCGCGTCCAGCAGCCACGACACCTCAAAGTCCAACTGATTGGGCAGATAGCGACCGGTGTAGCTCCAGCAGGTGCTCAGCGGCATGCACGGCACCTTCTTGTGATCCCGCTGCAGCTGACAGCTGCGATCGTCCAGGCTGATCAGTTTCGTTGTGCTGGCAAACACCGTTTCCGCATTGACAGCGGCCACCGGACGTGATTTAAAGATGTATACCTGATCGGAGGCATAGGCACCAACGGCCAAATCCGGATACGTATTGCCATCCATATCAACGCCACCAGACAATGCAAAGCCAAAGGTGCGCGGATACGGTGCTGACTCCACCAGCTGTTCGGACTTAATAATTTGCGATGCCTTCGTTAGCGGACCCTGTGCGGATCCATGATAAATGTAGACAATTCCACGACCCTCGGGTCCATCGTAGGGTGCACCGACGGCAAAGTCGCCATACCCATCTCCATTCACATCGCCCAACGTGGTCAGCGCTAAGCCAAAGCGACCCTTCGTATGGAAACCATCGCGTATATGCTCCACCGTCCAGTGTTCCGACTGTAAATACCATAATCCAAATTTCAGCAAAAGTTAGTAAGGCTTCAAAATCAGCATTAAGCAATCCATATTGATATTGTGGCTAGACTCACTAAACTATGAACAACATTTTATGAGTTTAATTATTGTAATTTTTACGGAAATAGTCTTAGAAATTCAAAACTGTGTTCAACTTATCAAATACATTTCTTAGGAATTGAAATACCTACTCAATTTGATGAATTTACATTAAACCAAATAAGTATTCCCTACAATTCCGAAATAAAATTATAAAAATTATAAAATTTATGGTAAATGTCAGAAAACAAAATATTATATATATTATTAAAATGTATACAATTAATTTATAGTTCCATTTCGCAGGACCAACATTTCACATAAGTGAATTTAAATATTGCGTTCTGCTTTTCGTTGATTTGTATTCCATAGAAACTATGAAGAAAACCCTGGTCTAAATTATTGAATTCAATTTCAATATATTTATACTTTATTTTAGTTGCTACATTTGCATAATGCAAGTTTCAGGGAAACAGAGGAAGCCGTATTATGATGTATATGGAGGTTTTAATTGCTTACCGCTGATGGGCCGCCCTGGATCAGTACATAGACACGTCCCACATCGTATTTGCCCTCAACATTGCCCGGCTCGGTATACATTGGTGCACCGATGATTAGATCGTCGAGACCATCACCATCGACATCACTGGAGGCGAGAGCATAGCCAAAGTATTCACCGATCTGGCGACCAGTTATGTTAAATATGTTGGCCATATTCCAGCGATTGACAACGATCTTGCCAAGGAGATTGGCGCCACGTGGCATCCCGATGGCGACATCCTCGGTGCGATCGGCATCAAAGTCACCGGTGGTCATTGAGTAACCCAAATACGAATCATCATTGGCCGATGAACTTTCGGCCGTGGAGAACACTTGATTCTCCGGCTTGGTCACATCCTTCGAAATTGCCTGACCTGTGAATATCGGAGTTTAAATGTGTGAGAGCGTTTCGGTTCTGTTTAGACGATCGCTTTGCAGATCAATTTGGTGAGATGTGAGATTTGTTTAGCTACGATTAGAGAGCGACATGCCTGATGACAAGTATTAAAAAAAAAAAACAACAACACAACAACTACAAAATCAAAAAAACAAAAACAATAATAATAACAAAAGTAGAAGAAGAAAAAGCAAACAAACTCAACAGCAACAATTGTACAAGACAATGTTAAAATTCTCAAGATCTACAGTGACTACGAGATTACTTCTAGATAACAACAAGAAGACATGAAGCGTACTATCGCTAAAATAGTAGATAGATAAATAGATAGACAGATAAATTAGATTAGATTAGGCTTAGTCCCAGGTATGGCATGCTTGGGACGGATGCTTTGGTTGACATGTCTTCAGCACATAGGAATTATGGTTAGTAACAGGCAATACTAGATGTACTTCAAATACCATAGCACAAAATAATTGAATGTGCTTAAAACGTTTTCCAATTTCATGCAAGTAACTGTTGCCTTAACCGTTCCTATTGATAAGTAGATCATATATGTACATATGTATGTAATTACTTCGTATATATATACATATATGATTGGTATGATTTTTGCTACCTATATAGTGAATGCACTATGCGAGATGCTCTATGCGCTATGCACTATGTACTAATTATGTGGGTACTTTTGTATGGAGCATTGCTTAGTATTGACACGAACCAATGCTGCAGTTTTGCAGTGCTTCTGGGGCGTGACGAGGCATTTCGGCAACGTTTTGTGGAACGTATGTGCGGTTTTCATTGCCCTCATTGCACTCGTTGTTAGCGAAGCGTTTGATGATGAAAGAGAGAGATAGAGAGAGAGAGAGAGAGAGGCAGGGTGCTTACGATGGGTGTGGACAAATTTAGCGAACGCTGTCAAATCGTAGACAGGGGCAAAAGTTGTGGTTAACGGTAACTCTCTGACCCGACTTGACAGTCTCTGCGCCTTTTTGATGAATTCAAGTTCGTATTATTAATATTATCACACACACCGTAATGTAAAAAGGGGAGTTTGGCGGTAGGGCTTTTTTTTCCGTGAAGAAGCGATTTTTAGTTTTCGCCCTTTTTCATATTATTCAGGTAATTTGTACAGTTTTTATTGTTTCATTTTTTTAGGCACTTGGCTGTAGGGTTAATATTGATCAATGTTGTAGATAAGGTTGGCTGAGCTTTGCGATGTGAGAAGCGTATTTGCGTATTATTATTATTACCTCCAGTGCCGAAGGGCTGATAAAAAGGCGGCTTATATGGAAACTCGGCATCGGGCGGTATTGAGTAGGTTTGTCCTTTTATTTATGTATTCAATATTTCGGATAATAATAGCAGAAGTTTTGGTATCGAGTTTTTAGGTTTGATGTGTATTTCGGTATTGGTTGTGGTTTTGGTTGGGTTGAACAACAGACACAGGTCATGGCGTTCGGTACAGAATGCATAGAGGCCATTTTATTTTATTAATTTTTTTTTTTTTTTTTTTTACGGTTCAAATTTGCATGCATTTTGCGCCGAGGCAGAATGTGAATAGGAGCAAAAAAAAAGAGAGAGAGAGAGAGAGAGAGAATAAAAAGAGAATACATAATACATATTAATCAAAATGAGACAAATAAAAGGTTCGACTAAAAATTCAAGTGGGAAATGATGACGCGTTATACGGTACAGGTACGGGTATAGTTATAGTTGTAGTTATCGTCAAAGTTAAATATTACAATTATAATTACGATTACAAGTACATTACAATAATCAATAATTAATAGTTCAACTGACTATATGATAAACTTAACATGTGATTAGTTACCTGCAGCAGTTGCTGTCGAGTTGTAGATGTAAAGTATTAAATAGTTAGCTGAATGAGTTTGTTTTGATTTTCGAGCAGCGACAACACTAAACGACAATAATTCCAATTGTGTAATAATTTTGGATGATAACACCAACAACTCGACAACACTAGAAAAAAATCATGACTTAAATAACTATTTAATTAGAGCATTTCAGGAGTGTATACATAAATGTTGACACAACAGATTGACATATACGATAAATATCTTAAGCATCTAGAGTTTATAAAAATAATATGTTAATACTGGAAAACTATCGAATGTTTCGATTGTGGCATTAACAACATTAATTTATCAAAATTATTATCTTTCAATACTTTGCATTTGTATCGATTGTTTTCCAGTTAGCTACCATCACTTTAAATTTCGTCTCTACCGTTGCAATACGATCTATAAAACTGGCTATGATTCGATCTGGAGATCAAGAATTCTAGAATGTTAGATTCCGAGAATTTAATGGGCACAATACTTTCATACGAGTTTCAAGATTAATTAAATACTATTCTGTGGATTAAGATTATGATATTTTACACATATGTGATTTAATTTTATCTATGGATTATTTGTTTGTTTTTTTTTTTTTTGTTAATTAAATTTTTATATTTTTTTTAATAAAATTAATTAAACACAACTAAAACTGAAAATGAACACAAAAAGAGATTTCGTATGCAAATTTCAAATATATAGGGTAAACCGCAAAGTGGTGAGAAAGGGGGCGGTAACAAAAAACTATATGCAAAATCAAAGGCAACATTTTGCAACTATTTCAAAGTAGGAAAAATATAAAATCATAAAAAAGAGATGTACGTATTTCAAACCAAAAACTACATTGTGTGTGTTTAGGGGTAGGGTTGGGCTCACTTTGGCTAGGAATTAAATACTTAAAGATCTATCTATAACTAAATACATTGGATAAGAGTAGCTGTTGTATTTATAGGTAGTACGAGTACAACAATATCAAAATACATACAGTATAAATAGAACTTTACTTTATATGTAAATATTATATTGATTTCCTTGTTTCATACTAAATGTAAATGGTAAATAGTTAAAAACGTGCAGTTTACCTTGCCAATACCAGCTGCCAGGCGCGCCGATGAATAAACGCGATCCATTCTGCAAATGCGAAATGTGAATTTACTTAGGAGATTGCTTATGCAAATATTATGCCACGATCACAAGCAACAAGGTGCCAACTAAACGTGCTCACGCCAAAAATTTATAGCCAAGCCAAAAACTCATATTCAAAATACCAATACCAAGCCCAAAACTTACATTCAAGCCCCTATACAAGCCAAAAAAAAAGACCTATCAACATGGCTCCGGCATAAAATAACTCAAAGAGCAAAAAAAAAAAAAAATTACAATACAGGCGACAGGTAAAAATATTTGGATTTCGTAAATACCCCGTAATTTAAAATTCTCTATCGATATTTAAATACTTTAAGTTGATTCCTATTAAGAATTTATATATTCAGTTATTTAATTATTTTGATTATAAATTTTTTTTTAAATTGTCCGTTATTACAAAATTATCAATGCGATTTTCTCAATCTTAGAAGAGTAAATTAAACTCAAAACTAACATACATACAATATGTATAAGATATAATCAAATCAGCGTATCTAAAATTTCTAAAAATAATAATAAATAAAATTCAAATAGAATGAAATATTTTCAGCATATTTTGGGCATATTTTTTGCTTTTCCTAAGACTATGCACTGTAAATGATCTATTATCTCTTAGTAGTAATTTGATTTGTAAAAAATGCAATGGCTTTTCAGCTTGTGGCAAACACATGACAATAGCTTATGTACTCTGTTAAATGATACTTACACTGTTGACAGCCGCACTGAAGCCAGCCTGACACGAGCCCTGTCGATGATATCCCCAATAGTCTGCAAAGAGAGGGGAAACCAACAAAATAATAAGTTACAGTTTGAGTTGATTTTTTTTTTTTTAGTTTTTTTATTTTTTATTTTTTGTTGCAGGCAAATGCTAACTCTGCCTGTATGAATTGAAATTGTAGCATGAAATGTTGTTGTACGGGGCAGGGAGGGACAATAAATTGCAAATAATTACCAGAGCAATGCAATAAATTGCGCCAGTGATTTGTCAGGCGATGGGGCAAACATTCAAATAGACAGCAACCAACAACATAAAAGGATTAGAGCGCGCTCGCGCCTTAGAGGCAAAAAAAAAATCAAAAAAAACAAAAAAAAATCAAAAAAAAAAAGCTGAGAGTTGAGAGCTGGGGAAACTGCCAACTGCCAGACGATGGATGGTGAAATGAAAATACAATAAACTACAGCGGCAGATCACCAAACAAAAGCCTGCAGACGACAGGCCCAAGCCAAAGGCTACAGCAGCAGCAGCAGCAGCAGCAGCAACAACAACAACAACAGCAGCAACAATAAACAAAAACAAGAAAAGAGAAAAAAGGCAAAAGCAAACTACAACCTGGTGACCACAAGCTCCACATCCTTTGGTTGGATGTCTTTTTGTTTGTGCTTTTGTCCGACCAACTGTCCGCGAATGTTTGCTACCAAATAAAAATCACGCAATGCTCGCGGCAACAGCAACAACAGCAGCAGCAGCAATAGCTGCAACAACAGCAACTTTTTTTTTCCTTCCTTTTTTTTTTTGCAGCTGAGCACAAAATCAACAGCCAGATCGTGCGTTTGATCAAATTAAACGATAACAATTTGTCTCCGAAGTGTTTCAATTTGAACGTTCAGCGAGAACAACAGCAACAACAACAACAACGGCAGCAGCAGCTGCAGCATGTTGCTGCCGTGTTTGTTGCTGTTGTCCACGGTGCAGCAACCTTCTCTCATAAGTCAACTTTTAAGGCACACCGTTGACACAAACAAACTCACACACACACACACACACACATAGAGAGACAGCAACATGGGCCTGTGCATTGTGCGTTGTGCAGTTGTAGTAATTCCCATAATAAAATCGCCCCCGTCTTGAATTACAATTAGTTTGCGCGCAAGGGCACCAGAAGTCGTATCGGAATCGCACTCAAACTGCAACTCCAACTCCAACTCGGACCTGGACACCGGCTCAGCTCGGACATGGGTTTGGTTTTCGAATCACACTTGAACACCAAATCAGCTCTTAGCGCACTGCTCAACGATTGTCGCTCTCTTGGTCCGCTTGCTGCTGTGTTGCCGACTGTTTGTTTGAATGTATGCCCTTTTTTTTTGTTGTCCCTCCTCCTCAATTATTCAGTTTTTTCAACCTGTGTTTATTTCTTTTTTTCTTTATTCGTCTTAACTATTAGTTTGGTATTTTGTGCGTTAAGTTGGTATTTATTGCTTTCAGTGATGTCGGAATGTGCTAGCCCAACTGTCATGTGATGAGTAGCTGTTGCCGCTGTTGCTAATCATTGCACAACAACAACAACAACAGCACCAACTGTAGAAATGACAACATTAATAACGCAACAGCAATAACAACAACAACAACAACAAACAAACACAGCAATGGGAATCAGGCAGCGCCGGGCAATGCGCTTAGAATTATTAAATTGGCCTTGGTTTGATCAGAGGCAACAGCAATTGGGCAATCGTTTCGATACGCACAGAAATAGCTTTTCATCGCATCCACTTCGACAACATTTAGAATATCGTTCTTCTTTCATTACACTCGGTAGCATAGCATATTGCCTCGTTCTTCAATTGGCAAATATTTCTTTACCCCAAAAATTGATTGTTTATAACACGAAGTTGATATATACATGCATATATAAGCCCGGCGAGGGAACCAGCTAACATGATATATTTAACACATATTTGATGTTTCGTCAATCATATTTTAACAAAAGAAAAAGGTCTGATTTTAATATGATCTTTAAGTAAAACTGAATACGCTCTAATCAAGCTCTTTCTGTTTGAATTGTTTTATTTGTAGTTCATTTAATGCCATGCATAATACAAACTCAACCAATATATCACCGATATTATTATTCGCTGTGGGAGTCGGCTAAAAGCAATTCCTGAGATAGCATCAACTTAATAATTAAATTAATGAAAGCAAGTAAGAGTGCTGTAGTCGAGTGAACTCGACTACGATATACCCTGAACCCAGTTATTAAATATATTCTATTATTATTGGCAAATTCCCCTTTAAAAAGATTTCCACTAAAATGCGAGCAGCTCTGGAAGCGCCCTCTGCCGACAAATACGTCGGTTATCATGCCATGTCTTTCTCAAACATGCGCTTGCATATTTATGCATACAGAAAATGCTTGCAGCTGCTGATAGAAATGAGATCAACATGAGAATATATTTTCGACTATAACTTGGGTGTTTCTTATCTGATCTTGATGAAATTTGGGCATTTATTGCTATCGGAAATTTAATATATCGATATTCCATAAACGGAGGCAGTTATCGATCACTTAAAACATGTCAATGGCACCTGCCCTTAGTATTAAACGTTCACATATGTTTGTCAAACAGTTAGAATTGGTAAAAGAGTTTTGAAAGAAGACATTCTTGATGGGTAAAAAACAGACATTACGAGAAGCAAGAGCCAATAGAATAAATCCTAAAATACAAGCAAAATTACCTATTCCAATAGTAAAAACTATACCTTCTATATGTAAAGAGATAAATAAAAATAATAAATAGCTTTATAATTAATTTTAACAAGCCTTCGTGTATATAAGAATCACGTATGTTTCATACATAGCCATCACTTGATCAGTTGGTTCTTAATTAACTGAATCATAGATTAAAGCTACACATGTATAAATGTGTGTATATATATACAGCCTCTAAATACATACGTTTCTATTCTATATATATATTTATCTGCTCTGCATCTGCTGTCAATGCTAAAAATAAGCTCGTGGTTGTGCCATATGTGTCTACATGTCCAGCTATATGTGGGGGCATACATATGCTATATATACATATATATATATATATATATATATACGTTTACCCCTGCATATATAGACGCTACATATGACTAAGCAAACAAATTGGCAGCCAGTTCCGAATTAACCAAAAATATCATACGTAATGCAATTCAGACTGCTTTCCTATATGAGCATCACATATAAAATATTTTGTTGCCACTTTCACGACATTAAAATACACTAATAGACATGTTTTAGTTTAGGGCATACATATCTGTTTGAAGTCACTGTCTGCTATGAGCCATAAATCTTTTCTCATGTGCCTGTGCAGCCTAATCGAATTTGGTAGGAATAATAAAAAAGAACATGGCGATGATTTTAAGACTCTGTCAATAGCATATTACATACATAAGAAACTTTTTCAGATACAATTGGCTCGAATGGGCTTAAAGAATTAAAGCTGTCGTGTAAATATTTCAAATTTCGTAAAACTATCGACAGTGACTTCTAAAAACAATAAGATCGATTGCTAATTTACTTGTGCTCTATAAGAAATTTTCGTGTTTCCTAGAAAAATCACAGCAGAGGACGATCAGTCTAACATCAAGATATATATATGGAAAAAATACAAAATCGCATTGAGAAAAGAAATTCTATTTTATAAACTATTAGTGTTTTATTGAATTAATAGTGAGAACTGTGAATCAAAGAAGAGTTTTAATGACAACTAAATTTTATGGAATGTTTTTCATCTTTCTCTTGAAAGGGATTCTCGATAAATAATAAAATGAATTATGCACGTTGCCTTGATTGTTGTAAGACTAATTCTAATCAAAAGTAATTAAAATTAATGCATCACAATTTGCGGAATATCATAAGATATGAAAACGAAATGCCCTCCTTACTGGTTATCTGACACCCATGCTTTGACCTGGCCTTGGCTTAATACGTACATATATATGTGGTAATTTACTTTCCTTGTTGTTTCTTGTTGCTTGTATGATTTTGCGTTTAAAGGGATTCCCTGGTCAAATTACAACAAATCACATGCAGTGCTGTCGATTTTCGACCGTGGAGAAAGACTGGCGGGGGAGTGGGGAGGGGAAGGGAAACCAACACTGGTCTAATTCTGGGCGACCCACTTACTTGTGCGACACGGCGATATCTCATGGAACTCCCTGAAGTTGTGCGATGTGAAGCAGGTGCCGACCGGATCATAGCGCAGCGACGACGATGGCGTCATCGAGTGGAACACATAGCGCGGTGCGCAGGCCTGCAAAACACATAGAAAGAGAGAGAGAGAGATTGTGTGAGAGAGAAAGAAAAAACATGAGAATTATTTAACTTTTGGAGACACAACAGCAAATGCCCCATTGTGAAGTTGTAAAAATGCGAAACAATGGCAGCATCCAACAGATCATGAAATGCAGAACACCAAAAATGGCCAAGGCGAATTACGAGATGGGGCATGAACGGAACGGAACGGTTCACTGCGGTGCGATACACGTAGAAAAATAAAACCAAACAATAAGATACCAAATCATACACAGAAATCAAATCCACTATAATCTCAAGAAATCTTAGAAATCATATTCAATAAACTTTTGTTTGTTTCATCATTAACGCACATCTGGTAAGCATGTATTTATTAAATGCCTTAAATGTCTGATTTTTGTGGCATGCGAGATCGCAACAAAATACTTTTCTAATTGCTTCACAAAGCTAGAAAATGTAACTCTTGAATCCATCTTAAACAATTCAATACACACTAAACTAATAGAAATTTTCGACTTCGAATTGGTACTTCAAATTCCAAAAAATTGAACAAAAACAAGAGTAAAAATACTTTATTAATCGGAATTGTGCAGTTTGAGTACTGTTAATACTTTTGTTCTCTCTGTGGACGGCATGGTATGGCATGGTTCGACCCTGGAGCTGCGTCTCCATCTTCATTGGCTTGTCTGTCTGTCTGTTTGGATAAATGTACAAACGTACATATAGTTTTATAATGTATAAATGGTTGGCAGTTGGACATAAAACACGCACGCTGCCGGCGCTGCTCAACAGACGGCAATACTTGGGCCTATGGCCCATGCCAAATATGGCTGGCATGCAGTTGGCCCGGCTCAGATCGGACTGGCATTGTTTGATGCTTGCTCTGTGGCACATATGCCTGCAATTACTTTTACAAATTTATACATATTGTGCCTTTTATGGCATTGCCAGTGGCAGGACCGCAAAGCCAGCAGCTCTATTGACTTGCTCCTGCTGCACGCTTCCCCCTTCACTCTACGCCACACCACACCACACCACACCACACCACACCACTCCACACGACTCGACTCGACTCTATGCCACTTTCATGCCGCGCACACACCTCTGACTCTGACATCAACTCCGAAATGACGCACAATCGCCAAAAATGCATGCTGATCACATCATTGCAGCTCCAAGTCTGGTGCTCTCTGCAGACACGCCCAACTCATTCAAATAACCATTGAATCACAAAATCTATTCGCTCACATTATGCAAGCGGCGACTCCAAAATCACAGCACACCCGTCTCTAGACCAGGGACACACACATCCAACAATCTTATGAAATGTTTATGTCTGCAATATGCTGAGCATTACATTTGCACAATATTTTCATTATTTACTCAATTATGTATTCTACCCTTCAGCTTTTATTTAGAATTTTGCTGCACCAGTTGAACTCAGCCAAGCATCTGCTAAGAACCACAAAAAAAAAAAAACAAAAAAAAACATCTCCGAATACCAGAGTATTACTTGCGAACATTTTGTGATTGCTTAACATTTACGAAGTATGTTCACATAAATTGAAATACATTATTTCTTAAAGCACACACACAATATTTCTTAAAGCACACACACTCAATTACAATTTTTAAGTAGCAATTTTAGTTAGGCAACAAACATTATACAAACTCTGACTTGATTAATTGAGAAATTTGAGTTAAGAATGTCAAGATTTCCCCCATGTTATTCAATGAAGTACTCAAGTAGTATTATTTTCTGTTAGGAATCGTAGAGTATGTTTTTTTTTTGTAAGTATAAGTTCCGGTGAGTTCTGTTTCGTTGCAACCCTTGCACAAAATATCTGCATATTGGCATTCATATCGCTATTTGGAGCGCCTCAGGTGCACACAGAGCGCCCATAAAATCAAAATAAAGACAATCAGCCCAGGCTCAGGTCCAGTTCCAGGTCCAGGCCATTGAACAATTCAATTGAATTCATAATGTGCAACAGCAACAGCAGCAGCAGCAGCTTCATCGTCCAGGCAACATTTCAACTCGACTGTTGGCGTGGTGCTTCGGTCCCCAGTTGACCAGGGCCCACCAATAAGTTAATAGCATTTTCCTATTAAAAACTTTATTATCTGAGTCGCATTCAGTGCAACATCCATGAGAGAATTGACTCGAGTTTTGTCTGCGACTTGTGGTTTTCACGGAAAGATAGTTAGATATGCAAATTGCCTGCAGTCCAAATGAGGATCGGCAGCTGGGCCCCAAAGGGACAAGCGAGTTTGCGGAACTTGCCTAAGAGCTGACCTGTTGCCAGATTTTTTCATTTTGCTAAAGCTCTGCTTCAATTATAGTTTAACTAAATTGAAATAAGCTCTTCAAAATTATCAATCTTTTGGGGCTAGAGGAAATTTGTGTAAATCAGATGTTGTTTTTCTTTTTGTAAAGCTAAAAAAAAAATATGATGTGCTTAATTTAAAGCAAATTTGTTTCTTATTTGGCAATTCTATTTTGAAACTCATAAAATAATTCTACTAGTCAACCAAATATTTTATTCAAATAGATTAAAGTTATTGCATAAATTCAAACATATTTATTTATATTCATACATAATCTGGTCATATGTATGTATCCACAAATCACCAACATACAAATCAATATAGAGGTTTTAAGCCTTAAGTTCAACTTAGAGCATGACTAAAAAAGTTTTGTCTAGCTACATTTGAAGCACTCCTTAACGGTGCTTCCATGCATACTATTATTTTTAAATAGCTTTCATATTATGTATTATTATTATTTATTTATTTATTTTATTTTTATTATTTTTTTTTTTTTTTGCATCTTTGTCTGTGGCTGTGTTTGTGCCCATGTTGGGCACAGAGCGCATACCGAAATGCCAGCGATAAATTTTTGAGACATTAAACTGCACTTTCGTAGACGCGCACAGAGAACGGAGCCGCCGTTGCACGTTGTTGGGTGCACACACACAACAACAACAACAACAACAACAAACAGCAAAAGTCAAAAGTCAACACGTTTGACATGGTCGACATGCAGACGTTATCATTGCGAATGCAAAATTTTCGCAAGGATCGCAGATCGGAGAGCCCGATCCATGGCCTGTGCGCTGCCTGGCTGCCTGCCAGTCTACCTGGCCATATTTGAGTTCAATAGCGCTGGCAATTTCACAGATCGTGTCGATGATCATGTCGCAATGGCAACAACAAACAAAAATGAAACGAGACCGCACGACATGCGGCACATGCCCCAAAGTCCCATTGCCACAGAACCACCGAGCCCCAGGGCAAAATTGCCATAACCCACTCACAGAACGTACAGCTAACAATGTACAACGTATAACGTACCACTCCCAACAACACCATCCAGTCGCCAATTGTCGATCGGGTTCACCTTGCAACGAATTTAGCTGAGATGACTCCCATTCATTAGTTTAAACAACAGCACAAAACCAATTGTTCATTTTCATGGTCATCCTTCCAACTGGGCGATATCAAATGAAATTGCCATCAATAAAATATATATAGAGTTATATGGATTGCCCCCCAATTAATCGTATATTTCGTAGAAATGGATTTTACAATTTTATGTGCATCAAACAAATACTCAGAAAACAATAATTCGATTCAATATTTTTAACGGGCTTAAGGGAACTATTTATATCTGCATTTAAGGACTTAAGGTTTCACGGAATGGATAGTTATTATTCTTGGTATTATATGTATGCTTACTTGTAGATTTGTAGTTGTAGTTTACTTCTGAATTTATTTCTCATTTTCAACTTTTACTTTAATTTTAATTTCAATGACTTTCATATACAATAAATTAAAAAAATACAAAATTAATAAATAAATTTTTCATTATTCTCATGCAATTACTCCTTAAGCAAGTATCTCAATAATGACGTAATGTGAAAAATATATTTACAAAATTATCGAATCGAAAAATCGTACTGTTAAATAATAATAAATAACAATAACCATTTGTTTAATTGAGGATTTAAAAAAGTGATATTGCAGCATGTACTTGACCTAAAATCTTTTAAATATCTCTCGAACGAATTCGACGAAATTTGATTTTAGTATGCAGCGGCGAGGAGGTAATCGAAATTTCCAATCAGTTCTTCAATATGCCCCCAAATGTTGCACAATGCTTTGTTGTTGTGAGTGATTTTGATGATGATGTAGTTCAAGTCCCGTTGCGCACTTGGTGCAAACATAAATCGATGGCCTGTTAATGGCCATTTGAAGGCCAGGTCGGCACTGGGTGCGCGCGTGGCGGAAGTGACCTGGACATGCACATGGACATGGATGGCTAACAAAAAGTTAACTGCAACAACAACAACAATAACCACAATATCAAGACCAGACCAAAGCAACCAGTAACTAGTAACAATGGGCTCCGCGGCGGGGCCATCAATGTTAACGGCTCATGGTATGCTTGCCAAATCAAATGGGCCAAATCAAAGTTAATTGAGAACTAAAGTGAAAATCAAATGTTGCTTTAGTCGCTTCTCCCTCGTTCTCTGTCTCTCTCTCTCGCGCTCGCTCTCGGTGACTCTTGGCCAGTAAGGTGGGTGGCTTAGCGTTGGCTATACCTTTAAGTTTGTTGGCTTGGCCAACAACGCCAACGCAATTAACCAAAGTTGTGACTGGGGCGCACCTTAAACAGCGCACAGTGTATAATACTTGGTAACTGCCACTCTGCGTGTATGTGCACGTGTGTGTGTTTGTGTGTGTGTGCGAGTGTGGTTTACTTGACGCAATCCAAGAAACGGCCACGTTCATAGCGACCACAAATATGACAACAACAACAACAATAGAAGCAACACTAGAAAAACGCTTTAAAATCAAATTCAAAACGCATTCAGAATTTTGCTTTAAATCTGCTGTTGCTCCAATTGTTGTCGCTCAGACCTGAATTCAAATCATAACAAATTTGAAAGCTATTTTTGAAGTGTGCTCGACTATAAGATACCCAATATTCTGCTCTGCAGAAGTTTTTGTAACAGGGAATAAACAAACCAGCTAATCAATATTTGCCATTTTCAGATATACGCTCGATATGGGCGAATAATCAGCATAAATCATTCTAATTTTCAAGAAATTTGGAGCAATTTTTGAAAACTGTTTTAGAATTTAATGATGATGTATTTAAATTAATAATCTCTTTAGCTTCAGGCTTGCTTTTTAATTTTGCACTTTCACAAATACAAATTCTTAGACATTGTTATTTAAGAGAGAACAAAAACAATTTGCTTTTTGTAAAATAATTTTAAAATACCTCATTTTGATGTGTGCAGGGTATAAGAGTATATAAAGCTATACCAATAATAATATATATAAACAAAAACATAGATATATGGATATAGTATACACACACACACACACACACACACATACGCTCTCACATAGGTGTGTAGATATGTATAACGGCATTGCACACCCACCGCAGTTGACATCAAAACAACGAAACTGGCTTACGGCATTGTCATAAAAAATGTCATTTCGGATTTTTCTTTCAAGCTAGTAGTTTTCAGTTTCAGATTGAGTTTGACGCCCACCTGCTCTGATGGTGTCCAGCCCAGCCCGGTCTGGTCTGTCCCGGCTGCGCTTGCACTTTCAATGAGCCCCTGGGATGTGCTGTTGCCCATTTGACAAGCTATCGCGTTCTGCGATGATGCCATCAATGCACATTAAAATCAGACAATCACCGACTGAACGGTGTCAGAGACTGAGAGGTGTGCTGGTGGGTCAGTCAGTCAGTGGTTGACTGGGCGGTCGTCGTTGAAAATAAAAGTATCGGTTTTGGTGCCTCATTAATCTTTGGTTTTACAACATTGCCAAGCGATAAATAATGCAATTTGAATGTGGGTTGATGATCCAGTTTATATTATTCTAATGGATCCCAGTTAACAACTAGGTCTACATAATCATTCATTAAGAAATTACAAATTGAGCCCCGGCCTTTGAAATGTATTAGAAGAAACTATCAACGTTTATTTTATTTAATTGACAATTTCCCCAATTTCCTTGTTTACTTGATGGGGATCATATGATGATAAAAGCACAAGCAATCTACTTAGTTATAATAACTATAGAGGATTTCAGGGCATTGTCCTACTTGCTCTAGAACGACGAATATTTAACAGCTCATCAATCGGCAGTGGCAGACAGCACTAGTTACGGAAAACTCCGCCAGTTGAAGAGCGTAAGGGAGCTGCTGAACCGATGCCTGGAGTCATTGTAGCTGATGAAGCCTTGAAGCTACACAATTTTGTTAAGGCAACCTCACCGACGAAGAACAACACATGCGAACAGGATTTTTAATAACCGACAGACCAACCGCTTTCGAGTGCTGCAAACATAAATAAATTGTAAGCGACTAGCCGAAATTTGGTCTACGCCACTTGTTTGCACCACGACGAAGCCTTCCAACTCGACATAAATATATATAGGTGCACTCCTTGGCATAATTTAATCAACGTGGGGCATTTTAAAAGCTTTTGAGCGTTTTTCATATTAGCTTTTTCAATATTGATATTTTGTAAGTATAAGTATGAGTGCTGCACACAATATTTTTGAAGAGGTACTCACCACAACCAAGTCGCTGTCGCGTCCGGTGGCCACAGTGGCACCAAGCCATTGAAATGATTTCCGATCGATGACTTCGTCATATGTATTGCGATTGTTACCTAGAAATGGATGGATAGCATATTAGAAATAGTTCTGACAAAATCAGTAGATAATTTCCAGCTTGCAAAATCATTATGAAATAACGAGTGCTTTTAATTCAAAAGCGTCGCACATTTAACAGACAGAGGGAGAAAAAAAAACAAAAAAAAAGAAGACGGAAATGAAAAATTTGCTGAAATTGATACAGATGTATTTTAAAGTGGAAGCGAAGGCAAGAAAATGAAAACAAGGAATGCAAAAAAAAAATATTTAAAAAAATATATAAAATAAAAGCAAACTAATTAAGTTGCTCTAAACAAGACACTTGGCAAATAACGACATAATGGCCACTTCCGTTGATGTTTGGCAATGATTTATTACAGTATAAACATTCTGAGGGTCTGCGACTCTGAGGGATGTGCGGCCACAGATGAAAAGTGCACGGAAAAATTGCTTATAGGGTGCTGTACTAATGATTAAAGTACCTACACACATAGACACATGCACATAATTTGATTGAATTGCGATTGAATGAGGGACACACAAATTGCTAAAAAATAATTGCAAAATTATGACAAGGACATTAGGTAAGCCCGGTTGAATTAATGTCGCTTAAAACGTATATTTGATGGAAGCAGAAATATAGTGATGTGCAATTACTTATGATTGAACCATAAATAATTGAATATACAAATTAAATATGAAAATAAAAGGGACATTCAACAGCAAAATTCAGGGTACGATTTACAATATATATTCAAATGAGATATAAATATATATATAAAATATAAATATATTGCTGTCACAAGATATTGAAAACTATATGACAAACAAATTTATACAAATATTTAAAAAATGACTTCAGCAAGAATTCAGCTGAATGAGATGTGAGGCAATGAGTGTGCTTGTATTATTATATTTTCAATTAAGATGAGTAATCATGTTTGCCATGAATCAGATGAATTTTGTTTAAATATATCATTGACTAATTTCTAGTTGTATAAATGTGTGTGTGTTTGTGTGTAATCTCTAATGGATGAGCGAACCAACCTGCGAGCTGAATGAAGCACCTGTTGACTCCTTTTGTTCAATTTTTATTTTTAGCAAGCATACGATATAAGATTTGAGACGAGCATTTAAACATTTTGTTGATAAAGGCTTGGCGCTATGCAGAGTAGCAAGAGTAGCATCACTAAAGTAACCCAGGCACTTAGCCGATCAATTTATGCATCTCACTCGGGACTTGCCCATCAACACCCCCGTCACCAGTTTCTGTTGTCTCTTGCTTCGTTCCCAGTTCTCAATCCTTTGATTTCTGGTCTGAGCACGCGTCAGCAATTTGATTTTTGAGGTGTTGCCAGCAGTTGCCAGCAGCAGCCGCAAAATCAAATTGCATATTTATGGCTGGCATCTCAGATGTCCAGCACATTGTCGACAGGTAACGCCTGCCGTATGCCACAAGTATATATACAACAGCAACAAAATTAAATTTACAGTCGAGCTTAGATAAAGCGAACCTCTATATAAAATACAACGAACTGTTTTAAGATTTGATTCACGAACTTCACGAAAATTCAAAAATTTTTATTTTTCTCTATATCTCTGATAAATTAATTTATACTTGATACATTTTTTTTTGTCTAAAACTTCCCCTTGATGTTGCTAAACTATTTATTTAATTCTTTCGATTTCACCCACATAGGTTAGAATTGTAGCAATTATTTCTCATATTGCTTAATAGCCAGTATGACGTAACAAAATAAATTCAATCGATTTGTCTTGAAGTTCGTTGAGTAGATGTTTCTCTGTTTTATAGGAAAGCACGCCAAGATGAGCTCAACACCACATCACACCACTCGACAGCACACCACTTGAGTAGACTCCACTGCATTCACATTGCCATCATCAGCATTAACATTAACATGCACATTCACATCGACATCGACATCGACATCGACATCGACATCGACATCGTCATCGTCATCGTTGACAGGGCGAATAATTTTTATTTGCGCATCCGTTGCCTGCAAATCAGGGAGACGAGGGGAGACAAGACTCACTGTGGCTGCAGTTTACTTGTTGGCAGGATGATGGATATGCTGGGACGGGTGGTGGGTGGGGAGGACCTTGAAAATGGGCGACTGTTTATTTTAGAGGCCGCCTGTTTATCATTTCCGTTTGCGCTTAAGGAAGTGCATGCCTGGTGAAATGACAAGAAGTAAACAAAAGGAAAACCTCTAAAAATAATAAACGGCAGCCGTGCGTAATTTTATGCAATTTTTGCTGCTTCTGCCATTTTTTTGCTGTTTTGCATTTTCACAATTCTCGCATATTGCATACTAAAAATCGTTGCGCATGCGTGTGAGCCATAAATAACTAATTGCATTTGGCGCTGTTGTCACTGGCGCCAACACAAAGCCACTGAGACTGAGACTGAGACTGAGACTGAGACTGAGACTGAGAGTGTGCGACACTGGGAGACTGTAATGTGGAGATTGCGCTTTGGGCCCTACACTGGCGCCAAACGTATTTCCCAATCCCAGCTGCCTCTCGCGACAGTTCAATTGGGTTGACTGGTGTTATTCGCTTACCTTTGGAATCGAATGTTACCATCTGGCAGTCATCATCATTCATCGTACACTTGAAGACGGCGCCAGCCTCTTTAACGAGGTGCTGATAGCTGGATGTGTCGAATTTTGGCGCACCCACAATCAATCTGCAAGTGAGAATAATATTAAGGATTACAAATTTTAAAAATCGAATGTAATATTTACTGCATTATCTAAGTCTTGAACATTTCATATTTCAAATCAGTTTTCGCAAATCTTATTAAATTATCCATCAAATCTTTTCCAATTTGTCTGCTAAGCATTTTTAAAAATTCCCAAAATTGAACTATTTGTTTTTCTATAATTTCTCAGATGCAAAACAATATTTTTGTTTGTTGAAATAGATATACATATGTATATATGATATAGATCTGATTTTTTTCCTGTGTCAAAACACTTTCTGGACCTGGTGTAAACACTTGAATTAAACTTTTTGCCTCCTCTTCCAGATATTTTCACATATACCACAATATTCTTGGTTTCTTTAGAATGTGGCAAGCTCTGTGATTTGGAAAAAAAGATCAAAGCAACTGACCTATATCAACACTTGAATACCCCATTCCGGGTCCATTACCAGACTTTATTCACTTTGCATTCACATTGATTGAGAGCAACATCATTCATTGAGAGTTTAAGCCCGCCGTTTTCATGTTGCACGCATCTGTGCTGATTTTACTTTAGTCAAACGTCAAATTGTTGCATGTGGGCAGCGGTAGTGTGGGGCGGCAATGGTAGTGCCAGTGGCAGTTGCAAGGGCAGGGATGGTGACAGCAGTACCAGGAGCAGATGAAGTAGCAGGGCCGTTTTTAATCAACTTTCAAGTGTTTGATTTGCCGTTTGCGGCCGCCAGTTGTTGTTCATTGCTTATATTTATTTTCCGTTTTATTATTTTCAATTTTAATGAAGGCCCATTTACTGCACCCCAGCAGCCGAGTGCCACAGGCCCTTCAATGGATTTTTGCCGCGCTTCCGCAATGAATGCTAATGACAGCTGTCAATGTGCGTGCCATGATGTACTACTATTACTGTATATACTACTACAACCCAGGGCAAAGGGAGAACACACAACGTAGAATGGAGAACACAGAACAGAGAACAGAGAACGAAGAACTCCTAACCTTCGAGGGTGCACACAATGCATCTGATAGATGGTATTGGGAAACACCCTTTAGTAACAAACTGAGGAAGCCCTCGACGAAAAACCAGTCTTTCAATTTCACTTAAATTGTTTGAGCATATCATAATTTAATACTTGGACGAAATTGCAACTTTTAGCACATTCAGCATTGTTTTAATCATTTATTTTATTTTATTATATTTGCAATCTTATGGATGTCTATTTTAAAAGCTATATCAACTTCGATGTGGAATACCTTTCATACTTTTTGGAATATCTCTCCTAACTGCTAAGTCGAGGTCAATTGCAGCGTTCGTTCATGATTCGCACACAATTTCAAAATAGTTTCAAAACCAGTCCAAGTCCAGCCGATCAAGTTTCTGTAAGTTTAAAAAAATTTGATCATATCACGCAACCCAAATGAAATACACCAGCATTACGAGAACTATTCGTTTTGCTGGTTGTCTATAAGATATATGGCTGTAAAGTGCTGACATCATAGTCGATCGATTCCATCATCATTCTCGTCGTATGCATATAAAATATATAATTAATAACAATTAACATAACAAGGCGCCAAGAGAACAAACTGGTTCTCTTCCCCCTCTCTCTCTCTCTCTCTCTCTTAAATTCATAATTTTGAAAGAGAAATACATATTTATACATATACATTATACATACATAAAAATGCGAATGGACGCTAACGAATAGTAGTCGATAGAAAATCAGAAATAGTTGAATCAACCTCTCCAAAAGATTGACAAAACTTTAAATATTTCTTGATTTAAAAAAAAAAAAAGCTGGCTCGTGCGCTTATCAACATTCAGTTCCCAAAATAAAAACTTTAAAATAAATTCTATTCAATCGAATACACTGCGAAAAAAGAACAGCCATTTAATATAGAAAAATTAGTATGTTTTTCTGGTTTTTAGAAACAATTTTGTAAATATACAGCAGGTATTTTATTATTTACTAATGTTTTTATTGTGAAGAAAGAAATTACTATCAAGTTAAAATAAAATCCGATCCATAAGAGAAAAGTAATAAAATCGGATCTCTTGACTGCTCAGGCCGTCTTTTGTATGATATTCAATCATGTACATACATACATAAACGTAGATACGTGTTCTCAAAGTCGTATTCAAATAAAATCAAAGTATACAACATATTATGAAGCAAATATTAATCATAATTTATTTTTAAATACATATGTTTATACTGTACATTGAAACCGCTTTCAATTTGCCCAAATAGCAAATTTCAAACGCACAATAGGACGTGGCATGCGTAATGTTCAAATTAAGCAGCACGCGTCAGAGTTGCGAGTGCAATCAACCGAAACCATAAACACACACACCACACACACCACACACACAAAAAGCAAACACACTGCGCCCTATAGAGTAGAGTGCACAAGAGTAATCAAAATCAATGCGCTTCCGAATGAATAACATCATGAATAAAGAATGAAAATTGAATAAAGCAAAAAGAACAGTGAGGAAGGCGCCAAAAAACAAAACGTGCAAACACGCGTGTCTCGAAATTTATTTCAATTGTCTATATCTTATTTGATGTTCTTTTTTTGTTGGTTTTTTTTTTTTGTTTTTCTGTTTTTTGGGACTTGGGCAATGTCTCAATTACAAATGGCCAATAGCCACAAATAGGCCGCAAGGCCGTGCATGGAAATCGAAGCGTGAAAAGCCACACAATGCATTCCAAATCGAACAATTTTCAGCACACATGGCCAACGACATATATGTATATATATACATATACGTGCATATGTATACAAAAATATTGAGGGAAAATTTTAAGACGAAGCCATAAGGAAAATCAATTTAACTGGAACTGCAAAGGAGATGAACAACAAATAGGAAAGAAAAGAAAATCGAATGGTATAAAATATAAGAACCTTTAGTCTGGCCTGAAGCCGCATCGCGCCTTGAATTCCAAATCGCCATCGATCGTCGCGTGCAGCAGTTGCAATAAAAATCATGTTAAAAACAAGTAAGAGTGCTGCAGTCGAGTGAACTCGACTACGATATACCCTCAACCCAGTTATTAAATATATTCTAGTATTATTGGCAAATTCCCCTTTAAAAAGATTTGCACCAAAATGCGAGCAGCTCTGGAAGCGCCCTCTGCCGACAAATACGTGAAACACGCAATACACAAAAAAACATATTGACGAGTCGATTATCATGCCATCTCTTTCTCACACATGCGCTCGCATATTTATGCATACAGAAAATGCTTGCAGCTGCTGATAGAAATGAGATCAATTTGAGAATATATTTTCGACTATAACTTGAGGGTTTCTTATCCGATCTTGACGATCAATAGTATGCATATGCATATTATGTATTAATTAGAAGATTCTGCCTTTAAAATTGTGGCATTTATTGCTATCGGAAATTTAATTGATCGATATTTTATAAACGGAGGCAGTTATCGATAAAATAACGAAAGTTATTTAAAGTCTCTAGCTCTTACAGTCTCTGAGATCTGCGTGTTCATACAGACGGACGGACAGACGGACAGGGCTATATCGACTCGACTATTGATCCTGATCAATAATATATATACTTTGTGAGGTCGGAGATGCTTTCTTCTGTCTGTTACATACATTTGCACAAAATCATTATACAACCATTACAATGTCAATTTGATTTTTTGCAATTCCAAAATCTTAGAACAAAGTATCTACAAATTGCAAATTGCAAATTATTTCATGGGATAATGTTTGTAAATTATAAGTACGATTCACTTTTTGTAAAATTAGAAACAGAAATGATTTCTGTTTTGTCAGGGATATTTTTAATTTTGTTGAGTGTACAGCAACCGCGACTTCGACATCGACAGCCGCAAGAGGGGCAAAAACACATGCACAACATCCGTTCTGCAATATGCGGCACGGGCCGCAACACAGAACAGTGAATACCCCTAACGCGTGTGGGTGCTGTGCGTGTGAAGCTGCGCATGCTTCCTGCCTGACTGTCAGACTCTTTGCCTGCCCCTGTCAGGCAAACGTGAATGAAAACCACGTGCACAGTGATTGCCAACTGTCTACAGTACCAAACTGAGAGATCACAAGGCATTTACGCAAATTAACAAATCCCACTCAAATCGCCTAGGCTTTTAGTCATTTCCTCACCAGTCAATCTGCCAATCCTCTGTGTGGTATATATATTTATATAAATATATATATATATATATTATATTAATTTATGCATATGGTAAAAAAAATGATTATTTTTGCCAGAAATGAATCACACCAATTCTACTGAAGCCCAGATTTTAGTGTTTATCTTTAAAGTATGTAAGCAAAATATAAAAAAAAGTCGAATATATTCAGAAACTGGTATATACGTCCATTCTTTAGATACAAATATACTGCTGCTATAGCAAATTAAATGTGCAACGTACACTTTTAGCACGCACTGTAGAGTGAAACGCTTGTTGGTGCGCAACGCACAACGTGCAACGCAAATCCAAAGCGAGACACGACGAGTACACGAACAAAATGGAATGGGATGCATTTAATTTACAAAAATCGCTAAGTCATTTGGAAGTCAGTCGAAAGAGTAACTCCGAGGGTCTGGGCCTAGGGTTTTTCTCATTTCTTCTTCTTTTATTTTTTTTTTTTTGTTGTTGTTGTTGTTGCTGTTGTTGTTCATTTTTGTTGAGGGGCCAACGCGAGGGCGTTTCGGCGCTAAACATGTGCGCGCCTCATTGCGCTGCTCTCTCAGGCTCAGGCTAGAGCGAAACATTGACTGGGAAAAAAAAACTAACTGTTCACACGTGACGTTGCTGCGCGTCGGCGCCCAACGTACGACCTTTGTCGCGCCCCGCTTTTGTTGTTGTTTGTGTGCGGGCAGGCACTCATTGAGCCATTTTATGTGTGTGCATGCATGTGTATGTGTACATCTGTGTGTGTGTGTTTTCCAACACCTTTTTTACACATTGACACTTCCATACAAATGAGTTTGCACACACACACACACACACAGGATGCCCGCTAAAGGGCCCAGTAGCCGCCCAGTAGTGGTCTTAAATGCTATCAATCTACCTATCTATCTATAAGTCCTGCCAGCCCACATCATTTTGATCCGTTCCGTTACGATCCGATGCGATCTTTATCATTATCAACGCCACTCGACTCCGCAATCAAGCGGCAATCAATTAAATGACAGAGCGCTGGAACTGTTCGCCCAAGCGAGGGCTAGCAACTGCCAGCCAAATGCCAAAGTGTATAAAACTGCAGTAAATATTTGAAATCAATTACATTTTATTGTCTACTGTGGCTGCTGTTGTTTGCAATTTCATAACCACAACAAAGCGATAGCCGACTGCAGACAGCTGTCGAATGCTGTAGCCGAAGTCCATTTATAAGACAGAGTCGTGTGTAAAAGATGGGGACTGAGGGAGAGAAACTGAGAGAGAGAGAGAGAGAGAGAGGGAGAACGAGGTTAATGGGTGGACAGCAGCAAATGTGTGCAGCTCCTCAAAATGATCATCACGAAGATACATTTATTTATTGCTGCCCCCAATTTATGATTTTTATTATCTTTTTTTTTTTTTTTTGCAAAGATGATAGCATAATATTATTACACTCACAAAAATAACGTCGCTAATAGTTGGAGGGAAAAGTAAATGTACAACTAAGTTTCCGCTAAAAACTCAACCGCTTTTAGGTCTGCGGCTAATTTGTAATATTTTTTTTTAAATTGAGAAATATAATTGAAAAACAATATCTCAAAATTTATCCTGAAGTAGTTCATTTAACTGTTAGGAAACATGTCCTTTGTCTGTTAACTGCCAAAACTTTGTCGAAAGTTTTTTTTAAATGTGAATTAATAGCAGACATTAAAGAGAAACAGATTATTTGTATGATTATAATATGCATAAATAGATAAAAAAAAAAAAAAGATATAAAAAAAAACATTAGAACACTTCAATGTCTTATTTCACATAAATCTGATGCGATTGTCTGCATGATTTATATATGTATATTGCTTTATGATTTATATATGTTCAATATATGCAGTTGACATATAAATGAGATTAACGAAAGAATACACTTAATCTGTATACAGTCTCCTGTTGTTGGACGGATCTCGATACCACCCTATATGCATGGCACTAACCCACATTTGGCACTGTGAACGAGGCCAGGCTAATGAGCGAATGAGCCGATGAATGCCGTTTATTCTAGTAGGTAGTAGTAGTAGTAGTAGTAGTATAAGGAAACCTGTGCATCTCAACAAGTGGAAGACAACGTAACGGTCCGTAGAGGCCGTGATGCTGACTCTGATGATGATGACTTATTTGGCCAATTGGGTGAAGCGGACGGTCAACCTTGTGCCAAACACTTGACCGTAAATAGCACGCTCTCAGCTCTAACTGTGTCAGCTGTAGATACAGATACAGATGCAGATACATTTACACCAATTGCGAGATACAGATGTTTGCTACTGGATATATATATATATATATATATATTTATCTGTATGTGGATGTGTATTAATTGTCGCCGACAATGCTTCAGGGCAAACCACATTGGCCAATGACTTGCCTTATTAACAATATAAGCAGCAACTAGTTACAGAGAAAACCACAAAGCCTCCACGAACACCAGCCCCGCCACCTCCTCCCGCTCCACCTCTTCCTCCATCTGCAGAGTCTGTCTTGCCTTGTATCGTATCTGGCTGTATAGCTCCGTTTAACACACAATTATATTGTGTGTATCAACATCAACATCAGCATCAGCAGCAGATGGAGTCAGGTAATTTTCAGCGTTAAGTGCACTTTACAGACATGACAAAGAGTGGTGGCGTGGGCAGAGCGGAGGGCAGTCGCTGTATACCCTTACAGTCCAGAGAACCACAGTGTCACTCAACAAACAACAAACAGTCTTAGCTCAGACAAACATATGTGTTAATTGTTAGGCAAAGCAAAACCAAAAAAAAAATAAAGAAGATAGCATAAGCAACAATAACAATAGACATTAGGTTTATGAGTATTACATCTCTTAAAATATGATCTAAGTTTGAAGAACGGATACATGCAGTTGGAGCAGATTAGTTAAGTTTTCGTGGAGAACTATAAGTAGATCTATCAGCAAATGTTATTTTTAGTGATCTTGATTAATCGATAGGTGTTTCTTAATAATAATTCAGAATCATTGGCGAAGATCGGGTCAAAATAGGGAACCGGCAAATACAAGCCCAAATATTATAAAGTACGGCTATTCAATAAATTCAGCTATTATTATAATATCTTATTAAGCTACTTATAAAAAGAAAAACCAAATAATTCCAAAGAGGAATATTTCCCAACTTATTATTGTTATCGATGGAAAGGCCGGAAACTTATTTTAATGCTGATATTAAACTCTTTTTTTAAGTAGTTTTGGATGGAATTAAAAACACAATTAAAATTGCTGCATGCGTAGAGTATTTCAGGTGCGATTGTGAATTTAACTTGGCACAACTGTTGAGCAATAATGTCTGCGTCTGTATCTATTTCTGTATCTGTATCTGTATCTTTAACTCTATCTGTATCAGTATCTATATATGGAAGCTTGGAGGCCTTTCAAGCAAGCACGCATTGCACTTCTTGTGCTCTGTGTTTATTATCGTGTGTTTATTGAATTGTAAACATTTTAACGCTGCATTTAAATAACGTGTTGAGTTCACTTTACATTTTTGTGTCGCTTTTCTTGTTTTTGTTTTTTTTTTTGTTTTTCGAGTAAAAAGCATTTAAGTGCATTTAACCCTTTAATTCCCAATACTGTGTTTGGATTTAATTTTTCGAATTATGACAATTACCCATCTGAATTTTGTCCTGTCGGAATGCAGCTTGGAGAATTATTTGATCCCAAATGAGATACATAACAAATTGTATGCGTTTTGTTATCTATGTCTATAAGACAATAACTTGTATGTTATGTGTTTTAATGTACTCCTCTTCTCTTATAATAGTTTTCATAGGTATCACAGTGTCGTTCCAAGTGCAACGAAATGATTTTACCACTGTCATACTCCCCATTGTGGGGTTGAAGAGCAATAACAACAAAGCAGAGCTTTTTTCCATACACGATCTCGCATACGTTGATTACTTTTAGCTTTCAGTATGTCTATTAGTGGCTGGCTGTCTTCCCTCCTTGTCTCGCTCTTCATCTCTTTCTCAGCTTGAGCTCAATCTCTCTCTTTCTCTCTCTCTCTCTCGCTCACTCTCTCTCAATCTCACTCTGGGTCGTTTACTGCCCATCTTTATCGGATGTGAGTTGAGCAGCTCTCTGATTGTTAGTGCTTGGAACGTTGGTTCCTATCTCTGCCTCGTGGTAGTCATCATCTTCGTCTTTCTATTCTTTGCAGCAAGTGAACGTGCGAAAAGTCGAAAAGTCTAGCAAGAGGCATCTTTGCATCAGTTGCCGCTTGATTAGCACGCTGGCCGCCGCCAGCCGTTCCCGTTGACGAACTTTCGAAGTTCAATAGGCTATCTTGGTCACAATTTAATGCGAATGCGAATGCGAATATATAATTTAGCACATATATTTATGTTGTTTATATTGGAGGGCGGCAACTGACCGATTCACTGATCGATCGACACCACAGCGAGACTGGCACGAGAGAATCGGAATTTTTTTTTAAATTTTGTTTTCCTCATTTGCCACGGGTCAGCCGCATTCGGCTAATAACATGAAGTTTCAAAGGCAGAACGGCCCACTTCCCAGCCGATGGCACTCTCGGGTTTGAAGTAGTTTTATTTATACTCTATGTATACATATACATCTATGATTAGAGCAATAGGACACGCTGTCAACCATTCATTTTGATTGCGCACCTCTGATTGAAATTAATGGCACTTAGGATTTTTATGGTGTTGACACAAGACACCAGACAGCTATGGGCACTAAATGGAATATATCTTGAGAGTCCACAAATGAAAATGGGGAAAATGCGTAAAAAGGGGTGCAGATCTGGCGAGGAAATTTCAATGAAAAACTCCACCACAATATAAATTATATTTAATTTAAAAGGAATTCTATATTTAATCGACTTCTTTATATACTCACTTCATTTTAAAAGATATTCTGCATTTTGATCAGTACCGTGAGATCTTGTATAATACAGAAAAACGTACTCATTATAAAAGTTTATCCAACTAACTAAAATAGTTCCTTTGCAGAATATCTATAACTCTAAATCCCCCCATCTTCCTCAATCATTCTAATCAGCACAAAACATATAATTTGAGCTCGAAATCTCTTATATTTTCAAAAGATAAAAAAGATAGTATTTTTCTTGTATTATTGTTTTAAATACTACTTAAGTCTGCTGATTTAAAAAGTATGTCAATATGTATTTATGCTTAATCGCCTTTCTGAATCGACGAGTTAGGATCTACTTCACTTTTTGTGTGTGCGTGTGTGTGTGTGTTTATTTTTCTACACTCAAAGAAGTGGTTTATTCACATGAATGTGTACTTTGTGAACATTAGTGAGTTCATTGAGCTGTGCTTAAATTTCTGTAACATACAGTAAATAAACATATAATTGCATCTCGAAATGAGTTGATTGTCAGCACTTTCTTTATATGTTGATTCATGCATAATAAATATGCGAGTATCAACGCATATTTATGCGTTCATATGACAGTTATCATTTCTCCGTTTCAGTTGAAGTCACAGTTTTCGACTCGGATTCAGATTCGGATTTTACATATACGAATGTATGTGTGTAATTGTTTGGGAGATGTCTGCCAGAGCAGTTGCAGTTGCTTTGTGATAAAACGCCACTTACGCTTATCACTGGTTATCACTGCAGCACTATCAGCGTCTACAGCTTCCACAACTGCAATTATGCCAGAAAGTAAGAACGAAAAAGATAAAACAAAAAAATTCGATAACGATAACTGACTATCCAAAAAATGAGTTTGCGCTGAGATGTACCATGCGAGAATTGTTAGTCATGTTGAGTGCATCTTTTTTTTGTGTGTGAGTGTGTGTGTGTCTGTGTGTGTGTGTGGGCGGATGGTGGAGGAGGGTAGGGGTGAGCGTATAAGAATAAGATGCATTTTGTTATTGTCATGCCTGATTGTTTCCGGCGCCCATGCGCACTGTGGCATTGAAATTTCACTGTGCTTGTGTGTATTTGTATATGTATGTGTATACATACATATGTCACTGTCAGTCCGTTACTCTGTCTCGGGTGACAGAAGGTCGTTCGCTCAATTTACATAAGGCAAACGGCAAACGAACAGTCAAACGAGCATTACCTTCACTAGACACACTCATTCCTGCATTTGTGAGTCGATTTAGAATTCGACAGAGTATTAAGAATAAAGCAGTCGATTTTTCACATTCTTTCAGCTGAAGTTCAAGTTGCGATAACCGACCACAAATATATAAATATATTCTATTATTATTGGCAAATTCCCCTTTAAAAAGATTTAAACTAACACGTGAAACACGCAATCGTAGGTAGCGGGGCTCATGCCATCCCTTTCTCACACATGCGCTCGCATATTTATGCATACAGAAAATGCTTGCGGCTGCTGATAGAAATGAGATCAATATGAGAATATATGTTCGACTATAACTTGGGTGTTTCTTATCCGATCTTGACGAAATTTGAGGCAAATTTGGGCATTTGATCAAGAGTATGCATATGCATATCATGTATTAATTAGAAGATTCTGCCTTTAAAATTGTGGCATTTATTGCTATCGGAAATTTAATTTATCGATAATTGACAAACGAAAAAATAACGCAAACTTGTACTGCGCCTGGTATACGAGAACCTATATTCCAAACTTGAAGTCTCTAGCTCTTACAGTTCCTGAGATCTGCGTGTTCATACAGACGGACGGACGGACATGGCTATATCGACTCGACTATTGATCCTGATCAAGAATATATATACTTTGTGGGGTCGGAGATGCTTCCTTCTGCCTGTTACATACATTTGCACAAAACCATTTAACCCTTTTTACCCATTTTTAATGGGTTAAGGGTATAAAAATATGTATAATGTATGCATATATGCATATAAAAGAACAGACTAAATTCAAACTCAAAATAATTTCGAGTTATGTATAAAAAAAAATATATATATATTTCTGATTTGATTTGCAAAGTTGAAGCACTATTTAGTAAGCGTTCACTGTACTTAAATTCGCTAAGTGAGTTAAGTTTACTTACGAATTAAAGTTGGTAAAATCGTTGCGGGGCTTGTGCAACGCAATGCTGAAGCCAAACATGGTATTGGCAGCATGTCGATGCCGCACGTAACTGGGCAGATCGATGTTGTAGGCGTTTGTGCCCAGGTGTCTGCAGTGCATCATCATCATCATGAGCAGCAACAGAAGTCTGCAACTCCAACTGCTGATCATGATGTAGATTGTTGTGGTTGTTGCTGTTGTTGCCGTTGTTGTTGTAGTCTCCCTTCTGGCTGCTGTTGTTAGTTTGTACTGTTTTTGTTGTTGTATTATTTCCTTTCTTTCGGATTTTGGCGTTTTATTGCATTTTCGTTGGTATTGTTGTTGTTGGTCTTGATATTAGCTAAAACTGTTGCAATAAATTGAGCATTAAACGATGCAAATCTCGCATATGGTCAGTACACAGAGACGCACCCACGCACACTAACACACACACACACACACACATTGACTTTATTTTTATTTATATTATGATCTCAAGTTGTCGCTTGTCAGCAACCTTGGCCGAGTTGCCTTAAGAAAACGCTAAGCTCAGCGAAATTAAAAAAGCGCCAAGAATTGGGACTGACGAAACGCGCGTACACACACACACACACACACACACACACACACGCACACATAGCATAATTGGAAATCAAGTTTTTTTTGGGAAGATTTTTGGCATTTTTATTTTTTATTTGTGAAGTGCTCTGCAGTCGCTTGTCTCTTCTTGTTTATTTATGTATGTTTGTACATTTGTATGTGTGTGTATGTGTGTGTGTGTGTGTGCGTGTATGTATGTATGTACGCATAGCAGAGTCGGCCATAGTTCGGCCGGAGCTTCAAGGCCATCGCATCGAGCAGTCACGTCACACACATAGACTCGACCAGGTGACTCTTAAAGTTTGAGAATGAACAGCATAGAGGAGAGAGCCAAAATCGCGAGGAGCGCCAAAATACACTGGGCAATGATAGGAACGAATTCGATTTTGCTTTTGGTGCTTGCTCAAAACTTTGTTTTCTTATGCGAGTCTCAAGAAATACATCGAACATCGGGTTACTATATCATTAGAGCAGTTGTTCGATTTTTTTTTTAAATCTGCAAGTGTTTATTCTCCACGGCGTGCCTAAGAAAGCCCTCTCGTTTCTCGTTTGATACTGTTCTTTTTTTTTGTTGTTTTATTTATTTTTATTTGTATTGTGCTCTTGTCAACAGCATGCAATCCGGAGAGTTGCTCTCATCACACACACACATACAAACACGCACACATACATATTTATGTAGATGAACAGGTTGCCAAAATCTAATGATGAGCGCCCTTTAGTCAAGTTGCAAACCAATTGCAAACAAAAATTGCATACATAAATAGGTATTCATAGTAGGCGTCGACGTTGACGTCGACGTTGGCGTTAACGTTGACGTTGGCGTTAGCGTTGGCGTTGGCGTTGACGTTGACGTTAGTGGTCATGTATGTATTTTCACATAAATGTATATGCGTATTCAATATTAAGACGCTGGGCATGTCTGAGAGCGTGACTGTGTTCTTAAAAAAACATAAAAAAAAAAACCTATAAGTTAAAGAAAGGAAGCAAATAATTGCAAAATTACAAATGTGCTCTTTTCATATTGTATGCATGTAGGCTTTTTTTTGGGAGTACCGTTAAATGCCAAAAACTGCTCAGCTTCACAGCAGCGAGACACACACACACACACACAAAGTCAATATACACGATCACTAGTCTAAAAATAAATACGACACACAGAGAGAGAGAGAGAGAGAGAGAGAAAGAGAGAGAGAGAGGAGAGAGAGAGAGAGAGGGGAAGAGAGATGCAGAGAACGCATTGAAGAAATGGCCAGATGCTAGAATCGCTGATCCCAAAGATACTATGCGTACGCCCAGTAAAGATATTCCACAGACAATTATATACATATATTTATATATATATATATATACACGCACACATGCATGCCATACCTATACACATATGAAATATACACCAAAACTGTGTGTGTCTCGCTGTGTGTGTGTGTGTGTGTGTGTGTACCTAGAGCTACTCTCTGCATTAGTGAGTGAGACTGTTTTAAAAATAAGCATCTTGAGCTAAACGCTTCAATTGCAGGCAAACTGTACGGCGTGCAACGAAATTTGTTGGCCAACCCATGTATCTAGGTGCGCTGATGCTCCTCCAATAACCAAACAGCTGAGACAACAAATTTCCAAAAAGAAACAAAACAAAAAAAAAACAATGTCAAACATAATAAAAATAAGACACGAAAAATTAATACCGAAATTAAAAGCACTACCACAAAATTACGTTTACTCATAAATAACAGCTAGCACACGGGCATTTCTGTATAAGTATCTATGTGTGTGTGTGTGTGTGTGTGCTTGTGAAGGTTAAAGCTTTTAAACAGAATTTGTACTTTTCAACTAGTTATACCCTGTAACCATTAGAAATGTTATTTGAAAAAAACACAGGTTGCAATGGTAATTGGGAAATCCATTTCAATTAACATTTAGCTTAAATTGGAAACGTGAGAGCAGTTCTTCTACTGTTTAAAGTTTATAAACTCTTATCAAAACCGTTTAAATTGTTATTTTTCTTTTTCACTTTTTTCTAGTAAATTGGAATCACATCTTAAGCTTAAGCATTCCTGTGCCGAATTATTTATTATTTCCGGATTTAAAACAGGCAATCAGAAAACTTGTTGCATTTTTAAAGCGTTGACTTTAAATTCTCATCAATTTTAAAACTATTTTATAATTATAAACACATTTATGTATATGTGTGTGTGTATGTGTATACCCGATGTATGTGTGTCAGTGATTACGAATGTGTATTAGGTCATTTGCACTTTCGAAATTATTTCTTCAATATATCTATGCATTATGTGTGTTAAAAAAACAAATTGTTTTTTTTTTTATATAAAAAAAATATACATTTGTAAAAAAAAAAAAAGAAAAACTTTTCATTGATGCACATTCGAATGTGAAGATTTGCGCGCCGCGTGCCTCGTTTGATGTTAATTATTACATTTATATTTTGGTTCAGCTCGAATTCAGACTTGCAAAGCCTCAGAACACAGCAGAATTTCAACAACGACTGCTGAGCAGGCAAAAAGCGTTTTTGAACAAGCGTCAAAGAACACACAAAAAACATGCCAAGTTTATCTATTTGATGTGTCTCAATGTATCTGTATCTCTCTATCTGTATCTGTATGTGTATCTGTTGCTGCTGCTGCTGCTGCTGCTGCATCCATGTGAGTTTTCTATTGCTTTGCAGTTATACCTGTGAATGTAGCAGCGTTCGCCTACTCACAAAAAAAAAAAAAACAACAGCAGGAGGAATAGTAAAAGAGAGCGAATGAGCACCAGAGCGGGAGCGAGACTGAGAGCGAAAGAGAGGGAGAGAGAGTATAAGCGATCTGAAAGCTCAAAGCCAAAAAGCAAAAGTTGTATTAATTTGATAGATTTTTTCTAAGTTTTTGTTTGGGACTGACGTGTGGGCTGTGCACATAAAATCGTATGTAGGTATGTCATGTTGTTATTATTATTGCTGTTGTGGTTGTTGTTGTGAGTAGGCAGGCCAACATCTGAATGTATGTTTCGCTTGAAAAATATCACTAACAGCCTCAATATAGCCAAGTCCGCCCGTCTGTCTGTCTGTCTATCTATCTTGATCAAACTTGGCATGTATCCGTTTATAATATATCAAAGATGACCGGATCGGATCACTATATACCATATAGCTATCATAGTAACGATCGATCAAATGATGAGTTCTCATTGTTGTATACCCAAATATCGAAACGACATTCACCTAATATGCATATTATCTTGCTTCACACATTTGAGCAATATCCAAAAAATTTGTAGGCTTTTTTTTGGAAATTGGAAAGGGCATGTAATATTCGACGTGCCTGAGATAGCTGTTTGAACTTGTTACTGTATAAATTAGTCGCGATAGATATGTATATCATTTATAAAGAGCATAAAGCAACGCCTACGAAAACGGAAAACACTCAGATGGTCAAAAACAGCATCAAATCTTCAGTTATTATTAATGTATGTATTTAAAACTGTGATCGTTGCGGTTCCAAATTTAATTTCAATTCGCAAATATTTATCTTTTATAAAAATGTAAGATTTCTATAAAGCAATATACAGAAATTTCGAAAACTCTATATTCAAAACTGTTTCCAACCATAAGAAATAAAACAAAATAAAGTTCTCAGTTATAGAAATGTAATGCTCTGAAAGACTAAAGAAATTTCTATACTTAAGAACATTAATTTTTCCTTGAATATAACATTTGGTTAATGTTAATCTTGGAATTGTATGAAAATAGTTCTTTACAAATTCACGACAATTCTAAAATCAACAAGTTTTCATTCTCTCAAGTCCTCGAAAGACGTATAACATTCTGTTTTTTTAATTTCTGCAATAGATATTGTATTTCAAGATCAAATCACAGTTCTATATTTCGACCAAATATTACGCATACGCAATGGATTTCAGCGCAAATATGCAAATAAAAACAGCAACGACATTCATTTGAATATTTGCATCTTCTTATTACTCTGCAACAAAAAATGTTATGTGATATATTGTGGTATATATTGGTAGCTCCAACGAGTGCGATGGGTTAGCGAGGGGGGGATTGTGAGGGGTGCAAGGGATGCAAAACTGGGCGCGACTCGATCTTTAAGTAAAGGCAGCTTTGACAGAATAAATTGCAAAACTTGACGATCAAATTAAGAGCAGCTGCTGGTTTGGGCAGCATACGGTAATTGATTGTAATGCGGTCGTTGAGATTGTAATTTAGATGAAACATTTGTTTATTATCAATTTATTATTTAGCACTAGCACTGACACACACATAAGCACACACGCACCAAAACAAAAAAATATAGGCACACAGATGGAAATACAATGAGATACTAACAAATAAAATGCATTCAGCAATGCAAGCAATTCTCAATTTAATTCTTAAAGTGTTCGTAAGAATTTTGAAATTATTGCGCCCAAACCAACTGGTGTCGCATCAAGAGCAAAGCGCGCGCAAATACAACTGCCAGGTTCCGCTACACGCGACCGAATAAAGTCAGCATTGTTCATAGTTGGCGGGTCAGATGGCTGGCAGTCCAGCTGGTAGGCTTCAGCCGACTTGGCAACTCTTATCGACTGCAATTCGTAACGCGATAACAAAGTGGCGGTTGAGCCCAAGCGGTGAACAATTTATCGATTTGCAGCTGTTCGATAACGTGCATGCATTATGGAAGAATTTTACAAAACCAAAAAATTCAAAAAGTCCGATTGAACAAAATAATTATGTAATAATTGACCTAATAGGAGTTAGTTAGAATATTTGAATAACCAATAGATTCGGTAACGACAGACACGAAATGTAAATTAATCGATAGTGGCAATACCAATCGATTTGTTTATATTAGAGCTGTCACACTGTTAAACGGGGAAACAGCTGATCTGCGTGAATTAGTTCTGGAATATTTGCATTTTGTTTTGACTGCATCGCATTGTCCTTTATTGTTGGAAAGCAGGAGCTAGAGAGCGGAGCCAAATTGTGCGTGATTCGTGAATTGTGAACCAGCAGCAGACACTGCAAAAATTGAGAAAAACAAAAAACCCACACACACAAAAACTAAAATGGAGCAGAAACTAACTAAAGTTAGTAAGGAAAAACCAATACACAAGGAAGTGCTAAATCCTGGCAATAAATACATCGAACTTATCCCAGGAACCAGGGTAAGTGAATCATATCAAATGAAAACAGGCAACAGTTGGGCTGCAAAACGACTCCAAAAAAAAAAAAAAAAAAAAACTAGGCCAAGGACAGAACACATCTCGGGCTGCAAGTGACATAGTTTTAATTTTTTCAGGTGAAATTCCATTTTCAAACGCGTCGTGCAAACGATGTCCGAATCGTGGATGACAGCAGGAAAATTGACAAACCCATGGAGCTTGTCCTGGGCAAGAAATTTAAACTAGAAGTCTGGGAGGTCATCGTGCAGAAAATGTCCCTCAACGAAGTGGCCAAATTTACAGTTTACAAATCGGTAAGCGTACTCATTTTCACTTAATTTGTTCCCAGGAACTCCTACAGGTGCTTACTTAAAGATATAATATACAACCTTATATGATTTTGTGTGTGCACAAGTCGCAAATTGCTCATCGACCAGCAATCCAGAAAGGAACTCATTTGCATTTAAGTCTGACCGACTGGCAATATTTACCAGCTGTGCTGAGAATTTCCTTTCATCCAATGAATGAAGAAGTTCCAGCAGTTTATGCATATATCTTATATCTGCCGCAGTCTTAAACATGGATAACTGTTTACCCTCATGTTAGCAATAGGTTTCTAAAACCTGATCGCTTTTACGATATGGTTATATGTATATATGTATATATATATATATATATAGTTATCTAGTCAATTTAAATGTAGTATATTGTATATCAGCATGAAGAAATTATCTGTCTAATATTTCAACATGATTGCTGATGTGCTGCTTTTTGTACATGCTATCCGACTACGAAATACTCTGACACCGTTGTAATACCAGCTGATAACAGGTTGCAAAGAACAGTGTTTAACAATCTTTGATGGAGGTTCCTAGTAATCTACATACCAAATCTGGTGACTTTATCCTGCAAATTGTGGAAGATATAAGTTGCGTTCGTATGAATGGACAGACAACATGAAAAATATTTTACAAAACTAATATACTTTAACATCGTCGGTGTCAGACTAATTAGATATCAAGAAATTATTGGAAAATATCCCAATTGCATGCTAAAAAATCTCATATTCAATTTATATTTTCAAATTATACTAGTTCGAAATTGTTAGCGTCCATCATTAAATTATAAAATATTTCATACCAGTAGATAATGTAATCAAATACACGAAATCCATAATTATTGGCAAACCTATAAAGCTATAAAGTTATGGGAAATCCTTCTTCTAACTTGTGGCGGATTGAATTTGATTGCTTAAGGATTGTTTGTCAGTCAATTTATTGGATGAGCGCCATAAACAAACTCCACTTGAAAATATTATATTTGTATTATGTTAATATGCATATTTTCGACCTTACAGTTCTGTGCGCAATATCCGTTCATATCGAAAACACTGCGTGATATTGGCAAGAAACCGGAGGAGCGCCGTCACTGCTGCGGCATGACCCTACAGAACGAAGGTATGGGCTATGAGGATCTGGACGAGCTACTTCAGCATCCCGTCGATTTGGTATTCATCATTGAATTAATCTCGATTGAGCTGCCCGAGGAGTATGAGAAGGAGCGCTGGCAAATGAGTGACGATGAGAAAATGCTGGCAACCCATTCGCTGAAGGAGCGTGGCAATCGTCATTATAAGGCGCTTGAGTATGCCGACGCAGAGATTTGCTATCGCGATGCCGTCGGCATGGTCGAGCAGTTGATGCTCAAGGAGAAGCCGCACGATGCCGAGTGGCTGCAGTTGGCTGCAATTAAAACACCACTGCTGTTAAACTATGCCCAATGCCGTCTGATTGCCGGTGACTATTATGCCGTGATTGAGCATTGCAATGAGGTTCTCAACCTTGATCCGCACAATGTGAAGGCTCTATTTCGGCGAGCCAAGGCCCATGCTGGCGCCTGGAATCCGAGGCAGGCCCGTTGCGATTTTGTCGATGCACTGGAATTGGATAAATCGCTCAAGTCGACGGTAGCACGGGAACTGAAGTCCATCGATGAGCAGGAGCAACAGCGCAACATTCAGGATCGCATCAACATGCAGAAGCTCTTCTAGAATATAAGTTGCGCTAACGTACTGCTCATGCTCCTTGTTTATTGGAGTTGCTATACGCAGCGTTAACAGTTAGCCCTCACATTTTTTACATGGCTGATGAATAGCTATCCCTTCCAATTGGCCAAACACTTCCTAATTGTGCTATCGTCGATTTTTAATCTCTACCATTGCTCCTTGGCCTTATACAAGACGGTACGCCTGGAGATCCGACGACGACGACGGCGACGAGTAGAAAGCGAACGATTGCGTTCCTTCCTTCGACACAAACGGGGCAAATGAATTTGAAACACTCGCATCTCTCGTTCACACCGCCTCTTTTACACATTACCTATCTTTCTCCATTTCTGTCACTCTCTCTCTCTCTCTCTTTCCCTGTCTATGTCTCTGTCTCTGTCTGTTTCATTTCGGACTTTCATACAAAATGGTTTCTACAAAAACAGAAACCATTAATATGCCTCATAGAGGCGACTCAACTAACTATTTTAAATGAACGTATTTGTTAGATGTATATGTGTGTATATTATATAAGTAAAGGTGTTCTTGCACTGCAAAACGCCAACAACAAATTTTAATTAATGTTGATAAAAAACAACAAAAAAAAACCAAAATCAAAATGAAAGCTATGCATGCGAAATGTATAATTGTTTTTCTTTTTGGTTTATTAAGTTAATGTGTACTAGTCGTAGTTCCCTATATATAGACTGCTAATCTCTAGCTAATTATGTGTGTAAGCATGTGGAATAAATACTATGTCTAGTTGTTCTCTCGATTCATTTCTTTGATTTCTCAACTTAAACCCAAAGAATTGTGCTCTGACAAGCTGCAATTACTTTGAATGTTGTATCAGAAATGTGCATTTCATCTTATAGAAAAGAGTTCGTGGAACACTTTTGTGTCAAATCAATTGTGTTGCGCGAAAAGTAAAACTACTCAAATAATTGCACATTAAGTGTGTAATTAAAAATTATTATTAATAATTGTATACATTATTCAAGTAATAACATTGGACTATTATATATATTCAATTATAGGATTCCTCTAATCATATATAATTATATATGCCTGCATGTATATTGTGAGTGTGCTTAATTATTGTTAAATGTGTCATTACATTGAATAATTAAATATATTCACTTATTGGATTCGACTAAAATTTGAATTCTTTTTTTTTTTTTTATGTGGTGTGCTCTAGTTTTGAAAAACCTAATAATACACTTGAAGTTTTGGGAGGTCGAACCGTCATTAGATTATGACCTTGAACAAACTGTTATCTTAGGCAGGCCAAATGTAACATTTCCGTGTAGACTGGAGTTAATATGTGGAAATATTAATTTGTATTCAGAGCTTAAAATATTATTTTGCAACAAAGTCGTTACACAAATATTTAAAAAAAAAAAAAAAATTTATTTTACTGAACATTTTATATTAATGCATTTAAGCCAAGCCCATTTAATTCAGATGAATTCAATTCTCAACTTTACTTTTGAGATTTGAATGTTATTTTAGTTATGAAACACAATTGTCGAGAATTTTGTTGCCAATTTGGTTCAACTCATAGAAATTTGACATTGAAAAATAAGTTAATTATTATTTTACTATAGATTAATAAATGTTTATTTACACATACTGATTTCAGTTCCGAAAGGATAAGGCGGCTATTGTTAAATGTGGCCTGAGTTGAAAATACACGAGATCTGTCAATAAGACTTAAAAATGAATTTCAATACACGCAATTCACTACACCACATACAAACAATACAATTAAAGAATACATATATATATATATATATATATATATATATATATATATAAATACAGTTAATATACATAATATAAATATATAGATATTATATAGAATTACGCTTTAGACTAATAACAAACAATGAAATCGATTGGAACGCCTAGAGACGCCACAGACGGCTACTATTGCCGCCGGCGGCCCCTTCCGCTTCGCCGCGCAGCTTATTGTCATCGGTGCGCCAGACAAACGGCTCCAGTCGATCCTCATCGTCCAGGAAATTATTGATTGCCTCCAGGCTGGCAATATTCTCATGCAGCAGCGAATTGCAGCGGCTCAGCTGCTGCGACACGCCACGAATTTTGGCAAATTGCTCCGCATACGATGCGTATGTCTTCTGCATATCGACGAAGCTGGCAAAGAGTGTCGTTATCGAATTGCTAACGACCTTTGTGCGCTCCACAAGATGATTCTGTTCGCTGGCCACATGGCTTGCGCACAAATTCAAATGAGTCTGCATCCTGCCGCATATATTAAGCAAGTGCTGAGAATGCAAACGCTCCAAGATCTCTGCATCGCGTGTATATGTCGCCGAGCTGATCGACTCACGTAGTACCGGCAAAAATTGTGGTATGTTGCGCAGACGCGTCAAATCTGGATCGATATCGTCATGGGTATCGCGTGCACCCGGTTTGACAATAACAATATTGTGACTGGATGCCGTCGACTGTGGACGCTTCGGCTTGATGGTTGTTGTGATGCCGCCCGGATGCGATTTGCGTGCTGCCGCACGGCTAGCGCTGCTCTGTTGCAGCATATGGGCGGGCCGATTACGTATCTTTGGCGAATCGCCGATGGGTCGATCCGTATACGATACATACGGTAGATCCGAGCACACGCTCAGCGGCGGCGATGGCGGCCGGCTCAGCTCGGAGCTGGTCGGCGACGCTGTATCCGAAATGATTTGCTTACTGGCAATCACAATGCTTGCCGGTCCATGCGGCAACGCTTGCTGCTGCTGCTTGTGGTGCTGCAGTTGATGTTGCTGTTGCTGTCGCTGCTGGAGGGTGCCGCCCCGACGCTTGTTGGTCGCTGCCGCAGCAGCTGCTGCCAGTGCCAAGGTGCTACCATCGTTCATAGAGTGGGAGTCGAGAGGCGTCTGGTCGCGCCTCTCGAAAATCTCATGGCCATCAGCCTCGATGCGCGGCTGCGATTGCTCGGCACCCATTGAGCTGGCCCTGTATTGATTTTATTCTAGCACTGGACTCGTATTTATCCGCAACAGGCCCAGCGTCGACTGAGTCTTTGCTTTTTTCACGCTTCCTGTCCTTTAATACTACAGCAATCTGTCGCTGGACCTTTTGCTCGAATTATGTGAACATTTTTTTCTGTTTTGTTGAGCTCGCTTTGTATTTTTTGCTCCGTTTGTTGTTCTTCTTTGCCCTCTTTAGTTAGTCATATCGATAATATCGATGGTCTCTCGATACATCGATAAGAGTTCTGTTTCAATTCTGCGCTAGTGTGCGAAACTTCTTTCATAAAGGATCTAATTCGCACTTTCTTATTGCCCATTTTGCTTTGGCCATCTTGCTGTCATTTTTAATCGATTACAATAGGAATGCGAAGTCTATTTTTAATTTTTTTTTAAAGGAATTTGCACGAACTGCAACTGTACTCCATTTAGATAAGTAAGTATTCAAATAAAAATAAAGCATTTCACATAAGGTTACTTTTTTGTGAATCAAGAAAGAAGTTAGTGCCAAAAAAACACGTTGCGGAAGGTGCCCAAACGAAGGTTAAGCATAAATCAAACCTTTTCCTTTTAGCAAAGATTCAAAAGTGACAATTTCAAGAAATTGTATGCGAAGGTGTCGTTTGAATTGTTGTGCTAAGCAAATGTCACAATCAATCTAATTAACTACCTGGGTGGTTCAAATATATGCATTTTATATTTTCCTTAATTATTAAATATTTAAATATCTGACGTTTTATAGTTTTTTTATTTTCGAAATTTTTTAATTATTGTTTTTGAAATTAGCATTATTTAAAATGAGTTAAGTCAACTACAGTTTCAATATTTATTTGCCATATTTTGATCTATCATATGGAGATAGCTTTTATGCTAGTAATGCCCTGAAATATCAAGAAGATTGTATCCGTTGAAGAAATACCCCGTATATGTTTACATTCGTCTTTACTTATAGTGCTTATATGTACGTAGTACAAAAGTCTTTTAAGATATAAATATACATATACATATATATATATATTTTTATACTTGGAATTTTTGTTGTTTTTTTTTTTTGTAATAAGCAAACTGTGTATTCTAGTTTAGAAATTATGCTTGTTTATTAATTTGATTCAATTTTGTTCTTTTTTAATATGATAGTTTTCGTAATGTTTGTTCGTTGACCTGGTCGTTGTTAATTTTTTTCAGCTTGAATTAGTTGGAGTGGGACGAGTGATATGAGATCTGCTTCTGGGCGGGAGCACGCTTGCCAAAGGGACTCTTCTCATTGACCTCCAGAATGTAATCACCCTTCAGATCAAAATCGGCATTAATGCCCATATAGCAGCGCCTGCCGAAGCCATCGTTCTCTTTGTACTGCTTCAGCGAATTGGCAGGAACGGCAGGGAAGTTACGCTCATTGCCAGGACGCACCGACTCGGCAAAGTAGCGGGTGGCGCGCACAGCGGCTTCGATAACATTCTCAGCACCGGGCACACCCTGGCTGACGCCATTCGGATAGAAGTCAACATCGCCGCAGCGCATTACGGTGCCCATGGCCAAGCTGGATGTGTGGATGACATCAACGAAGTCGGCATCGCCGCGGGACAGACCCACAAGGTAACCGCGACGCTTTGACAACAGCTTGGTGGGATCGAGACCGGTTATGCGGCGCAGCTTGTGGCCGGTTTTTTCGGTAAACTCCTGACCAGCAGCGCCAGCAACATGAGCACCAATACCCTGTCCAATCAGATGGATAATCTCATGGGGCACACCCTTGTTGGTCATCTCAATCAGAGTCTGGGCAATCATGGCGCCGGTTCTGTCCACATTCAACAGTGCGAAGCGCTTAAAGCTGTTCAACGTGCAACCCAAGTCAATAACCTGCACAAATACAATTAATTAAATTCAAATTATAATATGGGGCAAAACTAAAAATTGTCACCAAGTAAACTTACGATAAAATTGCCACTGGTGGTCTTGGCCATTTTCCACTGATCGTCAGTTTCCTCGCTGGAGGTGTACTCGTGACCCTTGTTCTCTTCCCGCTGACGTTCGTTCTCCTGAGCGTTCTTTTGCTGCTGCTGCAGATTGTAACGCTGCATGTAGGCCTGCTCCAGCTTGCGCATGGCTTTCTTTATGGTTGGCGTCGTTTGGGGCAGACCTGTCAGCACAATGGTGACCTCATCCTCACCGAAACCGGGCTGAGCCATGGCCTTCTCGACATAGTTGTTCAGCTTGGCCTCGACACGGTCACCATTTGACTTGATGATCTTCACTGGGATGTTGCTCGGGCTGGGCACAAAGCTTGGCTCCAGATCCTGATTGATGTGCGAAATGTGATCTGGCGAGACAGAGATAGAATAGATTTGTGTTTAGATTGCCCCCTTAGATTAAATTGGAGCACTTACAGAGCTGTTCCAGTAACTTGGCACCCTTTTGCAGTGGCATATTCTCCAAACGCTCCAACGAAATGTCGTTCAACGATGGCAAGCTTTCCAGCTCGCTGGCACTGATCCATTTTGTGGGCTTCAGCACATCTTTGGAGGCACTAGCGGCCACAATCAGGCATGCCAGCAGGCACAGTCTCAGGCTCATGATGCAGGTCCTTTTTTTTGCGGCTCTAACAGCTGACAGATGAAAGGTGTTCAAACGTTGATCGGCGTTTGATAACTTCTGTCGGACAGCGTTCGCTTTTTATAGGTAGCGCTGGCCACGCAACTACGTCAACGTCTCTCGTGTGTCAGCTGGTTTCACATTTTTGCTGATCTTGGCAAGCGTGTGGCGCAAATCACAACTGCATCGACCCAAAACTGTTTATGCTTGCAAACAAGCAGCGTTCACTACAATAAATGGTAGCTCGGCAAGAAAATGGTGCAATAATCCAAAATGGCGGCGATTTCTTCTCTGTCCTCTGTGGTTGATTTCTTATTTTTGCACACACAGACACACAATCACACAGAGCCATTTCCGCCTTCTTCAATTATAGGATAATTCTGATTGGAGTTTTACCAACCCACAGCTCTAACCAAAATCTTTATTCACGCAATACGACAGCTACTACAAAAAAAAAAGTCCTATCATAAGGACAAAGTTTTATCATTGTATTTGTATTATTTTGTATTTGTATTATTTTGTATATGTATTGTGAACTCCATTTGTCTCTTACACTACATTAAGCAATTTATTTCTCAATTTCAAAATGAGGTACAGGGTATAAACTGCAACTGCAGCAACCGACAACGGGTTTCTTATCGTAGTGCCCTTGAAATGTTTAGGTGTTTGAACCCGATCATTTGCCACTGATTACAAACTGAGTACAAAATGCCTCCTGCAACTTAGTAACGTATTTTCAATCAATTTCATTTAATCCAATTTAATCGACTAACTGTGATTCGATATGTCGTCTGTCGATACTACTATCGTTATCAAAGCCGCCGATAAGTCAGTCACCTTGTACAAATGTCTATCCGTTACGATTCGAAATGATTGTTGTACCTAAATTCATCTCCCACAATATATGTGTATATCATACATTTCTAAATAAATCAGTAGTATATTTGATGAATAAAAAGCTCCTGCTATTTGTAATTCATACGTATTTATATACACTTCCCCCTTAAACGCTTAGTTCGTTAGTTTTGCTTACCTAAGTCAAAAAAGAATATAAACAATCGAGAGAAATCGACCAGCAGATACTCTTAACCAAGCTGCTTAATAAATTGAATAAAATATTAAATATAAATATGGCAGGGAGGCATACACACTGCTTAGTAAACACGAACATACATTCCAAATTCGTCTATATATTGACTTTATGGAGTTGGAGATGTCTCATTCTGTTTATTACATACTGGGACACAACTGCCTTATACTCGTTTTACCCAATTTCCATTTTTGGTTCAGGGCATACAAATTATCATGACTCAACACATTTTTCAATAAAAAATATTATGCATAAGCAAAAGCAAAACTTGCATAAGATTGAAAAGTACACATAAATAATAGTTTGCATATCCGAACCAAAAATCCATTAAGCAACATTTGTTTGTTTAAATATTATGTTCCGAAATTGCATTGTATGTTTTTAAAAATATTGCAAGATAAGAACTAAATCTATCTCGGGTATGTGTATAAAGATACACACATATTTAGGTTCAAACAGATGGATTAAATTCTCCAAGTGTATAATGTATATTTATATATGCTTCAATCAAGAACTTTAGCCTTAATAATATATACATTTGCATATATAATTATAATTGTTACATTCAATATATAAAATAAGTTTTATTGCTTAGAACAATGTGTCTAGATAATGGATATTCGTATGAGTAGGTCTACAAGACACGCTTACTAATATTAGTATAGCCAATGCCCACACATGTCATTAGAACCTTTTGGGCACCACGCATATCATCGTCATCATCGTCGTCATCGGCCTCGGGATTCTCCAGCTTGAATGTTATGGAGAAAAAGTCCCGCAGATGTTGTAAAAAGTGCACGGTATATGTAGATAAGGCACCTGAAACATATATGTGATTAAAGGCATGGAAAACTGTTTAAAATATGTATATATATATTTAGAGCGCACCTGTCAAAAATTTTGAAACGTGCTTTTGGCCCAGGGCCATGTAGAGAGCGGCTAGCCACTGATATGCGGCATCACAGCAGCCACCGCGATAGATTTCATCCAGCAGACGCATGGCGACATCTCGCCCCAAATCCTCTGGTATGCTAGGCGTATCCTGTATAAACAAACCAAATGTGCACGATTATGGAAGGAACATAGCTTAGAGATCATTTGATCAATTTTTTTTTTCTTACCGACTCCTCTTTGGTGTTAGAGATGCAGTCGGCACCGAAGCAAACACCATCTGTAGTCTCAGCTAGCAAACAGATGCCAAAGCCCGGTGAATTGCCCGACATTTTGCCACGATTCTGATCCGTGTAAATGTACACATCTGGCAAAAATTTGAGCATGCATCCCTTGGCCGATTCCACAGTGCGATTGGCCATCGCCGGTGACACTTTGCAGGCGTAAACTGTGCCACGGATGCGCTTCACCATGCCCTGCTGTTGGAACTGTATGGCGCGCAGGCTCTTGCGGACGGGACAGCTGAAGATCACCTCGCCGCCACCGAGCGGGGCAACACCACGACGCACCACACGCAAATCCAATCCATCGTCGACTAACAGGAATCGCTTCAGCAGTGACAATGCAACACCTTTAATATGATCCACCGATGGTGAATCTTTGCTGTTCGTCACGCCGCGCAGTGTACAATGGACGGGCAATTTGCAGAATGGACCCAGCGCGATCAGCGCATCCAAATAATAGCCAATTCCGCGCTGCACGCAGCAATCGTGGTGCAATTGACCACCATGGAGCAGACCCGGACTGAACATGACACTGGTGCCAGCGGGATTGAGCTCAATTTTGGTGCCATTCGTCAGCTTATCGAGCAGTCGAATCAGACTGATCTCATATTCCCGCAGGCCGGGCGAACGCTCGTCTTCGGCGCGAATCTGTGTGATTTTCACTGGCTTGCCGCTAAGGCAGGACAGAACAAGCCGCTGCTTTAGAAAATTGCTACCTCGGTAGATGAGGCAATTGCCCTCTTGTGCAATAGGCGGCATGCTTGCTAATAATATTTATACCAAAAACAAAATTAAAGCGTCCGCGTGTTTTTCGCACGTGCGTCCAAATTGTAAACAATAAGGGATGGAAAAAAAAACATCGATATTTCCACATGATCAACCACAGATACCATATATATAATAATTATCGATTTCAAAAATGGGACAGATCAACTCGAACAAAGGCACAACAAAAAAGCTACGTTATAAAAATAAGCTATGACTTTTGAGATAGAAAGCACGTTCAATGGAAATTACACCATGATGTACAATAAACTCGGCGAATCCTGCCTCCTCAAATGCTTTTTTGTTGCCTCGTGCCAGAAACTGATATATAATTTGTAAATGCTGTTTCTTGCTATATTGCAGTCTTATTGGGAAAATGTTAAATTTGCTAGACAGGTGTTTTTTTTTTTTAATTTTCAGCTTAACTTAAATTAAAAAGAAGATAACTGCCCGACAAGACACCAAAACAGCAACACTGATGCTGTTAATATCGCTGGCAACCCTAATCGATATATGTCACGATCGATATTTATGCTACAAGACAACGCTCATCTCAGGGAGCGATATTTCTGAATCCCGTTACTGGAATCATTTATTAATTTTTTAATTTCGGAGTACACCGCAGGAAAAGACATGGACTATTCTAATATCAGTAAAATCTCAGGATTAAATGCTACTACAACCACGGACAGTTTTGTAGGATGCCCATACGACAAATCGCATCGCATGCTGCCAAACCGTTTGGCTGCACATTTGATTCGATGTGCTCGAAATAATCCGGACATTAAATTAATTCGCTGTCCATTTAATACTCATTTATTGAAATCTGAAGAATGGCACGTTAGTATTATAATACCACACACGCATATATATATATATATATATATATATATATATAGATATGTGTTCCTTTATTACAGTCGCATCTCAAGGAATGCGAGTTTTCTATCGACTTATTCAAAAGTTCAAGTAAAATGGCGCCATTGGAGCCACCTGTTTCTATGGTGGATCCGGTCGAATCGAGCGAGAATTGGGATGTTGAGCCGTCGTGTTCTACATATAATCCAGTGGACTACTGCGAGCAGAACCACATCCCTCGCAATGCGCAAGGCTTATCAAGATCTCAGCGTATAGCGTTCCGGACAAGTCAGCGTCATCGTTTCCACGGTTTACAAGAAAAATAAATTTGAATAACTTAAACAATCAATATTTAAATGGCAGCTAAATATGCTCATGAAGACATATTTTGTTATCAAATCATCATATATATCAGAATCATATCCACAGATGTTAAACATTATAATCATAATAAAGTTAAATACGCTTTTGGCGAGCGGTCGCATATGGCAACGCCAAAAAAAAGTGTGACCACTGATGATAGTATATTTATTTTTGACTTGTGCTAGTATTTTTATTGTGTACACTGGAAATATGAATCTGTAAACTGTCGATAGCAAGTTGCAGTCACACTGACAATCAGATGTTACTCTCAGTGGATTTTTCGTCGTGTTCGTTTCGATACGGATATTGGAATCTTACTTCTCAAGCCAACAAATACCATTGCAATTTAAAAATTTGCTTTAACTTAAACAAAAGCTAAAATACATTAAATTAAAAACACATACAAAACATTTAATTGCCAAAGTTCGAATTGGAAGTGGAGCTGCAGCGCGCAAATCCAGCCCTTCACACATACCTATCCTATTGTCGTATGTGTGTGTGTGCATAAGTGCATTGCAGGTTCCAATTTCTAGATTCGTCGTGGGTGTTTTTATATGCATTTCATTTTTTTGTTGTTTTTCTGCAATAATCAATCACATCATTTTTTGAAAGTTACTACAAAGTGTGAATGTATACGAATAAATACTCGATAACCGCTTGAGCGATATTTTTCAATTGCATTTTGTGTGCATTTGCATTATCCCCGCGCATCAGAAGAGAACGAACACTCCACAAACACACACTCACCCAAACCAACCAACTTACTTATATACCTACGAATTTCAACGCCAAAAGCAAAGTTGCCAAACATAAAAAAAAAAGAAAAAAAATAAAACAGGCTCCAGCAATTTTCAGCGTGCCAACATTGCTGCATATTGGTCTGGTTGTTGTTGTCGCCACCAGTGTAGGCCGCCGACGGACAAGAGCACAAAAGGCAGTCGAAAAGTACACACGCTGTGGTAAGTGTAGAAAAAGTCCCATACGATGGCAAAAATATGTACACTGCATACATACATTGTATTCCATATATTTTTCTCTATATGCATTATAATAATAAAGATAATTATGAGATGAAAAAAGACCGGCAATTGCCAATATGTATATATTTATATATATATATGTATATATATATATATATATGTGTGTGTACATATTGTAAGGGCTTATTAAAGCATTTACATTTACATCAGTAACCGTAAATTACAATAGTATGAGTCTGTTAATTTTCATTTGCAAATGAACTACGCAATCCAATCAGATTTTAAATTGTAAGGGCCAACAAGATTTCAATATATGTGAGGTGTACGTAAAAAATTTGGCCTGCGTGCATGCACACACGCGGTTGGTTGGTGGGGGAGGGCGAACCGATAACACAAACATGCGCGCCGACTTGATTTTCCTCTTCCTTCTTTGCTTATATGCTCGCTTTATTTATTTTTTGGTTACCTTCCAGCTCGTTCCAATTCCATGCTTGCTGTTGTTGTTGTTTGTTTTCGTATTTCTCGTCATTTCTTTTCCTACTGTTCTCGTTGACGTTGTGATCGGCCCCCATCAATTAGGTTTATGCTATTTCCCCATACATACACGTATATATGTTTGTTTGTTTGTATGTGTGTACATACACAAAATGCATACAAATGCATACTTGTATATTTATTTACACTGTCGCTGGAAGTTTTGGAACTTCTGAGAAACTGTTATTAATGCAATATCAGCTATCAGCTAAAATCTAGGTATTTAGACTAAACTGTCAATAAAAAGGGAAAGTAATATTTACAAGCAGCATTCGTTCCATTTTCCATGGAGCAGCACTTATTGTTGTTTTTTGTAAACCATTTAATGGTACAGTTTTTTGCGACGCAATTTCGGCATCTGGAAGGAATATTTTGGAAATATTTACGTACACATAAGCAGCAGCAAAATTTTCATATGTACTGCGTAGTTATGTTGTAAACATTGCCATTGCCCTTTCCCCTCTCTTCCCCCCTCCCCCAACCTATGGCTGTACTTTTTGCAATGAGGGTGCGCACAACAAGTGCGAAACAGAAGCAGAAACAGTGATAACAAGAACAACAACCACCGCCGCCAATGCTGCAATAATAACATAGAAAGTTTGTAAGGGGTACAATTTTCAAGGTTAAGCCGGGCAAAACAAACATAAAACCGGTTACACTACCGCAACATACAAAACAGCATGTATATATATATATATATATATATATATATATATATATATATATATATTTATATATATGAGTGTGTATTTGTGTATGTACGCTTATGCATAGAAAGGAAAAGGAGAAATATGCGACAACAGCGACGCAATAGCAAGCACACATGCTTACATATATACATACATATATATATACATACATACATATATATATACATACATATATATATATATATATATATATATACATACGTACATATGTACATATGCTGGCTTTATTTATTTTATATAGATACACTTGTAGAAGCTTATATATTTGTTTGTACTTGTACGCATTGCACATGGTAGGTTTGCATGAGAGACAAACGGAGACACTGTTATACTGCTTGCATTGCTTTGTTGTGTTTCACATACATACATATGTAGGTATATATATATATTTATATATATGTGTGTGTTGTGTAATAACTCCGCTTAAAGCTCTGTAAGAAGGTGCGAGTGAAACAGCGATAATGTTAGTCAATTGGCTGAGCATTAAGGGTTGTAAAGCTAACGGTAGCAGTTATATTTGTGTGCGTGTGTGTGTGTGACCTTGAAATTGTTTGGCAGAGACAAGGGAGTTCTAAATGCGTAGCTGGAATTTGAAGCATCATACGTATGTAGTGTGTGTGTATATACACAACCAAAATGTAGTGCCGTTAGCAGACACAGTACAAGTGAATGGTAGTATGTGTATGTATATATATATATTTTATTTTATTTTATTTTGTATTAAATACATAGCAGCTTGTTTGCAATATGTAAACGAATGTAATAATAAAAAAACAATACAAAAGCAAATACATATGTATACACATGCATACATAAACAGGTAAATATTTGTTTATTTTTAGTTTTAAGGTGATTGTCGCCGGACGGATCGTTATTGCTGTCGTTTTCTAATCTAGTCTGCCGTCTGTCCGTCCTGCTGCTTATAGAGGCATTCAAATCAAAATGTGCTTAAAGAGATGTTTGCATGTGTGTAGTATTTACATACATATGTATGTTTGTGTGCGGTATATTTGTATGCGATGAACGAGAGAAGTGTGAAGAAAGAGCGTGTATGTAAATGTTTTAACTTGCAATTCAAAATAAAAAGTAAATAATGTTGATGTGCTTTCTGCAAGAATCGTTAGAAATTGATCATAATAAACATATGTGATATTTATGAGATTTTCATTTTTAGCAAAATTCGACTCGCTGTTGAAGTTGAAAAAACAACTTTAAAAAATGTTGTTTAAATGTCAATCGCTTAAACTAAATAGATTTGTTGTAAGACGAATTCATAAAATTCATACTGTATATGTCATCCATTAAATATCAATATTTTTTTTTTTTTTGATCTCAATAAATATATATAAGATATGGTTCAATTCAGCGCGCACCTACCAATGTTTCACTTACAATATCTTTATATATATATGTATATACAGAACTGACCTGACGGCCGATCAGAGACACAAAACAACAACAAGGAACACAATCAATCAAACAAAACACAGAAACACAAAGAGAAAATAACTCCCCAGAAGATTCACAAAAATACATTACATTTAAGGTCGAGAGATAGATCGAGAGAGAGAGAGGGGGATTTTGAGACAAGAGAAACTTAATTATGGAGCTGGAGTCGAACATTAAGAAACATGCCAATGGCGTCGTCTGCAACGGCATCGATTCCAAGGAGAGTTCCGTGGAACGGGAACTAAATGATGAAATTGAGGCTGTCGAACTCAATGGTGGTGCATCCAATGGCCATCATCTTCATGGCGGGCACATGAAGAAACCGCTGCCCGTCAGCGATGGTGGTGCTCACGATGGTCGCATCAAACGCAGGGCAAAGCGCCTCATCCAAAGACAAAACAGCGGCAGCGGCAGTGCCGGTGGTGGTGGTGGCAGTGGCATCTCAACAACATCGCTGCTGACCAATGGAGGCATCGCTACTGCCCTTGGCGGTGGCTCACCAAATGCCGGTGGCAATAATGCAGTGACGGTATCCATTCTGGCCAATGGTGTACTGCCCGCCGCTACTGGGTATGTGGTGCCGCATCGTCGCTGGAAGAATAGCCGAAGATCACGAAATTTGACTCGGGGTCGGGGCTTGCCCAAAAAAGGCGGCGCCGGTGGCAAGGGAGTTTGGGGACTGCCCGGCTCGGAGGCGCTCGCCGAGGTGTATGAGGATGAGAATGATCCCAACTATGATAGCGAGTGCAACGATCGCAATGTGGAGCTGCGCGAAGTGATCACCGAACTGACTCCCGAGGAGTTCTTCAAGCTCGCCGAGCCTATCGTTCTCGAATACTATGAGCATGGGGATACCCATGAGGTGGCCGTCAGTTTCGATGAGATACTTCAGAGTCCGTTGCGGGAGCATATCACCAGTATTCTCGTAGAGATTGCCATGGACCATAAGGATTCGCAGCGTGAGATGACATCCGTGTTAATCTCCGATTTATATGGCCGCGTCATCACCGGCAAGGACATCGAGAAGGGCTTCAATATGCTGCTTGACAATCTGCCCGATCTCATACTGGACACGCCCGAGGCACCCGTCATGCTCGCTAATTTTATGGCCCGGGCCATTGCCGATGATTGTATGCCGCCCAAGTTTGTTAGTCGGCCGGAGGAGCATCAACATCTGAGCGTGTATTCCGAGCAGGCGTTGCGGCGTGCCGACGCCCTGATCCACAAGCAGGTATGGGCCCATCTCGATAATGTGTGGGGCATGGGCGGACCACTGCGACCAGTGAAGACCATCACAAAGCAGATGGCGCTTCTCCTTAAGGAGTATCTGTCGTCGCGTGACGTTGCCGAGGCGCAACGCTGCCTGCGCGCCCTCGAGGTACCCCACTATCATCACGAGCTCGTCTATGAGGCCATTGTCATGACCCTCGAATCCCTCAGCCAGACCACCGAGGAGGCTATGTGCGAGCTGCTCAAATCGCTCGATCTAACATGTCTCGTTCTACCGGCTGGCATGGAGCAGGTTAGTTGTCTACACAATTGTTCATATACTTCAATTCGAATAGCAAATGCATTCCTCCATCATCCATCCCCCATCCTTCATTCCATAAAAAAAAAATGTCATATCGTTCATCGTTTATCAAAAAACATTAAATGTACATTATATATTTGTATTATGTATATATACAACAACATATAATCTTTGTAATACGAGTTTCAGTTGGCTATTTTCACAAACCTATAATGAGATATCTCGTTATAAAATCAAATCATTGCGCATTGTAATACAATAACAAAAACACCCAGTATAAATATTTAAAAAAAAAAATTTGTTTACATCTATATATATATATATATATATATATATAATTTTTATTGGATTTGTTTTCTCGGCAGGGCTTCATGCGCGTCTACGACGATATGGCGGACATTGTGCTCGACGTGCCATTGGCGTATATAATACTCGATAGATTTGTGGAGCGCTGTAATCGTGCCGGCTTCCTAACCGACAAGATAATCAACAATGTGCCATCCCGGTAAGTCTACTCTCTTCCCCCCACCCCTAATATAGCGGTGAATGTGTGTGTGTTGTTGTTGATAAATTCACTATCCCACCTGTGAACCACCAGACAAATAACAAAAAATAAAAGCAGAAAAACCCAAACACCAGCAGCAACGAGAATAACAACAACAAGCTTACACAGCATGGATGGCAATAAAACCAAAAATAAGAAGAAAAAAATTGCTTTTACGTAATCTTTGTCAGTCATTGCGTTTCTCCCCCCGCCCAAGTCAACAGTATATACAATATATAGCACATTATTTTTGTTTTGTTCTTTCTGTAATTATTATTATTTCTGGCTCTCGTATACTTTGCATGTATGCATACACGCACATATCCAAATACACATGCATACATATATGCGTATTTTTACATATGTATTTATTTATATACATTGCATACGCAAATATATACAAATACATCTGTATGTATATGTACAGCTTTTATTTTTGTTTTTGCCGGCGTTTTGCATCTTGCTTGTTGTTTGTTATTTATTGTGTGATGGTCGTCGCGTCGTTTTTAGCTTTTTCGGTCTGTTGTTGTTTTTATTTTTCTTCTTTGCTTTTGGCTCAATTTCTTATTTTTATACGGGCTGTGTGTGTGCCTCTGTGTATGTGTGTGTGACTGTTTGTTTATGAAATTTCTATTGCGCAGTTTGGTTTTGTGCTGACGCGTACTCAGTCGTCTATGTCACCGTCGTCGTCGTTAGCGTCGGCGTCGGCGTCTACGTTAAGTTGGGGCAGTCGCTAAAGTTGATTGTGGGGCCGGTTTATCAGGCGCCGGTTAGCTATGTATATATGTATGTCTATTCCTGTGTGTATTTGTGTTCTTGTTTTCGCATGTGTCTCTATGTGTGTGTACAAATACATACATAATTTGATGTTGTCCAAATTAATTAACTGACACTTTTAAAGTAGACACAATGCATGTAAAATTCACACGAAAATACGCAATATTTTATTGGATATTTTATTGTTTATTAGAGAATTTGCAAATAGTCAAACATTTTTGAGTCGGTTGTGTTTTGATCAGAAAATCCATATACAGAAATATATATATGTATGTATATTGCTTATGTGTATTTCAAGACCAATTTGTAAAGGTTTACTTGCAAAATATTCAAAGAATTGATTTGAGAAACTTGACTAAGCTACGTTTCAAATGTTTTGTTCTCAAATATAATGTTGACGATATTATATAACTCGTATTATTTCGCCCTGCACACACACACGTACATATGTACATACGAAAGTGTAATCTAAGAATATTGTAACACACAAGCAAACATAAATGTGTGTGTATGTATAAACATTGAAAGTGTAAATATTTATGTGAGTGGGTGTGTCGAAAAGAGTGAGCCAAACAGTTTTATTGTTATTATTCTTGACTTTTTGAAGATTGTTAGATTTATTGCTGACATATCGCAGCACTTGCACCACTTATTTAACTCGCCCGATTGATTCGCTTGCCATTTATTTATAATTTCGAGTGAACAAAACACACGTGTTTGTTTATTATCGATAATACTTATCAATTGCGTATCACTAGGCGCACCTACTCTCATACATACACACACAAACATGTCTATCTATATGCTTGCATACAAAGTTGGCATTGATGTTACAAGTAGTTACTGTTGTTAAGTTAATGGGTGGTGTTGGTGGTGCAACAACCTGCATGTGGCTCAAGATCGTCGTAAGTGGTGTGGTGAAGGTAAAAAAAAATGGCGACTGTCGCTGCCTTTGTTGTTGTTTTAGTTGTTGTTGTTGTTGCTGCTGCTGTCAGTCGTAGTTGCAGTTTGCTGCTGTTATCGACCTGCTGCCACACCCACAAAACAACAGCAACAATAACAAACACAGCAACAGCAAAATGCAATAACGAGCAGACAGTCGTCCGTCTATGCACAGTTGTAGTTGCTGTTGCGCTGCTAGCTTAGCAGTTGCTGTTGCTGTTATTGTTGTTGTAACTGCATTTTGCATTCGCCTTGGTTGCGGCTGTTGCTCTTTGGCACTTAACACAGCCACAACAACAACAGAAGCATTCACTTTGCACAGAGCCAAACACACACACACACATACTAACAAACGCCGACGTGAGATCTTAGCTCTTAATACCCTAGAAAGTGCATAGAAGGGTGTATATGTATATATATATTCAAATATGTTTAGAACAACACTTGAATTTCCTCTTTTCACTTATACACGATTGGAAATCAAATAATACCAAATTAAACAAAATATCTATAAATTCAAAACATAAAAAAAGAAAGAATCAAACTAATCATATTTGAAATTACATTAATATCGTTTTTCGCTACAAACTATAATTTATAACTTGCGACTTGCAACATTGAACATTGAAAAATGCACATAGTATATATATAGATTATATTATATGGTATATATGTATAATATATATAATATATCTAAATTCGATTCAGGCAGTCGAAGCAGAGAATTCTGCAGTTGGGAGCGCAAACGAACTAAGACAGAGTTTTGAATTGTTATAGCTGCTCTATCTGTCGCAATATCGTGCACGATCCCCCGATCCGCCAGCCTCCGAATTGCATTTGCTGTTGTTGCTTATACATAGTTTATTTATATGTGTGTGCATACATTCATATGTATGTATAATTTATATGCGTACATATATACGTACAGTTGCGGTCAAAATAATAGCAGTGCTGCTTCTCAAAGCGTATAATGAAAATATGACTCTTTTTATGGTGATCAAATCGAGACCTCTTCAAAATATTCAATTGATGGAAAAGATTAATTCTGCAAAACAGTAAACAAACACAGTAAATATAAACACTCATCATATCTAGTTTTAAGAAAGGAGAAGCTGAGAAAACTTTACTATTATTTGACTACTCTTATAATGATAAATTTAAATATTATAAATATAAAAATATTAATCGAATGACTTTATTTTATTTGGTTTTTTGCTATTTTTTTTTAATTGAAAAGCTATGCCAACTTTTAATGTTTACTTGTTTTCAGTGTTGATTGCTTGTGTTTAAATCAAATTTCATAGTTTTTCAACTATGTTTTAAGTATATCTTTTTTAAATTTTCAAAAAACAAAATGTGTGTAACTACTATTATTTTGACCGCAGCTGTATATATATATATATATATATATATTTAAAGCTTTCATGTTGATGTAGGTTAAAATTGAATACTGGCCTGCAGATAAACCAGTGGCTTGCTGTTGTTTGTTAGCTTGGGTGCACGCAGCGAAACTAGTTTTTAAGTGCAACAACCTCCTCCCGCCCCCACATCCACTCCTCTTCCACCCCCGACCGTGCACGTTAGTTGTCGTCTGTTCGTCGCACAGCTGTTTTTGTCGCCGCTGTTTTTTGTTCAGTGAGAGAGGCGAGAGGAGAGAGAGAGAGAAAAAAGGGTCAACGGTTGAATGAACTCCTCCGCAAATTCGCTTAACGCATACAGATTTTCTTCTGTTTGCCAAATTTTTTAAATGAATTTTTGTAATGTTCCGAAATTCATTTGATTTTGACATTGCATAATGCTGCGATGGTCGTATGCTAGTGTATATGTATGTATGTACCACATACATATATTCAACATAATAAAGTGTGTGTGTTTTTTTTTAAATCCCATTGCAATTTGGCGTATCAAACAATTTGATAAAATACATAACAATTTAACATTTACTTGAATCAGATACATATGTATATGTTAGATTAGTTTCTTTATTATAATTATAATTATTTGTTTTGTTTCTTTGCAGTGGACGCAAGCGCTTTGTCTCTGAGGGCGATGGCGGTCACATTAAGCCGGCCTCTTTGCCGATTCGCGACTAGAAAGGAGCGTGGATTCATTTGGATTGAATTCTCTCCGCTTCAATTGACACAGAAACACAAACATCATCAACAACAACAACAACATCGACATTAAACAATATCACAAAATTAGCGACGCAAGCAATCACAGCAGCAGCAGCAACTTCGACAAAACGGCAGATAAAATACAAAGAAGAGAGAAGAACAACTAAGAGAAAAGTGCAAAAATTGTGTATTTAAAGTTGTTTTTGTTGTTGGACGAGAAGTCTATACAAAAAAAGAGGACATCCATACTCAAAAAAAAAGCATGAATATGAAGATTAAAATAAACGAGAAGAGAAGAGAAGAGAAGAGAAGAGAAGAGAAGAAAAGAAAAGAATAGAACCGCAAACACATAACAAACAACCAACCATCAATCGGAAATTGATCTCCGTTTAAACTATATGAATAATATATACATACATACATTTATCTACATACATATAAAATTTATTTTAAAATATTTGTAAAAATAAAAAGCAAGACCAGCGGCAATTGCAACAAAAGATAAAAACATCGGTAAAAGCCGAATGAATAAATAAAATCAGCAGTAAACACAGACACACACACAGACACAAGCACACATCTATAGGCAGACAGACAGAGGCAGCTTACATCCATAAGCAGCATGCCAGAGAGGAGAGGAGCAGAGATTTCGCGTGAAACCCACGAAACATGCTGAGAGTAAATTTCGTCGGAGCTGCAGCCGAAACTGCAAATGCAAGCGTATTTACTTATACAGAACTGTTATACACCCACACACACAATCACACTCACATGCACACACCTATACATGAACACACAGACACCGTTATTATTACTAGGCGTAACACACAACTACAATTTAATATGATATACAACTACGTTTAAGGAGAATCATGCAACATTAAACAAAGAAAAGTAGTTTCAGAAGATTAAATTACGATTATTGAGAAATATTTAAGCAAAAGTAAACAGCAAAAAAACAAATCACGTTTAAATGCATAATAATAATGCCTAAATATACTATTTGTGGCACACTTGAAAAGTAAAATACGAATATAAATTCAAGTATCGTTGAAAATTTATATATTTTTGGTTTTTTGTTTTCCATTACACACAATTGCATACATAATTAAATTTCCAACACGCAGAAGCCATGATTTTTGTTATTGTAAGAAGACTTCAAATTTTATTATCATTATTTAATAATTATACGGATTATATCGATATCGTTTTCTGGCTCGCCTACTTTGAATAAATACATATATATTTTTTTTGCGCATTTTTAACTTATAAGCTATTGTTTTGTATAACAGTTTGAAAGTACATAAATGGAGACACGTGAACAATTTGTTGTAAACTATTTTGGCTACATTTTGCATATTGCGCTTGCTTAAGAACGAAAAATTCCATTTTTTTTTTGTTTTTTTTTTGTTTGCACACTAAAAGCATTGGACGCAACTGTACTTTGCAGAAGAAAAGTTAATCGTGCGAGAACTTGCATATACACAAATGATAAGATATTAACATACATATACATATACATATACTATATATATAATATATATATATATATAATATGTATATATATATATATATATATATATATATACAACTATTATGTTAAAAAAAAAGTAAAATAATGAAAATACAAAATGAACAAAAACATTCAAATCGCCAGCTGGGTTTAGTTGTTTGATATTTTTAACTGTAGAAGAATGAAGGGGGGTAATCTGTAGCTGGATACTGCTAGCTGAGATCTGGCGGCTCCAGCTTCACCTCGCATCAGGAACGCCCCATGCCAACACCGACAACCGTCGAGGGCATCAGCACCGGACCATTGACCGATAGACCCGAACTGCCTAGTCCGCCGTGCAGCTGGACATGCTTGCGATAGTTGGTGAAGTGCTCCAGATACTGCTTAACGGTGTCCATCGGCTCATAGAGATCGTTCTGTTTGGCGTGCAGCTGCTGTTGCCCCATCGCATTCATGATCGTCTGCGTGGTGAAATATGTGGGATACTCCTTGGCCACATTGATGCCGAGGAAGCCCTGCAGCATTTCACGTATCATTTCCCAACAATACGATAGCGTTATGCACGGCCTGTACTCAATCTCGATCAGTATGCCCTTGAAGTGCTCCATCATGGTAACGGAACCCAGTTTGATCACAAAATCACCATACTCAAAGCGGGCGCCGCGTGACTCGATTTTTGTTTGCTTCTTGGATGTAAATGTCGATGTCATTTTCAGCATTAACAGATCGAAGATAGCATCGGCCACGAGTGCCACCTGTTTGCCAGTGCCATTGTCAATTATGGAGAAAGTCGATGCTGGAAACTCCGAGTCGTGGAGCACATGAACGGCTCGTGTCGGTGTCCCATGCTGCGGCGTTGATATGAACGTTTCGCAGTCCACCAAAAATTGGCCAGCATGTGTGGCGCCCAGTGAGAGCAGACGCTTACCTAAATGATCAATTATGTGGGCCCCGGATTTTCCCTCGGGCAATGGATACGGCTGTAGCACTGTCACTCCCATGCTACTTCTTCTGGATTCTTGATATACTTTGTTATTTGTTGTTCCTTGTTTATCACATTTTCGCTATCTGGATGAGGTGTGACCGTAAATCGTATCTAGTATAAAGCACAAATGCATACTAACAAATACGAAATACTCTGCATGAAATCGTCTGACCTCCACAAATTGATCATATTTGACCACACTTAAAATTGTTAAATAAATTAATAAATTAAATTATAGTATTGTACCTTCAACATTATTTTTTAAATTATAGCACAATTATTTTCTTTATTACTTTTTCGAAGATTATATATGCATTGTTTTGATTTTTAATCTATATAATTAAAATAATTTAATTAAATTATAATTACAGTCTTCGTCACGAAGCTATTAAATATGCATAATCGATGTACTGATTTATCGATAAGCCGTCAGCGTTAAGTGCACATCACTATTGTTGTTTTGTGGGTGGCGGAGTTTACCTGGTGGCCTACAGCAACATGACGGAGAAACGAAAATACAAAAGATCGGTAATTATTAAAAACAAAAATCAATCATGAAAATAGACGTCGAGCTATATGTACTCACCCATATGCGAAAACATTCACAGAAAGAGGAGATTGCACGGGAATTCGACCTGCCCGAGCGAAAATCAAAAATAGCAACAATACTCAAGCAGGAAGATCAGGCCTACTGCATATGCCGCACATCCGATTGCTCCCGATTCATGATGTAAGTGGATGGACTAATGGATGTATGGATGGATAATAACTAAAGCTTACTCAATCAATTGCAATGCAATTTCGTTTCTTTTTTCTATTTCTTTTGTTTGGTTTTGTTTTATTTTGTTTTTGCAGCGGCTGCGATGGCTGCGAGGAATGGTATCATGGCAATTGCATTGGCATCACCGAAAAGGAGGCCAAACACATCAAGCAGTATTTTTGCCAGCGCTGCAAGAAGGAGAATCCCGAGCTGCAGACCGTATTTCGCTTGGTTGCCACCGAGCGTGCTGCGGCCACGGCTGCTGCCGCCGCCTCTGGCACAGCGTCCGCAAGCAATGCCAATTTGGGCACAATAAATGCGACGGCCGCCCAAACGTCTGCCTCGGGTTCGGCGGGCGGTTCGAGTAGCACGAGTGGCCGAAAGAATAGCACCGCCAAGGAATCAGCAGCAAAACCGGTCAGACGATGTGGCACCTGCGAGGGCTGCCGGCGACCCAACTGCAATCAGTGTGACGCGTGCCGCCAACGTGTCGGCCACAAACCGCGCTGCATCTATCGGAACTGTGTGATCCAGACAGCCAACCAGAGTCAATCGGCAACCACAACGACAACGGCAGCGGGTCGCAAGCGGGAAAGGAACAGTCTGTTGCAGCAGCAGCAACAGCGTAAAGCGAAAGTGGTGCGCGAGGCCAGTCCGGAAATATTTGTGCATCCGGAGCTGGTGGGGCTGCGCCAGTGTCATGGGCCCAGCTGCCGTTGTCAAGCGCGACCGCAAAGTAAATACTGTAGCGACAAGTGCGGTTTCAATCTAGCCACGAATCGTATATTCCAGGTGCTGCCGCAGCGTCTGCAGGAATGGAATCTGACGCCGTGCCATGCGACCGAGGAGAATCGGGAACAGCTGGAGGTTATACGACAGAAGCAGACGCTTGTGCGCTTCGCACTCGCTCATCTCGAGAATCGTGTCGAGGAGCTTAACATGATTGTGGAGCGGGCCAAGCGCAGCCTAATCGAGACACAGCGGCCACAGGATAACGGCGATGTCGAGGATGAGCAGAGCATGTACTGCATCACATGCGGCCATGAGATTCACTCGCGCACTGCCATCAAGCACATGGAGAAATGCTTCAACAAATACGAGTCACAGGCCAGTTTCGGCAGCATTTTCCAGACGCGAATGGAGGGCAACAATATGTTTTGTGACTTTTACAATCCGGCAAGCAAGACGTATTGCAAGCGTTTGCGCGTCCTTTGCCCGGAACACAGTAAGGATCCCAAGGTGAGCGATACGGATGTGTGCGGTTCTCCGCTCGTTCAAGATGTGTTCAATCGCACCGGTGAATTTTGTCGTGCACCAAAAAAGAATTGCTTCAAGCACTATGCATGGGAGAAGATACGACGGGCCGAGATCGACTTGGAGCGTGTGCGTCAATGGCTCAAAATGGATGATTTGATGGAGCAGGAGCGACTGTTGAGACAGCAGCTCAGCTCACGTGCCAATCTGCTTGGATTGATGCTGCACTCCACCTATAATCACGAGGTGATGAACGAGCTTGTCCGCAAACAGAAGGAGCACTTTGCCGAGCTCGAGAAGGTGAAGCGTCGACAGGCGCATCATCAGCAGCACCAACAGCAAAAGCAGCAGCAGCATGAATTATTGCAACAGCAGCAGCAGCAGCAGCAGCAGCAACAACTGCCGCTTACTCCAATGAAGAAGCACAGGCAATGACATAAAAAAAAGAAAAAGAAAAAAAGGAAGAAAAGCAAGAGAAAATCGGACGAGGATGAGGATGAAGATGAGGACGAGGATGAGGACGAGGACGAGGACAAGGACAAAGACGAGGACGAGGATACATCATAGATCACCTTATAATAAGATCTTGTGTCTCTATCTCTCTTCCACTATCTGTCTCTCTCTCTCTCTCTCTCTCTCACACACTTTGCTGCAAACTTCACACACTAAACAAACATTTATCTATTTTGATAAGTATACTATTTATAAGACACCGTACCCGATCACCATGGATATATAAATATATGTGAGTATGATATTAACAATAAGGCGTTTGTCGTTTGTTACTACCAGCAACCCGATCAACACTGCCACACACATATATACTCTCTGTCTCTGTATTTTAACATCTCTCTCTCTCTCTCTCTCTGTCTCTGTGCTAAAGGAGGTTGCTAAGTGCCACATATTGACTGGGGCGCCTCTGTTTGTTATTGAAAACTAAGCATCAGACATATATTTATTGATAGCAACCTGTCGGCCGCTTTCACTGCGCTAACCACTCGAACTTATATCATTCACAACCACACACGCACACACACAGACACCCTATTTTGTTCTTTGCTTGATGGATTTAATAAAATGTAAATTTACTTAACATGAACCACTTTCATTTCATTAAACATTCATATGCTATTATAAAATGCATCGTATAATATTTAACACAGAGTTAATGAATATGCTCTTTGTCTTAAGTCTTAAGTTGAATTAAAACAAGAGAGAAGATTATATTGTAGACCCAAAACGAAATTTAACTATAAATACAAATACAAAACATACCGACCGATTGTTCATATAGGATGTAGTTGTCCGAAAATTATGACATAGAGTGATGCTAATGCTGATCAAGAATCGGTATGCCTTATGGGCTCGAGGACGTCTATTTAAATGCGTTACAAGCTGCATGACACAATTATAATAAAGTCAAGAATATAAATATATAGAAAAATTAGGCGAAGCAATAAATGAATAACAACATTAATTATACAAATGTTACGTGATCCCAAACTTTCGTTCACCATATGCTCTCTCGCTCTAATTTGTTGTCTTTTTCACGAGAGTAAAGAGAGCAGCAGAAATTCTTGAATATAAAAAACTTAATTGTAATCAATCATTTTTAATTGTAATATTTTCCATAATTTAATGAATACAGTTTAAAGCTTAAGCTAAAAAAAAATCAAATATATTATGAAAATATATGTTAAGATTTCTTATATTTTGTTTTAAAATATATTGAATTATTTCACTGTAATTTGTTGTTTTTTTGTCTTGAGCAGTCTAAGAAATGTTGATTAACAGGAATATTTTTTTTAATTTTAATTTTGCATTAAGAGCAAAAGAGAAAGCAATTGAATATTCCTTACATGCACTAACATTAAATAAATAGAAATTGAAAGGTGAAATGATTTTGGGCTCGATCGAAATATGTTTGGTTGCCAAGCCAATACTTTTGTTAAAATGTCAGTTAGGTGTAGGTGAATGATGTGTCCTGAGGGACAACGATGCAGAACAATAACCATAACCACCGAAGCCGTTAATAGATACAAGTACACACAATGCACACATACACCATGGTATTTGTGTGTGTGTGTGTTGTGTGTGTGTCTCTGTATGCAAGTCAGAATCGTTTAAGTCAGTTTCCGATTTGAATCAGGAGTCAGAACTTAGTAGGCCGTGTATAAGTCGTTCTGACCTTTGGGAATGTCGTAGACATTAGCATTCATATTTGTGTATAACATCCACACAACTTGAAAATCGGACACAATTTTGTACACAACTTTTTATTCAATATTCTTCAGTGTAAAATCACAAACGGGAGTCATCCGCGGCGGTACATACATGACCATTATTTGGTTGCATATGCTTTTTTAAGTGCTGCATTCTCAAATTGAAGCGCGCGATTCAAAAGTATTTGCAAAACTAAAACAATTACAAATTTCAAAGTCGCTGCGGCTGCTATATCTCCACGATTCGGTTAATGAGCGCAATATCGGCAACGGACTAACGAAATTGAAAACCAATACTGAAACTGAAACTGATCCACCTAACAACCAATCAATCAATTAATCAATCAATCACACAATCACAGCAATTTTGTGTCGATTCATTGGTGTGTCGTTATTCTAAATTGTCGACTTCTAAGTGGTAAGTGCGTTTTTATAAACCGAGTAATTTCAATACATATTTCATTGGTATCTTCCGCAGTTTCCATTCGTGTGTAATCTTAAATATTATTGTTATTATTTATAATATTTTTTTTTTGCCGGATTTTTGTTGTGTTTTCCTCATATGGGAATTGTGAGGGGATGTTAACCTTCTAGCAACTGTGCTCCTTTTTCAATTGTCATCGGCTTGCATCAACACGCTAAAGCCAACAACAAGTTCGCAGCTTAAGCTGGCCCCAATCCTTCAGAGTCGACAGGTAAGTGACATGCATTTTACCCCTTGGTTTCGGCTAGATGTGCCAGCCAAATTCTCCTTTGCTACTACTTCACTATTTGTCACATTACAAGCATTTTTACACCATGCTGCATAGAACTAACTGAATCTAAATTCAATCGACCTGGAGCATTTCCCGAATTTATCTATAACTTTGCCTAATATACTATATAACATTATCTGAATATAAATAACTGGTTGATATTTTCAATAAGGTATCTCAGATATTTGGAAAATATTTTTATTATTATTAATATTATTTTGTTTTATTTTTGAAGAGCCGTACTCCAATCGGTGTAAACTTAACGTATGTATTTTATATATATATATATATATATATATATATATATACTTGATGGGCATATTTATTGTTAAACAAATTCATTTTGCTCGATTCTCGATTGCATGCACGAGACTTCTGGTGGCATTTGAGGCGTTGTTTGATTGTTTTTTGTGGGGTTGCCACTGTTGCAATAAAAAAAAACAAAAAAAAACAACAACAACAACAAAAGGTGATGTTGCCCGGGGCACTTGAGGGTCCTGGTTCCATTTGTCCATTTGTAGGCATTGCTAGGCCAAAACTGTTTGCCCTGCTCCTGCTTCATTTGTTGTTGCTATTTGCTATTTGTTTGCTGTTGTCGCCCACTTTCGCTTTTCGATCGATCTAACAATAATTTGGTTTCAATCAAATTGCTTCATGATTTTATTTGTTGTTGCTTTATAATATACATATATGTGCATATGTACATACTTTAGCGCCGTTTGCATATGCGAGACGATTCTGAGAATGCGAAAGCAAATGCGAATCCGACTCCGACTGCGACACGCGATGCTCCATAACGGAGTTCGAACAGCAACAACTTAACACTCAATGCACCCACACCACCCAAGCACTAAGAACATCTCATCGTAACCCATACTCCACTCAACCATACCCATCCCAGCTGCAAGCTGGCGTCCGTCCACAACGAAAGCAAGCAATTGAATGTATTGAAAGTCTCACTGGTGTTTCAGACTTGGAGGTGAAAAAGCGGAAACAGCGTCATCGGAAACTGGAACAGCAACAGCAGCAGCAGCACAACCATCATCATCATCAGACGCCGGCTGAGCGGCCGCAAGAGATTGAGAACGCTTACCACATGCCGTGCCACAAAGGCAATTCAGTTTTAAAGCACGAGGAATATAGCAAGGATATAGAAAAAGAGAAGCAAATGGCCGAACGATCAAAAGCTCAGGAGCGACGCATTTATGAGTTAGATCAGAATGTTGAGCGCTATTTTGACGTGCGAAAGGTGAGCATCGGTATCGCTGTCGTTATCGTTATCGTTATCGTTATCGCTATCGGTTGTTCGAATTTACATAAATTTGTTTTGTGTAGCGCCTGGGCAAAGGTGCCTATGGCATTGTATGGAAAGCCATTGACAAGAGGCAAAATAATACTGTGGCACTCAAGAAGATCTACGATGCGTTCCGCGATGAAACCGATGCACAACGCACTTACCGCGAGGTTACCTTTCTACGTGCCTTTCGCCCTCATCCCAACATAATCCGTCTACTGGATATATTTAAGTAAGTGCCGTCCATCTTGTATAATATAATAATACACATAAGACTATATTATTGTGTATGGATGTGTACATTTGTACTGAATTCAGATCTTCGAACAATTTGGACTTTTATTTGGTGTTTGAGTACATGGACAGTGACCTACACAATGTTATCAGAAAGGGGAACGTCCTTAGGGCCATACACAAGCGATTCGTCACATATCAGCTGATAAATGCGATCAAATATATGCACTCGGGCCATGTCATCCACAGGGATCTGAAGCCAAGCAACATTCTGATTGACAACAAGTGCAGGTAAGTTGCAATCTTGTGGAAATGTTAAAATATAAATGGAAGTATCTCTACATACTGTGTGTCAGATTTTATTTGGACCAGTGTCAAGCAAAATATATAAAATGCTATAAAGTTTAAACGAAGAATCAAACGCAAAATGTTTAAATGCCAATTTGTTTAATGTTATATCACGTTTTAGAAAAAAACTTTAATTTTTATTAAAATATTCATTAATTAATTAAAATTAGTCAAAAACATATCCAAAATACATGTCAAAGCTTATTTGGACCAGTCTTAAAAAAGTAACATATTTGGCGTATAAAAACTTAATTAAGGATGTTAATACTATGCTCAGCTAATTTAAGCATAGATTAGTGTAATAATTATCCGATTAGAATCCTATTCTATTTGATTCTTACTTGATACAGGAATTGCCTTTATATCATCTTACATTGTGGGCTTTCTGTATTATATTGCCGTATCCGTATCCGTTCATAACATCCTTCTCTTGTCTTTTATGTACATATATAGAATCAAAGTAGCCGACTTTGGACTGGCGCGTACCTTATGTGTAAAGCGACGCACCAACTCAGACTACGAAAGCAAGGATGAGCTGGATAATGGAGTCATGCTGACCGATTATGTGGCGACACGATGGTATCGTGCGCCCGAAATTTTGGTGGCCAGTCGCAGGTTAATATTAGCTGTAAGCAAAGAATATATAAATACAATAACAATTCTCGAATTCTGCATACAGATATACAAAGGGCATCGATATGTGGAGTGTGGGCTGTATACTGGCCGAAATGATACTCCAGAAGCCGCTTTTCCAGGGTAGCAGCACGATTAATCAGGTACGTGTGTGTCTGTGTGTGTTTGTGTGTTACACGAGGAGTATCATTTAAATAAACCATATTTTTGCAGATTGAGAAGATTGTGAATGCGCTGCCCGATGTAACGGAACGGGATATCCAATCGATTGGCGCCACCTTCGGCTCGATTCTGCTTAGCAAAAAGATTGTGCGGGATTGCCGTCACTCCCTGGATGAGTTGATACCGTATTGTTGTGACGATGCCATGTCGTTGATCAAGTCGCTGCTGGTCCTCGATCCGGATGGCCGCCTAACGGCCAAGGAGTCCATCGTCCATCCGTATGTGCTTCGCTTTTACAGCGCCTCAGCGACCCTAGAACTACGCACGGACATCAAGCCGACACTCAATGATGATATTCGCTACTGTGTCAATGAGTATCGCACCCGTCTGTACGAGATGATTGCACCCGAGTTGCGCGCTAGTGCTCGCCACAGCAGCGCCACATCAAAGACGCCAGTTGCTCCAACTAGCTCTGATATACCGCCAGCAGCCTCTTTGACGCACGTCATCCGAGCCGCGTCAAAAACCAGGTGAGTAATGCAACGATTTCTATTTACCTGTGGCTTGTGTGGCAAGGCGCATTAGCAGGGGCAGGGCCAACGTTTGGTGTATTGTGTATTGTGTATTGTGAGTGCTGAGCTGTGCTTCACTAGTTACTCGCTCGCTTTTCCAGATGTCGTCGCTCCTAGCATCGGCGTTCACCGTCATCCACAGCAACAACTTCAACGACGACGGTGGTTAAAACATCAACAATCAAGACGAAAACAGCATCAACAACAACAGCAACAAACTATAGGCAACTGCAGCAACAATGGGCACTCAACAAAAGTGGGCGGGGGACGTCAACGTCAGCGACAAAATCAACATCAACATCAAATTTAACCACACTCACAATCTTAAATAGAATTGGTAAACAACCACAACTACAACGTATTTCTGGAGATGCTCAACGCCGATTAACCTATCCTCAAACGCTTTCGCGTCGCATTGCACAATTACAATAAATTCATCTGCAGGCATATGAATAAGAATATCTTCGATAAAATATCTGTTTTCTTGAGAATATCTTATTTTCATGTAGCTTAGTTGAGACGGTTTTCTAAGTTCAGAAATTATAGGTTACATTTTCTATAAAAAAAAAACCTCGGGAAGCGCAAAAGCAAACTAAGGCAATCATAATTATCAAGGGAAAAGTCTATTCTATCAGTGAAATAACTTCAAAATAAACATATATGTCCATAAAAATAATGGTAACAAATTAAAAGTTTCGTAGAAACATAGCTAAGAATAGATACGCTTTACAAGAGATCTCTTAATACACACTCTATGAATAAAGCGATTCGATTTTCCAATATGAATAAAATATCAAATATGTACAGATCTTGAGCGTCATATTATTAAGTCCGAATTCATCTGATGTTTGCAATTGATCAACAAAACATTAAATAAATGCGCAAATTTGAGATAGTAGCGATTTGTTAGTGTGACAATATAAGGGAACTATATACATAATTAAAATCAACATGTGTCTGTCATAAAACAAATTCGAATAATAAAGACTTTGATTTAGGGAAAAATGTACGAAAAACACCGATTATACTGTGTATATATATATATATATATATAAATTTGGTTATATATATTAGCCATACTCACTCAATTTAGAAATATATATTTATTTTTAAGCTAAGCTCAATCAAAAATGTAGCTAGACTTATTTCGAGCTGTAGAAAAAACTGAATAGAAAATTGTATTGAATCGCATCTGGTTCGAGCTTCAGAAATATTTGACTATATAATGTTAAGAGTTTAAAAAGATTAACTTCACTCTCCGTTCCGGGTTTGGACATGCTTTAAACAATTCACCAACGTCTGCGCCCTCGCCCTCGCCTTTGCCAATGACTTCCTTATTGCCTCAGCTTTTAAACGTCAAATGCTCATCCAACTCCTCCTCCTCCTATTAGTTCACATCATAGAGCTGCCTCCAGCAGTAGCCATGTAGGTGGACAAACAGAATTCGTCACACAGTCTTTATCCAATATGACTAAGAGCTGGGTGGATGAGCAGCGAAAGCACCACAGACAGCAGCAGCAATTTCAAAAGAAACACCATCAGGAACAACAGCAGCAACAGCAATCGCAACCACTGCGTCAACAGTTTCAGCAGCAGCAGCAGCAGCAAACGCACTTGCCTCACCTGCATCGTATTAACCGCAATTCCAATGAACCCAACTCTCAGATGCGTCGCACTGCTGCCAAAGAACTCCATACACAGGTGGCGCCGCATCGGGAGCAGCTATCCGCTGTGGGTGCAGTAACATCAACGGTTCCGGATATAGTTGAGCAGCCGGTGCGTGTTCGCAAATCGCGTCAGGTGTCCAATCAGCGACGTCTGGACAAGATTAAAAATTTAATCGAGCAGACCAAAAAGAAAACGGAGTTGATGCCAAGCCGGGCGCAGCCAGTGGCCACAGATAGCATCGAACCTCAGGCCGAGGTCCTATTGAATCACTTGACAATGGCACACAGCCAAGCCATCGAGCGAATGCAGTCAAAAGCTATGGAAATAAATGTAACATTGGAGCAGATCAAGCTGGAGCATCTGGAGCTGATTCACACTAATCATAGGAACGAAGTGGCTGATGCTGGGCATAAGTATTCCCGCCAGCAGAAGCAACATGAGGAACTGATTGATGCAGCAGCATACTTATGCCTGAATTCGCGTCTGCGCCAACTGGAGGATGAGATGGACAAGTGCAAGCGACAGATTTTTAGCTATGTGCAGGACAATCAGCAGGTGCTTCACGAGCAGAGCCTGTGCGAGCAGATCGGCCAATTGTTGCACTCATCGTCATCACCATCGAGATCGACATCGACATCGACATCGACTGCATCGCCACCTGTTATTTCACCGCAAAGCGATTCCGGTGTAAACCATAATCCAGTTGCTGCAACTGCCAACAATTCAATGCTGAAGCGTGACAAACAGAAGCAGTTGCAGTTTTGCGAGTTTCTCGCACGCGACGAGAGCAACGCCAACGCTTATGAGCTACCTAATCTTGGCAACGTCTACAAGTCCAGCCAGTGTCATGTCCATGTCCATGTCCAAAACGATCTGGCCCAGTCTATGGCCTCAGCATCGTCACGACGCCAATTGTCGTCAACCCTCAAGAAGAGCATCGAGAAGGAAACTCGCCCGGTTTCGCGACTGTATACCAATAATTTGGCATTTCCAGGCGCACAGCTTCACGATAGAGAAAAGCAGCCGGAGCAACGTCATCCAACACAGACAATCACACGTCCTTATTATGAGTCTTTACGCATTCAGGAGGTACTTTTCTATCGTGGGGATTCGAACGAAATCGAGGATTCGCATGCAACTTGCAAGTAGCGCACACATATCCCTGGATTCCGAGCAAATGAAAAAACAATTTTAAAAAAATTATATAACACGTCATGTACGTTAAAATATATGAATATGTAAATATATAAATAAAATGTGCCATAGTGTCGAATAAAGTTTCAACTATGAATTGGATTGACCCACAACTACAATATCACTGCAAAACTATATAAAAGCTCATCTTTTGTGTTTAAAATTATATTTAGTGAAATCAAATGAGTTCTAAAGGTGATAATTGTTAAGCTTGAAATGTTCTTCGGGTATCTTTAGTTGAAGATATTTTGTGTATTTTAATATGAATTCAAATTTAAATTATAAACGTCAATTAAATTATAGGCGTCAGTTTTGTTTAAAAACAGTTTAGTAACATATAATTTGCTATAATTTCAAAAATGTCAAACGAGCAATTTAACAACTGCAAAATTAATATATATATATATATATTTATATAACCACTCATTTTTAGCTTTTCAACTTAAATTTAAATTAAACAAATCATATCCACCTGAGCTAAATAATTTAAATGTAAGTCACTCCAAAAGAAATATATAAGTTATTTAGTTATCTTGCAAGACATTTACGGATAATTTTTATTAAGCATAGTATAATAGTTAGTACCAGCAACAAGTACATTTTTAAATTTAATATGTATACACAGTAAATACATCAACTATTTAGTAAATACGTTACTTTAATCGCAAATTTGTAGGCAACTATGCCCGCTGACTATAATAGATTGAACACAATAAAGCTCTATAAATTGAATATTTTGTATGATGCACACATAGAATGGAAGTTAATCCTAAATAATACGCGATTTTTTCGTTCTTACGGTCAAAATTAATAGTTTGTATTCATCGACATATTCGTTTTTTTGTTTTTTGTTTTTTTTTTCATTTGGTTGTCTTCTTTAGTTTCTTGGCTGTTGAGCTTAAACGTTAATATTAATACACATCTATGTAATAAAGATAAATTACAAATTCTCTTGCATGCCACACAGTACGTTTAAATCAAGTAATCGAGGATGAAGCAACAACTGCTGACGCATAATAATTATTTAACCTTTTCTTGTCTCTCTCTCCCTCGAATTATTGGCGTCTGTTCTAACAATCTTTTTGTTTGTATATATATTTATCTCAGTAAATGTATGTATATTGGGATTACAATTTGTCTATTTTATTGGAAGCGGTGCTTATAAATGTTGCATCCGCAATATATATTTGTATGTGTGTATGTGGAACAAAGGGTAGCAGTGATCCATTAGTGTTTGCTGCTGCTATCGAGAGTTTTGGAAGACCCCTATCGATTGTTTTTTGCATATTGAACGCTTTTCCATTTGCCGAAATTTATGTTTTGCGCTTTTGTTCAAGCTGCTGCTGTGGCAGCTCCTCCTGCAGCTGCAGTATGTGCTCCAGCGGTTGAGGTTTACCATCCTTGTCAATTAGTGCCGGCTGCACGATGCCATCTTTGCGCAGCTTTTCGAGTAGATTGACCAGCTGCAGCGCCTCGTATTCTTTTTGCTCGTCGGACATGCCATCGAGCGGATTAGACTTGGCCTGTTCAACACAGCCCAGCACTGGATTGAAGCACTGCTGCTGCTGCTTGTACTCCTCGGTGTCGCTGTCTTCACTGTCCGACGAGTAGTCGGTGCCCTCAATACGCCGACAGTCAAGGACGCCACGCTTGGCAAACAGGCCAGCCGCATTTCCATAGCCCGTATATTTGATCATGCGTCCAACATCCTCCTTGCATAGCACAAAGAGCAGCTCGGCGGCCAGGTCGCGTAGGATCATCGCTGGCAGCGTGAGGAAGCGGCACAGATGATTGCGTAGCTCGTTGCCAATCTCCGGCCGCTTACTGACATCCTTCAGTGGCGGCAGTATCTCCATTCGTAAATAGTGTCGTTGAATGCGATCGCTGCGTGCACATTTCACCAGCACCGTCAGCACTGGCGACACCAGCTCATGGGAGCTGGCTTCCTTCTCCTGCTGGTCGAGTCCGCGGCGCAGATAGTCCAATAGGACTGCCAGGCTGCGCACGTTGCGCTTTTCGAAGCACAGAGCACAGCACTTACCCGAAGTCTGTTCGGTGCCTGAGTCACTGTTCATTCCCGTTTCCGTCTCCGGCTCGGCCTCGGCATTGCTGCACTTGAGCGTGAGCTCGGTGAGGCAGCTACTCGATATGTTTGTGAGCAGGTGAATTGCATGCGTCACAACAGCGCGCTCCCTTTCGGTTGAGAGACTGCCAAAGCGCAACAGCAGCTCCCGCAGCACACCGGTCAAATGAAGACTTTGGATTTCGTATTCGTTGGGACTCTTGTCTGGCGCACTGGTTATCGTGAACATCACCTTGAGCAGCTCACAGATGATGTTCAGCTGCTCGTCACTTGGGCCAACAGCAGACTCGGTCAACTTATCGTCCAGCCACTTGGTCATATAAGTCAGTCCATTGAGATCAATTTGAAGGCGTGTGCGCGCTGTTGCCTCCAGTGCGGTGAGCAGAAATAACAGTTTCATATCATAGTATTCCAAGGTGCACGGATAACGAGTAGATGAGGCGCTGGCCAAACGCTTCACAATCGCATCCAGAAAAAATTTCTCGCGCAAACAGTAACGTCGACAGTCATCACTCTGATAGATAAGGTTGCACAGGCATTTGAGCGATTCGCCAATAATATCCGCTTGGGCATCGCTTAGTTGTTGTTGTTCAGTTTCATCCTCGGTGTTTGCGTTTAGGCGTGCTAGTGATAACAATGTGTCCAGTTCGTATTCGATGTAATGCGTTTGGATGCTGAACTCATCGCGTGTTAATATGCGTACTGTGTTTAGGCATTTCGTGTGCGTCGCAGCCAGCGTTGGATCATCAAGTATACCGAATATTGCCAGCCAGAGGTCATGCCACTGGTTGTCCGTGTGATAACTGTCGAACACCAGGAGGTCTGCATTCTGCGGGCGTCCACAAACAAATCATCATTATCACCATATTAGTCACTAGAAAATGGGGGTTGTGTTTGTGTGTTGTGGTGCACACACTCATTACCTTAGTGTTAAATTGGCCGAGTATGTCATCAATGTCGGCGGAGCTCTTGCGTTCAAGTCGTTTCAGCTGTTCCGCATCCATGATGCCGACTGAGGCAACCTAGCCAGTCCCAATGTTTGCTAATTGGATTTGAATTTAATTTGATTTGTGTTTGCAATGCAATGTCAATAACGTAGAAGCACTAAATTATGACAAAAAAAAAAAATAATAACAAAAAATGTCAAAAATACCAAACGATTTGGCTCTACAATTATGCGACCGCAAATGCCGATGAGCAATGAATTCTTAAAATACTATGTGCTGACAGAATCATATATTAAAAACTCTGCGCACACAGTTAATAAAAGGGTCAGTAAATAATAAAAACCATTGACTGCGATACATGCTGATATATGACAATGTACATCGAGAAAAAAAAAAATAATAATAAAGAAGAAAAATACCATTAATTTATCGATAACAGCGGCTGATACATAAAAAGCTTCGTTACAATTTCATTTACATTTTGCCGTTGCATCTAGCAACGTATAAATAATGGAGTATATTTTATTACAAAAAATACATATTCAGTGTATACATATATGTGTAGTGTATGTTTTGTTTTGGTTGTGTAAAAATATAAATATATGATTGTAAAAAATAATACGTAAAATTTAAAAGTTGCCATTTGTTTGTTGGCATTTTGTATTCAGTTTTTTGCATATCAATTTATAGTTTTCATAAAAACATATCATAGTAGTCGATAAATTCGACAGATCTACGACGCCTAAAGCAGATTGGATCCAATCTTACTGGCTTCCACTTGTTCTTTTTCTACAAAAAATTGCGTAAATGCAGTTAGAAAAACGTTGAAAAAAAGGGGGAAAAAAGAAAATAATAATAAACAATTAGAAATAAATGCTTGTAATAATATACATAAACTTATGTAATAATAATAATAAAAATAATGTTTATAAAATGAGAGTGTAAAATAAACAGCAAATGCCGTTAATAATTAATACTCGTTATTAAACTTGCTCATTGGTGAGTGATATTTTAAGTTGTAAATTTGCTCTATCTATAAACTATATACGATACATGATTCTATACGTAGTAACCAAAGTATTTGTCGTACACTTCACACGCATGCACATAAGCAGAACTTACTTAACACAGTTAGAATTTGTCATACAAACGGATCACTAAATGTGGGAGGCAAATTGTGAATTGTGGGTGGGCGAGTGAACTTTCAACCAGGTCACCAGGTAAAACATGCACTTATGTATGTATATGAAGCGTACGACGGGGAGACATGAGAATTATTTTAAAGATGACGGAGACGATGATGCTGTCATACATCAGATGAAATTTCAAAATGCCATATGATGAGAGACACAAATAAGACACACTTACTACATACAATAAATAAGATTATACATTACAAAATATATATATATATATTGGAATGTAAGTAAACGAATTAGTTTGGAATGCGTTCGGAAGCCTCGCAGCATGCATTTGTCACTGGTTACTACTAGTCACACTGGGCAGTGATTTTTTGTTTGTTTCTTGATTCACTTCAAATGAGATTACTTTTTAGAGCAGAGCAACAGGGGTTTAAAATGTAGTGAGTGTGAGTTGTACGCAATGTACGCGTCCATGTGTGTGTGTGTGTGTGTGTGCGTGTACCAAGTACCAACAAATGCCAGACCGGACTGGTCCAGGCCCGAACAGAGCAGCGCACACCAGAACACAAAACGCGTATCGCGCTCTTATTTGGTATATGTAGGTGTACAAGTAGAATAGTAAAATGTAATAGGTAAAAGGTAATAGGAGTAGTAGTAGTAGTAGTAGTAGTAGTAGTAGCAGCAGCAGCAGCAGCAGCAGCAGTGTTGTTGTAGTACATTAAGCAGTAGACAACATCTCATACACATAGAACTACAACAATAACAGCAAAAACAACAACAACAATAATTGAAGTTTAACTAAACTGTGGCAGGCGGCTGGGGAGCTGCTGGCGGTATTATGTTCGGTATGGCAACGACACAGGCGCCGGCACGTGGAAACGACATTGGCTGAAGTTCATTCCAGCCGTTGCGCACCGAATCGTATTCTTCGACAGTTTTGAGCGCATGATTGCCATCGTAGCCGCCAACGACAATTAAACGATCTCCAAGCAGAGCACAACCGATCGCATCGCGTCCCAGGGCCAGCGAGCAAATCTGTTACAAATATTAGAGAGAGAAAGTTGTATTAGTGTATTGATATTGATTCACATCGAAAATTTGGAGCCAGGCTGATAATTTGTTTACCCTGAACCCATTAAAAATGGGTGAAATGCGTATAATGGTTTGTGCAAATGTATGTAACAGGCAGATGGAAGCATCTCCGATCCCACAAAGTATACATATACTCTTGATCGGGATCAATAGTCGAGTCAATATAGCCATGTCCGCCTGTCCGTCCGTCTGTATGAACACGCAGATCTCAGAGACTGTAAGAGCTAGAGACTTCAAATTTGGAATATAGGTTCTCGTATACCAGGCGCAGATCAAGTTTGCGTTATTTTATCGATAACTGCCTCTGTTTATCGAATATCGATAAATTAAATTTTCGATAGCAATAAATGCCACAATTTTAAAGGCTGAATCTTCTAACAAATTTTGTCAAGATCGGGTAAGAAACACCCAAGTAATAGTCGAAAATATTCTCATACTGAAGATAATCGACGCGAGCGTCAATATGTTTCTGAGTGTATTCTGTGTTTGTCGGCAGAGGGCGCTTGCAGACTTGCTCGCATTTTAATGCAAATCTCTTTAAAGGGAATTTCCCAATAATTATAGAATATATTTAATAACTGGGTTCAGGGTATATCGTAGTCGAGTTCACTCGACTACAGCACTCTTACTTGTTCCAACTGACTTTGTAAAAATACAATTGTCAATCTCGAATTTTTAATGGTAGTTGTGCTTTTGTTTGTTTTTTTTTTTTCAAAATTTGAGATTGTTTACCAGTGTCCAGGTATCGGAAGCTGGATCATAACGTTCCACGGTCTCGGTGCGACACACCATGGGATTGCTGGCCGGGCAGTCGTGGCCACCCAAGGCATAGAGGAATCCATTTGCAACTGTCACCTGTAAGCAAGCAGCGAAATGAGTTATAATTTGCAATTTCAATTAAAGTGATTTTGTTTTTGTTTGGCAGTACTTACACCAACGCCGCCGCGACGTCGATTCATTGGCGCCAGAAGGCTCCATTTGTTTGTGTGCGGATCGTAACATTCGATCGAGCGATGACAGACGGAACCGTCGCGTCCGCCAACGGCATAGAGGCGACCGGCCAGCACCGCAACACCAGCGGTCGAACGCATTGAGGACATCGGCGACACATAGCTCCAGGTGCGTGCAATGGGATCCCAGCTGCAACGAATACATAAATTAAAATTTGATTACTGGATGAGTGACTGATAACTGGTGATTAACGCATTTATTTACCGTTCAACCGTGTTCAGGTAGCTCCAGCCATCGTGTCCGCCAACCGCATAGAGGGGCCCCTCCAGCACCGCAACGCCCAGGCCATGTCGGGGCGTTGCCATTGGATTGAGTGGCACCCAGGCCATCGTGTTTAGGTCAAGGCTCTCCACAGTGTGCAACGTTTTCAGTCCATCGCGTCCGCCCACCAAAATCAGTTTGTCCTCCATGACAGCGGCGCCAAACTGCAAACGGCGGCCGGTCATATGTTTCCAAGGGGTCCACTTGTCCAGCCGCGGACAGTAGCTCTCAATGGTGATGGCGCCCTTGTGGGCATCCATGCCACCCACAGCCAGCAATCGGCCGACAGTGGATTTTCGCGGCGTGGTTCGTTCGGTCGCAATGCGCGACCGGCGTTCAGGCATTAAATGCCATTTGAAGGCTTCCATTACCAGTTGCTGGCATTCGTTGGCGCCGCACACGTTCTCCACGTGATCCATAATAAATGATGGCTGCAACAGGGGTAGGCGCACCAGTGCGAGCAGCTCGGCGATGTGCTGCTCACGCGTGGGCGCATCGTGGCGCACCCACGACATTAGACTGTGGAAGACATCCTGCTCGGATGGCACATTGAGATCATCGCTGCACAGCAACTTGCCCAGCTGATCGGCGTTTAGTTGAAAGAACTCCTGATTCTGGCACACCTGCATAAAGTACTGGCAGGTGTACGCCTGCGCCAGTCGCAGCAGCGTTGTGCAGCTCTGCTGTTCCGCGAAGAATGCGAATCCCAAACAATTGGATGGGTGCAGTTGGCGGGCGAGAAAATTGCAGCATGCCGTTACCACAGAGTTCAGCTGCAGCAGGCAGGCGGTGGCCAGCAGCGTTTCGACTGTGTCCTCGCGCAGCTCAATGAATCCGGTGTAACAGTACTGGACAAGCAGGTGCAGGGCATCGCCATTCACCTCTCCAAGAGTCACGTCATTTTCCTTGGATTCGCGTAGCGATCCGGTAAACATCGCCGAAAAATATGCACTCGAAGCTGATAGCACCAAGCGATGAGCGGGCACTCTGCACCAAATGGGAAGGATATGTAAATTTAGCTTTTATTCTTCTTCTTCTAGCTAAGTCGGCCCTGTTAACAAGTCAACTTTGCAAACAATGTTTGTTGGGTAGGGGGCTGACATATAATAGCCCTATGTATGTTGTATATTTTGGAAACAAAAATATAATGATTTCAACAAATACTTAATAGCATTTTATTAGCAGAATAAAATTATACTACAATTATTTTGGAAAATTATGGAATCTTACAAAAACTATACATATTTTTCTATTTTCTTAATTGCATTGCATGATTGTGTTAGCAAATAGAAAAATCTACTTTTCATAAGATTCTATAATATCCCATTTAGCATGGGTTGAAAAACGTTTAACAAGTAAAATGTATTTTTTTGTAAAAATGCATTGCAAGCGGAACTTGCAATAATAAAAGAGTGGCAGATTATGAAAACAGCTGCAACTCTTTCTCTCAACTCTCTTGATCATCTGATCTGATCTTGACAAACTATGATCAGAGTATCTACGTGTCTGTTGTGAATTTATTGGTTTTTTCACATCAATACAATAAATATAAATATTGATACGTTAAACTAAACATAAAAAAAAAATGACAAGGTGGTATGAAAATGTTATAAAACGTGTGTCGTGCTCAGCTTGAACGTCAATGTGCGCTGAACAAATTAACTATAAACCACTGTGCAGAGCACAAATCATCGCTCCAATTCGCTATCCGTCTCGCAGTCGATCAAATTGAGAACCAAACAGAGAGAGAGAGAAAGAGAGAGAGAGAGAGAGAGAGAGAGAGAGAGAGAGTGAGAGAGGGAATGAGCGAGAGAGAATATGAGGTAAACGCAATTTTACTGTTTACTGTTCGAATGGCGTTGCTGCTTCGACCGCAGTAGCTGCGAGTGCTGCTGCTGTTGCTGTTGTAAAACTGGTGAACGAGTGCGACACAGAGACAAAGAACCGAGTGAAGTGCGCTAAAGTGAAGGTCAGACGGATGGCTGCGGTCATATGCCGGATACTTTGCTAATGAGCCAAATACGGCTAGGGCAGCAAATGGGAGCAGAGTGTGTGGTGGGGTGGTGTTGGATGTGTAGGAAAATTGCTTTTGCGCAGTGCAACAACTTTCATTTCTTTGTGTACGTTAACTTGTGTGTGTGTCTGCTTCGTCGTTCACTTACCGTTTGCCATCAATGCCAGCGATGAGAACCACATCGCACAGCTGCTGGCTGTCCACATAGAGCTGCATACGCTTCAATACACTGTCCGCATGATCGCGACAGCGAAAGAACTCATCCTGGCTGCCAGCCGAATTGAGGCTGCCCAGACTGTAATCCCTCGACAAAGACTCCAGAGTATTCTCAGCCATCATTGATATATGGCCCGATGTGGACGCTGTCGAGTCTCGACTGGGACTCTCTTTTTGGTTCACATTCACAGATGACATTTTGTAGATGTTCTCGTTGTTGTTGTAAAATTTTTAATTCCGAATTGAAACAAACGTTAATAATAGTTATTAATTAGCTGCCTTAATTGCTTCTTTTGTTATTTAGCTGCTTCTTGTCCTTAGTGCATCTTCTTCTTGTTATTGTTGCACCTTACTGTATGTGTGCAGCAACAGTGCAGGCTGCATCTGCAACTTTCTTGCTTACTGGCGACGACACACACGTCTGCGTTGCAACGCGTAGTTTGACTGACTGTTGGCTTCTTGTTGTTGATATGGCGCGTGGTAAGCTGTTGCTTTGTTTAGTTACACTTGCACACATACTTACACAGATATACACACACGCGCACGCGCACACACACACACACATGTACATGCACATGCACAAATAGCAACTCCAACTAAAACAGCGAAACGTCGACTTCGCTGTTAACGTCGTGTTTCGTCGCCCGCTCGCTGTTCACAAACAACTGCGAACTTAACAGAAACGCACATTGCCATACACCATACAAAGTACAAACGGGACGGCAGGTTGTCGCTGGCGTCGCGCAGACAAAGAACTTTTACTGCGTATGCATCGGCTGCACTGTGCTTTGTTTTTGCATTCACTACAATTGCAATTACACAGGAAATACATTCATAATCACTGTCAATTGCGTACGGAAACTGTATCCGTGACTATGCATAATAATCAACGCACACACAGTTGCACTTATGAACAAATTTACAACAGCCTATATACGTAAACAATTTGTTTTGTTTTGTTTTTTTGTTTTTTGGCACTCAGCAGTTGACCAATAACAACCTAAACAAAACACATTAACAGTGTTTGATGTTTTCATTTTGCTTGCTATCGTCACAGGTTACGGCGTTGCCAACCAAAGCTCGACAGCTGCAGTTAAGTAGGAGTTTTGCACGCGTCGTTGCCACATCGTCGAAAGCGTTTAGCGATGCGCGGTTAAGAAACCTTTGAAATTACGTTTGCTCGAATTGCATGTGCATATATTTAGAACGCATTAAATATATAAATATGTATATAGTGTATTTGTTATTATGCTTTGTTTGCAGCTCTCTTTATTGGCTTGGGTATGCCCATACTGAACTTGGACAGATTTTCCAAAAACTCAATGTACAAGGCATGCTCGCGCGCAGTTGCCATATCGGATAGCTTTCTGGCAAACTCATGTGTGATGCCCTTTTCTTCAAGCATCTCAAGGATCAAAGTTTGCAGATTGTCATCGATGAGGGATGCGTCAATGGTAAAGCATCCATCGTTCCAGCCCTTATTATACAGTGATAGGTCCTGTATCTCATATACATAATTCTCTTGTGCTTGCTGATCTAATGCATCCAAATCCAAATCCATATCAAAATTTTCAAAGGCGGACGGCTTGAATACACAAAATATGGAAAGCAGTAAATCATTTCTTTTGATTAGCACCTCAAACTTAGGAACGCTCCGCACTGGAGCCAGCTCGCCCGTCTCATCATTGCGGCGTGGCACGCTCTTGCTGACATTGAAAAATATATTAATACGCTCGCCCGCTAACTCCTTAATAAGCTCGACCTTGGAACCAGAAAAATATCCTGTAAAATCATCGATCATGCATGGCGATTCCAGGTGCAATTGCACGCGACGCTCTTCAACGATTTCGCCCGTAACAAACTCGACCAAATTGCGTTGTGATGGTGTTAATTCAATTGGACTTAGCTTCTCCTCTTCTTGTGGCAATGTCTTCTGCAGGGCTTTACCTTTTAGATTTTGCATTTGATTTGCAGCAATCGAGATTGAGCGTTGCATCTGGCCTAAGCGGCTATTGGCCACCACGCAATGACCCAATCGAAATATCTTCAGAACGATCGACATTTTTACACAAAAAAATTATAATAATTTTAACAAAAAATACTTTTCTCCGACAAAAGCTAGATAATTTTGTTGTTATAGTTCTATCGTCAGACAACGAATGAATTGAGAAGCTCTAGTTTTCCCGATACTACAAAAAAAGACACAAAACTCCAGGCCTGCTATTAATAGTAGTCCAAAAAATGTCGAAAAAATGCAATTTGTGAGTTGCAAGCTCGATTTCGATTCTTTTTAAATATTAGTTGTATTTCATTTATTCTCTGCTCTGCTTTATCCATTTTTTGCTTTATTGATTGAGTTAAAAGCCAGATATAGCAAAAATATCCACACAAAGCGCAAGAAAAAAAAATAACAAAGAGTGTGGTAAGGAGGACGGGGAGAAGCAAGTTGTTAGAACAAGTAGAATATAGCACACACATATGCAACAACATATAAATAATGAACTTGATTACTTATTATGCATGTGTACGTTTAGTATGTGCACTGAGTGCGTGCGCGTGAAATAAAGGAATGCCAATTAGTTGGGCGAGGTATTGCGTTTTGGCGTTGATGGCGGTAAATCCATTGTCTTGCACACCCATCCCGATATGTCGACATCTTCCACCTCCGCCTTGCGTATCCATGCATGGCTCTGCCAAAAGAGAATATTTATTTATATAGCGTAACAAAGATAAGCATCATTTTTACGAACCAGCAACGTTTTGAGATCGGCACGCTCGTCCGGCTGTTTTTTGAGGCATATGTCGACAAAGTCCTTGAACTCGTTGGAGAATATCTTGTGTTCCAGCTTAGGGGGCGGCTCGTTAACAATATAGTCGAGCAGCTCGAATATTGCCATCACTTTGGGCTCCAGCGTCGCTTGACTGCCATCTTCATTGGCATTCTCAGCAAATATGGTCTCCAGTGCAGAGGCTTCCGGCGGCGGGATTGGATACATTCCGATTGCCATCTCAACAAGCGACAGGCCCAGAGACCAAATGTCGGACTGTACCGAATAGTGAGTGCCCTGCAATCGTTCCGGCTGCAAATATATTTGTACAAAACATTTATAATTAAAACACTACATCATTCAGCAGTCGTCTAATCGCGAGTTTCTTGAACTTGTTAATAAAAACAAACATAATGAATTCAAAAAACAATATTAAAGCGAAATCATGGGATGCGATCTGTTAGTATATCACATTTAAAAACTATTAGTTTTACTCAGATATGGATAATATCTAATGTTATTTTAAAAAGATTGAAAATATTTAAGAGAGATAGGAGATAGTAACAGACAATGATTATATAAAGCATTTCTAAAGCAATTCTTTTTTTTTTTTTTTAGGCAGACAATGTTTATATAAAGCATTTCCAAAGTAATTCCATTATTTTTTGGTTTATTGAATATTAATTGTCTAAAAAGCAAGTAGTTTAATCGATTTAAGCGAAAGAAATATTATTAAATATAGTTGTGGATCGAAAAGGATAACTTTTGTTGTGGAGTTGTGTTGTAAAGTGAATAATTTGAAATTGTTGATGACTGATTGAAGAATAGAATTTATAGAAGTTCAAAATTTGGGGCGACCACTGTTGTAGTACGTTGGTCACAATTAGAATTGAGATAAGGTAACTGACCGACATGTAGCTGCGTGTGCCGACAAATGAGTTGGCCATCGAGTCAATAAGCTGGCCCGAAACGCCAAAATCACAGATTTTGATCTCGCCGCTGCTGTTGACGAGTATATTGCTTGGCTTAACATCTCTATGGATGATCGCATGCTTGTCGCGCAGATAACTGAGTCCCTTCAGCACCGCCAGCGTGATGCGTCCGAGTATCGATTCGGGTATGCGGCCGGCTCGCTTTAGGATGAGATCGAGGGAGCCACCGTCCATATATTCCATGCAAATGCTTATTTCGCCATCGCTGTAGAAGGCACCATAGAAGCCAACAATGTGCGCAAAATTGCATTCGTGAAGGACTTTTAGCTCGCGCAGGATTTGCTTTTTGATAGCTGGTTTCACCTCCAGATGGATGAGTTTCCGCGCCATTATCAGATTTGTGAGGGTGTGCCGCACTTTCATTACAACGCCGCCATTGCCGGAGCCGAGTTCACCCAACTTTTCCAGATCCTCTTCGGACAGTTCGCCGATCTTCTCCTTCTGACTGAGAAACACTTTGATTCGCTTGCGTTCGGTGTCGTCCATGTCCAGGCCCTCCAGCGTTTCGGTCAATGCATCGATGCTCGATGGTTTTGGCTTTCCCAGCAAGCTGTGTGTTCTTTAATTTAACTTTTTAATGAATTTTTGCAGTACAAAATGAAAAGTAGCAACAACATTTATGTGGACATTTGGATTGCTCTTGTTACGATGTTTGTGGATATGCCACACACACACACCCACACCCACATACACACAGACACATACACTTACAGTATAGTTTAGTGGTCGCTTAGAATTTCGACATTTTTAATTGAGAAAGGATGTGCCGATTGTAAGACGTAAAACACACATTTAAATTTTAACTTTTGTAAAAAACATTTGCGAAATCCGTATAACATTGAGTAACAAAAAAGATCATATTTAAAATGTTGTATAATGTATAGATTACAAATTATATTAAAGGGACAGAAATTTGAATTATTCGCATATTGGAAACACTGAGGGAATTGATACTTCTTACGAGCGACGGATGTGTATATTTGTATATACATATGTCTGCAACTGTGCGTGTGTGTGGATTTGTGTGTGAATGTTTATATTTATGTGTGCGTCATTTAGCCAGCAACAATATGAACATTTATTTTATTTTCTTTTCGGGTTTTTCAACAAAACATTTTTATTGGTGGGATCTTTAAATGTAACACATATATGAACATATGTGTGCACATATGTAAGATATATAAGTCATATTTACTCTGTTCCCGATGGCGTTTTGAATGGCGGCGTTGGTGCCACCTGTGTGGTGGCAACAGCTGCATCCACATTTACCGGCGGCAGCACTAAGTTTAGTTTATTTTTCGACATCTTGACCAACATGCACGGGAAAAAAGAATAGGTTGCAAGCGGTCGTGCGTCGCCGACGGTTAAAAGGATGGGGAAGAAAGGGGATTGTCGTTTTGGGAGCAATTAAATAAACGCCGTTTTCAATTGTACAACCGGATACAAATAAGTGTTTGGTGTTTGTCTAAATAAATTAATGTTGCAAATTTCGCCGCAAATTTAGCAAATATTAACAATAGAGATGTAATAACAAAATCGATTGCTGACCAAAATATATTCATCGCGAACTTCAATCGATATTAAAATCTTGGCACGATGTGCACCTAATTCGATAGTTCATATCGTTTATCGATGGATGCAAATGAGAAGTTCGAGTTACAATATCTTGTTGTTGTTTACAACTCTCCAATTAAGCACAAAACGTGACATTGCATTTGCATAAAACATCGAATACTGGCGGCCATCAATGAAAAATCTACTGATGCCGCTTAACGGCGCCAGTGGCGAACCAAGCACCACCAGCTGCAACTTTCACAAAGATGCTCTGCTTGGCTTCGCGCTTGACCTGCCCAATGAGCAACTGGACAGCGCTGTGATCCAGTTGCAAGCGGCCGCAGCCGAGCAGCAGCAGCAAAATAACATTAATAATAACAAGAGCAGCAACAATAGCTGCGGCGACTTTCATCCATCAATGCTGAATTGCGTTGATCTGTTGCCGTCCGCAGTGGCAGCGACCGATCTACCGGAATGTTATACATTTGATGCCGAGGCCGCTGCCACCGAGCTGGTTAATGTGGCAAACAAGGATTGCGATTCATTGGCCAGGCTGGCCTACAATCTCTATCGGCTTGCCAAGGAGGACCACATCGTTATCGATCGGTGAGTGCCACTTATCCCACATATGAGCACCTTTATTCATTATGAATATACCTTTCAACTTCCAGCAAACGGAATGAGGTTATCCGCACCGATGCATTGACCAATCAGAAGACCATCTATCGCTGCATGGATCCCATCGGCATGGGCATGTATCCGTCTACTTGCAGTCGTTCATCGTCCTCCCTTAAAGTGAGCCGTGCGCGGAAACGTACGGCAACAGCAGACATAGCGGGTATAGCGCCAACTGTTGCCATTGGGCAAACAATGGGTGAACCAGTGTCCGCCTTAAATGCGGATTCGATAGCACGCACGCGTTCTGGACGCATTATACGTCCTGCATTGCCACAGCCGTCAACAGCGCCAGTTGCAACTGAAGCAGCAACACCGAATTCATCGCAAATGCTGGAGATACTTGTGGCGGAGCTTAGAGACAAGGACTATCGTGCGCCGGCAGCAGCGCAAACTCCAGATTCGTCAGCAGCTGAAGCGCCCAAGGGGCGCGTTGTGCCGCCGAATGCAATTTGTCCGGGCTGCAACAAGATCTTTCTGGGTCGTCGTATGCAGCGACATTACGTCAAGTATCCCGAGCATATGCCCAGCGCCATTGCCGTTCAACAACAACAGCAGCAGCAACAGCAGCAACAACAGCAGCAACAGCAGCAACAGCAGCAGCAACATCAGCAGCAACAACAGCAGCAGCAACAACAACAACAACAAGATCATCATCAACAGCAGCAGCAACATCAGCAGCAACATCAGCAGCAACAGCAGCAGCAACAGCAGCAGCAACAGCAGCAGCAACAGCAGCAGCAACAGCAGCAGCAACAGCAGCAGCAGCATCAGCAGCAACAGCAACAGCAGCAGCAACAGCAACAGCAGCAGCAACAGCAACAGCAGCACCAACAGCAGCAGCAACAGCAACAGCAAGTGAATGTACCAACACTGTTTGGACTTCTTACTGCGCAGCTGCAGCGGCACAGTCATCTCAGCGAGGAGCAGCGCGCCGATCTCTTTTTGCACGAGCTAACTGACTTTGTGGAGCAGCTGCAGCTGCGCAGCACGCGTCTCATTCGCAATACATCCGGTGTGCATTTTGTGAATGCGCGCATCGCACGCGTTCTGGGCATACCCGAGGGTCAATATGCGCTGGACATGTCGGCAATGGAATCGGCGCAGGCGCCGACACCGGAACCGGAGCTGCAGCAGTCGTTACACAGCAGCGCTGTGTCCAGCTGTGCACGCACTATAGTCGATTATCCGGGCCTCAGTATGTCGCTGGATGACACGCTTACGGATGAGGCTGCTCAGCGACTAAATTTGTCTGCCGGCGGCAAATTGCTGCCACCATCCGAGGAAAGTCTGTTGCGCAATGTTAGCGATCTCATGCAGCCACCGGTGGCTGTGGCACAGCCCACAGTTGACCATGGGGCGGGCGCAATGTTGCCGCATTATGATCATGCTAGCGATAATGCCGTCGAGGCGCTCAGCATGAAGGAGACGCCCAATGCGGCTATTCTGGATCTCAATGTTGATTACTTCAAGTTCAACAACTAGTTAATTAATTATACACACACAAATTTGCGTAGCCATTATTTTTCCTTACTTATTTATACACATTTTATTTATATGCACATTTTTTCTAATTCTTTAGGAATTTTAAATGAATGTGCAAAGCGATTGCGAGATAAAAAAAAAACAACAAAATATTTTCATGGAATGAAGAAAATGTAGGTGTTTCAGTGCCAAATTTTTTCTGAATGTATATATATATAAATAAATGTATATTTTAATGCAAAAATGTTGAAGAAAGTTAAAACTATACGGAAAATAAAAAAATAGTGGTTTCCTATCAATCAACAATTGTTATTGTACTTAAAATGTTCATTTGTGTTTAGCGTAAGTGATTCATTTAATATTAAATTGAATATCCAAAATAAATCAGACGAGATATTCAATTTATTTGAATCTCAGCAGATTATTGCTATACAACATTTATATCCGAATCTGAATATTAGAGGTAATCAATTATGTCCATTTAAGTACAAATTATGCAATAGATGAAAATGGCATAATGAAGTTAATCAACATTTAAGCAATCATAGTGTAATAGGGAGAAGGTAGCATCTCCGTTCCCATAATTTATTTATATACTTAATCAGAATTAACAGTCGAGTCTATCTATCAACCTGTCCGTATGTATAAATGTCGATTTGTCAGAGACTCTTTCGATTAGAGCCTTCTTTCTTGTTGGTACATTAATTTGAACAAAAATTCTTGACGTAGATTATTACTTTAAATATTTGCAAAACTTTAGTTTTTCTTATAATAACATAATTTCTTGATTCACAGCAAATCAGTTTCAATGATTGAAAAAAATTGATTCTTACAAAACTAACGAAATATCTTACGCAACGTAATTCAGTTATTGATTTATCTGGAAATGTTTTAGGTGAGCAACAATTTTAAAATAACATCAATCGTACTTAACATGTTCTACATGAAGAATTTCGGGATTGTAAAAACCAATTTTATATGGATTTTGACAAAGGTTGCCCTTGAGTTGAGTATACAATTTATTCATTTGTTTTGCTGAGTGTGCCTTTGAATTTGATTTGTTTTTGTTTAGAGGTTCTTGTTTTTTGTTATTCGATGTTGTTGTTTGGCTGGATTTTGTTTATACCATAATGTACTCGTATTCGATGCCCTCAGCTATTTTTATAGAGTTGCAGGCACCATTTGGCCGGGAACTGAAAACTGAGAAGTGGGGCTGGCTGCTGTTACAACTGGATGGAAATTAAACACTAGCAAGCCAAAGGACATGGGCAAAATGTCACCCTGATGTATTTGCATAATTCGCCGTGCATGTGAATCCTTTTCGCTGTTGGCAAACAGTGCTCCTGCCACGCCCACGCACAGTTCGGTAAAGCGCATTAAGCGTCATTTGCTACTGCATTCCGGCAATTCAATTTGACAGCCATTTGCGGTCATATTTGCTTAAGGTCAATATGCTTAAAGCTGATGGAGTGCGATTTGGTTCGAAGTGTGCTCGAGGAACCCGTATAAATGGAACTTGCGTGACATGCTGTTCTGTTAGTTCAATCATGAAAATTCAAGGGGATAGCAAAACAAAACCCAGCCACCTGCTGACCAATAAGGATCATCACAGTCACAGTCACAGTCACAGTCACAGTGATGACTCCATTGATGAGGAGCAGACGCTGTGCAGTCTGGAGTCGGCCAAGAAGAGCATCAAGGATTATCTACGGAATAGTTCGCTGCATGGTCTCAAGTATTTAGCCGAGGAGCGGATTACGATATCGGAGCGGTATGTCTGTATAAGTATAGTCACAAAAATAATTACCATATGCCAAACGGAAACATTAGAAATAATACATAAAATATGTAAGTTTGAATTCACGTTGAAAATTCTCGATTTATCCGAAAGCGTGCCTGATATTTTAAAATTAAATATAGTCAGAATCTGAAACGAGCTTAATGAATGTAAGAAAAAGTTATTAGAACGATCCAAAGTCAAGTACTTTAGGGTTAAAACAAGTAAGGGTACCTATCTTAGGCATGCTGAATATTAGATACCATTGCAGACCGTGCCGACAACTGAATTTCATTATAAATTGATTCCTGAGAATGACGAAGACGAACGTCTTCAACTTTGTATAAATAACTTGAATATAAAATGAAATTTCAGTTCCGCACTGAACATTATACAGTGCTATATACATACTTACAAATATATATATTTTATTGTGATAAAGTTTAGTCGATGACTTCGTCATATCTTGTTCTAAACACAACATATTATTAATTATATATATCCTATCCGGCATACCGAAATATTCAAAACTGAGGGATTGACAGGCCTCTCTTAAAACAAAATTATAAAACTCTCTTTGAGGACATAAAATCCATCAATGGAATGAGTATGACATACTGATAGGTGTCATTTGGACACTGTTCGTTTTTTATTCGAATAGGAAATACATTATTACTGAGTGTGTATGTTTCAAAAATACTTAAATATAAATATTATTACTGATGATTGTGCAGCGTCTTCTTTGGCATATCTTTTGTGCTGGTCGTTATCCTATCGGGCTTCTTCATTTCAAACATCTACATTAAGTGGAGCGCCTCACCGATCATCATCTCGACCAGCGCCAAGCAGCTACTCACTAGCAACATGCCATTTCCAGCCATCACCATTTGCAATCTCAACCAGGCATTACGCAGTCGCGTTCAGCGCATTTCGCGGTGAGTACAAAAATTGGGGTTAGTCCATATACATACATGTATGTATACAGCAAATGTAAATAAGTATTGCTTCCTCTATTAAATATTTAAATAAATAATGCGATATCTACGCATAGAAAACACAACCTGAATCAGAAGTAGCTATTTTCAATATTAAAATAAATATTTTGATCCCTACGCAGAGAAAAACCAAACTAAAATCAAAAGTGATGGGTTATAAATGAAAGAAAAAATAAAATAAATAAATATATATTTTTAGATTGCGTTCTAAAATAAACACTTTGAATCATGTTTTGAAGAACACGTTTTTGTTTTGAGATTGTAGGTCTTAGAATGAAATATTCTTTAATCAAGAATCGTAAATTGTTATAGGTATTTTGTTTTTCTGAAATGTATTTTAATAAAATCGTATAGCTTGATTTATCAAGGGCTTAATATTATGTTCTATCTCATTGATGAGAAGATTCAGTAATAATTACACGCTGCTCATGAGCCTGTGCAACAAGGGTGATGACCAAACCATCACATATGTTGGCACATGGAAGTACTTCAAGGCCTTGCTGGTGGAGGTGGCGCAGCCCTGCGATGAGATGCTGTTGCACTGCAGTTTCGGGTCGCAGAAGGAGACCTGTTCGATGATCTTCAATTCGATATTGACCGACGATGGATTGTGCTGCACCTTTAATGCACTGGATCCCATCTATCTGTTTCGCAACTATTCGGACGATGTGCGCATACAGCCGGCAACGGAGTATTCACCCTACGAACCCATTGATTGGACACCGGAACGTGGCTATGAAAAAATACTGCCGGCTTATTATTATCCCAGAATGTCGGGCGGCACTGGCAGTCGCATGGGATTGACTGTGGTGTTGAATACCTCAAAGGCAGAATATTACTGCACCAAGTCCATGGGCAACGGCTTCAAGGTACAGAAACATAACAAGTATAGGTAATATCAGGAATATCCATTTGTTTTGTAAGAAAGGTATTCTCCATTTGGCAATCTCTATTCCAAGCCGACAAACCAAAAAATATCTTAGGTTTTTCTAATTTTCTGAAATATATTTTCTTTTTAAGTAGCATTTCTATGAAAAGTTATATTCCATACACATATTTAAAGTGTTTAGAAGCTAAATTTTAAGAAATCTACTTTTGCTTTTTTTCGAAAGAAATTTCTACACCAATACAAAATATACCTTGGAATTAATATAATTTATGTTTGAATTTAAAAAATGTTAATATTCAAATTAAGGCAAGCTAAGAGAATGGAAACTTTTTAAATTCAAGGATAGTTGAAAATTTCAAGGATTTTTCGAAAAAGAGTATAATTGATCAAAAAAAATGAAATAATGCTTTAAATCTAGGTGCTGGTGCACAATCCTGCCGAGCTGCCTAAGGTGAGCAACTACGGATTTGTGGTCGGTGCTGGCCGTGAGTCTAGAATAGCCGTTGAGCCCGTCTACGAGGATGCAACTCCAAGCATTCGATCGATTAAGAAATCGGTGCGTCGCTGCCTGTTCTCAGATGAGAATGATTTGACCTTTTATCGCACCTATTCGCGCAAGAACTGTGAACTGGAGTGCGAGGCGAAGTTGCTGCTGCGCGACTGCAGATGTGTCCTCTACTATCTACCCAGAATCGATCCCATGGCTCGCATTTGCGGACCCAATGACAATAATTGCACGAATCGTGTCCAAACTGATATAGAGTCATCGAGAGGGGAGTTATCATGTGAGAACTGTTGGCCAGGCTGCTTTGAGCTCACCTACAAGTACGCAATGTCCAGCTCACCAATTGTCGGGGGCTCCAGCTATAAGAGCGGAGAGGATCTGCCCGAGTATCTATTTAATGAGAGTCGTAACGGCGATGACAATGACCTATCCATACTCCACTTTTACTATCTCCACAACAATTTTCGGAGCACCACCAAGTCCGAAATGTTTGGCTTCACCGAGTTTCTCTGTAAGTGCAGAAATACTTTAAGTTGGTTGACTCTGGATGAGCTGGATGAGATCCAGATATTCTGGGAGTCCGCATTCAAGAGTCCGTTCGTTTGTCCCTCTATACTGATTTTTGCTCTTCCTAGTCCTGTTTCTGACTAATTTCTCTTTTGTAGCAAATACTGGTGGTATACTGGGTCTTTTCATGGGCTTCAGCATCTTCTCGGTGATTGAGATCGTCTACTATGTGACAATCCGTCCGTATTGCGCGTCCCGCGCTCTCCGGGAGCGCCGTAAACGCAAGCAGGCGAAGCTTTTTTGGTTAACTCCGGTGCGTAGGCAAGGAAGACGCCGTTTCATCCGGCTGCATTCTCGTCCGCCTCCGTACAGTCAGGTGTCGAATAAAGTCATTGCCGGCAACGTCGAGCGAAACAAGCAAAGTCTGTGGCAAGTGTTGCGTGGCATGCGGGATCCTCTGGTCTATCCCTATCTGGACTAGGATGTTTGTTGCTGTTGTTATTGTTTACAAACATTTTATGACCCTACAAGTGCAACGGACGTGGCCGCAAGCTGAATAAATAAACCAAGTCACGCTAAGAGGCCAATGAACGCAGTCATTAAATGGAGTTGGCCAAGTGGCTATTGAGCGAAGGCAAGCGGGTGGAGGGATGCGGTTGCCACCGGAAGCGCTGCGCCCCACACTAAACAATTTGAAGACAGGTATTAAATGGCGCTAATTACTAATCACCAATCGACACGCGACTTCAATTTCAATTGAAACGAAAGAAAATAATCAAAAAGTTTCTCTGTGCCTGCGATTGCTATTTCGAGCTTGATTACTTTGTAATCAGGTTTGCAACGCAATATGTACAGTATTGAAAATATAGCCGAAAAATCCCAAAGTCGAACAGCTAGTTTCCAACTTTTAATCCCTATAGTAGGGGATTTACTGTATACACTATATATACTTTTAACGTGAGTTTTGCTATTACTTAAATATTCTTATTTATTGAGAGATTTTAATTCGAAAACACTTCAATATAATAGAATTCTTGCACTTTGTTTCTTCCCATTTAGAATTTCCCAAATACATACGATATATATATATATATATATCTTTTAGCATTAAATGTATATTTGTAGTAACTTAAATATATATTTTAATAGAAATGATGACGAAAGTAATAATAATAGTAATATATAGTAATATAGTTAAATTTATGCAATTACAATGCTAACCTAGAAGAAACAAATAAAAAAGAAACATTTCATTTTTCTTTTTATTATAGTTAGTTAAGATCTCCGCAAGCGTATTGAAAATTCGTTTGCTGAATAATTGCATTAGTTTCGCATTGATTGCTGGTTTTCAGATTTTGGTTATGTGTGTCAACTGTAAATGAATGGAAAGAAATTAAATTTTATTTCGGCCGGAGCCGAAAATGGCAACTGGCTAATGTTGGCTAAATACGTCGCACTGATGTCACCCCGGCCGGCAACTTGGAAGCAAAGTGCGTTTCTTTTCCAATCTGTGTGTAACTATGTACGAGATACATTCACACGCAATGTAAGCAACATGAGCAATAGAAACTTTTATGACCCAGGCGCGTCTGAGTGCGTTAATTGAGCAAGTGTCACAAGTCGCAGTCGACCCGTCAATGTCAAGTGGCCAAGTGGCCAAGTAGCCAAGTAGCCAAGTAGAGATGTGGAGAAGTGGCCAAATGGCAGCCACTTGCATTTGCCTTCACGCAGTTTCCCTTGCTCTAATCATACACTCGCAAAGAAAGTGGAGAACTTTTTACACAAATCAAGTACAAGTGCTTTTTAATGCGATCATGGTCCCTAATCTTTGACCAGTTGACCAGCTAATGATTTTCTTATTTCAAGAGCGTTTTTAATATCTAAAGTCGAAAAGGTTAAGTTACGTAAAATTGCTCATATTGTGATTTGTCTAGATAATTTGGGAACTTGATTATTTAGAAGTGAGATACATAATTAGTTCTAAATGCAAATATCCAAGTTATGAAGTCATACAAAATTAAATCTTAGAATAAACGAATTCAGTTCGAATCAAGTATTTGTGTTTTCAAGTAACGATTGTATTTATTTGAACAACATTCAGATAATAATAATTCTTGAATGAAGAACTTGATTACTTGGAGCACGATATTTAGTTATTACATATAATAACAACTTAATGAAGCTCAAGAATCAGGTTCTTAACTGAATCTGAATAAAACTAAATCAGTTGGAATCAAGAATTAAATTCCTTAAATTATAAAGGAAAATCTTTCACACACATTTTAAGCACAGAATTGCGTAATTTAAAAATTTGTATGTCAACATTTTTTTTAAAAATATTTTTGTTAGGAGTGTCTAAGAACAGAATTATACGGTTTATGTTGTGCTTGTACTTGGAATAGAGTGTTGTTTTTTTCGAGTGTACACACTTCACACACGCACACATATATATATATATATATATGCATAGACAACTTGAGACATACATATGTGGCATGGAACTGGGCATAGGCATAGTTTTTGTGGGCTATTCCACATGATTTCATTAATTGCCAGCTGGAAAATCTCAATTCGCACCCAGTTCAGTGGGACGGGACCAGTGCGTCGTCATCATACGCGGCGTATACGCGATCCCAGCGCAGGCAGGTTGTGGCATCGGCAATAGCAGCAGCAGCAGCATTGCTGCGAATGTAAACAAACAAGTAGCGTGGCAACAATCAGGTCCAAATAATTATGTAGGTGTGTGTTTGTGTGTGTGAGCGAGTGTGACTGTGTATGTGATTGTGGGCTGGTCTTTTAAACATTCGTTTTACGTAGTTTTTCTTTTCCCTAATTTATATTTTCGTTGGCTGTGATTCATTTACATCGCAGCAGCATCCAGCAGCAGTCGTAAAAAACAACTACAACCACGACATGTGGTGGAGGATTTTTGGAATGGGCTTTTGACGTACCCGACATTTCATGAGAGACATCAGTTAACGCTTTCCAGATGCTCTACCACATAAAAAGGTTAGCACCCAAAATTATGATAGATAATTGGATCATTCGCCCGAATATTGAGACTGTTTTTCATTATTCAATCTGAGATTGAGTGTATTGCAGTCATTGCTATGCCTTTGCTGACTATTGTTCATATTAGAAGATTATATATAGATGTATATAAGAAAAGCGAAATTTTACTTAAATAATTGCATTTTATATTTTATTTATACGGCCACAATTAACGACAACTTAATGCCTATAATAAATTTTATATCAATTCGAATATAAATTACTTTATTTGACGTTAAATCTTATTGTTCACACTAGATATGTACAAAATGTACTAATTTGAAAATGATTAATTGAAAAAACAAAAACCATAAATCAGAGAATATCTTATATATATGTGTATTTTATGCATTGCCACATATCGCACATACAGTGGCTCAGACCTTATTTGGACCAGTGCCTGGCAACATTTTTAGTTGCCTGACATAAAGTAATTATACATTATTTTTCAAAAATTCCAAAGACCTATGGCAGGTACATATATTGACCACCAAAATGAATATATGACCCCAATATAGTGGGGTTTCCCCACCTGCTAGGTCGGGTTATGTTAAAAAGTACCTCAATTTATGATCAGAGCTTATTTGGACCAGTTACATTATGGACACCTGGGTGCCATAAAAACCGGATTTTTTAAGTCAGGTTGATTATTTTTGGTATAAATAGACCAATCCTTTATAGTCAGTTTAGTTATATCATGCATAACGGGTGCAACCAGCCGACAGGGACTATGGTCAAACGGAGTACTATTGATCAACGGAATCTCATCCTGGAACACTTCCTAATGGGATATTTACATCGCAAAATAGCAGAAATGGTCAATCTAAGCAACTCAACTGTAAACAATATCATTCGGAGCTTCGTGGACGCAAATCGGACAGAGGACAAGGGCAGAATGGCACCAAATAAGATTTTCACCGAACAGGAGGAGCGGAAAATCATCAGGAAAATAAGGGGGAATCGTAAGCTATCGGCTCTAAAACTGACCAACAGGTGCAGGATGAAATGCGGAAAAAGTACAGAGTAACTTTATAGCACTTTGAATTTTTTGCTTGACACTGGTCCAAATAAGCTCTGAGACACCGTATGCCGCGATTCGCATTCCTGGGTTATTCCTTGATAATGTTTCAACTAATTTGAAATTGAATACAATGACATGCAATGAAAAATGAGCGTGTGTGCATGTGTGCGTGTGTGTGTGAGTGTGTAGAGGAAATTAAATTGTTCACACACACAATGAAACACACACAGACAAACAGACACCGCCAACCCATGACAGAGCGCAGCGGCATTAAACCTCCTATTTTTTCTTTTTTTGTTTCTCTTTGTATGTTTATGCTAAGCAATAAGAAGCAGAACAACAACAGCAACAACAACAATGACGGTCAGCCACGTGGGTGGAGGAGGACGTGGATGTGGATGTGGATGTGGATGTCGATGTCGATGGGAGTAGCTGACGCTAGTACCCGTCTGCTTAAGCAGCTGCGACGCTGCGTCGCTGCCGGTTTGGTGGTCTCTGAGCATCCTCAGCGGAAATGGAAATTCAGTCAGACATTGAACGTCGTGCGCCGAGCTGTGAATTCGCTTAATCTGAAACTTGAACACCGTAATTAAGAATTGGCCACCTCACCTGACATCCCTTCTATCTATCATATCATATCATATCGCAGACTCATTCATCAATCTTGAACTTTTTTGTTGTTTTTTTTTTTTATTCTCTTGTGCCGCCTGCGCGTTGAATTCACACGTACTTATTCTTCCGTAGTTCTGATCATCTTCTTGTTGATTTACTGTGCGTGCATGTGATATATTGTTTTTTGTTCGTTTGTTTTGTGTGTGTTTTGTTTTGGTTTTGGTTTTGTTGCTGCTGCGTGCATTTGCATAAGCATTTGCAACATTTCGCGCGAAAAGTGTGTGCAGCTGTTGTAAAGTCATTGGATTTGCAACAACTGCTGTAACTATAGCAAAGGCAACAAATCGCTGGCAGAACGATAACAACAACAAAAGTTGGCAAATGCATTCCACGACATGCGGCGTTGGCGCCTCAGCCTCAAATCTTGCATCGCTGCAAACGTAAGTACTTATAGCAGGCCTGAAAGCGGAACTACTTACTTATGTTGATACGAGTATTCTGCACTTCTTGTATTTAGAAATCATCTCCTTCAAAACAATGCGGCAATTAAAATTAGTACCCAGAAAATAAAATTCGGATTAATGAAATTAAAATTGGAAAAATAAAAATAAATATATATATATATATATATTTACTAATACTAATAATAAAATTATATTATATATATATATATATATATATATATATATATATATACATTGGTGTATCATAAAGTACGACCTCAAATTTTATTATTAGTATTAGTAAATATTGAATATTTCTTAGCATAAACTCTCATGGACACACAAATATACATAAACACATTGATTTTTCGCTTTGAAAATGCTTTTTTAATGGTATTACATATTGTTCACAAAAATTGCGTGCTTGTGCTAGAATCTGAGTTTCGCCTATTATTTGCAGATAGTGTTTGGAACATTATTGACAGCCCCTTAAATATAATGCTGATGCAAATTAGTGTAAATCAATATACAATATATACAAGCTATTAGATTTAAGATTACGTCAAGGTTATTGACTGCGATCATTAAAGATGTGTTTTTCGAAAACAGATAAATAATAATTAATACAAAATAAACAAATAATTAACGGTGGCTTTTACTTAATATCTTTAGATACAATATATAAAGTTATTGCTTTGGTAAGGGGCAACCTTGCTGCGTTCGTTTGCTTCTCTTTTGTTTGCCTCTTGCTGTCAGGAGGCTATAAAGCATCTACTTGTGGCCAAGAATGCGATTCAATAATCCACAGATAATCCATCAAAGTGCGCAAAGACAAACAAATGGAAGTTCCAACGAGAATGGGAATAGGAAAGGGTACACTCTAAAAAAACATAAACACGAATTTTTATTTACATAGAATTTAGGAAATTTATATACTTTGGGCGCTAAAAACAGATTCCATTTTGTTCAGTACATGAACTTCTAAGAGTTTTTAAATAAACAATTATATGTTACTTAAATATCAAAGGTGTTACTAAATTATGAAAATAAATAGTAAAAATATTTTTGGAATTTTCTCCTGAGGAAATCTTTATTTTTATTTTTTTAATAACTTAAAAAACATGTTTTCAAAAACAAATGTTGAAAATCAAAGTCATAAATTAAATTATAAACAATTAAAATTAAAAGGATATTTAAATTAAAATTGAATTGGAAAAAAATTAAATAAGCTATATATTAAATACATCAGACCCGTTAAACGTTATAAGGTAGTAAAAGGAAATTAAATCGTTAAGAGACAACATTAAGAGGTGATAGGCAAATCGTTGAGCCTGTGTAGTATGATAAATTGATCATATTATTCTTTTATCTAAGTGTATCGAGGGAGATGCGGGAATGTTGGCTCTCACATGCTGTGCTTGTGTGCGAGTAAAGTAGCTCAGCAGAAGATGTGCGGTTTTTCGGTTTTTGTAAACAAATGCGTGAATGCCTTTTGCCGCCAATGTGTGTCAGATACGACTGAAAATAGTTGCAGGATGATAAACATGGGGCATGAGAGAGCGGCGGGAAACGTGGCGAACGGGCCACATGAAAGCGCAGCAGAAGCAACAACAGCCAGCAAAAGTGGAGCACTTTAAAAAATGTTCTTCAACTAATTAATGTGAATTCTAAGTGCGGCATAGACACACACACACACACACACACACACTTATGGAACGCTGACTGACAGATGCCACTTGGATTGCTCTATGGGTGAAAGTGGCGCGGCCGATTTATAATCCGTAATTTATGTTTATGGTGTCACACAAAGTATCAAGTCTCCGGAAAACTGTTGAATTCTTTTATTAAGTTGTTGCTTATTGCAGTAGCTCAATTAGCTCATCGACAAGTACAATTGCTTAATCCCCTTGCTTCTCGTCCCCACATCAACTGTCTGGCAAATCTTTTATCGTCTAACGAAGCTTGTGCGGCCAAGGGCAGCACCCACACACACACACACACACACACACACACACACACAAACTCACAAAAACTCACATATACGGGTTTTTGCAGTTGTTTGTTGGTGACGTCATCACACCACCGTCACCGTCACATGCAATGGCAATAGCCAAAAGCCAATAGCCACCAACGCTTCGTTGTAGTCGCAGTATTTGCAGTCAAAGAGCAAAGTGATCGTTCACGCCTACAATAAACATATTGAATCTGTAAAGAATGGAATTATCTCAGCATGTACCATAAGACATATACGTATGTATAGACAAAAGATTTGAGCCAACAAACTTTTCTATATTTCCATTCATTTCGATTTGATTAGTTGTTGATAAAGTGCCTGTTTTAGAAATCAGGCTAACTCATCCTTAATTTGACTAATCTCACCTAACTTCATATTAATGTATTCGGGTGTGCAAAAATAAATAATTTTCCCGTTTTTCTTCTTCTTAGTTTTATGAGAAGTAATATGCAACAAATATGCTATTAAAAAATACGAATTTATTTGCGTATATTATCATCTGCCGAGTGTTGGATGAGTCTTAGACTGAGACCAAGCCCAGTTGCCATTAAACAACCGCTACCCACTAGCATATGGCAGCAACCTACAAGGGATGAGCCACTATCCAAATATGTTTCAATTGGCTTGCTGACAACAAGTCGCTGCCTTGAATAGTAGTTATTCGGTAGCTGGTATTTGGGTAAGATGATGGCTGCATCTTCATTGATTTATTGACACGCGGACATATAATCATATTTTTAATGAGTGTGAAATTACAGTTATTAGCATACAGCAGACAGCAGACAGAAGTCATTGTGTGCATGTGCGTGTGTGTGTGACACCGAAACACCCACGCAGCTAATCCCGCCTCGTTGCTTTTGAGTAGAGATTGTCGCATCTCCAAAGGCTGCATCTTTTGCTGTTGCTGTTGCTGACAATTTGTGCAATTTGTTGACACACATTTTAATGTTTGCATGATGCTCGCACGGCATCGACATGCTTCTGTGTACCGCTTCGGCTCCGGCTCCGGCTTCGGCTTCGGCTCCGGCTATGTGTCAGTATCTGGCGAACGGGTTTTTCTCTTATCACTACTGCGACGCAATGAAAATCTGAGGACGCCCACTAGCAATACCAGCAATAGATGAGCTGCTGCGCCGGATGCGAATACGGACGGTTAAAACACCAACGTCATCGGTCATGATCTCAGTAATGCTGAAAAGCGCAACAATGCAGCTTTGATCTGCATTGCAAATACGCTGATTATTGCGGCCTTCTGGCAAATTTGTGATAAATTTATTAAGCCGTTTTTTAGAAGAATAAGTGGAAGAAGCCATCGTAAAAAGCTATTTAAACTTCATAATCGCACCGGATGAGTGCTTCTGCAAACGATTATATATAATCGACGAGAAAGATATATCTTTAAATATATTATATGCTTATTGATATCAGTAAGCGATTTGCGATAGATATTGGAGAAACCAAAGAAGTTATCAATAAAATATACCAAATTTAATTTGCGTATGATATACGGATACTTACATATATTCAAAAGTTAAAGACTTTAGCTCTGGAAGTCTATGATATCGGGTATAAGGAGTACTCAACTGGGTATATGCAATTTGTTGAAACATTAATAAGCTTTCATTTTAAATTGCTATTAAATCAGATTTACGCTAAATCGAATATATTTATAATTTATTACAATTGAAACAGCTCAAAGCTCAACTCAAAATTTCGGAGTTGTTATTTGAAAACACGCGAATTATATTGTTCTGTGTAGCTAGGAATCAATATGATGATGTAATGGATGTGCCGAACATTTGGGCGGGGTCTTGGCTAAGGGTCTGGGACAAGGGCAGTGATGGAGCTGGGACAGTAAATGGGCCTGGTTTTTGTCATCAGCTTATCAACTTGTCTCTTCACTTTATGTATCCATTTTTGTGTGTCACTGTCAACAAATTGCTTTTAATGGCCGGGTCGGTGGCGTAGCTCAGTTTAGACGCCCCATGGCTGCCGCACACACACGCCCCCTACCGGTTCACAGTTGCCTAACATGCAAAAAAAATTAAATAAATAAAAAATTAACCCCAGATTGTGGAAACTCTAAATAATCTCAATTTTGGTATTTTGGTATTTTAGAATGTGAAAACTTATAATTAAACAATTTTCATGTTAAGGGCACTTAACACTTTTTGTGAATTTAAAAAAAAAATAACAGTATAAAAAGTCAGAAACTATTTTCAAAAAGTATAAATGAAGTTGTATGAGATTTTTGGCATTGTTGATAGACGTCAACACTTGTCTAGTTTTTGGGACATTTACTTCGTAAGTTTAGAAATTAATTGAAAATACATACAATTTTATTTTTCTGAGTGTAGGTATCTTTGATACAACGCGATCCGGCTCGGCTTCATGTCACAATCACGGCCTGTGTCCATTGGGACCGACTAAATTTTGTGATTTCCGCACGACAGCAACAACAACACCATCAGCAATTTGCACTGCAACAACAACAATATGAATAACACAGCAACAGCGTATGACGAAGTGCCTCGGCCAGACGAGCCGCCATCGCCGCCGCCGTCTCTGTCGGCGTCGTTGCTGCCTTCGCCGCAGTCGCGGCCACAACGCGTCCCGTTCTTAATTCAGTTGACCAGCAGCCGGCGCTGCGACGAGACACGCGACTAACAAATAAAAAAAAAAAAAAGAAACAACACATAAACAAATTATAGAGAATTATCTGATCATAATCGCATCTATATAGGCAACAAACTAGCGTCGCTAGTCACGCGCATCGAGTACACATAAAAAATAATTACCAATAATAAATAATAATCAAAAACAAATATTCGAAATACGGCAAACTTTTCACATTTTTTTGTGCGTTTGGAAAACGCGCGCGTGTTTTTTTTTTATTCGTTTTTCCAGTGTAAAAGAACGAATTTTTTTTTAAAGAGGTGACAACAAAAGCGCCACAGTGCGACAATAATTTCTTGCTATATATATATATATATATGTGTATTTCTATATCTATGTATATAGTATATACTTATGTGAATCTTATTATTATAACTTATTTATTTATTTTTGTTTGTGATTTTTTGTTTTTTGAGTTTTTGTTGTTTGATTTTTTGTTGTTGTATTTTTGTGCGTGTGCGTATCGTAAAAGCGAATGCAAATGCTTGTTGCTGTTGTGTTGCGTGCGATGCGATTATGTTGGTAGGCTGTTTGTTCTCTCTGGCTTAGTGCTGGGCACCGCATTGCCGTTGACATCGACGCTGGCATCAACATTAACATCAGCATCGGCATCGGCATCCGCGTACGACTAGACGCCAGGTTCGCCCACCTAAAACGCACGTCCAACATAAATAGTGACAAACGTTGGCGGGCAAACAGCAACAACAACAGCAGCAGCAGCAGCAGCAGCAGCAGCAGCAACAACAAATGACAACAAGTCCAAGTCCAAGAAAAAAAATTAAGAAATACGCATTGCCAATGAGGGTAGCCCATCTGGTGTGCTGGGCAATCCCCTTATTTTCAATTCCCCATACCACCGCTCCGCAAATTCCACTAAGCGTTAAGCAACAGGCTACAAAAATTGTTTCAGTTTCATTTGGCTAACACTTTTGTTTCTGTTGCTGTTGTTGTCTTACGCCTGCTGCTGCCAATAAATAAATAAGCAGAAAAAAAAACGAATTCAAAATAAAAACGAATATGAAAAATAAATGTATATATATATATATATGTATATACGTATATATAAGAAAGAAAAATGACGCTAAACCGGCAAACGGGAGATGGCAGAAGATCACTTGTTGAGATTCTTGCTGAGATGCATTGAAAATTGTCTGAAGCATTTAAATGCGAGAATATAAACAAAAGTCAGAAGTGACGGAAGGAGGAGAGTAAAAGTCTTTTGTGATCTATTAAAGCTAGTCTCTGAAAAAGCCGTTTGGGCTTTATTTAATAACGTAACAATTATTTAAATATGTGTTTTTATTTTGCCCGAAAAATAACTACATTTAGAAAACTCACTTAAATATGACAATAATAAAACTGAAAACTTTTGTTAAAGTACATTAAAAATTCTGAATTAGCGGAAAATTTCGGTTAATTGACATAAGCTTTCAATAGACTACATCTACATAAATTCATCCATTTATAGAGAAATCTTTAAGTAAACATATGAAAACACCATGCGGTATTATTGTTGCAATTGAAATGTTGCCTTTTGTTTAATTATGAAATCATATTCTTAAACATTTGTTTGGTTATTTTGTGCAAGAAATATGAAAATCACATATCTATTTATTAGTTAATTGAATTTATTTCCTTAATAATATTTGGCCACTATTAACGGATCTAAGCAATTTTGCAGCTTCAAAATTACGTAATTAAATGTCAAATTAAATTCAAAACATATTGCCGAATTTAACCTTCAACAAGTCATTTAATACTTTTACAAACCGGCCACAAAAAAAACTTAGAGTTTTGTAATTTAACACATGCTTTAAGATCAGCTCGTAACTCGATATGACTAATCCCAGTTAATCAGTTTTACTCGTATATATATATAAGCACTTACTTACATATACTATATACCATTTCATACTACTCCAAAACAATAAATGTGATAAGTACATGCATGATTATGTGTGTATTTATACACATACATATACATATGTGACCAGCAGTTGACTTGATCTTTCTATTGCTAATTTGACACAGCATCAATTTATTTGGTTTATCTGTTGCTCTTGTTGTTGCTGTTGGTCCGTCTGTGTTGCTATCTTAACGAGCCGCAGTCGCCTCTTGGTCTAACTATTCCCGGCAATGTCCAAGTGATAAGGCCCTGCTGCGACATCCTCATTGGCTCGGCAATGCAAATGTTGCTGGTGCTGGTGTTGGTACTGCTGCTGGTGTCACGACAGCAACATGTCCGTTTCTCAAACTGAGGGGCAAGTGTTTGCTATCACTGTGGTAGCCAGCGGCAGCTCATTTGTTTTGAGAGTCCAATCTGCTCTTATCAAGCTGTCTGTGTGTGAGTGCGTGTGGCGCGTGTATGTGGGTGTGTGTGTGTATTTTTGAAGTCATTATACACAGTAACAGCAACAGCAATAGCAAACGACTGACAGCAGCTTGAGTGTCAATTGTTAGCTCAAATCTCGGATACACTTTTGGATGGCAGGCACTTAATAGCCATAGACTGTCGCGCCAGCTGCATCGAAGCAAACTTGAAGAACTTGAAACTAGTCAGTCAGCAGCAACAATAGCAACAATAGCAACACAGTTAAATCAACAGTAGTTACAGCTAAACGGCATCTCCGGTGGCTTTCGGGGATCATATATGATATCGGCATTGGCCAGCCACAGCGTTGATTGCTGACAACTTAATCAACATTTGAGTAGTACAACAATCTAAGGCATTCTCTAAATATATAACACACAGTGTCTCTGCGTCGACAGCTAATAAACTGATGTACCTTAGTGTGTGTGTGTCTGTCTGTATCTGTATATGTCTGCCCCCATCTATCTATCCATCCACATACACGCAAACATCACATTGTATATATGTGGACGACATAATATGAGAATTTGTCAAACGGCCCTGAACTTTGGGTCCACTCAATTTGCACTGTCACGAATTTCGAATGTGTCAAAATGCGAAAATACGGTGCACGGTGGCACGCAAATCTCTCAGATCAATGCAAGCTCTTTGTCACACTCTGTCTCTGCCTGTCTCGCTCACTGCTCCAGTCTCTATATTTGCGTGTAGGATGGGAACATTGATCTCGGGTTGAACTCTCTCCGACAGCTAAGATTATCTACTCTGCGTTCTAGAAATATTATTTGCAATCTTATTCAGTTCACAAATGTTTGCTGGCTGAAAGATTTCACAGATTTATGTAAAATGATCATATTTAAATCCTATTGAAATTTAGTTTTATATCTTTCATTTTCTGTCAGTGTATTTTCTGTGTGCATATTGGGGGGTTTTCTATTGTCTGATTATTCAATTACTTTGTAAATCTTTATTTGTACTGATTATGTCAAGTTTTTGATTACATCTAATAAGTTGATTGAGTATGTTTTTTGCATATAATATTTTTTTAAATAAACCGTTCATTGTTGAAGTGATAAACTTGACCCAATATTTAGGCACATTCGGGATCATTATATATGTTCATGGCATTCTAACATCAACAGCTTTGATTATATTATTGAAATATATATTTTGACCTTCAAAAAGATTAATTCTGCAGCTTAAACACATTCGCACATGCACATAATATAGATTCCATTTATATATAGTTCATGCTCCAAATCGAATTTAAGCAAATTATCAAAGTCTATTTTAGCGATCATTGGGGCCACTTACGCTTTAGAACAAGTATTCGATTCAGTAGAAATCATAAGCTATATATATATATATATATATATATATATATACACGTATAGGAATCGCAATCGCTTCGAATATGCTTGTTTGTTGTCATTAATTGTCAACCTAATTATATTTAGAAGAGAAACTAGTGCTCAACAAGCATGGCTTTTGTTTAATTAAATGTGCTAACATTTGACAAATTTCCAAGTTGCGATCAAGCATAGTAGTGCTATAAAAATCGAAGGTCGCTATAAGCACACACGGCATGCATATTGGCCATAGATCATAAAGCCATGAGTTGATATCCAAATCAATTCGAGTTTTCTAACAAAACGTTTCGGGGCAATTAAATAAACAATTTGACAGAAATACATTAAAATGCATGGAAACAAACAAACGCGCAAATAAATCAAATAAATCAAAGGGCGAGCGTAGCGGGAAGTGTGTGGGCAAGGTGAGGGGGAGGAGGAGCGGATATGTGCGAGGCGGAAGCACGAGTCTAGGCAAGTCAAGTGGCGTTGACCAATGCACAACATTTCCCAAAAAAATTATACAAAAATAAATACTCAATTGAGCTACGACCTTAGACAATGCAGGCCTCCCAGACGATGGATGACCCACTATAGTATGACATACTTACGAATATGGAACTGCACTGCCATCCATTTTATTTATGTGCAACAAGTGTGAAAAAATTAATACAAAAAAATACAAAAAAAAAAACACGAACAATTGCAATTTGCATTTGTTATTCTTGTTGCTGTTACTAAATTTATGTGTTTCGACTATGTGTTCAAACAAGCAGTCTATTTGTACGATACTCTCAACTGTCTAGCTGACCCCATTGGGGCTTATTAGCACCCATTCCCTGCCTGAAACAATTATGAAGTAATAGCCATTAACGAATATATATATTCGAAGCGTATATTCGTTTTAATGTGATATACAAGAATACAATCAAATAAATATATTGAAAAAATAAAATAATTTATTTAAGATATTTCTCCAATTTTGTTATATTTGAACATTCTATTCTTGACCGATCGTTGCTCGCGCATCGATTTAGTAAAAAACAAGTCTATAAGGGATACTTATATAATTTAATCAGTAAGCGCCGTCAAACTGTCCGTCGGCTATGCTGAAAGCGGCTTAGATAAAAGCGTCCGGTATAAATCAAATTATTATTAAACATACTATGGAGTAATGCAAATGGAATCACCAACAACTGCTGGGCACACCTACCATTGCCGTCATTTCCTTGGCAATTGATAACGCCACACACGTACATACATGTGCACATTACTCAAATCGCCAAGCTCATTATTGTATCATTGTTATGACAGCAATTCCGCTGGCCATAGCCATGGTTTTAAGAGTGCGAATTTGATTTCAAATTTAGAATTGGAATCGGCTTGCCAAGTTTGGTTTTGGGGCGCTGCGCACGAGCCATACACAGACCGGGACAGACAGGGACAGACAGAAAGAGAGATATATATGTATATGAATATAGAGATTGAGATAGTCATGTTGCATGGAGTAATTAGTGTTTACCAAACTTACAACCCGTGAGCTGCATGCAAATGCGGCACAGAGTCACCCAAAGCTATCAAGCAAATTCCAATCGAAGTTGCTATGAACGATGACCATTGACGACACTACCGGGAATAGATTGATCGTACCCAGAGCTAAGCAATTTCCTTCTAGACCCAAGCACCACTACAAAAGCCCCTCTCTTTTTCTTTCATTTTTAATAGCCCAAAGCGGGCGGTGACGGGGTCGTAAACCCAAATTGCAATCCATATGCCACACAGTAATTGTAGCGGGTGCTTCGCTTTTCTTCTCTTCTTTTTTTTTTTTTTGTTGGTGTCGCTGCCGCCTGCTGCATGTCTGTTATTGCTCTTTTGTTGCTGTTGCCCAGGCAGTCATTTAACAAAAATGAAATGAAATTAAATGCAGTTGACCTAAAAATAGCACAAATAGCCTGGCCAGGCCAGGCCAGGCAGAATTTTCGAGCGACCCACTAAACATTACCTACATGCAATATTTGAATATATACATATGTGTACATAAAGAGTAGAGATATGTATGTATGCATGCATACTGAGTACACTGTATAATCGTTTAATCTGTTCGATCGCGATAAAGCAATTAACTTGCTGTTATTCATCTAGCATCTAGATACATAACGGATAAGATCTCCACTTAAAAGCCATGCAGCAACAGATGCAATGTTGAACTACAATTGTGGTACTTGTAGTATATGCAAATTAACTCATTTCTTTATATTCTAATCTGAACAATTACATTAGGCGTTTACACTCGTAACATCGTTCTGTTATTTTTCTCTCTTTTATAGTTGGACTATTTTTTTTTTAATGCTTGTAGAGCGTATTTTATTTAATTTTGTTTTGCAAATTTTCAACGAATTAAGACGTCGTCGATCCAATATAGAAATATCGAAATGTAAAACATGTAAAACAGAACACCACTAATTAAATTTTGCTTAAATCGGACAAAAGATTTATAATAATTCAAAATCCGCCCTAAAATGTATATGTATGTATCTAAGATCGAACAAAATTGAGCATTTGTTCTAAGTACATAGCAAAGAATGGCGACAAGAATATTTATGCATATTATGCAGAAAGTGTAATTCTAAAAACCAGTTTTTATTCGTAATTTCTGTGTAAATTTTTCTAAACATATATGCCTAATTTTTAGTATGCTTTTTATATGTGTAATTCTCACATTAGCTAAAGTTCAAAAGTAATTGGTTGTAAATACATATCAGACATATCTTTCAAATCTGATATGCCCCAAACTCGACGACCTGATTATGAATACAATTTATTTGTTGTATAGGTTCACCAACTGCCTATTATATTGGTTATTTACTTTAAACTCTATATGGTTTAATCTATTGAAAACAAATTTTGAAAAAAAATTAAAATAGTATTTTGATTTTCGATACACATTTGTTAAAAAATCCAAAATTTGGATTTATTAGAAAACCCATCAGTGCTACTTGAACAAATATTTGCTAAGTATTTGCCGATCTTCACAAAGTTGTAAGACTTCGTTGATAATGTTTTTAAAACCGTTCTTTTATGGTGTTTAATGTTCTACTCCTTTAGGGAAACTTTCATAAATCATGACTGGTCTTTTTGATTGTGTATTGCCAATAATAACAATGTTGCCCGGGTCATGTGAGCGCAAAGGTGCTGGTTGATGTTGTACCTCCGATTTAGTGGCCATGCATTACAGCAAACGCGAATGCAATTAACCCAATTCACAGTCAACAACCTAAGCGCTGCACCTCCTCCCCGCTAGGTATGCCAATCACTGCATTCAATTATCCGTATGGGCAGCAGCTACCCGCAAGAAAATGCCATACATGCCAGTTGGTTGCAAAGCAGCGCTGGCCCGTCTCCTGTGTCGTGTGTCGACGTCAGCGTCGTTTTCCGATGCCTTCGCCGTCTGTGACCCATTTACTGCACACGCACACAGCAATAGCAAGCAACACTATAAGAAATGCACTAAAAAAAATAAATAAAAAAATTGCACATTGCCTTATTTTTGCCTTACTTAAAAACTTACTTTAAGCTAGATATTTCATAGTTTTCTGATTTTATATATTTCAGAAATATATATTTGAATTCGATTATAAAAATATTATTAAATAGTATATTGTATATATCTCATACTGTTGGGACTGTTGATGAAAGGCAAACATTTCTACTATTTCGTAATTCGAAATTAAAATCAAAGTCAAAGAACGAAAACAAAAACAAATATTCTATGGCATACTTTGATCTAAGTGTAGAATATGAAAGGGGTTGAGTGACACGCCCAGAGACATGCAACCGCAACGACAATGACGGCGGCCACATCCTGCCATCAAAGTCGGCCATCAAAGCTGCTGACGTCGCTGTTGCCAATGACGCAGGCAGAGGAAAGGTTGCATAAGGCAGTGGGTAGCAGGGGAAAGGGCAGCGTGCAGCAGATGGGCAACGCCGTTATTGATGCCGAATGACGGCGCGTCGATTTTGCGGCTCGGCTGTTTAGTAAGCTTTGGGACGCGTTGAAAATCTGTTGCATATTTGTGAGCTGTGCGGCAGAGCAACAGCTGCATACACCATAGATCGTTCTAAAAATTCTTATTCTATTTTACCATTGCAGAACTTGCAACAGCAGCAACAGTAGCAGCGCAGCTACAGCGGATGCACATAAAATGGTGCACCACAACAACGATGATGCCATGAACAAAATTCCACTCAAATCGTCCAGTGGATTGGATGATGATGAGAAGAATGGCGGCGAATTGATACAGGACACCGCCGAAGCCGAGGAGGCGCGACGCGAACAGATGTAAGTCTAATAAAGTATGGAAGCTCACTCGAAACGTTCACTGTCCACAAATCCGCCATGTGAATAACATATGCAAAAATACAAAAAAAATGTAGCATATTCCTCTTCTCAAAATGAAAGATAGATCGTAAATAAAGTTAGCTATAAGCAAATGCTCTTTATAACCCGTACCGAAATAAAAGATAACAGGTAACCGCGAAAGATTACCCGTAAATATATCGAAGGTTTTCGAAAATGCGGCTGACGAATACGAAATAAATGATGCATACTTTTTTGGGCATTAAAACATTGGTTAATACGGGAAATTAGTGCTGCAATTTTTAAAGATATCAATTAATGTTGAGAACATTTGCAGACATTTAAAATGTTTTGAATATTAACAAAATTTGTATTAATCTTTGTATTTTCGCAGGCGGGCAAATGTGTTGGTCTGGATGAAGAAGCTGACAATTGTGTTAATCTGTTTCATTGGCATCGCCCTGATTAGCTATGTGATCATAAGCCTGTGCTTCAGCGGTAAGTGGAAAACGCAACCAACTGATAAAGTGGCCAACAAACATCTACATCTCTAACCACTCACTTACAATATTGCAACTAATAATCACGATACATACACACACACACACACACACGCACACATACATATATGTCAATATATAGTACATATATACAGCACACGATGAACAAATGTTGCACATGAGCTTTGCATGTCTCTTCAGTCACCCGATACACCACAATCCTGCACTCTGGCACCTAGCACTCAATATGTTAAATTTCTTCTATTGTGGCACCAAAAATGTATTGACATCAAAACTCTTACACCTTAACTTACTAAATAACAACAACAATAATTGCACCAACAACAACAACAACAACGACAACAACAAAAGACTGGCCAAAGTCAACGCCCCTGCGAACCAACAACAGCACAGTTGCAACAGCAACAACAGCAACGACAGCAACAGCAACAATTGTTGGCAGCAGTAATGCAGCAACAGATGCTGCTGCAGAAGCATCAGAGTCATCATCATCAGAGTCCCCCTCACAACCACCAGCACCAGCACCAGCCACAACAACAGCAGAAACAATAAGAACAACTAGCACAACTATCACACCAACAACAACAATAAGAACAAACGAAAGCACAACAACTACTACAACAACAACAACACCAAGCAATCCAAGCACAAGCCACACATTTATAACATTTACTTCAACAGATGAGCAACCGGAGCACATCGAAAGCACGGAATCAACAACAGCAACAACAGCTGAAGACATTGCGATTGCTGGACCCGCCATCGCCGCATCCACATCCCCAACAACGCCACCACCGACCCCAGCAACAAATGTGGACAACAACAAGGAATTCAGTTCCAAGCTGGGCGTCTTCCAGAATGCAGCCGTCTGCTCGGATATGCAGCCATGCAGTCAGATTGGCAGGTAAGTAGCGAAAGATCTACACATGTGCAATATATTCTGTTATGTATTTATTTATTTAATGTGCAATGTCTTTAACCACAATATTTAACAAATGGTTCAAGAAATACAAACTCCAGGGTGTTAAACCAAAACTAATTTAGGCTCTGATTACGATTGCGATTCTGAATTGCAATTGGTAAATATGCGGTTCCGATTCCGATTACAATTCCGGTTTGACACACTATTTAAAATTAGATTTAAAATACAAATTACAAATGAAATGAAATGAAAAACATCTAAAAATGGTGTAGTCGAGTGAGCTCGACTACGATATACATTTAATCCAACTGTTAAATATATTGTATATTCTAAATTTGATGGAGCAAAGTTTATAGATGTTATAGTTTCTGAGCTCCGCAAGGATTGGCGAAACCCAAACAATTAGACCAAACATTATGAAGTACTATGAGTAGCTAATTAAAAAGAAAGTTAAACAAGTTAAGAAGCCAAAGAAAACTAGAGGGAGACACTACTTTGAATTTAAAGTGTTTACTTATTCCATCTGTTGACACCTCTTTCAGAACAAATGAAATAAATTTATTAGCAAAAACAGTTTTTGGTAATTCCTGATTGTTCAAAATTTTGTTGTATGTATTTATGAGTGGTTCAATATTAATTCTTTTCTAACAAAAAAAAAAAAAATAATAAAAGAAGATATTTTTCTCCGATCCCCCGATCACATCTAATTTAAATGAACAAATGTAAATTTTTGTTGTTGCTGATAATAAATGTGAATCTGAGCAACAAATCGACATTATTTTTATATTCACTATTTCGCAGCGATATATTGGCACGCAATGGCAGCGCTGTGGATGCAACAATTGCCACAATGCTGTGCAATGGCCTCCTGACCTCACAGAGCATGGGAATTGGCGGCGGCTTCTTGATGAATATCTATGAGCGTGAAACAGGGCAAAGTTATTACATAGACGCACAGGTTGTAGCACCCTATAGATCCAATCAGCACATGTTTGATGATAATTTTAATGCCTCCTTCACTGGACCACTGAGCATTGCGGTGCCCGGCGAGGTGATGGGCTATTATCTGGCGCACCAAAAATTTGGCAAGCTGCCTTGGCAGGATCTCGTGGCACCATCTCTAAAGCTCTGCGAGACGGGCTACCAAATGTCCAAACATCAGGAGAATTCTGTGCGCAGAACGTGGTCCCATATCAAAGATAACCCCCATTATCAGTGAGTACAAATAGAGACCATACAGTTAAGTAAAGTAACACTTCGACTTAATTAATAAATTAAAATTATCACTGCTGGCATTGCTGTACTTAATTCAAGAGCAATGTGTTTTTTTTTATGTAACTTCAACGCTTAATTTTAATGGCCAAAATGATATATACTTATTTAGGGATATACACAATTGAAGTGTACTCGAAATTTAAAAGAAAAAAATTGTGATTTGTTTACCGGTTATGCTTGATTTTAAAAACATTGTTTTATTAAATCACATATAGTATTTCGAATTTTGAAGCAATTAAAATGACAACAAAATTATTTTCGCAGGGTCGTGTTTCTAAATGCTGAAACCGGTGAGCAGCACGTGGAGGGAGCCTTACTGAAGCCACCGGCGAAACTGTGCAACACATATCAACTGTTGTCCGACAATGGACCGATGGACTTCTACAATGGTACTCTGGCCAAAATGCTGGCTGAGGATCTGAATGAGTTGGGCAGCATTATAACGCTAGACGATTTGTTAGCATATACAGCCGAAATGCGACTGTCGATAACATCGGCACTGGGAAAGGACACACTCTATGCTGTACCGCCGGTGAGCAGTGGATCTGTCGTCGCCCACATACTTAGCATTCTGGAGGGCTACAACTTAACCCGTGCCGATGTGGCCAACGACGAATCCTATGCCCGCACAATACATCGCATTACCGAGGCACTCAAATTCGGATTCGCCCGTCGCCCCGAGCTTGGCGATCCACGGTTTATGGACGTGCGCGAACTGGTCAGCCAGCTGAACAATCCAGATTCTGCTGCTGAGCAACGGGCAAAGATCAATGACAGTTATGTCCTGACTGGTCCCCATGAATACGGTGCACTGTCTAGCTACGAAGAAGATCCATATGGCACTTCAGCCCTCTCAGTGATAGCACCCAATGGCGATGCTGTATCCGTCACCAGCTCCATTAATTACTAGTAAGTACTGCCGGTAAAACCAATTTCTTTATCATTTTATATACTCAACACTAAATATTTGCTCTACAATTTCAAGAATCGAAATTTTGTTTTGGATTTTAGAACTTATTTCTATATTTTTGAAAAGTATTTTTTAAAGGTCAAACTATTGCTCTCAATCTAACACCAAAAATGCATCTCTATTTTTGATCTACTTTTTCTTTAATATGAGTCATTCTTCTGAAAAGTAGACGTGAAAATCCGTATTAAAAATTAGTTTTCCTAAATGTCTTTTGAAAAATCGTTTTCAGTTTTGGTTCCGGCTTGATAGGACCACGCACTGGCATTATCTTGAACGATTGCATGTCAGACTTTGCCATGAAGGGCAGTAATCAATTCAAGCTGCCATCGTCGCCGGCAAACATAATTGAACTGCACAAGCGACCCATGTCCTCCCAGTCGCCGATGTTATTGACGGATCAAGAGGGCAACATACGACTGGTGATTGGTGCGGCTGGCGGTAGTAAGATACTGGCTGCTATCGTTGAGGTGGCTGTTCGATATTTGTGGCTCGGCGAGGATCTGAAGGCGGCTGTCGATGCGCCGCGCTTCTACAGCCAGCTGTTCCCCGATACACTCGAATATGAGGATGGAAAGTATTCCGAGTCGGTGCTGCAGTTGCTCCAGCAGCGGGGCCACAATTTGCTGCCCTTGAAAAGCACAGACTCCGTTGTCTGTGCGCTTGCACGTAATGCAACGGCCATCTATGCAAATGCCGATTATCGCAAGCGTGGCGGCGTTGCAGGATTCTAGAGGTGCCTCCTTTACACAAACACACACACACACACATGTACACACCCATGCACCCACACAAGCACACTAATACACACGCATACACACGCATACACACACACACAGAGAGACACTAGCGTATCGTCAAGTGAGATTAGTTCGACAACACATAAAAAAGAATAAGAGGAAGCGGAGAGCGAAAGCGGGGAGGAATGAAGGTGAATGCGAAAGTGAAGGCGAAAGCGTATGTGGAAGTAAAAGTATTTAAGCTAGCTATCTCTTTTTTAAATATATGTATGTATATCGTATGTTATATAAATTTATATGCTACCTACTACTACCTTATACAATAAAAACACAAACCTTTTTTCAACACTTGCCCTTTTTTTCATTACTTCAATGAGTCGCAATAAAAATTCGGCTTCATAATAATATATTTTCTCTTTTTCCCTTATTTTTTTTTAAGAGTATTATTTCCCTTTTAAAAACTTATTCATAAGTTCCTTACACTTACAAATTTAAAAATCACACCTTTTGAAAACATTTTCTGTGAGTGGTTCTATTATTTGCAACTTTTGGCTTGGCAATTTCTTCTCAGATCTTGAAGAAATTTGTACCATTGATCAAGCATATATACTTTATGGCGTCGAAGATGCGTCCTTCTGTCTATTAATATATTTGGCCAACTTTATTCGACTATTACTAACGCCAACAGAAGGATAGAGATATATATGTACATATGTTAAGCCGGCTATAATTTATTTCAACATTTTTAAAATTGTGTGCGAATATTCATAACAACACAATAAGGTTGTTCTGTCAATCAAGCTAAGCTACATTTATAATCGTATAAGCTAAATGTTTTTCTTGCTTTGTCTAGACATTAACTATAATAATTTAGATATATTCGAATTAATTGAACATTATGCAAGTCTTAATTTTCCTTGAGAATTACACCTTAATTTTATAAATTACACTAAAATTTTAAAGTCTTGCTTCTCATATTAAACCCCTCCCCTCCTCCACAAACAAAATCAAAAAAAAAAAAAGCAAAATAGTATAAATGTACATTAGAAAATGCCATTAGAAAAAGAAAGTACCCATTAACTATTGGCAGTAATGGGTTTAGTCAATGTTTGTCTTTTTGTCTTAATAATGCTCTCATCACAGCGGTTGCCCATAGACCAAAACCTTGGCACGCACTGTCTTGCATCCGGAGATGTTTACGTTGCACGTTCTGACAATTTCTTCAACGTATCGCTCCTCCAAGCGTAGGTTGATCACTTGTGCTTCATGTCGCACACATCTCTCCAGATCGCTGCGGTCAAATGAACGATAGGTTATCACCGTCGTGTGCGACAGCTGCTGTATCACTTCAAGCTGCTGGCTATAGTGTGCATCTGGTAGCATTCTGGCATTCAGATTGAACACATAGATAATTGTCAGCTGCTTCAGGTCCACATCGTTGTTTCCCACGTTGGCCACGTCACCCTGGGCCCGCACCCAATCGTTTATTGTTGCCACATATTCCAAATCACTGACAGCCATGTTGTCAATAATTAACAGATTGCGACCGCAGCGCGCCAAGTTTCGAAGTATGCGATGCACTCTCTTATAACGTGCCTGCTCCCCAATCAGATCGAAGTCGTTCCAAGCAATTCTCTGTACGTTCTCCTCCCATGGATACTGCTCGAACAGCAGTTGCATTGTCAAGCTTTTCCCCACGCCCGACGTACCCACAAGAGCAATAGAATGAAATGCTGTGTGATTGGCCAGTGCCTGTTCCAATTGTTTGACCGCCGCCTCTTGATTGATCACATTGCGGTGAATATTGTCAAAGATGTTGCGCATTGATCGGATGCGATCGCAGTAGTTTAGCTTATTATGGACAATGGCCTGATATTGGCTGGAGTAGAGCTGCACGAACTTCGACACGGTCTCCTCGTTCTGGTACAATGTGATACAGCAGCTGAGGCCCAAGACCAGAAACATGGGCAGCAGAGTATATCGAAGAAAAGAGTAGGTTCGCTGCGTCAGATCGGATCGATGGTCATGGACACATGGATATCCCCTCACGACCTTCGGTTTGTCTGCCGTGAATAGGCGACGCAATCGACGCCGATTCCACTGTCGCTGCAGATCTGTGCAAAGAGTCCAATTGCTTTGCACATGGCAGTTGGCCAGCTGTACGGTTCGGCGTTTTAGGAAGGTGCGCTGTCTTGCCTTTTGCGCTTTTATATCGCAATTGCTTTTCTCCGTTTCTGCAATGCCCATTTTAGCAAAATATGTTAAAAATAAAATTGTAATCTTAGTAATTTATGAAGAGAAGCTGAGGCAACGCCGAGAATTTCAATTTGAAGTACATCAAATTTACTTGATATATCGATAGATCGATTACTTTTTCTGTGACCGTATGCATCGAATGCAGAATGCCGCATGCTAAATGTGCGAAAATAATTGCTTTGTTGCTTTAAATACGAGAGCAGTTAAATTAATTTAAATTCAAGCAAAGCATCACGGAGCGGAACAGTTTGTAATAATATCAAAATTCCGAATCGCGCTTGTTGGCGCCAAAATGATTGTACTCGGCACAAATCGATACCGCAATTTCTACTCGATGCTACTCGTTTTGACTGCAGTCGGTTCGTGAACAAATCGCTAGAAGCTAAATAATTAAATGGAAACGTAAGTAATGTGTTTTAGGCGCAATTCTTACCTTTATGTGATATTACGACTATTTTTTAAAGCGTCAATGCTACATACGCGTACATCACAAACCTGGAGGTGATGAATATTCTGCAAACGATCAAGAGTACCAAAAAGAAGTTTGGCATGCGCAACTTGGCCACGGTTACCTATGAAGTAAATAACAATAATTATAATTATAATAATAAAAGTAATTTTAATTTTTTTTAATTTTTAAAAAGTAAATTTAAACGTGTGTTTGTGTTTATTTTAACAGGCCCTGCAGTATCTGGAGGAGTCGCCGTGCAAGACACAGACATGCGAATCCATCAGGAGTTATCTGCGTGATCTGGGCGCCTATGGATTGATGCCACACGAGATGCTCCAAATGGTAAATGATCCGCCAACAAGTGCGCTGCACACACAGATAGTAAGCTTCAGTCCTACTCCGCTCCAGCATAAGCATTAATTGTGTGTGCGTGTTTTGTTTAGTTGATCGATGACAACAAAGTGCCGCTAACCGACGAGGAGAACGAGGCCATCATTGAGCTGACGCACAAGCATTTCCATTTCATTGGTGGCGATCAGAACGGATTGCAGCAGGAGGCCCAGCAGCAGGTGCAACAACAGCAGCAGCAGTGATTTTTTCGTATTTTATTATATTATTTTAAATTAGTGCATGTGATTTTCGTATAAAATAAGCACAATTTTAGTAAGTAAGCAGCGAAAAGTTTGACTCTTTTTGATTAGCGCTTCTGATCGCCCAAATCCTCGATGACATCCTCATCGATTTCTGCCCACTTGTCGGGAATGACATCGAAGAGCTCATCCTTAACGTCGCCCTGAATAACAATCTCATCGTCGCCAGTGACGGAGGAGCCGCATGCGAACTTTGTGCCAAAAAATTTGGCAGCCACTTTGAGATCAATATCTATGAGCAAAAAGAAGAAACAATTAATTACAAGTTGGTTTGGTGCATGTGAAGAGCACCCACCAAAGGTGCTAAGTCCGGTGACGACCGTAACCGACTTCTTTTTGCCGCGGGCAGCACGAGAAACACAGATGCGCTTTGGGACATCTTCCTTCTTTTTGACACGGAGCAATCCCTTGCCGCCGCGCTTCTGGCGCTTCTTGTCGTCGTCAGTGCCATCGGCGGCGGCCTGCTCCTCCTCGATTTTCAGCCGCTCGAAATCATCAGGCAGATTGCGCTCCAGCCACTCTTTGCACTTCTCGTACTCCGGATAGTATTCACAGTACTGCAAATGAATAAGTAAATTAAGAAAAATCGTTTAACAATTTTCGCAATTGTATTGAAATCGAAAATAAATTTTCAGTCGTCTCACCTCTATTGGCATTGTGCAGTGACCGCAATATTTCATGACTATGGGGTAGGTGACGTTGTCGCGCGGACCCACCTTGAGTCGCTCAGCAATGTTTGCGGTTTCGTTCGTCATTTAGTTAATTACTTATTATTTATTTTAACTATGCAAATTAGACTGGCAATAAATTCAGCATGTAAGAAATTATCGAACAGGCACTGAGTAATCGATGTTTCGATGGTGCCGACCGGCAATCGGATTCTGCATCTTGCAACACTGATTTGAGTTTGTCGTTGCCGTATTGATTGACATTTTAAATGTGATTCCAATCAGCAAATATGATTAGAAGAATGTTGCAGATGTATAACTGATGTACATTATGTTCGTTGCGTATTTTCGTCGTTAGAGTTGGCTAATTTCATTTAACATTCTCTTGCTCGTATTTCCGCTTGAAATTTTAATTTGACAAAACTATCGTTTAATCAAGACAGGTACTGGAGTTTCAGGATTTTAGTTCCAAAGATCATTCCGATCGAACTAGTTCAAGGTTCAATGACAATATTCAGGGAAATGCCCTTATGAGTAATATACAAAGCGATTGCGTCACAACTTCAAGCTGGACTCAAATTGTGTTCTGTAATTATTTGAACCCATGGACGCTGACATCCTTAAAGATATAAGTATGATACGATTTTTGTTTGTAGTTAAAAGGAGAATTGTTTATAAACATTGTATATAAATAAATAATATGCCTAAGGCTATGACGTATTGCGCAGCGAGAGAGAGAGAGCGTAAAGCTGCGTATAACCTCTGCTTTTGCAATCGCAAATGGAAAGATATTGTGATTTGGGCAAAAGTTCACATAGTCCAGTTTTGAAAAAATGCGGTGATTGTGTAGACGGGTGCACCTCAACATAATGCACGCCCACACAAATGAGGGCGGGCCCGTTGCCAGCAGCAGCAACAGCGGCGGCGGCGGCGGCAGCGGCAGCGGCAGCACTGAAGGCAAAATCCGCTGCATTTTTCTGGGTGAATTTGACACCACAGCGGGCTTCAAAATCAGCTGTCAGGTAAGCGCAATAAGCTGCAGAGAATAAAAAGTAAAGAGTTTTTTATTTCACAGGTGCCGGAGAATTACATCTCCAAGGAGGTGTTTGATGCGATCAACGTTTATATTATACCAAAGCCGCCGCTGCAACGCTGCAATCTGACAGTAAATGTGATGGATGTAAAAATCGTTGGTTATCCCGTTGGCATACAGGATCAGCAGAAGTATACTCGCAATGAGTTCATCTTTAATTTGTGCTTCGTCTGCGATTCCCGTTCCCGATCCGTGCAATATGAGCCCGTGGTGAAGAAGCTGTCCGAGTATCTCATCATGATGGAGGAGGAGTCGTGCTTTCTGTCGCGCGAGGACGATAAACTGCGGCTGCAGCACATATTTCAGACGGTGTTGCGAGATCTAAACGAGCGCAAAGTGGCCACCATTGTCGAGGGTGATAACACCATTTATCTGAAGATTGTAATGCATAAGCCGGATCCGCCACCGGTCAAGGATCATATGGTGCCCCTACTGCTGGCCAATCTCCGTGATACTCCGTTAGATAACTGGGACCTGACAACACAGCAGGTAACTCAGTGAATCTAACCATCTAACTTGGACAAATGAATAAATCGAATATTCAAAATCCATTTCCTTTTTCGCGTAGATCTTGCCGTACATCAATGGGATCAATCATGTGGCACGAATCGCAGCCGAAGCGGACGTGGAGACGGATCTGGTAAAGTCTTGCATACAGAATCTGGTCTACTATGGCGTCGTCCAGCTGCTGCCCATACTGAAGTATAGTAATGTGTACATGACACAGAACCTCAAGCATCTCATCCAGAGTGCTGCGTTGAGCAATTCCTGTCGCAAATATGTCGCACTGCAGCCGGACAAATTGTTACCCAGTGTGCAGAGAATCTTTCAGTTCTATGCATCGATGACGCACGGCGTCACCTTGCGTGCCATCTGCCAGCGCTTGTGCCCGCAAGATAACAATATCGACGAGCGTAAAATGGTAATTTTTGGGCTCCAGCATAAATTCATTCGCTGCATACACAAATATCCTGTATTCACCGGCTCGGTTCCATCGGCCAGGCAGAAGATGTATACGGGCCTTATCAGTTTCGATGAGATCTGCTGCAAGACGGGACTCTCACCGTACACCATCGAGAAGGATATTGAGAAGGATACGAATGTCACTGTGATTTGGAAGTAGTAGTTCAATAAGTCGTCTTCTATTTGTCTCTGTTAATAAATTTATACTTCATTGCTACTATATATATGTATATGTGTATAAATGTTATATTTGTAGCATAGCATATTGAAAAATTGGTAAAAGCTTGGAAAAGTCAAGAAATAGCTAAACTTGTTGCACAAAAAGTGCTTATTAAAAATATAAAAAAATAAATTAAAAATCGACTTGTCGGTTCGTAGTCATTAGGCATAATTAGGCCAGTACGCAGTTCGACACGCAAATTTCAATTGCTTCGAGAATTTAAGTTTTAAATATTATCCAAAAAATGCCAACCTGAGGTGAAGAGCTTCAACCTATTTCTATTCCTACCATAACCTCTAATGTTTTTGCTTTTGATCTCCAAGGGTCCGTTCGGATATATGCCAGCTATTTATTTTGCGCGGACAAACACAAACAGTGTGGATTTCAGTTTTCTTTCTTTCGCGAATTGTTTCACAGCGTTTATTTTTCTGTGAGAATATATATTTGAAGAAAACGGTGTTTTTATACAATATTTAACCAAAAACAAACACATTATTATGCTGATCTATTTGCATTTTATTGTGGTCAGCATACTGTCCGTTAAACTCGACGAACAGTCCATTGATCAGCTGTTTGTGTGGCTTTGTGACGTCAGCATGAGTGAGGGGGACAACAAGGCAACAGCACAAGCCAAAATAAATATATATATATAAACATATTGTACATATGAATGCGAAAGCACAAAAACAATAACAACAACGAGATAAACCGGCAAAAACCAGAGAAATATTAAAATAGCCACAATCTCTGGCACTCTCGCTGGCCATGTTTTGAAATATTTCGGCGTTATTAAGGCATTTATCTTGCTGCCATTGCCGACAAACATAATATTTCTACACGCACACTCGTTCATGTGTCTGCTGCAATACAGATTATATATACATATTATATATTTCTATGGATGTGTACGTATGTGATTCTATGTAGAGAGACACATATTTGCCGCTTTGTCAAAATTCGGTTATTGTTATTCGTATCTGCAGCAGCATTCAGCGACGACGACGCAACTCATAAATAATGTCTGAAGACGCCAAGAGTGAGTAATATGACCATATGTATTTATATATATATGTACATGGATATATATATATATATTTACGTTTATGGATATATCTATATCTAAATATGATGCAGGTCCACGCACCCGAAACATCATCGAAAATCAATTGTTTCGCCGTCAGCGCAGTCTTAAACTTGAGGCCCTTCAAAGGCAGCGCTCACAATTTGGCAGCCTCGAAGAAAGCTGCGACGATGAAGCGGAGACGCTCGACAAGGTTTGCGTATTCGTGTGCAATAAAACCGAAATAAATAATATTCATAGTAAAATGCATTGCGCAATTGTTGCAGACGCATATTGTCATCATATTCACGGAGAAGGCCAAGCCGCGTCACTGCCAGGATGTAGTCAAGATCATTGAGGAGTTTGGCATACAAACTACACTGGAAATTGTTAGGTAAGTATACACTTTCCTTCTATCTCGCTCTCTCTCTCTCTATCTCTCGGTCTTTCTCATTATTATTATACTCGGCAACTGTATTGTAGCAAAACCGAAAAGTATCTATATCTGACGGCCAACTTGGATACACTGTTGCGTCTGGCTGATGCGGCAGAACTGGAGAAAAGGACCACAACGGGTAGCATACAAAAGTTCAATCATGGCTGCGTCTCTGACTTCTTGCTGCCGGGTGTGAGCAAAGAGCAGATACTCCAATTTTGCGAGACGCCTGTGCTGATCAAAGATGTTGTTGAGCCGCCAATTAGATCCTACATACAGAAAGGTTACATCGAGGACATGTTCCCATTGCATGATATTGTATGTAATTGTACCCAAGAGGATGTTTCAAAATTCCATTTGAATTCCGTTCATTTGTTATGTATGCAAATGCTGCCATTCTTCAATATATCTCTAAGCTATATGGAAATAATTTTGAAGTTGATTTGCATTTGATACACACTTTAATGGCGTATCGATATACAAGATGCATTTTTGTGTATCTCTTTAGCTGCCCTTCGTTCTAATCGAAACTTATTATAAATATATGTATATATTACAGCTATATCTGGATCGATTCAATCTGAATCTTAAACGTACCACATTGCCCATTGAAGATATACGCAACTACTTTGGCTCCAGCATTGGCCTTTACTTTGGCTTTATTGAGTTCTATACGAAGGCGCTTGTGTTTCCAGCGATCTTTGGCCTTCTGCAATGCCTGATGAATCTCAATCTGTCACTGGTATGCGGCTTCTATGTGATCTGGACGACAGTGAGTGCGATCGAACTGAGACACAATTTTGAAGATGATTTGCTTAGTGGCAACGTTTCTTTAGATCTTTCTGGAGTTATGGAAGCGAAAGTGCGCTGGCTATTCGTATCGTTGGGGCACCATTGAGATGAGCAGCTTGGATAAACCGCGTGCCGCCTATCAAGGCCAACTTAAGCCGGATCCTATAACTGGCAAAATGACACTGCATTATCCGATGCGGTACACGTACCTGCAAATGTATTGCATTTCGTATCCGGTGGTGCTGTGCTGTGTGGTGGCTGCCGGCTGGTTTGCTCTATATCAGTTCCAAATTGAGGCCGAAGTTTTGGCGGATTTCGGTGCAGACTCGTGGCTGCTTTACATCCCTGTCATCGTGCAGTCCATGCTAATTGCGATCTTTTCGTGGGCGTATGAGAAGCTCGCCACATTCCTCACCAATCTGGAGAATCACAGAACACGTTCGCAGTACGAACGGCATCGGGTCAATAAGCTGATGATTTTCGAAATTGTTAACAATTTCTTTTCACAGTTTTATATTGCATTCGTGCTGCAGGATCTCAAGCAGCTCAAATACCAGCTGATGATGCAGCTGCTCATCTTTCAGCTGGTGTGTATAGCTCAGGAAATTGGTATTCCCCTGATGGCCGTGCTGCGCCAGATGTACGCCAAATATCGCCACACAGAAGTGGACCCAAACAAATTGAGCGGTGTAAGCAATAAGTCACGGTACGAGCAGTCATTCTACGAGTCTGGCCTGGATTCCTATCATTCCACCTACGAGGATTATCTGCAGGTGTGCATTCAGTTTGGTTACGTGGTGCTCTTTGCTGCCGTTGCGCCATTCGCCGCAATCGGTGCTCTAATCAACAATGTGTTTGCCGTGCACATTGACATATTTAAGCTGTGCAACATCTTTAAGCGTCCCTTTGGGCGTCGCGCTAAAAATATTGGCGCTTGGCAGTTAGCTTTTGAGCTGCTCTCAGTCATGTCGCTGATGAGCAACTGTGGCCTGCTCTTTCTCCAGCCGGATGTCAAGTGAGTAGCAGTTGTGTTTGAATTCCTTTGGCTTTGCTGTTTTTTCTAGCACATACTAAACTTTACTACAGACAATTCTTTTCGCACTGGGTGCCTTCAATGCCGGATCTATCGTTTGTCATCTTTGAGCATCTACTGTTGGGCCTTAAATTTCTAATACACAAGGCGATTCACGAGCGTCCACGCTGGGTGCGCATTGGACTACTCAAAGCCGACTACGAGACTAGCCAGGCGCTAAAGTAAATCACAATCTGCCAGATTCCGTCCATTTCAGTTATTAAATTTTTTTTTAACTTTTACATTTTCTAGAAAATTCAAAGCAGCCAAGAAAATGCCTTAAGGATGATGGGATAAGTAAATAAGTTGGCTGTCGCACATGGTGCCCTATCGGCTGCAAGTCAAACACAATGCAAAACAATCACAATTAAAACGAACCAGTCCATTTAAATATACACACACGCATACACTTTAAATGCTTTTTGTACTTATTTTTATTATAACACATTATGTATTTATCGTACCTAATTGCATAAATGCGTCCGAAAACTATATTTAAATCGTTATTTCTATATGGACTCTGGCCTTTTTTTTTTGCCTTCTAGGAACTAGAGAGATCCTACGACTGGCAGCGTTTTGAAATCTTATTAATATGTGGAGCCAAAATAATTCTGTTATACCATATACCAATTTATTTATACTATAAAAAAATTATGATAATTTTGATTGAGCTTATATTCCAGTTATGTTTAGAAAAGGTAGTAAAAGTTATGTAAAATTAGTTACTTTTAGAGGTTTTTAAATCAATTTCTCTGCGCTTAAAATATACACAAAACATAAAAGAAGCTCTTTAAGGTCATCTTTTGTCAGTTGCATATATACAATTTTCTGCAATTTTAATGTTATACATATTTACAAAGCTTTTAAGAATATTTTTAGTTGCAAGTATACATGTATTTATAATTGTTTTAAATACTGACAGTAAGTTAACCAAAATCCAATAGCGTAATTTTGTAATAAAAAAAAGTAAAAGTGCTATAGTCGACTGAACTCGACTACGATATACCCTGAACCCAGCTATTAAATATATTCTATTATTATTGGCAAATTCCCCTTTGAAATGATTTGCACTAAAATGCGAGCAGCTCTGGAAGCGCCCTCTGCCGACAAATACGTGAAACACGCAATACACAAAAAAACATATTGACGCTCGCGTCGATTATCATGCCATCTCTTTCTCACACATGCGCTCGCATATTTATGCATACAGAAAATGCTTGCGGCTGCTGATAGAAATGACATCAATATGAGAATATATTTTCGACTATAACTTAAGTGTTCCCTATCCGATCTTGATGAAATGGGCAGTGGGCAGTTGATCAATAGTATGCATATGCATATTATATATTTATTTGAAGATTCTGCCTTTAAAAGTGTGGCATTTATTGCTATCGGAAGTTTAATACATCGATATTCGATAAACGGAAGCAGTTATCGATAAAATAACGCAAACTTGATCTGCGCCGGGTATAGAGAACCTATATACCAAATTTGTTTCTAGCTCTTATAGTCTCTGAGATCTGCGTGTTCATACAGACAGACAGACGGACGGACGGACGGACGGGCGGACCCTTCTTACCCATTTTTAATGGGTTCAGCGTATAAATATATTTAATATTGCGCTTACATATCCATTATACCTTCATAACGATATCTAGCGATGCCCACGAAAATGCTTAAAGGCGACAAAGGCGTCGATGGCATGTAGAAGTCCTGCTGCATATCCCATGTACTGCAGAGTATGTAAAAAGAATATTCAAATAATCCCTTATACCATAATAGAGGACTAGGGGCTTACGTAAGTGGCAGTCATAGCTGGATATGCCCAGAATCCAGGACGAACCAGAAACTGAGGATGCAACCAGACGACGCAGGCAAATCCCATATAGCTGGCTGAACTGAAGTACATGCAGCTTGCCACCGCATTGAACAGCGTCTCCTGTACAATGTCAAAGATTACTTTTAACCGAATGAGAGACGTACATATATATGTATGTATTATGTGTACTTACAAATAGCGACTGTCGAATAAGACCATAAGACTTATCCGAGAAGCAGTAGCATATAAGCAGTATGGCTGTTGTGGTGAAGCAATGTCCAGTTGTGGACAAGAAACTGGTCAGCGCCTGGCCAATGGAGTCTGCGTATGGTACACCATATTTGATCAGGAGGCCCTCGCACAACATGGCCAGACCCAGCTGCATGAGTTTCATGAGTCCCGACCGCGAGAGCACAAAGCCAAAATTGATGCAGGTGAAGACGCGACAGCAGCAGATCTTAATGCCAAGCGGCTGGCTCATGCCGCGCACACCAAAGGAAGCCATCGTTGCAAGACACTGGTTGATAATACACTAAGGCGCACATACAGTCCACGATCGCTTTCAGATGCACAAGAGACAAAGAGCGACTGCAGCGCGTCTATAAATAGAGCTGCATGCCCCCATGCAGTGGCAGCTGCGCCGGCGTACTTTTGTTCTCACACCCTCTCTTGTCAGCTCTTTTAAATCTAAATAAAATGTTACTTAAAATAGGAATATAGAATATAGATCGAATATAAAAAATCATTACATGGAAAATAACTAAGATGGAGCTGATATTAATTTTGCAGCCAACACCATACAATATATGTATATATATTCTTAATTGGCCTCAGTAGCCAAGTTGATATGTTTATGTTCGTCTGTCTGTCGGTTTCTATGCAAATTAAGCATAGAAATTATACTTAAATTAATTCTAATCAAATATAATAAATAACAAGTAAGAGTGCTGTAGTCGAGTGAACTCGACTACGATATACCCTGAACCCAGCTATTAAATATATTCTATTATTATTGGCAAATTCCCCTTTAAAAAGATTTGCACTAAAATGCGAGCAGCTCTGGAAGCGCCCTCTGCCGACAAATACGTGAAACACGCAATACAGAAAAAAACATATTGACGCTCGCGTCGATTATCATGCCATCTCTTTCTCACACATGCGCTCGCATATTTATGCATACAGAAAATGCTTGCGGCTGCTGATAGAAATGACATCAATATGAGAATATATTTTCGACTATAACTTAAGTGTTCCCTATCCGATCTTGATGAAATTTGGGCAGTTGATCAAGAGTTTGCATATGCATATTATATATTTATTAGAAGAGTCTGCCTTTGTGTTTTAATACGTTCTTTCTGTTTCACGACTGGCTGCCATCTGAATATTCCACATCTGAGTTGTGTCAGAAAGGGTTACATACATTTGCTACGCGTCTCAGCATTGGACCATTTCTTCCTATGACAGGTATATAATACGGTGTTCCGATCCTATCGCGTCTGATGACTAATGTAAGTGACCGAAGCAAATAAATCTATATATGCAAAGTTGCATCAAGATAGTTTGAAAAGTGAAAGAGCAGTTTGCTCAATGAAATCCTGTCATCTTTCACTGATATACGTATAATCTTTGCACATTGCTGCTAGAGCAATAATCTAATCCAAAAAAGCCGAAGTAAAAACATATAGAATCGATTTCCAGCTTCTCCATGTTCGCAGTTATTCTAATTATTCTGTGTTGCCGGAGTTGCGAGAGAACGGACAACCTCCATTTACAGAGAATCATATGCTTATGCTGTGCAATATGCAATATGAAATAGCGACCAAAACAAGAAGGTTATAAGATCGACAATAATAGGACAAGAAAAGCGATTTTATTAATTTTCCAGAGCGTACAATCCGAACAGATACATATATTATACAATCAATGCAAATAAGTGTTTCCAAAGTAAAGTAAATGCATTGAGTAAATTAAAGTAAATGCATTAAAGCTTATATTTCTTAACTGATTGATTACTTAAATCCATTTTAAATATTTGCGATAAACGCTTGACAAGTGCAAAATAGAAATGTCAGCTGACCTAATGTTACATTTACTGCACAAAATAAACTGATTGGTAAGAGACTAAATATTTAATTCAGTTATATTTGTGTATATATTTGTTTTTAATATACATTTATATAAAACGATTTGTCCCTAAATCTGCAAACTTTTGTAATCGCTTTGCACCACATATATGATTTGAAGTACGATGTTAGTTATAACCAATAAGAACAACTGAAGATTCAAGTTTATTGAGTTCAAGATGCGCACATTCTTATTTTGGCACTTTAGCTGCAATGCGAACCATTCATTCTGAAAACAGATAAATGATGAGAATATGTATTAGATATTGATGCTTTCATGCTTACACTTCGTTCCAGTTGATGCTGGTTTTGGTAAGGGTAGCGCAAAATGATAAGTGTACTCTCATGAAGCCTACTAGTGATTTGGGATATATTGGCGAGGGTATACAATTCGAATATATTTCTACAACCAGTAAATACTAATATCCAATTAGGAGTTTCACCAAAAGAGGTCAAGGTTTTTCCAATCAGCATTTGAACTATTAAAAATCCAAATATGCATAAGATGTAAATTCGAGTGAGCATATAAAAAGCCAGTGGATACTTGAAAATAATGTTTATTTCATTAACCATACGTATGAGTTTGTAGTACATCCGATACAAATTTCGTATTTTCAGGGCATGCTTTGATCTTGGCATCGGATTACCAAATAAATGCTTCAAGGCAACTTGCAATATCAGGAAGGTATAGCAGATCTTCCAGATCAGGCTAAACAATAGGAAATTCATGGCACACATCAGCCAATTTGAAAGCATAACAGTCAGATTTAAACCAAATTGTGATTTGTTGTTAATTAATAACCGCATAACAATCGTTACAGCCAGTGACACTAATAACAATACTCGTATCCAGAAAATCCATTGTACAATTCTAAACTGTGCAGCTGTTTCGCCATTGTTATATTTGAATTCAAGTTTGTCCATTTTCAAGAGACTGCTAATCATACGGATTATCCTCTGCTGCCAGCGTTGTGCAGCGAATATACAACTGCAGACGAAAAGCGCCATGGTCACAGGATACGTGATAATGCAGAAGGTCATCAGTTTATATTGAGTTTGAAACACTGGGATTCGCATGGTCAATGTTTTTAGATACCATGAAGTAGCGACTAAAAGAAGCAGGCTATAAATTCGACAATAATAGCACAAGAAACGCGATTTTATTAATTTTCCCGAGCGAGCGTCAATGTAGAATCCTGCAACTCCACATAATGCCATCATGTACGATATGCAAGCGTAAACAAAGTGCTTTCCAAAGGACATTTTAAATGCGACTGGGTAACTGTTAGTTGATTGCTTTTACAGTTAGTTCTACAAAATGTCTAAACTTTTATTCATTACTATAATCCACTTAAAGTGATTGCGATAAGTGAAATACAAATAAACAATGGCAGCAAGTAACAGTTAACTGCCATTTAGCCGTTTTTAATCAGTCATTAAATTATATTCAAGCTTTATCGCTCTCCATCTCATTACTAAATAAATTTCTTTACTTTAATGAGCAGAATTTATTTTTGTGTTCCTTCTTCAATATAGACCTACCCACTTATATTAACCGAGCTACTTATCATGAACTATTCCTTGCTTTATCCTTTGCGAGTTCATTGTGCTGATTACAATATATTGTTTTTATTATAGATTTATCTATTTTAAAATTTGTTTAGCTGTTAAAGTCAAATCTGTCGATTCTTTGTTAACTATCTGAGGTAAATGCTACTTAACCTGTCGCTTAATCATTTAAATTCATTTATATTTATATATAAATTGAATTAAGACTAATTAAATTTAAGTTTAAACACTTAGCGCTCTATTTGATTTTTTATTAAAGCTTACATAAGTTATCTGTCATAAATAGCAAACTTTTGCATTGTTATCATAAGCAACTATAAGACACATAATCTTAATAATAACTTAGTTAACTCTCTTTGTCGTCTGTGTGCCCCTAAAAGTATTCCGCTGTTTTTGGCTAATGGTAATTTTACCATGTGGCAAGTGAAAACCTCTTGCAACTTCTCACGGGACAATTTTAATTGGCCGCTTACTGGCCATTCACCACCAGCTGTATCTGAATGTAAATATGAAACGAGCGGCTTCGATTTCTTGCGCATTATTCTCAGCTACATTTGAGATCCGCCAGGATATGTCCCATTTCTGGCTACGAACCCATTTTTGTTTTAATAAAATATCTCTAGCTTGGAGAAATCTTTACAGATGTTCAAAGGGAAGTGTGCTTCAGAATCGCAACGACTCTTTCTTTGAGGGAGATTTTGAAATTTTACTCAGGATGTACAGTTCAGTTCATTCAGTTTGGTTATGTCAGTCACAGCAGCCAGTGCGTCATCGTTCAGACGCTTGGCTTGCCAGTGAGTTCAAATTTCAACTCACACACCCAGAAACTGTAGTTAAGAACATATTCTTGTTTTGAACGATCCAAAAGATCCAAATTTCTGTTTGGCAAACTCAAATTATCTTGCGACATGTGCTTGCCGTACGTGGGTAAGCTGTTCGGCGGCGGTCATCGCCGGCGGAACAGTGCAATTGAGTCATCACTCTCCAGTCTTGCGCCGACACCGCAGCCATCGAATGTGACCATTCAGACCACAAATAACGCCAATACCAACACCAACACTAACACCCCAATCGCCGCTTTTAAGAAGGACTCCAAATTGCTGGTCAATCCCGGCAATAATTCACTGGCTCGTGAAAACGTTGCAAATGTGACGGATGCCGCCGCCACCACTGTAGCCCAGGCAGCTCAAGTTCACGGCTCTAACCCAGCATCCTGGCTGGATTTCCTTGGAATAAATAGAAGAAAGAAAGGCAGCACCGATTCGCTGTAGATTTACTCAGTTAAAGTCCAATGCTCAGATATCGATTATACATATATACATATGTGTATCGATATTCAATACTGACGATTATTGGATCACCAAATCACAATGATAAATGATAAACAGTTTGCCAAATAAATAGAAAAAAAAACCAATATAATTTGGAAATACAAACATTAAATGCATAGCCCACAAAAGAATATGCAATATTTCGTTTTGAACTGTTATTTGAAAGTGTAAGTTGGAAGAGTTGTGATACCTTTACATCGAAGGTATTCAGAGTATATTGGTTTTGTGCAATGTCCGCCATACTGTCTGTCCGTCTGCCGGTCCGTACCGGTATGTACGCAACTTTTTTCGATAGAGTTCATAACGATTGATCATTGAATATTCGGGTGCCTCGTCCAATTACCTCTTAGCCCCCCACCATACCATAAAAATCGAAAAGGACTATATCTTCTGTAGTTTCTGAGTTGGAATTGGCATTTTGTTATCGATTAAACCAATTTTAAGGCCTCGTCCATACTGACGCCATAATCTCCAAATGCGATATTTCTGAAAGTTTAAATCTATATAACCGGCCTGTGTAAAACACATAGTTGAACATTAAATATTTGCCAAATAATTGATTTAAATAAGCTGTATTAAATACAAATTGCAGCTCAACTTGCAGCTCTTCTGCTGTTTATTTTTGCATTTTACGCTCTTGCTTGTGATTGGCCTTTTAAATTGCTCTCTCTCTCTCTATCTCTCTCGCGCGCTCACAATAACACTGTTGTTGGGATTGGTTGCGTTTTTGGTTTATTTTTTTAATATTATTTTTGTTTTTCTCTTTTCCAATGCGTTTCTCGAGTTTCGGTCGTCGCCGTTTTCACATTTACTCAAACGTTGTTGTTGTTGTGCGTAAGTTTGGATTCTTTTATTCTTTTATTCTTGTGTTTAAATGGTTTTATTTATTTTTTTATTTTTTATTTTAGTATGCAGTTATATTTTAATTTTATTAACTTTCCTCTTAAACAAAGTAAAAATTTCAAAAAAATATAGAATAAATTAATCTCCCATTCCCGTCTCAACAGATGCCAGATAGATGTTGTTTCTTCTAGCCCTGATAAAGTTGTCGATTCAGTGATGCACTTCAACATTCAGTTGCAAATATACCAGTTGAATTAAATGTTCATTTAACCAAAGCATTAGCTCCATCGGACGCTGTTATTAAGGTTTCCAATACGACCCTTGCTAGTTATCCCACCTAAAAAAAAATTGTTTCAAGGCGCTTCCCTGATACCACATCTGATGATGTCAAGGCTTTTATTCAGGTCAGGTCTAAAGACACTAATACGGTGGGAAAATTCAAATGTTCGTATTTTTTCATACTTCAAAATAAATTTTCCAGTCAATTGTTAGTTCAAAAAAAACCTCTTGCGGATTCAGATAGTCCAAAAAAACTTACTTGGCTATAAAAATCCAAGAGGTCTCCAGGAACTCTGGTCCTAGAAACCTATTACAGATAGGTATCAGAGTATTTCGCAGTCGGTTACGCCCGACTGCAACGTTCTCACTTGTTTGTTTTCGTTTTGCCCAAACATTAATTATGTTCAGCTGCACAAATATAGTAAGCAGAAGATGACAACTACTCATTTTAGTTATATCTATGGGAATAGTATGGATACTAAAAATGTTAGATAAACAGAAATCGTATCGAGTATAGAAGGAAGTATGTATGTATGTTTGCTAGCAGCGTTCGCAATTTAACAACGACACTTGAGCTTCGTTTTACTTTCATATCTATTGAGCTTTCAAAACGTGCTGAGCGCAAGTTGAATAGCAACGCTACGTACAGAGTCAAAAACGAAGACTGAGCGAGACAAATAAAATACATTTATGTCGCCGCCGGCGGCATCGCAGCGATTAGTGTAATTTATCAGGCGCAACGTCAATTGAAATTTAGTGGGAGTGGGGGTAAGCGTTTTGACAATGAAATTAACATGGCTGTTATCAAATCAATTATTGTGTTTTCGCAGATGCTGCAGCTACTCTTGCTGTTGCTATTACTGTTGCTGTTGCTGTTGCTGTTGCTGTTGCTGTTGCTGTTGCTGTTGCTGTTTGTGTATTACGCTGGCCTCACAATATCGCAATAGCAACAGCCGTTGACGTCAACGAAAGGCAGCTCGAAGCGCTTCCGATTGCTGTAACAATCGAAACCATTGACACATATACACATGCAAACACACATATATCATTCTGTTGCCTCTCACAGTTATCGGCAATTGGCAATTTTCCAATTTTGTCACGATCTTGCACTTGCAGCTGAGACGCATGCGCAACAGTTAAGCGTTGGCGTTGGTGGCTGCTATGCGGAAGTAATGCATCGATTATCGATAACTTTAAAGCTGCACTTCGTGAAGAGATGTTGTAAAATTGGTGTGAGAACCCCAAAAATTTGATCTACAACAATTGATATATAAGTTAAGAAATAATAAGTACGCAAATGGAAAGCATGTTGTTATTTCTGAAGTATCTCAAGATAAATATGTTACAGAAAGGTTGCTGCTAAACAAAGCCATCATAAACAAGGTTTAACTGATCTAAACAACTGTAATTGTGGAACTATCCCTAACTTGAATGTCGTCCAGCATAATATCTAACCTATTATTAGCACAGTTACAAAATAATGTTTATTAAGTGAACAGAATTCAATTCTTTCAATGAATACCTAAGAACATTTATTTTTGTTTTCATTTTCTCTTCTGATGTTGCTACAAGAGATAAACTTGTATATACTGAAAATATACGATATGCTTGTACGATTTTTTCTAGTTATTTATAAAGAACAACAAAGAAAATCGAAATAAAAATAAACAAATACGAAAAGCGTTTGTACGAAATTTTTGTGCTTTTATATTTTATATTTTTCGGCCTGCTCATTGGTGCTGATGCCTTCAAGACGGAGACAGGCAGTTTTCTGTTTTCAGTTTTCAGTGTTCGGATGCCGTCACGAATCGGTTCGAAAAACGCATATGTCTTATATATTGTCGTACAAATTTACTGAACGTATTTTGTAAATTTCTGTGTCATTATATTAAAAACCATAACACAACCAAAACACACACAGAGATAAACAGCCGTGTGCCGTGTATATGTATTTAGATTTTAATTAAAATTACAAGTGTTACAATAACAAACAAGTGTCAGCAGTGTCTGCAATCTGTAGCAAAAGTCTACATCAAAACAACTTACAATAATAAACAACGCTAACAAATGCAGTTTGCACCTAAACTTACCGAAAACAGAAGCGAAAAACATTTTCAATCGTTATCGCAACGCAAAAAGGTTTGCACTTAGTATATATTTATTATGGGCACAACATTCATTTGCGTATTTTGGTGTAGAAATGTATGTGTTTTCCTATTAGGCAGAACCGATATATATATATATATATATATATATATATATATAATTGGCCAAAACAGATGCCTGCGCCGCGTATTACGCATTAACTTAAACTGTGGATGCGACTTTTATTATTACTACGTACATAAAAAAAATATATATAAAATATATATGTAAAAGATATATATAAATATACATGGACTTACATACACACAAATGTGAATATTGTGAAAAATACACCGAGATAAATTCAGGGACAGCTACAGAATATCTATGATCTCAACAATACTTAAGCTTACTTCCTAATCTTACCAATCTATAATAAATAAATAAAATAATAGAATGGAACGGTTATCTTTGGCAAGCCAAAGTTTAAATACTCTTTTAAACAAATTGACTACGCTGTTGACTATGAGAAGTAATTTGTTAATAATTGACTTAGTTGAATTTCACACTCAAACTAAAAATATGCAATTCAATAAACACATATCGAAGTTATTTTTATATCACACTAGATGATAGCAACGACAATGTAAGCAGTAGCTAATAAGCAGATGTCATGACATAGGTATAAAATAGACGTTGTGTATATTACTTTGTGAATAGATTCACTTTCAATTGTGATATTCTACAATGTGCTGGTTATATAATCCAATTGGCAATCAGCTGTTACATACGAACTTTAATTGACATTAGCTTGCACTTAGTCCGAGTTGGAAATGCTAAACTGATGCCCCGTAAACATGTCGCACTTCCATTGTGTAGATAATAAATAGCCGAATAGAACTGCAAATATTTATTGTTTATCTATAAATGGCAATTTTAAAGGCACAGCAAATAGCATTTATGTGGGAATGGCGGTGAGGCGGCAATGGGTGGGCGTGTCTCGACAATAGAATAGTTATGGGTTTTTGCCATTTGCGGGGCTCGGGATGAGCGTGGCCAAAAAATTTGACAATCTTAAGCGGATGTTCCTAGTCACAATCTACCTTTGCAGATTGGTAATTCTACCTACAAATTTGCGGAAAAGAAAGGCCTTGTAATTTTTTAAACAGTAATCCTCCATTCAAATTTGGTGACTCTGACTTACAAATTGTGTGAGATAAGCTGCTTTTCCAATTAACATCATCAGGTATAATTCATCTTTAAAGAGAGTTACCGGTTATCTACCTTCAAAATTTGATGACTTTAGTTAAGAAATTGTGGAAGATATGATCACTTCCAACTTTCAGGTGTGGAGGGATCTAACGACGGTCGTCAACAAGATGCTTAGCAAATTTGTTTAGTCTAGTTTTAAAAACTTTGAAAGATATGTGGTTTTATCGATTATCGATTATCGATTTTATCCATTCGATCCTAACCAGTATATGATGCTACTCAATTTTAATCATTTATCTGACACGACCAAAGACGACTATGACGAATATTCCAAGTTGAAGTCATTTGACAGATAGCCAGATGGAACATCTCATAAAAACCCTACTTTCGTCTTTGGCAACTGATGCGAAGCTAATGTTTTCTGTCAAAATACCAATTTATTTTTTTTAAGAAAATTCGACTTTTGCTTTTCATTGACTCACTGACTGGAAAAGATCCAAAACGTTACAAAGCGTTAAAATTGCAGACATGTCTAAAATATTTCGAATTTTCTTGGGCAAGAGTACAATTTCCGTCTGATTGGCATGGAAGAAAAACATTTAAGAAAGAATGAATATCCTAGGCACCCGGAAATTTTCATGGGGATTAAAAGGATTTGGATTTTGCAGAGCTGATTTTCCGATCAGCTATAGGTTAGAGTAGTCCGATGTTGATGATGATTTTCGCCCAAATGTGAAGGATATGATAACCCACATATTGGCCAAGTTTGGTTTGTATATTAAATAAATTATTAATGAACTTGTCCTTAGACCGATTGATAGTGATCCCATCAGCTCCATCAATATAAAACTTAATACTGTGCTTACAAGCTGATCAAGAATGTATATGTATACAATATGGAATGGCAGACATGTAACTTACGACCAAATTGGATTTGGTTGAAAAGTTATTTAAACATGGTCTGCTGTGAGTACAGCAAAATAAAAATAAACCACAAAGAAAAAAGTGAGCAACAATGCAATAATGATAAAGAGACTTGTACAAATTGCACGTGTTGTAAAAGTGTTGGCTCAAAAGATTAGACACTTGCAGCTGCAACAGTTGGCAATAGTTGCCAACTCACTAGAATGTCAATTAGTGAATCCAGGGAAAATAAGTTGGAGAAAAAAAAAACACATTTGTTGCGAAGACGAAGACGGAGGCGGAGATAGATAATTGAGGAATTTAGGAATTTCAGAAACGATGTTCTTATGCTATCTGAGCTATGTGTGTGTGTGTGTGTGTGTTCAACTCGTTCCGGCTCGTTTTGGGGGCTTATCATTTGACTGGAAATCGAAATTGGAAACTCTTGTTATTCACATTCAACGTCATCGAGCACACCGCATCGATGACTAATGTGCATGTATCCATCTGTGTGTGTGTGTGTGTGTGTGTGTGTGTGTGTGTATGTATGTATGCTCGCTGCAGCACTTTTATGCTTGAACACAAGCTCCAAATCCATTGCGTTTGGTTACACTTCATTAAAATGGAATCGTTGGAGAGTTGAGTTTGAGCCAAATTTTGAGTCCTAACGACTGCCTGCAATTGAAATTTAAATTTGAATTCCAATCGCAATTCCAATTCCAATGCCAATTTCATTTCCGATTGCGATGCCGTCGAGCAAAAGCCACAGTCGCTGTTGGCTGCAACGTCGACGTCTGCGTTTGCGTCTGCGTCTGCGTCTGCGTTGCGTCGTCGCGTCGCCTCTCGTCGCGTTGCGTCGGTTTTGGCGCAATCGAAAGATACGTATCGGCTTTACGTAGACAGCATTAGTCGCACGCCGAGTGTCGTCGACGTCAGTTCACAGTTTTCAAACAGCTTTCAGAAAATATCCAAAAATCTCAAGAAGATAAGACCAGTTAACAGTTACGTTAACAGTTAGGCAACGTAAACAGTGTGAGTACTAATTTACTAAATTTCCTTTTTTTTTTGCCGTTTTGTCGTTGCTCTCAATTTAAATAAATCGGTGCCAATTTTGCAAGTCACTCAATCGTCTTATCAAGCAATTCAATTAAAAAGTAAAGCAAGAAAGCCAGAAGCCCACTCGGTTTAAGCTAGAACTCATCATATGTGCAATCCAAATTCAAATTGAAATTCAAAATTCGAGCAACAAATTCAAATTGATTATCATGTGTGCGAAATCAAAGTAGATTTCTATACAAAGTTTTCTTATTTTTTTTTTTAATGACTTTATCTTAGCAAATTAGCATGTTTAATGGCTAACAGCTAACATCTTTCTAGTAAACATTTCCATTGCATTAACGGATTATTGGATTACCTGTAATCTATAATCTGTAATCTGTAATCTATATCTATATTCAGCAATAGGCAATTGAATAATTAATGCATATTTATGGCATTTGTTCTAGGTACGACTAAAAACATATATACTTACGTACATATATCGCAAATGTGATCAAAATACTATATTCTACTTTTATCACGTTCAGTTGTTATTTATAAATAATAATTTGTGCAATTAACTTGCAAATCACCGCAATCCCAACTGATTCAATAAATTAAAATTATTATAATCGCAATCGCTGTTCTAGCTGTAAAGTTCGTGCTCGCTTTTTTTTTTGTCAACAATTTCGCCCCAACGCCAACGACATGCAGCCCATTTCCTTCCTCCCTCCACCTTCCTCCGCACAGGGAGTAATAAGAGCAGGAAGTCCAGAGAAGCGATGCGCAACCCACTCAAATTCCCCATTCCCCATTCTCCATTTCCCATTCTCGGATCTGTGATTAGCTGTTGTGGATGATATCGCGGTATACATTTAGTTATATATATATATATATATATATTTATGTACACATAAATTACATATGCATGCATGAATGTATTTATATACGTATTAAACGTATTTCGATAGTTTATTTATTTAAATGCAAATCATGCAAATAACATTAAAAAAAAAAACAAAAAACAAAACACACTCATCACAGATCAGTGAAGTTGCTAACATTATTCAGCTCATGATCTACTGTTGGTAAAGTATCTCTTTAGGTTCCGTATCAGCTTTTATACATTTTTCCCATTCTACGAGTATCTGTATATATGTATATATATATATATATATCTATGTGGAGAGCTCTCTAAATCGTTCATTGACTTTTATGCAAACTAGCAATTAACTTCTATTGTACATTTTAAGTAGAATTTCGCTTTTCATTGAACGACTTTGAGTGTTTGTTGCTTGCTGCGATCTTTTCCACATTTTGCATCTAGAGTGTTGGAATCGGGGCACGTGTTTGCAGAGTCGGTCAACAATCAATGATAGCAAACAGGTTAGGCAATTTGTTGCCAAATTAGATCGACATTATGCAAATTTTTATTATAGTTTTCACAAAATCAAAAATCAAGTGTCCAATACATTCGATTGTTTAAAAGGACCATTAACTTATACCAACCAGGTTTTTTAATTAGGCTCCATAAACATTTGTCTATCGAAATGAATAGTGGATCATTGTTCTAGATTTACATTCGGAAATCATTAAAATAAATAAAAAAAACAGAAGCAAAAAAAAATAAAATTCAATAAAATTGTGTTTATTTCGATTAAATGTTTGTTTTGTTGAAGTCCATTGATTAGCAAATAATCTAATTAGAATATTCGATTAAACACAATTGTTATACGTATGTACTCGATTCACTGTAGTTTATTTTGGCAAATTAAATTCCATCCCCAGATTGATGAAGAGCAAGCATTTAACAATAAAATAATATTAATTAATGAAAAATAAATCAATGATTTTGTTGTGGCTGTTGTTGTCGGTGTGGTTATAAGACCAGATTCAATCGGTGACCAAATCAATTAATTAACATACTGCGTAGTCGGCTAAAGTATTAGACAGAGATAGATAGATAGATAGAGAGAGAGAGAGAGAGAGAGAGAGATAAAGATAATGAGAGAGTGAGAGAAACTAAAAGAGATTGGGCAACAGTTGGGTGAAGTCGAGCGTGGCTGTGGCAAGCTTGTGCAACTGGGTTAATATTCATTGAACTGCAATTGCCTTTTGCTGTTGCAGTCAAACAATATTTAGACAGGTGTTTCACGGCCTTTTGTTAATTATAATGTTTTTGGTTTTTTTTTTTTTGCTCATTGCTGCGTCACAGAATCGGAGCAGAAACTAATATTTGAAATGGAATCGGATACCTTTATGCCGGCATCGGCGTTGCCCAACAGCAAACGCTTTGTCGTCGAAGATTCAAGTAAGTGTATCTCGCTTCCGGCATAGAAAGTGATCTGGGCCGGTCTCTGGCCGGAAGTGGTGCATGTGGTTTGATCTAGGCGATGCCACCCTCCCTCCCTCAGGGTAAATCAAACAGCCGCAAAAATCAACTCGAAATGCCAGCATTCACCCAATCATCGATTAGCAACAGGTTGAAGTAAACATCGAACATTTGGCCATGATACACAGACTCCGACTCAGATTCAAACTCAGACTCAGAGTCGACATGCGTCTCGTGAGTCAGTTTGGAGACGGATTAGACAGACATCAATGCGCACTCGTAAAACTGGAACACTAACGACTCTCTCTTTTTCTGTCTCTCTCTCTATCTCTCTCTCTGTCTTTCCCTCTCCTTACGCACAAAGTTACGAAGGTGACATCAGATGGGGAACCACACGGCATGATGACCATGGTGGCAGGTTTATCGGGCCTATTTGCTGCAATTATTATACTTGCTGTGCTAGTTTCGATGGTGGCATGTCGCAAGCGTAAAGCGTAAGTATATTGAATCGCATACATTCGATCTGACAACTTAAAGACTAATTATCTAATTTGTTGCCACGAAAGCAGCAACAACAACAAGGACAACAACAGCAATGCGATGGCTTCAGCTGTGGCAATGACGAGCGTCGTTGAGAGAACACAGCCCCAACTTGCTGGCAATCTGAATGCTGCCTTTGCGGAGAGCACTCTAAGCCTGAGTGTCGTTGACAAGGTCAAGAGCATGGACATGGACATGGACATGGATAAGAATGTGGTGAACCAGTGGCCCACAGCAATTGTCGTTGAGCGCTTTTAGAAAGAGAAAGCGACGCTGGCTAAGCAAGTGATGTTTGTGAACACAATGAGACTGACATTAGAAATTTAAGCGAGAAAGTTTTTTTTTTTTTGTTTTTATAATATATAATCCATTATTTTGTTAGTGTTCTATCTTTTGAATATGAATATGAATCGAATACGAGACGAGCACGGAGCTGACACATTTTTTTTTGTGACAGCAGCCAACCGCAAACAGAACGCAACTTGCAGCAAATGAAAATGCAACACACTATTTGTGTCAAGTCGACAGGCAATTTGATTTTGCCGATTGTATTTATACTTATCACATACATCAAAAATGAAATTAAGAAATGTATAAAAATGATTGTTCCGATTGAAATTAGTTGGCAAATCCATTCAGAGCGTTCCGCTGCGACAGCCAACAACCATGGCCAGCAGCGCCATGCGAATATACATGCCATACTCGGCCTGTCGGAAGTAGGCTGCCCGCGGATCCGAGTCAAAGTCACGGCTTATCTCCTCAACTCGCGGCAATGGATGCAGCACGATGGTCCGCTTACTGGCATGTGTCATCATTTTTGGCGTAACAATAAAGTGGCCACAACACTGTGAAAAATCAAGAAACAGAAGAGAATTTAGAACATTATAATACTCTGTCTGTGTATATATAGAATAGAACATTATATGATGACTTCAGTGCAAGCCATTTAAAGTTTGCTATTATTTGGAATTGCAAGCAATCGAATATCACAAATAATCTTCAGACTTTTGGAATCTAGACATGATTATGATTATTATATAAATAATAAGTAATAATAAATAATGAAGTATTTTACGCCAATCTTAAAAGACACACAATTAGAAAAGGCGTTGTGTTTTCTACCTCAAGAGCACACCATATTTTAATTGTGACACTAAAAAAGGAGTGGCACACAATGTGTGCGATATGCATTTTATTTCAACAACAGAATTTCTTACAACAATTTGGTAATCATCACTTACGCGTTTATATTCGTCCTCGGTCTGGAAGCGTTCGCGCTGGATGCGTGTCATGTAGAGGACATCGGTGCTTGGGAGTGCCTGCTCGATGCTGTCGAAGGTGCGCTGGGTGACGCCTCGCTGCTCCAGGTAGCGTACTATATCCTCGGGCATGCCCAGTCCCGGTGGCGCCACATACTGCAGCGTGATATTGTAGAGGGTGAGGAGGCGTGCCAGCGAGTGAACGGTGCGTCCATTCTTTAAGTCACCCACCATGGTGATGGTCAGGCCTTTGACAGTGCCGATTTCCTCGCGTATTGTAAAGACGTCAAGGAGCGCCTGCGTCGGATGCTCACCGACACCGTCACCGGCATTGATCAAGGGTTTGCGCGAAAATGAAGCAGCGCGCTAAATAAAAATTGGGATTAGTTACATCTATAGCAGTGGAGTGGGTTGAGCGGATTTAAGGGTGTTTACCGCAACGGCGCCGGGCTCGGGATGACGCAGTACCATGACATCCGCATAGCTGGCCATCACCTTGATGCTGTCCTCGAGTGTTTCGCCCTTCTTCACCGACGAGGTGACCATATCCATGTTGATGACATGACCGCCCAGACGCTGCATTGCCGCACTGAAGCTGCACTGGGTGCGCGTGCTCACCTCATAGAAGATGGTGGCCATAATCTTGCCGCGCAACAGACCGTCAACGGGGCGATCCTTTGTCACGCGCGACTTGAGCAACTGGGCCAAATTGAACAGATCATATAGTCGCTTCTTGTCAAAGGTATCCACGGAGAGCACATGCTTGCCAATTAGGCAGTGTGCCACGGGATTGGGTGTGGACAGCAGCAAGTTCTTCTGCAGGTATTCCTTCAGTTTCGCATTAGTCGAGGAGTCGAGACGGATTCGTGGCGATGGCGACACCGGACGTAGACAACTGGCCGCCGCCGGCGATGCGCTAACGTTGGCCTCATCCACAAAGTGAACGGTTGTCGAACGAGCCGCTGTGCCATCGGTAAGGAGACGTGCAAATGTATCATTGGCATCCGTGTCGCTGGGCAGATCATTGCCCTCGAGCTCGGACTTTTGAGGTAGCGGCGCCTTGGCACGCACATTCTGGCCGTAGCCGGGCTGGACGAGCACCTGGCCATCGATGAAGGCGACTTCACCGCGCAGGACGACACGATGGACGCGACCCTTGACCTTGGTGCCATCGAAGGGTGACCAGCCCGCCTGCGTTTTCAGGTCACTGTTGCTAATTGTCCACTCCTCGTCTAGATCGATCTCCACATAGGTCTGCGGCTGCTCGGGCAGATTGAAGATTGTCCGCGGATTGCGATAAAACTTTCGCTTGATATCGTCCAGAGTCAGTCGACCCTCGTGGACGGCATTTAACAGCAGCGGCAAGATCGTCTCCAGGCCAGGGAAGCCGGGTGGCGGCTGTGTCGATTGCTTCTCGGCGAGCGTGTGCGGCGCATGATCAGTGGCAAACACATCAATATACTCCATGTTATCCCAGAGCGCCTCCTGATCCTCCGGCGAGCACAGCAGCGGTCGCACCTCCGCCATGCCAGCACCCAAACGCTCCAAGTCCCGTGTGCTGAGGAACAAATGATGCGGACACACCTCACAGGTGACACGCATCCCCTTCTCCTTGGCGGCACGTATCAGCTGAATCTCCTCCTTGCGCGCCACATGACAGATGTGCACCGATCGCTCCAGCAGATGCGCCAGCATTATCACGGCTGCCATGCTCTGGCGTTCGGCATGGCAAACGATGGGCGCCCGCTTCGGCCAGCGGGACAGATGACGCTGCCAGGCGGCCATGCCGCTCAGCTTCAATGTGCCATACGTATCGTTGAGGTACATCTTCAAGCCGCACGCCTGCGTCGCCAGCTCGTGGGCATGCTCCCAGTTGGCATCCGAGGCGCCCAAATAGAGCGCATAATCGCATCGGGCACCGCGATGGGCCAGCTCCCGGAACTGATTGAACGTCTCGCGATCGACAATTGAAGGATTTGTGTTTGGCATCGCACAAACCATTGTGACGCCACCGGCGAGCGCCGATCCTGTACCGCTAGCAAAGTCCTCCTTATGGGTGGCACCCGGTTCTCGCAGATGCACATGGACATCAATGAAGCCGGGCAGCTTCACAATCCGACGGGATGTCATGCAATCCGTGTGCGTCTTCATGACCGGATTGCAGCCAGTGATCCGCATCGACTCCACCAACAGCTTTGTACACTTCACATCGGTCACAAGCGGTATAGAATAGTCGACAGCCAGGCGACGTGTCCGATAGCCATGTGTCATAAATGAGGACACCCTAGGATTAGACAAACAAGAATATTATTAATACTACAATCTATGCATTCTCATAAAGCCACTGCTCGAAATAAGGTTTGAGACACTGTATACAAAAAAAAAAAAAATACAACTTGTTTTTTAGTCGCATGTGAAATAAAATAATATCCTTATTAAGACCTTAAAGTGGACAAATTTCAATGCTGGAGATCAATGTACTCTTCTAACTTGGGTATAATGACGTATTGGTTTTCATTTTAGTTAGTTAGGCAGTTCAAGTTAGATACAGTTGACTACACCAACCAACTTATAATTAGAACACGCACGATTGGAAGATATCACATTCCTTATATAGATAGATGTATAGATAGTGCGAATAAATGTGAAAAATGAGTCTATTAAAATACTAGTTTCACTTTAAAACAAGTAAGAGTGCTGTAGTCGAGTGAACCCGACTACGATATACCCTGAACCAAGTTATAAAATATATTCTATTACTATTGGCAAATTCCCCTTTGAAATGATTGCCACTAAAATGCGAAACACGCAATCGCTGGTAGCGGAACTCCGCAGAATCCACACAAAAGAATATTGACGCTCGCGTCAATTATCATGCCATCTCTTTCCCACACATGCGCTCGCATATTTATACCTACAGAAAATTCTTGCGGCTGCTGATAGAAATGAGATCAATATGAGAATATATTTTCGACTATAACTTAAGTGTTCCCTATCCGATCTTGATGAAATTTGGGCAGTCGATCAAGAGTTTGCATATGCATATTATATATTTATTAGAAGAGTCTGCCTTTAAAATTGTGGCATTTATTGCTATCGGAAAATTAACTTATCGATATTCGATACACGGTGGCAATTATCGATAAAATAACGCAAACTTGATCTGGTATACGAGAAAATGCTTCCTTCTGCCTGTTACATACATTTGCACAAAACCATTATACCCTTTTTACCCATTTTTAATGGGTTCAGGGAATAAAAAATAATTCTTATAGAGACGTTGAATAATTAAAATATTGAAATTTATTCTAACGTCAGTATCAGAACTTAATGGTTTAAATTTTAATTAGTGGATGCGCGACAATTTTATATCTGACTTGAGTTTTGCCCATTCAAGTTATCTAAATTATGCACGCAAGAATAAGAGAGAATAAAAGGAAGAGCGAGAATAAGTAGAGATTTTGAAAAAAAAAAGAGTGAACGTCTTTTAAGATACTCATTGCATTGAATCGATTTGAAATATGATTTAGACTGAGAATCGCTTAGGGACATCCCACATGGACATATCCCAATTGCATACCTGCGGACTCCGCCACCGTGCATGGGCAGATTGACGACCAAATCGAACTGTTTGTTGGCCAGAAACTCAGCCAAATGTCGCAGTTCACCGTTGATATCGTCGGGTGTTGTCTTATCAAATGTCCACTGTACGGACTCCACCTGCAAGTAGAATAAGATAAAAATATTGAATGGCATCGGATAGCATTTTGTGGATAGAGGACAAGAACACACCTAGATCTGAGCGATTTGTCTTTGTTTGCCTTGGCCACATAAAGATATCGGCACTTTACGGACCTACATATAAAATCACTCGTACTATTTGGAAAATAATACCGATCCCAATTAACATCAATACCAACAAAACATTACAAGCAAGCAACAATTGCACAGTGAACCCAGCTGCAAAACTGCTCAATGTTTTCGCATACATTTAGATGCAGGGTATTCCATTTTGGAGCTGGGAACATTATTCTCTCAGTAATCTGAAATAGGTTGTTTTAATGTCATCATCATAAAACCAGATTGTTAATTTGAGTTGAACGTCGCGACGCTCCTGATATGTTTATGATTTTGTTTTAATTTATTATAATTAATTCGATATAGATACAACATTATAATATAGTCCATTTGGCTTAAACAATAAAGAAAAAAAAAGGAAAGAGAGCAATTAGTTGCTAATGAGAAATGGAAATCCACTTTTATTCTTTGAGCATTGGAAATTAATCAACTTTGTTAAAATTAATTTTATGTATTTTTAGACGATATCAAAATGCTGATTCGAAATAAAGTTTAGACGAAAGAATTAAGTAATAGAGAAAATAATATTTGTACAGATCACTATTATCGTTTCAGTGTACAACTAACTTGCTCCACTGTGCAGTACAGAGCCGTCATGCCCTGCCCTTGTCTCTCTGCATTGTATTGCCGTGTTTACCTGGCCGAGTGCTGATAACGGTGCTGCTCTCCACTTGGCCAGCCGGAAGCGTTGGAAAAGTTGTGCTGATGATGATGTTATCAACAACAATGACAAAGACATCGACAACGACATCGACAACGAGAGCGACAGCGACAGCGGCAAAGGCAACGGCAACGGCAACGACATTAACCTTGTCTTGGAAATAGAATTCGATCAGTTCGATCGGTATCAGAAAGGAAAGGAGACAGTCACACAATTGCAGCAGTTGCGCTATTGCACAAGTTGAACCATTCTCCACGCCAGTCTACGACAATAACAATTAGTTATGGGTTGTAACTGGTCCAAGGCGACGGACAGCGATGTGCAACCGAATACGTTGATGAAGCAGCGGGCAGCGGAGCCGACGCCGCGTGTCCAACTGCGTCGCCGCCAGGAGGAGAAGCGTCAGCGCAAATTGGCCAAGCTGCAAAAGCGTAACGCGCGAAAGCGTCGACATCAGCGGACGGGCGGCGGAGGCGACTCCCGCAGCGGCAATGGCCCCAATCGACTGCCACGTCGCAGCGTTAGTTTACGTGGCAGCCACAATTTGGCGCCGCAGCTGCGACTGCGTGGTGGCAGCAATGGAAGCAGCGCCACCGAATGCGTCAGTGCGTTATATGCCCGCACCCTGGAACAGCAACGGGAGGAGCATCAGCGCACCATCGAGCATAAGACACGGCATCAGCTGGAGCGGCAACTGCACACATTCCTCCTGAATCAACTGCTGCTGGGCATGCAGTTCTTTGGCCACTTCGAGCACGAGATGGCTGCCATCGATGAGCAGCTGCTGGCCAAGCAGCGCACCACCGCCCAGACACTAACCGAGCACAGTCTCCTCCATGCCAGCGCCATCGATGCGGCCGTTGCCAAGCGGCTCCTCTTCAATCCCACGTAAGTCGTTCCTTACTCCAATTTCAATTTGCAACGTGTATATATACATATATATATATATATATACAGATCGGTTAGAAAAGGACTCCGCCTGGCAAGTGCCGTCTAGGAGATTCTTCTTGTTCTTCCCCCTCCTCCTCGCAATTCGATTATAAATCTTTGATAATCAATATACCGAATTAATAAAATATACACATCCGTCCGTCCACAGAGATGGGCCACAGCGTCAGTTTGGGTCCACGCCGGGGAAAGCCCATTCGCCGCCACAGCCGCTGCAGAGGATGCTGACCTATGTGGTGTTCGATAACGTGGATGTTGCGAGGGCGAACGATGCCAACTATGATTCGATAGCCGCACTGTGCAAGGTCCTGCTGGAGACGGACTATTACAATACGACACCGTGTCGCCGTCAGTATGTCCGGCTGTTGGAGCAGAGTCGCTGGATGGGCTATGTGCGTCTTAAGTTGCGCGAACCGACGTTAACCCAGCAGCGGCAGCAGCAACGTATTTCGAGCCCTAGCAGTCCAAGCAGTGACGAGGGTGGTGACATTGACACTGGTGTCTATACAGATGGCAGTTCCGGGTATAGCACTGGCAATGGGACTGTCACCAGTTCGGGATCAGGATCGGGAACTGGTAGCTGGCGTGAGGGTGACTATGATCATGTGTATATAGCACGCTTCAACACACAACGGCCAATGGATGAGCTAACACTGAAACTGGAGACGGATGCACTGCAGCGTAATGTGCTGCCCGAGGCATGCGTTTGCCGTTTGGCCAGCTGCCTGCCTGCCTGGCTGGAGCAGAGTGACGACGACGACGACGATGATGATGATGATGATGATGATGATGACGCTGATGACGCTGATGATGATGATGATGGAAATGACTTGGACAGTGGCAATGATGAAGAGGAAACGGATCAACAGGACAAAGATCAAGAACAGCAACGAACAGAGCGGAGCAATCGGAGCGGATATGAGACTGTGCAGATATTGCGACAGTGTCGCGTGGAACAGCATCGACGTCGTGCTCTGCTCCAGCAATGCTATCTAAGCTCAGAGCAGTTTATGAACTATTTTGGTGAGCTGCTGCGGCAACAGTTGGCCCCGGATCTGGGCATTAGCCAGAAACAGCTGTCCGGTGGCAGCTATCGGTGCTGCACCATTTATACGGCGACGGAGGAGCTGGTGCCCGCCATTCATGTGCCCCACACCTGGCCGGATTGCGCCTTTGAGTTCAATTTGCGCGCCCGACCACAGCTGACCAATCTGCAGACGGGCGACAAACAGGAATGGCCGACGACGCTGATGCGCAAGCGGATCCAAACCTTTGGCTATCATGTGGTGCCAGTGGGCTATACGCCCAAGCGTTCGCGCAATCCGTTCCGCGAGCTGGAGTGGCGCATTGTCTTTCCGCAGGCGGATCTGTATTTGGAACGGCAGCTGACGCGAATGCAGCTGAAGGTGCTGCTCCTGATGAAGGCACTGGTGCGCACCTTCATGAACGACAAGTGCCAGGCAATGGGTCACATCATGGAGCAGCTCCGCACGCATCTCTTCTGGCAGTGCGAGCGACACAGCAACGATTGGCCAGATGAGTTCCTGGGCGAGCAGCTTATCCGCTTTGTCCGCACCTTCGCCGACTGTTTGGCCAAGAAGCAGCTGAGCGACTTTTTCATTGAGAGGCGCAATCTGTTCGAGCACGTCCCGGAGGATGCACTCATGGAGCTGCGCTCGATTATGGCGGGCATTGCCGAACAGCCGCTGGTACATCTGCTGCAGGCATTGCGCAATCTGCAGCATGCGGATGACTTCTATCCCAAGCTCAACTATGGACGGCTGCTCGACAATCTGGTTACACCGGACTACCTACAGCTGCGCAACTGGGCAAAGTTTGCACGCACCCAGTTGCCCGCCGTCAAGCAGGAGCAGATGGAGCTGTTGGCGGATCAAGTGGAGCGTCGGGCGACCAGTGCACCAGATGCAGAGGGTCTGCTCGGCATGCATATGCATCAGGAGCGGACGCGAGGCAAACTGCGCCGCAAGACACACATGCTGCGGGCTCAGCAGCTGAAGCAGCTATCCGAACAGCGACGCGTCTCCGATGACTCGTTGACTGCATGCCTGGACATGCCGCTCCTGATGCGACGAGCATCGCAGACATCGCAAACGTCCAGCCGGTCATCGGTTACATCGTCAGATGGCAGACCGCAACTGAACGATGGCATTGAGATACTGCGGCGCACCAATCTGCTCGAGCTGCTGCTGGACCACATGCTGGCCATGTTGACCAAGGCAATGGAGTTTCGCAATGCCCAGCATATTCAGCTCTATTTGGAGCACTCACAGCGTCTATGCCGGCTCTATCAGCAACTGGGCTGCACCCAGTATGCCAAGCACTATGCGGAAGCACTTTGCCACACGGCCAGCGGCTTCGAACGGGCCACAACCCGCAGCAGTAGCAACAATAACACAAATTCCTATGCCTCTCCCAGTCGCAGTCGCAGTCCCAGTCCCAGTCCCAGTCCCAGTTCCAGTTCCCATGTCTCATGTTCTATGCGACACAAATCGCACAAGTTCGTGGAGCATGTGGTGCAGATGCACACAAGTGAGATAATGCCACCGCCAAGCGGAAGCACTGCATCGCTAGGCACGAGCAGGAGGAGGAGCTCATCCGCAGAGGCATTCAATGAGAATGACATCGACATTGTCGATGCACAAGTGGAAGAACGGTTGCCAGAACCACTGCCAACAATTGGGACAGACAGTGCCACCAAGGAGGTCAGCCAGTTGCTGGGCACACTAATGCAGCGTCTGCAAATCGATCCGGGCGCACTCAAAACGATTAGCTCCAAGACGGAGCAACTGATGCAAACGCTGGCGCCGGAATCAAGGCGCGACGAACTGCGCGACATGCTCAAGCGCAATACGCAAAAGCTGAAGAGTGCCTTCAATTAAAACGACACGCGGCGAAAAACTTACATACATGTCTAACATATACAGAGGAATTTCCAAATTAAGGAAATTCACTTTTATCTTTTTTCTTTATAAGTCAAGGTCATCGGTTTGTTTTTGTTGTTGTTGGTGTTGTTATTTTCCGATAAGCTTCTGCTGCGTGTAATCCTCCTGTATTCTATATGTCTATATATAATCCTGTTGAAAAGTTTAAGAGTTTTCATTGTAATTATGGATCTCTCGTTAGACCTTCAAATAATACAAAACTATGATGTTTTTTGTAATTGAATTATGTTATTTGCTGACTGAAGGTCAAGTGTTTTTATTATTATTATTTATATATATCGATATAGTTATATATATACATATATAGTTAGTTTTATATACATACATACATATATATGTTTGCATCTTTATGGTTAACGAAAGCGAACTTTAACCTTCAACAATTTTGTCAATTTGATAATTGATAATGCTGCTACACACACACAAAGCAAGACAGTTTCTCAATTTAGAATCGTTCCATGTACTATTTATGTTGTACTCTCTCTCTCTCTCTATCGTGAGGGGAAACGGTTATATGGGGTTTCTTCCAAAATAAACGTACATGTTACACAGTTGAAGGGGGGACAAAAATCATTAAATTTTGATAAGTTGAATCACTAATGATATAATATAGATAACAACAACAACAATTTAGTAGTATTTAGTACAAATATGTTGTTATTCGATTTGCATTTGCAGGATGTAACCCAATCGAGAAATTGAAGAGTGATCTTATAAAGTAATCCTTGTCACACACACCAATAATGGTTTAGTTGGTTTAGTTTAACTGTATAATTGTATAATTGTGAAATATGTGGTACTCACATCAACGCCGTGCTCAGCATAGAAGTCACCGGTGCCCAAAGAGGCGTACAGCTTGTAGCCCATCTTGGCCAATTCCCGTATGGAGGAGAGCAGCTCCATTTTGTGCTAAATTAATTAATTGAGAAATTGCAAAAATATATAAAATGCTGGACAGGCACACATTTGGACAGAAATGGCAAATGCACGCACCTTGAAGCTGCCAATCGAGAGAAGGATGGCCTTTTTTGGTATCTGGAAGCCCGTAGACATCATGGCCTTTAGATAGGCCTCGTAGTGGTTGTCACCAAAGCAGGCAACCTCACCGGTGGACGCCATCTCCACGCCCAGCTGCACATCGGCGCCGGCCAACCGGGAGAAACTGAACTGTGCCACCTTGACGCCCACCTTGCCAACACCGTGCAGCACATCGATGGGCTCCACGGGCATGCCAACAATTGCACGGGTCGCCGTTGCCACAAAGTCATGATCCAGGGTCTTCGATACAAAGGGAAAGGAGCGCGAGACACGCACATTGCACTCGATCACTTTGAGCTCATTGTTTTTGGCAATGAGCTGCATGTTGAACGGCCCCGTCACATCCAGGACGCTGGCCAGATCGCGTGTGATACGCTTGATGGCCTCCAGTGTTTCGTCATTCAAGTCCTGCGGCGGAGTGACCAGTGTCGCATCACCGGAATGTACGCCAGCATTCTCCACATGCTCGGAGACGGCCATGCACAGGATTTGTCCATCGGCCGCAACGGCATCCACATCGATCTCCTTGGCTTCGGTAAGAAACTTGGATATGACCACCGGATGTTCGCGACTCACCTCAGAGGCGGCATTCAGATATGTTTCCAGATCTTGATCCGAATATGCAACATTCATCGCCGCACCGGATAGCACATAGGATGGTCGCACCAGACACGGATAGCCCACCTCCTGGCAGAACTCAATCGCCGACTGGAGATTGGTCAGTTCCTTCCACAGCGGCTGCAATATACCCCTTCTGTCCAGCATGCGTGAGAATTTGAAACGATTCTCGGCACAATCAATCGATTCGGGTGATGTGCCCAACACCTTTGCCTGCTGACGATGTAAATCCATTGCAATATTATTTGGCAGCTGGCCACCCATCGAGAGTATAATGCCATCGGATCGCTCCAGCTCATAGATGTCCATGACGACCTCAAAGCTGATCTCCTCAAAGTACAAACGATCGCACATATCATAGTCGGTGGATACTGTTTCCGGATTATAGTTAATCATGATGGTCGATTTTTTCAGATTGCGCAACTCCCTCAAACAGCCGACGGCACACCAATCAAACTCCACCGACGAGCCAATGCGATAGACGCCCGAACCGACGACAATTGTGTGTTCACCCGGAAAGTTGACATCGTGCTCCGATGCATTATATGTGTTATATAGATAATTGGTGCTCGCTGGCCACTCGCCAGCAACGGTATCGATCTGTTTGACAAATGGTCGAATGTTTTGCTCCAATCGCTGCTGTCGCACCGCCAGCTCTGTGCTCTTAATGGCCATGGCGATCTGTTTGTCAGCGAATCCCATACGCTTGGCACGGAGTAGAAGGGCGGATGTTAATGGATTGCCAGCCGATTCCAGTTCGCCATAGAAGTCAATGATGTGCTGTAGTTTGTGGAGGAACCAGCGATCGATTTTTGTCAACTCATGCAGCTCCTCAATGGACATGCCGGCCTTTAAAGCAGCGGCCAATACAAACGGCCGTCGATCGGTTGGCTCCGATAGCTGCTCCTTATCAACTGTCGCCCGATACGGATCAAAGCCATGAACATCGCCGTCGACCATGCGCAACGCCTTCTGGAATGCCTCCTCGAAGCTGCGACCGATGGCCATCACCTCACCGACACTCTTCATCGAGCTGCCAATGTGTTTGCTGACGCGCACAAATTTGGCAAGATCCCACCGTGGTATCTTCACCACACAATAGTCGAGACTGGGCTCAAAACAGGCGGTCGTATTCCCTGTCACCGAGTTGCGTATCGTCGGCAGTGGTTCACCTAACGCCAGCTTGGCGGCAACATACGCCAGCGGATAGCCAGTTGCCTTGCTGGCGAGCGCCGAGCTGCGCGACAGCCGAGCGTTCACCTCAATGATGTAATACTGTTCCGAGTGGGGGCACAGCGCATACTGAATATTGCACTCGCCGACAACGCCAAAATGCCGGATCACCTTCAGAGCGGTGCTCCGAAGCATTTGATATTCACGATTTGACAGGGTTTGCGATGGCGCCACAACAATGCTCTCGCCGGTGTGGATGCCCAACGGATCAAAGTTCTCCATGTTGCAAACGGTTATGCAATTGTCGTAGGCATCGCGGACCACTTCGTATTCGACCTCTTTCCAGCCCTTCAGCGACTTATCAACAATCAGCTGGCGGGAATGGGCCAGCGCCTGCTGAGCCAATGTCTCCAGTTCCTGCTCATTGTTGGCGAACCCGGAGCCCAGGCCGCCCAAAGAGAAGGCGGCGCGTGCCATTACCGGATAACCGAGACGATTGGCTGCTTCGAGTGCCTCGGCAACCGTATAGACGGCCTCCGATGGTGCCACCTGTTCACCGATCTCATTGACACGCTGGGCAAACAGTTTGCGGTCCTCGGTCGCGATAATCGATTGGATGGGTGTGCCCAGAATTCGGACATTATATTTGGCAAAGACGCCGGCACGCTCCAGTTCGACGCCGCAATTGAGAGCGGTCTGTCCGCCAAACGTGAGTAGAACGCCATTTGGTCGCTCCGATTTGATCACCTGTTCAACGTAGTCGGGCGTCAATGGTAGAAAGTAGCACTTGTCCGCCATACCCTTGGACGTTTGCACTGTGGCAATGTTGGGATTGATGAGCACCGTCTGGATCTTGGACTCGCGCAATGCTTTGATCGCCTGCGACCCGGAATAGTCAAACTCACCGGCCTGGCCAATCGATAGGCCGCCGGAGCCCAATATGAGCACCTTGCGCGGCCTCGGCTGCGGATCAGGTTGTGCGGCCCGCAAACAATTCTCGATCAACTGTGGAACGCTCAACGACGGCTGTCGAATGGCATTGAGAAAGACATCAAAAAGAAACTCGGTGTCCTCGGGACCAGCATGATGCTCCGGATGGAACTGAACGGAGAAATAGGGTTTGCTGCGATGCACAATGCCCTCGTTGGTGCCATCGTTGGCATTGACGAACAGCTCCTCCCAGTCGCTGGGCAGTTTGTTCAGATCGACGGCATAGCCATGATTCTGTGACGTAAGCAGACAACGTCCAGTGGAGCGATGCAGACAGGGCAGATTGTGGCCACGATTGCCATACTTCATCTTGTAGGTGTCGCAGCCAATTGCCGATGCCAGCAGCTGATGGCCCAGACAGATGCCAAAGATGGGCTTATTGCCCGCCAGCAGAACACGCTTCACATGCTCCACAATCAGGCCGCAGCTGGCAGGATTGCCCGGTCCATTGGACAAGAAGAGCGCATCATACTCATCCGGCTTCAGTTGTCCGCTCCACGGCAGCAGTTGCACGGATGCGCCACGCTGCAGCAGACAGCGCAGCTGGTTCAGCTTCAGGCCGCAATCCATGATGGCAATGCGGATACCATTCGGTTGCGGCGACTTGTACAACATCGGCTTCTTGATGGCGCACACCTCAGCCAAATTGCGCTCATTGGGATCGACAAAGGGGGCGCGCAACTGTTGGTCGGTCGGCTCCTCGTAGACAATGCGTCCGAGGAGGCTGCCCTGTTCGCGCAGCTTCTTGGTTAGGGCGCGTGTATCGATGCCGCTTATGCCTGGCACCTTGTGCTCGGCCAGCCACTGGGACAGCGTACGCTTTGAGCGCCAATGCGAGGGCGTCTCGCATATCTCGCCGACCACTAAACCAGCAATCTGGACCGCACCGTTGAACCATTCAAAGTGCTCCGGCAATCCAAATGCGTCCATTTCGTCGACATCGGGCACTCCATAGTTGCCAATTAGGGGATAGGTCAGCACCAGGATCTGGTCGATATAGGAGCGATCCGTCAGCGCCTCCGTGTAGCCAACCATGCCCGTTTGGAACACAACCTCGCCACTTGTCGACGTACCCTTCGCACCAAATGAGCACCCAGGCATCACTGTACCATCTTTTAGCACCAGATAACAATCCGTTGACGACATCTCGCTGTAGCACAGAGAGCACATAGTAATTAACTTTTCCAAATTGTATACAATTAAATCATTTGACTATCCTAGATTTTGATCTTGTCCTCACACAGATCAATGGAGACGACTAATAAGGATATTTTAAACTTGTCGTCATCGATAAAGCTAGAAGTTAAATTTCGACTTGAAATATTGAGCATTACATCTGCATCAATCCCAAAAATAACAATTGTTTCTTGTTTTTTCACACTCACCCAAAAATAAATAGAATAGTAAGCTGGGAATTTTTTTTTTATATATTTGTGGTTTATTCAAAGTGTTTAGAGCGTCTTTGGTTTAATAATGATTTGCTTGCTCAGGTTACAATTCAATTCTTTTAAATAATAATAAATGCAAAATGATTGCTGACTTCTGAGCGTGGATATGAATTCAGATCAACAGAATTTGTATTAAGGAAAAACCAGAAATTTTATTCAAAATTTTGAAAATGTTAATAATGACTTCGAGAGAATGGTCAGATGCAAAGCGAGGTAGAGGGGAGAGAGAAAGAGAGACAGAGAGAAAATGAAGCAAATCTATGAAATTACACATTCCGTTCACATACAAAAGACAGTAAAAAAAAAAAAATATATATATATATATATATATAAGTGTTTATACATTGCAAATATTGGTATCTGTCCATTATAGATATGTTGCGATCGGAATCTCATTTCTTTATCATGATAGATATTTCAGCACAAATGATAAGAACACATTCTTTTTTTTTTTAATGTTTTATGTGTCGCAGCGAAAGACGAAGCCGACTAGCGACATGTACGAAATAATTGAAATTGCTAATTATTTTAAGTCGATCAAAAGTCATTGCTAAATGTTAATATATACTAAGACTTGACTTCAAATTTTTCGTGAGATATACAGGTGAGAGACGTGGAAAGAGTTTTGTTTCTGTTCAATCTACGAATGGTAAGATAACCAAGGAGGATTCTTGAAGAAGTAAACAGACACATACACCAATCGTGACCGTAATAAAAGTTCCCGCGATAAGAGTTCTCCAAACTGATAAAATAATGTGTCTAGACGCATTTGCAATACGTAAATAGGTAAATATATATATCTAATTGTATATAGCTGCCAGATAATTTAGAAGTTTTTAAAAAACCTGCCGAAGCAATTCGGCAGCAGTATATGCTCGATACTTTATTTATTTCTTTGTTTTTATTATTATTTATTTTCCGAATTTGAATTCTGTCCAATGGAAATTAACTGTGTATTCGAAATTCTCAAATATTCATTGCGTGCTCAACGAACAACTTCACTTAATGCTCTTAAGACCGGTTTACGTAGAGAAAAACACATAAACGTTTTGTTTGTGTATTTCTATTTGTATGCTGTGCCCGACATAATATTTGGTTTGAAAAAACAAAAAACATCTGCAACCGTCGCAAAATGTGTTTATTTCATTTTCATTTATAATATTAACACAAGCACTCTCAACTCCAACACACTTACACGTGCATTCGTTTTCGCCCTTCTGTTATTCTTAATTCGCCCTTCTGTGTTAAATTTGTTTAGCGGTAAATTCGTTTTGTCTGTCACGTGTGCACGTGTTTTCTGTTGTTATTATCCGTTGCGCTAAACTAACTTATACAGTACAACCGGTGTTAACGACACAAGTCGAATGAATGAGTCGAGTTGATCCAAATCAAGCGCACAAGGGCTGCTTGCGACGCAATATAAATAAATGCTGGCTTTGCACTGGTTTGGGGTTCATTGCTACGCGACAGAACGAGATGGTTAGTGTGCAGGGCGGATGCTGAAGACAACTCGTTTTCCGTTCCTTTCTGAATCATTACAGATTCTCACTTGTTGCTTATCACTAGCAGAGGCATTTGAAAATTTAAATTTACTAACGTTTATTTTCACCTCCCAAAATCAAATGTTGTTTAACTAAAAATCTTGTCCAATGTATTCAGTTATATTTGATTATATATTAACAGATCCTTAAAGTATTCAGCGTTATTTCATTGACAATATTCAATCAGTCTTGTTTTCAAAAAGCGTCTGCTAATTATAAAAAGAAAACAAATCGGAGGAGTGGCAAGTAATTAGCTGAAACAATGTTACTCAACACTGACTGCATTATTATTGTCACTACTTAAAAGGCCAGTGCACAGATCGACAAACAGAGCCGCTCCTCACTTTACAGAGGAACTCCACACTAAAAAAGACCAAGCGATTAATGAAATCGATTTCTAGCTAACCCATATCAAAGCTATTAACGATCAAAGTCAATTAGTATTTGAATATGAGCAACATATCTTAATTTTCAGGCGTTAGATAGACGACGAATTTATTAAGGCTGCAATCTCTAAGAACGAAAAAGCATGGTAAAAATTAAGTCTAATCGTCTGTAGATTCGCCAATGAATACTGTAACTGTAACCAGTGTTGCCTACGTGCCAGATGCTTGGTTTATCTTTAACTAAGAGTATTATTTAAAATAAATCGGTTTTTGCCTGAGATTCTCTCAATCCATACATATATATTTCTTTTATAGACATATGGCTGCATTTGGACACTCAAGATGAGGATGGCAATGAGGACAATGACAACTACCATTTCTAATGGTAGTGAATAGCTATTACTGCCCGCAAGCGATGCGAATCTTTTGAGATATCGTCTGGAACAAGTCTTGCTATAGTTAACTGCAGAACAATTTGTTTATGAATGAAATACTACTAATTTAATTACAAAATACACGCGAATTTAATGTGATATTCTAAAAACTTTAAGCAATAAATTGATCCCTTATGATAGGTAAATATATCTAACTCGGTCTATGAGTATTAAGTTAATAGTTAAGTGACTTTTATTTAGCAATGTGCATTTGAAATGGAAATTTAAAGGGAATTCGTGAAAGAGTGTAAAATAATCTCGTAAGAGGAATGCATCTTAAACTTAATCACATTGATTTATTTTAACGAATTAGTTGCCACTTTAGACATTTGTAGGAACACAAAAATTGTTAATTCACAAATTTGACCAATTTATTCAAATTCAAGCCAATTAAGATGACTGTTTTATTATTATTAAATTTCTAATCGAGGAGTCGGCAGCTCAGGTTCAACTTCTTTGGATTATGTTATGCGATTTGTTTTGCAAATTCGAGTACGTGAGCATTTCAAAGGGAAATTTTGTTGTTAAGATTTTACATTTTGAGAGATCGTATAAAAACCAAACATGTAGTTTAATTTTGCAAATTAATATTGCCGTATTTATTTATAAGGTAAGTATGTATGTATATACATAAATATATATTGTATATACTAATATACGTCATGTGCCTGTGTCATACATATTGTGTAAATGTAAATTATTTGTATATTTATTTATACATATACATATATAAATATATATATATATATATACGTATGTACATATGTGTATGTAGTACAAAAGCATAACAAATAAATAACAAGAAATTCTTTAATACATATTTCTTTTGCATATGTATGTTTAATATATGTTTAAGGTATTAGGACAACACATATATTTTGGTCTACTTGGAGGGGCCTACCGGATAATTATCGGGGCCCCCTTTTGGTTAATAACGCACAGGGAACAAAAGATAAATACATTGCAGGCTTTTCGAACAAAACTAAAAAAAAAAGATTGTATACATATATAAAAAATAAAAACGAGGTTATTTGAAAAGATAAAATCATAGCTAAATGCGCTCAGTAAGTGTTGAAAACGAATTAAACATTTGTCGGCGCATCCATGCCACAGATGACGGACTTGACCACCGCGGCGGCGGAGAGTGATGCATAGTTCTGCCATTTGCGCGTCGACATGCCGTCCTTGTAGTCGGCAATGCCCTTGACCAGAATGAAGCTCTCCCGACAGTTGCCAATGATGCTGTCCAGCACGCTGCTCATTTCCACATCGGTGGCAAGCAGTCCAAATTTACGAGCGAACTTTGTGCGAGGATCGTCGCTGCGCACCAGATCCCGGCCAGATCCAATCGGTCCCAAATGGAGACGGGGCCGCGTCACGCCATTAATCTCATCAGCGGCAATGGGATGGGCCACCTCGATGACCTCGTTGTTGCCAATGCTCATAAAAAGTTTATCCGTTTTGGCGTCCGGACGCCCAAAGTCGCTGTCCGTCTTTTGGGCAAGCGTTTGCTGTGCGTTGCCCAAATACGTCTCCCATGGCCGCTTGAGCTCCATGTTTGCCTGCAGACTCTCCGCGATTTGCTGCAGCGAATCGTTGACGGGGAAATATGTTTTGACATCATCGCCGCTCTTGTACACATAGACATAAGGTTTCTCCTTGCTGTGCAGGATGGATCAATGGATCGATAGATTAGCATTGCTTACGAAGGGAATCTTCGGTGAACTCACCTGTTGATAAGCGCACGCTGTTTATCCACATACGAGATGACAACGTCGCCGAGCCGCACATGCTTCTTGTAGTCCGTATAGTGAGGAACGCCGCCAGCCACGCCCACAATGAAGACATAGTCAACCTTTTGGAATGTGCCCAGCAGTCTGGTTGTCGTATTGCCTGTCGCCGTCATTGCCTCCCGCGTGCTGCCCACCGATGGCAGCTTTGTGCTCACTATCCGATGTGCTCCAATGTTGCCCAAGGTATAAACATTCGATTCGCCTGTGGATTATATATCGCATAACATTAGTCAGCTGGAATTATAAGCATGGATCCATCCATCCATTCATCCATCAAACATTGTGGTCATATACAAATGTATGTGATGTGATGTGTGTATGTGTGTGTGTGTGCGTGTTGGTGTGTGCTGTTTCTGAGTTTATTGTGGGCCATGTGCGTAACGACAACAATCAAGAATGACAGGTAAATAAAAATAAGTTGTGTTAAATGTAAATGAAACCATTTGCCTATTCTTACAACCGATGATTGACAACATTAACAACGAAACCAAAACACCTTAACTTTAACAACAAAACCAAACAAAAGGCATTTTTGTCGCAACAATAATAACAAGAAAACATGTATTCAAGGTCAAGTTCAGAATTTGTGTTCCAAATGTTGTCGCTATTATTATTATGGTGACGTACAAACAAATTAAAGTATTTGTATTCTGGTCTATAGATATAAATACTTTCAACTAGTATTTTTACGTTTTCTTGATTTTTTGTGTATTTCTTTTTAAAGGTTTCCAAATCGATATTAAAATGATTGTTATATACATAACATAGACTTAATATAATATAGTCAGCAAAGCAATTAATTTTTTTTGTTGTTTTTTTCTGAATCTGATTTAATTTAGATAGTAAAAAATTGTAATTTGTTTTACGTATTCCAATAAAATATAATCAGATTGATTGACGGAATATAAGTTCGAGTTTTTGTTTTGTAACTGCATTTTATCCAAATATAAACTAGCATTATTCTGGAGACCATTATTGAATTAAATATATATATAATTTAATAAATCTTATACTCAAAGCATTTCGCCATAACATCAATCAATTTAAAAGAGCTTTTTAAAATTTCCTCCGTTTGGGAATACATTAATTGATAGTATATAGTAACATATATGGTATGTGTGATCTGTTAGATTGGCGAGAACTTGATTTGCACAAATTGATATGAACTTGACCCCAACAGAGACACAAATTAGATTACATGGAACATGGTGCTGAAATTGAAATGGCAATGTGTGCATGTAAATTGTCGGCGACTGACTGGGTGCTTACCAAATCTGCGTTTCTTTTTGGATTTTCTGAGTGAGTTCGTTAGATTGGGATCGGAATCTGTTATGTATTGATTTTGCGTTCGAAAATTAATTCATTCAATTATTAATAATTTTTCAGTTTTCGTGGGCGGGTAGAACAGGGCAGGGCAAAGGTTGGCAAGCAAACAAATCATTCAACATTCGTTTTTTTTTTGGTTTTTTTTTTTTAAACCGTAAGTTAGCGATAAATGAGAAAGAGAGAGAGAGAGAGAGAGAGAGAGAGAGAGAAGAGAGAATTTAGAGTGAGGCAGTAGTTAAATACGCTCACAGATCTAACGCAATCCGTGCCGAAATCGGGATCTATGCTTTGGGCACTTATGTGGCACCACCTACCGACTGTTGTGTACCGAACAAAAGTCTCCTTGTTCTCCAACATGGCATCCACGGCCAATTTCTCGCAATACTGTGCCGTTATAATCGCTATCGTTGGCTGCTTATTTGAGGCTATCGTCGGCATCTGTTTGACCACCTTGATTTCCTTGTCCTCGTGATGGATGCGCGTGTAAGCATTGTATTCCATCAACTTGATCAGGTTGCGCTCCTGCAGCGATTGTATGACCAACAGCACATCCTGTTCGCTCCACCCATAGTCCCTATTTGAGTGGGAGAGAGAGAGAGAGAGGTTGTTATTAATGCTAATAATCACAACAACAACAAAAAACAAACAAAAACCCAAAAAAACTTACTTGGCCAAATCTTCGGGCGAAACGGGATTGGGATAGGCCTGCTCAATCAGTTCAAGGACCTTCTCCTGTGTCAACGGCAGAGATTCAAATTGGGATTCATCTAAGGAAACTGTTTGCCACCAGCAAAAGGCACAGACAAAAAGAGAGACAGAGAGAGAGAGAGAGAGTTGGGTTTATTTTAAAACACTTTGACGCATTTAATGGATGGAATATTTTTCGAGAGGCGTTAATGGTTAACTTAAGTAAGTAAAGGGCTGTGGATGAGTAAGGGGCAGGCAAGAGATGTTAACCATTTACAATGGGCGTGGTTAGGCTGTGGCTGTGTTAGCTGGGTTAGCAGCAGACGGCGCTTGCGTTAACTTAATGGCAGTTAGCCAGACAAATGGGGTACTTAGGAGGAGCGCATACTCCAGAGTACAGAAAGTCTGACTGTGTTGCAGCATTGAAGGTCAATGCACTATGAACAGTTGGCACAAGCAAAAACAAAAAAAAAATCAAGAAAAACAGTTGCACAGTCACTGCACCACCTCCCCAAAACAGTTGTAGGGTCACTGGACAGACACATTTGTTTTTATTAAAGATGCGCTTCATGTTCGTTTTTAGTTTTCTTTACATATATATTTTGTACTCAAACTCAGTGCGTTCTTGTTTTTTAGTTTTAATTCCATAGACGAAGTGCGTGCGTTAGTAAAAAAAAAATATATATCTATATATATATATATATATTATTATCGAACGAACGATCAAACAAAACAATGAACAGCAACAATTTAACAGAGACAAAACCACAAAGAACGCTCGTCAAAAGGCAAAAGTATTACAAAAAACATTTTTTTTTGTTTATTATTATTTTTTTTTTGTTGTTTTTTTTTTTTGAGAGCTGACCGCCTGGTTTGGTTTGTGGGTGTGGTTGTGGTGGTGGTTGGCGGCATTGATTGTGGCTGGCGAGGATTAGTTGGCGTTAAAAGCGGAGATCAGTAGATCAGCAGAGAGCAGAGGTTCATTTGCGGCGGGCGCTCAGCTGCTCAGTGTACATGTCCAGCCAAATGGCCTTCATCAGATTGTCGCCATCACCTGTTTTCTTCTGCGCCAGAAGCGCCTCCTCAAACTTCCGATTGCAGTCCCCATAGCAGTAGATGATGTAGCCATCTCGCGCTGTCAGCACGCCGAAACCCAAATATCATTTGTATATATATATATATATGTATAGTAAAGGCACCAAATATCAGATAAACAGATCAAGAGAGCAAATAAGATACAGAGAGGGAGATATATATAAAGAAATATAGATTTGAAGCCAAAAAGATAGAGTGAGAGTGTGAGGGGGAAAGTAGGAGAGGCTGAGTGTTGACTTACGTGGTCGGGAGGGCGGCGCTGATGTCTCCTCCAAAATGCGCAGCTCGATCTCAATGGACTGTATCTCGGCATAGCCATGCTGCAGCAGCTTCATTATCTTCTTGATAAAGCCAACATAATCTGCAACGGACAAACATAAATGAGATATATATATATATATATATATATGTATATATATATAAGTAGATCACATCCAATTGCTACACTATGCAGCTTAAGCTTTAGCTTTATGGTCTCATTTAAATTGTATTCGTAATTAATTTTTATTTGTCTTCATATATATACATATACTTTTGTTCTCTTTTTTGATCAGCTTGAACAGAGTTGATTGTTGCTTCGTTTAATTTTGTTGATAAAAGAAAAATACTCATAGATATTTTTTTAATTCGAAATACAATTAGAAGCTTTAAGTAAAGTACTTGTTAGTATTTGAGACAGATGACTGATCAGAAATATATATGTATATATATAAATGTGGTTACCTCTGGGAAAGTCTTGGGGACTGACGAGCTCCTTGAAAAAGTCCTGGGCTATGTGGGCCTGCTTCTCATCGTTGGTGAGCCAGTCGCGGAACCAGAAGCGCAGAGTGCGCGACTCCTGCGAATGTTTGCCCGTGTTCGCGCTGACGAGGAAGACGCGGAACTCCAGGGAGAGGGCGGCCGCTTTGCTGGCGCTCTTTTGGCCGGCGACGGTGTCCTTGTTGATGATAATGCCGGTGTGATCGCCGCCAGCTACATGCACACGATCGTTGATCTCATCGATGAGCTTTCGCTCGATAAGTATAACAGTGCTGTTGGCTGTCTTGCCACGTGGCGTCATCACGACCTGCTCTGTGCGCGGCGGCGTCTGACTCCTCCGGGCAACGTTGCTGTTCTGAGCCAAGTTGCTCGCATTTTGGCCCTCCGCTGTGACTGCGACACTTTTATTGTTGCTGTTGTAACTGTTGTTATTGCTGTTGTTGTTGTTGGCGGTGCCATTCGGCAGGGCACCGTTGCCGTTTGCTTGGCTCTTATTGGGCTTGGGCGGCGGCGGCGGTGGCGCCATCTGTGTTTGACTTCTGCGCCCTGACATATTAACCGATTTCGCCTAGCGATATCTGTTTGTTATTTTCTTCGTATTGAGGTTTTTCCTTGCCTATTTTCTTGTTTTTGGTTTTTTTTTTGGGGCGGCCTTGAGCCCAGCGTGTCGTATGGCCTGAAATGAAAATACAAGTTAGTAAGAATATATTTTTGGACTTGACTTGCAGTTCGTGTTTCCAATTCGTACACTCAGCGAAAAGAGTTGATTTGCGCTTTCTTCTTAAATGAAAGTTATTATTATTGTGAGTTCTCAATCTACAGTGCCCCTCTTCTGAGCAAAAAATAAAAAAATTAGTAATCCAAAATTAAATATGAAACATTCTCAAACATTTTTGTGTTAAAAAAAAAAAAAATAGTATGAGGCCGTGTAGTTTTAAATTTTAATAAGTTAATTTTTAAATTTTTTAATAAAATCAAAATTTCGTTTAAAGTGTGCAAAATGCACCACTTTATTTTGTCGAGTGTATCCCAATTTTCATATCCATATCCAATTGGCACGGTTTGTTTGTTTGTCTATCCGTCTGTCTGTCTGTCTGTCTATTTGGGTGTCTGTTACTCTCTGGTCTTGGCAACGCGCCAAACAAATTTCGAATTCATAAATAATTGGTGTCATAAATTCTCTGCTCCATCTCCTGCCGACCCCTTGCAACGTGCAACCACCAACACCAACCACCTGGCAGGCGACAGCGACCCACTGACTTGTTTCTGGCCCAAAAAAAATAGAGCGAAACCAAGAAAATCAATAAGATTTTCGTTTCGCCAAGTGCATAGCTAGGCACAAGAAATAACACCACCACACTCCACCCCCACCCTTGCACCCAGCCAAAGCAGCCACCCCTAAGCAGCCCGCAGAGCCAGCAATTAGAGTCAAAGCCATCCCGCCAACATGGTCTTCCGGCCAAATGTCACCAAAAGTTTTTTGAACCCGTTGAGGTATTAGAGTAGAAAACTGCCCACAAATGGGGTTGTTGGCACGCCACCCCGTGCCCCTCATTTGCTTGACTGCTTGGCATCCGCTTTGGGCTCGTGCCAACAAAATTTGCATAAGGTAAACACAGAAGCAAACAGTTCCCAATCGGCTCCTGAATGGGGCACTGCGCTTAGAAGGAAGAAGTCCACTAAACCAGGCGAATGAACTAAAAACCAACAAACAAACAGTAAGAGTCGAGGATCAATAAATAAAAGTTAAAACAAGAAGTAAGTTGCCATCAACTTAAGATTAAACATCTTTCAATCATACAGATATTTCAAATGTTAATGAAGGATTTTGGTTAAAATAATTGTTTTTATTTATATTTTTTAAATATTTTAAAATTCTATGTTATTCAATTAATTTATATGTATTTTATTTCGACTTATATAAGTCCAACAGTTCGTAAAAATTAAAATAATAAATTAAATGAAAAATAAAATTAAATTGCTAACTTAAAAGAAAAATAAAATAACATTTTTTAAATATCCGGACATATTTAATTGCAAAATTGGTCCAACATGTGTTGCATGATGTTGGGATAACCCAGAAAAGATCCAGTCAGGCCATAAATTAGTTAAGATAGCCCAAGCACAGATGCACCAGTAAAGAAAATTGACTTCTTCTACATTAGAGAAATAAGTACAACAGTAACAACTTTAACTAGCCGCCAATTGCTTTCGATTTCAAATACATTTTAATTGTTTCAAAATATAGGGAGCGAATAAAAGTGTCATCCATTGCTTTAGGGATATCCATATATATATATATTCATTTTTTTTTTTAACAATTCCCTTTAGTGTTTTAGTTATTTAATCCATTTCGTATATGAAGACAATTGTGGAAATCAGGTCCCCACGGCAATAAGCCAACTAAGCGCTTGGAGAATATTCATCGTGAACATCGCCACAGACCCAATCCACTTAATTAGATTAAGGGGCATCTCCCTTGGCGCAGCTGCGTAAGGTCAACAATAAGAACAACAGCGAATAATAATGATAATAATAAAAAAGGGCGCACTCGAATCTCATGGCCGGAAATTATGTGCCGTCTGCAATTTCAATTGAAAGAACGTGCGCACAGTTTGATGAGCACATACTAAAATGGGCATTCCAAACCCAATTGCAAATGTAAATGCAAAGCCCAATCCCAAAGCTGGGCCAAGCCTTTAACCAAGCTAAGCAAGCAGCCAGCAAGCAAGTCAAACCACCCCATGCCCAATGCATTTCCTCACTTCCGCTGCGAGTTTTGTAAACTGTAAGAAGACGAAGAAGGAGTAGCAGAGAGGAAAGAAAGTTTTAAAGGTATAGCGTAAAATTCAACAAGATATGCATATATATATGTATATAGTGGGCCGATTCGACGGGGCGTTGTCGACGTCTTTCGAAATCAAATTGAAATTCCAATGCCAAATGCTTGGCGAAGCGTAACGCGTTACGTTGGGAATAGGGGGGGGTGTGTGTAATGGGGAGATGGCAACATATTTGCTCTACCAACAACATAGAAGGAGTTATGGGTGAGCGCATTGCCAGAGAGAGACGTAGAGAGAAATGGGAGAAAGAGAGCGAGAGTAACATGTTGTCATATTTAGGGGATATTGCAAGACAGAGATGCACAAGGGGAGATAGTGATGTGTATACATTTCCGTTTGTTATACCCTGTAAAATGTACAAAAATGTTTGTAGAGACTGATTATGTAATATAGTATCGAAACTGAGCTTAACTGCTGTCTGCTTAATGCTGAACAACTACTAGTGAACTTCATTTGACCTGTCTGGCAACTCTAAGCGATCTAGCTGCCTGCTATGAAAGCCCTTCTACACTCTATAAACTATATGTATATAAATATATGTATATAGCTTTACACTTGTGAGTTTATAATCTGATTTTTTTGTTTGTTTTTTTTTTTGGCAATTATTAAAGAGGCAAACACATAAACAATATTGAATTAGTTAATTGGCATTTTGAAGTATCATTTGCGTGGCATTACACAAAGCCAAAGTTATATCCAGTTCAAGCATATCGACATTATGCCTGTTGTCAGCTTATGTATCGCAAATGCAATCCTAGCCCACACTACTACGTGGAGGAGCACTTAATAGAGCCCCCATGAAAGCGGCAATTTGCCACTCGACTCTTTGCAACATTTCGCCGCTGGCTAAACAAAAAGTGGGCGAATGGAGGCCAAAGTCGCAATCGCAATCGCAGTCGCAGTCGCAGTAACAGTCACATTCAGTCAGAGTCACAGCCACTGCAACCGCGAGATGCACTCACACAAAACACTACACAACCGCAAACATATCTCGAGGCCCATTAGATGCGGTTTCCTGTTTTACATGTGGGCGCTGATCTGGCCGGGAGGAAAGGCCACAATGAAAAAAAAATCTTTAGCATGTTGGTTGGAAAGCGCGAATCGTGAATAAAAACGAATTGCAATTGAATTCTGGTTTGCATAAATGCGAATTCAAATTGATGCGGGATAAGAAGATATACAAAATGAGTTTTCTATTTGAAATAAATTCATAAATAATTCAGTGAAAATCAAATTCAGTTCCTGTAACGTTTTCGGTTTGATTTTCTGTCAAATTTCGGATCAAGTTTAGGCACTAAGTTTCAATCGGTTTATTTCGGGCAACGGTTGTGGTTTAAAATATATTCGAATATGGCACATGATAAGCATTAACCAAAAGGGTATTGCATAGTGAGTCAATCAATTTAATGATTCAAGTTTTTTCTCTCTTTAATTTTATAGAACTTAAAGTTTTATTTTGTGTTAATGTGCCAAGCTCAATTGTGCATACTATTCTTATCGACAATGAATTTGCAACTGACCCGCATTTTTACTATGCAAATGTATGTATGTATGCAGCTAGATCTATAAATGTGTACATTGAATGTATGTATATACATTAAAGTGTTTCAAAAACTGCTTAAGAAAGCAACAACATTAGCGAGCGAACAAGTTCAAAAGCTAGCCGACAAAAAAAAATGAACTTTAAGTATTCGGCGAACTATTTATATTTCGGAAAGTACAATGAATTAAGCAAAAAAAAAAAAAAATGGCAGCAATAATAAACAACAGTATAATCGAGAATATAACAAGAAGATGACACGAAATAGGAATGTGTCCGGGTCGGACCTGCGACTCTATTGCTACAGATATGTATATATACGTATATATATATGCCTCATAAGTATACGTTTTTATTTATGTATGGATGTAGCAAGCAAAAAAGAGGTCGCAACACGCTTGCCACACTTGCTCAATCAGCGCTCGCTGGCCAGATGGTTGCGAATGCTCGTGGCGGGACGGGAAGGAAGCGAAGGGAGGAGGAGGAGCCAGCAAATAGCTGACCACCCACACTGCACACAAACACTACACACATTGCACACACCAAACCAAACTACTATTCAGACACTCAGAAAAAAAATCGCCTTAAATATTTCTAAAATTTTGAAAGGTTCGTCCTTAATCGACAATGGTGATTTTTTCTACTTTTCAGAAATATTTGCTATTATTAAGAAAATCATTTCCAAAAGTAGAAATCTCGGACCAAGGGTCGGGGATTCGAATACTGGAAATAAGAAATTTTTTTCTAAATTTGTAGAAAATTAGTTTTTAGAAATTTACTTTCTGAATAATGGGGTGACTAACCATTGGCGCCAAAAGCATGAGTATTTTTATGAGTGTACGCTCTGCCCTACTGATCTCACTGTGCCTTCCTGTGCAACTAGGGGCGCTGCTGCCTCTTATCGTCTGCTTTTGTTTGCATGCCAGCCGTAATAACAACAACAACAACAACAACAACGACAACAACAACGACAACAACAACAACAGACACATTGACTGTTAATTATCCATAAAACGTTCAATCGAGCGTACCGCCTCGGTTGGTTTACCCTTTGCCGCCCCCTCGTACGTGACTCATTTGTTGGCCAAGTAAAATTTACGATTACAATGTACCTACACTGGAAGAAAAAAAAGGTACGTATAAGCGCTCGTGCAGTGGTCATTTCTGATCCCGTTTAGGTCATTAGATTTCGACATAACTTAATCATTTGATTTAGTGCCTCTTGTTCATAACTGAAATCAAATCATATCTACGCATTATCTGTGTACTATATTTCCACTTTACTCTGCTACTTGACTTCCAACGACACATTCTGTCTGCGCATCTTCTTCTTCTTTATCGCTAGCGATACCTTATCGATGGCCTAACTGCTTTATAGATCTCTCGACTGCCACACATCCTTATCGATCTGTCGACTGTCGCACACCCTTATTGATAATATCTAGATCAAGAATACTTTTACTTGATTACCTAATTTCAAGAACAGATCTGCGTTTTTCTCCAAGTGTATATGCCAAAATAAATGTAAGCATTCGTGAATAGGTTGCACATTATTCATGGCAAAAACTCGTATATACATTTGAGACCGTGTCACGTTCGCCCCGCTTCAGCTAATTACACTAAACAAATTAACTGAAATTATGGGGCAATTAGTTGGGTTTGCTCTTAACACAAGTACAACATTAACAACTTGTTTTGCTATTGTTCTATTATCTCAAAGGCAAGGGAATATTCGGTGTCATATTTCAAGATCAACTGCATAAAGATGACCAAGAAGCGGGCAATGAATTGTGGCACAAGCTTTTATACAATCTGAAACGGATATCCGGTTCCTTAGATGTATTGCAAATACACAGAGGGAATAATTTCATATTATGTCTAACTTATATTTAAGTGCAAGAATTTTAAAATTAAAATAAGAATCGAGATTTTGTAATTCGAGGTCAGATCTCTACATTATTATTATTATTATACTCTCAACTAGTTTGCTGATAAACAGAAATATGCGAAAACCGCAGTCATAAATTGAAGCAGTAAAAAACACTCATGTGAACGAGTTTGAAGATAATATACTACACAAATATGAGTAAGAACTGAACTGAGTCTCACTCAATTTGGATCGGTGTCGTCATCGTCAGTTCCATGGTGCTTTTCGCATTTATTGCGTAACGTTTATTTTTCTATTTTTTTTTTTTGCATTTTACAGGCAATGGCGATGGCGATGTGGTCAGCTACTGGCTACTGAAATCGGTGTCTATTGATGGACCGATGACTAAATAAACATCAGACTTGTGGAATTGGGAATCCGATTTTGAGGTGGTGAACTATTCATTTGCACAATGATTCAATTAACCCAAACTGAATATATATATGCCCCAACCGAGTGCTCCAATATATGTATATATATACACAAATGTGCAAATTTAATGGGTCTTGCTTCCCTTCCTATCCCGTAATTTCATGATGCCGTACTGAAAGTTCACGGGCAATTTGGCAAAAACAAAGATTGCTACTGAGAGTCTAATAAATAATGCATACTATAAGAATAAATTGGTGTCATTTATTAGCTGGGCATAGTACAAACTTGTATTGTAAATATTTAGCATTGTTGTTGTTTATTTTAAAATTCTATAGATAGATTCAATCGGTGAAAAATCAAAAAGTGCATTCAAACCTATTTTCGGTGATATGCAACAGCTAAATTAATTGGCATCACCCTCTTAACTACTAAGTAATCATCACAATGCGGAATTCTTATCTCAATCACCCTTAATGAATATAAAAATAAAAAAAAATAGAAAATAAAAGCATAATTTACACATAAAACAAAAAAGCACTAATTTCATAAATTAGACTATACATTAAAAAAAAAACAAGCAGATTGTTTCTATGATAACTACATATATTAAAGTCGAAAGCTGACAGTTATTTGTCCAAAAGTTAAAAGCGTATTAACATGCATTTGAGTTTGTTTAGGGGATAACTGGTCAAACCAAAGAAAAGATTTACATACAATTATCTCTTGACAGCTATATAAAATATTGATCCGGTTCGGACTGTTCTGGCATATGTACTGCCTGAAGTACATCAAGTCAATATCGTTAAGCTAGCTTCAAAACTGTGGAATTAGTCAGTGTATACAGAATTGGCTTGTGAATCTGATCAAGAATAATCTGATAAGAATAATAAGATATGTTTCCCTAGGATAGTTTGCAGCTTCTACTGGCTAAGATGACACAATGCCGAAGAGACATTTAGCCTCTCTTTTAGATCTGGTGTCTCGGACCCCAGCCCAGTTCGATTGCCACAGATCTCTTTCCTCGTTTCTCAGTTGCTACCGTTGCCGGTTTGTGTGTGTTTCCCTATGCTATAAAACGAATCTGGTCAACAATCTACCCCCACACTTCTCGACACGATTGTCTGCTGGTTTGTTTACAATATTCGAAATTAAAATTTGAAAGATGTCTCAACAGCGACAGTCTGTCTAGATTCTAGAGTACCTCCTAAATGATAAAGTCTTGCGCAAATTGAGCAATGTGCCAAAAACAAAAGTGTTTGTCTTAGTCAGTCGCATTTGTATGATAACCTAAGATATATGTATATATATATATAGACATATCTTTCGTCAGATAATTGGTTTTGTGTGCGCATAGTTTTTGCCACGCCAAATTGAGTCGATTGAGATGAAAAGGCAGCGCACATGGAACTCAATTCTTCAGTTTTCTTTTTGTATTAATAAATTTTGAGCACAGAGCTAAACAAACTTCGAGTGGGCGACAGATCGGATGCGATGCCGATCATGATGATCATTATGTTGATATAGTTGTTGTTGTTATTGTTGTTAGCGCCATGCTCTGGACAATAGAAGAGACTGCGATGCTGAAATATTAAGCGTTTTTTTTTTTGATTTTGATTTTTGTTTGTGTTCGTTCGATTTAAGCATTGGGGTAAAGATTTCGTCACCAAATAAATAGCTGGCAAATGAGTCAGTGCGTCAGTCTTCACAGATGGCCAGCGAATCAATTAAAGTGCGTAAGCTGCATTAACTGAATATCTCCCACTCCCATTCCTATCCCTAGAAATGTGACACACTTTGCGTGGGTCTCAGTAAAAAAGGCAATTGCAAGAAGTCGCCCCCCATTTAAGCACCACCTCTGTCCACACCTCTGTTCCCCTTGCATGATATGTGCACGCGAAACACATAATAAATGGAAGCCCTGAGCAATAGTCGACTCGGATATACCCTAAAGAATAATTGAGTAAATGATTCAAGAAAATTATGTTGAGATATTGAAAATAATCTTGATAATGAATCTAAGGAGTGACTGAAAATGAATATATAAAATGTATTTAAACTAACTATTAACTATTAACTTTCAATAATTTGATCATTTTCCGGACTTTGACGTTGCCGAAACAAGTTACAAGATGATCTTAACGCCGCTGGGTTATAAATGATCTATATTCGGGTTTTTTGCAAATAAATATCGGACAAACGAGTATCGCAACAAAGCTGATTTATAATTAAGAAAACCCATTATCAGAATACTTAGGTCAATGAAATATTAAAGCGGAAAGCCGAACGCTATTTAAGCTATGATTGTAAGGCATATTTGGTATATTTGTTAGATTTATTAGCAGCACTCGAAGATCAATACAATCAGTATACCCTTTTGAAGTGGTTTTCTTTCATTTCTTCTTATACAACAACATTGGTTGAAATAAGCCGACCAATATTGGCTAGTTGGTTTGCACTCTGTTGATGGGTGCCTTGCATGCGATGCGTTTATTTATTTTTTTTTTGTGCATTGTGTTTTCTGGGGCTCTGACCCATAAATCAGACTTTAGACGACTTGGTAAATGGTCGATCCGACAGTTTTATGACCACAACAAACTGGGCCAACCCCATACCGCCAGCACCAATAAGGGGTTTTTTTTCCCTATGCTTAAAATGGGTGTTTGTGGTGGGTTTCTTTATAATGCACCTCTTGCTAATGTGACCCATTTTATGGTGCGGTTGCATGGAGTGTTGGGAGGGGCAGGTTCTTAGTTGTGGCCATAATTGGTCAAGGCATCGAATCCATAACATAATTATTAGCAATTGGATTGTAGAACATGTTGCATGTGGATACCTAATACCGGTTATAACTTGGAAGTAACTGTTTCCACAAAAATAATCAGTGTGCTCATCTGGCATGGACTCCAAGTGGATTTCGGATTTTAAACAACTTTCCAATGAATGACGACACCCTGTGCACACGCAGCAGCACAGTTTCACAGCTGCAGTCACCCTGTAGTGCAGTCTCCAGACGTCGACCTACACACATGGCTGGATGTGCTGCTAATCTCAAATTGCATTTGATTGTCGCCTTGCAAATGAGGTTACACTCACACACACAGACAATATCGCCGCCTTGTGCATATATTTTATTCCATATCAATTTACAGCAACACACATTCCGCATACGCGCCCCATTCAACATGTAAAATTACAAAACGAAAAAAAAACGAAAAGAGGAAAGAAATATAAAAAACGAAATGCACAGTTCAAATTATTTTTAAAATCACTGCGCTCGAAATTGGCCGAACAGTGCCCGGTTGAATGAACCAAACATAGCCCAAAAGAAAATAAAAAATTGTCGTTCAGGTGTCGAAAAAAGTAGCAAAAATCATGGGCGAAATGGATGCGAAATTAACAAATGAAAGTGAATGTCATTTAAATGGATGTTGAGTTGAGAGTAAATAAAACTTGAATGTGTATTAATTTGAACTATAGTCCACTCAGAAAATAAATCGATACCGGTAATATTTTTTCCAAATTTGATGGCTAGCTCAAAAAGTCCGAAGGATGTAGCCATTTCCAAATTTTATTGACGGAGGTCTTTGGAAATTGGTGACTGTAGCAATTAAATTGTGGAAGATATGTTTCTGTATCGATTTTTATCGATTTCCTAGCCTCCTGGCGGATTTTTGACACTTTGTCTGATGCAGGTACAGACCAGTATGTGCCAAATTGCAAGTATCTATCTCTAAGGGTTTCGAAAACAGTTATGTTGATACGGACAGACAGCCACGCCAATTTACTATGAATATCTTCTGAGTGTAAAACATTGCAAGTCTTAAATTCCCAACTTTTGAAAATCGAAAAAATCGTGTATTGGAAGGTAATACTTATTATACAAATTTCCTCTGATTATAATTCCAAATAGATTCAACTAGTTAACAAGATTCATTCATGTTTATATCATATCATATGTTTAAACCAAGTAGAAAATTGTTTTAAATAAGCAGTGTTTATTTTTTGGTTCTTGAATCTTTTTTTTTTGATTTGTGTAAATTGCCTGCAGAATGAGATCATGCAGCCGCATTTTCGCTAGTTCGCTCCATCAAAAATTGTCGAAAAAGTTGCTTGAACTCAATATATATATATTTATATACATATATATATATATATATTTATAGTTCCATATTTATATGTATATATAGTTATATATTTACGCATTACTATTTTTGGTAAAAATTCGAACAGCGGATATTCAATTAGATAAACTAAACTAAACCGGAACAATAAACTTTAAATATGTGTAAACAGTTTGGAATGCGTCGTTTACAATTTGAGATGTACTGGAAATTCAAATAGGTAAATGGCGATGAAAACGCGCGCATTTCCAGCGCGTTCTTCGATTGCTTATTTTAAATTCAGCACAAATCGCGTCCAATTATCTGATACAAGTGAAAGTACAGTGTCCCCCTCCCCTTCTCAACCCCCCTGCTGCCTAACCTTAACAATTAGAAAAAGCGCGATAAAAACTCACCTGTTATTTATTGTTGTTATTTTTGTTTGTTTTATTTATTTTAACCGGTTATACTCATGAGTTTTTTTCTTTTATTGCTCTGCTCTACAAGTATAAAAAAGACTGACGGCTTGTAAATATTGCTTGAAACAAGAGAAAAAAATAGAAAGCCCATCAAAAAACAACAGCGACAAAAAGAACAAGCAAAAAACAAACATCCAATGTGTTGCCAACTACAACAACTTTTATCACATTGTGCACATTTTCGTACTGCGCTTATGTGTGTGTGTTGTGAGTTTCTACATATTTGAATCTTATCTTTCCTTGTGTGCCTTGAACAATTTCCCATTATCAGCTGATAAGCGATTGTTGTTGCTGCTGTTGTTTATTAATATGTCGGAAACAATGCTTGTAACTTTAGTAATTTTTCTATATACATAGATTTATATTTGTATATACATAAATATATACATATATTGCATGAGCTCATTAGCAGAGTTGATAATCTGACGTCATGGCTGCTAGCATTGAACTTGATCAAGCTTGTTTGCGGCTACAGTAGTTAAATAGTAAAGCAAATCGATCGAGTCGAGAGATGATTCATTGTTATTAGCAGTAATATAACTGTGTGAGTGTGTTGTGCTGCTGCTGATCGCAAATGACGTCATTGCGCATAGAAAAACAAAATAACAACAAAAAGGTTTGCACTTGAATTATAATTAAATTGTCCAAAAACATGCTAAGCGAGCAGCTGGTTCACCTTCAGAGATCGCCGCCCGCCATTCAAATTGAAACAATTCAACATTGTCAGTGCACACATTCAAACACAAAAAGCACACATAAGCACGCTCACAAGTACACTTGGGGAAAATTGCACTAAGACAAAACGAAAACAAAAAAAAACATCCGAATAAGAACAACAGCAAGCACACGCACACAGTTTGCTAGTGTGTGTGTGTATTAAATTACGCATGGACGAGCGTGTCTATTTTTAATGAATTGCAGGCTGCAGGCTCAGAGATCGCATGTAACGCATTACCGTTGTGTTTACGTGTTTACGTCCCTGTTGCGCGCGTCGCTTATGATGATACAACGGAACGCGCGTAAAATGCCGGCTACAAGTCAAGTATAAAGCTCCAACCTCGCGTCCACTCTATGCAATGAATAATTTTCAACTGAATTGTCGGTGGGCTTATAGGCTCAGCTGGTATATCGATTAATTTTCATTGTGGTATTTTTATTTTGGAATTTTTTGCATCGATATATCGATATTTTTATAATTGGTGGTATTTGCACTGTAAATAAAACGAACAAATTAACAGATCTCCAATGTAAATGACACTGCTAAGTGCAATCAGATGTTCTGTAGAGAATCAAACAATTATTTAAAAAATAAATAAAAATCGATGCATAAATTACATCAATTCGAATGATTTGTGCAGCTCAGCATAAAATAGTTTTAAAATTAATTTTTAAATAAACATTTTAATATTTTATTACCACAAGTCAGGTGTCCACACCATTGCTACAAAAGTAAATGAACATTTAAATTAACATGGAAGCCACCCTGTTATGGCGCCATCAGCTGATTATGAGCAAATTGCGTTAACATACGCAAATCCGCTCAAAAAGCTGCTCAACATTTGGCAAATCATCTTTCGAATGGAATACCCCATTATTGTTTTACCTAAAATGAATGATGTCGGTTTTAAATTCTGCATTTTGGTTGTATCAATGAAAGTGACCTCAGTAACGTGTTCATAACTCTTTTAGCTGCTAATTAAAATTAAATTGTTCCTTATTTTTCAAACGCGAACTTAACAGTTTTTGCCGACAATCAATGTATGCTCCTTCTTCTTAATCACAACTTTTGAACATGCGCAGAAAATCGGTTTATGTTAAAGCAATCGAAATATTCCAGATAACTCGATAACTCCAGGACTCAAATGCCAAGAGTCGCACGACTTTGCCTAAGCGAAAATACGCAAAATAAATAAGATGACAGGAAATATATCAACAAAAAATAGATGACAGCTCAAAAAATTGATTATTGACATATATTTAAAATGTGAGTAGATTAAAATGAAATACCACGAATTGAAGTTGACGTTTCATGTTTTCACTTGTTTTTTTCAAGCTAAGGAAAAGGAGTACTAAAAGCGAATAGAGAATAATTCCGAAATGGCTGCATTTGTCAGGCATAAACATTATACTAGAGTTTGTTTACATTTTGTAAACAATGTAATTTAAGCACTTGTTGGCTCTGAGCATGGTGAAATTATAGCTGGCAGAATAATTTCACCATAGCTCCGAGCTTTTATTCACCTTAACGTGTCTCACTCACTCTGAAGTGATATGTACTGATGCTCTCTCTTTTCGTTTCATGTTTGAGTAAAATCTGTTGAATGCATTTCAGAATATTCGTTGATTATTTTGTTTTATTTGCATGAAAACACACTAATATTTTACTTACACCACCTCACATATTTTTATTCAATTTATTTATATTTTTACTATTTATTATCTTTCGATTGTTTAGCTGTACATATTAATTTATATCTTGAGTTAAATTGTTGTATGAGGGAAAATAGTAGTAGTGAATGCAATAAGTACTATTCGAAGGTACACAAAAATAAAAAATGTTAGCGAGTAAGAATGCTGGCGTCCAGAGAGCTCGACCACGATATGCCCTGAACACAGATGTTAAATATAGTTTACTTTCATTGTCAACTTACCCGTGGAACTGCTCTCATTTCTTCTGCCGGCACAGTTACTGAAGTGAGAGTAAGAGTGCTGCAGTCGAGTGAATCCGACTACGATATACCCTGAACTCAATTTTTAAATATATTCTATTATTATTGGCAAATTCCCCTTTAAGAAGATTTGCACGAAAATGCGAGCAGCTCTGCAAGTGCCCTCTGCCGACAAACACGTGAAACACGCAATCGTAGGTAACGGGGCTCTGCAGAATACACACAAAAACATATTGATTCTGGCATAATTATGCTTACAGAAAATGCGGCTGCTGATAGAAATGAGATCAATGTCGGAAATTTAAATGTATCGATTTCGATAAGCGGAGGCAGTTATCGATTAAAGAATGCAAACTTGATCTGCGCCTGGTATACGAGAACTTATATTCTCTAGCTCTTATAGTCTCTAAGATCTGCGCGTTTATACAAAAAGACGGATTGAAGGACATAGCTATATCGACTCAATTGTTCACCCTGATCAAAAATATATGTACTTTATGGGGTCGAATATGCTTCCTTCTGCCTGTTACATACATTTGCACATAACCATTATACTCCTTTTACCAATTTTTAATGGGTTTAGGGTATAAAGAGCAGGCAGTGCATATATTTATATTTTGGTCTTATCTTATAGTGCAGCTGATCACTAATATGCCAGTGTATAATATATTTCAATTGAGACATTTAAAGTTGTCCGTTTTATTGCTATCGGACATCGATATTTATCGATATTAACGAAGCGGGGGCAGTTAAATGTAGTTGATAAAAAAATTTAAATAACCACACAAATTAGAAAGTTTTCTTGTTTTTCGAAAGAATTTCTGAAAATGGTGTATCTGTGGCTAAAATAATATTTCTCCAATATACACACAAAGAAAACAACACCCTGGAAATTATATATATTTTCTACATTTTAGAAAAGTCGATCCGGAAATTGAGAAATGAAAACCCAGCCAAAACCTTAAATTTAAGGAATTTACTTTCTGAATAAGACGGTGCGGAACTCTTGGCGCTCTTGAATGTAATAATTAATAATGTAGCTAAGGCAATTACAGCACTTAAATATAATATTAATTATGTTACTATTAATATTAATTATTTAGACACTAAGTACTCTGCTCAAGGCATAAGATTTGCTATTCTGAACTAGCCTTTAGGTTGTAAAGTTTAAGCTAGGCTATGCAAATAACGATGACGTATGTATTCTAAGTTGGCATCTTTGCCACAATGTGACAATTGTGGCAATGTCCTTGACCCACTCAATATGCCGTTAAATTGGCAAAAGATAGAACACGGTACGCCTAATTGCAGGATGTGACTGCACAAGTTGCCACTTGTCATGTTTTGTATGACTTGGCATTATTTGGGTTATTTGGTTTCGAGTGCTTATGCCTCGCCACACATTTATACATATTAATATATGTATGCACACACGCATACGCACACGCATACGCACACGCATACACACACACATGCATGTGCATTTGTATAATATGCATTTTGGGGCTTGGTGGTAGACAATTGGAAATTTGTGTTACTGCTTGTCAGGCAGCTGTCAAGAATTGTTGATGGAGTTGACGCTGCATCCAATTTTAAATTTATTAATTTTAATTTGGATTTGCTGTTGATGTCGTATTGTCATTGCTGTTAATCGGATGCGCGCTTGTTTGTCTATTTGCACTAATTAAATTCGTTCTGAAATTTTTCGTATTAAAAGTTTACTAATGCAATTTATGCAGCTACTGTTTTGTGGGCCAAGGCCTCAAAAGTCGAGCTTTTAATTAAAAATTATTGTAGGACGATGCATACGATGCATGGTGTGGCGTGGCATGCAATGGGGGAACACAGGCACAGTGAGGCTTTCAAACCACAAAATATAGTATTTTCACAATTCGAAAAGCATTTAGCAGCAAAATTAATATCCGCTAATTGTTTAACAGCCCAAAATTAACAATAAGAAATACGCTACAATATCGAAATCATCGACAATTACATCCAATCTGTTGCACGGTTCGGCAAGTTACATTTGAACGCAAAAACACTATGCATTGGCTGCGTTCGTTTGTGCAGAGACTTCACTATGCGGTTGGCGAATTAGGTTTGTTTTAAATTGCATTTTTGCGGTTATTATTGTATTGTATTTTGTTTTGTTTAATTTAATTTTATTAAATTTCGCATGTCGCCAGCAAGAACCTATTTTTTTTCATGCTGTGTAAATGCAATAAAATGCGGCATAATTAAAAACAAATATCCACCATTGGTTTTAGTGCATGTATATGTACATTAGTTCACAGTTCACACAAGAAATAGCATTAAAATAAGTACCGATCAGATAGTTCAATGTAATTGAATGTAATGTAATTATATATGTACATCGAGTACTTTTCTGATAGTTGAACTTTCTGTGGCTTTAATTTATGTGTAGGAACTGATTACACAGACAAGCTCATACTTTTTTAATTAACTTTAAAATCGTATTAAAAAGTCACCACGATTCGCTTATAAAAAATAATTTAAAAAAGTATTATATATCAAACCACATCATTGGCACACGAAAAGTCGCTGTTAATTTCATACACCAAAAATATGGTTTAATTATAACCAATTAACACCGCGCTTAATATCAATAAAACCACTATTTCGTTTTTCCATAATATTAAATAAATGACGACAGCTTTGGGAAGTCCCAAATTTTCAGACTTTTTAATGGCAAACCACACGTAGTAGGTTGTGGGTCATTTCGCAGCTATGTTTGAATAATTGGCCCCAATTTTCTATTAGAATTACATCTGGGCTGGACGAATATCAATGAATGCAATCAATATTGTTTTGTAAAATCCAGTTTTGAGTATATTCATCATTATGTGGAAATAATTAATCGTGTTCAAGAAGATAATCACCATTGCCAACCTGCTTTTGTAATTATGGCATAAGCGAAAAATGTATAGAAAAACAACGCTCTGAATTTTAGAAAATTGCCATTTTTTGCGGACAAGAGTAACTCACTTTATTCTGTGTTTTCTATTTTTCACTTTTACTACGTAGAAATGTATATCGTAATAACAGAAAACAAAATAAAAAAAAAACGGAAAAAACCTTTATAATTTTAAGAATTTGTAAAATATTGTAAAAAAGAGTTCGAATTTTGTCCGTTGTGTAAGTAAGCTAATGCAGGAGTTAAGAGTAGTTTTTGTGGTAGTTTTTTTGCTAACCTAATAAAGGGTATTATAAAGATAAATCAATGTATGTTACAGGCCGAAGGAAGCAACTTCAACTCTCCTCGTTCTGCCTTACATTGATCAAAATCGATTTTGGATTGGAATTCGCTTGGAATATTTGTGCATAGATCTGATAAAAAGGATAGGAAGTGTTGAAGAAAAACAATTTTAACATTTACATAGGCCACATGGCAACAAACTCAAGCAATTTATGTTTTCTGCTTGCATGTTTATGGGCGCTTTCATAGATTCTGTTGATAACCCTTCAGTACCTGGCAGTCGTAAAAAAATGAGAAATGCACTAAAAGTGCACTTGCACTTACTCCTGCACTCAGACTTGCATAACTGCATGCCTACATTTGAGTGTGCAACGCCTTTAAGTCAGACTATGGCCATAAAAGTAGAAGCTGTTATCGATTTAATGTATTTAACTGATGGGCTGCAGGGTATCTTCCAATCGGTTGCACTTTCTCACTTGTTTATTTTATTATTTTGATTGTTTGTTTGGCTTTTTTTTTTTTTTTCGTTTTGTTTGTTTGGTCAATGGATTCACTTGAGTTTTTAATGATTCTTATATATGTGTATATATGTACATATCACAATATTATGATTGCCATGGAAGATTCCTCAAATATACATTTGTATTCAGCAGTACATGCACAGTACACGATTAGGTTAGGTTAAACATGCTGCTTGAACCAAAGGTCGAGTTGAAGCTCGAGACCCTTTGGCCCATTGTGATGACTGATTTATGGAAGATGAATGGGATGGGATGCATCTTTGAACCCACCTCAACCAGCTAACAACAATGAGCCAGTTTGAATAGTGGGCTACTTGCCAGACTGCTCAGATCTTACAAAGTAAATGGGTCACACATACACATATATCGTGCAAATATATTATTGAAAATCAGAAAAATGAACTTGATCTGTGTATGATATATGAGAGAACCCACATTCAAAAATAACTATACACAGCTACGCATGTACATATGTACATATATATACACTATGTATGTATATAAACTTTGAGCAGCACTCAATTACACAATTCTTTGCGCCATGTGACTTCGATGAAGTATTTTATTTGGTTGGCAAGTCACGTGATGTGCAACAGCAGCCCAAGTCCAGGTCCAAGTTCTGTTTCGCATGCGAGTTAGTTAAGTATACGCAGTGCTGACCCACACACTGTGATAAACTGCGTTCTCCGCATACTCTAAATGTATATATATACGCATACATATATACATATTATAAGAAAACCGCACAAGTTTTTGGCACTTTGCTGCTGGTGTAGCTGTGTAAGCTGCTTAAATTTAATGCAAGGATGCGGGGCCAATGGGGAAGTCGGGCTGCCGCTAATTTATGTCGCTCTGGCCCCATGACCGGCGTCTTGCCTTGGACATTGGCTCCACTCTTTAGTGTTTAACATGCTCTCACTGTGGTCAAGTGTTTTGGGGCCTGGTGCGATGGGTGGGGTGGTTTGGCCAAGGCGTGCACAACACATGGCACTCTGTGGCACATGGGAGTCCCAGCGGCACGCTTCGCAGGCATCAATATTCTTGGTGCTGTCATTGTCTATAGACGCGCATGGCCACCTCCGAAGGTCGCTGGCAACACCATAGACTACATACATACATATATTCATCCATACATACGTACGTAAATATGTGTTATATGTATGTATGTGCGTGATAACATATAAAAAGAGGCACACGAACTAATGCATCTAGCATTTCACATACACTCAGCAACAAATATGAACTCTATATATGGTGAAAATCGGCCTACAATTGTAAGAAATGCAAGAAATGATTTTTATTTAAGATATTTTTTTATTTCAATATAAAATCGATAATTCACAAAACTATAAAATTTTGTTAAAACATAATAATAAACCCTTGAACTTGTTTATACTTCAATATAACATATTACAAAAATTAAACTTAGAAAAAAATTATATTAGAAAATTTAGAATAATTCTAATTTAAATGGCCACAATCTTTCGCAGGAAAATTATGCGTACACTTTCAGATTCCAGAATATATTAATGAAAACAAGTAAGAGTGCTGAAGACGAACGATCCCGACTACATCTGGACAGACGGACATGGCTAGATCGACTCGACTGTTGATTCTGATTAAGAATACACATACTTCATGGAGATGCCGGAAATACAATTGCAATTCTTACCCATTTTGATGGGTTCAAGGTACAATTTCAGTCCCATTGCGTTTTACAGCAAATAAAAATGCTAATTTGATTTATTTTTTTATTAAGAAATTGCTAAAATTCATAAAATGCATTTTTAATTGTGCTTATAAGCTTCGAAAAATAATAATAAAAATTTACCTTTCACAGCCACACATAACAAATATTTTTTTTGTTATTTTATTTTTAATATTATTTTTTGATGTTTATGGTTGTCTTTATTTTATATATATATAAATATTTTTTTTTAATATTTTTTAAAATATATTTATATATATATATATATATATATATAGACCGTCAGAATTCGTCTTCGGGGAGAGATTAACAGCACGGAATAAGTTGGTAAAATTCACACAATGCGCTTTAATTTTGTTTGCGTTTCAATTACGTATGTAAGCTTTACAAAATAATCCGTTTTTTAATTTTTGCAGGTAAGCTCTGTTTTTTTATTAATTGCTGCATTTGGCTCAAAAGTGTTGCAATTATTTTTTTTATAATCCTTGGCTCTTTTTGTTTTTGTAAGCGAGTGTACAAACACATAAACATGTACACATTTATTTATAGGTATATGTGTGTGTGTGTCTGGATGTGTGTGTGTGTGTGTGTGTGCATACGAACAGCAGTTGAAATATTGACACGACATAGCCAACTCTCCCCTCGACGACCCCGCTAAGCGAATTGTTGCGCCTTATTGGCACAGCCAAAGACGTGCAAAGCTGTTTCTGCCACCGATATGGGCACTGTGTCTGTGTCTGTATCTGTATGTCTGTGTGCCGACGTCGACGGCTGTGTCTCTGGCTGTGGCTGTGCCTCTGATCCTTGGCTGCCTTCGTTTTAATCTCATTTTTGTTTTTGTTTTTTTTTTTGTATATTTTTTTGTTGCCGATTTTAAAGACGCTTTGCGGCAAACATGCTCGTGTGCTGTGCTGTCCTGTTTCCAATTGCCTGCATTTGAAAATTCGTTTACTTCAATAATACCAAATAATGGCTGAGATTTTGTTTTGCGATTTATATTAAACGGCAAAGCCATATTTATGTACGATTGTTGGTATGTGCTGCATACACATGTATATATATATTTATGCTTATAAGTATACATATATATATAAATATATATATCTATATATATATATATATATATATATATATAACCAGGAAACAGCAAACACCCGTAATACTCCCATGCACATTGCACGTGAAGTTGGTGTAAAATATGGCCAATGTGTTATTTTTGGTATTGCACCTATTTATTTGTGGCACAACCTATTTCAATGTGCACACATTCATATATTTATATATATATATATATATATATATATGTATAGAAATTGCATGTACCGTCGATTGGGCAGGATCGTGCAGATGCAGTGCAATTCGAAATTCAATGAAAGACTATTGTGGTTGAACTACGTTAGCATACAAGAAAAGGTTGAGAAGTTTATATGATTTCTTATTACGTTTTTATTTTTACGATGAAAGTGCCTTACAAGGCAAATTTCACTAATATATATATGGAAGAACAGACTTAAAATTCTCTCCGGTAGACTAAGAGATGAACTTGCTATACTATATGTAATCTGCCGATTTTATGGCAATGGCGATGAATTTTCAAAGCCAACAAATATAAATGCAACTGTTTTAGACGGTTGGGCGAGGAGAAAAAAGACAAAACTGAAAATAAAATGTTCAATTATTTAAATTCAGTTAATAAAACAAAGTTAATGTTGAAGAAAAAAATGATGAGAAAAATTCAGCTGCCATTTGTGACAAGTTTGAATATCTCGAATGCGTTTGTTGGGAGAGTATAAAAGGTGACACTTTCATGATATTTGACAGAAAATTATATACAATTTTCTCAATGTACGTGCAAAAGCTCAAAAGTTCTTGAAGTTAAATTTTGTTGTTTTTACAATTGTATCCCCGTTTACCTATTGCAATTGGCTGAAATTTAACTTCGTTCACAGAAAGCAGAAAGTAAAATAGGCAAATTTTGATATGGAATTTTGAAAGAAATGTCAAAACGGAGCTTAACACCCATTTGGATGACAAAAATGTAGCAAAAACCAGAATTTCTTCACAAAAACCAAGATAAAGTTACGATACAATTGTGCAAAATTAAATTTTTTTTTATAGCTCTGACAGTTACCAACCTGTAAGTACTGAAGAAAAATAGCATGTGGCGGACGAAAAAGATGTTTGAGGCTCAGTTATGAAAAGGCATACGTACGTACATATGTGTGTCTGTGTGTACATATTATTTTATTGGTGCCTGTGGGGGCCACTAGGGCAATCACAACATTTTTGTTGCTTCTTGTGTACATGTATGCACACGCACACACACATAGATGTGTACATACGTCCCACTGGCATAGGAGAACACCCAAAACGCTCTATTAATGTGTACATGTGTGTAAGTGCTGAGAGCTACTCCGAAATTTGTAGCGACGCCTGCCAAGTTGAAGCAGCCACCGTGTTCACATGGGCGACAGCCGTAAACAACAACGAGTAGTCAGTCGTCCTCGTTGGGACGCACTCAGCCACACCACGGCAAGGTGATTGCCAAGAGGTGTAAATATGATAAAATTTTATTCAATGCCGTAAGTTAAACGGCGTATGTTGATTTTTATGATTAGACCACATACCACATGCCCCACTTAGACCACAATTTCTACTAATTATTCTTTGTTTGAACAATTTGGAGTAGTCTGTAATGGTTACAACACACTTCTTCATGTTAACAATTCAAAATCGAAATAAATTAATATCGTGAATTCCTCAATTTTAATAACATTTTTGCCATTCGCATTTTTATTTTGGCTTCATAAATAATTTTTGCTCTAACTGGGTAATTTGTTAAACCAATTTTGTAATCACAACGCCTTTCATCTGAACACGCGGATCTCAGAGACTTTAATATCTATAGATTTGGAATCAGCATCTAGATCGGATAAGAAACATCTAAGTTATAGTCGGAATCGTATTCTTCAATTTGGTAATTAAAGTAAAAAATATAGAATAGCTGGATTTAGGGTATATCGAAGTCGGACAGCTTGTTTTTCTTACTTGTTTTTTTTTTAAATGTAATGTTAAATATTTAATTATGTTTTTGAATTGAATGGAATTTCTCTTGTACTTTTCTGTGTCGACTGATTAAACATGTTGTTAGTCTACATTAATTAAATATGTTGTTGGGTGATCCCAAAGCCACAAAGGCGATTCAATTAGCTGTGATTGGATGCAGTTGCACTTAAAAGTTCAATTTGGAGTGATACCTATCCATACAGATGTATGCAGTATGTACTATGTACATATGTTCAGATGTATATCAAAAGTCAATGAACAATCACATAAAATATTAATTATGGTATATCAAATGCCAATTTGGTAAGTAAATCTGCCGAACTATCAAATCAATTATTACGAAGGTGTTCAACTTAACTCGCTCTTATGGGAATCAAAGTTAAAGTGGAAAAGAATCAGCCAACAAAGTTCACAAAAACAAAAAATAATAATCATAGCAAATGTGGGAATAAAGTTTGGGATTATGTGGCGTGTACCACACACAATTCGCTCATAATGCAAAAAAATTATTCGAGTCTAACTCTCTTAATACCCTGGGCCCAAAGTTCCGATTTTGGGTTGGGACTGGATAACAAAGTTTAATTTTCTTTTTAATTGTGCTACCTCAGCAAGTTACTGCAACTTTCAACGTTTGTATTAATGTATGTATGTATGTATATGTACATACACACAAGCGGACATACATACATTCGCATGAGTATGAGTATGATTATGGACAGGAGCGGTTGGTCGACCAAAAAAAAAAACATCACTTAAATAAAACATAACTTCAAATAAGTTTTTCAAAAATCGCAGGAAAGTTTTAATTATGTAATTATAACGTATGAAACGCAGGGAAAAGCTTAGTGTCTGCTCAAACACCAGTCTATTGAGAAACTCCAAGTTGTGTTTTTTTTTGGCTAAATCACTCATGTCAAAATAAACTCATATAGATACATTTAAAATTAAACTAGAAAGCTTCAATTAAGCAGGAGATGGCAAGAGGAAGAAGGAGGAAAAACATAACAATCAAGAGTGCTTTAGCAAGGAGAGCTTGACTAGAAGATACTCTGGACTTGCCAAGCTTAATTCAACTTCGTCTTCGAGAAACCCAATAAGGTAATATGCAGTCAATATTGTTTTTGCTAGATTTTAATGTTGATAAGATTGCAGATAGTAAATTATATTTGATAAGGATGACGATTTCTCCGTTATTCAAGGGACAATTTTTGTAAAATGCAGAAATAATATTTATAAATTGGTGATTTTAAATGTGTATGTAGATTAGATTACTAATAAACATAAATATTAGCAGTCTCTTAGAATTATAAGTGTTTCGCATTTGAACTTTTTACACCCTTGTTAGAAATATATTTCCATATAAAAGAAAATAATTGAGAATATGAGAAAGAGCATACATTTTATCTAACTTTATGAATTTATTTTAGTTGTTTGTCGTTTGTCCAACTCAGTTCATTGATGCAAGCAAATAGGTGGCAACCTTTATGACCCTAACCTACCCCTACAAGTGGAACAATATGCAGCTTTATCGACTTTGATCCACTGCGTATTGTGTATTGCCAATACACAAACACAAGACACATAAAGACAGACACACAAAACACAATAACACTGAAATCAAATAAAAGCAAAAACAGCTGGAGCCTTATTACTTCTTGTTGCTGTCCGTTTTTCGACATGCACTCTGTGTGTCGTCCTCTTGGAGAATGGCTCCCTCTCTCGCTGAACGGTTCGCCAAAGCAATGTGGGTGCTTCCAGTAACACTAGTGACGGACTACTGCTGGCAATTTATGATTTGCTACCGTATTTAGAAGAGTGTATGCCCTTTCGTTTGTTCATCTAAATGAATGGAACTTCTTTTTTTTTGACAATGGTTAAATTGGTATCGATAAGATCGATAGTTGTAAATCGATAAAAACAGCAAATGCATATGGTAGGTGGTAGATTACTGGCCATGTCCTTCAAGAATCGACATGTAGATTTCACTTCCACACCTACACGTGCTGCTCACAGTCATTCTGCCACTACAAATCGAAAATGTCACCAAATTATGAAGCTATATTAGCTCTCTTTTAACATCGATTCAAATAGTATTATAACATGCTCTACCACCTACAAAACCGATATGCGTGTTGGTGTATAATAATATTCGATATAACTATCTCACACGTGTTGGAACCTAGAAGCAACCTCACTATTTTAAGAAAGTTCATTGCTATCTGCTCTGCACTGCTTTCTCACTGTTGTCAGAGTATTCCGCAGCCGGTTCCACTCGATTGTACGTTTGCACTTGGTATATTTCGTGTCTGTGCAACATTGTGTATAACTTGGGCCATGGGATCGCATTTCTGAATAAAGTCTGTCTGTGGAAAGTTGTTTAAAGTCAGCGACGGCAGTTGTGCTGCATTTGCATAAGCGACCGGATGTTTAACAATTTAAAATTATAAACAAATAAAAGTATTCGAGTCAAGCTAACAATAAACTTGAGAATATTTATTCAGTATTATCTCTGAATATTTATGCTGTACGCAAAACTTGATGTCAAAATACAAAATACACTTGCTGCTTAAATTTTGTTTAATTCAAATCAAAATATGTGGCATCAACACCAAGTATAATTTAATTAGCACATTTCAAATGTAACATACAGTTGCATGTGTGCTTTCATTTTGCTATGTCAAAATACGATTTGCTTCACATTATCTGTGTCTGTTTTGCTTAAAAAAGATCTCATTGAAACTTATATACATAGAAAGTTAATGGAATGAAAAAGTATTCAGCTGAATTTTACAAATTGCGACTCTTATAATTTGTATTGAAATTGACTTCAATTACATGTATGTGCATATTAAAAAGGAACTATTGACCGGAGTTTTACATGTATATATAGTCATAGAATAAACATTTCATTCTGACAACTGACAAGGCGAAATCGGAAAACATACTTACAATATTCATTTGGAAAGTTAATTTTACATTTGAATGCTCTCCGTTTTAATTGGTAGCGTAACATGTGAAAGTATTTTTGGCCATAGTCAAGGTATCAATTGGAAATGATGACATAACGCTGATTATTGAACTGATGTATCTGCATTTCTGCATAATAGAAAATATATATATTTATATATAAGTTATGCAACATTTACATGTGTATTGCATTCAATAGTTGAATTTAACATAGTAATTGGAATCGCTCTGCCAGAGTTTAACAAGCAAGCAAATATTTGCTAAGCTATTTAGGATTAGTCTCATCATAATTAATAGTTATAATTTATTATTGCACAAGAGTAAGTTCTGGGCTTTGACTTCAATCGTCAATGCCCAAAAGTATGCTCGTATAATTGTATAATTGTGACAATGTGCTTATTGGCCATATCTTGAAAATTTGATATATCATAGAATTAAGAATCATGTTAGCACTTAGTACATATTTATTGAAGTCGAATATATAAAGTTTTCAATGAATCTAAAATGAAGTGCTCAGAGTTGAGTCTTTCGTCTGTCGAGTATCCATGCTAGGATCTTATAAAATGTGGTAGTCTTGTGCAAGGGATAATGAAAAAAAAAAACAATTTCATTATCATGATAGGGTGGGTAAAGACGAGGGACAATTACCATCTATGGTTGGATAAGAAAGAAAACCCGACAATCCGACGAGCTAATACCGGGCAAAGCGTGAGTGCGCTGTTCGAACCCGGACAATACTCACGCCGCGTAAATTGGCAAATTCAGCCGCCTATCACTAGACAGACCATAAAAGTTAAGCCAGAGGGAATAGCTTGTAACAAAATAATCTGACCACAACCCCGTATACTACACAACTTGACGTTGCACTCAGTACCATTTGGAATTTCCTAAGCTGATAATTTCCGTGTTCATTTATTTTTGATTAAGAAAGTGTACATTGTTGGAAGGATTCCGCTCCACTTCGTCTTCCACTTCACTATCATCTTTCATTTTCGCGATTATGCACATTCTCTTCGGTGTGCAAGAATGTGTATATATATATGTGTGTGTGTGTGTGTGTGTGCTTGTAAGAGTTCATATATGTATTTATGTGTGTGTATGTGGATTTGGTCAATGCCGACTAATTGCGCTTAACAAGTCAAAGGAAGTAACCGTCAGGAGAAACGAATGCAAAATGTGAACATAAAATGCATTGCAAAAAATGACTGGTGATAAGGAAGCAGGTGGCGTACAAGGAGGAGCAGGAGGAGGTATTTGGGAGATGGTAGCTGGTAGCTGGAATCGGACAGTGTATGCTTGGGAAAAAAAGATGATAACATGCCCCTAATGGATTTGACATGCAAATTGTCGTCATCAACAGCGTCCAGACCGAAAACGAGCAAAGGAAGCTGTACAAATAACCCGCAATGGGCAATGAAAACAGCTTGTATTGGTAAGGGTTGGGGTTTGGGGTTGTTTTTGGGATTGGGATTGGGATTGGGATAGGGATTGGGTTAGAGTTGGTGGAGGTCGTAGGACGCAGTTCGGCTTTGGCTGACAGTGGCTGCGACGACTGCTTGGATTCTGATTGTTGATTACCTTGACTGGAAGTTTTTTGCACTGGCCCAGCAGCAGCAGCAGCAGCAGCAGCAGCAGCAGAAGCAGCAGTAGCTGCCGCATTGCAAATTGCATTAGGCAAACAATTCAACTGAGTTTCGGGGAGATGGCCTGGTAACTTTTTAATGCATACAGTTTTGGATGCAGGACAGAATGCGGAGACATTTAACAGCAATTTGTGGGCAGCAGCAGCAGCAGCAGCAGATGGATCAGCAGATTCTGGTTCATTAACGAAATAGCATCATCAAACTTGCATAAGTCAATGAAAAGAGTAGCATATGTGTCAGTGTGTATGTGTGTATGTGTTAGTGTGTTTTGTTTTTTTTACGCCAGTAATTTGAGCCGAGCTCACAGAGCAGAGCGAGTGCGAAAAAAAGGCATATGACAGCGAAAGTGTACTAATTATGAGCTAATCGCCCAATAAAAATTAATTGATTTTAATTAACTGGGAAAGGTTTGCTGTATTATTTGCTTAAATGGCAAATGCGCTCATTGTGAAAATTTAAGTGGACAGTAAAATGCTTTTATCCTTTCATTTAAACCATTATAACATAGTTTTTGGTAGAACTTTGATATAATATGGTTTAGTTCCAATTGTAATAAAAATAAATCAAGTCAGATTGCTGCAGACGGGTATTGCTGACTGCGGAATACCAACTGATTTTTTTTTTTTTACATTTTACAGACTTCGCTAACAAGATATCAACCAAATTTCATCAAATTAGTCTTAAAACTGTGGGAGATATATGGTTGTATCGAAATATTCAAGCTTTAAGACACTATACCTTGTGCACCGGAGTATAAAAATAAATATTTATTTAAGAGTAAAATACATAGACGGAAATTTTATATTTTTCTTATATGTATAACAAAAAAATGCTGAAATTGCTGGATTTATATTTTGAAATTTGAAAAGATAATAAATTATATAACATATGTTTAAGTTATTCAATGCAGAGCATTTGTTTATATTTTTATGTTCTTTTCAGTGACATTTCAAGTGCATTTTCCCTGATGTCAGTTGCGAATTTCAAATGCTTTCACTAATTGAGGTTAATTAGGTGTTCACATAAAATACGAAGCAAAAGAGGCAACATGGAGAGGAAAATTCTCAAATGAAAAGGTTAAAGCAATTAAGACCGCCAGTCAAATGGGCGAGTTACGCTACATTTCAATAGAAAATATCTCAATTTCAACATTGCTAGTATTAATTAACCAACGAAGTTGCGAACACATAAATAAAGTAAACTAACGAAAACAAAAGAAGCTCAGCACGATTTCAGAAATGCGTTATATATAAATTTATATTATGAAATATATATATATTAAATATATCTTCAATTTACAATTTTTTTATTGGAATTTATTTTATTTTCTTATTTATTTAATGTGGATAAAATGCGGTACACCTTTTATAAATAAGAGCCTAAAGACTAAAAATTATAAAAAAAATTAAATTAACAAATTAAGTTAAATACAAATAAAAAGCGTAGAAAATTTAAGCTTAGAATAAAATAAATGAAAACAAATCATATGAGATAAAATTGAAAGTGAGTAAAAGATAAAAAGATGATTGGACAGATGACTTCTAATTACATCGAACTGCTTAGACTTACCAGTAACTTGACTTGAGTTGAGTCTGATCTTTATATATGGCCATTGGCATGGAGAGTACAACTGTCTATAATAATATTTGCCGAATTTACTTCATTAGCAAATTATTATGCCGTTTGTCGCGCACATTTTACGCCGATGATTTCGCTTTAGGTTAAGCTTTGGATCCCTTGTTGGTTTGCTTATTTGCTGCGGCAATTTTGTTAATTCCCTGCGTAGTGCATCCGAGCGGCAACCGGAACTCCGGAATTCCCATTCGCAAGCTGCAGGAAGGCGAATCAAAGCCACTTTCGGCCTAAGCAGACGGCCGTGTAGGCCTAGTCCGGACAATGTGACACGATGGTGGGCGTGATAGCCGCAGTTTCCTCAAGGCAGTCCTTTGTGCGTTCTATGCTCGCTGCTCTCTCCCTGATCCCCAATCTTTCTTGCTGTCTCGCTGTTTCGCTTGCTCGTTCGCACTGTCTCGCTTGCGTTCCTTTATTCTAATTGAAAACGAAAATGTAATTAGTTTGGCAACAAAGCTGTTGGCGGCGTTGCTTCAAACGAAAACGAAAAAACGCGCACGCAAATGTCGCAAAGTTTGTTTAAAAATTATTAAGGCAGCCAAAGGCAGACAGGCAAGGCACCAAACCAAACCAGCCCAACCACACACCCAGCCCCGGAGCTGGGCTTAGGCTGTGGAAACAATTAACAGAAAACAGCACAAAGAATCGGTGATGGCAGTGAGTCGTAGGCAACGGCTTATTAGAGTTACATTCCCAACCGTGCAACCTCCCCGCCCATCTGCTTACGCCCACAATGAAGCGTCGCACCCCGACCTATGCTTCATGCGTCAAACATTTACTGCGATGCCAGCAAAGTCAACCGACAACGGCAAAGCAGGCAAGCCACCAAGTTCGCTGGCATTAAAAAGCCAAACGACACGCGGCATCAATATGACAGCCATTCCTAAATCGCTTGTGAGCCAGGATTGAGTTTATACTTTTCACATTAACCCTAGAAAGGTAGTCAGGTCTCTTAAGTGGAAGACGACCTGGCAACAGATGGCTCCTTAAAGTGCACCATATGCTAACAAGTACAAGTATCTAATTGGAAAAAAGGAATATTATTTGACTTAACATTGATTTTCAAACCCGGATACCTAAAGTTGTTAACCTGGAGTCACTACCTAAGATACTTGTAAATGTCAAATCCTAGAATACAAATGTTTAATAATAATATAAGTCATAAGGAAGTTCTGAAGTTCTGAATAAAAACGTGAGTTTCCCTTGGCGCCCAAAAGTATGAGCATGTCGAAGATTAAAAGCATTCTAATGTTCACTTTTAATTTTATATCATTTCATTTGTAAATTAATTAATATGTTATAAGGAAACTTTTTTTGGATAACATTTTTACTACAGCCATGCCTCCATTTCATATACTGTAAGCAAAAAAATAAATATACATTTTATTAGAAGGATATATTTAAGGAAATCACAAACATATTGCCAGTCAAGGGCATAACATCATAACTTTATATACATGCATACGGTTTGTCGAAAGAAAATTTGAAAATTGAGACTCAACTTATTGACTCACCTTACTGATCTTTTCAATTATCTGATTTCAATGTTTAATATGTGGCTTAGATTTACGATGATAACAAAATTCAAAAATTCGCCCGCCCCCTTTACAAAAGGTGAGTACGCCCTTGTTGCCATCCTTACCACAAACTTCCCCAGTATTTGTTTACGAAATCGATGGAATCTTTTGTAGAGTAACAATGCACAAAATTATAAAATCAAGTTCTGCGGTTTAAACTTTTCAGAGTCGTGTTGTTGGCTTTGAAAGACTCGGAGAAACTTTATCTGCGGTGCTTTTGAATTATTACTGAATAATTCCGATTCCTATAGTGCAGACCAATTGGTTTGCATCACTGACAGTTTAATATATTTCAGTCCGGAGTTGGAAATATTATTATGTTTTGTTCGCTCTAAAAACATTGAGAACTGATAATTCCACATTTGTGCAACTTATTAAAAAAATGGTTATACAAAATGAGACAGACTTGCAGACGGCCCAAAGAACATGGCAAAATCAGCACAACTTTTTATGCAGATCACGATTATATACTTGTCACGACAAAATTAAAATACTATCTTGAAGATAACAAAACCTACATCATTTTAAAAATGCGTCTTTCTTAAACGTGTACAACTTCTGAATTGTTAAAACTTGTACTTTTCAACAGCATTTTCGTTGGAAGGTTAGAATATTAACTTAAGCTAACAGAGAAGTCCCCATAGTCCCCTTTTTTTTATATTAATGAAAAAACATTAACAGAAGCTTAAAAAACAAAAAACAGTTTCTTTACAAATCGAACAGCGCAAGATAAGAACATTTGGAATATTTCTTATGAACTTATAAATACCACACATTTTCATATTTTCACGAACAGGCTTATTGCATATTGCTTTTGAGTTTTATTTAAAGCACTTGCGCTCAAGCCAGTCTGTTCTTTTTAATAAGCGTTTAAAAATGCAATATTTTTGGTAGTATTGGTCTACGTGGCAATATAAGCTAAATTGAATAACTAGCCTGTATAATAATGACCAGGCTCATTAATTATTGCCGTTGTTGGCTCTGTCGTATATTGAAAATGGCTTTAGCCGATTGTCGATTCCCCTATTGTGCACCTCTGCAATACGAATAGAAATGTTTGTTGGGCTGCCAAATTGCCAACATCATATTATGGCAGCAAATCGGATAAATTTGGCCGCATGAAAGGCAAACTAATTTTGTAAATTTTTTTTATTGACTACAAAATAAATATAATAGGTGGGAAATTGTTTTTATTAAATGCAAACAAAACAAAAGTGAAATTTGGTTTGTACAATTGAAAAACTTAGCTGCTAATGCTGATGCTTTAATATTGATACCTGCAACACAACAATTTTCTTATTGCCTAGCAACGTTTTTGCCGCCATAATTATGGCCATGAATAGTGCGTTGCTTGCTGTTGCACTTTGTATAGGGCAAAGTGATGCAGCCGGTGGCAATTGTGTGTGGTGTGAGGTGTATGATACCTCCAGTTAACCACAGGGCCGGCCGCTGCATAAATGATACTGCAATGAGCGGTTTCGCAGCTGAGTGAATTAATCCGCGCTTGCAAAGCAGCTTCCAATTCCCACATCGGGCATACATACATACATATATATATTTGAGTGTAGGCACACGCATATAAGCCTACACATTAGACACACACGCACACACACACACACACATAAACACACACAAATGTTTAAAACGGTCCTCGTACGAGAGCAATTATCATGTATCAATTTGCATTTGTAAGCACTGCCCTGCTCATGTGTTTTGGGGTACAGTTTCCAGGGTAGGAGGATTGCAGGATGCCTGCTAGGTCTGTGCTTTGTGCCATTGCCCGTTTTGCATTTTCCATTTATTGCAAATGGCTGCCACTTGGCCACCAAAAATGGCGTCATTTCCGCACCTGACGCGATTTACAAATCAACGCAAATTTTTCACAAATGCTGACCAGCCCAGCTCGTCGCATTCGAAGTCAACTGTGTAACACTGGCATTACTGTTGTCGCGTGTTGTTGTCCCGACGGATGTTTTTGTTGTTATATTTGTCGTTATCCATTTAGTATTTTCGCCACCTTGTTTGTATACCGTTTCTGGGCTGTGGTTTGCTATTGGTTACTGATAAAATCACCAATAAATTGGAAATGAACCTAGCAGCCTGCTTCCGCTTTTCTGTTGTGCGTCCAATTCTGTGGTGTCCTCCTCCGATCACTCACCTGACGATTACATCCGCTGCCAGTAACAATACCAACTAACCAGTATGCATGTATTCATTTTGTATTCATGTGAAGGTTGTATGCCTCACATGAGTTGCCGACTTGCAGTGCTTGCTCATCTTGAAGGAAGTTAAGGACAAAGGAACAATTTGTCAAATAATTAACTAACATTACCATCATAAGCTAAGACTGGTTCTAGCTCATACGCTTTAGTATAGTAATTATAATTAACTAATAAGTTGTCTAGCTAAGAAATCGAAATTATTATACCCAAATACAAACACGACGTTGCCTCATCCATAACATATAAATTAACGAGTGAGAATAGTCGAGACTGCTCGTCTTGGAAATATTTATGTTTCAAGTTGTGGTTCCTATTCCCATCTGTAATAAATTTGTATCAATATTACGAAATACAAATTTTATTGCCTTTTGATATGACGAAAATAATGGAACCTAATCATACTTAACATTCTTTTGTACCCACCATTGTAGATAATTGCTGTAGTGGTTTACTGGTAAGAAAGGAATAAAGATCAGAAAATTGAAAGTGAAATAATCTTCTGCACGTTAGATACATATTCTGTACTCATTGCAGATAACAAAAGCCCAGTTGAATAACAGACATAAATTCCCGGCTGTCCATGTCAGTGCGAGTGCCTGTTCCGATAACTTTGTTTTTAAAATGTTGGCTTTGGATTTCTCTAATTGGACGATTTGAACTGAGTTGCCGATGTGGAAGTAGCTAAAATACAGTTTGCTCAACTATGCATGGTGCAAGAATTAAAACTGAAAACACAGTAAACTAAGGCATAGAGTAAAAATTAAATCCAGTTTTATTTTACTCGTGCTGGTTCTTGTTTTCTTGTTTGCTTGAAGCATCTAAATGGTTTTTGGCTCATTGTTTCATATAGAGTTGTTAAGGCCGCGACTTTTTTTTCCCCTTAATAAAGTAATAGCGATACAGTAATTGTGAAATCGCTGGTTTGACGTGACAGTACTAAACGTAAAATTTCGAATTTGAAAGTGAATTAATAAAGTCAAACAATTTTTATAAAATATAACGCTTTAAAAAGTTCGACTATTGCATGCTTTAGGGGTTTTGGCTTGGTCTAATATTTTGGTACAGATTTATATTTAATCGTGGTCTGTCAAACTAAATTTAAGTTGTCTTTTCTGTGATATGTGTGTATCGCTTTTGAAAATATTATTTAAATGCAACCTCAAACACGCATTATGCGTTCGAATTATGCGTTTCAGTCTTTTACAAATAAGGCGCTCATATTTATTTTGTATTAATGCTGTTACACGCATATTTAGGCAATATGCCACATTACATGTAAATATTAAGCAATGATATTCAATGAAAATAAAAATCGGCTTTAATTCACTGAAAACAAATCAGGAATTCTGTCCATGCGACACGCAAACATGAACAATTTCGTTCTAATTGTTCGGTTGCGTGCAAATCAATCAAACTGCACAATCATATTGCAATTTCAATTGCAATTTCAAATGCAATGTGAGAAACTCAATGCAATTATAACGTAGAATGTGTCAAAACTGCAAAGATTCACAGGTAAATCAGCTTAGGCAAAGTATTGCCTGAGCTTGAACTGATTGTCACTATTCCAATTCCAATTAGCAGTGAAATATCATTTCAGAACTGGGCACAACAACAAAAATTGCACAGTATTAATAATAGCTTTGGAAATCACCTGCAGGTGATAATTTATACGAGTTATTTATTTATTTATTGCCATAGGTAGATTTATACTCTCTTATCCATTGAAGGACAAAATACGCCACATCCCCCTAAATTCCATTCGCGTTCTGTTAGCTGCTTGTCGCAACTGCAATCCAAATTAAAGGACTGCAGTGTAGCAACATGATGTTGACCACTAGAAACTGTATCTGTTTCTAATTATTATTAACTAAATGCATATTTATACTGTTGTTGATAGAGGAGTGAAGAGTAAATTTTATACATAAAACAAGCATATGGATTTTTTGGGAAAGCGCATTACCTTATTACTTAATGAAATCAATAACAACAGGTAGTCAATAATATACATATATATATATATATATATTACATTAACTCTATAATCTTGCTAGAATAGAATGATTTGATTAAGCTTTAACATCTTTTGACTATCACATTCATATAATGCGGTACATGCACTGTTTAATTTTCACAAGTGCCCAATTGAAAATTTAACAACCATCGGCACAGATATCCATGTCTGCATGAAAATAACAACTTGCTTATGGTAAAATGTAATATGTTGTAATAAAAATCATTGATGATGTAGGTTTTAACTTTTTTATAATCAACAACTAACTATTTTCAACAAATTGTTAATTACTGTTGGTTGCGTTTGCTTTAAATTATGCTATAAGAGGCAACTACGATGAAAATTAAGTCTGCACCCTGGGTATAATAATCATGGTAATTGCCAATTTGCTCGTCAGTAAACACAGAATTTATCCTTTTTTTGTTTTCTTCAAACGCGAGTATATTGGTTAACATATATACTTATATACTTGCATACACTTAGCAGATTTACCATTACAGTTAAAACGTACTTAGACTGACACACAATTATTTTTTCTTTACTGATGAAAAATGTTTAAAATAATAAATAATAAATTTGGATATTTTATCGGTCATAGAAAATAACCAAATAATTTTTCTCGCAAATTACATCACCAACAGTAATTAATTATAGTGCGGTCTGAAACTGCATCGAATTCACATGTTTTTGTGATAAGCAAGACACGCAAATGAGCATTTCTACAAATATAATCAAGAAGATAGAACGGAACGCCTAAAATTAAATACACTTTGTATACAGGAGTTATTCAGCCGACATCAATACTTTAATTCGTCTCAAATAATTAAAAAAAATAAATAAAATGTTAAGTAAATTTAATTTATATGCTTCCCGTTTAACGTCTTCCAGCGAACTTATGCTCTACATTTATGTTGTATCCTAAAGGTTGATATCGTGAGTGTTGCTGCTCTCATTGTAGATTCAGAGGTGACCACGCTAAACTAGGAATAATCAGTAGAGAAATCTGCCGATAATTGACTATGAAAAAGATCCTCAAATCATAATAATATTATGATGTAGTGGTCCGATGAAGTCGGTTTTTTAAGCCAAATATGAGAAAACTTGTAAACCTAGTTGGTAAAAACAATATCAAAATATCAAAATATATAAATCTTGCATTTGGTACAAAATTCGAATGCCATCCACTGGGAAGTTCAAATCGACATTTTCACAATTGCTTATTTGTGTGGATCGGGTTCTACTCACATATATAATGTGTTAAGCAAAAACAATCAATTTGCAATAGAATAAGTTAATGTTGTTGCAGTTGCTGTGGCTGCAGTTGCTTATGAAGCATTGTTTTGGCGCCTTTTGTCTAAATGCAACAGCTATTGTGTCAGTGTTGTCGCTTACCTGAATGCCTTTCACTCAGCGCCAGTCTCAGGCTCCATTCTTCATCTTTGTCTTTGTCTTCGTCTTCATCGTCGCCGTCGTCGTCGTCGTCGTCCTTATCCGCGTTCTCATCCTTGAACTGGTCTTTTCCTTCATCTTCGTCCCTGTCGCTGCTTCAATTTGATTGTTCTTGTCCTGGCAAAAGGCTGCACTGTGTGTAGCTCTACTCTTCCGTGTAACTTAAGTGAAACAAAATACAATTTATTTGTATATTGTTTTGTTGTTGGCAGTTTCGCAACTGCTCCAACTTGCCAGCACCAGGGGCTATGTTGAGTGAACGCCGATTTTGGGCCATACGCCTCATTAAAGGGACATTATTTGCGACTGCTGGAATATTTGTGTTCACTCCCAACTGACAGATGGACAACCTGACGGAAACTTGCGAGTTTCATTTAATTGAATTTAAAATGTTAAAAAACAGCAGCAGCAGATCGCAGCATATTTAAGCATTTCACGTGGCGTGTAAATGCTTGTAACTGTTGCAATTTGCGTGCAACAAATTACACAACTTCTAAAAGTAAACAAATAACATCTAAACCAATGGCGCTTCCCTCTCTCCTCTTTTTTAAAAACGTTAAAAACGTTCGCACAAAAACATATAAAGTCATTAGTGGTAATATTTATTCAATATAATGAAAGCAAAGCAAATTAACTGGCCAAAATTATTGTTGCTAGCCTGCAGTCTTTTGATTGAGGGGCATGTGGAGTATTTAGTCATTTAATGGATAAGAGAGTAACAATCAGGCTATGGCTGTGGCAGTCTTAAATAAATCGACCAAATTACCACCCGCAGGTGATTACCAAGTCCGTTATTAATACTGTGCGATTCTTGCTGTTGTCTTTCTGTGCACAGTTGGGAAATGATATTTCAGTGCTAATTGGAAGTAGAATAGTGATAGTCAGTCCAAGCTCAGGCATTGGAAGACTCTGATTAAGCTTAAAATAAATTACCGGATTAAAGTAGATTTGACGGAGATATTTTCTGCTCAGACGGAGATTATTCCATTATAAATAATTTTTTTATTTTAACTTATGTCGAAGTAAAAGAAATCATCAAGTGAAGAAGACATTAAATGAAGTCGTGTTTATTATATAGAAAATGTCGAGAATATTTGTCGAAATCATAAATATTAGCTGATTCATATTGACTCCGGCTTAAAAGGGTGCGACATTTTTGGTGTGCCTATGATTCATAACAGTTTCTTAAAAAAATACTTGTAATCTTATGTTGACAGTGCTTTACTTAATGGGATCGGAGTTATTACTTTTAATGCGTAACAACAATTCTCTTTTCTGGCAGGGGGTAGGTCTTTTTTTTCCTATGCCAAGTTTTATTATTTCACAAACATATTTCGTAACAAAATCATATTAAGCCCTGCAAGAATATTAAAATAAATCATTCTTAGTGGCAAACCAATCACTGCGTTAAATGTTGCATATTTGTTTTGTCAAATGATTAATGGTCACCAATTATATGCGTTCCAAGAGCATCCCAGTCGAAGGTATTCGACTAGGATATGCCCTGTACTATTGTCTGACAAGCATATCTCTATTTAAATATACGTCAAATGTACTCTTCGTCCTTCTTATTATTATATATTATATATTATATATTATATATTATATATTATATATTATATATTATATATTATATATTATATATTATATATTATATATTATATATTATATATTATATATTATATATTATATATTATATATTATATATTATATATTATATATTATATATTATATATTATATATTATATATTATATATTATATATTATATATTATATATTATATATTATATATTATATATTATATATTATATATTATATATTATATATTATATATTATATATTATATATTATATATTATATATTATATATTATATATTATATATTATATATTATATATTATATATTATATATTATATATTATATATTATATATTATATATTATATATTATATATTATATATTATATATTATATATTATATATTATATATTATATATTATATATTATATATTATATATTATATATTATATATTATATATTATATATTATATATTATATATTATATATTATATATTATATATTATATATTATATATTATATATTATATATTATATATTATATATTATATATTATATATTATATATTATATATTATATATTATATATTATATATTATATATTATATATTATATATTATATATTATATATTATATATTATATATTATATATTATATATTATATATTATATATTATATATTATATATTATATATTATATATTATATATTATATATTATATATTATATATTATATATTATATATTATATATTATATATTATATATTATATATTATATATTATATATTATATATTATATATTATATATTATATATTATATATTATATATTATATATTATATATTATATATTATATATTATATATTATATATTATATATTATATATTATATATTATATATTATATATTATATATTATATATTATATATTATATATTATATATTATATATTATCGAAATATTCGATTAAGTTTCCTGTTTATCGTAAGGGATATATCTTTATGAATATATAACAATCTTATTTCTGTGTATATGTCACTAAGCTTCATCTTAACAGATATGCCGACTTTGAACTTATAGTAAATACGTCTGTGTCAGGGGTATTTTGGCGATACTTTTTTGCTTAATGTTTTTTTTTTCCTAAAATTCTCTAAAAATGTGGAATTTTGCATTAAGGTAATGTACTTATAAGTTTCGTATAAAAAATATAAAACTGAGCAAATATAAAGCAAATCTGTCTCTCTTAAACTTAAAGCAACATTTGTTTTTTGGTTCTCATTATTTTTTTTGTTTTTCTTTTCGTAAATTTATCACCTTGAGAGAAAGATGAGGGACACGATTGTCTGTTCAAATTTTAAATTTTCACTTGATTGGCTTAGAACTTTCTTCACACGTTTTTTTCGGCACGTGCTTTACTGATTATAGAAAATGTACCCGGCAAAATTCGGCCATTTTGTTCCATCAACCTATCTGCTTAAATAGGTAAGCCGGCTAACAGGCATTCGGAAAAGATATTTTAGCGAGCACACTTTAGCCCGGGGCATCATAAGCGAGCCCGCATTGTTCGAATGCCTAAATGACTGAATGGGTCCATCACTGTCCATTTATCGCGCATTTACTGCTAACATCGTTTTGCATAGAAAGCAGCAGCGGGACAAAATGACTCAGTTTGGAGCCATTGTTTCGATAATCGCATGTAAATATTTACGAGATAATTGCATTTTTTGGCCGTTATGAATTCTGCAAGTCACTGTAAACAAAACAAAACATAGAAAGTGCTGCTCGTGCATGAATAATTTGAATGCTTCCAAATGACAAGTGGTAAGTAGTACCTGGGAAAACTGACGCATTAATTAGTGGAAGCACTATGCATAATAAAAGCAAAATAAAAACTTCATTGCTATCCGTTAAATGCTAATCGACGCTCCATTGTACACTATTTGCTATGACACATATTACCACTTATACATATATTAAAGCCTGCAGAACTGGTTATTATTAATCTGTTGCATTTCGTCGGCCAAAATAAGATGGCGTGGAAAGAGTTTCGACTTAATTGACAAGTTGATTGGGCAATGTTATTACATTCTCTGACTGAGTGACAGTCATTAATGACAACGGTCCGGATGCCCAAAAGCTCTGCTACTGAAGAAATGAAGGAATAAGGTTTAGGGCTGTTGCCGTACAATGCAAATATAATGATGAAGTTTCTTAGAGATGAAATTGTTAATATTGTGTCACTGTTTATGCCAACAGAAGCGACAGCAGCGCTTTCAGATTGAAAAACGGTGGTTTCTGCAGCTTTGGGGTTGCAGGTGGCTGCCGGACGGTGGGGGGGGGGGGGTCCTTACCCACGACGTTGCCACTTTGCCTGCAACAAAGTTGCAGCTTCTGAATTTCGCTGCGATATTTTTAATGACAACTCACCGGAAAGGGGAAGCGAGTGGCAGTCAAAAATCAACTTTGTGCTACTCGGCGATGCGCAAAGCGAACAAAGTGAGTGGAAATGACTCAAACCCCTTAGCAGGAGCAATAACAAACACAACAACAACAATAAAACAACAAGAAGAAGCAGTCAAAAAAGTGTCTGCTAGCAGAATAAAATTGGTCAAGTAGGCTACCGTAAGTGATTCGCCAAGCAGATCCAACAAAGCAAGGAATCACAGCTCACACCAATGAGAATGTCTCCCGGCTGGGAAACGAGACTGACACAGTGCCCGAGTTTATGGCAAACTGTGTGTGCTTGTGTGTAGCCACTATATATGCATATGTACATGTGTGTCTGTGTGGGCTTTTATGTTGGAGTGATTGCGTGAGTGTTGCAGCTGCCACATTAATTTGTTTGCATTTTCGTTGCGTGTGTCTTCCTAATTTATTTGTTGGCATCGGTGCCAATACAGTTGACGAGTCGCGCAAATTCCCTTGAACTTGCAGCAGCTGCAGCGCCAACAGCAACAGCACAGTAGCGATGTCTCGCAGCATTTGACTTGCAACAAACACTACAACAACAACAACAACAACAACAACAACAACAACAAGAACAATAACAACAACGGCAACAGAACCGAGTCAAGTCGACAAGGCCCATGTCGTCGTGGAAGTGCCTGCGCGAGTCTGTGTCGGACACGACTGTCGCCGCTTCAAGCACTCGTTATCGCTGTGTCCTCGCATCTGTCGCGTCGTGTCGCCTCGCGTCGCATCGGGCACGAATCGTGGAGTTCGTGCAACGCTAGCGCACGAGCCACATTCCACATGAATTCCACATGATGTTACCAGTGATGCTGAGAAGCGCAAAAGCTGACTTTTCATCAAATTAAAATTCATTAATTAATGCCCATAGAACATTGGCTCATATATGAAAAGGAATTCACGCATCTGTGCATTGTTTTCCTTGTGGCAAACAGAGCCATTTACCGACCCAACATCAACAAATACAAGCGTCAAACAACACCTGCCTAACCGAAGTTAAAGAAATTCAGCGCTTGATACAACACCTGGCGGAATTGTGCAAAATTTTGGACAGGACCGATCCAGGGTCGAATTCCTGATATTCCCATCAGGCATTTCACGCTTTTCAGCAATGATATTTTTTGTAAATTATGATACTAAATATTTCTGTCATTTGAACTGGCTTAATTGCATTGTGCAAGTGCGCTGGAATTTATGTATTTTTGGTTCAGTTGTCTCATCTGTCAGTCAAAGTCAAAACTCGCATTATTAAAATATACACCAATTGCATCCAACCAATTCAATCACAACAAAATTATATTATAATATTAATAAAAAAGCAGAAACACCTTTGAATATTCTGAGTCGAAATTTTGTAAATGGAAACAATTGAAGCGGTTTTCATAATTTTTCAATTTTCATCTCTATGATTAAAATTTCTCTATAGATGGGAAGCCGCTGTAGAAAGTGTTATCCCTATTCGATCGAGAACTAGATCATTTTCAAATATCTATATGAAAATGCATTCGATTGTATACCAATTTGGTGTCATGGTGTGAAATTATCCTTAAGCGATTGTCTTTCAATTCAAATTCAAAGTGACATGTGTGTTGCAGATTGATGGTAGGAAATTCATTCGATGAGTGGGAAATGAGAAACACATGACATGACACATGTATTTATTTATACGTATATAAAATAAGTATATTATTGTTATAATTATTATAATTGGGGTACCTGCACTGCGACCTATTAGATACATTGTGTCCATAGCTCCTCCATCAAGCCCAGCTCCTGCACAAATGCTCGAATCTTTGCTGTGTTAAATAAGTGTATAGAGCAGACACATTTTGTTAGCGCATCTCCAATGGCAAATGGCATCCACACACACAGATGGCATCCACATGACGCTATCTACGCTTGCGCTGCTCGGCAAAATACCCCGCAAATGACAGCACGGGGGGGCAGATGCCACAGCGGCGACAACGGCGCCGACCTGCCAAAGGTGCGTGCCTGTATATGAACTTCTTCCGTGTGCATGTGGAACCTAAGGATAGTCAATATATTTGCACACGCACACGCAAACGCACACACACTTATACACACACACACACACACCCACACAGACATCGTGTCCTACTATTTGCCGAAGCTAGAAGCTTCAAAACTTGCTTGACTCGCGCTTCGCTTGCCTTGATTCGAATCAGTCTCGAAAAGGATATCGAAGGCAACGGTTGGTTTGTGCCACGCGTCGCGTTTAGCCAGCATAGTGCCACACAGATTGCTATTGTCGCTCTGCCGAACTCTCGCTCGCGCTGAAGCTAAAGCTGAAGCAGAAGCAGAAGCAGAAGCAGAAGCTGATGCCTGCCTCTCCCTCTCTCTCTCTCTCTCTCTCTCTCACACACACTATCTCTCTGTCTGTGTCTCTGTCTCTCTCGGTTGGCCGTGTAATATGAACAGTGAATCGTGAACAGTGTACGGCAACGGTAAACCACACGCTCTTGTTATCATCGCCAAATTTGGCTGCGTGTTTGTTTGTTTGCCCCGTTATCGGCGTTTAAGTCATCACGTGCAGAGTTGCGCCTACTCGACTATTGCTGTTCTGATTGTTGTTGTTGCTAATGTTGTTTTTGATTTTTTGTTTGGTTGCCACTGATGCTGCACGGCGAAAAAGGTGAAATGTAAACATTGTTGCAAAAACAAAAAAAAAAAATATATAAAAATATTTAAAAAAATAAATAAATGTGCGTGGAGGTTTGTTGCAACTGCAACTGCAGCAATAAAAGTGCTGCATACTTTTGCGGGCGTCCCCAATAATAATTTACTTTGGTCATACGTATGTATGTGTGTGTGTGTGTGTGTGTGTGTGTGTGTGAGTATGTTTAAACTAAAGTTGCCCAATCAGGACTAACACTTAGCGAGTTAATGCTGTGGTTGTGCCTGATACTATTATAGCCATACTATTATAGCCATGCTGCAAGCAAGCTGCAAAGAAAGCAAGGCAGTAAAAAGCTCGTTAAATGCTGAACTTTGAATTGCAATTTTGAACAACAATGCACTCAATGAATGCCACAATGGAAACGAAATAGAAACTAGTATAATAGATGTAAAAAAAAAATATGGATAGCTTATTTGGCCAACTTTAGTCTCCCCCACTATTGGACATTGTCGGGCACTGATCTTCATGTTAAGATTAGATCGAACTTTGATATAGAATGCGTTTTTAACTGTAAAAAGTCTCGAATCGACTTCCCATCAAATTGAACCCCATGGGAGTCTGTCATTGAACGGCTGTCGAGTGTCGCAAGAGCAGGACAATAACATTTGTCTTCTATCCGAGAGTTGTCATAGTGAATTCACATCAATTTGACTTTGTGCCAAAATCCAGTTGTAATAATAAAGTTGCCATCAATTTGGTGCAATAAAATGAAAAGGCGTGAAATAAGAACAGTCAAAGTTGAAAACTGAAGAGAAGTGCGACAAAAAAATTATCCTATATATCGAGTACAAAGTACTCTCATACATACTTATGCACATGTATATATATATATATATATATATGTGCGTATATATATAAATAAGTATATTGATACGTTTCACTGCTCATAAAAGAGGAATAAAATGAGGCATAGATTTCGGCTATAATTTACATGCACACACACACACATTTTATGCATATGTGTGTGTATGTGTTACACGTTATATATTAAGTGTTGTTTTTTATGCATTATATTATACGATCCTACAACCTACAAGTGTAGCATCAAATTTGGCAGACAACAGCAACAAGCAACAAGCAGCGAGCATCAAGCAGCAAGCAACAAGCAACAATCAGCCGTAATAAGCAAACAGCTCGACATTTAGCGACATCTGGCATTGTGTTTTAGGTTCACCTGGGCACATAGCTCACCACAGCAGTTCAGCAACTCAGCACATTTTTGTTGTTCTGCTTGTTTTCGCAGCTGGTAACGCTGATTAAAGTGCACCACACTTACTCACACATATATACAAATTTGCGCATTCCAACGTAGGCAGCAGTACAATACTTGAAATATTCAAAAAGTTAAGCTCGAGCGTTTCAAAAGACATTTGGCACACAGACCCCCCCTCCCCCAGCAATTCGACGCCGTCTATACCTACGACAACATATAAAAATCAACACTCGCATCGCTCAAAAAAAAAAAATATATATAAATAAAAATAAAAAAAGCAACACAAAATAAAAAGCAAAAAAAAAAAAGGCGCTAAGTAGCAGCTAACAGCAGGTAAGTGCGGTAATAAATATAAATGACAATCGCGACATCAAATTTGTTGGCCATCTGATTGAAGAAGATCACAATATCGGTGTCGTTATCGCGGTAGTTAAATGTAAGTCGTCTCGTGAAAGGGACTGTAGTAAGCCCAGACTTGGCAGTAAGTCGCCATAAATCTGACATCAGCAGACCAACATTTTTTATTTTTAAATACAACTATCTTAATTTCAAATACTTACTCTTAAACTAAACGCCATGATTTACGCTTGAAATAAATATATGTTGTCTAATTGGCAGACGAAGTACAAATTAAATGAACAATTTGTGTAGCTTGATTGTACTTTTACTTATTTTGGACACAAATAAAATTTAATTTTACTTATTTAGGACAAAAATAAAATGTATGCCATCTAAATGAATTTTCTGTGATTCATTTAACATTTTTAATTAGTTGATTGAATTATTTTTAGTATTTCCTTTTCATTGATATTATTGACATTTTCAACAAGCTGTTGGAATTATTTTTAACTTCTTTTCTGACATTTTTAATCAGGTTTTAAAACTATTTTTTATTTCTCTTCATTGAACTCTTTTCTAAGATATATATTTTTGTATATACATTATTAACATGACGACACAAGCGACTCTTAGCTATCGAGCTTAATTTGATTATGCCGAGTATTAAATTCATGTCATGCTCACAGTCCCAATGGTATAGCATTAATTTGACTTTTGGATTTCCTGATGTTGAGGCCACGTTGTCTTGATACACTCATAAAAAAGTAGCACAGCATTTCAGTTAATCACCATACCTTTGGCGCCAATGTTTATTCATCTTATAATGCAGAAGCTAAATTTCAGGGTGAATTTCTCTAAAATTTACGAGACTATGACTAATTTCCTGGGAGTTTTTTTCTTTTTCTAATGAGTGTACATTGAAGAATTCTTATATTAGGTTCTATGTTTATTATATATTATTAATAATAAGCATTTGTATTGTAAGATTTGAGTAATACAAATATTTTTGTTGTTGTTCATTTTTCAAGTGTAGATATTTTAAATGTGTTGTGGCTGGGATTTGTCATGTTTTGGATTTAAACGGTGCTGGTAGGAGTCAATGATTCAATATTTTGTCTACGATTCCAGGCCCATAGGAAAGAATGCTGACTTCCTGAACGGAAAACATATTGCATATCAATATGACTTTCACTTGCCTCTTCCAGGTCCACAGATACAATTCATTTGGACATTTTAAGTCAATCAAACTTGACTGCTTAGACGATGTTTTTACAATATTGAAGTCAATTTCTTGACTTGAATAAGAGTTCTTTGAAGGGACAGTTATGCGAACGTAATATTCAACATAGCTCAGGCTTAATACAAAATAAAACTTATCTTGATACACTCCGGAGACTTCTAGAATTCATTGTACACTTAAAGGGTCGACCTATTGCTCCTTTGAGAGCTATATGACATAGTTGTCTGTTGCTGATATCTTTTCGCAAACATGTTAGGAGAATAGTGAAAATTAGATTCACAACTGCCTCAATACTCAATGTGCATAATCCGAGTGGGACCCAAGTGCCATTTTGCAATATTTCACTCTTGTTTACGTATATATTTTTGTAGAGATTCCACTGCAGTGGGAATACTAAATTCATTTATGAGTATCACATTTAGTGCACATAAATTGCATTTTCTGCACTCGTTGCAGCTTCCATATAAACATTGCCTTGCATAACGAAGCTCCTTGCCTCCTCCATGCCTTGTCTTGCCTTGCCTTGCCTTGTCTTGCCTTGCCTTGCCTTGCATTCGGGCCAATACAGCTAGCTGGTTAACTGGCAGGTGAAGACGGTGAGAGGACAACAACAGAAAAACCAATAAGCTTGTTTGTATTTGTATTGCACTTATGCGTGATTGTTTTTCAGCGCAATTTACTTTCAAGGGAGATTTCCGTGCTTGCCATGCATTTTGAATGGCTAAGAACTTGGGCAACTGCTCAACGGGCTCAGCTCTAATTTGACCCGTCGCACCAAATCCTCCCACAACCCACCCTCCCCCTCCACCCGCAATGCTCTAACCTACATCGCACTGTTGGATTTGCTGGTCAACTCATTACAAGAGTAGTAAACACTGAAGACCAAACAACAAAAAGAAAAAGAAAGTTAGGTTAGAATGATCTAAGCGAGAGAGCTCGACTAGGAGATACCCTGGCCATGCTGTTATTAGTTCGTTTTGATTAACAAAATCTGGATTTTTTACTTACTCTCACACTTGAGAAGGTAATCAATTGTTGGGCTATATCTACTAATATCGGGTCAAATATATTTCAAATAAAGACATTTTTAATTGGTTCAGGGTATAAAGAAACAAATGCTGAGATACATAAAATTACAATCATGAGAATTCTGGCCACGCCTCCCAAGTACTCATGTTCGCCAGTTGGCCAGTTGGCCAGTTCGCATGTTCGCTTCGCTTGTTCGTTTTCGTTTTCAATTTGAGTTCGATTTTATCCTTTTTGCGTTTTCCATTTCATTTCATCTTCATCTTCATTTTCCTGTCAGGCACACTGGTCTTGGCAGCGTCAATGGCGACGTCCCTTGTTTTGCCCAGAACTCTATTTTGACGCAATTAATTATATTTTAGTCTTCTGTCGCTGGCCTAGTTGCTTGAAATCAAATCTATCACCTGCTATTTGTTTTTCGCCTCACATTTCATTTGTCTCGAGTTTATCTACTCGGTGTCTCATCTCCCCAAAACTAATTAATTTAAAGTTCAAAGTTCTTACAATTTTACAATACAGGCGAGTTCTCACAAACTTGACTCTCATGAGCTTAGCTTTTCTTTTTCAATTGAGCTGTGATAAAGTATAGGTATAAGTATGTCCAAGAAATGTATCATGACCAAAGTCAAGTTCGTTTAGATGAGTGTTATAAAATGAAATGAAATTAAATAAAGTGGATTAACATCTGTGACTAATTTTACATTACATACATTTATATGCAATTAATACTACAGTTACTAATACAACTAAGAGCAGTAACGAATAGATCTACTGCTGTGCTAATATTAAAAATGGCTTACATTCTTATGTGTATACATACAATTGTAGAGGGTATTTTAATTTTGTTCTCAGATTTGCAACGCATTAAACAAAATGAGAGATGGATGGATGAAAGATAGGCAACATTTATGATAAGGATCAAACTTAGATTAGAACATTATACAGCTTCGTCTTCCTAAATTTATGTCAGCCAAAACCGAACCAATAATCTAACGACTTGGGTAAGAAGAGTATTTTATTGAGAGCTAAATCGTTGAAGGTTGCTGGTCTGATATGATGTAGCCATTTAAGAAATGCTGTAAAGCTCAGTTGTTTGCTGCAATTAAGTCTGCCGTGGAATTTAGCTTGCATTGTTGCATTTGTTGCGTTCTGCTATTTATTTGCATTGTTTGCGAGATGAACTGAGCAGATCTGAGGCGAAACGCGAGGGAATGGAAACACAGTAGCAATAAAACAACAATCTCAACTATCTGCCGCTCTCTTTTCGTTTTCCGGCTTGCTTATTGTCATTGCCTGCTCTCCAAGGAATGCGGCCGTCGATTCGAGTGTGGCCATTTCATAGTAGCTGAGGCTGCACTTCCAACTGCATTATCCTTTTATTATATTGCTAGCATTAACGTTTCCGTTTTATGCATGACTTACACACTCGCACACACACAAGCATACACATCCGCCTACATATGTACATACATATATATGAATTATACAGGGGATATATCGATGTCAGGCCAGGTCACTTCGGTCCGTACGATAAGCACAACGATCCTTGGCCTTCTTTGTTCTGCTCCTGTTATTTTTAACTGATTTCTGTGATATTTTAAAAGGAATTCTGTACAATTGCTTTGCCCTTCAGCCACGCCCACACCACCACATACAGAACATCACATACAATATATAAAGCATATAAACACATACTTTCATTATGTATGTTTGTACATAAGCAGGTTTTGAGGGCAGGCTGGCTGGCTGGTTGGCTGGTTGGCTGGCTGGCTGGCAGGCTGGCTGGCGAATCTACTTTCAACAGAGTGCGGTGCGGCTTCTTGCCACATACACGCAATGCCGAATTTAATAATAAATAAGCCAAAGCACGCACAAATCCAAAACACAAACATAAAGAGCAACATCAACAGAGCCATAGCCAGTGCCAGAGCCAAAGCCAGGCAACTGTAAGCAATCCAGCCTTAGCTTCGTCAAGATATTCATAACCTTTGAGTCACGAGTAGTCGGCTAAGTCTATGACTCGAATAGCAATGGGGTTCCCTTAACTACGGCATTAACAATCAATTACAAGCATTACGAGCCGTAAAACTGACGCATTGACCAAAACCTGCCCTTCCACACGCACAAGCGAAAACCAAAACAAAAATACCCAAAATAAAACAAATGGGAATGCTGTTATGGAATGGTCGACGACGACATACGCTGTACATACGCTGCTGTGTGTGTATGTGCTGTGAATGAAACAATTTACGAATAATCGGTAATCGATTCATATCGATATTAGAGAATCGTGGAAAGTAATCCATTACATCAAATAAACTTGAGCAGCAAGATATTATAATCCAAATTGAAAGTCACTGCAATTTATATTATTTGAAATGGGAAAGCGGGACAGACCAACTCATTTGTTGCATTACTTTAATATCCCCTACTTACCTATTTCTAATGGATGCGGCTTATAATTAAAATAATTTCATCGCACAGCTTTTCATTAGTAATTTGCCTAAAACATAAAAGCTGAAAGCCGAAGTGTGTTGAATAAAATTGATTTAATCGGGACATACAAATGCTCTTTATCGATTGTCCTCTGTTTTTTATATCCAGGGGCTAAAAATAAGCGTTTTGGTACTCTCTCAATTTGTGTGACAGGTTTAGGTTTTCATTGACACGTGGAGGCCATAAGGTATTCTATTTTATGCTAGAGCATTCATACTGTTTAATACCCTGCAATCATTACAAAAAAGGTCACAGCATGACAACTTGCCCAACCCATAAATTATAGGTGATGTGATTAAAGTAGCTGGCTACATATACATAGAGCTATTTGGGTTCTCGCTAGCTGATTTCCTTCAAAAAATTGAGTTAGTGAATTACAAAAGGTATACTTTTGATATTGGCAGATGAGTACTTGGTATCTTCTAGTCAGGCACATCGGTAAAAGCACTCGATTTTTTGTTTGTTTTTTATTTCACTCGAAAGAAAATACGACAAACGTCCAAATAATACAAATAAATTTTATTGTGGTCCAGTTAGACATTACACACATCACGCACATTCAAAAAGACAATGAGAGAGAATATGTATATGTATATGTATACATGTATATACATATATATATATATGTATATATATAAAAATTGGGGAGAGAGAGACATCCATCAAGGAAAAGTCATGCTCAGTGTGCACAGATTTATGTCTGTCTGATGTCTGCTGTTGTTGTTGTTAATGTTGTTGCTGCTGTTGTGGTCGCCGTTGTTGTTGCCTCTTCCGTTCTTGGTGTAACAGTCAAACGGAATTAGTTGAGCTGGTCAGCATCCATGTACATGTGTATTTGCAGTCTTGTTGGGCGAGTAGAAGTACGAATTTATGGGTCATTGTTATGTCTGTTACGCTGATTATAAGCTTATTTCAAGCATAAATTTCGCCGCCGCCTTTCCGCTGGCTAAATATGTATCAGGAAGCGCATAAGACATTAATAAGACTACTTAAGTCGAAGACAAACGTGCCAACAAACCCAATCGAATCGAAAAGAAAAACAATATGCTCAGAGTAATAACAAAGCGACGAACACCCATCAGCAGCAGTGCCGAACAACAGACACCAATTTGGCAACAATGCCACACACACGCTTTAAAACCAGCTGACATAAATTTCAAAACCAGCTATGGCAAATTCAGTGGCTGTGGGCTGTGTGTTGGGCTGCTGCTGCTGTGATAGAGTATGTGACTGCTGTGTGATGGTAAGGGTATGCATAATAGTCGTTTGTGAATGGGTGTGTCAAGTTTCTAAAGTGTCGAAAAGTTTTCGCAGTGTCACCTCATATCATAAACAGTGGAAAGATACTCGTTTCGAGAGTATGAGAGAGAGAGAGAGAGAGAGAGAGAGAGAGGGAAACATTTCCTGTGTCGGGCGTGTTACAACTATTTGCGGCCATAACTTTTAAATAGATTTTTAAATCTGTTTTCAATTTTGAGTCAGCATACGCCTTTTCTCACTATCGGAGCTACGCTTGTCCGGTACGGTCCCTAGTGCGAGTAGGAGCATTCATGCCAAAGGCAGCCAACCATCAAGTTTATCAAAAGCGTCGAAATTTCGTTCACCGCTTCTGTGGGTGAATGGGCTCAAAGGACTTTCACTATGCAGTGAAATCCTGTCTGGCAGGAAATTATACCAAAGCAATTTGCAATCTGCACAGTAGTAAATGTATGGCCGGAATATGTTCACTTTCAACATATTAACTACAAGCTTCCAAAAAACCGAGCATAAAATTTTGAAGAAAAGTGTGTGAAAATTAATTAATTTCTAGTTTATTAAAAACAGATTTAATAAAAAAATTGCATATTTAGCTTGGAGTAATTTAAAATGAAATCTAATCAATTTAATTGGAGCCATCATTTCAGCATCTGTGCAAACATTGAGCAAAGTCTTTATTATTGTTACACAAACACATTCACACACACACACACACTCACACACACACACACACACACATACACACAGCAGGTCCTGCATATCCAATGTCCGGTCAAGTTGCTACTTCATGATTTCAACTAACGAAAGCATTCATCGAAACAAAAGAAAAGATTCTCAAAGTTTGCATATCCATTGGTGTTGCTTAAGTATTTTTCCAGCTGCGCTTCAAGCCGCACTATATTTGGCAATATTCAGAGCAACAATAACGGAACAACTGAAAAAGCAGCATAAAATATTCCATTTTGGCCACACAAAAAAAAAATGGCATTTTGAACGAACTGTGCGGAGGCAGTGGCAAGTCAGAAACGTACACTCAGAAAAAATCGTATTTAAATTCAATTGCCATGTAAACTAAAAAGTATTTCTTCTTTCTAGAAATAATTCTTATATTAATGAAAACATGTATCTTAAATTTAGGAGTCTTACCATAAATCGAGAATTGCAAAAATATGATGCTGTGTTTTATTTATTTGAAATATTTTCTATTATTAAGAAATGCAGTTCTTAAAAGTTCAATTGCAAAACCTCTGCTCAGAATTCCATTGTAATTTTAAAATAATATAAGAACAAGAAAAGTTAATATTAGATTTCCTGTATGTGTAGCAGAAATAAATTCATTGGGCATGTTTTATTCTAAATTTGATAAAAATGTAATGAGAAATAGGTGAGGAGCTCCTGGCGTCAAAAATATGATGAATTTTTTTTAAATCCATGCCATTTTTGTTCTGTGTGTGTGCAAGGGGCAGTCCCAAGTCAGAGACGTAGCAGAGGCGGCGAAGGAGTACGTCAAAGCAAGAACAAAACAACGACCGGAAGTGAATGCTTCCGGCCGTCAGGCGGCCCTGACAATGACAGCAACAACAACCACAAAAACAATCAAATAGGGGTAAAGAGATTAGGGCTCAAAGCTTTTGGCTGGCAGCGTTCATCATAAATCCGCAGAAATTCACAGCGCCAACTGCCCGCAAAATGTCAAAGAAACGGAATATGACCGCATACTATTTTTGGGTCTTGGTTGGCATTGACGGACTTCAGTGCCCCACCAACGACTGCACATAAACGAAGTTTAAATATACCAAGTGAAAACCCATTTGTGACAAGAATGCCAAAATTAGAAATTTATGTATTTAAATGCATTTTAGAAACTCTATTTGGTATGACGACTGCCTTAAATGTTGGCTATAAACTTTAAACTCTATAAACTCAAATTCAAAGTTATCTTAATGAAACTTGGAACATATATGACAATTTGTGGCAGCGGATATAAAATATAGATCTAATCGGAGAAAACTGGTTAATACTTTAGATTGCGGATACCTTTGCTAACAACTAATCAGCATTTCTATAATAAAGTGCATACTTAAGCTACATCCCATTAGAAGAATCGCTTATAAGCAACTTTGTGTGGTGAATATATATATATATATATATATATTTCGGATGTAAAATGTAAATCGATAAGATCGCATATCTCCCATGGCTTTAAATATATGGTAACTTGCTGGTAGCCTCCTTCAAAGATCAATATATATATCTATATATTTGGAGACAACGCCTACACCTGCCGCTCCCAGGAATTTCGGCCCCAGAAATCTGAAATAAGTTAGAGCGACCAAATTTTGAAAGTATGTGCCTGGTAATTTGACTAAGAGATCGATAAGAAATTGGATGGCCACGCCCACCCCGCCACCCCAAACCGATGCACCTGTTCGTGTAAATCAATAAATCCATATATCTCATACAATTTAAAAGCCAGAGTCACCAATTCTAAAAGATATAATTAAAAAGCAAACATTTTTAAAATAAAATGTTTCAACACGATCGCTTCTATCACCAATATTCATAAATCCTTAATCTACCTCAATTTTAAAGGCAAAACTAACGGGAGATTACTAAAAATCTCCTTCAAATATCGGTATTTCTTTGGCTACACCCATGCGGTTCTGTGGCACCAGTTATCAGATCGTATTACTTAATGGTTGAAAATGCATCTGTTCTAATTCGTACACCCATTTTTGTATAAGTTGTACTCCCCCATTTGAGTATGCCACAGTCGGTTACGCCCAACTGCAACGTTTGCACTTGTTTATTTTGTTGATCAGGCAGAAAAAATTTGATAAACGTTTAACGGAATTTAAGCCTGCTAATGAACAGAGTTTTTTTTTGTCTCCCCAAAAGCTGTCATTTTAAAACCATGGCGTCAACCTAATGAAATGCAATAACATTTTTATAATGCCAGTGTTGGAATCGAGCATCTCCCCTATCCTTGAACATAACTCAAATATTTGCTGTGTGCGTTTTTTGTTGCTACGTCTCTCTCGGCCCATAAAAATGTTTCACCATGGCGAAATCTGAAAATAAATCGCTCTATTATGCTGTTGTCCAACGATGTAATGGCATGCTCTCCGTCCTGTTGTCCCAATGTCCTGATGTCCCAATGTCCTGATGTCCCGATGTCCCGATGTCCTGCCGTTCAGTTGTCCCGTTGTGTCATGCTGCCGTTCCACGGCAACTACAGCTACAGCCACAACACTTTATTGACTGCTATTTATTTATTATTTATTTGATACGCTGGGTGTGGCAACTGCTCCCTTCTAGCCGTTGACCATTCTGTCATATTTTTTAAGCCCTGCTTATTTTATTTATTTTTTTTATTTATTATTTTAGCGGGTTACCAATCAAACAGCAAAAACAAAAAAATATTTGTAAAAGGGTATAGTGAAATTGAGAGAAAAAAACGATGGATTCCGATGAAAGCGAAGAACACATCCACATCCTCTAAAGTAGATATTACCAGTGAATATATCTATCCATTTGCCCCTAAATAAACTAACATGCGAGCATCTACTTTTTAGTGTTGATTGAAGCACAGAGTCTCCTCCAGTGAGTGAGCTTTAGCGTATGTACACGCATCGTTCTTGAGAGCAGTTACAGAGTATCAATTCGTCGATAGAGTAAAATCAACTGCTTTGCTTATTTTTTTTTGGCTATGCTGTATAACTTGCTGCAGTGAAGAGCTCTAGTTTAATTCTCGTCCGGAAATCGAAGCTCAATTAATGTTGTTTATTATGCAACGTGTTATAAACTCGCGTACAGGGTATTTCTTTGCCGCTCTCTCGCCTATAGCACTCTTTATTGTTTTTTTTTTATATTTTTTTTATTTATAGTCAATAATTTAATACGACATCAGTTTTATGGTTTTTGGTGCGGCAACTGTCGGATTATGTGTGTTGCCTGGCGGTAAAGGGGCATGGAAAGAGGCACCGGATGCTGGGTGTAAAGTTTGTCAGCTACTACTACACACCCACACACACACACACACACAAAGAGATAGAGATAGAGAGAGAGAGAAGAGAGAGAGAGAGAGAGAGATAGAGATAGAGAGATAGCGAGAGAGAGAGAGAGAGAGATAGAGAGAGTGACATAAATACCACACATACAAGCATAAAGAGGCCTACTTGTTGACGAGGGCGTTGCAATCAATTTTATGATTGAGGCAACGCCAATTTGCAAACGCAATCAAACAAATAAACAAACCAAATGTCTGCAAGGACACAATCCAAGGATGCGGCGCGCTTCGCTTCCTATGTTATAAATTCACGTAATTTACTTGATTGCGCTCACCCTAGCAGCCTGAGCAGGCCTAGCAACCCTAGGAGTCCACAGCCCACCAGCCTACCAGTCTCGGCTCCATAGCTTTCAACATTTCCAATTCTGACTCCAAACCCGACACCCTGTCCGATGCTGATAAGCTGACAATGTGAGGCAACATTATAGCTACTCGCTCACACATGTATATATATATATATATATATATATATATATAAATATGTGTATGGAGTGCCTATGTAAATGTGATATACTTATGTACTATATACATACGCACTTTAACTACATATATGTAGATAGGATGCTGATAATCGCATTAAAGCGCAGTAAGTTACTCACATCCATCAGAAATTGAAGATTCATTTCAAGATTGTATTTGGTTGGAGCCAAGTGTCAAGATACACATGTATTAAAAAAACGAAAAGAAAAGAAAACACTTAAATCGCAAACAGAGAGAGAGGGAGAGAGAGAGAGAGAGAGAGAGAGAGAGAGAGAGAGGAGAGAGAGAGAGAAGTTTTTCACACATTTGTGACACACCTTTTTTACATGCATATGTATACATATATATATGTATATATGTACGTATGTGGAATACGGTTATTGAGGAGACTTCGCTGGCTATGTGGCGTATTTTGACCCAAATTTGAAAAGTGAAAACTAGCAACGCGTAAACATTAAACTTAATTTACATTTTCATAGGATCTTAAGTAACAACAGTGCCATAAACAAACAATGCTCGCATCTAGTTACAAACATGTGTGCACACTCACACACACACGTGCAAACATTCATAATACCAAACGAACCAGAAGTTTCACAAAAAAAAAAAAAAGGCCAACAACAACAAAAAAGAATCCAAAAATAAATGTTAAAACAAAGGTACAGAACGGGCTTTTGGTGTGTAAAGCGAAGCGGAAACTGGTGCTTTCATTAGCGGAAGTCGTCCAACATACACACACTAACACACACACAGAGACACACACAGAGACACACACAGACACACACACACAGACACATACACAGACACAGACACACACACACACAGACATGTAGGAGAGCTCCGAGTCTTTGCAAATATAACGCATTTTCCGTAAGCGTTTCACGCCTTGACGGTCACAGTCGACCTCACCACTTACCCCACCTCGCAGACCACAGTCCTGTTATGATTCGGCTGATTGGGTTTGCCTGGAAACCGGTTGCTGGCCCTTTGTCCCTCTGCACTCTGTCTATTATATTGATAACAATGTTTAAATATGCGTTCCACTAAGCTACTTGTTATACTTTGCTCGCACATCAGCATACTCGCATAGGGTATGATCGGGTTTGAGGATGCGTGTGGCAAGCAGAAGAAAATCAGCGAGTTAACCAATGCTTAGCTTGTGTCTGTATATATGTCAATATATTGAACACGACCATAATATAGATGCGATAAGGGGGTATCTGCAAGTCGGGCACTCTTCTGTTGCTGAGCACTTTTACTTGTTACACGCTGTGAGTGTTGGGGAAGCAATGTCGCTATTGTAGTCAGTGCCTGTGCAATTTTCTGCGTTAGACTCGTTTCTCAGTTGCCGCAGCCCTTATTTATAACGTCCATTTCCAGAGCTTAACGTAACTGGCAGAGTTGCGCATAGCTCAGAGGTAGCAGCGGGAGATGCCACACAATGGGGAATACCGACACTTTATGTGGCATAAAGTCATTTCTAAAAAGTGCTTCAAGTAACGTATTTTCATTAAAAAAAAAATGAAAGAAAACATTTTTAAGTACTTAAAATGTTATTCCCCCTGATAATGGTTTAACAAAACATTTGTGAACTAACGAATTACATTTGATATATAGGATATTTTGCATTTTGGAACACCTCCACCAGTTAAGGGATTCCTCAAGCGCAGGCTTGAGTGAAAATATGTTTACTTCACATTTTGCTACAAATTATTTATGCTTGAAATTTACATAGTGCACCACTACATGACAATGATTACTTCGCCAATGTGTTAGGCGACACCGAAAGAAGTAAACCCAGAAATGATAGCAGTAACTGCAACAGGACTAGGTGAAGTGTTCTTGGAGATAAGGATAGGGCACTCTCACCGCCAGTAAACAAAGACAAAATGTCATTAGGATATCCTCATTTGGCATCGCCTCTAAATTATGTCACGTAATTTGACAGCATTTATATTGCGCTTCTACTTTCGTTTTGTCATTATCTGTCTCCCTCTCTCCCTCTCTCCCTATCTGCTATCTCTCACTCCTCCCTCTCGCTCTCTGTCTGTATTTGCTCATTTCTTTTGCACTTCGTCTGCATTTTTTTGTCTAGCTGTTTCAAATATTTTCATGGCTTCGTTTAATTTAATTAAAATATGCTCATGTCCCATAAACACCAAGTGGCATCGCATACTCACAACTTGTCCCGGATCTAAAGTGTTAAGCTGTTGTTAACGTTTTGCTGTTCATTGACCTACAATATATCCAACACACACACACACACACACACGCACACACACACACACATAAACACACATATTTATATATATATGTACACATACACACTTGTCCACACGACAAACAGACACTGTGCTCAATTCATTTCCCTTCCACCAGATTGCACATCAAATGTTCGTTTTTATTTTCATTGGCTGTTCTTGGAATATAACACAAACACTTCTTTCTATTATTGAATCCGATTGCTCTCAAATTAAAGAAAAAATAATGATACTAACGGAAATAAGAACAGCTCTACCCTACAAATTGTCAATTGTAATTCAAAAACAACTTCTGCGAAATCGTAAATTAATTTTTTAGTCGGCTGAAAATGTATCAAGTAAGAAATGCTCTTTTCCAGGCAAATATTTACCATAGTTAAGTGTATATAAAAATATTCAGATACGCACCAAATATTGAGAGACTTTGCTTGTTTATTTATTTATTTAATGTCGACCAATATCAGTCCACTCAAAAAATCCAAAAAATACAAAATAAATTAAGTCATATTAAACTGAAAATAAAATGTAATATTTAACTTAAAATTAAAAAAACAAAATGTGAGAAAGTTATATAAATTCCTGGAAGTATAACAGAAGGAAAATATTGTTGAAATTATTCAAAAATCGGTTAAAAAGCACTGGACCTTAGTGGTAACTGGGATATGTGCCAATTTTATTTTTCATCAGGCAATCAAAATGAATATAGCTTAAGAATGAGCTTACCAAATTGTGGATCAGGGCGAAAGGGAGCAGAGTAAGCACCCTTGTTTTTCATTGATCGGATTATATTTCAATTGAAGTCGGATAAAGATGTTAGTTGACACGCGTGTAAACGAAATCGGTGACGCAACAGGACTCGTCGACAGAAGCCAATGCAGTGTTGCAAGCTGAATTTATATTTGCGAGATAAATGTTGAGCTGATTGTTATCGGGTGTCTTCTATAGGTTCAGGGGTGTGTGTGTGTGTGTGTGTGTGTGTGAAACAAACACCCATACAACTATACACGAGCTTATATAACAAATGTTGAAAGCTCAAGTGTGATTAATAAAACAGAACTTGGACCGTGTGAACACTTAAATTCAGTCCCTAATGGATATAAGAGTCAAAGCAAATGCAGCCTTTGGATAATTGGATGGTGTCCAGAAGCCAGTAAAAGATTGTTCATTTAAGTTAATACAATGCATTATTAAATAAAATATTTTTGTCTCATTGAAGTACTTTTTAATGCTTCCCTTTAAGTATAATCCTCAACGACCGCACATTTTTGGTCCTGTACAATTGCAGACGCGCTGACTTGTCGGCTGCATCTCCTTCCTCGCACTCTCCCCCTCCCCATCTATGGTCCTAAATCAACAACAGCTCAAACTTCATTATCTTTCTTTGAGTGTGTATGTGTGTGTGTGTGTGTGTGTGTGTGTGTGTGTGTATGTGGGTTTTTGTGTCTGCTTATGCGCGCTTTTCCGCACGCTGCCTAATTTTCATAGCATACTTAAGGGCGCCTTGCAGCTCGCGCTCGCTCAGCATAAATTAAACATTGAAATTAGTTTTAGTTTCAAACTTGTAATAGAAAAACACAATACACAAACGCACACATTTGTGATTCTCGTTGGTTCTGTGAGTGTGAAAATTTCACTTGCAACGCAGCTGCGTCAACAGCGTAAAAATCTCTATGGACCCACAAACGTAAATATGTTTGTTGGTGTGGATGTATGTATTTATGCGTATTTTCCTGCGTAGGGCAGTTGTCAGTTGACATACATATATATATATATACAAATATATTTATATACATATATATATACATATATATATATATATATATATATAAATATATACACATATATACATACACATATAAATATCTATTTTGATTGTAGCACGTTTGCTTTCACAGCTCTTATTCTATTCGCATTTTGAAATTGCATATTTTATTAACAATTCCTTTTGTATTATTTTTGCGCGCTCTCTCTACAATTCCATACATACATGCACACACAGACACAAAGACACAATGGTGTCTATTATTTAAATAAGAAGCGAGAGTGCTTTAGTTGGCAGTGAACGACTATCGCTTACCCTATCCGTATTTACTTATCATTGATCATTGAGAGGAAACCAAAAACATACAAATAATGTAAACCAATTTTCAGTTTCATTGCAAACTTAAAATCTTTGGTCTCATAATATCTAACCTTTAAGAAGTTGTCTCTTTTCGTACTGTTGTGCACATATATTGGCGTGGCCTTGTGATACATACCCTTTGTATCCAGTTTTATTGGGTGCTGGGTATAAAAATGTGTTAATTTCATTCTAATTTTCCATATTTTTATGCAGAGGCAGCAAAAATATGTAAATTTCCGATTTGTGAACAGAAGCGAAAATAAATGTCTGCGAAAAATAATAAAATTTTGTAAAGAGCGAAGCAAATAGCAACCACAACAATATCAATATAAATATAAAATAAAAATACAAATAATTTCAATAAGATAACGATAAGGGCCGTATACCTGTTTGCCATTGAAAATGCACGTCTCAAAGATGATTTCCAGTCAGACAGCAAATGATTTTATTATCGCTATTGACAGTGTCATCAAGTTATGGGTCGTGGCTCAAGAATCTACAATAGACTCATCGGGCGTCTAGTTGCGAAATTAAGCAAAGTCAACTCAGTGGTGCGGAGCGGAGTGTAAGTGCTGGAAAGTGCAAAGAAACTGACAACAAGGACAACAAGGAACAATAGTAGAGCAGCGAAGAAACGAAGACACAAAGAAACGAAGCAACAAACAACACCTTCTTCCTGACTACAACCTTGTGGCGTAAACAGGAAATATTTTTTCTGACAGTCTTAACTTAAAACGGTAACCCGGTAACCCACTAAACAGAAAGAAAAAAAACTGTGTACGCGGCGTTTAATAAAGTTGAGCAAACAAAGGATGTTCCTTTCGCATAGTGCGATAGTCTCAAAAGCCACTTGTCGAGTGTATACCCTTTCTTAAATGCTAGTGTTTTATGTTTGGGAATGTGTTTGCATATAGATGTCGTACATGTATCAAAATATTAAAATACAAACTTGTCCCATGTAGATGACAGACGAGAGATTGTCTTCCATTTAGGTGGGGGTCTTGACAGCAATAGATGACGACCGGGAAGAGAAATTAAGACGCATCCAAAAATGAAATGTCTTATGCCTTCAGGCAGACAACACAGTACAGAGCACACAGTACAGAGCACACAGTACCGAGCACACGGAACAGAGCACACGGAACAGAGCACTGAGCAGAGACGAGCCGAAGCAGCCGGCGCCACTTGATTGATTGATTGATTGATTATTGGCGTGTTTGATTGATGCGTCGGGCCCGCTCGCGCTCTGATTGACAGGATGCGGGAAGCGTTGAAAGCACTGAGGTGTGCTCAGGCAGCTGTGCCGATATTTTCTTTTGAATTGTGTGTGCATTATGTCTGACTCCGACACTCTCCTATTACCTATTATTTGTCTACCATGTGGCAGTGTGTTGGAGGGGTGGACGCAGGCGGGGTTAGAGCCCCCAGCAGCCTCGTCACGATAACTGCAAAATTGAACTGTGTCTCTAAATGGCTTGTTTGAATGCCGCTAACTGCTCTTGTGTTGTGTAAGTGCCATGAAAGAGGGGAGGAGTCTACTCGTGATGGGAAGGTGAGTGGCCCCCATTCACAAATAAGACATTGGCTTTTATGTGAGACAGGAGATGTCGTTCTCTCTCTCTCTCTCTCTCTCACTCTCGCTCTTCTCTTCTCGTCTCGTTCTCGTTCTCTCTAGTCTCTCTTCTCTCTATGATGATGCGGACAAATAAACTTGGCCAGCAGTAAGACAAACAAACACTGATAACTAAACAGATAGACTGACAGACAAACCGACAGAGAGACAGACATGATAAGCGGCTTCTCGCTTCGGCTTTAGCTGCGTCACCGAGTTGCTATGCTCTGCGATGCCCCGCTGTTGTTTGCAGCAAAGACAAATACAATCACACATAAAATAGCTTCAGTCAACTTGCTGCAGGCGATAGGCGTGTGCACTGTGGGTGTCCCTTCTCACCCTCAAAACCCACACAGACATACATATATCATTCTTTAAAAAAAAAGAAGAAGAAAAGCGAAAACAAAACACACATACATATATACATGTGTACACAAACATACACATACATATATATATATATATATATATATATGTACATACACAAAATAAATAATAAAAGCAAGGAGCAGCAGCTGAACAAACAGAAAGCAAAAGAGAAGCGCAAATGATATCGACAACTTTGCTGCCAGCAATGCCAGTTGAAAGCGAAAGAAGAATCCCGACGGCCAATTATATACATATGTAAAAAAAAAATATATATATATATATATATACATATACATATACATATATATATAGATATAGATATATATATAGGCGTAGTAACATATGCCTTGTAACATTAAAAAGTTAAAGAGCAGCTTAAGCCACACCACACACACACACCCTCACCCACATACACACACAGACACAGACACGCGCACACACATTGATAACAATGCATTCCAAAGTGTCTTTTTTGGTGCAAAGTGACTTCTTCAAGCATAAGTCTGATAACATCGTGTGTGTCGGCATCCACTCAACCAGGACATGTTCTCTGATCATTAATGGACTGACTCCCAGCCAAGGGAGCCAAGGGCCATTCAATGGAGATTGGTTAGCAGTTAAACATTTGTTAAGTCATACGCTTCATTCGCTTTGCAATAAACATTGACCGTCTCGTTGCGGCCTGTTTATCGTCAACGGCTCATTGTGCGCAACAAGTGTTAATTTGAAATCCCTTCCCTGTAAAGATGTCATACTAACACACTCACACACATACAATACACACACCCATGGTGTTGTCAGCAGTTGAATGACAATGCAGACAATAAGACAAGCATTCCTATGTGTACGTACACTGAAAAAATATTGTTGTGGTGAAAACGTGTGTTTACACTCCTGTATATATATTTTATTATGTGTGAGCATTCATTTTTTTCTATAAATCACAATTGTCACATTTGGCTTTATTTTTTCCAAAAAGCTCATTTTGAACGATATCGATTGGATTTCTTTTTAAAATTGCTAGTTTGTGGCTGGAATTATTGAAAAACCCAGTCAGTCATTCAGTCATTCGTTCATTTGTATTCATTTTTTATCTTGCGAAGTGTTTCTATTCTATGAGACATGACATATGACATGGGCTGGCGGCATTTACAATTTATCGCCTCCTCACCCACTTTACTGTCCATAAATGAGTAAGTAAGCTTACATACATACTTTATTCGAATCCGATTGATGAATATCCCTGAGAAAAGAAAGAAATTCTTAATAAGCCTGTTTTGAAACAATTACGTTATTAAAACAAGTCTTGATCCTTCCTTTCCTACTTTTTCGTTTTTTAAAAAACCATTTTAAGTACTCAAATTCTTGAATCAATTTTCATATCCCCAAAAAAAAAGAAGACTAAACCACTTCGAATTAATACTTGAATCGTAAACGGTTGATTATATTTATTAAGCATTCTCATATATAATTTAATAACGAGTTTGATTTGTAGAAATTCCATCGTAGCTGTATCGTAATTTGTAAGAGAGCTTTTCTTGGAGTGCACTTAGAGCATATTATACGCGTGAAAGTAAAGAATGATTGAATTGTAACACAGAATATAACGCCGTTGGCCAGCACCACTTCAACCACTAACCCATCCACCCAACGACCAGTGAGCCACTCATGATATGTACTTATTACCACGCTCATGAAGAAGAAGAAGAATTTCTCTCGCTTTATTGCCAGAAGGAAGAAGGAAGTCAGAAGGACTAGCACCAGAACCGAGCAACTGAAGTGCTCATCTTGTACCTTAGAACTTTCAAATTTGAGTGATAAATGACGGGACGATTGACCTCAATAGCATCGGGTAGAATTATTGTATAGCAGATTGTCTCGTCGGACAATCAGTTTGGTTATAATAAGCATCACAATGTATTTTGCACAATTGATATTGTTATGTTTATTTATTTATTCAGCTTATTTTCAAATACCTTTGTACACACAATGTATGATTTGAATATATGAGAAGCGTAGACAATTTGACATTTGGTTCGAAGACCTTAATTGACACCATGTAAAAAGCTTAGTCAACTCTTTCGCTTTGAATTTCATTTAAAAATAAATTAGACGTCGTTTCCAAACCGTAAGTATAAATTTATATCAAAAAATGGAGCAAACACCAAAAACTTATTCATAAATAATGTATAAATACGCGGTCGCAGAGTCTACTGTTTAATTAACCATTTGTATTTGAGTAACCCTAAAGTGACGAATCTTTTTAAATTCTTGGTCTGTCACAGTTATGTACATACGTCATTTATTCATAAATGTTTGAGAAGCTGTCAGTCTGACGGACATGAGAGACAATTTCATTGCGACAGAGACATCTGTGGGCACAGAATAAGTATGTAAAACAATATATAAATTTATATTTATACACAATGTTAAGATTCTGTCAACTTGGACATAAACATAAGTATTCAAGGCTGATTTCCTGGGCCGGGGATGTTTTTCTGTAGAATGATGAATAAAGTTTATGTTAATACTCTTTGAAAAATAGGATACTATATTTCAGCCAGGCATGGCATGCACGACGAAAGTGTTAAGATCGCTTTGGCAATTGAAGCTGATTCAGAATTGAGATAGAACGTTTCTCGTGCTGTTGCTGTTGCTGTTGCAAACATTTACACAACTTTTACAAGCAATTTATTACACATTTTTAATGACTACTAGGTATGAACAGGCATACAATTTTTACTGTACATTCCAAGGCATTTAATTGCCTGAGAGGGTTGTCCACGCCCACTTAACCACCTGCCTTATTGCACACATGTAGGCACACATAAGCACACACACACACACACACACACACACACACACACACACACCCAAGGCCAAAAGGTCGTAGGTTACAAGGGTTAGACAGCTGTTTGTTGTTCGTTCCTCGCTCCTCGCCTGACATTTGAGCTGCGAGGGAAAAAGATATCACGCATTTAAACCAAACAAATACAGGAACGAGGCAGGTGTCTCAACTACAACAAAAGAGAAACACACCAACTCCCCCACAAACACCTCATGCCAAGCACAGCATTGCCAGCAAACAACCCCACACCACTGCCACTCCCACTCTAACCTCCCATACCGCCCAGGCCCAAACTGGCAACGTCAGCAACTCGTTGTGTTAAACGTTCGCTCGGTCAGCGGACATCGCTTTATTCTTGTTGTTGTTGTTGCCACTGTTCTGGCTGCTATTTATAACGTCTACCACCCTCCATAGAGCCTATTTCCCGACCCCCATAAACAAAAAAAAAAAACAAAAAATACATTAAACTCATCAAAAAAAAAAGTAATGTATAAAAGGAGTAAAATGGAGTTGAGTGTATGTAAAGGCATGTAATAGGAAGAAGGCCATTTATCCGACCATGTAAAGCACTTAAACTTTAAAATATTTTAAGCAGCAGCGTGCATCAAATGTCGAATAAGCCATGCAACAAGTAATATCATGTTATATTTCGATTATATTCGGTGAGGCTATTGTTTAGTTTAATAGACATCAGTTGGAAGTGCATTAGTGCGAAATTGATTCAATTGAATTGCCTGCATTCGAGGGTGTATTCCATACTCACACACGCACTCAGCTGCACACTCGACACTCATTCATAAATTTAGCATCAGAGGCCATTTTCAATAATGGTGCGGCTTCCGTGTAGAGACACAATTTTCCAAAAAATGTGGCAATACAATTTTTGTGGCAGCCGACGCGAAACTAGCACGGAATTTAATTTCAATGCATTGCACCACCGACTGCCAAAAAATGTCGCTTTTTTATAGCTTTTGCGAAGGACTGCATAAGTGCGAACTGCTCGACTATCAGATACCCTTTGACCTCATTATCTGTATCGGGAACTTACTTTAGCCAACCACACACATATTTAGTTTACTTTGTTAAATATAACTGGATATAGAATTTTTCGGGATATAGAATTTGACAAAAAGTACAGAATTTGGAATATAGGTTCTCGATAAACGACACGGGCGTCGAGATCACTCTACTACAGCACTCCTGCTTGTTTTTAATTTTACGTATTTATTTAGTATTAGTATTTAGTATAAGTATAATTAAATATATAAGAAAAATTGTAAATGGTTCAACATTTATTGCAATGGTTTGTGAAATCCAAGACACAAAAACTATTCAGGTATTCTATATTTAGCTAATGAAAGTGCGTCAATCCGATTGACAAATATGATAAAAAAAAAAAAATGGATTTATTATATCTATTCGATTTATGGTACATCAAAAGCAGTTATCAATTGAAATGCCTTATTTTGTTCAACCAAAGAACTGACATTTCTTACATACATATGTGTTGTTAAGCTTATTGGGTTTCAGATTGGTAGCGTTGCAAACAAAGGCTTTGCATGCCACCTACGTTTGCTGACCGAATTCACAGTGGTCATCGTAATGCAAACAAATTGCCAATTGCCTTGAATTTAAAGCGCTCCAGTGCACAAGTGAATTGTTGAAGTAATAAAGCAATTTTATAGGCATAAACACTTACAGATGTGGTTGCTACATTTGTCGGAAACATACCCATAAGTATACGCAAATGTATTTATATATATATATATATATATATAAATATACATATGTGTATGTATATGTACACGAAGGCATGCTTCAAACATATATATTTATATTTATACATTGCTGTGCATGAGGAAATAACATGCCACGAAAGCCGCAGAAATGCGAGAATAAATAAATACATTTTACAAGAATTTCCACACGAGATGCATATGAAAATCGATGGTTATCGATTTTAGCGAGTCGCACGCCGAAATATTTTTGACTTGATCTATAAAAGGTGGTCATCAGACTCTAGTTCTAAAACTGTATTCCTTTTTAATGTGTTGCGTGTTAGCATTTAAAGCGTTCACGCCAATATACTCTGTTTTGTTATGGGAACAGGTTATAATTATGTAAAGTTGTCGTGTGTCTGAAATCCACATAAGTATGCATTTAAAAATAATTTATGGACGGCGTTGGCCATCGGACGAGAAAAGGCGCGTTTAAATGGACATCAGACAAAGTGTCCTTAATGAGGCTCAACGCAACAGCGCAACAGTGTGGCATAGTAAGCGTGGCATGGGTAAAGATGTGGCTAGAGCTGGATCTGGAGCTGAAGCATCAGAGTGCAGTCATCCATGTCAGGGCGCGTTCGTTATATATATGAGACAGAGGGAGATGGGCCGAGGGAGTTCGATAGAGAGTATGAAAGAGAGAGAGAGAGAGAGAGAGAGAGAGAGAGAGAGAGAGAGAGAGAGAGAGAGAAAGAGAGAGGGAGAGAAAACAATATGCATACTGACCGAGTACGTCACATGGGGTTTGGGGCCTGATGTGAACATACAGACAGAGATACAGATACAGACACAGATACAGATGCGGAACGTAAGCGTAGGCACATGTCTTGATGCCGATGGCAAGTGTTGTCTTTGGTTGAGGGAACCCTCTCTTGAAGCGTATGCTAATTAAATGATAGTGATTAATGGTATTCCATTTAAATTTCTTGCTTTCAATATATAATAACAGAAAGCTATTTGTTAATTAACTCATCGACGATACATCGTCAGAATTTCACTAAATTTTCAGTTGAGATATTAAACACAGTAATCCGTCAGTTGTAAATAGAAATGATATTTGATGTTTGTTTTAATACAATCTGATTGGTAAATTGTATTGTTCTCTTATCTTATATTATTAATGTGTATATTTAAGAATTATATATGCTTGCACTGTTCGTTACGCTGAGTAGGAGGCAAACGTTCCTGGTATGTTTTTCCAAATCTAACTAAAACTTGGGCTTGGCAAGTCTCGATAATGTTCTGTTGTAATATTATTTTGAAAAGAGAATGGCGGCAAAACTGTTTTCGTAAATACTTGAAGCTGTATGGGCTGAGAGAACCATGCACATAACTGTTACAGGACACACAGATACTAAATGTCTATGGTAAACAGCAGACGAGTTGTGTCCCTTGGCCACTTTGGCGCAGCATCTCTCGCTATGGCTGCCTGATAATGGTTCAATTATTTTTCCGCCCTATTTAACTGCAAGTAAAACGGGAAAGTCGAGATGTAGAAACCGCTCCACCACATTTTCTGGATCGTCCGCCCGCCCTTCTCAGCATCAATGGGCAAGCAAAGGCAACATCGTCGCTCGTTCCGGACGTGTTGAACAATTTTCCGGCCATGGACCACAGACGTGCTATACATTTGCTTCGCTCGGCACGCTCGATGTCGATGTTCTATATTGACTTTGCTAACCGCAAAAATTTGTCACACGTCATGCAGCCACGCCCCGTTTTGAAAGACCACAGACACACACACACACAGATACAGAAACAAACACACACACACACACACACATACCGATGTGTGTGTGCATATGTGCACATCTGTACATACTTTTGGACCCATTTGGTCATCGGGCCAGGAACAAAAGCTTTTTATGTCCAGCATTGTCAGCTCGTTTAATGTGAGGGGCATCATTCGCTTTAGCGCTAAACGAATCCTAATGGATTTTAGCCTACGGGTCCGACTTGCCAGTAGGACCCGTATACGTATTGAGTGCTCTGTCTTATTTACTAAACAAAATAATGGTAAGCGCAATGGAACTTCTTAAATAAATATTTGCTTATGCTTAATTTAAGTTAAGTTTTCCAAGTGGACTACACTTAGAACCAATTTGCACCAGCCCATCACAATAGCGCTTGGGCCCCATTCAGTAATAGATGGCCCTAATTTATTTTTATAAGTTGGTAGCTATGAAGTCGATGTGACAAAAGCATCAGCAGACAGCAGGCAATAAATGTTGAGTTTGGCGCCTTAAACGTAATGCGAAATTCTTGTCAATGAAAAACCTAAATTAATATTAATAATTCAAATGAAAAACAAAAATATTAACACCGAGTTTCGGCAGGGTCGGAGTGCACCTGTTCACCTGTTCATAAATCTTTATGATTATAAAAGTTGCGCAGAGTTCTCCCATGTGACCTGTTTGATAAAGAAGTATAAAATGGACAATTTGTGCTAAAGATTTGAGGAACATTGAAATAAGCATATATAATGACAGTATTTTTTTCTTATAAACTAGATGATATTTCGTAACTGCGTTATACTATGGTGTCAATTAGAGACCAGGTGCGATTCTGAGTCCTCGACACTTAGTCGACTCTGAAAAATGTACACACTTGCTGGCCAATTTAGAAATGTGACATATCATCGCAGAGTACAGAGATGAACTTAATGTCAGAGGTAGTTAGAATGTGAAGGATTTTGAAACACCATGACACTCAACATTAATTAACATTTATGCAACCGTTTTATACTGGCGACCAGAACAAGACTCGGACCAGGACATGCCCACGCTGCGGGCGACAATTTCAACTGACAACTATCCAAAATGCAAGCGAGGACCGAGGGCCGAGCACATAGCGCCGAGAACCGATGACGATAGCCGCTGGGCCTGGACACAACTTGTATATCTCAGTTAAGCAGCTCGTGGGACAAAAGTGCTTTCTTTTTCTATTTTTTTATTATTTCTTTAACACAAACCGCAGTCCGGGCCAGCTAAAGTTTCGGACATGACAGCCTCGACGCATTTTCTTTCTTGTTTCTTTGCACTTATTTTATTTTTTTTTTTTAATATCTGGTGAATGCTAACAATTCTTCGTCTTTTCAGAATAATTTTCTACTAAATAAAATTGCTTGTCCATATTCAAGTAGTGCACATTTATGTATAGGGCAACAAGAGACATCTGTGCTTTTTTAAATTAGAAATTCATCATGTTTGTGCCATCTGATAACGAATACCCTATTTTTTCAACTTGTGTTGGAGTTTAATTTTCTTGTGCCATTTTTGTCAACTTTCTATTAGCTTAGTTCTTACATTTTTATATTGATTTATATATATAGCAAAATATTGAAATGCATTTTTTTGTGAATTTAAATTTGATAATGTTTGAAAGTTATATGGGAAAAGTTTTGACGGCAATCATTGATTAAATGTATAAGAAGCATAGTTTCCAAAATTGAACTTTCAATTGTTTTGTGTTTAGTGTGTTAAGTTAAAAAGTTTTCTCATTGAAAATTTTTGTTAAGAAATCTCATCTTTGGAAACAACAATTTGATAGCATTTGTGTGATATGTACGGGATGTTGTAAGGCATTAAACACTTCAGAGTCATTAACTTCCAGCCTGGGGCAGGTAATTTAATTGTATTTTTCTTTTCACTTTTTATATCTCAATATAGCATTTTTATTTTTATTTTATTTTATTTTATTTTTTTTTTTAAATTGGTGATGTGGTGTTATAAGATGGGCTGGCCTAGGTGCATAAATCAGTCTGCTAAGCTCAGAAACTTCAGTATATCTTGAATTATTGATTAATGTCAGGAAATATAAGTTTGTTTCCCATGGGGCAATGTACGAATCCGATGCGACTCAAGCCAGCATGTCTCTAAAAATCCGAGCGGAGACCCTAAATTATTATGACCACATGCAACCCTTTTGGCTCATGCCTGGCCAAAAACAATATTGAAAAGATTTTAGCCAGTAGGCGAGACTAAATTCATCGCATTTCGTTTCGCAGTCTTGCGTAAAGTAAGCTCCACATCTGCACACATACATACATATACACATATGGGACGACCATTTTTGGATCTATGCCCCCATTCACAGTTTCCCGGCAAAGTTGAAAGAAGAAGCCGCAAGCAGCAGGCCGGGTTGAGCCGCTCGCAATAATCAAGTCGAATGCGTTGACAAGTTAATTTGCTTAATTTGAGTATGGCATGCTATTTATATTCTGTGCCCAAACCGAAAATGAGTGTATTCGATGACTTTCCTTACTACTGTGCATATATGTGTGTGTATGAGGGAGGACACGAGACAGAAAGAGTGAGAGAGACATAGAGAGAGAGAGAGGGAGAGAGGAAGAGAGAGAGAGAGGGGGGAGAGAGAGAAAGTGAGGCAGAAATATACTGAACGTGGTCTACTGATATGTTTTGCAATTTTAGAATTAGTTTCAGTAAATTTGGTGACCTTTTTGAAGGATAAATTAACATTATTTTTACGATTTGTAAATGCGTGTTTTGCTTTTACAGCAGTTACTTTTTTCGGCTATTCTCGGCTGGGAACAGAGTATGGTGCAGTCGTTTTGGTTTGACTGCAACGTGTTAACTTCTTTTAAGTTCATGCCGAGCCCAAAAACCGAGGCCGAGCTGCGGTCTCCCAAGGGCCGCGTTGACGCCCTGGGCGCGGTCCTGGTCCGTTGACAGGCGCGTTTCATCATCATCATGATGAGAGAATGAGTGGTGGAGTGAGTAGAGTGTGGTGCGTACTCGCTACTCAAAATAAGTGGTGCAAAGACGAATGCCTATTTGACGTCCTTTAACACTTCAAATTGCAAAGCATTCAAAACGAGGCACAAATAATACTGCTACCTACATCAAGTTAACAAATTACAGAAAATTTGAAAATATAGAGAAAGAAATGAATCAACTTTGATTCGTTTTTTTTATATATTTTTTTTGTGTAACATTTAAAAACTAAGAACGGGAAATTGACATGGAGTCACATTTCAAAGAGACCTAAATTAGTCCAAGAAGCCAACAATCTTGTAAAATATGAATATAAAAATTCCTTAAGTGTCAGAAAGTTGTTTCATCTCGCAAACAAACAGAATCGAAACTAAACAAATTTTATGAATTTGCTTTCATTCACAAGCTGCAAACCACAATTAGAGATATTATTTTTTTTTCATATATAAAAGTGTCAAACATATAGTTTGCACAAAACTAGATAAGGTTTTTTTTTTTGTAAAATAAAGTCATATTTTTAAATTTGGATTTAAAGGTATTTAGTATTTCGAGTATTTAGTTGAATAATATATTTCAATGTTAACTAGTTATATGCATATCGCTTGGGCTCTGTTCTTTGTTATTAGTGACTCTTATTGTACACGTAAGCTTAACTCAACTAACTGTCTAACTTCGAATTCATAAAGCCTCGTTCGCATTAAGCTTATAATTTGAGCAATTATAACTTACAGCGAGATGCTGGCAGTTTAAGGACCTCAACCCGAATTGAATCACAGCCAACATTCAAAATGTGTATGCCAAACATATATGTACATATATTAGCCGCGATTGGGGCTGAAAAAGTTGATAGCCAGACACGTTGCCAAGAGTTTTGTGCGTGATGTTGACCATTTTTTGCAGCTTTCGTAGCGGCTGCGTATGGCTTTCGGCGTAATTCAGCTAATAAAATATTTGCAATTGGCAAACACACTCAGAGTGTCATATAGAGGCAAATATCAATTTGCAAATATCGACAACACATTCGCATAAACAGTGATGAGTATTCAAAAGAGTATATATACGGCTTTAAGCGAAAATTACAATTCAGGATTAAGTTTGTGAATTGTGAAAACACCGACTAAAATCCTATTAGCAGTAACTTTCATTTAATGTTAACTTGTGGAAGCTGCTTCCAAATATATCCTTCTTATTCACTAATAAATTAAGAATGGAATTAAACTACTAATGCTTTCGACTACGAGATACCCATAATTTAGGTGTCATGGAAGAACAAACAGGATTTGCTTAAATATATCCATATATACACAGATTGAGTATTGAGTATATAGCCAATTTGCTGCTTGATTTAGCTTTTATTAGCTCCAGTTATATTATTTGCAGTATGTTTTTCATATTAAGAAATAAGTTTAGCTAGAAATCCTTGAGGCACAAAATATTTGAGTAAAATTTGATATTAAACACAATTTTTTTTTGCTTTGGTTTTGGTCATGGGTAACCATTTTTCATAGGCTGGCAAATGATGGGGGAAAAAAACAGATTGATTGCCTTTTTCACCTGCTTAGAAATGGCCTATGGATTGAAGGTGCGCGTGTATGTGTGTGTGTGTGTGTGTGTGTGTGATTGAATTTGTGTGTGTGCTTTAATGTGGGTGTGTGGTTGAATGTGGGTGAATATGCCTGTTGATGCATTTATTTTGCTTTCGGTCAGTGGACACAGCTCATTAAAATACTTTGATTTCCACTCGGTTTTAGCGTGTGGTGGTGTGATGTTCATTTCACTGTAAACACAAGTGTATTTGCATATGAATGGCTCTTGTTCAGTGCATGATGCCATTGTGTAGGGCTTACAGTTATTGGTGGCTAACGACGGGCACTTTGTGTGATTTAATGCAAAATAATGGTCGGTCGCATCACAAACGGTAGTGCTTAATTTAATTGCATTGAAAATGGAGACGCACATATACATATATATATATGTATATATATATATATATATATACATATATATAGATTGATTCATATAGGCTTGAAATCAATAATATTAAGCCTCAATTACAGTTGCATTGGCAGAGAGATTTTAGCTGTAGTTGATTGAGTAAATTGCATAATAATGACGCTTGGCAATGTTCGATTCACCTGTGAGTGTCTGTATTCAGACCGAAGGCTCCATAATAAAAATAGCCTGCAGATGGCCAACGTCAGAGATCGATAGAACAACGTAGGTCCAAGATTACATAGGCACAGACACAAGACCCTCGTTATGAGTTGCGCTGGTGTTTGCAACAGCGTGTGGCAAGCGGCAAATGGTACCAACTTTTCAGTTGGTCGATATTCGAGAGTGTTCACTTGGAGAAAAATGCTGTTCTCAATACGCGAAAAATAAATCAATCCTGCTTTACAAAATCAGTTATTTATATAAGAACTTAGGGAATTGAAAGTATTTTTAAATGATCAGCATTGAACTAAATTCAAAGCACAAGCATCTCAGTGTACATCCATTATAAAGAGATAAATAGACTATGCAATAGTTTATACATTGGGCTAACAGAAAGACCCACATTTGTTTCGTAGTGTACGCAGGCAGTTGCGTGCAACTTCCACATAATGCTCTGCATTTCTCTATGTGCTACGTGCGTGATTGCAAGTGAGCTCGAATCAAAACCTGGTTGCGTTGGCGGTAACGGTCATTAAATGAAATAAAATGCAATTTTTTCTACGAAAGGCATCGGCCGCAAAAGTGTGCAGTAGTTTAAACACACTTGCATTCGCATTTGCACTCACACACACACACACACACTTGACTGAGTAGCGGCTGAACGTGATATTAACTTAAAATCGATATATATATATATATGGAGTGTGCGACTTCTTGATGCTGTCGCTGGGTTTGCAGCATCACAATGCAAAATACCAATAAAAAGCAAATTAAATGACATCAGCGGCAATCAATGCAGTCGAAGCTAATGTTGTTGGTATTGTTGTAAATTGTTACTGTTGATGTTGCTGTTGTTACCTTGGCTGTCGTGTTAATCTGCTTCCTTCCGCCGTATTTACGTAGCATATTTACGGGGTACGAAGTCCTCGTCGTAGTCGTCGTCAGCCTGAACGGTTCATGAGCGTAACTGGGTGGCGGGGCAAGAAAGATGGCAACAATGTGGTGATAACATCAACATTTATAAATGCAACGCCAGCAGAGTTGCACAGTAGCATAAAAGAAACTCTGAACCACAGTGGATGCCATTAAAATATTGGTAAAAATGATTTAATAAAGTCATATAATTAATTATTTCAATTTACACTTCGTACAATGCAGTGTGTGTTTTTATTGTAAGTCTTATAATGTATTGTATCATATATTCTTTGTACAACACTCTCTCACTTTAATTACATTTTTTACATGTTAACTCGCTGAGCGTGCAGAACTGTGATAAATTTACCACATTCCACATATTCAGATATTTCCCATGTTTTTCCTCTCTTTCTCACATTATCTCTTTGTGTCTCACCGTCTCATTATTCTGAACATTCTACTTACTATATTTTCCACTAATCTTCAATCATTATCATATTGGTTCTATTGAAAAATGATTCGATTTAATGGGAGAAATATTTTTTAATTTTTCTCCCAGTTTGTTAGACAAGTTGAAATATTTATTTATGACTTCTGACTTTTATGTATGCATCTATAACTTATGTATGAATGTGTCAAAGCGCTCGAGTTACGCAATTACTCAAAAAAAAAAAAGAAAAACGAAAGAAAGATATTTGGGAATACAAAAACAAATTGGAAGGGAGTGAGCAGATCTTCGTTCTGCTAAAATTCACCTAGTAGTTGCATATTTCTGTGCTTTTCCGGCTGTCCTTTTCCAGTGTATTTGTTTACCCAAAATACGTATGAAAAGCGTATAATTAAAATGTGCAAAAATAAATAGCAGACAAGGGAGAAATTGATTATAATATATATATTCCTGACGATACATTTTTTTCCACTTTCCCTCCCAATCAAAGAATATTAGCAATCACCCTTTTCTAGAGTAGTTTTTAAAGATAATAAGACTTCTGGCCCAGTTTGGTATACGTATAAGCTTATGTGAGACAAAGACAGATCAAATTTGTTAACTATTTGCATGAATTTTGATGTTTGTGTGTAGCGGGAAATGCGAGACTGAGTGCAAGGTATGCCCCAATTGGGCAATCAGAACACGAGCACTCATATAGTGGTTGGTAGTTAAATTCTTACACTCTGTTACTGAAGGTATAACCAAACATGATTAGTATATTGTTTGGTGTTTATCTTCAAATATCGATCTAAAAGATTATTCAATGGTCGATTCGACTAATTAGCGCGCGAGACCCCCAAACACCACCCTCACACCATGTGTATCAGAGTATTCCGCAGTCGGTTACGCCCGACAGCAACTTTCTCACTTGTTTGTTGTTTGCATTTCTCTCGCGCTTATCGTTAATGCGAAATTTATGTTTCATGTACCGTCAGTGCTGATGTTGCCACCAACAACCCACTCCTCACATAGCACCCCCCTTGTTCACGTACTCTGCGCATATTTGTAAGCGAAAATATTTTGAAGAACTTCCGAACTTCGCTGCAGCAATGTGTATCTCTGTGTGTGCATATATATATGTATATACGTGTGTGTGTGTGTGTGTTTGTATACCTGAAGTGGATGGGCACATATTGGTATTGACCGAAAGGAACCAGCACGGATTCCACACACAGCCAGACAAATAAATTTCTTAATGCAGCACATGTTTATGCGCCCAAAACAGCGCAGCATGAATATGGATATGATGTGGAAACGAGCACCACTGGACCAAGGCTTGGTCCAAAATATTTCTGAACGTAAAATGGAAGAGCCAGAGAGGCAGACAACTTGGCGTAATATAAGAGGTACGACTAAAGACAAAGCACAACTGTTAAGCTCCTCGGGTCAAATTGACTGCTAGCCAATCGTTTATGTAATTGGTTTCCTTTCAGTTATCATCAATTTGCTGTAGTGGTGGTGGCAAAAGAGGCACAGGTGGTTTGTTTGTCGTAAATAGATTTGTGACTTACCAATCAACATGCTAAAAACTGTTGATGTTTGTATTTTGGTGTCGTCAACAAATATTTGAATATTTATTTTGTGTGCAGGTTGCTTCAAATGCAAAGTCATCAAATCTGCACTTATATTTACATTTTCCATTGCATTTTTTTTGCGTTTTGTTATTTATTTATTTTTTTTTTGCACATAATAGTCAATGAATTTACCTTGACAACCAAATCTGAAATGTATCATGTGCAAAGGCCGTTGTCAAAGGCAAAAATTCTCTAGCTAACCAAAATGTTCGAATGTTCTTAGTGCCTTGCCGCAAATGTGGTCGTATCTCTCGAATATTCGAATTGTGATTAACCAACGGAATGTATTTGATATCAGGAATATTTTTGAGATGTGCATAACATACATTTCAGACTGTCATCAACAGGAATAACCGCTAACGTTGGTTGGCTCTGTGTTATGTATGCCTAATGATACAAAACTGAACCCAGCTCTGTAATAATTAACAGTAATTGTGGTACAATTTTGACAGTTAATTTGCAAGCCACTGTTGCCTTTTGCGATAAGTTAGCAAATGTTGACCGAATATGAATGAGGACATGTGTCACAGGCACTTGAATTGTGTCAGTATGGAAACCGGACGAAACAGATTCAGCAGCCCAGAGTCGAGGTCGAATCAAACCAACCAAACTTCAGTTGAACGACAAAATATACAACGAACCATAATTTGGAGCCTATAGCTTATATGGGTTAATGGTTACTTTACATTTTAAGCTGTTTTATTTTATTTTCAATTTACGTTTTTTATGTTAATGCGATGCTCACTTGTCCAAAATTTGCCGCCGGCATTTTTCTGCATTAAATTCGCCAGCGTCAACTTTGCCGTTAAAGTTCACATCAGCGTCGCTATAATTACGCACACACACACACACACACACACACACACAGACACACACACACATACATACAGAATGACACGTAAATGTTGCAGGCGGCGAATTCAAAGTTGTTGCAATTCACTGCTGCGCCAGAATTAATCGCTCGCGGCGCTGCGCTGCTCATTTGTCAATGCTTGTATGCACACAAACATACACACATACATATAAAGGTGTGAGCAGCACTGTGTTTGTCAATAGGAGCCAACAGGGGGCGCCATTAAACCAGATAAATACACAATTTTAAATGTGAGTTATGCCGATGACACTGGGCCACATAGAACGGCTTACGGTTACTTTTGGAGTGACAAAAATTCTTATCCCGAATTGCAGACAGTATTTATTAACTTATTTCAATAAATGTGCGATATGATCTCGGAGCTGCTGTCAACTAGCAGAGCACAATGCTTAAAACTGTTCATTTTTATTTAGATCATTCCGAAAGGTGACTCACGTGGTCGACTCATATAACGGAAAAACGCAAGCAGCTTAAATTAAAAAAATAAATAATAAAAAAAAAAGCTCAGCTTCGAAGGTAAATTATGGGCAGGAAGGACGTGTGCAATACAGCTTCCAATATTAAAATACTTTAAAGATGACAGAATATTATGTTAAGAAATATTGCAGGTCATCTTTGGTATGTAAGCTTCAAGGTTGCTTACACAAAAACTTCGACACGAAGTCAGCAAATCATAAAGAGTTGCAATAGCTTTATTTAGCGAGAGTATCTGCCAGTCGTGCCCGCTGACCAGAGTACATTTACATTGTGATTGGTAGCTAGGTGAATGATTTTTTTTAAAAAAAAAGAAGCTATTTGCTCCGTCGCAAAAACATTGCACTTTATTGGCTATTACTGGGAATCGAGGCAAAAGTGTGGTCACGCCACAGAGCAAAGCATTGCTCATAAAAGGTACGTACATATAAAGTGCTGTCGGGCAAAAGCACATCTTGAAAATTGGCCAGTTGCAGTTTGCAGTTTGCAGTTGCGTTCCCTCCTTTGCTGCATTGCTATTTATGGTCACATGACTTGGACTTGGACTGTTTTTATGTAGGTATGATTGTATGTCTGTAGCGCGCACACACACAGACATACACACACACGCACACAAATACACACAATGCAAAAAGTTTAATTTATTACACTGCTCCGCTAGCCAACATATCCTTTTAGGCCACCTCGGCACACATTTCAAGATTGTTTTGTACGTTTCCTTTCGCATTTCTGGCTCGATTCGATTCAGCACTCTTCTTTACAGACTTTGTGTCTATTTTGCTACCCATTGTACCCATTAAAAATATTGCAATAAAAGTGTATCATTATCGAGTCAGTCCATCTTCACATGATGACCTTTTTTTTTATTCATTTGTTATCGCAGTGCTTCAAGTTTGCAACATAAATAAAATAAAATTAAGTAAGGGAAAGTTTAGGTAAAGCTTTAAAAAAGATAGCTGAAGTTTTTACAGGGTGTCACCAAGTCAGTCTCTCTCTCTCTCCCTCTCTGTTTTGGCTGTTTTCGAAAAGTACTCTGTTGGCTGCACCAGATTTGATACCTCTGCAGTTCTACATATATACAAAAACCATCTCTGTGCCGCTGCATCTTTTTCAACTTCGCTAGATTTTCAAGCACAATTTATAAGTTGCGCGTCGCAATGTTGTTTTTTTGATACTCTGCTCTTATAGAACAAAAGAGTACATTATCTGTTTGTCGGCATGTGTGCTATTTGTTGTCCACGCTCTGGATTGTGCCATGTAGTGTGAACATCTATATATTTCGCTTTATAATACCATGAACAGTGTATGTACCACTCGGATAATACCGATAGCAATTGTCTTACTTGTTTTCTAATAGAAAAGCAATTTAATATCAAGACATTCCCTGTGCACTTCAGTGCAAGAAGATTTATATATATATATATATATATAACGCATATTTATATATATATATGTGTGTGTGTGTGTGTGTGTGTGTGTGTTCGCATTATTGGATAAGCCTACAGTACGACTCAGTTGCAGCTCTTTTTTTGCCAGCGCTTTTCTCCTGCGCATCGTGGATAGATTATATACTCTTCTCTTTTATATACTTCACACATACATACATACATACATACATACATATATTTATAACGACTGCCAAAAAGGATAACGCGACTTTTGTGATTCACACAGAATTCGTTCACGGTATGTGCACACATATTCATATTTACATAATTTTTTTACTGGCCAAGCAACAGTTTATTTATCGGATGTCGTTTTATTTTGGTTAATAACTAAACAAAACAAAAAAAACATCCATTGTTGTTTTTGTAACAAAATTAGTTGATGCTTAAAAGCGGTATTCCATTTTCCTTTTATTAGATTTTAGTTTTAAATGACCAAAAAGCCAACTTGCTTTTATTTTTGGATTTCGTTTCTAAGAAATTAATTATTTTTAAACTATTTTTGTTATTATGCTGATTTACTTTAATATTTTTACTTTTATGTTAGTCGGTGCTGTTCCTAATTGTGAAGCTCGTCATTCGACGATTTGTTCATATAGCAGCTGTAAGTTGAAAAATAACTCGGGGCAAGTTAGCAGTACATAAAACTACATATATTAACTCGAAAGAAAAATGCCCCTTCAATATATGTATATATGTAGTCCGTGGTATAAAGACACTCACAGGTAGAGCTTGGTTTTGCTATGTTTGTGTGTGTAAGTGGGTGTAGGTGTGTGCCTGGGCGTGGCAGAGTCTGCCCTCTAAGCCTCAAGCGCTCAGCTTTACAAACTGCTGCACACTTCAGAATCGCTTCAGTTAAACCACTTAGTTTAGTTTAGTTAAGCAAAAAGAGACAACCCAAGCAGACCCATTGGATTCGGGCTAGTTGATTTCCAAACACCCTTTTACAAATGACTGATTTGCCGAGGTGCTCAGTACGCAAAGAAAACGTTTTTTCGAAGCAAAAGGATTCATTTTGAGGCGAGTTACATTTGGCTTTTAATTTTATTTTTTTTTATAAATAGAATATTGATTGAGAGTGTAACTTAGTCAGTGAAGTCACTAAAGATTCACCATAAGCAGCTCTCCCATTTTACTCCATATATATTTTTTTTTCTAATATTTTATTTTTTTAAGGAAATAGAAACTTAATGCTGTGGAAATTGATGCGCGCATGCAAGCAGACATGGGTCAGGGGGAGGGATGAGGAGGGGGAGGGGGAGCGGCGGGGACTGGACAAGGACAAGTGGATGGGGTCAGGGGCCATGGTCTATGATAATTTCATTTAAAATGTTCACTGTAGCGGATGGAAAACCACCTTTAGCGCACTACTTGCTCACCTGGACACACACACATACACACACATACACGCAAACACACACACATGATATATAAGTATTTTATACGCTCACATGCAGAGGTCTTATATTTATTTTTGTTATGGAAAAGAAAAGTGAAGCGATCATCTTAAAATAGGTTTAATCTGCATGTATGACTACATGACTAGTGAAGATAATTTAATTTACAGAACGATAATCTGGAAAAAGATGCGAGGGAAGGACTTCTCACTAAACACTATTATAATGAGTTTATGAATCTCTTCATAAGATTGCTAAGAAAATTTCTATGCCACGCCTATTCCAACACGTGGAGCTTTCCACGTGTGTCAAAAACTGTAGTCCATACGGCTAGCATCAATCCTTGGCTGCATATACAGAATACCAGAAGCACTGTTACATATTCCTTGTTCAAGATCTATCTAGTGTTACATATTGTGCAGTCGATTAAGAATATATGTTTACCAAATTTACATACATTTTACTTAGGCATCCATTAAACTTTTTAAAAAAAACTATATGTAGGAAAAGATGACACTGAGCAATGATAAAAAAGCAGAATAAAAGATATCTCCCTTTTGCAATTCTCTTTTCTCGGAAAATATGTTAAAAAAAAACTAAAAATGCTGAAGTCGGGGATGTCAATCGATTTTGAACTAAAACCCTTGTGAATTGTAAGTCACAAAATAGTAGAAATTGTGGTTGCATCTTTTTTAATGCTTTTTATGTGCTTTGCAGTAGTGCAACTCAAACATGACATAAAGGTTGAAAAAAAAATAACAATAATGTTATACAGTTTCCAATTGGAACATTTTTTGGTCATAATTAGTTAAATTATATTAGCTTTAGCATAAGTAGTTTTTAACTGAAATCAAGTCAATTTTGAAAATAATAAAACAATTCAGAAAATCACCTAAATAGTAATAATTTCACTAAGATAGCAGCAATCCATATTATTTAGCTGATTTGTGTTGACGGACAAATTTATCCATAGATGTTTTCCCTACTTATCGCATACGTTTTTTTTTTTTCAAATTGAATAATAAACAAGTATAAACATAAATTTAATAGAATTTGTGGAAACAACAAATATTTAAGTATTATCGATAGCGGAGCGTAAAATATAGGTATGAATTTTGTGTGAATCCATTTTTCAGAATATTCAGTTGTTGTGCGAAGAGAACTATGTTTAATTGAATTTTTAGGTATGAACTATGAACTAAGCGGATGTGTTGCACAAGAGCGTTTTATTTTTGAGAACAGTTCCTACATAACTTGATTAGATTTATTTATTATACCCTGCTTAAATATACAAATGAAATTAGATTTTGGCGTACGTTTTATTGCTATTGTAGTTTTGTGCGTGTGTGTGTGAGTTTGCTGGTATGTGTGTGTGTGTGTGACACAAATGACAATACCATAGGCCGAGGAGGTGTATGATTTCTGGACAGATTCACAGATGAAGGGTCGATGCCAACTGCGAATTTGAAAGAATAGCAGAAGCATTGCACGAACTTGGACGCATTGGCCTACTGTGGTAGGTAAACGAGCCGTGCCAATGACTCTTGACTCTGGGAACGTGCCTAGCTTCTGAGATTGGATAGCTTTTCCCTGGCCCAATCCTGCGGTCAACTTATTTGGCTGCCACAACTTATTTACTACATTATTATTTATGCATATGTTTTCGTGCATTGTATCTGCGAATACCAGCAAGCTCAAGAAATTAATTTAATTTAAAGTTTAAAGTTGTTGATAAATGTTTACATGTTTGGTTTAAGTAGCAAATAAGAGTGCTCAAGGTGAGAGAGTTTTACATTTATGTGCGATTATTTATGGGATAACTAAAGAAGTAGTGACAGTCAGTTTCTAGGTTTGCTATTTCAATATGAGTCTAATAAAAAATTATGTATATTTTATACAAAATGCAAAGAGACATAAAACTGTGTCACAAAGGGATTGAATTTATATTGTTTAAAAGCAGTCCCGCTCAGATTTGTACCCAGTGCAATATGTAAACAGAAAAGCAATTACGTAGAAAATGGCTTTTTAGACTTTTGTAATAGTGGAAAGCGTTGAAAGTGCCAGAAGCAAGAAAAATAAACACAGCAAACAAAAGATCAATTATTTGAAATCAATTTTACTATACATTTCAATATGTTGAAAATATATGCGTAAAAGATGTTGGGCAAATTTCGGAATCTTTAATATCTTTAACCAAATTCTTAGACTTTATGTGAGAGAACCGAAATCGGGATATAAATTAATTTCGGTCTGACACTCTGATCCGCACCGAATCGAAACGAATTAAATAAATGCCAAGGATGGTAGCATTTTTTTTTTTTTTGTTGTAATACAAGAAATGTACTGAATATGTCTAGATATTGGCTGGTTGTCTTCGAATGGCAAACATTTCAATTAAATTCCAATTAGAAGAAAGTCGCAGAAGGACAAAATGGCACAGATAGAATAAAAAGCAGAAAATTATATCAGTGACTGTAGGGCAACAATAACACCAACAACATCAATTGCAGCAACTCTCAAAAAACATCAGAAACTAATTAAGAGTGTTGCCATCGACAGCTGAGGCAACGTTAATATCTAAATGTGCTCCGAAACTGGGTCTGTGCATTAGTTGCCAGCACGGATCCACTTTGCAATTGCAGCTGCCACTGCAACTACAGGTAAACCTCTCGACCTAAATTCGTTACTAATTCGGCGGTCATTGTACCCTACATTTTATACAAATTTTCTAGAGCCACCAAAAGCTTCGCAGAACTAAAAGAAACTGAAGGTGAGCCGGTGAAGCAGCCTCTGATGCAAAACTACGTGCTCGATTTTTGTAGTTTCTTCCTTCACTGGCAATTCGACTCGTGCCTCGTCTTCCGTTTTTGATGGTGCCTCTGCTTCTGCATCGCCTTCGTTTTCGGTTGCTGGTTCCACTTCCTTGAACATACGGACGTGACAAACGAATGCCACCCTTGATGACCACTATTTGCAGTCATTGAGTGTTCCAAGGCTGCCCGTTAAGGCCGCCAGCCGAGAACAGATTCAACGGGCTAACGAAAACAACAACAACAACAAACGAGCAATTTGTGCTGTCCAATTAAATAGTTTTAAGTTAATTAAGTTAAAATATGGCCAAAAGGATGAAGATGGCGCCAAGAACACACAAAACTTATATTTGCAGTACCGAACATCGAATACGCTTGCGAACATATAACAGCTGTGCGATTCTGATACGTGGACACACAAAAATCACAATTAAAATTGATTTAAGAGTATTATATTGTGATTTGGTGTAGCTTATTAATATTATTATTATTTGATATTTTTAAAGCATTTTCGATCATTTTGATAGGCAAATGAGAAAGGCACAACTATTATTTTAAGTGGCAATTTCAAGAAGACTTGGTGATTGTAATTCAATTTAAACTAGTTTAAGTTTGTTGCAAGACTCCTAAGACTAATACACTTCATGAAAAATAAAACACCTTAAAAATGCGAGGCGGAAGTGAAATTTTTTTTTTTTTTTACCATTTTCATGTTTTTACAATATTATATTTCAATGTTTGATTTAAGAGAGTTGACTTTGACTAGGATATGAGATAACTGGACTAGAAATACTAACATCCCAGAGCAACTGTATGATGCAAGCAAGCCAGTTCAAAATGCGAGAAAGATTAAGTCCTTAACTCCCAAGGCTGGTCACATGAGAATTCAGCGGCTGGTGCTGAAAACCTGATAGGAGTATCACAACACAAGTGAGCTGCCAGTAGACAGTCCTGTCAAAAACTCTTGCAAAAGGATATCTTAATTCCTTCACTTTCACTAAATTGGGAAACTGCGATTTCGGCCAAATGGCAAAAAGGATGTAGGGTTGCCATAATTTAATCAAATAATTTAATATCAATTCAAAATTTATTTTACTATTTATTTATTTTAGACAGACCTTACTTGGGCCAGTGTCTAGCAAAAATTTTAATTGTCTGCCATAAACTAATTATACATTATTTTTCCAAAATTCCAAAGACCGATGGCAGGTACATATATTAACCCCCAAAATGAATATATGACCCCAATAAACTGGGGTTTCCTTACCAGCTTGGTCGGGTTATGTAAAAAGTACCTCAATTTAAGGTCAAAGCTTATTTCGAACACTTACATAATGGACACCTGGGTAAATTTTTCGATATAAATAGACCAATCCTTCGTAGTCAGTTTAGTTATATCCTGCATCTCGGCTGCAGCCAGCCAGCAATGACTATGGGCAAACGGACATCCATTGAACAGCGGATACTCTTCCTGGAACACTTTAAAATCGGATATTCACATTGCGTAATAGCTGAAATGGTCAATCTAAGCAAGTCAACTATATACAACATCTTTCGGCGCTTCGTCTACGCAAATCGAATAGAGGACAAGGGCAAAATGGCACCAAACAAGATTTTCACCAAACAGGAGAAGCGGAGGATCATCAGGAAAATAAGGAAAAATCCTAATCTATCGGCTCCAAAACTGACTCAACTGGTGCAGGATGAAATGGTGAAAAAGTGAAGTGTGGAAACTGTGCGCCAGGCTCTGCGCAACCCTGACTTCAATGCACGACCCTTTACAAAAAGTTCGCCAAAATCCACTTGAATAAGGATTTGGAGTTCCGAAGCACAGTCATAATTGCAGATGAGTCCAGGAAAGGAAAAGGAAAGGAAAATTTACTCCAAAGTGCCGAGAGGCTAGGAATCCGACGTACTTTCCGGTTCTACCAGGACATCGACCCCAAGCATTAGTCCGAAATAGTACAGTCCTGGCTTATCTGGAACTGCCCCACGTGATAATTCCATCGGCCCCGTCTCTCAGATTTTAATGTTATTGATAATTTGTGGGCTCTGCTAGAAAATAACATCCGGAATCACAGCATATCCAGCAAACAGGATCTCAGAAATGCTCTGCTGTTGAGTAGAGCAAAATCAGCCCAGAACCCACCCGGAAACTGATATCTTCCATGAATAATAGGTTAAGTCAAGTTGTTAAGGCTTAAGGATACCATACTAAGTATTAACATCCTTATTTGAGTTCTTATGCGCCAAATATGTTACTTTTTTAAGTCTGTTCGAAATAAGCTTTGACATGTATTTTGGATGTTTTTAGTTTTTAACTTATTTTAATTAATTAATTAATATTTTAATAAAAACTAAAGTTAATTTTTCAAACGTGATAGAACATGAAACAAATTGGCACTTAAACATTTTGCGTTTGTTTCCTTGTTTAAACTTTATAACACTTTAAATTTTTTGCTAGACACTGGTCCAAATAAGCTCTGAGACTCCGTATATACATTTATATATATACATATATATATACATATATATATATATATATACATATATCTATATAAATTTGGCCCATAAGTGGGTCACTTAAGTTATTAAATTGTTTTCCTCGCACTACACTGGCCTTTCTGCCCGTCTAATGAGTATGAATATGCGTGTGTTTGTGTGTCTGCAAGTGTGCGAGTGTGTGTGTGAGTAAATGCTGTAGAGACACTTTTGAGCCTCATCGCGGGTGATTGCTGTTTCTAATTAGTTTTCAATACAAGTATGTGTGCTGACTGCATACATAAGTAAACTGGCAAATACACATACACACACACATACACCCACACACACATACACACACACATACACCCACACACACATGTGATTGATATGAGGCAGCTTATGTAAAAGCAAACCCACTCAAATTCTAATTAGCATGTGGCAGGCAGCCATAATGTCAAAAAGATACATACACCTCCACACCCTTCATTACGGTCTTCGTAATCGATCTGCTATTGATGCTACGAAATGACGATCTAAAGCAATATTCTCCCCACACTCCGTCAATGAAAAGTATATTATAAATTGATGTATTGTTATTTCTGATTGAAACAATGAACTAAGTTCTTGTACAAGTTATTTTTGGGAGATTAATAATTATATGAGCTAGATACATTCATATTATTTATATTTTCGTATAGCTTTCTCCACTACCATAAATATTTAAGTGCTATTTATACTGAATGCAGGGTAGTTCCCAGTTGTGAGCACTCTTTGCTGTTATATATGAAATTTTTGGCGGAAAACAACTTTTTTGCTGACACATAAAAATTATTGAGGCTAGTTTTATTGTCATCGCTTATATAATAAAAACAATGGTTGCCAATGCCAGCCTGCTAAGGGCTTAAATGTCTTCTGTTTAGCTCAGCGATTTTTCCAATTCACCCCCAAATAATTCGCATATACTCCACTGCTAGTTCTAGTCCCATTGACTGATAGACAAATTATTGAAATGGCACTTGTGGCGTTACTTTGTGACACAAGATTTTGCAGTCGGATAATTTATCATCAGCATTTGTCAGCTGTACTTATGCCTAGAACCAGTCAAAATCCACATACACTTTTCTGTGTACACAAAACCAAATGATCTAATTTTTTTGTGATTTGGCATAGTTTTTGCGCAGGAATATGCTTTTGCATTTTAAATTGTAATTTCAATTGGGATTGTCACTTGCAATAACCGCAAAAAAAGCCTATTTTTTTTAGGGTATCTACATTGAAATACCCTCTTTTGACTGTTCCATTAGTAGCTAAGAAGTGATGGATATGAAAACTGACGTTATGAAATGCAAAATTCTCGATTTCTGGGAATTTAGCTCGACCCCCACACATGGAAAATATCCAAACAGGAAAGGGACAGTTACATGCCGCAGGCTTACAAGGTAATTACGATGCAAATATTTGGGCCGAGAAAACAAAAACACGCTCTGCACACATTTTTTAATTAATGGATGATGTTGATGTCGGTCGCCTAGTTGACCAGGCATTGACTTTGCTAGAGCATTTTGTTGTCAAAATTGCTGTGAAAATAGCGCTACAAATTTTTTGTGAAACTTTTTCGCGCTTTAACCATATTTCTATGAGTAAAATGCATGTTATTCATGGCTTTATACCTAACGAAGCCCAAAGGATATACCCTATCAAATCAGCCAACTTGCTTTAATGAATTCAAATTGATTGCCTCTTTAGTTTAATTTTCATCATCATTTATTTCATTTACACCTGGTTTTCGCTTGTTAATTCTCTCGCCCAGTCATGAATAACTTTGTACGCATTGAAGCGACTGAAAAAACCCGTACTTTTTTTTTGGTACTTTAGCATACTATTCCCTTGACACCGAAGCACTGTATGATATAAGTTGCTTCAACAGGAACAATCTGTCAGAAGAGATGAATGTTTTTTGTTTGATTTAAATACGTGAATTGCATGACTGTCTTATACGGATTATAGTTAAATCTTCTTATTTAGCATTTCATTCCATATGTTAATCGTTCAAATGAACTGCAGCCACAAATTTAAGCCAAGTTATCAGCTGGGAGAAATGTGCTCCATATGTATATGTGTAAAATACGAATATAAACACATGCAAGCCAGCGGGCTCCTCAAAGTACAACTTCTTGTTCTGATAAAACGAGTGTGTGCGTGTGTGTGAGTGTGTGTGTGTGTCTGTGTGTATATTTCTAAGTTATTGAAGTTGATTGTGGTTGTTGCTGCTGTATTTATAGTTGTAGTTGAAGTTGTTAAAGTTGATGTTGCTCGTCAGGACACTGGAGGCAAAACCACAAGCTACGTGCACGTTATGCGTGTTGATTGAAGTTTCCCAGTGAACTAAAATACACACACACACACACACACAGAGACACTGTTACACAAATGTGTGCATATGTATGTATGTATGTATGTGTATACATCAAATATGTAAATGACTGAGCAAAACGGCTCGCAGAATGAGAACGAGATAGCTACGAGACCAAGACAAAGCAACCAATTAAAGCAAATTTAACAACTACCGCACTGATCTAGATACATACATTACTACTTACCCTTACATACGTATTCCCACAGCGGGAAGAATACATAGATGTGACAGAGGATATCCGAGATGGTGGTTCAACCTCATTAAAACTGTGAAGTATTCAAGTGTCTACCAGAAATGGTTAAAACAAAAGCGTATCATGAAATTGTCGAAAGTTTGTATCTGTTCAGAAAAAGCATCTCCGTTTTCAAAGCAGCTTTTTAGAGTGTGTTGTTTTTTTGTTTTTTTTTTGCTTTTAGCATGTGTACTATTGGCCTTGACATATTTTTTGTTTGGTACGCTAAATGCAGCACTAACCGACGATACTTCCCACCTCTTTGACCCTGGTGTGCATGTTTGCATCCAGCCTCGGTGTACGATAGTATCGCTCAGCATTTCTGCTGCTACACGTTGAAGGGGCAGCTGCCCAGCTACGACGCGTGTATGTGAAAAACAAGAAGGACCACATACTTGGAACCGCACAAGTTGGACATGTGGATGCGATAATGAACACTTTTGCTCTCCTTGCTCCTTCATTGTTCATTTTTTATTTTTGTTTTGAATACAGTTTTTTTATGACTTGTTGATATACAGCAAATGAATTAAATTAGCTACATTTTAGCAGATGGTTGTTAGCTTGAATTAAAAATGGGTTACTGAATTTCCAGGGCATGCTCCGACTATCGCTGTTATATATTTACTTCATTAACTACTCGTTTATTTAATCAGGCATTCAGGCATGCATTTTCGTAAAAAGGTATTAAAAAATGTATGTATTTATTTAGAAAAACAAAATTGTAAGAGTCATTTTGTATTTTCAGCAATTCTTTTAAATAATAATGGGAATATTGTCAAGGTAACATATATATGATGGCTATATAATATGTAGTATAGCTGCCACTTGAATGTATCGCCAAAAGGGCACGAAAACTAAGGCTAGGCGATCAAAGAAGAACATTTATACTCGGATATATGAATATATTTTGTGATTTGTGTCGTTAGCGATGCTAATTAAAACTGATGTGCTGCATTTTGAAATTTAGATTAAAATAGTGGATTGCAGACTGCCGATTGTGGTCCAGCAAAAAGAGAAGAAGAAAAAGCAGAGATCAGACCACTTTTGTCTTATTCACGTGTCCTATTTTGAACTGAAGTTGCAAATTTTTCGCATTACTGCGACAAATTTCAATATAAACCGCTTCACATACACAGACACACACACACACACACACACACACACACACACATACATACGTACATATATGGTATGCATAAAAAGCGCAAACTGCATCAGTGGAAAGGGCAAAAGTGTGAGGTGCAGATGAACGTAACGCTCCACATACGCAGTGACGCTGTCGCACTATGTAATCGGCGATACTCAGTGCGATTGTGTGTCTATGTGTGTGTGTGTGTGTGCAAGTGTATATGTGTATATCAGTGTGTATTCGCACAAAGTCCAAAGTAGGGCATGGCACTTAATTGAAAAACTTTTATGCGGTCGACAACGCAGCGAACAACGACTTGGTAGCACCTTTTACGCCAGCATCGACACCACAACCAAAACCCTCTAATTTCCGCATACCTCATACCCCCCAACACACACACACACACACTTATACACACACACACACATACACACAAACACTCACATACTCACCATTCACATTCTAAACACACACAACCATCTGGTGGTTCTGAGAAGCAATGTCCTTGTGGGGCCAAGTCGCCATTTGCTCGACGCGCGGTGTTAGCAATTTTGTTGCTGCTGCTTTGATTTTCACATTAAGCCCGGTTTCATCATTTGCAAAAATGACATTTTATGAATGCAGAGAAATGTGAAGCAGTATAGCAAAAGCAATTTGCATAAGCACCACACGAACACACACACTTACACGCTTAGACACTCAAAAGGATGCACTGCCTGGAGAACATTGGACCAAAGTCATCATCATTGCTAATGGTATTTTTTTAGTCTTTCTAGAGTACTTTGCAGAGTGTTGATTTCGTTCACACATTGATCCAAATAATTATTTTTGAGTTAAATGCAGCCTATGCTTAATCAAACTATAACTTGCTTTATTAGTTTATTTTTTAATTTTCCACTTTGATTGGTTTACTGCTTCTAGTTAGACTCACCAGTGACAAATTGCTGGGTTACGTATATGTTTTTAAAAACTTCACTTGAATGTAAATTTCTTTATATTTTTTTTGTCCCCAATTAAATATGTTAATGCGCCGTTTATTTAAACAAATGTTGTGTATATTTTATTGAAGTTTCCGTTCCACTTCTTTAATTATTTCACTTCCAATCACAAGCGATTTGTGCTAACACCTGCTGATGCCGATCGACTTAATTTAATTGATAGTTGCCTGTTGATCATTCACGTAACATTGTATGTAAGGATCTTAGCTATTTCCTCAGTCTAGAGTGTTTGTATCTTATCTGTTTTTTTTCTATAAAATATAAAATAAATATGTATACTTAATTATCCTATCACTATCCCTACTTACTTTTCCAAATGCTTGAAAGTGTCTGCCTTTATTCGAATTTCGCACCCAAACTAGCCATTAAAGCAAAAAAAATCCGCAAATCTTGGAAAATATGAGAGAAAATTGCATTGCAATGCTTCATAATAGTGTAAGAACAAGGTCCCGTTAGGCTTGGAACCGTTTTTAGTAGCATTAGGACGAGTGCCTTCAATCGAACTTCGCAGAGTGTATATACATTCAGAGTAAATTCATATTGGGCAAAGGCACGGAACAATCGCAATCATTCTGAGTGAGTGCAGTGCACGCGAACAAACATGTACAAGAATATATATACATTTGTGTACATGTGTTCTATTTTCAAAATTAAATTGATATTGCATTGCTGAAACCCTATTGCTTTTGCAATTGTGTTTTGTGGATATTCAATTTCATTTCATTATTTTTTTTTTATTGCAACGCGTTTGTAATAAAAAAAAGGTATATTCTAATACATAAACGCAGCCTTGCGCAGAACATAAAACATAAAACAATCGAAATTAAACTGTGAAATGCAATGTATACAAGTGCTGGAAACTGACGGTTTAACGGGATAATGTTTTTTTTTTTTTTTATTGTTTTCCAACTCTAAATCTGTAGGACATGTTGAAATTTTTACTTACCGCGACTTGTAACTTTTGCATTTGTGCATCCAAACACAGTGTGTTACGACCAATGCATTCTTCTCAAAAACCCTAAGTAAATTTAATTGCACTTTAATTGCTGTACTACTGATATAATACTGCTACTAATCATATAATATATAAATAAAAGTAGCTTTTACAATATTTTGAAAAAAAAACCTTAAGTTTAACTCAATGAAAAGGTTTGTAATCAAGTGCGAACCATTGTGCCATGTTCAGATTAAGTTGCAGTTGTCTTTGTGGTTTACTTCAATTGATTTTCCCAATTTCTTTCGGCTACATCTTTCTTTCAACGTCCACACACAACGTAAACAAATCCACATATAGACACACAATTTTCTCAGTCAATGGGTTTTCTCTATTGTAAATTTTCACCGTATCCATTTGCATTGCTATTTTAAGAATTTCACGGTGTCCACACTGAATATATTTTGATATTGTTTAAAGCTCTAAGGCTTGGACCACATTTTAAATACTTGAGCGTGGTCAGTGTAAATCAATCAGTGAATCAATCTGTGCTTTTTGTCAGACAATCAGTTACTCAGTCAGCCGTTTAGTCAGCAGATGGTTCGCTTTAGAACTGCTTGATGGGCACTTATCTAAGCTATAGCGAGGCTGCCACCACACCTATCCACAAATAACCACCCAGTGCTGCAATCACGCATACATACACATACATACACATACATACACATACATACATATAGACACATACATTCGCTGTGCTTTCTCGAATCGCAACGAGTGCAATTTTCTGGCCCGTTTCGTGGCACATTTGTGGAAATTGTTACGAGAAAATGAGAAAATGCTAAAGTCATAATGATTTGAATGCCATAATATGCGCTTGTAATAAAGCTTACTTGTTTGGGGTCAGAATGTTCATTCTTGTGTTGCAGTGCACATTGCACATCGGATTTTAAAGCGTATGCATCTCTTTAGTTATGCTATCACAGCAAATTGTAACAGACAGTCAGATTTATGCTTCAACTTTCCATTATATGTAAGGAGCTTCGCGAGTTTTTTTCGTATATACCCCACATAATATTTGGATAAATCTGCATTTTGGGAATGTTTCGTGTTATCTCAGCTGAAAACATGATGTCCCCAAGCAATTGAAAGAATACAAATTCACCTGCTCCGAGCACTTGACTTAAATAAGTGAGTATGCCACACACACACACACACACATGGCAACATAAAGACGCTGAGAGCAGCACATCCAGCCTTTGAGTAAACGGAAAGGATGCTGGCGGGAATAAGCGAACTGCAAACTGCAAACTGCAAACTGCAAACAGAAACAGCAACTAACCCGACTGCCCGATACAACATATGTACACATATGTTTGTGTGTATCTAGTTGCTGGCACAGACGTAAACACCTTGTTGTGTGGTTGACAACACATAATAAGCACATGCAACAAAGGTCTCGGTGTACATATGTAGGAATCTCTAGCTAAAATAGCAAGCAAACTTTTGTTCGCATGTTAACAGCATTAAAACACAAAAGCAATATTATTCTATTTGAGCAAGCGGACGTATATGTAATTTCCAGACGATGACAATATTTGTTGGCAAATTAGACAGAGAATAAAACAATTTGCTAATAATAAATTTAATTGACAAATACGAACAGTCAAAAAATATATAATCGGTTTATGGCAGGCGAACTTATAAGTATACTTATTGGATTGGTCCTTTAACTTAAGTAAACAACTAGTAAAATGCACTCAAGTTCAAGTTTCATGCGATTGAATTTTATTTTTAAAGTTTCATATAATACAAAACAAGTTTCGCAGACTTAAGTTGTTCGAAAATGGACGTAGAACTGTTAAATGCAAATTGTTTCACCGTTTTAGGGAAAATCCACCCTAAGGATACGAAGTTGTTTGGCAAAAGTTTAATTTCTGTCCTTCAAACTTATATTCAAAGCTTTGCCGGACTTCGAAAAACTCGCGAAAGTGTATGAACAACTAATTGATAGTTCGTTTTGCGAGCAAACCTAAAATTTTTTATATAACTATGCGCATAAAATATGACTGGGCTAAATATGCTTCACCTTAGCATACGGTTTAAGTATATATAAATTAAAAAATGAAGATATTCAATCGAAGTAGTTCAACATATTAATAATAGTGGCCCAACAGTTTAAAGTTCATTATTTATTTATTGCAGTTGGAGTTGCAGTGTCTACAGCCCATTTCACAGCTTGCTCAAGTGCCTCCTCTGAAATCTGTCTTACAATCACAATCTGCCAGTGTGTATATATCGTATATATCCTATATATATATACTTACTTGTTTGGTTGGCTACAAAACAATCTAAATTGCATTTTGTATTGATTTCAATTAGGTTCAGTGCGCTTATTTGTAGTCTTTTATAGTGATGTTGTAGAAGCCATGTTGCGTATACGCCTCGTTGCGCTTCAATTGGCTGTCAGTTGCTCAGCCATTGATTGATTGTCTAATTGTTTGTCTTTGCTACATGCACACGGCTACTGAATAGCAGTTCGAAAAGTTCGTCTCGAGTTTAAACTTTAAGCTTGAACACGGCAACTGGGGCTACACCTTGACACAAGAACTAGCTGGAGTTTACCATTGATTCTGTGTTGGTGATTTCAAAATGTGATTTTAATGTTTTTTTAATATCATCACATGCACACACACGCACGCACAACAGATGGCCAGACAACAAATGATAAAGTGAAATAAAAATAGAACTTGAGCATTACGAACTCACAAAAATGTAACACAATAAATATTTTTGTGAGTGCTTCTAACAGGAACATAACGACAAACGCCCAACACTCACCTCTGACAAGGGGGTCGTCTCTGGATTTATTAAAAGTCTGCTTGAGTCCTCAAATATACAAGCTGCTTGCACACGTCTATTGAAAACCGGTTAGATCGGAGGTGAACATTACTCGATTGACAGTGGGACAATCAGTAAAATGTTCCATTGACGACCACAGTGGGTCGGACTGGGGCACTTTAACATTTTCATTTACACACATACAAGGAAGTCAAGAAAGTGTAATTGCCATTACTTAAAAAAAAAACAAAAAACAAATACTTTCTAATTGTTTTATATTCTTTTTTTTGTTTGTATTTATGAACATTACCCCCCAAGTAAGAGTCTTTCATAACTTGACTTTTTTATTTTTCGAAACTTCCAATTGTACTTCTACTACTTATATTTAATTAGAATTTGATTTATCAGCTGCCTTTTGGTTACCCCCAATTTGCATGCGGCAGCTGCTTTTTGGCATCCAATTACCAACTATGATAGTGAGAACAAAGCAGAAAGCAGAGAGCAGAAAGCCAGGATCAGGATGGTGCAGCAGAGGCTGCTCTATTTGCCCAGTGATTCCCAGTGGCTTGCAGCTTATTATCTCATTTATTTTATGGTCTTCCCTTGGCTCGACATTGGACGGCAACCACACTGAATGAAATCAAGCCGTGTAATGAGCAAAACCTATTCAAAACTGCAGCTTTTGACCGTCCACAAAGAGAGTTCATGTTGGGTGTTGCCAAGTTGCAAAGTGGCGAGTTCTCAGATTTGAGCTCATTAATTTTCGTTACTTGCATGTGGCAATATATTAATTTTAATTAAATATGTAATTGTGCTGCTCCCTGGCAATTGCCATATGTCGCCGAAGTATAATATCCTTGTTCATTTTATGGCTTGGACAATGCCTGCAGGAAATGAATGTGCAAATATCCTTTAACTGTAGCTGCGGCTGCGGCTGCGGCTGCTGTTAATATTTCCATTGTGCTTTTAACAAACAAATTTGCCTTAGTGAATTTTTATGTCAGACTTTGGTTTTAGTTACATTTTGCGGTCTGTCGGCCGCGGAGCTTTGTGCGTCTATTTATTTGTTTTGCCGCTTCCTTTCAGAGCTATATCGGGGCTCCATGTCATACCCTCATTCCAAAAGGTAAATGTGTATATAGAACTTTTGCAGCATCCATCAGACTCTCTATTGGCATAAGCAACAGACTCCAAACTGCCATCAGCAATTGTATCCCCATACCTTGCAGCGCCTTAACACATATACACCAATAGATATTGCAGACCTTAGGCCTTAAGGCTTTCTAATTGCGCTGAACTTATCAATCATAAAGGGTATTGCGCAGTTGGCTACACTCAAATGCAATGCTCATAGTAGTTTTGTGTAATGGTTATAAAGTTTGCCTGTTTGTTGAGGTCAGGCCTGTTTTTAATTGCAATCTGTTGGGGGCTTCGAGAAAAAACTTTATTTTTTTTTTATTTTATTATGCTTTTAGAACGCACATATTTGGCAATAACCAGGTATTGTTCAAAAATAGACGAAAAATATTCAAGCACGGTGGCCTTAATATTAGATACACATATACACAGAATATATGAATAATAATACGTGGCGAATAAATAAAATGTGTACATTTATTTCATCATGAGCCGGATGGCCTTATTAGCCATTGCCTATACATTTTATTATGGGTTAACTGGTCGTAAACAAGTGAAATAAATAAATAAATAAATGAGTATCTGGTGAGAGTCTCCATAATCTGATCTTATCTTTCGACTCTTTATCAATTGTGGAACTCTTTTTTGCCACAGCAGTTCGATTTTGCAAAAACTGTTAAACACATCTCAAATAAATTTTCGAGCAGGTCATTAAAAATGAGTTTGCAGTCAATCGGTTGAAAACGGAAAAGTTTGTACAACAGTTGCCCAACCATCTTTCGAACGTGGGGAAGGAGTTTGGGGGTTTTTCCCCACATCGGTAAAGCACTTTATCATTGATTTGTTACGTAGAGCTTTTAAATGTGAATTTGATGAATACTTTTTGTATCAGTTCGCAATGGATATACGGAGAATTACACTTTCTAACAAGAAGTGCACTTGTCTGTAGTAAAATTGTATAAGCGTATTTCATTGAATCTATAAAAAATGCCAATTTGCTCAGGCCGTTAAAAAATCAGAAATTGTGTATTACGTTGGCTACACATGCCTATGAAACAGTTCCTTAATACGTTTGTGCTTTGTTCGTTCATATCTTATGTCAAAAACATCAATGGCATTTGCACAAAGAAGCTTGATACATTTAAGAACTTTGGCTATTCCCTGGCTTTCGCTTCGAAAACCGTTTAATAAAAAACAGGGAGTGTAGATAGGTATGCTGGAAGACCTCTCGTATCCAAGTCTAGTGCGACCCAAACACACATTCGTATATCACACAACCGCATTTTTAGTATACAACACCTACACACATTACTAACCGGCCAGCATGAGATAGGGTGATAAAAAATGTATAATCTTTTTAGGGTCAAAAATGCCTGGAAGTTATGTGCATACCCTTTTTTGTACATTTTTAATGGGTACACGGTTTTTGTGCTAAGCATCCGGTCGTTATGCAATTTGCAGAACAGGTCCTGTGGCATACACTAGTATGTACAATAGTTGACCAGTAAAGTAAAGTTTTCGTTTTTATTCGGCAACACAAATCAATAAATTTCACATTTTTAAAGCAATGTCTAGGTTAGTTTTTTTTAATTTTTTTTATTTTTTAACTTTATTGAATGTGTATCGATATGAAGAAAGCAGGCAACTAAAGGTCACTGGTTGACCTGTGTTTTTTGGGTCGGTCTAATCTTAAATTTGTGCCAAAATTTATAGAACAGTTCAATTTCTGTTATTCTTCGTTCATATGATGGTCCTGCTAAAGACATACTGCAAAATTCAGCGAGATTTTTTAATTAACTCTCGATTTTCCAACTTTTTTTTGCAGCTTCGGATCTACATACAACAGCTGAAGAGTTCTTATGAACAGATTCGCCGCAACAATGTCGTCAAATTGGATTCTGCTGCTAGGCATGCTAATTCTATTGACAGGTAAGTTCTTTTTACAATCTCCAGCAGTCGAATAGGAAAAAAACGTCGCGTGCCGTAATCATTGGCTGACCTTGCCAATGTGAAGCAGTGGGTGTGAGGGGCTATACGATAGTACAAGTCAATAACGCTGCAAACACGCTTCGTGGGGGATTTGAAATTGCAGCAGCAGCCCGAAACCTGGCAGTGGAGCCGCTGTGCCCATAGTCAACAGTGTTACTCTTGCCACTCTTCCTTTGCATTCGCGTCACGTAAAAACAATTTCGTTTGTTCTCGCGGCTAAAGTTGAATGAAGCTGGGGCCAAATCTGGGTTTAAGGCTGTGACTGGCTTTTAAGCTAACGGTTGTTATTTAACCTATTTCCCCGTAACTGTCGGCTGGCCATGCAGAAATTGTTTTATATCATCTACACTTGCACTGACATTTAAAATAACAAGCCGAAAGCGTGCATTGATTATTGGGCCATTATTGTGCTATAAAGAAATGATGGCATACTTTAAAGCCCCATATGCCGCTGCATATATACATATATTCAGATGCACAATTATTTATTTATCTTAAATATTCATGAGAATAATTGATAATATTTCAATTTAATTTTAAAAATAAGATAAACACAAGTAAGAGTGCTGTAGTCGAGTGAACTCGACTACGATATACCCTGAACCCAGTTATTAAATATATTCTATTATTATTGGCAAATTCCCCTTTGAAATGATTTGCACTAAAATGCGAGCAGCTCTGGAAGCGCCCTCTGCCGACAAATACGTGAAACACGCAATACACTAAGAAACATATTGAGGATGGCGTCGATTATCATGCCATCTCTTTCTCACACGTGCGCTCGCATATTTATGCATTCAGAAAATGCTTGCGGCTGCTGATAGAAATGACATCAATATGAAAATACATTTTCGACTATAACTTGGATTCGATCTTGACGAAATTTGGGCTGTTGATCAACAATATGCATATGCATATTATGTATTATTTAGAAGATTCTGTCTTTAAAATTGTGGCATTTATTGCTATCGGAAATTTAATGTATCGATATTTGATAAACGAAGGCAGCTATCAAAAAAATAACGCAAACTTGTTCTGCGCCTGGTATACGAGAACCTATATTCCAAATTTGAAGTCTCTAGCTCTTACAGTATCTGAGATCTGCGTGTTCATACAGACGGACGGACGGACGGATTTCCGTCAAGATCAGATAAGAAACACCCAAGTTATAATCTAGATCTCATTTCTATCAGAATCCGCAAGCATTTTCTGTATGCATAAATATGCGAGCGCATGTGTGAGAAAGGGATGGCATGAGCCCCGCTACTTACGATTGCGTGTTTAACGTGTAAGTGTAAATCTTTTTAAATGAGAATTTGCCAATAATAATAGAATATATTTAATAACTGGGTTCAGGGTATATCGTAGTAGAGTTTACTCGACTACAGCACTCTTACTTCTTAATTCGTTTTATGAACAAAATTTTTGATTTTAACATATAATAAAAAAAAATTCTTTGTTCTACACAAATATTTTTCAAATAAATTTTTCGTTTTATTCAAATATATTTCTTATAATTTTAGTTTGAGGTCAGGCCTTGAACCGATTATTTTACAAAATATTTTCGGATCCGATGACAGCAGATAAGCTGCGCTCTAAAAGGGTATAAAATCTTTAGCGAGTCTAAGACAACCGCTGCTTCTTGAACGAATTCGGCGTTGACAAACGACAATTGTTCCCAAGACAACTATCCGGTATTCTCCGACCTATGTACTGTCTTTATCAATAAGGTATAGATATATAGCAAGTTTAATCAACATTGATGGGTATACAAATGTAATAAAACAATAAAGTAAAATTGTACAATAATAAATAATGCAATTAACTGCAATATAATGCAAATATTAATACACCTACCCTCATTAAGTTTGGGTTAACAAACAACTCGTTGACTGACTTCGACTTCCATTTGCATCTATGCGCCAAATATGGCAAATTACCGTTACAGTCGCTGTACTTATTTGGCATCCACAAGCGCTCATTAATAGCTCTTTACCAGCCGAAGCCAAAGGACGGCGTGTGTGTGTGTGTGTGTGTCTGTCTCGTAGTCCTAATGGCTTCTGACTGAGCCGCAATCTAGTTCCTTGGTTGTTTGTGTGTGTGAGCTGTGTTGTGGCTGCGCACTTTGGCCAAGTTAATGTACAACTTAACTGCTAGCAATCAATAAAATGTCAAGGAACAAAAAACAAAAGAGAAAAAAATTCGCTTCCTGATTAAACTCAGTTAAGGTTGCCAGGACGACATTCGACTTTAATTTAATGTGCCTAATGGAGCAAAAGATAAAACGACAGCCCTTTATGGAAATACCAATATAATTGCTATTTAGGCATGGAATCATTTGATTGTCGCTTGGTTGCAAATTGTGCACTGAAATCAATGCTATCAATTTGACATGGTTGTCCTTAGCATTTTAATTCAGAGCAACATTTTTTTTATTATTATTTTTAATTAAAATTCAGCAATGCGTAGATTTTACATGCAGATTTTAGTTGTAAAATTTGTCGTTCACTTGTGAGTTTAATGTAAGTAAATATTTAATTTTTTACAGCATTCTCTGCTATCTTTTCAAATTGTATGTATGTAGCAAATGTGCGTGTATTGTGTTAGACAACAACAAAGTGTTGTATATGATTTTAACAATATCTGATTTGGTTGTATGAGAAATTGCTTTAAATTTTGTTGCCGGAGTACAATTTCTGGAGCAGTCTGAGCTATAGCGAATTTTGCAAAGTGCCTTCAGTGTCGAAAATAAGGCAGAAAAGTTCGTGACAAAGTCAAACAAAAACCGAAACCAAAACATATTGATAAAAACGTCGCGGAGTTTTGTTTGTGCCGGAGTACATTTTCTATAAAGATAAACTTGACTTGGCACAATATAAAATTTGTTATTTTATGGCAAAGTTCAGTTTTCAGTTTAACATATACCACTATTCTTTCCCCAGTTTGCACCATTATATTAAAAAGTTGGTCGAAAGCTCGAATTCACACACCAATTAATACTAATTTTAACTTAATACGCAAGAGTAGGCGATGTGTGGATTAAAGCCATTGACCAGTTATGAGCCTACCAGTACACTTTAAAATCAATTCATGCAGTCACTTTATAATTCCTGCATAATCAACTCCTTAATTGTATATGCAAATCTAAGAAATCAATAAATTAACATGCAAACCGCAGACGGCAAGTGCAATAACATCTGCAACCTTAATAGGATGGTTTTGACTGCAGAACTTGAGGAACTCAATTTGGAACAATATTCAAATCAGTTGTTCATACAAGCAGACGAACATTGAACAATTCGAATACACCCATTTTTCGATTAGGTATATATAATAAAATATATATAATATCATGTATAAATATAATACAAAATTACAAATACAAAATGAACAAACTTTTACGCAACCTATATTTCTATTTTTTTTTCAACTCTATTCTATTTGTTGTTTTTGTTTTTTTTGGCTAATGAGCTCAGTTTTTTTTTTTTTTAATAAATATGTTACTGTGGTGGTATGTGTTGGCTCAGAGGCCCAGTCGATGCCCAGACGCAATGAAACATGGAACGTACATTATATATATATATATAGCACAAACGTATTTTTTAATTTAAGTGCAATTATTTTGTTATTAACTTTATATACTGTAGGTAAGGTACTAGCATATTATAACTATTATCATATTTTGGCATAATGTCGTCCCATTTCAAATTTAAATAGCCGGAAAGCATCAGTAAGTTTTGCACCAATTATGCAGAGTCCATTTCACGATCAGAAAATGGGTAGAAAACTTTTGAATGCACTTTTATGTTGTTGGGATTTGTATCAGTTATTTTAAATAATAATAATAAAGTTAATTGAATCAATGTCTTACCGATTTCCCAACATCAAAAGCGCACAACTGTTTCGGTCAGAGGTTATTCCTTCTTAGCCTGCAGCATGTTTGGTTCATTTAATTTGACTGCCACAACATAAATCAGTCGTCTAGTAATGCTTCAAATGTTCTGGGAGTCAACAGTTAGAAAGGAAAGCGCCATATTTCATGCCGTTCAGTTTCAGCTCAACATCCAGCCAATGAGTTAAATTGTTTTTTTTTTCTTTATTTTTTTGAAAATGAAAGATGCCACCAAAACCGCCAAGTGGACTTGAGTCAGGGACAACTTACTGGCTGAGTGACTGCCTGTTTGACTGACTAACTGACAAACTGGCTGACTGACTGAGTGACTTAGTTGAAATGAAAAGATGCCGCGCCATTAACAATAGGGCATGGGATTTCAAGGTTCGGGCTTGTTGCGGGGTTGGGGTTGCGATAAGAATAATTGGAATGTCAGTTTAGATGCGCGCACGTGAAAGTGAACACAAAGCGACACAGCTGGAGTCAACCCGTAGCAGCACCAGCACCAGCCAGACACTCTGTGTGTAGTTGGTGTGTGTGGGTGTTGATGTCGCAGCGGGAGCAGCAAAAGCAGCAGCAAAAGCAGTAGCAGCAGTAGCATCAGCTCAACATGTTGCAGCCACGCTGGCAGTGTAAGAATGGTACAATAGTTGCAACTGCGTCGTGGCAGCGCACTTGGCTGAACAATGACATAAACCTAATGACAACCAGATGACGATGACGATGACGATGAGGAGGACGATGACGATGATGATGATGATGCTGATGGCGGCCTCAATGCCTTCGGTTTGCAAGCAGCGGCAGCAGAGGCAGCAGAGGCAGCAGAGGCAGCACCGCCGAGAGATGGTTGGATGCCACTGACAACAATGACAACGCTGACATGCACAACCAAAATGGCAAAGAAGGCAAAAATATAAAAAAAATAAACTCATTTTTGAAATCAAAATTTGACGCAAGCCCCGGTGTCCTGAGCCGCAGAACCGCAAAGGACAAGCGTCCGGAAAAGTGGAGTGACACTCGGGGACTTCACTAAGGGGATAACTAAGCATAAATGCCGGAGCATGCTGTGGTCAGCAATATGCAAGGCGCCTATCAAAAGCCTGTCTCCAGCCGAGTGTGCTCGACTCTAAGTTACCCAGTGTATCGAAAACATAAACCAACAGCATTTTGAGCATATTACTTAAACACATTTTCTCTATGATTAAATTGTATATATTTACATAAAAATGTACCCACATTTGTTTTGACTATTTGACGGAATGCCAAACAGCCGCAAGACATGTAACCTTTTGTAATCAGATCTTGCTATTCATGTTGTTCGCCCTTTCTTTTGTCAGAGTTTCAGCTCAGTTAAACACTTGACTTGACTTGATGTTTTCGTTGTAGTTTGTCGAATCTAAGCATATTCCACTGCGCCTTGAGCAGAGGCAGAGGCAGCACAACTGTTCTCCTGAATTTAAATTTTATTATTTATAATGGCCACGACAAAGGCCAGTCAACATACCAATTTTGGTGTCCCTACCTCATATTTCACCTCAATATTTACCGATTTGTTATGAAAATCTGAAAGAATGTTTCATTCGCATATGCAGAAATGGCCATACAAATGGCTCTAGTGATACAAACAAAATTGTGCACATTTTTTTTCTCAATGGCATCAACAAATTTGCTTTCATTCCGATGGCAATAAGCCGATAATCCTCAGTATCATAAAGAGCACAATTTGATAAATGTTTTCATTGAGATTTAATACATATAGATATCCAAACATAATCCTGGTATCTACCACTGCCTGATTATACCCCTTTGATCCATTTTCAGTAGATACACAGTGCACACAAAATCATGATAAGCGACTTATTTATGGAAACTGCAAATGCAACGGGCAACGGGCAACGGCAACGGCAGAGTAGACAATGGGTGAAATGCCTGCCCATTTGTAGTTTAAATTGAAATTGAAAACTGGACAAATCGCTTCGAGTACTTGGGCACTCTGAAAGCATTGTGACAATGAATTGATGCTGGCAAGGAGTGGAGCTTGAACTGCAACTGCAAGTTCAACGGCAGCTGCAACTGCATTTGATTGCCCATTTGTGCAGCTTGCGCTACAGACTCCAATTAGCCTCTTGCGCATGCGTTGTGGGCGTGGCTGGACGATGGGCGATTATCTGTCACTGACAGTGACAGCAGCGTCAAGTTGTATTCTGTTTTGTTGACACGCCTCCAGGCCGGCGCTAAGCTGTTTTGTTAATATCAAAGGGAAAACGGCCAGCAGGAAATAGGTAGCGGAACGGGAGTGACGGGGGTGGTGCCAAAAAGACAACCCGTTGCAGTTGCCGGCTTTCATTAGGCGGCCAACAGAAATACAGCATTGTTGGTGTTCGTGTTGTTTTTGTTGTTTATTGTCAAAACATGTGCGAAGCAAATTGCTACCATAGCTTATGTAACTTACAACAGCTGTGGAGTGTGAGTGTGTTATAACTGAAACTTGCCCGACCGAGTCGACATCTTGTTATTTTTTTTTTTTTTTTGGCTATTTATGGCAGCCACTGACAAAGTACTTGATATGTTCAAAACAGACAATTACTACGTTGAGCTGCTGTCATCAATTGAGTGTCGTAAAACATTTTCGCTTCGTCCTTCAGTCTTCACGTGCACACTAGATAGTCTATATGGCATACTTTAACTTGTTTCAGCATTTCTCAAGTTAAAGAAAACTTACATATTGGCCTCATTCGGCATTCGCTGAAGACATTTCAGAGCGGAACTTGGAGCACTCCCGAAAAAGCAAGTGCAACAAAACTCCGGCGTGAATAAAAACTAAGTTCGAAAGAGAAATTATATCCATTTGTAAGTTGATTCGATTTGAACAAATTTCGAGAATGAGCCATATGACACAGAATCAAACTGTGCGTGGCAAAATACGAATATATTTATAGCTTTGACATTTTCGACACATATCACCGATCTGATTAAGAATATGTGAATCCACTTTGGGGTCAGCGATGACTAACACAGATTTATAATAGCCTGGGTAAAAGCAAAATAGGAGCAATAAACCACTTTAACAAAAATGATTTTTATCAATTGAACATAAAAAATTGCTGAACTTGACACAAAACTCATTTGAAATTTAAATGGCAGAAGCGCATCGAATTTGTTGAGAGTGCCTTATCCTTCTTCTACTTCTTATATTGCTTCTATTGCTTCTACTGCTTCTCTTGCTTCTCCTGCTTCGACTCCATCATCGTTTTCTTCTTATTCTACTCGCCATCATTACGAGTGCGACGGTGAGTGTTTGTCATTTACAAATGTCTACCGACTTGATTGGCTGCCATGGCCATTAGGCAGCTCTTCTCGACCAACTGTGGGAGCTCAACATAATACATTCACATACATATACATGTATGCAAATAAGCTTAATTCCTGACCAACTCTGAGGGCATTACGCAACAGCATGCTAAAAATTGGCAACTCAGTGAATAATAATAGTGAACGTCGCATAAATTGAAAATCTATGCGGGGACAGTGTTAAATTCGGAATTTGCTGCCTGTTCGTAAATTATTGACCAAAAACTCATGCCTGTCTGTGAGTGAATAAGTGAATTTTTGGCTTACTACATTGCCATTAAATGCCAGCGTTTGAAATGGATGACAAGGAGATCTGTTCGCAACGTAAGTTGAGAGTGCACAATTTGTTTGGTCTTAAATTTAAGACTCATACACATACATATCAAATTTAAAGTATAATATAATTCATCTACCAAAACTCAGTTGATTTGCCCGCCCTTCGACATAATTCGGCATAATTTCTTTGATGGCTAGAACAAATATGCTTTTTAATTAATTTTGACTGTACACAGTTTGAATGCATGCCAAAGGAGAGGCCAAGTCAAAGAAAATCGTTGAAAATAAAACCATGTGTAAAGCAAGAATAAGAAGCAATCTCCAACACAAAATCGATAAATATATATACATTTTTTGGGCAATGAACTATAAAAAAAATAAAGATAAAACATGGCCTGCATTACAACTTTTCTAAAAAACAATACAAAAAAACCCCCTCCTTAAGGGTGCATGTGAAAAGAGAAAATACCAAACTATGAGCATATGTATGTATGTGTATTAAGTTTGAATTTGTGGTCACGTAAAACTTATTCAGGTGGGAGAAGTGGGTGGCATCCTTCCATATAGCGTCAAACTTTCATCTCTGTAAACCAGCCAGCTCTGTCAGAAATTGCCATGACTATGGTAAGCAGTGTAATATCGATGACAATTTTATTTGCTACACTTCGTGCTCAACTGAGGGAAAAACCCGCCGCAATGCGACTCACATATTGGCGAGTCTATTTAATATGCTTACTGGCTGATAAGTAAAGTCACACATATACTTAAAGTGGAGCTTGAAATCCGATAGATGTGATTCGCCATCCTAGCAGCTGAGCAGCCGAGCAGAAAATACGCCCATTCTCCCAATATGGAAAGCACTTCCATATATTGGCCTGAGCCACTAGGACAATTTGAAAGCTTAGTCTAAGGTCTTACACAGCTCTGAATTGCCCCCTAGTACATTCTGCACATGTATAAGATCACGAGCACACGCTCGAAGCTGTGGGCGCAGGCAAATGTGTCAAGGCCGATTACGGCGGTTGGCAAGGGAAATTGTTGTAGCTTGAGGGAAAACGTTAAACCATTACAACTGCAGTGTGGCAAGCTGCCACGAAGCAAGTTGTAGAAAAAATAAAGCGGGAATCTCACGTGTTCGACCAGCTGCAGCGCAAACAATTCAAAAGGGGGAAAACGAAATGAAAACGTTTGCAACGACAATGGGCAACAGGCGATGGAATCGCAAGGTGTTAAGCGGTATTTAAACTGTGACACTAGAAGAAGGACAGTGGAGGGCAGATGCAGCCAGACAGCATTCGCTATCATGGCATCGTGCAGCGTGCATCTGTTATCTACACCACCCAAGCTAGACCATCCCCCCCAAGTTTCATATTGCATTTTTTTCCAATTTGAACGGTGTGCTCCATGGGTAAAGAAAGTTTTTTTTTTTTTTTTTTAAAGATTTTTGCACTGCTCAGTTAGCATACAACAAGCAAAAATGTAAGTGCATTCACTTTGCAGACTTTTTTTTGTTAACCAATTTAATATTCTGACTTGATGAAAACAATTCAGTAATTGAAATATGAGAAATTATCTCATTTTTTGTATTGGTTTAATGGGGGAGTTTTTTTTTCTAATAAATTCCAAATTGAACTCCTTCCTAAAGAACAATTTCGTGGGAACACATTGAATAACCGTTCAATAATAAAATGTTGTTTTTGTTTCTAGGAAGTTAAGAACAATAACTTTATGAAAATACTTACAAGAAACACAAAATGTTTAATATTTCATGTACTTGCCGTTTGTTAAAAAATATATGTAAATAAACTCAGATGAAAAATCTTGCTGAGTTTTAGAAAATCGTTGTAATATTGTTAAAATATGTTTAATTTCCGGGGTGTTCATTTTTATAAGTGAACGTTAAGATTTCACATGTGCACCATAAATAGTTTACAAATTCATTTAATTTAAATTAAAATATATCAGAAGGAATATTTTCCTAAGAAATTGGTTATGCATTTATACTTTTCAATAATATTTTGTATTATTCAGAAATATTTTTCTCAAAAATAAAAAGGCCTTTCCAGTGAAAAGAATATTTGTTTTTAAAAACAAATTCAAAAAACTTTCCTGTTTAGAGTCAATTGTCACTTTACTCGAGTTTTTCTAAATTACATGGCAATTTTTTTCTGAGTGTACATAGATTTATTGCATAAATTAAGTATATTCGTAAATAACAAAATTGTATATTATGTTATTTTGCAGTGGGTTCGCAGGGTGCCTCGAAGCGATTCTTTACCGACTTCCTGCAGGACCTACCCACACCCGGCACAGGAGGACCCACATTTGATACGAACATTGCTACCAACGTAACCGGTCTCGTGGGAAAAACAATCAAGTTGACCTGTCGCGTCAAAAATCTCGGAAATCGTACGGTAAGTACTAAAAAATAAATGCTGCTAGCTGTTCGAAAAGGCTGTTATTTTAATCTCAAGTATTCGCGTGTATATATATAAGAAGCTTTAAGTCAAAGCGAGTCGAGAAATAAAAGTTTTCATGGTGCCGAATAACGAATACCTTTTTAGAAATGTTTGAATTGAGCTGATTTTAAAGCGGCTCTATAAAATGAAAATCGTTAATTTGATGAGCTTGGCTAACATTGAAAGTACAAAATTACACGAACATACTTTGCTGCTGCAACCATATAATTGTCTGTAACCATGAAAGATTTGTATGATATAGATGGGCATGGCATTTGCTGCCGTTTGTGTTAAGACACGCAAGGTGACACAATTATTTTAATCTCTGTAAGTGTACAAAAAAGGTACGCAGTCTTAACCGGCAGAGCCATGCTCTGCTCTCAATGTAATAATAGCTGTATGCTGAGCCTAGTAAATTTCTTGATAAAATGCATTTTTTTTTGGATCGAATGCCGTGAAAGAGCTGAAAAAATGCTGTAAGTCTAAAATTCTAAGCTGCTTTCGATAAAGTTATTCCAGCAATTTGTGTTCCATGCTGGGAGTGGGGGAAAAACATACACACAGAAGTCAGACTGCCAAATGGGTGTTGCATTAGCAAAACCAATATGCTCATTTTTCGCTTTGGAAAGTGGGTATTTAAATGTAAAAGTTGTACAGCGAAAAGTTGTCTAAAGGTTTACGCTTCACGGAAGGCGACTGCAAAGAGTTGCTTGTTATTAGAAGAGGAAGAGTACTGTAAGGGCAAGGCTCTAACTGACGGCAACTGTCGTCTGTCGACGACCGACAATCGACTGTCGACTTTCGTCTGACGTTCACTCGGGCAAAAGTTGTGAGTCGACTTCAACATTTCTCTGTGCATCTCACTATGGTTTTGTCTACTTGAAAATTCATTCGAAATGCGACCAGTTGAAGTAGTTGAGTTTCCCATAGCGTCAGCTGTTAAACAATTAGAAATTTAATTTTTACTCTGAAGTCACTGTACCAAATAACATTCTGTCCAAGTCAAATAGTTAACATTGTAGTTTTTTTCACATCTGCCATTCTAGCAAATTAAAATATTTTGCATTTTGACTAGTCACTAATAATTAAAACAATTAAAAATGAAAAAGGAATCTGGATATACATGGACTCAATGACACCCCAAAGCTAGGCCCTAGCCGAATGAAGCCATGACTGAGAATAATTTAATTTCCACTGTGAAGCAGGACAGCGGATATGTATGTGCTGGTTGCATAGTTGCAGCTGAAGCTGTTCGAGTGGTGCTTATGGATGAGAAAATGGACAAGCACAGCTATTTAATCATTTTAAGCGTGAATTTGGCCTGAACCTTGGGCTTCCAAAGACATTCGTCTCCCAGCCCGATAATGACTGAAAAGACTCGTGATATATGGTCCAAGAGTGGGTTATTGACAACAACTGCAAACAGCTAAGAATGATATTCTCATTATTCAACCCAAGTCATATTTAACATATTGCAGAAAATAAAAAGTAAACACATGGCTTCATCAAAGGAGTCCTTAAAAACGGCATAATTTGTGCTAATAACACCAATAATGTGGACGTGATTCAGGGCAAAAGTAAGCCCTCCAAAATGTTGTTTTTCATTAGTATTTTATTTTATTATTAAAAAGGCACAGACACCAAAAACTCTTGGAAAATACGTAAAAAAGGCAAAACAAAAATGTAAGAAAAATAAAGGCATCATATTCGACGATTTTCTTTCTTTTGTAAATCTGTAATTTTCTAATGAACTTTAAGAAAGGTTATAGAAGACAACACTTGTACGGCAGGTGGGTACGAATAATATTGTTCTGACTGCATATATAAATAATAATGTATAAATTCAAAGCAAACGCTTGCCTTTTTCTATAAGAAATTAATAATGCATTGTAGAAGACAACTCCAACCATATTAGGTAATATACTATCAAAAAGGACTAGTTTATGTTAAGAATCCCGTTAACGCTATTCTTCACAAAATTAATTTTAAAATGCCAATCTTTTTGTTTCACAACATTTATACTACACACACCAATAATATATTATCAACATTGGACTATTCTATCATATATTTACATAGCTCGCAAGAAATATTTGTTATTTAAATTGAACTTTACAAAAGAATGGTCTCTTTTCTATTTGACTAATAATGACAAATTTTCCCTGGTAGTTAAATGTTACCTTTTGCATATTTAGCTTCTGGATGTCTGGTGTTAACTAGTACTTTGACTTCCCCAATTTAGTACAGTATATTTATTGCTGTTAAGCGGCATCCATTGATGTTGATTAGCTGCCTAGAGAAGGGTAATTAATCTCATGGCCAACAGTTTGTCAATTATAATGCTCCAGATGTCGAACTACTCGCAAGACGCAAGCTCATAAATAACAATTAACATGGTGGTCGCCAGAGGAGCGAAGTGTGTGGAATTGAGTCGCTTGGTTTATGCTAAAGCAGCAATTTGCACTTAGCTCATGTCTCGAGTGTCATGTTCCAATTTCCCCGCCATATTTTAACATATTTTTGAGTGCGAAGCAATAAATGGCACAATTAGTGGGCGGCCATTTAAAGCAGACAATTCATAATATATTTGAATGTCTGTATATTTGTGGAGGAGGACGTCAATGTCAATTGTAGCGAAATCGTTTTTGATATCGCTCTTTCGGAAGATGAAAAGAAGAACAGCAGTTGTCAATATTCATCTGGCACAATAAAGCAAATTGAGAATGAGCAATGACAGCTAACCATTATGATAGCAACATTTGTTGCACTCTCCGATACTCATATACATACTTACAAGTTTTATTGTTGTTGCAGATGCTGTTACTAAGGCTAAATTGATTTCAATACAATCAAATCGAAGCGTCGCCAGGAAAGCTTATTAAAATCACATTCGTAGCAGCCGCCATCGTTGGTTGCGATATGCTAAACTTCGTTTTGCTATGTTGATGGCAATAAAATAAAATGTTTAAACATTAAACAAAAAACACATGTGATACTATAAGTAATACCATCTGATAACAGGCTGTAGCCACCCCAGTGTGCCTTAGAAATTGCGGTAGATATAGGCTTTTGTGAGTTTTGGAGGAATGAGTGGGCGTGGCCACAAAGAAATGTTTGAATAGTTTCCTAGTAGCCTCCCTTCCAAGTTTGGAAACTGTAGCTCTTAACTTACGAGAGATATGGTCTTCTGGGATACCTTCGGTATCAAATTATACAAATTTCTTGGATTAATTTAATATTTATTTTAATCTCAAAAAGTGAATATCTGAGACGAAGGTTGGCTCTTTTTATTTACGATTACCACTGGGTAAAAAAGTATCTACTTGCTTCTGTGCTAAAGTATGAAAAGGCAAAAGGAAGTATCTGCGACTCCATAAGCTGTACATATTCCTAGTCAGGATCAACAGTCGTATTGATAAAGCCTGTGCGGTTATGGGGAATGGGAGCACTTCCACGCCTACTACATTTGAGAGTGCTGAGCTTTTAAATTTGATATTTGGTAATAAAACTATAATAAACTACAGCATTTTTACTGATATTTGATATAAACAAAAAATGTCAGCCATGTCAACTAACAGCTTAACTATGATTTTAAATTTTTAATACGATTTTTCTTTTATTTGAGTGTAGATGTGGTGATGCAAATGAAATAAGAGAGACAAGCTGATAGAGGTTTTGGGCTTTCGCCGCTTCTTGCTTGTCATTCGTGGTTATGTATGCAACTGGCCGCTTTGCCAGGCGACCGCACATTCGATGGCTTTTACGCCGCAAAGGTTTGGTCAGGTGGGGATCGAGACGTCTAATCTCATTGCATGCACTTCATTAGTGTGTAATTGAAGTGGTGTCGTCAATTGGATTGTCAATGCCCTCAGTGACATGTACGTCACAGAAGCTACCTCCACGAAGCGATGAGGCGATGCGATGGGATGCAATGCGATGTGATGTCGACTGTCGATTGGAATTGAAATTGTTGTGGTTGATGTTGCAAGTAAATTGCTATGTGCGGGTCAATCATACATACAAACATACATACATGCATGCATGCATGTATACACACATACATATCCTATTGGCCAAAAGCAATTGGAAGTGCAATTTGGCGTGTGAGCCGCTTGGTCCTGTAAACGTTCTTTTCGATACCCCAGTCTCTCTCCCTAGCTCTGAATTGCCCTTTTGTTTTGTCACAATTCGTGGCAGCCGCAGGGCACGTTCACTACACTTCAAACACACACACACACACACACACACACAGTCGTCGAGTCGATTTCCGCTTTGACTCTTACTAATCCCATCGTATGCGTTTTTTGTGTGCGTTCTTCGATGATTTTATGCAGACTCCCCTGCCCACTGCCCCCTCTCCACCGGCCGCCTGCAGTAATGCAACTTTTCGGCCAATTTTTGTATTTTTTTGCCCCTTTGTCCCCAGTTTCAAACATTTATTTAAATTTGTGAGCTTTGCGATTGCACTGTGAATGCGGCGCACAACGCAACAGCTGCCGCTTCCACTAGATTTCATTGCCTACCCAAAAGGGAGCTAAAAATAGCAGAAAAGCTAGAAAGCTAGCAAAAGTAGAAATCGTTTCTCACAAGTTTAAATATTGCTCAGTGAGTGCTGGATTAGTTTGTGTACTAAACGGAATACTTTGTGCATTCGATAAATAAGTTATAAAACGCTGACACGCTCATTTTCCCTCCGATTTTCCGCCTCTTCTTGGTCATGTTGAGTGGCTCATTTAAAAAAAAAAAACCCTGTTAAAATAATCGGCAATTACTTTTATTTGGTTTGGTTGATGGCAATTCCCACCATGCCATGCCCACAAGCAAGGTGATTTTTCATTAAGTTGGGCGCCAATCTGGCGACTGCGCAATTCTCTATTCCCAGTCTAATGACTACTCAAAGCTGTTAGCAATGACCCTTCTTGATTACGAGGCCGAAGCCGGGCGTGGCTTTAATATTATGAACTTCCAAGCTCAAGTGTTGAAGTAGTTGTCGCGGTAGTCGAAGTAGTTGACAAATAGAACTCGTCCATCAAAAAGTGCTGCTTACGTTTGTGACAGAAATGTTAAACTTTCTAATGGAAATGTCAAATCAAATTTAGTTCGCACGCCCCTGTGGAATTAATACACAGAGGTATTTAAAACATTTCTATTTGATATTTTACATTTTAAATTTGAATTCATTAAGCTTATATTTTCTTTGATTAAAATTGTTTTATTTTATAATTTTGTGTACATTGTACACAAAGAATAAACGAAGAAGATAAATGGGAAACGAATAGTATGCTAAAATTATGTATTTTTCAACAAATACATAATTTAAATGGAGAAATATTACATTTAAATTATTATTATAGTTTTAATTAAAAATAAATAATTAAGTTGAATGGGGAAATAGGAGTACGTTGACAACTGTTGATTTTTTGTATAAATTAATATTTTATGTAAATTTAAAAAAAAAAAATGAAATAAAGCTAAGCGAGGAAATGGAAGTGTGTTGTCATCGTAGCTCTCACGACTCCGGATAACATAGTTGTCCAACCTATGGGTCAAAAATAACAAGGGAAGCAAGAACAATTTGTGGCACTCCTCAACCTTGGCCATTACATGCTCAGCGATGTAGTACTTTGCGGAACATCGCTCCCATTTTCCTATTTCCTTTGCACCCTCTTTCATTATTGTTATCTCTTGGGTTATTTGTCTGCTTACAAGCCAGTCGCGCTTTCGGGTATAACTTACAGATTGGTTTTGCTGCCAACGTTTGCCAGTAAGTGCTAAATGGCAGTGCGTCTCTTATTGACTTGAATGCAAACAAACACACACAAACACTTACACACATAGACCCCAAACGGCTGTCTACACTAGTTAGCTTGCTGCCATAAACTTGTATGTGTGTGTGTGTGTGTGTGTGTTGTGTTGTGATTGTGTCACATTGCAGAGCGTCTGAAAGGCTGAGAGGCTATGCTTAAGCCTGGCAGATAAACACTGATAGATGTAGTCACATAAACAAGTGAAACATACTTGTAGGGCAAGAGTCTTCTATTGGCTGCTGGGTAACATATGAGATACTTCTAAAACGGCTGTTTCTTGCTCGGATCCGGATCAACGGGTGCATAACCCCACTGCCTCGGTGCAGCTTCCTAAATCATTGTCATAACTAACGAGTGTTGGGGCGTCTAAAAACAGCTGCCTACCGAAAAACTGGGATAATGGATTTCTATAGTAAGCCGGCTTTAAATACTAACTGTTATAAAACAGTCTTGAAATAATTGGACAAGAATTAACCAAAGATAAGTTCAAGAACTCTGTGGAGTCAATTTATTTTATGATTTTGTAGTAAAAGTGATGTATTGAATTAAAGCAGCAAATTAACCTTTAGCCAAATCTAGTTTTAACTTATGAGGTCGAACAGTGAATTAAAACACCATCATATCATACCATATGATGGCAACTAAATGTCTATATATCAAGTCAAAAATTCCCAAAATTGAAACGTAATTCGGGGTGTAGAGATGTATGATGCTGCCTGTTACATAAATTTGCCCGGTCTTGTTATTTGCTTTTATTCATTTTTGATGGGTGCAGTGTATACAAATAAAACACATACATACACCTTTACATCATGTTTTGTATAGGTATATAAATGTATTTGTATATGAATATGTACATATATATGTATGTACATATACTATATGCTATGCTTTGTGCCGTGGCATCGTTTATTTTCGTCAACATTTTTTTGATTTACGTGCTCAGTGATTGCCCCGCCCGCTCCTCTAACTCCCCAAACTTCTTGGCAGCAAATACCATTTCCATGGCCGTTTCCATTGCTTCTTTCCTTCCACTGTGTAAGCCAAACCCAGAAACTAATGTGCCAGGTCAAAGGCTGCGGGCGAGACCACCCAGCCATTTAAATACAATTTCCCTGACGTGTACTCTTCCTTCCAGATCCTTGCTCCTGCTTCGGCATGTTTTTAAACAAAAATTGCGTTACGTGCTTCGTGTTAAGCGTGTGATGGAGTCTGTGGGTGCTCCGGGTGGCAACAAGGGTGGTGGCCGATGACTTGAGCGTGGCGAGGGGGCGTTAGGTGGGTGTTCGCGTGAGTTTTACGGCCGTGCTTATTATTATTTCATCTCGCCGCCCTTTCTCTTTGCTGTTGTTATTGTTGTTGTGGGTGTAGCTGCTCTTGTTGTTGTCGTTGTTGTTCTTCCCGTTGTTGTTGTTGTCGGTGTTGTTATTTGGTAGGCAATTTCATTCAATTTCGTTATGAATATTTCGCGCTGCAGGAAACGCCGACGCAAAAGACTCCTCACGCCCCCGACACCTTTGCGTGGGGAAACTCCACCGTCTGGCCTCGTTAGCATAGCTATTTGGGTTAACGGTAAGTCAAAAGGCGATATACATCCCATCCCCCATCTGCTTACCATTTACCATTCGCCACTGGTCCTTTTCCCCTTTTCCCCTACCCAATCCCATTCCCATTCCCATTCCCTTTGTGTGTCATTAGCGAGCGTTTCGAATCGAACAAACACTTGGCCATTTCGACAGCTTATTAGCCAGCCATAAATTTGGATATGTTCGATATGGGTAACATCTTTGCGTGATGTGCCTCTTATGCTAATCCGCACGATATTGCAAAATTGTTTTATGACACTGCTGCACCGGCAATAAACATAAAAACCCCCATTTGCAGGCCCCAGTGTCTTATTCAAATCGGCCCGAAAGAGTTCGCAAACAATATAATATTTGTGCATATTTTATGAACACAAGATATTGTTGTTCATTTTGAGAGGCCGTATAAATAATAAAATAAAATAAATACTTGATGAAATAATCATGTATACACCAAAGTGCAAAAAAAAAGTGTAATTAAACAATGCAGATGTCTCTATTCTTGATTAGCAAAGGCAATCTAAAATTCTCAACTCAACTCAACTGTTGATCCTGATCTAGAATATGTGTACTCTATTTAAGTATTCTTAATGTGTTGTGGGTATGGAGCATATGTATGTCAGAGCCGTATGTGCATGAGCCCTTATGGATGATATTACGATGGAAATATATATCCGTATCTTTCTTGTTATATCGATATGTACATAAATTATATCGTCTTTGTGCAAAACCAATTAAATAAGCTCTCCTATTATATCTCTTAAATATTATTTGCCTGCTGTTCACAACAATAATGAACTTGTGGTAGCAAAAATACATCATCAATGAAAAAATCCGATAAGCAGGCAATTGCATTGTATTCGTTTTTAATAAACACATTCAGTTAATTTCAGACAAACAACATTTTTTTTTTTATGGGCAAACAGTAATGAGGTTGCTTTTTAATGTATATATATCTATATATATATATATATATATATATATACACACATGTGTGTGTGTTGTGCTCTAATGATGTACAGATCTCCGCCCGATGTTCTGTGGCATGCAAAACTCCTTATTCCCCTTGAATGCTGCCATTTTAATTAGGGAGGCACGGTACTAAAAAAGATGTGTTAATTATGATGCTGTTATTGTTATTGTTCTTGTGCGTTGCCAGCCGTCGAGCTTTGGCCCACTGTTTGAAAACAAACAAACAAAAAATTAATTGCACACTGAAGTGCATATTGTGTTTTTTGACTTGACAATCTGTATTTTGACAAAACACAAGAAATAATGCACTTACCGCAAAGCAAAAGAGTATCAATTATTTTTTTTGTCATTTGATCGGAAACTAACATGCAATATACGACTTTTATGAGGCGATTCAGAACTCTGCCCTTGGCTTATTTAATATTTTGCCTTATCATATGTGCTCTTGACCTAGAAAAAGAAACCTAATTCTCTTAACGTGGACTGTTACATGATAAGCAAACTGTTAAGAAAGGTAATCGCATTCAATATCTTATTTATTTATATAAATTGCGCACGAAATGTGCTGATCGACTTGCATCAATACATACATCATTTTTTTTTTTTTTAGTTTTTTAACATACTCGCTTAAGTTAATAATATCCTCTTACAAAATTTGATATGTATATATTAACAATGAAACACACTGCAAGCGGCGCTGATTGTTTCCACCTGAAGAGATACGTATTACCCAAATTCTTAAAATGTATATATGTGAATAATAGACGCCGTCATTGTACTACCTCTTCAAGTGGCTAGCACTTAAGAGAACACATGCAAACAAAAGACGCTAAGCATCCATGCGAAACAATTGGGTACCGTGCACCTGCTAAAGTCCCCTTCTACTACCGTATACCCATTGGAAATAGCTAAGAAGGGGTATCTCGCGCCCAGAGAACTCCTACTTGCTTCACTTGCTACATAGTGAATAGAGCATCTTATATTCTTGTCTTCATTATATAGCTACAATGATCATCTATTATAGGTCTGATTACATTTTATGTATTGCTTATTCTAAAACTGTATTTATAAGTAATATAAATTCTGCTAATTTATTACCATTGAAGGGTCTTAAAATAGTGTCCAATCTTGATATGCAAACTTTGCATCGACCAATTACTAATAGACTGAAATTGTAAGCCTTGGCTTTTATTTTTATTTTTATTTATTTAATTATTATTTTTATTCTTTTTTGGTTAAACTCGAAAACTAAAACAAAATCAACCAGTTAGGTCATTAAGCTAATTTGTAGTATATCACTTAAAATGTTAAAAAGTATCTAAGGCTTAAAGTGATCTTAATGAAGCTTTGCATAACAATAATCCGACAAAACGAGTGCTTGACATATTTTTTTTCTTCTTTATATTATTATAATTGTTTATGTAATGGTGGAGTTACTTAACAGTGGATAACAAGTGAAATTACACGTCAAGTCTTTCGTCTAACAGACAAATTAAATCGATCGTGCGCCAGTAATTTTTATGTGCCACTTCCCCATAACACAACAGTCATTTAAATCGCTGTCACATGTCAATTTTATAGAATTTCAAATGCATCCGATTTATAAAATTGAACCAGAAGTCATTACACCTTAATTGCGCCAATTTATGACACAAATAGAATATATAATAGATACATTTAATGGGCGAATTAGTTGGAAGTGGTCATTGTAACAACACGAAAATAATGAACGTATTGAACCGGACAAATTTCTAGGGAATCGATTGTGAATCACCGAAATTTACTATAAATATAGTATTTCAGTCATTTATATCGCTTGCCACTCGTTATTCTGTTGGCATTTGAAATGCATGCGCTGTAAGTGAGATGCAACCACAAGTCAGCACATGTCGCAACATGTCACCAAAATTGCAGTCATTTTAATTATGAATAAATAAAGCAGACAAATCCAGCAAGCAACCAGCGCACAGTAAGCAAGAAACTGTCAAAGCAACATTAACTGCTTGCATGGTGAAGATGTCATGGGACTTCTGTGCGTGTCTGTGTTTGTGTTTGTGTGTGTGTGTGTGTGTGGGAGTGTGTGTGTGTGGGCGTGTCCGCCAATTACATTGTATACTACCAACTGGGGCTGGCAACTGTCATTCTTATGGCATAAATCATATATTACACGAGCTTGTCAGCGACAGTTGCTGTTTGCCCATTGTTCATCTCTTTCTGTTGCTGCTACTGCTGCTGCTACTGCTGCTGCTGCTGCTACTGCTGCTGCTGCTGCTACTGCTGCTGCTGCTGCTGCTACTCGTTTTAATGCGGCCATCATAAAACATTTACAAAAATTTTATAAACACAAATTGCTGCCGTGTTGAAACTAAAACCCAGCCAACAACAAACTAAGCTCAAGCCCAGAGCATCCATTCACATTTCTCTCCCAAGCAAGCGTACATTTCAAAAATGAAAAACCTACAAAAAAAAAAAAGTTCCATAAAAGTTAAGCACACAATAGGCATTTGTTGCATTCCAGTTTGTGGGATGGAACGGACATTGGCATGATACTTTGGGGCTCATTGTCAGAGTTAGATGAGCAGCTGAAGCAGTTGGTGATCCAAGCACCTGAAGTTAGGGATGTGGCCATTCTATGCTGATGTTTCCGCATTTCCGCTGCCAGACGCAACTTTGCCGATGTAAAAACTTTGTGCGATGTCGCTTTCAATGTGGCTCCTCTTTAATGTCATATTGGCTAATCTGAAGAGTGCTCTGTTCAGTGCTCGGTGCTTGGTTGAGCTTGAACGAGGACAGTTATGGCCTGGACCTGTGCACGTGGACCCTCTGCAAATATTCAACGAAACATGTACATGTGGTGTATGGGCCACTAACACACACACACACACACACACACACAGAGGTAGAGAATGGGAGTCATAGACACAAATGGAGACACCCAAGGCCGGTGTGTGAAGTCTGGCTCGTTGTCTCTCGTTCCGCTGTAGTTGTGTCCTTGGCCAAACTCGATAGGTATGACGTGGACGAGTGTTCAGTTACGAACCACCTCCATTCCGTCTCTTTTGTTCGTTTGGCGCACACTCAAAAATTGTCCAGACGAACTTTTAGCATCGTGGCAGCACTAAGACGAAGTCGTAGTTGGATCAACCGTGTTAAGCTGTGCCACACTTGCTAGACAGGCACAGCAACAGAAGCAGTAGCAGCAGCCACAATAGCTGACACACAAGCTCAAGCTGAAGATGTAGCTGTAGCTGTAGCTGTAGCTGTAGCTGTAGCTGAAGCTGCACCAGGAGCTGATGCTGACGAAAAGAAACCCGCTGAAGAGCATTAGAGCCAAAGTTTGCTCTTAGCGAAGCGTTCAAGTGGAATAAGTGGAGCAAATGCGAAGTTAAGCCCACCCAGAGCAACCGGCTCGATAAAATCAACGTCAATAAAACTTCATCCCCACCACCCAACACCCATAACCATCCGCATCCTCAACATAGTCATCGCGTCGTCAAACGCGAAAAAAAGGACAGCTTCTTTGACACGACAATAACAACTGACACTAAGGTGGGCAAAAAATCAGGTTGCCACAGGTTAGAATGCTCAAGTCATTGTTGCAAGACGAGAAGATGTCCTATATACATTTTATTTATGTTTGTATTTATCTTAAAATAGAAATAAAAATCATTTGCAACTTGTTTCTCACTTAATGTGTTGCTTGGAGAAAAGTGGTGACTGATATTTGAATTAATGGTTTTATAAGTCATTCCGTCAACGGAACCGGGCTATATATCGGACTTAGTTCGCCATCTGGGTGAATCACGTCTCTTTGTTACATACTTTGGTACTTCCTTACTATACCCTCTCCAACCGTTCATTTTACGTACAGAGTATTAATGGGCGCTGTGAGACAAGAAGGGGAGACAGGAATAATAGCACTACAATGAAACTACAATGAAATTGTCATGCGGTGGGAATTCCTTTGCTGTTGCTGCTCTGAAGAGCATTCTGATATTTAATGAAATTTAAGTTATTTGTAGACAAGGACAACTGAAGATAACTTAGCTGGTTGGAGATAAGATAAGATGTTATCAGGTACTTTCAAGATAAAGTTTCCTTAACCACTTAAGCAGTTGTTTCCATATTAGTTGGTTAGAATATTGCATTTTTATTAAAGAGTATACAGTATGAAAAAAATTGAGTTATTCTAGAAAATCGCCATTCTTTTCTAGCCAAGGATAATCGACCCTATTATTCAGAAAGCGTATTTCTTATCCGCAAGGTTGTCTCCCTTTTTTTTTCTATTCGTAATTCCAAGGTACATTTCTCTAAAATTCAGCATGTTGCTTTTTTTATGTGTGCACAGAACGCAACCGATAGCTTTTTATATACGAATATTATGATCAAGCATACAAAGATTTTAGGTGGCCTATAATTTTACTAACAACATTCCACTGAACTACGAGGCTCATTTCAAAAAGCTATTCCGTTTGTAGGTTTCTCTTCCTTATGAGTAATAAAGTACCTTATGATTTTTTAACCAATCTAGTTCGCTTTTACATTCGCCTAGTAAGGATAGGAGTTAGTGATTGGATAGTTTTCGAAGTATCAAGAATCTTATGCCATAACCATATCTTAGCCTAGCCAATTCTTAGTTTGTGAAAATATACCAGAACAGGACCAAAATTGAGCTGTTTGTTTGTGCCTTTGCTTGTCGGCTGTCGCTTAAACTTCAATACACTTTTTTTTATATTTTTGTTTTTTTTTGTGTTGGAGTCAGACAACATTTTGTTATTACGAATTGGAATGGTTCTTTTTATGACCTGCAAATTTTATTACAATTGGATAATAAACTCGCAAGAGTCAATTTTCCAAGGTGTAAAGCATAAGGGAAACCGGAAAGTGACCAATTTACGGTATATATGTCCGTCTGTGTGTGTGTGTGTGTGTGTGTGTGTGTGTGGGTGTGGATGTGGGTGTGCTTATGCGTGCATATAAGTATACCTTAGCACCGTCCTGCACTTCCTCGCATGCAATTAAGTATCTATTTGCAAGTTGCAAATGGTCGCATATAACCAACTGGCTGTCATTCGTGACTGCATCGATGTTGGCAGGCTAATAGCACAGAAAGTGGCCAATTATAGACCAATTGTTAACGCCTGGTGCGTTATGGGCCAATATCCACTTTGTGTAACTATATTAAATAAAATATCAGCAACATGTGTAATGTTTGCAGTGCAGAGAATCATTATGCCGAACTGGGTCGGTAACATAAGGAGAGTTTCACATTCAGTCATTAGAAAAATTACAAAAAAATAAATTTATTTTTCTTTGAATTATCGGTTTTGTGCCCCAAATCATATTGTAATATACTATCATTATCTTTTTTCTTTCTTGCTTGCATTACAGTCTAAATAGCTTTTAACATTTCTCGTTAATAATATTGCATTCTCAATTATACGTTTTAATGTATACTTATTATAACATGATCCCATTTTAAATGGGTCAAAACGGTATAATGGTTTTGTGCAAATGTATGTAATGTAACAGGCAGATGGAAGCATCTCCGACCCCATAAAGTATATATATTCTTGATCAGGATCAATAGTCGAGTCCGTTCGTCTGTATGAACACGCAGGTCTCAGAGACTGTAAGAGCTAGAGACTTCAAATTTGGAACAATCTGCAAATTGTATAGATGCCGACATCATAATAGAATTGATCTTACTTTAGAGAGTCAAGCAATATACCACAATTTTAACAATTTAACAAAATTTGTTACAATTCGGCAATAGGATGTTAAAAAGCACAGACCCATTTTCAATGCCTTGCTACAATCAGACTTGACTTAAACCAGCTAAAGATCGTTCCTTAACTATTTAGAGCGCACTGAGAAATTAGTTTTCATCGCAGAAGAATAAGCAAGATTAATTTCAATCATAGCTCCTTACTCAAATGAAATCAAATGACTTATGAACAAAAAAAAACGTTCCATAAAAGTAATTTGAAGGCCAATTTGTATTATCTCATTGTCATTACCAAAGGATATGGTGGCAGACATCTAAAGCAAAAACGTTTGCAAAATATTACGAATATCGAAATTCAAATAGAATCTTAAAATCAGTCAACAACTGTTATTCAGCTGAAGGCAACAATCACTTCTAATTAACCATATATTTGCATTAGTGAAAGATATATAATAATCTTAGCACGGATGGAATGTTATTGTTCAATATTCTATATTATTCAAATTGAACTACATATGCTTAAATGCACTATTAACCTAACTTGCCCAAAACATAACGTAAATTTAGACAGAGGCTGCGATGACAACAAAATATGTAAATAGCACATATAAAGAGCCTAGCTATTATACAAAATTGACAAAAGTAAAAAAAAAACAATTTGTAATACACTAGTCAAGACAGCTCGATTAGTAGATACCCTGCAGCCAGTTTTTAAATACATAGTATTCGTAAAATTAATTTGTTTATTATGCAAATACGATTTTGTTGACTAAATTTGGGTTTCTTATTCGATTTTAATTAAAATTTAACAGTTGATCATTAATAATGTCACGGAATATTAAATATCAATTGGACGGATTTATCTCTACAATTGTGTCTTTTATTGCTTTCGGAAATCAATCTATATTAATAATCGCGAAGCGTATGAAATTGTCGATAAAATTAAATAATAATTAATATGATATACGATCATTTATTTTCGATTTTTTTCTAGCTCTAATAGTGTCTGAAACAGACGGACTGCCTACACAAACTTTTGCAAAATTTCAAATCAGCTTCTACAATCACTTCCATTTTGAATGGGTTAATGGTATAATTAGCTTTAAAGGAGCTATGGACTTATGTTGAGCATATTTAGTTGAGTAAATTCGAAGCTGATTCCGTGCATCAAATGAGGACAACTCATATTTATAATTCGATAAACGAATGTTCGATTACCTTAGAAGTTACATTAGGAATACAGGTGCAGGGTATCTGCTAGTCGAACTGAGCCAACCCAAAAACTTAGACATCCTTATCTAAGCTAATGAGGGACATACTCTAAACAAATTGATGGTGCCCGCAGCCAGATAAGAAGACCCCTGTCCAATGTATCCCTTACTTCTTCATACATACCACTTTCAGGACATTTATTGACCGACATATATAAGATGCATAACAATGGCTTTGCGATAGCTGCTGGCGTTGGCGTTTAACTTGGACGTGTATAAATCATAAAAGGCCACATCATCTTCTTAAGCCTGCCACAACACAAAATACAAAGCAAAATATACGCAGCCAGACATTGACAGGCAAACTACAATATAAGCGATATCCTCGTCAGCCTAACGGGGAGCACTTTGCTAATGAAGACCCTAGATAGATACACACAGAGAAAGCGAGCGGGAGAGAGAGAGAGAGAGAGGGAGACAGAGAGAGGCTGATGTATGCAAAATAATTGCCGGTCTAAGTGAGAGAGCTTGATTGGCATTCCAGTCAGCGATTCTAAGCCGCAAAAATATACGTGGGGATTAAGTGTAAAAAGTTTTAATCTTAAATCAACCAAAAGACAGCAAATGTTCACAAGCAATTTCTTGTGCTAAGCAAATATTTACCCAATAAATTCCATTAAAACTAACAATTGGTTTACTTTTTGGCTTAAATGACTACCCAATATAAGCAGCAAGCAGCCTGACTGACACTAAAGGCATGCCAGTAACTTTTAACTTGGCTACGTAGTTTTTCTTGCGGTGACAAAAACCAAGCAACAACATCAGTCGCAGCAGCAGCCGCAGTTCCTACCGCAGCCACAGCCGCATCGAGTAAATGAAGAAAGAAACAAAAAAAAGGAACTTAAGCAAAATATAAGCATTTGTCTGTTGGGCGGAATGGTAAGGGCGGGGCTGGGCGGGACGAGTCGTGACGATGCACGACAAGGATAAAACAGGGCGACTGAATAAAAATAAATAAACACTTTGCTGATGCTGCTGCTGCTGCTGATGCTGCTGAAGCATCAACCCGCTGAGGTTGTGGGTGGCGTATGTGTGTGTGAAGAAAGTTGTTGCCAATTGAGCCAAAAGCAAGACACAAAAGGCCTGGTTGGCCAAAAACACATAAAAATATAAAAGAAAAGAAAAGAAAAGAACACCTTAAAAAGTAATATAAAGCGACCAACAATTTATTCCAGCTGAACGCGCCTTTATTTATCTAAAAAGTAGTAAGGTTAACTTAACAAGCCAGTGTGCCCTGGAAGTGGCTGCTCAACTGGCAGACACCCTGTACCCATCCACCGCCCCCCATCCCCCTTACAGTATCACACACCTACACTGTGCATACAAGTTTATCTGCAAGAGTATCACATTTTGGCAATTGCTCTTTCCTCTGCTTGGGTATTTTTAATGAATGCTGAGTGTACGAGTTCGAGCACTTCAATTCGAATTAAATATGGTGTTGTATTTAAAACTAGATATATATATTTTAGCAAATAGTTTGAAACAATTACCATTTTTCAACTTTCAGAGCCAGCTTTAGGCAATGAAATTTAAATCAATGAAAAATTCAACTTATCTCGAACAATCTATGAATCTACTTTAGAACTGGGTTATCCTTGAGATTCCGGTTCACAATGGGGGAAAGGGAGCTAAGATTGTAAGGCGTGTCTGGTCAGCATAACAAGGACATCATATCAGCGGAGAAGTGCGACAACTGAATTAATAAGGCGGAAGGTTCTGCTTATCCCTTCTTGATTCCAAGATACAATATTTCAATAAATTTAAACATTTCTACGTTTTTTCCTAAATTATACATTTTATTATTATTATAATAAGTTATAGGGTCTAATGAAGTCCTAATGAAGTCCTTCCTTGAGAACAAAATTTAAGACGAAAGTCGAAAGAGTAAATATTAGAAAGTGTGTAAAAAAAATGGTTTGCATTTCTGTTAAATATCTTAAAACATAATATATTTTTTAAAAAAGTTAGAAACAAGAAATACCGTTCTTTGAAGAAGATTTTTAGTAATCTACCGTCCAGCTTCCTCCTTCCTTCCAAGTTTGGTAACTGTAGCTCTTAAATTTTGTAAGATATAGGCTTTTTAGAATTTTTATTGAACAATCTTAATAATTGACTTTCCAAGTTTGCTAACTATACTTTTTTAATTGTGGCAGACATAGGCTTTTATCGTTCTTGGAAGCGGGAATCTAGTGAGCACTTTGCCTGATGCGGGCACAGATCAGTATATGTTTCAATGTGGATATACATATGTCGATGGTGAATCGTTGCAAATTAGGTAACAAATCATAACATCCTTCAGTAGTACATAAACTATAGGAGATTTACCAGAACATTTTAGGATTAAGTATTTTGCGGGTGTATCCCGCCCAAATGCAAAGTGCTCAATGGAATGCAACCACATATTCACTATCTTCACTGCATTGGCCTTGAGCCATGGGCTGAGTAATGCTTTCGGAGACGAGTTAGTGGAAAAATGTTCGGCGGCACTCTGCTCTGATTTTCCGATAGCCGTAAAGTCTGGCAAAACTTGGCGCTAGCTGGGCGATTGCCCACGCAGATAACAGCGCTACTGTGGCTCAATGCCAGTGCTGTTTTGGCGTAGTCATGTGGACAAATCAATCTTGCCAGCTACTTGGATTATAATTCATTATTCTTAGTATGCGACTTTTTCTCAAATGAAGTAAGTTAAACTTTCCGTCTGTGAAGCAGGATAGGAGGAGATATTATGCTTAAAGAAGATTGAGCGTGCTTATATCACAATTTGTAATCAAACTTGATCAGACCAGATTCCCAGTACTCCTCGTCTCTAAAATTAAGATAATGATTACGGTTTTATGAATGCAGTTTGCGGTTTGCTATAATATCGATGTAAGCGTTTTAAGTAAAATTGACTACTTAAGTTGTTATTAGCTTTTGGGGAAATTGCTGCGAAGCTGCTGCTGATATATTATTAACGCTTTTACGCGCGCTTAAGTCACTCATCATCGTTTAATTGGCGACCACAAAGCCAACACACACGTAAACGAACACACAGACACACACACACATACAGACATACACACACAGATATACACACACAGATACACACTCACAGATACACACACTAAGAAATTGGCAGCGGAGTCTGCTACTCGGCAGCGAGCCAAAATGATAAATTGTTCGAGTGCAGCCAACCTTTGCAGTTGTGGCTTTTAATGCTTGGTAAGAGAATTTAAAACAGTAAAAAAAAAAACGTTTATATTAAGTGTTAATAAATGCTGTTCATGTCAAATTTCTCAATAAACAGTTTTTCTAAAATGAAAATGCAATGCCGATCGAACGAACCTCAATTAAATAAATTAGTTCTTCAATTGCATTTTCGAAATCAACAAATCTGTTTTCAACACTTTTCCACTTATTTCTTAAGCTTGACGACTCAAGTTAAATTTGCAAAAACAAACAAAATGTTTTTCGCAGATGTCCGCCTATTGTCGTATAACGTACGTAGCTTTATTAATTTAATATTGATTTGCTGACATTGCTTTGTTTCAGGTCTCTTGGGTGCGCCATCGAGATATACACCTTCTGACTGTGGGTCGCTATACCTACACATCAGATCAGCGTTTTGAGGCGATGCACTCGCCCCACGCCGAGGATTGGACCTTGCGCATCCGTTATGCTCAGCGGAAGGATTCGGGTATTTATGAATGTCAAATCTCTACGACTCCGCCAATTGGTCACCCCGTCTTCTTGAATATTGTGGGTGAGTATCAATTAATCTGCGTGTGTGGCAACATATATATATATATATCTTTATATATATATATAAATTTATATATATATATGTAGGTCGAGTAAAGCCTCTTAGTTGGGGTTTGCTGTCATTTCCAATCTGGACGCTTTTGCCATTTGGCTACGGTTACGTGTGACTGATTTGCCAGGCACTTTTCTGTGTGTGGACTCTGTCTGACATCCAATCTGGCAGATGTCGAAAGCAGGAAGTGTTGCTCGAAAGGAGCATCCGCAAAAAAAGTTCACCACTTGACCGTATCTATATCTTGGATCTAGTTCACTGTGTGCCAGTGAGTATCTCTGGGTGGATGCATGTATTTGAGCGTTTGCGTGTGTGTGTGTGTGTGTGTGTGTGTGTGTGCGTGGACCCCAACCTACCTCTAAAGTATTGTTGTTGTTGTTGTTGCAATGTTTGTGTCGTTTTATGGCAGCTTTTTGCTGTTTGATGATTCCCCTGGGCACCATTTGCACTTTATGGCTTTTCACAGACCGACAACGATGCCATCGTCGCCGTCACCGTCGTCGTCGCCGCCTCCTTTTGACGACACCCACGAATGAGCGTGGGTCCTGGGATTTTTTTTTTAGCGTTTTCAACTTGGGGCGCTCTTGGAAGCTGCGCCTTTTAAGCTAGAGGTGTCGCTGCCGGGTCGGCGGCTGCTAGTGGTAGATGCCCCGTATCATAAATTACAAGTTGTGCATTTTGTGGCTATAAAAACCAAAACAACACGTACTTATGCTCTACTCAAGTCAACTCAAGTCGATTCGAGTCGAGTCGAGTCAAGTCAAGAGTGTTTGGCTACACACTGAGGCATGTCGGTCTTAAATGAATTCTACTTAATTCGAAAATAGTATCATTTTAATGCTTCATGGTGCTGCGTATAAATTTATTTCATTTTATTTTACATTTTATTTTGTGGTTGATGCCCAAATTGCTGTTTAAATATTTTCACTCACAGTTTTAAAAGTGCGCTTGTTTCTTTTTTGCCTTTTCATCTTTTTAATGAACAGCAACACATTTTATTTAAATGCCCTTTCTCTCTAGAGTCTCCAATTCATTGTCTTTTTCTCTGTTCATTGTCTGACTTAGTCTTACTTCTTGTTAACAATAACATTTTTACATAGTTGATAAACAGCAAAAAGTTTTCCTTGATAGTTCTTCACATTTTTTTTTTGTTTTTTGTATATTCAGAGAGGCGAAGTCAATTAAATGAATTTTTTAAAGTGAGAGAGAGAGACAGAGAGAGAGAGAGAGAGAGAGAGAGAGAGAGAGAGACATAGAGAAAGAAAGAGCACAGAAGAAGAATTGGCAACACAAATAATGCAAAGATGTTTATATGTATGTATTTTTCGGTGTCCCAATATTTGAGTAGTAATCAACACAAAAATACAAACATACCAACAAAATTACACACACACACACATACATAGATATTATGCTCAAATTTATATGCACTTCGCAAATACATTTGTATGATTGCATGTATGTATGTATGTATGTATGTATGTTTGTATGTACGTACATCGAGAGAAGTACGGATTTGTAAGTTTATTTGTACATAGATCCGTTAGCAAGGACGAAGCGGGGCGTGGAAAGTCGAGGCAGCTGTCGAGAGTGAAACAGACTATAAACATAAACCAAACCATTATTATAATGTCAACACAAACACACACATAATTCAACTTTTAACACTTCGCTGAGGCGTTTGGCAGGCTGACATGAAACTAGAAGGGGCGTGGTCATGCCTCAAATCACGTACAAACACATTTGCGGTTGTTTGCATGTTGGCTCCCCGTCTGCAAAGTGGAAGCTGCTGCTGTCATGTGTTGTATGTGTGCATAACCATACACTCAGAGAAAAAACCGCCCTACGCTTTGATAAATCACCCTAAAATGACAATCGCCCAAAAATATATAGCATATGTTTTAGGAAATCATTTTAAAATATTGGGAAAAATATTTGTATTAGGACTTTGCCCAAATCTACAATACCAAATAGATGGCCTATATATATTTTCTTGTATTAGGAGAAACAGTTCTAAATAGTATAAATACAAACCAAATTTTTTTTGATAAATCCTTTCCAAAATACAGAAACAAGTAATGATATTTACTGGCTATGGTTTTTATTTTAATATTTAGCAATTCTCTGCATTCTAGGAAGAGTAACTCAGTGCGTAGTAACTTTTTAGTGTACTACTAGTGTGTGTGTGTGTATGTGTGTGTATGTGTGGCAGAGCCGTTCAACAAGCAAGAGGAGTACATTGCAGCTTAAGCATGCATATGTATATGTATCTGAATAAAGTACATATAGCCGGTGTGATTGTGTGTGTTTGTTTGTATTAGTAACTGCATGGTTCACGCTGTCTGTGAATTCGTCTGTTCGTCTGTTCTTCCGCTCGTCCGATCGTCCGCTTGTCCGCTCGTCTGCCCGATTTTGTCGCGCACAATAGCAACAACAAAAGCGACGTTCGTTGACTTATCGGGCATCAGAGTGGAGTGGTGTGGAGTGGTGTAGTGTGTGGTGTGTAGTGTGTAGTGTGTAGTGTGTAGTGGAGTGGCGTGGCATGGAGTGTCCCAGCGGGGACATGGGTGTTTTTAGCTTTTGTCAGGCTCGACGCGACGTTGATAAGAAACATTACGAACGAAGGGGGCAAGCGGCAAGGAGCAGGCGCACAGAAGCACTTGGTGTGTGGGGTGTTTTTGGGGGTTTGGGGAGTAGCAAATGCGATATGACGACACTGTGCAAATCTAGACAATTTCATGGCCACTCCACCGAAACAGGAAAAAAAACAACCGAAATCGAAACTGAAACTGAAACTGAAACCAAAGGCGAAACAGATACCAAAATAAGCGAAGATTCCCAATGGTCCAACCGAAATGGGACAAGTGACGTAGAACATAAAAGAAATACTAGAAACTAGTTAGGACGGTTACACAGTTACATAACGAATATGCAGATGAAGGCTGGTGCGGTAGTAATACTCGCACACTACACACATTACCACACATCACACATAAACATATCACTTTATGTAGTTGTGCGTGAAAGGCGATTAGGCGCAAAGAACAAACAAAAAACATAATAACAAAATGTAAACGAAACACATCTCTGTGGCCTGAGTCGCAAAAAGGAACACAGTGCGTTCATTACTCTAACGAGAAACAACGTACTCATATACATATGCACATACGTACTTATGTATATAACATTTCTGCTGCAGACATCGCAGACATCTAAAGTGTTCATGCCAAATCTTAGTCAAGGGTGCTTCCCAACTCCCAAGGCATAGCCAAAATTAAAACCACCGGAGCTTGATGAAAGGGCACATCAATACCGACAAAATGTTGCCTACATCATTTTTTTTAATCATTTTCTATTTATAAAGGCTGTAACAGATTTCACGGGAATAGCAGAACTTCGACTTAATAGCAAGTCTTTAACAACTTCATATAGATAATTATTTTTGTATTATTTTTTTTTAGTAATACATTAACAAATTAATATAATTAAAAAGTTTTTATACTCATTAAAAAAGCATGCATCTCCGATCCAAAAATTAAATATAATTAAATATAAAAATTTGCATATGCATATCGATATTAATCGATTTTGGTTGTGAATACAAACACCACTCTTAAAGCCTTCCAATTGAAATTTGGCAGTAAAACTGGAAAGAGTGCTTTAATCGATTTAATATATTTAATTGATAGCCGACCATTTTTGACTTTAGCGCTCTTAGTTGATTTTCAATTATGTAATATAATTACATATAGATAGCGTGTTCATTATTATTTCATTGTATCCGAACATAAAAAATGTCCTTTCTTACCTTTGTGGTATGTTAATTTGATTTTGGCAACGTGTCACTCATATAATAAAAGCAAAATATGATTGCCACGTCAACTGCCTACTTCCCACTGTCCTCTGCCCATCAGTTGTTCTACTTGATGGAGCTTTGCAACAGAAAGGCATCAGTGTTCACATTTGCATGCTGCCCCACAAAGCTTTTACAATTACATAATCAATTTAAATATGATAATGCAAATTTGTCCATCACCTCATATTCATATTTGAATGCTAGACTGAACTTTTAATTCAATTACTATTTATTTAATTTATGCGCGCATATATACAAATATTTTTTAACATACGCAATCATATATATGTGAATGTATTGTATTTGCCAATAAACAAATTAATGCATTTTTAATGGAAGCGAATCGTTGGCAATTACAGATTCCATTATTCGGTAGAGCAGGTCATATCGAAACGGCAACACAGTCGATGGGTTAATATGCTCTATTTTGAAATGAAAAAAAAGAAGTGATTTCAATTATTTATTTACATTATGCAAACTGGAATATCATGAATAACTCTCGATTTTAGAGCTAAGATAACTTTATTTGGTTTGCTGTTCACATCACAACGAAGTAGAGTATTCCATAGTCGGGAGCTGCTGAAGTGATATTTTTTGCTCTCAGTCAATATGAAAGCTAAAGTTAATCAATATATGCGTCTGCTCAAACGCCATTTTTTCAGTTGTTTTACTGCTCTTTGCTCCATCAGAAAATCAGGACCATTTAACAATTTACATGTAGAAATTTTTAAAATGATTCGACCTCTCACAGTTTGACAGCGACCAATAATCTTTTTGGCAAACAAATTTCCCTTCACATACAAACATTACATTTCGTTTGCCTTGTCAATTGCAAATGTTGCCAAAGGCACTCGACTTAGAGTGTATTTAATATTTACAATATCCGTCCGGTTATCTGTTTGCAACATTTTTTATTAAAACATGCGAAGCACCCGCGCTCCGTCTTCCACAAGTTTGCGTTTTGGGTTTGGAAACCCTGAATTTCAAGCTATAATTGAAATGAGAACTTTGGCAGTTCATTGGTCAGTCTTCCGTAATTTCTATGGTAACAGGCAAGATTCGAATTTGAAATTCGAATAACTTTTAATAGTTTATTCATTAAATTAAATTTTAGATTTAAGCAATTTTACTGCGGTTTGCTTTTGAGCTGAATGGAAAATGCTTTGCTTTAGCTTTAACCTTGTCTTGCATTCAAAATAGTTTATACCTGAGTTGATGAAGCCCTCTTCTTTGTCAAGCATTTTTTAATTGAAAGCATATTTCTGCACACCATCAAAGAAACTACTCTAATTAATTGTCTGGTGCTAATATGCTTGTCGTCCGAATATTTGCCATTGTTTGGTTGATACGTGACGATAAACCAAATATCATTATAGATAATTAATTTGAGGAGAAGACAAGCAAAAGCCAAAGTAGATACTCTTTAACACTTCCTTCGCCTTTCAGCTGGTTTTAATGTGTCATGCAGAAATATATTGATGGTCTGGGATTTATGCAATAAAAAAAAAACATACATTTAATATCACATCTAATGTATTTAGCTCTGAAATCGAAAGCCAGATTGAAATTGATGATTATCGGTAATATTTTTACTGGAACAAAAGGATGATCTAAGCAACAAATGCATAAGCAATCAGCTTATTTTCGGATAATGACAATAAGCCCAACGCTGACGCAACCAAATTAAGAGAAAAGGGGTCATCAATTCAGCTATTCATGGGATACAAGCAGTTGCTGGGACCAAAGATGAATGCGGGTATTTGCTATGAATGTGTGTATGTAGAATTGTGAATTTTTGGTGCGGTGCCGCATGAATGGCATAAATAATAAACCTGATGCATGCTCCTCCATCAGGAGAGATACACACACACACACACACACACACACAAAAACACAATCGAAGCGCGTTTGATGGTTGCCAACTGATCCCACGTGTGGTATGCGCAATGCTTCTTTGATATTAACTCCCTGACATTTCGGGCACTGCTTTGAGTGTATATGTGCGCGCTGCTAGTAAATGTGTGTGTGTGTGTGTATGTGTGTATTTACTATCACTCGAGAGCCCGCAGGATAAAACATTCCTATTTGACTTTGGCTTAGACTTTGGGCTTGTTTCCCCATTGGTTTTTCGCTTAGGCCGTGTGCGTTTCAGCCACCATCCCACCGTTTGCTGCCTTTGCCTTTTGTTTTATATTTCGCCTGGCCAACCGAGACTTCTCTTTCGGCCCCCTCCACCACACATCACCACGCCTCCTTGCTCTTTTGCTGGCAAATGTAGCGGAAGCTTACAAAGAGCAAACATTGAAATCAATAAATTAAATTGTGGTAAACTTTCAATTTGCATAAGTTGAAAACGAAATCAGTACTCGGAATATATAATTAAATAAAATGGTAAAGCGATACACATTTTGAACACGATTATAAGAAATCACACTGTTGACATTATTTAGTGTGTAGTCCTTCATCAATGGTCCTTTTTCTTGTTTCAAACGGCTTTCTCCCTACCAATTATTTTCTTTTTAGACAAAGTCCAAGAAATATGGTGTACTTTGTGAAAATCCAACAGTTGACACTTATAGTTAATCAAAACGCTTGAAATCCTCATTTTCTTTGGTGGCTAGGAGTATTAGGGCATAGGGTATAGGGTAGAGGGTAAAGGACACCTTACATCTCTCAATATTTTACACAGACTAATGTTTTTCCACTTATCTGTTCATCTCTCTTCCAATGCAGAGCCCATCACTGACATCATTGGCGGTCCTGAGCTGCACATCAATATGGGTTCCACCATCAATTTGACTTGTACTGTTAAATTTGCACCGGAACCACCACCAGCTGTCGTCTGGTCGCACAATCGGGAGGTGAGTACTATGTTATCTACACACAGCCAAAGCATTTGATTTTTCTAAGAATGAGAAATATTTCTTTATATAAAGACGCAATGGATTAAACAACAAATTTGTCTGTTTTATCCTTAGAAATCAATGAAGGTTTCGAGATTCAATAACTTCATTAAAGCCAACGCGCTTTACATGTTTAGGTTATTATAGGATATAATTTGTCCTCCAGCTGCTTTTTAAATCAAGGGAAGCTTATAGATTCCATAACTTTGTCATAGCTGAACCGAATTTTAAGCTTAGGATTATATAGGACAGAATTTGTCGTACAGTACAAGTATTTATTTTTTGTTCTTGTAATGGGCAACAACTTCAGTAAATTGTAACATTATGCGAAAGTTACGACACTTGGGAATTAATTTTGATATGGTCGTTTCAATAAGTGTATCCCTACTTGTCAAAATTAGTAAATCCTGCTCATAATATGTACGCTCTTAAATAGCGTACGTAAATAACATGTTGGGTCTGGCAAATGTTTATTGGTACTGATGGAAAAAAAAAAAACAGCATGCTAGACTAGCTGGACTAAAATAGAATCATTAATAAAAATTTAACTAACAAACTCATGGGGCTGTAAGCAGCCGCAGCAGGGACAGAGCCACTAGATATATATATATGTATGTATGTATGTATTTTTATTTGTATTTTTTTTTTGTGTATAGACGGAAACAGGTCGCTGGGAAATAGCAGAGAATCTGCTTTGGCATTAGCTCTGACACTAAGCTGTTAGCTGTTTGTTTACTTTTGTCTAACGCTGGTTGTGTTATTCATTTCAGCTCATAAATTTCGATTCACCTCGCGGCGGCATATCATTAGTCACTGAGAAAGGTGTGCTGACCAGCAGTCGGCTCCTGGTGCAAAAGGCGATCCAACAGGACTCCGGACTCTATACATGTTCACCATCCAATGCCAACCCGACGTCGGTGCGCGTGCACATCGTCGATGGTGAGTAGCCCGGTATGCAAAACCCTCGTTTCCATATTCAACCTACCTTCATATTGCCGGAGCTTGGAACGTTGTGCGAGCAGAGAGCGCTGTAATCGTGGGTGTTGTGGGATAGCTGGCTGGCTAAGAAGTCGTCATCGTCGTGGTCAGCGGCAAGACAAATGTGCGACGCCCAAAAGCCAACTAAGCTTATTTGACTTACTTTGACAGACGACCGCGGCTGTGATTGACGACAACTTGCTAACTGTGGTGCTCTGCTCTCAAATCCAAATGCTACCCATTTAATTCAAGCTTGACCAAAAATTATCGGACGGACAGCTGGGCGAATGCGCAATATCCCCATCACTTGTGTGGCATTTCCTAGGATTTGCCTGGCATATATATAGATACGTCTTTATATACAGTGGCTCAGAGCTTATTTGGACCAGTGCCTAGCAAAATTTTTAATTGCCTGCCATAAAGTAATTATACATTATTTTTCCAAAATTCTAAAGACCGATGGCAGGTACATATATTAACCACCAAAATTAATATATGACCCGAATATACTGGGGTTTCCCCACCTGCTAGGTCGGGTTATGGAAAAAAGTACCTCAATTTATGATCAGAGCTTATTTGGACCAGTTACATTATGGACACCTGGTAGACCAATCCTTTATAGTCAGTTTAGTTATATCCTGCATAACGGGTACAACCAGCCGACAGGGACTATGGTCAAACGGAATACTATTGATCAACGGAATCTCATCCTGGAACACTTCCAAATGGGATATTCACATCGCAAAATATCAGAAATGGTCAATCTAAGCAACTCAACTGTAAACAACATCATTCGGAGCTTCGTGGACGCAAATCGGACAGAGGACAAGGGCAGAATGGCACCAAATAAGATTTTTACCGAACAGGAGGAGCGAAGGATCATCAGGAAAAGAAGGGGGAATCGTAAGCTATCGGCTCCAAAACTGACCAACAGGTGCAGGATGAAATGGGGAAAAAGTACAGAGTAAAAATTGTGCGCCTGGTTCTGCACAACCATGACTTTCATGCCCGAGTACCACGGAGGAAGCGTTTTATAAACGCAAAAAATCAAGGGACCAGGTTGACGTTCTCCAAAATCCTCTTGGACAAGGATTTGGAGTTCTGGAACACAGTCATATTTTAAGATGAGTCCAAATTCAACATTTTTAGCTCAGACGGACGGAATTATGGGTGGCGACAATCCAATACTGATCTGGTTCCAAAAACGTAAAGGCAACAGTCAAGCACCACATGATAATTCCACCGGCCCCGTCTCCAGATTTAAATGTTATTGATAATTTGAGGGCTCTGCTGGAAATAACATCCGGAATCACAGCATATCCAGCAAGCAGGATCTCAAGAGTGGTCTGCTGGATGAGTGGAGCAAGATCAGTCCAGAAACTACCCGGAAACTGGTATCTTCCATGAATAATAGGTGAAGGGAAGTTGTTAAGGCTAAAGGATATCATACTAAGTATTAAAATCCTTATTTGAGTTCTTATGCGCCAAATATGATACTTTTTTAAGACTGGTCCAAATAAGCTTCGACATTTATTTTGGATATGTTTTTAGTTTTTAACTAATTTCAATTAATTAACTAATATTTTAATGAAAACTAAAGTCTTTTTCTCAAACGTGATATAACATTAAACAAATTAGCATTTAAACTTTTAGCGTTTGTTTCTTTGTTTAAACTTTATAGCACTTTAAATTTTTTGCCAGTGTCTAGTCCAAATAAGCTCTGAGACACCGTATATATGTAAATAGACATATACGTCTATATATAGATATATTTATTGTTGAATCTTTATTTCTATGGCAGCACAATACATATATGTATTTGTATATACACATTAGGAAAAAATCGATCTGAGAAAGTGAATTTATATCCTGCTAACAATCTTTGTTTTCACTTCAAAATTTCAAAAATACGTTTTTGACCAATTAACTAATTTGAAAAAATCGTCCTGACTGAGATTCGAATTACGGCGATTAGTGGTTTCATTCTCTTAACTCATTCAAAACAAGATTCTTAAATACATATAACCTAAAGCGAAGTTGTTTGATGATGCTAGTTTGTTTGTGAAAACATAATATACCCTATATACTTAATATTAGGGCGTTAAATCGATTAATTCACGGAAATTCCATCACTGACATTTCAATAGTTTCAATTATAGCAGCCATTCTGATGCTCAACTTTGTGACACTGTGTTGATTAGTGGCAGAGATATTCACACATTTGCCAAAGTCGTAAAAAATTAGTTTTGAGCAACTTTGGGCATCAACATTTTCGTAAGTTTTGACTCACTTACGTCACATCTCTCCAAGAGTTCGTCGCTTTGCGTAACGCTCTCCACATTATACTCACCAAGCCCCCATCGTCCGCTCATCTGTTCGTCCCACTTCCGGCGTGGCCGGAAAAAAGAGCTTACAAAGCAAAAAGTTTAACAACTTGAGCGCAAATGACTTTGGCTTGTAAGCGGCTCGCTACAACAAATACACCATGGAATTAGACTAAAATAATAATAGCAGCAACAAGCAGAAAAGAACCACAGCAACCCTAAGCAGCAAGTGAAGTGCCATAACATACATAAGTGACATACCCTGTACTCAGATCTGAATCATTCTATTCTGCAAATGTTCTCACGAATATCCATTGCACTTAATATCGATGTGTATCGATTTAAAGAAGAAAACATGAATAAATTCGTACTCAGTTCGATCTGAGCAATTAACATGTCAAATTTGAAGTCTCTGTACAAACTTCAAGGTACAGGGTATGAAAGACAACAACATCAACTTCTTAAGTGGAGCAACTGCTGAAACTTAAGTAATTAACACAAGTTGTTTGCACTCAATGTAACTGACTAAGCAGGGAGGCAAGTCCAGGGACATGTCTGCAGGACGCATTTTACTACATTGCTCAGCAGTTCATATCTTAAGAAGAATACTTCAATCGCTAGTGCTTGATACCAATATCTAGTTCTAGCATAAATACATGCTCATTGCTCAATTATCTAATAACCTGATATTAATAAAAACATAATTAAGTTTCTTACAAGCGAGCTTGGTCTAGAAATCATTAAAAAAATATATAGTATGCTTATTTGGTTGTGATCTTTCAACTTTGTTGTCTAATAAATCCCCATACCATTATTATGTCTTTATTCTTATAGTCTTTGAGCAAGTATCGCTATATATACTTGAATAATATATACTACTTAACATAATTGATTTTCACCTGGATTTCCTGAAATTTAGAAATATATTTAGTAAATTGAATTTTGATTTTTATTTACATTACAGAACTTATTTAAACTCAATTTTAGAAAAGCTAATAAAGTATTATTAAATGTTTGTAAACATATATATTGCTCAACATATGTATTAAGCACTTTCGCTTTTGTGAATGTGATTTGTCTCGCATAAATTGGTTTGCTACATGTACATCTACATCATATTGAAGGTATAATAGCCAAAAATGATATGCGGCAAATCAAAATTGGCAGCAGCAAACAACCTGGTCTCTCAGCTCTATTTGCTGGACATCGTTTGGCAATGCTTCGTTATCGAGCTTCATGGACATGTCGTCATTGAATTGAAATGACATGTCATTGTCTGTAAATGAGTATTTGTTCATCATCCGTACCTACGTCGTTCCTTAATAACCACCAATCACCTCAAGTTAGGGATCATACAATTGCTTATCAATCTGTTTTCTTAAATCTACTGATTAATAACTCAATATAAATATACTTTAAGTTAAAATTGAAGTGCTTCCACTTTAAACGTATTGAAATAAACTCCATTAAAATATGTCGATGGATCTCAACTATCGAAATTTAAATATACGAGTAATTGAAATGAGCGATGGCATAAGAGTACCACTTATATGGTATACCAGCAATAAGACAATATAGCAATAATTCTAAGAAAATGTATTTTTTTATAATTATATGCCCGACGGAGAATGTTTTTGTAATCTTTTCATTTCAGTGTATTAACCTATTAGACAATTATGTTTTGTTTTTATTTCATCCCTACATAAAATGGGAATCTGATTATTAATAATTTATGTATTTCTTTGTATTCAATTTCACAATAGGAATTATGTTATTCTGGGATATCATATTCTTCAAGCGAACTCAACCCTGCTTAAGTATCTTTTGTCATTCAACATTCTTACAGATAAAATTTTAGTTTCTTCCTACTGGAGGAACATACTCTGAGAAACAGAAATTTCAATTGACCATATTTAAAATGTTATTCAATTAGATACCTTTACATTTGTTTTAGCTGTTTAAAGTCTGTTTCATCTAAACAAAAACTCTTAATATTATATCTAATAATATTGTTATTTTTGTTAACAATCGCATTTTTCCATTCATTACCAATTTTTTTTTTAATCACTGTGTCACCCATATTTATCTATGGCAATATTCGATTTCAGGGAATATAACAGCTAGAGTCTTAAAATTTTGAGTATAAGTTCACGTATACTACGCACAGATCAAGTTTCTTTTATTTTTATCGATAATTCGCCTGATTCGCGAATATCGAACTAACTCCGTTAGCAAATGGAATCTCGTACTCGAGATCTCGTTTGACTACAGCGTTCTTCCATGTTTTGCAATAAATGTTCATATTTTCCAGCTAGTTTTTCTTATTTTCACAATCGAAATCATTTATCTTTCGAACTTGCTTTAATACTATGGAGGTTATAGGTTTTTGTACTTTTTAGACAATTTTTATCAATCTTGTCAGAAATAAGCCAGTAATCTACCGTCGGGATCTAGACATAAAAAGAAAAATCTAAAAATAGTAAATAGCACGTAGCCAAGTAGTGCATCAGTATTTACAGAGTAAAGACGAAAATATACCCCAGCTGTTTGAACTTAAAGCCAAAGCGCTTACTGTTGGCACAATGTGGCATTTTGTTGCCGGCCAAATTTTATAGCGAGCGCAGAAGTTATTTTAGAATTAATTTTTCAAAGTGAACTCGCGTGAAATGCGCATCGGTATGTGTTTTGTTGTGTCTGTGTGTATAAGAAGTAAGAAATATGTATATGAGTTCGGTTTTTCGAGGGCACTGGGTATTTAGGTTTTCTTTTATTGCCCGCAATTAAATTAATAGACAATAAAGCCTTTGCATTTGCCGCCAGCACGCGCTCGCCAACGTTGCTGGCTTATGTTTTCATTTTCATTCTATCTTTTGTCCACTCAACGTTATTATTATTCTTGCACCGTATCTTTGCGCTCACTAACTACACCAATTTTGCAGGCGAGCATCCAGCAGCTATGCATCATGGCAGCTCCGGTTCTCTGGAACCGCCGGAACTGCTGCTACTGCTGCTGCTCTCGTGCGGATTACTGCTCTTTCTGGAGTTGAACGGGAACGTGTCCGGGTCCGAGTCGTATATCTCTCGTCTCCCATCCACCGACCATTCTTCACCTACTACTACCACCACCACGGATAATACGACAACACCAACAACAACAACAACAATAACAACTGAACTCGAGCAACGAAACAACGCCAAGACCAGCACCAGCATCAAGACTAATGCCAATGCCAACGACATCGTCATCGTCATCGCCATTGCCAACGCCATCGCTCCGGTTAGCTGCGCTGAGCGGCAGCTATCTGGAAAGCAGTTGGAGTACGGCATGTTGCCGTCGGCGACATAGCTGGCAGGCGCTGCCACAGCTGCCACAGTTGCAGTCTAAAAACGCAGAGACCCCATGGGAAGGACTTTCTAAGAAGCTAAGGACTTAAGTTTGTATTTTGTTATTTCGACTTTAAGATATGTTTATGATTCGAACCTAATACTATACTAGTGTATCGTTGGTTAATCTCGTTATCACTAAATTAAGAGGCCGGTTTGCATCAGGCGAAAAACACTGAAACGCAGACACTTTTATCAATTTTCTAAAAATACTATTATCAAATAACAGGAATTTTAAAAAAAAAACCAAAAAAATAAGTAGTGAAAATGTTGCTTGGTGGCAATGACGCAAGTAAAGCCAACTACACTGAAATGCACACAGACACACCCAAACATACCCAAACACACCCCCAAACATGAATACACATAAGTTGTCAGCTTACATTAGGGCAACTAAATGTAATTTTACTATTTGCCATAACTAAAAATAATTGTCGAATGTAATTTGTGTTAGTTAGTGTTTGTTTATTCGTCTTGTCTACTTTGAACTCTCAACAGGTAACGTACGATAAGCAAGCAACTAGCAACACACACACACACACACACGCACACACACACACACACACAAGTTATGCTATAGATGTCTAAATATAAATACATACATACATAGTATATGTATGTAAAATATAGACCCCAAAGGGAATCGACTTTTTTTTTGTCGTTGTTTTATCTAGGCTAAGCCCAAGACTACAGTAATATTTAAGAAAAGAGTTGCTGCAATAACTAAGCAGCTTACGTCACATACATACATTACAAACAACAAACATACATACATACATATAGCTTATGCATTTGTATAGGCAATTGGAAACGTTTGAAATTGCATGCTGTAGAACCTTTAAATTGTTCTTCGGCTTGCCAAAGATTCAATACCCTTGCAGACAAAATTACCAAATAGGTTTTTCCTTATACAACAAAACCTTGTGTGTAATTCAGTTTTCAATCAAACATTCTTGTTGCTTTCAAAGAAAAAATAAAAGTTGTCCGCTGTTGGTTATACATTTTAATGAAATCAACCAAACTCGTACGAGATAAAATGCTTTGTGTCCGACCGATTGTTCCTAATACGGCAGTGACAAATTTGTGATCTTTCAACACAGACACACATATATATATATATATATATATATATATATATATGTATATATATGTATGTATGTACATGTATATTTTTACAGAAGAAATGTATTTTAACTTTTTCCTAGATTGTTTATTTGGCTGAGGGACTATTTATATTTATATTTGTATATACTTTATGGATTTGGATATTCAATATGCATTCAATGCACGTTATTAGTTATAATACCCACTGCAAGGGTATGAATATAGTGCACTCCTGAATGGCCAAGTATGTATTAAATGTAAGTGATTAAATTGATTATTTTTTATTATGCACTTATCGTAGGTAATTAAAATTACCGTAAGTTTAGCGCGCGTTTTCATATGTAGGACGTTTACATATGTATTTGAGTGTGTAAATGTATTAATGTATTAATGTTCGCTTGTAAGCAAAGAGAATTCAACACAAACATGAAAAACATGATTATTGTCAGGATAAGCAAGTACCCATACTAAATACAGCAATTTATAAGTACTTATGTAAGCGTTTATCTCTCACTCTTTCTCTCAAACTCTCCCTCTCTAACCCCTCTTCCACTCTCTCTCCCTTTTGTGGCTTTCTTCTTCTCTATGTCATTCGGAGCACTTTGCAAAAGAGCAACGTGTTTTATATCACTTTCAATCTATGTCACGTAAAAACACACACGCTCGTTTATTAAGTGTTAACTTATGGGAATTTGGCAAAGCTAAAAAACAAAAGAAAAACGATGGATAGTCCCACCCCAAAATTGGGTTTAACCCAAACCAAGTCCTAGCCACAATAGCCAATAAACCTAATTTATTCTATTTTAAAAAAATTCCCCCAATCGCAAAAAAAAAATTGTTCACTCTACAGAAAGTACTACATACTATAATAAAATAATGCATAAATTTAGTACATAAATACAACATATATAAGCAAAACCAAATGAAATAAAAAATATTCAAAGCTCGAAAGTATATTTAATAAATGTGATGAACGTCTAGCAAATTTCAAGCTTATTCAATAAAACATTAAACAAAAACCGATGACCAAAACATCAATGATAAGCGCGCGCGAGCTAAGCACGGCGATAAACTATAGCACACACAGACACAAATACCATTGATGTATATGTATGTATAAGTTTTGATGCATTTCAGTGTTGAATAAGGAATATCCTTAAATGCTCTCCCTATAAGTATAAAGATTTAAGAAGGCCGGTAAAAATTTATTGGGTAATAAATATGGTCAACCCCAAAGATGACTCGACTTACCAAACGCATTTCGAATTATTTGCATCCAATGTTTTCAGTTCAAAGCAGCGTTTTGGGGCAATATTCAAAATCTAAATTACTATATGCTTAGCATTGAGTATGTTTGAATAATTTGCTACCAAAAATATGACCAAAGAAAGTGCAGACAAATCGATTCTACCGACTCCGCAATACTCTGTTCCCAGTGATAAAACAGCTAAGCACATTTGAAAAATTTATAAGTGAGAATCAATATTTTTGACTATGTTACTTAGACTAGGTAGTCCAAATTTTCTGCTGCATCTATGAATAGAATCTTAGTGACCCTTGTTCGAAAAAATCAGGCGATTTAGATTCTCACTATCTGTGAAGAACAGGGGAACAGGCTGGAAAATATCTGTGCATTTTCTCAGAGGCGGATAAAAAGATCATAATTCTATTTAAACCAAACTTAAGGTCTCTAGTAACTAGAGCACTGAATAACCGCTTTCATACGGACCGAAGGACAGACAGTGAGATAAAACCAATTTGCTAATTTGCCCATTGGGAATAGAGTATATCTACAATGAAATAAATTACACAACTTTTTATTGTATTTATAAATAAGGTGAAAATAAAGTCCATGTTGAGCAAGCTAAAAACTTTAAGTATATACTAAAATACAATTAAATAATACTGGCATTAATATATAATCTATAAGCCATAATTTCATATATGTTGAACACAATATTTTTTTTGGTAGAATTAAACTCAAAAAGTATAAAAATGATAGAAAATGCAGAAAAAAATTTTTCAAAAATAAATATGTATGTTTAAAATAAGCATAAAAATTGCATAAATGATAAACAATTTAAATGTGGTTAAATAAGAATAAATACAGAATTCATAAATGTTTGCAAAACAGAAAATATTAAAAATACAAAAAAAAAAGAAATCATAAATGCATACACATATTCAGATGGCTTGCCGATTCATTAAACGGAAAAGTTAAATTCAAAAGAAATGTAAGAAAAAAGTAAAATTTGAAAGAAACTTTTGTTGTTTTTTTTTTCAATTTAAATTAAGTGAAGTATTCGGAGAATATTATTAGTACTTAGGTTCGGGCAAAAACATAACATGGAAATGAATGAGAACAAAACCAACAAGATTTAAAATACAATTTCAATAAAAGTGTAAAATTACAGATAAATGTAAAAAAAAGTGCGTTTTATTTTAATAAATGAAAATGGAAATTTGGGTTTATACTCGAGAAGGTGTGAATTATACATAGAATATGTTTAAACTTATTTCCTAGATGATCTCTCCAATGGCTTATCAACTTCGGTTATCAAATCAACTGCAAATTCTACATCACATCCAATTATATAGAGGACCGGACTTATATTTAAGTACATGTAAGTACACTAATGTGTATGTGTATTCGGTTTCGCCTGCAGATAATGAGACTGTCAACTGAGTATTAACATTTTTGGCTTAGGTGTTGAATACCATCATATATACATACATATACATTACACACATAGAAGGAAGCTGAATTAATTAATGTGCTGACGAGGAGGACATTAGCTGTCAATTAGTGAGAAGCCCAAATTTAAAGACAAGCAATTAAATACATGACCGTGTTCATATTCATGGCAGTGCAGAGTGAAAATGTGATTTTTTAATGTGCCGAAACCAAATTTGCATTCTTATTATCTGAAAATAACATATACTTATATATGCATACATTAATGTATATGTGTACATCGATTTTTTTCACTCGTTTCCAAAAGAAATAAAACGAGATAAAAATTAAATGCAAAAATCTCAAAGACTTCAAGACCTTAAAACCTACACCCATCTATTATTGTACGAAACGGGAAAGGAGCACTGCGACTAACTGCCAATGCGTTAAATTAAATACATTTAAATGGGTATGCCTAAGTGACAGCAAATAAAAGAGTTTTTCTTTTAGTTTTTAGTTACAGTGGACCTTTTGTGGCAACGCCCAAGCGCCAATCCTTTACGGATAAGCAAATAATCCACTTATAATTAGCAGTAAAAAAGAGGGAGAAATGTAAAGAGAAAACGTTCAAAGTTGACAAGAACAAGAACAAGAACAACAACAACAACTCTAACAACAACAACACTAACAACAACAACTGTAGCATCAAAGGGTGTGCGGGCAAGCGACCAAGGATAACAGACAGGCCGCCAAGTGGTTAATGTTGAGCAAATTATTAAATTGCAGAGCGCAAGCAGCGGGGGAGAAAAGGCGTGCGACTAGGCCATAAAAATATTAAGTAAGCAAGGGGCGTGTTAATTTATGGCCAACAAATATGTTTGGTAAACGTAAAGCGGATGCGACCAAAGGACGCTGCCGCTACAAGGGTCACAAGCTGCCAAGGCCTAGTGCTCAAACCTGAGGTGGCGGTTGGAGGTGGTTGGGTGGCAGTGGTCATGGCACGATGAGGCGGTGAGGCTCTATGCGCTTAGGCTCGCTTAAAAAGTTGTAAAATATGTTAAAATACTTGGACGGTGCTAAAAATTAGTAAGCATGCAAAAAATTAAACAAGCGTAAATAATAAAAGAAGCACCGACAAATAGGTCGACAAGAATTCGGGGCGCAAAGAACCGACTTGGGGTGGCTGGCCACATTCAAACAAACCAACAACAATAGCTGGCAACACAGAGAGAGAGAGAGAGAGAGAGAGGGGGGCTGCACTGGCAAATAAAGTGAAAAAAATTACAAAGGAAAGTTTGTCAGGTGACTCGATAGTTGAATGCGATCATAAATGTATGTATGTGTATTCATCTACATATACGTATATTGTACAAGCACACATATATTTAACTTAGTCTTTAAGTTAAGGACACATTTCTATAAAAGTCTTAGTACACTGCTGCATTGTGTTGTATTTATTCATTTGAGTATTTCAAGAGTTCATATACATTTCACAGACATTTAACTTACGGTGGCACAATTAGCCATTACGTGGGTCGATGGGGGCTTGTCCCCCGTCTGACATCCGCCTGATCCTAACTTAACGCTATGGCTCATCTGCAATCGATCGGATTTCGTTGAGTTAAATTAATATCAAAGATGAACTCACAAACGACAAGATCAAACAAAATTGTTTGTACATACAGTATTACATCAGTTGGCAAGCTGTCGCTAAATGTTTATTGCTGGGATTTCTTTATGTATTTAATTATTGTTTGGTTTATGATGGATGAAGATTGATGAAGTTGCATTTGAAGTAAATGCTCGTTGGCGAATTTGCGTTTGCAACTGAGTGACTGGCTCCAAATCAAGTTTTACAGTCTACAATCTAAGAGTAAAGCTAAATCGCTATTAAAACTTCAGTTTTTATATTTATATGGCTGTGTTTCAAGTAAGTCGGTTACACCCGACTGCAATATTCTCAAATGATTTTTATTTAGGCAGGAATTAATCTACATTTAAGCAACATCATCAGGTAGGTTTAATTATAAAATAATAAAGCCATCAAGGTTAAGAAACTAAATGTCCGCTCAACATAAATGCTTTGATATTATCATTAGCAGTCAATATTGTAGGTATGTTTGTTCATGGGAACAGCTCGGTATTGAAATAGATTTGATAATCGATAGTTTTGGATATACTTCAATGTCTCTGTCAGAAAAATCTACATGGAAATAGTATTTTATGTTTACAATTGTATTCCGCGGCACATCAATAATTGTACTCGCTGGCAAGAAAGTTTTTTCCGGATTTGATATTATTTTTACCGACTGTAGACCCACTGTAGGCACGTTGTGAGGCAATTAAAAGCGGGTTCAAAGTTCAGTTCGGCTCACAAATTATACGAGCATTTAATGAACTGTGCCACGCATACAAAGCATACACACACACACACAGGCAAACACTTCACACATGCGGCTACGTGCAGTCATTAAACAGGAAGAACCACGCCCCCACCACGGTTGAGGCAGCAACCTGATAACCTGTGCGCTAAGGTCACGCGCTGACTTCAACCAAAAAGGTCACTCAAGCTAAATGAAATGAATAAATGTATGAGAGCTTTGCATAGGTATCTGCTTAGGGAAGGGGATGGTGTGAGAAACAGCACTTTGTGCGGATGGGGTTAGGGGCACTAATGCCAACCGAATGGCCAACTAAACGTTTTATAATGGACGCTCTGGCCGCCAGGATTGAAACTTAATTGCGAAATTTTAACAAACACTTGGAGCAATAACAATAATTTTGTCAGGTTACACAAAGAGACACAAGGGGGCACAGCTGCATAAGAAGTAATTGCATACATATGCAAACATTTGTATGTATGTCTGTATGTCTGTTTGGCCTGAGTTTCGTGGAGAGTCTTCTGCCAGACCCCACCACCCACTGTGCCACTCTCAAGTCCCACGGCGCTGGCCAATAATTTATGCGCGACAGACTTAAATTAGAAACGTTTTTCTTGTTGCGCTTTTTTCACCACTATATCCATGTTATGAACGCAATAAACATGGCCCACTAAGGATGAGAAGGAACAACCATCGTCGTCGTGGTTGTTATGGTTGTTGTTGTTGTTGTCGCTGGCCGTAGAACATTACTTCCTGCTGCTGCTGTTGTTGCCGAAGCGACAAGTGCACTTTATTAGCGCTTTCTCATTTGCCGCAGCCTTGGCCGAGGACGAGGATGTGGACGTGGACTCACTGTGTGGTCGGCCTCCTTCTCGAGTCGGTGCCGGGTGTTCGCCTTTTGGCACAAACGCGATCATTAAAAGCACATTGACATGGTGCACAGTGAGCGACAAACTGCAATTTCACTCATAGAAACACAGTGACAAAAATGTACGATTTAATACCCCACGTTAATTGAATAAATAGTAACTACATATATATATTATCGATCAGCATCATCAACCGACCATGTATATATATATATATATATAGCGGGGAAAAACAGTTATCCATCAAATTATTCAACTATACGCTAGAATGTATACATACGTGTTTTTATGCTCCTATCATTTAAAAAACAAAAAATCACTGTAAACATGAATGCTGGACTCAATTTAATTAATTCAGTAAAGAGAGTACCACAATTTGTCAATTGAAATATATACATTTTGTTTTTTATACCCTGAACCGATTCATTTAAATTTGTGATTTTCTGATGTTTTTAAAAAAAAAAACCCACCGATTGTTTTTATGAGAATTGAGTTTCGAGAAACTGTGTTTTTCCTGATTATAAACTTTTTTTTATTCAAATACATTTTATTAGTTCTCACGCAAAAAAAAAACAATTTTGTATGTAATCTCATTTTTATACCCTGAACCCATTCAAAATGGGTAAAAAGGGTATAATGGTTTTGTACAAATGTATGTAACAGGCAGAAGGAAGCATCTCCGACCCCACAAAGTATATATATTCTTGATAAGGATCAAAAGTCGAGTCGATATAGCCATGTCCGCCCGTCTGTCCGTCTGTATGAACACGCAGATCTCAGAGACTGTAACAGCTAGAGACTTCAAATTTGGAATATAGGTTCTCGTATACCAGAATAGCAATAAATGCCACAATTTTAAAAGCAGAATCTTCTAGTTAATACATAATATGCAAATGCATACTATTGACCAACTGCTCAAGTTATAGTCGAAAATATATTCTCATATTGATTTCATTTCTATCAGCAGCCGCGAGCATTATCTGTATGCATAAATATGCAAGCGCATGTGTGTGAAAATCCCGTTACCTACGATTGCGTGTTTCACGTGTTTTTTGGTAGAGGGCGCTTCCAGAGCTGCTCGCATTTTAGTGCAAATCTTTTTTAAAGGGGAATTTGCCAATAATAATAGAATATATTTAATAACTGGGTTCAGGGTATATCGTAGTCGAGTTCACTCGACTAGAGCACTCTTACTTGTTTTTAATTAAATAGTACATTTAAGTTCAATTAATTTTTTGTATATTTCTGTGTCGACTGCTATTAGTGGATATTCAAAATGAAATGATTAGCCAATTAAAATGCTATATGTTATGTTAAGTAATACAGTGTACAATGTCTTTGCCTTTGTTCTTGTGTCTGTTGTTTAATAAAATTGATTTGAGTTTAGTGATAACTTCCGACAGTCTTTAACAATCGATAAGTGCCGAGTATCATGCATATTCATAGATGTCAGCAAGCGTCTGAATGTCTCAAAATTGTCTGAATGTTGATGCAAACATACATACATACGTGTATACATAGATACATAGATACATTGATACATTGATACACATATAGTATGTATTACACATGTACAGATGTAATTCAGACTCCTAACTGGATCTCATTTGTTTTCTTTTGCCTATTTCCTCCATCAATGTGGCTTATGAATAATTTTTATACTTTGGCCCAAGTTAGAATTCCGGTTTAAGTGTCTGCATCAAATTTAGCAGCGCCATCAATTCAACGTAATGCTGGGGCAGTGGCGGGAAGGCGAAACAATAAAAGACATAAAATTAATTAAATTAGGCATAAACAAAGCAAAAGGTGATTAATTAACTAGAAATTTATACCGTTATATTCAGCAGCAACTGGCATAAAAGACGTGCTTGGCCCCGAGGAGCCGCGTCCGGGTGTTCAACTAAAAGGTGGACGGATGCCGCTGAAGGGAAGGGGTGCCGACTCAGGACTCACGACTCCCAACTGTCGACTGCCGAGTGCCGAGTGCCAAGTGCCAAGTAAGGAGTGCGGAATGGCAAAACACCAGTTTGGTCATAAATGGGTTGCGAATTTTGTGTCTTTGTGTGTGTGTGTGTGTGTGTGTGTGTGTGTGTGTGTGTGATGGGGCAGCGGTACTTGTGTGTATGTGTGTAAAAGTGTTCGCCAATGAGGCTACATTTTGCGCCTTATTTGCCCATTCATTATTATTTCGTTGCTTAGTCGGCCTCCTAACTGGTACTTGGTGCTTTTGATTTGGTTACTGGTCCATTGCGACTATTGTTTGTTGAGGCGCGGTGGACATTACCTCGGTTCTCTGCCCATGACGCCCGGCAGTGGCAACTGGTTTTGATTACAGCTCCAGCTCCAGTTCCGGCTTCGGCTCCAGCTCTGGCATTGGCATTTCATTCATTTCATTTCGTGAGCACGCTTTTAATTAATTTTATAAAAACAGACGAAATGAGGAGAGCCAACGGCAATGACATGGCCAATGAAACATTCTTATTATGGTTAAAAATGTGGGGTTGTAAACTAAACAACACACAAAGATTGTTACAATTGCATCTGAATTTGATACAAGAAGTGCAAAGTACAAATATTCAAAATTAAATTTAATTAAAACTAGTCAACAAGTCATTTCTTAAAAACTGTTAGCTTCTCTCCATCTCCCGCAATCAGTGTATAAATTATATTATAAAAATCACAATTGAAATCACAATTGAAATTTTAATTATTGCTTAAATTACTCATCTGCTCAGTTATTATTGTTTGGTTTTACCAATCAACCCATGCCAACCCATGTCTGAGTGCTTGCTGAGTGAACAAATAAAACTAAAATACACCAGACGATAGCGCTTAAGATGATGATCACTTGTAGCCATGTCTACTTACTTGGCTTATTGCTGTTGATGTTATTCGCGTTTCCGCATTACTTATTCACTCAACGTAGTTTTCCCATTTCATCTGTTGTCCGCAGTCGGTATTCCTGCCACATTCAGGGTGCATTAGATGGCGCTTGTTTAGTTTATATGCATTTATGTTTTCCAGCACCAGCAGGGGTGGCCAACAGGCGTCCTGTCGCCAAAGCACATCGTTGTTTGCACTGGTTGCGCGAAATGCGGCGCCCCTAATTACAGTTAATTGATGCCACAGAATTAGTGGAATGAAGGGAGAATACAATATAAGACGGGCCAGTCAGAAAACATGGTCAAGCACACACAAAGCGCGACACCGAAAACATACACAATTTTCCACTTTGTACTAATCAAGAACTCATTATCCTTCATTATGCTTTTCAAGTAGCCGTATGCAACAAACCATTTCCACTTCCCGCAACCCAGCAAATCTAACTGGAAAACGGACAGCAAGCAATCATTCATGCATACAAAATGTAAAACGTAACCATCACATAAGTGATATATACATATATACTTGATTGGAGGGTTAGTAAATGGCTTCATTTTTATGTAAACTAATTTCTTAATTTTGAGTAGTTGTCTAGAAAACTATCTGAATATGTAAATAAGTCTTCAATTAAGATTACTTTGAATACTTTGACCGCGAAGTATATATATAGCTAAATTACATAGATTACTAGAGTATTTTGCAGTCATTAACGCCTGACAGCAACGTTCTAACTTGATTGTGTTATGATTATTACTAATTGAGTTAAGTAATTCAACAAACTCCGCAAATTAATACAAACTTTTAGAATATAATGTAACAAAAAAAATAAATAAAACTTGAGTGGTAAGTGCCGAAAAAAAACCAAAAAAAAAAATCTTTGTGTTGGACTGAGAAGTGATCAATTATTAACTGTTGTTTTTGAAGTATTCCATTATTTAAAACTTAACGTTTATTTTTCATTCAGAAATGTTTACAAACAACTCTTCTGAAAATAAATGCAAACGATTCGCGAGAAAAATTCACAAACATTCAGAGGTACATATATATTTATTGTTTAAAATATATATATATTACAAATAATAATAATAATAAATAAATTATTTATTTATAATATATTTTACACATAAGCTTATACATGAAAATGCTTTTTTTTTGTATTTAATATGTATCTCGCGTCACATTTTATGACTTGGCGAGTAATTGACTCCAACCACGACTCTTGTATTTAGCTTCTATTGTTGTCGTTGTCGTTTCTTCTGATTTCACCTCGTGTCTTGATCATCTTTTATTAATTTTGTGTATATATTTTTGTTTTTAATGGCAATTAAAGCGACCAGAGCTCACGAAATAATATAGTTAATTACAGAATACGAAAAAAAAAGAGTCTACGATGAAAATGAAGTAGCAATAAATAAGAAGAAGCAACGCATTCGCGAATGAGGGTTAAATGGACTATTTAGTTTTAAATTGGAAGCGATGGCTACTTATATAAGTAGTGACTGAACCTAATGCTTGGCCTCCTCTTCCACCTCGGCAGCGACAATGGGTTCCAGCTGCTGGTCGGACAGCTCCTCCCCCTTGCCATCGGCATCGGGTAAGACGCGCACCTCCACACGATTGGAGGCGCCATGCTGCTGTTCACGCTCTTCATGCACATCCTCATCGTCCACCTGCTGCTGATCGTCCTTCAGATCATCATGTTCCGAGTCATCGGAACGACTCTGCGCCTTGTGATTCTGTGGCAGAGATAACGACGATGACTGTGGCTGCTCGATGGCCGTTAGTATGGATTGCAATAGACCCTGTGACAAGATCTCTTCGTGATTGGCAACTGGCTCACCGCTGGCACCGCTGTGTGGATTGCCGCCAGCACCGCCAACACCCGCATTGTTTAGCGAGCTACCAAACTGTACCTGGAAGTTCTGAAGCGGCTGGCCATCGTTTGCTCCCAACTGAATGCTCTGGGATTTTTGAGCCGATATCACATTCAAACCATCCAGTCCCGGCAGCTGTTGTGGATCGGTTCCGTCGGGCAGTGCTGCCACTGACGACTTCTGTGATGCATAGCCGGAGTGATCGAAATCAATTTCATTGCCCGATGGTGGTGGACCATAACTGTCGGCGGGCCCTGTCACAAACTGTGTATGCTGCTCAGCGACTGGAATGCTCTGTGCGATGGCATTGTATGCACCCGGAGATGTCGCCGAGATGCTGCCAAATTGTTGTTGTTGCTGCTGTTGGTGTTGTTGGTGTTGTTGGTGTTGTTGATGTTGTTGGTGTTGCACTTGGTAGCCAGTGCTGCTTACCAGATTGGGACCATGACCGCAATCGTGTACAACAATCGTCTGTTGCTGCTGGTGGGGATGCGGTGGCGGTGCAAGGGATGGCTGTTGATTAAATCTCGGTGCCTGATGTGCCAAAGGAAGTCCCTGCGCATGGACAAACTGTTGCGTGTACTGTGACGAACTGAAACTGTTCTCCAAGTGTTGTTGATGATGTTGTTGCTGCTGCTGCTGCTGCTGCTGCTGCAGATGAATGTGTGGTGGTGGCCGAGGTGGGAGATATTGCTGCTGTGGAGATGGTGGTGGTGGTAAGTAATTAGGTTGTGGACCAGGACCAGAAGGACCAAACTGCTGCACTTGACCAGGCTTCTGGTGAATAAACGCAGGTCCATGTTGCGGCTGCGGCAGTTGCTGCTGGACAATGATCTGTGGCGGCGGCGGACCTGGACGATTTAGGGGAGTTCCATAGATAGCTTGCGGAGCTGTGGGTGGACCACTCAAGGCAATTTCATGGGCGGCGGGTGGAATATAAGTGGGTGGTTGTTGCGCTGGCTTAACGCCAAATTGATCCAGATGCTGAACGGTGGCGCCAATCGACTCCAACAGACCGTTTGGCACGGGCGGACGATAAGCGACGGGCTTGTTGTGATGTCCAGCGCCAGGACGTGGGAACGGCGGTGGATTTCCAGAGGGTGCTCCATATTGGATGTTAACGTTGGATTGCGACTGCGAATGGGACTGCGAATGCGACTGCGAAAACGCCTGTGACTGGGCATGATTACTGGTCAGAGCGGCAAAGTGTGGCGGCGGTGGTGGGCCATAGTTGGGTCCGGGTGGTGCCTGTAGTGGTGGCTGGCCAGCACCACCAATAGTCTGGTATTTGTGAGCATGCACCGAACCAGGCGCAAACGAATCAGGTGGCGGCTTTGAATAGCTGTCATCAATAGCTCCGACAGAGATCTGTTTGTGCAAATGAATGATAGATAAAGTTGTCATAATTCCAGCATTATTTCAGTAAATACATTTCTTAAAGATATATTTATATATATATATATATATATATATATATATATATATTAAATGCAATTCTCAAAATTTAAGACGTCTGTCTTTATATTTTTGAGTGTGGCATTGATTACGTACCTGCAAAACGTCGGAGTCAATGTTGTTGTTGTTGTTGTTGAAATGAGCATCGCCGCCGGGGCCAGTGATCAAGTTTCCACCGTCGCTCTGCAGAGCAACTGCAACCAGCTGTTCGTCGGTGAGTCCATCAACAATGCTGCCACCGCCCGTACTGCCTCCACCCCCATTGTACTGGGTACCAAGGATTTGACCATGGCTCTGACCCTGTGCGTGACTGTGACTGTGGGCCTGACCCTGATTGACGTTGCTGTAGCCGCCCTGGGTCTCGATGTGGTTCTGTTCGATGTAAGCACCGATCGGAGCTGCAATCGGTTTCCAGCCATCGCAGGCAGTGTGGAATGGTGCCTGGGAGCCACTAACGCTGTGTGTGTGTCCAGTGGCATCGATCTGGATCTGCACTTGCTTGAAAGGCGGGGGTCCACCCGGGCCACTGGGTAGCTGCTGACCACCGGGACCAGACAATATGATGGTAGTCTCGGGCGCCCGGTTAAAGTTCGCCGGACGCGGGCCGGGCAGATTGATGGGCAGAGGTGGTGGGCCATAGTTGGGTGGGGTATCGTAGACCGGCTTAGGTGGCAGATTCAAGGGTCCCGAGGCGGGTGGGCCGTAGGAAGTGGCTGGCTGATGGGCTGGCTTGAATATTTGGGCTGGATGTGGTGCAGGCAGTGGCTGAGGAAAATGTGGTTTCTGTGGTGGCGGTCCGTACTGTGGTGGCGGTCCGTACTGTGGTGGTGGTCCGTACTGTTGTTGCGGACGATGCTGTAGCTTCAGAGGTGGCGGCGGTCCATACTTTTGCGGTGGTGGACCGTATTGCGGTGAAGGCTGTGGCGGTGGTCCATATTGTGGTGCAGGTGGGCCATACACAGGCTTCGGTGGTGGTGGTCCATATTCCGGTGCTGGCTTATGGTGTATATGAGGTGGTCCATAAAATGGCTTAGGAACTCCAAAGTGTGTCTTGATCTGCTCATAGAGGCCACCCGAGAACGATGAGCCACCCCCACCGCCACCACCACCACCACCACCCACATAGTTAAGTTTGGGAGGGCCGTACTTTAAGGCTGGTGGGCCGTACTCGCGGAAGGGAATCTGCTGAGGTACGCCATACTCCCGATGTGGTGTATGGTGTGGTGGCGGTGGCCCATACTGTGGTGCTGGCCTTGGTGGCGGTCCGTAGCTGTCAAAGCCAGCCTCTCGTCGCTTCAAATCTTTACCGATGAGCACAGCTTGGGCAAGGCCAAGGCCCAATGTCATCAGCAATGTGAGACGGAGCAGCATCTGAAGGAGAACGAACAAAAAGAAGGAGATGCCACAAATGAGCGGAAGGAATGAGGAAGATAGATTAAATTTCTATTGGTAAACACAATTTAAATCAGTCAGCGAGTGTGAGTTATGATTATTCTTTTATTTGTGTAATCAAGTAAATCATTCATTCGGAATATACGTTAAAATAAATAAGTATACGCAATGATTTGCTGTTAATTGATTTTCCTGAGTAGTATTATATTTTGATGCTTATTTTCTAGCGATATTTAATTTCTCTACTACTTCGATTCGATATTAACAATTGCTTAAATAAGATTTACATTTTTTAAGCAGCGAAATTTGAAGAAAAATGTAAATTTTACTATTTAGATTGCCAAACAATCCGAATGCCGTTCGCAACAACACGGTTCTCGTTTTCACTCCACCTGCACCCACTTGCTGTATCCCCGGTTGCAAGCATGGCTTACGTGCGACCATAACTTGCTCTAATTGTAGCCGTCATTTCGGACGGTTGTCCCCTTCTCTCTTAACAGTAATTAGTCAGCGCTTGGCCAATCACACTATTGCTAGCTGAGTCTGGCGCTCTAATTAAAACTTAATTGAGGTACTGTCTTCATCGTCAATGTCCCCATGGCAATCATATCGTAATCGTCATGATTGCCATGCCCCACGAATCATCGTCAATGAATGAACAACAGCAGAGCGTGCCACAAACAAAATAAGATGACCAACAAACAAATTATATTTAATAAGCAGAGTTGCCGACTAGGCTAATACACTGAAAGTCCGTTATACACTTTGAAAAATAAGTGGCCAAACGACTTTGGTACAAATTAAATTTAATGAACATATGAATTTTACATTTATAGATGTAGAGATTGTCTTCAATGTTTTGTTTTTTTTTTTAAATAAATTTGTTGCATGCGACATGTTTGATATAATAAATTTGCATCATCTGTTTGAATAACAATAAATATTATTCTGGTGAAACAATTCTATATATAAGCGTTTTGAGAAAGTATTTTATTTATATTTTCGATTGGTATAATTCCCATTTATCAAAGGTGAAAGGAATATTCAAATATTTCTATTAAATGAGACAAGATACAATTTACTGTCTTTTGCATTTGCTTATAAGTTATAAAATCTTGTTTATCATTACTTGAATTGAAAATGATCTATACCGTTTTTCCTAATCACGTCAATTTGCCTCTTTCAGCTTTTAATGAAACATATCATTAGGCTTAGGCCAACTTGGAATACATTTATTTGCAGTTGTGATTGTAACTTTTGTTTGGAAACCGAATCAAATGAACAAAGAACGTGTGACTGCTGATAATTGCTGATAATCTAATAGGTATTTGAAGACTAGGGTATTTCAACGTTGGCACTCCATGCTTTTTCTTGTTGTTGTGTTAATTCAATAAAAAATGCGGCATGCAAGAAGCATTATATGATTACTCATTCCATATTCGAAACACAGCGTGTGAATTAACCGTTCAAAGCGAGTGACCGGACTCAAAAAGCACGTTTACAACTGCACGTAGAAGTGCAGGTACATATGGTATGTATATATGTACATACATATTTGGGTTTTATATGACAAATAATACTAATTGGAGGTGATTACATGAGGTCAATAAAGTATTTCGCCTGTTTCTGATGGGTTATGTATGAGTGGGTTATAGGCTACAAATGACCAATAACAATAGAATGCAAATGAGTTGAATAAATAACAACAACAATCCTAAAAGAGAGCAGGTGTGGCAAGTGAAGTTAGTAGGGTTAACAGGTTGACGCTGAGCAATTCGACAATTCCAACTCCAACTCTAACTCTAAATTCAACTCCAATGGTCAAAACAGCTTGTATGTCAGATATGAGGTCGTCTGCACTATTGTGTAACTAAAAGATCTTCAACAAATATACACATACATACACGTATTGATAAACTTGCTTAAGTGATGATGCCCCTTTCTCCAATTACGGCAAAAATTACGTAAGACGCACTATGGGCAATCATCTACTTAGAGTGCAGCTCGATGGCCTCCGCCACTGCGCATTGAATATCAAAAGATGAAGCCAGAGGCAAGAGCAATAACAATAAGCAAAGCGAACAACAATTTGGCCAGCATTTAAATGTTATAAGCGCCTCAAGTGGCCAAAAGCGAAGAAGCCGAAGAGTAATGCCGCGTCCGAGGTAAAAACTTTCACTTCCCGTTAGCCACAATAACAAAAAACTGAAGTCAGCCGTAAGTATATATATGTATGTACATATGTACATTTCTGCATACATCAATGACTCTCTCTATCTGTCTCTCTCTCTCTCTTTCTGGCGTCCATCCATCCAACCATCCCTCCCTCTGGCGCTCAATCCATCTGTTGTGAGGAGGATGAGTAGGTGTCACAAATGCAGGCAGTGAAATTACGCTGCTCATAATGAAAATACATTATACAAGAAATAGCAAACAATTAAAAGTGCCAGCAAGCATAAAATCATGTGAGATGCGGTTAGCAATGAGTGCTGGCTGAAATGGGCATGTGGCAGGTGGCAGGTGGCAGGTGGCAGGGTGGGGAGTTAACCTGTAGAGCCGCCCATTGTCTGTGAAGCGTGTGAAGTGACCCGCATGCTGCCAGCAGATAGTTAATAATAACGAGAAGTAACTAAGCCAATTGTATTTGCAGTAATCTATTGCGAGAGAGTCAGTCAGTCAGTCAGTCAGTCAGTCAGTCAGTCAGTCAGTCAGTCGGTCGGTCTGTCGGTCGTTGGCCATATCATTGATTAAATGATAGAATCAGCAAATGGGAAAGTGGACACAAACTTGACTTTACTTACTACTATTTCTACTACTTCTAATACTGCCGTCTACTGTTTACTTGGCCATTACTTTGAGCAGCTTTCGTTCGATTTCTGTTCATTAGCATAGCCCACAAATATTTGTTATTGATGCTAAACAATTGACAAAACAACAGCAACAACAGACACAAACAAACGAGCAGTCGCAGCAGTAACAACAAAACACTCAAAAACAAAATAGGCAAAAAAAAAAAAAAGAAAAGAAAAAAAAAACAAGCTGCGAACTTTCACTCTCGTTGAGAAAACGATAATTTAGTTCGAAGATGAACAAACAAACCAAACGAACAATAACAACAACAACAACAACAACAATAACAAAATACTTAACATGCAACAACATTTACATATATTAAATGTAAATGAAGACGGATGCCCACAAAATCCCGAAAGGATTGCTTAGCTCATTCTATAATCATACACAGAAACACTGCCATTGGACCACCCACACCCAACCCCATCTCCCTCCCATTTTCATTTTCATTCCCATTTCCAATTACAATTCATATTTTCGTTTGGATTGCCTGGGCACAGCTGCTGATGTCTGTCCGTCTTTCTGTCTTTCAGGCATTTGCTCAAAAGTAAGGCTCGTAATCTGTGTTAATTCCTTGCCAGCAACAGCCGCAGCAGCAGCAGCAGCAGCAGCAGCAGAAGTGGCAACAACAACGAATGCAAACTTATTGAATAGCAAATACGAAATATTTATGAATCAATTTCGATCATAAATTAATTATGTGGACCCATAAAAGGCAGAAGCTATCAACCATCGTGTTGTCGAAATGAGTAATCTGCCACTGGCAAGGATGGTTCACAATTTCGCCTCAATTTTCATTTGTGTGCACGAAAACCGAAAATCCCTAATTAATTGATTGCATAGGTCAGTCAGTAGCATATCGAAATCATATCGCAATCATTTGCCGAGTTATAGAAACTTTTTAATTTCTACATTTAATCTTTTAGTTTTTTTTTCTCCTTACTTGACTTTTTTCATATTTTTTTTTTTTTTTTAATTTTGTCACTCCTAAGCGATTCGTCATCACCATGACAATTAGTGATGGTGAGACTGTGACTGTGACTGTGACAGTGACAGTGACAGCTTCACTTAGCCACTTTCTTTATTTTGGCTTAGTTGTGAGCATATCCAACCAAGCGACAACCCGACGACCCCTTTGCATATTTTGTCTGATCCTAATTAGTGATGATTCTTAAAAATTTTGTAGCAGCTGGCTGCCTCATCGAAAAGCTGTGTCTTTTGCTATGTTTAACTTTTGTATTAGCAGCCGCTCGGCAATCTTGGTAATTAATTAAAATTAAGCAACATATTTTTATTGCCACTTAGGAACTTAGAATAAAATCTTTACCATTGCGGCAGCGCCAAAATGCTTGCCAAAGCCGTTAGCAAAACTTATTATGCTTCGCAGCCGATTCGCAACCTTATGCGTTACTTATTCCGCTTTTCGTGAGTTTCGTCTTGCCACTTTTCAAACAGCAACAGAAAAAAAAAACAAAAACAAAAGCCAAATACAAACAATTAGCAGATACTTTGCTGGCTGTTCACTGCACGAGGACGCGACGTATGTTCGAGTATATGTATATGTATATTTATATATATATATTTATATATGTATATATATATATATTTATGTAGGAAGAAAAGAAATGTGTTTGGCGCCGCCTCGACACACAATACTGCACGGAACGCGAATCGACAAGGTTTTCGGCAACGGATCGTCCGTTACTTGTCACTCTCGAATTGAAAATGCTGCCGCACAGATGATAACGCCAGCTCATATAGGTAATAGCGAACGTCGGCGTCGTCGGCGCCGGCGCCGCAGCCACCGCAGCCACGGCCGTAGAGTCGAAAACTCGAAACCGAAAGTGAAGAAATTTTGTAAGCGTAAAAAAAAAAACAACAACCACAAAAAAACGCACACACACACAAGACACTAAAATAAATAAATAAAAAAAAAAAACAAAAAAAAGACAAACCAGCGGCTTTGGAGTCGGCACAAGGTGCACGCTGAAGGGACCGGCATCCGACTCTGGGCCAGGGGCAGCCACAGAGTGACAGTCAGAGCAAGCGAGGGAGAGAGACCGAGAGAAAGAGAGAGAGAGAAAAGAGAGAGAGAGAGAGAAAGAGAGAGAGAGAGAGCGAGATTGAGGGAGTGAGAGAAAGGGAAAGAGTCTTTTGTACGCGACCAGTTTTGCAACAATTTCACACAGACTTTGTGGCTTTTGCCACATGCTGAATGCAAATTGGCTGCAGCCGCAACTGCAACTTTACCAGTCAAGAGTTTGTGCCATTGCGACCATAAAGATGTTTGTGCCACATAGTACCAGAGTACAAGCTTCTAAAGACTCATTCAGCAAATAAACTAAGACATTTTCTTTTGTGATTTGAAGACTCTGCAGTTAAATTGGCAACACACTAAATTTAAGATTATTGGCATACGTTCAACTTTTTGCTGCAGACTCTCTCACACATACATACCCATTTATACTATGGTTCTTATATTTTCCTATTCATTTATTTGAACTGCTTTACCCAAACACATATCTCACATAAGGAAAAATGATTAAAAAAAAAATAGAGTGATTGTTTATATGTATTTACCTTGCACTCACTTTGAGGCTTACCATAAGCTGAAGGTATAATAGTGTCTGAAGATGGGTTGCATGTGCCACACTGCTCTATTTAAATGGTTTGTATGGATTGAGAGAAGCCCTCGTTGCATATCCGCTTACACATTGTTAAGAGTGTTTAAGCGTGTGATTGTCCACTTTTGGGATTACAAGGAATTATGTGTGTTGTTTTGTAAATAGAAAACAGCGCTCAGTATAAAAAGCGATTATTTCATCTGTCATTGTCCATTTTCCATTTTCCATTTCAACATTAGACTCGGACAGCATTAAAATTAGTATTTAATACTTAGATAAAGTCATACATCAGGTTATACATTTGCATTCCACATTTAATACATTTTCACAGCGATTCATATTATTAACGTATTTATATCGAAATCCTATGGGAAGAGTATCAAGTGTATGTGGCAAGTATCAAATTATGAACACCTATATAGAGTGACATAATAGCAATACACGCTTGCTTACAAGATGGTCAGCTCTGTGGTTAAGCGAGAAAGCCTCTCTCGAGCCGCACATATTAACCAGTTGCAACCGAAACTTTGTGCATGTAAGTAAATATTGGTGTCGTGTTAAATTCTTTGAATTAATGTCATCCACTTAAGTTGCCCGTGGCATTTGCTGGTTAAGTCATATGACTTCATCATCTTGTCGCACCAAGCCAACAAGTAGCGCAGAGCAAGTTTTGCCTTCTGTTTTGTTTGGGTTGGAGACGTGGCTGGCGTAGGCACAATTTGCGTGCTTCGATTCGATTTCGCTTTCATTTCCATAGTGGGCGGTGGGTGGGTGGTTTGGAGGTCGCCACTCTTGCTATCAATGTTGCCGACGGTAACGTCGAAGGCGAGCATGATTTTAGCTTTGCCTTTTGCCTTTGGCAACAGATTTATGGTTGTCATCATCTTCGTTATCTTTTTCTGCCTATAGACATACACACTTAAGCACAGACACACACGCACACACACACACACACACACACACACACACACACACACTCATACATATAGAAGACAGAGTTTTGGCATAAGCCTCAACCTTTGGTGGCTTTAAAGATTTTGTTTTCTGCATTTTTTAAATGATCCCCCTTGAAACTCGTTTACTTTGGCTTTCACCCTTACACGCAAAACTTGGTTAGAGTGTAATCCCAATATGATTTCAAAATTAGCTTTTAATGCGAGTAAATATTGCATGTTATGAATGGTCAAATTTGTTTTCATCTCATAAGCAATTTCCTCACACACAATCAACAAAATAAATATGAAAAATAAATATTCAAAACAACAACAAAAAAATCGAAAATGATTATAAACCTACATTTAACATTGCAGTCATAGTTTTCAGGTGATGATATCAGCGGGCTTCAGCGCTGATATTTATCCAGTTTTGCAAGCAGCTGACTCGACTCTCTATACACACACACAGACACACACACACACACATACATATGTACGCACACAAACACATATTACATAAATATGTATCTGCATTGTCGATGTGCTTGCATCAACTGCCATCGCTACTGCTACTACTGCCCCAGGCATTTTTAGACTTCCTGCTACTACTGAAGTTATAACATTTACGGGACTGGTATTCGGCCTGCGGCGGCGGTCGATGTTGGGTCAGATCGGGTCGGGGCCACTGGTTTAGCAGCATCAGCCACCTAACCAATAACAACAATAACAGCAAATGCAGCGACAGCAACAACAGCAACAACAGCAACAACAACTTAACAACAGCATCAACTTAAGTATCTGCAAACATTTTGTTCCCATCTGTTCCCTTTGGGTTGTCATGCTTGCTGTAGGATTGCTTTGCAATTTTTTGCGCTTTTACTTTGTCGAGTTTAAAGTTGAGGAAACTTTCTTTTATTATATGTACTTGTTAACAGGAAAGAAGGTTTTGTAATTATATGCATATAAATCAGACACGAGCAGGAATCTACGAGCTCATAATTAAAAAGTTTGCACTCCTTAACAGAATTGGAATGGCTCCTATATAATTTTCCATACCATATATAGATCCAAAGGAATGTTCGGAGTGATTATCTCATGTAAAGCGATGGATTTTTTTTTAAAGATTTTATATTCAAATCGCAACAGAAGCAAACAATTGTACAGCAATAAGATTATAAAATTTGCATAATATTGTAAAGCAATAAAAAATTAAAAAGATAATCCATACCTAATTTGTCTATAAATCTTATTGATATTTATGGAACACTTTAACTTTTGATCAAGTCTGATTACGTTTTTAGGTCTTATGAAAAGCGTTCAGGATGCTGGGGCTAATGAGCATGTTCTATGAACCAGCTGTATTAAATTTAGGCTACACAATATTTGGTGTAGGGTATCTCTAAGTCACAGCAAGCTAGGAACTTAAATATTCAATAGTAAAGTGTTTTCATATGAATTTTTTGATTTTAATTAGCGAACGTTAACTCATTAATGAAACAATTTGTATTTCCCAAGTCAACTTTAAGCAACCTTAAGGTAACCGTGGCATTCGAATTTGTGCCACATCTGTATCTATGTATGTATGTGTGTGTGTGTGTGTGTGCATATGCATGCCATATAGAGATAATACTCTATCCAATGTCAACGCGAAACGCACAATTATTGAGAAAATATTTAAAGAAGTGAAATTGCATTCCAATGCTGTGAGACATTGTTGTCGAAGGTGTTGCTGTTGCTATTGTTGTTGCCGTTATTTCTGTTGTTGTTATTGTTGTTGTGTTCGCTTTCGTCGCTGGCTGCTGCGCGTAGGCCTCGCCCACATTTCGGTTGATTTTGGTTGCAGGGCCCCAAATTTCAGGTGTAGCCACAATTATGCGGGTCCAGCCACCGTCTCATGTGCTGTGGCAACACACAGTCTCCCCCTCTCCCACTCGCCCCACCCTGTTGACGCGTTCCAGTGTTGCCGACACTGCTGCCTGCGTCTCGCTTAATGCGATGACGCAAATATTGCGCAATCCGCTTTCTTCTTGCCGTCTTTCATTCTCTGGCCATCGTTTCTATGACACTTGACGTTGTTGCTGCTGCTGTTGCGGCTGCTGCTGCTGTTGTTGCTGTTGCTGTTGCTGTTGATGTTGTTGGTGGTGCTGCTGATGTTGCTGCTTTAGGCAATGGTTTCGGTTTCGGTTTCGACAGTGGCTTTGCATCCGCTTCTGGGTCCGTCTTTTGGCCAGCCCAAAGCGATTTGCAATTTGTCATGCCGAATGCTCCAGAAAGCATTGATTTCGAGCACAATTGCTCCAATACGCATTGCCTCACTTTCACAATGCCGAACTGGCAGACTGAGTCGGATGGAGACCTTTGTGTATTGTTGTTATTGCCAAGTCGTTTTAATTAATGTTAATTAAATGCAGACTTGCCCTGCATTCCTATTAAACGTCTTTCTTTCAACTAATCAGTGAACCTTATCAGCTCGCTCACATCTCTGAGAAAATATATAAAGAATAGAAAAATATAAGAAATTAACCAGAATGCGACATGTGTGTTCGACCTTTATCAATTTATCTTATATCTTATATCTTACACTTTCAATTTTAATTGACATATTTGAACTTGTGACTTTAATTTCCATATTGTCATTTATTATTATTCGTTGTTAAATTGTGGGCTATAAAATTAAAAATTAAAGAGAAATTAAAAATCAATAATAATAAAAATCTTGCATGTCGCATCCATTATATATATAATAAGTTATTTTTAGTGTGGTTTATAATTATACAACGTAATGTATTATTTAAGACACCCAAAATTAATTCGGCCGTAAAGTTTAAGAATCGATATTCATCGACAACCGAATGAAATATAAATTCAAATCACAATTTGCAAAATTCCCTTCCAATTTGAATACATCTTATGGAAATCTTAATCAAGTGAAACAATCTTATCAAGATCGGTTATAAAACAGACAAGTTGGTAAATAAATCATATATTCATAAATGCCCCATTTTCTAATCGACTTGATAAACTCAATAGCAATAACAAGTGGAAATGTTGCATCCATTAACATACAATCGTAAATACATACATATGTATGTACGCAGTAAACAGGTTAAGCACGAGACACTCAGTGTGGCAGGCACCTAGTACTCTGGTGCGGCAGCCAAAGTTAATGCTCGAAATATCCGCATATAAATATATATAGGTATTTTGCAAGGATTCCCACATAAATATTATGCTGATTAACTCTGAATTTCCACGACTTACTGCCTGAAAGTCAACAAACATTTGCCATTTCAATTTGGGTGCCAGCATCTCATTTGCATTGTCAAATGCGTAAGGATCTATTTTTGGCTTAGGCTTCGTATCCAACACCGCCCCCAATGGTACTTAGAATGCGAGGCAACCACCGTTCTGGCATCACCGCAAGCCTGCCAAAAATTGTTCATGCTTACGTTGCGTGAACAATTTTCGCAGCGAAAGAAGAAGACAACAGCAATGGAGCTGCAGCAAATTTATGATGCGTTGCGGGCGGCCATAAATTATCATATTAATCGTTAAAAGGTGTTAAACTCTGCTTCTCAGTGCGAGTCGGAAGCGAGTCTAACAACGATGCCTTGAATTATGCACTGCCTCTGGCACTCTCTGCGTCTCTCTACCTCCCACTGCCAACCCCCCCTTAACCCATCCAGCCATTCATTTGGCATCTTCCGCATTTCATCTAGCAACGACCATCTCCATAATTTTTCGCGCCTGTTTGACTGTGTAGCTAGATAAACGATTTGTTCAGCAGCCAGCAACAAGTTTTTTAAGTCCCAACGATGAAGCACCTCAACTTTCACTCATTGCGCAAAATGAGCTTAGAAGTGACGCTTCAAATCGAACAAAACTAAATAAAGGCGCGTAAATACACAAAAAAAAATAAAAAATACGCACACAAAAAGGAATGGCAAAAATGTTGTTGCGTCTCGCACTTGTTGCACGAACCGCCTTATGTCATCGTCCCAAAACCCGCAGCAGCATTTAAGAAAATCACAAACGTTAATCACTTAAAATGCTCGACCTTACTAATCGAGGGCTTCCCAGAGTCTGGTCAAAATTATTTCTCTGTCTAGTCTTGGAGTTTCGCTTTGTGTTTATTGTATTTAATTAACTTTCTCTAATCCAGCCAACGCCTCTAGCTGCCTCTCTCTCTCTCTCTCTCTCTCCATTGAAAACAATTTTAATTAATTGTTAGTACGTAAACACATTACCCAAATACATGCTCCAAATCGTATTGAAATCTGCATGTATATAGCATTGTCGAACTGGGTTAGCAACCAATCAATCCGATCAACCTGCTCATATACCCTGTACCTTCACCACTCCTCACCTGGCTGCCATGCGTGCGGATTCAATTAGTACCTATAAGCTTTGTTCAGCACTCAATAATTCGAAATTCGAATGCTAAAAGTTATCTTGTTTGCCCTTATAAAAGTTTCACTGTACATATCTATGTGCGTTGGTCAAATTAGGTGCTGTTATCCGACATTGATCGTTCCGGTATTTCTCAAAGCTACAATTAAATTGATGGCTTCAAAAATGTCAATAAAAAGGAAAAAAAAAATGCAAACTGGCAAAAGTTGCATGTGTGCGTCGATTTTATTTGTTGAGTGCCAAACAAAAACATTTAACACATGCAAATGTCGTACTGAAAAATACATTTAAGTGGCATCGTAGTTTGTTCTTCGTAATTAATTTACAGGTTTATGCGCAATATTCTGTCATTCAGTTTTGTTGGCCTCACAGGCCAACTCACTTCATGCAACTCTCATTCGAAAAGAGCTAATTAAGTAACAATGATAAACTTGTAATGCCACCGTGCCTCTGAGAATAGAATCAGGATGTTCGCAGCAGGCGTTATCAGGCTACAAATGGTTTGAGTTAGTTTTGTATTTATTGTCAATCTGGAAGGCAGTTTAATAATTTTTTGTGAATACGGTTGAATAACACGTGCGTGTGTGTGTGTGTGTGTGTGTATGTGTGTGTATGTGTGTGTGATTAGGTACTCAGAATGGATGCTGTAGCTCATTAAAGCAGCTATCTGCCAGAATGAGCGACATAGCTCGTAAATTTGCAAATCAATTTTACCCAAGTTGCAAATAAATATTTTGGCATAGTGCCAGAGGCAACCTATGTAGAAGAGCCATAAAAACCAAAGGCTGCCGCTGGTGCCCCTGGACCTGTGCCTGTTCCTGCTGCTTCATAAGCAACACCCACACAAAGCTGTAACAAATCCAAAACTTCTTTGTTATCGGTGACAGTAAAAACACCCAAGTGATGTGCAAATGCTCAAAGAGAACCAAGCGCGTGCTCATACAAGATACTGCAGACGTATGTATATAGAAACCTACACACACCTATACATCATAGATTGTAGCTGCTGTTGTGTGGCACAAGTTGAACGCAATCAACAGACAGGCAACTACATGTGTATATGTATTTGAATATGTAAATCTGTATGGAAATTCCAATGCAGGACATGAGAGGCGATGTGTATTCGCAAAACACACATCTGAGATACTCTTTAAAATTGCTGTACGTTGAACTTTCCATCGACCGAATGCCAGGACGAAAATAAATAACTTCATCATATTCAAATAAGTGACAGTCATCATCTGGTTGTGTGGTAGCAAATTTCTCAAATTCTCGTTTTATTGCCGGGCGCTTTCCAATTACTATAACATATATCACAATTCTGCAATCGCACGTCTAAAGTTGGTCACATTGCAATATTCTTGTTGAAGTTTAGATAGCCATCACTGCAATCAAACGAGTTGTACATTTGCTAAAAAAAAAAAAAAAAAAAAACTTGTTGAATGCTTTTATCGTGTTTCTGCATACTTTTTCAGAGTTTCGCACCACAGCATCTACACATATAGATGGCACTGAAAGACCTTCCGTTGAGAGTTATCCAGTTTCCATTTGACATTTGGCATTTTGTCATTTTGTGATTTTGCTGGATCTTTCACCCTTCAGCTTGCACAGCACCCTCCGCCTCTCTCATCTTGTTCGTCATTCCGTGTCCTATAAGCAATTAAGCCGAGTGCATCTAGCTAAATCATTTTTTGCTATCCAAGAGATTGCAAGTCGTTGGGACAGCACATCTTCAGCCATCTCTGAGACATTTGCATGCTTTTTCTTTATTCTCTGTGCCGTTCTATTTTTTCCATGTCTTTTCTCTTATTTGTTGGTTCCTCATAATCCTCATAAGCGTCTATTTTTCTCCTCGAGTCGTCACTCTGCATATAATTTTGCGCTTTTAACATGTTTCTCTTATCAAAATTGCCAACGTTGCCAACTTGTTTATTGCACCTTAGCTTGACAAACATACAAACGCATGCACACACGTACATTGTTTGTACTACATCGTTATAAACTTACGAAATGGACAAGTTTACGGTCCCACAGAAGTTCATAATCCATGACATCGCTCAGATGTCTCATCACAACACCAACACCAACAGCAACAACAACACCAGCAACAACAGCAACAACAGCAACAACAGCAACAAAATCTTAGCGACATGTACGACAAGTTTCGTTCGACATTGATGAAGTTTTTGGCTGTGTTTCTGTTGTTTTTTGTTTTTTGGCTTGTGGCTTGTGGCCTTTTAGTATTTTATAGAAACATTTAAAAAAAACAAAGCCCATTTGCATATTGTGTACCCATTAAGGAGCACATAATAAATTCGGACAGCAGGGGACATATCCAACCATATAAGGCTTATACCTATATATATTCTTGATCACTCGTTACTTGTCTGTTCATATATCAATCCTATGTTGTTGATTTTGGGATCCTGAGAAAGCTCCTCATGGACGAAATATAAAAAAAAAACACAAAAAATGTTATGTTGTTAGACTAAAAACGGGTACCAAAATGGTGACGAACTGAAAGACAAATTTGCATTAGAGAGGTAGTCAGTCGAATAATTTGCTCAAGTGCATTACTCATTTCGTGACAAAATTATGAAACCCTTTGCAAGGGTATGAAAACCACTTGACTGATCTCTCCTCTTTCTTATCTTTTGAAATGTGAAAGAAAGGAATGCGATGGTATGCGACAGACACTCAGACTGCCACCTGTGAGTGTACTTGTGTGAGTATGTGTGTGTGTGCGTATGTGCGTGTGTGTGTGTGTGTGTGTGTGTGGGCTCAGCCGGTGACAACGGTGATGCTCCCTGGAATACATAATGTGGCTTCCTTCTGTGTTGAATGCGGTCAGAGCCGAGTGTCACAGCCGTAAACAATATTGGAGAGTGAACTGCGTAGAGATTATCGAGGCAATGCATGGAAATCAAGTGAAGGTGCTTTCGAGTCGAGAGTGATAGACTAAGAGATGCCTTGTACTCACCAGTACAGAGTATATATACAGAGCAGATGAGCGTAAGTAGTCGGCAGCATAATCAGCAAAAGGGGCAGGAGAGTTTAAAGAGACGACAGCGCATAGTAAAATGACATAAAATGACTACAATGTGTGGTTGCGGCAGCGGTTCTTGCATCACTTGTTTCTTCAAAATACCCGACCACGTAGCGATCGATGCGACTCAACTTAGGCGTCCTAGATTCACCTTGAATACCCAGCAAACATACAAATATGGTAATCAAACGGTGTGAAATGAACAGAAGTTATAACATTTTCTTGATCAGGGCGAAAAGAAGTCTATCTATGTACGGTTATTTGTGATCCAAAACTTAGCATAAAACATCAGCACATAATATTTATTTATTAGCTTTGTTGAATATAATTATCTAATCCAACATTGAACTAAGAAAGCTTTGCGATTATTATTATTTTTAACGGGGCATTTTTATTAATTTTGAGGCTTTCGATTTTTCATTTTCTGTAACAGATTTGTGAGACGAAAAATACAAAATAAATAGAAATTTATTTTTAAGTGAATTTATGCATTTGTTATTTAAATTTATCGAAACATAATAATTGCACTACGAATAATTTGCACGGCATTGTTTGACTAAGCTGAGTCAGTTACAGAAGCACAACACCTATCAACTTCTATCTCATTCACAGCTGAAAACAGGGTAATTTCAAGTTGGGATCACTCTAACCTATCTGAAATTATGACATTATGCGGTACAAGGTAGGTATTTGGAAGGTGAATAGTATTAGAGCGAGAGAGAGAGAGAGAGAGAGAGAGAAAGAGTTATATAGGCAGATGCATCACAATGACACGGTCACATTATGTATGCATGTACCAACATACTTATAATATACGACTATCTACATACATACATCACATAATTTCGGTGGGCGTGGGCCGATTTGTCAAGATAACAAACACAATGAGCACAGCGCTCAAAACAAATCAGAACACATAGCATACAAACTTTGAATATACATTCAGTTACACACACACACACAAATACACACACACACACATACACACACACACACATACACACACACATATACACACATTAAGACTGGTCAGTGGCTGCTGTCGACAAGTAACAATAGTAATGAAATCAACTACTCATTTATCCATTACATTTTTCACCTTTCTCTCTCTCTCTCTCTCTCTCTCTATCTTTCTCTCTCTCTCTTTCTCTTTATGTATCTCTGAGATTGGTTTATTAAGATACCATACTTCAGTTTAGCGTTCAAAGACAATTAACTGTCCCAAGCCCAGCTTATAGCGCACTTGAAGCATGCATCAATGTATGTAAATCTGAGCTGGTTGGCAGCGAAGCCAGCGGAGATCAAATTAAAATACTTTTACTTTGTTATTGGGTGTTTGGTCATGGAGAATTTCGAGTTTCGCTTTAATGATAAACAAAAATCATTTCTTGTTCGTTTGAAATTTATTTTATGTCTTATTAATTTTACATAAGCGTCCCGTATTGTTGTTGTTACTGTTGCTATTGTTGTTTTTTGTTACAGCTGCTTAAGTTTGTGTTTCCGCGACTGTGGGAAACCAATTTGTATATGTATATTTGTGTGGACGTCCGATTTTTATGACGCAGCACTGGGTTAAATTCCGAATCGAAATGTTGAAAGATGAAACAATAAATAACGAAAGTAAAAGTTAAAGAGGTTTCCTCGGATCTCCACCGAATGGTTGTCATCTGCATTGCTTGGCACGCTGCTCTGTCATCAATAAATACCAGGGCTCCATTAACAGGTGCAACATTTAACGTACAACTAACACTCAATTTCTATTCCAATAAAGTGTGGGAGACCCAAATACATACATGATAAATTTCGCCAATTGATTGTCTCCTACTTTTGCGGCACACACTTGTAGATTTCAAAAGCATTTGTTTGCCATCGATTCGAGAGCGAGCGGATTATTTATTACACCCTCCGACGCGTCGCTTCAAATTGGTCCCAATCTCCCGTCACTTGAGAGCGAAAGCTAACGTCTCGAGATTAATAGCAAAATCGTTAGCGATTTCAACATCGCCATCGTCGCCATCACCGTTGCTCTCTGTTTAAATTGTAAATGCTGCAGTCGACGCACAGCAGCCGGCATTAACAGCAGCAAGAGCCACATCCAGTAAGCAGCAAGCCTCTTCAGCCATGCCACGACTATCAGGACCAGAACAATTGCGCAGCCGCACAGTGGGCATATTTTTAATACTTTGGCTGAGCTACTCGGTTTCAGCCAAGCAGCAAGCAAACCCAGGTAAGTCGATAATTGATAAGCGTGAGCATAACGAGTTCATTCGCTTTCAAATTCACACATAATCTCTATTTAATGCACAGATGGCTAATTACTTATCTAATACCTAAGAGGAAAAGCAAAAACTTACATTTTTTAATTACAAGCCAATAATGAACCATGAAAGTGATCGTTAATGAATGATCGATCCCTTATTCGCTTCTAATTTATTTTATATATTATATATATTTCACTTTTAGCTAACAATTTTAATCTAACTTATATTAAAGAGCAACACCAGCTAAGGCCATCAGCTGGTTGAGTGTTCGATTTAATTTAAAATCGATGATGATCGATTTTACAACTTTATTACGAAGGAAATATTTATGAGAACTCATCTCCAATTAATTTAAGCATGTATTTATTTTAATCACATTAACAATCGCAGATATGCGCGACATTCTGATTTAATAATAATCCCTTACATCTGTGAATGAAAAATCGAAATATCCGTAATTATTTTCAAGCCCGTCAATTTGGGAGCCCGAGCTTTGGTAATGGTCTGGGCGTCTCATCGAATCCGGGATTAGGCCTTGGTTACCCCCCGTCAGGAGCAGGACAGGGCTGCCCACTGTGCGATTCTTCTGTTTACAGCTACTGCTCCCACAAGATGGTGCACGACGCTTGCTGCTGTGATTTTCCAGGTAATTACTGCGATTCCACATGTATGCCTAATTTCTAATGTCTGAACATTTTTTGTTTTTTACACGGCACGTCCAACTAATTTGCACTTGGTTCCTTGCAACTTGCCGGTGCAGTGCATCAGCTGCGCCCGTCGCAATGCGCTTACTACGACTGCTCGCTTCTGTATGCGAAATCTTGCTACGAACACGCCCTGATTAAGAACTGCTGCTGCAACAATCCCTACTAGCCATCAAAACAGTTAGCGGATTGCCGACGTAGCAGCTGTTTTTCTTTAATATTTATTTATTTGACATATAATTATAGCTTAATTATTTACAAATACAATTTAAGTAATAATATTCCAATTTATATTTATTGCTAGAATTTTAATGTTTGCACTTGATATTGACAATCTTCAGCTGTAACAGTCTTAAAGATCGACAGAAAATAAACACTTTACATAGATAAACATGTACGAAATTTATTATATTTGTGTATTTTGTAGTCATGTATGTGATTTGGGCTTATAAATAATTTATACGAGTTGGATAAGCCCATAACCTTAAAATATTCGATTTCGGGTTCCATTTTGTAAAATATACGTAATACTCTGTGTCTGCGCAGAAATGAAAATGAAAACAAATCGAACTAGTTTTTGTATAATCATTGCAATTTGTGAGTCACAAAAATCAACGGTCACCAAACAACAACTGTAGTTTGAGTGGCGTAACAGCTTCTCCTTCTTTGCTTTCACATTTGAAAATGATATACAAAAAATGTTCAAAAGCTCTTTCATAATCCAAACAGATATAAATTCAAATTTCAAGGCGCGGCACAAAATATCAGCATACGAAATTTTACTTTCATTTAATACTGCAAATTTGGCAGACACTTTGAGGCCGAAAACCCCTTTAACGCTGCCAAATACTTTTGTTTGATTAGCATATGTAAATTACAATATTAAGTGGCTTCAGTCACTGGCGGACATGACCAGTTTCCAAATCCATCCATGCAATAGCGTCTCACAAATCTAGTCGACAAATAACATTTAAGTTATTCCTGCAAACTATTAATTATTATTATTTTTTTATTATTTTTTTTATTAACGCAGATTTAAATTAATGCTGTTTTATAAGATATTCGAATATACATCTGCATCCGGGAAAAAAAAAAATTAGCTGCTAAGCGGAGTGGAGCAAAGCTCTTACGCTTTACGGTGGAGTTCCCCGACGGAGAATGTTCACCCTGGAAAACCCATTATAGTCGAATCACTTAAAATTCAAAGGAGTTGTTTTTAATGTGCACGTAGAACTCCTCCCACTCTCTCTCTCTCTTTCTCTCTCTGTCTCTCTCTCTCTTTCTATCCACTCGCAGTTGTGCATATCTCTGTAAAGTTTTGACCTTAGTTTACGAAAATTTGGCTTAATTTTCACACTAAGTATCATTTTTATGAAGCGATGCTCATTTGGGAATTAGGATTCACACTGTGATAAAATTTGCATTTATTATTTTGCATAAATAAATAAATTGAAGTTTTTATTAAGAATAATAAAAACATTTTTTTAAATACAATCAACGTCAGATGTTCGATTTCTCGAATTTTTTGCAAAACTTTGTGCTTACATAAATACATTGCATTTTATAAAAGCTCAAAACGTTAATCATGGAGATTAATGGCAAAGGCATGCAGAATCTTATCCTAAGCAATACGTTGTTTTGTAATTGTTGAATTATATTTCTATGTATTTAGTTGTCAATATAGTTGTCAATATATATGTCAAATAGTCTAATCAAAGTACGCGATTATTGTGGAGTGGAAACCATTTGTCTGACAACATTTTCTTCATATTTTAAAGCTCGCAGCTTAGTTTTTCATACAACAACTTTAATTTTCTAGATTGTTCCAATGTCAGCCTTATGATATAGTAGTCTTATATCGACGATTTTTTGTATAAATGAAAAATGGATAATAGCACGCATATTGAGTGAGTTTGATGCGGACATCATTTTGGAAAAAAAAATTCTTTTAATAATAATTGTTTCGGATTATAAAAAAAAAAGAATTGGTAATCATACGTTTGGTTTGTTTTTTAAATGTGATAAGTAACAATTGTGCAATTAAATTCTTTAATTTTTTTTGTTAAATAAAAAGGTCGATCTGGCCCACTGTGCAATATAAATACAGTGCCTTTTGCCAGTTGACAATCATGTGAATTGTTGAACTTAAGTATTTGAGCATGCCAGAAAATACAAATATCGATACTATTTTTTTGTCACCCGTGAAGCTGACTTCCACCATTTTAGAATGACTAAATTTAAAAGGCGAACTAATGAATATTCAGACCCACCCGCTGGTACCCTAAAAGTATGTTATATGCCACCTGATTTCAGTTGGTATTAAACTGTTATCAGATTATGCTTCATTCGCTAACGCTCCACATCAAAGTTCCCATTCATTTCTGCTGCCGTAGAGTATAAAATACTTTTTAACCCTCAAGGGCCAAGTCCGGCTTAAGGCCTAAGTTTATTTTCGCACTTGAGAGACCTACAAAAAAGTCGTAAACAATTTGGTTCGTGTTTTCAAGACAATAATACTTATTTCCTGTGACCCATTTCTATATGGTTTTTATTATTTTAAAATTTGGAATTTCAAAAAAAAGTTTTTATATTTTTTTTTTGCTAATTTTACCAATTATGAACGTCACATGAGTGTAGCACCATTAAACAAATTTTTGGGACTATCCAAGTAAGATAAAAAGAAAAAGACTTAACAAAACGGAAATTTTGAAGCGGATAAGCGAGAAATCAAATTTGATTAGATGTATACAATCTTAGTTAGTTGCGTACATCAACCCCATTTCAGTAATAATTCTACTTTATAAAAAAGTTTTTTTTAGTGCGTATTCAAATGGGATAAACAAATTATAAGCCGACTTAAAAATACAAACTACTTATGGTAAAGTCCTAACTACAACTACATAATTCATTGATATATTGTGAGGTACATCCATGTATAAGCCTTCGATGGCTTACACATTGTTTCCGTCTATACTTAAGTGGTTTTTGTTGGCGCAACAATTGTCCAAGTTGTCAAGTATTTACTTGGATGTTGACGACCAAGCGTTTCTCGTATCGATAGATGTTGGATGAGAGAAGATTCAATTTTTTTGCTGCCTTGTAATAATTGCCGATTGGAGAGTTAGCAACTGTCCGGGCGGACAGTATATATGCGATGGGCGAGGGGAAATAGGAACAGGGTATTTTGGAACAGATGAGTGCAGACCAGAAGCGGCAACAATGGAGGAAAACGGGATAATCGCAAAAGTTTTGTAATATTTTCATTTTTTTTTTCCTGTTCTGCTTCTGTTCAGCTATTCTTTTACTTTCCTTTTCGTGTCTTTATTTTATTTTTTTTTTGTTGTTGTTGTTGTTGTTGTATTATTTTTTTCTTGTTTTTTTCGGTCGCCGTTTGCACTTTTCTAACAACTTCGCTTCAAATGAAATCTTTAATGGATTTCAAAAGGAATATTTATTTTGACAATGACAATGAATTTTTTTGCCCTCCCGCAAAGCCCTCGACGCTAACACATTTTATTTTATTTATTCATCTCTCCTGCCTGTATTAGTGTTGTTGTTTATGTGTATATTTATTCTCATACTCTTGCCGGGGGTATTTCAATTCCGTCAATAAAGGAGTCAACTCAAACCCCGAGTTAAGTTGATATAGCAATGTATTTCACCCTCTTTATAAGCATTTATTTTACGACTGTCGTTGATAAAATTAGTCAATAGTCTAATTTGAAGAACTGTTTTTTATCTGTTCTTATTTTGGCCAAACTGAGCTTTAGAGAACTGTATCTTAAATATCCTATCGGAGTAATCAGTTCCATTGTTTCCCAAAATAGTAAAATAGAGCGACCACTTACAGGCTTAGCATATCAGCAATATAATATACGTCTACCATATACATATTTACATATGTACAAGGGTATTTTAATCTTCGGCAAACAGAAGTTAACTATTATATTTCGTATTTTTTGTAGCTTTATTGCTGCTGCAAAAGTTTTTAATGGGCCCGCGTTGAAATTTTATCTGAGCGTTGAGCCATGTCGACGCTCGTCGACAGTTCCCCTCCCCCAACACCCGACCCACCCCTTCGCTTTTCTTTATGAAGTAAAAACTCGGAGCACGTTTACTTCATAAAATACGCTTAATTAGAATTAGCATCGGAATGTGGCTGTCGAGAATGTGACGATGGAGCCATGAGAAAAACAAATCCCGTGAACGAAACAAACGAGTGTAACGCAAAATTTTTCTTTCCCAAAAATGAAACAGTGGCTTCACGTTGTGCCCCATGTTGTGCTCCATGTTGTGCCCCATGTTGTGCCCCAGAATAAATATATCATATGCATGTATGTTTGTTCGATATGTTTTCTTAACTGTTTATGCTTATCCTCTGGCCGGTTACACATACATACATACATACATACATAATTCACTGGATTTATAACACCCCTTAATACATTTCGGTGGAAACAGGGTATGCCAAGAGCAGAAACATATAAAATATGTATGTGGTTGGGTTAGGACGGTCACTGGGATATTGTGTGGGCCTGGCATTAAAATAACAACACGAATGTGAAAAGCTCACAGAAAATGACAAACGGATTGGAGCTAAGCTGTATTTTCTAGGTGGGTCGAAAGGTGGCCAGCTTAAGGAATGCAAAAAAAAGAAAAAGGGGTAAAAAGAGCTTCTCCGTGCGGAAAATACTTTTGTCATCGAAGGGATAAACAATTTGCTATAAATACTTAACAGATCATTGGGAAAAACGACACTTTCCTGCCATGAAGCCACTTCTTTAAAGTATCTACCAAATCGACTGTATTATTAAATCATGCAATGAGTGTATCTATTGTATGTAATGTACGTCACCAGTCACTTAAGTCTGTCAGCACAAATACCATACCACTTTAGTATATGTATATATATTGTGGTTACTGTTTGGCAATAAATGTTCTTTGCTGTTGCGAAACTAATTAGACCAGCAAGTTATGCGAGCTGCAACCAACCTTAGAGCGGCCAAAATTGCTGACAGGCTTTTATTGGCATTCCATATCTACACAGGGCAAAATGAAACGTACAAAGAAAATTATGCTTTAATTATAATTGTAATTTTTTTCATAAGATATTCAAAGGTATAAATAACACAAATATCAAACAAAATAAAATCAATTAACAAAATTAATGGCTTCCATAAGAAATTTTGTTTGAAATGAAGGAAGTGCCTGCATTGCAAATTAAGTTTTAAGGTTGGCTTTTAATTAAATAAATTCATAAAATCGGTAATCAAATCAATATATAAATAGATATAAATTAAAATACTGATTTCGTCACTATTTGTTTGGAGTGTACGTATTTATGATGTGGCTACTCTCCTGCGCGCTACCGCCACCAATCTCAGCCTCAGTCATAGGCATAAAATCGCTGGCACTTACAATAACAACAACAACCACGACGACAGTAACAAATACAACAACAACAACAACAACAACAACAACAACAACAACATGAAGAGCATGATGTAGGAGTGCATTGTAGCCGCACGGCATTTAGTCGCTTTGTGTCAAATTTGTGCTTGCTGGTCACGTTGTTGCACTTAATTGCTGAATGTGGTCCGCAAAGCATGCAGTGGGGTGGCATTTGGCCCACTTTGGCATCCTTTAACCAATGTGTCTTCGCCAACTCTTTCCTAATTGCGAATAGTTCATAAATTACGTGCGTATCTCATTTTGCACAACAATTCATTGGCCCTTGAACAGGTATTGCAACTTTTAAATATCAAATATGTTGACTTTTCTGTGAACTTTATTTATTAGCTACAAAATTAAACCAAAAATGTAATTATTCAAAGGGAGTACTTTTTCCTATTAGAATAGTAAAACCTAACATTTTACCATGAGACTCAGAAATACTTGAAACTCCTTTTGAATAATTAGTGAATTTGCTCACCCAAGTAATTTTAATTGCATCATGATTAAGAAAATAAAAATCAACAAGAGAGAACGTTACAGTCTGGCCCTAACCAACTGCGAAACACTTTGATACCATATCTAATACCAGCTGATAACAGCTAGCAAGGAACAGGGTGGTTGTAGCCAAGGAAAACCAAGAAATGTGCAAGTTTGCCTTAAAATGTTGGTAGATATAAGCTAGTAACGTTCCTTCGAAGTTTGGTAAGTGTAGCTCTTAAGTTACGCGAGATATAGGACTTGGGATATGCTGATCTTTGAAGGACATCGCCAAAAACCTACCATCCAAATTTGATAACTTTAGCTTTAATATTGTGGGAGATATGTGGCTTTATTGATTTGCAAGGATCGATTTTTCCGACTGACGCGGTCAGTGTGTGTTCCAAGTTCCAAGTCTCTATCTCTAAGGGTGTCGAATCAAGACGGACAAACAGCACGAAGGACATTGCACAAAACCAATATGCTATGATACCTTCGGTATCAAAGTATAAAAAAGATGAAAAATTAAACTAAAAATTAATTATTGAAAGGGAGTTGGAAATACTTGTGGGTCTCATATGAAAATACAACTAAGGAAATTCACATTAAATTGTGATTTTTATCATTTCAGATTTAAAGATAACGGTCCCTGGAACTAAGTGGTAAGTACAAATTTTGTTTAACAACTGATCTGTACGTGATGTTTGCTAGCCGGTCACTCTCGACCTAAACTCTCTTTTTAAACAATGTAGTAAACTAGTTTTTGACTTTGTTCAAAATCTAAAGCGTTGTTGCAAACACCTACCATTTCCCAGAAATAGTATTAACAGGTTTCATTGCGCCACCGGCTCTCGGCTTTGGGTAAGGCAACACCTCAAATTTCTCATGGCATGCAAACTCAAGCAGCCATGGGGATAAACTAAAATACTCAAAATACTTGCCATCCATATCCGAGTATATACCCGAGTCCGGCACTGCTGACACCCCTCCGCTCCAAAATACCATCCAATACACCGAGAAGTTATTAGTTAAGTTTTTGGGGCTGAACACAGGCAAGCAGCATGTGCCTGGGCCATCAAAAGTGTTCGCATTGCCCTTCCCTCAGTCCTTTACTCCCTCCCTGTCCAGTCTTCCCTTGTTGCCCTAATGTGTTTTCCACGCTGAGATTGAAAATTTTGTACAAATTTCGAGGCTTTTGACTAGGGCCAAACGTTGACTATTTGCACAAAAAATATTGATTGTTGCATGTAAATTGACTCAAATATGGCTAGGGCAACACTCACGCACTCGCACTCGCACACACAAACTCACATACAGATACACACACACACACACAGACACACACACACACATTCATAGTAGTTCACATGGACAAGAGTTTTTATCTGCTCGTAGATGGCACTGATGATGTTGCCATTTTTGGGGCTTGTTTGTTGGGAAAACGGGTCACAGACATTGTCGTTTTTGTATACTTGCGTGTGTGTGTGTGTGTGGCTGTGTGTGTGTGTGTGTGTATTTTAGTGTTATTCTTATTGTTGTTGTTGTTGTTGTCATACTCATTTGAGACACAAACGTACACATCTAGTCCCAGTTTAGAGTGAAACTCTTCCTGTCGCAGTCAGTCCATAAGCATTTGCGCTCTTTCACCCTACCCCCAGAAATAGGTTTTAAATTTCAAGTAATATTGGCACTGTTTACTCTACCCGAACAGAGAGTTGCTGGTATCTTTGTTGGCTTATGTGTGTGTGGGGCCGTTAGTTGATAATTTTTGGTGAAATCTCAAATTTATTCTTGGTCAACATGCTGCCACTAAACTGGTTATTTCTCCAGCATCATTTTGTTTGTTATGGTAAGCCGATAAAAGCTATTATTTTATTTTCTTCATATTTATTTTTACACTTTGTGTTCAACCGATTAAATTGTTCAGAAAAAGGTATTTGAGTTTTGATACGTCGCTTTAAATGCTCTTGTTAGCATTGATTTGAAAGTTGCTGATTTTTGCGCTGCTCTCGCTTTCAATGTATTGAAGCGTGAGTCCTTCCAAATTGGCCCTGCTGCATGTGGTAAATTTGTTGCCACAACCCAACTCTCTCTCTTTTTCTCTCTCTCTCTCTCTACCTCTCTCCTTTAGCTGGCTGCTGCCGGCACTGGTTGTTGCTATAATTCGATTAGATTTTGTTTCAGATTACAGATTCAATTTAAATTTCAATCATGAATTGTAGCATTTTGCATTGCCTGCCCCGTCCTGGCCCGATCCCGGACCGATTCGACTCGACCCGACCCAACTCGACATCCTAAGGTGCGATGGAAGAAGCTGACATATTTCGTTGAGCGAGTGTGTTGAATGTTTGCGGTTTGATTTAGATTTTATGCTTGTTAACACATCGTTTGCAGTACAAAACCGAAATCAATCCAGAATGTTGCATATTCGTATCACGCTTAAAATTTGCCTCTAGTACTTCACAAGTAGTTCAGCTCTGTAACAGCCAGAAGCTATCTAGCCGGAGCCGGTAACTGATTCTTACTCGAATGCCTTCAGTGGTTTTCACTATCGGCACAATTGCAGTTTCTGGTTAATTATAACTAAGCTCAAATGCGTATCGTTATGCCTTAATAATATGCATCTAGAATAACAATTCAACAATTCTGGTAACACTTCATTTGCAACGCTGTCTAACAGCCACAAAGAGAGACAAGTTAATTCAAGCAAATATCGCCGCAATTTGCCACTCCAATTGAGGTGTTTTTAATCACATACTACTAACAATAAGCTACTACAGTCATTGGAGGATGGAGCACAATTACGACTATACGCCGAATGATCCGCTTATTCCGGGGTACATTTTTCAAGTAACATCTAACCTGAAAAGGTTTTAAGTATTCAAGTGTGGTTTGATCTGGCTTCACTTACCTATACTCGCTGAAGATTTTGTGTTATTTACATTTATGTATAATTTATGAATCAGTGCTGTTTGTTGAAATTATGATGACAGTTCAGTTCCGAAATCATGGCTGCGCTGCGATTCCAATCTCAGCAGCAATTGCTAGTTTATCGCGGCAAAGTCACGCAACGGATACTTGACAACCGAACACAATCCCCAATTAAAAAGTAAGGCACGAAAGAACGCCGCACCCAAACATAACCGACTGAGTAATACTTGTTACCCAGATTGAAAATAATCCTTCTCGATTGAGTTGATTGAGTCAACGAATCTTAAGTTGTGGCTCTAAGCCATTGATGTTGAGATAGATGTTAATCTATATGTATTTCATTAAGGTCATCTCAGAAGAATACCTTTCAAATATTTAATTTTGCCATTTTCTTTACGCCAGTGTACACAAGTAGAGGATAGCCAGCCAGCCATCCACACAACCACTGCATATGGCCATATACACTTTTTTGTATCTTCTGAGAGGAGGGCACAAAAAAAACAAAAAATAATAAAAAATGATAGAATGCAGCAGAATGACGACGACAACAACATCGCCGAATGGAACAAAGCCGGAGACTGTGTGGTCAGGTTCTGGCTGAGAGGCAGTAAGTAAGGGCTTGGCTCGTTCGTCCTGTCTTCACTATGAAAGTTAAATTTTGTGGAAAGATGCATTCATGTGCATCGAACAGTGAATCCGATGGTGCTTGCATAGAGCCGCCAACCACCCCCATACCCACACGCCCACATGCCCACATGCCCACATCCCACGTCCACACCCATATGCCACGCCCACATCACTCCATCGCACAGCCTGACGCACGTACCTTACATATGTGCTTACATGTGTCGGATCCGCATCCGTTCAAGCTCTTACACACATCCGGATCTTGTGGCGTCATTGCCAATGGCAACCTTTTATTTCTCAGCGAGTTGAAGCTGCTTTGAAATATATTAGGCGCCACCTTACCACCACCATCACCCCCATCCCTCTCCCGCTCCCGCTCCCGCAAACACAACAGCCCCACCATATATCCGTGAGTGCGTTTGGCTCTTATTTTGCGTTGGCTGCTGTCGTTGACGTTTCGCGGAAGTATTGAAAATATTGAATGCTATAAATCTGTAACCTGCCGCTTTTGCCAATAGCACCACACACCCAAACACACAACCACCCACCAACTTTGACGCTCTTCTTGGCTGCATTAATCAGCACCGCATACAAGCAATAACAGCCACAACAGCATCAGCAGCACCAGCAATAAATGACCCTACATAAAACAACGAGACAGAGACAGAGACAGAGACAGTGACAGTGACAGAGACAGAGACAGAGACAAAGAGACAGGGAGAAAAGAGTGTGTGAGAGGGAAAGAGACAGACAGACTTTGGATGCAACAACTCGTTGCATTTCAATGCTCCAGTTACCCGATCATTCAATTTCTAGTTCCGCTTGCAGTCCCAACTGAAAAGTCATAGAAAACCCACTGGCGGGAAAAAAATGCAATGGTTTGTTATTGTCAATATTTCCCAAGTGGTTAATTTTCAATGTTGGGTGGCGGTACTTACGATGTATGCCTGATATAGGGGTGCGATATATGAACATACGTGTATATGTATGTATGCATGTAGTATGTATGTATACATATATGTATGTATATGTTTTGATACCTGTACTTAAGCAGAAATGTTCATTATAATAACAATAAAATTATTAATAATAATAATAAAATATCAAATTATATAAGAAACTATATCAAAAGTAGTAATGACTATCACCATTTATATATCGAGGACAACTGTACATCTGCAGTAGGAAAAGGGACAAAATCCAAGACTTGTTGTTATAAAATCAAGAATATGGACAATGTTTTGGTATAGAGTTGGACTTTGACTGCGATCGTAATGCATTATGCATATTTGGATGCGATGCATATTTTGACTGGAGTACTTTAAATGCCACGGCACATTTTGAAAGGAAGCAGAGAGAGAGAGATAGAGAGTGAGTGATGGACGAGGAGGGGTGGGGGGGTTCCACAATCTAGGGACAATGGACGCCTAGCGTTAACGAGGCTTTCTTTATCAAAGTGGTGCCAGGTTGACGACAGGCGATAGACCAAGGCAAGAAAAGGATGTGCAAAAATGGACGGATCAGAGGCAGCAATTAATCATTCGGCAACGCGTATCAGACTTTATTGAAGAGAAAACAAGTGAAGCAGAATGCCAATTAATTAAATTATGCTAGTGTGGAGAGTGCTGGATTCTCTCATCCCCTTTATCTTTCTCTCTATTTCTGTGAGTGTGGGCTGTTCAGATAGTGGTCGAGTAGTCTTAAGCGAGTGCTCACTGTAGTATCTGCAATTTAGCCAAGTGTTGTCTTATGATATATAACACACTCAAGCTCCTACATACATACATACATACATACATACATACATACATGTATCTAGGTTTGTATCTATGTTTGTATATATTCAGACAGCACACATTCACATACATGGGGATGTACTATGAACTATGTAGGTATGTAAGAATGTATTGTGTGTAGACACTTGGCCACACTTGGACAGACACAGAGCGAGTGTAAATAAGGAAGATAAAAGCCGACAACATTGGCGACTTGCATGACATATTATTCATTTCACTCGAAATTGACACCACCACTTAGAGCAGCAATATCAAGAGCCATTATTCTTGAATACGGGAGTTATGCGACAGAGAAAAAGAGGACGAGAAAGATATATATATATATATATATATATAAACAAAGAGAGAGAGAGAGAGAGAGAGCGAGCTGGGAAGATTGAGGAAGCGAGAAAGATTATTGCTCCCCCGCACAAGTGTTTGGCTGGCCATGTTTAAAACAAAAGACATGCCAAAGCATAAAAGATAGGCAGCGAAAGCGGGAAAACGATTGGGAGACACAATTGCAAGAAGAACAGACAGGCACAAAAAAGGAGAGTGAGAGAGAGAGAGAGAGAGAGAATGAGATTCAAGTCTAGAATAGAATGTAACGCTTAGAAAAGGGGTCTGGAAACCATTTACATATGCATGTCTTTTTGTATGTCCGTTTGAATGTATATATACATATACATCAGTATGCCATTGCCATTTCCGCTTTGGTCCTTAAGCCCTCAGAGCACTGCTGCCTGAACGACTCAACCGAGCAGGAAGAGCATTACAGAGCACATTGGGTCCTATGGGAATTTAAAGGTGTAAACTTTGTGTAGAACTGTGAAAGTTTGTGGTACAAAAACAATTGCATTGATTCAATTGTTGTGCACTTTAACAGAAGTAGTCAAAGTCATTTGCAGTCAGTGCACCTTAAATGTTTGCTTTGATTGTTGGTTGACAGAAAATAAAGGAATGTTATTAAATTTAGAAGCAAAAGAAATGCTTATAAAGCATGCAATTCAATTTCAAAAAGCTATGCCTTAAATATTATTGTTTTCAACATTTCAGATCTCAGCGACTTATGACATTTATTTATTATTTTATAAAATATTATTCTTGTTCATTTATTTGACCATCGTTTTAATTCAAATGTTTTTGTTTTGAGCTAACAACAATGTTAATTTCAATGGGATTTGTTTTTTGTTTGTCATTTACAACCATATTTGTTTCAAGCAATTCATTAGTATGCGACACAATGTGCGGAGTGCTGCGATTGTTGTTTGTAAATCATATTCATGCTAATCTGCCTGTCATATTTACGCTTGTCGATGTCGATGTATGTCTGGCTATGTCTGTATCCGTGAAAGTTGTTAACTAGCGGGAGACAAAGGCGTAGGCAAACAATACAAACTACACTAATACAGTGACAGCTGTACTGTGTACATGTCTGGCTGCGTGGCTACTTGTTATCCTTAAGGCGAGCTTTCGACTCGAAACTCGACTCGACTCGACTCGACTCGACTCGACTCGGCTATTGACAAATATGCAATTGCAGTTTGCAGCACGTAGTGAATACAATAACACATGAGGCACGAACAGCGGCAGATGTAATATCAACAAGCATGACACATCAAGCACAAACACGCACACAGCACACAAACACGCACAAACAGCAATATCCATAAATGTCCTTGTAATAGTTGGTAATAAATGCAGACAACATATAGGCGGAAATTGATGGCACCGCTGTACCTGGCAGCTGTTCCATCATTTTAATAAATGTCATACACATTTGTACACACACACACACACACACACACACATACACAAGCACACGGCCACTCACAACAGGTACACAAAGTAATTATCTGTTGTTCTATATACTCGAATTGCATAATCAGGATATTAAGGAAAATACTAAGTCAAACTAGCTTGGCGTCCTAATTTAATTTAATTCCTAATAAAAATTGCTTAATTTGCAAATAGCACCGACTTTGTCTATATTGTAAAAACACTCATCCTATGGCCTGGGAGTCAAATACGAATATTCTCAGCTGAGTTACTCAAATTACTGGGTCACTAAGACAACTCGTACTTCAAGACGATTTCTAAAGATTTCCAAAGATTTGCGATTTGATTTATAAAAAAAAACATAATCAATCGATAACAAAAGATGTTACTCGAAAATGCCATTATAGACCATAATTAATGGATATGTTGCTCCAGGCTGTGTTGACGGCACCTGTTAATGACTGTTTGCTTTGGAATTGCCTCCCTGACTCACATCCTTGTCATGTTATTCAAACCCCACACACTCTCGACTGTATTAATATGGATAATAGATAATAGAAGGATACTTCCATTAAATTTGGATTTCTCTTGTCAATTCAGTTTTTATACCCTGAACCCATTCAAAATGGGTAAAATGGGTATAATGGTTTTGTGCAATACTATTGATCGTCAAGATCGTATAAGAAACATCCAAGTTATAATCGAAAATATAATCTCATATTGATCTCATTTCTATCAGCATTTTCTGTATGCATATGTGAGAAAGAGATGGCATGACAATCGGCGCGAGCGTCAATATTCCTTTGTATGCGATTGCGTGTTTCACGTGCTTGTCGGCAGAGGGCGCTTGCAGAGCTGCTTGCATTTTAGTGGAAATCTTTTTAAAGGGGAATTTGCCAATAATAATAGAATATATTTAATAACTGCGTTCAGGGTATATCGTAGTCGAGTTTACTCGACTACAGCACTTTTACTTGTTTACATCTGCAAATTGGGTTATTATTCTGCTGTGAAATTCCCGGCAATGTTCTAAAAATGTTGGCATATGTGTCTATCAATTTCAATTAGTTTTTTTTGGTGAAATAGTTATAAATTCTATTGGAAATGCAGTCTTTTTTAAATTATTGATAAAAATTGAGTAAAAATAGGCATAGTGATGTCATCGAATAGTTCAAGGTATTTGCTAAGAAATCACTTCGGTTCATTACTTCTTTGCTGCTGCACTAAAAGCTTTTGTGATTCTTGAATATGTTATTTCTGCTGCGACTGCTTCCGCTGTTGGCGTTTTAATATACCTAGGTAATTGCTGATTTGCAATTAGGGCCCAGGTTCAACATTCATAGACCGATGGGTCTCAAACGATGATTTCCCAATATATAAATATACATGGAGATCGACGCAAATAAAACTCAGTCTGATATTTCAACCGTAAACGCATTGGCCAGCACGACCATTAAAATGTCGGTGATGAAATGGAGCCATCCGGCCAAACTATGGCGGTGAAGTGCTAAAGATTTATTTTATTTAAAGCAAATGATTCCTTTCATTCTTTATTTCCCAAAAGACTGCAAATGCTGATTAACACTAATATGGGAATCTGTAACAGTGTTTCTCGTCTGCGTGTTTGGGAACTTAATACATACGTATTATTGAAATCACTTTAGTTTTGTTTTTGTTTATCTGTTGCCAAACTCGGTTTGAATGCATAATAAGCCAATGCTCTGCAGGTCACAGAAGTAAACAGCATGATAAGAGAGTTTGTGGGAATAGATGGGGTGGAGTGGGGAGGGAGGATGTTTGGATGTTGGGAGTAGTCGCGCTTTCGTATCGACCATGTTATATGACCCTGTTGAGTGCTGGCTATGAAACAAAATGCGTAGCACGAGGCGAATGAGTAATAAATAATCGATGCGCCAATAGGCCTAGTAAAATGGAGACACAGCAGAACAGAAATGCTTCAATATTGGTGTTTGCTTGCATGTGCCCTGTCTGTTCTTCATATTCGGGAAATAAATTAAAAACTTTTTCAATTGCATTTTGTGTTACGTGCTGAAGAAACATTTCCATTCATGCACACAAGTGTACACACACACACACACACACACATACACATATACATATATGTACATCTATATATTAATATATGCATATATAAGTACAGCTAGAGTCATACGAAGAGCGCACATGTAGCAAAATATTCTGATCAAACTTTGGCTGGATATATTTAGCAGCCATAGTCCCAATGTGTCGAAACGACAAATCACGAAAAGATTAAGCTGAATAAATTTTCCATTGAATTCGTTTGCTGGCTTAATCCACGTGCTTGCCAAGCTAAAGCAAAATTCACTTCAAATTTGCTCTAAATTCTTATTTGAATTACAAGGATCAATTTGGTCTGTATTAATTAAATTTGTGCTATTCATATGACCATATCTGTATGTATGTATGTATGTATGTGGTTACATAATTTCACAAATCTATACTTAAAGTAAATATATATCGAGCTTATTCGTGCACGATTTCAATTAATTTGACGGTAGCTTTGTAGGCAACGTCTTTGGTCTGCTGTCCTCGGTTCTCTACCAAAATTCAATTAAGCTTATAAAATATATAAAAAACTTGAAGCGCAAAATTTAAAGCATCATTAACACTTTCGTTTGTAAGTATACGCCTGCGTATGTCAGTCCGTGTAACGGGAGACTATAATAAAATTAACAACTTTATTGCATTACCACCGTTGTCAACAACGACAACGGCAATCACGGAAATTATAACGCTAGAGTTTCGCTTCCTTCCGTAAATGCTATCACTACACAAAGAAATAAATGTCTAGGAAAAATAATGTTTTGCAACTTATCTTCAGCGAAGGTATTTTTTTTTTTTTCTTTATTTTTAAATTTTAAGCAAGAATTCATGCTGGCTCTTCTACAATCAAGTATAAAATGCTTAATGTATGTTTTAAAGCATTTTCAAAATTGTAAAATTAGAACCTAAACAGATACTTGCAATTCAAATATGTATTTGTACAAAAAATTGTGTTTGCATACTTAGATTCAGTAAGTTAAGTGGAGATAATGTGCAAACTCATACTCACTTGAAGTAATAAGCTACGCATTAAATCCAAGCAAATGGTTAAATGTCAATGGCACCTCCTTTGCTAGCTCCCCCCCCCCCCCCCCCTCTCCCAACAAACCTCATAGCCGCTGCCGTCTATCCCATTTTGGGTATTCGCTTCTTTTGGATGCCACACACATTTCCATTTACTGGCTTAAAAAAATATAAGTAAAGCACTGCAGCAAAAAAAATATGAAATGTCTTTTAAGCCTCATTCTGTTACTTACTGGCTTTTATCACATGAGCTTAAGGCAGCGAAAAATTCATAAAACTGTATCTAAATGAATACATACAATTCTCTCTCTCTCTCTCTCGCTCTCTGTGTCTCTCCGTCTCTCTCTCTTTCTCGGTTTCTTCCTGTCTTTGTCAGTATAATGTGCATAATTGAAATACATGTGCGTTCGTATATATGTAAGTGTCTGTGTGTGTCTGTGTATGGTTAAATACATTCAAAAAAATGTACTGAGCGGCTTATGATCCTGCTTTGGTTGGATGGTGGTTATGCGCTCATTTAAGCAAAAGCTCCTGCACCACCGCTGTTTATCCGAACGTGTGTATTTGCATATTTATCTTTGCATTTGTTCGATAAGCTTTCTTAGTTTATTATTTAAACAGGAGAACAGTCAACGACGCGCGTCGTTGACAACGACAACCCGGTGAATAAGAATATAAATGAGAATCACTATGAGTGTGGGCATGTGTATGGCTGGGGATATGAGTATTGGTGTGAGAATCCGAATAAGAATAAGAATGAGAATGAGAATGAGAATGAGAACGAGAACAGGAACGAGAACGAGAACCAGAACGAGAATAGGGAGACGACGCACTCGGTCCAGGTTATTATAATGCTAAGCAGCTTTGCCTGTTTGCCCCATCTTAGCCTGCAAGCGCGACTCTTTGCATTTATGCATGCACACTAGTCGGAAAAAGTATTTTAACAACACGTCTTTCCGAATATCGGTAAATAGTTAATGTCCAAAATAAAAGCGTACATAAAGTTTTGAATTGAACTTAAATATCTCAAATCAACATCTTTCCCCTCCGCACAGGCATTGATTTTCTAGTAGCACAATCCCCCGTGCAATCAGAACAATCTTATAACACAATTTATAAAAGACTTTCACTTTGACTTCCCCTCCCCAAAGCCCAGACTTATAATACAAAAGAAAATCTCTTGTCTTATATATATTTATAAATAAAAGAAGGTGTGCAAACTTAACCAGAAGCCGAGAAATTACGAAATCAGAAGTAAGAGCTGTCTGGAAATTTATTTGCTGGGACTATATCCACAGCTTAAATCATAATTAGAATATAGTTTTTAATTAGCTCATCACGAGTTGCTAGTTGATACAGACGTGTTTAGTTTTTAAAATCTTCTGCAATATTTTTGGAATTGTAAATGTGCTCATGCCACAGTTTAATTTGTAAAAACAGCATTATTAGTTTGATCAACGATGCATATAACCGCTAACGCTAATTATCGCAAATTACTACGTATAACTATTTGGTAAAATTAATTATAACTTTTTATTTAGCTTCATTAAAAGTTATTAACCAAAATGTTGCAGATTCTGTTTGTCAAAATACTTTTGCCTACACTGGTATGTGTGTGGGTGTGTGTGTGTGTGTGTGTGTGTGTGTGTGTATTTCACTGGCGCTATGCGACAAGTATTTAGCATGCGTAAAATTCTGTTGAATTCCGCCGAAGCTATGACAATCATCCAACGTCAACCTCAACTTCAGCCTTTACCTCAAGCGGAGACGCAAGGTGCGCGTTATGCTCGTATGCAAATTTTTTAGAACTGTTTAGTTTGTTAAAAAAGAATAAAAAATAATAAAAAAAAAAAATACCTGCCTTACTGCTTGCCGAGCGCTTCTGTCACAGTGTCATCAGGATAATGAATTACCATTTGTAAAGCATTGTTGTCAGCGCCGCTTGCACACATACATAAATAAAAACTCGTGCGCATGTATGTATGTATGGTATGTATGGTATGTCTGTGCACAGATGCCTCGTGTTTAAACTACCTGGTTGGTTGTACATGTCAGCGGTTTGCATTGATTGAGCAGTATTTCGATGTTTCCCGTGGGGACCCAGTTCAGTTTCTGAGGTTTTTAACTAAAATTGTATGGAAAATTTGTCTGTTCATGGTACACAAAAATGTACGCTGTTTGTTGTGGAAAAGTTATCGTTACCACGTTGACTACTTAGATGAACAATAAGTAATTCGCAAATCTGATTAGTGGCTTTATTTTTTTTTATTTATTTTTTTTTTTTGTGTTTTTGGGAATTCGATTGTTAGTCAAATCTCAATGAGACGAAATGTACCTCTCAAATTTGACAATAGCTTTAGCAGTGCGAGAATGCTAACAGCGGCTTACTATATATAATATATGTAGCTCTCAAAGGAATCATTTTATAAAATAAAAAAAATAAACTAAATTTAGATATAAATTCGTATGAGTTTCCGCGTGCTGAAGACTGCTGTAATACCATCAATTGTTAAGTACTGTTTAAAACAAGTAAAAGTGCTGAAATCGAATGAGCTCGACTATGATATTCCTTTCTGTGATTGGAGATCCTTTTTATACGAATTATACGTAGATTACCCATTTTTAATGGGTTCAGTAAACTGTTTTAAAATCATTCTAAATACACTTGTAAGTGAGACGAACATAATCAATTCAAGATTAAACATCTGAGTGGATGCTGATCAATCATATAAGAATATTGATATGGTTGCATTTACATACTCAGTGTCGTCTAATATTTATGTTTTAATCTTTTAAAACTTTTATCGAGTCGACTTTTTACTTGTTGAATCACGTCCTCTGGGCTTGTAAGCAAAAAAATATCAAATCAAAAAATAGTAATAGTCGAGTACAGATTTGCAACTATTACTTAATGCAATTTTGTTTGAGTTATCTGTATTGCAATTTGACTGAATATTGCAGGTGAATTGCGTGTCTGAAGTGCTTGTTTGATGGTTGAAGCACGCTCCAATTGGGAACCTAGATCTGATATACATATTTACATACCTACACACACACACACACACACACACACATATGTGTATATAGTGTGTGCAATGTAGCTGACGCTTAAGCGACACAAGCACCGATTGTTTGAAGCATTTCCGTTGTTGTTCTCTGGCCCGATAATCGCAACAGATAAATGCAGCTGTAAATGTGAATGTAACGGCACTTGCAATTCCCATGGCTGTCAAACTTGCAACATTATGCAAGGCCAGAACGCCCAACTTGAACTTCAAGCCAGTGCCCCAGCCACATACACACACATACGTATACACACATATGCACCTGTAATACAATAGTACTTATTGGATGCACAACAGATTCAAAGAGGTGCATTGACAAGAAAAACAAACTATACAGGCAACGAGAGCAGCAACAGCAATAGCAAAAAAAAAACCCCCCCACCGAACAAAATGCAAATGTGCAAAAGGCTTTGTGATTGACATTTGAACTGCTAATGAAGCTATCACATCCTAGTGCTTCAGAATGAACACACCTGCTATTGTTCCGTAATCCTTGTTGTTGTTTTTGTCAACTCAATGTGTGTGCGACTGACTGTGTGTTGATTGTGAATGTGTGTGTGTGTGTGTGCGTGTGTGTGTGTGTGCGTGTGTGTGTGTGTTTGTGTGCATAAAGGTAGATTAAGTGTTGGCGTCTGCACTTTGCACTTACGTATTTTCTTTTAACAATTGCGAATTCATCAATTCGCTACGAAAACGATTGAGAGTTCGCAGGTTTTGTACAACCCAGCCCAAGCTAACCCTTTCTCCTTTAAAATACACTCAGCCAACACACACAGGCATAGTTTAAGTCACATTGGCCCATGACCCCTTTGGCTGAAAACAATCAGAAGAATGCAAATTGAAATAAAGCCGATTAAAAGTGCAAATGGATTTTGTCATTTGCTCAAAAAAGATTTCTTAAATGTAGTTTTGTGTATTCAGTTCTACATTTTCCCTACGCTGGCTTAACACGCAACTTAATTCAGCAAAGTTTTTGTAGGCCGTCGGCTCGGAGTTGTCAATTGAATTGTGACTCAACAATTCAACAAGGCGCCATTTCGGTCGCCATTCCGGTCGCCATTTCGGTCGCCATTTGGGTTGTGTTGAATAATTAATAGATTTACTTTTTTTTTTGCTGACGAAACCATTTCTCCTTTTAGCGTTTTGTCTCAGACAAATTGCACTGAATGCAATTTTCATTTTTAGATAATACCATTTAAATAACATTAAAAAAAAAAAAGAAAAAGATCTCAATGCTCGTTGCAGTCAGCCCAGTGCGGTATTCTTGGCCACAAACCAGACACGTGTATTGATTCCGCCAAATAGCCGCACACATATAGCCACACACCATCATGCATACATGTATGTATGTGGAAATGGGCGTATTTTTGGCAGCAAACCAAATTACGTGTAACGCCCACTTTTGACAACCGTTGCCAAAATTGCGAAACAAAAAATATGTTCATATTCTCCGCTAAACCTTTTTACCCATTTGGCTTACATTGTTGCGATTTCGATTGGAATAATACCTCATAAGCTGAAATATCGAGCAAATAAATATACAAACCACTTCTTTTTTCTTATCATCTTTGAATTATCGGAAAAGGTGACCATAATTTGTAAACTGAAAGGAATGCAGGAATTTCGCAATCTTATTTTTCAATCCCATTTCAATTATAATTAGATTCATTTTTCGGCACCTAATCAATCAAAACTAGCGAAATTTGCACAGAAAACGTGAACAGCACAGGAACAATGAAAATGCATGTCTTTGAAGTGGAATAAAGGTTGTTTTCTTTTATGGGGAACCCTGGAAACAATTGGCTACTGAATATTGGGCGACAAGCTGCGACCAAGCGGCAACTTTGTCCTTAAAATACTTTAATCGGCATTCACATTCTGCAGCACATTGGTTTCCCTTACTACCCCCTTGCTTCAATCAAAAGCGAGGCGCTAAAATATTTGCGTTTAATTTACCAACAATTTGTGTATTTGAAAATTTCAAACATGCGGTGCCCGTCAAGTGCCCACTGGACGGTACCAGAGCCAGTCGAGGGCCCGACTAGGACCTGTGCCATTGGGGCATTTAGCCGCAAATATGCGAGCAGCTGCCGTCATCGTTGTAAGTATTCAAATTCCTGGCAAATTAAATCGATAAGCGTGGTGTGATTCTGATACCCCGCTGCCATAATCCGGCTTCCCCCAAAATCCCCCCGACCAACCCAAAAAATGTTGGGCAAATTTATGAATTCTGTTTCTCGTTTATTAATCATTTGTGCTTTTATTGTTTGTAAAACACTCTGTGCGGCTGTAATTGTTTAATTCCATCATATTGTGGGGCACAGATTGTGGCAGGTTTGTCAAATAATAATCACGAGTGTCCGTACCAAATAAACCCTTGATCACAATGTAAGCTAATTTGTTTTGTTATCAATCTATGTAAATAAACCTTTTGACTTGACTAACTGAGTGATTGGTGAAATGAAGCTTCCACTTACAGGTGGTAATAGGAAGCAAGTGGTAAATGGTAAAATATGGGTCAAAGTTCATTTGGAAAACACTCAAAATTGTCAACATGTCACTTAAAACTAATCGTTCGACCGAAATTTGTACAAGTCGAACTACAAATATTCACTTGTAGAATTGTGGTTTTATTGTCATTGGTCAACGATTCTCTGTCGACTTTAGTGAAATGGACGCAGTTATCGATAAACTGATATTAATAATGGAGAACGTATGGTAAACTAGAACATCTGCTTAATTTTGCACAACTAAATTATATATTCAACCATTTTGACCGGTTCAGGTTAGAATTGACCACGAAGAGAGCGGCAAAATAAAATGCCAATAAATACAGTGGCGAAGTAAAACGAACGAAATCGTTCCTATTTTTGCACAGTGTATGTCGGTGTTCACAGTGTTTATGCAGGCCATTAAGAGTATCTGTGAGTTTTCGGAGACATTGGAACTCGTGCAGTCTCTGATAAAGCATTAAAATTGACACAATTTAGATCTATGATTAACTTCCGAATGCGAATGCAATTGTATTTATTCTCATACATATACAAACATATATGCGAAATGTACAAATGCCGGGTCTGAAAAATGCTGAATCCAGTGAAACCAATGGTAATCAATTTATGTGCCTGGCGGGTTGTACCATTAATTTCGCTAAAAACAATTTTAAGCTTAACAAATAGCGAATATTAAATATAAAATCACAATTATCAATTTCTAAACATTTAAATAATGTTGCATGCTATTTTTAATTATCTTTATTATTATTTGTGTTTATTTTTTTTTTTTTTTTTGTGGATTCAATATTCTTGATTGAAAAATGGATATGTATATGTATCGCGTATATTGCTCGATAATAAAATAATATCAATAATAAATAGGAGTTTGGATAATTTAATCGTAAATGTCCAACTGCGATTTACTAAACGCGAGTTTAATAATTTATTAATCAATCATAACAAATTGTGAAGAAAATTGAAAAATTAATTAAAATCGTAAATGAATGAATTACGCTTGCATGAACCAATGTGTTATGATTTGATTCGATAAGCTACAAATAGAAAATGTATGAGCATTAAAGCCACGTACACCGTGAATAAAGCATCACATTTACCACGGCCTGGACAGGCACGGCTGCCATCCTGCCACAAACCGCTTTATCCCGTTAGCGGCACTAATAATACCCAACCTGAACAGACCAGACCACCAATTTGGACAACAATAGCAATAATTATAGCGGTCAATGAGTATGCACGATTTCACAAATTGCATCCCCTTGCACTAACGCTAATTGCGCGTTGCATGCATTTAATAACCCGCAAACTTTGCCACTGCTAACGCCAACGTTATGCAGCAGACTGCAATCTGCTGTCTATTTTGGGAATCCCCTAACGCTGCACAACTGCAGTTCATAATGCTCATTTCAAACTGTATATATGTATTTCAAATTGAAGAAAACAACTTCATATATACATATATAAGTATATATATATATATATGAAGCATCAACAGCCGAGTCAATATTGTCAGAGATATGGATGACCGAAATGGACACCAAGGATCTAAACAAGGTTGGTCACGAATTCATTCAAAATGTATAACGTAAGAAATTGTTGCATTGATGTTATTTTCGCAAGAGTTGGCAAGAAAAGTTTTCCCAAAAACAAACCGTTAAATGACTGAAGTAGATCCAAACAAGTTGGAAAAGGGTAGAAAAATATCAGCTTTGGCTACAACTGAATTCATGGAATCTAGAAGAAAACCAATTCTTATACAGTTTTATTAAAAATTGATGTAATAGTTCTGACAATCTACCCAAAATATGATTATTTTGTACGAAAACGTGCACGAAACTCACAAAAGAGTTGATTACCCCTGATCCAGATAGTATTTCTAATCCCTGGGATAGAGTTAAAGGGTTGTGGTTAATTGCGTCCGACTAAACATTTTTAATCATTGTAGAGCATCCATCTAATACAAATTTCAGCACAATATTCAGGTGTCAGCTTGTGGATCATTTGTGTTGCAATTTAGCAGCTGCAGATTTATAAATAGTCATGTGTGGGAGATGTACTTTGTAAATGAATTAAGTGCTTATAAATACACTTAGTTTTTATTCTTTTATGTGATTTCACACATTCATTTTACAAGAACAATAATCACATTATTCGCGAAAATCTCTAATTTAATATGTGATGATTTATTATTGATTCGATAAGAAATATTTTCTCTAAAAATACCTATATAGCTTTACTAACAAATAGTCGCTTTCCGTTTAACTGATATTTTTTATATTTGGTTTTTCTTAGGTTAATTTTATCGACAGTGGGTGAAGAACAACTTTCCGCTAAATATAATAAAAGCAAGTTCTTAACTAAAGTCCGACATGCTTTAGTTCTGTTGCCAAACAATTGTGGTTTTTGGCAAGTTAAGGGAAATTCAAGTACATCTTAAATAATTCTAGTCCACAAATTGATTGATGCTTGAAGTGTGACAAATTTGCAAATTTACCACTGACCACGTTCACATGCCCATTCCATATCCACATCAACATCCAGGCGCATCTCCACCTGAACGCTGCATCAGCGCGATGACCGCGTTCTTATTATGTTAATTTCTGGTTAGCTTTCAGCTCACGTCGCCAAAAGCCGTCAAATTGTCCAATGAGGTCGCATCTTCTATTTGGCTACACTTTGTGTTGCCTATAAAGCTGAGCCAAGTAGGCAGCATTTCGCACAGCCTGGCAAAATCTTGTACACAACATACTGAGTGGATTGTAATTTTTTATACTTAGAGTATATTGGTTTTGTGCAATGTCCATCATGCTGTCTGCCCGTCGCTATTAACGCACGTTTTGTCGACACCCTCAAGACAAGAGCCTTGAATCTTAGAATGTTTACTGGTCTGTGCCCTAATTTTCAGATTTTAGCTATAAAATTATTGGAGATATGTGGACTTATCGATATGAGATTAACGATTTTATCGATTTCCTAGCCTCCTATTGGACATTGCACCCCAACGCGGGCACAGACCAGAATATGTTCCAACTTTCAAGACTCTATATATAGGGGACTGACGGACATTGCACAATACCAATATACTCTTGATACTTTCGGAATCAGAGTGTAAAAACCGCAATTGTAGCAACATCAATTGTTAAATAAAAAGTGCTTAAGCCAAAAGTTAATAGTTTGATTTAAGTTCGGCGACTACACAATCTCCTGCAGGACTTCTGATTCGTGCTGCAATCTCTCGAATATAATTGGCAACGCAGTCACGCTGCGATAGAGGAAAACTGGCCACATCATTTTATTATTAATTCCAAGCCAGCAAAAAGCCAAAGACAAAGTTATTTTGTGGTTTGCCACATTCACAGCCTGAAGCTGCGGCGATTGCGTTATAAATAATACAGAGAAAACAGAATTTTCTATAATTGCTTTCATTGCTATCTCTTAAAAAACTTTTCCCAGGCAGCGCCAGCAATTAATGTGCACTTGTCTGGCAGTCAAATTTCAATAAGAATGGCTGTCAAAAAGAAAAAAGCCAAAACAAAAACAAAAAAAAAAACACTCAACGACATTTAAACGGTGAAGGATGAATTTCCAGCATTGTTATCCTTTTCATTCATTCATTCGCTGACAAGTCGCTAGAAACAAACTGAATCACAAATTAGCCCTTGTTTCACAGCATGCTGGTGCTACTGCATCGTCCTCTTCTTCCAAGGTCGGCATCTTGGATAGCCGACCGCAAGTGATCTGAGCTGCGGCGCGCCGTTGCTTATGCAAGGACTTACTTTGCTACAGCAAGCAAACTAGACTAGCAGCAAGTCAGCAACATGCTACATGTAGTAACATGTAACATGCAGCACGCAGCATGCGGTCGGCATCCCAACGACGCTTCGCTGGCAGCACCAAACTAATTAAGTGCATCATCTAAGAAAACTGGGCATGAGACGGAGATAGAGAGAGGGGTCGATAAAGAGAGAGAGAGAGAGAGAGAGAGAGAGAGAGAGAGAGAGAGATATTTGAGACCAGCGAAGAGAATTAAGAGTCGTTGGCAAACAGCATTTAAGACTAATGCCAACGACAGCATCCGATTCTCGCTCTCCCTCTTTTAATTCAGTTGCCAACGTTCACAACTGAATTAGACACGCCAACTTGAATTTATTGTTTAGTTTATGTCTTGCTGACGTACGCAGAACGCAATTCACAAATGCCGAAACAAAAACATGGGGCACTACAGTCAGCTAGTTAGTGAGATGAGAACGTTGATGAGAGTACTCGACTAGAACTTACCTCTATACACTAAGCAAATAAAATCGCCGCCCTACGCCCTGAAAATTGCTCTGAAAACTAGAATCATTTTCGTCGGGGCAATATAATTTTGTCTTCAACCCATTGTAGGAGACGTCTCTTCGAACCCATAAAATGTATAAATATTCTTCATCAGCATCGGCCTTCCGAGTCGGTATAGACATGTCCGTCTGTGAGAATTTTGTAGTATAGCATTTACTCAGAGCTATCTTAATGAATGTCAAAGAAATATTTCTGAAATGTAAAATGCAAATCGATGTTAAAAAAAAAATGCATTCTGAAATTCAGGAAATAACAGTGTCTGCCTTTGAGGCAGCATAACTCAGTGGGGGAAGTCACTTAACTCGCAAACGAAATTATTAACTATTTCAAATGATTTTATATACGAAATCTTAGAATCAGCTATAATCATGAATAATAATATATGCAACAATAATTCGAATGTTAGAGTTCTGCGCAAGCATATGTTGTCATATATTCCTATAAAAAGGTCCCTGGAATTAGGAAAAAAAAAAAATGCTCTGGCTATAAGAAGCTTTAAAAAAAAATTTCTGGCCAAATTTGAATATGAATATAATTAGTTAGAATCCGCAATTAATCAATATTGAAGAGCTTGTTTATATGCAAACGTAACGAAATTATAAAGAGCAAATCTGTTTTATTTAGCTTTAAACACCAAGTATGAAATAAACTTTCATCTCTTAATGCTGTTCACGCTTTTTTTTTGTATTCTTTCAATTGCGTCAAGAGGAGCAATAATGTTTTGCAAACGAACATTAAACTTTTGCCCATACCAGTCTGGGATCTTAATTTTCCACTTCGCTGCCTTTCGCAGCGCAAAGTGCAACTTGCCATAGTATGTACATAGATGCACACATGTATGTACATATATGTATATATGTACTTGTGATTGCCCCTTTGTGCATAGGAAAACACGTTTATAAGGCGCGTGCCTTTTGCAAAGTTGTTCGTGTAATTCGTTTTCTGTAGTTCCTCACAAATTTGGCATACATCACAAATGGTAACTGTGTATCGGTAGGTAAAATAAGAAGCTTAGACTTAATGCTTTTAATGTGCAATACTTTAGTTACATCTATCATAAAAGCAGGGAAACAAAAACTATATTCACCGTATATTCCACCGCCAAACTATCGGAAATGTGAATAATTGAAAATGAGTGAACACTGAGGCAATAAACTCATTAGTGTCTACGCAATAAAACAATAATAATTGTATGTAAAAGATCAATGCTTGTGTTAATCAAGTAATTCAACCTGGAAAAGTTGCAAACAATAGTTTTACAAGCGAATAATTGATATTATTGTATGTTAATGTAATTAAAATACTACTTTATTAAGTGCGATGATCTCAGGGAATATCAGCTTACATACAACATTTACATTTACATTTAACACTAAAAGATGTGCGATTTGTGTAGAGAACATTTACTCAAAAATCCTATCTGAGCTCATTTTTAACATATTTGTTTATGAGCTGAATAAAATACCCTCTCAATTTTATTGTTACTAAACTTGTTGGGGACTTATTATTATTATTTTTTTTTTTCGTTTCGGGGTGTGGGAAAAATGCTTTATTTCATTGAATTTGTGGGCGTGCATATTCAGATGGGAATTTAAGTGGAATGAGTGGGTGTCGGAGTGCGTGGATATGTGGTTTGTGGATGGGGGTCGGGTTGGTATTCGGTTTAGGGTACGGTGCGTGCCTGCGGTTTGTTGTGCGTGCCACGCGAATAATTCAAAGCCAAAATCTGCTGCTGACACTGCCTGACAACGACAGACTGTAAGAGCAGCAACTGAAAAATGTATGTTGCAATAGTTTAACAACAAACTTTCATGTGCGCGTTCATTCGCATTCGTCTATGCTGTCGGTATGTGTGTGTGTGTGGGTGTGGGTGTGTGCATATGTGTGCTGTAAGTCATTCAGATTGCAACACTGTTAACCACAAACTTCCGATTGCATTTTCACACAAAACAACCCAGCGACAACGGCAACGGAAGCTAATGGCAGTTCCAACAACAATTTTGCCGCTGCTGTTTTCTATACACAATGTGAATGTGTCTGCATGTGTATTTGTACATGTATGTGCGTACTCCTGCAGAGTATAATAACTTTGGCACGTCAATGCTAAATTGTACCTAGCTAACATACATATAGACAGAAAAACCAAATCCCACACGATTTTGCTAACTCCTTGTTAATAGAAAGCAATGGGTTCACTTATTTTAATTTACATGCGCCATAATTCAAGCCAAAATTTCGGTTTTTTTTCTAAACATTATTATTTAATAATTTTTATAATAATTTATAATAATAATTTTTTGTTGTCCTTAGCGCTTCTAGTCTCTGACTTCGTGTACACACGGAGAGATAGTCTTGGCTTGATCGGCTCAGCCATTGATGCTGATGAAGAATATATATGCGTTATGGGAACGAAGATGCTTCCTTCTGTCTGGCGTTGAATCCTGCTATCACTATTGACCTGCTAGACAACTTGACTCACGATTTCTTTTACAATTAATTTTGGTTTTTGTTTTCCTGCACAAATACGAACTCAAATAAGTGAGTTGCTTTTGGATTTCCAGCAAAAATTAAATATTAAATTTTCAACTATAATTTTTGTCTTAATTTTACTCCAACAGGTGCACTGTGTACAGCACTGATTACAAATTAATCTGAATCTACAGGGAGTAGACATTATTTATTTCGTTCTTGGTTGCCAAATTGACAACACTAAAATTATTATCTCTCCCGTAGAGCTTAACAGAATTGCACACTTTACCAAGTGTTAATATATTTAATATGAAATATGGCATTCTATGACATGTAATTAATATATTATTGAATGTGAGATTAAAATTGGCACACTGCTGTCCATGAAAATATCAGTTAAGTCTTCGAGCATGTATGTCAATGGATATAGAAGTAAATACAATGATGGACAACTAGACTCTACAGAAACGAAGTCAAAGTTATATGAAAACTTATGGAAATACGAATTGAATAAGGGGAACAAGAAAAGTAGAAAAGGGCACGAAAAATGGATTAAAAAGAAAAAATCAAGAAAACACAATTGGAAAGTGGTCCAAAGCTTAAGTCAAAATATTCGATTGCCAGATTGCGGGATCGGAAAGCTAAATGTCACACATAAGGTAATGCTCCATTCATTCTGGACAACACGCCAATCGAGATATGGAACTCGAGTAAATAATGTTCGCCAACGAATACAACTAACTTTTGTTCAATCTGATATTTCAAAATTATATGCGTATTTAATAAACTATCACCAAAGTAAAAAAACACCAATGATTATTTCTATTGTCGTTTTAGATAATGGAAACAATTTGTGTTTATTTAGTTAAAGCAATCACACAAATATATTTATAAGTACATCAACAGCTACCACGGGATATTTGCGGATATTGGCAATAACTGGTGACTGCAAGATAAGTGTAAAGAATTTTCAAGCCAAGACTCGATGGGGTACTAACGCCAATATAGGAAAGTAAGCCAGGAGAACTTTTGATACAAACGATGTTTCGACCACATTCACAACACTTACAAAAGCAGCTCCAGTAGCCAATGGACGCCAAATCACGGAAATTGTTTTGACGGCACAATTACGTTTGTTAGAACATTTAGGTATATGTCTATACACATATATATTTATATATAATATATATATATATATATTTTGGAGCCACATTTTGCGTTGCCTGTGGTCTTGGCCGCATTTGCTGCTGGCAGGGCAGCCAGTGAAAGCGTCATCTCAGAAAACGTGCATTGCATTTTGGCAACAGTTCTGCTGGCATTGTGTATGTGCACAAAAGGTACTAACATTTGTATGTATGTACCCTCTAGGTGGGCTCCACCGGTGCACCACTAACGATTTAGCTGGCTGCCATTAGAGAGCAACCACCACCCATGTATTTGCCGAACAATTTTACCGAATAGCACCATGCTGCACAACCCTTCAACTCAACTATCAAAAAGGCGATGCAAAGTAGGATTACTGACTCACCCCTGCACAACTACACACAATTGTGCATACACAGATACATACATACACACATACATACATATATAAATGCATACATACATATATAAATGCATACATACATGGCCTTTAAGCTAGCGATCTGTTGAAGCGAAGTTATTTTAAAACAAAAAGGAATACCTATCGAGGACCCGCCGAAGATTACCTAAGCTGCTAACTATTAAGGTTAGCCCGGATAATTTGGTAGGCAAGAAACCTACTCGTGTTAAAACTGCAGCAAAAAGATGGATGCCTTCCAATAAATAATCAAGAAGATCGAAGGGCGATAACACATCTGGGAACAGAATTTTTAATTTTAATTTTACGTATTTCAGATATTTAATAACATTGATTTCTAAAAAAAAAAAATCGAGAAATATTTATTAATAATAAAATGTATATTCAACTTGTTGTATTTGTGGATAATGCTGCCAAATGTTAAGCACATACATTTTTTTTTAAGTTGCCTGCTAAAGGACCCTCCAGTTATTAGTTCAAGCGTATTTCCATTCAACTGTATTTAGCCAAATTAAGCTTGGATTTTCGTTTAAAAAAAAACGTTCTACTTTTTATTATTATTTGTTATTGAAGCGATTGCTTTTCCTGTTTTTGATTTGTATTATTCTCTCGCGATAAATACCCTGAGCCCGTTAAATATCTGTAAAAGGGTATAAACAGTTGTGCAAAGTATATAACAGGTTTGACATTTGTGTTTTAAATAAGATTACCTTGATCCGAGAACTTAAGAATGTATGCACGTAGAATGAGTGTACGTGCATTTTTCAAAGTATTGTATCTAGAACGTGTAGAAAGGGTATCCGCAAGTCGGGCTCAATCGACTAGAGCATTTTTACTTGTTTTTGTTCAATCGATTTATACTATAATATGTCAGAACCAACTACAGTTTTGATTTATGCGTGTAGAGCAGAGATTTTCTTTACTTCTCTCTCGCAGCAGCACAAATATATTACCTTTAATTAAAAACACCATTTGTCAATGCGCAAGGCACAAATGCAACGTATGTGCTCTTTAAATACATACAAACTGGTATGCAAATACACCTGTTTACATACACACACTGTCGCGAATGCATTCATATACATGAATGTGAATGTAAGTATATTTATGGAGAGTATGTGGGGTGCATGGAGGTGTTGCCATGTATCCAGCATCAATATTATTAATTGCTTTCAATTAAAACAAAATGTGCCAGCGGCCACTGCCAAGTAAACCGATACGAGCCAAACAGAAGCGGGTTGAATGCATTCTGTGGCAGGTCTCTGCTCGCTGCTTTTCAATACCACACAAAGCGCACAGCAACAAATTCAACAAAAGAACAACATAAAGTAATCCTTTTTGATTGCAACATCAAGGATTGCGATCCAGCCTTACAATTGCTCTATATATGTACAGGGGCAAAGCTTCAAACCTCAATTTGTGCTTAGCGATGTAATGGACTGACTGCACAGGATATTTAAGTAATCAAGTTGACTAGCATTTTACTTAGGACTTAGGCAAAGGACAAAAAATAAATAAAATAATAATAACATAAGCGAAATAAAAATAACTATCTATTAATTACTGAAATATTCAAAATGGATTGAACAGTTTAGTGAAAGTGAAAAAATACTCAATATTGCATGAGCAATTAGATAAAATTCACAAAAATCATCATTTTATAATACTTTTTATAATATAATTCAAACTTATTGTGGTCCCTGAGTATTCATATTCAAGGTCATCAACCAAAGCCGTCTGCCTGTTTCTATAGAATTTGGTCTCTCAGGCTTTAGACAATCTTGATGACTCCTTGACGTCATTTGTATATCTACTTCATGCATTACATACTCTACACTTCTTGGAAACATAAAAAACATTTGGTGTTCAACGACATTTTCATAAAATTCAACAAATCAGTTTTCTTAGTATTTCTATTCATAGTATTTTGGCTAATAAAATTATAAAAATCGGCATTATATATATTGTATCTAATATGTGATGTTAATTAAATTTGGTAAATATTAACTGACTAAGGTACGATGTGCGGTCAATAAGGGTATGCAATATTCGGTATGCCATAGATAGCTTGCTGTCTTGCTTGTTTAATATACGCTTGTCCCCTTGGGAACAAAGTATAATAATTGAATGGTTAGCCCAAGTTAACAAGCACGTATTTAGAAAAGCCATACACATATATATATATATATATATATATGTATATATGTATGTATGTATATATGTATATATGTATATAATCTAAACGTATTACGTATATTTGTATGTACATATGTACATGGTGTGAATGCATGCTTGTACTCATAGACTGTTACTTCTAGTGGCTGCGGACGTGTGGGTTCAAGATGAGATGAGGTCGGATGGCAGCTGAGGTGCTTGCCCGATGGCAGCATTGTGTTTACTCACTCACCAACAGTTGCTGCCCAGAGGCCACCGTTTGTTTTTCATGCGACGGCAATCAATCAATCAGCCAACAAAGGGCAAGTCCAGAATAACAGGAGCCTTGAGCCTGGAGCTTGGAGTTGGCTGGCAAGAGCTACTCATGTGGTTGATAGCGTTCAGTCAAGTGGCTGTCACGACTTCGAGAAGACGCCAAATAGCACCTCAACTCGCAAGAACTTTGCGTAGCGTACTTTTGAAGCCCAGTTGTACTTGATAGCAAAAGGGTAAAAGTTAAAAGATAAAAGGATAAAAAAGATACCTCAAGAGCGCATTTGACAACCAAAAAGACTGAGAGACTTGTGGACTGCTGCCAGCTGCCTCGACACATACGTTTCTTATACCAAATGCAACCAACACACACATAACAGTCCAACAATGTTACAATATTCCAATGCTACAATGCAATTCATATCAGGAAGCATTAAACTCACACGTAGTGAGTGACGTTGTGACTAATGGTTGCATTGCCTCTCCATTGCACTTCGACTGAAAGCATATTTCAATTACCTGGTGCCACGCAAAAGTTTGAAAAATACGCCAATTGGTATTGAGAGCTGAGAGCTGAGAGATGGGCTGGTAAAAAATTGATTGTTAATCCCAATGCCAGTCGTCGCACACTGCTGCACTCAGGCAAAAATGTAACAAACTCAATATGAAATTCTAAATAATTAAAAATAAAGGAAAGGAAGTCATCCTTCGATTTTTTATATTTGATTGGACTATCTTAGAAAAATTTAATTTCTATATATTTTTCAAGTACGAACAAAGAATCTCAAATTCGTCAAGTGTGCAACAGAAACTATCAAATCCGGCACCAACTCGTGAAATGTTAAGCCCTAACAGCATTTGTCAACCCGAAACCAAAATGATAAAGTTTTGAGCTTGGCCCTTGATGAGCTTTAATGTTCAACTGACACATTGAAAATAGGAATGGACGAATTTGTGCTGATGCCTCTGTAGCGACCATGACCGGTCCAAAACAACTAAGCCCCATTCACCAGCCACTTTTTACACGCAACATACTGCACGATATATGCTACTTGCAACACACACGGACATTTGCTTTACTGCAATGAACCAACCACAAGGAGGTGTCCGAGTTGATGCGAAAAGAGCCAGAGCAACGAACGAAATGAGCGTGGTCAAGCCACAAAGTTCGGACTTAAGCGGCTCCGCAAACTTGCAAATGCCTTTGTCGAGGGCACTGGGTTTTCCGATGGGTCTGCTGCTGTTTCGGCTAAGCTGCTTAGCGGCAACTGGTCGTTGTCATTTCCCTTATTCACCCAGAAAGGAACCTTGGACCATTACAGGGTGCGACTGTTGCCGGCAATGCCACAATTACTCAATTAAGTTGCAGGCTCATACGCATAGTGAGAAAACCCAAAACAGAATCCAATTCGGAGAAGGCAAAGATCCTAACTGGTCACAGACCTGACAATGTGTTGTCTATGGTGTGAACAATTATTTAATAAACTTAAGCTTAAAGATCTCCGCGAACTGCAGGCAGCCAAATTTTATAGCAAAAAGTCAATTAATGCATAACATTCACTAAAAGCGAATTAGCCAACTCGCACTTTAAAGCTACGCAAAATAGGTAACTATTGAGTGGATCTGAAAATCATAAAGTGAATAAGTGTAACCATCGTAGTCTCTCTAAGAGCACAGGCTAAGATAAAATAAGAAGTAGTGTTTTGGTTTTGGATAAGTTGTCAAGTTTCAAGTTGCTTTCGTACTTGTTAAGAATATTTCAAATTCAAAAACAAACATCGCATAAAATGATGCGACATTCAAAGAACATTTCCGGAAATATGTAATTATCTTATGACCGCATCGAATAGGCCAGCTCGGACTGGCCCAAAAACTGACCTGACCTGACCTGACTTGACCTGGATGGACCTCACCCGGCTCGTCCATGGGCTTTTAATTAAAACAACCAACATAAGGGAAGAACAATTTGATGGAGGCGTCGTTGTTCACAGAATAAAGAAAAACTGTTAAAGCCCACAGAGATAAAGGAAAACAGCCATCCAACCATTTACGTCTTACTCTAATGAACTTTTCGGCAAATTTAGAGCTCAGTAATTTGGACAGTGGGTTTGGTCGGTATGCCTTGCTTACGCTTAAGACAGAGACCAAAAGCAAAGGACTGCGGTCTCGGAGCTGAAGACAACGTCTTCATTGCCTTACTGGACATTTGCTACGTTTCAAGAATTTTATTAATTTTCCATGTTTTTTGCGGCAATTGTTCATTTGTGGTTGCCCTGGCAGCATGGGGTGTCCTCTATGTCCTCTGCGTCCTATGTGTCCTGTGTCTATGTCCTGTGCCTATCATGCATTGCAAGTTTATATGCATTCATTCCAAAATTTTATATGCGGTAGAATTTCTTTGCATTTTAATGGAATTGTTTTCCTTCCACAGGGTCGACATTGACAATTTCGCCACATAGGAGTAAAAGTATAAATAAACGTATGTATGTGTTTGTCTATGTGTGTGTGTGTGAGTGTGTGTGTGCGTATGTAAATGCGTCGGAATTCTTTAACTGCAAAAACCGAGCTATTCTGAATTTGAATGCCTCACTATATTTTATACAACTTTCAACATTTGCTCACATTATTGTTTTTGGTGCTATGAAAAATTGTACCATTCACTCCTTGCATGGATAAATGGAATAATTATTTTAACATTGCAAAAGAAACGAGCACTCACATTCCTCTAATATCACAATAATAATGGGCAAAAAACATTTTCAGCTTGAATGGACAATTGAATCGACTGCACAATACTCTGTTAATACAAGTTGGGAAAACATTATGATTAGCACCCTTTTCATAATTGGTGTCAGACGCACTGACAGACTGACATATGTGGTTAAACCTGCTGACACCTTAAGGATACTTTCCACCTGGTTTCAGCTGGTATTACTCTGAGAGAACTGGAATGTGTTCACTGAGCTTACAATTTCGTCCAGTACCATTGCATATCAGTAGCGTACTGGTAACACACTGTACCAATCATGGTACCAACACGCAACCGGATACCGCAACAGAGTTTGAAATTCCCGAAATTTTCATACTTTACGTGTTGGATTTAGCACTCTATTTTAAAGCGATTTCCTCAATTTTTTTAAACAGTTATTTTCAAATTCGCCAGTAAACAAGTTTCCGATGACTTTAAAAGTAAGGGGGAAACATATGGACACGCATTTTCGTAAATTATTTGCCTTCCCAATGGACATGGCAACAAATTGGCCAACCAAAAAAACAGAGATAAAAAGAATGTGTACAGTCTGCCATATGGACATTCCACAATAATCAAATTAAAATGTTGAGCAATGAGGAAATGAAGCTGATAATATTATTTATTAATTATTCATTTGCATTTGGCTGATGCTTGATTAAAAGTTCATGCATTTTTAAAGCATTTGTTTCATAATTGATTAGAATAAAACAGAAGCATTTTAAATAGTAATCTTTTTAACTTTTAAAAGTGGTATAACTCATATCTAAATTACAGGTTAAACATATTTGAACCTATGTGCACAACCCGTAATCAATCAGAACGTAAATAAAGGAGCTACTGAATGAAGATTGCGTAATACCCTTGTATTAATATCGTATTATAAAAAAAAATACCTGTATTATTATTAAAACACACCGATATATTTTTTTATATATGCCATGCGAATATGTGAAGATGATGTATGACAAATTTATAGAAGTATTTTAATATAAAATAAAATTGATTTATTTATTTAGCTTAAACTAAAAGCAGTCAAAACATTGAATCTGACTTTAAGACATTATCGCTTAGTAGTATAATAAATGTAGGACTATTGTACATTATTTTACTACTCCTGGATATACATTACTATCATATAATCCGATTTCACTTTACCCAAGATTTCTTAAGTTCATAGTCTTATATAAATCTGCTTTGTTCACCAAGCTAACAATAAAAACAAATAATTAAATTATACTACAGGTTACAATAAGAAACCAATTTAAAATTAAAAAAAAAAAAACGAGTTAAATTTTTTAGTTCTACTTTCAGCATTAAATTAAATTAATTTATAACAAAATTAATTAAATTATATTTGCATTTTAAATAGACGCCCACCTTTCTTGAAATATGAGCTGATTGTGACACTGATATTTCCAAACTTCTCAGCACACCGATAAGAAATTCGATAAGTCATCGCAAAATCCACATAATACTCGCGACGAATTTACAGCATTCGCAATATACTTTACGAATACCGTGTGGAACTTTACAGAATGTAGACATTCGAGAATGTACGAAATGTTGATTGTGCAACAAGGCTATTATTAATAAGGAAAGCAAAAACAGTTAAAATAGGAGAGAAAATAATGAACGCAAATCTAGGCTCAGGCTGAGATTTTGAATTAAGTTGTTTCCACATCTCCTTTTGAATAACCTGCTGGAAGTCATTTGATAGTGTGCCTTATCCTTGTAAGTCGATAAACTGGTCCTGTATTATACCCTCGTTGATTGACAAAAAAAAAAAAAAAAAAAAACAATACAATGTAAATGCAAATTGAGTCAACTGCAGAGACTTACATTCTATATCCATTTTGTACTCTGGATTAATTAGAATGCACTCCTAGCATAAATATTTGATTTGCTAGTTTTTATTTTGTTGGGTAACAAGATGAATGGCAATTCGGAGCGGCTCACTGAATTGGCAGAAATAAGAATAGCAGCACATAGGATATAGGGCATGAGACATGGGACATGCATCGACTGTAACTACGACAAGAACGACAACAATGGGCAGAGCAAAACATTTTTGTGCTCAATGGCACAAAAACCTATTTAGATAGTAATCAAAAATGCTATTAACTTTATGCCAAAAAATTTTACAATGTCGCTTCACGGAGTCAAACTGGCCGGGGTAAAGGTGGATTGGAGACTCAACTTGTGTGCGTTGTTGCTGTCTGTTGCCATGAATTGGGTAAGCTGGATAAAGGTGAGTTGGGCAAAAAGTAAATAAACTTTTCAATTCAATAGTCAAGAAAATCCCCACCATACAAAAAAAAAAAAAACAAAAGCATTGTTTTTTGTTTTGTTTTTGATTTTTTTTTTAAATGTTGGTCAGCAACCAAATTGAGCGGGTGGCTGCATAAAGTGCGTAACGTCGAATATATAGGTATATATATTTATATACATATATATATATATATATATATATATGTATAGTAGTTTTAGGTATGGGCTGTTGAACCGAAGGAACCTAGTTTCCTAGTTTTACAGGACAGCAGGCGGCTAGCTGGACGTGTGATTTGGATGCTGGCACGCGGGTGTCATGAAATATTTATGTACTTTTAAATACACCGTCCGAGAGATTCCCTCGACATACATAGTCACGCATGAGTGAGCAGAAGCTTGGGATTTGAGCTGGAGGACAGGATTTTATATGATAGGATAGTAAGTGGGATGGTCTTCAGTCTTGTGAGCTGTTTTTATTCTTTACAGTCATTATCTCTGATAACCGTGTCTGTCGTAAAAGCGTCGTGAGCGACGCTGACTCCGACTAATGCAAAGCAAAACCAATTTAATTAAAATTACACCCTCATCCCTCATGCCTTAACCGGCGATGCCATATGCAACACTTTTCGCACGTAGTCCTTCGCATGTGGTCCGTCCAAGCTGAGCATATGCCATCTATGCAACTCCATACATATAAACATATACATAGCTAAATATATATATATATATATATATATATATATATATATATAGATGTACGTATATAGATATGTACACATATACATGTAGATATAGATGTAGCAGCAAACGGGAATTGTGCAACTTTGGCTACAAAGAGAGTTAAAAGCAAAACACAGTAAAACCATGGACAAATTGTAAATATCGCAATGCGTACGTGTTGAGGTATGCGTACGTGTGAGAAGAACCGAATGGTTGGTGGTATAATGCTCCAACAACGGTTACAAATCAGGGATGCCATGGGATATGGGTTGTGTGGGGTAGACTAGAGTGCTGACTGACAGGTAGAAGCGAGATACTGGCCTGTCCATTTGCTGTCTGTGGCTGTTGTGCGAAATGGCATCATGGAGGGACTGCCACATTAGAACAAGGAAATGATTTTGCCTGCCCAAAGAGTGCCATTCCTCATTCAACGAACGCATCGCATACCCTGTACAGCCTTCGATTTGTCAGAATTGTAATTATTTCCTTCAACTTTGCACCATATCTAAAAATCAGTTGTCTCCCCTTCACTCCGAATCGATCTATCTTCACCAATTAGCTCTTAAAACTGATGTTATTTACATTAGTCCACATATTCATTAATTGCATTTCTACTATTCAAAATGTAGGCTAAGACACAATCCTTGATACGAGTAACAATGTTCCATTGCAATGTATACTCACAGTTGAAGATCTTTAAGTTCTCTTTGATTTAGATTGTACTGGGCGTCATAAGGCATTGGCTTGAAAATCTTTTCACGACCAAACTTCAATATTTAAGACCGGCCGATTTGGAATACTAATATTTTAGATCAATTTATTTTGTAAATTTGGCCTATTAGTTTAAGTATTCTAATAAATTTTAGGAATTTATTTTCTCAGATTTGATTAATTTTATTTAATTTAATTTTAATGCTTTAAATTAATTTAAATAATAGCGTTTTGCACACAAAAATAAACAGGCAGAAATAACTGGCTTAAGCCGCTTAAACATTTTTCGCAGTCGAGCATGTCAAACCACTCTAACAATTATAGCAACTACATTTTCCATTATTATATTAATAATAATTTGATTAATTTTATTAAATTTAATTGTGATAGTTAATGTAATTAATATAGTTCTGCAAACTGAAATTAACAGACAGAAATAACTGGTTTAAGCAGCTTAAACATTTTGTATAGTCGAACGGGTCAAAACTTTAATAAGAATGACAACAACTACAGTTTCCATTATTATAATAAATGAACTTTAGATGGATTTATTGATCGAAATTGAAATGTATGTGTATATTGTAAGTGTTTTCACTTGCTTTATATTTTTAGTTTCATATTTACAGAAAATTTATATATTTATGATTGACGTACTGTATGGCAAACATAAGATTTATGAATGTGTGTATAAATATATTTTATTTATATTGCACGTACTGCACTTTACATTTTGACGTATTAAAACCTTTTTGTAGTACTTTTGTATTATTCCGAATTCACAGTTTTTTTGCCAGCTTTTCAAAGTGCAGGCGTGTGGTTCAGCGAATATAATCCGAGCCCATTAAACTGACTGCTCCTGACAAGCATAAAAACAAAAATACATTTTGGGAATTAGTGAAAGAAAAAAAGCAGCAGCGTTTTGATTTCAAACGTGATGCAAAATAACACAAAAAAAAAAAAAAAAACACTGAAAACCTGAAAATGCTGCTGGCCGTTTCAATTATTACTATTTCATTTTGCCAACGGCCTTGAAGATTTTTTGATTCTTATCAATTCACGTTTACGCTCCAATTGTTATTTATATTTTTACCTATGCGCAATTTGCATACCCTGTTGCTGAAGGTATACGAGTATATTGGTTTTGTGCGCGCATAAGCTCGATGGATTAAAGCAATGCATATCCCACCATTTTATAGCTTGAATTCCCACATATTAAATGTAGAAGACTGTTAACTTATTAAAAAAAATTGGTATAACACAATTATAAAGAAAATGCTTGACTCATTTAATTAAGATTACAGATATCCTTCTGCAAAAGTTGAGACATTCACCACCGTTTCTTATAAAACTATTCTTGAAGCTGTTGTACTTGTATAAGGGTATTTAGCAGTCGGTAACAACTATACATATAACGCCCACATTAAATCTAATTTGCATAATTAACAAAATGTGAAAAAACGAATTTATTTTAATGGAAAATACAAATTTTGCTCTCAACGCTGCCTTACATTTCCATTATCCACAAACAAACTTTTAAGCAAAAAACTAACTGTTGACTACTGACTGTATATAAATTAAAAATCGACATTAAATCCTAATGCGATAAAAAGTTTCCACAATATGAAATTGCATTAAACTTTGGATAGACCAATTCCACAATCTTTCCCACATACATTTGCATATGTATGTAAATATATGAATATATAAATATATATATATATATATATATATATATATATATATACCTTCGCACTCGGGCTTAGTGCATTTCGTATTTGATTTCATTCTTAGTGGCAACGATGCAGAAGTCGCGGTGCCTCTGGGGGAGTAAGTTCTGCGGGTTAACTATGCGGATGGCTGTTATTTATGAACTTCGAGCGCCTGCAAGTATGCAGCGATTATAATAATTTTAGCTTATAATGTGTTTTCCTCGCCTGACGCCATTCGTTTGCCGCTGGGAACATCGGCTGGCGTAGCAATTTACTGATTTATACGCACTTAGGTGGCTTAAAGCATCCTGTCTGGTAGTTGGGCTTGTGTTTCAGTGTTGGCATCGCTGTCTCTATGTTTGCGTGCGCTTAACAGCTCATAACTCTTATGCATACCTTGTTAGGGTCTCCTAGAGAAGATCCCGACGCCCGTCCCTATCTCATCGCCCCCCCCCCCCACCCCCCCTCCCCACATGCTCTCAGTCTTAGTGTTTGCGTGCCAAGCTGCCTTGGATTACACTAAAAAATGCATTGCCGTAAATCAATAGGAACTATGCTTTTATGATTGGCATTAAATCTCTTGGTGCTTCTTGTTTGTCAAGAGTCCAAATTCACCTGAAATTACACTGATCGCACATATATTTTCATAATACTGCCAGCAACCAACGAATCCATAACGTTTTTTTCTTATGGACGTTTTTTTTTTAACACTTTTTAACCGATAAAAATGCTCAACAAGCATTTTGCATTCGCTTCAAAAGTGCAGGAGGCAGGAGGCAGACCCCATCGCTTATTCGAGTTTTTTTTAACAGACACTCTCGCATAATTAAAAGAAATTAATTTAAAAAATAATTTAACGAAATACCGTCCAATATTTAATAATGTTAGGTGTTAATATCTCTCGCTTTAATGAGAACTGTAAATCATTTAATCGATTTATTTTCTGCCCGGAATAAACTTTTCATAAATCAGAAATATTCATTTTAACAATAAACAAATCAAGTATAATCGAATTTTTAATCAATTAAATATTTAAACAACTTTAATCTGTTTTAAATGATTCTAGGCTATAAATAATTTTAATAAAAGCCTATACATCATTTATTCCATATTTTTATCAAGCTTTCATAACTAAGAAAAAGAATAGTAATCAAATATAATCGCATATTTTATAAGTTTAGGTACGTAATTTGTTTGTGTTTTGCCTAATTCTCATTAATTAAAATCATTTAAATAACAAAATAATCTGTTCACATATAAGAAAATACGAAATCTCCAACAAATATAGTTTTAGCATGAACAAATTTTTGTAATCATTTACTGAAAAGAAACGAGTCATACAAACTATAATCCGTCTGAATTATACGTGAATAAATGATTGAATTTATCCATTAACAAAAGGCAATGTTTACTTTTTGGGTAAATCATTGACTTTTGGTCGGCGAATCTATGTCCATGACAACGAATGGTTCACACAACTGGCTTACACGTATCCATAATGATAAAGTACTTACGTACATAATGAGACAGCACCAGTGCCATTCCCTATGTATAAAGCCAACTCAGCGGTCATGCACAATCAAATAACAAGTTTGACAAACAAACCACTTGCATGCTAACATGCACACACACACACACACACACACACACACTGATGTGCACATATACGTTTGCATATGCATATTAATATTTGTATATTCAAAGCGTCGAAAATCTCTCTTCTGGGTGAACACAATGCCCTCAATGTGTTATGCTTAGACCAATTATTTGCATTAATTCGAATTTGATTTGTTTATTTTGGATAACGCGTTTCCATTTTGTGGTCACAAAAGTGGGCGTAGCTAATTGCTGAAAGCTGCATAACAAACTGTTCAAAGGGTGTTCGAGTAACTGTGTCTGCCATTTGGCATTTAAACAAGCCTCAGTTTATATGAGGTCAGAATGAAATATGTTTGCCAATCAATTTGAATTTAATTATATTCAAACATTATTTAATAACTTACTACTTAAGCATGCATCTCAGTTGCCAGTTACTGATGTGTGCTGGCTGTGAATTAATTCGAATCAATGCAAAAGCTACATACACACAATGTTTATTTTAATGCCAGCAACTTGAGACGAGCTAATTAAGCGAATCGCAGTCAACCACTTCATTCTGATGATCATGTCATGAGGAGAGCTGGTAAAATAAAGTACATATGTTTTGCCACAGACTTAAGTACCCCACCGCCTACCACTTGTGCCAGCAAACAAATGCAGCCTACAATCGGTGGCAAGGTCCCTACGAGGCAGCTGACTGGTGGTGGGAGGCAGCTGACTGGTGGTGGGTGGCATCCATCAAGGCCCTGATGATGCGTCGCAGCTGCAAAAGGCCCAAACAAATGACTAACGCAAATAAGTGACTCGGAAAAATACACGCAAATATCCAAGCAACTGGCTGATGAAAGAAGCTATTTTTCACCTCCCCCTTGCCCCTACTTATCCCCCATCACCATCACCACATCACCTGGTTAGTTAATGTTTTGTGGACTGCGAAACAAAAAGGGAACAAGCTGATTCTTCAAATGTATTTATATTCAATGTAAATAGGTTGAATCAATGAGAATGCACTTAATATAATCGAGTGCCTTAAAATAATCCGAGACCTTTTGGTGTATATGTATATAGGTGTATGAACAGGAACACACATTCAAATACACACACAAGCACACAGGCGCTGCCAGCAGTGATTTTGATTTTTCCTCTTTCAGATCTTTTATTATATTATATATAATATATTATATATTATATTAGTAGTATAAGTGTGGGAATTTCGAAATCAGGAAATGCTGCCCTATGAGTTCCAGCATACCAAATGGTGCTGCGACCATGACAGTTTACATCGTTTCCGGTTGCACACAGATGCCAATCCGTGGGTCTAATACCGCGTTAAGCGTTGCATTCCAAGGTTATGGTGGCAGAGTGACGCTGTGGGCATTGTATATCGTACAGAGTAACATTGTGAGCTGAATGGTGATGGTAATTTGAGTTAGCCAGAAGTATTAGCCAACAATCCCAGTCCGAAAATATAGACTTTTTCAAAATGTCCAGCGATCCCATTTAAGCAGATTGCAAGACTGCAGAATGCAACAGCAGTATAAACACAAAATATTCATTATTCGTTCTCATATGGCAACAAAAAAAACAATAGAGAAACGCCCTCCCCTTTGTCTAAACAAATTAAATTTAATCCAATCCAATCCACTACTAACTGATGAAACTGCTGAGCAGAGGGCAACATTATTGTACGGCATTGCCGAATTGTTTGCCAAAAAACAAAATTGCACAAAACATTTCATTTCCAAGTTGTGAGCGATGGTCTATTTGCTGCTGAAGTATGTACAAGCTGCATGACAATTAGTTAATCCTCATGCCTCATACGCATAGGAATGAAAATGACAGCAAAAAAGATTATTGTTATATTTCTTGTAATTAAGCTAAGGAAGTATTTACTTGTGTATTTTTATTTCCCATCCCAAACACCTGTTTTCTATAACTTTCATAACTTCAATGTTTGACTTTTCGTTGGATCTGTGGCAGAAGCACTGCCTTATAAGCCGATCGAACAACTCGCCACGTCCAGCGTCAGAAGGCAACTCTGTAGTATCTATCGCCACCACGTCCTCACAATGCAACTCAGCCCCTACAGTTCACAATGCCACTCTAAAAACAGGCTTCACATCCCCGGCCAACAGTGCAGCAAGCGCAACCACGATCAACCGGAAAAGCCAAAAACTGTCATGACCGCTGCACCGGTTCCTGTGTTAGAATATACAGTGCAAAATTTGTTGTGTCAGAATCCGCACATTTTTACCACTTAATATATAATATTTAATAGTTGGTCCATTCATTTTGTAAGACGTTGTGTATGCTACTTTCTTCAGCAAGTCCCAAAATATAGAAGCTAATAATAACAAGAAAGAACTGCTATCTTAAGCACAACGCAAATTGCACACCGTCGTAGACCAAAGATAACCTGGGTCAACTGAAATTTGGTCCGGAGTTCGAAATAGTATTGTGTTTTTGTATGTGTAGTTATCTTGTATCAGAAAAGGTGATATGAATGTCTATGGACATCTTCATCTTACAACTTAAAACTTTCGACCAACTGTTCCTAAGGCAGTTTTATGACACAGTAGTCTAATCCGGTGGACCAAATTGTAATAATCTTATTCATCAACATATATGCAAATTAATATAAAATATTTTGTTTATTTTGCCTACTCCAAGCGAGAATACAACAAATGTACATTACATTACTTGATTTGATAGAAAACAGTATATTTCATATGAATTTCAATGTAGACTCTTTAAAAATGTGTTTTTTATTAACATTAGAATTTTTATTCTCAGCAAAGCTTTCGTCTCAGTAATCATGTTAGTATTGATGCGATATAATACAGACATGTGATTTTTGGAAATGTTGGTAGAAATGCAATTGTTTGGTTATTTTGCACTCTTTTTTTGACAAACTGACTTTTTAGCCAATTAATGCAAATGCAACTAATTTAAATGCAAAACATCGTAGCAATAGCGCAAGCTGAATTAATTAAAATGACGTCCAAATGGCACAGCAGAGGCGTCTTCTTCCAAACGCAGACAAGGCGCTCTCAAACGAGCAATATCAGCTGTGGACGCCATATTGTTAACATTTTGCAAGCCAGATGCGTATACCATGCCTCATCCTTAACTGCAACCCGACATCGCTGCTCTCTGCTCGCCACTCGCCACTTGGCACTTGCCACTTGCCAGTTGCCGCTTGCTACTCGTCGTTGTTCCGTTTAATTTATTTTTGCTGCCTTGCACCGCATGCAAATGAAATGTCATAAAAATTGCAACGCGCCACGAAGTACCGTCGCTGATGGCAACATCAATGTTGCAGCTACAACTAAAACTACAACTACAGATGCAATTGCAACTACATCTACAGAAAAAACTACAACTAAAACTACAACGAACGCTTCAAGCGCATATTTAACAGGCGGTATTATAATTTACTCAACAAATACGTAACGCCTTGATTGGAACAGAGCGCACAAGTTAAGAAAATATATATATTTGATCCACATTAAATGTCTAGTTAATCAAGTCTTTTTATGTAACTTTAGATAAATCCGTATTTTTGTATACTAAATAATCACTACGTTCTGAAAAAATCGTACTGTATTTCAGAAAATCTCCCTAGAAATTATATCTAAGAAAGTATAAAAATGTTGTTCTGTTTTAATTAATTACTAAATATAAACATAATCTATTAATTAGAAATGTTTTTTTTAAATTATTATTAAATATATTTCTTAAAAAATCGAGAAAATAGTAATGTAATTTGCAATGTTAAAGTTAGCTGCTGATCGAACGCTAAAAAGAATACGACTATTGTTGTTAAATTTATAGCTAACGAATTTACTTTAGCAAGGGTATTTCATGCTTGGCATACCGACGATAATTTTATTTCTAGTCGTTTCTTATATATATATATATATTTTAATTTTAATAGCGCAGTCATTTTGTTCTCATCCTACTGCTGCTGCATAAATGAAAACGGGAATAGAAAAATGCAGTGAGGCTGTTGCGGTTGCACATATTCTGCATCCTGCTCGTCCTGGGACTGCGGCGAGGGCAACGGCAGTGCCAGCGGACGCATAGCCAACGACAGTTTAGAAAATGTACAAAGTATTAAATTTCAGCATCAGGCCACAACGACAGCAGCGAAAGCAACATCAAAGGGACTTGTGTGTTGTGGGTTGCGGACTGTGGCATCACCCACCCAGAGCCACAAGCGTCTGACTGCCTTCAGATGCATTGTCCCATCGAAGATTGTTTATGTTTCCATATTGTGAAACCATTGGGAATGCTCACAACATACATGTGCTTCAGGTCGCGGATTAAGTGAACACCAAAGCGGATACTGGGTATGCTCAGGGAATCTAAATATCTCTGCCCACGCAGGCTCGACTGGTAATCAAGTTAGAACCGTTTAAGTAGTTCCTAGTGTAGTTAAACAGGGGAAAATCTCTTCGTATCGAAGCATTGGCTCAGAAAACATCGCTTTTGGAATTTTTGGTATTCAATTAAGTTATTTCGAAAACTAATGGGATGGTCGCTTAAAATCATTTTCTCAAGTAAATTAAATCGAATAAACTCAAGCAAAATGTCTGAAGCACTACACATTGTATTAGCTAAGTAATTAGAATTGTATATGCTGAGAAATGTCAGCACTTTTATTAAACAAATATTCAAATATTTCGAACTATCGTACAACCGATGAAAAATCCACGAAGTATCGAACGAAAAACATCATCGATAACATATCGCATGTTCGCCGAATAGATACATCGATGTGCAGTGTGCAACAAAAATGTCGATTGCTGTATGTAGAAAGTGGACAAGAATATTGTTTAATATATAATTAGCATTGTTTTTTACTTAATTATAGGAAAACACAACAAATACTGCGCCCAGCAGTGCAAGCAGTACCAGCAGTAGCAGTAGCAGCAGCAGCGGCAGCATGAATGCGTCCGCACAGGCCAATATCATATCCGAGGAGCACAGACGCATTTGGGTGGGAAATCTGGACTCGCGCATCACCGAGTGAGTTGTGAACTATGATTGGCTCACACATGTTTTAAATTTGAATTGCTCCTGAATTGTGCTAATATTTATATATATACATTGCCATTTGACAACTATCGGTTTCAACTTCTCAAACTAATGCAAAAATGCGGTGCCATCGACAAGTTTGACATGCTATTCCACAAGGGCGGCCCCATGGTCGGCCAGTCGCGAGGTTATGCCTTTGTCACATTCGCCCAGAACGAGGGCGCGACAAATGCGCTGATGAAGCTGGATGGCACCCATGTGGGTAGCCGTTCCATAGCTGTGCGTTTGGCAAAAAACATTAAATACGTAAGTGAACAAAATGAAAATCGAAATAAAATCAAATCATAATAATGATTCTATTATTCGTCAAACATTTAGGATGATCTGCAAAGGCCGAAACCTCGCATTGAGATTCCGGCGCTGGGCAGCGGCAAACGTGAGGAGAAGATCAGCAAAGCGGAGGCGATTCGTGCCATTGAAGCGAAACTTAAGACACTGGAGCGACAGACCGATGACAATTTGGAACTGAATCCCATCGGACGTGAGCCAAACGTGCCATTTATTCAGCGCTACCAATTCAACAAGGATCGTGATACTCAGCAACGGACTGGCCCACATGGCAAATACATGAAAAATAAGTCATCGGCACCATATCATCGACAGCAGCAGCCAAAGCGACGCTGAACTGAAACTCATCTAAAGAAACTCAACATTCTCTCGAGCACTTTCACAAAATCACTATTCATTTAATTTATTAACAAAAAATTAAAACAGCAAAAAAAAAAATACAATTATGTTTTATTTGGGAGCAAACTTGAATTTGCCACGCATTTGCTCCGGCAGTGGCACGGTGCCCGGGCAGGGCACTTGTCCGGGTATTTCGCAGATGCAGTGCCGTTCACAGCCATATCCAAAATTGGCCGGATTATCTTTACTCTCCGCCAAACGAGCCTCGGCGTCCAGTTGCTCTCTGGAACCGAAATAAAATCACAATCGAATCGCAGATTTTTGCTATTTTGTGTGTACTCCTCTGCTTACCTTGTCCTGCCAACCACATGGACCAAGTGTTCAATGATCTCATCCCGATTCCGCGAATCAATGTCAATGAGTATATCCCTGCCATCGTCAAAATAGCAGCGCACAAACGGCGACGGCGTCATGTTTTTCAGTGTGATAACCTGAACATCAGGATTCCGAAATTGTATCTGTGGTATATTCCAAAAGACAAAGTCCCTGAGTGGGGCACACACGATTTAGATTTGTTAGTTAGTTAATACCGCTAAGACTTGTTTTCTCATCAACTCACCTGGCGCCAGCATGATGATTGCCGTATGTGTTATAGTTCACGCTAAATATCCGCACCTTATCCTTTAACACCAGTTTTCCAGCGTTCAGATATTTAAGTGTGCGTCGTATTGGCTCTCGTCCCTTCATAAACGGCATTTTGAAGATTGTTTAATTCAGATTATGTTAAAACAAATAATTCTAAGGCAATTGTGGCCGCTTGTGTAATTCAGGCAGAGAGGCGGATATCGATAGCACAAGAAACAGCTGATACGTATCGATAGTTGCACTTTAACTCACTGCTATAGTTATTTAAATTATAAGCGACAAGAATCAACAATATATTATCCAAATTATATTCTTTTTTGTTATAATGCTTTGACAATTTGTATTAAATAAAAATAGTTGAAAATATATTCACGAAATTATCGATAAGAAAAAATGAATGTATTTTCAATAGCAGATTTTTGTCGATCTAGTGATATATATTAATTTTGGAATTTTAGTTGGTAGTATGGTTTTTACAACAGCTACTGTTTAGTAAACAACAGCCTTGAGCTACTTACGTGAAGGACACAAGAATCAAGCAAACATCGAAAATTTGTTATGGAAATAACGCTAGCACTGCTGAAGCCGCACGTGCTGCGTAACACTTATGCACTGCGGCAGTTGAAGGCGCTGATTGCCAGCAACTTTGATGTCCTACAAGCCAAGGAAGTGCGCATAACAAAGGAAATATCCGAATGCTTTTACGCGGAACACAAGGGTAAATTCTTCTACCAGCGGCTTACTAGCTTTATGCAGAGGTATGTGACAATTGACAATTAATTCAAATTTGTATTCATCCAGTGAATTTTGATTTGCTTGCAGCGGACCTTGTTACGCCCTCATACTGCAGTCGGACTCATGCATTCAAAAGTGGCGCCAACTCATGGGGCCCACCAAGGTGTTTAGGGCGGTCTACACCGAACCGGATTGCATTCGAGCTCTCTACGGACTCTCCGACACACGGAATGCCTGTCACGGCTCAGACAGTGAAGCTTCCGCAATCCGAGAGATTGCCATACTCTTTCCGGAATTCGATGTGGCCCGCATCCGCAGCAGTCAAGCCAATAAGAGTAAAAATGCGTGATCCAAACCAATTAATGTTCTCAGAGAAACTCCATACGAAATGTTTGTGTGTCGAAAGTAAATTTTTTAATTGTATTACCATTAGCCAAATAATTTAGGAACTAGCCTTTAAACCACATGCACGCTGTGCAAGCTTCCTCATGTACACAAATGAGCTTTTGTGCCGCAATTATAATGGAATGATTTTCACAAAGACAATGGATATTGTGCTAGTTAAATTCTATATAATATATAATATATATATATATATACATATATTACATGTTTATTGCCCTAGTGATCTTTCATTCGGATTACAATAAAGTGGACAGGCATTTGTTTTAAAAACTTTATTTCATAAATGTTTGTTATATAATACAACTTACACTCCGTTGCAAGTACGTGTGTACATATAAATACATAAATACATACATATGTATGTATGCATATGTAAATAGAGAAAGAGATTTGTTTGTTTTTCATGTATTTCGTTTAAGTTCTTGTAAATATATAGTTTGTAATAAAATTATAAAATTTATAAACTTAACAAATTATATGTATGTGTATTGTATTTATGTATATATATATGTATGTACGTCCTCCATTCAAGGCATAATTGTAATAATATATGCTATATTTATGTAATATTTAGCGTCGAACAACACCAATATGTATGTACTTTCTTTTGATTGACGATAAAATTAGTAAAAGAAAAAGGACAAAAAAAAAAACAAAAATTTTGGTGCACCCATGGACGCCTGGCGCATGGGTGTTAGTTAGAATGTGATGGAGCACTACTCGAGCGAAACGGCACGATATACGCTGTCTTTTTCAAACTTAAGCATTTAAAGGCGATTCACGCACTGAGAAATTATTATATGCATGTATATCTATGATCGCAAAACTTACGCTATGTATTTGTTGTAGAATTGTTTACAACATTTCGATAAGCACTATCAAACGTAATAAATACATACCTACATATGCATGCATGTATAAATCTAACCGTTATTGTTCTTATATTTTGTTTTTTGTTCGATTTGTAACCTTTGGTATCAATTAAAAGCATTATGCCTATTTGCAGTCCTACGATTTTCACAATTCGCGCGCAACAACATTTGAACGTAGCGTCAAAGTTAGAAACATTTAGTTGTAGTTATGCTATACCTAACATTTATATTGCTATTTAAGCTGACCTCCATCGATTGGTGTTCACTTAATTGAAATAAATACAGAACAATGCAATTGAAAAGATGACAGCAGTGTGCAACAATGCAAGATGGCTTCCAGCGAGACTTTAAAATACTTCTTTTGGTCTGTTTTTTTTGTTGTTTGTTTTTTTGTTTTGGTGGGGTCGTCTTTTGTCGATAATAAGTTAATCCTGTAGTTGGGATCTGGGCTGACGTCACCTTGTCTATGCGCTTAAGTACATACACAATCGGAAATGTTTGCTCAATCAAAGACACTAGATCAATTCTGCATCGTTAGCCAAAAGATTAATTTCTATTTCACTATTCTGCCAATCTCTCTTTGTATCCATCAGATGTTGGCTGCATTTACAATACTTTTCTTATTATTAGTTGTATTATGTAAATTCTGACTTATCTTGCCGTAGCAGATGAAGAAAGAAATTCGAATTTAAAAGAAACAATAGGCAGGTTTTTAAGAATCGTACCGTATATAATAAAGCTATTATATAACGAAAGGAATTTTCTAAAAAACAATTCAATAAGTAAGCTTAAAAAGTTGAAAAACCTTACGGTTCATTTCATTTGCTTGATTAGTTCTTATGAAGTATATATAAAATGCAAAATGTATAACTTCTCGTGTCTTTGCTTGAATGTACTATTTTTTTTTTGTTGATGTTATTGTGTATTATAATTTTATTTATTTTTGTTTGTTTGTTTGTTTTTTTGTTTGTTTTTTGTATTGCATTGTCACTTAACTGACTGCACTCTGTCTAGTTAACATAATTCGCTAGTAGTTTGCAAGAGTTAACACTTTGTCATTGCCTTGTTTATGAAGATAAGCATATTTGTACATATAAATGTACATTTAGGTTATATTTTTAATGTAACCTGCCCGTGGCACAAAAACTCCATCTGTATAATTGTGGGCGCCAACTATTTGGAATAGTTGTCAATCAACGACATACATATATATTTTTTTTGTTTTTTTTTTTGTAACTTTAAATATCTGTGAATGTTTGCTTTGCTTTTTGTTTTCAGTATTCTGGATTTGTTTTGCTATTTAGATTCCGCAGAACTAAGTACATATTCTCTCTCTCTCTCTCTCTCTCTCTTTCCCTCTCTCTCTCTTTCTGTGGTCGCTAACTCCATCCGAATAAGATTGGTTTGGTGTTTAACATACATTGTTGAGCATAGAGAAAGTAGTTTTACTCAAACATGGTCATCGATGAAGTTGGCACCACTTCCAGCAGCAGCTGAAAGAACAGTGTCACCTTATCTGCAAACACAAAAAAGGGAGAAAAAATATGAATATAGTATGTATATATATTTATAAATATATACAATGTGTGACTGGAACTGCAACTCAGTCTACTCACTCATAAAGCGCGGAGTCATGCCCAGTTTGACGAAGGGCACGTAAAATATGAGGCCCGCAAAGATGAAGAGCAATGCATACAAGTATTCAATGCGAGGCGTCTCAATGATGGGCGCTGCAACGAGATATACGGATATGACCAAAACCACAACGGGAATGATAATTGGCACTTTGTACGGCCGTGGATGGTTGGGTTTGGTGTAGCGCATCACGATAAGTGCCAGCATCGCGCCACCATAGAATATCCACGCGGTGAAGCTGAAGAAATCAATCAGCGAATCAATTGTGCCATGCAGCACCATTGCTGAGGCAATTAGTGACTGTTGAAAGACAAATGGGGCATAATTAATTGGATACAACATGCATAGTTAGATTTCAAATTATATTTCAAATATTCTTCATTGCTTCTCATTACTATGACTATGAGTTTTAAAATGATACTCTCAAATAGCTTGTGGCATAGCCTATAATTAAGTATTTTTGAGAAATAAAAAATTAGTCATGTAGGCAAGCAGTTATCCTGTAAAGCAGGTATAATTTTAAGTGAATTCATTTTTACAGAAGTCTTGCTTTATTTTTTTGATTAGTAGTTTCTTCTTTTTAAAAACATATTTTTTAATACTCGAAACATTTATAAAAAATTAAAAAAAAAAGGACTTCTCAATTTTGAATTATAATAATTCTCATTTTTGAGGCGACTTTCATTTTAAGACGATTTTCTAAATCGCAAGGCGAGTTTTTCCCGAGCATAAATGCTTGTATTTGAAGATGCTCATTGCTAAATTGACTCTTAACATTTATAACAGCAATTCTTTTATACAAATATTGAAAATGTGACATTGTACATGGACGATATTTGTAAAAAATATAAATGCAAACACTTAAATCCCTAAATCCTTTGTGAAATACAGAAGATAATAATGAAATTTGCTTTCTCGGCTGCTATGTTTGAGTTTAGCTGTTGTCTGCTTAAAAAAAAAACTTTCGATAACATTTTAGATCATGGATTAGCCTGTGGAATAACACAGCATTTTTAGTTTGAACCAACCAGAACATAAATAATTTGAATAGTGATTTGAAGCACTTACGTGGAATATGAGGCCAGGAGCGGGAGTCAGGCGACGCACATGTACATATGACAAAATGTCGAGCAGATGTCCCTCTCGACTAGCTGCAAAGCAAAGACTACAGTAGACAGAAAGGTTTAGAAATAATGCACACATAAGAATGACGAAGAGGTGAAAAGGGAAAGTTAGGGAGATAGAGAGAGAGATAGGGAGAAAGAGAGAGAGTGAGGTTGGGAGGGAGAAAGGGAAAAGAAATAGAAAGCTGGAATATGTAACGTACCGTCCTGCGGCAAAGAGCGTACCGTTTGCACTACCAAATGTACTGATAGTGACGCTCAGTGGCATTAGCCAGGCGAGGACGCCCAGGATGCGATTGCCAAAGGTGACAGCGACCGCCTCAGACTCAATCATCTCCTGCGCGGACATTGCCGCCAGATACGATAAATTGATGAGCGCATAGCACAGTGTCACCAGCGGTATGCCAATCATAATTGAGCGCGGCAAATTTTTGCTGGGATTCTGAATCTCCTCGGTGACATAGTTGAGATTGTTCCAGCCATCGTATGCCCAGAGGCCAGTGTAAAAGGCTGTCGCAATCGCGCCAATGCTTGGCATCGGCCCATTAAATGCATTCGACAGATGCTGCGTGCTTCCCTGGCAGAGCTTCCAAATGCCGCCGCATATAACAATGACGACGGCAACCAATTTGGCCGCCGTGAATATATTCTGCACGGCCATGCCCAAATTGACGCTGTAGCAATTCACAAACAATATCATTACTGTGAAAACAAAAACAAAACACAAAATAAAACAAAAAAGAAAGAAAGAAAAAAAAAAAAGAAAGAAAAAAAAGGATAAAAAGGATAGAAAAAAATAAACCAAAATTAGTTTCGTTTACGTGCTGGGCAAGATTTGAATGGGTATCGCTTACCAATTGCGACGAGTGCAACCATTTTGACAACACCCCTGGGTGGATCGCATTCCGTCACAAAGGCCTCAACCGCATACTGTGCAAATGATAAGCATATTATAGCCATTTGAGATGGCTTCAACACCAATGTCGATACCCATGAGAATAGAAACGCCGGCGCCGGTCCATAAGCGTCCATAAAGTACGCCCATTCCGCACCAGACGAGGTGTTCATTGTGCCAAGTTCAGCGTATGCAAGAGCGCCTAAAATGGAATACAACATTTCAAATTATTTATCTAAAATTAATCATTTTCATTCATTTTGTTTTAATGGAATTGTTAGTGGGTATAACAAAGTTGAGCAATCGCCAGAAGTGAATATATCCGACTTTTCTACAACTAGAGACTTTGAAATTTTAAGATTTCCCTCATTTTTTATATATCATCATATTTGGATAACAGTTTTGTGTTTGCTGACCTCTTCGCATAACTTTAATATGCCTTTAGCTGGCTGCTCTGGAAATGTCCTATTTTATTTCATATTCCTAGGACATATTTAGGATCATAGCTGAAAAGAGGCACCAGGTTTTTGACAATGATGTAAGCAAATAATATCCATGGGAAAGAACAGACTTTGAAGACTCATCATTGACCTGAATCCTAAATGCACATGAATGCACACTTGCGAAAAATAAGATATAATATCTAAGGGAAACATGTCTTAATCAGGGAGATAGAAACAATATATATAATTGGATGACAGTGCATAGGGCCCAGCAATAATAATAATATTAATTTTCCTGATCTGCCAATAAATATGAACAATTTTCCAGAAGCTAATGAAAATGTGTAATTAGGATGTCTCCAAGTCGTCCAACTAAAGCCCTTACACTTGATATATTTTGTACGATATAATCAGCAATACAAAATACGTGGCATAATTATCATGTTCAGTTTTTTCTTCACCGGATCATACAGAGACATAAACAATGACGGAATCTTTTTTAGCATAAAGGGTCAGTTTTCAATGCTGACAATGAATGATGAATAATGTATAATGTACTTACCCAACAATGAGAGGACGCCACAGGCAAGCCAAATTACGAAGCTAACTCCAACGGAACCGGTGCGAACCAGTAAACCAGAGGGTGACACAAATATTCCAGACCCTGAAAATAGCGCAAGATCCACTCTTGATCAAATTCATTGAAAACCATTGTGAATATGAATGTGAATGAGATGAGTAATTGGCATAGGCATTTTTAATAGGCAGCAGCTGCTTTGCTTTTGCCCGCTTTTTGATCTGTTTTGTTTGCCCTTTTGCGCCAGCAATATATATATATCTGTGTGTGTATGTATATATATATATATATATATATGTATTGATTCGTTGCAGACTTCCGGCTGCCCGGAAGCTTTGAACCCACGCATCAGCGTGAAACGTCATCAACTGAAAGCTTTTTTGTACAGGCCACACGAGTATGTCCATTAAAAGCTTCACAGCCGCCCTCACTTAAAAGCTGAATAATAGTACCAATACGATAAGTACATATATACGTACGTACATACATACATATATATATATATATATACATACATACATACATTCAGTTGCGTGGACTGAGCAGGGGGAGTTGGGCGCGTCTGGTTAAGTTTAAGGATTGCGTGCTGAACTTGAAGATTGCGTGAGCAAAACAATGACAACGTCAAATATGCAGATGGATTCTGTTTTAGTTTTAAACTATACATGTATTTATATATATATACGTGTATGCACGTGTCATATATTATATGAGTTTCATTGCTATCCGAACAAATAAAGATTGCGGCAAGTGTTCTTCACGAATTAGTTTATTGATAAAAAAAAAATACATAAGACTGCTATGGCAGTAAGATATTCGACTTTAAGATACTCTGTTTAAGTTCTGAATAGCTCTAACATACATACCTATACTATTTGATGTACTTCATAAAGTCAGAGCTTTGCAATTTTGCAAGTAAACTAAAAAACGGGTTTTTTTTCAGAAATAATGTGTGGATTATTCAATGGAAGGTGCTAAAAAGGCCTAAGCCACCTCGTAAAGAAATTTTTGTATTCCATCGAAAACAAAATAATTTTAGTTGTCACTATTTTTGGTGATAAATTAACACAATTTTTCGTGAAATATTATCTATATGTATACATTAACTTATCTCTTTTGTGCTGTGAGATATATGTTTGTATGATAAATATGTTAACAAATTGCAAATGTTTGTATTTGGCCTTAGTTTACATTTTCTTTTATGTGAATCTAAATGTAGATATATATATATATTCAATCATTTGAGTACTTAAGAACTTGTTTAAGTGAGTCGATGTTTGAGATCTTGTTAGGCTCTCAGATAGCCTACACACATATATCAAGTATACGTCACTTACGGTATGCTAAATGCTTTGCTAAAGATCATTCAAAACATATTTGAAATGCTTTTTTCTCCATAGAAAGTGGGACGTTGTCAAGAAGAAGCACATTCATTGCTTAGGTTGGAACAGGGTATTTACTAGTCGTGAATACTATTGCCCGACTGCACACTATTTTTGACATAAACATGGACCTGATTTTGTTGGCTTCAAAAGCGCGCTGCAAATATTTCCATTTTCACATTAATATTTGTAAGATTATACTGGATTATAGAAATTGAAGCAACTTTCAGAAATTTCGTATGTTCGAATATATGCGACCACTGCCGACATATACACAAATTTATAGAGAAATACATCGTACAAATGTTTCTAAATTTATGCACTGATCTATATATATATATATATATATATATTTTCCTTTTTTTGGGGCAAACGTGCCTCCATAAATCTTAAGAAAGCATATGTACTGATGATTTTGCTCAGCGCAATAGGGAATTATACAAACAATTTCTTGACGCAACTCTTGACGGCCGAAATGCGATTTGTGTGTCACATTTGCTCGTTGCTTTTTCGCATATGCACACGCAACATACCCTGTAAAATTGGTGGTACTTAGCAACGAGTATTCAGTGCTTAGTTGTTGATATATTAATTCGATACACCTATAAAAAGTTGTACTTACCTATCATAGTTCCGACAATTAAAGCCACCCCACTGAAGAGGCCCAGCCTATAAAAAAAGAAAAACAAAGAGAAAGAAAAGATTTCATAGTTTGATAAAGAATGAAAGGGTAATTTGGTAAGGTCTTTGAAACACAATATTTATAAATCGATCAAAGTTTTTTTGATTTATGACAGTCATTTCCGATATTGATAAATACCAATAATCAAAGACTTTTATATGGATCAAGATTGTGGCAATTGTATATATAACTCCGATTCTTACCTTCTCTCGAGGTGAACAGTGTCGTTCTGCGTTGAGCCATTCCTCTCCAGCGGCTTCCGCATCCGCCCGGTCCCTGATGAGTCGGTCTCTGTCGCTTCGGGCCCTTCTGTCCCAAGAGACCCATTGGCACACATTGTCCCATTGCTCGTTGCTTTTGTTGGCACATTATGTCCTACACGGTATCATTTAAAAGTCGCACGTGGTAAAACACAGAACAAAATTCAATCACAGATTAGTTCAAACAAAAAAAGAATAAAAAAAAATTCTCGTTACAACAATAATAATCCAAAAAAAAAAAGAAGAAAAAAAACAAAACCAACACTGTTTAAGAGATAGGGATATCATCGGCGACTAGCTTAATGAGTGTCTTTTTCAAACCGATAAACAAAATTTCGTCACAGTGTGGCTATTTTCGATATACATACATACATACATACATACACACATACGTATATAGACATGTATTAGGCACATTTTGGTTTTTTAGCCTTGGCTATCGAATGCCTTACGCATTGGGCGGTATCATCATCAATAGCGGCACCCACTAACACTAACACATATACACACACACGCACACATACGCACACACACATGCACACACAGACACAAAAACATACACACACAGACACAGCAGACACCCATACACGGAGAGAGAGATATATTCACCCACCTCTATTATCTGCTGTATTATTTTTGCATGCGTTTTTTTGCAAGCAAAATAGTTGTGATATTTTATCGCGCATGGCATGGACGGATAAAAAATAGCCAAAATTATTTCGCCGCGAATTTCAACTCCCAGCGAAGAACGTATACAACGGAACGAAAAGCGAATCTGTATCAGAAGTTGAATGCTGCTGAGGCGGCAAAAGCGCGTGCTCAATGGGCGATTAATCGATGGCAACTGTTGGAACAGCTTGCTGGCGCCCCATCAAATACCGTTGATAAGCTAACGCTGCGAGCCGAAGGCAAAAAGTACGAGTGCCGAACGGCAAGATGCTGTTGAGCAAAGATCTAGGCTCTCTCTATCTCTCTCGCTCTCTCTCTCTGTCGGTCGGGCTCGCCGAGCTGTCGCTGTACGATGTCGGGCCTCGTGTACGTGATACGAATGCCGGCTACAATTTGGTATATGGATGTGTGTGTGTGTGTTTGTAGTTTTCGTCGCGCTATATTTACGAGTCGTGAATTCCGAGTCCTCGTTCGTTAATTTATTTCATTTTTCAGCTAAAATCAGAAAATGTTTTGAGATTTTCGGCTTTTCTTGACTTTTGCCGTTCGCCTTTGCAACTTGTTATAGATTTTTATAGCGCTGCTGCTGCTTGGCTGCCGCTGCCGCTGCTGTAGAAGAATATTGTGCAGACAAAAATTTAATGAAATTTAGTGAAGCGAAGGTGAACATATTTCTCACAATATATTTATTTAATTCTCTGTCTCTGCTGTATTCGGCCTCTATTTATAACAGCTTTTTTTTTTTTTTGGCAATATGTACATGTATGCGTATCTATGTAAATATGTTGACCACCATCGGAATTAAATATATTTTTTTAGTTGGTGGCCTTTTCGTCTTCTGTCCGTTTTGTTGCTGTTTGTTTTGTCTGTCTGCGACGGTAGGGTTTTTGCAGTCGCCTCGACTAGTTCGTCGCTCAATCAAAACTGCAGCAGCAGGCATCAGGCAGTGGCATGTAGAGCATGGACCTCAATTAACAAATTTCCCACTCTCCCACTCTTTCTCACTCTCTCCAATGAATGGGACAGCAAGTACCGCAAATGTTTTACATCTTATGTGTATTTCTATTGTCAGCATATTAATAGAGACATTCACTCAGTTAATGGTCATGTGTTGCCATTGCTTAGACAATCGATTATCGATGAGACGCCACAGAATTTGAGCACTCGACTCAGTATCTTGAACTTTGCACCTTGCTTGCTTGTTGCCAACAATGTGGCATGTTCTTTTGGGAGATGTGCTTCGCAGATCAATGTTCTTCTATTGATGATGACCCAATTGTAGCTTTGGACTTTATTTTATTCAACAGCAGAACAGAAAATAACTGAATCTGTCTCACTCCTGTGTGTAGCTTCAGACTAGAGTATATCTATATTCCCTCACATATATGTTCATACATACACATATACATATAATAAATAACAAAAGTTTACAAACATACATAATATATGCGCAGCAACTAATTCAAATATAAGCATAGGAAAACGAATTTTTGTGTATTATTGTAAATATTATTATATACCCTATACACAAGTAGAATAAACCAAGGCAAACAATTCAATTCCGCAAATCTACTTAAGGCGCAACCAAATATCTCAATAGATAATCAACCTAGCCATATTACACATCAATTTTATATAAAGATTATGGTTTTCTCTTTTTACGGATACCTTATCCTGTGCGTACAAAATGGAAAAATTTGAAACCAACATCAATTTATATTTACATTCACTCCGTTCTGTAAACTCCCACCCAATTCTGAGAAAATTGAAAATTATTATATATTTTGGTAAACATTTGATTAATTTGAATGGCAGCGTAGAGAAAAATCATCATAGCTGCTGACCTCAATACATTGTACAGGGTAGCTTATAGTGCGTCCTCTCATCTTAGTTCTCTGTCGATATTCATTGTCAATGTTTCTGTCAAAAAAGTCACGCGGCTTGTGAGCAATGGAATTTATACAACACTCCTTTGACGTATGAAAAACACTAATACTTTTCATAAGTGTTAGCTGTACAGTGTTAAATATTGGATATTGGCTTCATCGAGAAAAGAATGGGAAAATCCAGAGTCTATGTCGAAATTATACAAAAAAAAGATGTATTTTAAAATGCTAAATTGATGGAGACAATCTCGATGAGATAAACAGTAAACAAATATACATTTTAATAGAAATACTAAATTCACGCAGCTTAATTATGGGATTGAAACAAATCCAAAATAAACAAAAATGGGGAGAAGAAAATCAGTTTTGTTTTATCATTTGTATAAGAAATATTCTTTTAGCACCTAAATATGCTAGAATTTTGCAAATGATCCCTAAAAACCAAAACATTCAGAAATGAAGAGAAGTATATATTTATTTGAAATAATTTTAAAAGGAAATGTTCTTTTAGTACTTAAAACTACATTCTTTTGATCTAACAAAGAGTGGATTTCAAATAGCTTTCTTCCGTAACTATTAACGTTTTTTTTTCCAACGGCATTCTGAGAGAGCTGATCCTATCTAAAATCAGCGCAACTTCATTAAAGAGCGACACAGTGGCAGACGATCTGATTCGCACGTAGACATAAAGACAAATAGACAGTGCGAGAGGTATGTATGTGTGCATGTGTGTGTGTGTGTGTATATGTGAGCGTGTATGTATGTAGAGCTATGAATGTATTTATGTGTGACGCTGGTTAGTCGGTCGCACGATCGGTTGTTTTTTATTTTTATTTTATTTTGTTCTTTCGTTAATTATTTAAGTAAATCAACTAGCAAAATAAGTAATTTTCCGACTGCGTAATGCTCTGTACTCAGCACAAAAAAAGTTGAAGTGTTTGCGTGATTCTTAAACTGAAATATATATATATAAATATATGTTTACACACATATCCTTTTTTAGCATTAATTTATCTTTGGAATTTATGGGTTGAATATTGGCCAATAGACTAGATGAATATGCCCTTCATTCACTTTTGGCAAGTCAACTGCTGGGGTAATGCAGATGTACATACACACACACACACACCACACACACATACATAACAGTTTTTACTGGACATTGGACAGCGGCTGATTTTGTTTTGGTGTTTGACATTAAGTGCTGGTATTAACTAACCTAACAACTATGCGAAACTGAGCTCCTCTCTCTCTCTGTCTCCCTCCACTTTCCATGCTGTGACGCAAAAAGTCACTGTTGGCGTCGACTGCGAGCGTTAGTGTTTGCGTTAGCGTCAACGTCGCGACGTCGGCAGTGACAGCGACAAAAACAAACGGAACGGCGTCTTCATCAAATGACTAATAATCACGCGCTGACCGTTGCTTCTATCTTCTTCTTCTTTCTTTTTTGTTTCTTTTTTGGTTTCCTTTTTTTGTGTTGTGCGAATGCAAATGAAAATTTCAAATATGAAAGGCATTGTGAGATGGGTTAGCACTGTTAAGCGGTCGCGAGGCGCTATTATTGGCATGTGTCCAAATTAAAATAAATGCTTAATTTTGTTTTTTTTTTTGTTTTTTTGTAATTGTTTCTAAATATTTTAGATTTACTTTGTATTGGTGGACCATTAAACTGCAAGTCGAGAGCGCAGAGAGAGTGGAAAATTACCTTTATCTATGGCACAAAGTATGTACTTAAAAAACTGTAACAAAAACCCCTTATGCATGTATGTACATTTGTGTATGTATGTGTACATCATGCTTGCATGCACAAGCGTGTCAACTTAATTTATTTGCAAATGTGTCAGTCATGATGTATGTACACGTGTGCTTGTTTGTACATCAGTGTTGACAAAATTTAATGCGCGAAAATAGCTGTTAATTGCTATTTCTTTCAAAACAAACAGCATAACAAAATAAAATAAAAAAAATAATAAAAAACAATCTCATCTGCTTTTAATTTGGACTAAAAAAAAAAGGTTTGTGCCACACTTTGCTCGATTGTTTTTTTGCATTCCGCATTAAGATATTTGATCATTCGAATCCAGCCAAATTCCACTAGCTTACATCTCTGTACTTTTCTGAGCGCTAGACATTGCCATCACTAATTTATGCATGTAAAAAAGGGAAACGGAAAAGTTATAAACTGGAGCACGTCTCATTATCACATATAAATTAATATCGCAACGGAAACGATGAAAACTATTGATTAGAATAGCTTAAAGAGTTATGAGTGGGCTATAGGAAATATGATATGAAATATTGTTGCTTTGTAGTCGATCCTTGGAGCCTAACTCAGACTGAGTGTAAGTATTTATTTGGATATTACAGAAGCCCTATACAAACCACATACAAACATCGATATTTGAGTACGAGTGTAAGCTTTTATTTGTTAATCGGTCGGTATTTATGCCTTCGTCTCGAATAGCCCTTGGCTCCGCTCTTTGATATTGGTTACTGTCGAAATAATTTGTTCCTTAATTGATTTGTATCGTTTTCTGTTTATTTTGCATTTGCCTTTCCCAATTAACGAGCGGAACATCTCTAAGAGCACGGAATTGTAACATACATACATGCACACACAGCTGCGTTCAAAATAATAGTATGTTTTTGAAATTGCTAAAACAAAAACATAGTTAAAAAAATATAGTTCAAAAATGTTGAAAATTGCATTTGAACACATGCAATAAATTCTGAAAACATAATAAGTATGCATTAAAAGGTGAAAATGTTATATGATTAGTAACAACAACAAAAATTCAAGATTTTAATTTATCACAAATGAGCCAAAATCAAAATTATAATAGTAGTGACACATTCTCAGCCTTCCATGCGGCTAAATCATATTTCGAGAAGCTAGAAACACTACGTTTCGTATTTGGAAAAAATTAAGAGAATTTTAAATCATTGCCATGATGAGAAACCAATCATTTGTTGTCTTTCAGTTTGACTTGAACTTTTCTTCATAATACAAATTTTGGCAGTGAAAAAAAATGAAGGAATGTTTCTAAATCAGCCATATAATATAACAGCACTTCAATTATTTTGACCGCAACTGTATATGTATGTGTGTATGTGTGCATGTACCGCTAGTGCAGCAAATGCAAAGTCAATGTCAAGTTTACTCAGCAGAATAGGTGGGGGGAGGGGGAGGGGGAAGAGGGAGGTCTTATTTGTATGGCTTTTATATTGAAAATGAAAATTGCTTACTGGAAATAAACTGCAGTTGCGTGTTTCTTTTATTTTTATTTGTTATTGCCTTATTGCTTATCTTCTTGTGTAACCCTGCTTTTATTTCGATTGGGACTCTTCTAGTTGAACCCGATTTGATTTTGCGTTGATCTTTGAGATTTAAATTTATAGATTTGGCATTTTTATATAAATGTCATTTTTACCACAGTTCGAGGAAAATCGATTAATATCAATATTTAATTAATATCTAAACGTCTGTGTATATTAAATATTAATATGCAATTTGTAAGCTCGATATAATTTTCACTTGTTCACGAAAGAATAGCACACGTGTTAAATTCCAGGTGCTATTTTTTTTTTTCTCTCCCCACCATCAATAATTTACAGTACATCCACTTCCAGTTATACATAGTCATAACAATGACTCGACATTTTACATATGTGTGTGTCTGTGTGCATCTGTATATGCATTCCCAGGCTCGAATATGATGTACATATTGGTATTTGTAGTGCTGTCGATAGACAGAATTAGCTTAGGTTACATTGACGAATACACAGCCATAGAGATATGCATAGAGTTGCCCATTTGCCCGATTTAAAGCATATTTCGTTTACCGTATCTTTATCGGACTTTGGGAACATTTCGGCTTCTTTTGCATCTTGCCACAGTATTTCGGCAAATCTTGCATTTTGTCTGTTTGACATATGTCATATCGTTATCGTTATCGCTATCGGTCTGGTCGTCATTATTTATATATATACATTTTTTTTGTTGGTTTTATGTTTATTTTTTTTAATGTTATTGCCGACGCGTCAGTGCGGCCTTTCAATTTAACTCAATTGATTTTTATTTGGCTCGTGACGCACCAACTTCATAGCTCGCCGAAGCCCCCACGCCCCTACCCACTCCTAATAATTGATGATGATGCTGATGCTGATGATGACGCTAATGATCAGCCATAATAATTACAAAGCGATAAATTCATTTGCTGAGCAATTCACAGCCCAGTTGCTGAGATCCAAAGACACTCGTAAATTGAAAATTCTAGCTGTGCGACTGCAAAATACAGAAGAAAAGAAGAAAAAAAAAAAATAGAAAACCAATTTCGTCGCTTAATTTATTAAGAAATTTATATTTGAAAAGCCACACATAACCTGTTATCCCTCAGCAAAAACGAAAAATAAATAACTAGTAAAATTTATTTTTGTCCAAAAGTAGCTAAGAAAAGTTATCGTTTGCCCAACGCGAGTGAATAAAACAAATTTGTATTTTATATTTCGTATTTGGGGACGCACGCGAATATTTTTGTGAAATTGTTTCTTCGCTGTTGTTGTTGTTGTTTCTGTGCTGCCCAGCTATAAATAGAATAAACAAGTCCAACACGAATCAACCGAGAAAATAAGAGAGCGAGCGTGAGAGAGAGAGAGAGAGAGAGGAAGGTGGTGGGTGCTGGGTGGAGGATTAACAGAATTGGGGTTGAGCCATCTGTCGGCAGGATGTTCAACTCAGCAGATACTTAAATAAGCGATGTATACGTGTGTTTGCGTGTGTGTGTGTATGTGTATGTGTGTGTGTGTGTGCGTAAGTGTGTATAAAAGCAGCGAGGTTGCTGGGGGCATTCATTTTAGGGGCTCGTCGCAACAGCCTCGACTTTGTGCCCTTGTCCGATGGACATATTGCCACAGCATGCACACTTTTTGGCTTAGGTCAGACAATGCGAACACTCTACTATTTGTGGTCCCATCGCACTGCTGATAGCTCTGAGCACATAAACAACATGTTGATACATATAAATGTATATATTTAAATATATACAAATATATACGCATGCATTTCTTTATTTATACATTTATTTAATGTCAAGCAAAGTCAGTCGACACAAAAAAATACAAAAAATTCAAAAAATAATTAAAAATATAATAAATCACAATAATAAAAAATATATATACGATTTCTGAGGCTATTTAAATGCAAAATGGTCCAATGTTTGTTGAATGGATTGGGGAAACACCAGAGAAAACCCAATCAGACTAAAAATTAGCTAGTGATGAAATGAAGGCACCCCATCGAAAAATGGCACTTTATATATTTAAGAAAAAAAATTATAGAATCTTTTAAGCAATTTAAATTTGTATGTCTATATTATATTTGTATATATTATAATTATATATTTTGTATTTATTTATTTATATTTAGTTTCATAGCTAAATACATCAATGTTTTAGTTGTAATTCGTGTTGTTGTGAATTTCATTCATTCAAACAAAGTGTTTAAAGGACTCCTTTTCCCTTGATAATAAACATTTAATTTTCTGGCTACACTTGCTACACGTGGCGCTCACACATACACACTCAAAAGCCTATATACAAACACATATATACATACACATATATATTTATATTTATATATATATATATATATATATATATATACTTTTAGTCAGGGTAAGGACTCCTGGCCACCTGTTCTCTGCACACACAAAAAGGCACTAAAACCGGCTACCAGCAATATATGTACAAGCACACACACCCACACACATACATACTAAATAAAAATATATTCCGCACATGCACACACTCAGACACACGCACACGCACACACACATACGGAGTGACAGCATGGGCAGAGATTAAGCTAAAATGCTTTCGCTTGACGCATGCGCCTAATTGAATGTCCTTGCCATGACATCCTGACTGAAACTGAAACTGAGACTGAGGCTGAGTTGAGTAGTCGTAAGCAAGGCTAATAGCACGTCGCAGGCTGCTTTAGTGCTGCGCACTTTCACTGTCAATGTTCACATTGCCGCAGACGACCATAAGCAGGAGCCACCCCAAAGTGTATCCGAGCTGTTCTCAGTCGAGCAGAGCAGAGCAAAGCAAAGCGAAAGGGTGGCCCATACCTAAATTATGCTTGCCGGCTGCTGTCCTACTGCCCTCTCCTCTCCCCGGATGTTGTTTTGCATTGCGTTGTTGCTGCTACCAGTTAACCCTAGACAACCAAAAATAAAGGGTCGCTCCAAGGTCCTTGAGCTGCCTGAGTGCCTCCACTGATAAGTAGAGTACTTCAAAACAGACAAACTTCAAGCTTCAGCCTGCCTTATATGAACATGCAAACAATTCATTAAAGAGGAAAGTTTTATTTGGAAAAACAATTAACTGAATGGTTGTTTTTTCTCGCTTGTTGTTTCGAATTATTGCAAGTCATTTGAGATAAAAGATTACGATAAATATGCACATAAATCAAACTGATTTGAGGAGTGTTCAACTACCTAAACTACCTATTATTAGTTGTTTGGCAAACAAATACGAAATGCTTAAGTGCTTGGCGATATTCTACACCGATTTATTAGATGCGCATTTGATCGATTATGTGATCAAATTTTGAACCTTAAGATATTGGTTCTTTTCTCTTCTGTCCCCAATTTAAGATTCCAAACCTTAAGCCTAAGCTTCTGGCATTTTCTATGCAAAAATGCAATTGACCATCGATTTTTATCGTTTCTAACAATCTACATTTGAATGAATTTGATGTCAATCAACTTTATAAAGTCGGAGGTGCTTTCTTTGACCATTTCTATTAATTTGCTCATGTTTAATGGGAGGGTTGGCTATCTATTACTCAGAGCTATCTATTTGATTATATTTTTCTTGTCGGTTTTTTTGACATCGACCTTGACTTGTTGTTGGCTACAGTGGCACCTGCTTATTTTCATTCAGTTGCCTCAGTTGAAAACAACGCCCGGCAAATGGTTGTGGCTTATATAATGCGCATATTGGCTTACTCTCTGCGGTAATACGATGCCAGTGATTAAAACCAGGCGGCAGTTAACAGACCGCAAGCCATAAGCTACTAATTGCAAAAGTTTTCAAAACGAATGAAACCAACAAGCACACAATGCAATAGCAAGTGACAAACCATCCAAATATTACATATATTACATATATATATATATATATGTGTTTACACATACATATATGTACTACTTGACGTTTATCAATTTTGAGTTGAACTGTTAAAGCTGCTCATCAAACACATATCTCTAACAGAGATAAGTCAAGTTATTTTATCTCTACGTTGCTGTCAAAAATTAATATATAAATAATTTTGCAAAAAAAATTGTACTTATTATATGAAAATAGCCACAATTAAGAAGTAAGCCAATCAATATATTTCAGCACCTTTCACAAATTATTTATAAGATATAGTTAAAATGGCAATGAAAACAGTTTTCAACGTTATCTAAAAATTGCACACATTTTGGACAAATGACGCTTTTGAATATTGTCTGCAAAACTGACACTAACACTCATTTGCCAAGCAAGGCACCGCTTTTTCGAGATTTTTGAAAATAAATTTAAAGTCGATCGAATTAAAGATCGAAATTTATGCATTTAATAGGTTTTCGAATATTTTCCGATTGTTGCACGAATGTGGCAAACATTTTAATACCTTTAAAATACTGTTTATATATTTAATCATCAATCAGTCAGGCAATTAGTCAATCAGTCAGTTAATCAGTAATGGCAACCGCAATTTGATATTTTCTGCGCAGTACATTTTATGGAAGGAACGTGTCAAAGATTCAATAATATAAAACTACTCCTTATATATTTAGCTGCTTGGATTTAACAATGATCCCCAATCAATCAGTCAGTCAACCAGTCAGAGTGACAACAATTTGATATTTGACAAATTCTTTCGTTGCCTTTTTGGGGTACAGTTGAAGCCAAACACTGAGACTGATGCCGCCAACAATGTTGCTGTGAACTGTTGCGTAACACGTTGCACAGCAAGTGGTTGGCTCTGAAATCACGGCTAAATGTACATACATCTGTGTACGTCTGTACGTATGTACGTATATATGTATGTATGTACATACATTGTTTGTGCATATGTACAGACATTCCGGCGGAAAAGCTAAAGCAATGTATGAGCACAATGCATTACAATTAACATTGCGAAAGACATTGTACATACATATATAAATGTGCACATTTGTACATAATATACATACATGCATACCTATATACATACAAACATACACATTAGCTTATGTGCAATTCTAAATTCATGTTATTGCTTTTGATGCTGGTACTTATAGCAGTCTCTGTGTATGTGTGTGTGGGTGTGTGTGTGGGTGGTGTTGGGTGGTGTTGGGTGTGGTGTGGTGTGGCAAGAGCACGGAAACGGTGACCCCGTTGTGTGGCTGGTGTTGCCACTGTTGCACGCATCGCGTGTCGCTTGCAACTGCATTAGGCTTACCCAAACAGCTGTTCCACAGGAACACACACACACACACACACACACCATACGGCTTATGTACATGTGCATTATTTTATGTTGTACATACAAGCACACACACACGCACTCACAATACACACACATACATTGTCACACAGTCACTGCACGAACATTCGTCCGCCAAATATTTACCCGGTATTTTTTGTGGCGTATTTCGCGCATGCGCTCGATTAGCACTTTGACTCGGGCGTTTTGTGATTATCTCAGCCTATTTAGGGCTTTTGCTTTACTTACTTAATTACTTGTATTTTCATTTTATTATTATACAATGGATCAACTCAAACAAATATAACGAATACGCGCTGTTTGACTTAAATTATGTTTACTCATTTTTTCTAGTCTCTTTTGCAACTGCACTGTAAACTGTAATTGTAACTGTAACTACACTTAGCACGCGAGTAAAAAAAAATGCACACTAATTTGCAAGCAAAAAAAAAAAGAAGATGATTGAGAGCCAAAGCCGAACTTGACTGCAGTGACATCATATCAGTCGTTGTAGTAGTTGTAGTAGATGCAGTACTTGGAGTATAAGAGTTCTACCCACACTCACCATCGGCATAAATATGATTTGTGTTGCTTGGTTGGACATGCTGATACATGACTTGTTGCAGTGCACCACTTTCATGTCACTTTAAACACTACAAGAGAATGAAAGCGGACGCGTGTGGCTCTCAGTATTTATACATTAGGCGTCGCTGCCTCAGCTGCCTCTTCTGCCCCTGCTGCCACACTGTTGTGTCGCCACGTCGTACTACGAATAAACGATGTTTACACTCAACGACAAAATTAACGCCTACACTACAATGTAACTGCGCACATTGAAACGCTTTGAAATGTTGAAGTTGCATCACATTTATGAATGCACATCGAATTCTAAAGTCATGTATTTTAATTATATATTCCGTTTTCACTTACTTAGACCGTATCTATTAATCAATAATGCAATCACCATTAGATAAATAAAACCCATTTGCTTAACTATAACTGACTCAAAGCAAATCTGACGTTAATGAAAAAGTCAACATTTTAAGTTTTATAAATAGATAAAATGAAATTTGTTTACATAAAAGCTAAATATTAATTTAACTAACAATTAAAAGATACCATTATCGACGCAAGCTAATCATATATATATATATACATATAACATTTTAAATTTATTGGTGTCTGCATTTTATGCTTATAAGTATGCTAAATTTTGTTTACTTCTGTTTGAACATATATATAAAAATTAACTGTATATGTTGTTTTACGCTATTATCAGTATCGATTTTGCTGCACAGTGTTGGCACTTGCTTCTGAGCAGCTTTTCCCAGTTACTTAATGCTCTTTTCCTCAGCGAGCTTTCGCCTGCCCTTCAAATCGAACTGCCAAACTGAGAGAAGCAAATAGCGAGCGAAAAAGGTGCGTTAAAAAGACACACACAAAAACAGAGAGAGAGAGAGAGAGAGAGAGAGAGGAGCCGTTACAATGGGGTTGATAATATTCATTCAAGTAGCGGGAGGTGAATTGCGTCTGGGTTCTGAACACAATTTTAAGCTTTGGCTAGCTGATCGACAGAACACATTTACATACATAACACAATATATGTGTAAGTATGTATGTAAATAAACAATATGCATGCACTCATATATAGTTTTCACAAACGATGCTTGAACTTGAATCAGGCCTAGCAGGATTCGTTCTCATATATTTTACACCAGGACTACGAGTTAAAACGTTATTTGTATCATAGCTCAACTACAAATTATTATTAATGAAACTAGTGAAATATGGACGACTTTGCAAACAGTAAAAGGTCAGAACAGTGACAAATTCGGCGTGATTGAAGTGAATATATCCTTTAGCTTTCAGAGACACAATGAGACAAAATATGAGTTTCGGTGTGAACAATTTTTTTTGTTTTCCAACAAATATTTACCAATAGTGGCGTGAAGTAAATTTGAAAAGCTTGAAAATGTCCGACAAATGGTTGCACCAAACTATTTAATTGTTCATCCGGTTCATTCTAGATATTCGTAAATGAAATTCATTGAAGACTGTCCAGACTTTTTTTGTGAAGCCCCCATCCGATTGAAGAGAATTGAAAATGTAGCTCGTGTAAAGCCACTAAATTCCCTGTATCATATGAGCAGCGGTTTGATATAAGAATATATCTGAGCAGAGTGAACATGTATATGTATATGAATGTTTCAATGCATGTACATATGTGTGAATGTACAAAGCCAAGTAATATTTGCGGTGTCAATCAAATGCGGTGTATGGCAACCGCGGATGTGAGAAGTCTTAGGTTGCATTATTGGCTTACTCAAAAAGTCAATACATTCAACTTTGAATTTTGTGTAAAAAGTTAAATGAAATAAACAAACACACACTCAGAAATTAAATTGCCCTGAAAAGAGGTAGACTTTGCTATATTTTTGGTGCCATGGTGTATTGCAAAAAATCTGCGTTTTTCTTTTCAGTGTATATTATTTTAAAATGTAGAAGGAAGGACTAACTTCAGGATATTTTTGTATGTGTACACACACAGAAAATCGAACATACGATTTTGTTTTGTTTATTTAATTATTTTATTAATACATGAGTTTTTTTAGATGGCAGCTCGAGCTTCTACTTTTTAGAAATGGGATTGTCAATTGAGGCCTTTCTGGTTTCTAAAAGAAAGAACATTTTTCTAAAAATCAAGTCATCTTATTAAGATGTCATTATTATTTTACATAATGGATGGCAATGAACATGCACATGTTTGTATGTATAAATAACAATTTATGTTATACCTAGTATGTATATTAGATTGGTTGAATTATTTACCAAATAAAAGTCTGTATTTAGTTCTATGAAAGCCGGTAAAGGCATATTCATATTTTGCATAATAAATTCATTTACTTATTCATTTTTTTTTTAATTCGATATCCATAAATTAGTAATATTGATATAAATGTTTAGTTTTACAAATATTTAATTTAATTTAGTAACGAGATTGTTAATAAATTAAACCGTGGCCCACTGGTTAATTTTAAGCGCACTAGCTGCCAGGGCTCTCGGTTTGTCTTCCAATTTTTTTTTGCTCACAGTTTTTTCCGGATTTTTATTAGGGTGTACCAATATACTTTTCAATTTAGTGACTCTAGCTTTCAAATTTTGTGAGATGTATGGTCTTATGTAATTAAACTACCGGGTGTTTCGATTTGGGGAAGCGGAATGGGCGTGGCCATTAAATTTCTTATCGATCTTAATATACCAGTAATATACTTACCAAATTTGATGGCTCTAATTGCAAAACTGCAGAAGAAATAGCCATATCACATTTTTAAGAGCGGGGGCGGCGTAGGTCGTCGAGCCGATTTTTGAAGGACATCGCCAACAACCTACCAACCAAATTTGGTGACTGTATAAATATAAAATTATGAAACAAATACGTTCAATGAAATGTTTAAATCAAGTGATTCGCGTAATCTTTTTCATGATAAATTTAAATTGAATATATCCATAAGGTGCTTTTCAAATTCAGACCATCGGTTGTAATGTGTGACCATAATTTATTTTCAGCTCTACCTGCACACTTCATCAGAAATAATAGACACATATATCACAGTCAATTTAATGAGGCATTACAAATGCATTATGTTTCTCAATAAAAGACTGAGAAAAGAAAACACTTATTTCTGCTCAACTTCAAATTATGTGGAATAGTAATTAACTATTATATGAAATGTTATAAAAAAAAAATACCAAATACTACCAGAGATGACTGCCACACTTCTGATGACGGTTGCATTTGCTTGCAAACAGAAGTTTCAGTATTCGTAATCGTTATCGCTTTCGCAATTTGTTATCGATGTCGCTGCCTATGTAAATGTAAATACGTATATGTGAATGTTGTAATAGCAAGAAAAAGAATAGAACAAAACAGGAGCCAGTGTAAGGTGAAAGCAAACAAAAACCAGCAGCAGCCAACGGTGCATAAATGGGTAACTTTGTGAGCAGACAAAACGCAGACATTGAGGAAGCCGACCACATCATCAACAACGCCTACAAATATCCACCTCGCATGGGCAGCTTCTTTGGCACCCATTTTATAATGGGCGGTGAGCGCTTTGACACGCCCCAGCCCGAATCCTATTTATTTGGAGAAAATGTCGATCTCAATTTTCTGGGCACGCGACCGACGGCCTTTCCCTATCCACCGCCGCAGGCGAATGAGCCAACCAAAACGCTCAAGAGTCTGGTCAACATACGCAAGGAATCCGTGCGCTTTGTCCGCATTCCATTTGAAAAGATGGCAGCCTACGCAGATGTTGAATTGTTAAAGGAAAACCGTAAAAAGAAGGCTAAGGAAATCAGCAGTGCATCCATCGAGCAGGTCGATGGCAATGTACTCTGCAATATGGTCAGCCTCGATGATGATTCAGAGTCGGCGCTGCCAAATTATTGCTACAATGTTGAATTCATATTCGATTCGGATGCCAAGTGTTCGATAACCATTTATTATTTTTGTGCAGAAGATGTGAGTCCGAGCGGTATTACGATGACGCCACGCGATGGCTACTCCATCACATCGGACACGTACCACTACGAGAAGGGCATCAATCAGTTTTTCTCGCAGCCCAGCCACGTATTCAATCCGATGATGATACCCGAGGATGATCTCCTCTACAGTTCCGGCCGCGAGCAATTCCCGGTGGCAATACACTGTGTCGTCGATGAGGGCAACGATGAGTGTCGCCAGTCGCATACAACCATTTGCGTTATTGATCACCATCCGGAGACAAACAGCTATGTGCTGCGTGCGCTCAAGCAGAAGATATATGTCGATGGCCTGTGCTATCTGCTGCAGGAGATCTATGGCATTGAGAACAAGGCGGTGAACAAGACCTCGCTGGACGAGGATATCGACGATCATGGCAGTGAGTGTGTCATCTGCATGAGCGAGACCAGAGATACACTTATACTGCCATGCCGCCATCTCTGTCTCTGCAACTCGTGTGCCGACTCTCTGCGCTACCAGGCCAACAACTGCCCAATCTGCCGTGCTCCGTTCCGTGCCCTCTTGCAAATACGTGCCGTACAGAAGGGCATCAGCACCCATGTGCTGCACCAGAATACGCCAACCTCGGCCGCTGGCGAGCACACTCCCCTCGATGTCCCACCCGGCTATATACCCGTCTCGCTCATTGAGGCACTTAACGGACCGCCACAGTATGTGGCTCGTGCCAGGTATGATTTAAATAAACAGCAAAAATGAGCGGCGATCTGCGGATTACCGCATCCATGCAAATCATTTTATCCTTTTTATTATTTTATTATTAAGAAAGGATTTATTTAAAGCCAGTCAAAATATTTATTAAGCAAAAAAGGTTTTTATACAATAACTTCATTTTCGACAGATCGGTCCAATGGAGTTCTATATATATATTCTTGATCTGTTTGACTGTATAAACTGGCTAAAAACTCTATATTTGCAATAAAAGTTATCGTATATTATAGTATATATAGTATTGTCTGCTTAGTGGCCATACGCAAATCAAGTTTATTTGATGATTGCGGAAAGCATTAAATGACGCAATAGTAAAGATAAAGCTAACAATTCATTGCTGTCATTCCTGACAAACCATTGATAAAATTTCATTAAGATCGGATAAGAAACGCTCAATTGATTAGCCAGCACATATTTTCATATTGACTAAACTAATTTCAGCAGGAGTACTGCGTTCAGGATATCTTCTATCTTGACTATTATTAATTGATTAATTTACTGAAATCATAATTTTCTTTAACCAGCTAAACATTTAACAATTTAGGTGACATCTAAATATAAATTATTATTTCATCCTTTCAACCTGGACCCATTTGCATCCCATCTCGGAAGCCTTGGACCCCAAAGCTCTTATGATTTAATCCTTGCGTTGTCAATCAATAGTAAGCTTATGTTACTTCGATGAGGTTGAAAAGGCGTCCTTTCCTTTGTCTATTTGTGCAACTTAGTGATTCACTTGCACTTACTTTCAAATACACTTATAGTTTATTGGATTTGTTATCAGTGCGATTTCAACATGATGCTGAAGTTATGTGAAACATTTGCCTTTGGTCTGTGATTCATATTTAATGCAGTAACAATTAATTAATAGTTGCAAATAGAAGAATTAGGAGTTAGTTGTCTAAGCCAAATGTTAAATTTGTATACCTTAGGACCAGTGAGAATGATGTGCCGGAGAGCGCTACGGTAGCCGCCTCAACGATGACCACTGAAGACATTAAGACAACGTCACCAATCAAATCGAGTAGCCAACGGCGGCCCAAGATCAAGAAGAACGCCTCGACCTGCACCACCACTAATGAGGTCGGCACTATAACCAATCAAACTGGGCCTGGTTCCACACAGTCCGTTGTTGAAATTGAAAATGATCCCAAGAAGATCCCAAGCACCTGCACCTCACCCAAATCACCGTCAACTCCAACGCCAACGCTCAGCTGTTCGCCGGAAAAGCAGGACATGCACATTATTAATGAGCGCCACAGTGGGCTCAAGTACCAGAAACGTAGCACTGGCAATCACGACGACGATGAAGACAGCGATAATGAGAAATTGTCACCGCTGCTATCGCCGGGTAGCCGTGTCAAGCATACATCCACCAAATCACTTAAGCAAGTTGTGGAGAGCCTTAGCGGCAGCGGTGACGAGGACAATATGGTAACCGACAGAGACGACATCGATGGCGAAGTCAGCGGTAGCATTGGCAGCGGCGATGTTAACCAACAGGAAGACAAAGGCTCCAGAAAGAGTAGCTCACTAAAGCGATCCTCACATCGGCCGGAGCTATCGGATGCCGGTTCGCCGGCCAACGAGCCCGGCTTATTGGCGGCCAACTTAAGTGCCGAAGACTCGGACTACTATACACCAGAAGACACGCAAAACACCATACTTAGTCCATTGTGTCCCAGTGAGCGGGCAAAAAGCGGCGATCCCTTGTGCGGCACTTGCGGAGTCGCTAGCCATGCTAACAGCGAGATGAGCATGCTAAGCGCTACTGGTGTGAGTTTTAGCACAAACATGAAAAAGAATCAGAATCTGCAAAAGAAATCCACATCAGTTGGCAATATTGTTGGACCAAGTGCAGCAGCGCCAGTTTGCAGCGGCGTTGTCGAACTAAAGAGCAACAATGTCAGCTCATTGCCGGGTAAGCCACACACACACACACACACACATCTCGCTCATCTCCATTAAATAGAGTAAATAGTTGTGAATCTCTTTGATTTCGCAGATATGCTGGATAGCCCCGTTAGCGGCAATTCGGCGTCCACGCGCAGCTCCAGTGACAGCTACTCATCCAGTTCATCGACCAAACAGTTGCTCAGCTCCAATACAACCACAGCCGCTGCCAACATTATTGTAGATGACAAGACTGCACTTCAGAATGCAGTTAATGTTTAAATAAAATCAAAATCCGTGAATACTCTAACCGGTATGCATATGTATTTATTTACATCTACGTACATGTAAATATATATGTATGTATTTAAAATGCATATATATATAATGGGTTATCTGTGTATGTGGAACGCCTAATATTAGTTAAATTAATGAACGCCTCCTCCTATTGTGCTATAAATCAGAGAGGAGCAAATACACATATTTACCCAATTTCAAGTATGCAATCTTAATTATTATAAAATAAATACGCATTTTATTTTCGTTAAGCATAAGCAACGGTTTTAGTATAAAAAAAAAACAATGCGAATGGTGTACAACATTCCAAATGCATGCGGCTTACACATGACTTCAGCTATTATACGCATTATATTTAAATAAACAAAATATAAACAAAAAACAAAGTAAGAAACAATTAGATTTTCAAGGGCTTCTACACATCAATAAAGTATTCAAATAGCAATAATCGCACCTCAGTGGAATTATATTGGCTACGATATTGCCGCATATATATATATATACTAGATATAAGTCTGGTAAAATAAAGAAAATCTTGAAAGAAAAAAACATTTATTTAAAACAACTGCACAGCAAATTCACTTTATCAAGTCGTGGTTTTATTAAAGTTCAAAAATATTTATTAATCATTTTTGTAATACAGGAGCACACTTATACCCAGTCTACTCTAGTATACGTTATCTTACACTACTGATTAATTTATATCCATTATTTTTAGCAACGGGATTTTATTATCACTCTCGTGCTTTTATTATATTTATTTGCTCGCTATTTGACTTTTAAACTTGCCGCACAATATTGCAAAAGTCTGGCTGCACTGACAAATCATCGACAGCGCGAGGTCTTATTTATCGGAAGCTACAAAGTTTCATTGTATTGCAACTCAATGAAGTAATTTAAAAATTTGGAAAAATATTCCTTCAGCGCAATTGCTATTCGTTTCATCTTAAGTTAATAAATATGTTAAACACACATTACGTTAACGTGTTCGGTCGAGTCTTCGACCATTTAAAATAATACGATAAGAATTGCCCTCTGCTTGCGAATATCGAAACATATCGATACGTTACAAACATTGCAATTATATCGACTTATTTCCGCACACTGCCATCTTTAGAGGTCACATTTAGACAACGTTTTGTTTACTTTCGCAATAATAATATTCACCTAGATTGAAACATATATGTTTAAGTGACATTTCAACCACAATTAAGTGTAAAGCACAGACGCAACGAAAAGGGGTATGTAAAACGACCAAACACATAGCTCCTTAAACTAAATTTTATACCCGTTGCCATTTCCGTTCTCGATCCCACTCCCCGCTCCAATTCACGAGTGTGTTCTGTGTCCCATGGGTTCAAGTTCAGTTTCCTGGGGGCACTGTCATAAAGTCATATAATTGTAGCATTGTTTTTTGTGACTGCGCCACTTATTGTGCCATTGATTTTTGTGAGGGCAATGAATAATTTATTTGATATTCCATAAATACACAAATCGTACTGCTTCAAATGAAATCCCGGGTCACGATAATCCAAGAACTAGCTCAAAACAAATAATTTTTTTATTGCGAATTTGTATAGAAAAATTGTGGGCCAAATGATTGCGCTAAATTATGAAATATTCAATACATTGAAACATATTATTACTGTACATTACACGTAATTGCAAGCAATACGTGCTGGAAATTTAGCTAAGCACATTTTGCTAATCGCGCTCATTAATCGCTAACGCTATTTTGGCGCAGTACAGTCGAACCTCGCTACAGTGAAGTCTCACAGAATATGCAAATCCTTTGCAACTTCCTGTCTACTTGAAATCAATTCTATAGCAACTTTCGACTGTATAACAAATTTATATTCGACTAAAATTTGGTTTAAAAGCAAAAGAAAAAAATTATAGATATCCAAACGAAAGTACATAGACTCATTTTCCGATATCAGGGAGCAAAACGGTCGGTCAAGGAAGGATGGGGAATGTCCGGGTATTCTAATCCTAAATCTCTACGCTGTATATGAGGACACTTCAAGAAGTGAATTCACTTGGCCTTCGCAGCAGCAGCATTTGCCAGCGTTCGAGACTTGCGCTTTTTCAACTTGGTCTTCACCTTTCGCACCAGGCTGACTGTGTCCAGGGAGAAGCCCGCCGTTGATTTATTCGACTGCAGCGCGTTCGCATTGCGATATTGCAGAATGTTGTCGGCGGCACCGTTGCAGCTGCCCTTGATAAGCAGTCCGCCATTGTGCGTGTGTGTGTGCCCCATGTGGCCATGGGTGTGGGTGTGTGTGTGGGCGTGGGCATGTCGCATTCGCCTGGAGACGCCAGCAGCGCCAACGGATGCTGCATGATTAACCGTTGATTGCTGAACGGCTGTGACGACAATGCCACCAGTCTTAAACTTGCTAGTTGTGCGTTGCATGCCACTGGCCGTGGCAGAGACGGAGGCAGCATGATGATGCTGCTGATGGTGGTCGCTGCTCTTGTAGATCAAGCGCTGCATCTGTGTCATCTGATGATTGGCATTGGCATTTGTATTGATATTGGCATTGGCTTGGGTGGCACCACCACAGGCGCTGGCATGCGTCCGGGAGAATCGCGTCACCAGCTGTGTTGTCTCCGCAATCTTGATCATGCTCGACTTGCGCTTACCCTTGCCGCTCACACTGGATATATTCACGTGGACGACATCGTTGCCGCCGCCTCCAACGGTTTTCACATTTTTTTTTGGCTTGCAGCCACGCATCAGAATCTGCGGCGGCTCCTGTGCATCCAGCTTGGCGCTGTTACCGCCCATGAGTCGTGTATTTGATGTCTGCATTTTGCTCTTGTGCTCCTGCTGCCACATTAACAGCTTTTGCGAGCAGGCACTAAAGAAAGAAGAGAACAAATAAAAGAATTATAGTCGAGCTAATCCAACTTGTGTTTGACGTTGACGTTAACCTACTTGAACAAATCCACCTGCTCCAATTTGCGTGACCTGCGTGGCGCACCCATATAGGCAGGCGGCAATATGGCTGGAACTGTCGACGTTGTTGTTCCTGCACCCGCACCCGCACCGGCAACGGTACCTGGCCCCGTTGTTGCCAACGGATCCTTGTTGCTGCCGGCAAACATGTTGCGAGTTTGTGCACCGCCAGCGTTGCGAAGTGCTGCTGCCGCTGCTGCAGTTGCCATTACATTTGCCACATGGGCATGGGTTTGGGATTGATGACCCTTGTACCATGCAAGGGGTCTGCCATCGTTGTCACCGTTGGCACCCGTCCAAATCTTTTTCTTCAGCGACAATTTCAGATGTAGATCATCGGCATTGGTATGTCGCTGCTGGCCAAGTGATATAAAGTTGCTGGGCACACTGCTGCAGGGTAGCCATGAATTATATTATAGTCTATAGTTGTGGTCATGACTTACCGTCGTGGTGGCGCCTTGTGGATCTTCACCGACGGCTTCGCATCGTTAATAAAGAAATTGGGCCTGGCATGTCCACTATCCTGGTTGAGATTATGCCAGGAGTAAGTACGTCGTGCGCCAGTGGCATTGCTCTGGCTATGCAGCTGCAGGGCCGCCTGCTGCTCGGGCGCTGTCCGTGGCGTCAGCTTGTAAACTTCCAATTTTTTAACACCGCCGCCAGCGCTACTCTTCGATGGCGTGGTCACAATCAATTCGGGCGGCATATGTGCCGGCTTGGGCTTCTGCACCACCATATCGCCAATTTCCTCGATATAACGCCGCTGCAGCTCACTCTGGAGCAGAGTGTGACGCAGTGGAGCCACCGCTCCGAACGCCACATTGCCAGTGGGCAGCAGCTCCTCATCGTCTGTGGAGAAATGCAAATCAGAGCCCGGATCTGTCGTGGGCAAATCAAGTGCGGTGCGCACCACTTCGCCACGCTTCTTCAGTGGCTTACTGCGAACCCGCTGACGGCGATTCTAAGCACAAAAAAGTTTTCAAATTATTCAATTAGCTGGTTGTTAAGTAGACGTCAACAAGATCACACATCAAGGATCACAATAGTTTTTCAACATGAACACATTTAAAATATATTATATATATTCAACTTAATAAACATGCAAAATGTAAGCAGGTTGTCGGTATTCTACATTCTTACAATCTCTAGTTTGATCTGCAGACTTTGCTATCAGAGCAGAACCTTTCCCATTTGTTGGCAGGGTAAACTAATTAAGAATTTCTGTATATTTGTATTGAGCTATTTTTATACTTTGTTATCGAAGGTATAAAAGCAAATTTGGTTACTATTTGTGATTGACGACGTCATTCGATTATCGGCATCGACCACGCTACTTCCCCTAAGATTGGTAGGATATAGGATAAATATCGCAAATGCCCAAAAACTGCTGCAATTTTAGAGATAGGGTTATCCAATTTGAAAAGTACATTTATGATTATTCAATGGTCGAGACACAGTCACTACCGCCCGTCCCCGACAACCACAAGAAAGTTCTTTGCTATCAGTAATCATCAGAGTATATCGTCGTCGGTAACGTCCGACTCTAACGCTCTCGATGGTTTCCGTTGCTTAAAAGTTGTGGCTTGGAACTGTGCCTATTTCTACCTATAGCAGAGCATTCTTCGATTTTCCATATACTTTGTGTTTTGTGTGTGTGTGCGTGTGTGTGTGTGTGTGTGTGTGTGTGTGTATGGTGCACTGTGCATCTTATTTGTAGCTACCTTCTTGCTGCGAAAAATAAAAATGCGTCGATTAGCCAGCCAAAGTCGCAAGTTGCGATTGATGCGCGTCTTTCGGTTAAATGCTCGCGTTTTGCTATTTTCTGTGGGCATGAGCTTCTTTTTTGGCTTTTGTCGCTTGCGGGTTTGAGTTGGATGCTGCTTCATTGGTTTGATGGGCTGATTGGTCTCCGTCGTGCTGGCATCTGTTAATACATCGGAAGACTGGGATCCATTGCTGCCATTGGAGCAATCTGAGGCTGGCAACTTTGTTGTGATCTGATTACGTTGGCGTGTCTCGCTACTTGGCAGCTTCTCATTGAGACTGTCGCTGGGTGAACGGGGTCCGATGCCACCGCCAGTCGTACGCTTTGTACAGGTCACCTTGCCATCCAAATCATGACGACGTCGCTTCAGGCGCGCCAGTGCCTTGAACTTACGCTGGAGCACCGGTGAAAAGTAGATTTGGTCCAAGACATGCATCACCTTGTGCATGCGACGCACTCGAAACTACAGGTGAAGTGTGTGAGGTGGGAGGTTGTGGTGCGCTTTGTCTGCACGGACTACAAATAATATCGACATTGACCACTTACCTTACGAATCTCGTGCATGACCTCAGGCGAACTGGGCGGAGCACGTATTGGCGCACAGCAAGGACCTTCCAAATCTGAGGCAGTAATCGAATGTTTGCCCTCATTATCGGAACTGGAACTGCAGTTGCCCTCGTCGCTACATTGCAAAAGTATTAGAAGCGAATTATGAGTTATTTTGGGGGGGAGGGAACAATTTGGAGAGAAGTTGTGTCAATGTAGTAGTGGATAGTAACAGGCAGAAAGATAAACCACCGACCATATTAAAAGTCGAGTCGAGTTTCAAAACATTGTTCACAGCACTTTCCATTTGTGGTGTAAGTGAAAGTAAGCCAACCTATAAATGTTGTTTGTGATCTCTGATAGACTTCAAATATGAATATATTTATTAATTTGTAAGATGTTTTTCGATCAAGCAAGAAAAAATAAAAACATATGGGTCGGAATGGCATAGTGCAATTGAAAGAAAAATACTCGAAAAGTGCAAAGTTTATAGCATTCCTTTATATATCTCATTTAAAAGAACAAATATCTTAAAGCTTTAAAGAAATTTGTAAATAACATCGATCTATTCAAATTGAATGTTACGTTATATACGACATATTAATTATTGTAATCAATTTCTCGACTTATATAATATATAAAAATACCAAGAATCAGTTTATACATACGGCTGAATTTATTACACATATCTTATTTGTCGAACGGATGCTCACAATAAATAAATAATGATATATACAATAAAATTAAACAACTACAAATAAAATCGATGTCTATATGTAAAAAGTAAGTGCAAACATACATATATACATACATAATTATGTCGTAATTTGGATGTTATGTACGTTAATGGAATGGTCGGGTTAGTTGGATAAATCGTACCTGGAGTAATCCGAAAGCGGTATGTTTAATGGTTCATCAGCGCTAGATCCTTCGCGCATCAGTCTTTCGATTATTTTGGAGCGTAGTCTTTCCTGTTGTTTGAGTAAATTTAAAATCTATTTTTAATGTTAATGCATTAGGATTAGTGAACTTTAATAGATATGCCGAACAAAAAGAATATTATTAATATGAATTAAGTGTATTAATATATTAAATTGGCAAAGCTGGCTGGAAACATATAAAAATCATATAAACAATAATAGCCACTAACTACGACAATTGTTTTTATTCAGTCAAATATTATACAGTGTACTGCATGTTGTCAAAGGCGAGCTACAAAACGTACTACTTAAGTAATAATAATAATCAAATAATAAAATAATATTAACGACAATTACTCATGTGCCATACTCGGTGCTCTGCTTCCTGTGCTTATTGCTAAACATACATTAAATATATATTAAACATATACATACATATATGTACATGTATGTATATACAAATATACACATGTATTTTTTCAGTGAAACAAATTTGTTAGAATTTAGATATATAGATTTAATACATATAGTGCTGATGACTATTAAACTAGGACTTTTAACAAAAAAGATGAGAAAACCAGCGATTAGCGATAGAGAGCATTTAAATTCAGAACTTTGGCAACAATACACATATGATATACATTGATTGCATATGCATATATTTAATATCTTTGCTTAGCGTAGTCTCTGCTCCATTTTGTATTATGTATTTTATATGGGGAGTAATCAGCACAACAGCAGCACAAATTAATTTACAAGTACACCCAAACATTCAATAAAAGGCGATTTGCTGGCGGTTTCTGTCTGTCCGTCTGTCCGTTCAGTGTATATGCATGTGTATATGTATATATGTGTATGGTGTTATGTGTGTTAAAGGAACACATTCTTAGGATACACTTTTCTCCACAGAACGTTTCACTTTCAATTTATCGCTTAGTATACATCCCTGATCGGCCATTTTTTGTAATTTTAATGCTTTCTGTTCGCGTTTCTCGCGTTTTCTTATCTTTTTAATTTGCTTAAATATTTTAGCATGTCGCTTTACTTTGTTCGGGTTTTCATCACAATAGTCCAATAGCGTCTCACAAAATGCGCGTCCCATGTGCTCATAATCCTGCAAAATCCTAATTAAAATACTGCTCTTGTGCCAGCTAATTATCTACAAATATTACCTGTGTGTTAAAGTGGGTGCCTTTGCGTGAGCCGAGCGCTGAGCCGCCAAAGGATGCCTCAATCGTATAGCTATTCGTGATGCCCAGCATCCAAACAACAATGCGTCCAGTTCCTTCCTTGCTTCTCTGTATCTTAAACTTACAGCTTTCGAAGGAGAACTGTCACAAAATGTACAATATATATAAATATGAATAAATTTCAATTGAAAATATAAGTATAAGTAAGCATAGACATTGAATGACAAACACACCCGATCGGCGCTATTCTTGTGCAGCATCAATGGGAAGACCTGCTCCGTGAGCCTCTTCTCCGGATTACGCTTGTTCTCACAACCATATATGAATATGTTATGCTTGCGTGAATGTGCGTGCATATCACAATACATGGCCACACCACATTCTTCAATCAGTCTGAAATTGAACGTGAATTGAGTAGAATTTGTAGATCTGTTGATTACACTAGATTATTGTTATATTATCGTTCGGCCGGCCTACCTTCTAATCATGGCTTTTGTATACCAAATTGATGGATATGTCTCTCGTATGACAGTTCGATATTGACGATTCAAGTCCTTGCCAGTTAGCGAGTTGCGTGTGTTGCCGACAATGACTCCGTCCGGATTTAGCATCGGCACCAGTTTAAAGATAAATTTGTGACGCAGTCGCTTCGCAACTGTCGTATCGCCCGTTATAAAATCCATCAGACCCTTCATCATCCACGACGATGGTGTCTCGCTGGGATGCACACGTGCCGATACCACAATTGATTTCTTACGCTGTCAGTTAATGGACCACAAATTCAATTACAAAATTAGAGCGATTTAAATTTAGAAAGATTTAAAAATGTTGATATATCTAAGAAGCAAGGTGCTAAGCCCAAACGAATTTTGCTAAACCTTTTCATGGTATTCGGTTATGCTATCTTTAAATTAAATTAAAACTGGTAAAAGGGCTATAATGAAGTTGTTCAAAAATATGTAACAGGCAGATAAGCAGATAAGTCGGAGATAAGTCCGACGCCATAATCTGCGTATATTCTTGACAGCCGAGTTGATCTGGCCATGCCAGCCTCCAATGAATAATCAGATCTCAGAGAGCTAATGACTTCAAATGTGAAATAGAAGTGATACTATATATCAGCTTGAACACAGACGGTATTTAAGTATTTACAAGTGTAAGTAAGACGATTAGTATCTTATCATTTAATCATCATAGTTTATATTTTTTTATAGAATTGATGTGCAATTTTTGGACTTTTATTTTAAAGAACTCGAACCGACAAAATTTTATATAGAATTCTTTTGAAAGAATGCTATAACTGAAATTTGAACTTTGCAAGTGTATACAGTATTCGTTTAAAGTTTCAACCGATTAAGATTTACTTTTATTATGTATGAACTATTTTAACTTACACGCATGTTGTCCTCATTGCTGGATGGTGCCGTGACTGTCAGATAATAGACATTATTGCCAGCTAGTGTGCGACAGAGAAGGCGCAGTTTGCAAAACTTTGATTTTACAGGATGACGCTGTATCTCCATGAGATAATCCTGCGTTTGATTGCGGATTTATAATAATAAGGCTGACAAAAGAATTCGAGAATTATCGTCATTACCTGCAAATCGCTGTAGGTGTACGGATAGCTATGGGCAAAGTACACTGTATCATCGTCATGGTCAAACTCAATGGTGAAAGTCAGTGTGTAGCTTGAGTTATCCTCGTCCTCCTCATTGGCATTGTTGGTGCTGCTTTAAAGTGGAATATGTGTGATATGATGTTAGGCGCATGCTGATGGAAATGTACACTCACTCGTCATCGTTGCGGTAATATGATATGTTATTGCCACATCTTCGCCAGCCCTCGCTCTTCTCTTTGGCACCCAGTGTGGAGTACATGACCGGTCGCATGCCATCGTTATAAAGACTATCCGATTTAACCAAATTGACAATGGAGAAACGATAGAGCATGTTGCGGCGAGTGCGACGTACGCGAAAATAGAACCACTGCTTGGAACGGCTGGTGTAGAGATCGGGTCGCAAGTAGAGCTCATAGTAGGTGGGTGTGATCTGCACAGCCTTCGCCAAGTTGCCGGACTCAAAGCGCGACTCAAACTCAAGGCTATCGTACTCCTCGGCGTTCATGGGATGGCAGTTGGTCACAAATTTGGCACCGCCCACCGCCGAGCGACTAAACTGCATTTGTGATGGATCATTGGGAAGAGATGAAGATTGAAAAGATGTCTTCTCATTAATAATTAACTCTGGACAGGGCCTCGCAGTGGCCATTTCAAAGGTGCTCGTATTGGTGCTCATATTGGTGCAAGTGGTACCCGTATGAGTTACCCCAACATCATTGCTTGACGCTTGCAACGCTTCAGTGCCTCGACGGCGATTCCTTGCAACAGCTGCCACCGCTGCTGCCATGCTCACATAAGGCAATGCCAATGTTTTTTTATCATCGTTTGTTGCTGCTGTGACGGTTGTATTTAATTCTACTTATATAGAAACAAAAGTAAAACAAATTCTCTTTCTCAATGTGGAATTAGATGCCAGCACGAGCGAAATCTTCTGAATATGTAGCTTGATCTGGTCACAAATAAGGTGTGTACAAAAGATTCTATTTATAATTAAAACAATAATAAATAATAAAAAAAAAGTGTAGGTTCGATTTTTCGTTCAATTTTCCAGTTCTGAAACATACTTCTAATGGTTAATATTAAAACGGAAATGCAGATATTGATGTGGAAACGCCCTTAGAGGGTATAAGTAAGCATAACTTGTTTGTCGTATACACTTTTTGTTGCGATTTCCAACACTTCATGTTGTTGAACCATCTATCTAGATTAGTGCCGGCCAAGCCAAGCTTTTGCTCGAGCTTTCACATGTACACAAGAAAAGTTTTTATGGTTTCATGCGATACGCTTGCATTTATGCAACGGAGAGCTTTTTATTGCTCAACACACACACACACACAATTGTAATTGGCCGAAACTAAAATATCATATAAATTGATTGATTGGCACAGTGCAATACACAGTGATTTCGACTCGTGCTGATCTCTAATTAACACTTTCATTGTTGATTACATGTGGCAAGCCTGCACAGGCTCTCATCTCCCACTAGCGTATCCGTATCTGATACGGACCCAGAGCTGTAAGTTGGACGCTTGTCAGCGCCACCGGCCAGACGATCAATTGGAACTTCAACCTTCCTTGCAGTGTCACCATCCGCACTGCTCTTTTTATGGAAGAATTGATGTGGACCACTTTCTAGAGCCACCTCCAAACGCGTTATATTCGTTTTGGGAAGTTTGATTGGGGAAACGACATATTTTGTATTTTGTACCTTGCTTGAGGTGGCGCTGCCAGCGAATGTTGAGGGTTTCTCGTCGTGCTCGATAATCTTCTCAATTATCGCTTTCGATACCTTCTTGCCAAACTGACTGAGCACGTAGTGGGGCGAGGCCGGCTTGTACTCGGTGCTATTGTTCTTCCAAATATCCTCAATTTCGCTGGCATCCTTGCTGGTTGACTTGCTGTCTCCTTTGCTAACGTCCGTATCATTGATGGGAATTGCGAATCGTTTCTTCTTGGCATCGATAAGACTTTGGATCGCTAATCTGTCAATCGCCTCCCTTCCTTCCCCACTCGTATCGCAATCATCGTCGTCGTCGTCATCATCATCATCATCGTCATCATCATCCTGAGAGTTGCTCGTGGAACGATCATCCACATTATTTATGATCTTAGATATTCTATTCAATTGGCCCTTTTCATCAGCATGTTGATTCACCCTCCGATTGATGGACACAATATCATTTCTAGAATCCGAAGAGTCATCCGAATCCTCGCTGGACTTATCCTCTGCCTTGGCTTTGGTATTTGGCTTTCCCTGTTAGGTTGTTGAAAGTCAATTTAATTATCATTCCGCCCAAATGCCCCCAAAAACCTTATCGCTGCCCTCCCAACTCTGTTGTGTGTGTGTGGGTGTGTAAAAGTGTGAGTGTGTGTGAGTGACTGTGCCGGCAGTGCATGCTTTAAAGTATCACAAGAAATATTGATGATGATTACGATAATGACGATGAGTACTCACATAGTTAACAGCACTTATGGGACAATAGGTAAAGACAACGATACCATTCTCCTCACCAACTGGACGCGGCTTCAGCTCATTGCCCGTTGGCACATTTAGCGGTTCAGGCAGCGCCGGCACATAGGGAATGTGTATAATACGATCCCCAATCACCTAAAAAGTGAAGTACAGAATTCGAATACAGTTCAGTCAGAACGTATGTATTTTAGTCAGTTATAAAGGCCTAAAAGAACATTCATCTTCATATGTATTTACATACATGTATGTCGAAAAGAGATTTAAAATCGATACTTATCGAATGACACATTCCATAGTCGAGGGGGGGGACCAACTAGTAAATACCCTGTACCCAATTAATATCACACATTTTAAGATGCCTAATAGTTTCTGGTGAATCTGCTGACATTTGAATTACGAAAGAACGATTATCTTCGGCACACCGATTTTATCTCGTGACATCAATATTTTTATTCGGAGTTTGTTACCTTATGTTTTTTGAATGTAGATCTACGACTATCTTGCTACGACAACTGAAAACTCTTCTATAAAAACATAATTTTCTGTCATTCATGATCTATGAGAATTGTGAAATTTTAATTTATTATTATATCGTATAATTTAAAAAATAATAACCTATTTTGTACATATTTGCATAAACATACGTAAATATGGTTAAATGGAATCATCAATATGTCAATGACTTTATCAATCCTGGTTAAAGAGACGGAAGCGTTCATGCTAATAATTGGTATAACGGCATAGAATATTGCATGTGACCTATATATATTAAATATTTATTTACTTAGAGACGCCAAGCAAAAACATTCTAAGAAAACCTGTAAGCTAAGAACCAAAAAAGTCTAGCTGAGGAAACAAAAGTTTCCAATAACGACATCCGACACGTTGGGGCAATTTGATATGCCTGCCCCGAAACAAGTGACAACGAATGGGAGGGACAATGCTGTTTTACCCAAAAGGTATCTCGTCCCACCTACTCAGAGCATTTGGAATATGCACAATATGTACACAAACATAGGGGAATACACTGAGGAACTCACCTGGCACTCTACCGGCCATCTGGGGGCCTGCTGTGAGCAGTCATTGTCCTTGTCCTTAGGCAGTGCGAATAGATCGCGTGGTTCCTTTAATCGTGCAATTGGTCTTAATGTTTTTTCATCCGTGTTAACAACCAATTGATTTGTTTTCAGGCCCTTCGATAAGAAACTTCCGAGGAAGCCTGCTAAATTATAGATTAAAATTAAACTTACATTTATTTAAATATTTATCAATATAATATGCAATATTCTCGTAGAAATAAATATTGTACTCGATCTCATAAATTGCCCAATAACTAACAAAGTATTTTATCCACAACTTTCAACTTTTCCGTTTAGGTTGATTTCTTTCAGTGTGCTCTGGCTTATTACCTTTGCATACAAATAATTCAGTTTCCGTTTTGAATACCAATAGTGATAAAAAGGGTATTAAAAAAATATTGCGCAATTATCTGGGAAGTTACAGAAGGAGACATCGATTTTTGGCGCTTGAGCTTGAATCACTGAATTTAGTAAAAAAAATTTTGTTTATAGCTCCATTATATACATATTTTATTTCGACGATTTTGTATCTATATGAAAAAGTCATGTACGTGCTATTTGAAACGGAGCAATAGCCGACCCAAATTCACGGAATTTCGTATTTATTCAATCTATTCTTGCGAATGACGCCGCACAACCGATGCCTTAAGATAATCAACAAGTAAGAATGTAACATACAAAACTAGAACCCATTGAAATAGGAAATTGATGTAAGCTAACACCAAGGCAAATTTATGAGAAACTCCACGTTGATTATAGGAAAGTTGAGAAATTCTACGGGTTTTGTTACGACTCAAAAATGATACGATCAGTTTGATAATTAAAGGTTGGAAGCAGTGTAATACATTTAGCCATGTCTTTCTTGTTAATGAATTAATTCAATAATTCTAGCTCGAGACAGTAAAATTTATGTATGTGTATATCGTATAAAATATTCAACTTTAAAGTACTATTTTGAGTATTTGTCAGAATATAGAAAGCAATAAAAAGATATACGTCGTTTAATGGGGTTGACTGTCTCAAAGAAGAGCTCTAGCAAAGAAATGAGCAAATTGATAAATACTGGCGACAATTTTTATTTTGGATTTTCGATTTGAAGATTTTGAATTTTGGTACATTGCGGAGCCAGTCGAAACGGATGCATATACAAATTTATATATTATATATTATATACACAAACATCTGTTTATCATTGGAATATCTGTCGAAATTTGGGCTAATATAGATACACATGAAAGGGTCGTTGTTTTCGAAAAATAAAAAGATTGATTATCCCATTGCGGCAATTGGAAGTGTCTTTATGGTCTTCGCATGTTGACAAATACTGGATCAAAATCTACTTAATCTTTAGCTGCCAGCATTTATCTGCGTGGGCATTCATACTTTGGCATCCCGACAATAATTTTCATTATTCTTTCTTGTGGCTTACCAGCTAAATTCTAGCACAAACAATCGTTTGCAGTTGAAAAATGTAACAAATGGCAAACGGCAAACGGCAAACGGCAAAACCAAATGCAACTGTTTGTTGCCCAAAATTCTGATAAACACAAAAGAGACGAGAACCGCTACAATTTTGAAACGATTTGTATGGCCGCAAGTCTTTATGCCCACGTAAAAGATGCGATACGAGTTTTTTTGTTTTTAGCTTTGTTTTTTTTTTCTTTCTTAATTTTGTTTAATACAAAAATCCACTGCAAAACACAAAACAAAAACCAGAACAAAAAAAAGAGACACTTCGTAGGTGGCACTTCGTAAATCGAGTTGCTATATCGGCTGATTTGATTTGTTATTATTGTCGACGGGCGACGTTGCTGGTTGCGCGTTTTGTTGTTGACTAAAACCAAAAATCGAGTGAATGAATGTGAATGTATGAATATGTTGAATCTTTTCACGCCACAACGTCGACGTCGGCGTCAATACATGCAGCTCACCGCTTGCCACTTGGCGTCTCAGCTCCTGCCCCAGCCCCCGGCCTTCCCCTTTTCCTGACCATCACGTTCGTGCCGCAGCCATGGGCCAAGAAAATGAGAGGCGTCGGCGACGACAGTGGCACCAAATATTATTTATGGCGATGACAGAGATAGAAATATCGAAACTGCAAAGCTTTCACTTCGCACTTACTCTGCGAAACTTGCACAATTGGCTAGTTATTGGCGAGCTTTGAGACTACTGCGGCAAACATTGCGAAGCTTTTGGCTCGCACTTGAACTTAAAAAGAGGCATTGAAACTAGAATGCGATGCAAAGATCTCAGATGAATACAGAGAAAGTGTGCTTTCATTTCGAGAGGAGCTAAATGAGAAGATACCATCAGGAGTATCATCATATTAACAAACTAAGAACCAAAACAAAAGACACGAAAGTATCGCGTAAATATTGGTAAATTCTATATACGCATTTACTGCTTGATATCATTGAAAAATATACAAATTGTTTAATTCATCTCACACAAAATACGCTGACTTAAATTATAATTACATTCAACTGCAACTGGCCTGAATTTATTCGCCTTTGTTGAATTGTATGTATGTATATAGGTTGGCCAAAACCATTAAAATATGTATAAAGACTCATTAAACTGCAGTCATCTGTTCGGAATATAAAATAATACAACACATGGACAATAAACTGTGTCGATCTCAAATATGTCCGTTTGTCCGTCAGACAGACGTCTGTACGAGCACGTCGATCTTAAGCAAGAGATAAATACAGCATATTAAAACGAATGAGAATTCCCGACAAGCATTTACCCTGTAGGCATCGGCAGCGCTCCTGCTTTTTTAAGCACCTCACAAATACCATTTTTTTTTTCTAGTTTTTACACTATTTAAAAAACTTTGATAAGATAACGATATTTATTGATTTTTGTGGAGAAGCTATCGTAAAAAAATTGAATAGGATTTCAGTATATATGAAGGATAAGACTTATTTCTCTGAGGTAGACATACAGATACACCGACGGATGCAGACGGTTCATTTCCTCGTGGAGAGTAGACGAGCAGGCTATTTTTGATCAGTGAAATTAGTACAGGGTATGCAGATTTTAGGTCGAGCGTAGACTTCTGTCCGCCACTGTGTTTGGAAATTTCAAAATTGTCAAAATAAAAACGTTTTTACAAAAGTTGCATATTCAGAAGAGCAGAGTCGACATAGGCATTTTTATTTTTATCATTTTGAGAAAAGACCAAACCCATTTCGGATGATAGAAATAGAGCTGGTCACAGTGTCCTATTAGCCCATATTAAATGTGTTATTTATTTTGCGAGTTGTAAATATCAATATCTATATTCGAATGATAAATAAAATCTAACAAGTTACAGAGCCAAAAAATAAAAAAATAAGTAAAACCAACAAAGAGACAACGCTCTTATTGAGAAAATCTTTTAATCGCAGTCTCTCTCTCTCTCTCTCACTCTCTCACTCTCTCACTCTCTCTCTCTCTCTCTCTCTCTCTCTCTCTCTATCTCTCTATCTCTCTCTCTATCTCTCTATCTCTCTCTCTTATGCGATGACTGCAAAGCAATCAAAGTAAAAACGCATTGAATTCATGAATTACATTGTTGTATGTTTAAATGCGCAGGCGACTAATTGCAATGGCAGATGAATGAATCAATGACATGATCTTTTTTGTCGGTCTGTCTATCAAATACCTGAACAGTCCCTAATACTTAAGGTATTTTGTTTACAAATTTGGCAAAACATTCGGTCAATGCCTTGCAAAATGTTTAAATTCCAAATAAATATATAGATCCGAAATACGGCGCATTTAAGTTCTTTGTTTGTACAAGCATTTTCATGCCATTTCTAAATGGCTATCAACTTTATCGAACATTCTGTGCCATTCACATATATATTGTATGTTCAATGATTAACCCAATAATCGCAAAGATATTCTATTGCTGTCTGCAGAGCATTGATATAATTAATTTTGGTCAGTTGGGTTATCCAATGTTGCTAGCAAACTATGTGGTTCTCATTTCTGCTTAGCATTTGTCGGCTAATGAATATTTAATATACACATACATTTGGTAAAGCGAAATAACAATCGACATCAATTTAGTAATTGTGTTAATAGCTTTGTTTGCCGTTGTCATAACAGCGACAACAGAATGGTGCAATGTCGAAAACATATCTCAACTTGACTTAACGCTAATTCCCTGCATCTTTATCTTGATCTTTATTTTAGCGCAGTTCTTGGCGTCTAGGACATAATCAACGACTAAATGTGAATCATCACCCAACCATATCGAGCACGGTGCCTAATCAATTTTCCTAGAGCAACGACTTTGTAAACTGCTACACCGGATATATTGATTATTATCCGGTACAGTTTCCAACAATAGCAACAATTAAATCGTGGTACTCTTAGACAATCAATTCGTAGAGCTAAAAACCCCATTAAATAATTAAATGTGAGTATATTAATATGTAAACGCAGTTTATCAGGTTTGTAAGTTATATTTTGTAAGTCTAAAATAAAATTGATATTGCGAGAACGGTTCGATTAAATGTCGACTGCGTTGAAATGCTACTTTATTAATCAATATACAGATTGCTCAAAAATGATAATTTCTTAATATGAAAACAGCGATTGCTCATTAATTTTAATTTGCTGAAAATTATCTTTTTATATTTTATATCTTTAGTTATTAATTATGTTACCCAAAACATTTAAAATACAAAACAATAAAATTTGCTCCCATCTACTTGGGCTCCTAATTAAGCCTAACTCAAAACAATCCGCATAACCAAACTAAATTCCGCGTAATTAATGGGAAGAAACCCCAACTGCACTTGTTGCAGCACAGTTCCTCAATTAAACTGATATATGTATGAATCTTGCACATCCTGTTCCCAGTTAGAAGCAATATGATTTCTCTTAAAAGTCAAACTATGACATAAAACACTACAAGATAATTCTCAAAGGTATCAATAATTGGTTTAAGTGTGAAGTTAATATAATCGTGCTTTATTTATTTTGTAAAATAAATCACCATGGTCCAATGATGGATCGGACAAGACAAGAGTAAAGACAAGTCAAGTGTAAAGGCCAAAGAAACCCGAATAAAAGCTGCTCATTAAATGTAATTCATATACAATTATTGAACTTGAAATACATATGTGTTCATTAGATACATTTTACCTCCACTGGAAGTTGTTAGTGTGCAGACGGGAAACAGCTGGGCCTGCAGAAACTGCACGCGACCGCCGCCGAAACCATTGAAGTCCATCATACACTGGCTGCTCCTGAAACACCCTGTTCCGACTTGTGGTGCTTCTTTCTGACTTTGTTGGTCAGATCATATTAAATATGAGTCACTAAACAAACAAATAAATAAATAAATAAAACGCCGAATGCTGCTGCACGATTGCCGCTTCATTCATATTATTATTATTATTATTATTATTATTATTAATATTTTGAGCAGTTGAGTTTGGCAAGGCAGCTCCGTTCAAACTCCGTTTGGCTACGCTTGGCTTATGCAATAGGCTCTAACTCATTTTCACAGCGCGCTTATTAGCAACATTTTATGCGGCGTTTCGTCGCGTTGTACAAAATCAACTGAGCCTCTCTGAGCCGTTGACGTCGCACTCGAGCCTAAACTGTTATAAACAAATAAACAAAACTAGTCGCTAGTCGCTATCGCTGTCCGTAATGCCAAGAGGAACACTGCAAGGTAGTCCTGCCATGAATTCAACTCACGCTCAAATTCAAACAATGCCAAATAAAATGCAACCACCCTTGGATACGGCAGCAGGTTGTGTCAAAGACAAACTACATACAAAAAAAAAAAAAAACAATAAAATAAATAAAATCATCACATTTTTGCTGACCCGATCAGTAGGCCATAAGAAAAAGCAGCGCCAATTGATACTATCAATTAATTAGTCACAAATAAATTTGAATTTTGTGTGATGGAATGTGCGACTGCAATGCGTTTTATACCCTGTACACTGTGCTGCAAAGGGTATAACGAACTGGTGCCAATGTGTCTGCTGTGCCACTGACAGAAGAGAGCAATCCCGTATCTATTAATAAATGTATTTGTATATTATAGATGGATTGCATAATATGCCACACGCATATTATGTTTATCGATAGCTTCGACTGTTTTCCAAAAAAAAACCCGATTTTCGTATGAAATAGCCACAATTTTAAATATATATGCTTTTACGTTATACGGTAAAATATACCATAACATTATGTTGATTACCAACAGAAGTTGAATAAAGGCAGCAAACGTGCCAAACCATATTTTAAACTATATCATTTTTAAATAGTATATAAAGGGTAAATCACTGACGAGATCTGTCCACAGAGACAAAGACTTACTTGATTTTGCTATCTCTGTTGAATTATTTGATGTTGCTGTTGCTGTTGCTGTTGCTGTTGCTGTTCCTTTTGTTGGACACATACCAAACAGGTGTCATGAAATTTGTCAGCGTCAGACAAGCGTCCCAGCATCGCATTATGTCACCAAGAGCAGGCGGCAATGATCTTGATCACAATATTTATGTGTTTTCTATTTTGGCAAGTCGCCGTGACTCTCAAGGTAACACGCAAATCCCGTCCACTATCCTCCCTCACTCACTCACCAATCCGCCCGACACTGATTAGATGTTGCCCCATGCATTTGTGCTGGCTATACAACCGTATTTTTAACACAAAATGCTTGAAATTTTAAATTGCAATTAAAACATTTGTTCACGATATTTTACACAATGCGGCTGAATTTTCTACTTGCTGCCCATGCAAATTGGTCAAATTTTACCAATTAACAATTTATATTCACAAAACTTGCCACGATGCCAAAGATTATAAGAACAACAAAAGCAATAATGTTTACATATATTTTGTTATTTGAACAGCGTCTTTAATATTTTGTGCGCCTTGGCAAACGTTAGCCAATAAAGTTGTTCTGAATGAAATTCAGGAAAAACGCTCTTCTTTTGTTGTAAAAGTTAATGACTTATGAAAGAAATAACAAATAATACAATATCTAGAAATCCACTCACCCTTCGCGTAGTCAGCCAACCTCAGCGAGCATTCCAAGTCATTGCATTGGAAATTGGCGCTGAGTGCATTGTTGGAAATTGTGTCGGCATCTGGGGCATCAACAACGATTTTGGGACTGTTACTCGTAGCATCATAATCGCTAAAAGCAGAGCTTGAGCCGTGCGATATGTTGTCAGTAAGTAAGGGAGACGATGGTAATGCCATCAATCTGGGATTTCGGGCATTGTGCAAGAGCAGGCGGCGTCTAGTGGCTCCTATGGATGCAATTTCCAATGTTGTGAGACAAATCGGACGGTTTCCATGTCCAATCTGTGCCATCGACAAGCAGCTGAAGCCTGCTGCTGCTGCTGCTGCTGCTCGACTCTGGGCCAGAGGCTGAGTCGTGGACGTTGGCGTTACGGATACTGATGTTACCTGCATGCTCAACAGGCTGGGACATACAGAAAACGGAAACTAAAACGCGCCGTTGTTGAAATTGTTGATTTGGTGTTTATATCTAATATTTATTGGAGTTTTATTTCTGATATTTATCACTTGCTTCAATCGAAAAGAAAGAAACAAAAAAACAAAAACGTAAAAAAAAAAACAACTAAATTGTTAGTTGTGGCTGCCACATGCGTCGCTTTTTAAAACACCAACGCCGACAGTCAGCGAGCACTTGGCTGCCAGCGACAGACTCGTGTCTGAAGCAACTGACAGACTGCTTGAATTTGGCCTAGTGGCGATGGTTTTCTGTTGCAGAGTTACAAAGTAAAAACCACGGTATTAAAATTATTGCCTGCCCTGCCCCGCCTACTCTCAAACTTTTGCCGATTCTGTGCAAGGCACCGCAAAAAAAATGGTTGTTTTTCTTTTTTTGTATACCCTCTATTTATATATATCCAACAAAAAAACAGGTAAATGGGGTAGGGATACATGTCGGCATGTAACAGGCAGAAGCTAACATTTGCGACCAAAAAAAATATATATATGTATATATATATATATATATATATATACATAAGATATGTATAGACAAATGTGTGTCATAACAACCTATAGTATTTACCGGATGAACGCAAAAGTATAGTTAAAGTCTAAGCTGGCTTATGGTAATACCATAAGCCCTGTTTCCCAGCAAAGCTGTTTTAAAAAAATTGTACATCTTTTTTCCAACAAAATATGTAAAACTGCAAGGGAACAGACAGAAGAAGACATTTCTGAACCCAAAAAGAAGCTAAACTAAGTCCATCTATTGCAAACAGAATTATTTCCACGAAATCGATACTCCAATATCCAATGTTTTTTTTAAAAGCTTGACACAATATAAGTTCGTATATAAAATGCACTGTGTATTTCACACATTCGTTTGGACATTCTTTAGCAGCAACTTCAGTATTATTAATGCATAGAATTCTCAACGAATTTGTTTAGTAGGCAGAAACACATTTAATGTTTCATTCTTATGCGATATTTATTTGCAAGTATTGTGTTTTGTCTGTATTCAGTGGATTTGAGCTTAGGTTGCAGGGTAACAAGCAGTCAGTAACTTTTGGCTTGATCATCCTTCATTTCGCATAGATGCAAAGGAGACAACCCCCAAAAAGGAGCCTCAACTAAATTGAAGGACGCGTAGTCGCTATTCTGATTAACATAAATTGCGCACGACATGAGTCAAACACAAACACAACGCAAACATGTATGTGTAATGTGAATAGAGCGAAAAGAGAGCATTTCTCCATATACTCTCTGTAAGCTTTGAGCATTTTGTTTTTAAAATTTGAAAAGTTGTATTCGTAGTAGTCGCACTCGTCAGTTAGCTCCACTGCTCGCTCTGCAATTGCCGTTTAAATCGCTGGTTCAATATTTACAGAAGCCGCTTGTCATCTTGGGTGGGTTTGGCCCATGAATGCACTCAGCGAAAAACTCGCTTCGGAATTCAAGTGATACTACGCATGAAATCGCTGCTGATTGGTTCGTTCTTAAATAATTACGTTATTATATTTTCTTATTTCATTTCTCTTGAAAGTACGAAATTCCTCGAATTTTTTACCCATGCTAAACATTAACGTTTGTAGTTGATTTGTAGACGTGGACGTGATTTGCCTTCCCTTTGTTAATGTTCTTAGCAAGTTAAGTGAAGACTTGTTACACTTGCTTCACTTGTTTCAAACATTACATTTTAATACCCTGTATACCCTGTATGTTATACAAATTCACGGGAATCTTACATGCAGATGGAGCATCTTTGATCCCATCAGGTATTCATTATGATATATGAATTATTTGATTGGGACGACGAGCTGTTGACTCGATTAAAATCCTATCTCTCTTTTGATTGAGAGTATACGAGAATATGTATGTAATTTATTTTCATGTCCAAGTGGTATATACGCGCTTTGTTTAGCGAAATATTGAAATACAAGCTATAGACAAAAATAGTTCAAATTGCTTTCGCGTCGTCCAACAAAATTGCTTACATACATAAATATATATATCGTTTCGATGCTAAAATGTTCATTTAATTATTCATTCGACCAATTAAACAGCTTATTTCGTACGAAAATCATATGCTAAGCCAAAAAATATATATACATATACAATTTAACAAATGACTTTTTGCAATTATGAAATGATCTCTACATATAACAGTTTATTTTGTCGACTGACTGACTGTCTGACTGATTGGCGATAAACGCAAAGCCAAAACCGTAAAAGCCAACGAACACAATTTTTCACAGCAAATTCTTTTAATGAAGTATATACATGCATATATGTGTGTATATATCGGATAGGACAAAGACAGTGCAATATTTAGTATTTGTTTTCCATTGTATGTGCTGAGACTCACCAAATTTAGTTTTTTGGCTAACAGGTGTCCGCTTCTAGAGATCATGCTAAACATTGTTTTTTCCAGTATCAATAAATTTATAGATGTGATTGTATTTTATGTTGGAGCATTTTATAATCAAAAGTAGCTGCAATAACCCCTTACCAATAAATAATAATAATTATATACCAGTTTCTCAGAAAATAAAATGAAAGTTCTGCAAACAGTTTAGCTCATGAATCATTTCTAATCGTCAGTCTGTTAACACATACAAATGTAATAATAAAATGTTGCTCAGAACGAAGTGGAAAATTAATGTTCTAGTGAAACATATTTAAGGTAATTTTGGCGCGTGCCAGCATGCAGTATATATTTTATTATACATATGCAAGCCAAATGCCACCGGCAAATTATTGTTGCCCACATTAATATTTATGCAAACCACTAAAAAGAATATAAAAATAAACCAACACGCGTCATTTAATTTGCCTTACATTGCCATTTTTATTTAATAAAGTATAGAAATATATAAATCTGGCGCCAGCGATAAAGAAAAGAAAGAAATGTAAATATTACTCATTGTCTTGTTAATGCTTTTTTCATTCAGTAACTAGTAATATTTTAAAATGTTTAAGAATATACGATAATTATATTCTACATTCACGTCACCGATCCTACGTTCCCATATTGAACGCGTCAACTCTCCGGAACAGTAAGCATAATCGACTCGAAGTTACCCTATACCAATCTATCTGTCTATCTATAAATATACATATATGCAACTTAAAATATATCCATTAAAATTAATTTAAAACTTTAATATTTAGAGATACTATGATAGTTAGAAATATGTATGTGGTATTATCGATTGGCAATGATCGATGTTATCGATTGCCTAGCCTCCCAAAATATCAGCACTTTATCTGAAGCGAGAATATTGGTATATATTCCAAGTTTAAAGTCGCTAGCTTCAAGAATGTCAAGGGAGTTAGAAACACAATTGTCATTGTATGTGTATATATAGAGGGCATCTCGCTGTCACTATCGACACTATCGAATATCCTCTGGCAGTTTCAGATAACAACATTTAGCTAGGTTACAAAATTATTTGCATGCTGTTCTATTTGGTGGTAGTCATATTTCTTTACAAATTGGCTACGTCTCTCTGTGTGCTTTCTGTGTCTGTCATTTGCTGTTATGCTGAATGGTTTTGTGTATTTTTAGATGTGGCCCGCTTCCTTTACACTGTCAGCTGTATTGAGGTGCGCCCAAGCCAAGCCAAGACAATGACAGGGGGCGGGCATGCGATGGCCGACAACCCACAACATGTGATTTGTTATTGATATGCATTTAGAACCAGTGCCCAGAATACAACACAAAATATTAAACAATGGAGCTGGCGTTATTGTTGGGTAAACTTTTGGCATCAGCGACGTCGACGTCAATCGTCAACCGGAAATCAAATCAAAACGAACCATAAGCCTGGATTAAATGGGCGTTTCCTGTTTAGATTGTTGGATATATTTAGATAAATGAGATTGGGCTGCAAACCCAATCAGCGTAGTGGAAAAACTCAAGATTGATTTAATTTATCAACGACTATAGAGTATCTAAACATATATGTGTAGATAGATAATGCAGATTTAAGCACTTTCGACTTACCATCGCACTGATTCTGATGCTGCGTCTCAATGTTTGCATGCGCTGAACTTGCCACCCAATTGTCCCTGACGAACTTCTGCATTGTTGCGCTAATCCGGCTAACCTAACCTTACCGATAATACACTTCCCGTATTTAGTTGCTGGACAAGTGCAATATGATTTTGGAAACGCTTTCCGCACAAATTTTGTTCAATATTGAAATGCGTCTTAATAACAATAAGATTTTCAAAATATATACTTTATGTGTATATGTACTAAAACGATATTAACAGCCAACCCAATGAAAACACATGGCACACTTCATGATTTATTTTGCAAGTATGACAACTGACATCGAAATAATAATAATAACAAATGTTAACATGTCAGGCTCGCAGACGTAGAGATGATATTGTTCGACAGCAGGACCATATCGACTACTTGGGTTCCATGAATGCATCCTGTACAGATTCATTTTCGGCAGGATGTTCTGTCAAATAACCTGTTGCTTACCAATTTGAACGTTTCGATGGCTGACGTCAGAGAGTCTTCTTGTGCTTTTCGTGAAATTTGTAGCTTATGCCAATTCTACATATGCATACATAAGTACATTCACATATTTGTATGTGCAAACAAGTGTGTTCAGTTAAAGTTCAAAGTTCAATGCTTTGCTAACGACACGCACAGCACTTCACTCAGAAAGCAAAACGCAACTTCTTTGCCAATTGAGTGAAGTCCTGTCATCTACTCGTCCACCAAGCATGAAAGGCAACTGCACCCAACTAAATCCGTACTCGGCACACACATCTATACATATATATATAATATATATATATATATATATATATATATATATGCATGTGTACGAGTACGTCACTGTTTGGACACAAGAGTAAATCATTTTTGGTTTTAAATTGATTTTAAATTTAATAGCTGTATTTTAAGACTTGATGGAACGAACAAATGCTTTCCTTATATTCCAATATAGTAGTAGATAGTAGAAGTGCAAGAAACACATAGTTGTAGTATGTAAAAGAGTATAATTTAGTGGTCCAATAGAAGCAAAGCAATTAGTTTGTCATTTGAACGGATAGCGAAGAAATAAGCAGAGATCCTTTAATACGTAAAACATATCAATATGTTAATGATAAATAGTTTTTCAGGTAATTGCCAACACTGTGAATGGGATTGGCCAAAATTGCCACTTAGTGATTCATTGCATGAGTTAGTCTTTTGTGTGTCCTCGTGTTGGGTTAGTGCATGGTGATGTAGTAGATTTGATATTGCAGGCAATATGGCTTTTTGTGGTTTCGTTGTCATTGGGTACAGAAATAGGCGTAAACCTATTAATAGATGTCGGCTACGTCAGCGGGCCAACTTTTGAACCGATTCCCATGTTTGATCAATAGCAGCAACAGCAATAGCAACAATAGCACTACTATTAGCAACCGTCCGTCCAATAAATAGCAACTAGCAAATACTTACGGACTTAGCGCTGACGACACAGTTACTAAAACAAGTCTTCGAACTGTGGAACAGCAATCAATTAAATTGTTCTCGTATTCAACCATACCGCATTAATATCAATCTCATTTCGACCCTGTTTCAGTTGATAACTGCCTATAAAAAAAAATAAACCCCCCAAAACCAAAAAACGAACACTGCCAATTATCAACTGACAATACAACAAGAAGAACAACTGAGCAGGCGCAAAAATGGGCCGCAAAATAACCGTGGCGGTAACAACGCTAAACCAATGGGCCCTGGACTTTGAGGGAAATATGGCCCGAATATTGCAGTCCATATTGGAGGCCAAGGATATGGGTGCCAGCTACCGAACTGGCCCCGAGCTGGAGGTATGGTAAGTGCTTCTTGTTTGCACATACTTATAACTTAGCACTAATATTTATATTTGACTGCCTCACTACAGTGGCTACAGCTGTGAGGATCACTTTTTGGAGCCGGATACGTTTCTGCACTCATGGGAGACGCTCTTGGAGATCATGATGTCACCATTTTGGTTAGTTTAAATTTTGCCATTATGCATCTGGTGCTGTGCTAACATCTTTAATTGATTTCAATAGCGAGAATATGCTCGTGGACGTGGGCATGCCAGTGATGCATCAGAATGTCGCCTACAATTGCCGCGTGGTGTTTTTCAACCGGCAGCTGCTGCTAATTCGACCCAAGATGGCCATGTGCGACGATGGCAATTATCGGGAGTCGCGCTGGTTTACCGCCTGGACGAAAGCGCTACAAATGGAGGACCACTATCTGCCAAGGTTAATCACACAGCATACGGGGCAGGAGACGGTGCCATTTGGCGATGCCGTAATCGCGACACGCGACACATGCATTGGCTACGAAATCTGCGAGGAGCTGTGGAATGTGCGCAGCAAACACATTGAGATGTCCCTAGCGGGCGTTGAGATAATTGTCAATGGCTCCGGTAGCTATATGGAACTGCGCAAAGCCCACATTACCAACGATCTGATACGGAATGCAAGCTTCAAGGCCGGCGGTGCATATCTCTTTAGCAATTTGCGCGGTTGCGATGGCCAGCGAGTGTATTTCAATGGCTGCTCAGCCATTGCGCTCAACGGTGAGATATTGGCGCGTGGCAAACAATTTGCATTGCAAGATGTTGAGGTCACGCTGGCCACCATCGATCTGGAGGAGATTCGATCATATCGTGTCAGTCTACGTTCGCGCTGCTCGATAGCCGCTGGTGCACTGGCGTATCCGCGTATTCGTTGCGACTTTGAGATGTCCACGCACAATGACATATTTAAGACATCGACGCCACCGGTACAGGTCTCAAATCATACGCCCGAAGAGGAGATTGCACTGGGGCCTGCCTGCTGGCTGTGGGACTATCTGCGTCGATCCGGCCAGGGTGGCTATTTTCTGCCGCTCAGCGGTGGTGTCGATTCCAGCAGCTCAGCGACCATTGTGCACTCCATGTGCCGTCAGATTGTCCATGCTGTACAGCATGGTGATGCGCAGGTTCTGTATGACATACGTAAAATCCTTGCCGACTCGGACTATACGCCGGACAATCCAGCAGCTTTGTGCAATCGCCTGTTGGTCACTTGTTTTATGGGCAGCGTCAACAGCAGCAAGGAGACGAGACGTCGTGCATCCCAATTGGCCAGCCAACTGGGCAGCTATCACATTGAGATTAGCATTGATTCGGCGGTGAATGCATTGCTTGGCATATTCAATGCAGTTACTGGACTAACGCCAGTCTTTCGCACCCAGGGTGGCTGTGCCAGGCAGAATCTGGCATTGCAAAATATTCAGTCACGCATACGCATGGTGCTCGCTTATATCTTTGCCCAGTTAATGTTGTGGGTGCGCAATCGACCAGGTGGTCTGCTTGTGCTCGGTTCCGCAAATGTGGATGAATCGCTGCGTGGATATATGACCAAGTATGACTGCTCATCCGCTGATATCAATCCCATTGGTGGCATTTCCAAGACGGATCTGCGTCGTTTTCTGGCCTATGCCAAGGACAAGTGAGTAGTCAAAGTTCAATTAATGTGGATAGAGAGATACTTATAATTAATTAATATTTTGCAGATATAATCTGCCAGTATTAGAGTCAATTATTGAGGCACCGCCCACTGCCGAACTGGAACCGTTGCAGGAGAACGGAGAACTGGTGCAAACCGATGAGCAAGATATGGGCATGAGCTATGCCGAATTGAGTCAATATGGTCGCTTGCGTAAACAATTCTTTTGCGGACCCTACAGCATGTTCTGCAAGCTAATGGCCACCTGGAAGGGCGATCTCACGCCCAAGGAGGTGGCCGATAAAGTGAAGCATTTCTTTCGCTGTTACGCCATTAATCGGCATAAAATGACCGTACTGACGCCGTCAGTTCATGCCGAAAGCTATAGTCCCGATGACAATCGTTTCGATCATCGCCCGTTCCTCTATCGGGCCAACTGGAGTTGGCAGTTCAAGGCCATTGATGATGAGATCGATAAGTTGCAGCCCATTTACATGCCCTCCTCAACACAGTTGAGGCCGAACAGCGATGACCTGCTGCTCTCGCATGATATCAGTACACAGCGTTCCTCGCATATTGATGACTCCAAGCACTCGTCGCCGCTATCGTGTGCGTCTCTCGATGTTGGTGTTAGCACGGCTGGACTGCCCCATATTGATATTCCACCAGCATTGGGCAAGAAGCCAAGCGGCTACTCCAAGGTGCATGTGAATGTGCTTGGCAAGATTAAGGATCGCACTGGTATTCCAGTCTAAGATTGTATTGGATCGTTGCATAGCTCCTGTGCCGGTTAGCACATTAAGTGTCTTATACCCGTTCGTACATTTTTTTTCTAAAAACTGTTAATTACAATTATTTTTTATTAGATATACAATTGTAAACTTTAGATACATTTGCCATATAAGCGGATATTTACCAAATATACTATTGTAAACGCCGCTTATATAAGAAAATTAGATAAGATTAGATTTCTAGTCATAGCGTAGTGCATCTTCATTGAATTTTTAATAGAAATGTCTACATGCATTCATAGTACAAGCAAGCAAACCTAGTGCCCTTATTTCATTAGCAATTAGAAAAGCTTTCATACAAATAGATTGAAAAAAATCTGTACGAATTATGACTAATGTGCTTAATCCAAATTTTTAAATAAACTTTATCTGAACATTCTATTTGTTTATATTATGCGGAATGGTATTGCGTAAGACTTCTGAGAATTCTTCGAATATGAAGCACGATAGGCGATTAAAGTTTTACTTTTAATTTTTAGTTTTTGTCAGTTAACAAAAAATACACGTTCCTCCATATATCTCTAACACGTTATACAAAAATCGTATTCGCTGCAATTCGTGTTCATAAATATACTTTTTAATTATGTTTTTTTTTTTTTGTATATGTATTTTATTTTATTTAAAAAAGAGAAAACATTAACATGAACAGTAAATAGGCCAACGTTATCTAACTTTTATCAAATATGCATTTTGTTTATTATCAACATTTTATTTGAACATATGTAGTTTCAATAAAGAGTATTCAGTACACATAAATATGCTCTCTGGGCTTATCTCGGCTCGCCAGACTCCCGAAGGTGCACGCTCTCGTCGTAGACTTATTTTCGCCACTGTGCACACACAAATACAAATGTTCCGCAATACCACGTTTGATAACTGTCGAGATAAGTGTGTATAATTTAAAGTATATACGGGCGTATAATATGTGAGCAAACGTACCATGTATGAATGTGATTATTTGTATAAGAGCAAATAGTTAAATGCAACATTAAACAGAGGACAGGCTCCAGTTGGTGTAGATGCATACATATTTACATTTATAATACAATATGTGCATACATACAAACATACATACACAGATATAGGCATGTATGTACATATGTGTACATGTGCACGTTGTGATACAAATTTATATTACTTTATAGCCGCAGCTGTACATGTATGTATGTATGTTTGAATGTTTGTACAAATAGTGTGTGTAGATTTGTACACAAATACACGCCCGAGTTAATATAATCATTGAACATTTTGCCTCGTATCAAGTGGGATTTCTGAAGCGTTGGCTTACATCGCTTTTGCAAGTCTTTATCAAAAACGATTATCAGCCGGCACGTCGTTTAGTTAGTTATAACTCACTCAGTTGCGTCCATCATATGGAGGCGAGCATTCCGTGAATACCACAACAATAATCATGTTCACCGCTGCTAACCAAAGCCAACGATTTGCTATATTGGACTGCGATGGTGGTAGTGATGATGCTTGGGCACTACTCCTGCTCCTCCATGCAGAAAAGTGTGGACATCTTCAGCTATTGGCAGTGACAACCACCGGCTGTGGCAATACAACCTGTGAGAACGCCGCTCTCAACATGAGACGCATTCTGACAGCCTGCTCCAGGGATGATGTGAGTATATGCATACTCATAGCAGGGTATAACCAGGTGGAAGCAGCTACTGCTGCCCCACGCCATCCCTTAATTATTACTGCATGAATGAATGAATGAATGCATGAAATGTGTGACATAATTACAATTCGATTAATTTCATAAAAAAAAAGGATATTTAAATTTCATGATCATTTCGGGTATGTGAGATTCTTAAAATAGTTTCTATGGTTTTCTATACTTTTCCTGTAGTAACTCTATCTCTACCCGATCAATTTGATCTATCATATCGTCGAAAATCAATTAAAAATGATTTAATAAATAAATTCAAAAATTCAAAGTATGTTTGCGTATTGTAGAACAATTATTTTGGACTAAATGTGGATGGTAAATGCAATCATTTGCTATATGTATGACAACTATCGCTTGATCTTTTTTATCGGTTAGGTTCCCATTTATCTGGGTGCTGTTGATCCGCTTGTGGGGAACATCAATGCTGACAAGAAGTATTTCCATGGACGCGATGGATTCGGGGACTGCCTGGACGCTGATAACTGTGAAAACGTGTCCAGTTTTGTGCAGCCACAGCATGCTGTGACAGCTATACGGGAACTGTGCGAGAAACGTCCGCAACAGATCACAATTATTGCAGTGGGGCCACTTACCAATTTGGCATTGGGCTTCGCTATGTATGGTGAGCAGTTTGGGCAGAACATCAAAGATGTTTACATAATGGGCGGCAATTATCAAGGCGTGGGGAATTCGTCACGTGCCGCCGAGTTTAATTTTCACTCGGATCCGGAGGCAGCACATGCCGTGCTGTTAAAGACTCGCTGTCCAATCACCATACTTCCTTGGGAACCGTGCACCAAGGAGCGCTTCAACATATCTATTGTGAGCAAAAGACTTTAATCGAACTCTTTAGCTAATATACTTACATAGATATATATGTGTATGTGTATGTGTATGTGTATGTGTTCTATCTTATTTTTCAGAATTGGCGTCTGGAAGAATTTGGTAAACAAACTGCTGCCATCAAGCACAATGCCATCAACATTCTCACACAGGTAGAATACGCACAGTGGATGCCCCTACAGAAGTATGGATTCGATAATTGGAATCCTTGCGATGCTTTTCTGGTGGCTATCTGGCTCTTTGAAAAGGAATTTGTAAAGAAGTCCAGCACTTGGCATGCCACCGTCGATCTTACAGGCACCCACACTCGTGGCCAAATGGTGCTCGATCATTTAAAAGAGTGTGAAAAATTTCCAGAAAACGTGCGCATTATTGAACTGGTTGATGACGAATTCTTTAAGCATATTATTGAATGGGCAGCTGGCTTAAACAATACATTAGACTCAAAATAATGTCAATATGTATTTTGGAGCAGATGTGCACTCATTAGTAATTACTACGTAGCTTTGTCTAGTACATGAGTTTTCTGAAATTTTCTTGTAGTTTTATCAAAATAAAATATTGAGTTTATTTCAAACTCTTGATATTTTGCGGGCATCGTTCATATCGATAATAAATTAATCGATTTCCAACCAGTAGTGATAACAGTTGCAAGTTATTCGTAAATAGTTGGGTCGTGTCACGGTGCTGAGTAAATATCGATCATCTCTAATGCTTGATTCTGGCCGTCATAGTGGTCGTTTTCGTGTCGTCAAGACGCATGCAATTTGTTTTTATATTATTTTTCCAAGTGATTTCGGGCCTGGTGCTGCTCATAATTGTTATTCATTATATTTATTATATAATAAATGCAATTACCGGCGAATTTCGAAATTATTCAGTGTCACGACGAAGACGAACGAGCACAACACCCACAATAAGGCGACCCAGCGCACCGTTTGTCGACCCAGACCCAATTGAAACAACAAAAGCGATCAGAATAACAAAGGCTTCAGATCCCCTAAGGAAATATTGCCACAATCTTTCGACAGGGAAAGCAATGCAAACAAACGATGATGCAAAGTTTATTAAAAAGTGAGTCCACTTGCCACTTAGAATAAAAACTAAACGCAATATGCGTACATACATATTTATAGACATTATTTGTAGATTTATATATATATATATATATACTGATGTTTGTGTGGTTGTGCATGTATGAACTTAAGAGTAAAGTAGAAGCAGACCAAAATGGAAACCCACTCACCTTGTCGAATGACTAAAATATTTGCTACCACTGTTGTTATTATCGATTTTTTCGCTTGTCTTAACCGTTGGTGCCCTGTGTAAGTACATACATACAAACATACATATGTACGTATGTATGTTTGCAGATACAACAAAAAGTCTTCAAACATAAGCAAACATTCTTGATCCATATATAATATACATAGTACAATTAACTTGTAGAATCGCAGGATCGATGAAAATTTATCATGCATTCTCGCATTAAAACAAATTTTGAGTTAACAAACCAAAATAAATTAGAAGCTGCATTCAACAGCTTTCCACTCATTTTCCGACAGGGATAGTCCTTACAACAACCGGTGACTCACGTATTGATTAATAAAACTGGGGCAGAGTTTGAAAAAAAAAAATAATTTTTTTAAGCACTGGGATAGGAGAACCAGTCAAACTATCACATGGTGAACTTCTATATTCAATGTGCAATCAGCCAGCCTTCAACTAATTTTTAAAACCTTATATATAAAAATAAGTAAAGATTTTTTTGTAGAATCACTTTGCCCACACTAAGCCTAATGATGTCATGTTGTCATTGTAAAACCGCTTTATATTACAGACGCTGGAAAGGGGGCTGCATTGAACCGCATCCCACGGATAAGGCGCTAATTGTCAATTACCAGCTGGAGGCGACCGTCTTTGGAGAACCCAACAATCCTATGATTGAGGAGAAAAAGGTTATTTCTTTACTATATATAAGCGAAGAGTAATGAATTATTTTTTATGAATATTCATATTTAAATCTCTTACAGAACTGTCAGAAAATCATACGCTTGCGATCGCTGACTGCCAAAACGGATCCAGCTGCCCTGGCTCGAGAAGTGGTGGACAAATGTGAACTTATACACAAATCGCAGTTAAACGATGTGGAACAAATTATTTTCTATCTAAAGAACCGCAAAGATAATTCAAGCAATGGTGAGTGCAACATTGATAGTGTTTACAAAAAAAAAATAAAAATACAAAAATCGGAATCCGTTACACGCAGACATTGCAGACAATCCGCATACAAATAGCCGAAGATCGGCGGCGCTGCACACATCGCAAACGCGTTCTGCGGCACGATCTCATAGCAGCGTTGCGGCCATACCGAGCAGTGGCATGGGAACGGGCTCGAACGGAGTTACCACAGTACCCATACCTGCGGCGGATGTGTCCATTAACAACATTGACGAGTATGTGGAGCTGCTCTATGAGGAGCTAAGTGAGCGAGTACGCGGTTCTGCCATGATACTGCAGATGGCTCGCAATCCCGATAATCTGGAAGAGTTGGAAAAAAATGGTTAGTACTTTTAATTTTGTCTTCTTTTACTTATCGAAAACTCATCGTCTGTCAACTTGTGTTTTTGTAGAGGCCTGTCTCAGTGCGCTGTCCCGAGTACTGCGGGAAGATTGGCGTAAAAGCTTGGATCTATCCACGAACATAATATATATATTCTTTTGTTTCTCTACGTACACCAAGTTCCATCCTCTTATTGTGCAGTATAAAGTAAGTGCAAAGTGCAAGTGAAGTTTTTGCACAACTCTAATTGTCATCTGATTACCGATAACAGATAGGATCGCTTTGCATGGATGTCATCGACTATGAGCTGCGTCGTTACGAAACTATGCGTAATGAATTGGATATCCGCAAGCAGCCCAATGGATCGGCGCCATTGTCGGCAAAGGCAAGCAAAGAGAAGCTGAATCGTAGCACTGACGACGCCCTCGACATTATGAACGAAGAGAAACCGAAGGAGGTGTGTGAAGAAAAATATATATGGAATGTATTCACAAAACAATTAAAATATTTGGATATTTTTCTCAGATGGAGCCACCACGTCGCCGCATACCAGAACTGAAACAGCGTCCCAAATCGGGTAATTGGAGCAGTTTTCACGGAACCATGTCCTCCTCGCTAATAAGAAGTCAAATACTCAACAGCAGCTATCATGAGGCGCTCTCTGCTGGGACCAATTCAAATCCAAATGCGAATGCCGTGGATCCCGTATATCCGGTTGAGTTGAAAGCGCAAAGTAACGAGTCTCTAGATCAAAATGATCCTAAAGTGAAAAAAGAAGAAATTGATCGACTGAACAAACAGCTTAAGATTTTTGCCAAGAAACAAGAACAATTGCTTCGCGTTGCCTTCTATCTATTGTTGAATATGGCCGAAAACGTTAAACTAGAGGAGAAAATGCGACGAAAGAATATTGTTAAGATGCTGGTTAAAGCGCTGGATCGCCAAAACATTGATTTGCTTATGTTAGTCAGCACGTTTCTGAAAAAGCTGTCCATTGTTGGCGACAACAAGGATGAAATGTACGCATTGAACATTGTCTCGAAGCTACCGCGTCTCTTTCAAAATGCGCACACTGATCTAGTGCAGGTTACACTTAAGCTAGTCTTTAACTTGTCGTTTGATGCAACGCTTCGACGGAAAATGGTTGGTGCTGGTTATCTGCCTATGCTGGTTATGTTTATAAACGACGAGAAGCATCACGGCATTGCGGTCAAAATACTCTACCACATGAGCCTCGACGACAAGGTCAAGTCGATGTTCACGCACACGGAGTGCGTACAAATGGCCACGGATGCCATCATAGTGAATCTCAATGTAAAAGTCGATCTGGATCTCATTGCGCTCTGCATCAATTTATCATTGAATCGACGCAATGCACAGATTATGGTTGAAGGCCAGCGGCTGCACAGTCTCATGGATCGCGCCTTCAAATATCAGGACGCACTATTGATGAAACTACTGCGCAATCTATCACAGCACGAGTCGCTTCAACTACAATTCATCGACTACGTGGGTGACCTGGCCCGTATTCTGGCCATCTGCGATGATGAGTCATTCATTGTGGAGTGTTTAGGTATTTTAGGCAATCTAGCGTTGACTGACTTGGACTACTCGCAAATACTACAGAACTTCCAGTTAATACCCTGGATACGACAACTGCTGGTGCCCTGCGCTAGACTGGACGATCTAGTGCTCGACACTATCGTGTATCTGGGCACCTGTGCCTGCGATGAGCTTTGTGCGCTCCTCTTCTGTCGCGCCAAGGTCGTCATATCGCTGATTGAATTGCTAAAGGCCAAGCAGGAGGATGATGAGATTGTTCTACAAATCATTTATGTGTTCCAGCAGATTCTGCGTCACGAGAGCACACGCGAGTATATGATCAAGGAAACCGAATCGCCAGCTTATCTCATAGATCTTATGCATGACAAGAATGAAGAGATTCGGAAGGTATGCGACTATTGTCTCGACATCATTGCAATTAGCGATAGCGAATGGGCTAAGCGTATCAAGGTGAGCTCTACATTTATATCTGATCTCTGATCTCTGATAAATACAATTTAACTAAATACTTTCCTTATTGTGTTGATTGATACAATGCAGCTTGAAAAGTTCCGCAATCACAACTCCCAGTGGCTGTGCATGGTTGAGTCACAGCAGGATCGCGACAATGAACAAGACTACGTAGACAATAGTGAAAACGATAACGATATAGACACATATATACGATCTGAGTACTTAGACAATTGCGATCTCTACAACAGCTCGAATATCAATGAGGCCGACATTGACACAAACAGCAACAATAGCAATAATCCAGGGAGTCCTGCCATGTCCACATACGGCAGGCCTGTTAGCACGTAAGTAAAGCAGTGCGAATAAAGTCTGTTTGTTCAAATGGAAAATTGACGAAAAGTGATCTTTCCACACAGCTACCGGCGCAGTCAGGATCTTGATGAACTATACAACATGACCTCAAGCTCCAAGTCACAAGGCTCCAGCCAAGGCGGCAATGATAGCAGTTATAGGTTTAAGTCCAACAAGTCGCTAGACGCTGAGGGTTTACATGATGACCTGGCATTGTCAGATAGATGTTAATGTCACCGAAAATGACTTTAATTGCATCGCGAAATTCGGTAGCATGATAATTAGAAAGAGTTACGTTATTTAAGCTTCTAGTTTCACGCCGATTATGTGTAGTAGTTGTATAATACATGTATGCTTACCTATTCTCTTGCATACATACATATATACATACCATACATATATATATATATGATCTATTTTCACGCTTATTAGTCAAAGATGTTACATACTTACATACATATATCGACGAGAAAGCTTTGTACTCAAGTCACTTGCAAACATTTGCGCACAGGCTACATGTGTATTACTTATAGATGCCTTGTATAATTATTTTAATTGTTTAGTTTTTCCATTGTGTTCTTATGTGCAATAATAGTACGAAAAGTATTATAATTATTTTTTTTTGATTATTTTATTTATTTAATTTGTAACACATAAATATACATACAACAAATTTAATCTGGTGTTTTATTCTAATGCTGCACGAGTACAATAAACGCCTGAATAGCGAATTACCAAATATATAAAGACACTTTGAAAATTGCATGTTATTATCTTTATAATAACCTTAATGACATTTAAATTAACCTGGAGGTAGATTGTTAATTTGTCTCTATTTGTCTTAAAGACGGAACGACTGATTTTTTTTTTCCTATTTCAATGTGCAGGTCATTGAAGTAGACATCTCAGACACACCTTAAAGTATATACATCTAAGTATATATATTCTAAGTCGGAAGACATTATTATGTGCATTCATCTGTTTATATTTAAACTAGTCTCAATTGTTAGTTGCAATTGAGATAATCGGAATAATTAAACAGACTGCTGCTTAAAAATTATAATGACTACGCCATGCCTAAAGTATATTTAAATAATATTAATTTTTCATGGTCAATCGAACCGCTTGCCGAATTTTGTTTGTATTTATCTATCTCCTTAAAAAAGTACACATTCACACATTAAAATGGGAGCCTCTGTACAGTTTAAATTTACAATTGTTTCCCCATTTTTATACGTAAAGGGTATAGTTTATACAGTATACATTTCGATGAACTATTCAACTAATTAGATAAGAGACGAGGTAAATATCTGCTGCAGTATCTGCGGCAATTTGGTAAGGTCCATGCATACGTAGCTCTGTCCAGCCGGCATATCGGTTTTGATTCTTGAAGAAAAAGTTCATTTAGATAAATCATATACCCTCGTATCTTATATATATATATATATTTGCAGATGCAGTTAGTACTTACTCGTCGGCCTCCTCAGCCAGACTTCCAATGAATATGACATAGCCCTTGATCTTGGGCTCGCCGCGCTTAAGCGCGGATGCTAGATCCTTGGGTGAAATGCCGTAGCGCGCCAAGTTAGCATCGCTAAGAACAACGACGATACCATTATCGCAGTCAGGCTCAGCGCCCAGCGTGGAGCAAGCCTCACGTGCCGCTTTCACGGTGCTGTCACCGGACCAGCAAAATTGCGAGTGAGCGTGCATCATGCGTATTACCTCAAAACGCTCCTTATCATTTTTGGGTGGACTACCCACATTGACAAAGGGCAGCTCCCAGCCTTCGCCGCTGTGGCCGATAATATCATATACAATTTTTTTCTCATAGCCCTCGAATGCTTCCATGACCATGACCACAGCCTCCAATTGGCGATCTAGCCTTCCATCATAGCCATTGAATCTGGGAAAGAGTTGGTGTAGAAGCTATAAGCGGTCTATGGTAACTAAATGGTTGGATAACTGTACTTACCTATACATAGATCCCGATACATCAACAACAAGTTTCAGACGATTGGGCTTTTCCTGGACGTGATCTGCCCAGGGATTCGCCTCGGCGCGTCGCCTGTAAATGTTCTTCTCGCCGGTTATGCCCTCAATGAGACGTGTGTCATCAAGTTCGCCATGAGTTTGATACTTTTCCCATTGGCGCTCCTTACTCTTCGTCTGCATCGCTTCCAAAATGGCCTTGAGCTGTTTCACTTGCCTGTGGTTGGGCTCGCTGAACTGCGCATACAAATTATGGTCGTGGGCAGACATTTTGATCTCTTGCAGCTTTTGCTCGAAAGCTTTGCGGTTCATTTCGCGTGCCGCCCGTTTAATTTCCTCGGGAATATCAGCTTTCTCCTCATCGCTCAGCTGGTGCACCTTGTGCCCTTTATCCAGGCGAAAGGGTCCACCTTTTCCGCCGAGACCTGCGGTATCCCGACCACCGCTGCCGCCCGCCCACGTATTGCCGCCAACATGAGGCTCATTTTTGGGATCCAATTTGCCAAATTTGGGTCCAGAGACGCCCAGACCGCTGTGACGCTTCACGGTTAACTGGAGCTCCTTTTGCTGGCGCAGTGACTGCAGTTCGTTCTTTGCATATGCCTCAATTGGCAGACCATGCTTGGCCAGCACCTGAGTGACCTGCAGCAATGCCTCCGGCTGGTAGCGATCAAAGTCAAGCACATTACCCACCAACTCGGACATGCTCTCTTCCGGATAGCGCTCCAAGTGCTTCACAATGCTCACAACTTCCCGCGTCGAGTATGGATAGTTGAGTAGGCCCTCGTCAGCCAGGCTGCGAAGCTCGCCAAATGCATTGACCAACATTCTCAATGTATTGATGGGCACGTTCGGTCCATAGCGTTGCAAGAGATAGATCTCCGATTCGGGCGTGGGATTGTCGATGGCATGGCAGCTGAAGACGTCGCCGAGCGCCGCAAAGAAATCGTTACCTAAAAATGGAAAGCCTGGCCGATTTGCCAGCACAATAAGCCGAAAATCGGCGTGCGTTTCAATGCAATTAGGTGTCGTTGCAGCTGCCCCATGTGGTACAATGCGTCGCCCATCTGAAAGCACCATCTCACCGCTCTCAACCAGAGTACGCAGAATGCAGGTAACATTCACGGGCGCCTTGTCCGCTTCGTCAATGACGAGCACATCGCCAGCTTTAACCGCCTTGACCAGTGCGCTGTCACCGTAGACCACTTTGCCATCGCGTAGCGACGATTGCACCGTCAGACTGTGCACTGTGGTATCCCTGTGTAGCTGCAAATATTCACGCGGCCGGCGCATCAGTTCGAGCAGGCGATCGATGAGCTTGTTTTTGCCAACGCCCTGATTGCCCACCAACAGCAAATGCTCACCGATTAGATAGTCTTGGAGCAGGCGCTCCAACAGCATTACATGCTGCGGCATCTCATAGAACAGTGTGCTGGGCACCTTTGATTGCTGCGCCAATGACATCTCGACCAATTGCATTTGCGTCTCGCCAATTTGGAGTTTGTTGTCCATTTCGCTGATTTCTCGGCGCTTATCATCTTTATGAACATTTGGAGCTATGCCTGCCTGGAGCATTGTCTGCTCCAAGGCTGTACGCGATAGTGAGGGCATAAACTTTATCAGGAACGTGTGCTGCAGTATTTCGTGGACATTGTTCAGACTGCTTGTTGGATATGCAGCCAGGCGTCGGCCCACTTTCAGCAGCTGGCGTGTTGACAGCGTCCCAGCTAAACCCTCAAGCAGTGGATCAGAAGAGCTGCGTAATATTTGTGCCAACGCCAACAGTTGTTTCATCTCTGGCTGGACATGACCGCACAGTTGCACAAGTAGCTCATGCTCTTCACTCTGCTGCAGTGGCCGCAACTCCTGATAGAGAAACATGCTCAGCAATTCTGGTGTCAGCCAGCTGGGCTTACCAGTACCCCGCTTTGGTGGCTCCCCCAAGGCAATGATGCGAAAGGACTCGGGTATTGCAAGTAGTCCACGTTGAGTTAGCTCATTTTGATCAAGTCCCTGATTCACGAGTGCCTGATAGCGATCCGAACGAAGTAAAGTGGTTCCATCATATAACTGTATCTCGCGATCATGGATTATGCTGTAGGTAGTAAATTAATAAAAATAAATAAATATAAAATAGTACATTTTTAAATTATAAACTTTTTCTGTTTGGTGTGTTTGTTTAACTTTTGTGAAATGGCAATTACCGTTGCAGCACCGCCGCGGTACTCTTGTGGAGGCTGTGAAGGCCATTGAGTATGGCCACCGAACCAGTTTTTGCTGCGCGTATTAATGGCGAGTCCCGCCAGATGGTGTCGCCCTCGGTATTTGTGATGCGCTGTTGCACCAGATCGCGTGAGGTCATGTCCTCATATAGCATCATCGGTTCAGGCGATTGATGCAATAAGCGTAGCAGCTGATTAATTATTGTCATCTTGCCAACGCCCTTCTCGCCAAGCAGGCAGACATCACCAACGGCATAGGATTGAAGCAGCGTAGCGAGCACTTGACGCTGATGCGGCAAATCCACAAAGTTACCCTTTGATGGCGCAGCCGAACCACTGGGCAAATGTAGTTGTACACCATCGAGATGCACATAGACGATGTCATCCGGCAGCTGCTGGCTGGTAATACGTTCCACTTTAGGGCTGGATACGCGCTTAACTTGCAGGCTCGTAAACAATTCATTAATACGCTGCTGCTGTTGTGGCGTTAGCATGGATTGGTAGGGATACAGAATGGATATGACATCTTGCAGGCTGAGAGTTGGATTTGCTTCCTAAATAAGGGACGTATGAAGTGAATAAGTGAACTATTCAACAGTGACGACATGACTTTACCATCATTTGAACGCCTAGGCGAAGATTATGTAACGGAAAATCAGGAAGCAGGAGTGCATCGTCAGCTGTTTGGAGGGTCAACGCAAAGGTCAGCAGCTGCTTTAACTTTGAGGCGGGCACAGTGGGCGCTAGCTGCTGCAGTTCCTCGAACAGTTCCTGAAAAGTGCAGTGCAGAATGTTTCGCGATTGGAAACGTGAACGTAACGGTGGATCCAGCGGCGTGCCCTTATATTTCTGTATGGGAAGTCCAAGTGCCACTATGCGAAAATGTTCGGAGACACGCAAAAATCCCCAATCTTCCAGCTGTTGTTGGCTGTGCGTCTGCCAGTTGTGAATAGTATTTTAAAGTATTGTTTATCAGTTAACTTGGCTTACACACACACACACACACACACACCTCTAGTAACTTGTCGTAGCGTTCCGGCGCCATGAGAAATTTACCACTTTCCAAATGCATTTCACGATTCTCCAGTAGATTGTTCAATACCGGCAGTACATTGCGTTCAGCATGCTCCACGCCATCGAGGACCAGAACTCGTCCGTGTAGAGCTGCTCGCACCGCGGCCTGATCATGGTATAGGGCTGTCTTATTGTGAATCTCACGTCGTTGCTTGAGGTCGCTCTCGGTGGTGTCGCGGCTGAGCGCCACGTATTCCAGTTCACGATCCGTCACTTCTAGGAACTGCATGACCAGATGTCGCCTCATTGGTCCTGGCGCGCCCAGTAAAAACATGTCCTGCTTCAGTGAGTCTTTCTGTAGCATCCATCGCAGATGGTGCAGGGCCGTCTGGGTCAGCTGTAGCGTTCCATCCGGTGCGTAATTTACTATGTATTTCAACTCATTAAATAAATATGCATATGTAATTGCATAGATAAACGAACTTTGATCTCTCAATCTCAACTAAGCTTTACCATAATTATGGGGCACCAAATGTGGCTCCTTGGGCTTTACCAAGTCCATTGTTACATCACCAATCGTTATTTGACTACCATCAAGATCTTTGGCATCCCTGCTTCCTGATATGGCCCATCCCCGTGTCCAGCCATTCCAGCAGCCTCTGTGACGCAACAGGTTACCGCTGCGAGATTGCAAATTTATAAGCATGGCAGCGCCTAAAGTGGATTGCAGATATCGAATGAGCCAAAAACAATCGTTGCCGATTATAAGTCAAGACGTCTTTGTTTATTTAAATATATTTAAAATACATACGCTTAACAGATGATTAACAAGTGATAACAATCCAGCAGCGTTGCCACTGTGTTAGCTTTATAAGAAATAATATTTTGCAGTGTTGTAAATCAAATTTTTGAACCGTTAGATGTTGGTATATACAATCAGGCTGTAGTGTAGCTGACATTGAAAAACTATCATCATCGACCCACTAAAACTTTATGAAGCGATTGATAGTTGTGATTTTCTTACCACTAATTGCTTACAAAAAATATAATTAACATGTAATAAAAAGAGTATTAGTTTTTTTTATTGTCCAGAGTTAATAGTGCTGAATTTTCAGGGGAAGTCGCTTCGACTCCACTGTAGCCAAAATCACAACCCGCTTGGCTCCAGTCAAACATTTTTCCAATTAATGATGCGTTGGAGATTTAGAAATTATTCACTATTGGTGTTGACGTTGGAATCTATAGGTGGGTTTGAATGCACATGTGACTTCTTGGCTATGCGCGGCTGGCAAGACAACACAAGTCTGGTAAACTGTTGTTAGAAACACTGAGGCACTGGGTTCCGACCCAGATTAATGTCTAACTATGCGTACTTGAATTTCCAACTCAACGTTAAGCGTAATATTAATGCCTCGATGCAAATAAGCCAAGAAAAGTCGGTGATCGAATAATAATCTGGGAAGTATGTATGAAAGTTTGAAACCCTCTATAGGAGTTTTTTTTTATTGCCTAGACAGTTAGGAAGATGATTATTATTGCTTACAAATTTGTGGCGACCTATGAGATCCTTACGCATATTTCCGTATGTCTCCGCATATCCGTATGTGCTAAGCTCTAAGGAGGAAAGTTGATGACTACGCAACAAGGGAAGACAAAATAATGCTTATTAATTATAAAGAGATATCATATTATATTAGATATATTTCATATTTTTACATCAAATATCCAGATGGTTAGAAAATTAATTGTGAAAACCCAAAATGAAGGAAGGAAGGAAACGTCGAATACAAAAATGAATTGTACACTGTTTGCTAGCTCCCTCAAGTTACAAATTTTTTTATACCAGCTGTCTATAAAGAAAATTATAAATTAACATACATTTTAAAAATGTCGAATAAAATATATATTTTTGTTACAAATAATTTGGAGCTTTTGCAATTGAACGTCAGTAAAATAAACAGACAGTAATAAACAGTTGAAAGCACGCACAATGAATGCATTTATCGAAGTTCTCGATTATCTCTAATTATTGCAAACGATATCAACTCTATACTGCCAGATCGAACAAATAAGCGCTTATCGAAACTATCGATTACCAAACATTTTTTCAAGCGATATTAACAAAGTCCAAATAGTGAAATTTAATCGATATCGCATTTCTTAATTTTATATATTATTAGCATTAATCGATTCTTTGACATCTGTATTGCTTTCGCTGCTGTGATGGTAGACAAGGACTTGGACAGCGGTAATAGCATCTACAATCCGGACAAGTTGCCGTTGGGTGACTTGAAGCTCACACTAGTCGAGACCGATGGCATCCGGCGACAAGTGCCTGCACTTGTAAGTATATAATTTAGAGTAAACATATTCATTATTGCAATTAGTATGAATTGTGAAATACAAATCTGACACAGGATCTGCACTGGCTGACGCGGGACAAGCCATTTAATTCATATATCTGTATGCTCAGTTCGTATGGACGCACCAAGTCTGGCGCCGCATTGGAAGAATGGCATCATATCGCCGCCAGCTGTCTGGAAGATTTCGAGTTTCTACTGCATCTGAGGCATCATAAGTAAGTACTAGTTCTTAACGAGACTTCATGCCCAAATTAACTTTTCTTCCTGCTGCAGGTTTTGGTCGTATATGCTGTACGACGAAGCGGCAATGACTGCCGTTGTGACATTTCTGCAGCGCGCCAATCCCTACTACAGAAAGGAAGTCGAAAGCAGTACAATAAGGGAACATGATGCACCCCTGGCTAGTGCAATGTCAGTTTACACCGAACTGCTTAATTGCGCGGTGCGCATAATTATGCGCCTACTAACTGCACAGGAATCAGTAACAGAGTGGATAACACCAGAGCACCACAGTTCCTTATTGTATGACAACTATTTAATGTCCGTGCCGGTGCTTTGCGATCTGGTTATCGCAGTTGGCGATGCCGATGCGAATAATTTAAAGATTCTTGAACAAATCTTCGAGACAGTGATACGAATTCAGCCAGACTATTTGAAAGATTTGCAGGAGGGATTGGCATTCTATGAGAATGCCTTCCTAAGCATGCAGATTCAAGTGGATAACGAGGGCTGTGAGGGCGCCGGTGGCGGCACGCTTTTGGATCCCGATGCCGAAACACCCTATGATGATGTTGTGCTATTTGCCTTGGACTGCGCCTACACGCTGCGCATGCTCATCCAGCTGTGCCCGGAGCTGCTGGAAGCTTGTGAACAGCTCAAACTTGTACAGATGTAAGAGAGTGTTTGTTATTGGTTGTATTCCAATCATATTAATCATGATTCATTTCACCATTTATATTCAGCATTGCCACCTTCTATGATCTGACCATTCCACTGCTGTATAGAAACATTTATCTCATTAATGCACAGGCGAGTTCATTGTGCTGGCTAAATGAGGCACGCCAGCAGTTTCTAAACGTTGTGCGGCGCATAACCCATGCACAGCTACAGTCTGGACACGGTAAACAGCTCGTGGAGCTGTTACAGGAATGCCTCTCAGCACAAACCTTTGTGATCGACTATCAGCGCCAGTATCCGGTGGAGCAAGACATTGCTATACTGCTGGAGCGCTGTCCAAACATGTTAGTAACTTAACTCCACACCACAATCCTTACATACTTATGTTCTACTACTTAAACAATACAGCAAGAACTACAAGGTGGATTTTATAATAGCTGGCTATCAGAAGACACTTGAGTCATGCACCAGCGGCGTCATTGCTGAGAAACAAATACCCTTTAGTCTTAAGTCTGATGATGAGGAACATGGAGAGGCTAAGGCATTGCGTGCCCCAGCGACGCTGCCAGCGACTGCAGCAACTGCAAATAGTAGTAGCGTTCGCGATATTGATCTGGAAGTGTCTGCTGTGCTGGATGTACTGCCCGATTTGGGAATGGGCTTCATTCGCCGGTTATTGGTGCGATACGACAACAGCGAGCAAGCGATTGCTGCTATACTGGATGACAATCTGCCGCCCGACCTGGTGCACATGAATCGTCAGGAGGCGTTCTTACCAGACGATCCGCAGGACAAATTGGAAATGCAAACCGGTGTGCGGCATTACAATGTGCATGACGGTGACAAGTATGATGTTCTCACACAGGATAATCCGCAGTGCATTATCAAGCAGGGTAAGGGCATGCCTGGAGCACCATGGAATGCCGAGCAGCTACTGGATGACAAGCGCGATATTGCCCAATTGAAAAAGCGCTATGAACAGTATTCGTTAGTAGAGGAAACGCCACATGACACCGGCGCCGAATACGATGACGACTACGATGATAGCTATGAGGCATTGAATTATGGACTGGCGCCACCGGTTCAGAGCTTGCTGCGTGCCAAGCAGCAGCAGGCATCGGTTGCTAGCAGTGCGTACGAAGCGCAGGATGCATCCGAAGATGATCAGGGTGATGATTGCGAGATGGCGGGTGGTAATGATGAGGGGAAAGGTTCCCAAAATACAAACACAAACGGCAAACGGAACGAGTTCTGTGAGAATCCAGAAATAACACGAGCACGCTATCAACAACGCCAAATGACCAAGTACGGTCAGCGGGCGCCAGCCAATGTGGAGGGCGCGCCCAAGGGACAGGGTCAAACACAGCAAACCACGCGCAATCGCAGCCAAAAGGAGGCGCACAAATCGTCGCGCGCCAATCACAATCGCAAGGCTGGTGCTGCCTTCAAGCGCAACAAGGGCATGATGTCCTAATTGCAACAATCTATGCTTAATCCATTCATATGTACGTTCCATCACATTTGCTACTTTTTGTAATTTGTTTAAAACGAAATTAAATTGTCTAGATGTACTAAATGTGCGGTTGGAAGAAGCACACGTGGCTATAAACATTTAAATAAAATTTGCAGAAACATAATTTGTTTTGTGACATTTTCTGTTTAGATCATCGAGTCTGCAAGGTACACCCTATGAATATCCTTTTGGTGGACTTTTGCTATTATTGCTCGGCTCCGTCATTGGACATAATGAGTGATCGAACAAATTCTCGAAATGAAAGTTGTCCATTTTCCGAATGATGAAATCGATGATTAGAACTGAACTTCACATTCAGTAATTAATTAATTGCATATCAGATGTGTAATCATATCAGTTCTAAAATTTTTTATACTTATGTATATACGTATGTCATCTTTATTACGTCATAGATTCAGATAATTAGATAATCAGTGCTGTAAAGTGTATAATGAATAACAGAATAATAATTATAAATATACGAATACCCCATTGCCGCTAAAGAAAAATATAAAATAATATTAACTATTAAAGCAGTTACCGAATTAAATACTTAAACTAGTTTCATTATGGTACTCATCATATAAAATTTTTATTTTTTCTGGCAAATTTTTTACAATTTTTTTTTTTTTTAATTTTCTAAACACAACAGATTACACTTATTTTTGTAAATTTTGGTCCAAATTTTTCAAAACATTGAAAAAAAATTGCAAGAAAATTCTTTGCACAAATAATTTGAAAATTTGACCTCTTGACTGAGCGAGGGCTTTAACTATAACACAATAATACATGCAGCACTTAGGCTAGCCCTCGACTCCTTTACAATGTCTACTTTGATTAATAAAATTTTTTGCTTACAGTTAACTTAAATGAAGTTCCGTGGCGATGCGAAAAAATACAGAGATGACTTACATTAATATTTGCATAGTTTATTATTATATTTATTATTACTATATATGGCTTTCATTAATGTTCAACGATTAGTAGCTAAAGAGTTGTATGTTTAACATTTTTTAGGTTGATTTCGTAACTTTATTTATAGCGCGTGTATTCAAGAAAAATCTCCTCCTAAGATTTTTCCCACATAGGAGTGTGTGGAATGCTGCTCCTCTTCGTCACCGCTTTGTTGTTTGGCACTTTCAGGAAACGGTTTACGCGTGTTAATTAATTCTTTCATGCGCATTTCCACATGCTCATCCATGTACGAGTGAATGTGTTGAAGTACAAAGCTTTTTAAGTCATTGCCTTTATCGTCGTACACATTATCCACGAAAATCATTGAGTGGAAGCCAAAATCGACAGTGGCAGTAAACACACGACATGACTTTCCTTGCTGACGATAAAAGAATTGGTTGCGTACCAGTCTTTTTGCCTCCTCTGACCACAGGCGCTCCAAATTAAAAGGTGTCAGTCCAGTGATGCGCAGATCGTTGGCCTCAAAGCAACTGTAGTTAAATTGCTCCTCGCATTCGAGCAACTCCGATTTATCCATCAACACCATATCAGAGCCCGCATCCAGTTGTTTGATTGTAATGCGAGTTCGAGTATTCACTTCCGACACCACCACACGTTGATACAGCTTGTTATGTTTCACCACGCACAAGTCGCCAGGCTTGGGATCTAGATGGCGCCGTCGGTTTTTCAGCTGCTCATAGTGCAACTGAATTCGTTCGCCCAGCTTGGTAACAGGTATATTAAGAAAATGTTTGGTGACCTTGAATTTGGTTGACCGTACACTAAGTTGGGATGGCGAAAAGCACTGTACACAAAAAAAAAAATGTAAGTTGATTTTGTATAACGATGAAATTATAACTAATTGTAGGTTCCGATTAAAAGTTTGAATTTGTTTTGAAAGTTTGAGCAATAAGTTGTAAACGTATTTTACGCCTTCGTAAATAGAAAGAACTCTAAAAGAATTAAAAATTACTGGAATGCCAATCAGAAAACGATTTAACAATTTTATTACATTCATACAACTTTATAGCCTATTTTTGAATTTCATTTGTCTTAGATAATTAAACGGAAAACAGAAGCCGTAAGACTACGTGTTAATCAGAAATAAATCAATTACAGTGATCGCTGCATGGATATTATTGACTTACCATTAGCAAATGGAAACTTATTGAGCTTTTTTTAGGATAGTTTTCCAGTGCCCTTGGCTCATTATCCCAGAGGAAATGCCGATACTGGCACGTGTGACGGTAGCAGTTGCCGTAGCGCAAGAGCTGGTGGCATGCCGCCTGATTGGGCCGTGGTGTACGATCTTCGAGTTGCATTCGAGACGATGTCAGCATTGGCAGCCAGTAGTCAGGAGGCAATCGTTCGTGCTTGAACATAAAATCACAGATTAGCCAAATTTGTTCAATATCCTGCGGGCAAACGGGTATTATAGATGTGGCATTGCCACAGTTTGGTTGCGAATGATTATTGCCATAAAAGATGGTGTAGCGTGCCTTAAACCGTTGCCAATAGTTTGGAAATTTGAAATGCAGCAAACAATCAATTTTCACATCACGCAAAATGGGTAGCACATCATCGACGACAATTAGAACACTGGCCGTGCTTTCCTTAGACCATTTGCTAAATAGTAGCTCTGCACCACTGCCTAACTGGTCTACAGCTAAAGCATCGATGTTTGAGGCATGGAGTTGTTTGCATAGTTTGAGCGCATCTGCTTTCCCGGGGCATGCGAGGACCACTCGCTCCTTTTTTAGATTCTTTGCCTGCAACAATTCCAACAAATTCCGCTCAATATCATTCGGGCTGGTCAACAGAAGTTCCAGCTTTATGCCACTGTAAGCCGTCGCCTCCAATGCGTCTTCGAACAGGAGCAGCAAATCTGGCAATTTTGATAGTAGACGACGCATCAGTTTATCGCTCCACAGGCGTCCAGCGATAAACAGCTGGGCATGGCCAGATTCGAAGCGGAGAAAATCCAAAAGCCAAAGCATTACCTTCTCACAATCCATTCGGCTAGAACGCCAAATCAAATCAAAATTGTCAAAGGCCACACATCGTATGGCAAGTGGGTTAAGGATGGATTTTAAATTGCAAAGTTGCCACAGCATCTCAACATTGGTAATGAGGATGCTGCAGGGATGTCTCAGACGCTCAGCGACCACACTGAAATTTTTTCTATCGAACAGCTTTATAACGCAGCAGTCCAGTAGCTTTATGCACCACAGATGAATCTGCTCGCCTTGCTTTGCATTTTCACAGATGATTATGCTACTGGGACCAAAGTCGCTGTTGTCATCAATGTTAAGCCGGAACGCCTCCTTAACGACCCGCTGGCACATCGACGGCAAATAGCACCACGTTTTGCCAATCATCTCATTGCCGATGACGCACAGGGAGCGACCAGCAGCAGTATGTGGCCAAGCATAGCGCTGTATGTTTCTGGCGTGCTCAATGGACATCTCCTTCATTGCATTTCTTATATACGGCTCAATGTCGACCACATCATGAATTTTACGACAGAGTGTTTGTTCCTTTCGGCTCCAGGCAAGAAGTCCGTTGTTATTATATGTGCGGACTTTATCAGCGGCCGTCGCCAACTGTTCGCTTCTGACCAATTCTTTTGTTTCCGTTATTTCCTTAATTTTCTTTGCATTTTGTTTGATTTTGGCTATTGGCTCCAGGCCAGGCAATGAATTGGCAGTCGGCATTGGCCACATTGTTGCTTTTCTGGCTACTTCAGATGGTACCACTCTTTTCTGATTTTCTGTCCTTTGGTTCGGTATAGAGCACATCATGACCAGCACTTGTGTATTGTTACCTGGCATTGAAGTTAGTGCTTGAAGGCGCTTTTGGAACACGTGTGGCAACGTCTGGGAAGAATGTATCAAGTAGTTCACACAGTTAATTTTACTCAACTCCGCTAGTAGATGCAACACATTATCGGATACAATCAGCACGGCATTGATCAACTGCCAGAGGAAGAAGAAAACAGGTATGAATGGTTATCTTCCGGGTGTACGAAAATGAATACTCTTGCATACATAGTTATTGAATTCAAAATATAATATTGGGATCTCAGCCAGCACTGAGCGAATATATGAAATGAAATATATGTACATACAAATGTCCAAATATTGAATTGTCATTATACATTTAAGTGTTGTCTTACAAAATGTTCAATACAAGATGTTTTTAAAAAGAAACAAGAAACAAAGCTGTTTTGTGATTTATTTAAAAAACATTATAGAAATATTTCTATATTAATACTCACGCCGCTTGTCCATAGGCCGACACATGTTTTTATCGTTATATTGGACTCGTGAACCAAAAAACTGGCGACGCTGCGCTTTCCCAACTGTTGCATTATATGGGCTGCGTCATCGGGTTGCTCGCAGGCGATCGCAATGCGGACAGTGTTGAAATCTTTGGTTTTAATGCTTGCGGCTAGGAAATCAAGTCCGGCATCTACAGATGTCGGTGTCACATATTTGTATGTAACACCATCTAATTGGTGTGTTGTGATCTTTACATTTGCGTTCTCATCTTTTTCCTCTGAAAACAGCTGTTGTTCTGATTGAAACATGACTTGCTCAGAATGCTGATAAAGATCTTCACCATGTGCACGTTAGACTCCACGTCCCACAATTTGTCTCAAATCGCTGATCCATCAGTGATTGAAATAAAGATGAGCATATAGCAGAACAAACATTTAGATGTTTATTTAGAAAAAACATAATTGAGTAAAAATACAATAATAAAAATATAAATACTCACGAAAATTAAGTACCTGTGAATATTATTCACAATCGCTAGAAATTATGCAACTAAACTACTTAAAACACAGAAAACACTTTTACAATCAAACGAAAGTCAAATAAACAATTAAAAGAACGCACATTGAAAGCATTAATCGAAATGCTCGATTGCTTCAAATGATTGCAAACGATACCAAGAAATTCTGTATTCATATAACGAACATAACAAGAGTTCATCGTTCATCAGCAAAATGAAAATATCGAAATTGTTTCGATATGTCAACGCAAAGTATATATTTTGTATATACATATGTATATAAGAATCATTCGACTCTTTTAAATTTATGTTGTTTTTATATTCAGTCCATGCGCCATGGTGGAATTATGCCATTCTGCTGGAGCAAAAGTCTGTGCTTAATTTGTACATTTGCTATACAATCTTGATTGGCAGAAAACATTCCATCATATTTGAAACTTTTTGTAATTTGTTTACAACGAAATTGTTGTAATAGTATTTAATTCATTCTTCCGCTGATTAATAAAATCTTATGTAGAACTGTTTATTGATTTGTTTTGTGACAATAGGCTTTATTAAAATATATTGACATTAAATTACATTATTAAAAAAATAGATATATATGTATTTGTAGATTGTATAAAAAAAAAGTTGCTTTATTTGAATTAGCTCGAAGACGTCTGTTGCTGATGCTCCTTGTACAACACGTTAAGGACTCGCATCTTGGCGCTGTGGCTGCTCTGCTCGCACTTGACGTAGTTCGTGCGAATGAATTCCTTATAGGGCGTTATCAGCTGATCGGTGAGAGACAAGTTATGGATATCTTCGTCACTGCATGGTTCCACATTCACTTCAAACTGGCAATAGTGACAGCGCAGCTGTGTCGTCTCGTTATCGAACTTTATATTGCCAAAGGAGCGTCCACGGCAGAGAAGACAAGTGTACTTGTAGCTAGCATTACAGTCACCAATTTCAGGCAGCTCAGGCAGCACAGATTTGGCGCGATAGGCCCTGCAATAAAATATGATTGTTCACAAATGTATATACATATATTGTGTAACGTCAGTCAGTCAGTTAATGAGCTTTGAGCAATGCTGTAGATCAATTTGCTTTACGGAAAAAAATCGTCTGTGTGAGAGGTGCAAACAAATAGGGTGGGTTTAATGAACTAATATTATACACGAATGTATTTAAATATAAATATAAAGTAATAAATATTTGAAATTTGCACACATTTTGATAAATACATATATATATTTACATTTATGTACAAAATGTCTTAATTGCATGCCTCGAATTGCATGATACATGTTACATACTGATTGGCCCAATAAGCATGTGAAATATTCACAGACAATTTGTTTTATCACGACGCAAGTGAGGATTCAGCTGACGGTTTGGTCTGATCCGATCTGATCTGATCTATTCACAAACTCATACATATATATTATAATGCATTTTCTACTGTTTTAGTGTACTTACACAACTGTAGTTTAAATAGCGATCACTCACCACTTGCGACAGTTGTCGCCGTGTCCTATCTCGCCGTGGTAGGCAAGGGCAGCCGCATGACACATCTCGTGCAGCAGGGTTTTAACCATTAATCCTGACTGTTTGATGTTCTGCGATAGAACAATGCCAGACACGCGCTGTCTACCAGCTTCAATGCAATGCTTAAGGGTGCTGGGCGTGCTCATGCTGGACTCCCATGCTATTCTCAGACGCAGGCCACAATGGAAGATCGTGTGATTGAGCATGTGGAACAAGGTCTTGGCTAGCTGAGCCTTGCACGCTTCGAATTCACGTTTTCGAAAGTTTAATGCAAGTGGATGACACATATTCAGTGGCGTTGTTGCTGCAACAGAAATGTGACATTTGTGATGATTATTGACTTTCAAGATGCGAAGTGATATGAAATCTGTGGATATCTCTTTAATAATTTATTATAAATCTTGAATGAGTTTCATTCATTTATACGCATTTCGCAATTGGTCAATTTTCCGTCGAATTTCTATTTTAATTTCTCGCTCTTTTCTATGTAATTGCTCTATCTCTTTTACTCCTACTATATGCAACATACATAACTTAAGAGTGTGATTCGGATTTTAGTGATGAATACTTACATCTTATTTAATAGTAATATTATAGGTGTTGATTTATTTTTTATATCACGAAATGTTATCCATATCTTTAGCTTTTACATATGGATCGCATTTTTATACACTCTTTCCAAGTCAACTAAACGTGTATAATTATTTCGAGCAAATACAAATTGCTTCATTTGAGTTTAAATGTATATGTTCTTATAACAGACAGTTTGAATTGGTAATACTCACTTTTCAGCGAATCCACTAAGCTGTATAAGCCACTATGTGGCAAAGTTGAACTACAGATTTTCTTGTGTCTTTGACAAATTTGTTCACGATGCTCCACGCTGGGTAGACCACTCAGATCGATGGTCTCCTTGATGTGTTGAGGCGTTTGACTTTCGAAATAGTTTGCATTGACACGCTGTACCATATGGTCAATTAGCAGCATTTTCATATCATTCGTTATTTCCGATCCGTGCCATTTGGGATGACGACTCGACGGTCTTGCCAACGATTTTGCCTGGGGCGGGGGAAGTTGATCGCTGCTGGTATTTAAAGACCAGAGGCGACTGCGCTGCACTGCCGTATGCTCCTCATCATCCATCTGATTCCCATCAAAGTCATAGTTAGCCATGGGATTGTAAAGACGGCGTTGCGGTGGAACAAGACCCAAAAATTTTTGCAGCCACGTCTTCAGCTCAGTATCACGTTCGACGTCCTCATTAGCCGTTGGCTCAATGTTAACAATGGCCACTGGTTGCATCAAATCTAAATATATGATTGCGTCCGTTTCGAGCATGTTGCTGCTGGTGTCGCTGCTGCTACACCAGCTGCTGCGCATGGAAATGCGTTGCCGGCTGCGCCCTAACTCTTTCTGCTCCTCCTGACTGTAGTCTTGGTCATTTTCTTCGACATAATCCTCATCGTCATCATTATCATCATCGTCATCATCATTACTAGCATCCACATGATCGGAAAAATCGGGATCATTCGAATCATCAGTGTCATCATCGTGCTGTTCCGACGAATAATCAAACTTATGGTCAATTCGCTTGCGCACAGCTCGTCCGCTGCGTGTGGTTATCACATTACAGCTTGGCAACGACGACGCATCCATCCGCAAATCTATATAAGAAGTTCATGAAGATGTTTATAAATGAAGATTTGGGGGTACTCACATTGGTTCCTCTGGGTGAATGGGGAGCCGTCATGCTTGCGCTTGATTGGAGTACTTACAAGATTATCCATGATGCTATTAGAGCTGTCAGCTATTTATATTGCAATATTGGAATATATTAGTTTGTATTACCGGAATAGACATTTATGATCTAATTGTGTTTTGTTTACACTGAGATTGTTATTGTTGTGTGTGTAAGAGGCAACTTACAATTGCCATCGATATCGCTTTCTGTTTCTGGTATGGTATCAGTATTTGAGATACTCGAACACTCGGATCCAAACACTGATGATGATGAGATTATGCTTGCACTTGATTCGCGGACGAAGCTAACATCTGACGAGGCGCATGAAGAACCCACAACGTCAATCACGTCAGAGTCCGTATCCGTGTCGTCACTATTGTCCGTATCACCTGCTGTTTGGGGCATTCTGCACGTGAGATCGTGAGTGCCGTTTGGCTCTTGGATCTGTGTATGTGTGCACATAGTTTGAACCGTTGCTTGTTAGCCGACACGAACTGCTTTCATCTTGGTTTTCAAATACTCACAGTATTCGTGCCATAATTGCTGCGATTCAATTTCGGTGGAATTCCTAAATCGAGTGTGCCAAATGCGTCTATAAAGCTATCGGTAAGCGGAATTTCGTCAGTCATTTTTATGCTTTTAATGTCGTATCTTCACAAAGATGCCGGCGCCATTTAACTGCAGTGCTGCCAGACTGTTCTGAATATTATTTTGCTCGTTCGTGAATATTATTTTGTACTCATTATCGATTTATTATCGATATTATCGGATGCTCTGGCTTTGCATTATGTGTTGTGTTTTTTGCACCACTTTCATTTTTGTAGTCAAAACGCCACTTTAGTAATTTTGCATATTGGTTTGATAAACATAGAATCAAGCAACACACAAATATCAGGATGGGTCGACGCTCCATAAACACCACTAAAAGTGGCAAATATATGAATCCAACAGACCAAGCCCGTAAGTAGCACCTATCGCCAGGTAAACTCTTTACTATACACTGTGTATCCCCCTATATCCAGGCAAGGAGGCGCGAAAAAAGGAGCTAAAGAAGAACAAACGACAGCGCCAAATGGTTCGGGCTGCCGTACTGAAAAACAAAGATCCTTCGCAGATTCTCGAAGAGATGGAGAAGATAGACGAGATGGGTAAGTGGCACCACCCACTCAAATTATATTGTTGACAATCTACCCAATCATGATGATGATGTGCATCATTTTTGTCCCCTCCACAGAGTATAATGTGCTGCAGCCGTCGCCACTGAATGAAAAAGTCCTGCGCGACAAGCGCAAGAAGCTTAAAGAAACCTTCGATCGCGTCATGCGACTCTATGTAAGTTTAAATAACATATTAGTGGGTAATTCGGAGTATTATTTATTTTATATTTTTTCTTTTTGTGGCTAGCATAATGATGAGCCGGAACACTGGGCAGAACTGAAGCGTAAGGAGGTTGACTACGAGAAGAAGCGCCTGAAAAAGCAGCAGTATTATGAGAGCGTGAAGCATGCTCAGAGCGTACAGATTGATGAGATACCACTGCCAGCGCCGGTGACAGCAGCCAATACCAGCTCAACCGGTGGAAATACAGCCAATAGTGCCAATAATAGCAATAGCACCAGCAGCAACAGCAACATCGTCTTTCCATCTAGCGGCATCCGTATGCCACCGCCACCCATAACGCTAGCTTTGCCACCATTTGCACCTGGTGCGCCGCCAGGTGTAACCAAAAATAGTGAAGTTAGTGGAGGCAACGGTGATGCACAGACGGAAAAACCCAAGGATGATGATGACAAGGACTGGCTGGGTGTGCCGCCAGGTCCACCCCCAGATCTGTTTGCCATGTCAGAGCTTAACTCGGATGCCGAAGGCAACACCGACTACGAAGGCGATGAGTCGACGGCCGCAAGTCCAAAGCTGCAGCAGCGCATGCAGAACATCGACGACTTTATGAAAGAAATGGAGCATGTGCACAAGCGCAAGCATCGCAAATTACAGAGCGACACAGAGCACGACAAGGAACAGCAATCGGATGACCCAGATGACAGACATGATAGCGCCTCAGACAGCAAATCGCCTCCAAGCCGCCGTCGTGCCAGCAGCCACAGTAGTAGCAGCATTACCAGTGACGAGGAAGACAACGACGATGACGACGATGCGGATGATGACATGGGCTCCGATGGCGATGAAAAGCCGTCACCAATCATTACAACCAAGGGGCCAACAGCCAAGGCAATACCAGTTTCGCAGGGAACAACATCGGTGCCCGCACCACCGACGGCGCCAACAATGCCTGCCATACCGTTACCGCCAAGTGCGCCAGCGCCGCCGCAGCTACCACAATTGCCGCATATGCGAGGCATTGCGCCGCCGCCAAGTGTAATGTTTAGACCGCCACCCATGCGACCACCTGGACCGGGTCTGCCTGGCTTTGGCCTGCGTATGCCGCCTGGTCCACCTCCAGGCGCACGACCACCACATGTTCTAGGTCCAATGCCACGTATGGGAATACGGATGCCTCCTGGGCCGCCACCTGGATTGCCGCCACGTTTGAGTGGTCATCATGTCAAGCACGGCAATGTGAGTGCGCCGCCACTCAAAGAACTGGCCAAAGGTGTCACCACCATTACGGCAAAGCCACAAATTAGGTAAACTGGACTCGAATCCATTTTTGCGGACCTGATAATTTATTGCCTTCTCTGTCTGTAGGAATCTAAGCGCGGACGTTACGCGATTTGTGCCCTCTACATTAAGGGTGAAGCGCGAGGACCAGCGACGAACGGCGAGGACCAAGCATTTGGCGGCCGTGCATGATGCTCATGGGGGTGACCGGGGCGTCCATGCGCCGCCAGAAGCGCACAAGCCACCCACTAAAGATGATGCCTACCTGCAGTTCATGAACGAGATGCAGGGTCTGCTGTAGCACAGAAGCTACCTCCAAATTGTGGCCTAATTAAATGATTATATATTAATCGCATAGCTTAGATTCGGTTAGCTTAAAATTAGAAATTCACTAATGCAAATTAACCAGTATTTATCTGGTCAAAAGTCATACAGTTTGCGTAAACTTCATAACAAATAACAAACAAAAAACATAGTGTTAAGGACTCTTCAGATTGCAGTACCGAATATATTTATGAATGCATATACAAGAATATTTTTCATTGAAATGTACCATTTTTATATCTTTATTTAGTTGTGGTGCTCGTTAAAGTATTGCCAAACATATGCAGCTAGAGGTAACAAGCAGTGCTATAAAGGATTAGATCAAATCGATTGGATCAGTCTGAACTTTGGATTTATTACAAACTCTATGTATTAATTTGGAGTATTTTGTTTTATATACACATAAGTACAGATTGGATAAATTCAACAAACGTGAAATTTAGAAAAAAAAAACAATTTTGGACTTAGCCCCAAACAAAAGATTTGATCTGAATTCTGCAATTTGGCCTCAAGAGAAAGTTAAATATCTTTAATGTGTGGAGTATCCTTAACATATTTTAGCATTTAGTACTTATTGTTTCTGCTGCTGATGTTGCTACCGGCTTCTTCACGTTCGACTTCTTCTTGGCAAATGGACGCATCTCGACTAGATCAGATCGGAGCGCGCGAAAACTTCGGCGCAGCGTGTCGGAAACCTTTTTGGTATAGCTGGTGCTGTTGCTGCACAGAGAGAGCTTATCCTCATTGGCGCTCGCGCTCGAGCGCGTCTCGTGCAGCGGACGCAGTTCGTCCGTTCGTCGTTCAGCATTGCTGCTGGCATCCTCAGCAAGCGCATTTCGTAAATACTTGCGATTGAAGTGCAATTGGGGTGTGCCCCACTTCCGTTCCAGCTCCAGGCCATTGCTCTCCTCGGAATCCGGTGTTGTTGCCGTCACTGATGACGTCTCACCGAGCGCCTCCTTGTACGTTCGCGTTATGATCATGCTGGCGGGCACACTCTTGCCATTGGTACCCATTGGCACATTCCTCAGCTGCTGATAATCGATGGACATTGGTGGCAGACTCTGCCGAGACGGCTTCAAGCGGCGTGGCGAGTTCACCGTCATAACGGTCACCCGATAATTTAACAGCTGTTGATTGAATAATGGTAAGAATGATTCGGCTTGACAATTACTGCATCATTCATTCACACTTACCTTATCGTCGGTGACGAATCGCGCCAATTCGGACAGGCCAATGTTGACGCAGGTGCCATCCATCAGTATGTCCCTATCGTATTCACTATGCACGGGAAACTTTTGGGTCAACGATAGCGCCTCGTTGTCCGGCTGTAGTAGCGTCACCTCGTAGGCATACTTGTACTTGCTCTCGCGTCGATTTGATGTGCACGTCATGGTGAAGAGCACCTGCTGCTTTTCGTAGATCTCATAAAAGTTGAACAATTCGTCGTGCGCCTCGAACACATAGTACCCAGTGAGGGGCTTACGTCGCACACCCATATTCCATTCCAGATCCGCCGTGTTCGATTGAAATAGCTTGTCCGTGTGCTCCTCCTCCAGATGCTGCTTCCATTGCACTTCGCGGCCCTGCCATTTGCAATCCCCCCAGACGCGTCCCATGAAGCACTTCATCGGCTTATAGATGCACTGCTGCTCGTGCCACGGCAACAACGCCACCGGCATCCTCACCACACATCCGCCAGCCGCATGACTGCATCCAAAATGCGCCTTGGCGCACAATGCTTCAATAGTTAACGACCGCGAATTAGTGAATCCCTCCTGCAATTAATAAAGACGTATCATTATTTACCAATAAACAAACAGAACTCTAAAATCAATGTAGAAATTATAATTATATAAAATGCAATCAATAAAACATAGCTTAATGCTGATTTACTGCTGATATTTAAAGCTATCTATAAACTTTGCGAAATTCGTTGTTTTCCCAGAGAGAAAAAAGTTTTGTGTGAACTCGTCTGGGGAGACAAGGTTTATTGCGCGAAATTTGAAATAAATTAAAAAGTTCTTCTCGAAACTACAATTTAAATATGACAAATGGTATTTATCAACAAAATGTTGGCTATCTAATTCATTTATTTTTTACATGTTTGGTTAGCATTTTGGGTTAATGCATTGCCACATTTAAATGTACACGATTCATATTAAATAAAAAGAAATTGTTTGTAGATTTTTAATTTCAAAAAAACAAAAACATTTTCAATTCATTTCAATATTACAGTTCAATAATTTTTAAATGATCCGACTGCATAAAGAAATTATAGTGACAGAAAATGGTGCAGTATTTAACACCGTCAAAGGTGTTGAATCTGCGTAAATAACAGTAAGGGTGGTTCCACTGTACTTGCTGGCAGTACGTCATCGCCTGACGATAAGGAACTGTTGGCAAGATCGTGCTCGATATTGCTTACCTAACACTGACGTCAACACTAAACTAAGAGAGAGACGTCGGTCTAGAGAATCTAGATCTATATCTATGTACAACTTTATCTACAAATGTATGCATGTGTGTGTGTGTGTGCGTGTGTGCGTGTGTGTATATGTGTGTGTTTATGACATACCTTACACAGCGGACACATGAGCAAAATGCGGGTACACTGCTCACAAATACTGTGTCCGCTTTTGCAGAGCAGCACTGGTGCCTTCATGGGCCCAGCACAGCCAGGACAACGCAGCTCCTCGATCAGGCTCTCATAGTGTTTGGCCGATACGGTCGCTGCCGGCTGCTGTAGTTGATCCGTTGATTCTTCTGTTGTTGGTGTAGTTGCTTTGGCTGCTGCTGTTGCTGCTGCTGCTGTTGTTATTGTTGTTGTTGTTGTTGTTGTTGTTGTGGCTGGCGCTTTGTTTGTATCCGTGACAATGCTGGAGCGCAGCAGCAGTGTTGAATCACCGTTCGTTAGTGGTGTACGTCCATCACCGGAGCCAGTGCTGCGTGTACGGCTAAGCATTGGTGGTTTTGGTGGTGGCGAAGTTGGTGATGTCACTATTGCGGATGTGACTATTGATGGGCTCGGCAACGTTGCATATTTCACATTCAGCGGCAAACTCTGGGGCGGCGCACGTTTTCCCAACGGCATAACCGTTACTCCATCCGCATCCGCATCCGAATTCGCTTCCATTTCGTTGCTGCTCTCCTCTTGGATCTCATTGATGGTGTTCTTCAAAAAGATGCGTCGCTGCTCATTGATGTGCTCAATGGTCTTGAGCTGACCCATAATTTGGAGCTGCTCGCTGTTGTCGCGAATGCTGTTCGATGTCGTTGTCGTTGTGGAGGCGGAGGAGTTGCTGTTGGTGTTGCTTTTACCATTCTCCTGCGCATGGACCTTGCTGGCAGTGATAACAGTGGTCTCTTGGTCGGCGCTGCTCATGTTTCCTGCCTGCTTGCTGCCAAATAATTGTGTAATAGCGACTAGTTCTTGGGACACAGCAAAGCTCTCGATGCCACAGCCCCGGTTAAGTGTGTGTTTTTACTATATACATATTTATATACAAAGGTATCGCTTGTTTCTGTTGTGTGTGTGTGTGTGTGTGTGTGTGTACTGCGCCGTCTTCTATCTTATCAGAACCGCCTAACTAGGCTGCCAATCGATTTGAATTGTTGATATATGTGCCTACATATATACGTAGATCTATCTATACACATGCATATACATATATATACTTAAATATATGTATATTTATATATATATTTAAATGCGTGTCCAGTGTGAAATGCACGTCGATTTGCTTAGTTAGTAGCTCATGCTATGTAGTCAAACAGCTCCGACTACGTTCTCTTTTCAATTACCTTTCGGACACAACTACGCCACATTTGCACCACATATGCACAGATAGATACGTATATGTTAAGGTGCAACTGAATTCCAATTATTGCCATTGTCAATTTGCCACGTTGACGTTTGCTTTCGTTAAAAGCTGTTCTCTGTCGCATTTTAAACACAACCAACTAACCATACCATTCACCCACAATTGCTGCATTTGTTCGGGCCTAAAACAAGGCCGTCAAAATCATTGCCAATGTCAAGATGTCTAGCACGGCTTACTTGCGGTCTACGTGGTAACACAACACATACGAGTGCATGCGTAAATACATATTCGTGTGTAGGTTGCTGTAGGTCTATCTGTGAAATGGTGCACACAGGGGGGTGGTGGTGACATCGTATTTTAAATACCATTCAATTGGAAATATAATACTCAACTTCAGATGAGTTTTTCAAACAACCAAAATAATAAAACCATTATAATAAGCAAATCAAATCATCATCCCACTTCCCCAGTCAAACATTAAGTATTTCTACATATCTACATGTATGCAGCCTTTCCATAATAAAAGTAAATAGCAATAGTAATCTCTTAATTGACAGTAGTAATTGGAAATGAGAACCACAATTTGATGGATAAATAAATAAATAAACATATATTCCAACAACATTTGGCAGTTTTCATGAAATGCGGAGTTTTTGAAAGTGTAAATTACTTCAAGAAGATGCAATTGGGGTGAAAAGCAGACGATTTTTGGATATGACTAAATTAAATATTTTTTTAAATTTTATATTTTTGCACATTTTAGCCAAAATTTATTTAGAAATTTTCTGTTTGGCGACTAGCTGTAATTGCTGAATATTTAAAATTTGTGCACTCATATTGTATCAGAAAGGGTGACATATATATCTACGCCCATCCGAATTCCACAAAAAAAAATCATCTTTCGACCGATTTTCCTATGGCAGCTATCTGATATAGTGGTCTGATAATTATTATTTTCGGTTACCTAATGTGAGAAACATAATAACATGCATAGGTTGTGAGCTTGTTCAGGATATCTTGGTATAAACGTATTTCTTTAATACAAGATATTTATATTTTTGGTCCAAAAAGAAAGACATTAAAATATGGAAATTAATATTTGGAGGCGATAGTTGAGCTAATTGCAAGTTTAGATGATTCAATTTGGAAGATATAAGTTATCTACCTCAACTCTCTCATAGACTTCGGGGATCAGCTTTCTTATGTGAAAATCTCTGGCAAAATATGGACACATTACATTGACGTACACACAACTCAAATATGTAACAGGTGAAAACCATTATCTAACAGACATGTTTAAAAATACTTATTCTATAAAAAAAAAACATGCGTATTTCGGCCGCACGTTGCTTAAAATGTGCTTTTATATGAGTCTCAAAACGCTGACGGAAAAATACAATTTGGCCCTTATCGAAAAAAAAATATAGCTTCAATGTTACGGTGAAGGTCAAAGAGCTACGTTGACATTTAGTTAAGCCCTCGTAATGGCGTGCGCGCGCAGCAGCATCCAAAATGTCCATGGCAATAGGCAGTCCCTTGATAACGGAAAACAGTTGCCGGTTAGTTGCTATTTTACTTTTATTGGTAACGGGTGTTTAACGTCATGGGCCCACGGCATATACTCAACGATCTTAGCGTGGCGGAGCAGCGTAGCTTTGTCAACTCCTTCGATATGGTACTCAGCGATTGTGATGGCGTCATTTGGCTTTTTGTTGGCTGGATACCAGGTGCCGGCGATGCAATTAATGCATTCAAGAACGCCGGCAAATTTGTCAAATTCGTGTCCAACAATAGTGTACGTACGGACGAACAGTATATGGAAAAATTTAAGTATATCGGTGCCGACAATGTGCATGTCGATGACATCGTTCATCCGGTAAAAAGTATTGTGCGATATTTGAGCTATATGAACCAGCCCGGATTACGCGTTTATTCGCTAATGTCGCTGGAAGCCAATGAAATGTTACGCAAGCACAACATAGAGTATGAATCGCTGGTGGGTGTGAAATATTCAAAATACATACCTCTATTAATGTAAATGTGAATCGAAACGATGTATGATTGCAGCAAATCAAGGAGCATTTGACGACAGCGGCACTGGCTAACTATCTGGCCATTGAGAAACCTGTGGATGCTGTGCTCTTTGACATACACCTAGATATGTCGTATGCGGAACTGGCCAAGGCTATACGTCATCTCCAGCTGAACGAGAACTGCAAGCTGATAGCCGGTGGCAGCGATATTATTATGCCACTGGCCGAGAACCTCAATGTGCCGGGCTTTTATGACTTTTTGCTGCACATCAGTCGCTATACGAATCGCAAGGCAATCTTGCTTGGAAAACCATCACCTATTCTGGGCGATATGCTTAAGGATATGTTCAATATACAAATGCCGCAGCGATGCCTCTTTGTGGGAGACATGCTCGACCCGGATATTCAGTTCAGCAAGGTGTGTGGCTTTCAGTCATTGCTCGTCCTCTCTGGTAGCCAGACCAAAGAGCAGATGATTGCCGCTTCACCTGAAGCGCAGCCAGACTACTATGCCGACAGCTTGGCTGATTTCATTCAGTTGTTTCAAAACATACAGCAGCCGATGACTGACGAACAAAACTAAAGTCAAAATTGCGCACATTGACTAATTTATTGATGTTTGTTTGTTGATGTCTAGTCCTTGAAATACTAACAAAATATAATATACTTTTAATTGCATCACATTTACTATTTTAAATCTCCAGATCCTCGGGATGATAGAGCTCGGAGAGGAGACGGTAAACATAAGATGGAGCATGACCGCCGCTAGAATGAATGAAAATCAAAATGAAATTAATAACAATTAGAGCTAGCAAATTTAGGAGGCACCTACGTATTGGATATAAAGAGTGTGACCAGTTCTGGTGGTACATAGTCAAAAATGGGACTGTAGACTTTGGCATCCCGTGCCGGTAGCGAGTCATACGCAATGACATCTTCTGCACAGCCAACCATATTAAATGCATCTTGCTCACACAAGTGCAATGGCGACAATTTGTACATGGGCGCCAGCACAATGACCGGCACTGAGTAGTGCTTGGCAGCCAGGGCAACTGTATAGGCGCCACATGCAGCACGCAGTCCACCATTCGCCAGAACGCTGTGTGTCCCAATGATGACCTTATTAACGCGCGACATCATCGCAAATATGGACGCATCCGGTATTACAATTATCTCCACATTCTTCTCTTGGGCCAATGTGGCAGCCAGATTGTGACCCTGACAGCAGAGAGAAATATTGATTAACATCGGATATAAGCATATGTGTATGAATGTGTGTTTATATTTCAGTTGCGCTCAGGCGTATAACTTGTGGGATGATGAAAAGGTTGAAAAGGTTATTTGTAGGTTGGCCGCGAGATTGAGCAAGTAGCAATCAGAGAGCTATTCAAAATGAAAGCCAAATAATCAAAGACAAATCACTTCTATATGTGATCTTAAAATTTTTATGAATGAATTGAATGAATGCAATCGTTGTATAATAATAATATAATGGCATTGTGTAATATTCGTATTGAAACTAATATAAATTCGATAATTAAGTTATTCCCGTCAGCATTGCTGCGTACTCACCCGGCAAGATGGCGCACACTCGGCCACGATGATGGTGAGAAACTGTCGTTTCTTGATGGCCCGCTTCAGAAAGTTTTCGACGCTGCGCGAATGGCCGAGGGTAAGTATGATCTCGGACGAGTGAATGTGTTCCTCGGCTTGGACACTGATGTTCTCAGAGCTGGTCTCCAGCTCCGTTTCGACCTCCTGTAAATGATCCAGCAGTGCTTCCCGGAGTCCCTGCTGCGGCAATGAATAGTCGACGCTGACGCAACTCTCGCTGGTTTGCGTGACCAGCTTGTGCAGTGATAACGATGCTTGCGAATCGTCCGCAAAGTGCTGTACCTTTGCCTGCAGCAGATCAAACTCCTCCCGTGTTATCTTCAGTATGCGACGTGCTATGTTCGAGGTGACGGTCTCCTGTGGCAGTGCTGCCTGCAGAATGCGCGATTGGGCCCGCACTATTTGCATTAGACCTCTACGGAATTAAGATTACGGAGATGTAATGTTAAAGTTAATGTCAAAGGGGGACTGGGCACTGGGCAAGCCTTACTCTGCACTTTGCCAGCTTTTGCTCATAATGATGTATTTGAAAATGTCCAGCGTCTTGTTTGTGATGCTGTAGGAGCCTTCCACTAAGCTGCAATAACATTTGCCTGTTAGTAGTCAGTACAAAAATGATGGGGCAAATATGCCCGTTCAGGAGCATTTACCCCATTTCGATGGCGTGTATCAGTTGTGTAACTTCCCTTAATGGCTGTTCTTTCATTTTAAGTCTTAAGTTGTTTCTTTCTTGTTAATATTGACGATATAAATAACAAATTGCACAAGTAATGTTGGCTTTATCGGTAGCAAGATGCAATCGATGCCTAAATTGTTGTAAAATAACTTGTACTCGATGTTCATAGTCGAGCAATTGTTATCGATATCGAAAGCATATGTTTAGTGTTTGGTCACTCTAGCAACAAAAACAACCATGCACGTTAACACTGTATGCGCAATATGAGCTAAAAAGCTTGTTTACGTGTCTCCATGCAGTCTTCATAGCCAAATAATCGTTGAAGACGCCACGCGAACAGCCGCGGATAGTGCAACTCTCAATTGCTACTCAACCAAAAAGAGGTGATGCCCTTCTTTTTTTTATTTTTAGCTTTACTGGAACAGAACTGTAAAACAAATTTGGCTTAAATCACGTTTTGCCGGTTCTCTGATAAACAAACATAAGCAAAATGAATATACACGGTGGGTGCTTGTAAATATAATTAGTCAATGTCTCACTAACATGCAAATTTCAACTCGAACAGTGAATGCCAATACGCTCAAGTACGTAAGCCTGCTAACGTTGACCCTACAGAATGCGATCTTGGGACTCAGCATGCGCTTTGCTCGCACTCGACCCGGAGATATTTTTCTTAGCTCCACAGGTAAGGCATAAACGCAAATGATGAGACAGCAACTTAAACAGAAACGGTGTTGGTAAATAAACACACACACACACGCCCAGATACAACCAAATGGGTAATTAAGTTAACTTTGATATTAAAAACATTTGCTTCAATTAGAGTTGCGACAAATTAGTCGCTGGTGATAAGCACAGTGTGTACAGATGTACTTCCTGTGTGTTCATGTGTGTGTGTGTGTGTGTATGATTTAGCTTTAACTTTTTTATTGTTTAAACAATTTTTTAGCCATTTGATGTTGTTGTTTCAGCGGTGTTAATGGCCGAGTTCGCCAAGCTAATTACGTGTCTGGTGCTGGTCTTTAATGAGGAGGGCAAGGATGCCCAGAGATTTGTACGCTCGTTGCACAGGACTATCATTGCCAATCCGCTGGACACACTGAAGGTGTGTGTGCCCTCGCTGGTCTACATTGTACAAAACAATTTGCTGTATGTGTCTGCATCGCATTTGGATGCGGCCACCTATCAGGTGACATATCAGCTCAAAATACTGACCACAGCAATGTTCGCCGTTGTCATTCTTCGGCGAAAGCTCTTCAACACACAGTGGGGCGCTCTATTGCTGCTCGTCATGGGCATTGTGCTGGTGCAGCTGGCCCAGACCGATGGTGGTGGCGCAGGTGGTGGTGGTGGTAGTGCTGCGATTCCAACGGCGGCAACGGAAAAAGTAACAACAGCTACCCTGGCACCAGCCCAGAATCGTATGCTTGGCTTATGGGCAGCATTGGGTGCCTGTTTTCTATCTGGCTTCGCGGGTATCTACTTCGAGAAGATACTGAAGGGCGCCGAGATCTCTGTGTGGATGCGGAACGTTCAGCTCAGCCTGCTGAGCATACCGTTCGGCCTGTTGACATGCTTCATCAACGATGCCAGTAGCATCTTTAGCCATGGGTTCTTTCATGGCTACGATGTGTTCGTTTGGTATCTTGTCCTGCTGCAAGCAGGTGGCGGCCTCATTGTTGCCGTCGTTGTCAAGTATGCGGATAATATACTTAAGGGATTTGCCACATCGCTGGCGATCATCATTTCCTGCATCGCATCCATATATATTTTTAATTTCAATCTAACGCTGCAGTTCAGTAGCGGCGTAATGCTAGTTATCGCATCAATATTCCTTTACGGCTACGATCCTACAAAATCCGTCGTCAAGCCAACTCCTACAAACACTGTTCCCGCCGATGAGGAGAAGCTACTGCCGCGCGTCTGAGACAATCGCATGCTGCATGCACCCTATCCACTGCGGCTCATTTTGCCAACCGTATTATATTGTACTAGCTCGTGTTCTTTTATTTTATTTTATTTTTGATGATGCCCATGTGATGATTGTTTATGTACTTCAACTAGATATTTGTACTGCTTTTGATATTCACTGGAAGCACTTTGCATTCCTACATACGCTAGTATGTATGTCTGTGTATATATATTACCTTTATATATTATATTTAGTTCCCTTTAACGAATTGAAATGGTTAGGTTCGGGTCCACAATATGGAAGTAAAATTGTTGACTGCCACTCCAATCGAAAAAAAAAAACAAAAAATGCCCAATCTATGTCGAATAAAACATAAAAGATGTATAATAAGCCCAAAAACACCTTGCTGCATTTTATTATTATGATAAGAAGATCAACTAGCTACAAATTATTTATCTTATTTTGGCATGTTTCTAGCTATACCTAGTAATTGACATAAGGGATCTTGCATCGTTATTTCATAATAGTTATATTTCTATACATATCCCTTTCAGACAAAATACCTTATAGATTTATCATCTCTTTTCCGTTCAGGTCTTAAACGTTTGATAATAACGAGATTGATTCTAATTAACGAACATCAACTAGTTAAACATAAATAAATATGCTTGATGCGTAACAATAATGGGGAAAACATAGTGTGGATCTTCATTGATTCCAATTAATGAGCTTAATGTCTGCATTTCTTCTTTAGAATAATAAAATAGATAACATAATAAAAGAAAAGGCTAGAACCTAATCACACCATGCGAGGGTTAAATCATTGGTAGAATTTTGCAAGCCAACAACTATATCGTAGACGTGCAGGGCTTTTCCAAGCTTAAGATCGAAACGATCAATGATATCGCTGCGTGAAAGCACCATTAATGCAGCGCCATCAATTTTATGATCCTTAAATATGTCTGCATACTGAGGATAATACTGCTCAACAAAGTCATATACTTTTTTAGTGCTCCAGGCAAAGACGGCCTTCTGTGAGTCGCTCATGGGTAATCCTGTTGCAATCAACTGCTGATTCTCGCCATTCTCTTTGTCATACGTTGAGTTGAACGAAGCAGGAACATAAGCCTCCATTCCCGACACAATGTTGAACTTTGGAAGCGGCACCTTTTTATCGCTGCCTTTTTTTAATGCGTTCTTTTGCATTTTTCGCTCTTTCGCCTTATTCTCATACTTTGGCAACCGATTCACATCATTCATTGGTGCTTTGGTGGGAGGGATGCAACCCTGAGTTGGCACTTGTTTCCTGGTTGACAATGGTATCTTGACAGTTGGATCGGAAGTGATCCGTTTCTTGCGTCCTGCTTTGGATTTACGGGGCGCCAGTCGCAGCCGAAGTGTGACAGCAGTGTCATCCGACTCCGTCGGATTGTAGCTGGGATCACAGTTATAACATTTCCAATTAATGTCATCCATCTTGGCCGGAATTATGCGCGGCCAATGGCAATCCAAGTGATAGACATTCACGCAAGCACAGCACATGACCAGTTGCTCTGCAGCTGCTTTGTCCGCACGCTTTGTGTTGCAAACGCGGCAACATCGGCATAAATCGCACTTGTATCTTTGGCGTGCATTGGTTAGTTCTGCAAACTTTATTGGCAAGCACTCAAAATGCCCTGTAAAAACAGAAGGTGCAGTTAAAAATGAAGCCAGCCTTTGCGACCAAAATTCGTTTACATTTCAAATCGCAAGCCTTGCAGCCGAGAAAGTTACTTCTGTAGCCAGAGCCACGCCTTGGCTCACATCCGCCGCATCTCATGCACGTATTGGTAAAGCGGCGCTGCTCCACGCTTGGTACTGGATCATCATAAAAAAATATCCCTTCAGTGACTATATTCTTTGCAATTGTCTCTGGCGACACTTGCGTTGATTGCTGCTGGATGCGGTTCAAATTTTGCGAGGCTGACGATGGTTCCATTTGTGAAGCCGCTAAATGGCTGCGTGGTCCGCGGCAAATGTAATTGTCGGACGGATCGTAAGGTTCTTTCGGTTTCTATTTCAAGAAGATGATAAGATTAGTGTGTACACAGTGTTCTCATAATAGGAAAACTTACCTTAACACGTCCTGTTGTCCGCACACTGCCGGTCATGCTGATTTGGGGTGAAATTGCGTTCTTCGTTTTTCCATTGTTCCATTCTTCCATGATGCACTTCATATGGAGCAAGTTTTATTTTTATTTTTAGGCTGAGTCTAACCAAACTCCGATAAGTTATCGATTACTTATCGCTTGTAGTATACATATTGTGAGAAAATAAAATTCGTATGCATTTAATAAGAAACATTGCAATATTTTATTATTTTTCACACTTCTATATTCGATATTGTTGACATCGAATGGGAAAATGGCGTTAAATATTTGTGTGTATTGCTTTGCAACATCATTTTCAATTATTGCTAGCATCACTACCAAATGTGCATCTACACTCAATTAAACACATGTATGTATATATATGTATATAAAAAATTAAAACCAATCTTACAGATTTTATCACGGCAGTTACGCAAAAATTCAAAAAGTTATCGATACCAATTGATACAAATAATTAACGTTCACTGCGAAAATGTAGGCAAATCGAGTGCGAAGAATTTATTTATTTAATGTCAAATAAAGTCAGTAGACACAAAAAAAAAAACGCGCACACCCTCCGCCCCCTGGAACTTTGGCCTTCGAAATCTGAAATGAGCATATATTCAACAATTTGTAAGCTAGGGTCAACAAATTTAGATAGTATGTTATTGGTAACTTTTCTAAGAGATTGATAATAAATTGGATTGCCACTCCCACTTCGCCTCCCTAAGCCGATGCACCTGTTAGTGTATAGACTCTCACACAATTTGAAAGCTAGTCTCCAAATTTGAATGATACAATTTTGGACCACACCCGCACACAAAAGCCTATATCTACCGCAATTTTAAAAACTAACTTGGAGGATTCCTTTAAGATCGGTTTTTCTTGGCTACATTCCCCCTGTTCTGTGGCACCTGTTATCAGATGGAATTACTTATGGTTTCACAGTATTTCGCAGTCGGTTATGCCCGAAGCAAAGGTATCTTTTGTTTATTTTTGATACATATAACATCACCTTATATTATCCACCTATTTATGGTAAATTTTGGAAGCCGAAAGAAAGTATGAGTTCTCACAGTTAATAATTAAGCATATCATGAATATATAGTATTTTTATCTTAAATAGGCTGTAGAGCTAAATTAAATGTATATTCTGTTCAGCTCCAGTTTGGGATCACACTGAACAGTACAAGCTACACGCAAACAAATTGTATTCAACCAGATTAAAGGAAGTTGGGCTGAATGTTGCCTAATAAATAATTGATTTTGGTGTCCAGTTAGCATTGTGGGTCTTAGAGCACAGACAGTGTGGAATTTATGATCATTGTTAGTTTGCTTAATGCCCCATGTCAATCTCAATCTCCAACACCATCGGCATCTTCCATCTTCGTCTCATCAACTCAAACTCAAAATCAAACTGAAGCTCTGGCGCAGAGTATCCGTATCCGGAGCGTATTCTTGGCCTTCTCTTAGTGACAGCCGCATAGGGCCTACGATTTGTATCCTACGCACGTCTCGTTGCCAACAAATCACGCACGTTAACACCTCCAAGGCACAAGGCGAAAATCAGCGAGTCTCCCACACACACTCTCCCACTCACCCATTCCCACTTCTATCTTTCTCTGTGTGTCTCTTTCTTTTTGGCACTGGCCAGCGGGTGGGCACACTCAGGAAAAAACTCGCCATGAATTTTAAAAAATTGTCCTGTAACTACAACGTTTTTCTTGTTTTTTTTTTTTTTAGCAATAATTTCTAAATGTAAGAAATAAAAATTAGAAAGGCTTCGACAATACCAAAAATATGGAATTTTTTTAACGTCTATAAATACTTTCTATTATTAAGAAATGCATTTCTAAAAAATGATCCTGATTCTTAGTAATGAAATTTATTGATTTTGAGGCCGCGTAGCGTAGTGGTACATCACTCGAATCGCGTTCAAATCGTCGTGAAATAGTCATAAAAAAAGTAGTTCTTTCAAATTTAATCCGTCAATCTGAAATCTTTGTATATGTGAAGTTTTAAAATACTAGTGCTTATTAATAATATAAGCAACAAAAAGCCTATGATAGAGTTAGTTCTACACGTGGGAAAAAAATACCCCATTTTTTTCTTCCTAAATTTTAGAGAAATGTACCCTAAAATTAAGAAAAGAACACCACTCGCTTTTAGAAATATATTTTCTGAATAATAGGATGAGTTATCTTTGGCGCCTGAAGTATTGCAAAGTTATAAAAACCAAGTAGATATTTTTCTGAGTGAATGGTTGGCATGGCAGAGCTTGGCATGTCTTACAATTGACAGCCTTGGTGTCTATGTCAGCGTCCGTGAAGCACGGAGCGTCCCTCGTCTGTCCCTTTTGGCGAGTCCCTCGACTCTGTTGAAAGTTTTTCGCTGTTCTGTGCTATTTTGCACCCAACCTCACGTAGCATGCAACGCTTAATTAAGTCACCATTAAACTCTGTCGCATGAGTCTGGCTAGCGCCCCAACAATGCAACAGCATTACGTGCGTGTCCACATGCGTGACAACAACAATATCAGTAGCAACAGCAGCAGCAGCAGCAGCAAAAACAGCAGTAGTAACGTAGCCACAATAACCGCAACAACAGCAACAACAATTCGTAATTGCATCGACAACTGATTGATAATGTTGGGTTTCCCGCAAATGTGCATATCTGTGGACAGTTGTGCCTCGTCGGCGACTCCATTTGATTTGTGGTATACTGGATTCATTGTGGTCCTTTTCCTGGTTATGGTCCTGGTCCTGGCACTCAATTTAGATGAGGCTTGTCCGATTTAAAACACAATGGGATGAGAACAGAAAGCATAATTTTTATTTACATGGCTCAACGATTTTGTAACAATAAAATCGACTTCGGAATATTGCGGAGGAATTTTGAATGCACTTATGAAAACCGGAGTTGGCTTTATATTAACTTAAACTATAGGAAAAGGAAAGAATTAGAATATTAGAATATAATTATGTTTTCAATGTGAAGAAAATTCTTAAAGAGTAAGAAATCGATATATTTAGAACTTGGCAAATCTTGGTTAAGGACGCTGTTTTTCACTTTTAGGTGTTGTCAAAGCATTTATGCGAACATTCTAGTATTGCTTTGCTTGCTTGCATTTTATTTGCTTTCAGTAGATTGCCAGATGTTATATATATGTATATGCAAATTCGTTAGTACAAACGTACAATTCAAAGGCAAAATAATGTTGCTCGTTAAATTGGTCACAATACATTATTTGAATAGGTTATTTTAAGCAATGTTTATACAAATAAAACAGAAATACACAGGCTGAGTACTTCATATCATGATTTAGAAAAAAATATGGTCGAACAGAAAAGACCAGAACTTCCCCAACTCACAGGTTCTGCCCCTACTCCAGTCTCAGCACAGAATCGCCTTACAACTTGTAACTGCTGAAAAGGAGCATTTGAGTGAGAGCTTCCGGTTTGCTTTTGAGCAGCTTTTAACGAGCTTACGCTTTGTCTACAATAATAATGATGGGCGAGTGACAATGCATATATTTTTGCTATAAGCGAAAGTGGGTGCGACAAACCGTCAAATAAGACGGGGCAAGGTGGGTATTGTTATGTACGTTAACCAAGTAAGAACAACAGCCCTTGAATACCCTATATCCTATGAAAGTGTGCGAAAATTATTTATTATTGCCTTTAAAAAAATAATCAAAATCTATATTTCTGATCATATTTGATGTAATCATATTTGTCTATAAAAAAAAGATGAGAATTACTCAAGAAATTATAACTACTATGATTCTAGAGAAACTACGGCCATAGTTTATTTTGAATCCGAAAAACTTTTCAGATTTATTATTAAGTTGCCTATTTCCAACCATATTCATATCTTATTCGTTTTCATTAATATTGTTCTGGCTATTTGTATATATCTTTTGTCTGCCAACTTCAAAAGCAAACATGAAACGTATGTTATTTCTTATTTTAGCCTGACTGTTAACGGATACCGTTACCGTTACCTTCACCTCTTAGTAGACGTCATTGCTATAGTCTAGTTAAATGGGCAGCAACGGCCGCTGGCAATACATAATTTCTGCACTCTGATTGTCTGCTTTGTGCTGTGTTGCGGTGTTTGTGGTCGCTGCTCCTGCTGTTTTCTGTGGATGGGGAGGAAAGACAGTGAGAGACACACACAGAGAGAGAGAGAGAGACAGAGAGATAGAGAGAGAGAGAAAGAGAGAGAGAGAGAAAGGGAGATGGGTGGATTGTTAGAGTAAAGTTCAAGTAAAACATACGAATAATATGGCCAATTTAATCGCTGCAGCTGCGCCGCTTTATAAGCCAATTTTAAAAGTGGCTGACAAATAGCAGACATTGGCATTCAAACCAAAAAGCTGAACCATGTGCTATTTCTAGCAAAATAATTCCAAACATTATTCCGGGAATAACTGTTCAGTATGCCCTACAGATAAAATAATAAGTATGGAGCTATACTAATCCAAGAAAAAAAGAATAATATTGTTTCCATAGTTGACTATATATATATATATATATATATAGTTGACTATGATATTATGGGAGGTATGCGACAATTTCTTTACTATTTCCGCTTAAGCTGCTGATAATTACGGAGTGCATTATATCATTTCAATCATTAGGATATCTGTATTGGTTGACGCCTTAAGGGTGGTAAATTATGTATCAATATTCTGTAGTATTTCATGTCATAATAATGACACCAATAATCTATTCTCTTATTTTATATAAAGCGAATATATAATTTAGTAAGGGTATCAGTCAACTCGCATACTCATGATTTGATACTGTTTTGCTTTTTTTTTTTAGCGTGTTTTGCTGTTTCTTTTTTAGCCGTTGGCATTCGATTAAATGGGGCACTTTGCCAGCTATTAGTAAGTAAATACTCGTGCATAACAAAATGCTGGCAGCCATTTTAAGTTCGCCGGCTGCTGTACCTAATTAAATGCCGCACCTCAAGTGTAGCGCACAAACTTTTTAATTGTTTTCCTCGCAAGATGGCGCCACAAGCGCTTTGATGTTGGACAACAATGGACTTCGCTTCTGCCACTACTATTAATAAATATGTATGTACAGTGTCTCAGACCATATATCGACCAGTGTCTAGCAAAAAATGTAAAGTGCTATAAAGTTTAAATAAGGAAACAAACTCAAAATGTTTAAATATTAATCAAAAATAGTCAAAAACTGAAAGCATATCCAAATACATGGCAAAGCTTATTTAGACCAGTCTTAAAATAGTAAATTTTTGGTATATAGAAACTTAAATAAGGATGTTAATACTTAGTATGATATCCTTTAGCCTTAACAACTTCCCTTAACCTATTATCATGGAAGATACCAGCTTCCGGGTAGTTTCTGGACTGATCTTACTCCACTCATTCAGCATAGCATTTTTGAGATCCATTTAAATCTGAAGACTAAGCCGGTGAAATTATCTTGTGGGGGCAGTTGCAGATAAGCAAGGACTGTACTATTCCGGACTTATGCTTGGGGTCATTGTCGTCGTAGAACCGGAAAGTACGTCGGATTCCTAGCTTCTCGGCACTTTGGAGTAAATATTCCTTTAATAATATATAATATTAATTACACAGACTGTTGCCTTTACGTTTTTGGGACTCAGCTCAGTATTGGACTGTCGCCACCCATAAATCGGTACGTCCGAGCCAAAAATGTTGAATTTGGACTTATCTGTAAATATGATGATATGAAATATGTTCGTTGAAAATCTTGTTTGGTGCCATTCTGCCCTTGTCCTCTATCTATCTATCTCTATGTTGTATACAGTTGAGTTGCTTGGATTGACCATCTCAGCTATTACGCGATGTGAATATCCGATTTTGCAGTCCGTTAGTCCGTTTGCCCACAGTCCTTGTTGGCTGGTTGATGCGAGAGATGCAGAATATAACTCAACTGACTACGAAGGATTGGTCTATTTATACCGAAAATATTCAACCTGACATAAATTATTCGGGTTTTATGGCAGCCAGTACACCTGTAACTGTTTGAAAAAGGCTTTGACCTTAAATTGAGGTAGTTTTTTACATAACCCGACCTTGCATGTGGGGCAACCCCAGTTTATTGGGATCATATATTGATTTTGGTGGTTAAAAAATGTATCTGCCATCGGTCCATGGAATTTTTGGAAAATAATGTATAATTAGTTTATGGCAAGCAATCAACATTTTTACTAAGCACTAGTTGAAATAAGGTCTGAGACACTGTATGTCTGTAAGTGTGTGTCTGCAGAAATTGCAAGGGAACAGCATGCGGATTATAGGAGAAGCGCACACAGCGAGTGCTGCGTTTATTGTTATTGCTGCTGCTACTGTCGACGTGAATTTGTCTGTGTATTAGAATACAATACATTTTATGCCCCAAAACAAACAAAACCAAGTAAGAGTGCTGTAGTCGAGTGAACTCGACAATGATATACCTTGAACGCAGTTATTAAATATATTCTATTATTATTGGCAAATTCCCCTTTAAAAAGATTTCAACTAAAATGCGAGCAGCTCTGCAAGCGCCCTCTGCCGACAAACACGCAAAACAGGCAATCGTATTTAAAGGGGCTCTGCGGAATTCACACAAAAATATATTGACGCTCGCGTCGATTATCATGCCATCTCATTCTCACACATGCGCTCGCATAATATGTATACAGTAAATGTTTGCGGCTGCCGATAGAAATGAGATCAATATGATAATTTATTTTCGACTATATGGCAGGTGTTTCTTATCCGGTCTTGATGATCAATAATATGCATATCTATATTATGTATTAATTAGAAGATTCTGTCTTTAAAATTGTGCCATTTATTGCTATCGGAAACTTGAAATGCATCTTTATTCGATAAACGGAGTCAGTTATCGATAAAATAACGCAAACTTTATCTGCGCCTGGTATACGACAACCTATATTCCAAATAGTCTCTCTTAGTCTCTGAGATCTACGTGTTCATACAGACAGACGGGCAGACGGACATGACTGTATCGACTCGCCTGTTGACCCTGATCAAGAATATAACTATTTGATGGGGTCGGCGATGCTTCCTTCTGCCTGTTACATACATTTCCACAAAACCTTTTTACGCATTTTTAATGGTTTCAGGGTATAAAAAGCAAAAAAGGGCAACGATTTTCTTTTAAGCAATGTAAAGCCACAAACTGAATTCACCGAATATGCGTGTAAAGAGTTTCATGTTGCAGACGATTCAACAATCAGATCTTTTGTGCTCATATGGTCAAAAACTATAGTTATTCCAATATATTTTTTTTTTTGGCCGGATGCTGCATCAGTGATGTTATAACTGTCTTTGTGGGTTGAGATTCTCACAGATGTAATAAATATTCTTCGAATTATTAACTGTGTTTTCCACTTTCGAGCTGTAGCTTCACTTGCTGTTTTCATTTCAATCAGTTTTGAGGTACATGAGCCTGAACCTCAAACATATGCCCACAGCTGCATAGTTAAAATGAGTGAATTTGATACATTTCCACACACTTGAATTAATCTGTAATGATGATGCCTAGCTAGAGAGTAGAGTGGAAAGTAGTCAAAAGTATTAAAAAAAAAAAAAAAAAAAAAAAAAACTTACAGAGACATTAGAGACTTAGACACTATCAGACATTGGCAACCACAAATGTGCACGTTGCTTCCTGTTAAGCGATCTAGTTGCAGAGAGCTTGAAAATTGAATGAATTAAAGGGTTTTCTGTGTGTGGCTTGTGGATGCATGAAATTTAAACTTTGGTCATAAAAACCAACAACGATTTGGGCCAAGTTTATTGCAACTATAAATATAGTGGCCTGCAAGCATGAGCAGAGAGTTGAGCAGACGACAAACCAAATGACACACACACACTCACACGCACACTACTTAACAATACGAGCGGATACATATGTTAGTAAATACATGGGACATTGGGATTGTGATTGGGATTGGAATAAAGATAGGAAAAGCGTTGAGATTCTTGTTGTTCTCAAGCTGGCCACAATGGTATGGGTGTGTTAGTGTGTATATGTCTGCGTATGTGCGTGTTTGTGTGTGTGTGTGTGTGGCATGTGGCATTTACTGGCGTCGCGATGATATCTGTAAAGCGACCAGCTTCGTTCAGCTTGGGCACATTCGTTGCGGCTTTAGACTTGGTTTATTGTCAATGTCCTTTGTGTGGCACACACAAGAAAAAATAAAAATAAAAAAAAGGACAACGGAGCGCAGCATTTGTTAATATCGCTAGCTTAACTAAGTGCCAATGCCTTTTATGTGATTTTCAGCGAATCCTGCCGTAACCTTCACCGAGTCCTTACAAGATTTCTATTCTCTCTCTCTCTCCCCCGCTCACATTTAGATCACATACATATTGAAGTAGCACTAAAGTGTATTTACTGTCGTGCTGTTTCCTAGAATTTGTGCAGGTGTGTGTGTGTGTGTGTGTGGGACCTTATTTAAGTGTGACCGTGTATGGTTTAGCAACTGCAGCACATTTGGTAGCTACTTCGTTTTGTATGTCGGCTTTAGCCGGATTCAACATTGTATCTTATTTCGGATTCAATAAAAGCACAAACATACACACACACACACACACACACACACATGCAGACACACATACATTGATAGATAGTAGAACGCACAGCTGAATTGGCGTCCACGTGCTGCCACGCCCATTTATTTCATCGCCTCAACAGCATACATAGTAAATTGCTTGTCTGGCATTTAATTTGATCTGCTGTTTGATTGTGTGCGTTTCACTTTAATTGAATTTTATGATGATAAACACACACACAGCCACACAGCTGCACAGTCACACACACTCACACTGGATAGATAATGGCCAGAGAGCTGGCATGGCAACTCCACACCATATCTCAGAACCCACCGCCAACTCCCCAACCCCCCAACTAACACACTAAAAACTCCACAAACAACAAAAGCACTAAAGCATTTCGGACACAAAGTCAGGACACAAAGTCAGTTGAAACTCAACCGTGTTAAACTATGAAAATTTCTAGTTTTAAGTCAAACAGACACACACACACATACATATTCTGTTACAGTTTGTTTTAAAAGACAAAGTTAAGACAGCCACGCATACATAAGCCATAGTTTGCCATTAAGCTTACTTTGTAATATATAAAATCAATAATATAATATTAAAAACCGAACACAAACTTAAAAAAAAAAACTGAAATAGTATAAAATTTAGAATATGAAAATTAAAAGACTTCAAATAACAAGTTTAATCGATTTAAAGTGAAATGGAATAATTAAATAAACTGTTAAAATGTAAAATCTTAAATTTGGGTATTAAAATTTAAAGTGTTCCAACAAATATTACAAGTGTTGAAAAAATCCAGACAAAACCCAAATAAATAAAGAAATCAGAAATGTTAGGAAATGAGAGAGAGGGAGAGAGAGAGAGAGAGAGACAAAGTGAAAGAGTTAGAAAAGAAAAATAAGATTGACAGCTTAATTAAAGGATATTCCTCTCTTCTTTTAATTAAGACTTCAATCTTTCTTTTCTCATTCTCTCTATGTCTCTCTTTGTATCTGTCTATCCTCTTAACAAGATAAAAGGCCAAATAAGATAAGTATAATTCATTCTGAAGAGACTCAAGTTGATCTTGTACCAAACACATGAACAGTATTCAAGATTGGGATAGACTTAACACTCATAAGAAAGTTGGAGGCATATATTATAATAGGACTGGCCAGGAGGTATTGAACGCTTGTCCGATTAATGTGGATGGGAATTGGCCAATTAATTGCCCGTCTTTCTCTTTTGTCTATTGGGAAATTTTAATAGTCATGTTCACTGTGAATGAGTTTTAATTGAAACATTTTATGCGTATGGATGAATAACCCTGAAACTGTATATTACAGATGTGTACCAATCAGGGCAATTTGTTCTCTTGTGACAAACTTTCCAACAAACTTTGAGCAACATTAAAATCATGACCGCAACTAAATGCATGCAACATTTACTGGGGTTTTGGGCGGTTATGGCAGTGGCAAGTACAACGGACACCACACGACGGTTGCGTCATTGACTTTGTTGTAGCATTATCAAATTTCAACGGGATAGCGTTATTAATAAAACATTGCAATAAATAATAAATGTGAAACACAGCGACGAAAACCCCCAACGGAAAAGTAAAGAGACAAATTGTAAACTTTACAACCGACAGCGCAGGAAAATGAGTTTCAATTATTAAAACCTAGCTCTTCTCTTGATGTAACGCGGCTGCAAAGTTCTTCCAGGCGATTAAACACTGTTATGCCAAAATTATAATTTGTACAATAGGTTGGCTTATAATTAATATTATAATGAATGACTTTTGACCATTGCATGCAGAAGATTGACATTATCACAAAAAATCTTGTCTTATAATCGACATCTTGCTTTTGAGAGCCATTTAAAGCAGAGCTTTCTATATATATCCCACATATTTCTTAGGAAAACCTATTTTAAGGGTGTCAAATCCGAAATGGTTTCGGATTCGGAATCAGACTCATATTTAAAACTAACTTTCGAAATTTGTTGAAATCGGGACGTAAATTCCTTTCGGTTAGACACCATGCCTATTTCGTACCCAATATAGGATTCTGGTATTTTAGAAGCAGCCATCTCTCTGTTTTAATAATATTTATTTTAGACGAGATCTTTTTCTTTCAACAAAATAAAAACTTTTATAATTTAATGGCTTGTGTCCCAATCATACTCGCTATACGTATATCTAAAAGGTTGCATTGCGTACTCGGTTTGTCAGAACTCTCCTTGAACTAATTTAACTAAAAGGGCAAATGGAGCAGAATTGGCCACATCGTTGTCCTTGCAAATGTATTTATTCCCCAGCACTTGACTGTTAGTAAATAAGGCAGTGAGTGTTTGCCTCTATCTCTCTCTCTCACTCTGTGTGTGTTTCTATTTATGTACACTCAGAAAATAATCGTAATAGTTTTTCTTGTTTTTGTAAACAATTTTTAAATTTAGGAAAAGAAATTCGAAATATTGATATGTAAAGTACATAATACAAATTCTTAAGCTGTCTGTTAAATTGAAAAATTTTGAAATTAAAAAAAGAAAAACAATGGTTTGTAGAAATATACTTAAATAAGTTGAGTTACTTTTGGAGTCAAAAGTATGGCGGATTTCCATAATACGTGGCGATTTTTTTCTGAGTGTATGTATGTACATTGTTAGTGTGACAATAACAATGCCATTATTCTTCAAGGCTTTGCCGCAATTTGAAATGGGGCTTTGCCAGCGGTTTGCCTGAGGCTCTGCGTCTGTGTCCCTCCATGACTATCTATTACTTACACTTAAGCAACTGCGGCTAGTTCTGACTGCCACCAAGTGAAATCAGTCGGAATGAAGCAACAAACATACATTTGTAAATTGAAATCAATGAATGCTCGTAAATAAGCTGTTTAATTAAAGATACGAGTAGGGTATTCAGCAATATAATAATACAATACATTTACTGTTCAACTGTAACTAGAAAAGGGTACTTTTGAAATTTCTTATGTTCATAACCCCAAATATAATTGCTACTACAGAATTTACATATGAAATAATTGCTGTGTGCAACGCTTAGCAGCAACTTACTAATTACTAAACTAATAAACACAAGGAGAGGGATTTATGTTGTTCTTAATGCATTTTATTGCACGGCAAGTCGTGCATGCATAAGAAAACTTTACAAGTTCATTACTCATACACCAAGTGGGCGATGAAAAATATACGATTTTAATAGCTGTAATGGTTGAATTTATTGTTTTCAGCCCGAAGACTGAATACGCTTACACACATGATATAAATCAACGAAAAGCGATAGCTGTATAAAATTCATTTTAGATATTTAAATTTTAGATTGACAATTGCTCGGTTAGCTATTCGGTGGAGTATACAGTTTGGATGTGGATAGAAATGTATCAAATTTAGTTGTTAGGCTATATATCATCGTCTTAATTACTGTGTGGTCGTGACACAAGATTGAACACGACATGCGCCCATCTCGAGTGCGTACCTGAAACACCCTTAAGCCATATATGAAGCTTTTTATGGCGCTGCCTTTAGTTTATATTGTTAATAAAACATTTCATTTTACGCCAAATGATTCTCATTCGTTGGACGCGTGTCTCCGGCTGTCTTCATGTCTGTCCCTGTCTGCCTTCATGTCGGTTGTTATGTCAGCTGCATTTAATTTGCTGCCCAAGTTGACTGTAAAAACACGTCGAATAAAAGTGAAATAAAAATGTAGCACTTGGAATACATTTAATGCGAGCCCGTCTGTCAAAAGTTACTTAACACCCACACACATACACACACACACGCACACACACACACGCACACGCACGTGCAAACAGCAAAGATTAAGAGTAAACGGCTGAAATTACAGTTTTAATCATATGAATTAAATGCAACCTCAATGTAAAAAGGGACAAATACCATAATGCAATAGTTCTTTAAGGTTAAGCGGTCTTTAAAACCCATCAGGACCAGGCAAGCGTTAGGTAATGGCTGACTCACCAAGAGAGGGGCAGAGGAAAGGAGACTTTGTGTGTGTTGCCACTGTTGGTCGCCTACTGTGCAGTGCTGCGTATGCCAAAGCTTCCGTTAGCTATCCAGAGAACTGTTTTCCGATGACAGCGATTGCCCCGGCCAGGAAAAGCGTCAACGCTTCATTGGATATTAGGCAATCATAAGTAGGACGTCTGTCTGTCCAGCTGTCGCTATTCAACTACCCCTCCCTCTCTTTCGTTTTCTCTTTCTGTCTCTCTTGCGCTATCTGTCTGTTGAGTATAACTGCCACAGCGACTGGTCTCTGGCCGCATAGCTGCCCTTTTCGCTAAAAGAAAAATGCTCCACAAAAAGTAGAGTGCCTGCGGCAAACGAGGCAGTGTTTGGTTGCATGACACGGAGGCTATGGGGTGGAGAAGGAGGGGCGGCTACCGGAAAGCAATGTTGGCGTTGGCAGAGCTTTCAACTGCAGACTATGCCCGATTCAATGTGGCCTCTTTCTGCCCCCCAGCAGGGGGTAGGGCGGCAAAATTGCGAGGGCGACTGCCAGCAACTGCCACAAACGGACGTCGTCTTGTTCTCTTTGCTGCATGCTGTGCACTCAAAACGGAAAATTTTTGCAGATTTTTGCGAAGCATCCATACATTATTTATGCATACTGGTTTCTGCATTCCTAGAACCAAAACCGAGAGACATTGATGTCCAATAACAATACAGAAAAAATATTTTGTTGGCTGAAGAGCTTAAAGATTTGGCTAAATTAAAAGAAACAAAAGAGAACGTTGCAGTCGAGCGTAAGCGAGTGCGAAATACTTTGGTATCATACGTTATGCCAGCTGATAACAGGTAGCGAAGAATAGGGTGGGTGTATCCAAGAAATACTGTACAAGTGTGCCTTTCAAATTGCGGTAGATATAAGCTAGTAATCTTCCATCGAATTTTTGGTAGCTGTAGCTCATAAATTACGGGAGATATTGACTTTTGGAAATTTTGGGGGGCGGTAATAAACTTTTCAAATTTCGGCGACTTTAGCTTTCAAATTGTGTGAGATCGATTTACACTAACAGGCCATCCAACTTCTTATCGATCTCGTATGGGAGTTACCAGTATCAGACTTTCTGGCTTCGGCAGAGGAAGAAGGATAAAATCAACAAGCTACAAACCAAATTTGGAGACCGTAGCTTTAAAATTGTGGCATTACCGATTTGCAATTATCGATTTGATGGATTTCCTAGCCCTCTAGTGGAAGTAGCAGCTCAATTTGTACACTTTATCTGACGCGGGCACATATGTATCTTCGGTATCAAAATATAACAACTCATTGCTCTTTATGTTCTACTGATGGGTAAAACGTTAGCATGAATTAAACTTGAAGTGCTTGTTGTAAGTGAGAACTTGCATTTCATGCATTTGGATACTTTAGTTCTTAAAACCTCTGTAATCGACGAGCTTATACAGGAATGCTAGACGGACATGGAGTCGGCAGTTGATCCCGATCAAGTATATATATACTTCATGTGATTGGAGATGCTTAGTTCTGTCTGTAAGATTCATAATAAGACTTACAAATAAACTGAACCTTTGTGATTTGAATTGATTGAATACAATTATCGTTTAGCTTATTATTTAAAGTGGATAGAAATAAACATAGCATGTCAAAATCAAATTTGTATATTAATTTCAGTACGTTGCCTCCAAATTCCGCGCATGCTAAAAATTATTCCTTAGCCCACATTAAAAAGAAGCATTTTTGATTATTTTTAAATTTTTTGTTTTTGTAATTTTTATTTTTAAATGGGATTTTATTCGTATTTGAATTAATTATTTGGTTTATATTTATACTATTTATGCATACATATATTTCTATTTGCTTTACTTTTCCATTTGCGCTTGACTCCAGATGCTTCTGCGCCTTGCATTTCTTTTATTCTTTGACATTATCTCCAGCAAATTGATTATCATTCATTTTTTAATTTTTGATTTTCCTTTTTTGTTTTTTTTGCCTTGGTGAGTACATAATTTTCTAGATTGACTTGGATTTGGTTTCGTGTACTTGGGAATGTGTTGTGTGCGTTTTTATTTCGTTTCGACTAGATTCGTTTCGTATTTTTTATTTTTTCTTTATTTATCTTAATCTTAAGTATGTATCAATTGTTCGACCAAAAGCTTTTCTGCTGCTCCACATTTGAATTCTAATAACTATGCAAAACTTTGCGATCCAAACTTACACACGTACATACATTCACTATTTGAACAAAAAAAAAGAGACTTTCACATCATATTTATTAATGTGTTTTGCATTTGGAGATGGTGAATAATACTTTTGTATGTATAATACTTGATGTTTATGGATCATATATGTATATATGTATGTAAACTGCCATTTCAATTGTATTATAATGTGCACATAACCATAAATATTCGAAATGGATATAAAATATTTACTTTTTACTTTTAACTCGACTGAGTGCCGCCAAGGTAGGGAAGGAAAACGAAATAAAAAAAATTGACTCGCTTCTAATGATTTTCATATTTTATGCGTATACCACGAGTCACTCTGTAAGCATTTTAGTACTATTTATCATACCTTAGATTTGGCCATTGGAAACGCACACACACACACATACATACACACACACACATACACACACATTTACCTCTCTATCCGCCCTACACTCTGCTCTTCACTTATTATTTTTCGCTTACTTTGAATGTCATTTACTTTGACAGACTTTTCCGATGCCTGTCTCTGCTAATGTGGAGGTGTATGTGTCTGTGTCTGTGTCTGTGTGTGTGTGTGTGTGTGTTTGTGTGTGTGTATTTGTTGTGTGGTAGTACTTTGTGGCTTGTGCTGCAAAGAATTGACATATTTGGTGCTCCCAACTGGAACTTTTGCTGCCACTCTACACTGAAATGCTTGAGTTTTCTTTTGGATGCTTTGCGTTTCCGCTTGGCGTTGACTAACAGCTTGAGTTTCCGGTGGGTGGCTAGGGGGGCGGCAAGGGGGTATTACCAAGTTTTACAAACTTTGGCCAGAATGTGTATTTGGTTGATGCTGATGATGCTGATGATGCCGATGATAATGATGATGATTATGATGATGATGATGCTTATGCTGCTGGTTGGGTGTGTGATTGCTGGTTGAATCAGACAGTGACATCAACTTGATTCAATTTGCTGGCAATGCAGCTTTGATATTTTCTCGTCGTCTTCTTCTTCTTCTTCTTCAACGATTTTTTCTCTTTGCACGCCAATTACGTTGCAGGGGTGTCACTGAAATGGGGGGTGGATTGGGATTATAGATGTGGGAAGTTGGATTGCTGTCGGAAATGGGTATTAACTGAAAAGAGAAGCTTCAGTTGTGTGGAGCGCATTTAGCCCAAGATCTTCTTGAAATAGCTAACGGTTTCCGGTTTTGTTAGCGAACGTCGTCGATTTGGCTTAAAGGGCGCCTCAGTTTCCTCCTGCAGGAAGTTGTGACGTTCTGTTGTGGCGCTCGTTAACTCGAGCTCCTCCTCATCTTCGGCCTCGCTCTCGCTTTCCACTTGCATCTTTGTATCGGCCGGCATTTGAGCGGCAGCTGCATTTCTTATGGCAGTTGCTGTTGCTGCTGCTGCTGCTGCTGCTGCTGCGGTCGCATTTGAGCTGTTTTCATTAGCTGTTGGCTGTATTGTTGCGGTCGCTGACAGCAGCTGGGGCGCCTCTGTAGTCAGCACTTTGCCTGCTGCTGTACCGATTGTTGTTGTTGCTGTTGTTGAGGTTGCAACCGCTTTATCTGCAGTTATTTTTGTCGTTTTCTCTGTTTCTGATGCTGCGGTTGCTGATGCCTTGCTTGCGATATGTGCTGGCATCAAGGCCGGGAAAGGCGCGCTTGCAACTACTGTTGCAGTTGCAGGTGCAGTTGCAGCTGCAACTGCAGCTGATGCCTCTTCTGCTGTGCCTACTGTTGTTGTTGTAGCCGTTGCCAGGTTTGGTTGATTGAGGGTACCACGCTCTACCTTATGTTCACCATGCTCGCCATGCTCACCATGCTCACCGTGCTTGGCTGACGGCACATAGTGTGATTTGACCAGAAGCATTGGCGGTATGAAATGCGAATTGTCTACCGTTTCCTTGACATGTAGGTGCGACATTTCATCGCGCGTCTGCTGCACCGGATGTATGGGATGTGCAATGCTCACCGTTGATGTACCCATCGGGATTGCTGCTGCTGTGGTCGGTGCGGGAATGTTGCTGTTCATGCTCGTGCTGCTGCTGCTACTGCTGCTGCTGGTGCTGCTGCTGCTGGTGCTGGTGCCGATGTGGCTAGTGCTGCTCTCGTCGTTATTGGAAGTGTTGCCAGTAGTGGTTGCAACAGTTGTATCTGAATCCGTTTCCACTTCCGCTGCTTGTGTTGCTGATGCAGTTGTTATCTTAATGTTCATTTCGGTTGTTGTTACGACTGCTGTTGCTGCTGTTGTTGTCGTCATTGAGGGTGCACTTGTTGTTGTTGTGGTTGTTGCAGGCACGACAGAGGATCTGATTACTGTTGCTGTTGTTGTGGGGGGTGCTTGAGTTGTTGCTGCTGCTGCGGTTGATGATGCTGCCATGGTTGTTGCTGCTGCTGCTGTTGTGGTGGTTGTTGGAGGTGCTTCGGTTGTTGTTGCGGGTGCTGCTTCGGTTGTTCTTGCTGTTGTGGCTATGGAGCTGGCTCTTGTGGATGGTGGTGGTGGTGGTGGTGGTGGTGCTGCTGTTGTTGTTATAGTAGGTGGTGTGATAGTTGTTGTTGTTGTTGTGGTTGCTGGTGCACTGGTAATTATTACTGGAGCTGCTGTTGTTGTTGCTGTTGCTGCTGTTTCTTCGGTGGCTGCTGCTGCTGTTTCCTCAGTTATGGGCTGCATGGTCTTCAGATCTTCCAGCATTATTTTCTTTCGGTGCGGCAGAGCCGCAAAGATTTCGTTGGAGACATCGCTCTCATGATCCTCGGTCAGTTGCTCATCACTCATTGGCGGCTGATCGCCCATCATCATGTCCAGGTGGGAAATTGGCTTCGGAGTCGTTTTGCGCTTCTGTTCCTGCTGTGCCTGCAGCTTCTTAGCGTATTCTTCGTGGATGTTCACTTTCTTGGCCGACTTCTTTACAGGCATGGGAATCTGGCCGGGGATGTGATATCGAAGCAGTGGCACTGGCGCATGCGCCATCATTAAACTATCGAGACTGAAGCGTTCAACAGATACAGGAGCGGTTGTGGCAGCAGTGGCCACCTGGATCTTAATTGCACTCGCACCATAGTTGGCCATCAGGGGCAGCAATTCGATGTCGTTGTTCTCATTGTTGTCAGTGGGCATGTTGTTAATGATCTGCAGTGACTTAAAATGAGAGTTGGTGATGTCGTTGATGCGTTGCGCCTCCAAGCGCTCCTTGGGACAGATTAACTCCCGTATGGCACGCTCACGATCCTGTAACGAATGTGTGCAGACAGAGTTTTCGCCAGAGTTAAAACTCTGAAATTAACCCCCCCCCCCCCCCTCCCATCTACGCAACACTTACCTCCTTGCCCTTGCACGTGTGCCGAAGTAGACCCTCCTCCTGACAGTTGCGAATCAGCTCAATGCTTGCCGTATCCGCCATGTATTGCATGGTCAGATTGGGCATATCCTTCAGTATGCAGGCATCTGCCCAGTTTGGCACTGTGCAGCACAACAAAAGGGCATTCCATTAACTCACTTAAAATCTTCACATTAACCAGCCAACCCCTCCGCCCCCTCCTTTGTCAACTTACCAGGCATCTCGCACAGGAAAGAAGCCGTCTCGGGACCGCCGCAGCGCAGCGCATGCCAACGATAGTCGCGTATAGGATCGATAACAGCACAGAGAGGTGCATCCATTAGGGGTAAGGACTCCGCCCAGTAGCCAGTGTCCACCACCAAAGGTCGTGAGTTGCTGTGTAATGTAAATAGTTTCAGACTCCACGCTCTAATCCAAGTTATGGATAGATCTTAAGCTTCTTATAAATATTAAATACAGTTCCTATAGTTGTTGGGTTAGATACGTATAACAGGAACAGCAACAAAATAAAATGAGACTCGATATGTAATTACCCATTTATCTTTGTAGCCTACACCTGAATCTTACATAAAATAAAAAAACTAACTTCTATGAATTTGTTTGTGTTCATATTTATAAAATATAAGGGTAAAGTAATACGTTAAATTTATACTGTCAGTTTCAGCTTATAGAAAATTACGTTTAAGCTAAGATTTAGAATGGGATTTAGTATAAAAACGTTGCACTTTGAAGTTCGATATGCACTCGTCTATAACAATAAATTGAAAGGCAAAGCGCCACTAATCCAAGGACATATTCAGTTATCGAATCTAAATAATGGCATAACATTCATCAATGCTCCTGCACCATAAATTTACTTATCAACATCAACGATACAATTACAACGCAATGTTGTTGATTGCTGTTGCTTGGGTGTCATTTAAATGTGTTTGTTGTGGCTGTTGTTGCTGAAGCTGTTGCTGCTGTTGTTGTTGTGGTTGCTGTTGTTGCTGTTGTTGATGTTGTTTTACTTACGACCACATAAAACGATCCGAGTTCTGCGGTCGCATGAGTCCAATCCAAACGATGTCGTTCACATCCAATTCCCTTAACAGGTCGCGAGTTGCATCAAATTGAAAACTGTTGTCGACTGGCAAAAAATAAAACAAAAAAAGTGAAAAAATTTAAAATACCGAACAAAAGGAAAACCAGAACAGACAGTGAGAAAGGAAGAGAGAATGGAAACAAAACAAATGGTTTTTATTTGTTCAATACGAATATTTCTATTTAATTTGCCAATCGCATGGTTTTACCATGTTTGGTATCTGACAGAAAGAGCGACCACAAAAGCACTCGACAGCACTGCAGTCCATAGCACAAGGATAAAACCACCTAAGTCACCACCAAAATCAACTCAAAATGTATGAGGAGCCCCAAAGAGACAGCTGCTAGTCCAGTCCGATCCTTGTAGACCAAGTTGTTGATATCTAATACGAGCGACTAAAATACCCATTACTTTTCTTGAATTGAACTTTTTTTCTGGTCGTTATGAAGCTTTAAATTGAAGAATCAAATTGAATCTTAAAAAATAATCCGATAGGGTTTAGTTCATTCCAAGGACAGTTTTGAGTTGAAACATATTTATACTTAAGAATCTTGGTTTTTTATGAATCTTACTAGCTGAATACAGGAAACGAATACGTAAGCTTGGGGTTCCTTCTATTTAACATTGTTGATTTTTTGCTTACACTCGTTGTTTTTCAATTTTGCAGTTGTGTATAAAGAGCTCCTATTTTTTTTACAATATTTTTTTCATTTCATGTTGTTATTTCACACATTTACATGCATCCCTGCGCATCAAATTGTTTGTGCACACTATTCCTCGTCACACTCAGTTGACCCAAGGACATTTGTGCGCCTCTTCCTGTGTTCCTGTTGGGCATCAGGCTAAGGCCCGCATTGCAGTGACCAGTATTTGTCAAAAGGATTTATTGTGTTACGTACACAGTAGAGTGGGGGACAGAGGGAATGAGGGAACTATAGAGGTAGATTCAGGCATATGCGCATGATATACATAATAAATACTTAGCTGACCAAGTTCATCGCTCTACTGTTAGGACACAGACATTGAGTGCCACATTATCCACACACCCCAATCCTGATCATCTATAGGACTTCAGCTCTTGGCTCTTGCGTACTCTGGATGACTGCATCAGTTTGCTGTTGTGCTCGTTGGCCAGCAGATAGCTGTCAACGTTGTTACAACGGCTGTCGGACATTTGCAACTAAATCCCCTCCACTCTCCACCCTCCACCCGACACCCTTTGTTACCTTGGTGGCCTGGTGTTTGTTTTGTGCTCTGTGCTCGGTCTCTTGTCATTGGGCTTATTTGCATTTCACATTGTGTTGGCGTTTAGCATAGCTTTATTCGTATATTTATTTATATATATATATATATATATATATATATACTACAGCCATGGATTGAATATTCTTTCTACTGCGAGTAGACGTCGCTTGACTTTGTGGCCAGCATTCTCGTTTAGCTGTCTGTCTCGCTTACCTGTCACAAGATTGGCATGGTGAAACTGGCAAACGGCATCCGCCTCGAACCAGGAGATGCGATCACGAAAGAAGCGATAAAACACATTCAGGCCCTCCTGTGGCATTGTCCAAGTGTTGCTCACATTCACCTGCAAGTCACAAAAGGAGATATGTAGAAAATGGGCGCAAGCATTTATAAAAATAATGAAGAAGGAGTTGCAGGACAAGTAGAAGTAGAAGAGGACGCGTCTGGGAAAACCTGAGTTGCATGAAAAGAATTTGTTACTTGTCGCTTTGGTTGTCAACGCCGCAACGGTGAGGCGTATGCTTAATGCAGTAAGTATACGCCACGTAAAATGCTTACATATTAAATGTTGTTCCTCACACGCACGCACACACGCAAACACGCTTCTTTAATGAGGCAACAACATAAAAAATACACACTCTCACATATTATGCATGCAAATGTGAATATATTTATATATATATATATATTTTTTGTTTTATATATACACACATATAAACATGTGTGTGTTTTGTGCGTGCCTATGTTTAAATGCGGTTAAGAAAATAATAATATATAAATAAAAATAAAACAAGAAAGGACAGCTATCTGGGGCTACCTGTTTATTAAATACCCTTCCACATGTGGAGGTATTTTCAATTTAAACAACAAGTTGGTCAGGCATAAACTTTGTAAGGAGAATCATGATATCTAAAAATAAATATGTTCGTTCGTCTATATGAGACTGTTAGATATAGTAGTCCGATGTCATTTTTGCGAAAACAACAACGTCTTCTGTACGCTGTCTAAATTTGCGACTGATTGTTCCTTTGTACACGAGACCTACACATCAACAGCAGCATTACATCTTTCGTGAAGACTTGGCTGTTGTATGTTTTTTATGACCATATATACTACATATATGGGCACGGCGATGTCTTCTTCAATATGTTACACGCTTTGTGACAAAATTAAAACACACCCCTTGCCCCGGCAAGTGTATACAAAGGTTGCTCTTGAAGGCTGCCACACGAACGTATGTTGGCAGGCATTCCACACACATATATACATATGTACTTCATTAGCTCAGGCAGCAGCCGGCTCACCGACGAGTGGCAGGTGACAGAGGGGTAAATGTAGGAGGTAGGAGGTAGGGTGTTGGCAATATAGAAAGTGAATACCAGAGGGAGATACATAGCTGACATAAGGCCTTGCATACTTAGCACAGGCCAACAACAGGCCGCAAGGCCCAGAGCGAGTACATTTTTCACCTTTATGCCAACAAACAGGGAACAGGAGAGGGATGGGGATGATTTGGGACTGTTGCGACGCTTTACGCCCTTAATGCCAATGTGACTGACTACGGCGGCACATTAACTAATTACAAATGCATGTCGGGGTGGGTGCAAATAGTATATGCATTAAAAACACCAGACGCAGATTACGAGCCCATCAAATCTTTTTATGATTGTACACTCAGCAAAAAGGGTCTCGCATTGCAATGGGCACTTAAATTACAGTACAAATGTGCTTGACAAGCAGACCGGAGAAAGCCAACATTTCTTGCTGCCATTTAAATTACGTTTATTTGAAATATTTGCCCTTCGTTTGCCTAAAGTCCCGCTCAGTAACGTTAATAGTAAGCTGGCAGCACCGTATCAACGAGCTAACAATAGCCTTACTTGGCTTATGGTGTGGCCAGATGTGCTGTAAATATATATATATATACTGTAGAGCGGCAACCTAAATCTACTCAAATATTTAACAGATAGTTAAACTTCTTGCTGTATATGGACAGCTTTGAATTGAACTACTAAAATGTAAGTTTGACAGGCAAGTTAAAGAGCGTCCATAAAGACAGCTAATTTACAAATAGCTTCATCTGCATATACACACTTACACAAATACACACACACACACACACACCGATAAGTACCAGTACATTCTGCATACAGATGTAAATTCTTGACTTGATTTCACTCTATTTTAATTATTTGCCTTGGTCGTTGCTGAAGATCTTTTGCTCTACACTCAACATTTTATTGTTATAATTTTCTGTTTGTTTTTATTGTTTTATTTTGTAACGCTTTCAAAAGGCAATTAAAAGATGAAAGTACAGTAGCGCATACTTTTTAAGTCTGTCGAAAAATTTCAATTAAAAGTTAATTTAGTTAATGGAACGCTTTTTTTTTTGCACTCACACTCACATACACACACAGATACCACTCTGGCCACGTCGCTCATATGCCATGCACATTCTTAATGGCCTACAGCTAACCGAAGCAGTTCCCCTCTGCCTGGAATTCTTTTTGTATGTGAAACAACTAAATTTGTATTATTATTATGTCAAAACTGCTCCTGGAGTCCATAATCGCAAGAGTTTTGCTTAAAAAAGAGTTTCATTTCTATCTGTGTCATTTGCAATACTTATTGCACTATCTTATAATATATAGCATATCGAAATTGTCACTTTTTGAACAGTTAGATATAACCTGGTTTATATTGCCATGATTTCTATCGAATTAACTGTTCATTTAAGTATTTGTCAACTATTAATATATATTAAAGACCCAATGAAATATATATATACCTTAGTTGTGAACTATTTAAAATACATATGTCCTTTTCGATCATTTCTCATTCCATTGCTGACGGCAACAAATAAAATGGAAAAATTGCCGAATCTAAATAGGTAAAAATTCTGCATACATTTATGTAGTCATAATTAGTCAATTATTTATTCAAACACAATAGTTTGAATTGTTTGCAACGTTTGCAGAAAAAATAATTATAGCGCTTACGCCCTAAACACACACTATACATATACATATACATATACATATACATATACATATACATATACATATACATATACAGATACATATATATATATTTCATATCAAGCATGTCAAAAAAAATAACATTCACCATCCGCATTTATTTGAACTCATGTGTACGAAAATGCAAAAATGATTTTGTTTTATTGTTATATTTTTGTTTGCACATAAGCATACATATAGGAGAGAACGAGAACAGCTCGCATATTGGTGCCACATCATGGGTCTATGTGCAACAAGGGGATGAGTAGCTGAGCTGCAGCTGCCCCACAACGGCATGTTTACTCTTATGCCTTCTATTTGTGTTTTCATTGTTTTCTTTCTTATGTTTTTTTTTATTGTTTTTTTATTTATTTTATTTGTGGGGGGGGGGGGGAGTGCTGGTGGTGGGGCACTTAGCACTTAGTTGGAGAGTAAACAGTTCAGGTTCTTCAGTTTGTTTGACTGTTCGCCTCGTTATTCTTTGTTTGTAGTTATGATGAAGACGCGTCAAGAGGGGACTCTTCCATTCCACGACGAGCCTGTTACAATTGCAACAAAGAAATAAGTGAAAGCGCAAAAACAATATAATGCTCTTGAATACCCTGTTCGTACTCAGCAAATTAAACAAACTGGGTGTATACTGTTTTTACTATATACAGAAAGAAGAAAGAAAACAAAATGAAATAAAACCCATCGCGTTTGATCACAGGGTATCTAAGAGTTGATCCCTCGCTCACTAGATCTCTGTGCTGTACAATTTCAGAATTTGCATTTCCTCTCTTTAGCCTCTTGACTTTGTCCCATTCCGTATCGCTATTTGTCCTGCACTTAAGGACAAGTTTTTCGTCCGCTTTGTGTTTGTGCATCCTTTGAATATTACGTATAAGCCAAGGATGGAGCAGAATGGGACAATGCATCGCTAGCTCCATTCACAGCCTTTATGTTTGGGACAAAAGAGGCGCGCTGCAAAATGTCCAGAAGCCAAATGCCATCATATGGCTTCGGAATCCATATTCTTCAGAATCGCTTTAGAAAAGATCGTTATGCTATAATTTAAGTAAAGCGCTTTAATATTTTTCCAATTGAACTGGCATCCCATTAAAACAACGTAAATGTTGCTGTTGCTGTTGCTGTTGCTTATGCTGCTGCTGCTGATGCTGCTGATGCTGCTGCTGTTTGTTTTTTTTTTTTGCCGTCAAGAAGTAAATGGCTGCCACCGTGGAACGGAAGGCAATGAAGCACCTTAATAAATATTGAGTATTATGCTTGAATGGCAAATAAATAGCTTCCTACACGATTGTCGATTAATAATGGCTGAATTAAGCCAACATAATTGCGGGCCATATACAGTGGGTGCCCGATAAGCGTGCCACGCATACACGAGTGGTAATAATTTTGATTGTATTATTTCTCCCCGGCTCCTTCTTCATCCACACACACACACACGCACACACACACAAACGCACACAGCCTTGATTGGTTCCAATAGCACTTTGTATCCGTACATTGAAATTTAACATTCTTTATGCATAGACAGCAGCACATGCACACCCACTTTTACTCACACACACAAACACACACACTCTCTCGAACAAGTGGCGTGACAGTGGCGCTTAAAAATCAAAAGTGTGCAACATCCCTGCCGCTAGATGCCACACATAGATAGGGTGTGCCACAGTGCCCCACCTAGAATTCCAGCACAGCACAACAGAGTAGAGTGTAGCCAGCATATTTTGTTTTGGTTTGAGGGTTGAGTTTGGGGATTTGGCTGGCATACCTGTATTAGCAATCCTTTTGATATATTGTAATATTTTATGCATGCCAACGCTTTCAGCCTCATTTTAGGCCACACGCCCCCATCCCAAATGCCGCTTCGGATCCTAAGTGAACATATTCTCTTCTCTTTTCTTCTCTTCTCTTCTCTTGTATTTTATTTCCATGTGTGAAGGTTAACTTAACTATGTCAAATGTCATGTCATTCACAAACTCCCGTAATACCATTTACGGGAGCAAAGAAGATAGAATATCTAAGCACACACACACACACACACACACACACACAAACATAGACACACACACCCACACATATGCAACACCTGTCGTTACATTGTCGCATTGCGTTGGTTTATTTCGGCCCCTCATTGCTGAGTGCTTCTTATGGCCATTAAAGCAAATGTGGCCCAAATGCTGCCACGCCAGCTGAGTTTACGCACACACATACATACATAATATATATATGCCAGTGAATATATGTAAATTCTAAAAAGAATATCTTCTCGGTTGCAACAGTCACTTCAATGTACAAAGCTGCTTACTTATACAGTGCGATTTTGGGGTATTTTTGTTCGGTATATCTTGAAAAGCAAATTATGTATAATTTAGGAGAGCTGTTAGTTTCAGGAATTGCACTGAAAACAGATCTCTCTCATATGCTGGGAAGATATTTGATTCAATGAAACAAAAAAGCCACTCTAATGTATTTAAATCGAAAAAGAAAAACCTTTTCTGTAAACGAAGAAATTCAATTTTTATTTGCTAAGCGAATCTGCTCAATTGAGCTAAATCAACTCAAAAATGAAACAGAAAGCATTTGTTTCATCTCGATGGACACAATATAACGATTATCTTAAAAGGAAGTTATCAAAACTTTTCTGTTTCCTGTTCCTGTGTCCACGCACACACATTTACATTTACTTGGAACCCAGAAAGCTGATGAAGCAGATGAAGCTGATGCCTGGCCACGCTCAATTTGCTTGGGATTGCTGAAGCAATCCCACCGACTCTTACTGACGGACTGACGGACTATCTGACAGTCGGACTGGTGGCCAGACAGCACCGGCACCAAGTGGATTAGGGGGGTGTAGGGGCAAATATAGGGGCCAGATGCCAAATGATAAATAGCGCTGTCGCTTTGAAGAAAAATGTTCGAATATAACCTAAATAAGCGCATAGGTGGGTTAACCAGTGGAAGGGTGTTGGCCATGGACTTATAAATAAAACAGCAAGGCACACACACACACACACAGACATTTATACGCAAATGAATTGTCCTTGATATGACCTGCCCTTGCTGCTAGCCCCAAAGCGTAACAGTCTGTGGCACCACCAGTGCATCACCAATTGCAGCATAGAGACTGTGTTGCCAGCGTCTAGCATAATTGTGGACCAAGTGACGTCAAGTACATAGATGTCGACAGGTATCCCCTCCATCGACTCCTCCATTCACAGGTCTCTTTTTCTCTCTCTTATCGTATTGCTGTCAACTGTCGCGCTTCCTTGCATACGAGTACATGCACCCAAAAGTTTATTAATATTGAAGACAAGTTGCATGTCATCCAGTAAGTCAGTGAGTTGGTTAGGGAAGGAGGGGAAGGGATATCTGTGCGGCAGAAATGCTGCCTTAACCTTGTCCCAATGTTGCTACATCCAAAGAGAGCAAAACTTCATTTTGAAAAGGTTGCCTTCTTATCCAGCACTCATTGTCGCCTTAGGTTAAACAAAATAAAACTGATTTCGTTGATTTCGTCTGAACTTAAACACTGAACTTAAACAACTCAATAGAAATTTCTGTAAATCCATTGATAAAATGCAAAAAATCAATACTACATCGTTATAACAAGACATAAATCTCAAATTCTTCAACATTTTAGGAAAATCCACTTTGAAATTAACAAATACCAATACATTCAAATTTAGAACTTTACTTTTTTAATAAATATGTGAGGAGCCCCAGGCGAAAAGGACTTTTTTTTCTGAGTGCGCCTTCCAGCATTCGTCTAGTTTTTAGTGCCATAAAGATAGATATAGATCTAAATAACGTATTAAAATTCAGAGAATATATGTAGTAAATGCTTAATTGCTGGAACTCCCTCGTTCTCTAGCGGCCTCTCTGCAGTTTTTTTTTTTTTTTTGGTTTTTTTCAAAGCTATCTAGATAGCTGTTTACCCTTGGCTTTGTAGTTGATTTTCTTTTGTCACGCTAGGTTGAGTTTTCATTTAGTCGGGCTCAGTTACCAAAACGGTGCTACTGCTGCTGCACTTGACATGGGCTTTAAGCCCAAGGATGGCAACGTAATTTGCTGTGTGCATGGTCTAATCCTTGCGCTACATACTGTCGAGCCAATGCTGAATAATGCACTCAAAAGACGCAAAAATATTAACAGTTGCACTTAAGCATGTGCCAGAGTAAGTATGTATGTATGTATGTGCATACATGTATGTACATACGCATGTACAAGTGTACATGTGTACATGTGTATACATATTTCAGTATCTGGCATACACATGTCCACATCTCTAAGTCGTTCCTCATAAAATATTATAAGCATTTTCAAGCAGCTGTATGCTTGTGTGTGTTTTTATTTGTCTCTGTGTGTGTGTCTGTGTGTGCCCGATGTGGAGGCCACAGTCTTAGCAGAGAGTGAAATTTTCATTGCTTTTATTTTTGCAAGCGGCTTAAGTGATTTACTTTAAAAGTGAGCTGCATACATAGTTAGACCCCCCCCTCTAACTGGTGTGGTGCGGTGTGATATGGTGGGGTGGGTGGTTCTTTGGAAATTGCCAAGTCTTTGCAGCTTCATCACAAGACGTTACGAATGGCAGCTGAAAAGAAATTAAACTGCTGCAATGAAAAAGGAACTCACAGTAAAGCGCTGCCATTTGACGACAGAGAGAAAGAAACAGAGACAGAGGCAGAATAAGCAGCAGTAGCAGTAGCAGCAGCAGCAGTAGCAGCAGCAAAAACCATTCGCCAGCTCAGGCGCTGCAGCTGCTGACGACAATTTGAAAGGAAGCACAACTAAAACTGTGTGGATGTGTCTCAGTACTGTGTGTGTGTGTGTGTGTGTGCGTTTTTTTTGTGCAAGGCAGTTAAAGTTTCTAATTGAAATTGAAAGAGATTGCTGAGCTGGGGTGCTGATGGCTGCAGCTAAATTTGTACGCAAAGAGGAAAGACAGATAGAAACCAGGAGAGAGAGAGAAAGGGAGAGGGAGAGAGGGGGAGACACAATGCACAAAGATGGCGGCCGAGTAAATTGAATGGTAACTCTAGCCGACAATCAAGGCAATGCAGCCGAAAGTGTGACCAGGTATTCATTAGATTAAATTTCATGCTGTATTTGGCAAGTAGAATTAATTTGAATTTTATAGAAAACAGAATTAAATTTTACTTGTGGCAATTCACACTGAAAGATATTTTGTTTGTTTTGATATGCCGTGAAACCGGGACAGGTTTTTGCTCAGCTCTTATGCCAGTGAATTCACAGGTGACCCGATTATACATTATATGCTCATATATTCAGGCTCTCTATGCAATTTTTCATCATTTGTTGTGGAATTTCTTTGGAGAGCAGTTTATCCAATCATTTGGCCCACATCAAGGACATTTACTTAATCTCAAGTTCGATTAAGTTGCTAACCGAAAAGTTTGCAAAGCCACAATGACAGCAGCAGCAGGAGCAGGTGCATGCATTTAATATGTTTTTAAGTATAGCCATTTCATCTATTGTGTGGTCTGCTCACGACTTGCCAACTTGCGGCTGATCGAACATCACCTGCGCCCAACGACAAACTTTAAAAGTTACACGCCTCTCAGCTCCATCATAGCTCCCTCATCATCATCATCTACGGCAGCGACAAGTTGGACGGAGGACAGACAGCCTGCGGATTCGATTTGTAATTAAAAGCGCAAAAGTTTTGCCCGTTGATCGAAATCGAAATTGTCGCACATGACGTTGGTATTTGTTTTGCGGCCGAGGCTGCGACGAAGTCCAAAGTTTGCGCCTGGGCTTGGGTTTGTGGTGTGGATTGGAGTTGTCGTTGGTGTTGGAGTTGTGGTTGTGGTTGCGGCGGGTCCTAAAGCGGGTCAATAGCAAATTGCAAATGAATCTGTGCGGGCCGCAACTGCTTATTTTGTGGAGGAAAATGCCTAAGAGAATGCCTTGTGACGATTGCATACCCTGGAAGTCATCATTTAATTATGTTCAACTATTTCCGAATTAACGGCATATATTTTCTATCTCATTGTCTCCGTATGCAAAGTACAAAAAGATCTTTTCAAATGTCTGACTTTTTAACAGCTGCTCATAAAATTTTCAAATCATATCGGAAAAGTTGAATTTAGAAAACGGTTAACAAACAGCATGTTTACAGATGTTTTCAGGCATTTTTTGAATGGGGAGCGAGAGAGAGAGAGAGGGGGGGGGGGTGTGTGGTAGTGTCAGGCCGGGGCCTTGATTTAAGCTTGTGTGTGTGTGTATGAATTGTGGCATTAAACGAGCATTTGTAATTTGTTGGCTCTTCGTTTCGGCAGTAAACTTTAAAATTTCATGACCACGAATCATTAAACTTAAACGAGTACTAAATTAACAATTAATGCACATGTGTTCGTGTGCGCTTACGAGTGTGTGTGTGTGTGTGTGTGGGTGTATTGCTTTGTGGGTGTTTGTTTTATGACTTCGCATACACAAATTACTTAATGCCATGCTTTATTGTTCAATTATTAAGCAGCAGGACACGAATAGCATAAAAAGTTTAGCACACATTTGAGCCCAATAGCTGCCCGTTGCTTGTTGTGAACTTGCCTCAAGCCAAGCAAAAGAGACCACAACAACAAAAGCAACTGACTGCCTCGATTAATGGACCAACATTAGTTATCAATGATGCCCAAGTGAACGATAATGTTTCAACGCCTAGCAACCAGCTCCCTACGTTCAATTCGACTGTAACCCTTAGCAAGCAGAGCCTACAGCTATATAAGAGGAGGCATCAACATCAACATCAACATCAGCATCCGCATCAGGCCATCATCATCTCATCATCATTACCGTTATCATTATCATTGTTATCGTCGCCCATTGGCTCGTCAGGGCCAAAACAAACTGTGCCTCATTATTGCAGCGCCTAGGCCTCATTACCAACAGCCACATTTATTCCTGCCCTGAACTTTGACCGTCTCAAATGTCCGCAAAATTAATTTGCCTTTGACTTCAATACTCCAGCAGCAGCTCCAACCTCATCAACCGCATCAGCAGCAGCAGTTGCCATTCTGATTCTCATTCTCAATATATTCCCTCTTTGCAATTGCGTTGCGATTGGCAACGAAGTCTTCACGCACAACATGCTTAGCACTGTGAAAAGTGAGTGGAATTGAATGCACGTTCAGTGAAACTACAGTACAACATTGATCTGACTGCACAGAAATATAATGAGAAAAATAAATAGAAAAATCTATATTAAATAGTTCTTACAAACACGTCTGCTCACTCCCCTTATTCGTAACGATCTGAACTCATCATCGATCGATGTCGTTATCGATATTGCATGTCCACTTTAAATTTTGTAAAAATATTTATTTTTAGTTTTACCATATTTGATCTCGTCTAATATTTGTTTAACTCAATAATAAAGATTGTATATTATTGCGCGGTCATATGAATGTCTTGGGTATGAATGAACTTAAGAACTTGTTCCAGAAGTATATAGTGTAATTTTTGAAACAATGATAATACCCCAATTACTTCCAGCTCTACAGTTTTAATGAGGGTAAAGAAAACACGCCAACCAGTTTATTTATTTGTATTATATTATTATAGTATATTATTATAGTGCGACGAGTTGAATTCCAATATATTTGTGGCATCTTTTGCTTGGGCATCATTAAAGATGAGTTTTAGTATTGAGTATTTGGGTATCACATAATATATATTTTATGTAAGGTAGATTTTATAGACAACGAGGGAAGTCTTAAATGAAAATAGTTTAACCAATCAAACAAAAACTGTAAGTGTGATTAAAACTATTGAAAACGCTAGAACAATCAATCATTTAGGGTTGAAGTAAAGTACTTGATGCTGCCGCTGTTTGTGCTTTAGCTGCAAGTGCTGCAAGCTGCCTCATATAATTTGCTGCTAAATTGAAGTGAAACGCTTTGTTTGTGCATAACGAGGCGTGCAGCGCGTTGAACAACGGATGCGTCCTAAAAGGCGCCACGGAATGGCGTGCCAGCCAAAACGAGGGATAGAGGGGAAAGGTGGAACATGAGGCTGTGTGTAAGCGTATGCGTGTGTTAGCTTTGTTGTAAGTTGCCAGTTGGCAGAGAATGTTAGTAAGGGGCGTGGAGAGAACCAGGCAACTGCGAGTGCAGTCGCGAATCGGGTCAAAGCTGAGAAGTACGAGGCGGAATTGAGTTGATTACCACCAGTAAGGACAGAGACAAAGTAGATGTTACACGCAGCAAATGGTGCTCGCAAGTGGCAAACGCAATTGCGTCCTGCATGCTTCACATCTTCAACTCGATTGTATTTTCGCCATAATTTCACCAAAATAAATCACATACATTCACAATCTCACACCACAGATACGTCAATTATATAAATGCATCTGTGAACCAAGCTAAAGCTGAAGATATTCATTTGGATTATATTCTTTTATATTCGCACATTTTGAGAGCATACTTTTTGGGGCATTTCGGAGTACTTGTTAACTGCGCTTGTTACGCCCTAAAAAGTATGCTACTAATATTTAGTTTTCACTTCTGACATATTCATCTTATATACAAATATCAAACCACATATTAAAATGGTAAAAACAGGTCAGCAAACAAACAAGTATTTAAGCAAATAAATTAATGTAATTGTACTCATTTTGAAAATTATCGCATAATCTTAATAAATGCTTGATTCATCGGAATTGAAGTGTGACCTAAGCAATAAGTGAGTAAAAGGTATAGTAAAAGTTGACTCCTTTGCAAGTGGATAAGTGTGGCAGGCACTGTACGTTGCAGGTCAACTATTTAGAATATGAAGGTGACTGTAACCATGAGGGTAATTTGCATGGCACGCAACAAGAATATGGCCTCATTCAAGAACTGTTCTCTCGATGTATGTGTGTGTATGCTTGAGTAAGTGGTGTGAGTGTATGTGTGTGTGTGTGTTTGTGTATGGTGTGTGTAGAGGCATGTGTGGCGCATTGCCTGCCACATGCAGCACATGCCATGGGATTTCCGTTTCCGTTTTTCTTCCTTTTTGTTCTTTGCGCTCTGGCCCTATCACTCTTTCTCGGTCTCTCGCTCTCTCTCTCTCTCTCTCTCTCTCACACTCTTGCTCTCTATTTTTGAGCTGGGTGCCAAGTAATTGGCTGCGAAAATGCTGCCATAAATCAAAGCGATAATTATGTGGGCGACTGCGTTCCGCCGGAAGGTAAATGCCGTCGCAGGGGCAAAGACGCTGTGAAGAGGGAATTGGGGGTGGTGGGAGTTGGGTAACAATTTGATTGCTCTATGCTGCCATAAATTATGATTTGATGTGCGAAATATATAGTTGCAGCTGGCTCAAGGTCAGGGACAATGTGCAAAACTTTTACCAACAAAAAATTTCAATTTTTTTTCTTTTACTTTTTGTTCTTTTGCTCTTTCTCTTTCTCGGTTAATGTGCTTTGTGCTGGCCTTCTTTGCATGTGGTTGCGGCACCCACATCGTAAATCGTAAATACCACCAAGGGTGGATGGCGTAACAGTGTAAAGGAGAGGGGAGGGGTTAAAGCGTCTGAGGCAGCATCAAATGCTGTGCGTTGTTGCATTATTAAGTTAGCTGCAACAGTGAGCAGCATGCAGCACGCTCGACCAGGCCAGGTCAGTCTTTGTCAGGCTTTTGGGCCAAGCTAAAAGCAGCCAACCAAAAACCAAAATGACCAGCACAACCAGCTGAGGGACAGCCGCACCACCAGCACCACACCAGGTCTAAGTGCGTAAAAGGCTCTCTTTAAAAGGCAGCTCCTGCGGTGACTATGGCTATGCCAATGACTTCGGCTCCGTCTCTGGCTGTGGATCTGGCTCTTGCTACGGCTACGGGTAAAAGCAATCACGATAATAAGCATAAATAAAAAGCCCAACAAAAAATTACACGACCATAAAAAAAGGGCAAATGGCAATGGCAAAAGGCTAGGCGACCGCTGTGTAGCAGGCAAAAGCGAAGGAATGAGGACGATACAAAATGGCACCGCAAGGCAACCCACGAAATGCTGAAGGCAAGCTGAACTGTGAACTGTGCATGTGTGCTCAACAATCAGATACCCTCTAAACAGCCCATACAATTTAACAAAAGGTTTTTTCAGCTACCCTCTGATTACATCATAAACTATTATTTCTATCTAAAATCGTACAAATCTAAAGTTAATCTACAAAAAAAAAACCATACCTATTATTTCAAAGCACCTCTGGAAGCTAAATATATGTCATACTTTTCTGACAGACTTGCAATCAATTAGACTTTGACTCTGACGTAAAGTGAGCAGCAAGAAGAAAGATATATACCCATTTAAGGGCATTTATTGTGTACAGGGTAAAAGCAACACGAGAATGAGAACACAAGTAAGTTTTGTAGTGGCTTGCACAACCGCTGAACAACATCGTAAAAACTTATTTAATTTGTGATTTATATGAATAAAATTTTCTAGTAAATTCCCTGAAATTATTCATTTCGTAGCGCGCTTACGGGCGGGTGGACAACAACAACAACAACAACAACAACAACAAACGACAACAGCAAAACAAACCAAAGAAAAATGGCACTGGTAAACTAGGGAGAGCTGGGTGGCCAGTGGGCTAGTAGAGGAATGGTTAGTGAGACGGGTGGATGGCCGACCAGTCAAAAGGATAGGACTCGCAGCCAAAAGAAGTCGCCAATTGGACTGCGAGGAGTGGGACTTTGAGTTTCAGGGCAGACGATAGACGACAGACGATGGTGGCGATGACGTCGCTTGTCTCCCCCAAGCCCCATTCCCTGACTGAAAACAGCAAACCAACAAAAAAAAAAAAAAACACGTTTGACTTGACTAGCCAAAAGTTCACGTTTTTGATTTACTCACAAAAATATACAAACACAAACACAGCCACACACAGTGGCAGGCGCAACTTTGCGCATATAAATTGGGCAATTCGAATTTCAAAGTTCTGCCAGAAGCACAGAGTTGCGTCTCCCCACGTTACCCTGCGGCTCCCGTTGAGGCCTGTGCCGCAAAGCAGATGACTGCTTTGTAAGTATCGCTTAAATCTGCCCATTTACTGAGATAGATCGACTGATAAACTGCTGTAGGATTGCCAGAGAATTTGTAAAAAAAAAGCTGTACCTGTAAACAAGACAGCTGTTTATTGCAACAATTTGTGGGAATAAATTGATCTTTTAAATGTCCTGCTGTGCAGTCCAGGAAGGAATGCAAATGCTTATATTTGTTTTATAAACATAAGCTTATAAATTATCCTGTTTGATTTGAAATCTATGATCCATGGTCAATCATCACATCAATTTATATTATATATAACATAGTCACTTATCACCGTTACTTATTATCAGATCTCTCAAGAGCAAATAAAGTCGAACCTCTACATATATAACCCATACTCTGATTCATATTTTCTTTTGTAAAAGTCTTATTCTCAATAATTGTTGAAACCATTTTAAACACGTGTACTGTTAAAATATAATTTTGTATGCAAATAAACTGATGCAATTTGACGGAATTCAATTACTCACACACACAAATTCAAATTTCTCTTTCGAACTTTCAGTTTTTTTTTTTTTTTTTAACTTTTAACATACTTACTCAAAGTGTATAAAATGATTTTATAAAATTTGATTTAAAAAAAAAACTAATTCCTTAATATGAGTGAGCTGTAAATGCAACTATTATAACTTTAAATGCTCTTACTTAAATGTGTTTCTCGAGAAGGGCACTTGATTTATCAATTTTGTCAATTCTGCTTTGTGCGACATCCTTAAGCGCTTTGGCTGGCACTGGCGCTGCATTGCCTGTCGCCGCTCAAAACAAAGTAATCGCATTTTTGGCTACGTTCTTTGTGGCCAATAGCCAAGTGGAGTCGGCCGCATGGCGCCGTGTGGAATGTGTGGCATGTAAGGGGGGAGCTTTGCTAAGGAGCATAGCATCGGCCACTGAGTAATTTTATGCTGCCTCTAAAACTTACCGCACGCGCATCGCAGCGTAGAGCAAAGCTGGCGAGGCATAGACCCAACAGCGGTAGCATCAAAAGCCGGCTGCGTCTTTGTTGCAACTCGCGCGGCATTTTCAGTTGTTTGCTTTTATGTCGTTTTCCTTTTATTTTTTGACTTTTTGCATGCGGTTTTTTGCTGGGGATGCCTGTCAGAGTTTTAGATATTGTTGCTGACGCTTTATGTTGTGAATTGCCCACGATTTGCACTGCAAAAAACAAACAGAAACAAAAACAATTTTGATAAACGGCCACGCAACGCAAGCACAAAAAATTCTGTGTCTTTTCAAAAGAGTGAATCAATTTCGATCTCGAGTTTTGCCGCTGTTGCCGCTGTTGCTGCTGTTGCAAAGTGTTTTATTCAAATTTTCTTTTTCACATTTGACTGGATTTCTTTTGCCGGCGCCTTGTTGTTTACTTTCACTAGACACACACACACACACATGCACACTCTGCCACACACACACACACACACGCAATCAGACAGTAAAAACAGCAACAAAACTGGCGCCACAAAAAACGGCACGTTTGAACGAACAAAACTGAATAGCAACATCAGCAACAGCAACGTCAGAAGACGCTCTTCAAGCGAACGAACCGAACGCGCACGCGGCACGAATTGTTCTGGCGTTTCGACAGTGTTGGGCGCTGTTTATGAATACCAGCAAGGACAGGCAGAAGCAGCAGAATTGTTGGCAACGGCCAAATGGTAAATGCGGCGAATTCACAACTTTCGCAGCGAATTTGCCAGCCATTGCCACCGTGTTGACGAGCGCAAGCAAGCCAGCTGCTGGCACCACTCAGCGAGTGGGAGCGAGTCCGACACGTACAGCGAGATATGGACAAACGACCTGATGTGCCTGCCATGAAGTTTATAAAATGGACGTGACTGTGGCTCGCATCACACTTGAAGTGTGTGTTAAGCTTTGCTGCTGTTGATGCTGCTGCCCTTCCGCTTGCTCCAGCGATGCCTGTGCATTTTGTAAGAAATGTTCAAGGACACTCTCTCTCTCTCTCTCTCTCTCTCTCTCTCTCTCTTTATCTCTCTATCTCTCGCACACTCAGCACTATAGTCAATGCTTAATGCTTTTATTGAGTAGTATTTCTTTATTTTTAGTTGATGTTTTTGAACATATTCAGTTCGCTTTTGATTTTTCTTTTTGTTTTTTTTTTTGACAGGGCTTGACCTTGAGCCGTGCCCAATCCGTCGCCCTCCTAAACAATTGCTCTTATTATAAACAGGTTTTAATGAACAATGGTCGCCCCATAAACCTTGACTGTGACATAATCCTTCGCCGAATATTGCGTGTATTCCCCGCTTGCCGTTTCCGGTTGCCATTTCGCCACTTTCATTTCTTAATGATGGTTCCCTTTTCGGATTACATCTGTTGTTGCCTTCATCTATTTACACTAAAAGTATGCATATATACTTATATATGTAATTAAAGATTAAATGTAAGCAACAATTGCCCTGAAATCTGTATTGAAAATTCTACACAATAATTATAGAATTGCCTTCGATATCTGCGCAATCAAAATACACTTTTCGCTGTGCGAAATCGATGTCAATTTTAAGTCTGGTTAAAAACTTTACAACTTCAATCAAAATACATAATCATAAATAAATTATAATTTTTTTAAAACGCAGAAATACATTCTTGGAAAGAACATCATATCATAAGCACATATGAATAGTTTGAGTCGCTGATAACAATTACTGACGATTGTGCTATAGATAAAAATTTGTTATCTGTCTTAATCATACGTATAAAAATACTTGATTGTAGTGTTATAAATAAGCAAAAAACGAATAACAAAATTCAGACCCATTGAAACAAACCCTACAAACGCAGCGCATATGTCTCCATGTTCTCGTGTGGTGCTGGTGGGCAAATGATCTGTTTGCCCGTCGCATCCACATAATCCGTGTAGCTTATGGCGTTTACCAGATCGTAACCCAAGCGTTTCATCAGACGACTGGAGTAGACGCTTGTACAGTCGACGGTGAGCAGCGGATAGCCCAGCTCTTTGCCCCGAGCAGCCAAGGCGTTCATGATGCGCTCGCCCAGAGCACGACCACGCAGCTGGCCATCAACGCCAATAGCATGCAGATGCAGTGCTCTATCGATGTTGAAGCGTCTGAAGACGTTCGCATCGCGCTCCGCGATTGCCAGAATGCCAAGAATGCGACCCCATTTGCTGCCGGCGAAGTGGGTGGCCTCTTCGAAAAGATGCGCCGCCTCATCGGCTGTCTTGGGACCGGCCACAGCGGCGGCCACGATGCGACCCTTGTGCAGCGCCAGCAGACAACTGCCATGCGGCAGATTAGAGGTTAGAAATTGCTCATCGGCCTCATCTGGCTCCGGTGGCTCACAGCCGGCGGTCAGCGGCTCCTCCCGATAATAGTGCACGTGGAGAAACTGCATCAGCCTGTCGCCATCCTCTTTAGCCGCCACACAAATCTCGATATCATCCTTTTCCCCAGGGGCACTCATCGAGTACTATTTGTGGTACTGATCGCTGCTCAAAATGCTTCTAACCCTATCAGTGTGACCGCGGCAACTATTTTAAGCAATAAAAAATATCATAAAAAACAAATACTGAATAATACACATTGATATCGATAGTCAAAGTGCTTCAACGAATATTCAAAACCATTTCCATTGATATAAAATAAAGAATACTTTACTCTTCATCAGCACATACTTTACATATGGCAACCTGGCATGTGTTACGAGTCTTTTATTTCTTTGATTTGTTTTTTACATTCTGGGTTCTCCTGAAATTTTAGAGATTGAGTTATCAAATTAAAATATACATTAATAAATATACAATGATTATTCAATGCTTTATTCAAAGATGAAATGAATTGGTTTTTTTTTTGTTTGTTTTGCCTTTTTATGTAATTACCATGTGGTTAGTTATACGTTATAAGAACGTTAAGTGTCACACAAAACTGCTGTTAATTTATTGATTATTAGTTCATGTTTTTGTGGCTGCCATCTTCGATAGCACAAATCAGCTAAATGTACTCTATATGTACATGTTTACGACCATTAGCGCTAGTCAGCTTGTCACTGTTAATGAGAGTCTATTTACGCATGTGAGCATGTTCTGGAGCACAATTGAAGGTGCACATCTGAAAGCATAACTTGATTCGTTGCTAGGATACGACTGCCAGTTGCTGCATTCCCATTGATACGTCTCTTTTCTTCAGCCAGTTGCTGCATTCGCATTGATACGTCTTGTCTTCTCGGTATGCGTTTCCACAATAAGCAATGAAACGTGTCTAATGCCGAACTCAACATGTGCCTGGCCAACAGGACAAAATGTGGTGTTGGCTGTGAAGGTGGTGTCTCTGTGGCAACAGCATGCACATTAGGAATGATTTTAACCAGAGCTGAGGTTTGTTGTAGGAGGCGTCCTCGACACAATGAAAGGTTTCTATTCCTGATCAGCATCACTAATCGATTTAATATATACGTCTTCGTGAAATATTCGAATTTTTGATGCAGTTGGCCGGATCGCACTACATCGTATAGGCAACAATTGATCTTTACATGATTTAATGGATGCAAAATTTATTTTCTTACCAAATATTCCGTTAAAAAAAACACGAGCTATGCGTGTTATTATGCTCCTCACGTGTGGGTAGAACATCATCATCATCGGATAACCGTATCAAATAGATGTTATAGGAACACACGGTCGGTTCTTAAAATTTATACTGATATTTAGACATCGGCAGTTATACTATAAACTAGGTGCTGCTTAATACCAGAGACTAACATATATGTTTAAATGCTCTTATTATGGCCACTGTCAACTGAGAACATATGTATATAATCTAAAAAGCCCACAGAATTAATTCTGGACTACAATATCATCATCTGTGCCATAATATCATCATAATTTACACGATATGTTATAATTGTTGCAGTTTCCTTTGTTGCTTATTCTCAATGCACGTTTTATTTTTTATGTGAATCGACAAGAATTTTAAGGCTCGTTGCATTATCTTCAAATTAAACCATTGACTCATTTTTAATATATATTTGTTTGCATTTTGTATTTTAATTAATTGCACACATTTAAACTTTAAGGCATCAAAAGGTTTACATGTCAATTGACTACATTATGGTCAACTGAACGTAAGCATATTTAAATTTAAATTTTTATTAAATGTACATATATATTCTTGTATATTGGAAAAAATAAAGTGAGAACGTTGCAGTCAGGCGTAACCGATTGCGAAATACTCTGATCCCATAAGTAATACCATCTGATAGCTTTCAGAAATATCGCTTTTGGTGATAAGTTTTTTTTTATTTTTATTTTTAAGTGAAAAATGGCGGAAGATTTAGCCATTTCCGATTTTTAAAGGTGGGTGCCTGGGTTGGCTAAGGTTGGTGTGGCATATCGCCAACAACCTACCAACCAAATTTGGTGACCGTAGCCTTAAAATGGTAAGAGATATGTGGTCTTATCGATGTGCGATTATCGACTTTATCGATTTCCAATCCCCCTAGTGGATGTTGCACGTCAATTTTTCACTTTGTTTGACACGGGTACAGATTAGTATAAGTTCCAATTTCCAAGCTCTAGCTTTAAAGGTTTCGCAAAGTGGCGTTCATACAGAAGGACAAAGAGCATTGAACAAAACCAATATACTCTGGATATCCTTGGTATGAGAGTGTAAAAAATAATAATTAATCTTGTTTAATCGAGTAAAACTCTGGTATGGTATATAATTAATTTGATTGGTGTTAAGTACCTTAAATAAAAACCAATGTCGGATTTTTTTGGCTCATGGCGTATTGAGCTACACAAAATAGAGATTTCCATTTAAAATAAGAGTTCAACTCGGCTAGTGAACTAAAAAGCAACCAGCACACAAAATCGATGAGCTGCTGATTTGATTCGAGTAGAAATTAAGTATTGTTATATAATATACGTTAGTTACCATATTGTATATCTTTGCTCAAGGGGGTACGCAGTGAGTGGTATGGAGAGAGGGCGTCCCCACTAAATCTCAACTTTGCATAGATAAAAAGTGGCTTAGATTAACATTTCGAACAAAATTATAATTGAGCGCCCCTTCTGCGCCTCCCCTTCGAAAAACTGGATACGCCCTTGTCTCTGCTACTGCTGCTGCTGAGAGTAAAAAGCAAGCAGAACCCACTAGCGCAATGCAGAGCAACTGCCCACTGTGTAAAGTGAGCACCACAATGCCAGCGACCCACAACATCAGCTGAAAACTGACCGCACACGATTTGAATTTGCAATCATGCCGATGCGTTTGGCAATGTGGCGGGTTGATTGGTTCACTGGTTGAATGAATGGTTGCATGCTTCACTGTTGGTTGTGGTTGCCTAACTGTGTGGCACTGCTGCAGTTACCGTTACTGCTAGCCAAGATAACCGCCAATTATTCATTGCTTGACGCTAATTAGGCACAAGTGTTGTCGATAATGAAGTGGCGCCCTGTGCTCGGTTATATCATTATACACTGTGTGTTGGACTTCGCAACAGGACAATCAGGACAACAGTCGCATGTATGGCAGCGTGCTATTTAAGCTGTGAAGCACGTCGTCATACGTGGCTCGCATCACATGACGCACTTCTTAGCAGCCCATGGCGATATCTTGTCCTGCTGCTTCTGTAACCACTACACTCTCAAAAAATCCTCGCAAATTTTAATAATTCGCCATATTTTGGGAGACAAACTGAAATCACCTTATTAAACAGTGTTTTTTTTTTTCTTAATTTCAGAGTACATTTTTATAATTTTAGCAAGAAATTATGACTAATTTTCTGGATATTTTTTCATATGTGTACAAGCCAACTAAACTAACATAAGCTGTTTTTTTAATATTATAAAAAAACACACACAACATATCTTATAAACTCATATAATAATATCATTTAAAAAAAATAATACTGTTAACTTTTTTGAAATTCGTTTCTGAATGATAGGAAATATTTAAAATGTATAAAAAAAAACACATTTTTGGGATTGGCGATTTTAATTTCATAATTTTTTCCTTCTAATTTTCATAAGTTATTTCGAAAAACAAAAAAAAAAAATATATATAGATTTTTTTCTGAGTATATTGCTACTGTTGCTCCTGTTGCTCCCGCTACTGCTGATGCTGTTACGCGTGCTCCATTGTCATAGTGACAACTTTTTTTGCTAAAGACAAGCAATTGGCTCGAGAAAAGGCAACAAAATGAGGCAACCCTTCCGCTCCCGACTGAACGTGGTGCCTAACAAACAACTTGCTACAGTTATAAAATTTCAAACAGAGCAACCAATTAGCCATAGTTGAAGCGTGGACTCAGCAATGCCAGCCCCCACATTAGTTCTGTGCTCTTCTGCATAGCAAGCTATTTAATAAGCCGGAAACTTGCAGAGCATGCGTGATAAATTATTAATATCTCTGAGGTATACAGAGGGCTTAACCTCAAAACTACACTCTTATTTGTACAAAGCTAATATATTTTAGCAAATGTGGTCAGTAAAATGTTTAAGAATGCGCGACAAAGAAGAAATGAATTAACAATGTATAACTACACAGGAAACTGGTTAAGTGTGTAATCAGAAGGATTTTATTTTACATAAATTGTTAAAGCACATCTCATTTTTATACACAGAAGTATTCACATTTGTATGTCCGAGCTCATCCCTACTTATGCGCCCATGCTGACGTTCATCCTGACGTCCATCCGCTCAATTGTCCGTATGCCAGATCACGTGCTCTGTTTCTGCGTCCAGGGTCCATGACAAACATGAGCCTCATCCGAATCATCCACACGACTGCGGAAAATAGTGTGCACAAAATTTTAATGCGTTCCACAGTGGTGCGAGTAATATAATTTCCACAATTAATAATTTATTTTGTAGCTTGTCAGTGTAGTTGCCATTGACTTAGATAACTTTGACAGTGTCAATAACTAAACTATGCAAAACATATACACGAATCCAAATTCATAGCAAGTCCAATTAACTGACAGCAGTTGTGTTCATTGTTGACACACTGTACCTGGTAACTGGTATCTGCCAACTGAACTGACTAATGTAGTTCTTGCTAACATGCACTGAAATACTTTGTGGCGCAAATGCTTAAGTTCTAAAGTAAACTGAAATGAACAGGAAACCCGGCGAACTTATCACAGTTTTCAAGTGTCGCAGTTCGTGTATTTTGGGTACATGTTAAAGATAATTGTTCGAGGACTTCTATATCTGTGGGTATAAAAAATTATATATATTAAAGCCTACTAAATGGCTTATTAGAATACGAAATCCAAACACTTTTTTGACTTTCCTTCTCATCGATTTTTATCGTTCACTGCAAGCTTGTTGAATTTAGAGTATTCCTAAAACAAAAAACAAAAAACACATAATTTAAATTATAATATGACTTAGAAGATTTTATATACTGAGTCAATTCGTCTTCGGTTGCCTTGTATCGTGTCGACTACTTTAACATATATACGCATATGCGTGTTACGAGTAAAAACAGGACACAAACATATATGTATATATTCCTTACCAAACGCCCACACACATAGATATATACATATATATATATATAAATTGGAATGTACATTTGTGTATGCACACATATAAATAAGAAATGCGGTTGGGTGTCCTTTTGTCTGCCACTGGTGTCGCTGTTGTCGCCTTTTGTCGTTTTTATTACCGGCCTGTCAATATCCGGCGGCGTATTTCCTCGACTTGAGCGACAAATTTCGTCGGATTCACTGTTTGTTCGCTTGCCTTTTTCACAGTATGCCCTTTGATTCCATTTCCCGAGCGGCACATAAGTAATGCAGTCGTAGTAGTAGTAGTAGTAGTTGGAGTAGCTGTAGCTGTTGCTGAAGCTAAAGCTGAGCATGGATCGAAGGATGTTACTGGCCGTTGCGTTGTTTGCATGCGACGACTTTAAGGATTTGTGTCCATAAACAACTGAATGTAAAATGGCAGCACCAAGTGCCTTCGGGGAGTAACAACCTCATCCTGCCCGACTGCCCGATACCCCTCTGTGTCCTTATCCTGGTCTGGCTGTTACTCAAATACACGTGTGCCCCCACCCACTGGCCCCAGCAATCGCCTGTGCAGGTGCGAGCTTGTGGACATGAGCAAGGATATGGATGTGGATGTGGATGTGGATGTGGATATGGATGTGAACGTGTGTATGGCTATAGGTGTGAGTGTGCGTGTGGGTGTCGGTGTGATTGTGAGGGATGGGAATGTCGTCGGAAACGTAACCGTAACCGTAACGGGTGCCCTTGGCTACGCACGATTTGAATTAAATTGCACTCGACGCATTTTGCCTGCAGCGTAAACATTATCAGAGGCAAAGGCAGAGTCAGAAACAGATGCAGAAACCGAAACAGGAACAGATGCAGGGACAAAGACACAGGCAAGGGCAGGCCAGGCAGTTGGCCAGAGCATAACAGTGTAGCTCTACATCCAGACTTAACCACACTGCGATTCAATTAATTCGAGACAACTCCACCCACCTGATCCCATGCGTACAGCAAAAATCAAGTTGAGTCCCAATTTAGTGAGTTATATCATATGCATATATATATATATATATATATATATATATTGTCCAATTGATTTTTGTGTGAAATTTCCAGTATATTCCAGCACACATACAGTAGTTCTTCACAAATGTGAACTTGAAGAAATGAAAATCATTTTCATTTCCAACGAATTTCTTCATTAGTATTTAAAAATTAGTTATTTATGCATATATTTTTACAAAAAAATATAATGAGCTCCGCTTGGGATTTGTAAGCGACTACTGCATCTAACTATGTACATACATGTATGTATGTGTGTGGCAGTCCGGGCAAGTGTGGGCATAGTTTAAAACGGTTTGTTGTGTAATTTCAAAGGGACCAGAGAAATGAAATGCTTTTTTCTTAACCGCAATGACAAAGGTGAGAAGGATATGCAGCAGACATAAACGTAATTAAAATTGTTAAATGCCCCCAGCTAATTTTTTGTTTCTTGTACACTCAAAGCTTTGAGAAATCAACCTGTCTGGTTGGCGAACACTATTTAATTGGATGGAAGCCATAAAAAAAGGCAACAAACAGTTGAGCACATTCTTTACAATTCATTGCCAACTGAGCCCAAGTCCTTACCAATCATAATCACTCTAAACCAGATTGAAAAATGCATTTAGTCTGACTCGCGTATGCAAGATGATTTTATTGGCTGATTTATTTCATATATAGCAATTAAAGAAGATTGCATTTTCTGTGTCAAATCGAAGGTATTCTTTAGGCTATAATTTGGAAAAATACTACAACTTTGAAATAATTAACTTAATGTGCCATCTTATGAATTGTTAAATGGAATATCTAAGATATCTAATATCGTCTACAGATACAAAAATATTTGGGACTTATTGAGTATCCGGCGTATGTTGATCTGAGCCCATTGACGAGTCCAAGCGAGACACCTGGGAAGCAGTATGGAACGAGGAGATGGAAGGGCGATATATGCGCTCCTCGATTATGTGAATGTCCTGCACGGAAATGCTCTTCACCAGGGTTGTATTCGGCAGAATGGCATACTTGGCCAGCCGCTCGCCCCGTTCACTGGCAACGGTCTCGGTGCGCAGATGTTCGGCACCGTTGCGCGTAATCACGCACAGATCAATGTTGGAGCCGGACCCAAGATCATTGAAGATGCCAGCTGTGATGGCCTCGCGCACCAGCTGCTTACCCTGCTCCAGATCGAGTGTCGGCTGCCAGCCGTGCTCCAGCACAGACATGGCGGACAGTGTGCCCGAGCCCATTGCCGCATACGGTATCTTATCAATCGAGCCGCACGGATGGATGCAATTGATGTGCGACCCATATTTGTCCACGCCACCCATCACCAAGGCGGCGCTAATGTGTCCCTGATATCGGAAGAGCGTGCGCCGCAGCAGCATGCTGGCACAGATCACCGGCACCTGGCGATTTGTGTTCAGCTCCTGCAGATCCAGTTCCGCGGAGGTCACCAGAGTCATTTGCTCGGTATCAGCGGCAGTGCCGGCGCCACAACAACTGTCGATGGTGGCTTAGCTTATTAACTGACTTAAGACTTGTGTTCGAAATTACTGGGCGAGTATACCTACAAGATGTGCGCCTGCAGGCGATGTATCTTCGAACAGTTCTTGTCGGAGACAATCGGTCCCTCGGTGGCACGTGTATCGGCGCCCAGTATAACGCCATCATTGAATATAATACCCACAATGGAGGTGCCAGTGCGCACAGCCAATGGTGCCCTAAAGCCATTGGCCAGCAGCTCACCATTTCTATATACAAATATATGTGATAAACAATGTTATATATCTTTGCAGTAAGCCATCTGCCATATCATATGGGATTCCACATGGTATATAGAAGCTCAAGCTCTTACCGTTTGGCATTCACAAAATTAAAGGTTCCTCGCAGTCCGCTGTTCTCCAGGCTCGGCGTTGCTGTTTCGACCAGCATTTTTGTAATTCAATATAAATGAAAAAATACACAAAAAAAAAAAGAAAACAAATATAATAGCCAAAAATTTTAATTTTGTTGTGGAGGCCTTTGCTTTTGCGTTGTATGCCAAAAGTGATGTGATTGGAAAATTAACTTTTATAGCACAGAGTCAAAGGATTCCACGCCTGCCATAACAAATTGGCTGCTGGCAGCAGGGACCAACACACAAAAATGAAAACGAGTACTCAGAGAAGGCCAAAAGGGAAAGAGATTGAGTTGGGACTGCAATTGAAATACAGCCTTGGCCCCAAATAGGACACTGCTCCACTTTTCAGTTGACTAACAATTTGACAGTGCCTAATTGGTAAGTGTGTGTCTCACTCACTCACCCACTCACTGACACTGTATCACTCTTTCTCTCTCTCTCTCTCTCTCTCTCTCTCTATCTCTCTCTTTCTGTCTCTGTTGATTTACCTTTCCCGGTCTGTGGTCGGAACTGAAAGTTTGTCAATTTCTCAGTTTGCTCGTTTATCTGACAGATGACACATTCGACTGATGCTGTTGCAGTTGATATTTCGAATTTGTTATGTATGCAACGCATTGCGGAAGGTAATTAAGATAATCGATACTCAATACACATACAAATGTATCAATTAAGTTGTGTACAAATACACTTAGAAAAAAATTTAATTTAGAAAATCTCAATATTCTTGGCGCCATCGGTAACTAAGTTTATTATTCGAAAAAGATATTTCCAAAATAATAGGTTGTGTATAATTATATTTCTAACACGGTACGATGTGTCATTCCAAAACCAGGGTATTATATCTCAAGTCTAAGGTAAATTTGTCAAAAAATTAGAAAAAAGACAAGTAAGAATTCTGAAGTCGAGTGAAAACCCTGAAACCAGTTGTTAAATATATTCTGGTGTTCTTGCATCTGCTAATAGTCATGAGTTCAATATGATAATATACTTTCGACTATAACTTGGTTTTTTCTTATCCGTATCTTGTATTTTGTGCAGAATATCAATAATTTCCATATGCATATTATATGTCAATAAGAAGTCTCTGGCTCTTAAATTGTGGCTAGAATTTATTTCTAAACACAGGAAAATTTTTTGAAATTCATACGATTTCTTTCTGAGTGTATGTAACAGGCAGAAGAAGACATCTTCGACCCACAAGGCTTATATCTTTATCAACAGTGTCAATAGCGGTTTAGATGCCGAGATCCTAGAGATTAAAATTTAGAGACTTTAAATTTTGAATGTTAGCTCTCATTTATTCATACGCAGATCGAGATTGTTTTTTCACATCCTTCGCCATTAATATAATAAAGAGATATGGTCAGTGTATCTTCCAATATTGTTTATATATAATTTGCGAATTTTATATGAGAATGTCATTTTGGACATCGCAAATTGAAATGACCAATATGTTGATGAACTGCCGAGTAGAAAGCGATGTTAAACCAATGAATCTTCATATCACATAATTAAATGAAATTCCAATGAGCCTAGGGATAAATGGGACAGTCATGTTGGCATTGCAACTAACAGTTACAACTGGTTACATGGCCATTGAGTCAATTAGGATTAATTATTTTAAGCGGCACTAGTATAGATGCCGTACGAATTCCCCAAATAATGCCCACAATGCAAATGAGTCACACTTTGATTGGCGTGTGGATGGGCTGGGAAAATGAGTTTGTTGCCCCAGGAAGGGGAGGGAAGGCAGTGGACGAATACACTGTGAGCTGCAACTTGCAAATCATGTAGCCAACTTTTGTGCAACTTAATTACGAAGGGAATGGGGACAGCTTTCGGCAGTGGGATATAGACTTTTATACCGGTCAACTGATGGGGGGGGCGGGGGGGGGGGGGACGAAAACAAGTCGCCAAGTTTCTGATTGTTGGTTGCTGGTTGTTGAATGCTGGATGTTGGTTGCCATCTGCAGGCAGAGTTGCAACTTGGAAGTTTACTTAAGCGATTTTGCGCTGCATTTGGCCAAAAAGTTTGCAGCAACAACAGCAGCTAAAAACACAGTCTTAATTTTCCCAAATTCAAATGCAACTTACTTTGAACAATTTTGAAATTTGCCTTTAGCATTTGGACAGCTGGCTCAATTGTGCCTGATAAGAATTGCCGCAGGTTGTGACTGGTGGCTAGAGGGGGTAAATGTGTCCATACACAGCTTAATACATCTCTAAAGTCTATATTTATATCACATTTCAAATCTAATAGGTAAATAATTACAATCAAAGTAAATGACAAGTGAATGGTTTTCACACAATTTCTAAAAACTTTTTCTATTCTCCTTCAGATTAAAGTTTTTTGATAAGCAGTTAAATTAAAATCTCAAATTTATCGTAATTGCTTTTGCCAAATTTTTTTGAGGCATATTTGCTTATATTCTCTTGTAGACAGTATTTTAGTTTTGTAATAAATGAGACAGCCTCTGACCCCTTAAAGTATGCAAATATGTTTTTGACCAGCATCACTAGCCGACTCAATATGGCCAATTTCGTTTGTCTGCATGTGAGTCCGTCCTTTTGATTTTATGCTAACTAGTTACTCAATTCGGAGTTTTAATCAAATTTTGAATGTATTCTTAAATTTCGTGCAGTCGCAATCGACCCTTTCGAACTATATTTCATCTACTTGACATACGAACAACTTGTTTGTTTACCAACATATCCGAACTAAGAATGTTGTACAATTACATAACTCTGATAATACATTGGTACAGTCGATGCGGAAAATCAAAGCTGTGTAGTACACAGCCCAAATCGCTGACATAATACGGCATGTACCAGTTACGGTCTTGGCCTTGGATATGGCCAATCTTGGATGCAATCTTAATGTCGTAATGTCGTTTGATAAGATTGCTCATGTAGGGCCAAAATACGGCTTCATCAAGGGAATCTGCTGACTGTTAATAAATCATTTGGACGCCAACGCGTCATTAATGCCGCTTAAGCTGCTGTCGGAAATTTGGAAGTTTATTAGCTTGGCAGACAGTCTAGACGCGGCTTGTTCCGCCCAAGTTCTGCCCGACTCCATGCCATTGCCACTGCCATTGTTCGCATCCCTTTCCTATCTTCGCGCTCTGTCTATCATTTAATGTCCACAGCGCAGCTCAGCTTAGTCATTTATTTAGCTGTGAAGTTGGGGCCATTGAGGCTTTGGGTGTGGTTGGGTTGTGGGTGGTTGGGTAGTTGGGTGTTGGGGTTAAGGGCTTTGCGCGAGCTGAAGGCAGTCGACAAATTTGAGTCAATGGCTTGGAATCGCGATTTTCATGCCGCTCTCCTGCCCCTGTCGCCCCTCTAATCTCATCAAATGATTTATGCAGCCAAACCAAAAAAAAAAAAAAAAAACAATAACTGACGCTGCAATTTGGCCACATAATTAAATTAGTGAATGCTGAGCTTATGTCTTGTACACCCTGTGCTCAAGGCGCAGCTGTGGTATACTCAGCTATTAATCGGGCAATGTTAGTGTACTTTTAGGTTAGTGTATTCAAGCTAAACTAAATATTATTGCAGTCAAATCGGATACTGACATTCATTTTATACCTTGAACGTATTGAAAGTAGCTAGAAAGAATATAATGAAGTTGCTCAAAATTTAGGTTGGACAAAGTTGGAGTACTATCATATGCAGGTCTAATTTATTTTAATTTGTGACTAACTTCATCCGATTCTCCAATTTCAATAAATATCTTTTACCAATAGCAATAAAAGCAAATATTTCCAATTGGCTAAAGAAACATTGTAGAAGATCTTAAAATCATATTTACCAAATGATACAGTACAATAATTTTCTGTAAATACATACTTACGCTTAAACACATACATATATTGTTATTATTTATTTAAGGCTTGAGTTTAGGGTATTAAAGAGTCGACTTCTCTCGAAAAGATCATTCTTACTGGCTTTTAAATATTTTCTTCTCGTAGATAATATTTTTGGAAGTATATATATATATATATATATATATTATGGGCGTAGCCAGGTATGGACAGCTCGCCCACACATCAACTTTGCGTAGACACAACGTGGTTTAGATTAAAATTTATGAAGTAATTAACTTTTCCCCCGAAATTCATTAATGTTAATCAGATTTTTAAAAATTAAGTTGAATAAATTGGATTTCAAGCATTTTGTCGACTGAATGTATCCAAGCTACACTCGGAACAAAAATCGATCTGCAATTTTTGAGAATCGCCCTAAAAACTACAAAGATTTTCTTGTTTCTAAAAATAATTTGTAAATACACAAAACGAACATTTTTTCAAATTAGCAAGGCTTCAAATATAAAAAGAAAAACACTTTAAAATAAATCAAATTGTGTTCTAAATTTTATAAAAATGGACACAATCTTCCGTTTTCGAAATATACTTTCTAAACAATAAAAAGTATGTTGATTTTGCAAAATTCATTTCGCTTTTTCCGAATGTTGTTGGACAGAGCTGAATATAGTAATATCATAAATGCGCAACAACTTCAAAACTCGCCACTTGCACTTTCCCCTTCTGAAATAGTTTTCTGTCTTCTGGCTTACTTTAAGTTTTGAGTGCAATAATTTGAGTCATGATCGAGGTAGAAAAAAAATATTTGCAGTTAATGAGTGGATAACAAGAAGTATATTTAAGATACAATGATGGTGCTTATGTGGCTGTGTGTGTGTGTGTTTATTTATGTGTGTATGTGCAACATGTGTTGCAATCATGGCAGAAATTCTGGTTTGGTTAGACAATGCAAATTAAATGGCATCCAAGTCATGCGGGTAAGCGTGGCAAAGATGGTTTCATCGCTGTGGTCGAGCTCGTGCCACACAGCTTCCCTTCCTGATGAATTTACCACAGTCGCCGCCACGTAATGATATGCTTGAAAATACTCCGTAAATGCATAACGAGAAGGAACTGTAAGCAAAACGTAAAGATTCCGAAAGTTTGCGTTCAGCAATCGCAATAGATTCACAGACACGTATATGCATCTGTGTATGTATATGCATCTGTGTATGTATATGCATCTGTGTATGTATATGTAATTGCGAAATGTGCGTGTGTTTGTGTGCAGAGAGAGAGAGTCGTTGCGGCCATAAGTTCAGTGTTCATTGTTAACACAATAAAGGTTTAATGGGCACACCTATACATAGCCAAATGTACATACCTAGATACATATATACATATGTATGTATATGTGTATGTGTATGTTCAGATACACTGACTGTGTGGTACGTGTGCTTTTCTTTTGCCGCAGTTGTTTGTGTTCCTGTGGCTGCAACTTTCCCCTTCCCCCCTTCCCCCATGCATTTTATTGGCGCAGGTGTAAAGTGCACCTCGTGCGAAGTGTTACCAGAACCAATTTATATGGTGAAAATTAATGATTCACCCACGGCATCAAACCAAATCAAATTTCCGATATCGCTTCCGTTTCCGGTTCTGTTTCTGTTTCTGTTTCTGTATTTCAATCGGCTAATTTCGATCAACGATTCCGGTTTGATTAACTGACTTAAGCTCTACCATTCAAACATTCAATATTCGCTTAATCCATCTCTCCCGGCAATCTATTAAATCACTAAGCATTTCTATATATAGGTGTGGTCCCTTTTGAACCAACGGAACTCCATATTCACTGCTGCAATTTGATCGCAAAACTATACAGCACGACCCACTGTCGTCTGTGCAGGACAAACACTTCCTGTGGATCCACTAGCCGCATAGTTACGTTCATTTCACTGCGTTTGTGTAATGTGAATGTGAATGTGAATGTGAGTTTGAGTCGAGTACAAGAATGTGTTGCTGTTGCTGTTGCTGTTGCTGATACTGTTGTTGGAGCTGCCTAAAGCTTATGACTTAATAAATACTTGCCAGTGAGCGCAATGTGGCTGGCAATTTAATAGCGAAAGCAAACGGCATGGAAACCAGAGGAGCTGCACAAGCAAGAGCCAAACAACAGTAGAGAAGAAAGACAACACTTTTGATTTACTCATATGAATGCCATTTCCACATGCCTTTGCCTTTGCCCCCTCCGTCGCCGTCGCCTTCGCCTTTGTCATCGCCTTCGCCTGCAGTTGCAGGCACTGATTATTTCAACATAGTTGGGGCTTCGCATATATCTTTGGCATTTTAAGCAGAGCGGGAAATAATGCAATAAACCTCTACATGCCACCAGATGGTTTTGTATATTCAAATATGTTCATATTCATTCCCTCGTTATGTCCTTTATATTGTCCTTTTCGAGTGGAAAACGTTAACATAATATCGTTATATTAATTGAATTTGGCTAGTCTACACAGAATTGTATGAATAACTATGTTTATTTAGTAATCAAGCAAATGACGAAGGGATAGTTAATCTAGATCTAAGTATCTAATTACAATACTATGCTTCTGGATACAATATGTACAAATTATAAGAACTCTAAAGAACTAAGGCCAATTTCCATGCCAAGAAAAAGAAAAAAATATAAGTAGGGACATTAATTCAATAGAGAGAAAGATACTCCAGATGGAATACAGAATAACGAGAACTTCGCTCAAAGCTAAAAATACAAATATATTTACTTTAATTAGCCATAGCAGTTCAATGTTATAATTCTAATAACGTACCCAAGGTAGCTCCCATCTTTTGATCTTATGCCTCTTGGCCATCGGAGTTGGTGAGTTGGCATGGGTAGATTATAGGTGGTATGGTGGGTGGTGGATGTGGGGCGTGTTAAGGTGAAGATGTAAGGGGATTTGGTGCTGTCTCCGAAGTGTGCTGCGTGTAAATGGTGCGCAATGCTGCTAAATATTTGTTCTATCAAATTCAATTAAAGTTGACATGGGTTCACAGCTGGCCGGCAACAGAAATAGCACCCCAGATACGGTCCCAGATCCACAACCTCACCCACACTCAGAGTCACACACGGCCCAGACAGAGAGCCACTGTCCCATTCCCATTCTCCCTCTAAGCTGGCCACCTACACACCCACCTACACACTGGCATGGGTCAAAAGTCGAAGACGGCCCCACAGAGCGCTGCAGTCCCAATTAGGGATGTATTCTTAGCGAATTTTTAACACGACAATCTATACAAGAAATGAATAATTTTCGTTTCCTTAAGAATTGATCGCTCCAAGTCATATTTGAATTAAATGGAAACAATTTAATTAGAAGTCAAAAATAGATAGAAAAAAAAAACATATATATTTATACATAAATAATGGATTGGACTCGTGCCAATTGACTTGTTTAGTCAAGACTTGTTTAGACACGTGTCCATCTCTAACCCCGGTGACCGGTCGACTTGCCTAAAACCAATTCTTGATTCAATTTGAGCACGACAAACACACACGGCTCCGCCTAGGCATACCCATACAAGAATCCAGCAAGAAAAGCTGCAAAACACGGTCGTAGCCAAGCGACATTTAAAGAAAATGCTCGGAAAAGATGCTGCGATGCTAAGCGACGTGGGCTGTGGGCTGTGGGCTGTGGCCTGTGGGCGTGCCACAGTCTGATTGGAGGCGTGGTATAGTGAGACAAACTGTTTGCAGTGATACGCACACAGCAGGCCTCACTGTAAAGTTCCCAACGTCCCCAATGCCTCAAACGCTAAAGCACCAGCAGCAGACACAATTCCGTGATACGGCACAAGGAGTCACAGTCGAGTCAAGAAGGTTCCAGCATTCATTGAATTTATTTTTTTTTTGGGCAATTGCTTTGCTGTGTTCTCCAAATTAAAACAGGCACACCAACACTAAATACACACACACACACACACACACAGACACAGACACAGACACACACACACACACACACACACAGACACAGACACATACACGCACATTCAAGCACATCTACAAAGAGTAACTGCCACTGGCTCGGAGCCCGGAAGCACAAACACAGAAATTTACAACTGGCTGGCGCTCCTAAAGTCCCATTTTGATCTGGCAAACGGCTTGTGGAACAGCAGGAAGAACAGCAACAAGGATGACGAACAAATGGTTTGGGGGGGGGAGGGGGGGATAGAGGGAAATGCTGCTAGACGGAAAACCGGACCATGCCGTACCGCTGACCGCTGCTCGCGCCTTTTGAAAGTCGGCTTCCAAAGTGAATTCCGTTGGTGGCCGCTGCTCGAGTGTAAATTTGCTCGTTAAATTTGTTGGCACTCTCGACTAATTTGCACTTGTAACGCAATGGGCCAAGGGGGCAAAGAAGTCAGTTTTATGCGCTTTTTTGGGGCGGGGTTTAGGTTTAGGTAGTGTAGTCTGCTGCTGTAAGTAAGTTTCCTCTCAAAGTTTTTTTTTTTCAGTTGGTAATTGAAAAGACAACCGGCCAAGAAAATGGCCAACAAACGAATTGTTAGCTAAAGCAGAAGACGTCAACTTGTTAACATCATTTCCGCGAAGTTCTCAACAAATAAGAAACATACATATAGCCAAATAATAATCTGCAGCAATTAGATTTATTTGTAGGACAGCTACTTAGCTGTGCTGGAAGTTACAAGTTTAATGAATCTAGAAGACGACAGGTGATGACAACTGGCAAAAAGCCCTTTTGCGATGGGGACTTTGGTTGGTTGGTTGGCGTTGATTAACCTCGGTATCAAATTTGTAAGAAAAAACCTTCATTTCTTAAGGACCATTCAAATTATAGTGGAAATGAAAAAGTAGATTGATGAAAGTTTGAATTTTTAATTACTTATCTTTTGTTGTAATTTATATACCATTGTAGAGGATATTCAAATTTTGTTGCGGAGTTTAAATTACATTGAAGAAGGCGTCTGCAACTCCACAACTCCACAACTCCAGATTTAAGCAGCATCAACCGCCGAGTCGATAGAAACATGTCCATTTGTCTGCTTCTGCCAACATTAAGCCAACATTTGCCGACTACAGTCCGTTAATGATAACCGCCTTCAATTTACAATTGCAACAAAGTTTTCAATCAAAGTTCTTAGAACTCGAACCCCAATAGCGCTTGTCAATGTATCTGATGGATAACAAGATGGCTAGATGGATACGAAATCAGCTGGGCGTGCCACAAGCACTAGAGCAGCCGCATAATCAAACTCATCAGTGGTTGACTGTCCTAGTGGGCTGAAGGCTGGGTGTTGGGCGAGGGGGTAGGGGGTAGGGGGGAGGCTTGGGGTATTAGCAATCTCATTCGCATGCAGGAGAGCAATCAAGTGACTTTGGCGCCACAGTCTGGGAACTTTTTGCCGATGAAATGAATAATTGTGCCACATTATGTTGCATTGTTATTCGTCAACGGCAAATCAGTTGCTAAATTAATCGTATTGAATTCATTGGCGGGCCACGAAGCTATCCATCCGTTGGCACCATTTGCGCAACCTGCCTGATTGATGGCCCTGAATGTATACATATATACATATATATGTACATATTACAGATATGTATCGATAAATGTTCCATAGGCAACAACTTTGTGGAATTGAGAATTACGATAAAGAAAGTGTGAGAGAAAAACAGAGTTGGTGCGGGAGGAGTGGGGGGGGGAGGCTATTTTTGGGTCGCTGGGGAAGCTCAGTGATTACAGCAACCGTTGGCGCCTATTTACGGACTAAGTCTGCGATCCGCCAAGCAGCTGTCTCATTATTATGCAGCTCATGAGTCTCGTTAGTGGCAAAGTTATATGAGCATACATCAGAAAGACGCAAAACTTTGCAACATGCGGCAGCAGGAGCAGCAACAAGAGCAGCAGCTAGGGACTGAGCTGCGGCTGTGGCTGTGGCTGCGGATGCGACTTGCAAGCGGAAAGTGTTAAGCACAACGTACTAGTAAATGCTACCAGCTTGCTGACTTTGCCACCAGTAGTTGCCAAAGCCAAGCTAGAACGATGCCACGAATCGCGTTCTCAACTGAACTGAAGGCGCGTGCAAATAACGGAAGTGGCACCGACTTGACTTAGACCACCCCCCCGCCAACAACTAGCTACGCAACCAGTCCACAGTACTTGCAAATACTGCAAAGCTTTTTTGAATTCGCCGCAAAATGTTGTTGCTAACGCAATGCCAACATGCTCGTGTGTCGGACTTCGGTTTTGTGCTTCGGTTTCGGATTCGCCTCTTTGGGCTCGCCGCCGTTATACAAGTAGGGTTGAGGAGTGGGGGGATTTTTTGTTTTCAACAAATCGACCATGTTTGCACAATGCAAAAAAAAAATACAAAACGGCCTACTACCTCCCCTAACGTGGCCCACCACTGATGCTTGCTTGTTAGCCCAACCTTCGAGAATGTTCGGAGGAAACGCAACTACACTGAAGCAAATCCAGTTGAAGTAGCAAGTTATTTGGCTCCCACTTTACCATTTCGCAAAGGTATTTTGAAAATAATATGAAAACGGAAAAATCAAAAAGTCTTTTTGCTAAGCCGTAATTAAATAATAAAATAAAAACAACCTGATACCAAAGTTTTACACTGCATGGGCAGGCAAGCGTTTTTCTAGCAGTGTATGGCACTTACATTGGGACTCAACTCGACAACACGATTAGCTTTAATTAGCTGCAAGTGGACAACGAGAGGCAACTCGAAGTGGCCAAGGGCAATGAACACTTTGGCCCAAGGAATTCAAGTGAATGCCTAACAAGAACAAGCAGGGCGACAACAACAACACACAAGAGGAGATCTCGAAAAAGTATGCAATGCTTTCGTCGTCCTAATTCAATTATCCAAGTTGCTTGACAAGCCCCCTCCACACCCACTATTCGCACACAGCCACATGATGATGGTATGAGTTACGGGCCAGCTAATGGCGCTGAAATGAGGTCCGACTTTCGGAATGGGACAAATGAGTGGTTTGTGGCAATGTTGCAGGAAAATTTGATGCTAGTTGCTCTATGCTAGATAATGTGGTTGGGATTTATGGCCAAGGCAAACGCTGCGTAGCAGGTAAACAAAACCTCTTATAGTGTACCATAGATGACAGCCAGACACGCCCAGCTGCGATTCGACGTCAAACGGTGCGTCAAGTTAACTGTTTAGCTAGGCGGCATCAGCAATAGTAGCAACAACAGCAACAGCTACACCAACATCAGCAGCAGCAGCACCAGCAGCAGCAGCAGCAGCACCAGCTGCAAAAACAGCCAACAAAATGCATCCCTTGGGCGCAGTTGTTGCCGTTGCATCTGTTAAATTGCACTACAATCGTTACGGGTAGCTATGAGACTGGGAGTTTGAAAGATTGGGGAGTCAGGGCGTCCGTCAGCTGGGTCCACTGTGTGCTTTCAGTTGGCCGAAAGCGCAGCGAAGCTATAATTAGCAGCAACTGGGGTTTGAGGAAGAACCAGAGCAACTGCACGCATGATAGCGTGCTGCTGCTGCAGCTGGTGTTGGTGGTGTTGGTGGTGATGATGGTGGTGATGGTGGTGGTGATGATGGTGGTGATGATGGTGGTGCTACGTGACGGGACCATTTTGAGAGCCGAACTTAATTGAAATAAGCGCCAGCTGCAATTATTTTTCAGTCTAATTCGAGCTGCTCCCTGGAGGCCAGTTTAAGGCAGACATCGCCGCAACAAAAAACTAAAAAAAAAAAAAGAAGGACCCATTGCCGCCTTTGGTGTGGTTTCCATTTCGTATCCGCATTGCACATCCACCAGACCGTATCCGCTTGCGCTCTAATTTGTAACCACGTCCGGGATCCGGCTGTCTATCTATATTCAATTTCGTGTCAGTTGCTGCTTCAATTGAATTTCAATTTGAATTGAATATAACCAGAATGAGTCGTTGCTTCCGACGATGAAGCACATTAAATTCCATTTTATTACTTCAATCAATCTCTTAAAGAAAATTCGTTCACCTAAATGTAAATATATTAAATTTGGTACTGTTAACTTTAAGTACAAGCTTGGCACATAATTATTAATTATTATTATGATCTGATGATACAGATTTAGGAATGGATATATCGACAGACATACTTACATATATATTGGCATCTCTTACATAAATTAATTTACGTTCCGATTCCAATTCTGGTATGTAAAGTATAAAAACAACCTGACGGATGATTACTTTTTAAAACAATAACATTGTCAGAAATCAACCGATTAAAAAAAAAACATGGCCTTTTAATTATGGTTTGATGCTTATTTAATTAAAACGTGCAAAATTGGAAACGCAATTCTGGCTCGAAATTCACTTTAGGCATAATACCCCTAAAAAGAGCCTCCATCGACGGGTCAAAACTTCCCAGCGCCATAACTTTATCAAAGCTAAACAGATTTGAAAAAATTAGGACTTTTTAATCATGGTTTGAAATCTTTGTAACGACTATATTTAAAGTTGAAAACACAAATCTGGATCGAAATTCACGTTTAAATTATACCCTCAGCTGCCTGTAGGGACGGATAAATATTTTGCAATGCCATAACTTTGTCACAGCTCAACCGATAACCAAAAACCAGGGCAGTAGTATAAATATGAGCGTTCTGGGACATGGGTTTTTAACTTTAAGTGCTGGGGTGTTTGATTAAGGTGTTTATTGATAAACTATATAAAAGGCCAAAGCGTGCAGCGGGATGTTTGATCAACATGGTAATTGATAAGCTATATAGCATGTTAGAAGTTGAAAAATTAAATATATACATTTTAATAAACCGCCAAAGTCCGTGTTCGATACCAACCACAACCCCATCTTAGAAAAAAATAAACATTGTGGTTGCAAACCACGTCACCACCACTTAAACCTAAGCCTAAGCCCCGGACCCTGGGAGCGCCTGCACCGTGCGCCCCCAAAATGGGCGGATGAAGATCCTTTGATATCCTAGGCCGACAAATGACACTTTTTTTCAGCGATTGCCGGCATGACTGTGAACTACGACGTCCCCTTCAGAACAAATGAACAGTCGCACAACGCAGGAAAACCAGGGTTTTTTAATCCTGGCTTGATGTCTATATTAATCCTACATTCGTAGCTGGAAACACGATGCCAGCTCGAAGTGCCTATTCAAATGATATATCCAACAATTGTCTGTGTGGACGGATCTAAAGTTTCCACAGCCACAATTTGTCAACACTCAACCGATTTTAAAAAACCGTCTGTATGCAAAAATGGAACTGGGAAACTAAAGGAGCTGGAAACTTAAAATTTAGAAAATAAACTCACATATATGAGTGCACCCACTCATAAGTAACGTGATCTATCGTTATGATGTTCCGTTTTGATGCTTTTGTTCCGACACGGACATTATGGGACAAATAATTTGAATTGAAGTTCAATTTAGGTTCTGATTACGATTCTCAATTTAATCGCTAAACAAACGGTTCCGATACACTGGTTTACACTCATCTTTTGGAGTTTTTCTTGAATTTCATAAAGATTGCTCATATTCCCATAAATCAAATCAATTATTGTAATATTCCTTGACTTTGTTTAGGTTCTCATAGCACAGACAGTGCAAAATCTCACAGTTCAGTAATTGAGGTTTGTTGCCTGCTGCCTCATGCTGACATGTTCGTTTTGACAGTTTTGGTAACCATTTGAGTTCTCGCTTTGTAGCTTTCATGCAATTTGCTCGTTTAATTAGCTGCAACGTCATGTGGTTGCAACTGCATTTTGGCATGTAGCCAAATTCGTGTCTATGTCCGTTGCAATATGCAATTTGTGCAACCATGTCGGAGTCCATCAACACCTTTATATTTTAAACCCCCCTCCCACATCCACCCCACGCACGGAAGGGATGGTCTCTCCACACCGTCTAGCTGTCTGGCCGCAGAAATTCAATTTGCCTCACTCTGTTGCATAATGAATGAAAATGTGGCTGCGGATGTGAATGCCGATACAGTTGCCATTGCAAAATGTGATTACGACTGCTGTAGCGAATAGTGCCGTGGGGTACAACGCAACAGTGGCCAATTGAACCCCCCTCGCCTCCTGTACTGTAACTATATAAGTTTATAATTGTGGTTTTAAACTAACATCCTCCAACGTAGCTGCCAGTTTTTAAGTGCCAGTCGAGGCTGAAAACATTTGGCACGTAAAGTCGTGACAAGTGCAACTGGGGCAATAATAATGTCATAACGGTAAACTGAGACGACGGCCATCTTTATTAATGCACTGCACGAAGAAAAAAAAAACTATTAGGTTAGCAACTGAGCCCTTAAACTGCCAACGAGAAGTTTGTGGAAATGACACTTAAAGCTAATAATTATATTTCTATGCTTGAGAATCTGGTTTTAACAAAAATCTGTAGTTTTTGAATTACTTTAATGAATTTAATTCACTCAGTGCTTTATTTATGTTATTTTCCAGCAAAGCTTGGCAAAACTTGGCCAAACTAAACACTCTTGTGTATGGAGCTGATATCTCTTAGCCTTTAAGAAGTATTATTTGATATATTCTACATTGATGATTTTAGGATAAATGCTAAACAAAAATAAATTCGCTTTTTTCCCCTTAAGACTGTCAATTTCGTTTAAAGCTCTCAGAAACTTATTAATGTGACAAAACACATGTCCGAGCAATAAACTTTGAGTGCACTCTCGTATGAAGCATTCATGCGTTTTCCAATTGACTTTTGTAGCTTTTCATCTGACGTGCTCCACAATTTCATTTATTTTCACTCTCATGGCAAATTGATTTGTAATTTACTTTTTGAAAGAGATCGACTGAAATTGAATTTTTTTCTTCTACTTTCGAACCAAAAACTTGTAAGCCTTAAATAACATCATCTTGATGACTCTCCACACAAGAACAGCGCTAAATTTCTATACGCTTACACATATATTCTTATATATATATATATCTTGTAGCTTGTAGTACATCTGGTAAGTGTGTATCAATGTGGTAATGCTACCAGAAAAAATTGCAAAGCTGCAATATGCTTCAAATTCTTGCTGACCGCTGGGACTGGCCAACTGTGCCACTCTAGTTACCCCACTGCAAATAGCACCACCTACTACACTACTAAACACCTACACACCACACACACACACACACACACACACAGTATCCTTTTACTAAACTTCACTGTACTCTGTCACCCCGGCACCCCAACAATTCGCAGCTCGTTACTCTATTTCCTTACTTTTTGATATTGACCGCTTGGGGCTGCAATTTGGCCAGTGCCAATGTGAGCGAAATGCGCTGCTTTGTGGCATCAACAAGAACATACCACTCGAGGGTGACTCTAAGATCGTTCTGCTTCTGCTTCTGCTTCTGCTGCTACATCTGCTTCGTTATTTTTTCCCTTCTATTTTGCTAAATTGACTTTGATTTGCCGCTGCTGCTCGCCCCCAACTGACCGAACCGAACCAAAAGCATATCCCGTGGCCAGAATGCAGCCATTTTTTATGCTTCGTTGCGCAACACGCTCACACACACACGACGCAGACACACACTTACACACACGGTCACAGTTGGGCACATTTGTTAGCAAAAGCAAAGCAAACACAACTTTTGCTGCAGCTAAAGACTGTCAGCCGCAACCCGCAATCGGAAAGCCAAAACCAAGGCAAAGCGATTGTATGAGCGCAATCTATAAATATCTAAAAATCCCATAAAACTCGAGGACGTGGCATGTGGCAGGAGCAACGAGCTGGGCGCGCCAGTAAATGTCATCATTGAGATTGTGTGCAGCAGCATCAAAAGATGCAGCAGAACAAGCAGCCACAACCAAAGCGAACCCAGGTGGAGGCCACCTACTCCCTGGCCACCTATTCCACATCAGTTGACTAGGGAGCAGTATGAGTAAGAGGATGGCCAGGGAGGGGATTCGCGGCAGGTCGTGGGTGGCATGCCGTTCGCCTACCAATTGACTACGGTTGCACTTGCTGAGGCGTTTGCTTTCCAATTGATCAATTCAACGACGAGCCTTGGATTATCAAAACTTCTCATGGCACAGCAACAACATATATCTGTGTGTGTGTGTGTGTGTGTGTGTATGTATGCATTAGCACATGTGTGTGTGTGTTTTGTACTTCTAATAGAGATGAGTGCGTGTCACAAAGTCAACCAAATTTCTGTACAATTGGTATCAGTATCAGTATCGACCGGATCGGAACGCTATATTCTAGCAACAATCTGGTGATTTTGCAAATGTATATTAAAGTAATATAACAACGAACAGCAAGAGTATGCTAAGTTCTTAACTTTCATGCCTTCCGATATCGAACACATCGTGAACGAGTCAACGCATGCTCGTGTCACGAAAGTTAACACGAATCGCTCGCAAATCAAGTGTCTACGTATATTTATTTATATAAATATATATATATATATATATATATATATATATGTGTGTGTGTGTGTGTTTGTGTGTGTGTGTTTGTAAGTGATTTTGTGTGTGTGCTTAGACAATATTTGTGGATGATTGCATGCTTGTGCAAACGGCTTTCATGTACGTGAACAGCAAATTTATTTGCACGAATGCAATGGATGCTGGTGCCATGTTTGGTACCCGAAACCAGAGACCAGGGAGAGCACGAGCCCCCCGCCCCCGAGCCAAATTCAGACCCCAGCTGCACTCTACAGCAGACCAGCATCAACATACATATACGTGTAGTATAAACTACACTCAGAAAATAATCGCGCTAAATTTTTAAAATTTCCCAAGTGTTCCTCAACTGATTATTCAGAAAATAAGGGATTTTCTTAGATTAAAAGTTGTATCTTTCTGAAAACCACGGATTTCATTTCAAAATTTCAGGATGGATTTTTCTTAAATATATAAAAAATAAAAATATGCTGCAGTGTGTTCCAGTGTGTTGTTTTCTATTTGTATACACAAATACAAATATTTCAAAAAAACAAAAAAAAAAGACTGTGTGATTGGGAATTGGAATTAATTTGAAGAAAAATAGTTTCTAATATTTAAAAATCAATTCTCAAAACAAGAAAAACTGTATTGCTTTCGGTGCGGTTTTTTGCCAGAGTTTACTACCAGCTCCAGCTCGATTCTCTATTTCGAAATTTACCTGTGAATGCGTTGCGCTGTCAAAGTTTGCCATTGCCAAATGCTTCGCTCGTTTGCCCCGGCCTCTGATGTGCACCATAAAAGTCTGTTGCATAATCCAATTTCGCATTTGCTCGCACAAATGCATCTGAGCGATAAAGGGGTGGTTAGGGGTTAGGGCCTGAAGAGGTAGCGCAGAGGGTGTGAGTTGGTGTATAAGCTTGAAGTTGGTCCTGTGTATTGATGGGGATGGGGACTGATTGGTTGGGTGGGGATTATGCAGACTTTTGGTGCTGTCAACGCAACTTGTTCGCATTGGAAATTCGATGAGCGCCTACCCCAATCCGATATGGACCGACCTACCATAGAAAATCGTCGTTGATAACGTAAACCGCTTTGATTTTTATTTAACTGCACATTTCACTTGGGGCGTCACAGATTCAATGCCATCCCTGCAATTCCGCCAACTCAATACCAAGTCAATACTAAATCCTACTATTTGACATTGGCGAACTGCTTCTGCGACAATCCAACATTTTCTGGGTCCCATTTCGCATTCAGCACTATTGACATTTAATGGCAACTTGTGGTGAAATAATGCTGATGCTGGTAGAATTCCTACGGTTTTCCCACCCAATTTTCATGAATTTTCACAAAATTTACCCAATTCATTCAGTTGGCAATTTTACGCATTTTTTTTTTTTGCTTCCCATTCGTTTTTCAATTTCCATTTTCCACGTATTTCTTTTATCTATATATTTATTTATTCGTTGGTTGGCTGTTCAGTTGCCGTTGAAATTGATAATTTAGAAAATTGCTAGCAAATGTCAAAACAAATGTCGCGCCCTTCACCCCTTCACCCCATCACCCCATCACCCGATCACCCCATCAACCCACACATACCACAAGCGCTAACCAACTGCATGTCGGCAACATTGATGTGGGCGCAAAAGCTGTTTTCATTTAACAATCAATTCGTAATGGTTTTCATGGTGACTGGGGAGTGCAGGTTAGAAAGTGCAATGGGTGCCAAACTAAAAAGACACGAGGCACATGCTTAAGGAATACAGAGGATCTCTCAAAATAGACTTGTTGTTGCTTTAATGGTACATTAAAATTGCTCACTCATATTTGTATTAATTTATTTTATTTGTTAAGCCTAGCTACTTTCAATATGAAAGAATGACTCAGAGCAAATTGTCTGCGCAATAAGCATAACTTAGATTTCTAAAGCATACTTTAGTTTTCTATGTCAGATTTTGCACTCAGGTAGTTTAACTCTGCTTGAGTGAGTCTCGAGTTCTCCAGCTATCAATCACATCCGAAATCTGGCTGTAGCATTTCATACTCTGTCATTCAAATTGTGGGATATATAAGGTTTAATTGGCTACACTTGAATCTTAGCAATTTATCTGAATGCGGTCCGAGACCGACCAACTGTTCAAGCTTTAAGGGTAAATAGAGAAGAAAATCTAATATGTATACGCTTCTAATTATAAAGCGAACTGCTCTTCACAACTAATTAAAAAAAAAAAACTTTATTCCCTGAACGCATAATAAGTATGGGAAAATAAGCATAAATTACACATACATATACAAACAGATGTTTCTGACAGTGCTTGGACTAATGCACAATCAGCTTAAAACTCCTAAAACCAAACCGAAACTATAAAGTATAATAATACTACAGCAACAACAATAACAACAATAAAACCACCAGCAGCAGCAACAACAATGCTGGCAATGACAATGTGGTAAAGTTTGTTTTCGCATTTAACTTGCATACGTTTGCGGCGTTTTGTGTAAGCTAGGATTGGTTGAGGAGTGTTGTTCGTGTTGTAGATGGGTAGAATTGTTATTATACTGGCACCCATCGAGGGAGTGAAGCATCTGCGTTTATCCATCTGTGAAGTGCCTTTCTATCTGCAGCAGGCAGCAAAATGTTTGTCAAACTGCCAAAATGTCTGCCGGCTGACTGACAACTGGGCAGCAAATAGGGCCGGCAGAGGGGTGGCAAGGGTTGAGAGTCGCGCACAGTGTGCGACAGTCAAAGAGATTTGCTATTCACATACATAAACAATGACAACCAGGCAACAGCAACTTCAGGCGATAGGCATCATTCAGTGGACATCAGGAAGCAGCATTGCAGATGCCAAAGCCATCGGACAACTAGCAATACAAATGGACTTTATTTATGACTATGCTGAATATGTGTGTGTTTGTTTATGTGTGCGTTCGTTCGTGCGTGGGTGAGAGATCTAATGGGCATTACATACACTCTGAAATAAATATAAAAAAAAAAATTAGTAAAAATGTGATTGACTGAAGTATTCCCTAGGAATAGTTATATCGATGTTAGATCAAAGAAATTATTTCTTGACCAGACAATCAATATAGTACTATACACTACAATATACCCTTTGCTCAGGCCGAAGCTAGCCTAAAACACCTTATAAAATATCTTCAATTTAAGTTTCTTGTCAGTATACATATGCCAATTGGTAGTTATTTTATGGCTGTTAGCTGATAAACTAAATTTTATTTAATTAAATACTCAAATTAATATCACTACAAAAATTGTTCCATTACATAGGATTACAAACTTTATAACAACCCATTTTGATCAATTTGGGATTACAGGGTGTTGGTGTAAAATGTTAAATGTATTTGGACACAAAAACTTTTTCAAATTTTTCTCATTTTTTTTAACACAATTCAATGCAAATTTTTTCTAATGCTGCAGCGGTTGATGAAAGCGTTTTTATAAATTGAAGAATCCTGTTATCTGGAGAATATGTGGGAGAAAGCAATCCAATTAGTTAGATAGATGCTGTTAGACAATTCGACAAATCCAACTAATGTACTTGCTGTCGAGTGCATGGCCACAGGGTATATAAATAAATCAAACTCTTTCACTCGAATGCGAGTGAACCTGGCGAGGTAAACCAGACTCATAATCTCACATGGCTGCTAACTGCGTGCATTCATTTGACTTTTTTATATAGAACTACATAAACATAGAGTTTAGTCATTGCCAGTTTCAGTTTGAGGTCACAGTTATCCTCGGATGCATTTGCCGTTAATTCGCTTGGCTTGGTTTTGAAACAGTGAACGAAAATGCATTCTCAAAACAAAATAGCATGTCTGAATTTAAGGACTTTTCATTCTTGAACAAAGTAACAAATATTTAATGCCGGATAGACAAACAGACGAGCCTGGTTAGAATATATGTATGACGTAGTTCAGTTTGACAAATGTGCAGAACTTCTTCAGTTTTAGATCTATATTGATAAAACTTGGCTTATTTCCGTCCTTCTTGCATCACCAGTCACTAAGGCCCAGATCGAATATTTCATCATCTTTGCAGTATAAATGCGACAGGAGTGTCCATTCTCTTAACTGATCGCAAATGGTATGTGAAACGAGGGTTAGCTCTATGATCTCTCTACGATTTTTTAAAATGAAAGTGAGATCATGTCTCATGTTACAGATCAGCGGATTAGTATTGAGGATGAATGCTATGAGTGATCCACACCTCAAATTTGTATCCATGCTGCCCCACTGGAAGTGGTGAGCGTTGGCATCACAGCCTATAACTAAGCCACAGAACACACATTGCCTTTCTCGCAGGAACAAAATATTTTCAAATTCGACGTTTAAAGTCCAACTTTGAATCTGGCATGAAGGACCAAATTATGGACATATAAAGATAAGAGAGCAGTCAACACGATGAGACGACGTTTAGATTGGAGCTGTCTGCTCCGACGAGCAGGTCTAAGTACATGTGTTACTTATCGAAAGCAGCTGTAAGCTTTTAAGGCGACTACTATATACCTCCTCTGCTGACTCTAAAAACAGCGTGACCCTCTGGTGCCTAGACTTGAGAATGGCGCGTGAGTGCGTCATTTGCTTAGAGCATCACATGTTCATACTTGAACAGTCGCAGTTCGCTTATATTGGTCTAATCTGTCAGCTGCCTGATTACATTTGCAACTCGCATAACCTGACAAGCACTGTCCTCCCTCGATGGATTTCATAATGAAATCATGCATGGTCCGTGCTGCTCGTACCTCAATCATATGCCAGATGCAAGTGTCTCTCATGGTTGGGGACACGTGACGCATGACGGGCGCCATTGTTGCCAGTCGGAGTCCTTGAGCAGCGCGCCAGGAGAAAATCCCCATTGGCAATGTGCATGCAAACACGTTTCTGATTAGAAATCATCCAAAATGACAGCAGCGAAAGCCAACTTGATGATGGAATATTCGCATTCATTTTAAAATACGGCAAGCAAATACCCTTATTAGTATTAGTATTTGGTATAAGCCTAATTATTGAAATTATCTTTGTTGTTTAAAAATTGAGGTAGGTCAATCAATTGAGGTAGTTAGTGTAACAGGTAAAGTAGTCATGGCATCAAGCAAATCAATAACAGCTTTAATTAATAGAAGCATAACATGAATGTGCAAAAAAGGATTCGATATCAAGGAGATAACATCCCATATTAATAATTTGCCACAACCACATTGTACGCTATGCAATTTATTGGCTCCATATTAACATTATGGGGTCTATTTACTGTTAAGCATGCAACTACATATATAAATACATTCACCTTTTTACATACTCGAAACGAAATAACGAAATACTTAAAAGAAAAGGTTCAACTTGATTATTTGGGCATTTCTATGCCCTGATTGCCCGCAGCTGTTCTTAAGTTCTGTACACAAGTATTTATATGCATTATTATCGTTAGCAGTGGGGGGGCCTAAGGGCTGCTTAAGGTTATAATGGTAATCATTGGCCCCATAGTTGGGGCTGCAAAGGCAGGGTTGGATTGGGCAGGGAGTGGATGGGGTGTGGTAAATTTATGCAACAGCTTTTGCAGCTGGCATCAAAATGCTTAATCAACTTGTTCTAAATTGTGCAAAAATTTAATTTTTCCTGGCAAATCGCATTATAAATGCGAGAGAGCGTAAGATATAAAAATTTCAATTTTTGAAATGCAAATGGAATACAAATATTTGCATAAACACGAGCACAGCTCGCAAAGAGAATGGAGAGCACAGGCCAACAACAACGACCATCTGCCAGTTCAGCATGGCTTAGACATTTTTTTAAAGTTTTTTTTTTTTTTGCCAAGGATGAATGCACAATGCGCTGACTACCCAATACCCTGTACATTTGGACTTTGACGCACATTTAATTGCCCAAGACTTGTATGCTATTTATAATTTTAAATTTTTAGAATAGAATGACTTCAAAATGAGTTTGAGAATCGATTCTCAAATAAATTGAGAATTGAACACATCAACAAACTGATATTCCCCATTCGAAATCGATTCAGGTTGTCATGTGGGGTGACTAAAAAAACATCTCAGCGACCATCGGCATTTTATGCAGGCAAACATGCTCAATTGTTCCATGTGGATTGATCGCTGCGAAATGCCAATTAAATTCGACCCCAAAGTGAACGAGGATTGTAATTTGAAAATGTTGAATTCAACAGTGGATGCAGCCGCAGCTGCACTTCAGCGCCCCCCATCTTCTCCCCACTTCAGCAGCTCCCCACACCAAATCATTACCATTCATAGTCGCTCAAAAACGCTGGCAAGCAGCGCTAATCAATGTTGAAATATGCGGGTCGAGCGGTTGGGGGTGTTGAACAGGGGTTGGTGGTATAAGGGAGGGGTGGTGGTTGCCTTAGGGTGCGGGTAGTGTTTGGTTGTCTGTTTGCTCGACTTCAATCAATATGGAAAATAAGAACGTGATTCATATTCAGTACGCGCAGCGCTCAACTGAAATGAGCATCAGCAACAATTCGGTATAGGGGCGAGGACACTGAAAAAGGAAATTAAATACACGCTCTACTAGTGTTGTAGTTGGGATAGGGGGCTGTGGGTCCTATTTATTTGCCATGCGGAAATTACGCCTGAGACGAAATAAGCAACTCACGCATAAAAAAATCTCATAAATGAATAATAAATTTGGTGGATTACGAGCACAACAAATAATGATTATTGAACGATTTGTTGTGACACTTGAAAGCGTTCACACGCAACGTACGTGTGTCCAAAGTCTATGAAAGTGGAAAAAAAAAAACAACCAACAAAGCCCACTTCGCCAAAAATATGGCAAAAGCCTTCATCTTCTGCAGGCTTAGGTGTAGACTTACCTAACTTAGAAGGTAGATTACTATCATTTTTTTTCGTAGGTTAGGAAGTCAATTTTATTATTCAACCCGACACAAATACTTGGGAGAGTCTATATCTTTCGTAATTTTACAGAAAGAATGGCCAAATTTATACACATCCACACTACTGCCTTTTATAGCCAGACCCAGGAGAGGGTTAATTGTCACCTGTTGTCAGTTGCTAACACATTGCCAACAGAATATGCCGGAATAAGTTACGCCAGATTGCAAAGTTTTCGCTTATTTTTTTGGTCAACTTTGATGCCATAGATATAATTGTAAATTTTTTGTTTTGTGTGCAATGTCCGTCCTGGTGTCTGTCCGTCGAACATGAAACATATACTGGTCTGTGACCGCGTCAGACAATATGTACAAATTTGAATAAAAGTGATGATCGCAAATCGATAATGCCAATTGTCTGCGAGATTTCATGTGCAGCTTCAGTGATGGAATTAAGTACATGTATTTGTAAAGTATATCGTTCATTATTTAACTTTACAAACTACGGGCAGAAAAAATTATAATTTTATGAATTCATCATAATTTTGGTTACAAGGATTCTTCACCTTATTATTCGGAAAAAACAATTAATAAATTTGAATGTTGTGGAATTCTAAAAAGCAGGGTTTGAATTTCTTAATTTCATGGTGGATTTTTCTAAATTATAAATCAGTGATTAGTTCTTTGATTAGCTTTTATGTAACTTATGTATATTATTATTCAGAATGTGTATAAAAAAGAACAAATTCTGTGATTTAGGGCAAGCCCTTTCTAATTTTAAGAAGAATGTTTTCTCATGCTTGGAAATTATTTCGAAAAAAAAGAGCAACTCTCTAATTTGTATGTGATTTTCTTAATTTTAGGTCGATTTTTTTTAGAGTGTACTCAGGTCAATAAATTGTATAAGTGAATTTGTAAGGGTATTTAAAATTCGATAACTCAGTAAAAAACAAAGTAAACTTTCTTGTTTTTATTGAAATTTATGATTTCTGACACAAAATTTATGTTGTTTTGCATTTGGTGTGTATATATGTGCGTCTCTGTGTGTGAGGGGTTGTGTGTCTGGGTGTTTTTGTGAGTGTGGGTAAAAGCATAAAATAAACCTCAAATGCTCGTAAAATGCCGTACGTACACAAACCCAAAAGACCCAACGGAACCCGAACTGTGTAAATGCCATCGCCTTTATTCAGTAACGCTTCTTGAGCCCTTCCGGTAGTCTAGTCGCACACACACACACACACACACACAGACACACACACACACACACACACAGACACAAACACACACAAACAGAGACACGCATTCACAATTCACCCGCTCGCAGTTCCTCTGTCTCGCTCATACGCTGCTGGGCGGTGCGGTTTTCTTTTGCCCAGATATGGTTCTGGGGCCAACGCGCGTGAATTATTTAATTCGAATAAATATTGAAAACTCAATTTTTTATGATATTTGCTTGTTGGTTTATTGCGCATTTGTGGCATTTTAATATCAAATAACCCTGCTGCGAGTGTCGCCATTTATCTGTGTGTACTTGTATATGTGTGTGTGTTGGTGTGTGTGTGTGTGTTGGTGTGTGTGTGTGTGTGTTTACCTTGGACATGCATATAACAACGAAAGTTACACACAACTGAAAGTGTGCAGTTATAAGCTCATAAATTGGAAATTGTTATTGTGCTTGCCAACCTAAGAGGAAAGATACACATCAATGTTTATGGGTAGCAAGCTGGAGTTCGTTACATATTGTTTATAGCTGCAAATGACAATTATGTAACAAATATGAAGTAAATCGAGGCAAGTCCGGCTAATTATGTGAAACAAACAAATGGCGTTCAAGCCGTGAAGCACAATCTTCTCATAAATTTACATTTTATCGCTTCGATAAGCGCTTAAGCGGCTCGGGAGGATTTCGGATGAGTACATAATTATCTAAACTGGCTTCAAAATCGATTCAACTTTTGCAATCAAACCGAGCATTAAGCAGAAAGCTAACAAATATTAGAATACTGTGTGACAAAATAACTTAATGCGAATTTTTTAAAAGAAAACTTTTCAGATGGCATGCAATTTAAGTCATTGAACTATGGTTATACATATATAAATATGTATATATGAATATATTTTAAATTCTAATTTTGAAACAAAAAGCTAATGTTAGAAGTTCTCTGTCAACATATGAAAAAAACACCCCGCTAATTAAACAGTTTTTTTTTTTCAAGTTTAGAAAATTGTATCCTGAAATTAAGAATAGAAAAGCTGTGATTTATAGAAATATGCTTTCTGAATAAAATGGAAAATTTGTGTTAGTCTCACTGATTAAGGATGGCTTACGGGCTCTAGTTGGCCATCCATGGTGAAATCCTTTAAAAACCAAAAGATGTATAGACCAGGCCGGCAACTAATGTGTGATACGATGATACTTTACGGCACACAAAAGGCGTACAAGGATGAAGGCAACTGACATGGAAAATCGTAATAATAATTTTCCACTTCAGACCTGTGTGTTCGTGTGTGTGTGTGTGTATTTGTATGTGTGTGCGTGTATAGCTTACTTGCTTGTTTGCTTGCGAAGGATTGGCCAAACTTTTAAGTGGGTAACATCCGTACGCGTATGCATTGGCCACTGCTGGCAAGGCCAGGTATGTGCTCGAATATACCAAGTGGATCATTGGAGTGGCCCTGGTGAGTGTGCAATGGCCCTTACCCTGTCAGACCAAGTATATGTTGGGTTTTGTTGGGCTCAGCAACCGCAGATGCCCACACTGGGAATTATAATTGAAACAGAGTACTCGACTTGCATTTGCTCAACTATGTATAACTTATATTTGTTTGTTGTTAGTTTCGTGTAGTTTTTAGTTACAATAACGTTTTGATTAAATTGTACAATGCATTTGTAGCCACATCTCAGATCCACTCTCCGCGTTAAACTCGTTGCTCTCTATGTTGTACGATAAGGGACGTATGGTCCATATAATAGGATTTACCGGTTTATTAGGTACTTATGCGTTTCACGTTATCAGGTTATCAGGTTGCTCGTAAAGCCTTGTCTTAGTAATCTTAACAGTCGATCGGATGTAGGAAGCTCTGGATATGATCACCAAGCTTATTCCTATGAAACAATATAAATATTCATAATGTAAAAGATATAGTATAGAAAGCAAAAAGCAGCAAAAGTCGCTTACCCAAGATCAAATCCCTTCCGGCTGCTGTTTAACTTGGTATACAAGAGTAACAGAACCAGCGCCTGGCCAGTAACCAAAAGTCCTTGTTTGCAGTAGTTATTGCTTAACCAACTAATTGATTTTTGCTGGGTGGTGTGCATTTGGTTCTCCAGACTCTCTTCTAAATATATTAGCGATAAAGCTCGTTCCTGTATTCGCTGTGTATTCAACTTGCGGTCGACTTCATGTTCTCGCTCCTGCCTACGTTCCTCGTGTCGTGGATCTTCTCGGCGGAGATCAGTATTTCGCTCTCGTCGGCTTTCATCACGATCCACATTTCGTGAGCGATTGTCTCGCCTCTCTTCCAAACGATTATTATTGCGATTTTGTGTGCGCTCACGGACTTCATCCTTATGATTTACTCGCTCTGTATTCAGACGATAGCGGTCCTCACGCTCCTGTCTTCGAGATAGGTCTCGTTCCTCCCGTCGGATCACATTTCGATCCTCACGTTCGAGATCGTCTCGTTCCTCACGTCGGCGAACATTGCGTTTCTCACTTCGGAAGAGATTGTCTTCTCGTACTGCCATGCGAATTACATTACGAGTATCTAAGCGAACGCGATCTTCTCGTACTTGTCTTCGTGTCAAATCATTCTCCTCCCTTCGCTCCATACCCACACGAGAGTGGTTTTCACTCTCCTGTCGTTGAGATGAATCTCGTTCGTTACGCGTTAGAGCTATGCGACGAGCTTCCACACGATTTTCTAATCTACTATGACGGGAATTTAACTGGCGAAGATCTTCTTGTTCTTGTCTTCTGGTCAAGTCTTTTTCCTCCCGTCGCATTTCCTCTCTACTTTGTCGTCTGTCTATTTGCTCCACTTCCATGCCGTGTCTATCTTCACGTTCCTGTCTTTGAGATATAGCTCGTTCCTCATGCCGATGATTGTCAAGTTTCTCTCGGCGATGACTATCTCGTTCTCGGTCAACGCGCACCTCATGTCGTAGATAATCACGTTCCTGTCGTTGGAGTTCATCTCGTTCCTCACGTCGGAGATACCCTTGTTGATTTCGCCGAAGATTGCCTCGCTGCTCTCGTCTTAGATCATCTCGAACAACTTCTTTGTTAAGACGAGCAGTTGAGCGCTCTTCAACTTCTCGGTGCAGCCTTCGGGTAGGGTCTCTTTCCTCTCCGTTCACCCAAATATTCATTCGCTCGACATCCAAAAGTTGGCGTTCTTCACGCTCTTGTCTTCTAGATACATCTCGGTCCTCTCGTTGGAGATCGGTTCGCTCCACTTGTCGGAGATCGTCTCGCTCCTCTCGTCGCAGACTAGCTCGGTCCTCTCGACGGAGATCGTCCCGCTCCACTTGTCGGAGATTGTCACGTTCTTCTCGTCGGAGAATAGCTCGGTCCTGTCGTCGGAGATCGGTTCGCTCCACTTGTCGGAGATCACCTCGCTCTTCTCGTCGGAGAATAGCTCGGTCGTCTCGTCGAAAATCGGTTCGCTCTACTTGTCGGAGATCCCCTCGCTCTTCTCGTCGTAGATCGTCTCGCTCCTCTCGTCGGAGATTGTTACGTTCTTCTCGTCGGAGAATAGCTGGGTCTTCTCGTCGGAGATCGGTTCTCTCCACTTGTCGTAGATCACCTCGCTCTTCTCGTCGTAGGTCGTCTCGTTCCTCTCGTCGGAGATTGTCACGTTCGTCTCGGCGGAGAATAGCTCGGTCCTCTCGATGGAGATCGGTTCTCTCCACTTGTCGGAGATCGTCTCGCTCCTCTCGTCGGAGATCGTCTCGGTCCTCTCGTTGGAGGCTAGCTCGGTCCTCTCGTCGGAGATCGGTTCGCTCCACTTGTCGGAGATTGTCTCGCTCCTCTCGTCGGAGAATAGCTCGGTCCTCTCGTCGGAGATTGTCACGTTCTTCTCGTCGGAGAATAGCTGGGTCTTCTCGTCGGAGATCGGTTCTCTCCACTTGTCGGAGATCGTCTCGCTCCTCTCGTCGGAGAATAGCTCGGTCCTCTCGTCGGAGATTGTCACGTTCGTCTCGGCGGAGAATAGCTCGGTCCTCTCGATGGAGATCGGTTCTCTCCACTTGTCGGAGATCGTTGCGCTCCTCTCGTCGGAGATCGTCTCGGTCCTCTCGTTGGAGGCTAGCTCGGTCCTCTCGTCGGAGATCGGTTCGCTCCACTTGTCGGAGATTGTCTCGCTCCTCTTGTCGGAGAATAGCTCGGTCCTCTCGTCGGAGATTGTCACGTTCTTCTCGTCGGAGAATAGCTGGGTCTTCTCGTCGGAGATCGGTTCTCTCCACTTGTCGTAGATCATCACGCTCTTCTCGTCGTAGGTCGTCTCGTTCCTCTCGTCGGAGATTTTCACGTTCATCTCGACGGAGAATAGCTCGGTCCTCTCGTCGGAGATCGTCGCGCTCCTCTCGTCGGAGATCGGTTCGCTCCACTTGTCGGAGATCGTCTCGCTCCTCTCGTCGGAGAATAGCTCGGTCCTCTCGTCGGAGATTGTCACGTTCTTCTCGTCGGAGAATAGCTGGGTCTTCTCGTCGGAGATCGGTTCTCTCCACTTGTCGTAGATCATCTCGCTCTTCTCGTCGTAGGTCGTCTCGTTCCTCTCGTCGGAGATCGTCGCGCTCCTCTCGTCGGAGATCGGTTCGCTCCACTTGTCGGAGATTGTCTTGCTCCTCTCGTCGGAGATCGTCTCGGTCCTCTCGTTGGAGGCTAGCTCGGTCCTCTCGTCGGAGATCGGATCGCTCCACTTGCCGGAGATTGTCTCGCTCCTCTCGTCGGAGAATAGCTCGGTCCTCTCGTCGGAGAATGTCACGTTCTTCTCGTCGGAGAATAGCTGGGTCTTCTCGTCGGAGATCGGTTCTCTCCACTTGTCGTAGATCATCTCGCTCTTCTCGTCGTAGGTCGTCTCGTCCCTCTCGTCGGAGATTGTCACGTTCATCTCGACGGAGAATAGCTCGGTCCTCTCGTCGGAGATCGTCGCGCTCCTCTCGTCGGAGATCGGTTCGCTCCACTTGTCGGAGATTGTCTTGCTCCTCTCGTCGGAGATCGTCTCGGTCCTCTCGTTGGAGGCTAGCTCGGTCCTCTCGTCGGAGATCGGATCGCTCCACTTGCCGGAGATTGTCTCGCTCCTCTCGTCGGAGATCGCCTCGTGCCTCGTGTAGATTGTTAAAGCGATCGTTTCGACTGGATAGAAAGTCTTTACGCTCCTGTCTTCGAGAAATATCTCGCTCTTCACGACGGTCGTCATGTCGGTGTTCGTCTCGGTCTTCTTGTCGGCGACCATCGCGTTCAACTAATCGTAGATCAATGCGTCGGGATAGATCATCCCCGCGATTAACATTGTGAGTATTTTGCTGCGAATCACGTTCCTGACTTCTTCGTTCCTCGCGATTCATTTGCCTGCCTAGATGACTCTGCATACGCTCTACATCGACACGATCGCCGTGTTCACGGGTTTGCCTTCGCGACACATCTCGTTCCGCACGTTGCAAATCGTCGCGTTCCTCTCGTTGGAGCTCCTCTCGATCCTCCCGTCGGCGATTATCTCGTTCCCCACGTCGGAGATCATCTCGGCGAGAAGGATTAACTCGTCGAGCTTCTCTGCGATCGACTTGCCTCTCTTCTCGCTGTAGTTTTCGTAACAAGTCGTTCTCCTCGCGCCCAAAAGAATTTTCGATTTGTCGGTTATCTTCTCGCTTTAAGCGTCTGCTCTTATCTTCGAGATTGTCAATCCGCTCAACCATTTGTCTGTACACAAGATGTTCATCATAATCTTCCAGTTCGCCTCGGCGGTCTTCCATCAGCCGATCGGGCGCGCCCAAAGGACACTGCTGGACACGACTGCCGCAAGTCTGACTGTCAGCGTGCGCGAAGCCGAACCAGACCAACTGGAGAAGCAATGTGAGGATATTGAGCCTCAGCCATTGTCGATTTGCGGCCATCTCGGTATTGATGATACTCCCAAGCAAATGCGTTTTCCAGCTACAGTTATCAGCAACGGTCACGGAATTCGATTAAACTCTGTATTGCCAGTTACCTCAGCAAGCTTCGGAACTTGAATGATTTTCTCGGCCAGGATGCTCCGTTTTTATACAAATATTTCTAGCGAAGGACCCAATTGAAAGGACAGCGCCCACGCAACGTTTAAGACGCAGTTTGCCAACTGAACTTTTCTTTGCCACTGATTGATTCAATTTCGCTTATCGCACATGTGCACCAATGCGCATCGTCCATGCCCCAGCTACAAGTCCGCTGAAGTGTTTCTAATACGTACATACTGTTTCCAATCAACAAATTTCATGAATGAAATTGAAACCATTGTGACGTCAATGAAAATATAACCTTGCCCCCAAATGTATTGATTTTTATTAGCTCAAAATATTTGATATTTGAATCGTTTGTGTTGGAATACAATCAGTCCATTGGAACACTTTGACTTGATCCTTAAACATATGAAACATTCAGACTTAACTATGCATGGACAGTGAATATCCGCTATTAGAATATTAGAAATGAACTTTCCGAATAATAGGGTGACGAATCCGTGACGCCAAAAGTGTAGCGAATTTTCTAAAATTTAGTGAGATTTTTTTTCTGAGTGCATACTTACCCAATAAATTGCTTGCTAAAAACGAATACAAATATCGTCGGAAGTGACGTCAAGGATATAAGCATATATGTATGTATGTACATGCACATGTTAAGCAGGCGAGACTGTCGAGCATAGTCTAGTGTTTGGTTTGTGTGCACAATTGCGATAAGAGTGCTTCCAATCAAAATCGAATTAAAGTGCAATGAACAATATGCTTAAGCAGTGGTGGACAGGCGCTCAATAAATGAATAAGGTTAGATGGGTATCTGAGCGGAAAATTGTGTACAGAACACGCAGATGTGGCCCAGCATAGAGAACGGTATAAAAGGCGCCACTTTTCGCCCAAACGGCTGACAGTTGTGTTTCAACTTGGGGCGTGGACGCCTCCAACGATAGTCGCCCCGCGCGACAACTCGGTGGTGCGGCGGCGCAGCGGCTAGTCGGTGCTGTTGGAAAACAATTGTAATCCCGTGAGAGGTAAACTAAAGCAGCAATGATAATGGTATTCCAACTACATCATGCCACTCTTTCAGCAGCGCTCCGGAAGAGCAGTGCTTGAGAACACATTTGTTCGACTACCCTACTAGTAAGGAAGATGTGAATCGCCATTATGGAGAACTCTGCAAAACTACAATATTTTTGATGGAAATTTAGTACAGTTGCACTTGTAACCCCACTAGTTAACCAACTCGTAATGGATGTACGTAAACTAATCACATATATTAAATCAATGAATGTCTATGTATATGTAAACGTTAACTAATTTACCATATCGGTCCTATGCCGTAGTTAAATGTTGCTGTTGTTTGGGATCGTATTGTCAACAGAATGGCAAATGTCTTCTTGTCAAGATTCGATTAGCACTTGAATTTATTCAAAATATACGCATTAGAAACAATATTCTTCAATATATACATATAAATGTAATTTAAATTATTAATCACATTAAGCAGTTGATACTGTTATACACATGTCTGCCATGTCTAAAGAAAGGCAGCATGCAAGAAGCACAGATGATAATATACCACTTAAATAACATAACCGTGTCCAAGTTTGGCACCTGCTTATATACATATATATTCTATACTCGAAAATCGCAAAATAAACTCAACTTACCCATGTGTTGAACAAACAAAGATGATTGGCATTTTTTTGATCTTATTATGCAAAATGTTATTTTTATTATTTCCAAATTACCAAATTAAAATGTAGTATGGACATTTGGTGAAATTCCATGTGGAAGAATTATAATTTTGAATAAATGTATGTATGTAAAGCAAAGCAATGGAAAATCGTATGTGTTATGAATCTGCTATTGTAATTGATCTGATTTATAAAGCAAATTTTTAAAGGAGAAATATCAAAGCTACTCTTCCTTAAATAAAAGCATAGTTCTAGGACTAAGTCAATAGATTAGGATAATTCTTTTAACAAAATATATATATTTGAAGCTCGGCCAAATCCTTATATGTTTTGCAAAGGATATAATGCGCAAGGACGAGGTTTATCTATCTACCCAAATGCTTATAAAATTTTCACCAAATTTCAATGAGTCGAGGATGCAAAACCAAGTCAATCAAAATTTAAATTTTATTTTAAATTTTATTTTATATCATTTTTATAATGTTTTACTCTTTACAATTACTGCAATTTCATTGTTTGTTACATTTTCAATGCATTTTGCGTTGCTTTTTAATTGTCTTTGAATTGGTTTTAATTATTATTATAATATAATAATGTTCGTGTGTTCTCTTTGGTTAAAACTGAGCAAAATAACAAAGTTGAAAACTTGATTGCTAAATTTATATAAATAGTTAAATTTAATTTAAAACGTTTCTCTGCTGATTTTCTGTGTTTTAATGGTCATTATTGGCATTTAAATCGAAAAAGTACAAAATTTGAAATGCAATTTGCTTTAACTTTTGAGTACGAATATTTTTGTATATTTGATTTAAATGTGCGGCTTATTAATTGCATTTGAATTATTTTTTATAATTTTTTTGTTTTGCCCCGTTCAATCAGTTAGATAATAATTGTTTCTTATTTTGTACATTTTTTTTACTTTGATACAATTCAACAATGCTAACAATAAACTTAATAGTTTTATAAACTTCGTTACCAATGAAAAACGGCTTACAAATAAATAAACAAATTTATAAAAACACATTTAAAATTTCACTTGTTCAATGTGTGCATTAAATAGAGAGAGATATATAGGGATAGGGATAGTAGGAGTCTGAGTTAGAGAGAGATAGCGATTAAGTTAAGAGTGTTTTGTTCTATCTCAACAAATTTGTATAATTTTCCATTTGTATTTGTATTTATTATTCTGATTTTTTTTTTTTTTTTTTTGCATTTGTGATCTTGCTGTCATATATGGTTTTTATGCCTTTATCGGCTGAGCTTTAACAACAGTCGTAGATTTTGTGTATTTGGATTTGTTTCTCATAGATTATATAAACAAATTTAACATTAGTTTCGTCACCGAATTCGATTTGATTAAATACCAATTCTCATATATTGATTGCAATAAACATTTCTCTTTTACTTTATGGACTTACAATAAATATAATTTTGTTGAAGTGAGTCTATAATGTTTGTTCATTTCCAAAAGTTATTAATTTGTTATTTATTAATAATTTTAGATTTTTTTTTTTTTTTGTTTTGCTAAACAAATCAATTGCATGCCATTTTTAACTATAAATTTGTATGTAAAATTTGTGTCTTGTTCTTTCTATAAATTTGGTTGATAGTCTCTAAAAAATACACAGTATGTATGTACGTGCATATATGTATGTATATATTATACACTAAAATAGTTTATTAAAAACTGAAAATGCCTGCATTTTAAAATCAAAATTATATTTTTATCATATCATCCAAACATTGTAGGAATAATTTTGGCTTTTCTCAGACTTAAATATAAATGTCTATGTATGAATGTATAATAAATAATCATAATATATATATATATATATATATATATATATATATGTGTGTGTATATATAGTATATAGCAAATATAGATACTGATCATAGCTCCATAATAGTGGCATACATTCATAACTTGCATGGTGCCTTTGCTTCATAAGATACACTACGAAATGTCATGAAACTGAACAATTGTCTGGAGACTGTCAAAACGAAACTTAGTATTAAGCTATTTGTATAATTATGTTTGTAAAAGTGTGAAATGCAGTGGATTTGATAAAGCTTTCCGAAAGTTGTATAATGCTTATGCCGGCTGATGCGCTGTTTTTGCAAACTATTGAAATTAAAATTTAACATTTTTTTGGCTTCATTTGGTAGCCTCACTAGCAACGCTTTACATTTGGGATTTGGTTTTTGTTTTCGTTTTTCATTCTTATTCATTGTTTGGTTTATAGGAGTGTTTTCTTAATGTTATATTTTTGTATATATATATATATTTTTTTTTTTTTGGTTTGTATCTATTGTAAGGTTTATGCCTTAAACAATTGAGGAAATTCGTTGGCTATCTCGCGCACAAGCTGCTGATCAGATGCACTGCATTCGGTCTCCTCGCAGAAGATGCGTGTAAAGATTTTCATGAGATCATGCTTGCGATGCTGATGTTCCTGATAGTTTGTATTGCGCAAAATGCGGCGGCACAGTTCCAAATAGCAGGGACGTGTCTACCACAAAGTGAACAAAAAATAGATAAGTTAGTTTAATTGGCTGGCTATCATATGATTTACAATATTTACCGGACTACCCGCATCCAAATCGGAAAGCTGACGCACCACAATATCTATTAGCACCTTAATGTCATTCGTATAAAACATGCCAGCCGTATCCGCATGGCTGAATATGTCAATAAACATGCGCAGCACCGTATTCATATTTTCATTATGATGTTTGAGCAGTCGCGTCGGATCATCTGTTAGGATCATTGAAAGTTAAGAGAGTTAGGAGCTAGCAGCTAACTAACGAATAGTGAACAACTTACCCTCACGATTGAGCAATAGCAATAGCTTCTCGGTGAACACTTTGCCCGTGGGCAGATTCTGCATGGCCTCAATGATCACATTGACCGTATGCTCGCCGAACTGCTGATTAAAGGCAAGTATTAGGGCTATTACCAAATCCACCAGCAGCTCCGGATTGTTTCCCTCAACAATTTCCAGCAGAAAACTGGCAAAATGCACGCCCAAGTAATCTGAAATTGGAATTATTCAATTGATAATAAAACAATTCTGTATATTATTTCCAATTTCAAACATGCTAAATGTTTTAAATTACTTTTTACCAATTCTAAATTGGCATTTCTCACTAACTAATCAGAACTTTTATATTTAAAGCCCAATTTTGTTTCTGACTTTCATGTAGCTATTAACTATTTGCACACAGTTTTACATTTAGTTCATCGAAATTATAAAGTAACATGTACAATTTAAATTTACTAGAAATTTGTATTGATTGGTTTTTATTTTCAATCTGAACCATTTGCTTAGTTTTAGCCAGGGATGAGATTAGAACGAAGCTGATGTATATATACTAAAATAAGTAGCAAGGAAAAGTTAGTTAAAACCCATTGCACGAAGGTAAACATATATTTAAAATACATGTAAAATATTATATGAAGTTGCAATATAGTTTGTGGTAAAATATAAATGCATATATAAAATATTAAATGAAGTTGAGGTTTTTGATTGAGGTGTATCGGTTACAAAATCGATTATTAATGCATGAGCCGATTAAAAAACGAAAGAAACACACAATAAATGCAACACTTGAGTCCAATTGAATACAAATCCCAAAGGTAAACATTTTTCGGCTTAGTTTCGGGAGCAACGCACCTTGATGATTAACCGGCATTAGCTGTCCCAGCGAGAAGATTACGGTCAGCATTTTGACCAGTTGCTTGAAGCGATCCAAATTGGCAAAGTGTGTCTTCATGTCCTCTACCTGATAAGCAAATTCGATTTAATTGCAATTACTTTTCATAGTCTTCCATACAATCTTACAATCTCCAGGGGCAGAACCGAGGTTAGGAGTATATCAACAATGATGTGGTCCAAGTGACAGGCAGCAGTGAAAGTCTTAAGCAAGAGGTGTTTGATGGACCAGCGTGTCTCCATCTGATAGTATTGCACCAGATTGATGAACATCTGGTACTGATCGCACGACATCTCGTAGCAGCTAATGTTCTCATCCGCATTGTTCTATAAAGGTGAGCAAGGTGACCCAATTAAAATATATTAAATTATATGTATATGCTTATTTATATTAAATATCAAAGCGGACATATAGGACAATAAATCATTTTCTGATTATTTAAATATGAGTAACAGACTAAGATTTCAATGATGATGTTCTGAATATATCTTCATTATCAAATATTTAACAAATCATTTCATACACGCTCCTTTTTTGGGCAACAAAATCTCAACGACTTTCAAAAGGAGCTCCGAAAAATAAATACTGTTCGTTTTTTTTTTTTTTTTTAGAGCTCACCAGTATCTCAACAAGCTCCTCGAGAAAATGCATAATGTCCTCCTCATCCTCGTAAAGCATCCAGGTGCGCTGCTCGGTATCATTCTTGCAATCGGCCAGTTGGGCAAACAGATACTGCAACCGCTTCGAATCGTGCGTGATGCCCAGTAGCTCTTTGGGCGTGGCCACCTTTCCGGTTACGTGGACAGCGACTGCCTCCAGATATGGATTGATGGCACCGTTATACAGCTGCTCCAGGCTGGTTAGCACGACGCGCAGTGCCTCACAGGATAAATCAAAGCTAAGATTCGTATTGCGACGCAATGCATCCACAATTTGATACACATCTGATGACTCAACCTTAAGCTGGCCACGCCCATTACCATTGCCATTGCCGTTGCCGGCAGCGAGCGCTGCACCGAGGCGATGCGATAGCGATGGACTCTCGATGCTTTCGTCCAACGCCTGGCTATTATCGGCGCTATTGTTGGCCGCATCGATGCAGCCATTGCAGCCGTCATCGCTTGCCTCCTCTGACTTGTCGGCCGCACTGTCCGCCCCCTGGCTGAGGCTCAGACTGAGCGGCTCGTCGTGGCTGGCAGTGGCACCAGTACTGCTGCTGCCATTGTGCGGCTTGTGCGATGCAGCAGCGGTAGATGATGATGATGCTGCTGCTGCAGCTGATGCTGCGGTTGTTGTTGTTGCTGTTGCGGCGGCGGCGGCGGCGGTTGCAGCTGCTGCTGTTGTTGTTGCACCGTTGCTGGCGCTCAGCTGACTGGTCTCCTTGTAGGTGGTCACCACATCCTCGCTGGTGGTCGTTGTTGTCGTTGTCGTCTCTGATGGCTCCGAGGTGATGCTGTTATCCTGCGTTACATCCGAAACGGATGCGGACACCTTTTGTGCTTGTGCTTGTGCCGCTGCTGCAGCTGCTGCGGATGTGCTGGCCCCTAGTGGAGGCGCTGGCAACGGCTGCTGCTGTTGCTGTGGCGTCTGTATGGTGCAACTGCTGCTTTGGAGCTGCTGCATGCTGCCCATGCTGGGCGATTCGGGCATCGAATGCGGCACTTTTCCGCCCACGGCCGGACTAGACATGCTCTTCTTGCTCATGTCCAGGCGTTGCATGGCAGGCGGACTGTTGCTCTCTTGCGATTGGTGTGAATGCGGCTGGTGTGGATGCGTGTGCGAGTGCGAGTGCCGATGCGAATGATTGTGGCTGCCACTCAGCTGCTGCTTGTCGCTGCAGCTGTGCGAATACGACAACGACGAGTCACCATCACGCTCCCAACTCTCCTGGAAAAATAAATCACACAATTAGTTTAATCGATTAAATTTGAAGAACATGTCGGACACGTCGCCGCTTCGAAATTAGAACTGGCCACGGAATTTTAATATAAATATCTCTGTCTTTCAACGAATTGCTTAGCGAATCTAATATCGGGCAAAGCATTCTTACGGCATAAAGACGCTCCATGGTGTTCTTCTTTTCGCGCAGCCTGTCGAGCAGCTCATCTTTGGACATGATGCCATTTATCTCTGGCTCAGTGCACTTCTCCAGTGACTCAATCGATGAGTTGAGAAAACTGATGAGAAAATCATGTTCCACCTGCATAAAAAGAAAATCATTTTTGATTGTGGCTGGCTAAGCAAACAGGAATTGCTGACAGGCGACACTTACCTTAATCTTCATTACGTAATTTGATGGCACAAAGCCAATGTTGCCCTTCATGCTAACCACCTGCCACCAGTTACGCTGGCGTGCGGATGTTTGGTACAATATAAAATATTCGCCCTCATCGAAGCTAATCGTCTTGGGATAAACCGCCTGAAAATCATAGAGTGCCTTCAGCATCTCAATGCCGTTCCCAGTATCGATGCCGATGCCAACTTCAGCAGTTGTTGCTGCTGCTGTTGCTGTTGTGGGCGATGTTGACACTGCTCCTGCTGCTGTTGCTGCAAAACAAAAATAAAAGAATAAAAATTAACATACAAAATAATTTAAGAAATTAATACGCAAAATACGTGTCCTTTTTTGTTGAATAACTTTACATTTATAACACAGTCATCACTCACAATGTTAAACGCTTCAAATTGACAAATAATTATCATATATTGAAAGTGTGATTTTTTTATTACTTTGCAATACACACACATTTATTTATATATATATGTATATGTATGTATATATATAGCTATATATATATATATATAAATATAAAAAAGTCTAAGTTAAGAATATATTGAAAATGTTGATAACTAGAGGTTCAAAATATCGGATCGACCACTGTAACTGTAAAGGGGTGTGAACAATTCGCACACACATACACACACACACACACACAATCACAACACACACACACACACATAGGCACACACCGCAAAAGCGCAGTGAAGCGAATTTTGATGCACTCGCCTGGTCTTTTACTGGTGCTAGCGGCCCTTCCTGGCAGCCAGGCGCTAAAAAGTTCACTGCCGAAGGCTCCAATGGATTGCAGAGGCTTTGGCTATGCACACACACACACACACACACACACACACTGGGACCGAGGCACGAACGCATTAAACGAACGGTGTTAGTAACAAAAAAACAAAAACAAAAACCAGCGAGAACAAAGGCGCAAAAGGCAAAAGACAAAAGGCATTATTACAGCGCACAGAAAAATGCAATTTATATATTGTATGTGTCCTTTTGAACTTGCTTAAGCTTACATTGTTTTCGTCACACACACACCTACACCTATACAAGTGCGCATGCTAAAACCTTTTACTGTGTGAAGGAATAACTAAAAGGAAACCCGTTTCAAAACAGGACACAGCACTTCCCGCTCGCAAACAGAGGCGCTCGTTCGCTCGCTCTCAATGTTTTGTGCTCTCTCTCTATCATTCCTTCTCTCTCTTTCTCTCTCTCCCTCTAACTCTTGCTCTTGCTCTCTGCGTATCTGGTATCTAATTAATTCAACTGTCAATTGCTACTGCGGCGGCCATTGTCACCTGCAACTGCTACACTACACTCTCAATTACACGCTCACACACACACACACACACACACACAAACACATATATATGGACATACACATTTGTATATATATTTGAAATGTTAAACAACCCACTTACCCATATTTTTGTAGCACACCTTTTTTTCGCTGTATGCCCGTCCTTCTGTTTGTTCTTTTTATGCCTGTTCCAGTTTTAACGTTTACCGTTACCAAGGACGTTACGTTAGTTATTGTTACACTTTGCGCCACTTGGCAACACTGTCTGCGCTGCTATTGTTGTTGTTGTTTGGGCAGGAGTATTTTCCTCGTATGCAACACTTTATGGGTGTCCCTTTGGGCGTGTTACGACGTTTCCACGTTATTTGTTATAAATATTAATGTAAGCATGTGATCCACATGCATACGTATGCATCTATGTATGTATGTACTTATTAACAGTTGCAGTTTGCGATTATTTATCACTTGTTGTTGCCTCGTCATTTATCTTGTCCGCCCAACAATCCAATCCGCCTGGTGCCCCTATGCCAACGAGTATTGTATATTGCAATTTCTTGTTAATTTTCCGTGTTTTCAATTTTTAGCCATTATTTTTGCCCGTTTTGCTTAGCCTGACCAGCTTAACACATTTGTGGTCTCATTTCGCACTTCAAACAGCGGCACACAACACACACACTTCAATGGACACACACTAGAGAGATTTTAATTCGGAAACGGTGCAAAAGGATACAACAGAGCATCGCAAGTAAATTCATTATTCTTAACGTTAGAGTTGGGCGCGTTTCGTGTTCTCTATCACGACAGCATAGCTTTGAAGGTTAAAATCATGTAAATCAAGCAACAATAAAACTGTAAGCTGATGCCAATTTACGAAATATCGTAAATATAATATAATATATATAACATAATTAAAGAGTATAAATAAATATATATTTTAAAATTGTAATCGTATAAAATTTCGATTCGCGCCCATCTCTAGTTAATATGCATGTATGGCTGTGTATATGTACGTACTTCGAATATATACTCCACCCAAGAAAAGCACACACATACATAGACTCGCACGGCGGCGCACTAACAGCTTAACGGTATTTTTCGTGTTTTTGTTTTGCTCGGAATGCAGAATGTGAATCACAAGGCAAAACAAATTACATAGTTGCAATTGCACATTCACAACAAGAGATGCTCCGACGCTTCGATAATTAACAATATAATTAATTGCAGTGATCGAATGTGTCGCGTAACGCCCACAGAGGAGACGGTAGCTATTAACTGTTTACAGCTGATTTTTTATTTAATTGTTGTGAGAAACTAAACTGCACTCAAGCAAATACACAAACATTTATCCACTACACAGGAACAATGCAATATATTTGCTAGAAGGGTTGTACACTGTAACGTAACATTTAAACACACACGTTGTCTTCCAAAAATAAAAGAATATGTATATTGCAAATTGTATGTTAATATGGGGATTGAGATGTAAACAAAGCAAAAAGAAAAACACAACGTAATTGGCCCAACGTAAGGTTAACAGAGAGTTAACAGGAGGCAGCATAACGCAAAACGGAGCAACATTGTACTAAAGCGAAAATGAGTACGCTGATGCACAGGCAAAATTGCGGGCAAAACTAATTTTGTGCATGCGCCCAACTCAATATTGTGGCATACATATTTGCAATAAAAATTAAAGTCTTTGTAAATCAGCTGCAATATTGTTTTTATTTGCATTCGATGATTGGTATACACATATATATATTAGTATGCACTTTATATTATGAAAATACTGTTAGCGTCCATGGGCAGAGCTGGCAAATCAACACACCGAACGAAAGAACATAGTTTTCTTTTTGAAAATATATTAACTTAAATGCTGTTCTGACCACACCATGTGCACGACAATTTTCAAGTGATGTACATATGATTTCAATTGGCTAAAAATATGGTTGCTTTTATTAGTATTATTATTTTTTGTTTTGTTTTTTTTTCTAATGCCAAAATTTATTTTGTATAAGTACAATTAATTGTATGTATGGGTTGTTGTATAAAGTAGCACGTTCTGATCATGCATTATATTTCTTTGATTTCGCTATTTACGCTAGTCTAGTTAAAAGTTCATTGTTTCCCTAACTTTGCTTCGTTTTATCTCTTTCTTTCTGTGTCTCTCTCTCTATATGTAAATGTATATGTATGGATGTAAGTCTAAGTATAATTTGTTAATTTTTTAATATGTATGCATGTATTTCATATATCTCATTCAGAAGGCATTTTATCAAAAGTTTTTTCTTTATAAATCTTACGAAGGAACAACACATGCACATATATACATTTTTGCAAAACAGTTATAAATCTATGAATCTATATAAATTTGAATTTAATTTTTGTTCTTTTATACATGTATATATTTTATTAAAGAACAACGATCATTAAATTGTCTTTTTTTTTTGTTTGTCTTATATAGGGCACAACAAATTAACGTATAATTAAGTTTCAACAAGAGTTTTCAATGTGTTTGTTTTATTTTCTTGGCTTTCGGTCACATTAATTGCAGTATTATTTTTGTTTAGAGTACGATAGCCATAATGATAATAATAATAGTAATCGTATTACAAGTACATACACACATAATAAATTATAATAATACAAGTTTTTAATGCTTTCATTTCATTTTCTTTTGTTTATCATTTACACATAAAAATTTAATAACAGCACTTTGTTGAAAATTGGAAAAAAAAAACCCAAACATTTAAAAATTATATATATATAATTGTGTATAAGCATGTAAATATATATATAAAAAAAACAACTCGGTTTACTTTGAACTATATATTTCATAATGGTTAGGTAGATTTTGTTTATTGCATCATGTGGAACGGCTCTTGGTTCAGATTTAGCTAACTGCGCCAGGTCATTTTGTTCTTCTTTGGGTATGGGGCAGCATTGGGGAGAGGGGGAATGTGGAAACGAAACGAGAAACCCAAACGCAGTTGGCGGTCTTTAAAGCATAGTTTGCTTAACTTTCGGCTAACGTAATTATATAGTAGTAATAATAATACAAACAGAACTCACTTTAAAAAAACAGGAAAAATAAAAAAGAGCACAGAATATTAAATAATAGTAAATATGTATATAATAAAGTAGCCAGTAAATTGTAATAATTATTATGTATTATGTAATAATAGTTTTGCAACTAGCGGGACACGCCTATCAATTAATTCGCCTACACTCGTCAGTCCCACAGATCCGCCCATTATTCGCTAGTCCGTACAGCCATCCATTCGATACATTGTTGCAATCAATCTCGAAACATATCAAACATGCCACGCCTTTGGCTTTGCCCTTCGCGTTTTACACAATCTTTCTGGTGCACTTTGTCTCTCTCTCTCTGTCTCTCTCTCTTCCACACACGCACATGCACACACGCTGTGTCTTGTTTGGTTTACACATTTGCTGAGTTTTGCGTTGTAATTTTTAACTTGTTAGAATTATGCTACAAAAATAATAATATTGATATATGTTGACACCCCCCCTTTTCCACACCGCGACGGGTCTGGTCCGACCAGGACCCACCCAATGCCCGATGTACGTAATTGCAACACAAGCTCACATCCCCCTCCGCATCTGCATCCGCATCCGCATCACCTCGTCCCATCCCGTCCACCAGCGGCTGGTCAACTCGATCTTCGTCAGATTCAGATTCAGCTGCTGCCAGCGTTTATACATATATATATATATATATATGTACACATAATAGATATATATCTGTATATATATATGCATATGTTGTATTTATGTTATGTTGTTGTTTTGTTTAAGTTGCAGTTGCGAGTTGCGATTGATTGGTTCAGCGTGATCATTTGTCCTCGCAGCAGCAATTCTCGGCCAGCTGCTTCTGCAGGGCGGGCGGAATGAAATCTTTCGTCTTGGAATGATTGCCCTTGCCAAGCAGCGCTGGCTCAATATGCTTGCCCTCTTGTATGGCCTGGATGCACTTGAGCAGATCATAGTTAATGCGATCACTAACCACCGAATCTTTTCTGCAATGCACAAAAACACGGAAATCAATTACAATCAATCAAACAATCAATCAATAAGACTTACTTGTAATCCGGATGGCTGAGCACCTGTTCGCGTATCCAGGTTGCCGTTGTTATTAGCTCACCGGCAGCGCGCTTCTGGATGAAGCGCAAATACTGTTCAATCGTGCAGTGCGTGTCCGTATCCACCTCCATGGATTGCAGATAGCTGCGTATTAGTGGCACCAGGCCAGGAAATACGTCAGGCTGCAAACATACACAAATCATAATCAATATTCAAAATTTTGCACTTAACTCACTCACCTTGCCATTGAAGATCTCATTGATGGATAGCAACTGGAACATTTCGTTCTCCTCATCATCCGTATCGGTGTGATCGCTATCGGTGCCATTGTGTATATCGCTGCCATTGCCATTGCCGTTGCCATTGCCATTGGCGTTGTTACCATTGCAATTGAGTCCATTGGCATGGCCATTTAGCTTGGCGGTACCATTGGCGAGTGGCTGCTCATCGGTTGCATGGCTTTGGCCATTTGTTGTGGCTGCCAAGCCGCCATTCATTTGGGCGCGAGCCGCACGCTGTTCCGTCGACTTGGACGATTTGCGGAACCAGAACTTCTCCTTGCGGCACGCATCACGCTTCTGGGCCGTCTGCATATTCTCATCCACCTTGCTGATGGGCGTGAGGAAATTGAGTTGATACGACAGAATAACACGGGTGAGAAGCACCACAAAACAGACAATTGCCGCATTCTCAAAATCAGAGATTTGCGCCTCGCACGGACGAAACTCGACACGCCAGCCAATTGAGCTATTTGGTGGTGGCGGCTTGAAGCGCATCGTTTGCCAATTGGTTGACTGAATGTTCTCAAAATGATCCGTATCCTCGTTATCATTCTGATGCACCTTCTCGCTAAATAGCGACACGGTGTCCCTTATAAACAAATGTGCCACATGCTGCGCAAGCAAATGATCGATGCCTCCTTCGATTAGACGCTGATAGACATGATCATCGTACGTCAGTTTCACATCATTATATTTGGCGCCCTCGGGCGACAGATACGAATCGATCGAATCGTAACGTGATTTCGCAATACGAAACTTATTCTCACTGAGCGGCTCCAGGCCGCGTTCCTCGGGCGTACGACAGTCCACCGACGAGCTAATCACATTCCAGCGACAATCCGATTCGGTGAGATAGCCGCGATAAACTGGCGAGGCGGCGGTCAGTGCCAACATGATTGGACAAAGCGGTGCCAGTTGATCGTAGAGGCGACGAGCCTCTGTAATGTTGCATGCCTGAAAGGTCAGCTGGAGGCAGCAACAACCCATGCCAAAGCCCATCGCATCCAGCAGCACCACATCCGGTTCACCAGGCGGTGCACCCTCAATGGGCAGCTTTGTGTTCACATCTTTGAATACTGAAAAACGAATGCATGGTTAGCAAATATATATGCAGACGCTCTCAATAATTAGTTGGACATAATTAATTACCTTTCAGTTTGATGGAGACTTTTTCGCCGCGTCGCATGCGAATGTTACGCGTGAGCGTCTTGAAGCGTGGATGGCCCGGAAAAATGGCCTCGTCGGGGAAGTACAGGGATCGGGCCGCACTCAACAGATCATCGGGACGTGGCTGATGCAACGGATACGTAAAATTTGGCGCGCCGAGACGGGGAAAGTTTGTTATGGACATCACACACTCATCGCTGGCCAGCAGCTCGGTGACCTCCTCGCGTCGATAGCGCATATTCGCCTCCACCAAATTGAAATGGGCCATTAGACCGCCAAAGGGTTTGCCCGGTGTGCCCTCGATCATGTAGGCGCCATATTCAGGACGCCACAGCGATTTAACGCCATTGGGATCAGCCAGTTCCTTTTCGTTGAGCTTGGCCAGCAGATCACTGGCACGGAGCGCAACACGCGCCACCTGCTTCTCATCATCGAACTTGACTATGATGTACTCAACCTCGTCACCCCATTTGAGTATGTCACCCTGGCGATCCTTGAGCCTGTGATACAGATTTATGAACTGATTGATGCCATGCTCGCGCACATGATCCGCCAGTTTTTTGGTCTCCTCCCACGATAGTGGATTTCCCTCGCTTAATAGGCCCATTGCTGGAATGACGTAAAGTGTGATCGAGAGTTAGAAGGTATTGAAGAGCTTGTAAAAATTGATATCGTTTTATTTATTTTTTTTAAATTTGGAATTTTATTTGAAACTGAACCACTTCACTGATATTCAAATCAAATCCAGCCTAAGCCTAAGCCTGTCAATCAATATGATTCATTTTGATACATGCAGACTTAAATCGCGTCCAGCTTATCTCATTTGGCCATGAAATCAAAAATATCGGTCATTTAACTGACAGATAGCCACATGTCTATGACCGATCAAACGAAAGCCATACTAACAAAAGCACACATCGAATCATAATCTACCTGTTTTATTATTCTTTTTTTTATTATTTATATTTTTCAATTCCTGATTAAGCCACAGATGTGGCTATAATCGATGAATAGCATGAATGGATTGTATTATTATCACAGTGTGGTTTATGTGGCCTGCTGTATCTAAAAAGAGATTTTAAACATTGACATTGTGCACAATGATGTTTCCCATGTCTTTCCCCACTTAACTGATATACATTTTTTATTTTTTTTTTAATTGTTTGGTATCGATTCAATGTAAAAGTCCACTTTAGCTAGACGTCTATTAGTCCCACAGAAAAATGTAACAAATTAAATTGTCAAAATAATTGGAAAATCGATAATGCGACCTATGTAGCTCCAAAAAATACAAACCAAAAAATAACTCAACATTTTGTATATTATTGATAAGGCAAATTATACCAGTCTAAGGCTATTTTTATATGCAGCAAATGCCACACATCAATGTATATATTTTATATGCATGTATATATGCGAGATGTATTATTAATAGGTAGCAGAGTCTATTGACTTTTGCCAAATTCTTTTTATACTCTGATACCGAAAGTATCAGTGCACATTGGTTTTGCACAATGTCCGTCATGCTGTCTGTCCGCCTGTTTGAACGCAAACCACCAAACTTGGTAGGTAGACTACTAGAAACCTGCTTCAAATATCGGTATTTAGAAACATACTTTTTTTATTAATTAAGTTGTATGAGTATATTTAAGAGCTATCTAAAATGTTTGTATATGTGACAACGTAAAATACTAATGTTAACATTTTAAGTACACACATAAAAAACAAACAACATCCTGGAAATTGCACATATTTTTTCTACATTTTAGGAAAGTTTACACTGAAATTAAGAAATGCAAACCAGGTTGTTTATAAAACCACAACCTTCACTTGCTGTCGGACTAGTTGCACGCAGATTTGTGGTGAAGAGAGCGATAGAAACACTCAACTCAACGATTTTTTTTTGTTCTTTTTTTTCAGCTCTACAGATATGTATTTAACTGATTCCGATTCAATTTGACGATTGTTTGACATACAACTTAAACACAAAACACCGTAAGACAAAACAAAAAAATGTTATTCAAACTTGAATTGTAACCAAAACCAAAAAAAAACCGTAGTGAGAAACTGTAAGAGTTAATTGCTAGTTAGCTATGATCTGAAATCACATATAAGTAAATTATACGTTTGCGACAACACAAATTAAATTGAATTTGAAAACAGCAAAAGCAAGTTAAAAAAAAAAAAATTAAAAACACAATTTCACAATTGATTGTCTCAGCAATTACAAAGCATGCAACACTCACATTCAGTCTGTCCGCTTAAGATCACTTATTATAATCTGAATTTATAGATTGTTATTGAACTTGCTCACACAATAATGAAAATGAATTATAAAAAAAATAATTAAATAAATATACCTTAAGTTCAGATAGATAATACACTGCAACACAAGGAAAATGTCAGTAATACTATGGATATAGTATTCTTAATTATGAACCGTTTGGAACACGGTCTAAACTAGAACTGGGTTCCTTCACAACCAAATGACGACTAAATATACCCGCAGTCAGACTCCAGCTTATTATGCGGCGGATGTGGACGCCGCAGTTGTCGCTCGGCCAACTTCAGTCGTTTCCGACGCCGTTACCGTTACACTCGTAGTCCACCGCCTTACCGCACGAAGCCCACAGCCCATTAGGCGAACCAGCGATCCATCGATCGTCTCGGATTGATGACGACACTGACAACAATAACAAATCAAACAAAACCAACATCTAAGGGAAACATTACACTCAACAAAAAAAGTCACCCTGAATTTTTGAAAAACACTCTAAAAACTAGAAATTGTATCTGGTTTTTGGAAATAGTTTCTAAATATAAGAAACAACATTCTAAAAATTAGAAATGCTTGCCATAAATCAATATTCCCAAAAAAATTGTGTTTTTTTTGTATATATTTCTATATTGGAGTTTCACCCAGTGAAGTCACTCAACTCGTTGTAAAATCGTATGTTTTTTTAATTAAATTATATAAATTGAATACTAATGAATAATATGAATATGAATACTAATGTTTAATAATAACAAAAAAAAAAGATGATATGTGAATTCTTCTATGTATGTAAGCGTTGTTCTAAGACTTTTTCTTAGTGTACAAATTATAGAATTCACTTCAGCAGGTACTTGAAACCCCATCGATTGCCATTTTAAATATTTGGTCTATATAATTTATAATGCATATTTAAAACTAAGCTAAACATATAATATATATATTTGATTATTGAGTGTATTTTATTTGTATTTGTTTTTTTATAGATTCGTTTTGACCGACAATTTAGTTTAGCACACCATAAAGATTATAATAAGAATCTCGCATTTTAATAGACCATAAATAATGTCCAGTAGCTGTATTTTATAAGACACGAGGGTGGATTGAAACAAAAAAAAAATAGCTTCAAATCAATCCATGAGACTATGTCTCTGTAGGGGAATTTCTGCCTATAAACAAATATACAGTTGCTGAGCGTGCAATCGAAAAATGATAATATATATATGTATATATATATACAATTAAAATTAAAAATAAAATATAAAAAAAGTGAATGCAATGCAATGCAGTTTTGGGGATCGACGAGTACAATAAAATAAAATATGTAGATACGAAATATATCCAAAATATTAATCTTGAACACATTGGTAAGTACAAAATTAAATCTGCAAGGACATAATCATTGCTTATGCTAGAGACAAAATTAGCAAACCATATGTAAGATATTTTCATCGATTTACGATATGTATATATATATATATATATATATATATATATATATATATATATATACATATCGTAAATCGATGAAAATATCTTACATATGGTTTGCTAATTTTGTCTATATATATATATATACACAGACGCCTGATAAGATAATTAATTCACTTGTCAATCATTTTCGAAACAAGGAAGCCATAAATATGATTGTTAAGTTATATTAAAATTGTTTTTAAGTGTTAAGCTGTAAAATTGAATGGGTATATATAACAGTTTTTTATTGATTAACCTTAGCATTTATAATAATTATAAAATATGCCTTTGACACATTGTTAATCTCATTGCAATCAACTAAATTCAAGTAATTTAAAGTGGAAATAAAATAAACCATAGGAATGTCCTAAACAGTTTAAGTCGAAAAGCCGTTGGTGCCGTTTATTAATAAATTCGACAAATTCGCAACGTGATCAGAGAACTCTGGAGATTGTGGAAACTGATATTCCGATTTGTTTAAATTTCGAAATCGATAGTATGGCTTTTCATGGAACTGCAACCAGCTGTTGCTTAGTGAATCAGCTGTCTGATTCGACTTAGTCAGTTATTAAAGTAGAAACACTAAGCAGCTGCGAAGGTTGTTCGGAAGATCGATACCGCAGAAGTCGCAGTTGTATCCAATCATAATACATTTTGTTAAAAAAATAAGTATGTGAACTCGACTACGATATACCCTGAATCATTAAAAATGGGTAAAACGAGTATAATGCTTTTGTGCATATTCTTGATTAGGGTCAACAGCTGAGTCGATATAGCCATGTCCGTCTGTCCGTCTGTCTGTATGAACACGCAGATCTCAGAGACTATAAGAGCTAGCGACTCTAAATTTGGCGCAGATCAGGCGTAGATCAAGATTGCGTTATTTTATCGATTACTGCCTTCGTTTATCGAATATCGATACATTTAAATTTCCGATAGCAATAAATTCCACAATTTTAAAGGCAGAATCTTCTAATTAATACATAATATGCATATGCATACTGTTTATCATCTGTCAAGATCGGATAAGAAACACCCAAGTAATAGTCGAAAATATATTCTCATATTGATATAATTTCTATCCCATTTTTAATGAGTATAAAAATACACACACACAGTAGTCATTAATTCAAACTTACTACTAATGAAGGAAACGGATAACGAAACCCCAAAATCTATTCTGTAACCAACAATTAAAATTATCATATATATACCACTAATGTCAGACACTTACTTATAGACTATGTAAAAACTTATTACAGTAGTCATTGAGAAAATGGCTTATAATTATATCTAATAACACATCTTTTACAATGTATTCGAGAGCAGTCAGTTAAGTGAAGTGTAATATGCGAAAATTGAGATGTAATCAAAGGAATCATAGTGTAACGTTTGTTTGATTCATTCGACACTACTCACGTATCCTTCCGTTTGAAGCATCGGTTTTATTTATATGAATATTATATAATTATTGAGTCATATAATAATTTGACCTCGAATAATGCAATAACAATAATTATTATTGTTCCTATGACACCTATACGATATAGTAATCACTTTACAATATCGCCCTGGAAACTAAAATCAATTTCTAGATTTTAGAAATAATTTCTAAATGGCAAATACACACTTAATAATCTAGTTATCATTTCATGTGCTTGAAATTCAGAACCTGTCAATCAACAATTTCATTATATTTCCCTCTGATTAGCACCATTGGGTAAGATATAAATAAATGAATGAACATATAAACACACTTTAAATGATAAGGCTCACCAATAATAACAATTACATGCAACATTATCGGAATTTAAGGTTTTAATAAAAAAAATCTCTTATAGCTATAGTAGAATGTGCAAAGCGCTTATTGTGTAACACACGATACAATTGGGAAAACGGCTGGAAAGCCAAGTAAATACATATATATATATATACAAATGAGATAGCGGCTGACTTTGAGCACACGCTTGTAAGTCTCACTTTTAGATAAGGGTCGTTGTAAGAGGGACTGCCGTTAATAATTAAACATCGTGCGACGACAATTGGTTATTCAATCAATTATTTATATTCATAAGACGTAAATTATACATGAAAAGTTGTATGTAAGTGAATTATTAATTAGTAGACATCGCACTACTGACCAACGCAATTCACAGCTGCTTGCAAATATATATAAAACGACCTTATTCTGCAGTCATTTTAAACAATTACCAACTGTGTGTGTGTTAATTATAAAAATAGCTTGAGCCAAATAAGTGTGTGTATGTGTATATGTGTGGGTGTGTGTATGTGTGTGTGTCTGTGTGTGTGTGTGCGTGTGTGCGGTCGAGTATGACTCATTGTTCTGCATGAGTCAAGTGGATAATTAGATTGTATAATGGCAATATTTACACTTGTCAGGGTATACAAAAGTCGAAAAAAATTAAACAGATTTTCAAACTGACATTTTCATTATGTTATTATATTAATTTTGTTTTCTTCGTTAATTTCTTGAATAAATCAATGATAAGCGAGCTGATTAGAGCATTTTGGGCTGTTGGTGTGGACGTGCCCTTAACTAATTAGAAACAATGATTAACGTTGATGATGATGATGACGATGATGATAATGATGATAACAACAATTACAGCGCAACAATTGCAACAATGTATGTTTAGATTTCGCTGCATATACGGCGTATACGTAATATACGTTCAAAAGTCCCCAATCAAATGCGGAAAGAAGCATGCAAAAAACAAGAGCAGCAATAATAATAAACATAGCAATGACAATTCAGGGCCAAATAACGTAGGCAAACGAAATAGAAAACATACAAAGTCTATTGATAGATAGGTAGGTACATCGATAGATACAGTGATACAAATGCGCACACACATACATTTGTGAGGGTTTAACTGCAACGGAATGTAAACAAACGGTAGATAGGCAATAGGAAATTGTAGGTGCTGCACTTGAAATATTTGCACTCCATACAATATTGCAAAATATTACGTATACCACTAACACAATAAAACAGGCAAAAACAAACAATCACAATATAATAATAATGCAAGCATAATAATAATAAAGAAGCTGACTCAGATAAAGCGTAGAGTGTAGTGCAAAGAGGTGAACGAAATAAAATGTCGGACGACACAAAATAATAATGCGACGTAATAGAAATGTAAGAGTAATTATAGAGGGAGAGAGAGCACTATGTCTGAGAGAGAAGAGTGGGTATTATTGCGTAGATAAGCAGTTGTATGTAGCCGTAGACACACACACACACACACAAACAATATGCATATATTTGCATGTATCTCGCCTGAAAATGGGTCTCTGAATTAGGCAGCTGTCAATTCAACGAATTTGTCAATTGCATTTGTTCCTTATGCAGTCAAACTTCACTTAGGCGACATTTTACACTTATCTATATGTGATTTGTGCTAAATAACTAAAACAAAAATACGTTAAAGTTACACTCTTCTATTGAACACTATTCGTTCGTCAAGTGCCACTCTGTCAATATTCTATTTCCTAGAAATTCTATACCAATGACCAGACAAGGGCAACAGCCCGTAGATAATAGAGACAAATAATGATTATAATTATATCAAGCCTGTGAATTATTTCCGAAAATTGCTCAACAGCATAGAATTGAGGAGCATTCCTTTTGGGTTTCTCTAATTCTTGCAATCAATATTTAACTATTTGACATCGGATTTATCATGTCCTGAAAATATTAATTTTTAAAAATTTTAATTTAAAATTTACTGTATACTTTTTTTAATTTAAATTTTAAATTACATTTTTAATTGTAATCTTCTATTTTTATTTTTGTATGACGGCTTCTGGTTCATTCTAACAAAATATAAATAAATTAAAAACATATACTATAATGATAGTATTTCACAATCGGCAATAAGTGGCTAAATAATTGACTGGTCAAACATGGAATACAGATGCATTTTCTTTAGACACACAATCCGATTTATTATCGGCCATAACAAAAAGTGTATTTTGCACTGACTATAATTGCTTTTCGTAAAACTTTTCTTTGTTTCCGGCAAAACTCTATTTGCTTGTAGATATTTTTGACGCAACGCAAACAAAATCCCCCATATACTTGACAGCGACGTGTGTTGTTGGCCCGTGTTTTATTTTTATTTCACATTTGTTTATATAGCCAGAAGAATTGAAACTGATATGGCGTTGTTTCAGGCACTTGTGCAAATACAAACGAAGATACAACTTCAATTTATATTTCTTAGCTAAAATTTCCTGTGGAACATTTGTTTGAACAGTTTTAAAATTATAAAACAGGAAGACTGGTCGCATAACGGACTACGCCCAACTACGAGACACCACGTTTTTTCTTATTCACCACTCTATTCACTAAGGGAGTTCCAAAAAGAAAGATCTTTGGGATCTGATGGAAATATATTGAATTATATAGGTCCTTCCTAATGAAGATTCTTTGAAATATGTTTAAAGAATTTAAAAAATCTAAAAATAAATGTTTATTTTTTAAATTCTGATTTGTTTCCATTTTCGATTCTATTTAAGCCAAATGCAAAGAAAATTGTTTAAAATTAATCACACTTAGATCCACATACACAATTTGACAACTTCGCAGCTTTGTATAATCTCTAAAATCAGACTGACATGCAGCACAAAGAAATACACAGAACATATGCATATAGATATATATACTTTATCTTTTTGACTGCGTAAATTGAGCGTGCAAATAATTTATTAAGCACTACAATCTATACAGCAGCCCTTAAAATGACGCACTTCAAAATATTGCAGAACAATTGAAAACTCAATTGTAAAAATTACGCTATTGACGATGACGCAATAGAGAAATTAAGCTTTTTTACTCCAAAGCAATAATAAGTACACAACTGAATTGTGATTAGAGCATGGCAAATCAACCAGGGAGTATTTAGATACCAGATGATATTTACATTTGTTAGAATATTTGTCAATAACAGTTTAAAGCGTGGTATAATGAAAACTTAAAGAGACTGCGTTTCAAAATAAATAAACCCAAAGTAAATAACAAATATAAAATATTTAAAGACTGCAATCTTTTGATTCAGCTTACAATCCATTTATTATGTTTTTTCAATCTTTCTTCCTTCCGTTGTTATTTGGCATTGTGATTAGTCCAAGAACGGCGCCGTTTGGCACCAGTGGCCGATTGAGGTCGATTTTAATGAGTTAATGATTAGCAAGGCCAAATATCTCTCTCACACACACACACACAATAAATATAAGCGCATAATAATAAATAGTTATCTATGCGCACAAACTTATGTATTTCTGTTTACTTAACTGTTGATAAAAAAAAAAAAACAAGACAAACGACATGAATCCGATAACAATCGATCGTGTGTCCAAATATGTCATATGTGCGAGGCCAACTGCATAGCGTGTCGTGTTGTGTTGAGCCGTGTCGTGCCCTATCGTGAGTCATCCGTGAGTTTGCTGCGTCATGATGAGATAGATGTTAGAACATGTTATGCTAATTCTCAAAATGTTCTAGTATTTGCTATCGTTCTGTTATGTTATCTCTGTTTTGCTGTTTGTTTGTATTGTGGTGAAATTGCAGCTCCTACATATACATACATAAAATATGTATATGTGTGTAAGGCACATGCAAAGCAGATAATAATGTATGTGTATCTCGATCACTCTCGCTATCTCCCTCTCTCTCTCTCTCTCTCTCTCTCTGTCTTTCGTTTTGCTTACGAGAGTGCCTTGAACTTCACACTTCCACTTGCCTACAACTGGCCGCCCCTCATCCCCTTATCCACTGGAGCAGCTGCTGCTGCGTTAACTCGTTTTCAAGTGTGGTTTTCACACGCGACTTGTGCATGCGTAATGCGAAAGTGACGTCACAGCAGCGGCAGCAGAAGAAGCAGCACACTTTGATTATCGTTATGCTTTGTTCGCTTTCTTTTCTGTTGCGCTGTGTTTTTTGAAATTATTGATTTGGCTGATCAACAATCAAGTTAAAATTGGCGCTGTGTGAATGACTCCACATAAATGTGACAGCTAATTAATAGATTACGATATAAAATAGTATGTATGTATGTGTGAATTAATATATACTCTATGTCCTTCATTTCAGATTAGTTTCAAACTGATTTCCAAAAAAATTTAATTAGAAGCTTCCAGACTCAATGGCCTTGAACGACTTGAACCTTTCCGTCCAGTCCAATTGAACAATGTGTAAGCCGGCTGGCTGAATGCTCACTCGCACTCGAACTCTCTTACACACGCACACAAACATACAGACACCAGCTATTGGCATGCACATAAATTTGTATGGAAAACGAATGTCAAGGTTATGCCCGGCCTGGACCTGGACATACATACATAGTGGCAGCAGAAATAACACCAAAGCGAATTGAAAAAAATCTAATTGTCTTGTAATTTACGAACAGAAACGAAAATCAATAATTAAAGAACAAGAAAAAAGCAAATACGTGAAAATAATGAAACTACGCATTTAAAAAATTTTCGTCGGGGTTTTAGAGCAAAAAAATTAAACATAAAAAAAATTACCACTTAATGTCTAATATATAAGCACATACATAAATATATATATACACTTGATTTCGTAAGATATATATGTATATAAATGTGTGTGTTAATATAGGTTATACAAATAACAACACTTACCGGCAAATGCAGATGAAGAAGAAACAATACAAAAAAAACAAGAAACGCTTGTGCTCCAATAGGACTTTTTCTTATTGTTATTGCTGGTGATTTTGCTGTGGTTGGAAGCTGCTCAGCTGTTGCTCTCGCTGCCGGTTGTTGAAAAACTAACAACGACGTCGACGCCGAGAACACAGAACAAAAATGACCCGTTTGTTGTTGGTGCTGCTGCCCTCGCTCTCACGGTTTGCGCTGCGTTTGCTGTCTCTTTTGCTCACTCTCTCGCTTATATACAGTGTCACTATGTGTGCTTATGCGTCGTATGTGTGTGTGTGTATATATATATCTGTGTGACCGCGTGCTGCTGCTGTTTCTTCTCTTTCTTTTCGGTTCACGTTTTGTTTCTGATTTCAAATGCCGATTCAGAATGTCTGCTGTTGTTGTTGCCTTTTACTATTGTTGTTTGTTGTGTAATCCAAGTGACCAACGTTAATTTACCAAAAAATGCTCTCAGATTTGTCCGATATATCCACTCTTGTTATTGTTGTTGTTGTTCCACTTGTGTTGTTAATTTTATTCGTATTTTTGGTTAATTCTATTGCCACGATATTCACAATTTGCTTGATAAACAAAAGAAATTCATATATGTAACTACAGTCGTCGCTCGATAATTTAAATGCTTTCGATTCGAAAGGTGTTTCAACAAATTCATTTAAGTTTAATTCAAAATTTACCTTTTACCATAGAATTTGTGTTTCTCCCAAATAATTGAAAAATGACGATAAATATTTTAACTTAGATTTATATTGCGATGGACCACTGTATAAACATTTACATTTAGTATCATCTGCTAAGTGTATATACATATATGCATGCATGTGTGTGAAAATTTTTATGTGGATATGTGCGTGCTGTGTGCATGTTTGAGAAAACAACAAAATGTGCTGGCCGCGTGTTTCTTATTTTATTCATTTTTTTTAAAATCCCCTTACAGCTGGCGACGACGTCAGCGATGACTGATGATTTTCTAATATTTGTTAATAATAGACGCTGTTCACACAAAACAAAAAAAAAACCTTTTCTCATATACTAAGTAACAACAACTAAACTGTGCGGCTCTTTTTTTTTATTTATCGAATGTGAAATAATTTACATGCATGTATATGTATGTTTGTATGCATGTGTGTGTGTGACCAAGTTCTCATTAGAAGACGCGCTGCTTTTTGTCATGTGTGTGTGTGTGTGAGGGGTGCTGTTGCGATCCAATTGCTTACTGCTTATTTGCCTTCCGATCAATGCCTTCTGTCGGCGCACCAACAATTTCACTATTCCACAAAAAATGCACTCTGTTATTTACTAGAAGTTTCACTCGAAATCTCAATAAAGCGACGACGTTCAATTACTTTGCAGTTTTAACTTTTTTTTATGTTGCTGTAATTAGTTACTCAAATTGAATTTCCAGCGTTATAACGACAACGATATTCAACACAAATTCCAAAAAAAATTAACTATAAAATCTGCCACTGCGCGCGGCTATTTATGTAAAAAAAAATGTTGTACGTATTTCGTGACGAGTGCTGCCAGACAACGAAAATTCCCTAATATACCATGCGGTGCATATGGCAACACAAACAGCTGTTTGTGCTTAAAAAGGGCGCTCAAATTCAAAAACGCATTTACATTTACATTAAATGTATTTGGAACAAACCAACAAAAAAAGTGAGGAAAAACGCAGCTTTTGGAATCACATTTTCTATACTTGTAAATAGAGTAAAGCATGTTCGGTGAGAATAGTGATGACATTCGGAGCTGTTGCTAAGCCCATCACCTCGCCCACATCATAGTCGAGTGTGACCAAATTCTGCTTGCCGATGACCACCTGCGGCCCGTTCCGATTGCGAAGGCCACCGGCGGAATCGTAGCGCGGCTTGTAGATATACACATGGCGATAGTCCTCCGTTATGACCGCATAGTCCAGTTCCGGACAGCAGTCGATGAATTTGCGCTTCCTCTTCGATGCCTGCACATAGCCAAACGCATGCAGATTCCCCTCGTGTCGCACACCCCAATCGTCCGGTCGTGCCGGCTGATATTGTTGCAGCCAGGTCGATGCATCCACACCCTGACGCGTCGCAAATGCCGCCGGATAGCCGGCGCGCAGCGTGGTCGCAAACAAAGGCGGTGTCGCTCCCATTAATATTGTGTGCGTTATCCTAGAAGCGGACAAGTTGAATCGAACTGCAAATGATGAGAAAATGTCAACTTTTAAGTGTAGAAAAAACTTTTTGAAATAACCAAAATTGTAAAATGAAAATAAAAATGTATCCAAAAAAATTGAATTTGAAATTTGTCTACTAAAATTTCGAACTAGAATCTTATCTGAAATCATCTCTAATTCTATTTGATTTTTTTGCATTTTTTGTTTTTACTGCTTACCCATTTTAATGTCTGCGTCGCTGTCGCCGAGCGGAAAATCGCATTCTTCAATGGGATCCTCCAGATTCGGTATGGGGAGCTGAGCTGGCTCCGAGTCTGAATCCGACGATTCTTCTGTCGCTGCCGGAGTCTGCTCAGCTGGCGGAGCAGCCGGTTCGGCGTCTAGCAAAAGTTGTGGCCAAAGCTCCTCCACCCGCTTGACGAGCGTCAATTGTAGCGACTGCCCCTCCACCGTCCAGGTGGTCAGCTCCTCCGCCACACTGGCAAAGAGGCTCCCATCGAGCAGCGCCGCCTGTTCCAGCAACTTCACTACGACATGATCCTGCGTGCAGTGTATGTGTAAATCATTGCGATTGACGCTTTCGGGCAGGGAGAAGCTGACAACGAGATCCTCGTTGGTCTGAGACCAGCTGTATGCATTTTCGGCTCTGTCCATACCTTCCACCTGCCTCAAGAGCCGGGCAGCGGCGTCTTGCGCTTCGGCTTTTGTTTGGATTTCGTGATTGGAGCAGAGCACCAAGGATTCGGCACGCGGCTCAAAGGCACAATAGTAAAGGGAACCCGTCGTCTGCAGTCGCTCGCAAATGTTGTACATCCATGTCGAATCGGGTAATGCGTCCAGTATCCAACGTGACCAGATCAGCTGCATTGCATGGCCCGATTCCATGCGCTGCACATGACCCGCCGCAATGGAGATTTGTTTTCGTTCCTGCACCATATCCAAACGGGCATCCAATAGCACAAATCCACGTTGCTGCTCAGCCACATTAATGGGCGTCATGCTCACCAATTGCCACGTGGACGAGTCACGCCTGCGATCTCCAGTCTCGAGCAGGTGCAGCGTCAGCATACCATCGCACAGCACACAATACTTCTCCGAAATGAAGCGCAGCGTATAATTGTAATCGCCGTCAAGATGCGCAAAGCCATCGCCATGATCCTCACGCTGCAGCGTGTAAACGATGCGCTGATCACGTGGCTGCCCACGCAGCTCATCGTATGAGCACAGTACGATCTGGTGGCAATCGTTGACGTAGTAGCTGTTGTGACGCGCCCACGGATCGCTCTGCAGCAAATTGTGGCGGGCGAAGAGCTCAGCGTGCAGCAACGAATATTGATTTGTGTGCGGCTTCAATTGAAACGGATCGCGATCGAAGCTTTGTCGCAGCACCGGCACCGCATCGAAGGAGAGTTTGTAGCCATCGAATTTGGGACAGAGCAGGTTGCGGTCAACGTTTAGGTCCACCACCATTGACATGCTGCTCCGAATTCCACTTTTCTAAGCCAGATCAAATTTAAATAAATAGATACACGAATACAAATACAAATGTCGCCCGAATTTCAATTTTGCCAGCGCAGTGTTGCAAAACGGTGTAATGTATTCTGTTAACGTACTATGCAAGGATGACTTTTCTGTAGCTCATTGTACGAATGTATTTGCTATGCTTGCTTGACAATTCATGAATTCTTCAATATTTTGTTCTTTAACAAATTCATAAACATTATGGCTTAACATAAGCTGTAACTAAAATATTATCAAGGTGGCAGCGCTTTAGCGACTAACTGCTGTAAACAAATAGTTTAAATGCATTTGTGAGCGCACTTATGAGTTTGGTATTTACAGCAGCAAACAATTTGCAAATTATTTTTGAATAAGCGCTAGATTGAATACCTCATATATATTAAGAAAAATAAATACGCACAGCAAGTGTCATTATAGCACAACAATTGTGACTTTGCCCATCTGTTGGCAAAGTTGGCATACGTGTTCTTTGCAACTCTGCCCGCCCAGTGCTGCACAATACACACCAAAAAGAGTGTTGACACGTTGACAGAACATTTGGCAAGTGCCTTATGAGAACTACATTTTTAACAAAAAAAAAAACAAATTATTTTTAGCCAGCAAGCAAGTCACAAGAATCAAGACGAAACGGGACAATTGAACAGGTGAATATTGTTGAATATAAGTGACTTTGTTAATCTCTATAATAATATTGCCTGTATGTGTGCGTGTGTGTGTCATGTCTGGATGTATTTTGCAGCTGAAGTAGCTGAAGGAGAAGAAGAAGCGGAGAAAAGCCGATATTGACGACTAACGGGGATTTGAGGGCTTGTCTGTCGTCAAGTCCTGCAGCGTGGCAGCAAACACACAGCACCCAAATACACACACACACACACGTACGCTTTTTATTATAAACTAGCTGAATACCAAATAGTCAAAAAGCAATAGCAAAAAAAAAAACAACAAAAAAATGCGCGACAACCAAAGCAAAAACTGCAATTCCAGCAGCAGCAGGCGCAACAACAAATGGACAACATTGATTATTTTGTCGTTGTCGCTGTCATTTTTGGCGTCATCCAGCGAAGCCGTGGAATTTACATTCGATTTGGCGGACAATGCCGAGGATTGTTTCTACGAGGAGATCAATCGGAATACAAGCGCCTATTTTGAATTTCAAGTCTCCGCCGGCGGCCAACTGGACGTGGATGTTGTGTTGAAGGATCCAAATAATCAAATCATCTATTCGATGGAGCGGGCGACATTCGATAGTCATCAATTTACGGCGGAGTTGAAGGGCGTGTATACGGCATGCTTTAGCAATAAATTCTCGGCGTTCTCGCACAAAATCGTCTACGTGGACTTTCAAGTGGGCGAGGAGCCAGCGCTGCCCGGCGTCGATGAGCATGCGACGGTGTTGACGCAAATGGAGACATCATCGCAAGCGATACACAAGGCGCTCAACGATATCCTTGATGCGCAGACGCATCATCGCTTGAGGGAGGCGCAGGGACGCAAACGGGCCGAGGATCTTAATCAGCGTGTCATGATTTGGTCATCGGTGGAAACGGCGGCCGTTGTCTTCATTGGACTTCTGCAAATATTGGTGTTGCGCAATTTCTTTACGGATCGCAAGCCCAGCCAGACGCAATATGCACGCCTCTAGAATAGATAAGGATGAATCTGAAGGAGAATACACACAGAATGCAGGACACATACAAAACAGGATGCAACTATCTCTCTAAACCATACACATAATTTTGCATACACAAATACGACCTTCTTGAGCTAGCTCCTCACATGTATTCCATTCCCCCCATGGTCATCTATCAATAATTGTTTTTTTTTTAGCCACGAACCCAAAAAAAAAAAACGAGCAGAATGCTATTTTTTTTTTCTTAAAATATAAAGAAGCGATAAAAAAAAAACAACACAACAGCAAAAAAAAAACAAAATAAAAAAAACAATGGAAAATGCTGCGTTTATCCTTTATTTGCCAATAACAATTTCGTTTCCTTTTTGCTGAAGATAGGTGTAGAGAATGGCGCCATAAATGGTTGCCATAAACTATATTCGGTTGTTATGGCACAAACAGAATGTGGTTGTTGTTGTTGTTGCCGCCACAATGCAGCCGTTGTTGCTTGCAGGAAGCGAGAGAATTACGAAACAGGCGGAAGTTCGCGAAGCTCCACTCATATCACTAACAATGATAGCAACTATTACAGCTGGCTGTTATTTGTTGGCACCGTGGCAATTTGCACTTCAAATCATCATATTTTGATCGAAATGCTTTTTGGCTCGTTCACTGCCACAGGGCAAAGAGGCCAAATACACAAAGTTAAAAAAAAAAACAACTGTATAATCAAAAGAGTTTTACGGAGAGAGGGATATATTTATATATATATATATTTATATATGCTTAGCATGACGGAACCGTCGCCGCGAATTTGATGCGGCGAATTCGATGCGGCAATATTGTCGGGGCTCACAGTTCAAGCGACAGGCAGTCAGCAGTCGGCGCATTTTGTTTGAAAGCAAACAACAAAAACACGTTTGGCACCAGCGACAGCAGCAGCAGCAGCAGCAGCAGCAGCAACAACAATAACAATTGCGGCAACTGCGATGACAGCGTTCATTTAAATGAGCCGCACAACAGCAAGCTGAGCTGCTGCTTGCGAGTCTCGCTGCCTGACCTGCTGTTCCACTACACCAAAGAGCAGAAAGCAGCGACATCATCGACACACACACACACACAAACACACTCTCACATACACAAACACAAACACACTCTCAGACACGTGCATGCAAGTGCCTTTAACATAGGTCGAGGTTGTCGCGATTTTGGATGCTGCTTCCTCGTTTTCAGCTCAAACGACAAAAGACAAATAAAAACAGAGAAAAAAAACTTTGCAGAAACCTAAATACGCTTGGCAACTTTTAATTGAGCTTTAAGATTTGGTACTTAATTGGTATTGTGGCGCGATCTTAATTTAATCAATTTTCAATCAGAAAGTTGGTTAAAAACGTTTCATTTACAATTAACAGTCGCAAGCTGTGCAGCTTTTTACAGTTATCGATAAATAATTGGCACAACAAATTAAATATTTAATATTTACGGATTACATAACGCAACCTTGGCGTTATTAGTTAGTTAGTTAGTTATTCAAGACAAGTCAAAAGCCTTAAAAACTCACGTAGATCAACTTCTGCAAAGAAGTACAAATATAGAACGAAAATAACACTTACAGATGAAAATTAAAACACTTTTCTAATACTCCGACTCCTACTTGCTAAGCAATGGATACCATTCCTTAGGCAGCAAGAGAATTATACATAGATACCTTAATATTAAAAATTGAAATTCAAGCAACTAACTGGTCTAACTAACTTGCTCAAAAAATATGGCACAAATAAAGTCACGTTTTGGAAGAAGACTAGTACGATTTCACCCAGAGCAACTTCATTTACGTTTACCCCTGTTTCTAGACCTGGCACTGCTCCTCCTGCTTGACCAATTTAGCATTATTCTTTCACTCAACATCCGCAAAGATATATGTATAAGTAAAAATGAAAAAATAAAAAACAACACTTGACTTGGAGCCAACAAAACAAAACAAGAAACATTTGAAAATATATAGATTTTTTTTTTAAGAAATAAGAAAGTTGAGTAAGAGTATTTTAAGTCGAATATTGCAGATGAGCTTGTTTTAGTTTACTTGATTTACTCAGCTCAACTTAACTTAGTAACTTTTTTTTTGGAATAGAAATATGCAAGTTTGGAAATGAAGTCTTGGCAATATAATTTTGGCATGTGAAATTTGATGGGCTTGGCGTAAATTTTGTTTTGTTGTAACTACTTGTACATCCAACATATAATGTTTTCCCTGATTCCCTTCATTTTCGAGGGTGGGGGAATCCAAATCCGACTTAATTATTGGATACAATGTTGCCTGTAACTGCATTTTTTTTATTGAACTTTTTTTTATTTTTTTTTTTTTGTCATTTGCTGCATCTGGGCTGGCGGTGAAAAGAGGTGTTTACTTGACTTTTACCGTTGTCTTACGACCGGCAGTATTTCGTTTAGCAACGCTGCAAATTTGCAAATTTTCTTCATGGTTTTTCTTCGCCCCCTTCTTTATTTTTAGCAATAACATTGTGTAATTGTCGCTTATTGATTTTTATGAACATTTTTACGCGCATTTCATTTCGAAAAGTATTTAGATATTGTGTTTTTTGTCTTAATAAACTGTTGTCAGTAATTATGCCCCACCACACATTGCAAAAGGGATAGAAAGTGTGCCATCAAGTTGTCCAAGTTGATGTAACATCCAGTCGAAAGCATATATGTACATATATATGATAATTTATTTTTTCTGAGTGTATATGTATGTATGCCTGTATAGGATTGTTTCTACTATAGCATTCACAAACACTCAACGACAGATTTCCTTATTCAATGCGTGTGTTCATCAAGTTGTTTGTAAAAGGCTGTCGGAAGCATTGTTTTCCTTTCCTGAGTATATAAACGCAATAAATGATTGATGATAAAGAGCATAAACTTTTTTACTCTAGCATTTGAGATTCGATTCAATTTGTGTTCATTTAAATTGTTCGAGAAACTTTAGTTTATACTTCGATTTCTACATAGCTTAGTTGAGGTCAGCGACTATGTTATCTACAACTGTGAGCCTTATCATAATTATAGCGATTGTGTGGCACTTACTTAAGTTACGAACTATTTAAAAAAAAAAAAACTACATCATTAAATTGTGTTTATATATAATAATACTCTGATACGGGAGGTTGGAGAGTATATTACTTCTCTGCATGTTTGCCCGTATAAGCGCAACATCAAAGTGTTAATTTTATGTGCTAGAAGATCGATAATATTTATAATATCATATCTATAAAGTATACTGGGAAAATTCTATATCTTATAGATTTGTGTGCTCCTAAGTCTTTTAAAATTTGAAAGCGAGCAAGAGTATATAATCGGCAAAAGAGAGCATCTCTAATCCCATAAAGTATATAGTACATTCATGATCTGCATTACCAGCCGAGACCACTTGGATGATCTCAGACTCTATAATTGCTACAGATTTCTTATATTAAACATTACAAGTCGTATACCATAGGTAGCTTTAATTATTATTCATTATTTTACATATTTGATTCTATTTATTTTTAGTATTTTATTTGTTTCATTTTGCTTCTTTTTTTTATAAATACAATTTAATAAATAAAAATATATATATAAATAAATGTAATTGATTTATTTTAGACCAGATGTAAAATTTTCATCAAGATCGCATATTTCATATTGAACAAACTAATAGCAGCAAGGCTATTATTATTATTGGGTTGAGTCTAGTTAGATATATTTTCCAACTTTTGAGCCTATTGCTCTACCATCAATTCTGATTCTTACATGAATTCTCCTGAGATTAAGATCTGTTTCCCTATAATACGATATCTGCTTCTGGCTAAGGCGGCGCTATCCGCTATGATAAGGATTCGAATTTTGGAGATGGATGGGAGATGGATGTCTTCTGATGAGTGGTCCTAGGTATGCTTCAAAAGTCGTTGGCTTAATAATCAAACTATTAATATTATTATAATAAGAGTTTTTATAATTGCTGTTGTTGATTTCATATAAAAAACAAAAACCTTTAATATACATATTAATAAATATATGTGTATTTAATCTGTGCTTTTTGATAATCGTACGAATCGTTTGAGTTGTAAATTAAACTTAAGCTGCAATCCATTAACTTCATTCATGGCCAAGTTGACGGGACTTGCAGTTCTTTAAAAGCTTAGCCAAATGCCTTATCCGCTGCCGACCCCAACGTGTAACCTCGTGGAGTGCATAGTAATTATGATGAACCTTCGACGTTTGGCGCATAAACGCACGAAATAAAGCAATTGAGAATGTTGAAGTCGGTATTCACCGACTGGGGAATACTCTGATAGCAGTGTAATATCAATAAATTTTCCAAACTCCGGACTGCAATTTGAGAATCTACCTTCAAAATTTGGTGACTCTAATAATAAAATTGCGGGAGTTGTGGGCTTAAATAATCTTTTGGGACTTGGCAGGCGTGATCTGTAAATTTTTGTTTCGTTCTGTAAAGGGTATTACCAGTAATATACCTCTGGCCAGTAATATAGTCCTGGCCAGGGAATAACTATGTATGTCAAAGTTTAAGGAATGTGAACGGGAATATGTTCAAAATTGTGAGAGATATGTACATAAATATCAATTTGCAATTATGAATGTTGTTACAATTTGGAGTTACATAACACCAGGAGCAATGCGTCGTATACGTGTTGCACATATTGCGCATACGCAGCGTATGTGTGCCAAGATATGCAGAGTGACGGATAGAACCGAGAAGTGGCATCTAGTGTCGTTAGGCATGCAAGCAACGGCAGCAGCCAACAGCAAACACCATTCAGCATAATGAGCAACAAGTTGCAAGTTGGGTCGAAGCAGCAACAGCAGCAGCAGCAGCAGCAGCAGCCGTTGCTTATGTAATGGGAAAGGTGCACTTAATCGCTATATGGCTGTGTCTGAGGTTGCGGCTGTAGCTGCTGTTACTGTTGCTGTTGTGTTTGTTGTTTTTGTTGCTATTGTTGTTTCGGATACAAACGCAAACAAGTCGCCCCCAACCCTGGCAGATGCTGCTGCAGTTGCAGATGCGACAAACACACAGAAAAAAATATTTGCAACGAGTGTTTTTTTTTTTTTTTTTAATTTAAGCAATGCATTTATTTGAAATATGTATATTTTATTTAAGCTAGATTTTTTTAAGAATTTTTTAACATTTGTTTTGTGTTTTTTCCTACATATTATGCCATTAAACATAAACACTAATGTGACAAAGGCTTACATATTAAACCGATTATCTTAACAGAAAAGTCTTACAACTTTTGCGTAATATAAATAAAAAAAAAAAAATAATATTAATAATAATTTGTAGGTAAATAAGTGTTAATAAAGGTTAATAGCTGAAAATATTGTAATTATAGTGTGTAGCAGCATTTGGTTGTCTGTTATGAGTTGTTGCCAATTGCTGGCTGGAGTCAGACTAAACAGTGGTACAGAGGGGTAGTGAAGGGGGCCGTGGTAGGGGTGGGAAGCGAGGGTCTATTGGTATGCCGTCTCGCTGGAGTCTCACTTTCGCCTAATGGCAAATGATGCGGCAGCATTCGGCCCATATTGCGAGAAAGGTGCGGACACACACAGACCCAGACACACAGACACACAGACGCACACACACACACACACACACACGAACACACACAGAGACAATGTGGCAGACGGTTGGCAGTAATCGTGACAGCATCAGGAAAAATTGTAGATGCACAAGCTTTGCTTGGCATTTCATAGTGCAACAAGGCAAGCGAATGGTGTTTTGTTGTTTTTATTGTCTGGGTTTTTGGTTTTTCTTTTGGTTTTGTGATTTTGGAAAAGCGTTTTTCCGGTTAACGTGTGGCACAATTGCCAGGGGTATAAAAGTCACAGCTGCCAACTGTGTTCATGTCAGTCTCGATTCGTGGTCCACTCCAAGCGGGCAACACAGGATATTAACAGATTATAAGCCGACAACAAATATTACAAAACTTCAACGTCTTCAGCTATGAAAGTACGTACGCGCATTCACGTCTCGTATACGTGATTAATATAATGGCAATCTTCGAATATTGCGCATACGCCGCGTGCAACATTTTGCAATTGTTTGTATTTTTTGGTTGTTTGTTTTTGTGATTGTTGCTGTTGTTGCTGTTGTTGCTGTTGTTGTTGTTGTTAAGTGTTTTGTGCTATTGCTAAAGTGTTTGTTTGTTTTGTTCTCCCTTTTGCAGGCCTTTGTGTGTCTTTTGCTGATTGGTGTCGCCAGCGTTACGGCCAAGCCTAAGCCAGGAGGAGGCGGTGGTTGGTCCTCGGGCGGCGGTGGGGGCGGCGGACATGGCGGTGGCGGTGGCGGTGGTGGTGATGTCCAAGTCATCAAAGTCATCACAGAAAGCGGCGGTGGTGGTGGCGGCGGCGGCGGTGGCTGGTCCTCCGGTGGCGGTGGAGGCGGTGGTTGGTCCTCTGGAGGTGGCGGCGGAGGCGGTGGCTGGTCTTCAGGCGGCGGTGGCGGTGGCGGCGGCGGTGGCAGTGATATAAAGCTAATCAAGATCATCAGCCTGGGCGGCGGTGGAGGCGGACATGGCGGCGGCGGCGGCGGCGGACATGGCGGCGGCGGCGGTGGCTGGTCCTCAGGCGGCGGTGGTGGCGGACATGGCGGCGGCGGCGGCGGTGGTGGCACTAAGATCATCAAAATTATTAAGCTAGGCGGCGGCGGTGGTGGCGGTCACGGTGGCGGCGGCGGCGGTGGTGGTGGCTGGTCCTCCGGTGGTGGCGGCGGCGGTGGTGGTGGCTGGCAGCCATCTGGCGGCTGGGCCTAAGCTACTTAAGTCAGGCACCTGTATATATTGTAAATAATTGAAGCGATATTTGTTTTTATGTTATTTTTTTTGTTTTGTTTGTCTTTTTGTTTTGAAAAATTTCGTTTCGTCTGTAAACAAAAAATATGAAATTTAATTATGCAATGAATTGCAAAGATTTTGTATTAAATGTTATTGCACAAGTTGTGGTCCGATCTTGGCCAAAAGACTACCGCATATTTGAAGACAATCAATAAATATATTATCAACTGTTATTTTATAGCTGGCATCTGTCTTTTAATTACACAAACCTCTAAATCTATATATTGGCTGACACCTTTGACAAATGCTGATTGTATATAATAAAAATAATAATAGTATGTAAAATACCAGGTTGAAAACCGATTTGTTTGTTTTTGAACGAAGCAGATTTGAGACTCAACAGCTTTTGTTATTCGCTTTTGATTAATTTATTCAAGTTGCGCCAAAAAACACCAGAGTTAAAATGTCCAAAGTATGCGACTGACTTATACCCTGTTAGGTTGGATATGGTTAAGCGGCTATAGATAGACACACATAGGTCATGCTTGGCCCGTTGTGTTACCCGTGTTTATACCCTGTTAGGCAAAAATTAATTAAATTCGCGTATATATGTATAAATACGGATAATCGAACATTTCGGAAACTGAAGAATATTAAGAATAAATCAACGCGAACAAAAATTTTACTTGAAAGCAGAAAATTGAGTTTATTTTGTAATTTGCTGAAAATCCAAAACCTCTATGCCATTTGCTGATACCGAAGAAGAAGTTCTATTTCTGACAGTTGTCTGTAAACTCTCTAGAAAAGTCGGCTAACAAAGTTTACGGCGCCTCCTCTCCGTGAAAATAGCGAAAGACTATTATATACATTTTTATAGCTCTTATTACCAAACTCCCCCTACCAAGGTTAGGTTATAAATATATTGCCGAGTGTTTTAGAGCTAAAGACAACAAATTCGGCAGAAATGTTGTTATATACATATTCAAAAGGTATTGCATAAGAAAGTAGGTAATGGATACTCAAAGAGATATTAGTGATGAGCTAATATCATACTGGGTATCTGCTCGTTGAGCACTTTCCCTTTTTGATCATTCTATACTTGATATATGGCCACTGCTTGGCACATGGAGAAGGCGCCGCTATTGTTGTTAGATTGCTTAATTTGTTAATAATAAATAAATAGTTAATAAATGGCAATTAGCAAATGGCTAAATCTTGGCAGTTGTTAGTAAAAACCACTTACAACAAAATTTGCCAGTCTGTGTCTGTGATTTGTTTTCTTTTTTACGCGTTTTTAGCCGCTGGCGTTTTTGATGTTTTTGGGCCACACACGTCAATAAATGTCTTCCACTAACCAAAGTGTCGACTGAAATTGGATGCACAGATGCAGGTGAATGGGCCCAGATGATGTGAAGGACATGTGTAAATGAATTTTGAGGCTTGAAATTGGTGTGATTAAACGATTGCAGCGTTTTGATTGATGTAATTTTGTTTAATGCTAATTATGTAAAGCAACAACAAGTGGTGACTTGATTGGCGAGCGGGGTAGTGGGCCCAGAAATCTGTCTGTCAATATATATTTGCCACATTAAAAGCCCATTAAAGATGAACACAAGTCACATCTATGTATGTATCTGGTATCTGCTAACTCCCCACAGTTAGTAGACCCCATGGCCCTTTAAAACAAGTCTTCTTGCATTCATTTATATCTTTGACTGTTTCCACATACATTTGGATTTGCATCCATGGCATGCATAATAGATGATGCCAATCAATGAATCTCTAATTCCCCCCAAAAATAACAAAAAAAAAAACCACAACAATAACAAAGCATATTAATAAAATAAATCTCAACACGCCCCAAAAAGCAGCAACGGAAGTTTTGAGCGCAACTTTTGCCGCCGCTTTGGCTGCGGCGGCTGCAAACGCTTAATGCTTTATGTATCAATTAGTTGGGCTGCGAACTCAGCTAGTTAATGCTGAACAGACAATGAAGGAGATAGCTAATAAGAGAAAGAGAGAGAGAGAGACAGAGAGTGCGGGAGATCGGAAGATCGATAACCCAAATGACAGTAAGCCACATGACAGCTTAAGCGCCTAACGAGAGTCAATCGAGGAGTTTCAGTTCAGCCAAATTTTGAGATTTGAGATTTGAGATTTCAAGATAGACATATATAATTTTCATTTAATTTTTAGACTTGTAATAATGTTTATTGTTTGGTGATTACTTTTTATAATTGATATATGATTTCTGTTGCCTCCAAGTAAGTTTTTAAATTTGATTGAAATGCATAAGATTAAAGCTAACAAAGAAAGAATTTAATGAAGCTGCCAGTTCAATCATGAATTTTTGTTTTGTTCCATATTAAAAACTATGAGTGCCAACTCAAAAAACTTGAGATTGAAATGTAAAGTTCAATTAAAGTCACTGCATACGTTAAGAAGACGCTTTGCAAATGAAACATAGTTTTTAATCTGGTTTTTTAAATCTTTTTTTACCCACATAAATTTGATTAGAAATCGAATCATCCACTGTCAGAAAGTTTGCCAGGCTGGTGGCCTGACCTTGACTAAAGTGGCACAAACAAAGTAAAAAAATAACAAAAAAGAAATTGTATGTTGAATTTAATAAAGAAAAGAGCAAGTGTTATTGATTGAATTTCGCAGAGTGATTGTTTTGAGTGCCACTCGCTGGGCAATTTCAATTTCATTTTTCCCTGTCTTTTATTTTTTTTCCAGCTGTATAATAATTTATTTTATTATTTTTATATGTTTTGTTGCTATTGTTTATTATCACCTGTGGCTTTGCAAATTTTTTGTTGAAACAACATTGGTATTGTTGAATGCGTGTTGTTGTTGTTGTTGTTGGCTGTTATTGTTGTCTATTGCTACCATATTGTGTGGCTGTTGCTTGAGCCATCCGATCCCGATTGGGTTGTAAAACTTAGCAGTTACAATAGCTTTACGAGTATCACGGATGACATTATCACGACACACACTTAAAAAATTGATAAATGACTTGACAAGACAATTCATGTTTATGCAAATGGGAAAAACATTTGAAATACCAACATCAACATGTTCAGATTCAAGCATTCAGATATTTGATATCAATAATTGTGAAAAGCTTTGAAATGAAATATGTTGAGATTCTTAGAGCCTATTTTGCATAGACCACTATCAAAATAAATACCTATACAAATTGGGGAATATAATGGCAATGAAATGATTCCGATAGCGGCTCCTATAATACACGACGGCAGATAGATGATGAACAAACAATTTGCTTCACGCATTTGAGTATTAGTTTCATTTGCTGTCGTCTCTTAGGGGTGGTCAGGTCTGGCCCACTGTGTTGACCAACTGGTTAGCGATTTTATTCCGGACTACAGCATCATGTGCCAAGGTTAACCGATAGGAAAGTGACACACAAACACACACAACAAATCTGGAGAAAAATGAGTGGAAAAATATTTTTGGATGCCAGTCGAATGATTGACATTGAATTTGGTTTGAGTGATTCCGGGCATGAAGATGAAAATCAAAAGTGAAAGTATTCACAATAAGTAGCTCATGTGTCTGTGTGTGTGTGTTTGATTATCTGCGCAGGTATTTCCCTCAAAAACCCCATTTTCAATCCAATTCCCACAACATACGAAACGCTATGCAAAGGTCAAACCTTAAAATATATATGAATGAAATGGGATCTGGCTTAAGCGCGAACCATTTCAAATGCGTTAGTCAAGCTTCGTAACAGATTTGTTAATAGGAGATCGTTTCCCTTAAGATGATCTATAGAAATGTATAGGTGCATTTTATTTATTTTTAATGAGATATGCTGGAAAGATTTAAGTTTGATCAAATTTCTTTAATGAGGATGTTAGACAATATTTACAATAAAGATATTATTATTGGGTCAGCTATTGAATATTTCATTTGTAGAAATAATAATATTTTTTGGAATATTTGTACTTTTAAGAGTTTGTTTAATGCTTTAATAGTTTATAGAAATAAATTACTCATGTATATTACAAATGGTAATTGCTGCATGAGTCATTAATTAATGTTCATAACTATTAACTTATAATGTACCTAACTAAGCATTTAATTAAAAAAAAAATATATTAATATTTATATAAATAAATAAAAGTGAAAACTAGAATTTCCACAAGTTGTTGTTTCGAACGTTTTGATCACTCAACATTTCTGTCAGCTGAAGAAAGTTTTGCATGACAACAAAATTGTTAAATATAAAATGATTAATGAAATCATGGTTAGATTGTTGAAATATGATTAGATGAGATGACCAAAAAAAATGAATATTAATTAAATTAAATTAAATATATGACCCATTAGATAGTGCCTAGGCCGTTTCCCATTTGCCCAATGCACCTGCCATATGAAATTTAAATATTTCATTAATATTTATATTTGCATATACGCATATGATGCAGTCGTGTTATTAAGTGTGTGGCCCATGGGCAAAGGCACACCTATAGTTCGGACCGTACATCCGTACGTTTGGAGTCGAATAAAATATGGTTGCCGATCCAATGATATTTGATAGACTCGAATACGCATCGGTATCACTTCCCTAATGAGCCGACATGTTTATTAGTATATAATTAATGGACCTAATCCATAGATAGCTACAGCTACTATTTATGTATGCAATGAAGAAAGACAGGGCTCCCCCCCTCAAAACTGCCACCACCCAACCATCAGTTCCCATTCCTTGCTGCTAATGATATAATAATTTTGATGGGCATTATGAGGCAATGACAGCAAACTTTAGCAAATATTTTCGTAAGAGGTAATCAAATATAACCATAGTAGATAAGCGGCATATGCAGATATACGAAATCGATATACGAATATAAAACAAAAGAGATATATTTCCCCCTCCCCCTGCACCGAAAAGATCAATTTACAAATCAAAACAAATAATCACAAATATAATTATACATAATAGATATTTAAAGCTTGAGCACAGCAGATTGATATCAAATTAAAGCATTTCACGGCGCATTAAAATGCAAAGATTGACAAAAAACAAAATTGAAATTTTATCAATAGAAAGAAATTCCATAAATTTGAAGATTATGCAATTTGCAAATAGATATAGACAAAAAGAGAGAACAGTTAGCCGTCTGGTCTACAGTTGATGAATTATGACAATTGTTGCTGTTGTTGTTGTTGTTGTTGTTGTTATTGTTGTTGTTGTTGTCGTAGGCATAATATTAACATCCGCACTGGGCACACAATCGTGGAATTGGCATGGTGTCGACTTTTGGAGCATTACGAATGAAATGTTTGTAATAACTCAATAAACAATTTGCATTTCAAGCGAGCCACACCGAAAGCGAGACAGAAAGAAAGACATACACACAGGGAGAAGAAGCGGAAGAGAGACAGCGACAGCGACTGAGTCTAATAAAAAATAAAAGTTAAAACGCAGCTGCAAAAAAAAAAAAACCAAAATGTTGCGCAGGCGCCAATGAATTAATGAAAGGCCAGCGCACTGTTTGGGCCATGGCTTTTGGGATGACTCTAAGTCAAATACACAAACACACACACACACACACGCACACACTGCCTATTTTTTTTTTTGTTGGTACTGCGCAGAGGCTGAAGCAAATACTAAACTAATGCGCGCCCTTGTATAAAATGCGTGGACGGGTCAAGCTGGCTCATCATTTAACGGTTGGACATCGAGGGCTCAAGCACGACCAACGTGAACATGAATGTAAGTGCAACAACAGCAGCAGCACCACCAGCAGCAATAACCAAAAATAAAAAGTGCCAGTGACAATATTAAATTTATAAATATATATATAAATATTTATTTAGTGTTTTAACGCATATTTATTACCATTTGATTGTTGTTGTTCTATTTTTTTTAACGTGCAACTCCTTTTGATCTATTTTTATTCTTTTTTTTGTCGTTTTACTTGTGCTTTAAAGTTAATTGGCGCTTTGTTGGCACTCGCCGCCGCCTGCTCACTATGTGGATTAAGTGCAGCGGATATATCGCTGAAGCATCCGAATCGCTTCGAGGAGAGCAGATATGGCAATTCGCGCTATCAGATCTTCGAGGTGCACAATCACTACGAGGGCAAGGATAACGCCTACTTGCCACCAGTTGCTACGCAAACCAGCCACGAGGAGATTCATATACATCAAGTGCAGCAAACGCCACATCGGCAACATCTTGCAGCAGCAACAGCTACTGACGATGACAATTTGGATGTATCATTTCTAAGCTTTGCCGATGAAGGCCATTTGCAGCCGCAGCCGCAGCAGCCACAGCAGCCGCAGCCACATCAGCTACAGCAGCCGCAGCCGCAGCCACATCAGCCACAGCAGCCGCAGCCACATCAGCCACAGCAGCCGCAGCAGCAGCGGCCACTGCCCGTGGCAACACCTGTTGCTCGGCCAGTGCCAGCACCAGTGCCAGCAACTGTTGCTGTGCCAGCGCCAATTACACATACTGTTCCGGTGCCCTTCCCATCCAACTATCAGCATGATTTCCAGCGCAAGCAGCCCACACCTCAAGCTCAAGTTCCTCAAGTTCCTTATAATGCCCATGCCTATCTGCCGCCCACAGCTGCCACGCCCAGCCACGCCAACCAAAACTATCAGCAGTCTAGCCTAAACTCTATTTTGAGTTCAACGGCACCACAGGTCTTCTCAGAACCCCCACCGAGCTATGAGGCGCCACAGCAACAGCAGCAACAGCAACAGCAACAGCAACAGCAACAACAGCAACAATTGCAACAGCAACAATTGCAACAGCAACAATTGCAACAACAACAATTGCAACAGCAACAAGTACATCGTCAACAGCAGCAGCAACTTGTGTCAAAGCCCGCTTATAGAGCCAACAACTATCTGCCACCCACAACAACAACGGCTGGAGCAATTCCCACCTATCCACAGCAACAGCAACTGCCACAACAACAGTTGCCACAGCAACAACTGCCACAGCAACAACTGCCACAGCAACAACTGCCACAGCAACAACTGCCACAGCAACAACTGCCACAACAACAACTGCCACAACAACAACTGCCACAACAACAACTGCCACAACAACAATTGCCACAACAACATCTGCAACAGCAGCAACAGGTCTATCGGGCACCGCCTTATTTGCCACCCATCGGCAGCAACAGTATCGCCAGCAGCAGCGGCAACAGCTTCGCCAGCAGCAGCGGCAACAACTTCGCCAGCAACAGCATTGTCAGCAGCAGCAGCAGTAGCACCGCCAGCAGCAGCACGACTCCTTCGAATTACCATGCACCTGGTTACCTGCCACCTGGTTATGACTTTAATGATCCAAATATTGTGCAACAGCCGCAACAGCAATTGCAGCAGCAACAGGTACAACAGCAATTGCAGCCCGTTGCGCCAGTAACAACAGCTAATTATCGCGCACCCGGATATTTGCCACCTGGCTATGATTTTAACAATCCCGATCAGTTGCCTTTCGATCAAATTATTGAACAGCCCGTGCAGCCAGCACAGCCAGTTGCTGCCGTGCAACCAGCAGCAGTTGGTGTTTATCGTGCACCCAAATATTTGCCACCCAGCTACGAAGCGGTCAAGTCGCAGCCCCAACAACAAGTCAACAATTATCAGCCGCCTCATCAGCAGGAGCCACAGCAGCAGCCATTGCAGTTGCCACAACAGCAGCAGCCTGTTGCGCTGCCCGAAGGTTATGAGTTTACCAAGCCCGAGAACTCGGAGGCAGCTATTGCCGAGCTGCACAGCCTGCAAACGCAAACAAATTTGCTCAAACAGCAACAGCAACAGCAACAGTTGCAGCTACAGCAACAACAGTTCCAGCTGCAGCAGCAGCAGCAGCAGCAGCAACAGCGACCAGTTGTCTTGCCCAACTCTAATATTATTTATGGCGTGCCCAAACATCAGCAACAGCCGCAGCAGCCGTTAACGACAGCACCAGCAACAGCACCAGGAACCGCAAGAGCAGCAGCAGCAGCAACAGTTGCTTATCAGGCGTCTGCTGTGGCTGCCGCTGCGCCACTGCCAGCACCACCCACACAACAGTCAACTATGCACACATTGAGCAGCTATATGAACACGGTGCAGCCTTACGCACGCTACGGACAGCCACAGCAGCATCGGCAGTACCAGCAGCAACATGTGCAGCAACAGCAAGTTGTCGAGGTGTCGCCCATGTATCGTGAACAATCGAAGCGACCACAATTCTATGCGCCTGCCATGTCCTATACACGGAATGCGGTGCCCACACAACTTCACAAATTCTATCAGCAGCACAACATACATCATGTGCAACACCAACAGCAGCAGCAGCAGCAGCAACAGGTGGCACAATCACATGGCACGCTCAGTGTGCAGGCGCAACAGTCGCTGCAAAAGTTCATGCCACGTGAAATGCAATTGGCCGTCAATGTGGCAGTGGCCGCCACCGGCCCAGTGGCACGTGGCAGCTCCAAGGTGCGCACGGTGCAAATTGTGAAACCGAATGCGGTGCGCACATTCAAAGTGCTCGAGACTCTCGATGCTGCCGGTGTGAAAACAATTAAAATTCTTGGCACAAGTAATGAGCAGCCACGGGGACAGCATCACATTGTCAACGTAGTCACCCAGGATTCCAACAATGTGGAGAGTCATGTGCAGACGGTGAAAATATTCGATGAGCCGCACGATTTTCAGCCAGGTGGTAATGGTAATAACGTTAACGGTTACTTGCCACCAACAGTGGCACGTCCTGCACGGGCACGCATTGTCAGGCAGTCGACAATTCCGTTGCGCCTATTCCCTGTGCCCAGACACTGAGAAGCAGTCATTGCCACCAATACATCTAATCAAACAATCAATCCTCGTAGTACTGATTAGCTATTTAATTTCATCACAACGAATCCAGTTTTCGGTGCTGTTTTTGAAAAAGCACCCTTCATTTTAAATATATCCATATGTATAAACAATTTTTTTTTTTTTTATCTCTCTGCTTTAACGATTTCTTAACTAATAAATCGACTTATATTTACATACATGTACATAATTTGTGACTTAATTAATTAGCAAAACCGGAGAAAATCACATGCATATTTCCAGATGCGCTACGACGACCTTCACCTCGATTTATCTATTTTTTCTTGTGATGGAAGGGGCGGTGGGAGAGAGAGGGGAGGGGGCGAGGTCTTTAAGTGAAAGTCACACATTTATTGATTTAGTTGGCCAGTTTAACTATGAAAATTCAATGAAAAACTCGCAAACAAAACGCAACAAATGACAATCAAATCATAATCAAAACTCAATCAAAACCTAATCAATCGCAGCGTATTACAACTGATTTGACATTCTTTATCTCTTTCTGTCTACATTCGTTTTTCGCTGTCTATCTTTAAATTGCTTAACGTTTATCAGCAAGCGGCGATGATATAACACACAATTGGGTTACACCCATCACCCAAATGGCGAGCCAATCATTTGCCAATGGTCATAATGTCATCATTTTGATGCTTATATTTTATTTGCTTGTTAGCTATTTTGTTTTCATGCATTTGCATATTGCCGTCTCAATCTGTTTATTTTATAATCTATTTATACGCATTGATCCCAGGAGATAAATTGGTTCCACAAATTAAATCTGCTATGTGGGCTCTTGTTTGGTTTTTAAATCTTTCACCTCTCGAAATCACTTGTTGCAATCCAACGCCCTATAATCATCTAAATATTGTCATAACGACAAAAGATATGAAGACCGTTTACCACAAATTAAAGGTAAATTAGAAAATCTTTCCCTGAACCGTTGCAATGATTTTAATAACTTTCGAATTTGGACTTTGGTTATGCTTCTATATATGTATATTAAAATCTGTTGATTTCGATTAACGTTCCCTAATTTCTGATAAATATAAAACTTATTAAGCGTGGGATGCAATAGCCTCCAATGTGGGATTCATCACATTTAACTGAACTACCGGCTGCTGGAGCGTGCTACAAAGTCCAGCCAAATGCCGCCCTTGTGGACACCCACAAAGATGAGAGGATCGAGCTCGTTGCCATCGAGAGTGCGTCTATTGATGTGCACCTGGAAGCGTCGCACAATGGCCGCCAGTGCGGCCTTGGTTTGGGTCAGACCCAGGCGTATGCCTACACACTGACGCGGCCCATTGCCAAAGCCGAGAAAAACGCCCAGCTGCTGGAATCGCTTCAGGCCGCCGTTGAGAAAGCGTTCGGGTCGAAAAGCATGTGGCTCTGGATAGTAGATGGGATCGTGATGTAGTCCATAGATGGGTATCATTATATTATCGCCCGGTAGCATTTTCAGCGGACTATCGTGATGGCTGCCATGGAAAGTGTAGGGTACTGTGCAGGTCTTCGACGCCCAACCACCAGCCGGATAGATGCGTAGACTCTCTGCGGGTTCAAAGATAACTGGTTTATATTTGAAATGCTTACGAATCATTTAATTCATTCCATCAATCAAAATTCATATAACTTAATTTGAGAAATCAAGCTTGTAGCCATGTAACATATAACTTATATGAATTTTTATTAACTGTGTCAAACATATATTTAAATAATCAAATACTAATGTTTAACAATAATGTTCACACATAGAAAACAACAAAATGCAAATTCAATTTTTGAAAAATCCATCCTCAAATTAAAAAATATATAAAAAATAAATTACGAGCGATTTCTCTTGATTAGTGTGGAGTTTGAGACGTCTCTTTCACTGTATTACACATAATCGAGATGATAACCCATCAATAATAATGTTTTCAAATGTTTTCTACTCTATATAAAGGAGATACATACGTATAACTGCCCCGACTTAACTCACCATTTAAGCAAGCACTCAGATAGGGTAGCTCATTTAGCATCTCAAAATCTGGCAGCAGCTGATCCCATCCAGAGCAGACATTGTCAATCTCTTGCCACAGCCGCTCCTGGCAATCCGGATTGCGACCGAGCTGCGCAAAAACAGGGCCAGTCTTTAGGCAAGGATTAGTCGATTAGATTTATTGCTCAACTCACCAGTAGCAGACAGTGCGCTATAGTCGAGGATGTGGTGTCCAGTCCATCGAACATGAAGGTCATCGCATGCGATGCCAGCTGCGCCTCACTCAGCTGATGCTCCCGCTGCATGTCCAGCAGATGATTGATGAAATCGTTGCGCTCCTGTCGCTTGCAGCGCCTCAAATCAAATGCCTCGCGCACAAGGTCCCCAAAGAAGCGATCATATGAGGGCGGAATGATCTTGGGGCGCAGGCAGAGCGGCAGGCATGGAAAGAGTCCGTTCAGAGCGCCAGCAAGCGCCAGACGGCGATTATCCTCGGACATCTCCTTGTTGTGTTTGGCCACTGGCAGCGGTGATTCGGTAAAGCTGCGCGCTTCGATCCCAAGGACGCAATCGAAGAGATTCTCGCTGGTAAAACGCAGTCCAAGCTGAACAATTTTAATTTGAAGTGAACTTTAAGCTTAATAAATGGAAAAATTCATTCAATAATAATAATAAATCTAACTGAATTATAATTTTATTGAGATCACTGAACGTTTTGTATTTTATTGAATACTACTCACGTCCATGCCATTTTGTGGCTCCGCACAATCCAAAAACTTATCAATGTACTCGCAGAGCATGTGGCAGATGCGCTTCATATTTCCGTATGCATTCCGTATACGTCCACTGGTTAGCAGGGGGGAGAAGATGCCACGCTGCTTACGCCACTCGTCGCCATCGAGTACAAATGGATTGCAGGCGACAAGCGGATCCTTTCGTATATCAATCATGCGCGACGCATCGTTGTTCTCAAAGTGCCGAAAGGCACTCACCAACACCTCATTGATTAACTTTGGCTCCAACAGCAGCAACTTGGGCGCTCTCAGCAGATACGTTCCCACGTAGCTGTCCGTCTCGCGATATTGCCTGCAAAAATATAACAAAAATCTTTCAATATTTCTCTAAAGGATCCATAGTAAATTTATATTTCTAGTGGAATCTTAACTCGCTCACATATATATATCACGCATATCGTTGGAGAAATGTCGACGCGGCCACACGATGTTCGGAAAGGAGCCAAGGAGCGGCAGGGCACGCGGCTCCCGAATGCCGCGTCGACGCCAATGTCCAAAATTCCATACCAGAAAAGCGTACAGCAGCACGAGCAGTGCGATGATGAGGGTCAGCAGCAGAATCGTCGGATACATGCCGGGCAACGATCACAAATGTTGAGCAGCAACTGACTTGGAGTTGTAGCAATTGCCTTCAATTGGAATTCAGCAAGTGGCACAATCAACGTATTCACAGAGTTGTCGCATTTGTCACCCACCCACAACTTAAATCTGGCATTGCGTAATTGGACAGCGGCACGACAGTTTTTATGACTGAGTGAATGGGGGGTTTGCATTATCATTATAGAATTAGATGCGGCATATTTTCTGAATCCGCATATACATATAACTTGCGAAGAATAGATAACAAATGATATATATTCAATAAGTATAGATTTTCAATATATTAATCGATGTACTTAAGCTAATTGGTAAATTTCTCATCGACCAACATTCAATGACTATGGTCATTTTCGATAACTGAATATACCATATGAATGATTGATTGATTGCCAATACATACTGTCCTAAATGCATTAGCTAAAAGAATATTATTTTATTTTGTTCAGATTCATTTAATTTTTATCCTCTCTTGCCTTTAGCTCATGGAATAAGTGTCTCAAACAGCTTAGCGTAAGCCGTTCCGCATCGCATTTAAGTATTAATTAATCATCTCTTAAGCGATAAATAAATAAGATTTGTTTTGGCTGCGCCGATTAATAACTCTCTTAAGACATAAGCTGACAACATTAATCATAGCTATAGCATACACGCAACTTATTAGCATTGCTAGGCAAGGTCAAGTATGAAGATTGCAATTTCATCTCTATACTGACAACCTTGACTTTGTTTTCCGGAACGTGCTCAATTGAATATTCACTGCCGGCAGTTCGAAATATATTTTTAGATTTAGATCCCACATTAAAGTCACTTTCATTTTGCTGACAGTAAGAGGCAGATGTTTGTTAACCGTCACACGCGATAGCTAAGTAAATAATACGTCAATAAATGCCTGACATATTGAATATATATATTTTGATTGTTTTTTTTTTTTTTTTGACAAGTATTCATTAAACGGGAAAATTAATTTAGCTCATTACATATGAGATGGAGTATACCGTATACCGTGTACTATAATATTACGTAGCATTAAATTTGAATTATATTAAATAACGGAATTATTTCTACACAAATCAAATTTTTTACAAGTAAAGTCCTATTAATGAATCAATAGTTTTCTTTCACGTTACAAAGGAACTCTTTTTAAATAAACGTTAAATTAAAATTCATCATTGTAACTCAGGTGGCGCCATCTATGCTGTTAGAATTTTTCGTAACGATATATCGAAACTTTGTATGTACCACAGCCGTGCAATGCAGGATGTATCGCTTTTGTTGTGAGAACTTTCAATTCGTCAGTGCATGCAATCGATTTGCGATATTTTTAAAAATAGTATCAGCCATAACCATATAGGGTGTATCGCCATTTTAGGCAGGTCGGCGCATCTTGCATTTGACTTTAATATTTAAACAATTTGAAATGGTAAGCAAATTGTTTCTAAATCAAATGCAATGCCACTAAAAAGCTACAAACATTTGTTGCGCTGCACACACAGCTGCAAACCAATTGCATCGCTGCCCGGCTCTCCCTTGCTCTCTTTCTGGCGCTACTGTTTTGGCCGGCGGCCCTGGTCAGCGGCTATGACAAAGAGATGACGGTTTATGTGGATGCCGGAAAGAAGGAGTGCCTCTACCACACCGTCAAGGCTGGTGAAATAATTGACTTTGAGTATCAGGTGATTGATGGCGGCCACGGTGATCTGGACATTAGCTTTGCCCTGCTGGACCCGATCGGCCTGGTCATTGTGAGCGACTACAAAAAGCCGGAGAATATGCATCAGCACGAGGTGCACAAGGAGGGCGACTATCGTTTCTGTTTCGACAACAGCTTCAGCATGTTCAATCGAAAAACCGTCTTCTTTGAGCTCATCGTGGAGCGCGAAGGCGATCAACATCATGGCGATGATCAGTGGAAGGATATCAACGAATTAACGGGCCTAACGCCCGATGAGTATTACGATATGAAGGTGCAGGATATTATGGACTTCATTGGACGCATCCGCATGCAGCTGACCAAGGCGCGCCAGCTGCAGGATGCGCTACGGAACCATGAGGCGCGCGATCGCAATTTGGCCGAGTCCAACTTCCAAATGGTCAACAACTGGTCGCTCGTACAGATTAGCGCAATGATTGGTGTTGGCCTCATACAGGTCTTTATGCTGCGCAGCATCTTCGAGACGCATGGCCGCATGCATCATTTGTGGCGTAAGCTGGGCATTTGATGAGGCAACGGCGATATCCAGCGTTTACCAAAGATGTAGTTGGCATTTCAACCAGTTGCAAATTATTACATACATATTAGTCACAAAATACTTATCAGTTTCAACAAGCAAGTTAGTTAGTAGTTCTAGTTAGGTGTATGTGTGTGTCTGTGCGTGTGTCTATATATGCATTTATTATACAAAATCCATTGTATTTGTAAGCTATATATTGTATTCAGGATACTTCAATGATCTTTATTGAATAAAGCATTGAAATGAGTCAAAAAAAAAAACAATAGAAAATGCCACCTTTGCAATAACAGAAAGTACTTTTGTCGCCTGTTGGATATATATATATAAGAAATAAGAACATTTAAAGCATAACGATTTGTAAAAGCGATTTAATAATATTGAAACTCATGAGAGAAACATTCAAGAGAGGCTTAAGCGGAAGTGATCGCTAAATAACATTAATTGAAGTCAAGTACTTGTGTATTTTCTTATGAACATCCAACATTTCTACAGCAGAAGGTTTCCAAATGCGTTTAGGGATTGAATTATTTGATGGTTATTTGCAAATTAACACTTAAAAATTACACTTTTTTGATTAAATAGTTTTTAGTTTTTTTTTTTGCATTTAATTTACTAAAAAAAAAAAAACAGATCCATATTATTACTAGGCATAGTATTTATTATTGAAATTTCCGATTGCGACGGGCAGTGTGTGGAGTTTTTCATTTGGAGTTTTTGTTTGTTTTGTTGTTGACTGCTCCGCTGCTCCATTGTTGACGCTGGAAAGGTCGCACACCGTTAACTTCTGCTCTGTTTGTCTATTGAACTGTGCTCACGGTTTAGGCATGCTTGTCGAGGCGCTTCTGGCGCTCGAGCAGCCGACGCTCGCGTTCAAACTCCTTCATGCGGAGCACATAATCCTCGTATTCGCAGGTGAGATAGTCGTGCTTCTCGTGCGCGCACTGATAGACGAAGGGGAACTTGTCGGAGCGGCAGGACTGATAGGCGAGCAGCTTATGGGCGCAATAGTCACGATCCTCGAGTGGCAGCTTCGCCGATTCCATCTCTTCTTTGGTGGCAATCATTACGCGCTCCTTGCGCGACTCAAAGCCCAACATGGGATCGAAACTGGGCACCACATCCGGCCCGGGCGTCACATCTGGCTTTATGTAGTGGTTCAGAGCGTTGCCCATGCTGTTCTAATGGTAAAATGAACGTTAAACAACATGCAAAATGCAATCACAATAACAAATATAAATTACGTAAAATGTTTTTCCTCAGTTGTTGCGGCTGCGGCGCTGCTGTCAGTTGGGCTGTTGTTGTTGTAAGCCGTTTGACAGCTGTTGCCAAGCAGGGCTGCAATCAAGTAAACTCAATTGTGTAACTATCGATAAGAACGGTTTAAATTTGAATTAACAGTATTGCAAAAATGTTGTAAATATTAAATTGATATGCAGTTAATAGGTATTCAGTTAAAATTTCATAACAAGATTTTGAAATTTGTTTTTGTCGACAGCAAAATGTATAATACCGATAGTATAATTTGTTACAGCCATTGCTATCGAGTGGCACGAAAATGTCCTGCTGCAATTAATCGATAAGTTTACAGTTCGCAAAAGACAGTGGTGCAATCATACAACAAAAAATATGCATTAAGTTCGCAAGTAGAATACTTAGTTAATTCCTAGTTATTTTGTAAATTGTTGTGCAATAATATTTAGCCAAAAACATAACTGACAAGTGTCCAGTTATACAGTGTAGGCGACTCGTTGGCCCGCGCACATCGTCGCCGAGACGAAAAGAAGTGTCGGTGTAACGGTATAGCTCAATAACGGCCCCCGTATGTACATACACATGTACTATATGTAAATGTAATCGCATACAGAAAATCGATTTGGAGGCAAATTTTGTAAAATTGTTAACGGTGCAATGGTCGGACTATTGAATCCAATGAAATATGGCGATCATTTCTACGAATTGTACACCAGCAACACACGCAGGTAATGTAAATAAGCACAAAGGACATTTCGGCGGGGTGGCGGCAGCGGCGACGTCTCCCTTGCGAGGGGGTTGAAAAATCGATCGGCATGCCTTTCAAATGTATGTAGGTCTTCAACCCCTAGCCAAGGGTCGCCGCCGAAGCCGCAAGCCAGCGGTTGCTATTTGACGGGGTTGAAAGTTTGGCGCTTGCCTGCTTGCTTTTGCACGTTAAGTGGGCAGCACCCGAACAGCTGATCGATACCAGCTGCTTTAAGATCAAATTTATTGCCAATCGGCAGGATAACCGCGACCTGCATTAATTTATTTACTGTTAAATCGATAAAGCTGCCAAATACATTTAAAATATGCGAATATTTAAAAATATGAATGAAAATGAGCAGTGTTGCCAGCTAGCAATGACCAAAATTTGCCAAAAAAAATATGTTACATTTATTGAGTAATAGCTGACATACTATCTAATCTCAAACTACATTTAAATACTTGACCATACAACTTGACCTTTTCGCAGACTTGCAATAATTACAATATAAATGTGTATTTTTTATTTTGTACGAAGCAAATTATAGCAAAGTTGGCAACACTCCTCTCAATTATCGATTTCTGCAAGCAAGTCTTACACTCTCACTTACTCACCTTATATTTATTTTTCTCTCTGCCTCTCGCTCTCTCTCTCTCTTCCTCTCTCCCTCTTTCTCTCTCTCTCTCTCTCTCTCTTTATTTCTGTGTTATTGTTATTGCAGAAAGTTGCAAAATGAACGGAAGGCGCTCACGAAGCGAAAGAGCCGCAAGGAGAAATCGGCAGCGGCATTGGCAGCCGTTGCTGCAGCCGCTGTGCTGGATGGCAACGGTGGCGGGGTCGGTGCGGGCATAGTGAATCCCTTGGATCCACCATTAATCAAGGATCAGTTGCTCCTGATGCCAGCGTTTCCTGTTGCGCACATCGAGCTTGATCCGAATGCATCAAAATTTGCCGTATTCTCAGCAATTCGCTCCACTGTGCTCGAGGCAGAGACGCGCTTTGCGCTCTTTCACGAGGGCAACGGACATGCGGCCATGTCAGCCGCATCGGCGATCAAAAAATGGAGCGGCAATATGGGTTCCTCGTGCTGTCTCGTTTGCGCCGGCAGTTGCATGGCCAGCAACCTAGTCGATTGTGCCTGTCATGCGCCGCTCGCAATGGGTGGCGGCGGCGGTGGTGGCGCTGCCGGAGCAGCTGGTGCCGCTGGCGGTGCAGCAGCAGTTGCTGGCGCTGCTGGCCCAGCGGACAAACGGACGACGAACAGCGCCAATAGCGATGCCGACTCGGATACGGACGAGCCCGAAGAACGTGAGCAGGTCTATGCCACGGTGCCGCTCATTGTCGGCGCCGGGCTGCGCAGCCTTTTCGAACTCATCGCGGACGCACGGCACATTCAGCCGCTGTTGTGTACCAAGGCGCTGAAAGCATTACTCGATGTTATCCAAGGCCAGCAGCCGGAATCGTTTAAGCTAGAACCGGAAGACCTTATCAATCCGCTTTACGATCTATTGCTTGATCTGGCCACTATGCCGGCGGCAATAAGCTCCACAACCGGTGCCGAGGCCAATTGGTCGGCGATGGCATGTGCGGCTCTAATTGGCCTCTGCATTGCCCGCGGCGACACTGGCAAAATGCTCAAGGCCATTGCCGCCATGCTCATGTCCCCCAGGCAGCTATCCGCCCAGATTGTTCAGCTGCCCGCAGTGCTGGCGGCACTGCAACATACGGTCGTCAGTGCAGCACTCAATAAGCCAACGCGTCCCGATTTTCACAGTCATGGCGTGCCACACAATTCACTGATTGATGAGGTAAGTGCGTATATTTTAAGGGTTCACTGTTTGTGATCAAATTGCCAACGGTTCGATTCTTGAAATGACTTACATTCAAAGCTCTCAACTCTCTCCATAAAATTACAATAATATTGCTAGATATAATTTATTACATAGAGTAGTATCAAGTAAATGCTGTTATCTGTGAATGTTATTCCAGATAATTCAAGAATAGATTTGTGCTGGCATCCAAATATAAAAACATCTTAGGCAAAGCTCTAATAATATCCCATTTGTTTTCCAGTTCGCTTTGAAGCTGCCTATGATGACGACTTCGCAGCAGCAAATGGCGCCAGCCATGGCCTGCGATGGCGTCTTTGTCTACGTGCTGTATTGTGGTGCACTGTTAAAGATTGGCACTGGCTTTGGCGGCTCCTACAAGGGACACATCTATGCCCAGAACGAGGACTTCAGCCGCGAGCGCAACGCCTGGCTGGGTTATAGTGCTGGTCAAGTGTATTTCCGTCGCAATTGCAAGCGAAGCGCCGATCAGCTGCAGTTAGTGGGCATGGATACGCTGGCGGTGAAATCAATGAATCCCCTCAATATGCTCTCCATGCGCGAGGGACTTAACTATGTACTCTTCACGGACGACGATTCACTACATGCCATTTGCAGTAATCGGGATGTGAGTTAAAGTCTCTAAGATCATCAAAATATATGTTAAACCAGTTGGAATCTCTAGACTACTTAATACATTATGAATTAAGCTCACTGCAACTAAGAATTTGTTGTAGTGTAGACATGACTTTCGGTATCTGCTTTACATTTGGTATGCCTCCAATTTACATACTATATTGCTATCCTGATATCCTGATGATAAATTTTATTAACTTATTGAGAACAGTAGACATAGACAAATATAGTTATTGACTTAGTTATTTAATATAGACCAGGATAAACTTAACTGAAAACTCAGAAGGATGTCTGCGATGCTATATAGTAGATTAGAAGATATATGAAATTATTTGATAGGATTCCAATAGCTTTAATAACATAATGCCAGCAGTTTACAAATTGAAGAAAATTGAAATGGCGGAATTTTTGGATATTTTTCTACCTGTACGCAGAAATTAAAATTAGTAAAGGATCCAATTAAGCAGAAAACTGGGAAACTGCTCTAAAGTGATTTTGAAATAAAGTCTGTAATGCTCTTTCCTTGCAGGACACTCTGGTGGTCAAGAAGCTGAATCTATATCACAATAGTTATAGCAGTGAACCGCCACCGTTTGAGTTGCCGCTGCAGTTGGCACGCAAAAAGTTTCGCACACTGGGCTATGCGGCGTTCGAGGATGAGCTGCTGAATCAGCAACAGATCCAGCGCATCCAGTCGGCGCACAATATATTCGAGCCAAAGCTACCGGCACCGTGTCGCGATGCCGACGTGCTGGGCCTGGCCTGTGGCAAGGACTTTGGACTGGTGCGTGCCAGCAATGGACGTGTCTACTACTATGGCAAATCGGCAGCGCTGGGACTGAAATGTGTGGGTCGCACTCCCACGCTGAAACTGACCGAATTGATTGTGTCCAAAGCGGCGCATATTGTTCATGTCGCCGTTGGACACGATGGCGTCCATGCGCTGCTCGTCAACGATGATGGCACCGTCTATTTTGCGGGCACGGCGCGACGCGGTGAGGATGGCGACAGTTCCAAGAATCGACGACAGCCAAAACCAGTGAAGCCCAAAAAGATGACCAAAATCGATGGGCATGTTGTGGTGCATGCCGCCTGTAACAATGGCACCTCCGCCTTTGTGACGAAAACGGGCAAACTGATAATGTACGGCAAGGATACGGCCCATTGCGATTCGATGGGCTTTGTCACTGATCTTCTCGATCAGCATGTGACCAAAGTAGCGCTGGGCAAGGCGCACTGTGTCGCACTGAGTGCCAAGGGGCAGGTGTTCACATTTGGGCTGAACAATAAGGGTCAATGCGGGCGTGTCTTCAACAAAATGTTGCCCGTCCGCGATGTGCCAAGTTCGTCGTCGGCGTATGCGCTGCTCAGTATGCATGTGGACAAGCTGCGCCACAAAGTGGACTTCTCATCACTGTGCGACTACGACGATCACAATCTGGTGCAGGGCCAGTGTCGCGTCTGCATCATGTGCCGCGAATGCACCGGCTACAATGTTAGCTGTGTCTCCGCACTCAATGTGCCCCTCGAGCAGCGTCTGCCCGGCAGCATTTGCCCCTGCGGACACGGCGATGCTGGCTGTGCCAAGTGCGGCCTGTGCTCCGCCTGCGTTGGCCTGCAGGAGAGCGAAATAAGTAAGTTTTATATTATTATATAAATAGTATCATGTAGTTGGGCAAATCTATGCAACATATATATATTTATATATATACTATATAATGACGATCTGGTAAAGTCGATCTCTTTCTCTATTTAATCATATCCCAGTTATGAGATCAGATAATACATAAATTTGTAATTCCTGTTTCATAAGAGACAATTGGTTATTTCTCAACTGAAGTTCATCTAATGCATGTGGAGACAATTAAATACCCCACATGAGGGGCAACTGTTTATTGGGCACCTTTGTCTAATGCATTCGTGTGCTTTGCAGTTGCAGCCGATGCCAAATCGGAGCTGAAGCCGCTGCCAGGTGAATTGGCGCGTCAGCAGCGTTCTAAGACGCTGATTATGCGACGCAAGGAGAAGAAACCATCGGAACTGGAGACAGGCGCCGCTGGTTGCACTGGTGGTGGTGGCACACCCACCGATCTGGAGAAGGATCCACCGCGTGTGGCACCGCTAGCGCCACAGTCGCTGCAACTGCCGAGCAGCTCACCGGTGGTGCAAGTGGCATGTGGTCTGCACCACACCGTGGTGCTAACGCTCTCCGGTGAGGTCTTCACATTTGGTAGCAATCAATACGGCCAGCTGGGCAGTGGAGATCTGCAGGCGGTCACCGGACCAATACGGGTCCAAGTGCAGGGCGCCATTAGCCAGGTGGCTGCCGGCAGCAATCACACGGTGTTGCTCACTCACAAGGGTGTGGTCTATACGTTTGGCAACTATCAGAAGGGTCAGCTGGGTCGCTTGCCGAGCGACATTGGTCAGAAGCCAACTCTCCCAAGCGTCGCTGGTCAGCAGCAGCAGCAGCAGCAACAGCAACAGCAGCAGCAACATCAACATCAACAAGAGGATGCAGATTCTCCACCGGAAGCAGTCTGCCTGCCCGGTGGCTCCAAGGAGTGTATTCTTGTACCGCCCAATACGGCTGCTCTAATTGCGCAGCGTCAGAAATTTTTATGGAACTGTGGGCCCAGCGCCGTATTGTAAGTTTAATTCAAATAGCCCAACACGACTGATATATATATATATAAATATTTATATAATTGAAATTTTGCAGCGGCCTGGGTCCCAGCTATGGCAAAAAGGTTACCTGGATCGGTGCCAACGGCGACCAGACCTTCATCAAGATTGACGAGTCACTAATTACCGCCCAAATGCTGCCCAAGATGCATGTGGTGGCCAACAAGAAGACCATACGTGAGTGTTAACACGATTTGCGCTTTATGCCTAAATCCTATCCATGAAATTTCAATCTAAGCTACATTAGGTCGATGTATATGATAAATATTATAGAACTCTCGAATCGGTTCAGAGATCAATATAAATATTTCAACTCTATTATTTTTCTAGTGTTAATTCCCAGCATACCGCTGTCGTTTTACACGCTATCCATAAATCGCAGCGACGGCAGCTGTACGCCACATTATCGGGGCCAAACAAAATTTGCACAGTTGCTGCAGTTACAGCAGCCACATGGTCTGCCGGAGATCAATCGTAATGTGGATGTTGCGACACCGGTGGCAGAGCAACCGCTGGCCAGCGCCACAACGGCCGGTGTGCCAATCAATGAGCAAATGTCGCGCAGCATGCACGAGGCGCGCAATCACATCTTCGAGGAGCAAGTGGAGACGTCACAGCCAGCTTCACTAACGGCATCGCCACGATTGCAGCGGCGAGTGCGAACGCGCCAGGAGCCGGTCGCCGCATGCCCAGCATCGCCGGACAAGCAGCAGCAGCAGCAGCAGCAGCATCAGCAACAGCCGCCGCCACCACAAATTGCCTTTGCCATGGATCCCAGCTATAATGTCCTGTGGGTCTTCGATGGCGTCGCCCGCAAGCTGCGTTGTTACAATGTGGTCGCTAGCGAAATAGCCGAAAGCAATATGGTAAATAAAACACACACATAAAGAGAAAGAGAGTGCAACTTATGCAACTACTGCACCCCTCCACCCACATAAGGAAGGTATATGCATTTACCAGCTAATTATCAAAGAGCAAATAAATAAATGGAAGATTTATATTTCTTGATAAGCATCCCTAGCCGGTGCGAAATAGCCATGTCTGTCAGTCTATCCATTGTCCACTGTCTGTCTTGTCTGTTCCCAAAGAGGAGTGTTTTAACTGTGATGTGAGAGAGTTGGACTGTTTTTCATTATATGTTTAATGTCTATGCTTGGGCTGCTTCTAGGTTTCTATCTAAGTAGTGTGTCCCAATTGGATTGTGTTAGTTATTATTCGGTTTTTCTCTGTGAAGACTATTTGTGGTATGTATTCCAATTTGCGGGTCTTCCTTTGTTGAAGCCAATTAAAGGTTTTTGGCAATTATTTTCGTATTGATTTTTGTTCAAGTAAACACAAAGTAAATGAAAAGAAACCAAACTAATTAAATCATTTTAATCATTTGCAGAACGCTGCCAACTACCGAGCGCTGCTGTCGCCGGAACTATCGTTGCCTAGCAAGGCAGAGGCGCGCGTGTCGCGTTCGCAGGCATCGCTGAATCTGCTTGCCTGTTTGGATATACTGACATCGGCACAGGATAATATACCGGGTTGCTTTGAGCAGACGCTGACACAGCAGCCGCACCAGGCGGCCGAGGCACAGAGCGGCGAATATCAGGTTGTGAATCGCTTCGATAATTTCGGCGGCGGCTGGGGCTATTCTGGGCACAGTGTGGAGGCGGTGCGCTTTTCGGCGGACACGGACATTGTGATCTGCGGCTTTGGCATGTTTGGCGGACGTGGCGAGTACAGCTGCAAGCTGAAACTATTCGATCTGGGCGTTGATGGCGGCGGCTACGAAAAGGAGGGCGTCCTCATCAGCGAGACAAAGGAGGTGCCATATGAGTGTGCCGCACGCAGCAAGCATCATATTCAGCTGCCAAAGCCAATTAATGCGGCGGCGGGCCGCTGGTTTCTGGTTTGGGCACGCATCGCTGGCCCCTCCTCTGATTGTGGGTCGTGCGGTCAGGCATCGGTGACCACCGAGGATCAGGTGGTCTTCTCATTCAAGTCCAGCAAGAAGGCGAACAACGGCACCGATGTGAACTCTGGCCAAATACCGGCGATACTGTATCGCCTGGTCACACAGGACTGCAAGCAGCCACCATTGCCCTTAGACGCCGATCCCGTTCAGCGCATCTCGCGCGCCTTTGCCAACAGCGTTAGCCGCGAGTGCTTCGAGAGTCTAGTGGTGCTGCTCAGCTGGTCGTGGGACTGTTTCAAGACGCAGCTGCGCGAGCAACGCGATCGCACCAGGCCGCTGCAACTGCAACAGACACTTCAGTATCTGGGCTATGTCAACAAATCGTGTCTGCGCCTGCTGCGCAAATATACCAACGAGATCTATCCGCAGCGTTCGACCCAACCGTCAGTTGCTACGGGTGGCTCAATTGGAAGTGGTGCGATTGCCGCCGCCCTTTCAAAACTCCAACAAAAGCCAAATAACAAAGGTGATTCTCCAAGTTCATTTAGTCGCTGCTCAATCGTAATCTCCAATCCATTGCTATTCCTTACAGACAAGACAACGAGTCGCATGCTGAGCAATGCCACCGCAGTGCTGCCCAGCTCACTGTCCGCCGTCGGCTCGGGCACGCCGTTGGCGCGCAAAACCAATCTAGAGAACATTCAGCTGGCCGAGTGCATTGGCAATGTGCGTGCCCTCCTCATTGGCATCTTTTGCGATGACATCTTCAAGGACATTGCCACCGAAGAGGGTGAGTTTGGCATAAGACAAACATATATAAGATTCCTATAACTAATCATGAAATTTTGGCATTTTCTTAGGGTACGCCTTGGTGCTGGAAATCCTAGACGAGTGCCATTTAAGTTTTGTGGCATGCTTCGATGCATTCTATCCGACATCCTCACTCAAATGGAACTGCCTTTGCGATCTGCTGGCCCAAATGGATCGTGGCGCTTTACATTCCCGCTTGCTGAGCGCAATTCTCGCCGGTCTCTGCTCGCCCAGTGTCAAGTTGCGTGCGACATTTTCGCTGCTGAATGTGGCCGGTAATGAGCGCCAGTCGATAATCAGTCCGAGCGATAATTCGGGTCTGCCCATGCTATCGTCAACGGAGGCGCATCAGTATCCCATATTGGTGGAACAGATGATCTATCGCACGCAGCAGGAGAAGAGTGACTTTCTCAGCAATTCGTGGACCTTTAAGGATGTGCTGGTGCGACTGCTGGATATCATCGCCAGTCCGATTAGGGCGCGCATTGAGGTAATTTATAGCCGTTGCCTGGGTGGCACCTATGCGTTGAAGGAGTGCATCAATCAGGGACTTATCGACAACTGTTGTCATCTGCTGGCTCGCGTCTTGGCCGAAATTGTCTACCAGACGGCTCTCGGCGAATACGATAAACTGTTTTTGCCGCCACGCACGCTGCATTCAACGAGTTCACGCTTTGCCCGGTGCGATTTGAGTCGCACGTGGAATACGGGAAACTTTGGACCGGATGCCATTGCGTTCTCTGTGGATCGACCTGGTATTGCCATAGCTGGCGCCATGGTCTATTCCGGTTCGGGCAGCTATGACTATCAGCTTGAGCTGCTCTATGACAACACTGTTGATCTGCAGCCGCAGCACAAATGGGAAACATTGGAGTCCATCTCTGGCAGCTACGACCCAGAGGCTGTGCACAATGATCTTGCCGAGATTAAGTTCGAGCATCCGGTGCACATTAAGGAGCATGCACGGTACGCCTTGCGCCTCTGTTCCCAGGGTGCACGCACCTGTTCCGGTGATTCGGGCATGCCCACAGTGCGTGGTCCTTGCGGCACCAGCTTTCATTTCTATACCTGCGATTTGAGCTTTAATGGCACAACGCCGGCACGCGGTCAACTGCCCAGCGTTCTATACTACAGCACGCCCATCAAGCAGCAGCAGCAGCAGCAGCAACAACAACAGCAACAGCAGCAGCAGCAACAACATCAACATCAGCAACAACAACAACAACAACAACAACAGCATCAACTGGAGACAGCGACGTGCTCAGCGGATGCTGCTCATGCTCTAAGCAGTAACAGCAACGAGGTATCAACACGCGACACGGCGCTGCAAATTGCGGCGGATATAACGAAAAAATGCACGGAATTGCTTATACTGGCACGCAATGCGATGGCTGCTTCGTGTTCACCCACAGACAACTCGTCGTCGAATCACACACAGACCATCGACTCGGAGCACAATATAACGCCTATCGAGGAGCATATGGATATTAATTGGGCGAATAATTCGCGGACCGCTGCGCTGCCCGTTGATCCGCAGCTGTCGACAACTGCAAGGGATTTGGGTAAACGCATTGAGTCCTTCTCCAAGGGTATTATGGAGACGCTTAAATTCGATAAACGCTCAACGAATCCGTTCGAAATGGAAATTGAAATTGGTGCCACTGAAATTGGTGTTGAGGAAACAGCCGAAATGAATTTCTCCAACGTACAATTGGCAGCCGCCAAGCTGAATGGTAACGAGCGGGCTGAGTATGAGCTGGCGTCGGAACAACCGCTGACCTCGCAACAGCAACAGTTGCAGGCACAACAGCAGCAGTTGCATACGCCACAGCAACAGCAGCAGGCGCCGCAGCAGCAACAGTTGCCATTACAGCAGCAGCAACAGCAGCAGCAGCAGCAGCACCAACAACAACAGCAACAGCAGCTGCTCCATTCCGACTCGGAGGAAGCACATGTTGTTGGTTGTGGCGCCGGTGGCGGCGGCGGTGGCGGTGTTGCTGCCCTGCAACTGCTGGAGGTCTTCAATTTGGCGGCATCGAATATGTTTCACACACTGTTGCCGTTAGTCTATGCGCATATTGCCAACTTGGCCTGCAGCGATCCAAAGAGTTCCGTGCAAATACTCGGCCTGATCAAGGAGATTCTGCCGCATATCGCTGCGCTCAATCAGCTGCACGTCTCCAAGGAGCAGTTGCGTCCGGAGCCGATACCTACGCCGCCAACGCCCGCCAGTAGCACAACCAGCAATCACTATTGTGTGGTCGAAAGTGAGCATCCGTATCGCAGTGCCAGCATCAGTTGCTATCGCGTCGAGTTTCCGCCCTGTGTCCAATGGCTAACCATTGAGTTTGATTCACAGTGCGGCACCGCTCAGCTCGAGGATTATCTGTTGCTTTCGATACCTCTGCGCACGTCTAACGCACCACAGCCGTGCCAGTCGTCAAACACTGCGGCGGCAGCATCTGGCGAGGATTACTTTGATATGCTCGATAACAATATAATCGGACAACATACCCATAATGCGCAGCTGTTCGTTACCAGCTGCAATCGGCCGCCGGGCAACAACCCATCACAAGCACAGCTACGCACTCAGGAAACAGTGGAGCCCGATTGGATTATGGTTAAGAAGTTTAATACGTAAGTGATTCATATATCGTAAGTCTTGAACCCATTGAGGAAGGGCATCATTTAGTGTATGCGTTGATACAGACGGACAGACAGCATGACGGAAATTACACAATGCCAATATACTATGATAAGTTTAGGTTTGTCCACTTAAAGTTTTGCAATCAAAATTGATCTATTATAGTAGATATCTTATAACCATTTTCGAGCGATGAATTGTATATTAAGGATACTCTCCAGATATTTGTACTATAATACTTTTAGTAATGTGGCACAATAGTTTTAATTGGAACTATCCCAGAGAGAGTAGAGTAGAGTTTAGTTTTTCTGTTAAGGCTAAAGTGGCAGAATATATTTATATTTATCGCTTAGATAGTGTTTATCTTTAGTAATTTATTGTTGTTGTTTTATTTAATCGCTGTCATAACGCTATTAACTGTTAACTGTTGTTACCACAGTGCCTCCAATTGGCTGCAGAACGTTCTCATTTTGCCCGGCAATTGCGTTGAGTTCTCGCTGGAAACCGCCTCGCTGTATGCCCAGGATCCGCATAATAATCGCTATGGCTTCAAGTGCCTAGTAGTGGGCTATGACAATCCCACAGCGGTAAGCCATGGCTCTATATATCATATTATCTGGCATCTCTGTCTAATGCTAATCTATCGCTCTCTCGCTTAGATCAATGCAAGCAATTCGTGTCTGATTCGTTTGGAACAGGAGCTGGCCTATCTGGGTGGCATGTGCAGCGCGAATCTCATGAAGAAGGATCTCAATTTGCCAGGTATAGTCCTTGATTGATTATGTCAAGTTCATGTTGTATATTGATACTGATATTATTTCTTATTAATGTATGTAGATGACAAGGATATGGACGACTTAAGCGGCATTGAGGACACAATTAGCGCACATCATGCTCTACTTTCGAAAGGCTTTGCACTATCCGAGCCACAATTGACGGTGCATCAGGCATTGGAATCATATCTGCCCATTGGGTATGTCAATATAATTTTCATCATTTATATGGAAGGGCTATTTTATGACTTGTGAATTCATCCCTTTTACAGAGTATTTATGTGAACATTACAGAGTTAAGGTCAGACTTTTAAAGTCACATCTTCATTCACATTTAACGAACATTCTTTAGGTATTCGAGTTGGGAACTATGTTACCATAATCATGATTTGAGTACTGGAGAAAACTAGGCGCATATCCGTACATATTGTTCCACTTTTGACATCACATGTTCGATACAACTGCTGACATATCATTCAGGTCTTGAAATTCATTAAGCTTTGAAGTACGTCCTTACACTGCGAGGATATCTTGATTGACTCAATGAATTATTGGGATTAAAGTTGAATATAGAGGTGTGAATCGAACCTACGAGGCCCACAAGCGAATCAACTGCAAGTGAAATGATTCACTGCTCCCTTTAAAAAAAACATTCATTGTAAATGCTAGTACCTTCAGTTAAGATATAAATCTGAATCATGAGTGCGAAATACTTATAAGTCATAGTTCTTATTTACAGCTTAGATAATTTATCCTTTTGTTTGTTTTATATGATAAACATAGATACAATGTTAAAGATAGGATGATAGATAACGTTACACGATTACTTCATAGATACTACTAAACGTAAGCTAACAATTTGGTACAACGAAAGGTCACTCTTGGTGGTTCTTCTTGGTGGTGCTGGTTGTGCTGCTGCTGCATGCCACTTCGCTTCAGCTAGCGTCTTTCGGCTGTGCGTGTGTGTGTGTGTTTGGTTTGTGTGTGTGTGTGTGTGTGTGTGTGTGTATTTGCATGTGTGTGCATGTGCTTTGTGTAGCTTTACAAATCAGTCTTGAGCAGGCCAGCATTCTCGATTTGGTATACAATCTGCGTCTCCTTGTAGGTGCGCGGTTCCGGTTGCACCACATCCAGTTTGTGACGTCGTTGCCGCTGTACGAGTCGCCACCACAGCAACAGCAACATTATCACTATTAACAGCGCCAACAGCAAGCTGCCCAACACAATATATGCTGTATAATTAGTACGCTGACACTGTTCCATAATCAACTGACGCAACGGCACAAAAGCTACAGCTTCTCCACTACCTGTTGCTGCCGTTGCTGTTGCTGCTGTTGCTGTTGCTCGGAAGAGCAGCTGTTCGCTGTACTGGCGAAAGAAATCGATGCGCGGCTGCGGCGGCTGGACGCTCATGTTCAGTTGTTCACAGTTCCATTCATTGTCGTAGTGCAGCTGGCGAATGCTGAGCGCGAAACGCTCATCAAATCTGAGCGGTTGTGGCGGTGGTGACGCCACAGCCATGTCAGCGCTATGCGCACTGCTCGACGTCGGCAGTACACTGCGAACGGTGTTGTTGTGGAAGCGCAACTCCAGCCGCTCGCTCAACTGATAGTCGCGATGGACGCCCAGGCTGCGAAACGCAATATCGCTGGTGGCACCAAATTGATTGTTACGCAATGCGACCGCATCGCGAATGTACGCCTCCAGCCACTCCCCGTCGACGGCCGCAAAACGATTCTCGTTCATGCTCAGCTTCGAGATGACTGCCAAAAAAAAAAACAAAAATAAATAAATAAATAAGAAATATGTTATTATTATAATTAGTATTGATAAATTATTAATTATAATTCAATAAGTCAATGTGAGGCATGCAGCATTTGCAACTTACGCTTGAAGGAGAAGGCGTGCGAGTGCACCTCCTGGAACTGATTGTTGAGCATCGCCAGCTCAGTTGTCACCTCCAGCTCGTAGAAGGCGCGCGTCGGCAGATTGCCAATGAAATTGCAATTAACAATTGTCATCTTCTCCACGGCAAACTTTTTAAAGGCCTGCAATATAAGTCACAAGTCAATTAGATATATTACCATTAAACCTTCCTTCATTGTTTGCAATTTAAATCAGTTTTAAGAACTAATGTGACTCCCCTGAGAAAATATCTATCCTAACTAACAAGATATGATTTTAGGTTTGACATAAAAAAAAAATATGATTTCCAAACAAGGAAGACCGTTTCTGTTACAAAAGAGTTTCTTTCAAGCAAATTGTTAACTGGTAACTGTTCACTATTCATGTTTGTTGAGGGTGAGTCACATAGTGTTTAACTCGTCCATATTCACTATGTCATACAAAACCAATCAACCAGTTACCAAACAACCAATCAACTAGTTATGTAAAATATCAACAACATTGGACAACTATTTTATATATTTGTGATAGGAACAATCGGTCTGTTTTTTACATTTATATATGTCTGCCATTTGACTATGGTTGAAATCTTTGTCGTGACTAAGACAGAAAAAATAAGTCATTATTTATTGTTTACACATGTATTTAATAGGATTAGTTAAAGTTGCTCTTAACTTTGACACGTATATGTGACTCACCTGACTTTCGATGTGGTTTATGGTAACACCGTCGAGCTTGAGCAATATGGCACTATCCTTGATGGTGGTAAAGCCAAATGGATGCATCTGTTCAATGCGTCCACCCGTAAATGAGATCTCCTCAATGTTGCCGCTAATCGCATGCGACTCAATTAATTGAAAATTAACCAGCTCGAATTCGACAATTAAAGCCTTGTTGCTCTCACGCGATACGCTCAGAGCGTTCTTCTTGAGCACCAGCTTATCAATATGCTGAAAACTCATCTTGCGCAGACCCTCTGTGTTATCCAAAGCATTTGGCTCCACGGTCAAGTCGCGACAATTGCGTATTTTCACCTGGTAAACGTTGCCATGCAGCTGCGGCAACACCAGCGGCTGTGTGTATAAACAGTGTAAACAGCGGTTGGGTGGTGCTATTATTTGTTATTTGTGTGTGTGGGGCATTATCTCACCTGTTCATCGCTGTTGCAATCGCATGTGATTGTTGTGTCGTGATCGGTGCAGATGACCTTTGGCAATGTGGTTGCCACCGTCGCTGTGGTGCACAGCCAGAGCAACATCCACAGTAGCACCACACTGTTGGTGGGATCCTTGAGATTTTTGATTATATTTCGCATTTTTTGTGCTATCCGTTATTGTTGCTGGCTGGCTTTTTAACTTATCGCAAACTATGCATAGTAGTTGTAGTCGTAGTTGTACTGGCAAGCAAATGCTCCGTTCCGTTACGGTTTCTGGTGACTTTTGGTTCAGCCTCTGTGTACCAGTGGTACCTGTTTCAGTTGTTTCCCGTGTTCTGTTTCAGTTTCACGTTTCAATTCTATAATCGAACGTCGCTCATTCTCGGTCTCTGTCACTCCTCCTTAGCTGGTTCGCCCGTTGCAGTTTCCGTTGTTCCGTTCGAAACTTTTCATAAGCGCTGATAAGATTACAAACAAAACAAGAGTGCTGTAGTCGAGTGAACTCGACTACGATATACCCTGTACCCAGTTATTAAATATATTCTATTATTATTGGCAGATTCCCCTTTAAAAAGATTTGCACCAAAATGCCAACAGCAACGCAATCGTAGTTAACGGGGCTCCGCAGAATACACACAAAAACATATTGAGGCTTGCGTCGATTAACATGCCATCTCTTTCTCACACATGCGCTCGCATATTTATATTTTTTGCATACAGAAAATGCTTGCGGATGCTGATAGAAATGAGATCGATATGAGAATATATTTTCGACTATAATTATATCCGATCTTGATGAAATTTAGGCAGTTGATCAATAGTATGCATATTCATATTATGTATTAATTAGAAGATTGTATCGGAAATTTAATGTATCGATATTCGATAAACGGAGACAGTTATCTATATGCTTGATCTGCGCCTCGTATACGGCAACCTATATTCCAAATTGAAAGTCTCTAGCTCTTATAGTCTCTGAGATCTCCGTGTTTATACAGACAGACGGGCAGACGGGCATGGTCATATCGGCTCGGTTGTTGACCCTGATCGAGAATATATATACTTTATAGGGTCAGAGATGTTTCCATTTGCACAAAACAATTATACCCTTTTTACCCATTTTAATGGGTTCAGGGCATAAAAAATAAATGAATAGAAAAAAAATCATTTTTATCGCTGAAGGTGCTGTTTGCTTATCAATGTTGTGTGTGTGTGTGTGTGTATGTGTATGCATGTGTGTGTATATATATATATATATATATATATATATGTTTGCCTGCAAGTTTGCGAGTTCGTAATTTAACGCCTTGAGAGTTTCGAGTTCTGACTCACTCCGAAGCTAAAAACTCAACTTTCTTTTCATTTTTTTCTAGGGTTAGTTTATTATTCATATATTTGTCTCATCCATTTTTGATTATGTTTGCTTGCAATCCGATCACCACTGAATCATGAAATTTCAGCTCTGCTAGAGCACGCATCTTGTCAGCAATTTGATAACGTTTCGAATTATCAAATATGTAGACATACAATACATTTATAATACAATACATATATATACAATACATATGCAATTTCAGATTGCCTAATAGTCATGCGACTCGAACTGATATATATTCGAACTGATATATATTCCACTAACTAGTAGACATTTTCAGTTTTGAGTTTGTGGCACCTAGATTACAGACAATATTCTGCACAGAAGTTTGAGTTAGCTAAATAAAAGTTAAAGTGTAAAGAATTCGTTTCTAAGTAAATAATAACCATTTCAAACGATTGCAAATTCAAGTGATGTTTTCTTTTAGATCAATGATGATCGATTACAGATTTCCACATAACGGTTTCGACGTTAAACGTTACGAGAAGTGTCCATCATCATTATCATCATCATCGTCTACCATATTGTTCTAATTGAATCAGTTTCTAACACGCCACTTTATGCAGTGATCTTGATTTTGCAAGCTACTACCCGTAGTATGTACTCATAGATGAACACATTCAAATGTACATACATACATACATACTTAAATACATATATATGTGCATCAATAGCCGATGGCTCCAATCAGCGCCAAAGACTGTTAATTGAATTTGGAGGTCGACACACAGAGACGATTTAGATAGACACCAGATTCGTCGCCTGGGCGCAAACATGATCAATTATGCTTTGGTATTTGTTTATGGTCATTTCTTTCTTTGTTTATAGAACTTAATTTATACGTAAATGAAATGAATAAATGCCGCGATATTACAGCTGTGTGTGCTGACCACCCGCTCCCTTCGTCTCTCTTCGCGCTCACTCTCTCTCTCTCTCCCTATCTGTCCTCCTCAACCAATATTTTGAACTGTAATGTGAAAGAAGTGTTTCAATATTTGCGCATTACTCGGCAGATTCGAATTCTTGGTATTGGACGTATTGTGTGACTTGAATCAAGTTGAAGTTTCTGTGTATATTTAACTTTATTAATCGAATTTCTCCATTTAATTTAAATTTTAGATGTTAGAAATTTGTTGCTCATTATTAGTGATGTCATCTTTGCTATCGATAAATATCGATTAAACCGACAGATAGACAGTTGTCGGTATAGTAAATAAAATGAAACCTTTCACATGATGTGTCATCGAAAAGTGAAAGAAAAAGAGATGGGGTCTACTTCAACTGATTTGTTTTCCATATGTGGCTTGCCACATATTTTTTAACTGAGCAGCGGATGTGCCACAGACGCTTAAAGAACCCTTTAAATGTTCAGCTCTGCTGTTAAATGGACTTTATTGGAACAACGTACTCACGCATAGGAAATTTAATAAAAGCAAAAATGCATTTCCTGTGCGACAGCTCCTCAACTCTACTCCCCCATGCCTCACCTCCATCTCTCACTGTCTCTCTCTCTCTATCTTTCTGTTTCTCTGTTCATCTGCGTTGATGGCATATGCGCTTCCAATCAAGTGAAGCTCAATTAGACGACAATTATATGCACATTTCATGGACTATATCGAAATTGCAAACGGGCCTCGACTCGATGCAAATTCGTAAACACGTCCATTAAGATTAAAATAATATGTATATATATATATATATATTCTTTTTTTGTTACGCACGATTTGCAAAACGCCCAGTTTCTTATCGCGATATGAAGTAATCTTATCTGAAGCAAAAACATCGATTAAAGAATACAGAAGAACTTACGACATTTCCTGCTGAATCATACGGTAAAGTGGAACAGTGGAAAAGTGGAATAGTTAGAAATAATAGGATATGATATCAAAGTGGAAGCACCAACGGTTACGGAACAGTGGAATGTGAGACAGAAGAACATGCACCAGAGGGATATTGAAAATTAGCAAGAATGGCGAAAGTAATGGAAGTGACAATTAGATATGCAAATATGGAAGACTGGAATATATGAATGTGGAATAGGCTGGAAAATACGGACCGAACAGAACGGAAACCGTTAGAAAACTATTACTCCTAATTGTGCGAAGTTTTTTGCTTTTATTTTTTATAAGGGGCTTTTTGTTTTGCTTGCGAGATGCCCGTCTTTTGGTCTCATTCAAGATGCCCAATGAGCTGCAGTGTAGACTCAACGACAGCAACAACATTGTGGTAAACACTTGACGGGTTAATGTGCTTTTGCCTCATTTTTAGTTCTCTCTGGTTTTTTTTCTTCCTTTTGCTTCGCTTTTTTGTGATTTATTCATGTTGTTGTGGTTGTTTTGCCTTTTTGCATGTTGCTACAAATTTCGTTGAACTTTTCATAACTTTGACTTTGTGGACTGCTGGCAAATTTTCGTGATTTTCAACGTTTTAAGTTCATTTGTTCTTTGTTTTTTTTTTTTTCTTTCTGTTTTTGTTTTTTGTTTGTTTTGAGTTTGAAGCGCATTAAATCTGTTTAAAATTTTATTGCCCGTCAACAGAAAAAAATACAAAAGACAGTACAGCAACGATGCCAGCAACAAAAACTAACTAACTGTTCGTCATACTTGTAACCTTGAAATATCGAAATAGTTTGCTTTGGATATGGCAATATAGCGATAAGTATGGAAAGCTGCCATTTGCGACGTTTTGTTTGACAACCATCAATGTGTGTGTGTGTGTGCGTGTGTGTGGGGGAGTGGGTCGTATTTATTGTGTTTTTTTTGTATGCTTGTGACTTTCTTTGCGCTTCTCACAAATTCCCCCTCGCTCACTCACTCACTAAAACATGCAAATGGTTTTGAATTGGTTTGTTTTGTTTTGTTTGGTTTGGTTTGTGGTGCGTAGGTTGCCGCTCTCAGTTCTCACTCGGTTCTCACTGTGTTCTCACTGACTTACGTAACGCGAACGAGATCAGACTGATCAACAACGTAGAAGCCTAGTCAAGTTGCACAGAAATTACAGTTGGAGAGATAGCGTTCGAGCAGCGACAGCGCACACAATCCTGCCAAAAAAGAAATTCGCCAAGCAAAGTATTTGTGCAGCTGCAGTTGCTGCACTGTCAGCGTTTTGTTGCCTTATAGCGCGCCCGACTATTTGTTTAAGTTTTATTTATTCGCTGTCACGCGTTCGCCCTCTCTTTCGCTTACATGCCCGCTCTTGTTGTTGTTGTTGTTGTTGTCGGCATGCAAAACAAAAAAAAAAAAGAAGAAGAAGTAGAAGAAGAGAAGCGAAGAGAAGAGAAGATATTTCTGCCTTGCTGCTCTTTTTTATTGCTTTGAACTTTTTGTGGCCGCTAGCCGTTGGCCATTGGGTGGATTGTGGTTTTGGGGCGACACACACACTAAAGCACACACCCGCACACACCCGCACACACCCGCACACACATACACACATACACACACACACACGCACAGCTTTGTATTGAGTGTGTAAACAAAATCAAAAATAAAATAGAATATGACGGCAAATAGCTAAACGCAAATATTTGCATAACCTATGAAATCAGCACACAAAATTGAAACGCGCGACGATCAAGAACAACAACAATAACAACGAGAACGACAACAACAACTAACCAATAGCTGCCGGGTCTAAGCTCTCGTTTGGCGCGACCGGCGTAAGCGCGTGCAAATGTCAAACTGAGCGCCAAAATGGACAACGAAACATTTACGCCGTCTCAGCCAACAGTCACAACGGCAGCGATATCAGCAGCAGCAGCTGTAGCAGTAGCAACACTAAACGGCGCTCTCACCATCTCGCTCTTGCAAACGGTAAGCATGAGGCAGCGCCATTGCGGCTGCTGCGGCTGCACAGCTTTTGTAAGCTTTAAGAATGTTTGCGTTTTGTTTGCCTTTTGTCGTTTGTTTGTTTTTCTTGTGCTTGTTTGGTTTTTATGTGTGTGTGTGTGTGTGTGCGTCTGTGTCTGTCTGTCTGTTTCGTGTGCCCCAATCCAGCACGGTGGTCTTGTTGCTTGTTTGCCTGCTTGCCTGTTGCTTTGATTGCTCGTGCCGCGTTTAATTGAATACGCCAGCGACAGTCGGACGGACACGCATCGCTTGACACTTGCTGCTGCTGCCTGTTGCTGCTGTTGTTGATGTTGCTGTTGTTGTTGTTGATGTTGATGTTGTTGTTGTTGTTGTTGTTGTTGTTGTTGCAAGTGTGTAACGTGTGCCCCCGCACCAAAAAAAAAAAAAAACTCAAGTTTATCTGCCTTGGGGCCAAGCGGCCACTTAGACAACTAGTTGAGATCCATCATTTGCTGACTAACTGCCAGCGGCTGTGGTCAAATATGACACAATGTGAAAGACAAAGCAAAAATACCGCTAGGCTTAACAGAATACACATATTGTGCACATACATATTGTGTGTTTGTTCACTGTATGTTAACTTAACTTAACATAAAATGCAAATTCTTTAATGGTTAACTGTCAGAGAAAGCTTTAAGGATGGATGGATGCCTTGCTAGAATGAAAGGTACAGCTTAAGTGAATCTGCCAAAAAAAAAGAAGAATGTTTAACAACTGTTAGCTTGTATTGAAAGATTGTATAAATATGTATGCATATGCATATCTATAAGTATACATAGACTCAAAAATATGTTGATTTTATTTAACTCCTTATTCCCAGCTGTTAACAGCACCCAAAAGCTTAACAGAGTTACAGCTGTTAAGGTTTATGTGCAACAACAGCTGTCAACTGTAAGTGACAGAATATAACATGACAGGATTAAGAGTCGCATTATGTGAACAAATTGCTCTCAATTGCAAAGAAAACTTGTTGTATCTAAATGCAATTCCTTTGTTAAGATATAACCAATTCTCGATAAATAAGACTTTTGCTAAATTTAAAAATCGATCTCTTGATTATATGTTAAATAAGATGTGAGAAATGAGAGCTACAAATATGGAATAACAGATATGGGTACACAATCACATAAATCTTATATTCAGAATGATTAAATTGAGAAAAAGAACAAAAAAAAAAAAAGCTTTACACTGAGTTGCAAAGAGTATATTCTCACTGGCCATATCAACAAATATTCAATTTCAAAACAAAGACCAAAACAACAACATGCCGATTGCGCTTGCAAATCAAGTTATTCAACATTTCATTTTGTATATATACTGTATGTTTATACTATATATATATATAGATTAATAAATATCCATATCCATATCCATATCCATATCCATGCATACAAATACATTACATATAGAAGTAATCATATAACCCCATAAATAGCTGACGCTATCGTAAAGTGCTCAACGGACTTGAGCAGACTTGTTGCATTTGGGAAAACAAAAAATATCTCATTAATAAGTGTGCAACACGTGAAGCGACTTTTGTTTGCCTTTGCATGCAAATAAATCATTTTCAATTTGATCGGATCGAATAAGTTGAGAAATGAACAATATCAAGAGTCAAGAATCAAGAGTTAAGCCGAGCTGGGAATAACATCGATAACAATATCAATATATGCAAACCTATAAAACCGCATACATATCTTCTACAATTCTAGAGCTACCCAATTTGCAATGTAGATTTTAATTATTCTATTGCGACCCCACACATTGCACAGTGTTAGATCTAAAAACCAGCCAATTTAATATACCCTCATTAACGGTATCGTTTTCAAATATATGTTTTACAATATATATCTAGTTAAAAATTTGACAAGTAATATCATCATCATCATCGCGTTCTATGAAAATCATAACGTAATATTCTAATACGATATTACAATTAATTCGGTAAACTCAATTCTTAGCCTGGACAACATTTTTAAGGTTTGTATATCCGCGAAGTTAATAGCCAGATATATTGGATTTTTTTTTAATTCGTTTGTATATATATATTTTTTTATTTATAAAATATTAATTGAAAACTAGATGGGTTTAACCGGCTTTGCTCAGATCATATGTTGATCATTTAAATGCAACTTCCGTTACACAGCCGGGGGTAAAGGCTAATACGTACACTATTAAATGTTTATATGTGTGTTCTTAACGTTGTTTTCAAATTAGTCTTGTAATATGTACATAATGTGTGTGTGTGTGTGTGTGTGTGTGTGTATCACATGATTTTATTCGCCCGCCTTGCCGTGTTGCATAGTTTTAGGCATCTGCATCGGCATATTCGATATCTTCAATTTTAACAGTCTCATTGCTGCCGCCGGAATGATCGGAGCCCGAATCCGGTGGCAATGCGGCCGCACCCCGCATATCCATTAGTTCCATGGCCGACATTGTGTCTGCCCCATCCAAACACTCGAAGCTGCGTTTGCTGTGATTTGTGTTTCTGTTGTTGGGCGGCGGCGGCGGCGGCCGGCACAGATTGCTGGCAAAGCGGGAATGCAACTGATTTTGATTGCGTAACGAATTTAACTGATTGGGATGAAATTGTGGCATCGCCTCGAGATCCTGACGCAAATCGCGCACATGCCTCTGAGGCAAGTCGGGCGCCATCGTTGTCACTATATTAATGGGCGTGGCACTCGGCGTTTGCCGCCAAACGGGCGTCGCATAGCTGACACTGCTTCCGCGCTGTTGTTGTTCTTGTTGCTCCTGGCAGTCCCGATCGGCGGCGACTCTTGTGGACGGCAGTTGTTGATGTGTTGATGGTGGCGGGGGGAGGCGCAGTGGCGTGGCATAATGTGGAATAAACTCATAAGCCGGCGGCATGTCATCAAGATCTGTAAAGAAAAAGAAAACAAGCATTAAATCAGAGAGTCGGAGAGAGAGAGAGAGAGAGAAAGAGAGAGAGAGGAGAAGGAGAGAGAGGTAGTATCCAGAATGAGAAAGTAGTAAGCAGAGGGGAAGAGATGCAGAGAGAGAAAGAGTAAATTCTAGAGATGAAGATATATGGAGAAAACACTGGACAAGAACACCGAGACGGAAAGTATTAAACAGAGAGAGAGAGAGACTGGAAGGGAGAGATAGACAAAGAGAGTGAGAGAGATAGAGAGAAGAGAACCATCACCAATATTAACTACAAGTCAGGAGATACTATTCAAATTGTATACCTTTTTTTGGTTAATGCGTTCCATAAATATAAATGTGGCTTGCCTTTAGTACCTGTGTATATTGTCTGTATGTGTGTGTGTGTGTGTGTTTCTGTAGTTGTGTGTTAGTTTGGATCATGTTAGCAATAGTGGGCAACTGATTGTGGTCTTTGCATCATTTCGTTACGTCAGTGCTTATGCAAATATATACATATATCTATATGTATATGTATAGAATACATACATTTGTTACAACAGGAACTTTATATATATATATATATATATATATATGAAGTCTTACAATTCAACCTGCTTTTTGCATCTCATTTTGAACATACTACTACAAAATACATAGTTGATAGAAATAACCGTACACAATATGCGGTCACAGCCAATTGAAAAGTTGTAGAAAAACAGACAAATAAATAAATAATAAAAAAAAAGTAAACAAGAGACAAAAGTCTGTCATTTTTCTAGTTGTGCAATACATTTAAAGGAAGAAACCGGAAGCCTAATAAAACATGAGCGGTCGCTGCTCCGGCACCGGAAACTTACTGGCTGAATTGATGGGCTCCGAGTAAACGGGCATTGTCGAAGGATCCTGTGTATCGGATGGTGTTGAATAAACGGTTGGGAGCAATGGCTGTGCATAGATGTGATTCTGAAAGCCCTGCTCGGTGGGCGCACTGGCATCATAGCCATCAATTGGGCCCTGCGCATCATCGGACGCAACAGCGTTTAAGGCTTGGGTCACACATTTTGCGTGCGCATCGTGCAGATGCCGGTCAATCACAATTTTCGATCCCACCGGTAGCTCGTTGGACTTGGACATTAGATCGATGGTGATGTCACGGCATTGCTGTTTTTTCAGATTGCCGCTAGTCAGTTTTTTGACCTGCTTCTTGATTATCCGCTGATTAGGTGTATCGGCCATTTGGCTAACATCGTCACGCAGTGTTTCACAGTCATTCGGCGATAGCCGACAATAATGATCCGGACTGTGATTTACACAGCATTTGTCATGGATCCACACAAAAATGAAAATGGCCATAATGGCACCAACGACGAAACTGAGTCCAATGCAAATCACATGCCACGTTGTGATACCCCTCAGTTGCTCTTCGCGCTCCTGTTTCGTGTAGAAGGCATCCTTGTACCACTCCAATGTGCTGCCATCGACGCAGCGCAACGTGCTGCGATTCTTGCCACACGCTTCGTTCGCATATCGTCGCATATGCACCTGGCTAGCATTAAAGCATCGATCGATACGCTCACCCAGCTGACAGTACAGCTCCGAGCTGAGATCGTGATCGGTAATTTTAGGCAGCCACACACGGTCATCCTCACATCGACACACTCGATCCACGCTGATCGCATGCACCTCACAGCTGCTAAAGTTAAGGCTACCCGGCTGCGGATTGCCCAGCCAGTTGTAGGCAAACGTGCAATGCGATCGCTTCGACAGATCCTGATTCAGTTCAATCGGCGCAAAGTTGCTGAACCTATTATTCTCGATCACAATCTGTTCGCCATTGCTCACGTGCAGCCAGTTCTTGCCCTGGTTCTTAATTCGATTCCGTTCGATATACACATAGACGCTGTGCACCTGAATCGCATCCTCCTTGATAGTTTCAATGCTAAAAACAAAGAAATTCAACAGTTTTAATTAGAATTTCGATAATATATATTTTATATCGATAAAGTCGCTAACTGGATATCGAAATAATATATCTCTCAAGTTTTCAAATTGGAGTCACCAATTTTTTAATGGTTTGAATTGCTGACAATGCCATTAAAATATCGACATCTGCCACGCTCACCTCTTACGCCCCACCTCTTAACCCCAAAATCAACATATCTAAAAACGTAAATCTTCAAAGATCAACAAATAAATATCCAGACTATATCTTCCGCAAAATTTTGAACTAGATTTGCCAAACTTGATAGGTGGACTACTGAAAATTTAGCCCACATATTCGTAGACAATATTTCGGACACCCCCAATCCAGCTCCCATCAAAAATAGACTATATCTAAAGTTACGAAACTGCTCAGGCCGATTACTTGAAGCTTCCTCCAAAATATTGATAAGTACTTTTTTTTGTGGGCCACAAACGTCCCCAAACCCTTGTATTTTATTTCATTGGCTTGAGCTGGTATCTTCTTATTGTTGTTTATTTGAGTTTTGTTTTTAGTTGGGAACTGTTTACTTACGTGTTCTCTCGGAGCGTTAGCTTGGAAATGCCGCTGCCCATGATGGCCTCGCTATCGATGGTGCCAATTTGGGTACCTGTGATGGAGACGTGATCGCTGAGTAGTTTGCTGGTGAAGGCCCCCGCCTCAACCTTGTCGATACGGCAATTCTCGAAGCACAGCTGATTGATATTGGTCACATCGAAGGCCTGGCTCTGAACGCTTCCAATGGTGCAGTTGATGAACACAATCTTGTTCATCGATACATCGAATCGATTGATTTGATCGATGTGCGAATGTTCAATATGCAGCTGTATGTGTGTGTGTGTGTGTGTTAGTTAATATTTAACGTTCGAATAGATAAAATCATATGGAATACTCACGTTTACACGGGCATTGGCACTGCGATCTGCGCTGGGATTGAAGGCCTTCTCATTGATCTGCAGTCTGCGAATGTTCGTAAAACTGCACGACATGTTCATATTGATGAAAGCATTGGGGAACAATACCAGCCAATTGCTGTTCTTCACACGCAGCTTGATTTCGCCACCTATCCCCGTCCAGCAGAAGGCGCGAGGAGCAAGAAGAGAAGTTTTTTTTTAAGCACATTTAATCTAAACTGATTGCTGTTGTCTGCATTTAAATGCTTCAAGTATGATTAATTGTGTTTAGGGGATTCAATTAGAGTCTTCCGGACAAACACACACATTAATTTATTGACATTTTGAATTTACTTTGTCAGTGGTCAGTCAATAAAATTAAGTTTGCTTTTGGAGCTTTAACGTGCTCTTAACGCTTTTCTAACGTTAGCTTTCAATTTTGTTAGCACGTTTTGAAAATTAAGTTATTTATTTACTATTTTTTTTTTAAAAGCTATTTTAAAGCTAATGCCTGCCCTGTCATGTTACATAATATTTGCAAAGCTGTCTTGCAATGCTTAAAATAAATGCCAAACTCACCTGAGAGTGCATTTGGGCGTATAAATACAAAGCTCGTGCCGAGTATCTGTATATCCGGATAACCGGCGAGATTGCCGCGAAAAGCGTTTTGCACCAGCTCCACTTGGTCGTTGCCATTAGATACGTTTGGTCCCTTCACCACAAACCGATTGACACGGTTCTGGCGAAAGAGCCCGCCCTGCAGTTGAAATTGTATGCCATCCGTCAGCTGCAATTCCATGCCGGTGATATTTGTCGGCACAGCGTACGTGCTGTTCCATATGGGCGACAGCTGGAAAGAGAAGAGCGAATGTATGGTCTTTGTGTCAGTTGTTCGCAAAAAGCATGCAATCAAAGGAATGTACGGAACGGAACGGGACGGAACTTGACAGAGGGTTATGGGACTATGGACTAGGGACTAGAAACTAGGAGCTAGGGGTGTGTCTGCCCAGACACCACACCATCGTCGTTAAATGAGATACACTAACTGGAAAGGGTCTTTATGCTCATATTGTGTATACACAATCCAAACCACTTTTAATTCGTACATCGAGCATTTTGTATACCCTGAACCCATTAAAAATGGTTATCTGCAAATGTATGTAACAGGCAGAAGGAAGCATCTCCGACCCCATAAAGTATACATATTCTTGATCAGGGTCAACAGCCGAGTGAATATAGCCTGTATCTATATGAGATCTCAGAGACTATAACAGCTACAGAATTTGGAATATAGATTCTCGTATACCTGGCGCAGATCAAGTTTGCTCTACTTTATCGATAACTGCCTCCGTTTCTCGATTATCGATACATTTAAATTTCCGACAACAATAAATGTTTAAGAAAATAATAATTTAAATCAAACCGCTTTGTTGGGACACGTAATATTTATGACCACTACGAATACGTTGCGCCAACAATATTGTTCTATTAGTGCTGATTGACACCCAGCTTAATATCAATAAAATCATTTCCTTTTTCAATAGTAATCATAAAATTAAAACACTTTACAGGAGTTGCGAAGCCGCAAAATGTTGTTCTTCTGAAGTAAAATGTTTTTTTTTTTCATTTCGTCAATGGGTTTGCGGAAATATCCCATCGTGTTCAAGAATATATTCCCAATTGTATTTGGTAATTAGAAGAGTACGAATTTGGATAGTGTCTTGGCTTGTAGTAACAATATATTATATAGATTATTATATATAATCTACGCCATTTTCTCATTTCAAAGACATAACGCGGTTGCAATGATTTTTAAGTGTATTATAACTTGCAATTAATCACATTAGGATTGCGAAATTTTTTACTTAAATCGCTTTACTTTGTAGCAGAAACAATAGCAAAACAAGATTAAGATTTAAGAAGAAATCATTTGACAGATGGCCTTGATGCATTGGAAAGGGTATTTAAGGTTTGTCGTTGCTTTCCTTTTGTTTTCTTTCTTTTGGCTTTTAGTTGCTTCTATGTGTGTGTGTGTGTGTGTGTGTGTGTGTGTGTGTGTGTGTGTGTGTGTGTGAGTGTGCGTGTGTGTGCTGATCTGTTGTTGCTGTGACGCTTGACTTACATTTCTTGTGCCCGGCACTTGGTATTATTTATAAACGTCTGTTGTCGCGACAAGAGCAACTGTAACAACAACAACAACAACAACAACACCACCATCAGCAGCACTAAAAGCAGCAGCAGCAACAAAAATTGCAGCAATGGCAGACAACTGCAAGTTGACCGCAGCGTTCATTGCTCCAGCCCCCGGTCGCAGTCTGTGTGCCTGTGTGTGTGCTTGCGAACAATTTACTCATTAAATTAAAAGAAAATAGTTTGACTTCCAAGTGCTGGGGTGACAACAACAACAATGGGCTGCCTACTGTCGATTGGGGGTTTGTGTTGATGTTGTTTGTGCGCCTCAGTCTCAGAACAGAAGTGAGACTCCATGTGACAGTCGTGGCCATAAAGTCAGCGATCAGAATATTAGTAACGAACACCATGTGGAATTATTTGTAATCCATTAAGTTTAGGAAAAATTGTTAACACAAACAATTTAATCAAGGTTGTAGTAAATTATTCTCAAACTTTCTTTTTAATCGGTAATAATAATTTAAACATTTATTTATTATTATTTGTATTTTGAATTTTAAATTTATTTAATTTTATTTTTTATTTATGTCAGCTTATATTTGCTTTTCAAAAAGACAGTGCACTTTTTTGGGTGTGGCACGCATTTGTACTGCGCATTTGTCGAGAACTCAGCTTCAGACTGAATGATCATCTTTTTGCCGTTATCTATCGAGAATGAAAACAAATCGAAGGCATTTCTTAGGACATTCAACCACTCGCTAAACATTCAACAAAAGTATATATAACAAACTAATATATTTTTGAAATTCGAAAATAAAATCACTTGAATTGGCGACTGGATAAATGGAGAAGTATTTTGTAGTGTGATGTATCCAATAATATTGTTGCAAATGGTGTTGTAAAAATTAATAAATATAAATAAGTATATATTCCGATTCTTGATCAGCATAAATCAAGTAAAGCAGTTAACTTTCAATAGTGACTTAAAGCTAATAACAAAGCTAACATAAAGCGTTGGTGTCAGCTAACAGTTGTACTTGACAGCAGTAGCTTACAATTCTCGGGTAAGCATTGCTCGATTCCACTTACTTCTAGTAACATTCATTAATTTCTCATGTCAAAATGAAAATAAACATCACTTTATTTTCGTCAGCTTATTTCGTCATCAGTTGCGATCAACTTTGATTATACGCCAGATTTACTTAGCAACGCTTTCAAGTGCAATTACTCCCCATTATATAATCTACAACAACAACTGCAGCACACACACACACACACATGCACAGCAACTGGTCGTGTTTTGATTTTGTGTGTATGTGTGTATGCATATGTGTGCGTACTTTCATAAAGATATCATTGTGGAAATTCACTTGGAGGAGGAGCATAACAGGTCTACGTGCTGGGCTGAGTGTCTGCTTGGCTTCCGCATAATTGTTCTGAGTTCATCAGCAACAACAGTGATTCGACTGCCCGCTCCATATTTGGTTCACAATATGTTCGACAAAAATTGGTGGATGTGGGGTGGGGGTCTTTTGCTGGCACCTAAAATTGACTGTGCAGTCTGTCAGATGATGCAATTTCTGTTTAACCGTTTTAACCAGCTGCAACAATTTCTTGATACGCATTTGTTGGTATTATGCCTACCTAGCTCCACCCTCGCAAGAGCGCGAGTGCGAACAAGAATGATCGCAGAATGATTTCTGCACAGATTTTCTCAGATATTTGCTGTTTATTATTATTATTAGTATTGTTATTCTTCTTTCGTCTGCTCTACTCTCTTCGCTGTCTGTCTGGCTGCTGTCGGTTTACTGTTGTTTGACTGCTGCTACTCCTGCTGATGTTGCTGTTGTTGTTGTTGTTGTTGTTGTTGTTGTTGTTGTTGTTGTTGTTGTTGTTGTAGTGCATAAGTTTGCAATTGGTTTTGCTTTTGATAGGCCTGCATGAATGTCGAGTTCGTCTCCACACACAAATACATACAAATACTGTGTCTCAAAGCTTATTTCAAGCAGTGTCAAGCAAAAAATTCAAAAGTGCTATAAAGTTTAAACACGGAAACAAATTGAAGATGTTTAAATGCCAATTTGTTAAATGTTATATCACGTCTAACAAAAAACTTTAGTTTTTATTAAAATATTAATTAATTAATTAAAATTAGTCAACAACTGAAAACATATGCAAAATACATGTCAAAGCTTTTTTCAAGCAGTCTTAAAAAAGTAACATATTTGGCGTATAAAATCTTAAATATGGATGTTAATACTTAGTATGATATCCTTTCGCCTAACCTATTATTCATGGAAGATATCAGATTCCGGGTAGTTTCTCGACTGATCTTGCTCCACTCAACCAGCAGACCATTTTTTAGATCCTGTTTGCTGGATATGCAGTGATTCCGGAAGTTATTTTCCAGCATAGCCCACAATTTTCAATATATATTCAACATGACATAAAAAATACGGGTTTTATGGCACCCAGGTGTCCATAATGTAACTGCTTGAAGTAAGCTTTGACCTTAAATTAAGGTACTTTTTTACTTAACCCGACCTAGTTGGTGGTTTGGTTAATATATGCACCTGTCATAGGTCTTTGGAATTTTTGAAAAATAATGTATAATTAATTTTTGACTGGTAATTAAAATTTTTGCTTGACACTGCTTGAAATCAGGTTTGAGACACTGTATATGATAAGAATTGGTTGGAATTTCGAACAATTGGCCCAGTTCTTTTTTTTGTTTCTTTCTGTTTTGTTTTTCTTTGCCTTGATCGGTGCGCGTCGTTGCCGGCCAAAGCGGAAATCTCAATTACGATGTGTTTGTTGTTTTAACTTTACTTTGCCTGGCTCCACCCCGCCTAGCCCCGCTCATCGTGACGTATAAGTTTATCGAATGGCAAAAAAAAAATTAAGTGAGAGAGCATTATAGAGAGATAGATATATATATGTAGAGAGAGATAGATAGATAGATAGATAGATAGAGATAGAGAGAGAGAGAGAGAGAGAGAGAGAGAGAGAGAGAGGAGAGAGAGAGAGAGAGAGAGAGAGAGATAGATAGATAGAGGGAGAGATAGATAGAGAGAGAGAGAGAGATAGAGAGAGAGAGAGAGAGAGAGAGAGAGAGAGAGAGAGAGAGTGAGAGAAAGAGTGAGAGAGAGAGAAAGAGTGAGAGAGAGAGAGAGAGAGAGAGAAAGAGTGAGAGAGAGAGAGAGAGAGAGAGAGAGAGAGAGAGAGAGAGAGAGAGAGAGAGAGAGAGAGAGAGATAGATAGATAGATAGATAGATAGATAGATAGATAGATAGATAGATAGAGAGAGAGATAGATAGAGAGAGAGAGAGAGAGAGAGAAGGACAAAGAGAGGGCAACACACAGCTGTTTTACTTTATGAACTTTTGAGGGGGTAAAACTAAAGCGAATCGACATAATAAACTATAGATACAAACATACACAAATATAGCTATAGCTTTAGATATATAGTATATTGTATATGTATTGTTAGCTATATTTAGAGTGCTTACGTCGTATGTGTGTGTGTGTATGTATTTGTGTTTGTGTTTCTACGCGTGCTTTTTCATACTTCTTCCCATGGACTGCACTTTTCTCCAGATTCCGCTGCCCATTTTCCGGCGCATTTTTGTCGCCGTCGAATTTATTTTTAGAGAGCCTAACAACTGAAAAATCAGAGATGATGGACCTAAGGGCATGAAATATAGGTGTCCGGGTGGGGGATTGGTGGGAGGGGGTGCTGAAATAGGCGGAAATAGCAGACGACGTTTGGCTGATTTATGTGTGCGTGTGTGTGCGAGTGTGTGCGTGTGTGTGTATGTGTGTATGCATGTATAAATAAGCCAAACTGAAATCCAATTAAAAATAAATTATGATGTGCATTTGCGCTGAAGATTTTGCGTCACATGGTGAGAATATTTTTTCTTTTCTTTTTATTGTTTTTATTTATTTATTTTTTTTGTCGATTTTGGGCACACACACACACAGACAAAGAAAGAGAGAGAGAGAGAGAGAGAAATACATATGTGAGCCGCATGGCTGTGCAGGATTTTCCAACAGCGAGAAACACGCCTTTTTTCTGCACACGTGCACGTATCTTAGAGATACGATTGTATATACAAGGCTACGTGACGTTCCCTGGCTTGGCGTAATGTATCTACACACACACACACACACTGCATTATCCAGCAAACAGTTTGTAGTTTTCTCTCTCTCTCTTTCTATCTATCTGTCATCACTTTATCTTCTACCTCCCTCTCTCTCTCTCTTTCTGACTGTCGTTTCGGATAAAGGTTTTGTTATTCGAGTTGTTTATAACATTATCAAGTTTTGAATTTGCTACTGCGGTGGCAAGTAAGTGCAAATAGCGGCAGTTTCTTTTGAATATATATATATATATATATATATATATATATATATATATATATATATTTATTGACATATGTAATCCAATACAAAGGACAGCTGATAAGTTAAAATATGACAAATTGACTGACTCGTACAAAATAAGAGAGTTTATATACAGGGCATCTTATGTACAAGATATAACACACTTATTCAGAGTCTACATAAATATAAACAGACGTCAAATAAGACTACAACAAAAACTACATAACTCAAATGGTATTCAGATCAATCGAAAATAGTTTCTCAGATGACGCACAATAGCCGGAAAACAAAGAATTGTTTAATTAATGGAATTTATCCAGAATTATGTTTTAATAAACTTTGATTTTATTATGCGCATATCCTCCACCTGACTGAACAGACAATAAATAAAATGTTTTATACAAATCAAGCATTTTATGTACAAATTTGTTTATTTCCTTTGCCAGTGTTGAAAATGGCTTTAGAACATACAAATAAAAGCATCTTTAACTATGCGAAAAGTACTTATATATAGCTGTAAGCACTTGATATCGATGCAAATGAAACATCTGGAAACCCACTTAATAACTTTGTGGCCTTTCACATTATGTTGCACCTCCTGCCGTGTTGCATATAGTGTGTGAGCGAGAAACACAGACAGACTTGTTTGCCACTTGACGGATTTTAGTATCACTCATACCCAATTCGAATTTCCCATTTCCATTCGCAGTCGGCTTAAGTAGTTTTAGTAGCCATTTGAATGGTATTTAAACAGTCATTTCTAAAACAAACACACACTAGCGCACACACGCACAGCCATACGCACACACTCGTATTCTCTATCTCTCTCGTTGTCATTATCGTTCTCATTCCCGTTCGCTTAATCTCTTCTTGAGTATGTTTGAGTGTGTTGCATGTTTATATCTCGCCGAGGAATGCACACGAGCTGGATTGGAAAATGTCAAAATGTCGAAAGATCGTTTATAGTTTTATATTTTCAGCATTTCCCATTCAATATACCCTGCACAATATGTGAATGTGTGACGTAACATTATAAAATCATCATAAACTCCGTGATATTACAAAAATCGAAACGAGAATTTCCCAAATTTTCAGCTATATTAAATAAACATGGATAGAAAAAAGAATCACATTTTTAACAGTAGCAGAAATCTTTGAGAACTTATTTAAAAAAAAGTTAGGTTAAGTTGCAAAATTGAATTAAGGGCAATGCATTCAACTTTTCGGATCCCAGGTTGGGATTTGGGAATTTTAAATTTTAAAGAAAAAAAAATAGAAGTGTTTCTTTAATTGAAAATATATGTTTATACACTTATTGATCTTATTTCGACATTAAAATTTGAAACTACATTTTGTCTGATACATTTCAAGCAAATCGCGCTGAAAGTGTTGTTATTATAGTAGAAATTCCCACTACCAAATCTTCGCTAAAAATTATTCGATCCCCGAGTTATGTTCAATACTATACAGTCTTTTCTATCTGTAATAATTCTAAATTATAACTTGCAAATTCCATTTTCATATATATATTTTTATGTGTATGTATAATATAGTCGCATCCGAAAGTGTCTTTGCTATTTAAGAGGTATTAGCTAGTCAAGTACACTCGATTGCAGTCGCATTTTTACTTGATTCGTCAACTTCGCACATTGCCCACAAAGTGTTGGTGAGGGGTAGAGAGGGTGCTTTGGACAGAGCGTGGGTGTTGTTCTTGTTCCGTGTGTGTATGTGTGTGTGTTGCTACATTTAACACATTTTTCAGCTATCTATAAGATGTCGAGACACACACACACACACACACACACAGCGTGCAGCTTTTTATTGTGGTGTACGAGCTGCAACAACGAAAATAACAACAAGTATTAAGAACAAACATAATCACACTTGTCACGTCATCACAGCGAGAGCGACAGCGAAAGCAAATGACAATTGGCTGCTGCTGCTGCTGCCGGCGCGCCCACATCCGGTCTAACGCCCATCGGCTTAGACACTGTGCGTTTAGTTAATTATATATGTAGCTAAATGCAGTAATTCAGTAACAGTGACAGTTATCAGCAAAATGCATCCGGAAACAACAACAACAAAAGCAATAAGAACCTCTTTTGAGCGCCAGTCGAACTTAAAACTCAAAACAAAAACACTCGACACACACACACGTATATATAGTACACCTGATTCATTAGCATAACCAGTTGAACGGGTCGGTGGTTCATGAGCTGGTTCATTTCGCATTGCTGCTGCTGCTGCTGCTAATTGGCGCCTCAGCTGCGAGTTGTGTTTACCTTTTGATTCAATTCCCATACACAAACACATACACACTCAGAAACACATGCATATATAATTTTTGGCCAAGAAATTTGACAATGCCATCCATTTAAGAGACAAATGTGCCGATAAAAAATAAAAACAACAACCGGTGAAAACATATACAATATATATACGAGTTCTATGTGATTTTGACTGCTGCATAATTATCTATTAATAGCAGGAATACCTACCTCTACACTTGTACACGCATAACGAGTCTTAATTATTGCGATTTGGTGACTCAGGAAACATTATTTTATGTATTTATTTTTTTATTTGAAATCAAAAGTTGAACTTAAATTGCTATTTGTGTGTCTAGCTTAAACAGTTAAGATTTGTCATACTCTATATTTTATATATTTAAATTCGTAAACAAATGCAAATAACTTTATTATTATGCTACACAATTCTCTTAAATTCGTATGAAAAGTGCATAAAAAGAATAATATACACGTGATCTATTTCTTATTTATTAGTTTATTTTGAAATAATTGTTTTTGGTATTCTGCAAAGGGCAATATTTCTCTCGAATTTGTTGGTAGATTGTACTTTATCAAAGTGATTTGTAGCTTTTCTTTGTTGCCGCAATGAATTGAGTGCATTTCGCTTATTTGCCGATTGGTCTGTTTCTTTTTTTATATCTATATCTATCTCTGTCTCTATATCTATATCATCTATCTGTATCTCTGTCTATGTGTTTGTCTTTATGACTTATCTGCGTCCCCGTCTTTAACTCTTATGTGCCTCTAAACTGGGAGTCATATCTCAGTTAAGTGAACGATTATAACACACATATAAATACCTACACATACATAGAGGTATTTATGAATGGCGCAAAAATTGAACATGGCCGTTTCGATTCAAATGAGTTGTTGTTGAGCACAGTTAGACGAGAGCAGTTAAACCGTAGGTGCAAGGGTCAAATTAACAGCAACAAGATACATTTCTGTTCAAATATTATGCATGTGCTTGAATTTTTTCACAATACGACGAGCCACAAACGAAATATTTCTATCTGTTCTCTATTTTGAAGAGTGAGACAGAGAGAGAAAGAGGGAAAAAAGTAAATGTTCTTTTTAAAACGTAGCGAATCTCAAATCTTTGGCAATTGTGACAACTTACGCCTGTTAAGAATTTTAAATGATTTTGAATTTGATTCCAAGATACTTACTGTTTTATTATGCGCAAAATCACAGATCACCGTCAATCGATTACAATAGCAATGGACGCAGATGCTCTCCGGCTCCTGATCGGTATTATCGTTAAGCGGCCACGCGTTGGCTGAGGGGCCGGGGGCACCGATTGTGGCAGCCACAAGTAGACACACAAACAAATGCCACATAATCGCAGCTGAGCTGGGCACGATGAGATGAAGGTTGAGGTGGAAATTTCCGTCAGACGCAACTGAATCTTTTGTCGAGAATTTGTCTTTTGTTTTGGATTTTTTATTTTTTGTGTGTGTGTGGCTTGGGATGTGGGGTTTGGGCTCTGGGGCTGGGAGTTGATAAAATTCGATGTTGTAGGTTTTTTGTTTTGTTTCTTCTTTTTTTTTTTTTTTGGATTTGCACATCCGGTGATTCAATTAAAGGCGAAAAATCGTTGGAGTCCGGCCACGATCCGATCCGTTGCCACTTTCTACTACGCACACATGCACAATGAGCATACGTATGTATGCGTGTGTGTGGTTTGATCTCTTTAAGAATTTCACCAGAATGGAATTCTTATTTGGCTTAACGCTTCGTTAGCCGCTAATATTATACATATTAATGATGTTAGGCGTCATCAACCGAAATATTTTGTACACAAATTCAACAAACAAAAACAAAAAATATTTTCCCCAACAAAAACTCGAAAACGGAACGAACCGCTGGCAGCACACAAAATCTGCTTACGAATGAACTATAATCAGACTGCCAACGACCAAGCACTAGCACATGTAAATTGTGACTGAATCATGTGTGCGTGCAGCTTAGCTGAAGCGATCAACAATGTGAGCATTACTGTGCGCTCTTTTAACGTTGCTCTCCCTCTTTCTCTCGCTCTCTTTCGCTTGCTTGCTTGTTAACCTTGTCTAGCTTCTTGACTGGCCCATCACTATGTAGCTTTTCTTTCAGTCATTGCTCTCCCTCTCTATACAGTGTCTCATTATTTTTTTTGTGTCTTTGGTAGAGTTATTCTATAACTGAAAATAACAATGATTACAGAGCGCACATGTTCGAATTAGAAATTGTTTCAAAATTGACCAATACATATAGGTATCCGGATGTGCTTCCAAGCATTTGTTTCAAATAGTACATGGTGTATTTTATTTTGATTTTTTCATTTAAATATTCATTTTCTTTATGCGAGATGTAAAGAATCGTTTGACAAACATTTGTGTGATAAGAGTTTTTGTACAGTGTAGCCTCTCTGTTCTTTTATGTTTCACAGCTGATCCCATTTAGTTCGCTCTCCCGTTCTCTTGTTTTCTGTCTTTCGTTCCTTCCCTTCATTCATACTCTCTATCAACTATCAGCTGAGAGCAGTCTGGTTCTCAATAATTTATGCAGAGGAACATAAAAAAGAAGATGAGTAAGAGCAAGATCAACAAGTACAAGCGTGCGTTTACAGGCATCCATATGTGTTTGTTAAAGTGTGTGTGTGACAGTACATATGCTAGTGTGTGTGTGTGTACATATAAATGTTTATTCTTTTTGAATTTTTCATAGATCCACTTGACAGAAGAGAGTTTTACCAATAGGCTAATAAATCAAGTGATTCAAGTGCACAATTTGCGCTTTGACGGGATACTAAAGATATTGGCATGTACATATATATGTATTTAAATACATGTGTATGTTTTTTTTTATGTACGTACATATCTAATGCAATACTAACGTATTTATATTTATAATATTAATTCATATGTGCAAATTTCGGATTTCAAGATAACAGCATTGTCATATACAGTGTCTTAGAGCTTATTTCTAGCAAAAATTTTAATTGCTTGCCATAAATTAATTATACATTATTTTTCAAAAATTCCAAAGACCTATGGCAGGTACATATATTAACCACCAAAATAAATATATGACCCCAATAAACTGGAGTTTTCCCACCTGCAAGGTCGGGTTATGTAAAAAAGTACGTCAATTTATGGCCATCGTATGGGCATCTATCTCGGCAGCCGGCGGCGGGAATTTGGTGTTCATTGAAACAACAATGTACAAGAATGTGTACCTCAATATATTAAAGGAAAATTTACTCTAAAGTGCCAAGAAGCTAGGAATCCGACGTACTTTCCGGTTCCACCACAACAATGACCCCTAGCATAAGTCCGGAATAGTACAGTCCTGGCTTATCTGGAACATGATAATTGCACCGGCCTACTCTCCAGATTTAAATGTTATTGAAAATATGTAGGCTCTGCTGGAAAATAACATCCGGAATCACAGCATATCCAGCAAACAGGATCTAAAAAATGGTGTGCTGGTTGAGTGGAGCAAGATCAGCCGAGAAACTACCCGGAAGCTGATATCTTCCATGAATAATAGTTTAGGCGAAGTTGGTTAGGCGAGAGGATATCATACTAAGTATTAACATCCATATTTAAGATTTTATACGCCAAATATGTTACTTTTTTAAGACTGCTTGAAAAAAGCTTTGACATGTATTTTGCATATGTTTTCAGTTTTTGACTAATTTTAATTCATGAATTAATATTTTAATAAAAACTAACGTTTCTTTTTCAAACGTGATTTAACATGAAACAAATTGGCATTTAAACGTTTTGTGTTGGTTTTTTGTTTAAACTTTATACCACTTTGAATTTATTAGGTTGATATTGCTCGAAATAAGCTCTCTCTCATATGTATGTCTCCTCGAACTCGTTTGGCTCCGACAAAAGCCCAATTAGGTACATATATACATATGTTCATGTGTATTTAAGTCGCTGCAATTAGTCAATTTGTCTGTGCATGCAAAATAGGTACACTTCAAACTGCTTGCTTGTATCCATGTACATCCGTATATATGTATGTATGCAGATACATTTATAAAGCTATAAATCTAATTCTAAAGTAAAAATTACCAATCACTTATCGGTTGGTACCTCCTCAGAATTCATACCTTAAAACATATGTGCATTATGAATTGTGCGATTAATTACATATATGATTATTATTTCAAAATGTTTCCTGAGTAAACGTTGTATTTGAGTTGGTCATAATAGTTGAAGCAGACTATATTACTTTACTCTAGACTCTATATTCTTATCTATAATTAATTTTGGTTTCAATTAAATACCTTGTTCTATTTCGCTTTAGCAATGATTATTTGTAAAATTTGTAAAAATCAATTATTCATTTTATTATCTTTTGAATAAAATACAATTAATGTATATCGATTTACTTACAATTTTAAGACTCTTTTAAAATGACTCTCTTTTTTTTGTGAATTATGATTGCTCGCTCTTTCTTTCTCTCTCTCTCTCTCTCTCTCTCTCTCTCTCTCTCTCTTTCAATTTAAATTCAGCAATATCAGAATCTATTGCCGAAGTGCACACAATTTGCTTCATCTTCAGCCTGTTCACGATGCCATTGTTCAAATAGATAAATCGGTATTATTTTTAGGATTTAACGACGCATGCCATTGAATGAACGAATGACTGAATACTGCCTGGGGTTGCTATTGGGTAGGTTGAGTGGCTATTTCAATTGGGTGACATGCCCGCCTCTAACTTAATTACCGCTATTAGAGACAGTGAAAGACAGCGAGTGAGACTCATTGCCATCCAAATCTTCGTATCGGTAAGTGGAGCGTCGGGCGTCCGACTTGCAATCAATTTGCGTTCCATTTCCATCCGACACACGACACACGATGCAGCGGATGTAGCGACCCTTCCAACCCCCTCCCGCCTATAAATATACCAGTGTACCAACTGTCAATGCGGGCTGTTTCCCTGCCCCCTCCTCCCCCACTTTTTATTTTCCCCCCCCTCACTCTATTTTAGTATGTGTATCTGTATGTGTGTATGTATGGACTGATCAATTATTAGATCGTTGAATCGGTGATTTTTGGTTTCCAAGCGTTTCAATTGTTCATTGGAGCTATTGCCCCATTTCAGTTCTAAAGTTGATTGTGCGATAAATGCATTGATATCTTATACACACACACACACACACACACTCACACACTTGCATACGCACTTAAGGTATTTTGGGGGGGCATTGCAGCGTTTGTCAGTATATGAAAGAAGGCATGAATCAGATGAAAATCATGAAATGGAATCAATCAACATTTCATTCTTCAAGCAGAGTCACAAAAAGACAGTGCTTTTACTAAATAAACTTCTTATATACTAAATTCATATGTACAAAGAAGCAAACAAAAATGCAAAAAACAATTTGGTAATAGAAGATTAGAACAAATTAAAATAGTATATATTAATTCATATTGTTTTTGGACTGATTGGGTTTTTTCTGTGTTTTACCCAATCCAGGCAATAAATGTTGAACCAAAATATATTTATATTTATATAAACGAGTGAAAGAAACAGTTCCAAAATTACATATGTTTGAGAATTGTAGTTCAAATGTTCATGATATCGTGGTGCACCTCGTCATGCCGTTAAGTTCAGCTGGGTATTGTTTCTGCCACAATATGTTGAATGAATGAATGAATGAGTTGTGGCAACCTGCAACTTGTTGTTCTTGGTTTCATTATTTTATTTTGTTTTGTGTTTTTTTTTGTTGTTTTTGCTTCACTGCAGCTGCAGGGCAGCGCTCCATTTGGGCTTCGGATCTGGATCCGCGGGGGTCGAGCTTGATGTAACTGCGACTGTGGCTTAGTGTCCATGTCGGGGTCTGGGTCGCGGTCTGGGTCTGGGTCTGGGTCTAGCTCCACGCGCATTGCGTTCAATGGAAGTAAATACATGCATGTGCATGTCTGTATGTCTGTATGTATGTCTGTGTGTAAACGTGTTTCCCACAGGTAGCACACACACACATTGAAACACACACAGGTACATACTCGCCACAGTTGGTTGCTGTTGTTGTTTTGTTTCCGTGTTTGCCGCTTTGCATTTTTTGGGGCAAGGGGGTCGCACACACACACACACACACACACACACGTGGGCATGTGGCTTACCTTTTTGTGTGCGGCTGCTCATTTCACTGGAAAAGTAGATTCTTCCATTCTTATTCTCATTCGCATTTTCATTTTCATTTCGTTTTTTTACTCTGAACCCATTAAAAATGGATAAAAAGGGTATACTGGTTTTGTGCAAATGTATGTAACAGGCAGAAGAAACCATCTCCGACCGCACAAAGTATATATATTCTTGATCAGGATCAATAGTCGAGTCGATATAGCCATGTCCGTCCGTCTGTATGAACATGCAGATCTCAGAGACTGTAAGAGCTAGAGACTTCAAATTTGGAATATTGGTTCTCGTATACCAGGCGCAGATCAAGTTTGCGTTATTTTTCGAAACTTCGTTTATCGAATATCGATAAATTAAATTTACGATAGCAATAAAGACAGAATCTTCTAATTAATATATAATATGCATATGCATATTGTTCATCAACTGCCCAAATTTCATCAACATAGGATAAGAAACATCCGAGTTTTAGTCGAACATATATTCTCATAATGTGTGAGAAAGAGATGGCGTGATAATCGACGCGATCGTCAATATGTTTTTATGTGTATTGCGTGTTTCACGTATTTGTCAGCAGAGGGCGCTTACAGAGCTGCTCGCATTTTAGTGCAAATCTTTTTAAAGGGGAATTTGCCAATAACAATAGAATATATTTAATAGCTGGGTTCAGGGTATATCGCAGTCGAGTTCACTCGACTACAGCACTCTTACTTGTTGGTATTGTTTTATGTATGTATGTTTAAATGTACGCATTTTGTTTGCTTTCCCAGTTTGCGGCCTTTCGTACGGAAAGCATTTGGCTTGAGTTGTTGGTAGGGGCCGTCATTAGTGCCTCCACCTCTGCCCCTCCTACTCTGCGCGCCCTTCAATTTGACACACACTTCACTTTTGCCTCCCCACACACACAGATAGATATATTTATGATTATGTATAACTAAATATGTTCACAATACCGCGGAAATCCAAAACTTCAGAACAATTACATTGTCAAAAAAAAAAGAAGGAATATTTATTGTTAGTTCTTGTTGCTGGAAATATTTTCTAGGTTATAGAATCATCTACTGCTTAACCAAGTAATCAGAATCTCTACCAACAAATACAAAATTCCCTTAAGTTTCCAGGTATGTATATTTATGGTTCAGATTAAAAATTGATCAAACTTATTGTTTTTTTGTCTACGATTTTGGCAAATAGCGGGGTCTGCTTATGTACACACATAAACATACGTACATATGCATATGTATGTGTGTATGTATTATTAAAATCAGGAATTCCTAAGTGAATATATCATCATTTGCCTCATCCTACTGCATATTTATTTCCAAAAACGATGTTTGTGTGCGTGTTTGTGTGTGTGTGCGTGTGTGTGTGTGTGTGTGTGTGTGTGTTATCTTTCTACTAAGTGCTACACGTGCGTGCTTGTCTGCAGCTAATTTAAACATTCGCGAGAGGCAGAGTAAAAGAGAGAAAGAGAGCGAGAGAGCGAGGAAAGCTGCGGGTTTAGTCACCTGCTGTGAATAAGGGACCGGTACGTGCTCTTTCCACCAGCCCATTCCGTTGCCTGACCTACAACTTAAACGCTCGGACGTGACCTTTGGTCAAACCCTCTGGGCCAGGAGTGTGGGAAACTGTATGTGTGTGTGTGTGTGTGTGAGAGAAAGAGAGGCAGAGCGAGAGCCGGAACAGACGTGTCGGGTAGACTTTGATGCTCTGATTGGACTTCACACAATGCGTTTTAAATTAGATCTGATCAGATTCTTGAGGGTGGATGGACTCAGGTTATTTTTTCTTTGTTTCTAATAACCTTGCAGAGAGGATTATAATTTTGCCGTGACGTGTTTAACGCATTGAAAGACACGTCTCCGACTCCATAACGTGTATATATATATATATATATATAAATAATTAGATTTGTCAACATGTTACATAAACCCTTGAGCAGCAAAGCTAGTCGAGTCGACATGTAGATATGCAGCCAGTGCATACTTATACACGTATGTCGAAAACAGCTGTATCTCAGTTGTATTGCATATATGTATGTATTCAAGTAGCTGCCATAGAAACAATCGAACGCAACGTGTATGAGTAACTTGTTTATTTACCAAGATTTCTAAATATCAAGCGCTACTAGTTTTATTATGCTTCTACTGTTTGGTAAAATTACTTCAATTTGGAAGTAAATTACTTCAATTTCTGGGATCTCGTGATAATTCCATCATTTATACAAACAAATACATGTGCATTTATAGAAATAAACTTAATTATGATAACAATTCGAATGAATATAAGCAAAATGTTTGTATCGCTTATAACAGATATTATAAAAGTATGAGACTCATAATTGAATATGACCTTGCGTTGCTAAACCATTGATTAGATAAGTGTATTGAATCATCCATTTCTTCACATTTGTATACATATCTCAAAATCAAAATCAGTAAGTGATTAATTTGTGGTTTTTCTTCTTCGTCTTCTTCTTGCAGCTCTCAGTCGAATGAACGGCAGTTTCTCAAGGATTTCATTAGCGGGGCACCGGGTTCCTCGGGAGCTCGCTTGGCCGCCTGGCTGCAGCCGGAGTCGCGACTGGATCCCAATAAGTAAGCCAAATACTACTTATTATAATACTATTCATATAGATATCCCCACAGAGTTTTAAAAATATCAAGTATAATTCATTTTGTGAATGCACATTCCTCGATGAGAACTAAACATTTTGGATTTCCAAATTTCCCATAAATGTTATCTAACAATAACCACATATATGCTACGAATAGGTATAAAATCTGATAGTTTTTAGCTTCACAACTTCAATACGTTGTTCAAAGTTTTGGTGTTTTATTTGTGTTTTTGATTACGTAAATATCTGTCATTGAAAGTGAGTCATTCAAGATCAAGTTTATTTCACTTTGTCGATTCAAAGGCACAGCTTTTTAATTGGATATATCCAAACCTAATAATGAGCATCTTCAATAATTATATTAAGATCGGTAGAGAATCGTGTATTCAGGATCGATCTCTCTCGTCTGTGGCATTATTAGATATCCATAGATACTCAGTTAGATACTAAATTTGGAATTTAATGACCACACCTCAATTGTATATTCTTTTGCCAGATGTGAGCTGAACACGATAACGGAACCGTTGCGCTATGGTTGGCCCACACAGGTGACTGTCACCATACGGGATCAGTATGGCGATGCTGTGCTGGTGCCCGAGCTAAAGGTGGAGATAAAGGCCATACCCACCGGCCCGGATCGCAGTGGCATTTCTCATGGCGGCGGCAATCTAAAGATGCGACGCATCTCTTATGCGGAGGACAGTGCTGGCAACCATACAGCGTTCGGACATGGATTGGGCGCCCAGCTGGGTGGAATGGCGCCGCCGCCACGTCTCAATTATGAGGCGACAACCAAGGAGAAAATGTGCTTCAAGGCGATCACATTCATGAAGCCCTACACGAATTATTCGTTCGAGGAGCTGCGCTTCAGCAGTCCCATCCAGACGCGAACGACGGAAACGCTTCACGCCCAGGATATGGAGGACGGCACATTCAGTGTCCATTGGACGCCCAATTCGGTGGGCAGCTATTGTCTGGCCGTTACCATCGATGGCATACCACTGGAGGAGGTCTATCGCGTCGAGGTCAAAGAGGGCGTCCTGCCGCCACCCACCCAACGCTCGAATGCGGCACGTCGTCCGCAGGCGCCGAGCAAGTTGCGTCGCTTTCAGGCACGCCACAGTGCCGGACTCCGGATACGTTCGCATCCGACGCTGCAATCGGAGCAGGTGGGCGTGGTGCGGCTGGGCGGCATCATAACGTTCATCGATGAGATCGAAAACGATGATGGCATCTGGCTGCGTCTATCCACGGAATCTATACGCCAGCACTGCACCATGGGCTGGTATCCAACGGAGGCCTGGTGCCTGCAATTTAATCAGCATCTCGCTCGCACTCTCCTCCAGCCGGTCACGGAAAGTGGGAGCAAGGCTCGCGCGAAGGCAGCTGCTGCTGCTGCCGCTGCTGCCGGTGAAGCGACGAGTCCATGCGGCAGTGCTGCCGACAGTCCCGCCACAAGCCCCGGTCCCAGCAGTCCCAGTAAATACGTCAAATCGCCCACAGAGCGCAAAATCTTTGAGCTGCCCGCAGTAGGTGTAGCTGGACCAGGACCAGGACCAGGACCAGGAGCTGCAGCAGGAGCAGTAGCAGTAGCAGCTTCAGCATCCGCATCCGCATCCGCATCCACAAATCCGTTTCTGCTGCCCATTAAATCCGTTGAAGTGCAGCCAGAGGCGGATAGCTCGCTGGCGTCCACCGCCGAATTGCTGCCCGGCAATTTGGGCTCAGCCATTGCGGGCGTTGTGGGCGGTGGCGCCATCAAATTGCAGGCGCTGCAAAAGTGGTTCAAAGGCGATGCCCTCGATCCGGCCACCCAGCCAGCAGCAACAGCAGCAGCGGCCTCGCAGTCTGCCGCCTCGGTGTCTGTGCGAGATTTGGTGCGCGTTATGGGTGCCGTTCAGGAGCAATCGTCAGCGGTGCCACGCGGCAATGGCAACAGTCGCGAACAGGAAACGAGCAATGCCGTCACCGTCGCCGTCGCTGCCGCAGCGGCAGCGGCAGCCGCAGTCGAGTCCGACTTTGATGTGGCCAGTGTGCGACGCATGAATTATACGGCCAGTCAGACGGCAGCGTTGCTTTCAACACCAAAGCATACACCGCGACGCAATGCAGCACTTGGCTGTGCACAGGAATCATCGCTGCCGGCCCCGCCGCCATCGTCGCAGCTGGCACAGTTAGAGGATGATCTCAGTATGTTGCAGATAATAACGACAACGACAACAACCACAACAGCAGGCGGCAGTGAAACGCAAAGTGAGCTGCAAATTGGCGTCAGTTTGGCGGGCAGCAGTTCGGCAACGGGCGGGGCGGCAACTGTTGGCGCTGCATCGAAACGGAGCAGCAGCAGCACAATGATGGGTCCCATAAAGCGAGCGATGCCGCCATCGTTTGCGGAGAGCATACGTGCCGTATTTGCAGCGCTGCTCTGGCATGAGGGTGTCGTACACGATGCGATGGCCTGTGCCAGTTTCCTCAAGTTTCATCCCGGTCTACCCAAAGAGGGCGCCACGGTGATGACACGACGCGATGCAAACGATGCCGGCCGATTGCAGCTGTCGCGCGAACAGAAGGCACAACAGCGCCATTCCGTTGAGGTGGCCAATGCCGGTCATTATCTCAATATACGTCCATCGACGCTTGAAACGCTCACCAAGAGCGGCAACTGCTCGCTGCACAATCGCAGCAAGCATCGCAAGAATACATCACTCACTGCTGCTGCTGCTGTTGCTGCTGCCGCTGCTGCTGGCGGCGAGGATCAGTCACAGCATCAGCAGCAGCAAAAGCTTCAAGCGCTGCCGGAGCTGGTTAGCGTGTTGCCGCCAGCGTTGCGCTGTTTGGTTTATCTGTGGGAGCAAATCTGTGCCGGCTGCGTTCACATTGTCCAATCGAATGCTCTCGAGCATCGGGAGCAGCGTCTGTTGTCGCCAGGTGGACGCGATGCCAACGGTGATCTCGATGGCAAGGAGTGCAAATCTGGTGAACTTGGTGCGGACACCAAGGATCCCAGCAAGAAGTGCAAGCGCAAGAAAAAGGATGACGGCAGCTGGTGCGAAATCTGTGAACTCTTTCTGCCCATGCCTGTCACATATCATATGCGGATCGCCCATCCCGGCTGTGGCAAGTCCGCCAAGGGCAAGGGCTACAACTCGGTGGGCATCTTTTGCGAGGGCTGGGCAGGCAATTGCGGCGAGGGCGGCAAGGGCGCCTCCAGCTGGTTCCTCATGTGCGACGCCTGCCGCGACAAATATCTCGCCAGCAGTCGCAGTGCCAACAATATCAACAGCGTCGCCCAACAAGCCGCCAATGCAGGTATGCATTCCAAATACCTTCTCCTCCTCCTCCTCCTCCTCGTCCTTATCACTGGTTAGGCACCATATTGTTAGAATCGCGGATCAAGCAGTTAAGCAAGATTGAATCGTTAAATTACACGCCGAATATTATTGCAGATACCTTGACATACCGAAGATACCCTGCGGCCAAATGAATGCAGCAATGGTACTCCATTTTTATACCCTGAACCAATTAAAAATGGCAAATGCATGTAACAGGCAGAATGAAGCATCTATATATATATATATATTCTTGATCAGGGTTAATAGCTGTCGACAGGGATTGATGGTTATTTTGAGCAGCCGAATGAACAAGAAGGCAACAAGAGCCCCTCTTTGAAGAGGTCTTCACTTGCACATATATAGGCATTCTTAAGCTTTAGGCATATATATATATAGATTGATTTCAATATTGAAACGATGTCAATGATTTTTATCATATCCATACTTTATTATTATGGACACGAGATCTGGAATTCAGTCGGAATCTTAAATGAATTAATTGAATCATATAGTTTTATGATTGATTTTAACTTTGAAAGCAAGCCAAATATTTAATCCTACATCTGATTAGTATATATGATTAGTATAATATATATACATGAGCCTGTGAGACCTGCATGCAACATGCAGAAGGAACATAACGAATATCGAAATAATCTTGATCTGTATAATCGTTTATTGGTGGCAATTAAAGCCGTTTAGCATTCAATTTCATCAAGATCGATTTAGAAACTGGAGAAAGGAAGAAAATCGTATATTCAAGAGATTTCCTGGTCGATCAGATTCTTACTTGATTGTCATTAATTGTTAACTTGATTTGTGGTCTTTTGCAGCAGCGGAAATGAACCTGTTTGGAGTGAAGACGACAACGCTGATAGCCAACTCGGAGGTCTATACAACCATGCGAGAGAATGCGACCTTTTTGCTCGAGCTGTGCTCCTCCTCCTCGACATCCTCGTCAGCGAGCAGCCTGCAGTCTGGTTGCAACATTGGCAGCCAAAAGCGTTCGCCGCAACAACAACAGCACCAGGTATCGATGGCGATGCCAGTGGTTATAGAGCATCAACATTTGGGCATGCAAGATCTCAATTTGAGCAACAAACCGAGCACTAGTCGGGCAGAGTCCGCCCGGAGCAGTCGCATCGGTCGTCTAAGCGGCAAGTTTACGCCCTTTCGCAAGAGCTTTGTGGGCGTCCCGCCGGCAACGCCAGATAACGTTTGGCTGGCGCCCGACAGCTTTGCCTGCCTCGAGTGCCTGGGCACCGCCGTCCACGAGGATCTACCCTACGAGATGCTCGGCCTGGGCGCCAATGCCAACGAGAATGGCTTCGATCGGGTGAGTTCTGACCACACAATGTTCATTCACTGTCTACACTGAAATTAGATATTTAGAAATGTTGAAATTTGCCATTCTCTTGGCGCCAAGGGTTCCTCACTTAATTATTCAGAAAGAGAATTTCTTGAATTGAAGATTGTGGCTTTCGAAAAAACCTGGACTTACATTTCTTAATTTCATTTCGAATTATTCTTAACTTAGCTTCTTTGTTACTTATGTTATTATATTTTATAAATAAATGTATACAACTTAATTTGAAAAAGGAGGCACCATAAAGTATATATATATATGTTTTTGTCAGCATTACTATCGGAGTCGATATAGCCATGTATCTCTTTGTCCCGTTATCCATTTCTATTCAAAGTAGTCCCTCACTTTTGAAGCTATCCTGATGAAACTTGGCATACTGTCGACTTATTGCTGCAGGCAGTGGTACATATGTGGTAGCCGGCTGGATCGGATTACTATATCCTATAGCTCCCATAGTTACAATTGGTGAAAAGATGAATCTGTTGTTTTTATCGATTTGCACTAAACGATGTTATCGCTTTCACAGCCGCCCAATTTGAACATTGTGTCTGATTGCGGGCATGACCAAGTTTCTAGTTTCAAGGCATGCACTAAACCAATATACTTGTCTTAATCCAGTATCAGAGAATATGCATTCCATAAGAATTTGTAGTTTTGAATGCCTTACAATGTATGTATTACTAATTGCGATTATTATTTATATGTTGTCAATTTGAACAGCCGCTTTCGGAGATCTCGTACGAGTCGTGTGATCCGAACAACTATGAAATGATGTCCGGATCGGTGGCGAATGCGCCAAATGTCACTGGCGGCACATTGTCCAAGTTCCATCGCAGCTATTCCATGGGCCAAGGCTGGGCAGCTGTGGCACAACAACAACATCAACACCAACAACAACAGCAGCAGCAGCAGCAGCAACAGCAGCATCATCAGACTACGTCAACTGCTGGATCAGCGGTAGTTGTTTTGCCATTGGAGGCACAACCCAAAGTTGTCTATCGGAGACGCAACAATTCGACCAGCGAGGGCGATGGCTCCCTGCTCATTTGTTATCCGTCGGAGCATCTGCGACGGCTGGTGCCACAGAAGCTGCTCGCCAGCGTTGCCGTGCTGCATGCCACCAACACGACCAATGCAAATGAGCCGCTGTCCAAAGCAGCAGCCGCAGCCGCTGGCACCGATTCCAACAAGGAACAATCAGCAATTAGCGGTAGTCCCGTACCGGATCCGAATAGCGCACTCCTCACCCGACCGGCGATGGCATTCATCACGCAAAAGCACGAGCTGGAACGATTGCGTGGTGCAATGCGTCGCAGTCTGCGGATTGCCACCTGCCGCATCTATGCGCTGCAGGCCCTCAACTGGCTGCTGCGCAGCGTCACTCAAGGTGTTTGCCTGCACGATCTGATGTGGTGGTTTGTCAGCTCATTGGCACAGGGCAGCGCCGAGTTGATCGATGGCAAGTATGAGGATGCCGGCGAGCCGGCGCTGGAACATCCGGTGGCCTATACACAGATCAGTGGACGTTTTGCCCATTTAATTACCCAGTCGCTGCATGTGTTGCTCCAATCGGTGGCTGATTTGACGTTGCACTTGCCACTCGGTTCGCCGCTGCAGCGTGTGGCCATTCAATGTTTTGGCATTCGGTTCCGTCAGGCGGACCATCAATTTCTGCATAGCTCGCATGTCTTTGGCAACATCTCCAAGATATTGTCCAAGTCGGATGAGCAAAATGATGCCATGGCCGTTTCAACAATGCTGGCTGCCGCCGCCGCTGGCGAAACCCATTGCGATGCAGAGCACAATATAGCAACTGCCAGCAATCAGCATCAAATAACCGCGGGCAGCAGCGCACCTGGTGGCAAGGTCATCTCCTACACGGACCTAGCCGGCATGTTTGAGGTAACAGTCTCATCACGACCCGCCATGGCCGAATCTCTCACGGACAACTCAACGGAAACATTCTGGGAGAGTGACGAGGAGGATCGCAACAAGTGCAAGATCATTGAGCTGTCCATGAGCAAGCTCACCTATGCCTGCAAATTTGTGCTCGTTCACATCGACAATAGCCGCGACATTCAGGTGGGTAACGATTTGTAATTTGCTCAAGATTTTCCCCATCGTCATTTACGGATGTCGAGACCATTAAGCGTGTTCCAATTGGCGAAAGCGACAATATATTTTCATTCAGCTAACACTTTCAGAAGTAAATATCAATTTTTATATGAACAATTACGAGTAAAGTCGACTACGATATACCCTGTACCCAGTTTTTAAATATATTCTAGTTTTATATGCAAATTTCCCTTTAAAATGATTTGCACTAAAATGCGAACAGCTCTACAAGCGCCATCTGCCGACAAATTCGTGAAACACGCAACTGCAGAATATGAGCTCAATATGAGAATCTATTTTCAACTATAACTTGGGTGTTTCTTATCCGATCTTTATGAAATTTAGGCAGTTGATCAATAGTATGCAAGTCTCTAGCTCTTATAGTCTTTGAGATCTGCGTGTTCATACAGACAGACAGACGGACGGACGGACGGACAGACGGACATGGCTGTATCGACTCGGCTGTTGACACTGATCAAGAATATATATATTTTTTTTTTTTCCTTCTGCCTGTTGCATACATTTGCACAAAACCCATTTTTAATGGGTGCGGATATTATTCAGCTAAAACTTTCAGGAGTAAATAAGAATTGTGATATGAAAATGCAGTAGATTTGCATATGGATTTGTTTGTTGTTATTTGTAATTTGTGCCAACTATCTTGCACACCTCAAATTTTTAGTTGATGCTATTTGTATATTGTTTGGGGCTCATTGCGATAATCAGGTTTGCCTGCGTACACCGAGGAACGATAATAATGTGTGAAATCCGTTGAAGTCTTTCGTTTTTTATGTGTTTATTGGCAATTTATAAATAATGAAATAAAAGTGTCCCCTAAATGCAAACTGCAAATTGTAATTATTTTATGTAATCAAAATAATTATAATTGTTAATTGATTATAATTAAATATTTTAGAAGATCCAAAAGAATACAAAATTGAATATTTTTGGAGCATGCCTTTTCCAGTACTTTTACCATTTTCATGATTCAAGTTTACTGGTCTCACTTCATAAAGTATTCATTCATATTTAGACTTGATATATGCTTTATAAACGTTTTCATAAATTGACTCCCCATTCAATGAAAGTAGCCCTACTGCTTTACTATCTTTACTGCTAGTATGAACTCTTTACGACATGAGAATTTGTGATATACTATTTTTTTTGCTAAGTTGGTGAATTGGCCTAATTATAGCATTACTCTTATTTGATTTGCAGAACAAGGTGCTCAATGTGGTGTTCTATGCGGGTCAATCGCTGGGCGACACGAATCTAATCAAATCTGTGGATGTGGATCCCAAGGCGTGCATTTGGATTGCGGCTAAAATCAGCGACGAGAGCTGCACGCACTTTCGCCTCGAAATGCACGGACCGGAGAATACGCTACGTGTGCGTCAAATCAAACTGCTCGGATTGCCCAGCTATCAGCAGGGCATCGGCATTGGCATCGGCATCGGCATCGGCATCGGTATCGGTATTGGCAATGAGGAGCAACAGCATGCCGAGCCTCATCGCTCCAATTTGCGTCTGGCGCATGCCGCACGCATCCAACAGCAAATCTGCGAAGCGGAAACGTTGCGCGTCTTTCGTCTGATCACCGGACAGGTATTTGGCAAGCTCATCAGCAATGTGAGCGATGCTGTCGCATCGACGGGCGCACCTGGTTCGGGATCTGGATCACAGGATGCTGCCAATTCGATGTTAGCCGATTCGCTGGATCTGCGCGAGCACATGGTCGGCATTTTGTTCTCACGCAGCAAATTGTCGCATCTGCAGAAGCAGGTGATTGTCCACATTGTGCATGCCATCAAGAAGGAGGCGCAGCGCGCCAAAGAGGAGTGGGAACTAGCGAATCTAACTCATGTGCTCAAGCATCAAGCATCACCACCCGCAGCAACAGCAACAACAGCAACAACTGCAACAACAGCAACAACAGCAACGTCGGTTATCATCCCAGCAACATCGACAACGACAACGGCAACGGCAACGGTTGCCACATCCGGCGAGAGTAGCTCGGAACGTAATCGTGCACCGGACACTTATTGCTTTGAGATGCTCAGCATGGTGCTGGCGCTGTCGGGCAGCGTTGTCGGTCGTTCCTATCTGTCGCAGCAGCATGGCCTGCTGCGGGATCTGCTCGGACTGCTGCATACGGGCAGCGATCGTGTGCAGCGTCAGGTGACGGCACTGTTGCGACGCATTCTACCCGAAATCACGCCGGAAAGCTTTGCCGATCTGTTGGGCGTACAACGTCTGCCGCCAGCCGATTACAGCATTGCGCATCAGAGCGCCAGTGACTTTGATATGAGTCGACTGGGACTGTTAGACATCTTTCTGGCTGTCATTGCCAAGTCGCTGCAGCTACAGGTCAAGGTAAAGACAAACACGGCGAATTCAGCCACCGGAAGTGGCGGAGTCAAGTCCGGGCAGGTGGAGAAAACACCCGCCTTTGTGCGACTCTGCAGCTCGCTGGATCTGTCCGTACAGCTGCTGCGATCGCGGCCGTTGACAGCGGAGCATGGAACGGCAGCGATTATAGGGAATGATCCCTTTCGCTTTGATCCGGTGCCTCCGAAGAAGGAGACGACCAAACGGAATCTGAACCAGCGCTGGTTCCTCAACGGGGTTATCTCCACCAAACAGGCAGAGAGCATCATTGGTCTCATACGGGATCTGGCAAGCGTATGTCATTCAATACGATCACTTAATCACTTAATAACGTAGACTAATCAAATTTCATGTGTGCAGGGCAAGCTGAGTGACAAGTGGTCACAGATTACCAAGGCTGCTATCGCTGAATCTGTGCTAAACCTGACACGGCTCGAGGAGATCTATCGCACGCCGGAGCATTGTACTAAGACGGCGACACTCTGGTTGGCACTAGCTAGTCTCTGTGTGTTGGAACGGGATCATGTTGAGAAGCTCTCCTCGGGGCAATGGTCGAAACTCTGCGACACGCGACCCATGTGCACCAATCATGATGATGGCGAAACCGCTGCCATCATCCAATGCGAGACATGCGGTTCGCTCTGTGGCGATTGCGATCGTTTTCTGCATCTCAATCGCAAGACGCGCTCCCATAAGCGTACGGTAAGTGAATCAGTAGATATAACAAGCAGTCAACTGATTCGTTTATCACTCAATTAATTGACTTTTAAATCACTTTAAAGCACTAATTTATCCATAGCTAGTTAATCAATGAATCAGTTAGTCTAACAATTAATCAATCAGTCTTATCTACCTGTCCAATTAGGCCAGTAATAATCATAACAAGCAGTTGTTAATCATAACAAGCAGTTGTTAATCATAACAAGCAGTTATCAGTTAATCAGTAAATTTTGCAACCAGTCATTTAATCAATACATTAATGAGTCTGCTATTAAAGCACTGAATGAAACACTTTATATATATTTAGTCTGTAAATCAATTTATCAAAACTCACTTTATCAATGAAGTGTTCAATCAAACAATAAATTCATCAATCGAACAATCAGTTATTTGATCGATTTATCATTAAGTCAGTTTTTTGTGACGCTATCAGCATTTTGAATTAATACAACAAAGTTAATTCAGGAACGTTATAAATCTTATTGACAATAGATATTGAAGCTAGAAAAACTTGGGTTTTGCTTATACGATGGTTTAAAGCCATCGCGAAACCTTCTCAAGTTATTCAATCAATCACTTAATGTATCTCTAACCAGTGCAATCAATCATCAAAATTCTTTTTCTCAATCAAACAGTTAATTATTATATTAGCCAATAATAGTCAAAAGAATCAATTGATCAATCAATTATTCACTCACTCAATCAACCAGTCAATATCAAAATGAACAATTAGTTGAAGTGTATCAATCAACCGAATTGTTAATGCAATCAATCATGTTCCTTTTTGTTGTTTTTTTAAGGTGTGCAAGGAGGAGGAGGAGGCCATACGTGTGGAACTGCACGAGTCCTGCGGACGCACTAAACTCTTTTGGCTTCTTGCCTTGGCCGATTCGAAGACGCTGAAGGCCATGGTGGAGTTTCGCGATGGCAGCCATACTATTATTTCGGGCCCACTGGAGGCTGTGGGCCGCTGTCGCTTTTGTGGCCTCACCGGCAACTCGGGCCTGCTGGAGATTGGGAACGTGTGCGCCGATGCACAGTGCCAGGAGTATGCCTCCAATTCGTGCCTCAAAACAAAGCCTTGCGGCCATGCCTGCGGCGGTGTCACCGGCGAGCGCAAATGTCTGCCCTGCCTGCAACATGTCTGTCATGTGCGCGAGAACGAGCTGGCCGAGGAGCTGCGCGATCCGAAGCTCACCCAGGATGCCGACGACATGTGCATGATCTGTTTCGTAGAGGCTGTTTCCTGTGCCCCAGCCATACATGTAAGATGCATCAATCAGGTCACATTTCAATAAATGAATCTCTATACATATCTTTCTCTCACTTTATCCGATCAGCTGGAGTGCGGTCATGTGTTTCATTATCATTGCTGCAAGGCGGTGCTGGAGAAACGCTGGAGCGGACCCCGCATCACCTTCGGCTTCTCGCTGTGCCCCATTTGCAAGGCAGACATACAGCATCCGCTGCTGGCGGAAATACTGGAACCCATCAATGGACTCAAGCAAGATGTCAAACGCAAGGCGCTCATGCGGTAAGTTTAAAATGGCTATAATATGTATATATGTATGTATATCCCTTATATATAGAGGCTGTTCCTCTATAAGCATGTCGTGAAGGTTTAACGCATTGAACAACATATCTCCGGTCATATAAATATATACATAATATGACATTTTTTTATAAATTATTATTATGTGTTCCTCTGTTCTTCATATTTGTACAAAAGCAATCCATATCGGATTACTATAACACACAACTTAACAAGTTGAGTTCTTGTATGAAAGCCCTTTTGTTTACCAAAATATCTGAGCGATCTTAACGGCCATGCGTGTTATTATGCTCCTAACGTTTTATCAAATAAATTATCAAAATTATCGGACTAGTATATTATATATAAGCATTAATGGGAACAATCGGTCGGGTTTTTTTTGTGTATTCCAAGTACTCTGGCCTTAAATAGCCAACCTTTTTTGTTTCTATTATTTGAATTATTTTTGATGGTGCCAAACTTAAATGCAGTACTAAATTATAAGCCAAACCTAATCATGATTTAAATGCATTGGTTATTTTACTCGGTTTTGCTTTAAGCACATACTCTCTATGACATATTAGTACTTGACTTGAGGCAAAGTTAAGCTGCAATCAAACTAATCAAACACCAACTGAAAGCTTAGCTAATTGCTTCTCTCTCTCTCTCTCTCTCTCTCTCTCTCTCTTGTTTATTTTCAACAGTATCAAGTATGAGGGCGTGGTCAAGGACACAGATAGTAGCAAAGATGTCACACAGCTGGCGATGGATCGCTATGCGTATTATGTGTGTTTCAAATGCCAGAAGGCATACTATGGCGGCGAGGCGCGCTGCGATGCGGAAATTGGTGAGAAGTTCGATCCCGAGGAGCTCGTCTGCGGCGGCTGTTCGGATGTGGCGCGCGCCCAGATGTGCCCCAAGCATGGTACCGATTTCCTCGAGTACAAGTGCCGTTACTGCTGCTCGGTGGCAGTATTTTTTTGCTTTGGCACCACGCACTTTTGTGACACATGCCACGACGATTTTCAACGGCTGACGAACATACCGAAGACAAAGCTGCCCCAGTGTCCCGCCGGACCGAAGGCCAAGCAACTGCTGGGCGACGAGTGTCCGCTGCACGTAATTCATCCGCCCACCGGTGAGGAGTTCGCTTTGGGCTGTGGCGTCTGTCGCAATGCCCAAACCTTTTAGCAACAGTTGCAAGTGAAACTACCGCTCGGGGATCGAGAATCGCCAACGGAACTGCAGTCGGCATCTGGTGATGTGGAGGCGGCGCAGCGCAGCGTCGGCGATGGTGCCGAGTGGCAGCCGAACGACCCTTAGATCCATTTGCATATATATATATATATATATATGTATATGTATATATGGAAAGCTTTCCACAATTAGACATTAAATAATTATATATATATACATATGTATGTATGTAAATTCACGTCCTTTTTTTTTTAATATTATATGTGTAATTCGAAAGATGCAATTTTAGCTATATGTGTGTGTGAAATGAACTTATTTATTTATTTATTGTATTTGTAATTGTAATCTAATCAGCATTTGCTTAATTTTTTTTTTATAAAGTTAATTGTACACATGCATACACAGACGCATAGTTCCAAAACACACTGTCATAAATATTAATATATTCACACACACACATACAGTCACGTACTCTTAAGTAGGATTGAAAATAAAGGTTGCGGAAAATGATCGCATTTATTCTAGATGTGAATTGATTGATATTATTGAAATGTGACAATTATCTACATACATATATGCAATATTATTTGTAATACTCGAAAAATTATTGTACCTAAATTATTTATTTATTATAAATGTGACAACACCAAAAAAACAAAAAGACAAAATCATCCCTTAGGAGGTAAAAAAAGACCCAAATGTAATTTAATAAAACAATAAAAATGCAATCACACAAATCACTCTAAATGTTTTAATTATATAATTTTTTTTTTATTCATTATGCTAATAAAAAATTAAGGGTCTAAATGTTAGCACTGTAGACAAAACTTATTTACGATAATTGTTTATTTTAGAATCATCCTGAAACTCAATGCGATTGATCTTTGTAATCAGGTTAATTATTGAATTCTGAAAAAAATACTAACGCACAAAGTAGAAAGAACCTCCCAAACTTTTAAGCAATAATAAACGGAATTGTTCTTAAAAACATGTATGTATTCTGTATTTTTTTTTTTTATTTTGTCATTGCATTCTTTTTATGTTTTACTTTCCTTTTTTTTCTTTAATCAAATCGTTTGCATCATTTTAGACTTGCTCTGCATATTTTTGCTGTGATAAATGTGTTGTAATATTTCTCCTTCTGAATGCAGTAGTATCTTATATCTTTTCCAACATAGTCAACGACGTTTTAACATGAATGTTTGTGTGTGTTAATATCAATGTCATAATAATTAATTTACTATACACATTAATTACAGCAATATTAAATTGATCTTTTTAAATAAATTTTACAACTATGTTTTATAAAGGGTCTTTTATTTTTGGTATTTTTTTTCTTTCTATTTTTGAATAACAGATGTTTTCTTTTAATCAGTGTTTCAAAAGTTCAGCTTTGTTCGGTTCAAGCATTTTGCAGTTTATAGACTACTTAAATACGTAGCTGTAAATATATATATATATATATTTTTTTTTTTTTCCCCAGTTTCTGGGCCAATGAACGAAAAACACAATTTATTATATGAATGAACTATTTTTGAAATGTACCTTTTTACACCCTGTACCCGTTAAAAATGTCTAAAATCGGTAAAACGTAGTTGTGTAAATGTATATAACAGGCAGAAGGAAGTAATTCCGATCCTATTGATCAGCATAACAGGCGACCAATAACCGTCTATTGTCTTTCCGTCCTTCTGAACGTACGAAACTGATTAAAATAAACTGCTACATAAAAGAATTAAGTGAATTGCGTATAAGGCAAAAGAAAATAATAACTTAGCTGTTAACTGCTTTTATTGCACAAGCAAGAAGGCAAGAACAGAAATAAAAATAAAAAAAACAATGCATGCCTATTTCGTAGGTGCTGCTGCAAATACAGATCACAAATTTCGTTGTATCTTTTATACAGTGGCAATACACGCATCCACATGTACGTACATTTCCACGCCATGTACATAACCATAAATAACCATCTGACAAATAACAAACCTGCTGAGAGCAGTTCGGGAGAGCATTAGCAATAATTTTGCGTCGTCGTTCTCATCTCAATGGTAGGTAATTAGCCTCGGACTTACATATACAATAATAGTGCTCAAATGGTGTTCATTTAATGATAGAATCGCTGAGTAATTGGCTTTAACTTGATCTCTGATGTTCATGTTGCATAAAATGATTAAAGGGAACTCAAAAGTCTGACGATGATTCTCAGCATAGAATTATGTTCGCTAATATATTATTTGTGTCCAAGGGATTACTATGTGCGTTCGAAAACTGCAATAATATTAATCATAGAGAAGTAATTAGAACTGTACAAAAATGACTCAAAGAAAGGCATTTCATGTGGCTAACAAAAAATGAATCGTTCCTTTTTTTCTGCCCACCTACATACAAATGCTGGCATTTCTGTCAAGTAAATTCTACCTTCAATCGCATTCGGTGCATTCTTGCAGACCTAAAGTATGATGTTTGTTAGGACTGGGTACAGGGTATCTCCTAGTCCTGTACTCTTAATATGAGCACTTCTGTGTAATTTAGTTTGCTGTTAATTAGCTCGTAAGTATATAAATAGGCAGCTTTTTGAAGTTGGAAAACAAAGGGTGTGTGTTCGAAATCATTTTCATGAATCCATTGTACAAATTTTTGTATATAGTAAGGTATATATATATATATATATATATATATATATATACATATATATATCCCAACTTCGCTCTGCAAATTGGTGGAAAATGTTGAATATTGTTTTCTTGGTTTGGTTTCCATTTTAAGTTGCGGGTTTGCTTTTGTTTATATTTGGTTTTTTTTTTTTTTTGGGGTTTTTGTAAAATTTTGGTTCTTTGTTGTCTAGAGACTAGAAACTAGTATCTAGAGCATAACGCTCGGAATTTTGAGTATTTTTCTTGCTATTTTTGTTTATTTTGTAGCTTTGTAGGTTTGCTTGCCAAAAGTGTTTTGCAGTGGGCTTTACAAAAATGGGGCGTGTGTTTGGTACTCAAGTGATTAAGGCTTTTTTTTTCTTTTTTTTTTTTTTGTAATTTGTATATCTGAATAATTTTATTACAATTCATTTAGTTTTTGTATACTTATTTATTAATTAAGTGGCGTGTTTAATTTTTTTGTTGGTTTTGTATTTTTTTTTAGTACTCGTTAATTGCCTTTTAGTTTTGTAGTGTTTATCATATTAATATCTGTATGTGGTGTTTTAGTATTTTATGATTTTGCTTATAAAAAAAAAACTGGCGTATAAAAGCTTTTAAGTTATATTTCTTGATTTTTGGTTTTAAATGTTTTGTGTTTATCGGTTTAAGCTTTAATGTGTTCATTTGTATGTGGTATATTATGTATTTCATTTTCAGTTTGGTGCTTCTAAGCGATTGAAGCAGCTAATTCTAAATATATGTATACATAAATATGTATGTATTGTATATATAGTGTGTATAATGTGTGTGTACATATATACATTCGATCTCTGGCAAAAATGCATCATAGGCAACGCATATGCTATGCAGCTGTACTAGTTTTAGTTTTTATGAGTATATTTAGTTGGCCTTAAGCCTGACACTGATTCTTCGACTTTGAATTATTCGTTTTGTTTGTGAAATTCGCAATTCCTCCGTATGTCTGCTGCTATATATAAGTATATATAAATATCTTATCAATATAAATTTTCTTATCAATATAAATTTTGACTAATTGTCGCTCTCATTTAACTAAACCTATAAATTGTAATTGCACCTTTTTAATTTTTTCTTCTTTAATTTTTTGTTTGTATGTAATAGTTAATTTTTTTTTTTAGTTGTAATTCGTGTATTTGGTTATTTGTTCATTCGAAAATGTATAAGGCTCTGTGTAGTTAGCACTAAAGTCTACAAAAGATGACAACAACCAATTCAAAAAACTTTAAAAATAACACATAAAAGAGCATTTAAAATTCGTTCCGCTGCGAGTAATGGGCTGAAAGCGGAAGCGTGGGGCAAAAACTTTTAATCTTACTTAATGCCTTTATTTCTTGTTTATCATTAATATTTTGGTTTTTTTGTTTTTGTGGATTTTTTGTTATTCTTTTAGTTTTCCATCATATTGTATGCAAAAGTCAGTTGAACAAAGTTTTGGAAACTATCAAACAGTTAACTCTAGTACCGCTAGTCATATGCCTCATACATATATGTATGTATATACTATATAAAGGTAGGTAAGCACTCGCTCAATACTCAAACTCGTATTATTTGGTATTATCTCGCATATGCCAAATACTACATGTATAATTTATACTATTATTTTTATGCTTTATAGTTAGTTGAGTCATTCAATTTGCCATTTCACTGTGCCGTTAAGCTAAACGCGCAGTTTGTTCAATTCGAAGTACCTACTATGAAAAAAAACGTACCACATAACTAGAACTATAATTCTAAATTCCTTCACTATGTACAATGAGCCCGCCGCTAGTTTCTCTATGTATATATATATATATATATAAATATATATTATGTTATATATATTATATATACATATATATATTTTTAATTTTCTAAACATATGCAACAAATTTTTGTAACTAATTCGTTATCTTATATCATTATTATCCAAACTTTCGAAGGAATATATCGTTATGTGAGGGTGTATGTGAATAATTCAAATATATATATATGTATATGTTATGTACATAAATAATTAACACCATGTTGTGATAATACCACTTGAATTGCTTTTCGGTTTACTGGCGAACCAAATTTTGCTAGTCTATAGTTGATGGCGGTGCTTGCGATGGATAGATTAAACAAAGAATCTCAACAAGGATTTGAGCTATATATATAACAGAGATCTGCAATGATCACACGATTTTCGATTATCGATTATCGATTATCGATTTTCGATCCCAGCCGAAAATGTACTCGTAACCGCTCGACAAATGAGTACATTGTTATTACCGTTACCCAAGGCGTCGATCTAATCGCCAGACATAATATAATGTAATGTCGAACCGAGGGCTGATCGTTCATGATCGATGCAACTTTCTGATGTGTAAATAGTATTTTGTGAGCCAAATCAAGTACAAAGTACAACTAAGTAAAACTAACTCTCTGCGAATCCCACACATCTCGAGTGAGTAGTTTCTTCCGGGAAGACAATAGTTTGTATTGCTTTACATATACACAAATGTATGTGTTTTATTTTTGTGTGTATGGTTAAGGGGTTTCTTAGCCACTGTCTAATAACGATCTAACTAGAAAAAAAAACTAAACTAAGTATTCGGTTCAATAATAATGAATCATTCAAGTGGGCAAACAAAACTTTGTTCGCAAGCGACTTAAATTTTAATGAAACCTTTGCGATATATATGTACATATAGTATTTTATATTTACTAATATATGTTGTCCATACATACATCCATTTATACACATATATATTTTGTAACTTTTCCAAACGGGGTTCAGCATTGGGTTCACAATTAGCTTCTGAATTTACTTTATAAACTATATGCAGTTGCAAGCCTTTTATTTGATGCGAGCCTAAATTATATTATAGGCTTTAAAATTATTATTCTTTTTTTTTATCACAAAGTATGTTTTGCATGTGTGTGTAGGTGTGTTAAGCAATTGGAATTTTAAACATCTCTTATTCGTATTTCATAAATTTAATTGTTTGCCTTTTGAATTCAATTTATATATATTTACACTATTTTTTCCATTTTGTGATTTTTGTTTTAGGTATTAATATGTACACATGTATATAAGTATGTAGACATCCACAAGTACTTTGTATATATATATACAATTGTATCTCGGTATATATAATTGCTGTTAAATAATTTTTTTCTCTGTAGTTTGTTTTGTTTGTTTCTTTTTTTAAGGTATGTCGATTGTCGTTTTGTTTTGCTTTTTTGTCTCGTATTTTGCTATTGTGGCTGGGATCTTCGTATATGTTTGTAGTTTGTTTGCTGTCTACTTAAAGTAAAGCAAGTGCTCAAGCAGTATATGTTAGGACAGGACGGGTTTTTATGACTATACATATATATGTATGTATATGCACCAAGCGATGTGGGCACCGAACTAACCAACTAACTAAGCCGAAGCATCGTACACTACTTACTACGGGTCCATGGGACTATGTGAATAAAATAAATCAATAAACATTCTGTCGATAATGTTATAAGTAGATCATATAATTTATAACTAGATCGCTCAAGTACAGGCTTTGCAACTCTCATTACTATATCAGTGCATTGTCAGCCTAAAAAACAAGCTTATCGATTGATTTTTAATTTAAAATGTATCCCAAACGTACAATAAAAAAAAACAAAAAAAAATTGAGAAATTTAAGAATAAAATTTTTTGGAAACTATATCGAATACATTTGCATTACAATAAAAGAACCCCATGTACGCTGTACTTTAGTTATTTCTTATGATGCTCCTAAAAGCATGCTACAAATAATCTGCTTTAAACTCTTCTGCTTTACTCTATTCTACTTCAGGTAGACTATTCGATTATTTCTATAGTATGGATTTCTAAATGGAATTGAAAATGTAGTAGTTCTTATTAACTTTGGTATGCACACTTTAAAAAAGATTCAGCTGGGATCGGCTCTAAATGGAGCTGACTTTTTGGCTCATCTCTCTTCAGATTTGTTTATTTGTGTATTTCTCTCTTTTTCTACTACTAGTAGTAGGAGTACGTAAAGTTCACTGGCTTTAGCTGCTTTGCTTTCTGCTCCTGTCTCCTTAGTGTTTTATCACAAAATCTTCATTTACATATGCATGTGTCTGTGTGTGTGTATGTGTGTATAGAAATATCTATTTAGTTTGCCTCAGCTTATCTATGTATAATATTGTTCGTATATAAAGGTAAATAATTGCATTAAATAGCAAATTCGTAAGCAATATGTTTTATGCCTTAATCATAGTCATATCCGAGCCTTCCGCAAATGGGCTCCATTTCTACAAAATACATTGAGTGCTTGCAACTTTGTACCGTTGGCAAATGTTGCCCGGTAAACAGGGACACACAGAGATGATGACAGAGACAGAGACACAGAGAGAGAGTGAGAGAAAGAGAGAAAGAGAGAGAGAGAGGGTAGCTTCAATTGTTATCGTTACAAAACAACGAGATATATAAAAAGAGGGAAAGAGAGAGAGAGAGAGAGAGAGAGAGAGAGAGAGAGAGATGCTGTGTGTATGGACAAGAAGACGAAGAAAGCGAGATAAAGAGTCAAGGTAGCGTGTAGCTTTGTAAATAGCGTCTATAGACAGAGACACAGAGAAAGAGAGAGAGAGAGAGAGAAGAGGGAGGGAGAGAGCGTATGTATAGCTTAAATTAGTTACAATTGCATGTACAGTGTATACACATTCATATATATATATATATATATACCGATATATATATATATATGTAAGTACTTATCATCTCTGCGTATGTATATATATATATATATATATATATATATGTTTATATATATATACGTATATAGACTAGCTTAGCGTGTATGTGTAGTCGTTACTCAGAATGGCCTTGGCCTTGACGGCGGCTCAGTCTGGCCGAGTATTGTTATTATTATTGCTCGAAGCTGCTGCTATCCGCCGACTGATGGCGCACCATTATTTTGGGCTAGAGGAACTCTCTTCTTACGCTACGCCCGCTGCCCGTTGGCGTTGTTGTTGCGCTTGTTGTTGTTGTTGCTGATGATGCTGGTGCTGCTCCACTTGCTACAGCTGCTGTTGTCGGCGTCGTTGGCGGGGTTGTGCTCGCCGTTGTTGTTATTATTGTTGCTACTGCTGCTGCTGCTGTTGTTGGCGTTCCGGCCACACTGCCGCTTAACTGTGCGGCACTGAAGTCCTCCTCAAGCAAACGGAGATGTAGCAACTCAGCCGCAGCGGCAGCTGTTGTTGGACTCGCTGACGCTGTCACGCTTGTCATACCAGATCCAGTCACAGTTGTCTGCTTAGGAGGCGCCGGTGCTTTCCTGCTCTTCGAGCGTCGCTTTTTGAGCATCAGCGGCCCCAGGCCGTTGCCTCCCGCGCTCGACACGACTTGGACGCATGGATTTAGTAGACCGCTGCCAGCGCCAGCGTTCGCTGATCCTGTTGCAATTGTTGTTGTTGCTGCTGCTGCTGATGTGCCACTGTCGGCTGTCGGCGATGAGATGGTTATCACAGTGTCCACTGGCGTTGTGGCCGTTCCCATTGCTGATGCTGTCGCTGTTGTTGGCGTAACGATGACGATGCCGCCGCCGCCCGCGCCGCAGCCCGCACAGATCTCGTCGCCAGGCGTTGTCTGGCCACTGCTATCCAGTGTCGCTGGTCCCAGACGCTTGCACAGCTCACCGAGCAGATCCTCGATGCGTCCAATGCGCTGCTGCATGCGCTGCAACTCGAGCCGCACATCCACCTTCATGTCCAGCACGGTGGCAATGAGATCGCGCTGTGCCAGCGTGGGCGGCGTCTCCCTCAGTCCCGTATCGTATGTATCCGATGTGGTTGCCCGCGAACTAGCCATCTCTATTTGACGTTCGCGCTCCAGCGCCAGATTGCGATCCTTGACGCTACTACCTGCGGTGCCGGCGACAACAACAGTTGTAGCTACAGCACCTGATCCTCCACCAGCTGATGCTGTTGCTGCTCCCAATCCTCCGCTTCCTGCTCCTCCTCCTCCTCCAGCTGTAATAGCACCTGGGGCTAAAGTTGAAGTTGGCGCTGTTGTTGTTGTTGTTGTTGAAGTGGCGGCGGCGCCATCGATGACTACCCGACTATCCCGACTAGGTGGCGAGGAGTCAACCTCGCCACCCTCATCGATGGTGTCCTGGCGGGCGAGTGTTGCCTGGCTAGCTTGTAGCTTGGGCGCTTTTGGGAATACCTGGAGGGTGACGTTTTTGATTTTGTTTTTTTGTAATGGATGCATTGGGCGGGATGCAGAGGCAATTGGCGGGTTTGAAGAATTGACGAATTTACAGGTTGGAGAGGTTGATAGAAGTTGTTGGTGGTGGTGGTGGTGGTGGTGGTGTTGGTGTTGTTGTTGGTGGTGACAGATCGATCGATGACATTAAATGGCAGGCGGGTTGTTTGGGTTTGCATTAGTTTCGATCAGTTGATAGATTTGACAGAACAGTACAGAAGGATAAGAGAAATTAAGAAAAGTTGTTGGTATTTTTTTTTTTGGGTTTGCAGTTCAGTTGGATTGGTTGTTGTTGTTGTTATTATTGTTGTTGCGCATTCATTCATTGATTGTGTCAGGTGTAGTTGTTGGTTGATTGGGTGGTTGTTTGGTTGCAAAAGGTTCAGGCAAAGGTGATCAGTGCAGTTGGGTTTCCAATCAGTATTTGTTTTTGCAGCGTTAATTTTTTCGTTTCAGCATCGAATTCAAATTGTCCGTATTGTTGTTGTTGTTGTTGTTGTATTTTGTAGTGGCAAGGCAAGCAATGTTTTGTTTTTCGATTATATTCGTTGTTGATTTTTAGAGTGTATTTTTTTTGTTTGTACAAGAGCAAAAAGTAGAAACATATCAATCAATTTGTTTAGTCATTGCATAAATAAAACTCTAATAGGCATTTTTGCTATCGTGTTCAGTGCATACATACGCGAGCACACATTTTGGTACACATGCGCGTGTGCGTGTGTGTGTGGGTGTGTGTGTGTGTGTGCGCGCGCGCGCATGATCTGTTGTGTGTGCGTATGTGTATGCATGTTGAGCAGATCGCCGTAAACTAAATCTTCAACTAGGCCCGGGCACAGAACGGCGATGTATCGATAACAGGACCAAAACATCGATAGGTGATTATGCAAAAGCGCTTGACACACAACACACTAGTCAAATGCATCGCTGTCCTGGCCGGTGTCTGTGTGTGTGTGTATGTTTGTGTGTATGTATGCGTAAGTATGTATATATATATGAATATTTATATATATATATATATATGTGTCTGTTTGCAGCTAGAGACATATCGATGTGTGGCTACCGATAGCGATAGCCGTAGTGTGATTTGTGGGTGAGTGAGCAACTAAATTATACATACATACATACATACATATATGTAAATATATATGTTTGCGTGTTCTAATAGCAGTTAAACAGCAAAATGATCGATCAAAACTTACTTTGCTTAATTGTAAATGCTTTCGAACGTAAAAGTCGATAACAAATCGAAACAACGAAATGAAAGCAAAATGACGAAGAGTTGGCATCGAGAAGAAAGAACAAAAACGATAAACAGGTGAGCATTAAAACTCTCTGCTAAAGTATGTTGTTAAAAAAATGTGAGACAAAAATCTATACAAGAACACAGTTCATATTAACCGTTGCAATTTTTTCCTTTTGTTTTTTTTGTTTGTTTGTTTGTTTTAAGTTTCTTGTACTGGTTTTTGCTAGCTTGCTTTTGACTATTTGTATTTATTAATTTGATTATGATTATTGTTTGTATTGTATTGCGTTTTTTGTTTGTTTTTAATTGGTTAACGGTAATTACTTTATTGCCTTGTCCACCATTGCTACTCGAAGTACTACTCTGCCTCGCTTGGGCAGTGCTCTCACGCAGACTTTCGCGGGCGCTCAAACTTCTCGAGACGGCTACCTTGGCGCTAGTATCGCTAGCTGAATCGACACTTGAACTGCCCAGAAGGCGTCCCCATTTGCTAGCACGGGTACTACGTGCAGATGGTGGACCCGATGAGGGCGAGGGTGATGGCGATGGTGAGGGTACGGCGGCGGTTGTTAAAATGCGTGAGTCCTCGGTTAATGTTAGTTTAGCGGGTAGCTTCTTGGATAGTTTTTTTTTATTTTATTTTTTATTATTAGCGAGCATTTGGAGGTTTTTTAATTAAGGTTGGCGAGCACAAGACAGCAGGTTTTCGGTAGAGAAAAATAGATAGAGAGAGAGAGAGAGAGAGAGAGAGAGAGAGAGAGAGAGAGAGAGAGAAAAATGGAGAGAAAGAAAAGAGAGTGTGTCGGGTGGTGTGGTAAGGACAGCGGGTACGGACAGTTAGATATTGAGACACGGAACCGGAATTGGTAAATTGGGAGCATTTGAGCAAGAATTCGTGTGGGAGGCAATTGTGGAAGGTAGTGGAATTTTTCAATAAGGTTTCAGTGTTGTATATTTTGTAAGTGGATGGATAATTTGGGGGGGAAAATAATTTACAAATTTTTCGTTAGTAATTTTGTTTAAGTTTAGATTGTCAATATGGCCAAATTTACAACAATTTTATGTACAGCGATAGCGAAAAAAAAGAAGTTTGTGATATAAGAGCAAGAAGAAAGACGGAGAGAAAGAGGGGGATAGAGATACAGACAGAGATAGAGATAGAGTGAATGGGGTTTGTTTGTGAAATGTGTTTTGGTGAAATTGGAAGTTGAGCAGCAAAGAAAATATGAAACATTGACATCGATAACGATAACGAGCGTGATTGAGTGAGACGAGCATAAGTATGTGTGAATGGAAGCGTGAAAGAGAAAGATATATATATAAATATATATATAGATATAAATTTATATATACATATATATATATATATATATATATAACATAGAGAGACAGAGAGAAAGAGTATTTTATGCAGTATTTGTATGTTGACGTTTAGAGCGTAAGCATGTTAATGGAAGACAAAGAAAGATATACAACGAGCATAAGTCATTTGTATGCATTTGATATAACAATAATATACACAATATATTCAAAAGTTGAACAGTTAACAGTAACGGTAACGGTAACGGTAAACGCTTAAGGTGCCAGCTTGGCCACACGGCCCAACAAACCTGAGCTGTGGCTGTGGCTGAGCTGTGGCAGTGAGTGGATAAGTAACGATAATGCTTCAAAAAAATATATATAATGTTAGTTCAATTACATTGTTTACATTGAAATGATAGATAGATGAAGACACACACTAACTCTTATGCAATTACACACTAATACACATTCAAATAAAATATGGAATGGGATGAGAAATAAAATCATAGTTAAAACTTAAATCGATCGTATTCGAAATCGAATTTTATAAATTCGAATTGAAGCTCAATCGTCGAAGGCGTCACACAAAACGACGATAGTGATTGTATGAGTCATAAGGGAAGAAAATAATAGATATTGGGACAGATTCAACAGACTCAATCTTGAAGAGCTGCCGTTTTGTGTGCACTCTCATCGGTAACAGAATGATATCGAATCAAGAGTTGAGTATGATAAACATATAATGGCATTAAAACACACACAAATGCGTTGCACATCAAACAAACGAAATCAGAACACGAAAACACAATAACGCATGGAACTGGAGCAAGCGTAATGACTCAGCTGAACTAACCTTGGTGCGCTCGACCTCGCCATCCCCTTTCTCGACATCACTTTGACCGGAGCCGACTAGCTCCTTGCTGCCCGTCTGCACTTGCGGCGTACGCCTGAATTTCGAGAAGATCTTGCGAACGAGATGATCCTGATTCTGGGGCAATTGTGGCTCGTTCTTACGCCGTTCGGCCAATTCTTTTTCGCGCTTCACATCGGCCACCTTGCGAAAAATCAGTCGATGTCTGAGATTGTAGGTGAGCACCAGATTGCGTGCAAAGCTATTCGCAAATGCCGAATAGAAATCGAGGACTTCGAGCAATTTATCACGTTTGATGGCATGCAAATCACAATAGGTCAGCGCACGCACATTAGCGGCACTCTGGCCAACGGCCGAGTCCTTCCAGAATTGATCGCCGAAGACGTCGCCTTTGCCTTAGCATATAATTAGCAAATAAGAAATGTGAATTTGAATATAACACATATAAGATTTGATTTTTAAACATACCCAATATTGCCACAACTTCGTCATCCTGTATGACCTCCAGACTACCCGTCACAATGAAGCACAAACTATCGATACTCTCGCCAGTATGATAGAGCAGGTCCCCCGGCGCCGAGTGAGACATCATGAAGTGCATCGCTAAGGCGCGCAGACAACCATCCGAGGCCAGACGAAATGCTGGATGCTCGTTAAATACTTTGCGATTTAGATGAACACATATGTCAGCCTTCATATCTTTCGGACAATAGTTTAGTACCTGCGAATTGTGAATGAGTTGCGAGTTGCGTTGTGTGCTCTGCTATACTCCTTTTTTTTTTTGTTGTTGTTGGTTTTTTATCGTGACCAGTAACCCGCAACCCCATCGGAATTGGAACCCTTCTTATCTCCCAAACCCCTTTTTTTAAGGGGTCTAGAATTTCGGGGTTCTTGGGGTATCGGGGATTGGATTTCGGGAATGTCGGGAGATTCTTTGAATGCAACGTGAGTGCTAGCTAATGGACAAGTACGGACATTGCCTGTGGGCTCTGGATGATAAATAGTTGAGTAACAAACAATATATATAGAGGGAAAGAGAGATAGAGAGAGAGAGAGAGAGAAGGAGACACACGCACGCACACATACACTAAAACACATATACAACATTGAACAGTGTAAAAAAGACCTGGGCGTGTCGGGTTTCTGTCTGGGTGTGTGTATTTTGGTGACTATATTCTATGTGTGTGGGTGTCTAAGTGTGCAAATTGGCTGTTTGTACGTGTATGTGTGTGTGTGTGTGTGTGTGTGTGTGATGTGGTTAAGGCACCAAATTGCTCAAACCTTTACAGACGCATAAGTACACGGTCCTCTCAAGTACTAGGAAGGTACTTTGGAAAACCGAAACTAGATTGTTAAAAAGAACTTGCTTTTCTGACTCCCAAATGGACTCTTACATAAGGATATTAAGCCAAATAAACTGCATACCTGAGTTAGATTCTTAACTCTTGTTATTATTATTGTTTTATAACTTGGTATATATGGCCTATATTAACAATAACGATTTGTTTGCTTACAAATTTCTTATGCGTGTACAAAATCATGTCAAAATCTAACAAACATCGGTTAATTTCATTATGATGCATATTTTTATATAGATATTTATTTTTTGATACTTCATATATAATATAATTGTTAACGATTGATAGAAGAAATAAGCTTTCATATAAGCAACATTCATTTGACTTTTGGTTTGATTTCATTGTTGAAATTTGAAGCAATTTGGTTATAAAATGCTAGTCCGTCTGCAAGGGTATTAAACTTCGACGAGCCGAAGTTCGCTGTTCTTTCTTGTTTCTTGTTCTCTGTTTTTAGATTTTCTCGAATTGCGGCACAAACTACAGTCAACGAAATAGGTATAAAGGTCAGGTTTTATTGCATCGGCTTGAGCGCGGGCAATACATGAATTGTTTATGTAAAATATGATAGTTTTACATTATCTATTGTAAACCAAACATTATGATAATTCAAACATTTCAAACGTGAACGGTGTTTGGCGTTCGGTGTTTGGTGTTTGGTTTAGGTTCATCTAAAGGCATGAATTTGACGGACGCTTTTCGTTTTGGCACGGATTTAGCTCACGCGCATCGACATGAAGAGAAGAACGATACAAATTTGGAAAAAACAAATGGAAAACACATAGTTGAGAAACACAGAATAGTTGTTTTTTTTTTTTTTTAAATAAGATGTTTTTTTTTTATAGTTGTTTTGTTTTGTTTTGTTTTTTTTTTTTTTTGGTATATAAGAGATGCGTCCTGGCAGAACTGCCACAGATAATTACACAGAGAGCTTACCTCGACCTCGACCTTGACTTGGAGCTCAACTTGGACTTGGGCCACTTGCTGTCGTTGGACCTTTAGCTGGACCTGTTCCTGTATTTTTCGGTTGAACCCGGAGCATTGCATTTCATCTTCATGTTCACATAGCTCTCGGTTCACATAAGCTTGAAATTATGATATTTCTGGTTTTTGGTTGCGTGGAATTCTTAACTACTTCTAAGTTGGCAACAAAATGTTGTCGTCGGTTATTTTTGACTTTGTGTTTTTAGTTGATTTTGTTTTTGTTATTTTATTTGTGAAAGCGTTTAATTTAAGTTGAGCGTTTGCTGTAGATGCGAGAAGCGATTTGAACATAACAGGAAAAAACAGGAAAACAAAGCAAACAGCAGCGAGCAGTGGCAAATGGTAAGTTGGCAAAAGCTATTTTGCCATTTTCATTTTGAAAGTACTTGAGAAATGTGACGAACTTTGCTGTACGTTCGGGTGTGTATGTATGTGGGTATGTGGGTATGTGTGTCTGTGTGTGTGTGTGTGTGTGTGTGTGTCTGTTTGTCTGTGTTTATTTGTGTGCGAATGAAAGCCTTTGTGAGCCAGAGCCGGTCTTCATTTTGAGCTTGTCAGTGGCGGGAATGGCGAGTGATGGATAATGTTAGAGTAGCGAGAGAATGGTCAATAAGTTGGTTAGCATTTAGATATGAACCTGAGCATGATGGCAGATAATGTTCTGTTAGTTATATGCATATAGTAAAGCAATTCGAGTGATAAGCATCTCTCGTTGATATTAAAGTAACGATAATTACTGATGATACTTTCAAGTGATTGGCAGATGGTGTATACAGCGAGTGACGAGTAGATCTACAGACTTGCTCTGCGTGACCCAATAGCGTTAGTGTTGAAAAATGAATTATTGATTATTAACTATGTGTAGACTCTCAATTTTTGATTAGCGAGTGGCTCCTAATGAGTAGTTCAATGGTTCAATCAATAATTATTTTATACGCTCACCTCGTGAACAATGAATAGTGGGTGGAGTATGAACGATTTGATGGATCGATTATAATTGTGGTTTTAAAATTGTTAAGTGCCAAAGAGTTATACATATGTATATGTAATCATACATATAAGTGAATTCGTATGTGCAATTCACAACCGTTAGATAAATTCACTATAAGAACTGACAAGTTGCGAGCTACTCGTTGGTTTTGCATATATGTATTTCTCTGATGGACGATTCCAAGTACCCAAGTCCCAACTTACAGTTAATCCATATACACTTACGTACGAGGGTCAATTACTGGCCGAACTTACCTTCTCGGTATCGAGGCCCTTGGTCATGGCCCATGTGGAGACGACATAGTCCATAACGCGCTCACTGAGCGCCTTAGGCACCTCGTGCAGCTTCATGAACTCTCGCACATTGTTGAGCATGTCGTGGTACTTGGCGGTGGCCGATGTCATTTGTTGGATGATGGTCGTCACATGACCGAAGATCGTCGCGTACAGTAGAGCTATATATGTTGGGAGAGAGAGAGAGAGAGAGAGAAAGAGACGGACGAAGAGAGAGAGACACACAGAAAGAGAGAGAGAGAGAGAGAGAGTTTGGCATTGAAAATAAGCGAACGAGTTGAGGCAAAAGATTCGTTAGACATTTGGACACGCAGAAGTAGCGAGACATATGTACTCGTTATGTTTTTGTGTTGCAGCTGTAGCTGTATGTGTGTGTGTGTGTGTGTGTGTGTGTATGGGTCTGAGAGTAACGCTTACAATATGCCAACTAGTTTAGACAATGGCTATGGTGTTGTTGGTTTAAAAGAGAGCGTGTCAGGAATTTGTAATCGCTGCAGATGAATCGCGCAAGTGCGCAGCTAGAACGGTAATAAATGCGACGAATTGGACGAGCGACATACAAAGAGAGCGCGAGCGAGTGAAGAGACACAGAGAAAGCGAGAGTGACAGAGACCGAGGGTGTGAGAGCAAGAGAGAGAGAGTGAGAGGGAGAGGGAGACACAGAGAGAGAGAGAGAGAGCGAGAGAGGGTGAGAGGGAGACAGAGGGAGAGAGAGAGACAAGTGGCTTTTGTACATTATTCAAACGCACGCAGTGCTCAAGCACTGATTTTTGTAGGGTTGATGGTGCGTATGCGTAATATACCTTACAAATTTGTCTCTTGACTTTGTAGTGGGGGGTAATGGATGAGGAGTTTGCCTATTTTGTGTGTGTCTGTGTATGTGTGTGTGTGTGTTGTATTTTGTGTTTACTGTCTGCACTTGCTACAATTATGAAACACTTAAACATCGATAACAAAAAAGGGAACAACAAAATGTAACATAACATCAATTAGAACTCACACATGGCGACGAACTGTGCAACTAGGAGCGTTTTCAAGTATTCGGGGTATACGAATAATAAAAAAAAAAATATAAAGTATAAGTGTTAACTATCATAAATCGTTATGCTTTGCTCGGAGAGGCTGCTGTGGGTGTAGTGAGATTCTGTATAATGGCGCTATCATATATATGTATGAATATATGCATGTGGATGAGTGGGTCAATTCGATTGCGGCTAATTGTGAGAGTCTTGTGTCTTTGTCTGTTGGCTAAACCAATTCCAGCAGTTATTAGTTCTAGCGGCACTCAATTTGTGTCTAGCTTTTCAATGACAGAGTATTCAAAAGCGTTGCGGGGGCGTGAGTTTTGAGAAACTTTGGACGCGGCAACGGAACGTGTTTGGACACAGCACCTGCAATGATCATCATGCAGATGGTGAACACCTTCTCGTTGTCTGTCTCCGCTGCGACATTGCCGAAGCCCACCTGTGAAAAACAAGAGAGTAAAATTTGCACATGAATTGCTTGCTTAATTATCAACTTAATTATCAACTTTGTGCAGCCTTTCACTGGTCCCAACTTACCGAAGTCATGCAAGTCATTGTAAAGTAGAGGGCCGTCACATACATGCTCTTCCTGGAGGGACCGTTGACGAGCTCGGGGCCCGTATCATTGCTCCATATGTATGAATACGGTGACTGTGTCACATTTGCCAGCTTCCACAGCCAGCTATATTGGATCTAAGGGGATCAGGCTACGTTAAGCGGCCAGAAACAGGAAACTGTAGAAGTTTCCGAGCTTACCCCATTATCCGCATCGCTGCGCCCAATCGAGTACCAGATGCAGGCGAGCCAGTGTGCAACCAGCATATAGAAACAGAGCAAAAGTATCAACATGGCCGCACCATACTCCAGATAACGATCCAGTTTGCGCACCACTCGGCCCAGGCGCAGCAGACGCACCACTTTGAGGGCGCTGAACAGCGAACCGATGCCATCCTCGTCGCGATCGAATGCATTAAAGACATCGTAGGGCAGGCAGCTGAGCAGATCGATAATGAACCACGATTTCAGATAGTTCATCCGTATGACCTTCGGATCACTGACCACCTCACCGCCGGGGCCCACAAAAGTGGTGTGAAAGTTCAACACTTGAAAATAATATGCAGACCTAAGAATATTTGCATGTGTATTAGCTTTGCTTGGATCTTACCAATATCTATAAAGAAGATAACATCCACAATTGAGTCCACAACGAGCAGGGAAACATCCTCTGAAGTTTTATTTTTAAACGCTACATTGTATGGCACCTGCAAAGCGGCACAAGCAATCAGCATTAGTCACACCAACTATCATCAACTGACTAGCAAGTGCAGATACAGTTTGAGTTCCAGCTACGTAAGACCTTCAGGTCCTTTGTCAGTCATTGGCCAAAACTAAGAGGCTTAGTTATTGTTGTCTGTGCACCAGTTGGGCCAGCCAACGTTTTGTTGCTATTATTGTGTTGCCTTTAATCCTTAACGTTGCTTCCTTTTCAAGTGTGGCACGCTACGAGCGCTCTGCCCCAGACCAGACTCTTTTTTCCTGCCACCTACCACCTACCACCTTCTACCTTCATGCTCATCTCCATCTCCACCTCTAGGCGAATATTAATTTAAGCACATAAAATATATAACCACCGTATGGTAGACATAGAAGCAGACATAGACGCAAACATAGACGTGTAGATGGAAACCCTGAGAGCCTAGAGCTGAGACTTCCCGTCAGACCTACATCCCTCCCTCCAAAGACGCAACCACCCCCACCCATCTAGGCACTTTGCCATGTAAATGTGAGCACTTGTAGCAGGCCATGTAAGTGTCAGTGAGACGAGACTATTATCTGATTTCTTGACTTGTACTTGCTTTCATCTGGCGAATGGGTGAAGAGCACTTAATGCAATCCCAACCTTCCACAAAACGTCGTCTTGTTGCGGCTTGTTATGGTCGGGCGTGCAACAGCAACAAGTATTAACAAAAGTGGCCTAACGAGGCCAATTCACTTGATTGCCATTCGGATGTGGCAAACATTTGAATATTTCCAGAATTTTTTTTTTTTCATTTTTTTTTCAATTTTTTTTGTATTGTTGTTGTTAATATTGCTCATTGAAGTGGGATTAAGTGACTTCAACTGGGAGTTCAAAATGGAAACTGCTATGCTGGCACCTTTCACCTGCCATGTGTTCTCACAAGTAAATCTTTCATTCGATACATAAGCAAATGTTTGAAAAGTTGGCTGGCAAAACACAAGTTAAAGCAAATAATTCCCATAAAAGGCTGTTTACGATTATGAGTGAAATATTTTAGAAATATATTTAAACAACTTAAAAGTCAATTATTTTTGTATACAGCCGAAAACACCAAGTAGTTGTATTGTTGTTGGATGATTCTCAGGAATTTACGAGTATTTCAAAGTGTCATATCTGGTCTTACAGATATGGCTGCAACTCATTTGGCTAATGTGACTGAATTGGGCTTTAAATGTAAGTGAAATTGAAGTTGTCTGCCTTGTAGCAGTTTGATGGCATAAAAGTGGTCGGCGCTGCGTGGGGCTAAAGTTGGGCGCAGTTGCTGCCAAAGTTGGTAAATGGCAACAAAATGCGATGAGGCCAAATTGCATTAAAGAATAACAAAAGCAATGAAAACCGATTGCGTAACAACAGCAACAATGCGCAAACAAACAGAGCTAAAGGACAACTTTCGATACAAACTCACTGGAGGATTCAGCACATACACACACACACACACATATATATATATGTATATACATAGTGTGTGTGTGTGTTTTCGGATGGGTGCTTGTGTGTGTGGTAAGCTGTGCTGAGCGCGATTTAAGCGAAATGTTAACATCTTGTTGACGGAAATAGGCACAATTCGAGTAGACAACCGACGAGACAACCTGCTTTGTGGCATGTGGCATGTGGCATGCGGCATGTAGCATGTGGCATGTAGGCTGTAGCATGTGGCATGTGTGTGGTTACGCATAAGTTGCCAGAAGAGACCCAGAAACGCCGTTCCAGAAAAACAATCGAGCTGGCGACTGGATTATGTTCAGACCCCAAGAACCCCATGGAAGCAGCAGACTCTTTCTGCCTCTGACTGAGCTGATAAATGTCCCTATGCGCAAAGGGGCTGCCCTCGTTACACATTTCTTGTGCGTATTATAAATTGGTGGCAAAATTAAAAATGTGTGTAAATAAAGTTGATATTTATATTTGATTTTAAATGCTTTTTCTAATCAATGACAGAACAGCCTTTGCCTCTTCTATACTAACTATTAATATACGCATACAGGAAAGGATTCCGCCTGTTGACAGCAATTAAATCCCATTGAGAATACGATCTTGGTGCAATTTGTGCAGTTGATCAACAATATGTCAGTGTACATTATAATTAAAAATTAAAATTTGCAAACCGAGCGAAGTTATTCTTATAATGAAATAAACATCAAGTTGAGCGGAGTATACGAGAACTTATATTCCAAATTGAATATTCTAGCTCTCATAGTCTCTGAATTTGACTCGGCTGATCAAGATTATATATATGTATATCTAATGGGACCGGTGGTGCCTCCCACGAGGCCTGTTAAGTACTTTTGCACAAATCCATTATACCATTTTTACTCATATTTAATGTGGTCAGGGTATAAAAATGATTCTGGTCGAAATTTGATTATTTGAGGCTCGACTTACCATGATGGCGGTATAAAATGTTAAACATAATATAACCCAGTCCCAAATTGCTTTAAATGCACAATAATGCAAGAGTATGTGTGGTGGCGTCTTTGGCGCTTCCTGTCTATACTGTGGCATAATATCCGCACTCAGTGACATCATCTAAACAAATTGATTCAGTTAGATGAATGTTAAGTGGTTTTAGTAGTTAAGGCAGTGTAGTTCGAGTATATTGGAGATCTTACATGCGCCAGATTCGACTGCTTCGTTGGATCCTTGAGCGTGGGCAAATGGGCGCTGAACTGGCGGCTGCGTGTTACGGATCGGGCCAGTTTGGCGAATTTGGAGAGACCTAAAACTGGAAGGAATAGATTAACTGCTACGATATGAATGGACACGCACAGAAAGGAACGAAAGACAAAAGACAAAGAAAACAATAAACAAGAAGAAAATAAACAAAACGAAATAGAATAGAATAGAATAGAATAGAGAGACAATTAACAATATCCACAAGTAAATGGCAAAAGATTCAAAAAGGCAAGCCATAAATTATTGAGTGTGACACATACATATTCAAGGAGTATATGTGCGATCAGTTCAAGTACATATATGCGATATATATACGAGAATTATACAATGCGTAAGCGTGTGTGCGTGTGTGCATTTTGTTGGATATCGGGAGTATGTGGGGAGAAACAGAGACAAAAGAGAAAGAGAGAGAGAGAGAGAGAGAGAGTAAAACAGTAGAGTGATGTACAGTTTGGTAAAATATTGACAGAAACGAGAGAGAGAGAGAGAAAGAGATGGGCAAATATAAAGAGAGAGAGAGAGAGAGAGAGAGAGAGAGAGAGAGGGAGAGAGAAAGAGGGCGTAAATCGTAACAAATAGTTAGAGGTGAGGAGTGGCGTATGTGTGTGTGTGTGTGTGGGTGTATGTGGGTGTGTGTGTGGTCGGATGTAGCCAATTCGTTGATTTGATGATTTCTTTCAATTTGGAGAATTGGAGCTGGCAGTTTTGCTGGGTTAGCGATATAATCATTGCAATATACAAAGACATATATGTACATATAGAGAAATAGTGATTGGGTAAAGGGACAGTGGGGCTGTGTATCACAGTGAGCACAGGACTGGCGCTACTTACCACCTTTGGTATCCTCGCTGTCGATGGGCTGCTTTAGGGCCGTTATATCCCGAAACGTCAACAAAAATAACACAACCAAATCCCTTTCGTTGCGAATGGGCGCCACCTGAAGCAGCAGCCATAGCGGCGTTTCTGACAGTTAAAAATTGGAAGCGAGAATTATAGAAAGAGAAAGTGTAACAGAGAAATAGATAAATAGAGAGAGAGAGAGAGAGAGCGGAAGAGTGGGAGAAATGTAGATAGATAGTCATTAGTGAGATTATAAAACACTTAGTTACACCTTTTACCGCTCAATAATTCAAATGTATTTTCTGGACCTAAAAGTTATAGAAAGTTTTATTCTTGGTTAAAAGCTAACATATATAAAATGGCCCAGGAAGTGTTTTATAACTTCCAAGAGTATATGCAATAAGACCTCATAATCATAAAAAGAGATTGTGGTAAATAAAAATGTTATTCTGACAGCAAAGTGGCTTTTTTTATTGCATTCTTATCGCTTGCGAGAAAGAATGAGAGAGAGAGAGGGAGAAAGAGGAAGAGGAAGGGGAAGGGAGACAGAGCCGATGTGTACCAGAGAAAGGCACAGAATGAGAAGGAAGCTTATGAATATATTTAAGTTTTACTTAAGTTTCGTTTTTTCATTTACTTTTTCTCCTCATCGGGATAAAACTACTCATCGCTGATAATCAAGACTTAAAGCAATATATTCTTTTGACTCATAGTATAGTGATATAAAAGCATATTGTTTCCTTTTTTTATTCAAATTGCAACAAGCCTCACATACTTCAGGTTCATTAGTTAGTTTTTGTCTCTGCTTAAGATTGAATATCCTTATCTTTTTATATAAATGCAATTATGCGACACTTCTTTGCAAACGTTGCAATTGTAGTAGACTTTCTTTTTTAATTAACTTTTCTGACTGGGGTTTCCTAACTTAAAAGTTTTTTTCTGCTTTAGAATGAGTCTACCAATTCACATGACCTGAAATGAATCTTAAACTTAAACCCCTTAAAAATCAGTTGAGTTTCAAAGGCTGTTTACCATATTTAATGGCGTTCAATGCAAAATAATTTTCGAATCAAATTAATTGTACAGCAGTAGAGCTTTGTTCATAATAAATGATAATGATAATGATAATGATAATGATAATGATAATGATAATGATAATGATAATGATATGCAACATGTCAAAAGACCTTATCTGAAAACTGTGAGTCACTATGCAATTTATGTGCCTTTATTTGACCCAAGTGATGGTTCGGCGCTGCAATTCACGCAACGATAATCGAATTGTAGTGCAGTTGCAATGTATTGAGGTCACAGCACACAGCCGGACAGACGGGCAGACGGACAGACAGAGGCAAAGCACGCATGAGTACAGTTTGGCACATTGCAATTACGGAAATTACGCGAGCCGTTAAAGTGTTGCTTTGCCCCCTCCCAACTGCAAAATGTGTTATGGAAAATTAAACGCACACATGCAAAAGCACTCACAGGTACACACTGACACACACACCGACACACACACCGACACACACACCGACACAGACACCGACACCGACACAGACACCGACACAGACACCGACATACACACACACACATACGCAGTCATGTCTGCCTGTCTCTTCAATCAACAATAATTGCAATTCAATTTGCATTTGCAACACCGCTGACCCACGTGGCGTATGCGGAATTGCTGTTCAGCCAGCCTGTCAATTGTTCGCGCATGGTTTCCATTTTGAAAGCATAATTATTGACTAATTTTATGCGCAGTTGGTTGACATTTCCGCTGGTATTTCCGCTTCCGCTCTCTGTTTAGTCTAACCATATATAAAAAAAAAGAAAGAAAAAACCAGACTATATCCATAATATCCCATACATATGCTAGAAAATATGTTATTTTTGGCAGCTGTTGGCGTAAACAGCAACAATAAACTTATCCAGGGCGCCCCAGAGACACCTGTCAGCCAATTCAATTTGCCCCAATATCGAATTGCCGCCAAATGGCGCCTTCCAGCCTCCCTATCAACCTGCTGCCTTGCCACCTTGCCGCCTTTTGTGGCAATCTTCTGTGCGCAACGTGGCCGCACAGTTTCCTTGCTTATCCCGGCACTAGGTCAGAATAGCAAAAGAAAACGGAAAAGCAGCTAATAGAAATGAAAAATGACAAGCAGCAGCAGCCAACTACCCTACACTCTCCCCAATCCTACCACCATCAACCCCCCAATACGCCCCCAACCTACCCCATCCGCTTGTAGAAAGAAAAATAGAAAGGTTTGTAGCAAAAATATGAGTCAGCTATAGTGAAGAAGTTAGTTCGGCGTAGATTCATCGATTCGTGCTTCTTGCTTTTCAAATAATATAATTATCACGGCTATAACAGTTATCGATTTTAGTTTATTCTAAGATCAACCTCGTCCTACTCTATGCACAATAAATCATTGATTTGATCTCATCCAATGCTACAAATGAATTCTTCTTAGCTATTTATGTTAATATGGCATTACTGCATTGAGTGCCTTTGGGGTTGTTAAGAACATTTTGTTGTTGAAGCATTTGCTGATGGCATATTTTTGGGATTTTTTTAATGTCGATTTGAATTCCAGAAACCTAATCTCTAATTGGTCATTTGTGGTGAATTGATCATTTATGTGACATGAAATTCAAATTGATTAGTTGAAGCTGATTAGATAATTGAAACTTGGGAGTGTTTTGACAACAACTTCGGTGAAATTGTGAAATACACACACGCATACACACACAGACACACATACACACACTCGCGCACAAGCACACATAAACATATTGCAATTGATTTATGCATATTAGATGATGATGGCATCCAGTTGTGAAAGCTGGACACAACAAATACACAGACGAGATGCTTCAGTTGATACAAATGCATGTTTGCGATAACCATTAAAGTTAGTACCTTGGGTTTGTGCCTTGCCAAACTGCGATAGGGCGCAGCCACATTGTACATCTGTAAATTGATACCCGAAGGCGTTAATCCATTATAATTGCACGATTCAGAAGCGAATTGAGTTCCAAGCCAATTTCAACTAGCAACAGTTTAAATTACATCACCTGGCATATAAGGTTGCAGAGTTGTGGATTGGGGCTGATGATGAGGGTGAGAGTGAGTTGATGGTCTGCTTGATTGATGGGCGCCACTCAAAATTGTTGCGCTACCTCAATTTGTTTGCATTATACAATGGCAACGGCTGACGTTGGCAACAAATTAAAAGCAGGTAGCGAATATAATGTAACGAGTGGCAAGTAACGACTAGCAGAGTGGGATAAGCATGGCATGAGTTATATGGTTTGGAGTAGGGAATAGGGATGTTGGCTGGCCGCACGCAAAGTGCAACAATTTATTATGGAGTAAGGGGCTTTACATAAATTTTAATCAACCCCAACCAAAACCAGAACTGACGGCTACTTTGAGTTGGGTAAATGTCCGCTCCATGACACTCCAACGATTAAACATAGTCAAGATATGCTAACTGATTGTGCTAATATATGTAATACACTTTAATATTACAGGCAGCTATAGGTAGCGTAAGAGATATATACACATATAGATATAAAAGTATTTGTGCTTTCTCCAATGTATACTCACTGTTCTTTTTGTAGAGCAATATTTCGAATTGATCCTGCTGTTGATTTTCCAGTGTATATTCCAGTCGTCCCACCGTCTCCTTGTCTGTCAGCTCGCCGTACATGAAGCCGCATCTGGTTTTTTTTTGTTTTGTTTTCAGATGAGGGGAGGGTGTGGATGACATAAGAGCAGAATATCACACATATACGAGGTATTATTCTTGATTAGTTTCAATCTGTAGACAGAGGCATATTAAATACACACACAGACACGCACAGCAACATACATTAATACATATTATATTGCATATATACATAATGGTTTTAAATAATATAATTAGCTCATGCAAAGGAGAACAAAAAACACAATAAAATTCTTAGGGGTGGAAGTTGCAGACACCTTCTTACCTGAATGGGTATGAGAACTTGGTCTATGCTTTAAGAGCAAGACTTCTCTTTTTCGCGATGCTCTTTAAGTCTCTACGTTTCTTAAATAATGGTAGTATTTATTTGTTACCTATTTATGGCATGCAATGTTCAATCGAATATTCCAGAATTCAAAGTGTAAGTTTAAAGATCTTCTGCAATAAGTATGTGCATCTAGTATATCGCTCCTCTTACCTGATTTTGCATTAAACAAATTGTTCGATAGAATATTGTAGCTGCAAAGCCGAACTCGCCAAACATTCTCAGAAATTAAAATAAGCTGGTTAAGCATCCATTTGGTGCTGCATATCTTGCGATTTTCGTAGCACGAGCATATCAAAAGCTAATGATGAAAATTCGTAGAAGCTTCTCTTTGGATACCAGATACTGGCTGCTTTTGCTATTGAAAATTTCAAGTTTTAACCAACAATACCAATCAAGTGATTTCTCGGAACTTTATGCAAAATTTGAAAAGAGAAATTTTCAATGCCCGCCCCAGGCCAGAATGGTAGAAACTGTAAGGGTAATGTAAAACCGAAGTATATTCAATTTATAACAAACACTAATGAGCTGTACAAACTCATGCTGCATAATGGCTGACATTTGCTGGCATTTGCGTTTTAATTCAGTAAATAATCCCACATGGTTTCTGAGAAAATAAGTGTATATGATAAACATTTCTGAATAGCTATTGTTAGTTAGAGTCCTGCATCAGTTTTTTTAATTTCAATGCAAGCTGAATTGAATTCTTAGAATGCAATTAGTTGAGCTTTTACAAACATGCTCATAGAAATGTATTTATTACGAGTTTAGTTTGTAAATTGGCTGATTTCGGATTTAAATCTGCTTCTAATTGGATGCCATAGAAAACTTTCGCTCATAATATTAACTTAAAAAAAACGTAACCATTTATTTTTTCAAGAATTATTAGAGCTAAGTATATTTAAATGCAATAAATTCTTAAATGTTTCCAATATTCGGTTGATTTTGGGAAGTAAATGTTTACGTTGATAGATATGAGTTAATGTAAAAAACCGAATAAAGGAAATGCCGACTATATTATTATCGCAGGCCCAACACAGTTTTAGTTTTACTTCGAGTTTTTTTTTATATTTTCTTAAGGAAAATTAATTTAAAGTCCATAGAATGAGTTCCTCACTTTCTTCCATCTAATAATTGAGTTTGCATAAGGCCGAGCCCGTGCATGTATGTATGTATATATGTATGTATATGCCAGATAACAGATCAAAGTACTCCAAGTGGCCACTCCTGTGCAGTGTCAGGTAATATGCCAAAGTTGCCTGCCTGCCAGCTTGCCATTAATTTGGCCATGTTGACACCGACCATGGTAATGCTGGCAAGCACGAGTGATGATGGAAATTACCATATCGTATGGCACATCTTTAAGCTATGGGCTACTAGCTACTGCCTACTGCCTACTGGCTTCTGTCACAGCCACAGGCACAAATGCACAAACAAAAATAACTTGACAGCCAGCCAGAGCTGGAGCGAGACCAAGAAGAAATATATAGTGAAATGAAAAATAGAAGCGTTGTCAAGGCAGCGCACGTGCGAAGAGAAATAAAAAAATGTGTTGCATGCTTTTAGGGCGCGCGCGAAAATATGTAAAGTGGCCAAGCGCTCAAAATGTATGAGAGCGAATGTAACAAGAGATGTGGAAGAGAGTGCAAGAGCGTATCAATTGCAATGACGTCAGCAGTCGTCAAATGGATGGAGGTGAATGCGAATGTGAATGCGAATCCAAGAGAAGACACAATAAAAACTGTTAATCTGTGTTTGGCGACCGCCATTGTTGCTGTTGTTGTTGTTCGTTCGTTTCTGTTGCAGTTAGTTGAATAGGTTTTTTTTTTCATATTTTTTCGGTGTTTGTGTATATGTATGTGTGTTTGTTTGTTTGCATTTATTTATGCCATGACAAAGGTTCAACAAACTGTGACGACAACGGCAACGGCAACGGCGACGCGGTTAAAGCGACCAACAACGTCACATGTAAAAACGCAAAGCGACTCATTTCCGCTCCGCCGGCCATTTTGTGCAATGAACAGATTTGCTGCACAAGACTATCTTCATATGAGTATACATACACATATTTGCCTAAATTTATATACAGTGGTCGGTCGCTGGCGAGAACGAGAGCGTAGAGAGTATCCTATGTGATTCGAAATGCTTCATTAATAATTGATTATGATTAGGAATGAATGATTCTGATTTTCAAAGTATAATAATTTATAAATTGTATAACTATATTAATTTAACTTCAGCAAGTTATAATTTTCGAGCATTCACTGTACGTTTAGGCGTGTGTGCACTTGGGTTTGTGTCTAGGCACAGACAAGCATAAAATTTGGGTTACAAGGCGGGCAACACAAAAGCCAGAATAGGTTGCGACAAGAGGAGGGGCTTAGCCAAGAAGGCGCTGATTTAGGCTCCACTCAATATAGTCTAAACTAACAGCAGTGTGGTCGAGTAACTGGGCGGGGTGTGCAGCTAAAGGGCGCCACAAACTGCTATAATGGCAAATTGAAAGAAAGTGCGCGCAGTTAAGCAAACAGCAACAACGACGCCAACAGCAACAACAACAACATCAGCAATAAACAAACAAACAGAGAGAAAATGGGAAATGTAGAGATTTTCTTTTTTTGGTCAACTTGCTTGGCTTTTCTTTTTGCATGCGGCCACAGACACACACATACACACATATATATAGATACACACAAGCAGGCACACAAACACACAGTCACAAAGTAGGTCAAAGCGCAACAATAAATAAAACTAACAAGAGTAAAAGAGACAGCGACAGTTAGAGAGAGAGAGAGAGAGAGAGAGAGAGAGAGAGAGCGTGAAAGATAGAGAAGAAGAGGGAAGAGCGCGCAACTAAACGCTAGATTGGCATTATAAAAGTATAAAAGTTGGCCTGACCAAAAAAGAAACATAGAAATAAGAACAGCGACCAGGACGTCGCTAGGAAGGGGCATGCTTTTGGATGAAAGGGTAAGGCAAGGGGGCCAGGGGTGGGGAGGGGGGGGGTTTTGGTTCCTGCATGTTATGCATACGCTTTGTTTTTTTTTTGTTTGGCCAACCACTGTGTCTAGTTTTGTTCGCAAATTATAAACAATTCGCTGGAGAATTTCAATGTTGGCCTCTGTTTGACGGGCAGTTGAGCTGGCAGCGCGACTGTTGCAGCCCTGCTGTGAACTGTCATATCAATTTGTCTCCCATTTAGAACCCGCTTGCCAGCACACATATCTTTTTAATATCCAGAGCCATAAGACATACGCCAAAAAACCACACAAAATGTCCATCGCATCGATTTCGCCATTATGCTTTTAGCCTCGCAGCTGCTTTCTCGTAGCATACTTTATGGAGCCGGAGCTAAACGTTCATTCTATTATACCAGTTGCTAAAAGTCTGAGAAGCGCATTAACAGTGGCCACATGTTTTTTTTTTTATTTTTTTTTATTAGTATTTTAATGGTATTCCATTCTTGCATGCAGCTGGCTGTGAATTTTGCCCAGCGGAAGGGCATACATAGTTAACCGGAACTCTGGCGGCTTGCTTTTAATGCGTGCTTAATGCTTTGATAAATGGATTAATGGAGTCCGGTCATGCAAAGACTAAAGCTGTCTACTGACTTTAGAGCGCTCATTGTGCTCTGACAATCGACAGGAGTTTCAGCTTCACTGACATTTAAGTAACTTTTCAAGAAGTTGTGTGCAAATAAACAGCTTAACTGATGTAAACAAAATTAAACTGGCTAAACGTGCAGTTATTCATTTCACTTAAACTTCCTTATAACTTAACTGATTTGGCTAATGGAAATTCGCTTATTGTTCTTTTTTTGTTTTTAAGGGGATGAAATCAAAATTGGATTAGGACTTATAACTATCCAAAACGATTGAAATTCAGTCTCATTTTAGTCAAATCTTAATAATGTTTGATCTATAATTGCATCAAATACTTATAGCAAGCTGTAAGAAACATAAATGACATGCAAAATGAGTACTACGAGATATGCAACATGAAAAGCTACATTAGATGTAAGAATGAGGGAAAGGTTATAAAAACGACTCTCTGCATTTGCTGTGTCTACGAAAAAGAGAGATAAAGAGAGAGAGAGAGAGATAGAGAGAGACAGATACAGAGAGACAGATACAGAGAGAGAGACAGAGAGAGACAGAGAGAGAGAGAGAGAGATAGTGAGAGAGAGAGCGATGGCGGCTGTGGAGCGCGGGAACTGCATGTAGTACAATACTTAGGCTATGTCGATACATATATGCAAATATATGTAAATATAAAAAGCACATATAGCATATATATATATATATATATATAAGAAAAGAATAAAAAACATATATGTATATATATGTATAGATAAATAGAGTTAGAGGGCGCAACAGAGCGAGTGAGTATAAATCGGCAATACGTACACATACCTGCACGACTTCTGCATGACCTCGGCACGGTTGTAGCCGCTAATCTTGCAGAAGGACTCATTGCAGTAGACGATCGGGAAATCTACGATTTGTGCGTTCGCCAATAAAAACGAGCTATCCGCTGTAAGAGAGTAAGAGACACAGAGAGAGAGAGAGAGTTAATGAGTGAGTGACAGTTAGTATGCTATAAGGCTATAAACATTTTACGTATGCCTAAAACAAATTGTTGTGGTTAGTATAGAATATTATTTTCTACAAATAGGTGTATACAAAATATGAGTATTAGTTAATGGTTTTGTTTATAGGCCATTCACACAGGGCAACATCTAGCATCTTTCTCGAAGATGGTTCTTTAACTTTAGCCGTGCTACAAATTCCGCATCATTTTGTTGTACTTTGTGTGTGTGTGTGTTTTTTTTTTAATAAGAAAATTGCGGAAAAGTGCGTATTCCACAAGCTTGGCCTAGGACACATTGTTTTCAAATTTAAGTGTGTTGCTATCTTCGAAATATATAATAATCAGATTCTGCGAAACATGAAAAACAGTCACTAAAGGCAACAACAACTGCTATGATAGCAGATGCTGGATGTTGATTCACACAAATCGCTTATCAAATTATCCATGTTGGAATTGCCCATTACTAGGCGCAAGTGTCACTTTCGATAATTATCTAAATTGGCCGATAGCTGTTAAGGGCAACGTTGACGGCTGTGCCGATCAGTGTGTCAACTTGTCAACTTGTCAGTTAGTCAGTTAGTCAGTAAGTCAGTTATTTGGTAAAGCAAGGCGGTGGATCTATCAAAATATTTGCGCGTAATTGCTACATTTCAAATGTTGTCATTCATAATAAATTGCCATTTGATGGCGCAGGTCCCTTTGAAGCCCTATTTGGTCTGGCTCAGTCAGTCGACTAATGGCGGTTGCTATTGGCCCAGTCATGTGATTGTTGTTTTGGGCCAGGTGATTGTTGTTGGGAAGGGAGTGGGTAACATGGCATACGGTACTTGCTACACATGGAACATGTGTACCAGTAAGTAAACCACGCGCTGGCATCGCATGGCATCAAAAATGGCATTGCCTGACTTCTTGTTTGCCTTTGGCATAAGGGACTTTTTGGTTGTTGTTATTGGAAGTAATTGCAGTGGCACTCACACGCACTCTGTTGCAAATACATCCGAGCTAATTTTGGTGGTTCCAAATATATCGCACAACATCATATATGATTCGATATCGTTCAGTTACAGTCTTTGATTTGTCATGAAAATAGCATTTAAACAATTATTTTGGTTTATGTTGAGTGGGAATTAGTTTGTAAGTAGATTTATTCTCTTCGCATCGAAAACGAAAAAAAAATAGACACTTGGGATTTTACACAATAAAAATGATGGATAGTTAGTGTAGGACAGGAATTTCCCCATATATATTTCTCGTCCTCAAATTGACAAACTGCAGGGGAAAAGTCCAGCTTATCATTGAAAGAGTATCAACAAATCAGAAAAGATCGATTGCAGACTCAACTCAATAAATGAACTGAAAATGGTGTAGTTCGTGAAATGAATCACTGGGAATCACGGTTGCGACAGCAGTAAATTGCAATATTTCGACATGCGACAGTTGAAAATAAGTAGACGTTGAATATCAACTTTATATTTAAATACATTTTATGCTTGCCACTGGCCAAAGGGATGGAATGGGAATGGGGACGGGGATGGATATGGATATGGCGTTGAGGTGTACTTTATGCCGTGAGCATGGTGACTTGCATGCCAAGCGGACACAACAGGCAACACACTAACCCACATACAAACAGATTTGAGTTTACATGCTCACAATACACGTTTACAGCCAATAAATATGTATCTACGAGTCTGTGAGCGTGTGAGTGCGAGTACAAAAATATATGTTTTGCACATGCAATCGCTCGCAGTCAGCAAATGGGCAAATGCATATTTATGTGATGCACACACACACACACACACACACAAAACCAACAGACCTGCACTCAAACTTTGATTTGCCTGAATATACGCTTGCGTTTTTACAACGGCTATAAGGGCAACAAGACCAACAACAATTACAACAACAGCTGCTACTTTATAGTGTCAACAGTTGCCGCCCTGTTTTCCACGCCCTCGACTCCGCATGCTGCCGCCCAATTGCCAGGGTGTTGCACATATAAGCCTTGCATTAGTTTTTTATTTTCAGATTTCAAAAAGGATTTTTTCTAAAAATATCAGTTTGCCCTGTTTACTTTTTAGAAATAATTTTTGTTATTGAAAAATATATTTCTGAAAGATTATTGAAATAAAGCATTTTTAATTTTTGAGAAATTTGTTTTTATATATTTAGAAATTATTTCTGGAAATAAGAAAAAAAGCGACTTTCTTTCAATGGGATTTTTTTCTGAATGCATGGATTCCTGATCACCAAAACTTGACTTTATTTATATAATTGTCAGGTTAGGAGCATATTGGCCTAAAACAGCATATACGCATGGTCCACGTAATGGTAGCTGAGAGAGTTGGTTATGTAAAAAAGATAAGTTGATTTAAGAAATAATGAAATGTATCACGACAAAGAAACAAACGCGTTTTCCTATTTCCACAAATGATTGAAAATTAAATATTAATAAATTGGTAAAGGCCTTGAGAACAGATACTTTAAAGATATATCTCAAATCTATATAAGATGCACATCCAAATAAATATTTACAAAATCACCGGTGAACAAAGGGCTTTTTGCTTTGCTTTCACATATATATAAAATTCAAAAGTCTATTTATTTTCACAAGGTTTATCATAGTTAATTTCAAAATTTGATCTGTGAGTTTTCGAATTCGTGTCACGCGTCGAGGGCGTGCTGAATGCTGTTGGCAACGAGCTCATCTCTAGCCGTAAAGCTTTGCATTCGAGCATGTTTATTTTTATGGTGGCCCTCAGTCACCCACATAAACCTGAAGGCGTATCGCCCTCCTCTCGCCTAGTAGACAGTATTTGCGAGTGTTTGCTTTTGCCTTTATGTCAACGTCACTACGTTTTACTGTATCAACTGCCACTCGTAGAGTGGACAAGTGCAAAGTGGACTGCTTTTAAGGCGTGGCTGCACCATACAACCACATCTAGTGTGTACACTATATACTATAGTACACTATAGCTAATGTCATTCAATGGCTGATGGCTGGCAGAATTTTGCAATTTGTTTTGGGTCATTTGACAGACCCGATTTCTTTTAAAGACCCAATGAGGCGGGAGATGGCACCACATTGATCCAGGTGGAGTTGGTGCCAAATGAACTGTAGATGGGCCGCATATATACATAGAGAGATGACCAGTATAGAGACCTTAATGTGTAATGTACAATAGAAAGAGTTCTCGCTTAGCACTCTCCACCTCCACCTAAATGTGCGGCAGCTAGCAAACTTCGTATGTGTCCTCTCAAATATTAAATGCAGTGAAATGTGGCTTAATGTGGCTGAAAGCGCTCGTCGAAGACTTTTGATAAGTCTACTATTTTTTTTTGTAACTGCATAGTTTAACGGCAGTTTGATATTGTAGCACCTAGCTATATATAGGATGCAGTACATAAGTCTCCCTTATATGAATGATAATAATAGCTATACCAAATATTAAATACAGTGAAATGTGGTTTTCAATAGTTGAAAGCGCTCTGCGAAAAGTTGTTGGGAATTTGAGAGCTAATTGGAATTTAATATCAAGAATCTTGTGCCTTAGACTAGTTTTTTCATTTAACTCCATAGTTTCAGTACTGTGTAGAATATTTATGTGGATGTGGCTATAATAACTCACCCAACCAAATACTCTTCAATTATAAAAGCCAGAGTTAAGCAATCTGTGACATATAGCTTCTTAAGCTTGACAAATAAACAAAAGAACTTGATATTTGTTGGAGATGTGTGTCAGCTGTATTTCTTATGGCACGACACGACACGAGTAAAAACATGATCTTGAATGTTGTTCAAATGTCACGAGTAAAGCCCAAGTCAAAGGCCAGTCGGCAGTCAGTGTAATTAATGTGAATTTGATTTGAGGTAATCCGGCGAAAAATCAAAAAAAAAAAAAAAAGAATTGAAAACGAAAAACAAACAACAAACAACAATAATAAAATGTACCGCAACCATTTTAATTACAATAAATTCATCATTAATTAAAGAGATGAATCTGCTGGATGCGCCACGAGTGGCTCCACAATGTGATAGCCCAGTTGAAATGTCACCGGCTGCTGCCGCTACTGATGATTGATGAGCCGCCCCAAGTGTGGTCTCTCTCTCTCTCTCTCTCTCTCTCTCTCTTTCTCTCTCTCTCTCTCTCTCTGTCTTTGGTCAACTGGCAGGAGAGTGCTCTTGCAACGCCTTCTCCGCCCTGCAACTTAAGTGGAATGTGGGATTGGTTGATTGATATGGATTTGGTTTTGTGTTTGGTTCTCGATTTGTTTTTCTTTGGAATTCGTATTTTGGTTTTGTGTGAGCAACGCGTAAGTGGTTCTGTGGCGGCTGCCTCTTGTCGAGAGACACATGAGAAAACTAGTCCATTAACTAAATACAACATACACACACACACACACACACACTAACACACACATTGTAAGCATACACGTGATGGCCATGCAAAAACTTTAATTTCCGCTTGGTCGCTGCTGCTCCTGTCCAGGATCTGCCTACCGTACTATTGTACCCACTGCCTCAAGGCTCATCCTCTTGTTACTGCCCTTAGCCATCCCTCCCCTCGCCGCCCCCCCCCCTCCCGCTCCTCTTGCACACAACACTTACTGTTGCTTGTGTTGCCTGTTGAAGCCATTTTGTGTCATTATTTTCTGTGGTTTTGCATTTTCCATCTTGTCGTCGTTTGCCTTTTGTTTCGTGCTTGCCACACACTCATAATAAATATACACACAGTCGCACACCCACTATCACACACACATACACATACGCACACGCACTGACAAAAGCTGGATTTAATGACATTAGCGTACGCTTGCCGTTGTTGCCATCTCATTCTGTCTCGCCCCTAAGCGCGTGCCTTGCAATTATCCTTTATGCACACACACACACACACACACACACACACACACACACACTTACACACTCTCACACAGACTTACACACACCAAGGTGGACAGTGACAATAGCTAGCTGCTGTAGCCCTCACTTTTTTTGTCCGCTCGGCTGGCGATTAGGCCACAGATTGCCAGCTGGGCATGTCATTTAGCTGCACACCCCCAACAACTACCTCCTCTGCTCTCAACTAGTGGCACAGTCGAGTGCATAAATTTTATTGTCCGAAAAGTATAAAAAAAAGACCTAACCCCTTTTAGCAATGCGATTTAATTACATTACAACAGGCGGAGAGCAGGTAAACAGTGCGGTGCGGTGCGGGTGGTGCGGAAAGGGTTCTGAGGTTTAGTTGCGCAGCGGTTCAAGTACAAGCGAAAGCAGTGCACTGATGGTAAACGTGTGTTTTGGGGGTGGGGGGGGGGGGGGGGGGAGTTGGGGATAGGGGCTAGTAGGCAGGCAGATGAGGGTTGCAATCCAATGCTACAAGGTAATACTTTGGCCAACAGCACAATAACTCCTTGGGGCATGCTTCAACCGAATTGTAATTCAGCCTCGCAACACCGAACTTTGTCGCACCCGAAAAGCCACCACTCCCCCTCCTACTCCCACTCCCACTATCCTCTCACAATCCACTCGGTTGCCGCAACGCCATGTCCCCACTTTAGTGTTACCGCTGTGGAAGTTTATTTTTTAACGCGCTCGCCTAATGGCATTTATAATAAACTTCACACACGCTCTGTGCATGAGTGTGTGGGTGTGTGTGTGTGTGTGTGGCATTGTTATTAAATTTGCATAATTAAGTGCGAACCTGCCCTGAGCTGCGACGCATAGCGCTACCAACGAGCGTTTCTTCAGTTACTTCCTTTTTTTTTGGTTCCTTTATTTTATAATTAGAAATTTGAGACAACCAGCGACATATGTGGCAGGTGAGTGAGTGGTTGCAGGGATAGATATAACTTTCTGTTGCATATTATATGACGTCTTGCTCTGCAGACTGAAACACCCACACGAATACTGTACAATCGGAGTAATTGTGGAAAATTTGCAAAAATATACGAAAACAATTTCTTAAATTTAGATAGTCTTTGTTCTATTTTTATAAATAATTTTTTAAAAAAGTTTCTTTGAAAATCCTATTTTGAATTATGTGAACTAATAAGCTATTTAAAATGTCTGTATATGTGAAATCTTAAAGTACAAAAAACTCAATATAAGCATTTTGTGTTAACATAAAAAACACACACAAAGGAAATCAGAGGAAGAGAAAGAGATAACCTTCAATGTTAGAAAAATACTTTCTGAATAATATGGTGATTTTCTAAATGTCATAGCTTTTTTTTTTGAGTGTACTTGTTAGTTTGGACTCGGCGTAAAGTGATATATTGTTTTGAATTAGTAATTTCAAATGAAAGCTTACGCAAAACTAAATGTCAACGATTTAAATATTGTTTTACATTTATCTCCGATTATTGATGTATTTAAGGCAACATGCTGAAAACGTGGAAATCGCTTGTAGCACGCCGCGTATGAGTGATATTTTATATGTCAGCATGCATTTCAGCAAACTGTTTGTAGATGAATAAAAGCATAAAATCAATTCTATTATTTGAAGCCAAAAATGCAAACACTTGGCAAATATGATTTGCTACTTTGTTTTTGATGCGATTGCTGTTGTTCTTGTCGCTTTTACCGTTGCCATTTCGAATTGAAGGTCAATTGTGTTTTCGTGCTGCTACTGCCACGCCCAGGCATCATCCGGCTCTAAGTGGGTTGCCGTTTGCTACAGCAAGGGCTGATGGGAGGGGAAGGAAGTAGATGGATCGTCGGGTCACATCAGAGAGTCATCATTTACATTTGGTAACCAGAAACTCAAATTATTGCTATTTCACCAGAGTTGTTTGTGTGTCTGTGTCATTTTTGTATGCGGGTGAATGCTTATGTGTAATTGGTCACATCCACACACACGCACACACACACACACACACACACACACACACATACATACAACATATACACACACATGGGGCGCCATTGGATTTCATGCTTCGCAGCTTTTGCTGAAGTTTTGTCCTCATTTCATTTGCCTCATGCCTCATTATCATTTGTGTGAGTGTTACTAAGTGTATGTGTGTGATGACTGTGTGTGTGTGTGTGTGTGTGGGCGCCCGAGTCTGTGGCTCCATATTTATGGCATGTCCCACCCTGTTCCGCCGCAAGCTCAAAAATAGTTGATTGCGTAAACTTTCCGGCTAAAAAAAACCAACAGCAAAATTCAAGCAGCAGCTTTGAAAATATGAGCTGCAAGCGTCAGTTATGCGTGCCTTTCAGTGTGTGTGTGTGTGTGTGTGTGTGTGCGTGTGTGGTTATGTACTTGTATGTAGGTATGTGTGTGTGTGTGCGTGTGCGTGTGAATTGTTGTTGTTCTGCATTTGTTGGCAAGTTTGGCGCGTTGCGTGCAACGAGCGCTCCTTAAAGTCTGCAATACTTTAACCAAATTAGGCAACTCATACACACAACTAAAAATGTTCACATACACACACACGCCGACACGCATGCCTCTTCGTGTGTGTGTGTGTATGTGTGTGTGTTTGTCTTCTTGTTCGTGCTAGGGCTTTCCTCTATTCTGGGTTGCCCTTTCTCTTTCAGCGTAAACTTTTTGGCAGCGACAACTATGAATATAAATCCTTGTCGCTGATCAGAACACGCGATTTCCGAGTACATGAGTGAGTGTGAGAGTGAATTAGTCAGTGAATGTATTCAACTATACATTGAGCGAGACACGGACTAAAGTCAGTCAATATGCCATGCTAATAAATACAAAAAATTAGCATTGAAAGTCTTTTGCAGAACTCTTTCGGTTAATTGAATTTTGATGCCTTGAATATTATTGAGAAAGCGGTTTTGTGGCAATATGCATTTTAAGTAGGTAACCGGAAATTTCGAAGATATAATAGTGAAAGTTTTGATTAATAATTATTCTATTCCGTATCTAGTTTAGTTTCCATCTAACACATAGTCCTCAACAGAGATCGAAAAAAGTATATTTCAAAGTAATAAGTGAATGAGATCCTTCCCAATCCCGACGTAGTATTTATTCTTTTATACACGCACAATCCTTCAGCTATTCATTTAAATTATACTAAGAATCTATTCAGCTGCCTCGAGTGAGGACTATTCATAAGCTATACAAATGTTGCAGCTGTTGCTGTTACAGCATGACCTTCAGGGTGCAGTTATGGTAGTTATGGGTTAGGTAGTCTTGAGTACTTGCACTTGGACTAAGTCTTGCGCTTTGGCTTTTCTGTGGCCTCGCCACAGTCCGGCACTTAGTCATGACAAGTGCACAGAAGACCACATCAGAAAGCATTCGACCCCTTCGACCCGGCACTTAGCTCAACCCGCCGCCTCGTCCGTCTCAACAGCATAAACCAACCAAACAAAACAAAAGCGCCACCAACAACTTAATCCAATTTGATTGGCTTCACAAGCCGGCAAAGAACGTAGAGCCGCATTCACAATGAGAGCGAGTGACACTCTCTCTCTCTCTCTCTCTCTATCTCTATCTCTCGCTCTCTAGTTTTTTAGAACCTGCACCCATTATAAATTTCATGACTTGCTTTATTTTATCGGTAACTATCTCCGTTTCTTGAATATCGATATAATTCGATTTCCTGATCAACTGCCCAAAGTTAATCAATATCGAATAAGAAATACAAGTTATAGTCGATAATATATTTTTATATTGATCTCATTTCTATCAGCAGTATCTTGCGCTAGGTATTTTGATATCCGTAATAAACAAATTTTATAATTAATGAAAAAAGAAGGCGGCATTTTTGGTAATCATAGGGTCATCAAATATTACTGACGAGCTGAGTTTCAGCAGAAGGGGAGCCCACAAATTCGTTGCACGTTTTGGCTGAAAGATGCCCCCAATCTGTACTTATATGATGAGTCAAGTATTCCCCCTGTTAAGTCCTTTATTGATAAGCTTATCACAACTGTAATCCGATTGTAACTCTATTTTTTGCGTATCAAACTAACAATCAAGGACATTCATATTGTCGAGAAGTTTGAGTGAAATAAGTATGTAGATTCGATATTCCATACCCTCCGATACAGAATTGTTTTACTATCGTTTATTTTATTTTAAATTCAATGATATAAATATATATTAAGCTTAACGCTTACAATGCTCAATAGCAGCGAGCTAATATATATAACAGCTGGGTTTAGGGTATATCGTAGTCGAGCTCACTTCACTACGGATTTCTTACTTGATTTACCTTTGTTGCTGTTAATATTTGATGAGCGTGGGGCAATCATGGGCCACTCATAATCATATAGGTTGTGGGCCTTAAATGGCTGTTTGTTGAATGGTAAATGTCGCTTGTTACCCCCTCTAAGACTTGCCCCAACCTGATGTTGCCGGTGTACAATTATATCGGCAGCGCATGTAGATACTATTGACAAATCCATATAATTATCTATATGACGTTTCCGTAACTTACACTTATGAATGCCAGGGACAATGCGTTAAGGTTATGATAAAGGATGAAGGCTGACACACGAAGGTTATGGTTCATTTGTAAGTTTGTTTCAGTGGGTCAGGTACGTGTGGATAATGAGTTTGTGTGAAGGCCAAGGTAGGCGGGTGGATATGTAGTGCAAGAAGTGATCTAAGCGCTGAGGTTGGGGTACGGCATAAGGAAGTAGAGGTAGTGTTATAGACTAAGAGTTTAAGGTTCAGTTGTGAATTAGCTTTAGAGCGTAGACGATAGGTGCGGAAAACGAAATTGACAGCAGGGCAAGAAGGAATCAGGTGGATAGAACGATAGATAGATAGATAGAATAAGAAGTGATCTAGTGATCTATGACATTAGGGTGGCGTGAAATGGTGGAGGTAGATCGATAGTGAGGGATCCATGTATCTAAGTCTATCAGTTGAGTTCAGGTGCCACACAATGGTTATGTCTGTGTCTTGAACTGGCTTCGCCGTCTGGAATGTGTGACCATCAAAAGCGCAAAGCAACAAAATCTTATGTCTAACGACTCTTTGCGGAGGTGCTAATCATTGCGGGTACTTTGGTCCACATGGCGTATGATTTACGGGGCAATAACCAACTCATTAGCACATGTTTCATGTTCTTTTTTTTTTAAAGACCAGCCCACTTCAAGGTGAACGCTCCCTGGAATTAACCTAACATTCGGACATTATTTTTCGGAAATTGATTACTGCTTTCACTTCTGCGACTTTTGACCTTCTTAAGCAAGGGAAGCGGGCTTGAAGTGGAAATACGCTCGTGGATCAAAGACGCAACCAAGTCAAAAGTTAAGTGTCACAAAGCAAAGTAAAGCAAAGCAAGGCAAAGCAGCGCTAAGGTTACATTCAGAGAACGTTAAAAACAACAGCAACAATAATAGCGACAACGACAATGACAACAACAGCAACAACAACATGCAAATGGCATAGCCAAAAGGGGCGACCCATCAAAAAATCGATAAATGTAATGGCACAACTTGAAGGCAGCCGTTGCCCCAAACCCATATTCGACAGAGCCCAGCCCAACTTAGCCAAACAGTCGTGTAGTCAACGTTAATTTACACGGCGACAGCGAAACAGCAATAACAAAGCAACAATAAAACACAATAAGTTAAGGAAAATCGATAAGTCGCTGGGCTTAAAGCAGGCGATGGGGGTTGCCATTGGTCAGGGGGTCAGTGGCTCAGTGGTTCAGTGGTTGAGTGGGTTGCTGTCGTGTTGTGCCGTGTCGTAATTGCAACTGCTACCCCTTGCCCCCGTTCCACCTACTGCACCCGCAGAGATGTTCAGATTCGCAAGGCTTATTGCATTTGCTTGAGGGTGGTTTGCAGATTGATTGATTGCTTGACCGTGTCCGAATATGGGCTACGGTTACAGTTATGGTTACGGTTACGGTTGCGATTGCGGTTGCGGTTACGGTTAAGGTTACAAGGAATACCAGAAATACACGCATTCCAATAATTTTGTTCAATTGGCGCACGACCTTTGTCATTACTTCGATAATGGAAATAATTGTATGGAATGCAGTTGCATCGCAGGTTGAGGTACAAAACTGAATGGGTGGATTCACTGAATGAAGTATGAGCTAGTTTCGTTGGTTAACCTGAATAAACAGAATTTACTGTGCACTCAGTTGCCATAAGCAATGTTAATATTTATTCATTTAACATTTAATTATTATTCGGCTGGCAGACAAGGGTTATTCACCTGTCATTAAGCCCTCTTTTGAATGCCACTCAAATCAAATTGAGTTCTCATTTTCTATTCATTGAATAGTAAATTAGTGTCGTTCACTTGAATTATTCTTAAGATTTTCCAAATCAGTTGCCAATCAGATAATATTCAACTGTCAAAAAATATGCATTCACTGTTTAATCAGTTCTTATTCGGTGTTTATTATAATAATGCGGCTGTCATTTATTTATCATTGAATTTAGTATTCAGCTATCACTCAATTCTCATTCCTCTGTCATTTAGTTCACATTCACTGTTTTATTCACATCTTATTGAATCCGTCCAATTGGTGCCTCAGATTTGGTGGCTATGGTGCATATAGTTTGTCATGAAGCGCATTCGAAATTCGTTGAAATATGGTTTTCAGTATGAGCTGAACTTGAAAATACCAAATACCAATTTCAGCTTTTAAATATTTGCTGAATTAATTTTGAAACACTTGTGAACTGCTATTAAACCGGTTCACGGTCTTTAAGCATTACGTATTCGAATTTTAGGTTCTGCTTTGGCTAAGTAAGCTGAAAACAAACATAAAATTGACCTTTTCTAATTGGTCTAAGCCTAATCATTGACCATACACAAACAGTGTCAATAGCAAGTATAACAACAACAACAAACAACAACAAACAACAACAACTACAAACATCAACAAGAAGAAGAACATCGAAAAATTATGAGCAAACATTTTGCACGGCAGCAAAATTCACAAAAGTGCAAAATTAGCAGAAAAAATAAATATAAAAAAAAAGGCTAAAAGGGAAAACTTCAAAGCCAGAAAGTCAAACGACTGGCTGACACTGTTAGCCACAATATTGTTATTGCTCCTCTTGCTGTTGTTATTGTTGTTGTTGTTTTTGTTGTTGCTGCAGCGAGTGGCTGCTGACGAAGATCAAACAGCGCGTGGTCGGAGCGAGATAAAAGTGCGAGGCGTACCACAAAGGCGACGACACAAATTTCAACCATTGCCACTGTGCTTTTCAAGGGGCTTGGAGAAAAACACAGAGAATCACACAGAGATAAATATGTGGTGGGAGGAGGGGGAGAGAGGGGATAGATGGTTTATCCTGTGCTTGTGTGTCGCCAGCTAAAAGCTTGAGGTCAGAACACGATTCAGGGCTTGGGCTGGGCTCAAGCTCGTATTTTGGGTTCAGCATGTGCTAAACTTTTGGCCTGAATTTCAACTTTAATGAGTTTGCAGTAAAAACAGCCAACAGTAACTTGTCTACCTCTTCGCAGTGGCATATATTTGTGTGTGCATGTGTGTGTGTCACCGGCAGCATGTCGAATAAGATATGGTTCTGGGTAAAAACCCTGCACCTTAATAGCCCAAACATAAACACAGCGTCAACATAAACTATTAGCTCAGAATTGTTGTTCTCCAAATTAATATTTTTATTTATTTTTTAACTTAAATCTTATATAAGCACTTCAACTGTCAGTGGAGTCGGTTATAAAGTGTTGCCAAACAATTCCCAAATGGGTCAAGCATAAACTAAACTAGCTTGATCAAGTTGGTAAGAGTTGTCTCTTGATTCTATATACGTATGTATAAATATTAATCGATATTGCATATCAAGTGTACTTTAGCGAAAGGTGCTTTCAGGACTATGCTAAGCATAAAACCAGTTAATACGCTTCACGTCAATATACGCAGCCACTGGACTTGGCCAGATACGGCCGACTGGACGTCTCAGTGTCCGAGTGGGCTCGTTGATAAGTTTGTTATTATAATAAATATAATGGTCTTTAAGATATTATGAACATTTTCGCTTTGTTGCCCCACGAAGGGGGTGGGGTGGACGGTGGACGGTGAACGGTGAACGGTGAATGGGTGCGAGCTGTTAATCATGGGCGCCTGCGAGGCTTTTGTTTATGGCTGCATCGATTTGTTAACGTGGCCAGAAAAAATGCCTCCACAAAACCAATCGACCCAAACAAACATAGGTTAAGCCAGCCACTCGGTCTTCGAGTAGTGAGGCAGGGCAGCAGGGCAGCAGCGCAGCAGTGGTTGGGCATGATTGAAAAACTGTCGAAATACAACGTTCGAGCTGTCTGAACGAGCGCTGACTGCGTATACGTAATGTGGCAGTTCCGTAGGCTCGCGATTGGATATGCAAATTTTTTGGACGAGATGTGCCAAACCAAAAACAAAACCGAAAAAAAAAAAACAAAAAACACGTGTACACACAAAGGGCGTGAGGTGGTTAGGGTGTTCACATTTGTTTATCATTCATTGAATTACAACCGAGGCGAAGTGTGCAGAGCGAGTGGGCAAAGTGAAAAACTGTGAAGTAGCCCCGAGCAATACTAAAAAGGATGTTGAAATTTCGGCAACGCTTGGCTTTTTCTGCATGTGGCACATTAGCTAAAGATAGGCGAGAGAGAGAGAGAGAGAGAGAGATAGAGAGAAGGCTGGAACAGAGTTACGGCCCAAAGTAATCTCAAATGTGCCGAAACTAAAGGAAAGCATACAGTTGCAGAAATGCCACATGCCCGTTTTCAACTCTTACATAAAACTTGGAATTTCCTCAACGATTGCCACTTTTCAGTTTGTTTTCCCCACTCAGTTTTGTTTTTATTCGTCTGGCCTGGTTTTGTTTTGGCATTTTCACATTTGAGGCGCAGGGGCAATTCTTCTTCTTTCCTACCGCACACCGCAACATTTCCCATTCCGCTCGCAAGCGTAATTTGCTAGACTTAATATGCGACACTTCCTTATTTCGCAGTCACAGTCTCTTCATCATTCACATCCTTAGCCTTATCCTTATCCATATCCGTATACTCAGCCACCCAGCATTTGTGCTCATCTCCATTTTGCTACGTATCTGTGCATTTCCTTTATGTCATTTTCTCTTTACGCTCTCACCTTTTTTGTCGCTCATGCAAAAATCGTCGACCAGCATAAAAAATGTATAAAAAAAAATAAAAAACCGAAAATACTGTGAAATAGTCTCATTTTTTCTTTCGCAGTTGCTTTCACTACAGTTTACCCCAGTGACTGCCATCAACTAGCTTTCTTCGGTGTCTATCTCTGCCCTTGCTCCCCCTCACCCGCCATTCCTCTATGACTGCTTTTATTTTGTCGACATTCACTTTACCCGGCTCGCAAATCCTTTTGAAAAGGCTTAATGTCTGATTTGGCTGCTTAGTAATCCGCTTTAGATTCGCTAAAGACTCTGTCTTCCCTATGAATATTTGTATATATATATATAGATATATAAAATATATATATAAATGTATATATAAAAAAGAAACATGATTATTACATATTCGCCATCCGTTGCACCCACCTGGTTGACACGTGTTGCCCTTGAAAAGTTCTCTCACATGACACTCGGAAACCTAAGCACCACTGTCAAAGGAAAATTCGATTTGAAAAAAATAAAAAAAAATATGCATAATTAAACATCAATCGGTGGCTTTTAATAACAGAGGCATACCTAGCTATACCTGTCAGTTGCGCTGTCAATTATAAAGCTTAAATACTATATAATCTGGACATTTGCGAATATTCACGCAAAAGAGCAGTGCAATAATAATAAAATCAGTTATTTTGCTGAGCAGTCAGGCAGCAAGCAACGTTTTGCGAACCTTCAAGATTTTCTCAATAATAAGTGTGGCCGTGCTTGGAGATCCTGAATAAATTGGGAGGGTAAAAAGGGGAAACTATCTAACTATGCATCCCAGCACACACATTGGGTAATAAAGTTGTTGACGTCTGGATTAGACTGGAACCATAGAATTCGACTAGGAGCAGTGCAAGGGTGTCAAAATTACTGGCAACACTCTTGGAATTATAACAAGAGACTGAACTTGTGCAAAAACTTTTACTGCTAGCTGCACAAACACGTACGCAACCTAGCAAATGTGGAAGATGCTCCATGCAAACTCTGTCTTGAGAGTGACGAAACTCCAGAACACATCATGGAGCATAGCCCGGTAATCAACAGACTGAGCAATCCTGACGCTTCTGTAGCTTTAGCCCACTTTCAGTGGGAGGCACATAGTCTACACATAATAATTTGAATAAGAATAATAAAAGTTAACGCTTGGTATTTTAAATATATCGCTGTGACTATTCACATTTATGTCCACTTTATTCTAGATATATTTAATTTAAATCAGCTAATGCTCCGAACATGTAGCAATAGTTTAATAATTTATTTCTTAACCTACTATCTGTCTATAAATAGAATAGAATAGAATAGATTAGAATATAATGCATAAGTGATGTCATTTACCAATTCATTTGCTGCACTTATCGTTTAATTAGCATATTGTGTTAGTTACAATTAACATAGCTAGTAGGAATGCAAGTCTGCAAACCACAAAGCCCAAAAACACAAAAACAAACGCGCCAGCTGCAGAGACAGCCAGTTATGTTGAAATGACATAGAACAAGTGCGGCAACAGCAACCACAGCAACAATAGGAACAAATGCATCTGTTACAAATGCAACTGTGTGGCAAGTGCAACTGCAGCAACTGTCTGAGAGTTGACTGTGTGTTGTTAGTTAGCTGGTTTTGGCTGGATTGCGTTACGTACATTTTGAGTGGCTGGAGCTATTAGATTGTTAATTCTCTGCTTGTTGCTGTCAGTTTGTTGCTCTTGCTAATATGCTGTGACTGCTGCTGTAAAATGCAACTGACTGTTCAGAATTGGATTATGCAATTAATATGCATATGTCTGTCTGCGCATTTGTATATGTGATTTATGAGTGACTTTCAATTATCAGTTTCAGCATTTGAAGCCTCACAACTTGTCCTATCCATTTACATATTTAAGCTTATTGCGGTTTCTGCTCACATCACATTTCTATTTAAGCTTGTCTTCTCATACTCATTGCTGTGGTATTCCTAGATGGATATGTCTGTCCACAATTCGATTCCTATATATGCATACATATGTATATTTCTAGTCAGACGCATATCTAAAGCTCTATTAACTCTCACTTTCTCTCTGCTTTAATTAATTTAACCATATCTAATTACCTACAACTATCTACAACTATGACTTCCAATTCTTATGTAACCTATACCAGGTCTCATATTGCTTTACTTAGTTCTAGTCGGATGCATATCATATATGATCATATATCTTTTAGTTAATGCCATTTCTCTACATAATCCTATTTCATGGCCATTTCCCGATATACGCAGCGTTTGAATCCCGCTTATATAGTTATGCCATCCAATCTGTAATTGCAATTTGCATTACTGTTTCATTTCACAATTCTATTCTTATGCACAATCCTATTACTTTTTGTATTCTCTTTCTATTACTGTTCCTGTACCCTATTTACCTACATAATCCCCAACGCCATCCGCAAACCTTCCCTTCCTGTTCCCGCCCCCCCCTTTCTATTTCGTTTCTTTTGTTTAGTTGGTCAACAGGTTGCTGCCGCCGTTTTAATTGGCCCTGGGGCGATGTCAGCTTTGCAGTCGGCGTGTCTGGCGGGTGAGTTGGGGATGCTTTCGTTGGACGTGTGTCTATTTATAGAGTTAGGCTGCTGTCAATGGTATGCGTGTGTGTGCTTAGCCAGCATCCCTTACACACATACACCCACACGCACGCACGTACGCACGAACATACACACACACATACACACACGCTCTGCGCGAGGTGTCAGACTGAGCCTGAGGCTGTGAGCGTTGACAACTTTACGGAAAATCATTTCACATGCTGTTTGCATTGGCTTTGGCATCGCCATCATCCATTTCCCATTTTCTTCATGATAACGCTCTCCCTATGACCATCGTTGTGCCCTTTCATTCCAAACTGGCAATTGCAGATTGTTGGACCACAACTGACCACAAATGGGCGTGCCAGTGCTTAGAGTTTAGAGGAATGTAATTTTTAAACAGACTACCTGGTCCTTTTAATCGGTACATACTTCCATATTCAACAAGTGTGTCAAGTGTTCAACGATGTCCATCATGATCTCCTCGACGTAGACTGAATAACATATATGTATACATGTCAGCCAACGGAAGTTGTTCAATTTAAACAATGTTATAGGTAGCTGAAAAGTGGAATGCTTAAGTCTGCTTTAAATCTATGTTTCTGTCTATTTAACATGGACAACTTATATAGTATTTATTTAGTTACCTACATTGTGATATCTCCTTTGAAATATATTTCTTTAACTTGACTAAGTTAGGAAGTAAATTTATAAAATTGAGGATTGTGGCTTTCCAATAATCAAGGTTTGCATTTCTTAACTTCAGTTAGAATTTTTTTTTTTTTTAACATAAATATAATTAGCTTATAAAAATCACAGAGAACTTTCGAAACTTCCCACTCAGCTACGCGGACTCAAAAGTAGATAGCAGCTAAACTTCAATTTAGCAGTCGACAGACTAAATTTCAATACTAATTCTGAATTGTGGAATGGATTTTTGTGAAAAATCTCGATTTGCATATATAAAATATTTCTAAATAATACATACATTAACATATATTTCTCGCTAATATTAATTTGAAAATTTAGGAGCGAATTGCACAGTTTGACTATCGATATAGTTTGCTTTTGTCGGATTTGAAATCTGATGAAGAGGTGACGGTGGCAAAGTGGTATTCTATTGTTTGTCTACTTACGTTGCGAATTGGAGCGCCTTATGATGTTCTCGAGGAATGTGTTTTGCGGCGCAACCAGTCCGCGTCGTCCGCCAGGCATTTTGCTGCCTGCCTAATTGCTATGCCGCGTCGCCGCCCCGCGATGACTGGAAGTGGCAACTGAATGCTGCACCTGCTGCAGCTGGATGGTTGATGGATGGATGTGGCTGCCTGCCGTCTGCCGCCTGCCGCCTGCTGTTTCTCACCTCCTCCACCTCCTCCTCTCTTTCACTCCGCCTTGCGCTGTTGTCCCTCTGTGTGCTGTGGGGCAGTTCCGTGCTCGATCTTTGAGCATTCGCTTAGATGCTGGCGACTTTGTTGCTGAGCAGCGCTGCATTTTCATTGCGCTGGCCGTCCGCCATTTTGTTTAGGAAACTAATACAACACGCACACACTCGGATACACACACACTCACACACACACTCGCACACACACTCGCACACACACACACACTCTCACACACACACACACACACACGCTACCCGACGCAAACTTTTAGTTTTGATGCTATTTATTCTTCTTTGTCTATTTTTGTTGTTTGTTGTTGTTGTTGCAGCTGCTGCTTGTTGTTGACCACCTCACACAGTCTTATCGGTTGCATATGGCACTGCAATGATAAATAAAATGGTTTTCGCATAAAATAAAGCAAATATAAACATGATACTTATAGAGTCAGAGAGAGAGAGAGAGAGATAGACAGGACGATTTTAAAATTTAATTCCTGTATTTTATTTTATACTTTAATTTAATTTAATTAATCCCTTTTAACTTGATAAAGTTTAATTTGCTGCTTTAATTTGTAAAGCCTTTCATAAAATTGTGGACTTTATTTAATCCACATTAAATTAAAAGAATTGGAATATCTCACGGAGTATGAACATTAACATTAACGTAATGCCAATCGACGTCCATTTGGATTTGTTTTGGTTGCCGCTTATTGAATCACATTAATTTGCATGTGCATTTATTATGAAAATTATGAAAGCATTTGCAGCAGTCGCAACAAAGATGTTGTATACATAATATATATTTATTTGGGCATCTTCAGTTATATATTACACATTTGTATACACTTGATTACGTACTGTTTGAGACAGCCTTCGGGATTGGAATTTAAGCTGTTGTATATATATTTCCAAATCAAGATTTAATTCATTTTATCGATAACTTTGATAATTTCCCCAGTATAGATGCAAAGCAATAAGAGATAATCGATTATATATAATATACATTTAAATAATATTGATCAACATTAGAAATGCCATCAACATCGGTTAAGAATCACGCAAGTTATAGTCGAAAAGATATCTCATTACTATCAGCAGATGCTAGAGTTTTTCTTATGTGTGCATATAGAGCTTACTCCACTATAGCATTCTTACTTGTCAAAATATATCTTTCCACCTCGACATAAATAAATTGTATTAAGAACGGTTCAGTTTATCTTGAATCACAACTTTTCTCTTTTGTTCACAAATATATTGCTTAATAATAGAAAAAATTCTAAAAGTATAAGTGCAAAAATTATATTTCTGAGTGTATGAATTTGCCAGTTTCTATAATGCAGCTTATGCATTTTAATTTATAATGGCCTTAAGACGTACACGATACAGGGAAAATAATAGAATTTGTAACGGAAACGGAAATGCAAACGCAAATCAAGAGGAAACTCGATGGAATATAAAAGTACACACAACGTATATATTACTTTACCCTGTCCAATTACAAAATAAAGCTGCATATTCTCATAAAATTATACACACTAAAAAAAAACGACATGAATTTTAAAAGAAAACAATTTCAAACAAAAAAATGAGAAAGTCTTAGATATATATTTTTATTATTGAGTATACATTTCTAAACAACAGAGAAAAACATTACAAATTTTCAGAAACTGTTTTTAAAATAAATTTAGGAAAATTTACCCTGAACTCAGGAAAAAGAAAACCCCTGATTTTTACAAATATACTTTTTGAATAATAAGGCGAGTTACCCTTGGCGCCAAAACAATAACAAATCTCTAAAAATCAGAGAGATTTTTTTTCTGAGTGTATATGCAGCTTGTGTGTGAGTGGGTGTGTGTGTAAGTTGAACAAGTGAAGCCATTTTGAAAGCGACTTTTGCAAGTAAGGAAATATTCGTTGACTACTCTCGAACATGGAGAAGCAAACGAGTCTCTCCGTTGTTGTTTTAACTTTTAATGATGATGTTGCTCTTGTTTATTGGCCTGTGTGTAATGAGCTCAGTTATCTTTTATTCATTATAAATTAAGCTACACACCAGCGAAAGGTCATTTTGTGCCGGTCTGCTGGTTTTTGTTATTCGTTGGCCAAAAACGCTCTCAGGCAATCATAAATTTTTGACATTTCGTGCGTTTGCCAACGCGATTTAGTCCAACGTTTAGCCGAGCCAGAGACACCAAGAAGTTTTGAACTGGGACCTATTCAAGTGCATTGTGACATGACCCAGTTTTGAACTTTGCCTTAGATTAAGCTTATTAGGGACATAATTAAGGCGTACACCAATACATTGTGTCCAAGAAACTAACATCTTTTTCAACTAACCAACACCTTTGGCCATGACGTCAGCACAGCATTTGGCGCACCCTTTTTGACACTTGACAAAAATTTATCAATATTTGAAAGGGTGGCGCGAAGGGCGTGGCAAGCAATCATCTCAACCCAACGTCGTCACCTACACGTCCATTCTAAATGAGAGTACCGCAAAGCTGTCGTCCTCACACATCTCTTCTCATCACCTGCTCCCACTGGGCAGGAATACACAGAATGATGCTGTGGCTTTGGCAAGTACAGTGATCGCTCGTTAACTGCAACTTCTAACAAAATTGTTAACAAGCCAGCTATTATGCGATAAACAACCACATATAACTTTTATATTATCAATCGCATCAATTCGAACGACATCAAAACTCATCAGTTTTTTCAATTGGTATTATTGGAATTATGCATTGGAATTGGAATTATGCATTGACGGAGTAAGTTTCGTCTATTCGATGATTGATTGATTGAGTTGATGATTATTCGCATTAACGAGTTGTTCTTATTATCGAGCATGCACTGTAGAAGAGAATGGATCGGCAGCAGCAAGGACGGGTGGCAGGTTGTGCATGGTATATGTTGGGGATTGCCTCTACCACAACTACTTTGACTTTGGCCTGTTGACGTTTATGTCATTTGGCGACCAAATGACCGACCGTCCAACCACACTTTGAGTATTAGCTGTAACGTTGTCAACGCTGCCATCGTTGACTCTGACGCTGGCGACAGTTACCACGCGTCAAAGTTTGCCTTTCAGCGTATTCACCTTGCACCACAAAGCACAACGACCACAATGACCACAACGACTGTGAGGGGTAGAGCCAATGGCGTCCTTTCGTTAGCCTCTCAATGGGTTGCTCATACATTTTAATTTGTTACTGCGATAAGCCACCGCATCGGCCACAAACGTGTCGCCCTTTTTCGCTTGGTCTGCTCGCTTTTTATTTAATGGCTCACTCAAAGTACGTCATAAAAATTAACATGAGTGGCAAGGACGAGTGGCCAAGATGCCAAGCCAAATGGACTCTAAAATGCCATGCAACAGACTTGCAATTCGAGGTGAAAGAAAAAACAATTTTCCCGTGCTCTGCCTTCCCCATCTGGTCACGATCTGTTAGCCTTTCAAAAGGCCAGCTGAATAAGGTCAAGGACCGACATCTTTAATACTTGTGTTTGAGTTTAGAATGGAATTATTAATTCCTAAACCATGCTCATCTGTTACTCTGTCTAAGCCAGGTAGGCTAAGCTGTACGATCTAAATGATGGAGCTAAGATCTGGATTTGTTCGTTTGGATATATTTCTTAAGAAGTTCCCTTTTTGAGTTGAGTGTTTAAGTGGGCGGTTTCTTTGCGTCACATTCCAATGATTAGTAAGTGCAGCTAGATATTTAGACAGTTTATTTGTTGCAATGAGAGGCAGCCCTAAGCAGTTTTTCAACTAAAGCTAGCAGTGGATACTCGACTCTTCTTTTATATTGGGCACACATTCAATTTGCGTTGGACTTTAAATATTAATGGGTCACCCGCATTATTTATGAGACATTGTCATCAAGTAAATGAAGCAGGCAAGCGGCTGGCTGGCAGCAGGTAGTCACCCAACCACCCAAACAAGCGACTCAGTTCTACTCCATTAAAATAGCCCAGCACCCAGGAATTTTCATATTTTCATGCTCGCATCGTCATATTCGACCGAGTTACCTTTGGCTGTTTCTGGCGCTGTTAGTAACTTAAATATTTAATATTTTAATATTTAAATATTTATAAGCTTTTTGGCCCGTTTCGCATAGTCACACTGTTTGAAGTCGTCTATTGAAGGAATGTAAAAGTTAAGAGCTTTTTGCAATCGGTGCCAAGGCTGCAACTTGGACTTGTTCACCCTTATTGCTTGTTGCTCGTTTTTGGTTATTTGTCCCTCCATCCTTGTTGCTTCACTGTGTGTCTCTTGGCGAACTGCCTTTGCGCCTGTCTCGTTGTCTACTTGGAGTTTCTTATTATTAACATGAATTACCAGCGCTGATTTGTTTTACCTGACACAAAAACCAAAAAAAAAAGGAAAGAAAACAAAAAACCACTCGAAGAAGACAAGCAACTAATTTCCATCCTTTGCTATGGCTGACGCTTAAGGATGTTTAGGCAAAATTCATTGTAGGATTCCTAAAGTTAAGATGACTTAATCCAATTTACTTTCTGCTCTATCCTGACAACCACTCACCACACCCCTGCACCTGGCCAATTACCGAGATTATTACGGTCCAATCTATTGACAAGTTCCATCTGCAAACAGACAAGAGCGCCTTCCTGCGTGGTTCTTTTCTGGATTAAGTCAGTCACCCGATCAGGTTGTCGTCCTGTCAATGTTTGTGACATTTCATTAAATGCATTGTCTAATGTAATGTGCGAGCAGTGGCATGCCACCGCTTAAATCTAATCTCACCTTAGTTGCATGTGCTGCAGAACGCAATAATATTGACACAACTGCCACAAACTAGTTCACTTCCCCTCACAATCTCTCTTTATCTCTCGCTCAATCTCTCTCTCTCTATCTCTCTCTCTCTCACTCTGTTTCTCGCTCTTTCGTTGTTTCCATTTTAGAGCATTTTTGCGCCAACCAGGCAACAATTGTTGAAATTGTTTTTACTGCTGTTGCTTCTGTGGCATAGCTAGAAGCATCGCGATACATAATATGCTTTGCTTATTTGTTTTGGGTTTGCCCCTTTGACCCCTCGGCTCAGTATCTGGCACATACACAATTGTTGCAACAATTACACAAAACACAACTCAGAAAACAAAGACCACAAAAAGACAATGGCTTTTTCTGTCTGCGTGCGGAGGGAAGAGGGGCGTGGCTTCGCTTTGCTTTAGCCCGTTTGGCACAACGAACAGAATGAATGGCTGGCTTGGGAGGATAAACATATATATATGTATGTATATATATATATATATATATATATATATATATATATTTATATATATGTCAATCCAATCTGCAATGCATTTGTGTGTTGCCCACCTTTCCTCCAGCAATGTTAAGTTGAGAATATATATACATACACATACACAGATAGAAGTACTTTGGTTTCATATCAATATGGCTTAAGATATCGGATAGATGGAGAAGGGGAAAAGGTTAAAAATAGACACACATCAAGAAAAAAAAAATGGTAAGAAAAGGGAAAAAGTTAACCTGAAATTAAAAGCTTTCAGCTTAAGAATAGACTTAATATTCCTGAACGACAAAGTGGATTCTCAACCCATTTATGGATTAAGGTTTGATTTGAAATTCTTGATGATTGTAGCAAGTATTTTAGTAAAAGTTATGATAATTATGCATCCCAAGTGGCCAAGGAATAACCTTGATTGAGAGGCAAAAGTATTTTAGAAATGAGGCAAGTTGAACAAAAAACAATCAAATCCATTATGAATACATAGAACGTTTGAATCATAAAAAGCGTTTACGTTAGACCAAAGTTAATATGCTGACATGGAAATATTAGTGCGGAGCTCATAGAACAATTCTATTTTTGTACGTGTACAAAAAGATTATTTAGATATTTTCTGTTTTATCAATGAATATTTCACATTTGTGTAGTTATTTTGTTTCAGAGAGGGTAACAAGTAAGTTTACGCCTATCTCGATCCCACAACTAAAAACTCATCTTTCCTCAGGTTGTTCCTATGTTAGCTATATGATGTAGTGTTCCAATTGAGGAGGGAGGGAGTACAGCTTTATAGTTTTTGGAAAGGTAATTTAATAACCTTTCGTATCAATCATGTGAAATTAGAATAAGTACCATACAGAAATATTGAAAATTATAATAACAAAAAAAAGGGTATAAAGAGTATATGTAAAGTTTCGAAAAAACATTTTTATAACTGAAGGAGTTTAAATTATACAATAATTGGATGTAAGAAAATGAATGAAATGAAAGAGACAAGGCTATATTCACTCGGGATCACTTATGGGATCAGAGACGTTTACTTTAGATACAATATAATAAAAGAATAGAAGTCGTGTTGACTATTGTATTCAAGCGGTAGATAAATAGATTTGCGCCTTCTATCAGAAAAATGCAGCAGTCTAATAATCATTAGATGGATGTTAAGACTGGATTCCATACAATTGTGCTGATTAGTCAGACGTTCGCTGTTGCACTCAGTGGCTTTAAGACAACATAAGCAGTTGGGTGTAAGCCATCGGTTAAATTGTTTATAGATCCGGCCTTTAGCGAGCCCAGCGAGCTAATTGATTAACATTTCCTGTCGCTCCCACCACGAACAAGCCAAAAGCCCAAGCTATCAATATCGTCGCTCTCTCTCTCTCTCTCTGTCTCTCTATGAATATGAATACATATACTTTATATATATATATGGGTGTTGTTCTATTTGCATAACTGTATACACGTACATATGCTTAACCTTGATTGTGGCAAGACGAAGCTCAGGCCTAGGGTCAGGATTGGGGTTTGTGCACCGACCCTCTGCGTGTCGGGCCTCGCCAGAGTAAGTTTACTCGACTTCAACTGCCTTGGGCTTTCGTCTAAGTAGGCCAGGCACTTGATTAACCACCAAAAAGGAAAAACCCACAAAAACAAAAATCAAGTGAAAATGCTGTAGTTGAGTGAGCTCGAGTACGATATGCCCTGAACACAGCTGTTAAATATAAGAGTAAAAAAAAAACGAATGCAGCGCATGCTTTTATTCACAAGCCCGAACTAATCCTAACAGGCTTGCTACACATGCATGCATATACATACATACATACATACATACATAAGTCCGTACATAATGTAACGGTAACGGGGCTCTGCAGAATACACACGAATATATTTTAGCTTGCGTCGATTATGATGCCATCGCATACCTTGGGTGTTTCTTATCAGATCTTAAAGTTTGTCCCGTTGATCAATAATATGCATCTGCATCTTATGTCTTAATTAAAAGCCCGTGCCTTTAACATTGTGGTTTTAATTGATATTCGGGAAACGGAGGTAGTTATCGATTAAATTGTATACGAGAACTTATGTTGATCCTGACAAAAAAATATATATATATTAAGCTAATTAGCGTCAACTTGCTAAGCTTATGGATTCATCTAATTGTTCTAATATCTCCTTGTAAGAATAAGAATAAGAATAAAGACAGGGTGCTCCTTAGTAAATGGGAAATAATGACAATGGTATAAGGGAAACATTGAGAAATTAACTATTTACTTCTGGAATTAGAAGTATAATAACTCAAAATCGAACTCTTATCTAATCTTAGAAATCGTTGAAATTCCATGGCAAAAGTAGAACTTCGATTATGAACATTGCCAATTGTTCCAATTTGTTCGGACAGCAGACAAAGTTAAATTGAATACTTTTCACAAATGGATCGGTTCACTTCACTTTATTGAAAACGATTCATTTCTAGTAATCGCATCATCGACATCGATCTAGGTATATCGATATCGTATGTTACAGATGTACTAACAGTTATAATAGTTATAACTTAAAATCACTACTGACCTGTTACCTACATCAATAGTGAACTACTAATAAACAGCAGATATTTGTGAGATAAATACTCAATGTTAATTAAAGGGGGCCAATGTTTGCCCAACGAGCTATCGATTACAATTTACGGTTAATTCGCGCCAAGGGACCTGCCACAAGTTTCGCAGTAATGCAGACTGTACTCCTCGAATTCATACATACAAATGAATGCGTATGTCTGTATGTGTGAGTGCAGAAATATGTATATATTCGATTCTCTAGACCATTAAACGCTTAGTTTGTCACACATTCGAGCACGCACAATGGAATCAATCACATGCTTATTCATTTCATCCACAGCTCCTTAAGCGACTCACAAATCAGTCAAGAGTGGCTTTATTTTCTGTTTATCTGTTTGTTTTTTTTTCGTTTTTTTTTTGTAAGCTAGAGTCAACGGCAACCAAATGGAACTGACCATTTTGGGCTGGGTTAGGGCTAGTTCACATAGCACATGCCATAATGGGTGGGAACGTGATTTGACTTGATGTAAGTTGATTTGATTTGATTGTTGCGGCGGCTTATCAGCTTTTGGGTTCGCTGTTCGCTTCATTGCACTCGGCAATGTTGCAGCTAAATTCAATGCGCAGCTTTGCCCTACACCCTCCACCAACCCTCTGGTTCTTCTTATCGATTCGCATGTGGCTGAGGGCCCGGCGCCCAGCGTCTCTCCCTATCCAATTAGAACTGTGCCCAAAACGTGCACAACAATAAAATATATGTGAGCACACTCTCACACACACACACACACACACACACACAGGCACAGCGACTGACGTACACCTGGGCAAAGTTTTTCATTTTACACCTCACAACCGGCCCCTGCCCGCGGCACGGTCTGTAGCACACGCAAGGTCAGTGCGGCGTGCACGTAAGTATGCAACACATAATTTTCTCTTGAGTTGTGTTTTCTTTTTTGAAATTGTTCGCGTTGCTGCAACGCGAAATTGCAAAAAGTCGTTTTTCGCTTGCACTGTCTAAACACTGTACAGGCCCAAAAAAAAAAAAACAACAACAACATCAAAGAAGAGACGAAGTCGAAGAAAACCCCCCACCACTTGCCGGCTGGCCAAGTTGCCGCATGACTTGGCGTTTCTTTGGCATGCAACTTCTTTGCATTGAGGCCCAAACGACATATTTCGTATCCTTGTGCCGCTTCCATGCTCGCCGGCCACGCCCTCACTCGACGCCCCAGTTTTGACACCCCAATGGGGCAGCTAAAAATAGCAGTCACACACACACACACACACATACACAGCAGCCAAATGGGTAGTCCGCCTACTCCAAGGCGCTCCCCTCCTGCCGTTCAAACAATCAAGGGTATTTTTTCTTTCTTTATTTTTTTTTTGTGCTTGAGCAAAAGGACAGCTCCAAAGTTCGAACGGCGCGATTGTGAGTCAGTTTGTCTGTCAATTTGTCCGTCCGTCCGTCCGTTTGGACGGCACCCCTAAACCCCAAAACTAGATACCAAATCGAAAATCGAAAGTGTGCCAAGCAGCGACAAGGAGAAGAAGAAGAAGAATACGAAGAGAGAAGAGGACGAAGCAGCACCAGCAGCAGCAGCACCAGCAAATGGCAACACAATCCAAAATTGTGTCATAAAAACTTTTTCGATTGCGCGACGCGACGCGACGCGACAACAAAATAAAAGCAGCAACCAGCAAAAACCCGAAAGGAAAACAGCAATAGGAAGAAAGTACTGAAAATGAAATACTCTTGCACAACTCACACACCTATTCAAATATAATTCAATATTCGTCTTCTATTCGATTGTGACTACAAAATAGTAAACTGCTGATAATATTCAGCTTGAATAAGTCAATTACGAGTCAATTGGATATGATATATTTATAGTTCATTTTTAAGCTGTTATCCAAATTATTATTCATGCAGGATACAAAATATTTACTTATTTATTTTATTGTTTATTTAAAATTTGAAATCAAACAATCAAAACAAAAAAACAAAACTACCGCCTGTTAGATAGATACGGATGTGTGTCTGTGTGTGCATACATATGAGGTCAAAATTATTGTACCCTCTAGCAGAGCTCCCATGGAGAAGGTGGGAAAAGTTCAGCACTTTATCTTGTTGCTGAACTAGAATCACAATCAGAATCAGAAGCTGAGACGCCGACATCGACTGGGCAAAATGTGTTTTGTTTTATAGTGGGGCTGCCATATTAACTTGTCATGTGGCTAAAAGCAAAGGCGCACGCCAAAAAATATTGACAAAGTAAGCAAACACACACACACACACACACACATGCGCACACATATGGACAAGGCAAACAATAGGCCACAGTAAGGCAAATACGAGCAAACGACAAATCGCTGGCAACAAAAACAAACGCAATGAAAAAGGCAGAAGGAAACACAAAACATACTCACAACCCCTCCCTAGCCTTTGCACCAGTAGGTCTCTCTGACGCGCCGTCGCTAAAAGACAAAAAAAAAAAAAAATATATATATATATATATACCACACAGCAAGCAAGCAAACAAGAAATACAAGCAAACCATTGAACAATAGCAACAATGAGAGTGTAATAGTTTTACAGCGCCAGCCAAAAAGTATGCTGCGACTTTTAGGCAGACGACTTGCTGGCGTCAACAGTTTTGCAAGCACTGCTCGCACGAGCCAATAGCGACTGCTTTAATTTTTAATTATACTGCCATGCAAAGCGTTTGCTTTTTGCCTTCGCAGCGTCTCTTAAAAGCTTTGCATCCCTAAACACTCAAACATACTCACACACACACACACACACACACACACACACACAGTGCTACATCCTTGCCCCGCCTTCTGAAACATCTCCTTCCACACGAACAACAACAACAGTGCCGGGCAAAGTCATAAATTAATGCGTGGCGTGTTGTTGGCTATTAAAAGCAATGAGCAAGCGAGCGCATGTGAGCGTACAAGCTGCTTAGGCAGCAACACACACACACACAAAACACACTACGCATTTACATAAAAGCAACATCGAGCAAAAGAAAGAGCAAATATTTATATTTGTATTTATATATATATATATATATATATATATATAACCAAATATAAAAATATACAAATAAAAGAGCAAAAAGCAAAGTCCCGAATAAAAATTTACATATTGCGCACGTGCTTGACCAAGCGGCGCTCAGAGTATGCTGCGGCCAAAATCGGCGACTTAACGGCGACAACGCACCATGGGAAAAATTGACAGATTTTTGGGCACTACGAGATGGTATCACTTCTACATTAAAAATTTATTAGATAAGTCTGCAGGTCCCAATCGATCCATTAACTTCTACATTCGGTTTTTCTTTTTTTTTAATATATTTCCATACTCGTGACTTGCACAAAATATATACATTTATTTAGTAATTTTATAATAAATCAAAGACTTGAATAGAGCTAAATTAAAATTGAGTTATTTAAAGTGTGCGTTTAGTTTTACTTTGTCATTGTTGTTGTTGTGCCAAAAAAGGTGCTCATTTGTTGCATAGTCCGTCGAAGAGCGCTGCTCAAACTGTTGCCGCTGGGTTTGGCAGCCTCTGTCGTTCTATAAACATGTGCTACTGTCGCTAGGGGGCTATAAAATTCAGCCATCGAGTGGTGCAGTGGGTGGCACGGACATTAGACTGTTAATAAACTTGTTTTGAGACACATCCGACAGAAACGATGATATCTTCAGCGCCAGCAGTTGACACAAGGTCAACGAGGACAAGGACAGGATATGCCCAAAAACAAAAACAAAAAAAAAACAGAAAAAAATTATCACGATGGAGGTCAGCAGGTGGTCAGCGCCCCCCGCCCCTTCTCGTAGGCCTGAACAATTTGCAAATATTGCTGCTTGTGCGATTGCAGCCAAAATAAAACTAAAGGATGGAAGGAGCAAGGGGCAGAAAGAGAGAGATGGATGGATGGGACATAGAAGGGTTAAGCCTGGAAGCAGGAAGCAGTCGCCAGCACCAGCAGTTGACCGCTGCGGAAACGGAAGGCACATGGCCTTCCAATATGGCCAACGGATATGGCAAACCTGCCACATTCTGTGCGGGGGCTGATGAGCTGGATGTGGGGGGAGGGGGCGACTGGTGTAAAAGAAGGTTGGTAATTGATTTGTTTGCGGTCTACTTGCGCAAAAAGATGGCCAACAACAGAACGCGACACGTGACAATTGTGTACTGACCGAAAAAAAAACTATTCTCCACATGCCACAGCGTCAAATGTAACTACACATATACATATATATATAAGTATATTATTTATATATTTTATTTTGATTTGTTTTTTATATGTAAGTATATACATATATATATATATATTATTTGTCTTACACATTTTTATTTTATGGGAAACAAAATATGTATGTATGGACAGACCTTATACATTATGCATAACGCATAAGTTATTCAAAACCGGGGCGGCTCTGTTTTCAATTCCACATTTGTATCAATTTGCTCACCCAAAGCAAAACTTGGACTTGATGCAGTCATCTTCTTAACAAACACACATCGATAGCAAGTAAGAATGCTCCAGTCAATAAAATTTATTAAAATGTCTTATCATTAACGATAAGAGTTCTCCAAAGTAAATATAATAATAGGATAAGGAGTCTAGGCACATCGCCAACAGAAAATGTGTATTTCGATAAGTTCCTAGAGAGAAGAATCATAATTTTAGATAGTTAAATATACATTTAAGGGCAGTTTTTCCTATAGTTTGTGTTATTACTTTCAGCTTTCTCTTCAATATCTGAAGGCTCTTGTCTCTCATATCGGCTTGTGTCCAAAAAATCGAGAAAATGTATTTTTTATGAGGTCGCAGATGCTTTCTGCTGCCGGGTAACATTCCTTTGGTCAACTTAATTATGCCAATTTGCCCACTAATTGGTTGTTGTTGTTGTTCGACTTGTGTAATTTAAAATAAACCTCAATTATTGGAAAGTTAACTCAATTTACGCAGACGAACAGATATTTTACAAAATTCATAAATGACTTTTTACAGTTTCAGCATTGGCTTAGCTGTGCTCAGTTCAAATATACACATGTATCGTATTTCCACATGTATATCTGTATATATATATATACATATATATATATATATAAATGTGTGTGTGCATGTGCACATATAATATTTACAATTTTGTTTTGCAGGGTTTTAATAAATTCACTTTCGCAGAAATTACATTAAAATTGCATTAAAATTGTGTGTGCACGTGAGAAATTTTTAAATGAAATTGAAGCACGGACAGTTGTTCATAAATATTCTGTAAACGAATAACTGTGAAATTCATTTTATCTTATTAACATATTTAATTCAAATGCACAAAAAAAAAAGAAAAATGTATAATATTATTATTCATAAGAATTATAATAACATTTACAATCGTAACAACAACGGAGATCGAGGATTTATGTCTAATGCAACATATTAAATGACTTTAAAACAGCAACAAGAAACCACAGTGCTACTCAAACTGAGCTTGCAAGTGGCTAACTTAATTGTAAACCAAGAGTTAAGCGCCTTAAGTATATTTAACTACGGCTGCTGTTCAACCGAAAATTACTACCCTGTAGCCCCTCTTCCCACCTGCTTTATGTCACTGTGTGTGTGTGTGTGTGTGTGTGTGTGTGTTTGAGTGTGCTCATGTGACAAGTAGCAACTCAATTTTGTACATTTCTGGCAGTCATCATAGATGAATTCACAAGCAAATTTCACAGAGACTTCCCCTTTCATGCAAACCTCCCCCCTTCCACTCTACAGCCAGCCTGTAGCCATGCAGCTGCTGCCTGTCCCAAACCCAAAATATCTAGGACCAAACTGATTGATTGGCTTTGCTTTTTGACTCGACTGAGTGGAAATGTGATGGGTCTACGCATGGACTTTGGATTTGACTTTGCTTGTTATGCAACAATAAATATATATGTTTCACACAGAGTCGCCTCAAAGTAAGAGAGAATGAGAGAGAGAGACAGAATGCGAAAGAGAGAATGATGGAGAGAACTTAGGATCTAGTCGAGTTAGTCAAGCAATAAGCGTGGTCTACACTTCATTAGCTACAACAACAGTCGCTAACACACACACACACACACACACACACACACAAACACATACAAATCACATTAACGATTTGTCATATTAAATATGCACAGAGAAATTATGTAAATTGAGATTAGACTTCGCTTGTAAATACCCTGCGTATTCATTTTAGACTTGTTCAAGACACCCTAGAATAAGGCTGGCAAGGAAAGCAGCTAACAATATACGGAAAATCGTATTTTGTATTGTTCATAATAGCATTACAATAAAATAAAAATAAAATAAGGTACTTAATATTAAGAAAAACATATAAAATAAAATGTTTCTGATAAAATAAAAAGAGTGTATTTAGTAAAATTTATATTGATTTTTTTGTTAGCATTTTCAAAATATTGTGTCTTTTGTTTTATGAACAATTTGGGTATTTACTATTATAAGGAAGTCTAGATAGATCTATTATAATCTTACAAAATGTTGAGTTCAAAATTGGATATTTAGTAAATTTGTGTAAGACTGTAGAAGCTATTAAAAAATACTAAAAATTACTTCTATAACAAATATATATAAAATCTTTCTTGGCTCACAAAATATAACCTACTTTACATACTTTTACGGAGTATATAAATGCAAAAAATTACAAATAAAATATTGGAAATTTTGCATTGCGGCCCACAAGCAGACTACAGAAAAAATGTATGCTAAAAAAGATGCCAACAAAAACAACAACAATGATTTTCAATGCCGTTGCTGACAGAGTTTTTTGTGTATTTCATTTATTTAATTTGTTAACAGCAAAAACAACAGATATAAACAACAACATATATAAAAAAAAAAAAAATTGTTGTACACACGCCAATAGATTTGCCTGTCATTTGGTTTCTACTCTTTGTTTTTATTATTTTATTATTTGATTTTGTCATTGTGTTTGTGACACTTTCTCTCCTTTTTGTGTAATTGGTTTAAATATTTAAGTAGTTTTCTGTTGAAGTTTCCTGTTTTATTATTCCCTCATTTCGCCAACCGCACACACACACACACACACAGACACACGCATGCTAACGAGCTGGCTGTGTTTATGGGACGATGTATTCCGCCCAGTCAGCCTGGCAGCGCTGTCAGCTTCAGCATCAACGTCAACGTCGCTGTCTTTATTTGCCTGGCAGCTTAGCTTCTTCTTCATCATCATCTTCTGTTCATTGTTGTTCTTGCTGTTAACCCTTTCAGAACTTTAAGCATTGGCGCGTTTCGTACACTAACAACGGCAGTTCCTCTCAAACTGTACGCGTGCTGTGTGTGTGTGTGTGTGTGTGTGTGTGTGGATGACACTTATGCAACCGCAGCAGAGCATTGTGCTCACTTTAGTTTTTTCTGATGCATACATTTAGGCTGCACTTGAAAAAGAGGCGACCAATTGTTGTCTTATTGTTGTTTTTATTTTGGAGAAAAGAGAGGGGGCTTAAATTGACATTGTTTTTAGTGCCTTAACAACAACTGACACACATTTCGGTGCCCAACAAAAACAACAAATACATCAAATAGTCAAAGTTTTTGCTTTGTTGCTGTTCGAACATTCTGCCTAGCAACGCTCTCAGCAGCAGTAAACACAACAACAACAACAACAACTCTACAAGACAGCAATTACAAGTGTGTTTATGTCGCTCTCTCTTTCGTAAAGTGCGTAACCCCCGCACACACACGCACACATGTACACGCGTGGGTCTAAGTTTCGCACATTCCGTTTGGCGTCGTTGGCGACGTCGGCGTCCTCAAAAAAAAAAAGAAAAAATACTGAAGAAGAAGCTGAAACAGCAGGCAAACTCAACTTCATTACACAATACATGAAGTACACGCGAAAGTGTAAGCGAGAGACAGAGACAGCGAGAGAGAGAGAGTGCGAGAGACGTTTGTGGGGAGGGGAAGTGGAGCGGGAAGTTGGCGGCAATGGCTCTTTAGTGATTACCTTTTGTTCCTGTTACTTTTTTGATTGCTTTTATGCGGATAATAATAATATATTCCGTTTTTTGGGGCTCCTTTGCTTTGCTTCTTTACTTCTTTTTTTGTTGTGTTCTCGGTGTTTTGCTGCCGATGTTTTTTTTTTCCTTTTTTTGAAATATTAATTTTGATTACTTTTAATCACTTCACTTTTTTGTGCACTGCACATTGTTGTTGTTTTTTTTTTGGGGAGGGGAAGTAAAAAAAATAGACATAGATATTAATACAGATATATATTTGCGTACATGTGTGTACGTAGTTTAGTTGCCACAGAAAAAAAAAAAAAAAAACAGCCACCAATTAGACATGTAACGGGAATTGGGCAAATGCTTTGCTATATGCAACAATTGCCGATTTTTAGACTACGACTTCGACTTGCGGACCAGGTTGCAAGCTTCAAGTCCCATTTCTCCCACGCGCCGCGTTATGTGCTACACTTTTTTTCTTTGTTTTTCGATGGCTTTCATTAATTTATTTGGTTTTTTTTCTCTTATGTGTTTCTTGATATTATAAATATGTATTTATATAAAAAAAAAATTTACAAAAAAAAAAAAGAAAACCAAGAACTAATGGTACGGCACACAAGTTATTCTTTTTTTGGCAACGCTTCGCTGGAAGCGCCCAGTCGCTGTGTATGTTGCGCGCGGCTACGCACCTAAAAGTAGACTACGAGCAAGATACGAACTCAAGCGGCGTCGAGCACTCACTCGCTCTCTCTCCCTTACTCTCTCTGTATCTCTCTCTCGCTCTCTATGGCTTTCACTCTTAAATGTTCGACTTATGACAGCAGAATAGCTGAACGCGCAAAAGCTCTAACTCAAGCTCAAGCACAAGTCCGGCTTTTGCCATATAAAAAGTTTTTTGGAGCTTTTATCAGCTCACAAACCACCTAGAGCTTTGGCAAGCTTTTCACTCAGCTCCACCTGTCGCTTGAATCCCAAAGCTGGCGCCTGCGTACGTCTTAAGCGGTTCGCTTTTTAAGGGCTTTAAGGGGTTGCACATTCCACTGTAAAACCAATACCTACCCTTACCCTTACCACAACCACAATCCCAGGCAAAGCGGACTAACACCAAACTACGCATAAATATAAACGTGAAGACGCAGCAGTTGACAGCCGCATGCTGCCCAAAACGCAGGCACGCATATTGCAGCCGTAAAGCGATTATCTCTTATCGATTAACGATTAACGTGATAAGAAAAAAAACCTCGGACTATTATTAGCCCATACAAATGTATATACAAAACATCAAGTGATACTTTTGTAAATTGTAATTGATTTCTGCTCAACACTAATTGTTCGACCACTAAACACTTTGTTAAGTGAGCAACAACAAATAAAAGTAAAAGTGAAAGATTATGCACGAATGCGCAGTGAACAAGTTGCAGTCCACAGGTAAAGCACAAAATAAAACCTAACCAGTGCAAAACAACAACAGCATATGTTAAACTGGTTTGCTTGGCATACCTATTTACTTATTTTTGTGTGGCTGCTGCTGCTACTGCGACAACGACTGTGGCTGCGACGCTCTGAATGCGGGAGACACTTAACAAATTTAACGATGACTGCGGCGGCGGCGTCGATGTTGAGTCCAAAGTTCACCAGTCACTTTGAGCGCAGCAAGAAAGTAAACAACGGCCAATGGCAATGCAACAACGCGAACTCTGTGTGCACTCACCAAAAAAAAAAAATAATAATAATACGTATATAATACGTTCCAGAGAATGAGAAATGAGAGTGAGAGAATTTGTGCTTAAGAGCGCACGCTGAGCACTCCGTCCACTGAACTGAACTGCAATTAGAATTGAGTTGAACGCTGAGTGATCCTGTTTGGCTTGCTTTCAGTCTTTCTGTTTATTTTCAATGAACGAACCTATTGCATACATCTGCGAATTGCTCAAACATTATATTAACTTTCATTTTTGCTAGCACATTTGTAATCAAATTCAATGTGCCATAAATTGAAGTCAATTTCAGTAAATTTGTAAACTTGTTTGCCCCTTTGTATTGTACATAAGTACATAAGTACATAAATATTAGAATGTTCCACACCCATTAGTCATATACGTAGTTTTCTCGTCTTTCTTCTTTATCTATTTTGCTTATTTTATTATAAATACTAATGTTAAGCATTGAGTCATAAAAATATTCGAATGTAGAAATAAATTTTTCTTATCAAAAAGATTTCTCGATAAACGTCACGGGCGAGTACAGTCACGGCTTTAAAATCAAAGTACAGGTAGTAACAAGAATAGGAATTACATTTTTTTTTTTTTTAGTCTTTTGTTTATTATAACAATTATTATTATTAGTTCACATTCTTAACTTTTTCATTATGTTTTTTTTAACGTACTAGAATGTGCGATTAGCCAGCTGAAATTTTTTTTTAATTGTCATTGTGGCAAAGCTGAACACAAAGTCCAAAAGCTCGTGACGCAAAAGTGCATTAAAACACGATCTGCATTCAAACTTTAAAAAAGAGCAAAACACAAACAATGAAAGCAAAACAAACCGAATGCAAAACGAGCGGTTGGGACGCATGTGTAAATGCAAGTTATCTCAGTGTGTGTGTGTGTGTGTGTGTGTGTGTGTGTGTGTGTGTGTGTGTATCGCAAAACTGGCCTTGAGCTACAATATAAGAATAAAGTATGCACACACACACACATCCACACACACACACACACAGATAACTTGCATGTAAATGTTGTTGATAAAATCCACGATCAATTTGGGTTTTTTCACTTAGGACTTTGCGCCCAATAATCCAAGTATCATTTGCTGATTAGAGCTGTTTTCCTTTCAACTTTCGACGTCCGCTTTGCATATATATATATATATATATATACATATTTGTATGTGTATGTGCTATGCAAATACATATAATTCTTATATTAATACTTATGTTAAGCTAATTAATGATAAGCCACATATACGTCACGATGAATGTGTCTTGCAGACAGAACATTCTTTATACAATTAAATAAAAAGAACAAAATACATTAACAGTCATACATGTGTGTGCATATGTTTGTTACTCGAAGACACTCTCCAAGTTTCCGATTGTGACAGGTCACTTGCCCCTCGGTCTTCTTCTTCTTGTTGATTTATTTTTAGGAGTGCCAATAAACGGGGAGATCGTTTTCGATTGCCAAACATTGATTAATACCAGTTGGATCTAGATTCCAATGAGTAGCCGATTTTGCACTGGAACATAAATCACATTATTTAGGTGCATTCGAAGCTAAATATAGAAAATGTGTAGTAAAAATATAAAAAAGTTATTTTTATCAAATTTGTATAGGCCAAGAGCGCAAAAAAAAAATAAAAAATAGAAAAAAGAAAAAAGAAAAAAGCGCTACTGACTTATTGCGATAAGATAATTCTTATTTACCATAGTTTATAAAAGGACTTATTAGCTTTCTAATGCACTACACCAAATTGAAGAGTATTACATATGTCGTACAACACATGCATATGGAAATGTGTGTGTTTGTGTGTGTGTGTGTGTCTGTGTCTGTGTTCATAACGAAAATCAAAATAGTCGCAGTCAATATCAAACGCTGAATGTCGAGTGCTGACTGAGCACTGATGCACTTGCATAGGAATGTATGCGCATGGTTCGGATAAGTTTAAATATACAGTTGCATCACTTACTTATAGTTTACAGTTACAGATGTGCATGGCGAGAGCGTACGCTTCATTCAACAAGAGAGAGAGAGCGAGAGAGCACAAGAACAACTGCATACACTAAGAATAAATACAACAACAATATCAGCGCGTAGGCGAACGCAGACGAACGCCGCAGAGGAAGAGAAGCGGCAACAACAACAACAACAACAATAACAACAGCCAACGCCAACGCACACGATCGGTGATATTGGTGAGCCGGCAACGTTTTTTGCTGCGACGCCAACTGGCAGTCGTGCCTCACCACTCGAAAGCAACAGACGTGTGCGCCAGCCAGCCACCAAAAGCTAGCAGTGAAAACATTCAGCAAATAAATAAAGTAACTTTAGCTTATTCCAAATCCTAATTACGACTGAGATAGAGACAATTAAAGAAAGAGAGAGAGAGAGAGAGAGAGAGGGGAGTGTGAGAGACTTTAGTCAATGAATAAAATGTATCCAGTTGCTGCCGCTACACAATTGCTGCGCCTGCGCAGCGTTGCCAACACATTTGGAGGTGCAACCGTTCGCAGCATAATAACGAATCGTCGCCAGCATAACACGGCGAACGCTGAGCGCGCCCAAAGCATCAATGACAGAGACAAGTTTCTGCATTACAACGCCGACGATGGCTTTTACAAAACATCTCCTAACGATTCCATCCGAGTGCCGAATTTGCCACTGCACGAGTACGTCTGGCGCGACTTCAAGAAGTGGGAGAACAACACGGCATCGGTGAGAGTTTAAAAAAAATTAATTAAATATAAATAAATATAAATAAAATAAAATATTTAAAATATAAATATGTATGAACCCTTGAGTGATTGATACAACTCTAAAGATGTTTATATTTTGTGTAACCTAAAATAAAAGAAAAAATATATATATATGTGTATGTATATGTATATGTATATGTATATGTATATGTAAATGTATATGTATATGTATATGTATATGTATATGTATATGTATATGTATTCAGCTGTACCGTTGCAATGGAAATCAGTTTCTGGAAATCCTGTGGAACTTGCTCACACTCAATAAATCAATCGTAAAACCCACTCAGCACCCGTCCCCAGAGACCACCAAAATGACAACGTCTGCAAGCTTATCGCGAATTCTGCCGGGTATACACACATATGCGTATGTGTGTGTAAATATTTTGTTTGCTTATGGCAGTTTATTGAACCTGAACCTATGCCAATAGACGTATGTGCGTGTGAATGTGTGTGCGTATGTGTGCGACGGTCACTTTCGCAAATGTGCACAGACGTTCATTCTACCCTATAAAATGTGCATTCACAATCACACTCAAGCAAATATGTGAGTAAGATTATGAATTGAATCATGAGTGCTTGTGTGAAATTGTTGATAGCTGAATTGTATAGATAAGTCAGCCAACCTTTAAAAAAAAAATTGGGTCACTTGTAGATACACTGCTGATCTTATCGAATGTCTGATAGGAGGGGTGTGAAATTTTAAATGGTATATAAATAGTTGTAAATACAATCACTTCATTTCAATAATAGCTGCTTTCCTATTGTGAATATTTATAGGAAAGTAATCTAGGGGTCCTTACGACAATTGCCGCAAGTTCAAGTCGAGTGACTGTTGGCATTAAATTTTATTAAGAGTCTGATAAGAGGAACAATGCGCTGATAACGACGGCAGCATAGAGGCAGAGTGGAAGTGGAGAAATGTGCAAAGGGGGAAAATAAATACAAATACAACACGATGTTTTACAGCCGCATTACTACAAGCAAACGTAATAAACCAAATTGAAATTGGCTTGCAAGAGAGAGAGAGAGAGAGAGAGAGAGAGAGAGAGAGAGAGAGAGAGTTGGAGAGGGAGTGAGAGTGACATAAGAAGCTTACTAAAGGTTCTATAAATATACGCGTGTGGCGCCGCAGTCATCATCATCATCACTTGCACTTGCACTTGCACTTGCACTTGCATAATCAGCGCAGCTACGCAGCAATTATATTATATTCTCTATTCTCCTATTATTAAGTGCAATTAAATGCAATTAACCACGATACTGAACACTTTTGTTATATGGACATGTCTGAACTGTTTCGTGTGATTTGTAAAGATGCAAAGTGCGACTTGTGTTAATTGCGTTACGAACAGAAATATTTTAAATTTATATGGCCATAAACATTTATACATATAGTATAAAATATATATATATATATGTATTAAGTTATATAAGTTCAGATTGCACCGCTTCCATGAGACGTATAACTATTCGAAAAACATGGTGCCGTAATTTGCAATTGCTTGTATGTATATATAATGTATTTTATATATATATATACATATATATATATATATGTGTGTGTGTCTGTGTGTGTGTGTTTTTTTTTACGAAATGCTTGATAATAAAACCGAGTTAAATATATACATACATATGTATTTCGGTAATTTATTCAGTGATAGTACTTGTCTATTCAAAGTCTAAAATAATGATGTATACTAAATCTTTTTTTGTTATTGTTTTTTTTTTTTTTTGTTTTTTTTTTTTGTTTTAGTAGCCGGCTTATCAATTTAGCTCATTCGGTAGCATAGGAACAGCCAACTTAACACGGTCAATGAACAATGTAATCCATTACACGGTATTTTATAGTCATCTAGTCGGGGGCATATACTACATTAGTTAGTAATAGTTGGAGTGGTTAGCTTACGTTTTAAAGAGCATCAATTTATTCGTTATCAGGTGCTGCTCAGTCAACCGAGTCATTATAATATGATTTTAATTGGGTAGGTAAAGTAGATAAATGCCATATCATATATTCATTTATGTTTACACTCGCACACACACACGCACATACACATGCATACATAAGCAAATAAATAATTGTGATTATTTTGCGTTTTTCCCTGTCCATTTTCGAGAGTCGGCCAATCATCTCATTTTGGCTCTCTTTTTGTTATTGTTTGGTTTGCTTGATTGCTTTGCTTATGCTATTTTTGTTGTTTCGTGGGCCTGGCCTCGGACATGGTTGTCTGCTGGTGTGGGAGCAAGCGAGAGAGGGAGAAAGAGCGGGTGACAGCGAGAGAGCAATTTATTTGCAGTGTGTCTCACTCTGGCTCTCCTGTCTCAAGCACTTTGCAGACTTTGTACTTTGCCCCACTGAACTTTGATCAGTGGCCGGCAGCGCGGCTCGAGTGGAACGCAACAAACTTGTCAAATGTTGTTTTTTTTTTATTTATTTTAAATTGCTTTTTCTGTCATTTATTTATTTATTCCGTTTTTTTTTTTTATCTGTGTGTTTGTATTATTTAATTGATTTTTTTTTTAAATTCAACAAGTTGAACATGTTTTTTTCGCTTGCTTGCATTTGTATCTTTCAATGTGTGTGTGTGTGTGTGTGTGTGTGTATTTGATTTTATTTTTAATTTGACATCTTATATTAATGCCAATTTGAACTGCGCAAATGCAAATAGCGTAGAATATTTATTGTAATGCCCCGGCCCCCCTTAGCTCTGACGTTTGTCTGACCCCCACTTCGAGGATCAATCGCACTGGCGTTCAACTTGGCCATCCAACAATGTAAATAATTGGCTGTAACTGTTGGATTTGCGGTCAACGCCCTACACTTCCTAGTTAATATCGAATTTCTCACGTTCTCATTGCTTGTCGAGAAACACTTGTCAATAGTTTTCATTACCAAAGTAAACAAAACATTCAAGCTGCACTTTATTTATTAATCAAATAAGTGCTGATTTATATATGGCACATAAATATATATATATATTCCAAAATCTTATCAAATAGAGGTTCGTACGTATATATAGCCAACTAAGCCGCTTCTATTATCTTTAAACGGTATTTATGAAGATATTCCGTATCTAATCAAAAGAAAAAGGCTGACTTGAAGTTTTAATACGCAGTTTTAAAAACATATATATATATATACATATATACGGACGGGCCGGATAATTATATCGAATGGCTGCTATTGAAATAATCGGTCGAAATACGATTGCATTTAAAAAAGTGTTGTTTAACAACATATCTTAATCAAACTTTCCAAATATGCTTCTCCCATTTGTACCAAAAATCATTGAGATTAGACTACTATATTATATAGCTGCCATTGGAATAATTTATTGAACCAATTTTGTTTTGCATAAAAACGTATCCGATCTAAGCTTACTTAATATGTGTATTATGACAATCCTCATTTTGGACCGGAAATCACTAAAATCTGAATGATATATCATATAGCTGCCATAGGATTGATCTGCTGAAAGAGTAGGTAATATATATATATATATATATATATATATATATCTATATATATACAAAATGCATTTGTCTAATTAATTATTCAACTCAACAAATAAACACGTCTGCATTTTATTATGCTTTTATCCTCAAGAAATCTATTAAGATTCGATTGCTATGGGATTTTTTCTTTTTAATTTATTGTGAACTTTATGTGACCCAATTTAGTGTCATATCTTATCGATCTATGTATTTTGTACATTTTGCAGGTGTGTGTGATAACGGACCGTCAATATACATTTGCCCAGATGCGAGATGCGAGTGCTGCGTTTGCTGTTCGTTTGCAGACTAAGTTCAAGTTGTTTAAGCCCGACGTTCTGGCCATTTGCCTGCCAAATATGCCAGAGTATCCAATTGCAGCTCTGGGGGCCATCGAGGCTGGTTTGACGGTGACCACAATCAATCCTATCTATGTGCCAGGTGTGTGTTTGTTCTTGAACTTTGGATTAGTTGTCACAATTAAGCATTTTATTGTGCCTAACCACCTCTTATCACATATATAATAATTACTGTTCACGTTATAGACGAACATAATCTAAGTTAAATTTACAATTAATGATAGATTTCTTATGAACTCAACATATGTCAGAATTAAGCATTTTATTGTGCCTAACCACCTCTTATCACATATATAATAATTACTGTTCACGTTATAGACGAACATAATCCAAGTTAAATTTACAATTAATGATAGACTTCTTATGAACTCAACAGACGTCACAAAATAATATCAAATATATAGAAGCCACTATAGATACCACTATGTATGTCCAACTTTTCTTGCATGCACATTCTCTACAATTTAAACAGCTGATCGGCTTAATATACCCTGAAAAATGGGTAAAAAGGGTATAATGGTTTTGTGCAAATTTATGTAACAGGCAGAAGAAAGCACCTCCGACCCCACAAAGTACATATATTCTTGATCAGGATCAATAGTCGAGTCGATATAGCCATGTCCGTCTGACCGTCTGTATGAACACGCAGATCTCAGAGACTGTAAGAGCTAGAGACAAATTTGGAATATAGGTATACCAGGTATTTATTTCCGATAGCAATAAATGCCACAATTTTAAAGGCAGAGTCGAGTTCACTCGACTACAGCAGTCTTACTTCTTTTTATTTGTGTTTGAGATAAACATTGCGGGGCAATGAATTTAAATATAAGATAGGCTTCAAACGCTTTCCTGCAATCAATCCAAGTAATCAATCAAGTATGAAACAAGTTTAAAAATTAAAAATGATTTCGTTTAAATTTTGCTCTTGGCATTCAATTGTAATAAGCTACAAAAATAAAATAGATTAAATTAATTATAATTATATTTATAAAGCCGCTTACTGTTCTTGAAATATTAGGTGGGTACGAAATTTGATAAATCATAGCAAAACACTCGAAATGTTCACGGCGAACTTGTAACATTCGCAACATACCTTACGACTGTTGATTGCATACATTCTGTAGACTTTCGCAAATGTAAGAGATGCTTATAGTGGAATCCTAACTGTATATGCCGAATGGCTATAAGAATTAACCAAACTGTACATCATTCGGCATCTGCTGATAAAAAAAAATAAAAATATATATATATATATATATGTAAATGAGTATATCAATTTGTATTTCAGAGGAGATTGCGCGTCAGCTGATGTTCAGCAATGCCAAGTTCTTGGTGGGCACTGCCCAGCGGTATCAGACGCTGCTGGAGGCATGCCGCTTGGCCGGCAAGCAGATACCCATCGCTGTGGTGCGCAGCACAAAGGATGAGGCACTGCCGGCGGGTGCCATTGATTTCTTCGAGGTGATTAGCACCGAGAATGTACGATACGATGAGCTACACGTGGACAAGGATGCCACCCCCGATGATATGGTCTTTCTGCCCTTTTCATCGGGCACGACGGGTCTGCCCAAAGGCGTTGTACTCTCCCACAACAATGTGACCGCTAACTGTGAACAGATTCAGGGAGCGCTGGTCATCAATTCGCTGGAGTACCAGGAAACGCTGCCCGCGGTTTTGCCCTTCTTTCACATCTACGGTCTCACCGTCATCATGTTGTCCAAACTGGGACAGGGCTCCCGCATCGCGACGCTGCCAGCGTTTAAGCCCGAAGATTTTATCAAGTCCCTGGATACGTACAAGGGCAGTATTCTCAATCTGGTGCCGCCCATCGGTGAGTAAATTTATACTACCTCCAACTCTCCTCGATTATCATGTTTGTTCTCTCTGTCTCTCTTTCTCTCTCTCTCTCTCTCTCTCTCTCTCTCTCTCCCTCCCTCCCTCTGTCTATCTCCTGCAGCGCTATTTATGATCAACCATCCGAAGCTGACGCAGGAAACGGCGAAATCGCTCCGCATCGTCATGTCCGGCGCTGCGCCAATTGGACAGAATGATGTCGAACGGTTCCTGCAGAAGTGAGTAAAACCTTCCGATAACCTCTTGACACTCGAACCCCGATAACCCCCAGTGGCATAAGATTTAAATTGGCATGGACCAAATAGACGTTGCGCTACAAATTGATGGACAAAAATCATTTTAACTGGAGCCGCCTAAGATCCCAAATGGGTTATGAATTGTTAATTATTGTACTCCTCATTTGAGGTGCAAAAGCAAGACATGGCTAATTAATTCGATAGTATCAATTTCACCACTTATCAGTTTGTGCAAGAATATCGGACAGAGACATTCGATTTATTAATACTTACTTCTCAATTACGATAAGTAGGTAAGCTATCAGTAGTATGCACAAAAAACTGTTTTTGTATAGTGTGAATTGTCGGAGTTCTAGTAAGAGTCGATTAGAAGCAGAAGAAATATGCTAATAAATTATGCTAATTATCAGTTGAAAATTGATCAAATTGAACTGAAATCGATGCCTACTTTATTTCGCAAACAGATTCCCCAAGGTGGATTTCATGCAGGGCTACGGCATGACTGAGGCATCACCGGTTGTGTTGATGACGCCCCTAGGCAACACACGATACGCGTCTACGGGCGTTTTGCCGGGTAGCACCGAGGCGAAAATTGTGCCACTCGATGGTGGCGATACGAAGGGAGTGGGTGCTCGCACCACCGGGGAGCTGTGTGTGCGGGGGCCGCAGGTGATGTCCGGTTATCTCAACAATAAAGAGGCCAACGATGTGACATTCTATCCGGGCAACTGGCTGCGCACCGGCGATGTGGCGTTCTTCGATGAGGATGGCTACTTTTACATAACGGATCGCATGAAGGAGCTGATCAAGGTCAAGGGTTTCCAGGTGCCGCCCGCCGAGCTAGAGGCTGTGCTGCGCGATCATCCCAAGATCCTTGAGGCGGCCGTCTTTGGCATTCCACATGAGCTGAACGGCGAGGCGCCGCGTGCCATTGTCGTCCTGCGCGAAAACGAGACGGCAACCGCCGAGGAGATTGCCGAATATGTGGCCGAGCGTGTGGCGCACTACAAGAAGCTCGAGGGCGGCGTCATCTTTGTCGATGAGGTGCCCAAGAATCCGACAGGCAAAATTCTGCGCAAGGATCTCAAAGAAAAGTATTCGGACTGAGACAGCCAAAACTTTCCCCACCCAAAAAAAACAAAAAAAAAAAAAAAGAAAAGAACAAATACTTATCTTTAATCTATAATTTTACACGTAATTTCGGTTATACTTTGTTTTCTTGTCTAAGTGGCTTTTTTTTTTGTTTGTTTTTAATATATAAATTCTAACTAACTCTTTAGATTTGAATCCGCTAACCATTTTGCGGGCCTTGTGAGCATTGCATTTAGACGAGTAGCCCCCCGAGTGGCTACGACAATAGTGATTAGCGAGTAGTGAGTAGCGAATAGTCTTGGGCATTATAGTCACTGGATTGGTCCATAGTTCGTAAGTTTTCAAGTGTCGTAGGCATATTTAGATTCGTGGCTTAGTTTTGTGTGCTTAGCATTGAAGGTGTGTGTGTGTCTGCCCAACTTGCAACAGAATATACAAAGATAGTCGTTGCATTGGCATACATACATACTAATATATGTATAGGCCACAGAAGCGTATATATATGTATAATTATACTTCTTTTTTTTTTATTGTTATAGATGTACCAATGTAAGCGAGTTACCTGTATACTTAGTATAGCACAACTATTTTAATATATTTACGAGTATACTTAATCAATATACCTGTATGTTTATGATTTGTAATAATAAAGATATCGATTGACCAACACAAAACTGTAATCTATTAAACACTTACCATAAATGCCATTGATATTTCCAGGTAAAATGTTCCTAAATATACATATGGACTAATTTGAACTATTTTTCTAATAGTGTATATACTTTATGAGGCCACAAGCAGGCCATATCTTACCGTAAAGTCACGGATATTATCGATTGCCATTTAACAATTTCATAATCAATTTTATGGTCTAACAGGTTGTGCTTTGGACCAATGTTACTCAATTGATTTAAGTGAAGAAACAAAATGTGCGAAAGTCATTCAAATAGCTGAAATAACGATTCTTTTACTTGTCGGAAATTGCGCATACCTTGGCCAAAACATTGCAGATTCAGACGAGTGGCTGTGTCAAGCAATGTGCTTCTGACCGGGACTATCAACGGCCGAACATCCAAATCGCACCATAATCCTTGAGAGCAGTTCAGAAGTCCTTATGGTTCATGCATTTGCTTCGAAACTGATCGAATATGGCATACATCGATTTATTATTTGGTTTTTGTGTTTTTTTTTTTGCCTAAAAAAAGCAATTGTCTAATAACAAATTTGGCCATAATAATATAGCATATAATATGCGACTTTCTCAAACTACTTTTCGCTTGAGTCATTCTTTTGCAGCCCAAAAGCATGCCCCTTCTTTAGCTAATTTTCGAGGAAGAAAAGTGCCGAATTCTTTGGTAGGGCGTGGCGCACCTGCTATTGAAAAGAAAAACCTTCAACAAAGTGCTAAATGTAGGCTAATATACAAATTGAACATCAAACAATTTGAAGACATGCAAAACATTTTTGATAGATTGATTGAAGACTTTTGTTATTTACTTGTCCAAATTTGTTGATGTTAAAATTAAAAAAAAAATAAAAAGAATCATACTTCATAAAAAAAATAACACTATAAGCATTCGGTTCAGCATTCATGAATGCTTTGCCCATTTTAAATTTTTCCAACAGCAGTATTACACGGATTTTTTTTTTAATATATATATATTTTTTCAATTTATTTATTTACGACAAAATACACAAAAATTTCAGATTCGATTTATTTAGTGATTCTCTTGCTCTTTGATTTATATATCAAATTAAGTTGCTTGCACTCAATATACAATAGAAAAAAAATAATATATATGTGTATATACAATATATATTCTTTGTATATATTATATTTGAAATATGTATGTTTGTAGTAGAGTCATTTTGATTTATTATTAAATGCGTTTTCGGTTCGGATTCTCCGGTAAATCTAGTTTCCCAATAGACAAATGCACTGTTTAACATATTTATGAATTCGCAATTCGATTTCGTTACAATCGTTATTAACAACTGGGCGCTTCTTTACACGGCTGCAGTAACAGTGCTAATCTAGTTCGATCTGATTGGCCATTGAAAAAGTATTCCCATAAGTCAAGCTCTGATGAGATTTACATTTTCGAAAACACTTGATTAATGCGTCACAGATCGAACAATGTTTCAAGGACTTGCAGCCTTGTCTAATTATACTAGAAAACCAATAGGGGAAGAATACAATATCAATGCTCAACGAAAACTTATGGAGATAAAAAAAAAAAAAAAAAAACTCTGCGTTATATCTATGCATACATACATACATAGGGAGGTATATTACTCGCTTTAGAGGACAATGTCAACTTACAAAATTGTTTTAACTAAATTTAAGTTGTACAAATTGATTGTTTTTTTTTTTATTTATGTTTTTACATTTTTTTTTCTTTTGGTTTTGTAAATTTATGCTTAAAAAAATTTTGTTTTGCTAAAAACTAATAAAATTTGTTAAACGCATAAAAAATGTATCAAACTCAATAAAGTGCCAAAAATTAAACAATATAAAACACAATGATTAATAGTATAAAAAAAAATCTAACGCATATCGTTTGAGTGGGTGTGATGTATTGTGTTGTGTGTGTGTGTGTATGTGTGTGTAAGTGTGTGTGGAAGAGCGGCGGCGACTATGACGTCACAGTTGTAAAGTGTAAACTGAAATCTGAGTGTGCGTGTGTAAAATGGTGCCAGTTGGTTGCTAGTTGTTCCATTTGGCAAAGTGGGACGTTGTTCTTATCTTCAGGCAGTAACTGTAGGCTGAACATAATAGGTGATCAGAGTGTTCCAAAACTCGAAGGAGTTGCGAATCACAAGAGTGAAATTGAAAAAATTAAACATTTTTCGATGACTTTGTGCGACTGTTGGTAAACTTATGGACTAAACATGACAGAGGATAAGACAAATACAAATACAGATAAAAATACAAATAGATAAAATACAAAGGAAAATGTTTGTTTTTGTTTTAAAATATATACACACACGTATATATACATATAGGGTTTTATATGTAGTAATAAGCTGCACAATCAATTATCTGCAAGTTATATGCATTCTAACCTCACTTTGTATTTTCGATTTCGATTTGTTTGTTTGTTTTTTTTACATATATATTTTTTTTTCATATTTACTTCTTATTACTCGAGAAAAGGCCACAAAATGCGTTTTGCGAATGCGTGCGAAATGCATAACTTTAGATTTAGCTTTAGCAATAGCTTTATCTGATTGATAATTCTGATTAATCAATCCTTTGCCTGAACAGGCTTTCGCTGTGGTGTGTGGTGCGTACAAAAGAATACACACACACACTCACACACACACACACACACACACACACACACATACACTGAGACACTGACTCACACGGACACACACGTCACACATAATATCGGAGTACATTTTGCTATATGTATGCGTACTCATATATATCTATATATAGGTAAGATTATCGTTCGATTCCATTGATTCCTTATCCAGTGACAACTTTGCACTCGCCAGCTCGCTCTTACAAATGCGTTCGCTCTCCCTCTCTCTCTCTCTCTCTCTCTCTCGTTCGCTCCATCTCTCTCTGTCTGTCTCTGTTGTTCGTTCATTTGTTCTCGTTCTTATTTGGTTAACTCGCTCGCTCCTTCTGTCTCTGTCTCTTCACATATTAATTTTTCATATTTATCTCATTTCCAGTTGCAATTCCCGTTTTGTTTTTGATTTTTTTTTTTGTTTTTTTTTTTTGGGGGGGGGGGGGGGGTTACGTCGTCATTACCATTTGTTGGACATCCCATTCCATTAGATTTCACGCCTTGGCGCCGGGTATCTTGGAGAGCACCTTGGACAGATCGACTCCAGTTAGGGCACTGATCGAGGGCGGCAGTTGGGCAACAAGGCGTGTCACGTCGTTGGTCAGATTATCGTTGCCACCAATTAGCACAATCTCATCCGTTTTGGCCAACGGTGCAGCCACCTCGGCAGCAATCTAAAATTGTACGCCGTAAAATAACATATTAGATCATGTCTCCCTCTCTCTCTCTCTCTCTCTCCCATTTCTGGCTCTTACCTTGGGCAGCGACTCGAGAACAATATTCATAATGGCCGCATCGCCGTACTGCTTGTAAACATTGGCCTTTATCCGCATGCGTTCTGCCTCCGCTTTGCCAACCAGTTCAATGGCATGAGCCTCCGCTGATCCAATCTTCCTAATGCGCTCCGCCTCGGCACGGGCCCCCTCAATGGTCTGGCATCTATTTTATGGAAACATACAAAATGCCAGTTAGAAATCAGGAGTGCTCAAAATTTGCAATAACTAAAGATCGTTCCGCTTTCATTGCATTAATGTATGCTCCAAGGATGAAGCGAGGACGCAATGGAAATGGACTTGCAATTATTTCTGCTCTGTATTGTACATATGTAAATAGTCATGTTAGATATATTTTTATCATATCTGAAGAACCCAAATCAGGGTGGCAAATGATTATTGATATTATCAGGCGATCAATCATAAATAAACATGTTTACTGCAATCGTACAAGCGAAATGATTGCGTTTGAATTGATAAGAATGTGTTATGCCTAATCAAAATTCACAAATCACTAATACCATAAACATGAACCGTTGCCAACGAAATCGATGTATATGGTATATGGTAAATGGTATTCAATACTTACTGTTTGCCCTGGGCGATGGTTTGGACGCGATAGGCCTCGGCCTCGGCGGGCAGCTTGACGGTGCCGATGAGTTCGCGATCCTTGCGCTGCACCTCCTGCGACTCGATCTCAATCTGTTTGCGACGCTCGACGACATCAATTTGGATCTCCTCGTTACGGATCCTTTGGCGGATCTTGGCGGCCTGCAGCTCATAGGCGAGCTGCGACTCGGCCTTGGCCGTATTGATCTCCTGATCAAAATTGGCCTTCTGCAGCTTGTACATGCGCGTATTATCCTCGATCTTGGTGTCCGTCGAATATTTAACATCCATGGCGCTCTTCTCACACTCCGCCTCCCGAATGCCCGCATCTCGATTTGCCTCCGCAACGCCAGCGTCTGCGTCCCGCTTGACCACAGCGGTCTGCGCCTTGCCCAGCGATGCCAAGTACTGCACATCATCATAGACATCCTTGATGGTGAATGACAATATCTCGATGCCCATGCGGCCGACATCAGGTGCGGCTACCTCGCGCACCAATGCCGCGAATTGGTCGCGATCTTTGTATACCTCTTCGACTGTAAGCGTTCCTATTTAGATCACAAACAGAGAAGCCTTCGATAATCAAACAATTCGAAAAACAATCGATTTCAACGAGTCAGCGAGTGTGTGTGCGTGAAATAAAGGGCCTCTCCAATGATCGCTTACCGTTTGACCACCAGGCAGGTGACGCCCACAATCATGACAACCTTAAGGGTGCCAATCCATACCACAGACATGGTCTCCGCCGCTCTTGAATTCAAATCGCAGCTATTCTCAGTTGGGCCCCTTGTTTGAGCCCCCTCAGCTAAGTTTGTACTGACAGCAGCGGTCACAGCTATTAACTGTTTTTATCTAAACTGACAGTGGACGTATCGCATTTGTTCTTCTTCTTTTGCGGTCTTTTATTTTTCACTTAAGCATTCGCATTACGCTTGACGTCATTGGTGCAGTCTTATCGCCATGTCTTGAGCGACTAGCTGATAATACAAACTACCGAAAAGGCTGATAATCAGCACACGTCACTATCCAGCAGAAAGCTCTATGGTTGTTAAGCTTTCGACTGTAAGCTCAATGGCAAAAGCAACTAGTGTCATTTTGAAGCTTTCAATTGGATTAACTGTGTTCAGCTTTGAAGCTCTTTCATTTCAACAATGGAAGCACCCATTAAGACTTACAATTTGCACATAGTCTCAGTTGGAGACTTAAAATGCTGATATGTACTTTTTAGAGTGGATCCAACTATACGTATCTAGAAATAATATACTGAATATATCCAATATATATACATATAGCAAATTATTTTCGAGATTTCACTTGGATATTGAACAAATTATTCGTGTATCCTCATTGCTTTGCACGGAAAGATATTTTAACCAAACTTTATTGATTGAAAGATATTCATTAAATTGTATCTCTATATCTCTAGAGAGAGATGAAAATATGGACAGACATCTGAATAAATTGAATTAGATACTGAATACTTTGATATTTTGTTATTTTTGGAACTGGATATCCAAGTTAGATAATATTGAATAATGTTCAAAGCATTGAATTAAGTTTTCTTAAGTCTGTTGTTGATTGTGGCTAAGGCAATGGGCGAACGTCATGATGAGATTGTAGGTGCTGGTCTCAACAGAAAAGAAAAAAACCAATAAGGTCAAGGTGAAGATCAAGAACGTATAAAAATAGTAATTGCTGGTAACTCGATGCCAAATAAATAGAATGCTGCACTACAAAAACACACGTAAACCAAACAGTTGCGTTGCTCACACGCGATTCAATTGAATTATGAAAACATGTCATGAAAAGCCGGTCGTTGGTGGTTGGATGGGAGGGTGGGTTTTACGTGGTTATGTGTATATTGTGACGACCCGCTCGGAGACTTTGCGACCGAAGCGTCGCTCGTTGCGATTACAACTGAGACAAGCACTGAGAAAGCGACCCCCTATTTCCGACCAGTATCAGCAAAATATTCAAATTGTAAACGTTGCACAAATGGAAAACGCCTTGAGATTGACGTATATACGTACATACAAACGAGTATAATAAAATGACTATGGCGGTTTTTTTTTTTATAACTATAACTATAACAACCACATTGTCAGGGGTCTTTCACAGCAAGGTCAAAACATCCATTAGGCTGAGCAAAACCAATTACAGTTCCAAACATTCACGAGTGCCAAGTGGCTTGTACGCTTTATACCGACCAATACTCAGAGCTTAGTTCAATGCACTCGTTAAACCATTCATGTCCAGTTTGATTAGTTTAATTAGTGTAATCAATTGGCAGCCAAGGTTGATTCAAGTTCTATTCTACAACTTGATTACAATCTGATGATGTGATGACTGCTGTTCGTACTTGAGACTGAACTTGGACTTGGTTTTTCAAGAGTTTCACTCACTTCCAGTTATTTTGCACTACTACATAATCAATTGTTATACTTTTATACTGAATCAAAGTATATAAGATTTGTGCAATGTCCGTCTGCCCGTATGTTCGTCTGTATAAACACCCTGCCTCCATTAGGTGTCTAGGAAAACCATAAAATCGATAATAGCAAATGTCTCCAAATATTTTAAGGCTCTCACAATTTAAGATTTAGAAGGTAGATTACTAACATCGTTTGGCCACGCCCACTCCCACCTACAGAATTCACAAAAGTCGATATCTACCGCAATTTTAAAGGCACGTGGAGGATAGACAACTAGGGATCTCCTTCATGGATATCCGTATTTGGTGGCAACACCCATCATGTTCTGTCTCAATTGTTATCATTGTTTTTATGAGCTTAACAATCTTTAAGCGGCGGTCTAAGCTTCGAAAACATTATCTGAAAAATCTAGACACACCATTGCATATAAGAGTTTATTTGCTGAAAGCTAAATTTTTCAGAAAGGCAGACATTAATGCCTAAGGCCATCTCGTTCCCTAGGCAGCTATATGATATAGCAGATTTCGAGTCCTGAGTGACTGAGACAAAAATACGAATGTTCGACTACTAATTATTTAAAGAAAAAAACTATATGTTAGGATTGAGGACATACTCACAGACGGAACGGGCCGAGAGGTCTATATTGACTTGGCTAGTGGTGCAGATCAGGTATATATATATATATGTGGATCTAGTGCTTGCAAAATAAGTACTAGTTTAGTGCGACTTTCAATGTTATACAATATTTTTGACGTATTCAGAATATATGATTTAGATATAGTTATCGGTTTGAAGCCATTCTACGGCATATAAAATATATATAAATATATATATATATATATTTATATTACGTCAAAGACCTCTATTTCGATGATTTACACATGTTAGGAGAATCTTCTAATAGGGTAAAACAAACCCTAAAATTATAGTTAAGTTGGAGACGATATAATAAATTAAAAATGTGTATGGATGTATGTATGTATGTACGTATGTGTGATGTATGTATGTGTGATGTATGTGTGATGCATGTCTTACCCAATATGGCGCGCAGATGTCCTTCCAGCGTTTGCAAAATGGTTTGCTTAATCTCCTTGACGCTCTTGCCCAGAAATTGCTCACTGGCTGTGCCAAGCAGCTCGTCGGCCTGATGATGAAAATAATAAACATTCATCATCTGTGGGTGAGAGTGTGTGTATGTGTGCGTGTGTATGTGTGCGTGTGTGTGTGTGTGTGTGTATTTGTGTGTGTGTGTGTGTGTGTGTGTATGTTAATGATTGGTTAGATGGATTCATGTTAGTGTTATTATTGATTCGTATTTATTGATCAACACACGTCACACCAAATGAGAAAGAGATGGAAAAAGAAAGAGAGAGAGAGACAGAGAGAAGAGAGAGAGAGAGAGAGAGAGAGAGAGAAAGAGAGCAGCCATAACGGAAGTCGACAATCCAAAGCCACAGCCAAATAAATGAGTAATTTTTGAATATTATTTGAGTAGTTATGAGTAATTGTAATTATGTTAGACACAAACACACACACACACCCACACCCACCCACACACACACACATATTTGATACATTAATTGATGGCAACAGTAACCGTAACAGTAACATTAGCATTAACAGTAACATTAGCAGACGTTTAGCAGTAGGCATAATTCAATTAAATAATGTTGGTTATTTATATTATTTATTGAGTGATTTGTTAATTTTGATTTATTATCATTTACAGTTTTGCGGTATGTTTTTGTTTTTTTTTTTTTTTTTTTTGTCGGATTTGTTTGATGAGTTGAGTCGATTCGAGTTGAGTTGATTGGAGATTGATTCGAACGGTTCGAGCGCAGGGTAAGTGGTTGGTAGTAGTGGTAAAAGAAAGTAGAGAAAAGGTAAAACACAAATGTCAACAAATTTCGACTGTTTATATATATAGTCCGCTATTCACGAGTATTATCTTAATACACGTCTTATTAACTATACTGTAGATTTGAGTGAGTGATACGCTAAATACGTGATGTAAATCATAAATGACAATCAACAAACATGCAGCAAATTAAATGGCACCTAAGAACAGCATACTCTATGGATAGATGGAGTTAATAATTCTGAACAATGATTGTGTGTTTGCATGTGAGTGTTTGAGTGTGTGTGTGTGTGTGTGTGCGTGCTATACAGTATGTTGGTTGTAGTTGAATTTAGACCTATCCATAGGCGAGTACATTGACAAGAACGAAAGGCAGTTATCGAAGATCAAGGAAGCCAAAACGAAACCCAAAACAAGTTAATCAAATTATATAACACAATAAACATACCTCGGTGTTAGCATAATCATTATGTTTATACGAAGTTGACTGTAATAATGAAATGAAATAATTAAGTATGTAAGAACATAATTTGGAATTGGTTTAACATTTAGATCCAAATCATACTTCTGTGGAATACAAAAACGTTTTCAACAGGTGTTTTAACAGTGTGCAAGTATGATTTCGGATTCCAAGTATAGATATATGCTTGATATATGCTGGAATCACACATGTCATTTGAATTTATTACCCAAGAATGCAATTTATTATTAACAACTGCAACTGAATGACTGTGCAAAGAGTGATTCGAATCAGAAGTACTGTGAATGAGTGTATATTTTGCAAAGTGAATTATTATTTATCACCGCAAAATGAGCTACTGTGCAGCGATTAATTCACGTCTGAGCTACTGTGAATGTTTGATTCATTTTCGAGTGCATTCAGGTGACTTGTGATTATTGGAAATATAACTTAACATATAACTTTGTGCAGTACGATTTAAATTGCCGTAAATGTGATTCAGGCTGCCAAATACTGTGATTGATGTTGATACAAATGCGCTTCACGAAAATGTCTATGTACAAACGACACTTTGAATAAAAGTGCAAGTCTGTGAGTACTCTGACAAATAAATACAAATCACAAGTCTCTAAAGCTACTGCTTGGACAATAGTTCAAGCAATTATGTGAATAGTGTTGACGGAATTTATAGAATTTTGAAACGAATTATTCTACACTTACTTTTGAGGGATCAGATCTAAGGCGCTTGCAAGGCTAAATATATTTAATTGAGTTGCATTGTTATTTTTTCAAGGGGAATATAAAAAATGTTAAAATTTACATATACAAAAAAAAAAACAAAAAAAAAAAACAAAAATCAAAATCGAAAAGAAAAAGTGTGAAACGGGATTAAATTGTAATTGTAGTTCGTATACATATCAACATAGTCAGGTAATGTAAGGTAAATTGTAAGCCAAATTTCAGACGCGTTTCTACGTAGCTACCAAATACAAAAGTTGATATATGTAAGTATTAAATATATATATAGATTTATAGATATACATTTGGTTTATTGTTGTTTTTTTTGGACGAATAAAAGCTATAGAACTTGCATGCAGAACTTAAAAAATCTGCAAATCGTACTTTTCCCCACTCGGAGAATTCGATACAAAGATACTCGGATGAAGGTGGTTACTTTTAGAGAAACGAGAGTCCCACTCGCGAGCGCCCACCTACCTTCATGATCTTGCACTGGGCAACGCCGGTCACCGTCAACGGTACACCCTGAGCCGTCTCCACGTTCTCGCACATCGGATTCAGTGTCATCACATTCAGCGAGAGCCGCTGCACATCCGTCACCAGCCACCAGGCCCAGGCCCAGCCGCCAACAATCGTTCGCTTCTTCATCGAGCCACAGCAGCCACCTGCAAGAATGATAAAAACGTTAACCGAGCTGAGTATTTATTATTATTTTCTTTATTTTTTATATATATAAATTTTCGTTATACCAAAGAGAAGTAATGTAACAAATTATTAAGTATTATTCTTGAATAAACACGTACAAATTCTTCTATTCCCAGCCCTATCGTGATGTGCTTGGCCCATTTTAATAGCTCAGAAATCAAATCCAGCTCAATTTGGACTTTCAACAAAGAAATGTGACAAAAAGTCTTTTCAGTTTCATTAGGAAACAATTTTAGCATTACTTGGATATTTTTAAAAATTTACATGTTACAAATCTTCACACCTATTTAACCGTATTCAAAACTTTAATTAATTAAAAAATTTTTGTTGTTGTTTTTATTTTTTTTTTAAAGTTGTTACATATTTAATGCAATTAGGTATTCTTTGTTAACGCTGCTGACGTCTTTGGGGCAGGCCAGGTCTGCGCAGCTATTGCTGACCCACAAATATCGTTGGCTTGTGGCACACACATTTTTTTTATATTTTTTTTTTGTGGCTGCGGGGGGGAAAAGCGTCGCAATGGCCTGTGGCTTATATAGTAAGAGTGAAAGCATTTCGCTGTCGCTAAAGCTTTGCTTGTTTATGTGTATGTATGTGTGTGTGTATGTTTTGTGTGTGTGTGTGTGTGTGTGTGAGTGTGAGTTTGAGTTGTCTACGTGCCGGCAAACACGTCAAAGTGTTGATGGATGAGCATATGTATTAAGCCAAGAGTGGTGTCAGCATGACAAGCCAAACAGGAAGAAACCGTTGGCCATTTGGGGAGGTGCCATCATCTAACGGTTTAATTTCAGTCAGCTGCACTCGGTCCCACAATGCAACCATTCAAACAACGGACCTGTGACGCCAGAGCCAAAGGGCATTGCGTTGACTGCGCAGTCGTAACAACTCTTTGAAAGTATGCATGAGTGTGCGTGTGTGAGTGTGTGAGTGAGTGAGAGAAAGAGAGCGAGCGAGTTGGAGTGGTGGCCATCTGTAGGAAAGGCTGTTTACGCTTCGTTTTAATGGCTCAATGCCTCAGTTGGCCAGCGAACGTCGCAGCGCGCGGCCGCAATACCACGCATAGAAAGAAAGTGCTAAAGAAAGCAAACAACAACACAAACGAGCATCGAACATAAAGCTTACGCCTCGCACTAGAAGTGTAAGCAAAAGCAAAAGCAAAAGCAACTTGAAAGAAAAAGAAGAAGCAAAAGCTCGAAGCTTCTTTGCATGTGCAAAAGTTCTTGAGCACAAGTGAGTAACAATAAAAGAAGGGCACAATGATTCACATACGAATGTATGTCTGCATGTATGTGTGTGTGTGTGTGTGTGTGTGTGTTAACAATATGACAATGCAAAAGTGTGCCAACGACAAAAAGAAATCAAAGTCAACAACAGCAGTTGCGGAGGCAGCAAGAACACGGCTCGCAAAGAACGCGCACAAAAGTGCAAAGCCGACGTCGACGCATGCGTAGCGCGGCGACAGCAACAGCGACGGCAACAGCGACGGCAACAGCAACGCCTACGCAACAGAAGATTTCTCAACGAAAGTGATTCATCGTTGCTTCGTTAAATGTTCGTCGTGATAACTGTTACTGTTGCTGTTGTTGCTGTTTGGTGCCAGCTTGCGCTGTTATGCATTTCTCTTTGGCACTGTGTGTGTGTGTGCTCAACTATTTAGCGGCTATTCGCATGCTTCATACTTCAAAATGCTGCTGCTGTTGCTGCTGCGACTGCGGCCTCTACCAACATCGCTGTTGCGTGTTGTTGCTGTGCTTTGGTATTTTTTTTTTTATATTTTTTTGTATGTGTTATTTAGCTGGTACCTTGAACTTGAGCAGCGCAGCGCACATTCAACTCGGCGCAGCGGCAGCAACCAGTTTGCAACAGCAACAGCAGCAGCAGCAGCAACAATATCAGCGACAAGTTTGTAATTGCAAATACAACAAGAACAATAACAATAACAACAACAACTTCAATAACAACAACAGCAGCAACAACAACAATAATAATAACAACAACTAATGCTGCTGTTGTAGTTTTAGCCGTTAGTTGAGCTTGCTGCTAGCCAAAGATTATGCAAAGTCATCGCGACAGGAAACGTTTTCAACGAGTCCGCCGATCGATAGGGCGGCTTGCCATGCCCACAACCCGGGCCAGGCTAAACAAACTGGTTATCCACACATGCATATTGTATATGTGTGTTAGTATTTGTGTGCCTGTCTGTGTATGTGTACCCACAACAATTGTTGATTGGCTTTCCGATCAGAAATAATGAGTGAAAAGCGGCATTCAAAAGTTTGTAAAGTTTTCCGTTTTTTTTGGGTTTTTTTTTTCTTATTTATTTGTTTCTTTATCAGCCGCTAAAGATTTCACTTTTATGTGGGAGCTCTTTTGCCGCAACTCCAACAAAAACAAAAACAAAAAGCAAAAGCAGAAGAAGAAGAAAAAGAAAAAGGCAACAAAACTGACATTTGATATGTATTTTGTCAGAAAATGCAGTCAGCGCTAAAGTTCAAATGCGCTTGCTTAAATATTGAATATTTATTTTATTTAGAAGTTATACAACACGAGTTTGAGATAATAATTATTGGAGCATTAGTCATTGTTAGCTGCTATAACAAAAAGAGTTTGGACAAAGGAGGAAACGTATGCATTTAAATTGTTTAGAAACTTAAAACGTAATTAAAACTAAAATGTGTATAAATAATCTATTTGACCGAAAAAAGGAAGTCAAAAACATATTATTCGAGAAATGACAAACAAGAATAATAATTAATTTGCCTTGTTCTATGCCACATTTCTTTCCACTTTCCACTAACAAGTGCCCAAAATGGGAAATCGATTTAAACAATCGCATTTTCTAAGCTATTTCAGGGTGTTTGCAAGTTGCTTCTAAAACTATTCTGCTCGCAAAACACAAAGCTTTCTTGTATGTGAGAGCTTTAAGTAGAACTATGTGTGTGTGTGTGTGTGTGTGTGTGTGATTGTAGGCAAGATAAAAGCTCGTTAAACTGAAGACCCATTCGGATCACATAGATTTGATAAGAGAAGTCGGACATGTTGCAAGGCATCTGGGGGTTATGGGTAGCGATAAAGGTATGCATAACAAATGGAGTCGAAACGCAAGTTACGAAATTATCGAAATACCGCAGAACGTGATCGAAATATTGAGGCGCATGAAAAGCTGCGTTATCGAATCAAATAACCCGATTACATCCATTACAAGACGTGACTTTTCCTGACATATTCATTGAGGATTTAAATGTTTTGCTTCGATTGCAGCAACATCACGTAGCACAGAGATCGCTATCGCTTGGACAACTTAAAGGAGGCTTGGCTTACCACAGCGATGAGCTCAGCTATTGTGGGCGCCGCATCGGCGATTGGGGGGGCAGTGACGGCGGCGACAAGCAACAGTTGGTTCATACCAATGCTAATGGCAGCGGTGGCCTATTTCCAGTATGAGGAAATCATGGATCCCGAATCGAAGCCCAGCGATGTGAGCAGTGATGATATATTGGATCATTACGATTTCATAGTGATTGGCGCCGGTTCGGCCGGTGCTGTCGTTGCCAATCGCCTAACCGAGGTGGAGAACTGGAATGTCCTCCTGCTGGAGGCGGGCGGTGATGAGACAGAGCTAACCGATGTGCCACTTATGGCCGGTTATTTGCAGCTATCCAAAATTGACTGGCAGTACAAAACGGAGCCATCGGGCACAGCTTGCTTGGGTAAGACTAGACTAGAACATACCCTCGACTCACACTCTCTTCTGTACTAAGATTTGTTTAGGGCGGCAGTTTTTATCATTTAAAGTTTGTATTTTCTTCATCCTTAATAGAATTGCTAAAGAGAATTTCCCTGTTTTGTATTTATAACCTGAAAGGTTTTCCAACTAAAGCATTTCCTCCCACTATATATATTATTGAAGACTTTCCCCACAAAGGGAGTTTCGCACAAAATCATTCCACAAAGATCTAAGAAACATTTCGTTATTTTTACAGCTATGCAAGGCGGACGCTGTAATTGGCCGAGGGGTAAAATTTTGGGTGGCAGCTCGGTGCTAAACTATATGCTGTATCTGCGGGGCTCGAAGAACGACTATGACAACTGGGAGGCGATGGGCAATCCCAGCTGGTCGTATCGCGATGCGCTCTACTATTTTAAGAAATCAGAGGACAATACCAATCCGTATTTGGCCAGTACACCTTACCATGCCACTGGCGGCTATCTGACGGTGGGCGAGGCGCCTTATCACACACCCCTCGCCGCCAGCTTTGTGGAGGCGGGCGTTGAGATGGGCTACGACAATCGCGATTTGAATGGCGAGAAAATGACGGGCTTCATGATTGCCCAGGGCACAACGAGACGCGGCTCACGCTGCTCCACATCCAAGGCGTTCCTGCGACCAGCACGACTGCGTCCCAATTTGCACATCTCAATGAATTCGCATGTTACACGCATTATGATCGATCCGGTCAGCAAATTGGCCTTTGGCGTTGAGTTTGTCAAGGATCAGAAGCTATACCATGTGCGCGCCACAAAGGAGGTAGTCCTCTCGGGCGGCTCCGTGAACAGTCCCCAGCTGTTGATGTTGAGCGGTGTGGGGCCACGCAAGCAGCTGGCCAAACATCGCATACCACTCATCAAGGAGCTGAGCGTCGGTGAGAATCTCCAAGATCACATTGGACTGGGCGGACTGACGTTTCTCGTCAATCAGCCGGTTTCGATAGTGGAGAATCGATTCCATACCATGTCGACGGTGCTGCAGTATGCGGTCTTTGGCCAAGGACCACTTACAATACTCGGGGGCGTTGAGGGTTTGGCCTATGTGAATACAAAGTACGCGAACACCACATTGGACTGGCCGGACATTGAGTTCCATTTTGTGTCGGGCTCAACCAATTCGGATGGTGGATCGCAACTGCGCAAGGCACACGGCCTGACAGATGCCTTCTATCGTTCGGTCTTTGAGCCGATTAACAATCGCGACGCATGGAGCATAATACCAATGTTGTTGCGTCCACGCAGCGTGGGCAGCATCAAATTGCGCAGCAGTAATCCCTTCGACTATCCGTACATCATGCCCAACTATCTGACCGATGAGTTTGATATGAAAACGTTGATTGAGGGTGTCAAGATCGCAGTGGCATTGTCTCGCACAAAGGCGATGCAACGTTTTGGCTCACGACTGTCCAGCATACGTTGGCCGGGCTGCGACCAGTTGCCACCGTTCACGGACTCGTATTGGGAGTGCATGGTGCGACGATATACAGCGACCATCTATCATCCCGTTGGCACCTGCAAAATGGGTCCGTATTGGGACAAGGATGCGGTCGTAGATGCCAAGCTCCGTGTCTACGGAATTCGTGGACTGCGTGTCATCGATGCCAGCATTATGCCCAAATTGGTATCGGCCAATACGAATGCACCCGTTATTATGATTGCCGAGAAGGGCAGCGATATGATCAAGGAGTTCTGGATCAAGAATACATTAGTCTAATAAGCCACATCTCTCTCCCTCTCCCTCTCTCTCTCTCTCGTGTGTGTGTGTGTGTGTGTGTGTGTGTGTGCTTAGGTGTGATAGACTGAATGCGTATGTGAATCGATTTGTGAATGTGTTTGGATTTTTTTTTTTTTTTAATTCATCTTCTCTAATAACATTTATGGATATATGTTTTTTTTTTTAATATTTATAAGCAATTTGTATGTATTTATTGTAATTTTATGCAACATCGAATCAGTGACCATTAAATGATATTTTTTTTTTAATTGAAAGCAGGCGACATTCATTAAAGATATTTGAATATATAGGAAAGCTGCTTCAATTGCAGATACATCTAGTAATGCTTAGATCTCGTATAGATCATGGCAATTGCGTAAGTGAAATACATTTTTGAACTGTGTAAGGTAAGCAATTATGTATACACCTTCTGACCAGCACCCACTTAAGTAATTCACACTGGCAATATACTTAAGATCCCATTATATTGCATAAATATTGCACAAATCTAGAAATGCTTGCTCAAAATCGGCATTCCTAGTTGGAAGTGTGTCTCCGACTAGACAACTCTTTGTTTTTTAGGGCTTCCAATTGGAATTTGCATTTATTTTAAAGTGGCATTTTGATTGACTTTGCCGGTTTCTGACTGTGGCACAATGTGGCACTGCTGATCCTCGAGTATCATGCGGGCACCCTGCTCGCCAATCATCATTGTGGGCGCATTCGTATGGCCGGATGTAATCTCTGGCATAATGCTGGCATCCACCACCCGCAGCCCCTTGATGCCGTGCACACGGAGCCGTTCGTCAACGACGCCAGCATTGTGGGTGGCTGCCATGCGGCAGGTGCCGGCTGCATGCCACGCGCCCACATACATGTAGCGTATGTGGCACAACCAATATGCATCCGAGTCAGCAGCGAGTCGATCACATTCGGCCAGCGGTGGCAGCCACAATTGCAAGCCACAGCGCCGAAAGGCGCGTGTGCCAATCAAACGTTGCACGTAGCGTACGTAGCGCAACAATGTGGCACGATCCGCCGGATGCTCGCCATAATTGTTCCACACCAACGGTCTCTGCTCCGGATTGCAGCTGCGCAGTTGCACCCGTCCCCGCGACTTGGGCACCAGCAAAGATCCGATCAGCTGCAACATGTCCGTATGCTGCAGCGCTGCCAGCTGGGCGGCAACCAGTTCGCTGCGAAACCCAAAATAGGCAAAGCTTGCAGCGCTGCCGCGTGGCAGCAATGTGTGCGAGACCACATGCAAATCCGGCTGACCTGTGAGATTGGCCGGCGCACGCGAGTTAATAAATCTCATCATCGAGAAGCTGGCGGCGAGGGGTCCATGCTGCCCCTGCAACAGATACTCGGCCACGGAGGCGGGCTCAAAGGGGCCACGCCTACGACAAGCGGCACCACTGTTGACGGCGCTACAGTTGCTGGTGAAGCGCAGCAGAAGTGGCAGCATGCCATGATCCTGCAGATTTCGACCAACCTCTGGCAAATGTAGGCGTGGCTGCACGCCCACCGCTTCCAACTCGCTGGCATTGCCAATGCCCGATAGCAGCAACAGTTGCGGTGAGTTGAGTGCCCCAGCACTCAATATTACCTCACGATGTGCCCACACATTCCACTTGCGCTTACTGGGCTTGAGCACATAGCTGACGCCACGCACGCGTTCTCCACTGGAGCTGAGCAGCAATCGTTGCACCTCAGCACCGCGGCGCACCTTCAGATTGGGGCGCCTCAACACATCCGGCTGAGTCAGATATTGGCGGGCGCTGCTGGTGCGTCTGCCGCGGGATATGGTGGCGGGCACCTGATGCGTATACCCAAAACCGATGGTCGATTGCAGTGGCTGCTGTAGGCGTGGCACGCCCAACTCACCGCTGGCCGCATAGATCAGATCCGCCAGTCGCTGATTGTGCGGCTCCAGCGGAAAATAGCTGAGCTTTAGACGTGATTGCAGTTTGCGGTACGCACGCTGCACCTGCTCCCAATCCCAACCCCTGAGGCCGAGACGCTGGCGCCAGCCATTAAAATTGGCGGCACTGCCAGGCACATAGATGTTGCCATTGATGGCACCAGTGCCGCCCAGCATACGGCCATGCCACCAGCTGCAGCCGTGACCGGGTTTCATGGCCAGGCAGCACTTTGGATTCGGTTCCGCCTCATCCAGCCACATGTAGCGTGCATCATGATGCAGTGTGCCGCTCAACGCATATATCTCTGATTCCAGAGGCGGCTGATGGCCCTCTTCCAGCAGAAGTACACTGACATTGGACTGCTCGCTCAGTCGGCTGGCCACAATCGAGCCAGCACTGCCCGCTCCAATTACAATGTAATCAAACGATTGCTGCGCCTGCCCCCTTGCCGCCTCCTCATCGTTGGGCGGCCAGTTGCCGGTCAGTGTCCAACTGGAGGCATTCAATGCTGCCACCACCGAATCGAGCAGTGCCAGGCCAACACCATTGCTAAGTGGCTCACTGCCAGCAGTTGCTACCTGCAGTTGCAGTTGCAGTTGCAGTAACAGTAGAAATATGCCATGTTTTCGATGGAGTCTCTTTACGAGCGCCTTATCCATTTTGAACTAATTGGGGCCGCGAGAAAACCGTGCGTCATGTTGGCTACTGCAGCTGCTGCCATTCCAGATTGTAAGCCATAAATAATGCATTCAAATATTAAGTTTATATTTAGCTGCTGTATGTTGACTGTTGTTATTGTTGTTGTTGTTGTTGTTGTTGACACTGCGCTTTATACAAGCATTCAATGCTGCCCCTTCACAAAAGCTAAACAGCTGAACAGTTGCCGATCGGCGCTGGAGCTTTAGAAAAGCGCTGTTGACAGCAACAAGCGATAAACGCTGATAGCATACCCTATATGAATGCAAGGGGTACCAAGGGGTATAATATACAACAGTGGTGCAGGTTCCATTTATCAAATTCAATACATAAATCAAGTTAATATGCCCATATATATATGGTGCCGAAAAGAAAGCATTGATTTGAAATAAATTGTTTAGTATTCACTCCGATATTTTAAATGTATTTATTGTACTGGAACGCATTGAATGTGTTCATAATTTGTATATCCTTCTAGATCCCAAGCGTATTTCTTCCTCTGCTAATCTTGAATTTTAGGGTATTTAACGTGAAAAACGGTAAATTAAGTTACGGCTTTAGTTATTTGTGCATTTTTATTTCGGCTTTTGTTTTGCTCGCCTTGTTATACCCTGAACCTATTGAAAATAGGTAAAAGGGTTTAATGGCTTTGTGCAAATTTATGTAACAGACAGAAGAAGGCATCTCCGATCCCACAAAGTATATATATTCTTGATCAGGATCAATAGTCGAGTCGATATAGCCATGTCCGTCTGCACTATAAGAGCTAGAGACTTTAAATTTGGAATATAGTTTCTCCAATTCCAGCCGCTGATCAAGTTTACGTTATTTTATAGATAACTGCCTCCGTTTATCGAATATCGAAATATTTAAATTTCCGATAGCAATAAATGCCATAATTTTAAAGGCAGAATCTTCTAATTAATACATAATATGCATATGCCTACTATTTATCATATGTCAAGATCGGATAAGAAACACCCAAGTTATAGTAGAAAATATATTCTCATATTGATCTCATTTCTATCAGCAGCCGCAAGTACTTTCTGTATGATGAGTGTATTCTGTGTTTGTCGGTAGAGGGCGCTTGCAGAACTGCTCGCATTTTAGTGCAAATCTTTTTAAAGGGGAATTTGCCAATAATAATAGAATATGTTTAATAACTGGGTTCAGGGTATATCGTAGTCGAGTTCACTCGACTACAGCACTCTTACTTGTATTTTTTTGTTTTTTTTAATGTGTGTACGCGTGTATTGCGGGTGTAGAAGTAGCGCAATTGCACTCGAGTAAAATAAATCGGAAGTAGAATTGTGGGCAATGTAGAGTATATGTAGAGTATTACGAAATGCAAGTGAGAATGCTGACAATGGTCATTGCACCCGTTTTTGGCCAACAACATTTTGCAATGGCTCAGCAAATTGTGCAACTCAAATGAATTCTCCAATTCAAACTCAAGCTCAAACTCAAAGTGGAGCTGGTTAATTCAGTCAACATTTAGCCAGAGACTCGGATCGAATATGACGGTGATGAATACGTTTGTGACCACGTGGCGGTTTCTGTTTACGATCGTTCCATCGGCGCTGGTCATCTTGTCGCTGAACAAGGGCATCAAGGACTATCGCCCGGACATTGTGGATGAGGCACACCGTGTCCGTACAATATACATAAATATGCTGCGTCCCAGCTACGATTTCATCATTGTGGGCGGCGGTTCCGCCGGCTGTGTGCTGGCTGCCCGTCTATCTGAGAATCCCGCGTGGACTGTACTACTGCTGGAGGCTGGCGGCGATGAGCCGCTACTAATGGATCTGCCACAAATGTATCCAGTATTTCAGCGCACCCCCTGGGACTGGAAATATCTGACAGAGCGCTCGGATCGCTACTGCCTGGCCATGGAGGATCAGCAGTGCTTCTGGCCGCGCGGCAAAGTCCTTGGCGGCTGTAGCTCCATCAATGCAATGATGTATGTGCGTGGCAATCGGCGAGACTACGATCGATGGGCCCAGCTGGGCAATCCGGGCTGGGATTACAACAATGTGCTGCACTACTTTCGCAAGGCGGAGGATATGCGTGTGCCTGGCTACGAGCGTAGTCCCTATCATGGTCATGGTGGACCCATCAGTGTCGAGAGATTTCGCTCAACGACGCCACTCCTGCGAGTGTTCATGGATGCCGCCTCCCAATTGGGCTTGGCGCATCCCGATGGCGATTTTAATGGACGCACGCAAAGCGGCTTTGCACCGCCGCATGGCACGCTACGTGATGGTCTGCGCTGCAGCGCCAACAAGGGCTACATGCGTCGCAGCTGGCAACGTCCCAATTTGGATATTGTGCTGAAGGCATTTGTGGAGCGACTGGACATTGAGCCGCAGACAAAGCGTGCACTCGGCGTGACCTTTGAGCATGATCTGCTGCAGCATCGGGTGCTGGCCAAAAAGGAGGTGCTGCTGGCCGCCGGCGCCTTGGCCAGTCCACAGCTGCTGATGGTCAGCGGTGTGGGACCCGCCGACCAACTACAACCGCTGGACATTGGGGTCATACAGCATCTGCCTGGCGTTGGTGGCAATCTGCAAGATCACATCTCGACGTCGGGCGCGATATACACATTTGACGGGAGGCAAACGGATGGCACGCACATGTCCCTCATTGTGCCAGAGCAAGTGAATAAGGATTCGGTGGATGCGTTTCTCCATCAGAAGCGTGGCTTCTTCTATGCGATGCCGGTGAGCGAAGTGATGGGCTTTGCCAGTACACGTTACCAGCCGGCGCACGAAGATTGGCCCGACGTCCAACTGTTTATGGGCAGCTATAGTTATGGCTCCGATGGTGGCTTGGTTGGACGACGCGGCGCCGCCATCACGCTGGATAACTATGCAAACGCGTATGAGCCGATGATGTATCAGGACTCGTTTGTCATTGCGCCACTGGTGATGCGTCCACGTTCGCGTGGCTATCTTCAGTTGCGGTCGTCGGATGCCCGCATCCATCCGCGTATACACGCCAACTACTATGACGATCCACTGGACATGGCCATCATGGTCGAGGGCCTGAAGCTGGCGCATCGGCTCACACAGACGCCGGCGATGGCACGACTGAATGCCACCATGAACATTTACGAGTGGCGCAACTGTCCGGAGGTGGAGTATCTGAGCGATGCGTTCTGGGAGTGCCTGGCCAGATTCTATTCGCAGACCATTTATCATCCGGTCGGCACCTGTAAAATGGCACCCGATCATGATCCGTTCGGTGTTGTCGATCCCCGATTGCGTGTGCGCGGCATACGTGGACTCCGGGTGATCGATGCCAGCATTATGCCAACGATACCCACTGGGAATACGAATGCACCAACTCTAATGATCGCTGAACGTGGTGCGGATATTATAAAGCAGGATTGGCATCACTATCCGCATGGCGGTTGGCGTTAGCCTCCACAACGTCAAACAACTGCCTTCCTAACTGCATAGCTTTAAGTTGTCACTCGCCTTTCTTAACTCTTTCATAGCTCGTGTAAGTCAATAAACAAGCACAACAACAACAACAACAACAACAACAGAAACCAATCGAAAATCGTGTTTGGCATAACGAAGGTCAACACAAAGTTTGAACGGGGCCAAATCAAGCAAACAATAACTGTGCTCTTTACGCGCACAGACAGACTCTAATTGGAAGCCCAGCTCTAAATAAGTGCTTGCAATCGCACAGCAGAAAATTGTATGTCAATTAAAGTGAATACACTTTGAGCAAGAGATTTCAAAATGTTCCTAAAGTTATATGTCGATATTGCAAATCTTAACAGTGTTTATGATACCAATAATATGAAATTCATTATTGTTATATTTGATTGGAACTTCGCTGTCATACATCGCTTAAGCGGGATATATAAATATAGTTTTTTTTTTTTATTATTTTATTCATTCAATTTATTTGAATTTCTTTTATTTTGTTCAACATTTTGTTTTTGACAATTCATACAAATCTTGTATTCTCAATTTAAAAATGAATGCAATTTGATATTTTATCGTCCATTCAATCTGGGTAGCAATAAAAATAAAAACATCCAGAAAGGTATTCCGTGTGCCACATCGCTTCAGTTCCAATTGAGTAATGCGAGTGGGAAGTCAGAGTCGATTGTGATTTGCTGTCGGTAGTTCTGAGCACAATATTGTGTTCATAATTTAATCTCAGTGCCGAAAGTGGGGCGGGTGGGGGGGGGGGGGGTAGAGACCTAAGTTTAAGTCTTTGTTCTTAAGAATGTATAAAATGTCAGCTGTTGCTGTTGCTGTTGGTGTTGCAATCAAGTCAAAGCATTTCCCAGCGCATTCTGGCGACATTGACTGCAGGCGCCGCAATTTGCTGCCCTCTTGTTTGTTGTTGGCGTTTTGGCGCTTTTGAGGTATTTGTTGTAATTTATGAGCGGGCGCTGAACCAAATGCCAAATGCGACAAGTTTTACCTGTTTGCCGACTGCCTTGGCAGTTTACACACACACACACGCACACACACAGCAATTGCTTTGCTAAAATTTTCAAAAAGGTTTTCGAGATTTTTCACACGGGCCAGTATTCGATGTCCGCTGCTAACAAAATGACGCGAACAAAACAGCTCCAGCTCGAGCTAAGGATCGAGGAACCCCGCCGTCAGTTGCAGCTAAGATTGTTGCTGCTTTTGTTTGGATTGCTGCTATTGCCCACAATTGTAGCAGTGCCACAAGAACAGCTGCTGCTAGATGTCACACAAGTGGCACAAGTGGCACAAGTGGAGCAGGAGGCAATAGTGCCATCGCTGAACGATCTGTCCGGTGAGTCTCCTTGGCGCTCTAGGATCATCCATAGCTATATATATATTAATATATATCTATATATATGTATCAATTCCATTTGCAGATCTCAGCGCTGGCATAAATCTGTTTCCCGTGAGCAATTTAATTGCCGCTGCCGCCAATGCTGAGCCCCCGGCCCCCGTTCAATTTGTGCGCATTGCGATGAACAGTGGACTGTGAGTGACGACCAACAGATGGCGCTCTACATTCCCTTGTATTTAATTTATTTAACTTTGCAATATTTTTAAATATAAACGTTTTTTTTTTTTTTTTACATATTTATAACCATTTATCAGGAGCAGGTTGTTAAATATAAAATAAAATTATGTCCAAGCTAAAAATATCATTTGTGAATCCATAAATTGATATATATATATTTATATATATATATATTTGTCCACAGATGACTTATTGTGTGAAAACTTTACCCTTACTTACTAAATATGTCAAAATATATCAAATTTGAATAAAACATCATGAAAATCAGACTACTAATTTTTATCTTTTTTTTTTTAAATTTGGGATAATTTTTATTTGTGAGTTTCCGAGCAATTATTTTTCTTTAATTTATAGTTATATATTATATATTAAGACGATTATATATATATATATATTAAGGCGTCGGCAGATTAATTCCGATCTGCAAGAGTATGTAGACTTCGGCGTGCCTAAGATGTCAGTTTCCAATTGTTTATTATTGATAATTAATCTAAGTAATTTGCGTTGTTTAGCTTTTTCCCTTGTCATAAATAATAAATTAGATGTATGTGATTAATCTTGGTCTGGTCGACACCAAACTGTTTAGTACGGAGATCTACAATGCTTAAACTGATTATTGCACATCATTTGCGGTTAGTCTAAATTGCATTACTCTCAATCGGACTCTAGAATTTTGCACAGGGTATATAGAATATGTATATGGGGTGTAAACTCGCATAAGTTACTGTGCCACTTAATTGTGTTTATTTGATTATTTTGCACATTATGGATATTGTAAGTTTAATTAATTCGCCATATATCGTAATTATTAGACAAAAACTTGAGTCAGTCAGCAAAACTTTGCAGATTTTCTTATATTGCGATTATCGGTCGATGTGGTTATTTATCGAGTTTCCGCTTACAGAATGTCTATCATTGATTGACATACTCTGGGCCTGGGTTACGGACCCAGACAAACTGCGAACCACCTCTAACCCAACCGATCAAGGGGCGAAGATCGCAAATTAGTAAACAGATAAGATAACACAGCAATCAGAATCAATCGCATCGTTTCTGAGTTTATGTAAAAAGATTACACAAAGCATTGTTCTATCATCAAAAGAGAAGCAGGATTAATTAATAAAAGCCTACTCCGATAAGGAGGTTGACTAAAATTAGTATTCCAATTAGGACATAATAAAATTTGTTTTTGAACGGATTCTATCCTGTCCTGCCTCTACTTTCTGTTTTCTAAGAGTTGATTATTTTGAAATTAGGCTATTTGGAAATCCCAAATGAGTCAAGTTTGTGAATTAGCAAATAGTGATTTACAGAGTCAATAGCCTTACTGAAGTCAATGTAAATAACATCCGTTTGCATTCTGTTTTTAAAACCCCTAATAAGAAAAGAAGTGCATTCTAATAAGCTAGTGGTAGTATATCTATATTTCATGAACCCATGCTAGCAGGTTGAAATCAAGGATCTACAAAGATGTAGCAGTTGCGATGTAATCAACTTCTCCAAACCCTTGAGAATACCGGACAATATAGAAATACCTTTCTTAAATCCATTTTCAAAATTCTATAAGCTTTATATTTGCTAACTTAAACTGATGCAACCATATAACCAATGTATTTAAAGTTTCTATTTCAAAAGATACCCTTTTGTTGAGTTTTGAGCTAAGCATATTTTTATACTTATTGTGTGATATATAAAATAATGATCTATTTGCTTTTTAAGGTGTGCATTTATCGAGTGGGCCCGAAAGTGTTTCCCGTTTGTTACGTGAAGTGACAGTGTAAGTTTCTGATGCATTGTTAAGTATTCATCATTAAATGAACAGAGTCGAATGCGCTTGCAGCAGAGTTCACCAACACTTGAACTTGAGCTTTTGCTTCTGGGAAACTTAATCAAAACAAGAAAACGTAGCTGTCGGGCGTATCCGACTGCGAAATACTCTGATACCAATAACTCATGTCAGCTGATAACAGGTTACACACAACAGGGTGGGTGTAGCTAACAGTCTATGATGGAGGTTCCTAGTACTCTGTCATCCAAGTTTCGTAACTGTAGCTCCTAAATTACGGGAGAAATGGGCTCTTGGGAATATTGGCAGCTGGATTGAGCTTTGCCGAAAAACAATTTTAAGAAAGAGTAATCTACCTTCCACGTTTGCTAGCTATAGCTCTTAAATTTCGGGAGATATAGGCTTTTATCCTTTTCTTAGAGAGACGATTGCGTGGTCCAACATTTTATTTCCGGATTTTTGAAGGATGTTTCCAACAGTATACCTGTAAAATCTGGTGACTCTAGTTTTCAAATTATATGATTTATTATCGTTTTATCGATTTACACTAACAGGTGTTGTTTGGGGAGGCGGGGTGGGCGTGGTCGTAAAATTTTATATCGATTCTCAAATGCGGCTACCAGTAATATGCCTTTGACGGCTCAAAATCTGTTTATATGTATATGCAGAGAGAGAGAGGGAGGGAGAAAGAGAAAGGGGAAGACTTAACCTGAAGGCCAACTGTACTTGTTGGCAGGGTGCACAGTATTTCGTGTTGGCCGAACCCATTTGAACACTCTACACACTTACAGATGTTTAGATATTGCATTACAGACACAACACGTACATTGCACACACCGAACTGCCGAGCAATTGATTGCTGTCGGCTTATCGTGGAGCTTGGATGATTGGCAACATTAGTTGACATGCGATCATAAAAAACAATTTGAGGTACTGTAATTGAGTTGGCCGGGTGGATTTGCTTATCAGTTGCCCACGCTTAGCAGTTTGCAGTCGTACTTCTAGCTTCACCTTAGCCACTGGCTGCACCCTTACTTGAATGCCGCATCTAATCTCCGCTGGCTCAGTGATAAAGGCGCGTCCGGCAGAGCTGCGAATATGTTGCTATAAGCAAGCATATATAAATACTAATACCCATTAACAAAATCTGGGATTAAGTTAAACACTATTTAGGTATTAACGTTTACAATTCCATACTAGTTTAATTGCCCTTCATACTAAACTTCTGGAAGAGGGTGTCTGTTGGGCGATAATCTTTGGGTAATCAGTTCAAAGCATTTCAAGTCTAGTGACTTTGAAATAATTTAAAATTTGGAGTAAAGAAATTTGAATATCAGTGATATTAATTGAAACCGAAACAGTTGAGTGTAATTTGAGCAACATTTGAGCCCCAACAAATAATTCTTCCTATTAAGATAGCTTTTAGTTAAATTAAAAAGAGATTCCACAAATATATTTCAAATTTTAATGACAAGAAATTCAAAGTAAACATACAATTTGCTTAATAGTGTACGCACATATATATATATATATAAGCATAGATATTATTTGCTATTTGCAATGCAAATGACGCAGGTGATTAACGGCGATGTGTGCGGCATGCGAAAGCTAAAGCGGCCGGAGACGTACAAATGCCGGCTGATGGCAATGTCCGGCGATCAGTTGCGTACGGGCAGCGTCAGTGAGCAGCCGAAGCAGTTACCGGATTAGATTGGAGACAGTGCAAAGTCAAGGCAAGAACAATGGAATTTTTGAGCGCTCAGTGCGCGTCTCGGTCTGCGGGTCCGGCGAATACGCTGATGACGCTGTTGCTACAAACGTTGATAGCCAAGTTTTGTGATCTGAGCGGTGAGCAGCAGTGGCCGGCAGATCAGGGTGATTGGCTGGAGCAGAACGGTGGCTTCCAGGAGCCCTACGATTTTATTGTCATCGGTGCGGGCAGCTCGGGTGCTGTCGTCGCCGGCCGATTGGCGGAGCAGGCAAATTGGCGAGTTCTACTGCTGGAGGCGGGCGGTGATCCGCCCATTGAAACGGAATTTGTTGCATGGCACATGGCGACACAGTTCTCCGAGTGGGATTGGCAGTATCATACACAGCCAAATGGACGCGCCTGCATGGCCATGCAGGGAGAGAGCTGCCATTGGCCGCGTGGCAAGATGCTTGGTGGCACCAACGGCATGAATGCAATGATCTACGCGCGAGGCACACGCTTCGACTTTGATGACTGGCAGTCGCGTGGCAATCCCGGCTGGGGCTATGACGACGTGTTGCATCATTTTCGAAAGGCCGAGGACTTGCGTTCCACGCGAACCGATTACAAGAAGGGTGATCATGGCGTCGGCGGACCCATGGGCCTCAACAACTATGTCTCCGACAATGAGTTCCGTTCAACAATACGGGCGGGCATGCTGGAAATGGGATACGGCAGTGCGCCCGATTTTACTGAGGGTTCCTTTGTAGGCCAAATGGACATACTGGGCACTCAGGATAAGGGACGTCGAATTACCACCGCCCGCTCTCATCTGAACAAGGATACGCCCAATTTGCACATACTGCGACACGCCCACGTCAAGCGACTTAATCTCGATAGCAAACAGCGGGCGGAGAGCGTCACATTTATCCATCGCGGCGCCAAGGAGTATACGGTGCGGGCCAGCAAGGAGATCATTCTCTCAGCAGGCGCCATTGGAACCCCACAAATACTGATGCTCTCGGGTGAGTGAACGAAATAAGGATATATCTATCTTTGAATGCCTATATGAGCTATATTCGAATGAAATTGACAACAACAGACAATGATCCAGATCATGCTGATTAAAAATATATATATCTATTTACGTATTTTTATGTATATAGCTTTTAGCAGATAAGTGCGTTGCACGTTGTATGCCAAAATTGGAATACCCCCCATCAAGGGTATATAACGTTGCCAAGGTTTGGCAATGTCAAACTATGCGCATAAATAATAGCAGCTCTCTTTAATCTTTGGCCGAATCGTAAAAGACTGATAAGATAGCTAAAGCACAATAACAAACAAGTTATAATAATAATAATAATAATAATGAATGAATATTTGGTGCAATTGTTAAGAGAATTTGATGTGATAGCTGCTAGTTTTAGCAAGCATAAAGAAATGCTAATAATAGATTAAAACAGTTTAGGTTATTACAATATCTACATACAAATAGTCCTAAGGCAATTGTGATTGCGACATCATTTAATTGATATACAAATAGTTCAGCTTAGATTTAGTAGGTCAAGTTATGTTTGGTATCTATTATTAATACATTCCAACTTTATTTGATAAACATTCCGTGCAGGCATTGGACCAGCCGAGCATCTGAAGAGCGTTGGCGTTCCCGTTAAGCTGGACCTGCCAGTGGGTCGCAATCTGAAGGATCACGCAAGTCTGCCCGTCATCTTTCAGATCGACAAGTCCACAGCACGCAAGCCCACCGAGGAGGAGCTGGTGGACGCCATGTACAATCTGCTGATGGGTCGCCATAGCAAACTGTTGCATCACGAGGCAACGGCGCTGACGGGCTTCATCAACACGACCTCGCTGCACGGTCCCAATCCGGACATACAGACGACCAATTTCTTCAGCCTGATGCAGAGCCCGGAGTTGCGCGGCTATGTTGCCGCCACTGGATTCAATGAGCGTGTCGCCAAAAGCATCCTAACGGCCAACGAGAAATCCAACACATACATCACATATCTGCTGCACTTGAAACCCTTCTCGGCTGGCCGTTTGGAATTGCAGAGTGCCGACTATCTCGATGCGCCACTCATAGATCCGGGCTACATGACGGATGAGCGGGATGTGAACACCTATATACGCGCCTTGAACATCTATAAGCGACTCCCAGAGACGAGTGCGTTTAAGGAGCGCGAGGCGTCGCTGCACATGGTCGATCTGGAGGCGTGCAATGGCATCGCTTATCAGACGGACGATTATTGGCGCTGCTATATACGTCATATGACCACCACAGTTTACCATCCGGTGGGCACCACTCGCATGGGACCCGTAACCGATCCGACTGCCGTCGTCGATGCCCGTCTCCGGGTCCATGGTGCGAGTGGATTGCGAGTAATGGATGCCAGCATTATGCCCGATATTGTCGGTGCGAATACGAATGCCGCTTGCATTATGATTGGAGAGAAGGGCGCCGACATGATCAAAGAGGATTATCTTGGCAACAGTCAGCATACGGAGCTTTAGGTTCTACATCTTCGAACTGACCATCTGACCAGTTCTGGTTAACTCCATCCTCTTATATAAGCTTATTAAATTACTCTTTTTTTTTATAGAAATAAAATTAAATATGCGTCGAAATTTGCGATTGTTTTTTTTTCTTTTAATTTGTGGATCATCAAATTAAAAATTAAGCGATAAAACGGAGATCTTGCCTACAATCAGTTTAAGCTCTGTTTGGGTTCAAGTGATTTCAGTACTTGTCAAACTTTAAATAAATGTGCGGTTTGAAACTGCGATAATCTGCAAACGTACATAACTGTACAGCTTTGAGTAGCACTGCATAACCATAGTGGCTCTAAAACCGAAATTTTAGGGTAGAGAGTGCGCTGTGCTTAGCTTTGCACAGTGACTCTCAAAGCGAAAAGTTCATCTGAACGCAACAGAAGCATCAATCATCATGACTATATTTACCGTTGTTTAATATATTTAGCAGCGAAACCGAAATTCCAATTAGCTTACAATTCGTTCTGTACTAAAAACTGAAAGAATCGTGACAAAAAAATATTTTTCGTGTTTAAAATGTAAGCAACAAATTGAAATGGATTTCCGATATAATAGAATATTAATAGAATATATTTAAAATCTGGGTTCAGAGTATATCGTAGTCGAGTTCACTCGACTGCAGCACTCTTACTTGTTTTTAACATATAGATGGATCCGGTTTACACGATATATTTTAATATTTTTTCATGTTTTTCTTGATGTGAGATGCCATTTGTTATTCGGTGCACACACAAAAACTACGTTTCGTGCAAGATGGATCCAAGGATTTCAACTTTCGTTCGTAATTTTAACACAACAACAAGAAGAAGGGAGAAAGGTCCAAAGTACAGATATCCACGATGAGTTGCAATGAATCGCAGAGGAGCAATGAAAAACGTCAACAGTAACACTACCTAGAAATCGTTATGCCAACGTTGGCCGCCTCCTATTTCGAACTCAAGTCATCTCAACAGATTCACAAGTGAAATAGAGTGAATGTATTTTATCAAATTTTCTAAGCTAATTTAATCATTTTACTCTTAACAATCTAAGCAATTAATTCAATCACTTAGCCGACTGCGCAAAACTTGCAATCTTTTAAGTAAGCCCGATCTACATATTTACATAAATATAAAGCATATATACACTAAATATCATTTAATATCATGTACCTTTAATCGACGTCAAAACGAATATAAGGAATCCAAGTATATGGAGATTTGATCTTTCAGATGTTGGCACTTCGGTTAGTTGTTGCAGCATTATCAGCATCAGCAAGACGATAAGCATTATTGCCGGAATATGTCAAAAGTTTTCGCACAAGTCTTCACTCACTGGTTTTTGTTCGATCTTTCGTGAATCAAGTTGTAGCTAAATAACTGGGACTGGGACTTGGTCGGGGTCTGGGTCTTGGGCATGACTTTAGCTAATGATTGATAGCTTTCACTTTTCCCAATTAGTGGCGAATTTTGGGTAGTTGTTATGCGGCATACCACTTGACGCCACATCGAGACAACTGGGTGCTCGTCAAACTGTTTGGTATGCATACAAACTGATGGTAATTAATCGGTGGGTCGCACAAGTGCCCTCGCGGAGCGCAACTTAAGTGGCCCACGCAGCTGATTTCAGCTTGAAATGAATTGCCATTTGTTATGATTTCTTTTGTTATTGAGGCTAACTGGATAACGATTAATATCGCCTAATATGTACTTATAGATGCGCAGCTTGTGTAATTATTTTCATTAGTTACAATATAACAAATAATTACCCCAGTTTCCTTGCTACACAGGTGAATATGTAATCTAAGCGGGTTCCCAGGCACTCTGCGTAAGGGTTAAGTAATTAACGCGCACATAATCGACTAACGGCTAAACTTGGCCAAGAGCTGGTAGCACACAGTGTAGGGTAGGGTAAGGTATGATACTGTAGGGAATACGAAATCATGACGTGCAGAGTACGCAATGAAATCCATCAGAGATGCGTTACGCTGATTTGACACTGAATTATGAGCGAACGGGGCAACAAATTCATTTGCAGGCGTTTAGGCAACAGATTAGAGCGGAGAGATGTCAGTCAAGAGACAACTTCAACTACCAGTTGCCAACTACCAGTTACCACAGCAACTACCGATGTGTGCTTGTGGTAACACACACACACACACACACACACACAAATGCATATCTGGGAAGTAACATCCGATTGTGGTTTATGTTTGGTTTGGTTTGGTTTGGTTGGTAAGTTTGGGAATAGGTCACGTAGTGCTCGTGCAATAAGCCACGCTCCGATTGGCTTTGTGGTTGGCCTGAAATACACACACATTTATGTATATATATATATACATGTATATATACATATATATATATATATAGATACAGTTAAGAGTTATAAATTCAATTCAGTCAATTCATATTGACAGCGCCGTGCACTTGTCACCTTTTGTTTGCACCACAGCTGCAGCAAAATTATTTGCCTTTTGTCTTTGTCATTTAATTAACTTCATTTTCAATTTCATTGCGTCAGTCCATTGTAGAGCATCCAACGGCTGTGTAAATCTATATATATATATATATATATATATATATTATTATATATATACATTATGTCACCCGCATTGCCTATCACTGCTGATGCTTCTTCTTCTCACAAAATAGTCGCAAAGATGCGTGATTTTAAGCATTTTTTTCTTTTTTTTTCATTTTTTTTCCATTTCACTTTTCATTGCTTTTAAGTAAACGTTTGTGTTGATTAGGCAAGTGACAAAGAGTTAGGTACAAAACAGCCGTAAGTACCGGAAACTTGTGCGTCCGTAATTGTAGCGGAAGTAGTTTATTGTGGGTCACTTAGCCACCTAAGTTGCCTAACTGCCTATTGTCATCTCATTATGAAAATGCCAAGTGTTTGGTTTCAACGAAACAATTATAATAATTAACGAGTATTCAATTTCGTGTAAGTGTAAACGAGAAAACCTTCCAAATTTAAAAACAAACTAAACAATTGCAAAATTGCCTAACACTTATCTGGAAAATTGTTGTGAGCAATCAAATTAGGAATATACAATTTTATTTACACTTTAATGAAAAATCCTGAAAAAAGCAATAAGAATATGGATAGTAATAATAAGCAAATGTTTCATATTCTTAATAAAAAAAAAATAGGAAATAATAATACATTGCAGATAACTCATAGTTGTCAGCTAAACTATGTTAAGACCATAATACAAACGTTATACAAATACATGAGAATAAAAGTTGAAATGCAGCTGAATTTAAAAAGGGTGCTAAGGCAAACTATATTTAAAATATTTCATGAATATTTCATAAGTGAAACTGTAATTAATTAACTTTTACTGGGGCAAGCCGAAGACTCGTTGCTTAACTTTGGAGATTGGCCATTTGACAATGTGGTTCACTGTTGCATTCCTCAATGACATAGCCATAAATAAATGCCCCACTTCTCAGCCCTTGACAATTCTTAGACCGCAATAAACGACTTCACATCTCATTGAAGGGCCTGCTCATCGCATGGCCAAGTTGTTCAAGTTGGTCAACAATATTTGGTTAGTGACGTTTCATATTTCATCTTCGCGTGGAGTTTCCCAGCACTGGAACTGACAAATTTTCGCATGGAAAACTCACGCACAGCAAAGAAAACGCTACAAAAAACAAAAAATTAAAATAAAAAAAAAAATAAAAACCGATTGTCGTCTGACCTTGTGACATTAGCTATATGAACAACAACAACAACAACAACCACCACATCGAATAAAGAGTCGCATAGCTTTTAATTGTCGCTCTGTTAATTGACGGTCATTATATTTTGTTACGCTTCGTCATTGAGAGAGCGAGAGAAATTCCCCTTCCCCTTTTACTTCACCTGCCCCCCTTCCCTAACTCTCCTCTTTAATATGATTAATTTACGTAATTGAATTTGATGCGATTTGAACAGTTGATTGGGACAAATAATTGAGTACCGTTGATAACTGGAATTGCGGTACTTTGTTATCTCAAGAACGGACTGGAATTTTACGAAATTCCAAGTTACCCATATATACGGTTCTCATTCTTCGCTAAGAGTTAACGGTAGATTTCACGAGCTGATATATTCCAAGTCTTCGCTCATGATAAGTCTGATTTGCAAGAATCAAATACAAAACATAAGCCTATTGAGATATATTGTATTATATGCTAGCATAAAAAGGACTATTCTATTCAGCAAGCATATTTAGCTAGTGTACAAACAAAGCAACTCTCGCAATGGACGCTTACTAAAATAAAATGCTTAATTTTATGGTTATAAATATGATTAGTCATCATTCAATTGAATTGAGTGGCATTTGATTCCAAACAATTTGATTCCAACAACGATTGGCTCATACCAAAATAATTGATTTCCTGCGGTTTTTCCAATCATTTCGGCAATTGAATTGAGTTTTCCAACCGGTTTTTGCTGCCAATTTATTCAAGTATAACTATTAAAATTTTGTAGCAATTCTTTGGCTTTTGCTTTGCATCCGCAGCTGCCGTTTAGGAGATGCCGATGGCGACATTACTCTAGTTCCTTATCTCATTGGTCCGACTGGGCCAATGGCTTACGTGAGCACACACGCACACACCTACTTACAAGCCGGAGATCGTCGGCTAAGTGAGCATGAAGGTCGTTTGATTAAGTGAAATAAAAAGAGAGGTAAGATAAGTAAAGTAAAGTGAAAAGCTGAACAACAACAACAACAACAACAACAAAAGTGTCCAACATCCGAAAACGACAAAATGCGAAGTGACAGGTAAACTGCGGACAGCTCTCTCAAAAGTGTGGAGAGCGTCGAGGCAGGAGCGCGAAACGGTTCCCAATCGGTTATGCGCTCACCATGCAATCGAGTACAAGTGCGAGTGCGAATACTCAACCGTTTCGCAACACCTGCTGACAAACAGCAGCCGAAAAGGAGCAAACAATCTGGAACGCGCTCTCCATTTGCGCTTACTGGTGTGTCAGAGATGAGCGCGTGTCGGAATATGTTATCAATGCTACTACTACTATCTGAATATTGTAAGAAAATACACACTTTTCTCATTTATCGAGTACAAATCTAAATTCAATTCATTAATAATATCATTCGTACTCCAGATGCCCTTCGGTTCCTTGATTCATTTTAATCTTTGACATATCTACTTGCGTCCTTCCAAATAATTGATACTGTTTTATTGCAAATTGTCGTAAATGATGGCCAAGGATCTCGACAGTATGTAAGACGATCACATAACACCCAATATGTTTCTAAATACTCATTGGATCTTCTTGGAGGTTTACGACTTTCTTGAATCAATAATACTGAATGAAATGTTGGTTCTCTGAACTATTGATGACATGCCATTGATTTGATCTCAATCCGATTCAGAATAAATTTGTGGCGCTATATTATGGGCTGTAAAAGGCTATTTCTATTAGTGCCACAAAATTAATTAAGAATCTGACGCAAAGAGGAGTGTATAAAAGAACACAGATATACATACATATGTATTATACACATATATATATTTGCTGCCGATAAAAAAGCGAACGAATGCGAGAATAAATCAAATCTATAGAAAATCAAACGGGAAACGCTGTGAAAACAGGCCAAAATTATAAAATAACTTACTTTCTTCGTGTCACGTGGTCAGCACTACTGTGTGAGTGTGCACACACATATATATATATATATATATATACACACACACACAAGCAGAGAGCTCCTCGACGTGCGCATGCGCAACCGCTTCCCCAAGCTTGCAACGATCAAGCAACGCGAAGCAGACAAAACGTCGTACACGAGCTGCTTTTGTGGCTCAGAAACGCAACGGCTGCCAAACGAGTCGGTTGCCTTTTTCAATTTATCAACTCTTTTTTTTTTTCGTCCAAGCGCGACGAGGAATTTTACGCGAAGACTCGACGCGCCTCGCACTTAACTTCATATTTTTTCAACTCTTTTTTTTTTCCGTTGTGTTTGATTTGGGTGCCTAAATGAAAGTGCTCAATAACAAACAGCAATAAAGTGATCAACAACAACAACAACAACAACAACAACAATTGTAAACGTGATCGCGATTGATGTATGTGAATGAAAGTGTTTAAGGCGAATTCTTTCAACAAAAAAAAGAAAAGAAAAGAAAACGAAAAAAATGTGCTGAGTGCAAAACGGATGCAAAGGAGCGACACGAGAGGGAAGTGTTCAAAGTTGAAGTAGCGCTTTAAGGATTCAAGCGAGATCTTTATATATATATACACACATATATATATACACATATATATACTTATTATATATTTATATAAATTAAGTATGGTTGTAGTGCCTGCTTTGGGCGCCGCCGCCGCTTCGGTGGGTGGGCTGCTGTTCAAGGCCAGCGCCGCCTCCAAGGCAGCTGCCGCAGCGGGCATCGCTGCTGTGGGCGCCTCCAAATTGGGATTGGGCATCGCGGCTGCCATCAAGTTGACAACCGCCGTTATCGGCGTTGGCAAACTGACAATTCTACCATTTCTGATCGCTGCGATTGCGTACTACAATTACGATCTATTTGACCCGGAGAATCGACCGTTCAATATTAAGCAGGTGGAGTTGGCCTACGATTTTATCATCATTGGCGGTGGCTCCGCGGGAACGGTGCTGGCCTCGCGGCTATCGGAGGTGCCACACTGGAAGATACTGCTGCTGGAGGCCGGCGGACATGAGACAGAAATATCGGATGTGCCGCTGCTCTCGCTCTATTTGCACAAATCCAAAATGGACTGGAAGTATCGGTGAGTCGAGTCGAGACGAGGCAATTTCTCTCTCTCTCTCTCTCTCTCTCTCTATCTCTATCTCACTTTGTAAGCGAGGCCTTCACACTGACACACTTTGTAAAGACAAGGACAGCCAAAAACAAAAACACAAAATACAAATAAAAAACATTAAAAAAAACGAAACGATAGAGTAATAATAGTTATAATAGTTGTCGACGACCACTGGCTAAGTACACAATTGTCATTCAGTCATTCAGTTTGCCACCTTTCGGTCAAGTCAAACTGAGCACACCCCAAGTAGCATCGAGTCTGAGCTGTAGTGTTGTGTGTTGATGCGTCACTTGAATGAGTTGCCACTTCCACTTGCATTTCATTTACTTGTTGGATGTGGCATAATCGGTTGGCTGTGCTGACTGTGATATGCAAATGGCCAAAAGCTGAAAGATGTTTATTAACTGATTGGGCGCGTGCCAAAGTAAAGTACATTTCAAGCTATAAGTGTTATGGCCAATAAAGGTGGATACAGTGTGGATACAGTAAATTTTATTCATGGAAAATATGTGCAACATTGATTCTTTTGGAATTTCAATAAAGAAAACAGAAATCTAAAAAATTGGGAAACGCCACGTTTTCTGTATATTTAAAAAGGTTGAAGTCGGTCAATGACTTTAAAAAAAAAACGCTGTTATTTATTCATTATTTATGTTGGAAACGATATGGAATTTTTATTGTTTATGGCCAAATGTCTACTATAGAATTTCGAAAACGTTTTCATGATTTTGTAGCTGCACTTAGCTCAATAATAAAAATTGATTGGCATTATGTATAGGCAGAAGAAACTGCAGTTAATGAAAACTCATTTCACTCGTTGTTTAGCAAATTAAGTGTGTAGTTGAAGCATGATGAACACATTAAGTTTATAATGCTTCAAGTGTGGTTGAGGCACAGCCTGTTGATCTTTTTGGCAATTAGCGGACTCTTTTCACACACAAATACCATTGGCAAATGGCTCTGGCGGTGAACTACTTAGCGTATAGACAGTTTTAATTTGCTGCAATGAACAATTGAAAATTGCATTTGTAATGAACACAAATGAAATTGCTTTGTACAGTGAATGCGTTGTGTAACGAAAAATCACAAATTGTACTTTCCATATACCCTGTAACTCCGGTTTAATTGAAATTAAATTTAACCAGCACTTGTCTTTAGATGGTATGTGCTAGTTGAGAATGCCTTCTTACTAATTTGGTCACTGAAAGTCACTTGAGTGTCTTCTAGCGCTACCTACGTGACTTGCAACTTGAATTACTTATGTGGTTTGTAGAACAGAGAGCCAAAATGAAAATATCAACTTTGCAATTACATTAAATCAATTCTTTCTTTCTCACTCCCTCCCACTCTCTCTCTCACTCTCTCTCTCTCTCTCTCTCACTCTCTTTCTTTCCTCTCCACATGGAATTAGAACGCTCTACAGTTAGAAACAGTATTTTTTTTATATCAGATTTTGTAGATCTTCAACTATTGATCACATGTTGCCAGCCAGTTGATTGTTTTTTATTCATGAGTTGACTTTTTTCTGCCACTTCTTAAATATTTTTTTTTAGGCTTTTCAGTACCATAATCTATTTAACTGTTTCCATAGGGCCAATCCCAAGCTCTAGCGGCCATAAAAATTTCACTTTTTTCAAGTTTATTATTGTTTATTTATTTGGCCAGTCAGAATGCCATCGGCATTAGCATGCGATCACAAACTAAGGCATGCCACAATATTCCATTTCCATTTCCATTTCCACTTCACATTTTATTCGGTTCGCATAGCGTTTTCTATGCAGGTGAATGCAGCTTGTCGCCTGCTGCCTCCGGGCAAAATGCATACGAAATAAACACTCATTCACACACACACACACACACACTTATAGAGCTTTATTGAATAGAGTGTGTGGCAATCAGCGCCTGTTTTCCGCGCCATTGCATCACCTTCGCGTGGCAGTGGTAGACGGCGAGGGGCAGTCAACAAGTCGCCGGTTGCCAGTTGCCAGTTGAGTTGGCTAAGTTCGGCTCGGCTAAGGCCAAAAAGCCCTGTCGCCCATGGGTGCCAAACTTAATCCCTGGCCAGCATCGTTTAGATACGTTTCCATGTATATATATTGTCTTTGGATGTAAGGTATTTGTTGTTGTTGCCTGTGACGCAATCAACGAGATTCGTTGAATTGTGTGCTGTCTCTTAAGCGAAACTGAAATACTCTGCTTGCAACATTCTCTGTTGCACTTCAATGATTTGCATGTGTTGAAAATCAAGTCACTTTTCAAGCTTTCAAGTTTTTGATATTTGGCAGCCTTTCATTTGCTTGATTTTAACAATTATTTGGAAGTTTTAGATTAAGTAGATGGATTTGCTAACTAGAAGAAGAAGAAAAAAATATAAATAATCGCATGAAATTACAAAATATGTCGGCAACAGCATTACAATTTTCCGAGATGATACTTCAGTATACACACACATATTTACACACATATTTTCGATTATCAAACTGTTGCATTTAAAATTGGGGCTTTCATGCTATCGAAAATATACATATCTTGTATATATATAAAATTATTTAGTTCTTATAGTCTCTGAGTTGCGTCTAATCGTTTTTTTTTTTTTTGGAACCAATTTTTAACTGGTTCAGGTTATAAAACTGTAAACCGGATAGACAAATCTCAATTACTGTCCGATAATAGATGTCAAACGTGTTTTGGTGCTGCCAGATGTGCACTGGCAAGTGGCAACGCTGCAATTTTAGCATACTAATAAACTCAAGAAGTCAAAGCAATACAAGGAATATCCTTTAACCAATTCTTTGCAAGGCTAACTGATGTTAACAACATGAATTACCAACAACAACAAAAAATTGCTAATTATTTACAATTTTGTGTTCGACGGCTGTATGCAATACAAATGATGTAATTTAAATGCCAAAGCAGTGCCATTTAACATTTGTTTGGAATATGAGTTATTAGGCAACAGCGACACACATAAGCAACACACACGCACAGCATAGGAACACACCTATCAAGTTGATGCAATGTCAGAGTGTCGCTTCCACCAGCTTGTTCATCACAGGTCACTCAGTCAAAGATCTCATCTGTTTATGTTGTTGTTGTCTCTGGCTGATGCATGGCGTGCAAAAACCCTCAGCGTTCAGTCATAAATGTCAGCGCCGGTTATTAGCGCCAGCACAGTCTTGAGTGTCCCCTCTTATCACAGCAAACACCTTAAGCATATGCTTTTGGATGTTGAACAGAAGTTTCGCACATAGATAAGTTAAACGTTTCGATTGCAGGTCTTATGGGGATTGGGAAGAGACAAAGGGGATCTGGCCCGTACCGGCATATCCTACAGCCTACAGCAATTTCTCAATCTGAATGCGACGACGAATGCCAAATGATCAAAACCGGATCGCAAGGCATTAAGTGGGTTAATCGGTTACAGGTTTGTCGTCGCTGGGAATGGCATAAAATGAAACTCAACACCAAGCCACATCGGGTGAGCAGCAACAACTGCAGCAGCAGTAGCAGCAGTAGAAGCAGCAGCAGCAGCAGCAGTAGCAGTAGTAACAGAAAGCTGAAGTAAGCGGATTGACTTCAATGAGCACAATTGCCAATCAAAAATACATGAAACACAAACCAGCAACAACAAATATGTGGTTAACCGAATATTAAATACACTTGCAAACCAAAGCAAAATAACTCTGCACTACCAGATAATAATTAATTGAATTTCTCAAATTAATTTCCAGGGTAGCTTGTTTGCAGCTAAACAGCCAAGCAATATAGCAATCGCAAAAGCAAATTTCGTTATTATTTATTCTTTATTTTATTTATTCTGCATTTCTGATTTATACATAGGATTTTTCGAAAAATAAGGGTCTGCATCTCGACTTCTTAGAAATATTTTATATTATTAATAAAGATTTATCACTGAAAAGTAGAAAAGAAATCTTTCCATTTTTGAAAAATCTTTGCTAGTTTTTTCTTGTAAGTGTAGAAACTGTTGAGAAACTGAGTGATGACAGATTTGCATTTGGGCACATTAACAGATGATAAAGAATTAATATATATCATATTATATATAAATAAAGCAAATTCGCATACCTTCTGTACAGGGTATGAGTACAGTTTAAGAGTCGCCGCTCGCCTGCATTTCATTGTCTACGAGAGCGTGACAGGCTTCACTGAGCTGCCTTACAAAAAACGCTCATAGAGATATAAACCAAGCGTTGCACCAACACACACACATACACCTTCACACACTTACACTCACGCGTTTGTCACTGATACGTGAACAGCGTCATCAAAATTGGTGGTAAAAAACAATTTCACAATTTTGCTTCTTGTGGTCCGTTGCAAATCAAAAGACTTAGGACACGAACTTGCTAACGCTATTAACCGAATCTGGCAGAGCAACAAAAAAAAAATAAAAAGAAGATAAATAAAACATCATGCAGTGCAAAATGTTGCAAATTGGAACCTTGACTTCAGTTAGTTAAATACACACAAATATGCATTGATGTTTTTGCCAATTATTTTGGCTTGCTGCTTTTGGCTTTTCACTGGCGATAATTGAATAACCATTTCAACTTGCCAATAATGGAGCAATAGTAGCGCTTAACTACAACAAAACAAACAAATGATGACAGTTTTGTGCACATGTGAAATTTTTTTGCATTCAGCCTAAACTGTAAACTGTTTTGACAACGTCACGCTAACTTAATTCACTAAATCAATTCACATTATTTTTTTTACAAATATCCCTTTAAGCTTCATGACAGGTTAATTAAAAACGTTAATTGCGTAATTTTAAGTGTCATTTTAAAACTTTTTGAGATGCGATAAGAAACATTTTGAGCAAAAACAGGTATCTAACGAAATATGGAGACCATTTATATACGCCTCTGCTAAGAATATTCTATGGCTTGATTCTATAATTTGATTAAAATGTTCATTATCGAAATAGGTTCGGCTAAGAGACAAACAACTTTAAGTCAACTTTTAACTAAGCTTTATCTCGGGTCGTTCCCTAACATATTTCATATGCCTCTTGCAATATCAATTAAGAACTAACAGTATTGTTTTTTCCCCACCACAAGGTGGATTCAAGCAGCACTCTTTGTGTTGTAAGAGGGCTATTGATAAAAAAAAGGACGGCCAATTTATGAAATGTCTGGGGATTGTTATTGGCATACAAATATAGTTCACTATTTAAATTATTGTGCTCAGTAAACTCAACGAAAAAAAACCAAGCACAAAAACAGAAAAATGCACGAAGCGACCGCCCAAAAATGTGTAACGTGCAATATAATTGCTCTTAAAGAGGGTCACAAAAAACAGCTAACAATAATTGGTAATATTTATGTGCGCTAAATGTTTAATGGCTAATAAAATAAACAAACACAGACAAACAAACATAAATTGCGTCATTTGAAACTGAAAGATTGGGATGTGAAGAGCAGAGGGAAAGTTCGATATTTTATGACAGACTGTAACTCTTTGACACTCCGATGTGACTCAATGACTTAAATGATTTATTGACTCAAAGCGCATAGCCAACAGTACGAACTACGCCAAACAATGCGGCACAGTGGTATAAGAGTAAATGGCAGGTGGCGCCAGCCAAATTAATGCCAGCATATTAATCAGCTCCCAAGAGAGCTGATTTGAAGCCTAGAGGCATGGCGTAGCGCACATAATCATAGCAAACAAATGCGTGATAAATAAGCACACATTATCAGCGGCTGACGAACATGAGATAGTAACAAAAACACAACAACAATAACAACAACAACCACAAAAAACAGCAACACCGTAAGGAAAAACATATTTAAATTCGAAAATCTATGTCTTCAGTTTTACACTTTCAATTGAATTTGCCTCTGGCATTACACGTCTTGTTTGTCGTTGGATTGACCAGGTTTTCCGTAACTGACATATTATTTCCCCTTTTCCATACTCTGTGCATATGCAAAGCTATCAAAAGCGTATGATCGACTATATATATTACATATTACATATTCTTCTTAAAAATCCCTAAGCAGCTGTAGCTGAGAGTGCTGCTAATAGACTGTAATTTGTGGTTAGTAAATTTTGTGAATATAAAAATATCGTATGCGTATATAATGATCTACTTCCGTTTTGGTATGATTGCAGGGTATTTGCCAGTTATCACACTATGTGGACCACCGATTTTTTGTTTAATTGTTTTGTCATGCTTTCAGGTGTGCTGCAGTTGCCTAGCTGCACTTGCCTAGCTCATTGTTGATTGTTTTTGTTAATTGTTGCTTGTTTTGTTATTTTCATTTGCTGACATTTAATTTCCAGTTCGTGTTTTTGCTGCCCGCAGTTTCCTGTATGTTTATGCGTAACGGGATAACAAATGAAACTAATTTTCGCAAAAAGAAGACAGAGTAGAAAGTGGTAGGCGTTTTGTAAACAACATAAAGTCAAGCATTGGGATCAACATTAGAGCTCCGGCGAAATATTCATGCAGTTGGTGGTAGTGGAATGTACACGGGAATTCCAAAACGAAGTGTGTTTATTTAAAAAACAAACATTTTTTTTAAATATTATTTATACAAAGCAAATATCCGATTGTTTTTCATTATTATTTTTCCAACGATTGCAGCAAAAAATCGCATTGAATTAGAAAATCGTGTCTTTCCAAAAGCCAGCCTTTCTAATTTTATGAAATATTTTCGTATAATTAAACATTTTTTTCTAAGTTATCGGGGTGATTTTGTAAATTTTAGACCGATTTTTTCTGGGTGTAGAAATGTGTATTTAGTGCCATCAATTAATTAAGGTTAGCAACCACCAGCAAGTTGCTAAAATTGATATGTATCACATTGATTGACTTGACCTTTAAAATAAAGCTGCCTTTAATATTAGATATTAGTTAGATTTGTACTTATAGTTTACAACTATATTCCAAGGCAGGGTATTCCCTGTAGCGTGTAACTACCTGTAGACAGTCATAACACATACCTTGAGTCATGAACCATTCGTGCCACAAGGCAACCGTGCTAAAAGCCAAATAATGTTGCAGATAATGTACAGCTTGAATGCTGACTTTCAATCGAAGTCGCAACAATTGCGGTTTTTTTCCTAACGAAATTGCCATCAGCAACAATTGTTGTTGTTTACTGTAATAGAGTTGCCTAGTGGCCAACAATTGTTGACCGTCTGCGCTTTTGTTGCCGGCTTCTGTTCATTATTATATATATATTTGTATTTGTTTTGCATCAATTGTTTTGGTCAATGGCGCGTTCAAAGTGACTGCCGCTACCGAAGGGCTTTTAACATATTGGTGTGGGCGTGGCTTGGTTAGCTGTAGCTAATGCGATTTTATTGTCGTACTATGTTTACCTGTTGATTAATGATGAAAGCACTGCCAACACATTCCCTAATTGATTGCGATTTCACTACATCTATCTTTTCCTCTCTCTCTCTCTCTCTCTCTTTCTCTTTCTCACTCTATGTGTCTGTCAACGCTTCAGCACGCAGCCTCAGTCGACTGCCTGCCAAGCGATGAAGGATAAACGTTGCTGCTGGACACGTGGCAAGGTCATCGGCGGCAGCTCCGTGCTGAACACGATGCTTTACATACGCGGCAATCGGCGTGACTTTGACCAGTGGGCGGATTTCGGCAATCCAGGCTGGTCCTATGAGGAGATATTGCCCTATTTCCGCAAGTCGGAGGATCAGCGCAATCCTTACCTAGCTCGCAACAAACGCTACCATGGCACAGGTAAGCAAAAGCTTGGCAAATACCTTAATCGTTTCTGCTGTTAAAAATCTGTTAAAATCTTCAACTTTTTTGCTATGAATCTTTTAAATTCAATATCTTTTTTTGCAATTTGTTAATTAACTATAATAATTATTTATTTAAATTAAGAAAAATGTTTGAGGTCAATGAAATAACTTGTCAGTTTGAAATCAATAGAGCTTTAAACTTCTAGTTGATAACTAGTTTATGTGGACTACAAATGCAATTTCACCAAAATCCCAGCTTATCTTTTCTTTTGATTCTTTTTAAGGTGGCCTCTGGACAGTGCAGGATTCGCCGTACAATACTCCCATTGGCCCGGCCTTTCTGCAGGCCGGCGAAGAAATGGGCTACGATATTGTGGACGTGAATGGGGCACAGCAGACGGGTTTCGGTTTCTACCAGTTCAATATGCGACGTGGGTCGCGCAGCTCCACGGCTAAATCATTTTTACGGCCGGCGAGACTGCGTTCCAATCTGCATATTGCGCTCTTCTCGCACGTGACGAAAGTGCTGACGGATCCGAAGACGAAACGCGCCACTGGGGTGCAGTTCATCCGGGACGGCCGGCTCCAGAATGTCTATGCGACGCGAGAGGTGATACTGGCTGCCGGTGCCATTGGCACACCACATCTGATGATGCTGTCAGGGATTGGGCATGGCGAGGAGCTCGGTAGGGTGGGCATACCGTTGGTCCAGCATCTGCCGGGCGTCGGCCAAAATCTACAGGATCACATAGCAGTGGGTGGGATTGCCTTTCTCATTGACTATCCCATTTCGATTGTGATGAAGCGCATGGTGAATGTGAATACGGCACTGCGCTATGCAATTACCGAGGATGGGCCACTGACGTCCAGCATTGGACTGGAGGCGGTCGCATTTATTAATACCAAATATGCCAATGCCAGCGACGATTGGCCTGACATGAACTTTATGATGACCTCCGCTTCGGTGATGTCCGATGGCGGGTCACAGGTGAAGACTGCCCACGGTCTGACCGATGAGTTCTACAAGGAGGTATTTGGCGAGGTCAACAATCGCGATGTCTTCGGCATCTTCCCGATGATGCTGCGACCCAAGAGTCGCGGCTATATTAAGCTGGCATCGAAAAACCCATTGCGCTACCCGCTGCTCTACCACAACTACCTCACGCATCCGGACGATGTGAATGTGTTGCGCGAGGGTGTCAAGGCGGCAGTTGCCGTTGGTGAAACACAGGCAATGAAGCGTTTTGGTGCACGCTTCTGGAGCAAACCGCTGCCCAATTGTAAACATCTGAAACTGTTTACGGACGACTATTGGAACTGTTTCATCAGGCAGTACACGATGACCATTTACCATATGAGCGGAACGGCCAAAATGGGTCCGACCAGCGATCCCTGGGCCGTGGTCGATCCACAGCTGAGGGTGTATGGTGTGCCCGGGTTGCGTGTCATCGATGCGAGCATCATGCCGTCAATCACTAATGGCAATATCCACGCACCCGTCGTCATGATCGCCGAGAAGGGTGCCGATCTCATCAAGCAGCTGTGGCTAACGCCAGTCAGCCAGCCGCAAGCGGGTCACAAGTGGCGCACAAAGCGATCGCTGAGCGCCACCAATGAGACGATCACAGAGGCAGTGCGTCAATGGCCATTACCAAGCTCGTAGCGGTTAGGGGAGAGAAGAGGGGTCAACTAGTAAACTGGCCCCTCAATAATAATTGCTTAAAGTGGCATTTCGACTTTAATTTATAATTTATAATACATATATATATATATATATTTTTGTTTAATAACTTAGTCAATCCATAAAAGCTTTAATATTTCTACGCATATATTTTCAATACATTATATATCCCGTTTTCCCCTTTCAAAGTCTATAAAAGCTATCGATTTGCATTAATTTCCAATGCTTGCTCTTTCCTAAACGCTTTGCTCAGCAAATGCAGTTTCAGCAGAAGCTTTATTGTAATTTCTGGACTATCAACTGGTTAGTATTCTTAGTATCCAAAAGAAGTTTTTTACTCTATCATAGGTATAGTAAGTCACTGCAATTGAGCTGGATTAAAGTTTCCCAAAGCTAAGTTTGTCGCGATGAAAGCCTTGAGTTTCTTTAATATTTATCAAACCCTTATCGACAAATTACTCAAAGTTTAATAGTTATATTGTTTCGCTGCTCAGTTGAACTGTAAGTTTAGTCGCCACTTTAAGATTGTGTTATTGTCAGTCGGGTAGTTCTTAGATAGTTAATTCAACGCATGCTTGTACATCGCACACTTAATTTATTTAGCTTAAGTTCGCTTTGCTGCTCCTATTTCTGTGCGTTGTCCTTAGTCACTTAAGCGCTTCATGTAAATATCGAGTCATTTATGATAATACGTTTTTTACAATATGTATATTACTTATGTAACAATTTTTTTTTCTTCATATTTTGTTGTGCAAGTATCTGATAATATATATATTCATATACAACTATTTTTTATCATCGTCGCGTACACTTGGAGTACCTCAATTAGTCCGTAAGTTGGATATGAAATTTATCGAATAAATAAATAAATTAATAATAAATGCGTATATTATTATTTTGTACCAGTGCTTATCAAACCTGCGCTTTTGAGCGATTTCTCAAACCTTTTAAGCTTTAAAGTTTGAACCGTTGGAGAAGACTTATTTAGAGCTTTTAAGTGGCATTGCTATTCCGAAAGTTGAGCTCGGCTTTAAAGCTTACCTGCAATGAAGAAATTTTAAAGTTGAATTTAGCTTTGATAAAATATACTAATTTGTAAAGCTTAATTTAATTTTATGAACACATTTAAACATATCTATTACTATCAATATATGTCCATATATTGAATAAGAGTACAATAAAGCGGAGAATCTCTCAATTAAAATCTACTGTCTATGTGTATGTTTGTTTTAAATATTATATATCTCAAAGGAGTTTGGACCTAATTCTCACGGATAATCGACGATTAATTGTGTTGCATATGTATTGGATGATTTTCATCACTCATCAATTGTGAAGACCACTGGGTGCATGATTAAATTTCTACATTGTCACGATAAACTATAACAACGGATCGGGCAGTGAAACATTTGACAATTAGATAATTAGTACAAAATCCACATGCAAACGGGATGTTAGCGTCAGAGTCTGATGTTATGGGAACACAATCGTTATAACTTTTTGCTTTTTTTGTTTCTCCATACCTTAAGAAACTTAATATATTCACTTGAGCAGCGAATTAAATTTTACTGCATGCTCGACTTGTCATTCATAAACTGAGTGAGTTAAAAGAATCTGTGGAACGCAGCTGTCTTGGCGCATATATAAACCCAACCCACTGTTAATTCGTATATGGAGTATATTTCTGATGGTACCCACTACTTTATGTTGGAAACCATTCGTCATTTTATATGATGTTATATAGGTAGTCAAAAAACCTTTCTAATAGATGTGATCTTGTATGTGTACTCAACCCCTAGACATAAATGAATGCTTCTGAAAAATGCACGATGCTCGAATTAATAGCAGGTTGGATTCTATCTATGTATGTGTTTCAAAAGTAAGTTTTCCCCCAATAAAAAATTGTTGTTCTAAGCAATGGAACATTACTGAGTATTCTAACAGCTAACGTTGCAAACAGATTGAGGTTATACTATCTTAAGCCAGAGACTTCTGATTTTTATTAAGCAACATTGCTTATAAATTAATATATTTTATTTTGGATATCATTTTTAATTTTGTTTTAAATTCCCAAGTTATTATCTTCACACCTATTTAAATGCCGAGGCGATAACTAGTCGATAAAGACAAATCGCTTTTTTATTAGATTTATGGCAAAACAAAGGTAAGACGCAGCCAAATTATGGTGCACATAAAATGTGTTAATTTTGCCAAATCGTAAATATAAACGATTTATTTTCATTGACCATTGCCACCATTTTGCCACTACGATACTAAATCATGGAGGTTCAATAATTTAGTCCGACTTATACTTTAGTTTAGTAGTACTTTACTTAGTACTTAGTACTTTAGTTAAACTAGCGTTTTGGGATAAGTAAATATTAGTTTTGATTTTGCAAAAGCGGAAACTGGAACTGAAACTGTTTGCTGGGCCACACTTCCGAATGCATTTGTAAGTAATTCCCAGTTTAGATGTTATGTTATACATCGTAATCCAAAGAGTTTTCCTCATTGTACCAACAATGGGCGTAAATAAGTTAACAAAAATAAAAAAAATAACATGAAATACACAGAGGTGGCTCAATGCATTTTCCAATTAGAAGCGCCAAGGAACCGTTAAATGGAATTCAAAAACAATTACGATTACAATTGCAATTACAAGACTATTTTCGTTTTCAAAGATTATTGCTATTAGCCCGAGTTAATTTGGAGACGGGGCCGACCCGTTAGGCTATTACAAAAATAAAAAAAAATTAACGATGCATATAGCTGAAACAATAATATGTGTATTGAATAATGCATTTTTCGTAGAGGCGGTATTGTATAGTCGAGGCTTGGCAAATGATTTTTTTATCAAATTGAATTATAATTGCATAGCTCAAGTGAGTTTTATACGATACTCTGTTAAATGACGACAATCTGTTTTGGCCATTTTCGACACAAGAAAGTCTTGCACCACAAATTTTGTCTGAAAAACATCAATATAATTGAAACTCACAAGTTAAAGCACTACCTCAAAAGTATTTAAATCAAGAAGAACGGCTATCGAATATGAAATACACTCGCCAACATGTAAATTTCATTCAAGTATGCTCCAATTTGCGCAATATCTTTTGCTCCAATTTGCGCAAAATCTTTTGCATTTGTGTAGTTATATTTTATCAGTCGCTGTGACAGACATATTCCATATGTGTTTCACGACTTAATGCCCAATTTAATGGATTACAAACTTCACGTCATAATTAGAAGATAAAGCAAGAGTATAAAATAAGAGGACAATAGGAAAAAGTCCTCTTAAAAGGTATTACAACAATTTTGTTTAGTATATTTTATCTCCTACAATCTCACAGTTCTATCTAACAGAATAATATAATATCTGCCAATCTTGCAATTGTAATCGATAAACAGAGTATTGTGTAGTCGAAATCTAATGACGTTCTGACTTTGTATTATTATTATTATTTATTTATTCATTTTTTTTTATTGGATAATTGCTGCACTGAATCCAAATGCCGTTTCGACTCCGGCTTTAAGTCGTACCTGAGGCTTGGGTCGCGGAAAACGACCATAAATTCAATTGCCTGCTGCTGCAAGGTGCAGCTGAGATGGGGTGGGGAGCAGAGAGGGCAGCGAGGTAATTTACAGTTGCTAGAAATGCTCTCAAGTGCAACGCATAAATATGTATACAAACCCTAGCTGTTTGCCTCGCTGATTTTTTTCGACAGCGCAATGACCGCCCAAAATGCACCGAAATGAAAGTTGTTAACAAAAAAAAAACAATGTGGCTTCAATGTCAACCTGAAGTAGCTGTTTCTATACCATTTCACAGCTGCCTGTGGCAAACTCCAGCTGAACGGGAACGGTCGGAAGCGGCCAAGAGATAAGTTATATGTGAGTGTCATGCGTAGAAAATTTATTTGACTTCACTTAACTGGCTAATTTACTAGGTGTGCGTGTGCGTGTGAGTGTGAGTGTGTGTGTTGTGTATTTTGTGTCATTGCTCTACACATGCTGCGAAAACCCTCTGTGTGGTAGGTGCAACCCACACCCCACCCCAACCCATACAATCCAATCCACGGCTATTTGCGAATTTGCGTGTAGAGTTCACAAAACACAAAAGCCAAATAAAAAACGTTTCAAGCCACTTGAATGACTTAATGATTGAAGGAATAAAGATGCCAAATGCGGAGTTGACAGATAGAGTAGTAAATGTGGCTAACGGTGGATAGCAAAGTGGATTTACCATGCACAATATTCGTGTGGGTTTCTTCTGGGGGTCGTTCAACGTTTCACATATATGTAGAAGACATTGCACCCTGCTTAGCCCAAAAATTAAAAGTGGAGCTCTCTGTGGTTCAAAACGGAGCGTGGGGAAATAATGTAGACTTAATGTACAGATTACAGATAATTTGTTTATACTGTAAGTGAGCGTTAAGTGGTAAAATTAACAGTTTTTCAACTTACTATTTGTTATAGCTTCACAAATGGCTTGGCAGTGGCGCAGAATAAAATCGTGCACAGCGAGATGTGGTTGCAATTAGGCTAGTGGCAGTATAAAACTCTTTCAGAGTCTATATCATGATAATTAATATTGAATTAAAATATATTTTGGGCTCGTGTAAATCATAAAACACTAATGAACACAGTATAATAAAGTAACAATGTGGGTATGTACCAATGTACATGTATATGTGCAAGAGATCCGTGTTTCCGCCGTGATTAACACGGCATAGGTTAAAAAAAAAAAAAACAAATAAACACACATGCACACACAGAGGGAGAAAAGAGTGTGTACATTGTTTGAAATGTGTAATAAAATCATCAAGTGATCTTAAGTTGCAAACATAAAATCGATAATAAGATGGATGGAGCAAACTTGTAAATCGTTCACGATCAGTGTCAAGCCACAAGCTACCAGAGCTTTCTGCAAAAGCTTTCTTCAGCTGTCGAAAAACAATAAAAAAAAAAACAAGAGCAGCAACAGAAGAAGAAGAAAAAAACCAGCTTATAGTGGAAGTCGTAGCGAGCGAGGGGAGGGAGCCTGAAGCAGAAGAGGCAAAAACGAATGAAAACGAAAGTGCAGCCGCAATGGTCATAAGGCAGCTTTTTTTCTACTGCTGTTGTTGTTTATTTTTATATTTCTTCTTCTTGTTATCTTTTTTTTTTCTTTTTTGGCGTGACTTTGACTTGGACTTGGGCCTTTTGCGACGCGTGGAGAGCTTTTTGGGGCTTGAGTGGCGACTGCGCTCATGCGATTTGCTCATTGAACAAGAGAAGCCCGTGGCGTGCGTATCGTACAGTCAGCACCCGCTGCCAACGTCGCCAACGTCGTGACGAGTGCAACAATTATATAAAAAAAAAAAACAAAAACAAATTACTTTGTATATAATAATCACTAAACATATACAACAAGAAAAATAAAATTAACGCATGCTAAAAAGTAAAACCCATGCGAACTTTGTGAGCAAAACCATTATAATTTTTTTTTTTTTTTTGTGATATATATTTATATATACATAAGTATACATATAGATTATTTTTGTATAAAACATTGCAAGCAAAGAAATCGAAGTGAAGATTAATATTTACAAAATGTGTGAAACAAAGGAAAGTGGCTTGCGGTTGCGTTTGTGATAAACTGCATACGAGGCAAGGCAACGCTCGCAGCAAAGCCGACAACTGCAGCAGCAGTAGCAACAACTGCAACAGCAAGCAGTACAACAACAAACACAGCGACAACAAGCGGAGGCAAGTTGACAAAGTATCTTGTACTAAGTAAATACATACAAACACGTACACACACACACGCACACACACACATAGAGCTCAAGCTCTTGATTAACTTGTCCCAATTTTCACTTTTTGGAAAGCGCGCAACGCTTGCAATTCGCTTATGTAATCGGTTAATTTAAGTTCCCATACAAATTTCGATGGCACATTGGAAGGCGCCTGCAAGTTCTTATGTAATTGCCATTTCGATAAAGTGTCTGCTCTTTTGGTTTATCACCAGGCCACTACGCCCCACACACACACACACACACACACACACGATCGCTTACCCTTTTAGATCACGTTCACACTTTCTACGTTTTTCGGCATGGCCGGCTCACACCTGCGAGAGCTCACACATTATTATCAATTTGTGCACGTCGATGCTATAAATAGACGATCCATGCGGCAACTGCCTGCTACTGCTGTATACAACGATTAGGCGGAAAACCTGGCGAAAGGAAAGTAAGCGCAAAAAAAAACCTGTCACTTTGCTGGATAGCCGCAAAGATAGCCACAGAAACCCTGATCGGGCGCCATTCGATTGATTGGAATGGGCATACTGAAATCAAGTTCAAAGCCAACTTAACGGAAATACATAAGAAAACATGCAAGAAAACTGGCACAAAATAATGCGATTACAACTCGTCACACATGCCAATTTCCAAGTAAGATCAGCTAATGTGGACAATATGGGAAGATGCTGAAGACAGCACACAAATTATGGACTCAATGTTACCGATTAGTAGCTGGCTGGGCTGCTTGCCTGCTGGCTTGCAAGTGCAGGGAAAGAGCATAAAGCATATCCTATCGCCAAAATGGATTTACAACAGCCAAAAACATTTCTTTGTTGAGTGATTTAGGATATAATCAACAGATCTATATCAGATACTGCTGCCTTCATATATGGTTATACCACATATTATCGATAACATCAAGTTTATATTTCATGGTACAAACTTGATGGTTTCGATAACATTTACTCTGCTTCTAAGGCTAACTTTGTTTAGGGACTGGGGTACCAATTAATACCTTATCAATAACAGAATTGAATATATTTTTTATTGCCTGGATTTTTTGGCAAATTATCAACAACTTTATATCCAGCTCATATTACACAATGGAATATAAACTTCATGTTATCGATAAAATGTTCTTTGAGTACATAGATAAATTGTTATCATTACCAAAAATCAGTTCTACTTCTTACATACGTAATTGGTATTATACAACATTATCTCATGTCTTGTAGTAAATTTAAAGCTGATATTATCGATGGCATGCAACTTTTGACATTTAAGTCGAAGTCTGATCAGCTATTGCTTAAAGCTTATGCCGTCTACCTCTCTTCAATTTGTCTATAGTCTAGGCAATGGGGAAGAATAGATGGTATAAAATATGTTATCGATAGCACGTATTTTGCACACGCTATAGCAATCAACAATCAGTGCATTCTGCTGCTTAACAACCGGCGCCGGAAATATGAATGGGACTTGACGCCGGTAGCCAACTAATAAACCAAGCTGGCCAACAACTGCCGACTAGCCTAACTAATTAGCAGAGCGTTTGTGTTTTGCGATACAGCAGGCGCAACTCAGCGTGACTCAGGTGAGAAAGTGTCAAGACTTGCAGTTGGATGTTAGATGTTAGATGTTAGCTGGCCTTATGGCAACGCTGAGTGACCCACTAAAGAGCTAAGCCAAACGCAAACATACAACACTCATTGTATATGTGTGTGTTTACCGAATATAGCCAGCAAATGTCATGAATAATAAGCTGTAAAGTAAACCCAGTCATAATTAAAAGCTGTCAAATCATAATTGACACACCGAACCAACTGTATAATTCGATGCGAGCAGCGTTTCTGACAATTGTGTAAATTGCATAAGAAAGCAACAGCAGCAACAACAACAACAGCAAAAACCAACATAGCAAACATAACAAAAACAATGCCACAATAACCTAGGCTCAAACAATCGACAGCAGTTCATCAGCGAATTGGAGCTATAGCCATATAGCCGTAGTTGGCAATTCGGTTAGAGGAGGTGAAGAAGGGAACTCTTTGGGTCCACGCACACACGCACACACAGACAGATTTATTGATATATATATATATATATATATGATGTAAAGCGTTGCTCGTTTCAACAATGAATGCGAAAAGCCCTTAATAAGCTAAAGAAAAAAAAAAAGATTGCATCACAAGAGGATGGCTGAAGGTGGCTGGTAGTCAAATAAACAGCCCGAGCTGAAGATGATGCCGGCGCTGGCCCAAATCACAAATGAGGTCTGTCCCAAGGGCGTTGCATAAATTAACATGTTGCACTGCAGACGCGCGTCTTATAACGGTTACTGTTCGGTTTCATGTTTTCAATGAAAATTTTCGAATTTGTTTTTTTTTGGCTTGCGTTAGCTTTTAACGGTTGTTTTTTGGTTTGATGTTTTATGTGAAGATTTTCGTATTTGGTTGATGGCTCAGTTACAAGCCAACCGCGCAATCTACCAAATCGCAAAGCGGCTGCATTCGAAAAACTTCAACAGACTGTTGACCAAACAAAACCAAAAAATTAAAACATAAAATTGTCTATTATTTTTTATTATTGCGGGTAATTAAAGCGCAATAAATTTTTTTTTTATAGTGTTTGTGACCAATAAAACTAAAAAAAAACAAAACCAAAAAAAAAAACCGACAAACAAACCATTTGCTTGCCAAAGGAGTAGGAAACTATAAAGAAAAAAGGGGTTCAGAGCACTCCAACTATAGTACCAGCTGTAGTTCAATTAACCGCACACCACCCCCTATATTCCTTCCCACTCGTGTGTATGTGTGTGTGTATGTGGATTGTTTTCACTGTTTAAATTGACCACGACAACATGTTGTTGCATAGACTGGAAAAACCACAGCAGCTAGACGAGCGGACACTGTGTGCAATTAAACCTGGCACTCAAACGGGAGACGGAGACGAGCTGGGGGGGGGGGCTTCGGAAAATGACATTCAAACCGTACTAAATAACGAAATTGCATTTTACATTAACTGAAACACAGAAAGACAAATAAACAGAAACAACAACAAGTGAAAAACGAGAAAAGTTTAAGATTGCGACGCGATGCAAAGTTGTGCTTTTCCGCCATTGGCGGCATTGAACTTGAAAACTTGAATCGCATCGCATAATCGCAGCAAGTTAGCCAGATTATCAAAACCAAAACAGTTAGCGCAGACGATGGCGATACGGAGGACAGGAGATGGCAGGGGGTGACACGTGCAATCGCGCATGTCTATAATGAGATGCTGTTTTGACATCATTCGAGTTTGATGTTTAATCTGTGATTTGATAACGTTTTTGTTTTTTTTTTTTCATTTCAATTCGGTTCGTTTTTTTTTCTCTTCTTTTTTTTTTATTTTCGTGATGCTTGCGAAAAATGTAAACAAGTTCGTTGGCTAAGTCTTTTGTTTGCAAACCGCGCGTATGTATGTGTGTGTGTGTGTGTTGGCGTATGCGTGTTTGCTGGTTATGCAAATGAACGTCAACAATTGGCCAATGATTGCAAAATCGACGTCATCACTTCCGCACAGTAGCCGTTAGTAATTAAATAGTTCACAGAGCTCGGAAATACAAAACGACATCGTACATTTATATGATATAAGAAGTTTGCAATTGCAATTGTGATTGTGACTGTGAGAAGGACTATTAACTAGACTAGACGAGCAGCTGGCATTATTAAAACAAGCGATTATATTAACTATACAATGAATTATGCAACATCTGTGAAAATGACACAAATAGCTAACAAGACTTTTAAACATGTGTTTATTTCAGACTTTAGTCATAACTTTTACTAGACAAACTACATATCAGAGTGCAATTAGTCGCAAAATCTCAACAATCCCAGAATACTGCAAATTATCTTTAATGCCTAAATTCAATACAAACCTTTCAAATACTGTTTGTTTCTACTTTTTATAAATCTGCTCGATTAGCGCGAAAAATAAGCCTTTTCTAATTTTGAGATTTTTTTTTTATGTATATTTAGAAATTATTTCCAAAACTAGAAAATATTTGCTAGTTTTCAGAAAAATTTTCATTTAGGGGAACTTTCACAAAGGCAGTGCGATTTTTTCTGAGTGAACAAATTACAAAAGGAATAAAATAACTGTATATATATATATGTTAATACAAAGAAATGGAAAATTTCAAAATGTTGAAGTTAATTAATTTTAAGATTTGATGATTTGCAATTCAAGTAATTAAATATATAGAGAAAATAAAACATCTGCTTTATGAAATGGAAAATGTGTGTAGATTTGGGTTATAATAGAGTGAATATCTTCTGATAGTTTTGAAATATCATATTGAATTTTAACTAGTTCTGCTAGGGATAAACACTGCACTTTATCCGATTCCTGTGTTAAGTATGCCAATATTTATGCATTTGTTAACCATTTTGCTGTTGTCTCGAGTGACTCATAAACACTTTCCACAGTCATAAATGCATGTAATTGTGAAATCTCTGACAATGAACAAAAAAAAAATACAAAAAACCAATGCCTAATTGCTCTTCTGCAATAAAAGCCCACTTTTGCTCAGCTGCGGAACGCAAAGGCAATTAGTTGCCTATCCATATTTATTTACTGTAGATTGTCTTAACTGTAATTATGTGCAACTGCTTGAACGATTTGCCGGCTTTAAATAATTATTTTCGCACTGGATTATTTTAAACAATTAACTCATTTGCTTGCTTTTGTTTTTTTTTTTTTGTTAATTCAGTTCTGTCCATATTGCAATTGAAATATGGGCCAAGAGATATCGCATCAGCAGCAGCAACACCACAACCATAACCACAGCCTAAACCTCAACCACAGCCACAACCTAAATCCGAAACGTGGTCAGCCGCTACGCAGGAGCTACAAGAATCCCATTTACACGCCCGCAAGCCAACTGTCGAGCAGCTGCAGCTCGCAAAGCACCCAGGACGACTACGAGGCCAACTATCGACTGCGCCACAAATACAATCTGTCCAAGCAGACGTACGAACGAACCAAGATCCTGGCCAGCAACGTGTCGGCGCAACATCATCGCAGCAGTCTGCCTGTGTCGGACAGTGATTCGCATTACGCCAAGCTAAACGGTAAATATTTGCAGCGCAGCAGCTCACAGAGTTCGGATAGTGGCATCTACAACTCATCGTGCCACTGCTCCTCGCTGTCATCACTGTCGGTGGTTAGCAGCAGTTCGGCCAGCTCGAGCAGCGGTTGTCCCAGTTCGCTGCTGTCGAGCAAGTCGGGCCGATCGCAGCAGGACAATCAAAAGCACTATCTGAGCCACCATCTGTATATCAAATCCTATCTGGATATCTTGGAGGAGGACGAGCGTGCACGCGCCCACTTCAAGTCGGCACGTCCGGGCGGCATTCGCAACTATACGCCCAAGATACTTGGTGGTGGCAGCGGTGATTCAACCACCTCAACGTTGTCCACCAGTGCGCCAGCCAGTACCAGCGTCGGATATAAGAATCCATCCCAACGGACAAGTGTTGGTGGCAGCTCAAGCAGCTCGGCGGTTGCGGGCAGAAATTGCCAGGAGGATCCGTGGATTTGACAATTACTGAATCATGGCGTTTGGCACAATGACGTCTTTGCTTGGCATGATCCCGTTACTGGCGATCGGCATGAACTACTATCGTTATCAAAGTGTCGATCCCGAGAACAAGGTCCAGGAGCCATCAGTCGTAAGTCGAGTATACTTTTTATTAGTGTCGCAGAAAACTTAGTTATCTTTAAATCTTTGTCTCTTCTCTCAGAAAATTTCTTAAAAAAAAATTACCAGGCAGAAGAATTTATAGAAATACTAACAGACAAAATTAATTCTGAGAAAAGGAAAGGAAACATTAAAAAAAAAAGTAGAGGAAAGGGGTTGATTGTGGGTGGTTCAGGGTAGGGAAGTTCATCATATTTTTAGCTTTCAAATAGATTAATGAATCACTGGAAAATCAGTTTGATACCTTTTAAAACAAAGATTTGGATTAATACATTTTTTAATACAAAATTTAGAATAGGGAAAGTGGCACTAAACTAGTGAAATCTCACTTATATTCCCGGATTTTAGGGAGCATAATCATAATAATAATAATAAACTGCCTGCTAAGTTAAAGAGATTAAGGGGATTATTTAATGGCATCTCATCTCAGTATTCTCGCGAGGACAGACTGAAAGATGTGTCACTGACTGTTCTTCAACAGCAATGTAATAATTTGTATATCATTTCCAGATACGTCGCCAGTATGACTTTGTGGTGATTGGTGGCGGATCCGCTGGCGCTGTGGTGGCCAATCGTTTAAGCGAGGTGCGCAACTGGACGGTGCTGCTGCTGGAGGCAGGCGGCGATGAAACAGAGATCTCGGATGTGCCCGCACTAGCTGGCTATCTGCAGTTGACCGAACTGGACTGGAAGTATCAGACGTCGCCATCGTCGACGCGTCAGTACTGCCAGGCGATGAAGGGCGATCGCTGTTTCTGGCCGCGTGGCAAGGTCCTGGGCGGTAGTTCCGTTCTAAATGCGATGGTTTATGTGCGTGGCTCGAAGAACGATTACGATCATTGGGCATCGCTGGGCAATCCGGGCTGGGAGTACAAACATATGCTGAAATACTTTCTCAAATCGGAGGATGTGCGCAATCCGTATCTGGCAACGACGTCCTATCATGAAACGGGCGGATATTTGACGGTACAGGAGGCGCCGTGGCGCACACCGCTCTCCATTGCGTTTCTGCAGGCGGGCATGGAGATGGGCTACGAGAATCGGGATATCAATGGCGCCAAGCAGACGGGCTTTATGCTCACCCAAAGCACCATACGGCGCGGAGCCCGCTGCAGTACCGGCAAAGCCTTCATTCGACCCGTCCGTCTTCGCAAGAATCTCGATGTGCTGCTGCATGCGGAGGCGACACGGCTGCTGCTCGACAAACAGAAGCGCACCATCGGCGTCGAGTATATGAAGGGTGGACGCAAACAGTTGGTATTTGTGCGCCGTGAGGTTATACTCAGTGCCGGAGCACTCAATTCACCAAAATTACTCATGCTGAGTGGCATTGGTCCGTCGGATCATCTGCAGGAGCATAATATACAAGTTGTCTCCGATTTGCCAGTGGGCAATAATATGCAGGATCATGTTGGTCTGGGCGGACTCACGTTTGTCGTGGATGCACCGCTGACAGTGACGCGTAATCGCTTTCAGACAATACCCGTTTCCATGGAGTACATATTGCGTGAACGTGGTCCGATGACATTCTCGGGAGTGGAGGGTGTCGCCTTTTTGAATACGAAATTTCAGGATCCCGCTGTCGACTGGCCGGATGTACAATTCCACTTTCTGCCCAGTTCAATCAATTCGGATGGCGGTGAACAGATACGCAAGATACTGAATCTAAGAGATGGTTTCTACAATACAGTCTATAAGCCACTGCAGCACAGCGAAACATGGTCTATACTGCCGCTGCTGTTGCGGCCAAAGAGCAGCGGCTGGGTGCGCTTGAATTCGCGGAATCCACAGCAACCGCCCAAGCTAATACCGAACTACTTTGCACACCAGCAGGACATCGATGTGCTCGTCGAGGGCATCAAGCTGGCCGTAAATGTGTCCAGCACGCAGGCATTTCAGCGCTTTGGCTCACGATTGCATAATATACCGTTGCCCGGTTGCAGGCACCTGGCATTCCAATCAGATGCTTATTGGGCGTGCTGCATTAAACAGTTCACCTTCACCATTTATCATCCGGCGGGCACCTGTCGCATGGGTCCCAGTTGGGATGTGACCGCCGTTGTGGATCCCAGGCTGCGTGTTTATGGCGTCTCCGGTTTACGTGTTGTGGACGCCAGCATTATGCCCACCATTGTCAATGGCAATCCGAATGCGCCAGTTATCGCCATTGGTGAGAAGGCATCCGACATGATTAAGGAGGATTGGGGCGCACGCAGAGTTTCTGCTGCTGTTGCTGCTGCCGCTGGCTAGCTATATTATTTTATATGTATGTCTATTGTTAATTTTCAACAACTAGTCAAATATGTGTGTAATTGTTATACATATTTTATGTTTGTTTTTTCCCCTTATTCTTTAAAGTTAACTAATGTTACATTTACAGTTATAACTTTGATTATTTTATTTAATTTGCGTGTTGAATATTTATAAAATTATTTTATATTTATTACTATTTGATATTATTAAATGTATTTTTTTTTTTTTTTAATTAATTTATTTTTAATTGCTAAATGAATAAACCATTGAAATGCTATAATTATTTTTTATACTTCTCCAAACTTATATTTAAATAACCACAAAAATAGGAGCTCGTCTCTGCTAAGCACATACATCCACCGCAGCAGCAGGTGAATGGTGATTTGTGCAAATGCTTTTCCTATTCACTTTATTATTTTTTTTTATTATTATTTAATCTCTGACTTTAATTATTTGAATTGTATTTCATATTAATTATATATTACTTAGTTGCTAAATCAATTTATATTTGTAATATTACTAATTATAATAATTTCCGCCTACAAGTATGCAAAGGGTCAGACTTGGGTTGGCTTAGCACAGAAATGCACCACAATGGAAGAAGCCATTTTGACAAATTTGCATAACCTTTCGCTATTTACACAACTAGTTACTTGAGCTGGTATAATCGATTATTTTTAATTGCTAAACTAAAAACGACGTTTACATTCAGTTGCAAAACATTTTTAATATTGCTTATGCACCGAATGCACCAACCCAGCGGCATTTTTGCCCATTTAGCACATACACGCACCGCAGCAAAATTGTCAAATGGTAATGCTTTCAGCTGTCACGTATACGTGACGTTTGCCATTCGGGTGTTACTTCGACTTCCGCCTTTAGACGTCAAAATTATAAGCCTGACCAAATGTCAAATTACCAAAAACTTTACTGCCAATCAAATGGAAGCATAATATAATTTCCGTGACTAAGAGCGCGCCCGCTGGGGCGTGGTTATTAAACATTTCCTGAATGCAAACGCTACGGCTGATCACTCACTGTCCCTGTCTCTCGTCGCCTCTCTCTGTCTACCCCACTATCTGTCTGCATATTACAGGTGCTCAAGTGTGCCAAGGTTATACACTAAAAGTTACGCATTGGCGGCGTTTCTGGCAGCGCTCACGTTTTATTTCGTAGGTGTTATCTGGGGAACAGCCCAGACAACAGTTAAAACCAGGTAGTTAAGCAAGTTAACTCACTCATTTAGCCCAGTTAGCAGCGCGCAGCTAATGCGCTCAATCAATACGCACTGCGGTGACATGGCTCAATTGGTTGACCATTTCAATTACAAGTCGCAGCGCTTGATTTTTTTTTTTTTGTGTTATTATTATTAGCCTGGCAGCTACATTTCCCAATTACCAATTTGCAATTTGCGCGTTGCCAGAAAAATGAAAGAGTGGTCAAACTGATAGATACCCTAACAAAGATTAAAATTGGTTAGAAAATATAATCAGATTAATTATGCTTAATAAGTGGGCACCACCTTGAAAAGCTACAGCGTAATATGAATCGAGCTATTAAGGCGCAAAAGTGATGAGTTGCGAAGCGGTCATAAACCACCCAAGGCGTTTCTTACATAAGGCCCTTTAGATAGCCGCCCAAGACCTTAAGTAAATATTTGATTTGATTTAAAAGAAACGCCAAGTCATAGTCGCTATTTATATGAGAAACAAGGGCGGTGGTGGGGGTGTACCAGGGGCGGGGGCAACTTAGCGAAACGAGGCGGCGTACGTGAGTCCAAAATAATGGAAAGTGTTATGTGAAAGACAACGATAACGACGACAACGACGATGACGATGATGGCCAAAGCCGAAGCAAACAGCAAGAGCTAATCATAATGAAGAAGATCATGATCATGATCATGATGATGATGATGAAGATGACGATGAAGACACAACACCACGAAGTGGTGCTCAAAGTGTCTGTGGTCAGTGCGTTGCGACTACAAATTTGGGTCATTAATCGGCTGAGTGGCAGCCGAAAGGCAAAAGCAATGCAACACACAACCTGGGAACAGACCACAACCAGCAATTGGCACATTTCGTGATTGTTGTTGTATACACTTTATGCAGTTATTGTTGTTATTGTTGTTACTGTAGATGTTGCCTGTCCAGTTGCTGTTGCTGTTGCAAACCAAGTTGGGCGTAGACGCGAATTTGTTTTCTTTAGAGGAGCATCTTGTGGCTAATTCGCAGTTTGTAGAAAATATTTAATAGACATATTACAGCATTCATTTTAGCAGTTGCTGCAAATGTTGCGAGCTATTATAACGAAATTAGTAAAAGCTAATTTCATACAAATGCAAAAGTTAAATTTTGTGTTATTTGAAGAAAAAATCAAGATGTAAATATCATCAAGGTTATGGAGTCTAAGATGTATGTATTCGAAATCTTCAGAGATCAAAACTTTAAATAAAAAATGTTGATAATACGAATACTTTTCGAAAATGACATCTAATTTATAAAAAAAAATGATTAATAGCTTTAGTTTCAAGCGAATTTACATAGAAGATGGTAGCTCGGTATCAATAAACATATAATGCCAAAAATGTAGTGTTTCATTGTACATATTTGGTGTGCGGTTTGGTCAAATGACAGTTGTCGCGATAATGAAGATCACTTACTCAGGTTAATCAACCGGCAAGTCGAGTTAAAAGTGAGCCTCCAATCGAAAAGGCGCCTAAATCGAATCGAGCGAATCAATCATAGCAATGGGTACTTGATATGTATGTTGTGGTATGCATTGGCAAAGACTCCATCTGAAATTCAGCTCCATGACTATCCTATAAATGCCGCAGTCAGGCTTTTGTGTCGACGTGATGTCGAACACATTTGACGATGCAGCGAGTATCAAAACAAAAAATGAAACACACACAACAAAACATATAAACAAAAAAAAAAACAAATAAAAAATATATATATATAAAAAAAAAAGATTGGTAACAACAAAAAATCAATAGCCGGCAAAAGCAGCTGTCTTCAGACAGACCACTAAATTGAATAATGTCTGCTTAATTTTGGTCAATTATGCCGCCCGAATCCGAATAAAACGAACCGAACCCAATCCGAACCTCAACTGAACCCAAAGCGAACTCAACCAAATCCGGAGACATGTAATTTTGTTTGCGATTCAGATGAATGTGTGTGTGGGGGGGAAAGAGGGAGCGTGTATGGGGGGAGGCGGGTGGAGTGTGGGTTGAAATCTGGGAAACGCTTGGCAGCATTGTCAAAAGAAAAAATTCATAGTAAATAAAAACCAAAGCAAATGTTGAGCAGTTCGATGGAAATGCTTACGTCATAAAACATGGTCTCTGCTGGAAGGTGTCGGGTCTTCCACCTGAATGGGCTCACGTAGGCAACAGCAGCACAGGCAGCAGCAGCTGTCTCTTTGAAATTGTTGTTGGCACCTGCCCTTAGTCGGAGCAAAGTCTTTAACTGGCCATTAATTGGATGCGGTGGCAGCTATAACGGAGCAGCTTCAAGTTACCAGCCACTTGAAGCTATGAGCTCATGGTTTATTCGCTTCCTGACGCTCAAAGCGAAAGTAATTTTAGTGCCGATTTTCGATCTTTTTCATTTGGCATACCCTCTAGGTATGTTTGGACGAAAAAGGGTTTTATTGGATTGTGGAAGAGTGTATGAGACATAACTATATATATTGCAAAAAATATATAGATATATATACTACTGATAAGCTTTAAACAATATCTTTTATGAAAGCCTTGTAATGAATGATTAAAAAAAATTGTATGTAGAAAAAAAAACACATAAGTATATATGACAGATTGAGAGCTGTACTCAACTTGTCTATCTGAATTTTGGATTGTTGAAAGTGTATATATCAATTTTATTTTTAGCGATTTATTTACTTAATTATTTTTAAACAATATATATGAAAGTTAGTCAAGCAAAGGGCTGTCGAGGATATCTGCTAGTCGAGCACTCTTGCTTTCAATGCACGTTTACCTGTTGGGCTTTTGACATATTTTGAGGGCGGTCGCATTTCATTTTTGCACCATCAAAGAAATGAATTTTGGCAATTTTGGCTCTTAAAGCCGCCAGGTCCAGTTGCCTATCCGCATCCAAAAACGCGCGCTAATTGCTTATTAACACCCAACAGCAACAAACGCAGCTACAAACGCAGCAACAAAACATTGCAAAAACATTTCGACATTTGCCACTAAATCTTTAGTTGTTTTAGTTTCATTTTTTTTATTTATTCACTTTAACCATTTTTTTCTTACTAAAGGTTATATGAAATTATTGTTGCATGCGGGGTATTTGAGAAAATAAATAGCAAATGGAGCAAATGGCTGCCACAGCTTGTGGACAGTTACCGCATGTCATCACAAATTGACGCACACACAAAAATCGTTGATGTGCCGAATCTTAATAAGTTAATAACTTTATTTCCCAATTCTTTTTTGTTTTTCCACGTGTTTTCATCTGCGGCTGGGGAATCCGAATGTACTTCGTGGAATGCGGTCACGCAAGCAGCAAGCAGCAAATAGCAACCACAACAGCAACATTAAGTGGCAGCAGCAAGTGTGTTAACCACAATTTTTGATGTTATTGGCGTTGATTGATCACAGTAGGTGTTGTCAACTCTTGTCTTAACTCTTGCAATAAACATTGCTTTACTTAATTATTTCAATTCTATGTTTTCATTTTAATAACTGTTAATTTAATTTTATTTAATTTGTTACTTTAATTTAAATTTAAGATTTTGGTTTTTTAAGTCTTTTATAAAATTGTGAACTTCTTTCAATTCACATTAAATAAATAAAAACTAAAATGTTAGTTCGGATAATTTTATCAATTTATTCCTTCGTTGCCAATTTAACCGTTCCGTGGAGAAAGAGAAACATTTTCTTTTCTTATTATTATTTACAGCTGCTCTTCGTTTCAGCTTAACGAGAGTAATTTATCATTTTCGAGTTAAATGCATTTATAAACCCTCAACGCATTGAAAATATGTAAAAGGAGTATAATGGTTTCCTATGATTAACAGCCGAGTCGAAATATCCATGACTGTCGATATGACATCGCGAATATTAGATACTTTAGGGGCTAGAGACTTCACATTTGGCATATATACATATATATATATAGCTAACGTAATTATGTTTGTGTGTATTTTGCCGATCCCCGCCAATATTTCGTGTACTTATGTATGTATAAATGTAGGTATGTATGTATGTATGTATGTATGTATATGTAGACGTTTGTCGCAAGCTGGTGATTTCAGTTCGGGCTTGTCAGCACATGTGTGTATATGCACTAACTTAGCTTTCTTTACACTTCAGTGCCTAGCCTGACATAATAAATGAGACTTGTAGTTCTGCTTACGTTTGATTATGCAATTTTAGCAATAAAATTATAATATATTTAACAGCTGGAGTCAGGGTATATCGTAGTCGAGCTTACTCGATTTGTTTTAATTCTAAACGGAGTCTACTCACACTTGGCTCTGCAAAAATCTAATCTTAGCAAGAATCAGTAAATAGAGTCTGTTTACCTTTCTCCGTGTTACTGACAATTTTCTCGTTATTATGATGTTCGTACCAGAAGAAGAGCCTCTTCAATTTTATATCAATCTTTGTTAATTATCTGCACCATCATCATAATTATTGGCATTATAAAAAAGACTATCCACACAATAAAAACTTAATCAGTTTTCTTATTATTAGCATCATTATTTCTACAAAAAGTTCATTAAACTGAGATTTCATATACCAAAGCGTAGAATATTTCTCAATTCATTTCGAGTTAATCGGCTGAACGTGCTCCATTTCTTTGTCATCATCATTTTTACTACATATATGATCATAATTGCTTGTCTGTCTTATCAGCGCTTCAAACATGTTTGACCTGCAACAAGTTTGATGTCGATGTGCCAATAATATGCAACAGCTGCTCGCTTGCTAACCATTTGCTTTTGCTTTAGCTTTAGTTGCTGTCATTTTTGTTGTTGTTGTTGTTGATTTTGCTGTTGTTGTTTTTGTTGCTGCCGCTGGTGAATTCGTAGCAATTGTTGTTGCTGCTGCTGTTGCCAAACAGTTGCCGATGCTGCCGACGCTGACGTTTACGCTGCTGCTGCGGTTGGGTCGTTTGCACGGATTTCGCGTTAAACTTTGCGTTCAGTTGAAAGCGTGCAACGCAGCCGCACAGACGCAGTGCTCCGCACAGACCGATTAACGATAATCGATATACGATAAAAATAAATTCGCGTTTTTTTTTCTTTTTTTGTTTGCTTGGATGAGCACAGGATACGCCTAAGGCAACGCCGCAACCCGTTGGGGCAAACGTGTGTGATTTGTGCGCGCAGAATTTCAAGTAAGCAACGTTTTAACGCTAAACATGTGTGCGTGTGTGTGTGTGTGTGTGTGTGTGTGTGTGTATGTGTGAAAGGAATTGAGTTGAAGTGAAACACTGACCATAGGTCAGGTTGATTATTTCCGCTGCACTGAGACAGCAACAAATGCAGGTGCAGCACAGCTGCAATTGCAACCAGCGACCAGCATCAGCAACTGTTGTCGAACTTATTGACATTGTTGCTGATATAGGGAAATGGCAACCATTGAGCTGGGAGTACCCTTCACAAAATAAACACACATACTGCGACCTGAGATTTGGGCAAATGGAAAAGGCACTCAAGTGCAACAACAACTGTGACAGCAACAGCAACAGCAGCAGCGACTGCATGCGGCAACATTTTGCAATCGCCCACGACAACAGCAACAACAATTTAACGGCAATTGTGTACACACATGTTTGTGAGATACATTTAGAAAAGATAGCATTTGGCATACATGAGTAAAAGGAAAAGCAAGAAAAACATTGACGCTTTCGTAGATGAGTAGGCTACAACAGAAATAAATGTTTTCCCAAACTTTTACTCTATGGAGTACATCGGTTGCAACTACAATACTACGCAGGCGCAGCTGACTGCAAGCGTAAACCTTCTGTTAACAAAACGTTCAAATATTGAACAAGTGTGGCAACGCTAAAAGAATATAAATAGTATTAGGTGGCAACACCAGTAAATGATGGCTAGGTGGCAAGACTACGTTTCTAACTATTCATCAAATATCTTACTGTTAATTTTTACAATGATCGCGTTAAAATACTCGTTTTGACAACAAGTTTAACTGCTTGTCAATTTTAACAGTAAGCCCAAAAGCTAACAAGAACATGCAACTATAATTTTTTTTATTTTTTTTTTGGATTTTTTGGGTTTGGTTGCCCCTATTGGTTTTTGCTAACTCCCACGTTCTCAGCTGCAAGTTAAACTTTATGATCTGCTTCAGTTGCGTTGCAAAAACAAAAGACTTAGGACACAAACGCACGAAAACGCGTTGCAGCGTTAACATTAGTTAATGCAAAGCCGACACGCAGCCGCAGCAGCAATAATTAAACATTTTTTTTGCAATTTTCTTGGGTGCTGTTGCAACTAAATAAATAACTATAAAGCAACAAATTTGCCGCTACGCATTCAACTGTTTATTTAATAACTAAAAGGCAACAGTTGTTGTCGGTGCTGTTGTAGCTGCAACTAAATAATGTTGCTGTGAATGTTGTTGCTGTTGTTGTTGGGGCTATTGCTGCAAATGCAGCCTGAACTGATTGCTGTGGCATTGTGTGTTTCTGATGACAGTCAAGGTGACTGACACCAGCAATCCGACAACCAACAACCAACAACTGACAACCAACAACCAACAACCTACGACCTAGAGCTCATGCCCATGCTCATGATGTTAGCAATGATGTTGGTTGGCCATTGACTTTGGCCGCATGGCCCGCTGAGCTTGACACCAAATTATCGCACAAAATGACTTTAATTGCGCGCACTTTATTGTCACTTGTCAAGTGTCAAGTGCGCATCCATCAGATACAAGATACAAGAGACATAGATACATAGATACATAGATACAAAGCTACATAGATACATTGACATATTTTGGTGCTCAAATAATTGAGCCCAGGAAATGGTAAGGCCAATAGCCAACACACACATACACACACACACACACACACACACCCACACTCACACAGCAATCACACACACAAACACACACAAGTAAATAGCTCATTTGGCAAGAGCAACAACGGTAACAAAAGAAACCATGCTTTCGCAGAGATGCTCAACTGGTTTACTCGACCTAACTGCCACCGCACAGGCAAGCCCATATCACCCCCTCCCACATTTTGTAGTTGCCCCCCCCCCACTCCCCTTTCCACACAGCCCCCACCTCTCTCCTCATTCCACTACTCACAGTTTTAGCTGTGTAAACTCGTTTGCCGCTGACCCAATTTCATGCAACTTTTTGTTGTCCACTTTTTTACAAATTTTTTACGTTTTTGTTTTTCGCACAACACAACAACAACAACAATACCGAAAACGGCGAAAGGAATGCGTGCGTTAAGCTCCCCAGTTTCAGTTTCAGATTCAATTTCAACTTTAGTTCCAGCTTCCAGTTGCCAAAAATATTCCAAATTACTGTTGAGGCAAGCACCTGTCTTGGCAGCAGTAAAGCCAGCGCAATAGCTAAAGCTGTTAAGGCTAAAGCTGAAGAAGCCTTTGGCCTTTCACTTGGGCGCAACGAAGCGGCAAAATAGAAAGATATGGCACAATGTTGCACAGTGTGGCACAGAGTGGCACAGTGAAGCGGTAACTTTATAAAATTCAGAAACCAAAAAAGAATGCATTTAGTTAATATGGCAAAGCTGATTGTTGAAACTCAAGCTGCAACATTTGGATTCTGATGTTGTTGGCTTCGTCAAATGCCACTGACCCCGACGAAAAGTTGCCGAATGCATGACTAATAGTTATATATAAAGTCGCCGCTTTCAGTTTCCCAATTTTCTTTCGCTTTTTAGAGTGCTATTTTCTGAACGTTTTAAAATAGTGATCTAAAAATCGGAATTAAATAATACGCAATTTGTTTTTCAAGTTTGTTTGCAACATGTGTATATAATTATAGTAGTGGAATTCCATTCAATTTCTTATGGTTTATTCTAGCATGTCACTCATTTATGTGCCTCTATCGCGTGAGAGAATTCCATTTCCGTTTCTATGTGAAATTATTAAACAAGGGATTGTTTTCGATAGATAAGAGAGTATCGTATATATGAGAGAAACTAAGGCTCCTTTTATTCCTATTTTTATTCCGCTAAATGGGAATGCTTTATGAATGTTTTTGACATGCAACGAAAACTGTTTGTTTAAAACTTCCATAACTTATCATTATAATTTTCAGCTTAAATTAGTGTTTGCCAAAAATTCCATTCCATCAGGCTAAGGCGCTTCCTGATGTATATTCAACAATTGAGTACGACTCGCTGCATTAAAGTATAGTTTCTCATGTGTTGTCAGTTATTTACAAGTCAAATGTGTGATTCAACTGGTGGGAACTACTTGTTTATATTTTTTTATGTCGCTTTTTTTTTGGCAAGCCGTCAGTCAGAAAGCCAAAGAGCTTAACTGTTAACTGTGGACAGACATACAATCACATAGACAGACAGACAAGCAACGCAATGCTACACGTTTCAACACCCGCACGATAACAACAACCAACAACCAGCGACAACAGCAAAAATACCAATAACAACAACAACGTGACAACAGCTGCTTGTTATTGTTGTTGTTGTTGTGTCGTTTTAACGGCTGACCGAGTGACAAGGCAACTGAATTATGTTTAGGTCAATATACAGACACCAATTCAACAAAAACAAAATTATATATATATATATATATATATATATTATATCGTATGTAGATTTGTAAGTTTACCAATTATACAAAAAAGCAGCAACAACAAACAATTTGGTAGCTATTACATCAGAGCCCGTAGATATTGTAATAAAATCGAATGGAACCACGATTTAAAAGACAAATGTAGAGAGAGATAGAGAGAGGGAGAGAGAGAGAGAGAGAGAGAGACAACAGCAAAAGTGTTGTTTTGTATATTCACTGTGGTTGTTGTTGCTATTGTTGTTACTGTTACTGGTGCTGGTGCAGCTTTAAACGGAATTTTGCGTGGCTTACATTCGTTATAAGCCGCATTTGTTGTGGCTGCCAACGCGGTTACGTTTTACAACACTTAAACTTTATTGGCCGCAATAGTCGTCAAGGTCGCAGCGCCAGTGGCCCTTTTTGGGCACACACAATAAACCACCAAGGGGATGGGGAGGCACAGTGGAAACGTTTGAAGAGCTATTGCAACAACAATAATACTCGGAATGCAATCGTGTAACAATAACAAACTGATTGAAGATAGTTAGTCCAAGCAACGGTTTCGATTGCAGCACCAGTAATGGTATTCCCAAATACGGCTGCTGGGGAGTGGTGATGGGGGGTGGGGGTTATGGGGTTGCGCTTTTGAAGACTGCTGTCTGCTGTCTGCTGTCTTACACAATTAACCTCTTGAAACTGTACAATTCGAACGAGTGTAAGTTAAACAAATTGAACGAAACAAATCTGTTAAATGTTCGTAGTTTAACGATAAACACTATAACTTTTAGACCCCATGTGGTGGCAACACTGCAGGGCAGTTGAACTGAACTGAAATTCACGAATTTACATCGGATCTATTTGGTTCATAGCCAACTGGAGTTGGTAGTGCTGTAGTCCCTGTATATAACGCAGCGCTGATCAAGTTGAATTGGTATTAAAAAAAAAAACAAAAACACAGCATTTAAATATATTTCCAACTGAACCGAAAGGATCACATCAGAGATAACTTAATAAAGGCACAAGAGTAAAAGGTTTCCTTCAGCTCCGGAAGTACGGGAATTCCTGTAACTCAATATGAATATATCGTTTAATCAAATGTCCTTTTTCTTTAAATCCTTACTAATGAAAGTAATAACAATTGAAATTTTGTTGTCTTGCAGCTATTGCAACAGAGGACAATTCCAGTGGAGGAGCCGAAGCAGCGACACGCAGCGGTTCGGATGGTCGCAGACGCAACGCCATGCACAGGAGAAAGAAACGCTAGAGAGAGAGATAGAGAGCGAGAGCGAGCGCGAGAGAGAGATAGAGAGAGAGAGAGAGATCTATTCGAAAATATAATATAAACTCAAAGCCAAACAGCAACAACAAGTCGAGCGATTTCATTTAAAAGCATCGAGGAACCCAAGGAACATGGTGTTAAATCTGCTCTTTATAACGACGGTGATCAAGTCCACATTTGGTGTGGTTACCACTGGACTGTGGCTAATACCGTTGCTCCTGGCAGCAATTACGTACTATCGCTATGATGCCGTCGATCCAGAATCGCGACCCCTGGACCAACTAAATCTATGGCCCGAATATGATTTCATAGTTGTCGGCAGTGGGTCGGCGGGTGCGGTGGTCGCCAATCGACTGAGCGAGGTGCGCAAATGGAAGGTGCTGCTCATCGAGGCGGGCCCGGATGAAAACGAGATATCGGACGTGCCCTCGCTGGCCGCTTATCTGCAGCTAAGCAAACTCGATTGGGCCTACAAGACGGAACCCTCGACCAAGGCCTGTCTGGGAATGCAGAACAATCGCTGCAATTGGCCGCGCGGACGTGTTCTCGGCGGCTCCTCAGTGCTGAACTATATGCTGTACGTGCGTGGTAATCGACATGACTACGATCACTGGGCAGCGCTGGGTAATCCCGGCTGGGATTATGATCAAGTGTTGCACTACTTTAAAAAATCCGAAGATAATCGGAATCCCTACTTGGCCAAAAGCGCCTATCATGGCCGGGGCGGACTGCTGACCGTGCAGGAGTCACCCTGGCATACGCCATTGGTGGCCGCTTTTGTGGAGGCGGGCACCCAGCTGGGCTACGACAATCGGGACATTAATGGTGCCCAGCAGGCGGGCTTCATGATCGCTCAGGGCACCATTAGACGCGGTTCGCGCTGCTCGACGGCCAAAGCATTTCTGCGACCGATACGACAGCGTCCAAACTTTCATTTATCGATGAATTCCCATGTGACGCGCATCATTATCGAGCCGGGCACAATGCGCGCCCAGGCCGTTGAGTTTGTGAAGAATGGCAAGGTCTATCGCATTGCCGCACGGCGGGAGATCGTTTTGTCGGCGGGTGCGATCAATACGCCGCATCTGATGATGCTGTCGGGATTGGGACCGCGTCAGCATTTGGAAAAGCATGGCATACGGGTGCTACAGGATTTGCCCGTGGGCGAGAATATGCAGGATCATGTGGGCATGGGAGGACTCACATTTCTGGTGGACAAGCCGGTGGCCATAGTGCAGGATCGCTTCAATCCAACGGCGGTGACCTTTCAGTATGTGCTGCGCGAACGCGGGCCGATGACGACTTTGGGCGGCGTTGAGGGTTTGGCCTTTGTCCATACACCGTATTCAAATCGCAGCATCGACTGGCCCGACATACAGTTTCACATGGCACCCGCCTCGATTAACTCAGACAATGGGGCACGCGTCAAGAAGGTGATGGGCCTGAAGGAGTCTGTCTATCAGGAAGTCTATCATCCCATTGCGAACAAGGATAGCTGGACAATAATGCCGCTACTGCTGCGACCACGCTCCAGAGGCACTGTACGTTTGCGCTCCGCCAATCCATTTCAGTATCCGTTGATCAATGCCAACTATTTCGATGATCCCATTGATGCCAAGACGCTGGTGGAGGGCGCCAAGATTGCGTTGCGAGTCGCCGAGGCGGAGGTCTTTAAGCAATTTGGCAGTCGACTGTGGCGCAAACCGTTGCCCAACTGCAAACAGCACAAGTTTCTATCGGACGCGTATTTGGAGTGCCAAGTGCGAACCATATCTATGACCATATATCATCCCTGCGGCACGGCCAAAATGGGGCCCAGCTGGGATGCCGAGGCCGTTGTCGATCCCCGGCTACGCGTCTATGGGGTGCGCGGCCTGAGGGTGATCGATGCGAGCATTATGCCAACGATTAGCAGCGGCAACACAAATGCGCCTGTCATCATGATAGCCGAGAAAGGCGCCGATCTCATCAAGGAGGACTGGCTGAAGAATCCAGAGTATAAGGTCAAGCGTCAGGATATCTACAGTGATAGCGAGACGGCAGCCAACAGCATCAACGGCAACATACACAGCAAAAACAGCACCAGCAACAGCAGCGCCATCAACAATAGCAGCAACAATGTGACACTGACAGCAACAGCTGCTGATATCATGACAAGCAGCTAGCCAAGTTTGCTTGCTATTGTCCTAGGCTTTTTTTGTTTTTTTTTTTTTTTGTTTTGGCCACGTGTGCTCAGGGGTCAACTAGCTTTATAATGACAGTCGAGCATATTGTGTTTTTGACTTGAAGGCAACTTCTTCAGCTGCCTTTTCTTTTAAGATGTAGTCTCAGACAAAAGTTTGCCATTGTTTCAATTTAGTATTAAGACAAACAAAAAACAAACAAACAAACAAAAAACAATTGTTCGCTCACATAACGCCAAGCGACGCAACAATGACTTTCTCATATCTCTCTCACATTAATATGTATATCAAAATGATGTAATGGCAAAATGCATGATATCGAGTCATAGTTATATTATACGCTATATAGCTTTTAGACTCTAGTTAATTTAAACATAATTATTGTTTTATCTTATATACTTAATTTATATTACAAAAACTATTTTTTTTTTTTACGTTCAATAGGATTTTTAGTAATACATATTTTTGACTATTTATAAGCCAACATTCATTTAAGCACATATTATTTATGCATTCATTTCAACAAAATTCTATTTAATAAATGTAATTATTTTGAATCAAAACAAGGGAGCATGATTAGATTGAGAGTGCTCGACTAGCAGATACTTATTTTATTAGATGAAATTGAAATTAATCATTATTTTTAATTCAATTACCACCTTCTTTAACCTGTCACCTTCATTTAACTGTCGAATATATATTTAATATACGCTGGCAACATCAGTGAATATTCGCCAAAAGTGCTGCCAGATTCGTGTAAACAACTACCAGATGCCAGATGCCAGAGAGACGCGGCAGCGCTGCGCCCAGAGACCCTTCACTCTGTCGAATAAATTTGAATGGCAAACGGCAATTCATCCAAAATACATATATTGCACATTTACAATTTATAATGAAACAAAATACTTATGTAAATTATTTTGTACTGTACGTAGAATATATTTATAAATATTCATACATTTATAATATGTATAAGTGTATAGATGTACAAACTCTTTTTAAGCAAAAATCTTTTATCAAATGGTTTGTTATCAGATACCAAACTTGCCAGCGTGTGTAAGCGTGTATTGCACGTATTGGTATCTTATCCGTGTTAAACATATATATATATATATATATATATATATATATATATGGCAGAGTGTGTAAAAAGACCGTTAGGCCGTGAGCTGAAGCAAACCTTTATGCGCACTGCCTAAAAGCAGGCAGCACAAAATTTGTAAATTGCCACTAATATGTCCCATACAGGTTCATACAGTTCATTCATATCGGTAACCGATTCCTTTCGATATTGGGAAAATAGAGAAAGTTATCTATAGATAAGAAATTGATCTTTACGTGATGTACGAATGGCGGACATAGGTGAATCGCCTTGGCGATTGATGCCTATCAAGAATATATATGCTATGAGATCGAAGATGCTTTCGTCTGCGTGCTAGATACTTTTGCACAACTTCGTTAGACCCATTTCAGCTAATTTAAATGAGATCACACATTGCAGACAAAAAAAACACATTGCTTCTATAAATCGGTTCAGCTTTAACATGTTGAAAAGTTATCTTCCAATAGTTCCCATTGCAGCTAATCCCATTCGGATAGCCGTTGCGGCTAAAACTAAATACAGGTTATCAATCGGTCAAATATTTTGTGTATATTTGGTCAAAAACTGAAGAAGAGCATTTTTACTTGTGTGTTTAGGTTCACAAAAAAACATTGAGTAGACGACGTGACGTATTCTCACGATCAGCATCATGTGTACGTGCATATATTAAAATTCTTGAGAAAACCATCACAACTCATTTCGAAACTATTTAAACTATGACCATTTAACTAGTTTGTTTGTACGTTACGTATACGCCCCCAGATGAAACTTGAATGCAATCTATTAAAAGCTTTCTAGCTGCTTCTGATGCTTCTGCAGCTAATCCGCTTTGCTTCTGGTTTTCGACACCAAGTTGCCCTTCGCTGATCTAAGTATCAAAAAAACAAATATATATATTTGGCAATGCAAAGCGAAGCTAAAGCGGACCATCAACTAGGTCAATGGCTGACGGAAGTAAAATCATCTGCATACAGAAATGCTGCTTCGCAAGCTCCATTTTGTTGTTGTTGTTGTTGTTTTTTCAAATGGCTAAACTTCCGAATTCGTGCGCCCATGCGTCGTTATGTTCCACTTAGAGGTTAATAAACTTGTTATAGTCTGATATGATTTTCAATTAACATTTCCAAGCGAATCCGTTAGACAACTGGCGAGTCACGCAGTTAACCACCCAGTTGACCCAGACCCAATGAACTTGATCTTAAGCTAAAACCAATAAAACAAATAACATATTAAGAATCTCAGGGTTAAGAAGTTTTTACCACGTTCGCTTTGCCGCCCCTTTGCTTTGTGTTATTGGCTCACCTGTAAATGACAAAGATAAAGAGAGAGCAAAAGATTAATTATTAGTGTTGCTTTGGAAAATTACAACGTCACATTTAAAATGATTATTAATGGTTGAGATAATCGAAAATATTAAACACTAAACCGGTCCCATTTTAAGTATCTGACCCTGTAACTAAGTAGTTTCCATTGTAAAGATTACACTTTATCATATAGTCTGTATAGAACAAGTAAGGAAATTTTGTCTGTTTAAATTAATCATTGAGTGTAACTCAATTTTCGGATTGTAACTGATAACTGAATTAATTGAATTGATTCCATCGGCAACATATCAAATCGGACAATCGGCTTATCGATTGTCCGTCCGATGACGCAGCGCGTTCGATACACTAGCCCATCAATTGGAGTTGAATAGCATTTGGACTTCAATCGCAAAATATTTTTAGTTATTTTCATATGACCATTGTACGCATAATTGGTAAGCATGTGAACAATGTTCATATATTCGAACTCACACAATCATCGATTGTCCGTCAATTGTCGTTCAAACGATTGGAGCTCATAATTATTTTGCTGTGGCACTTTTGTTTGCGCTCAGCTCTAAAGCACTTTAAAGTGTGCAATTATTTGGTTTTTCAACTTAATGATACTCAAAACAAAATACGATCACAAATAATTTTGCGTGGATGTATTCACAATGAGTTCAAACACTGACAGGGCGGAAGAATCAGACAGAAGGAAGTACACACAAAGACAGCTGTCAAAACAGGATGGAGACAAAGCTCTGATAAGCCCAACGAAGAAATAAGTGAAATAAGTGTTAAATAGACAATATTATATTGAATGAACAAAATAATATATAATCTTTCTTGTGATATAATAAACCAGATTAGATACAAAAAAGTTATACATGATTGACGATATTAGTAATACTATTGAGTAAAGTGATCGACTAAAGGATACCCTTTATCTCATACTTATAGACAATGCAATGGAAACTTGTCTTGTTACCAAATCAAGCAGAACATTCATATTCTCAAATCAACCAGAACACTCGTTGTATGTAAAAAATGTTCAGACAAGTTTACTTATAGCCAAAGGCAAACAAAAATTTATAAAAAAAAAAGGGAAAGGAAAAGAAAAACAAAATATAGCCACAATCAAATGTTGGTCTCTTAAGGCAGTTCGGTCAGCGAAGATCTCAGCACTACACACGTCTCAATGGCGCCCGCAGATGTGGCCCTGGAGAATCCCAGCAGTGCTTATACCATTCCGTCTGCTGGCGACTCAAACCAAATCCAGCGGCGATGCGCTCGCTGACGTAGCTGAGGCAGTGGATCAATACGCGTAAAAAGCGACCCCAGCCTATATTTGAATTCTGCTCCTGCTCCTGCTCCTGCTCCTGCTCCTGCTCCTGCTCCTGCTGCTCCTGATCTTGCTTCAAACTCAACTCCTGTTTATTTGCAGTCTGCTGATGGCTACTCGCAGGCAACTCATCGGACTGGGTAGCTGCTACTTCTTCTGTTGGTTCCAAGTTGGCGTACAGTGTCAGTTTCACTTGCTCCCGTGTGCTCGTGCTGTTCTTAACGCTCCTATCTGGCGATTGCTTTTGCTTCTGTTTCTGCTGCTGCTGCATACCGGAGCTGGCCGTTTAGCGTGTTAGATGTAAAGTATTCAGTGTGACCAAATATTCCCACAGATATCGACCCACCCACGTGCACAGCTTATTGCTTTTTGGATTTTGAATATTCTAAACGTTAGACAACTATATGACAGCTGTCTGAAGTGTACATGTTTTTTCTTTTTTTGTATTTATCAAAAGGAAACTAAAACAATTGAGTAACTGCTGTGAGGCTACAACAATACTGTTAAAATGAAAAAAAGCGCATCGGATTTTCACAGATGGTACTCGTTGAAAACGAGATATGTGCCTACTCAATAAAGAGAGCTGAAGCCAACTGCTTAACAATTTAAAGTTAGCTACTCGTTGCCATGCCTATATTAATTTATTGAGCTCAGAGACTCTTCCATTAAATAAATGTTAAATAGTAGCAAGCCGCTTAGCTTTAGCTTGTACAGCTGGTAAGCTTATCTTACTCCACAGGGTCAGAGATTTGTAGTATCAATATAATACAAATTAATCGTTGTATTACTAAGATACTAGCGCTTGAAAATTTCTGGTCTCACTGGTTTTATTTTCTCAGTTTCTGCAAACATTGAAATACTTGTAAGGCCAATTTACGCTTCATTACCCACAGATTTTTTATAACTTGTATTTGAATTATTTATTTTGCATTTTAAATGCCTTATAAATTTCCTATGACTTAATAAAAAGCAATGTTAATAACCAAAAATGCGAATCAAAGCAACAAGTTTCTTGCTATTCGATGCAAATTCTAACGTTGCAGTCTACGTTTGCTTGCTTCAATTCTTCGCGCCTTCGCTTGTGTATTTGTTTGACAACCTTGAATTTCTTGTTTTTGTAAAATGATTTGTATTGACCAGTTACCGCTGCAAAAAATGCTTTTAATGTTTTGTTTGCTTTATTTTTTATGGATTTTTTGTGTTTAGTCATTGAAAGCGGCGCAACTTCTGTTAACAAAACTTCTGATGATTTGACGGTATACAAAATAAATATTAATTAGTGTCTACAAATCGGTAAATGTAGCAAAACAATATGCCCGAGTTTGAACAGTACGAATTGCCAATACACTCAAGGTACAAAGTCATCCGTTTCGCTACTTGAAATTCAGAAGGCATTTTATTAAATTGCTATAAATTTTCCATTGAAAAACTATTATAAGCATACAATAAACTTGGAACTGCTTGATTAAGTACAGACAATCAATTGAGTTTACATGATCTGCATAAAAAAAAACTAAGTCAATGCTTCACTGGGTAAGGCTATGTGAAATGTTCTTTATGTTCTTAGATAGTCAACAAATGGTTAACCTTAAAGGATTTTGTCTCGAAAATCTCGGGTGGTAATAATCCAATCATTATAAAACTTTCAGTTTGTTTAATCTTCAAAAACGCGTGTTCATAGATTTTGACAAATATATATAAAAAAAAAAATAATAATTAGTGTCTCTCGGTTTATTATTGAAAGTTTTTATGGTTGGCAGGAACCAGAATAGATTAAGATTTTATATCAATATAGTCATATATCAATAGTCATATGTGGAAAAATAATGAATTCCTAATTTCCAAACGATTTAATTTATTGGGTAATCAAAGAAATCCCTGTAGTGTATAATAATAATATATAAAATGTGATCAATAAAAATGGCAGAGTCTTGAAACGAGTCTCGGCTGAGCGCATAAGCCAGAATTCTGCGGAGCATGTTGGGGGGAACTTTAAAAACTGTCAGTCATTTTCAGAGCAGACAATCGCAGAATCACCGTTGAGATACTTAGACAGCAGCTGAAACAACATGAGCTCATTGCTTGATTAAGAGAATGTTGCATAACATGCGAAAAGTTCAAAAAGTGCATCCCGACACACATACAAAATGCGGTCAAAGTCAATGCAAAAATCTAAACTTTAGAACAAAATGCAAAGATTAAAAAAAGATAAACAACAAATAATGTTAATCTATATAAGCGCATTTGACCGCAGTTTTGACGGCTTGAAAGTCGGTCAAAGCCAACAGCTAACAAAATTCTTGACTTAACAGCAAATTGCCAAAAGAAAAAATTAAGAACAAACTATCGAGTGGGCCGAAAACTTTAATTGCCGTTGGAGGCGCTGCGACGTTGTCAACGATTGTGTAATTCACCAACTGGCAACGGCGCCACCTTGACTCAAAACACGCCGCTTGAGTGTCAGCGGTTCTTGTCTAGCCTTAACCACTAGCGGCCCAACTGGCTTTATCGAGAACTTCCATCACTATTCTAACACTAAGCCAAAGATGATTATACCATTCAAATAAATAAAAAATAGCCCGAAGACTTTACTGCTCTAATCAAGTTCATCTGGCTCTTAACATAAGCTTAACTTTGTAGCTATATTTCTGCAGCTTTTGGCGTTTGTCTATCTTGGCTGTTGTTAACATTGAAATTTGTAAATAGTAAATTGGTTATTCAAATAATTGATGTAAAGGTAATTAGCAGTTCGTGGTTGTTAAATTTTAATTTTCCCATTTAAACTTTTACATATCTGTAATTGACTTTACAGTACAATTTTGTTATGACTTGCGACGATGACAATTGGCATTGCTATTGTCGTTGGTGTCGCATAATCTTTTGCTTAATAATTCACATGCAAACGGAAACAAAAAATGATCAAGCATTCAAATCTGATAATACTTCATATGTCAAGGAAAGGGAGATGCTATACAAATTTGTTGAATCATTCAGCTGATTGCAGACAATCGTTTTCATTATCTTAATATTTTAAACACAATGCGTTCATGAAAATTCTTTCTCTATTTGGTTTAATGCCATTAGAGTTTGGTATTGCACATTTTTCTCAAACGTGCTCATTATATTCATGTTTATTGTTTTCTTTAAGAATCTTATCTGTTCTTTTCCATGTTCGGGCTTTACTTTCTTTACTTTTCTCTTTTATACCCTGAACCCATTAAAAATGGTTTGTGCAAATGTATGTAACAGGCAGAAGGAAGCACCTCCGACCCCACAAAGTATATATATTCTTGATCAGCATCAATAGTCGAGTCGATATAGCCCTGTCCGTCTGTCCGTCTGTCCGTCCGTCGTAGATCTCAGAGACTATAAGAGCTGGAGACTTCAAATTTGGAAATAGGTTCTCGTATACAAGGCGCAGATCAAGTTTGCGTTATTTTTTCGATAACTGCGTTCGTTTATCGAATATCGATACATTAAATTTCCGATAGCAATAAATGCCACAATTTTAAAGGCAGAATCTAATCTAAGAATTCTAATTAATAAATAATATGCATACGCATATTATTGATCAACTGCCTAAATTTCAACAAGATCGGATAAGAAACACTCAAGTTATAGTCGAAAATATATTCCCATATTGATCTCATTTCTATCAACAGCCGCAAGCATTTTCTGTATGCGAGCGCATATGTGAGAAAGAGATGGCATGATAATCGACGCGAGCCTCAATATGTTTTTGTGTGTATTGCGTATTTCACGTATTTGTCGGCAGAGGGCGCTTGTAGAGCTGCTCGCATTTTAGTGCATATCTTTTTAGCTGGGTGCAGGGTGCACCGTAGCCGAGTTCACTCGACTACAGCACTCTTGTTTTTTCTTTTGTTTATTAATGTTAAGAATAACTTTGTCTGCTATAAAAGGGATGAAGGGAAATAATTAAAATTGGGAATTCATTAAGTTATTAAATTCAATTTCTATTGATTTAAGTGAGCTACTTATAAAGTTATCGACTTGTAAATGTAAGCAGCAATAAGCAAATATTCAATTTACGGAATCAGTTACTTTCTGTCGGCTGTGTGGAACGCACTGTCATTTCTAATCGATCTGTGGGAATGCAATTGATTTTGCTGTGCACTCTGGTACTGTGCCTCAGTGACGCACTTGGCCAGAGCTTTAGTGACAATGCCATCTTTGATGTCCAGGAACTGCTAAGACGTGGCCAGCGTCAAATGAATCTAGAATCGATGGATAGACGCGATGGGCTGCTTAGCGAGTATGACTTCATCATTGTTGGCGCTGGAACAGCGGGTTGTGTTTTAGCCGCACGTCTATCCGAGAATACCAAATGGCAGGTTCTACTGCTGGAGGCTGGCGGTCCGGAGAGCTACGTCATGGACATGCCCATTTTAGCGCACTATCTGCAGCTAGGCGAGATGAACTGGAAATATCGCACAGAGCCCTCCAACAACTACTGTCTGGCCATGAACGGCAATCGGTGCAACTGGCCGCGTGGCAAAGTGATGGGCGGCAGCTCCGTCCTAAACTTCATGATGTATACGCGGGCGAATCGAGAGGATTACGATCAGTGGTCGCGTCTGGGCAATCCCGGATGGAGCTACGATGAACTCTTGCCCTATTTTCGCAAATACGAGGGCTCTCTCATACCGGACGCGGACACGGGACATGCACAACCCGGACGCCAGGGTCCAGTGAAGATTAGCTATTCGCCATATCGAACTCCTAGTTCCGATGCGTTCGTGAAGGCCTCGCAGCAGGCGGGTCTGCCACGCAGAGACTACAATGGCGAGTCGCAGCTGGGCGTCTCCTATCTGCAGGCCACCATTGGCAACGAGACACGCTGGAGCTCCAATCGTGCCTATCTCTATCCACTCAAGGGCAAGCGGAGCAATCTCCATGTGAAGAAGAATGCTCTGGTGACTAAGGTGCTCATCGATCCACAGACAAAGACCGCCTATGGCATCATGGTGCAGACTGATGGACGCATGCAGAAGGTGCTTGCCCGCAAAGAAGTAATCCTTTCGGCAGGCGCCATCAACACGCCACAGCTGCTGATGCTCTCCGGTGTGGGTCCCGCCAAGCATTTGCGTGAGGTGGGCATCAAGCCCATTGCGGATCTAGCTGTGGGCTTTAATCTGCAGGATCATGTGGCGCCGGCGGTAACCATTTTGTGCAATAGCAGCACACTAAAACTAAACGAAATTCTCACCACGGATGCGGTGGGTAACTTTCTGCGTGGCCGTGGGCCGTTACGTATTCCGGGTGGCGTAGAGGCCATTTCCTTTTATGCACTGGATGGCAATGATAGTACCAAAGGCTGGGCGGATATAGAGCTCTTTATGGTTGGCAGCGCCATTCATTTAAATCCGGTATTAAAACTGGCCTTTGGCATACGGCCGGACATCTATGAACAGATTTATGGTGAACTGGAGCGTAGCGATGTGAATGCATTCATGATTTTTCCGATGATATTGCGACCGAAGAGTCGCGGACGCATCAAGCTGAGCAGTCGCAATCCACAGCGGCATCCGTTGATCTACGCCAATTACTTTGCGCATCCCTATGATCTCAATATCACAGTGCGCGGCATCCAGCAGGCGATCAGCCTATTGGACCAGCCGGCCTTTCGAGCCATTAATGCCCGTTTGTTGTATACGCAGCTGCCCGCCTGCAAAAAATATGGACGCCAGACCAGCGCCTATTGGGCGTGTTATGCACGCCACTTCACCTTTACGATCTATCATTATTCGGGCACGGCTAAAATGGGACCTCAGAGCGATCCCAGTGCCGTTGTGGATGCTCGATTATGCGTTTATGGCATTCACAATCTTCGTGTGGTGGATGCCAGCATTATGCCTTATCTGGTTGCGGGCCATCCCAATGGGCCGGTCTTTTTGATAGCCGAGAAGGCAGCCGATATGATCAAGCAGGATCACAACTAGCAAAAGAGACATTCAAATTGTCTCAATAACAACAAATAACAACAATAATAAAATACGAAAGCAGCAAGAAGATCGATGGGTGATCTTGTTACCAAGCTGCATTCAGATAATTGTATAAATTATAATGATGAGTGTTCATATCAACCTGTCTACGATGTGAAGACAACAGATTCTCCTACCGCAAAAAACATAGCAGTTGTCATCGCTTGTATACGCATTTTTTAATACTTTGATACCGAAGGTATCATAGTATATTGGTTTTGTGCAATGTCCGTTATGCTGTCTGTCCGTCTGACAGACTTGAAACTTGGAACATTTATTGGTCTGCGCTCGTTCCAAAAACGATAAAAGTCCATAACTCCAGCAATTTCAGAGCTATATTTAGGAAACTTGAAATGTAGATTTTTTTTTTGGTCACGCCCACCCCCGCCTTCAAAATTTCCAAAAGCCTACATCTGCCGTAATTTAAGAGCTACAGTTACCAAACTTGGAAGGAAGGTTACTTGAAATCTATTCCAACATTTTTTTTCGGCCACACCCACTCCCGCCTTCAAAATTCACAGTATCCTTTACGGCAATTTGAGAGACAAACTTGAACGGTATTTCCTGGCAACACTGAACCAGTTCTTTGCTACCCGATATCAGCTGGTATTACTTATAGTAAGTAATTTGCAGTCGGTTACTCCCGTCTGCAATGTTCTCTCTTGTTTTGCATGCTTACACAGGAGTTGAAGACAGAAGATCCGATAAAAATAGGTACAAGTATAAGTATGAGCAGAATATAATAAATGCCCAAGACAAGCAAAGCCGCAGAAGATCGTCTGTGGAGATCGATCGCTGTGCAGATTTTACGATTTTACGTGTTGTTACCTCCCCTAAAATGGCGTGGCCAGCTCAAGAATGAATTAAATACAATTTATAGCTACTTTGGGACAAAGAACGTTGGTGTGAATGCTGTCGATCAACCCAGAGATCGTTGTAAAAAATGTATGCGTTGTCCTCATCAATGGTTTGACATATTCTCGCTAATAAAAATGAATTGTGACCATGCTTAACGCCCTTCCGCATTGAACTCAATGGGGGACACCCAGTCGGAGCAGAAGTGAAGTTAGGCCCTTGATTTCCCTTAGCTTGGCTTGGCTTGAATTCGCTGCACAGTTTTGAGTAGCTTCCGCAATTTGGTCAATGATCGAACTGCGCTGATCGTGTGAACAATCAGCTCAAGTCAATGTCAGAGTGCGTTCGCTTAAGGTTCGGTTTCTATTTGGCTTTGTGAACGTGTCCATAGTCATGCCACTGCTGCTGCTGTTACTGCTGTTGCTGCTGTTGATTGCTAGTCTGAAGATTCTTGGAAGTAAACGTTAATAACAACAACAACAGCAACAGCAACGACAATAACGCTGCCGATCGAACGACAGCCGAAAACATTGGCAAAAACACGATTCGGCCGAGACGGCGGCGCTCGTATTTAATATTAAATTGAACTTGGACAGTGCGATTGTCAGCATTCCCAGTTACGAGTTCGAACTAAAGGCACGGGCCACGCATGCGCGCACAGTACGCACTATAAGAGACGCACCCGCAAACGTCGTCTTAGAACTCTCAGCAACCCTCAAGAATCTACAAGAGAACTGCAACTATTATTTTATTTTTATATTTTTTTTTTTTTTGTTTTTTTTTGGGATTTTCAATAAAAAGTGAAAACAAGTGAAGTGTTGAAACATGGCGAAAACAAATGTAAACCAAAGGCTGCTGTGCCTGCTGCTAAGCCTGACAGGCCTGGCTATGGTTATCGCCCAGAGCGAAAATGTGATCTTCGAGACCATCAACTTCCTGCGACGTGGCCAATCCGATGTGGACCTGGAGAACTTTGACAATACCATAGAAATGGAGGGCGAATATGATTTTATTGTTGTCGGCGCCGGCACCGCTGGCTGTGCTTTGGCCGCTCGCCTCTCCGAGAATCCCGCATGGAAAGTGTTACTGCTGGAGGCAGGCGGACCGGAGCGTCTGCTCATGGATGTGCCCATTGTGGCTCACTTTTTGCAGCTCGGCGAGATGAACTGGAAGTATCGCACACAGCCCTCGGATCATGCTTGCCTCGCCATGAACAATAATCGCTGCAATTGGCCGCGTGGTAAAGTGATGGGCGGCAGCTCCGTGCTAAACTATATGATGTACACAAGGGGCAATCGTCGTGACTACGATCGCTGGGAGGCATTGGGTAATCCCGGCTGGAGCTGGAAGGATGTGCGGCCCTATTTTAAGAAATACGAGGGCAGCAGCGTCCCAGATGCCGAGGAGGATTATGTTGGACGCAATGGTCCAGTGAAGATCAGCTACATTAACTGGCGCTCCAAAATTGCAGAGGCCTTTGTCGATGCGGCCCAAGGGGATGGCTTAAAGTATCGCGATTACAATGGACGCATTCAGAATGGTGTCGCCTACCTGCACACCACCACACGCAACTCGACACGCTGGAGCTCCAATCGTGCCTATCTCTATCCACTCAAGGGCAAGCGGAGCAATCTCCATGTGAAGAAGAATGCTCTGGTGACTAAGGTGCTCATCGATCCACAGACAAAGACCGCCTATGGCATCATGGTGCAGACTGATGGACGAATGCAAAAGGTGCTGGCCCGCAAAGAGGTGATTGTTTCGGCTGGGTCCATCAACACGCCACAGCTGCTGATGCTCTCCGGTGTGGGTCCCGCCAAGCATTTGCGTGAGGTGGGCATCAAGCCCATTGCGGATCTAGCTGTTGGATACAATCTGCAAGATCATACAGCGCCAGCGGTGACATTTACAACGAATGCGACATCGCTGAAATTTGAGGACTTTTCCGACCCGACATGGCTGACTCGATTCAATCGCAGGGAGGGTCCTTATGGTTCGCCCGGCGGATGTGAGGCGATCGCCTTTTGGGATCTGGATCATGAACGCGATGAGGATGGCTGGCCAGATATTGAGCTCTTTTTGGTGGGCGGCTCCATGTCCTCCAATCCAGCAATTTCACGTGCCTTTGGCCTAAAGAAATCCATATACGATTCACTGTTCGCCGAGATCGAAGACAAGTCGCTAAATGCATTTATGATCTTCCCAATGATATTGCGACCAAAGAGTCGCGGCCGCATCATGCTAAAAAGCAGCGATCCATTCAAGTATCCGCTGATCCATGCCAATTACTTTGCCCATCCCTACGATGTGGACATCTCGGTTCGTGGCCTGCTAAAGGCCATCAGCCTGATGGAGCAGCGCGGCATGAAGGCCATCGATGCCCAGCTGTGGGAGCGCAAGATACCAACATGCAAACAGCATCCGTATAAGAGCTGGGCCTACTGGGCCTGCTATGTGCGCCACTTCACCTTTACCATCTATCACTACTCGGGCACCAGCAAAATGGGTCCCAAGTCGGATCGGGCTGCGGTTGTTGATGCCCGTCTACGTGTCCATGGCATACGCAATTTGCGTGTGGCGGATGCCAGCATTATGCCCGAAATAATGTCTGGACACCCCAATGGGCCAGTATTCATGATTGCCGAGAAGGCAGCCGATATGATTAAGCAGGATTATGGCTTCATTAAATAAGCCACAGTTTAAAATATGGATTTTATATGAATCTCTAGTTTAGCATTAGTTTGACGTCAGGTTTAAGCTCCGTTCAATTAGTCCCAGTTTGTTTTGGAGAGTGTGCGCCAAGTGCGCTCTTTCCAACTCTGAACGTTGCTTTAGTTAGATCTTGCCAGCATTTTAACTTTATCTTTTATATATAATGAACTGATTTCTAATTTTAATATAAGATAGCGCCTAAGACAACAATAAATATTCTAAGAAATTTATATGCCCTGGTTCTCAAATGTTAATACACGAACAGGTTCTTTCTTACTCGGGCAAAGATCCGTGAATGGCGATAAACCATTTGATAATGTGTTTTTTGTCTGCCATTTTTGGGTACAGCCCGGTACGGGTCTTTGACATTGAAACTGACATTGACATTGACATTGTCATTGACATTGAAATTTACATTTCATTTCATATATATTTCATACTTTGTTGGTCTATCTATATCTTTATATACTTGAATGGATATATTGTTATTATGCTTATTTCTTATGTGTAAATATTTAATTCTGCATTTGAGCATTTAGCATCCAAATCTCTATACGATATGAATATTCGAATGTGTATATGAATATTGATGAATTTTCATCTGTTTGTGAGTCTGCATCGGTTTTTTTTCTTAACATTTATCTGTTTTCATTGGTAGTTTAATTTGAAAGTATTTTCCCATTTTTTCTCACATATGTCTACAGCTTATTATTTATTTCACATTTGTTCTCATTATTGTTATCTTTACTCACTGCTTTTTAACAATTTTCATGTTAATCAAGAGCAACAGCGTCAGCGACAACAACAACAACAACCGCAACAATAAAACCAACAATATCATTAATTTGGAAGCCATGAAGTCTGCAACTTCGCCCAATTCAAATGCCTCATTTTTGTTCGTTGTTGACTATTGTTTTAGCCTCTCTTTTTTTTTTTGGGTAGATTTATACAATGCTGTTTTTCGACTTTTATTGTTGCGGAAGCGATCTACGAGCAGCAGTCAAATAATTTGACATCATTTTAATACTATATTGAGTGTGACAAAAAGGTGTTTTGATTATGAACAATTTAAGCCAATGAGCATATCGGATTGGGTTCAATCAAGAGAATATATTCAACAAATTTGACTCCCATTGAATCTCAAGCAAGTTCAAGTTTAGCCTCAAGCCTTGCAGTTCCCCTTACCAAATGCCAATTCATATGCCAGCATTAAATATTTAAAATCGATCGATGGGTATTTTCTAGTCGAGTGCTAATCGTACAATTTAAAGCTATGCACATAATTGTTCCAATTTTGTCATAATATATTGATTGTCGTTCTCAGCAGAGTGTTGAAGTTCATATTTTGCCTTGATAATACAAACATATATGTATTTAATGCACTTCGAATTATATACTATGTATCTATGAACGTATGGAGGTACGTATTTATGTATTCCTACTTATTCTCAAGCAAGATATATTAAAGCATTTCATAAGCTACGCTTGAGAGTATGCAGCAAACTTTTGAAGCAAACTAGAGCTTCAAAGAAGCTTTTGATTATCAGCTAACAAAGCTAACAAATTTAAGTTAACTTTTATTTGCCAAATACCCAAATACTGTTGGAGACAAATAACAACAAAGTAAGTAATACAGTGACTCAATTAAATTCAGTTTAAATATTTAAATGCATTAACACTCAAAATTTAACTTTTAAAACTTAAGACAAAACAAGAAAAATCTACTTACTTAAACTTACAGTCACGAAAATCACCATAAAAAATAAATAAAAAAATGAATACTAATGTTTATTAATCATATAAGACACAAAGCCACATATGATCAACCTGAAAGTTATGTACCCTGACATTTAGGAAAACAAAACCCTTGATATTAGAAATATATTCTATCATTAGTAAGGTGAGTTATATACTACTACTATATGCCATTATATGCAAACTTGAATTCAAAAGTAAAATGAGCGTCCTTTTTTTGAAGGATAACTAAACGTAACTAAAGTCATAAATAATCAAGTTTGAAATATATTCAGAGTCAATTTCAATATTCTATGCAAAGTACACATAAATACTAAATGCCATGTTGACAACATGCTGTCAATCAGTTCAATGCAACCCTACTCCATGTTGGCACTGTTCACTGCATGTTGCCAAAGTTTGAGTGTGGATTTTGGCTGTGGTTATCCTGCATCCGTTTCGCTTTGCCACCCCTCCCCATCGAAGTTCAAAATTTTCATTATCAAAGGAACAAATATTCATGAATTCACAATGGGCCCGGCAGGTACTTTTAGAGATAGACAGCCAGCTAAACAGACAGACAGGTTGACTGAATAAAACGATTGAATGACCAAAACTGTGGAAGGCCCAGTTGCCAGATTCGCAAGAGTCGCCCATTGAGAGGGAGGGACGGATGGAGCCACAATTGCATACCTAATTTCAATATGTCTGGGGGTTGTTTTTTCCTGCTAACCAGCGGACTGTGTGGATTGAGGGGTAGGAGTTGGGTAGGGGTAGGAGTAGGCGGTGTATATTTACAAATGCTGGCACAGGGTGGCTGTCAGTCCAAAGCCTTTTTAATCTGCTCTGATTCCGCATGATGCGTTCCCGACTCGTAATTATGTTTTCTTTCAACTTTGTCATGGGGAAAAACGAAAAAAAACAAAAAAAAAAACAAAAATAAAACAAGTAAGAGTGCTGTAGTCGAGTGAACTCGACTACTATATACCCTGAACCCAGTTATTAAATATATTCTATTATTATTGGCAAATTCCCCTTTAAAAAGATTTGCACTAACACGTGAAACCCGCAATCGTAGGTAGCGGGGCTCATGCCATCCCTTTCTCACACATGCGCTCGCATATTTATGCATACAGAAAATGCTTGCGGCTGCTGATAGAAATGAGATCAATATGATTTTGCATTTGATCAAGAGTATGCATATGCATATTATGTATTAATTAGAAGATTCTGCCTTTAAAATTGTGGCATTTATTGCTATCGGAAATTTAATTTATCGACATTCGATAAGCGAAGGCAGTTATCGAAAATATAACGCAAACTTAATCTGCGCTGCTGGTATACGAGAACCTATATTCCAAATTTGAAGTCTTCAGCTCTTACAGTTCCTGAGATCTACGACGGACGGTCAGACGGACATGGCTATATCGACTCGACTATTGATCCTGATCAAGAATATATATACTTTGTGGGGTCAGAGATGCTTCCTTCTGCCTGTTACATACATTTGCACAAAACCATTATACCCTTTTTACCCATTTTTAATGGGTTCAGGGTATAAAAAACACAAAGAGACAGAGAACAAAAAGTAATACAAATAGAACGCGATGAGGCTGCCTTCTTGGGTGGGCAACTGATGAATCAGCGTCCAAATCCACGATGGAGTCGAATGTGGAAAGTCGGTGTCAAGAGTTGTTGTGTTTCTTTTTTTTATAGTTTCCACTGTAGTAACCAGAATGAGAGAAACACAAGCCGCAGCAGAATCAGAACCAGATTCAGAACCAGAACAGGAAGCATAATGAAAACTAGATAAGAAGATGTTGGCTGCAAACCAAGGCAATGCCAATAAGCTAGCCAACAAAAAGAATACTGAGCCAAAACATGCACAAGGGGTTAGCAGGGGAAGAGAACTACAAAGAAAACAGATAAGCGCTAATGGGCAATAAAATGCGCTGAACTGGCACTAGCCAGTGTTGCACAGTGACACAAATGCGATTGAAATCTAATATGTCAATTATATATAACCATATATAGAGAAAGTAGAATAGACACTATGTCTATGAACATTAAGGCGTAATAAAATATACGAAATATGGTAATAATGTCATTCTGCTGGACATGCACAGAAGGCTTTGTGAGTGAAAAACAAAACTTGCACAAACATCAGGTAAAACCGAGGTAAACTGTATTATAAATTGTTTTTTGTTTTTTTTTTGTAAATTTCACGTAACTTGGTCTCAAATAGAAACTTTTACCAATATTATATTAACCAAATTTTTTTTATTAAAATTTAGTTTTGGAAAGCAAAAAAACCAAACAACAAACACTGTATGGAAAGGTGTGGAAATGTTTTTTATATTTTCCTCTGCCTGCCAACCAAAAAAAAAAAAAATACCCATTGATTGATAATAGGTCAAGCAAATTGTAGGCAAACTATTAATATTGAACTGGTGCCACTGTGCGCAGACACTGTTCAAATGGATCAGAGAAACTATTTCAGTCGCAGAAAATTGGCCAAGCAAACAGTTCTTCAACGATGACGACGACGAACAGGCAGCAGCAGCAGCATCCACTTGGACTGTTACTTCCGCTTGTCTTGGCCTTGACAGTGGCCGTGGCAATGGCCCAACAGCCCTATCTGGAGCAGCTGCGTCAACTGGGTCTGGGCAATGTGGTCAACCTGCCGCTCTACACCGATTGTAAGTAGATGCATCTACTATTCGACAACAATCCAGTCAATATCTTAAATTATATGAAAACCCGAACAGTGCCACGTTCGAGCTACGATTTTATTGTGGTGGGCGCCGGGGCCGCTGGATGCACTCTTGCCGCTCGCCTCTCGGAGAATCCCAATTGGAATGTGTATTTGATTGAGGCGGGCGGCGTGGAGAATATTATGCACCAGGTGCCAGTGCTGGCAACCACTCTGCAGCTGACCGCCTCCAACTGGAACTATCTATCGCAGCCACAGCGTCACGCCTGCCACGGGATGCCTGGCAATCGGTGCGCCCTGCCACGTGGCAAAATACTTGGCGGCACCAGTTCCATCAATTTCATGATCTACAATCGCGGCAATCGTCGCGACTTTGATGCCTGGGCGGAACGTGGCAATCACGGCTGGAGCTACGACGAGGTCCTTCCCTACTTCCTACGCAGCGAGTCCGCCCAGCTGCAGGGATTGGAACACTCACCATATCACAATCACAGCGGTCCGCTTAATGTTGAGTATGTGCGCCATCGCACCCAGTTGGTGCATGCGTATGTACGTGCCGCACAGCAGGCGGGTCACTCTAGGACCGACTATAACGGGGAGTCCCAGCTGGGCGTCTCCTATGTGCAGGCGAACACGCTCAAGGGTCGTCGGCATAGCGCTTTTCGCGCCTACATTGAGCCAGTGCGCAATTTGCGACGAAAGAATCTGCATATACTGACCATGGCGCGGGTAACCAAAGTGCTTATTGATGACACTACCAAATCGGCGTATGGCATCGAGCTGATTCACGCCGGTATTCGCCATCAGGTGCGTGCACACAAAGAGGTCATCCTGTCGGCGGGCGCCTTCAACTCGCCGCAGTTGCTGATGCTGTCGGGCATTGGACCGGAGGACAATCTAAAGGCCATTGGGTTGCCCGTGGTGCAGGCGCTGCCGGTGGGTAAACTCATGTACGATCATATGTGCCACTTTGGACCCACCTTTGTCACGAATACAACGGACCAGTCCATCTTTAGTTCCAAGTTCACAGCGCCCATGGTGAAGGACTTTCTGCAGGGCCGCGCGGACACGCAGCTGTCGAGCATTGGCGGCGTTGAGTCGCTTACATTCATCAAGGTGCCAACGGCTCAGACGCCGGCCCAGCAGCCGGACATTGAGATTATTCAGGTCGCTGGTAGCCTGGCGAGCGATGATGGCTCTGCATTGGCGCCTGCCGCCAACTTTAAGCCAGAAATCTATGAGAAAATGTATCGAAAGCTGGCCAGGCACCAGAAAGATCACTTCACCTTCCTCATCATGCAGTTCAAACCACAATCCGTGGGTCGCCTCTGGCTACACAATCGCAGTCCGTTAGAATGGCCACGCATTGATCCCAAGTACTTTACCGCCGAGCAGGATGTGGAGCAGCTGCTCGATGGCATCAAGGAGACCCTCCGCATAGCCCAGATGCCCGCCCTAAAAGCAATTGGGACCAAACTACTCGATCGCCCAGTGCCTGGCTGTGAGGAGTTCAGCTTTGGATCGGATGATTACTGGCGCTGCTCGATTCGCACCTTGTCGTACACACTGCACCACCAAGTGGCCACCTGCCGCATGGGTCCCGCCACTGATCCCAGTGCTGTGGTCAGTCCACAGCTTAAGGTGCATGGCGTGCGAAAGCTACGTGTGGTGGACACCAGCGTCATCCCATTGCCACCTACAGCACACACAAATGCGGCGGCCTTTATGATCGGCGAGAAGGCGGCTGACCTGATAAGGGCCGATTGGAGCTGAGCTCCAAATGATTTGAAGCATGACTCAAAATTGTAAATGGGTCAATAAGATGCGAGTGAAAAAAAGCATGACGAATGCGAATGAGAATCGATAAAGGTGAATGGAAAAAGAGAACACGAACGGGATCGAGTTCGAGAATGTAATCGAGAACAAGTCTAACGGGTTTCCAGCATGACATAAAATGTATTAAATCGATAGACTTGAGTAATTTGAGAGTTTTTGGGACTGAATGAATGTTATGATTGCGCATACCCTGTAACAACTCTATGCATGCATATTTATTCGCAGGTTTAGGTTAGTTTAATTTGTAATTTAAGTATTTATTTTTTTTACATGGGTATGTCTTTTTGTAGGGTATATTACAAAATTGAAAGGTATATTACCGGTAAACGCCTTTAAGTTACAATAAAAAAAAATATTTATAGCCACGCCCACATCTGCCCCCATAATCGCCAGAAGCAATATTGAATGTGTAAGTCGATAAAAGCGTATAGCGTATATATGGCAGGTCGATTACTCTGAATACCTTCTTCAAAGATTGGTAAGACAAATGTTTGTTCTTTGCTACCTGTTATCAACTGGCATTACTTATTGGTAACAGAGTATTTCGCAGTCGATTACGCCCGACTGCAACGTTCCCACTTGTTTCTGATACATTACATATATTGTTGCTATATATATATCATTTATAAATGTATATTAATTATAACTTTTAAATGCTTGCGAACCGAGTATTCGAATTTACATGAAAGTACTTGCGGTGCACTTGAGTCATAGCTGACACTTGATGAACTCGCTAATTAAAATGTTGGGCATATTTATAAGACCTAATCCCATTTGGACTGAGAATCAGTGAAATGTTGCTTCTCACGCTGATAACAACACTCTCTGTGGCCAGTTCACAGAAAACTCGCCTGCTGGACCAGCTGCCTCTGCTGGGCCTGAGCAATCTCCTTGAGCAGACAGTGCGTCCAAACGGTAAGTTGAATCGGATCTAGTCCTGTTAACTTAGTGCAATTGATTTATGTCTGGTTGCAGTGCCTCAGAATTTGGCCAGCTATGATTTTATTGTGGTCGGCGCTGGTGCCGCTGGCTGCGCGCTGGCCGCTCGCCTGTCCGAAAATCCTCAATGGCGAGTGGCGCTCATCGAAGCTGGCGGCGTGGAAGACATAACGCATCTAGTACCCCTACTGGCGCCCTCAATGCAGATGACTGCCTCCAACTGGAACTATCGGTCAGTGCCGCAGCGTTTTGCCTGCCGCGGCATGCACAACCAGGAGTGCGCCCTGCCACGTGGCAAAGTTCTTGGCGGCACCAGTTCCATCAATTTCATGATCTACAATCGCGGCAATCGTCGCGACTTTGATGCCTGGGCGGAACGTGGCAATCACGGCTGGAGCTACGACGAGGTCCTTCCCTACTTCCTACGCAGCGAGTCCGCCCAGCTGCAGGGATTGGAACACTCACCATATCACAATCACAGCGGCCCGCTCAGTGTCGAGGATGTGCGCTATCGCACCCAGTTGGCACATGCCTTTGTCGCTGCCTCAGTGGAGGCGGGACATCCGCAGACCGACTACAACGGGGAGTCGCAGATTGGGGTCTCCTATGTGCAGGCCACCACCCTTAATGGGCGACGGCACAGCTCCTTTTCCGCTTACATTCAGCCCGTGCGCAATCGTCGACCTAATCTGCATATCTTTCCATTTACGCGGGTGACCCGTGTGCTTATTGACGAGACCAGCAAATCAGCTAAGGGCATTGAACTGGTGTACAAGCGGACCAAGTACAGATTTACAGCCCACAAAGAGGTCATCCTGTCGGCGGGCGCCTTCAACTCGCCGCAGTTGCTGATGCTGTCGGGCATTGGACCGGAGGACAATCTAAAGGCCATTGGGTTGCCCGTGGTGCAGGCGCTGCCGGTAGGTAAGCTCCTGTATGATCATATGGGCCACTTTGGACCTACATTTGTCACGAATACAACTGGCCAAACTTTGTTTACTTCGAAAATAACCCTACCGGATATACTGTCCTTCTATCTGGCCGGCAATGGAGCAACGCTTCTCAGCTCTATTGGCGGCGTGGAGGCGTTGGCATTCCTGAAGTCACCACGATCGACGCTGCCCAGAGATTGTCCAGATTTGGAGTTTATTCTGGTAGCGGGCAGCCTGGCTAGCGATGATGGTACCGCTCTCAAGCTTGGCGCCAATTTTAAGGATGAGATTTATGACACTATGTTCAGGCCGCTGCAAATGGCGCAGCAGGATCATTTCACGGTCCTTGTAATGCAGTTCCATCCCAAGTCCGTGGGACGCCTATGGCTCCACAAGCGCGATCCCTTCACCTGGCCCAAAATAGACCCCAAGTACTTTTTCGATGAGGAGGATGTGGAATATCTGCTCGATGGCATCAAGGAGACCCTCCGCATAGCCCAGATGCCCGCCCTAAAAGCAATTGGGACCAAACTACTCGATCGCCCAGTGCCTGGCTGTGAGGAGTTCAGCTTTGGATCGGATGATTACTGGCGCTGCTCGATTCGCACCATGTCGTACACACTGCACCACCAAGTGGCCACCTGCCGCATGGGTCCCGCCACTGATCCCAGTGCTGTGGTCAGTCCACAGCTTAAGGTGCATGGCGTGCGAAAGCTACGTGTGGTGGACACCAGCGTCATCCCATTGCCACCTACAGCACACACAAATGCGGCGGCCTTTATGATCGGCGAGAAGGCGGCTGACCTGATAAGGGCCGATTGGAACTAAGTGGAAGGGTAACCAGAAGTGCAAGTGCAACGAAAAAGTGCTCCAAAACGGTTATTTGCTTCAGCAAGTTAATTAAATAAAATCACCTAACGAGCGATGAGCAAGGAGCGAGGGGCAATGCCCCCCAACCCGATTGCTCCGGTTGCCTTTTCGTCAAGTTGGGGGTTGACCAGCCGCAGAGTGCATTCACCCAGTCCCAAGTAACGAGGGTTGAAAAACTTTCAAGGCAGACAGCAAGCACAGAGCAAAGCTAAATGGGGTGGTTTGACGTCGCCAACCATAAAATAGTCAAAACATGAAACTGAAAAACTTGGCTACGGATGCTGTTGGCTGTACCGAGGCAGGAGTGGGGTATGCTGCACAGGGTTTGCAGGGGGTGGCATGGGGAGTCTTTAGATGTTAGGGGGTTGTGCACACAAGTGGTTATCAATGTGCAAAGGCTTACGGTCTGACTGATACTGGTGCTATTGTTGTTGTTTATCATGCTTTTGTCAGCCTGGTTGTAACTGTCATTGCTATCGTTGCTGCTGTTGTTCTTGTTGTTGAATAAGCAATGCAATATGCATCAGCAGGGGACTCATTTTTCTCGGAATGCTCGCATGACAAAAAAAAAAAAAAAAACAAACAAGATAGGAAAGCCTGACCACTGTGGACTAAATTGGAAATAGTTTTAGGTGTTTCTTTCATTTATTACAAATCAATTAAATATGTATGATATATTTCAGTAGCGCCGTAAAATCTAGATCAAACTATTGTTAATATGCTTTCAACTGCCTTAAATATATTTTTTTAATAATAATATTAAGACGCAGATATAAACACCCAACAAGATCTAGAATCTAGATCTATTATATAACAAATACATAGAATTTTTATTTGTAAAGTAAATTGAATAATATATATATTTATATATATAAATAATAAAAAAATATATATTGATAAGTTGATTGTGGTAGAAAAATTTCTTTACTCTCGGCGTCTCAAACGGTCTCCACAGAAGAATGAATTTCTTTACAATTGTTATCGATCCGTCGCGATTTCATGAAGCACGAGATGCAATCGTATATCTTATATTGCACTGTGATATTTGTTTAATGCTATGATTGTTCTCGGCTTACTATAATTTCAAGGTCAGTAATTCTTTATTCACATCCTCGATAGAGCTACAAGTCCCCTACGCAATTTATCGATACTCCGACAATCGTTCTCACATCGTAAGATATCGATATATGCAAATCGGTTATTGCTAATGGCGTGTCCAAATAATAGTTTTAATTTATGGCGTGTATAATGTACCCATTTGGATCTACTACTAAAAGGCGGACAGGAAGAGCGTTTGTATGTTTGTGTTTATGTTTGAAATTATATATATAGAGAAACTGAAGGGTTTTATCGCAAAACTCACCTGAAACAATTAACGCCTCATTTGGGCCCGTTGTGTGTATGTTGCCCATGGTTGGAAGACGCTCTCTGTTGGGGATGCACTCCTCCTTCTCGTAAAGGATTTATTGGTTATTGATAAACACGCGTACTTTAACGTCAAGTAAGACACCGATCGAAACCGTGTTCGAGTAAATGCTAAATAATAACGATAAATAAAAATAAATGGAAATACATAAACAAAAGCCAATTGCCTCAATTCCGTTTTCTAAAAGCACGATACGCCTTTTTTCTGCTCAAGTATTTCAGTTATGCCTGAAAGTATGCTAAGCTTTTTATAATTTCACTCAAGCACGCTTCTCTTTCTTTTTTTTTTATAGATTTTTATTTATTTTTGTTCTGTTTTGTTTTGTTTGCTTGTTTTTGCGCTTTTGGGCGTCGGCGGCAGCAACAACTTGTTCCCAGTTATTATCTGAATAATATATGGTAAAACATACACGCTCACATGAAGCACATATAAATATATTGAATGCAATTTTATCAAGAAAGTAACAGCAAATCAAAAACATGTCCCGTGACAATTGGATTATTCAATTTAAATGCCAAGTTAGATACGATAAAAAAATAAAATTACTCGCGACGCTGAGTAAAATTAGAACAGCAACAACAACAATAATATCTATAATGGCGATCCAGGGCACGGGTGGGGAGGCGGCTGAATGACGCAAACATTGACAGCATAGGCGCGGTGACGCGACTGCGACGTCTCTGCCACTTGGCAGCCGTTTGTATGCGTGTATGCGTGTGCAGTATTAAAAAAAATATACATGTGTCGTAAATATTGAGAGTAGAGGGTGCCACCTTATCATGAGCTCATCATCGGCGTGAAGCTTTTTATACACGCACACACGCACAAATATACATATGGAATATGGAACATATTAATTTCTGTTTGCCGATTAGAACAAAAGACATCAGCGTAAAAGCAACATTAGAGAAACACACAAAATACACATACACACACACGCACACAAATAGCGAAAATAACCCTTAGCATTTGTTGCCATTTAATCTGGTTGGGGTTGCTACAAACTCTTATAGGAAGTAAACAATTTTCGTTGATACGAAATCTAGTTTGTTGAGTTATTGTTGCCGCCTCGAAAACGCACTTGACACTTGAGCAATTGTTTAGATATATTCCTTAGCCCCACTGGCACAAAAAGGAAACACGCCAAAAAATAATGCTCAGCCAAACGGTACTTTACAGCTTAAAAGTTTTTCTTAGCTCGAAAAAAAATGTATAAAAAAAAGTCAACCAAAATGGTTTTATATGCGACAAGCAAAGAACAAAAAAAAAAACACGCGCACATACGCACTTATACAGTAGCAAGCACTTAATTGTAGATTTATTTCTTTGTAAATAAATTAATTGTAATTCGTCAATAAACGCTACTTTTTCCGGCGCTTTATCCCAGAACTCTACAATCGAATTGCAAATGTTATATTTCTATTTAGATTATCGATATGTGTGTGTTTGACATCGAATTGCAAAAGAGAGACCAGATTGCGAAAAAGTGTGCTATTCTTTGGCATTTTGATAAGCACCAAGTGGCGAGCAAGTAATCGATTTTGAGAGCTAACGGCTTGAAGACTTCTCCACATAAGAACGTGTTGACGAAATAACCTTTCGATTTAAATCATTGAAACACGACCCATAACATCGTGTTGCTGAGGCAAAATTTTAATACACATTTCATTCATCGTTGGTGCAATCGATAGCTTACACTCACAATATCGATATATTTTTGGCGATGACGAAAAGAAATAAATTAGAAATTGTTTGATACGCAAACCAAAATTTAGTAAAAATGAGCCTGTCGCAAGGCAAGGCAAATACCAAAGAGCATTGCTACGTGTGCGACTGCACCGATGTCAATGGCGCAGTGCTCGGGAATATGTTGGAGAAGCGATTTACCCCCACTGGCAAAGAACTTAATTCATTGGTCTCAATTTTAAGCCAGGTTTTAGGCAACACACTGAACGTGGAGCAAATGCATTCCACAGTAAGTCCTGATCAAATATCAGCGAATCGAACTTTAACCCGCTTTGTTGCAGCATTTATGTAGCGGCTGCATGATGGAGTTGGTTCAATATGAAGCATATCAGGCTGAACTCCTTGCAACATGCTCAAATATAAGAAAACGGCACACAGAAACCCTTAAATTGTACGAACCTAAAGAGAGAATAGAAGATGTTCCCAGTGAAATGGTTACAACGGATGACGATTTGATTGAGGAGTGCGATGACGACGCAGACGACCTGATCGAAGAGTGCTCCGACAATGGAAATTATCCGACCGAGGAATACTTCGAAAATGATGATGATTTTATTGAGGAGTACTCCGATGGCGGCGACTACGATAAGAATAGTACACTGGAGCAGCCATTAAAGACGAGCACAGGTGCCAATCCTCCTCCAATACAGTTGCCATACAGTTTGCATAAGATTCCAATTCAAACGGTTGATGCCAAGAAGAGCAAAAGTAAGAACTGCTGCTCTTATTGCGGACAGAATTTTGCCCGGCGTCAATGGATGGAGGAGCACCAGCGCATCCATACGGGCGAGCGGCCCTTCAAGTGTGAGCTATGCAACGCTCGCTTTGCGCAACGTTCCAATTGGCGCACCCACATGCAGACCACGCACCAAAACAAAGCCAACTTCAAGTGCAACCAATGCGAAAGGCAGTTCAAGCGTCGGCGACTGCTCGACAATCACATCAAGTCGAGGCACACAAAGTTGCGAAATTTACGCTGCACCCAATGCGATGCCACGTTCGGGAATCCGGTGTACTTAAGCCAACATATGCTGTGCCACACCGGCGAGAAGCGATTCAGCTGCCTGATCTGCGACAAGCGATTCGGTCGCATTGAAAATCGAAATATCCATCATTTTGTGCACAGCATACGGAAACCGTATGCCTGTCTCGTCTGCGGCAAGGAATTCATGCGGAAACAGCACATTCAGCAGCACATTACGACCAGCATGCATCACAATTCGGAAATTGTGCGCCGCGAGCCTCTGTTCAACGTGGCCAACAGTAATAAGATGTGTATGAATGCCAACAAATAAATCTTGAAGATCTCATTCTCAAGAAAGAAAGAAAAGAAAAGTATTAACTGATAATAAATGACTTTTTCATTTTGCCAAATTGATTACGAATTGAGATCGTCATTTTTGACGGTCCAACTCTCATTTTATTTATTATCTTTTATTTAGAAACACTTATAAATAAAAACAGAGCTTTCGAATGCGATATCGAAATTATAAAATATAAAATACTTTGAGTATTCAATAATACATCCAAAGAATATTAATTATTTTGCTATGAGCAACAATATGGAAGTGAAAGAGAGTCAGTAGAGTGGTGATAAAGTTCAACATGTGCATGGTGTAAGGTGTGGTAATTACAAAATAAAGATTGAAATTAAATGTATTTCTATTTCTATTATTAATCTTTTTATTTTCTTTTCTTTTTTGATTTGTGCATTAAATTAACAGTCTTGTTTGCATGTTAACGTCGTGGTTTGTTTTCCTTTATAAAGCTCCAAAATTGTTGGATCTTTATAAAATTGTCTTTTTTTCTTTGGGTAAATACATTTTTGAATGCTGCATAACAAACAAAAATGCATATTTAGTAAGCGTCCAGCGGCGGTTAAAACTAATAATGAAAATTACAACTGCGAAAGTAAACGAATAAAAAAACAAGAAATAGGTGAAAAGTGAAAGTATGTACACAATGTAAAAATGAGAGAGACAGAGAAAGAGGGAAAGAGAGAGAGAAAGAGTGGTGTGCAAAATTAAGAAACATTCTTCCTTACAAGCGGATGGATATAGCGAAATCGTATGTTTCTAAACGAAACCGAGCTGTTTTACATGCATTAAATACATGAGCACAGCAACAACAGCTCTCGGTTTGTGTGTGTGTGTAAATATATAGGTGTATATATACATAAATTATTTATATATAAGAAGTAATGTTTGTGGTCCGTGTTGTTGCTGTGCTACTGTGCTGATTAATGCCGTTGGCTGCAAGCTGCCTCTGGCTCTGGCCATCGCAATGACCGAGGAGTCGACTTAAAGTGCTTGGAGAGCTCAGGCACATGGGGCAATCGGAAACTGAATACCAAAGGTTGTTGGTTGTACCTCAGGCATTTGCGGCATCGCACGAATTTTAAAGTAAACCATGCCGGTGAGCAGGGCATCCGATCCGGCCTGATGCTGGGCGCCGATGCGTTGCAGGCCCAGCTGATTGGCGACCTTTTGGAGGCCGCCGCTTAGATTCTTGCACGATTTCATCAGATCTTTGATATCGAATATGTTAGGGAAATACATATTTGATAGTTCGGTAAATTCGCTCTCGGCGACGGGCAGATTTTGATCCGTGAGCAGCTTTAACAAATATCCAAAATCGTAGCCAGAATGAAAGCATAGCCATTTAATGTTATCCATTAGCACAATGCCTGAACTCATTAGTAGCTCAGCAAAATCGGTGGGATTAATGCCGTCCTCTTCGTGTTTCTTGAACTGTATGCCGGCATTATGTAGCAGCTCAATAGAATCATTTGCATACATATCCTTGCTGTAAATATCATCAAATATATGTATTCCATTTAGCAAAGATAAATAAGTAATGTCGCTCACGTTAGACTAAACTTGAAGTTGAACTGCCATGTGGAGCAGCCGGGTGGCTTATTACCATCGTCATCCATGAATGAGAGTCCCAGCTGGATGATACGCAGCAAGTCGACATTGCAGCGCAACAACTGATAGTGATAATCGGACATCGAACCAAATTGGCCAATGGGTCGTGCCACAACGCCGGGAAATTCTGTGTCCATTGCAACATAATGATATTTCTGCACAACCTTTCGTATGGTGCGAAATTCCTCCTCCATATTATGTTTCCACACATCGACTATGATGCACTGCTCATTGCTGGGCGAGTCAGGCATTTTCTGTAAACAGTTAATTTGTTTTTTAAATACCATTCGCAGTATTTGTAAATGTTTTGCAATTGGTATTGCTTGACGTAATTATTATTAATTGAACGTAATTATTATAAATGGTGTCTGTGTGTGTCGCATGCACCGATATAAACCTGCTTAATCATAACTGTAAATTAAACAAATTAGTATGATAGTCATTGTATTTTTTAATAAATATTGAGTCCGCAATTAACCGTCTGAATTCGCATTATTCTTACTCTCACGTTTGCCTCTATTCGAACACAGTAATCAACTTATTTAGTAGACTAATTACAAATATTTTGTTTTGATTATTGACTGAACACGAAACGCATTCTACAAATTAAAAAATCAAATATCTATGTATACACATATTTCAATTCCTTGCATCAATTTGAAACTGAACTATTTCAAATCAAACTACACACATCCATATGCATACACACATATTTATGTTGTCCTAGCGTCTTGAGTTGAAACTTACCCAAATCATGATTTGCTGTTTGTATTACAAATGTTTTCGCTAACTACTGCGACCAAAATCAATTGAACTTATAAAATCCGAATATTTTACACTTAGAGCGACGCCAGTGACATTTAAAATAAATAATTTATCGTCAATGTTGTTTATGTCAAACTGCTATAGTGAAATTCCTGTGGTAGTGTTGAAAATTCACAACGAACAGTGTTGCGCAGCACAAAAAACGATATAAATATTTAGGGTTGTACTACTTATGCTGGCTATTTTTTGTGGAAATGTTGTGTATTGAGCCATAGAACTATATCACAAAATATTAAATACGTTTTGCCAAAAAACAGATTTTCGGGAACACGAATCCCTGAAAGCGATGCGCTTAATTTTTGGTGTAAACACTAATAGTCATTTATAGTCTTTCTCAATCCAATTTGTGCAAATGTATGCTTTCTCTTTCTAACCCATGACCAAAACAAACGTCGCTAAGTTGAATTTGGATAGCTAGAGCTGCGAATGTTACAAAACGCCAACTAAAATGTCATAGACTGTAGTAACACCAATTACTAAAAGAAAAATAAAAAGCTCAATTGTAATATTTTTCTATAAATTTAATGCCAAGTAAACTGTGAGAGCGAAGCAGCAATCCAGCAGAGTTGTATTGTGTTATGCATGCACTAATAAAACAGCTGTTTTCATAAATAAAACAGCTGATCGCAGCGACAAGCTCAAAACATGCAGAACGATTATTTGTGGCTCTGATTGCAGTTTCCCCAAAGATGCTCTGCATGTTCCAAATAATTGATTTTTTTGGGTAGAGCGGCAGCACCGGCCCGTGTTGATTAAAAATATACAACGGTCTAAAAAAGGCACAGCAACTGATTTTGAAATGATAACGGACTTTTAAGTCGCTACAAAAAAATCTCATGCAATTTTGGGACCACTTTTAGTTTGCAGCATTTGCATTTGTGGTTTCCTTCCTTAAATGTACATACACAAAAACACATGGAGACTGTATCTTTATGTTTGTATTGTCAAAAAAAAAAAAATTGCGCTTTTTTTCAGTTGTTTAACACCGGCCCGGGCAGATGAGCCCCCGGTTCCAGAACACATATATATATTTTTTGTTTTTATTCAGAACGCAACATCTTCTCCTTTTGACGCTGCAGCTTCTTCTTGGAGAGCTTCTTCTTTGTGGGCTCATCGTCGGCGGCCTTGGCGACGACCTCCTCCTTCTCGGACAGAATGACCTCGACGTGGCACGGGGACGACATATACGGATTGATCCGACCATGGGCACGATATGTGCGGCGACGCAGGCACTGTGCGCGATTCACCTGAATGTGATCGACGACTAGACGATCGGCATCAAGTCCCTTGTAATCGGCATTCGCCTCAGCGTTGCGGAGCAGCTGCAACAGAAACTCAGCCGATTTCTTTGGCCAGCGACCCTGTGTGGTCTTAAACTGCTTGGCCTGGGCACAACGGCCAACGCCGCCATTGAAGCGACGGAATGGAACGCACTCCTTCTGATCGATGACGGCCTTAAGGTAACGCTGCGCACGACGCAGAGGCATACGCTTGATGGCCTGTGCGGTCTCATGGGTGTTCTAGCCGGATGTAAAAAAAAAACAAATGTAAATATATTAACATTTATAATTTATTAACTGTTGTTGCTGCTGTTGTTATTGTTGGATTGGAATGTGCCATGCTTCAGGTAGAGACGAGCGCATCGATCGCGATTCTCGCCGCTGTTTTAACATGACTGTAGTTTCGCTTTGGGCACACCCAAATTCAATACACGCTGACTTAAATGCGTGCAAATCAAATATTGACTGTGCCTAGAACTTGTTAGTTTAAAATCACCTAGCGGTAGTTTTGTCAAGTAAACAACCTTTTAAAGCATAGTGTAATTAAATTATCCATATTTAATCGGAACCTAAGAGCCATTGTGCCATGCTACAGGTAGAGGCGGGTGCATTGAACGCGATCCACGCCGCTGTTTTAACATGACTGGTGTTTGCTTTGGGCACACTCTTATTCAATGCACGCTACATTAAATGCGAGCAAATCAAATATTAAGTGTGCCCACACACAATTTACTTAATTGCTGTGGACAAGAGTTAAGATGAGGGCGCTTTGGGTGCTTTTTTGTCGGCGCGCTCAGCTGATGAACTTGTTCATAGTTTTTGTTCTAGCAACAATGCAAAAGTGAAATGCTGCACTTTATTTCTGACAGGCGATTCACTGATTTATGTTGCACACACTAACACTCACACAGTAAACCTTACCACAAATGTCAACAACAACAACAACAGCAACATTTCGGCGTCCGTTCGCCTGGCGAAAAACTTACCTTGAAATGAACACGTAGATTTGGTCCGCGCGCCTTGCACGACTTGGTGGCGTTGTCTGGCTCACGAGAGTAACGACCCATTGTTCAATATCTACAAAATATAGTAAACACCAATGTTTTAGTCACACTTCTAGTAACAAGAAAAAAAATTGTATGTTTTGTAGGCACACAGAAAACAAAATATAAAAAAAAAACAATTTTTGCCGTCAATTGGTTGATGTTTAAATTTGCAATTTGTTCGTAAGTTCACGACCAACGATTGCAGCACTTTTTAATCTTTGATATTTTTGCGCGAATCGTATGTTTATACATTGCTATTATAGCGATGTTTTAAAATTTGTTTGCAGCTTTGCCAATTCACCGTACCTCCTTCGTCGTGTACGAAACCGGAAAAGAACCTTTGACAGTGAGTTGGCGGCCATGCTTGATATCGCACAATATCGTTATCGATATCGACGAAAACAGTGCTGCACAGCGTAGATCGCACACAGCGTTGCACACCAGAAAAATACCATAACAGTCAGCCTTGTGTCACGCAACCAATCAACTAAGCGCGCTTTGCGACATTCATTTGAATTCGCTCAGTACGTGAAATTGTACTCAATAATGCTGATTTCATTTCCTTCCGCAGCGCCAGCAATGACAACGCAGCCAACAATGGCAGCCAGGCGCTGGCTATTAGCGCATTGTGCGCAAAACAAGTTGACAACTTGACAAGACTTGCACAAATTACTTATGAGTGGGGCACTTGGCACAACCACAAAACGTTATTCATTTAAGCTCACTCACTTTAGTTAGTTGCCTGCTTCCTCACAATAATCTTTATTACAATTCTGCCATTTTCATATGTACTTACTTACAATGCAAATTAATTGAATTAATTCAATTTGCTCGTTGAACATTTTTCCTCTTTTCTGTTTTTTTTTTATTTTTTATTTTTTATTATTATTTTGATTTTGTTCGTTGCTGTTGCTGTTCATACAAGCAGACGGCATGCTCATAAATATTGAAATTTAGCATACATATTTGCATTACATTATAGTACATATGTACATATATGTATATATATAAATATATATATATATACTATATACATATATATACTGATTACTTCTACGTACTTAGTTAAGTCGGCGCGCATACTTGATATAATTTCCATTGCCTCTGTCACTGCTTATACTTTATCAAATAATGCAATAAATGTTATAGCATATAATTCTAAGTCATCTGATATTTATGTGTATATGTATATACATATTTATATATATATATATATATATATATATATATTTTGTTTATTTTTTGTTTGTTTTGGAGCTGCTCAGGTCGACTCGTCGCAGCTATAGCTTTAGCTATAGCTATGGCTATGGCTATGTGTACACACATATAGCCGTCGACAACTGAGACAAATCTAATTTACATGATCGCTCGCATTATCGTCCATTGTATTATAATCATTCCCGCACTCACAGACGACTATGACAGCGCAGTCGCAGTCGCTGTCAAACTACACTTCAAAAAAAAAAAAATCGCCCAAATTTTATTAAATCGCCATAATTTAGCAGTTTGCATTTCGAAAAAATTAGTCTAATTTGCATGGTTTTGTTTTCTATGTATGGAGAATATTAAGAATTCTTATATTATATTTTTTGTTCCCTGTATTATTTCAATAAATAATTGTATTTTAAGATTTATACAAACGTTTTAAATAGTTTATAGAAGACAGCTTAACTCTAAAATATAAGACGAGCCAGTAAATTTTATTACTTAATTCTGTAATTGTGGAAAAGATTGTTTCTAAGAAATTTGGGTTTCTACTTTTGAAAATTGAAAACAATCAGCATACTATTGAGATTGTCGAGTTAGGGCAAGCCTATCTAAATTTTATAATTATTTTTCCAAATATGTACAAATTATATAAAACCTAAAACAAAAACCTTTATATTTTTAAGGCGATTTTCATTTAAGGCCGATTTACTAATTTGCTGAGTGTATGTTTCTGCCTGCGCCTGCGCAGCTAACGCCGCCCTCAAGCGTCATGGATTATTGTTATTGTTGTTGCTGTTGTTGTTGTGGCGAGTTCAGTGGTTGGCGCTTCCTAAGTGGATGACACTCAAGCTCATTGAGCGCTTCAATGTGGTGAATCGGAGGCAGATCGGAGGCGAACATGACGGCAGCGCTGCTGCACCTAGCAGCAGCAACAAATTATAATACGAGTAAACATAATACAACAACAACAATAACAACAACAATAATAACAACAACAATAGCAACAAAAATGGCAACAACAAGAACAGTAGCAGCAGCAAACACAACAAAATCACCTCGCACAGCGAACTAAACAATGCGAAATATCTGAATCTGAATTTTTTTTTTTTTTTCGTTTTCAGATTTTTGTGCCCAGTTTTAAAGTTCAAGCCGCGACATTAACACACGAAATCTGCGATTATCCGTTCAACTACTTATATCTATATCTATATATCTACAGCTATATCTATATACGAATCGAAGCTATATCTACACACACACACACACACACACACAGAATATCTGCCTCTCTTTTGCACTAACACAAGAAACACACACACACCAACAGCCACATACACACACACACACAGACACACACACATATACACGTTGTGCTAAAATCGTTATTTGGTTTAATTTTGTTTATCGTCTGCAAGGCGCGTGTAAAGCGCTAAAAACAGCGCTAAAAAATAGACATAAAAACTTTTTATGATAAAAATCAACATTTGCATACACAAAATAATACATCAGTCAACCGAAACCCATATAAACAAATAACAAGAGCAAATAAAATAAAATTCAATTAAACAAACACACACACAAACAAAAAAAATTTTAAATAGAAAATAGAAAAGAGAAACATAAAGTTTTTCTTGTAGCGCTAATAACAAAATAAAGAAGAAATTCCTGTAAGTCAAGAAGAACATTTAAAAAAACAAAAACAAACCAAAACAAATGCAAGTGAAAAATAACAGCAACAAGCAGCTGATTTAAACAAATTCCAAAGTGAAAAGTTATGAAATCTGAAAGTAAACTAAAACCAACAAAATAAAGGCAATTCATTAAACTGTATAATACAGATACAGGCAGAGTAGTTTATACGCCATTGTAAAACAATATCTAATCAAATAGCAACAAATCTATCATCCAAATATACAAAACAACACAGATCTATAGGTATATAAATATATATATATATATAATGCATATGATTAGGACGAATTCGATAATGTTTATTTCAGCAAAAGGATTACTCAGTTATATAAAGATTCAGGAGATTAGTTCCATGGATATCATTATTATTATTATTATAATTATTTAATTTTCACTATGGCAATTGTGCCAAGATTTGGTTCAATAGATCACTTAGATATTGATTGGTTTTGAGATTAACCCTGAGCAAGGGCAAACAAAAACAATTTCATCAAGAAAAACAAGTATACGAATGGGTGAACAAGTATGCGTTACTTGCGGAAAATCTGTTTAAATTCCCATGCCATGTACAAAGAGTATAAAACATGGCTTAAACAATAAGCCGATTGGCAGGTTATTGAATGTTTCAGTTCAATATGCTCCACAGTCGCATCGGTTCAATGATCCCTGGCCGACCTTAGTGGCAAATTAATGTTGGCCTTAGTCCAGGGTCAAGTTACAATTTGCACAAAACTATATTACGATAGATACGATCTGCACAATATGAGTATACATATATCGATCATACTCAAATTGATTTGCTAATGTGCAGTTTGTATTCAACGTTTTGAGAAAGCTTATAATGCAATCTCCTTATTTGCCAGTCAGGATTAAAACTGTAACGAGTTGAATGCACTACTCCTACTCAGAGAGCGGGGAGGGGGGGTTGGGTGAGAGAAGGAGTGTCTGTATTCGCAGATCTGATAAATAGCAAGTGACGCCAACAGTCTTTGAATTGGTTCTAATAATACCAATACTAGAAATATGCATATATGTACATATATATTCTCAATTCCCAGGCTCAGACGTCACAACGTGAAGGCATCAGATTGCGGTGGGGTGAGGGGAACATGAACATATATTGGATATATGGAAAGATTCGGTTTGATATTGCTTACTCACGAACTTAACTTCGAGGCAGCGTCATCAATGTCACAATTTAAGCCCAAAACAACAAAAAAAAGAAACAAATACACTGAGAAAAAATGAAATGAAAGTCCAGACTATGTACTTGAGATGAGTACTCAGCTTACTCAATGTGAAAACAGCGAAAACAATCTTAAGCAATGAATATATTCAATTTATTCTAGTGACAATCTTATTTCAAGCTCGCAATTTTAGATACTTTAATAGATTTTCCCTGCAAAAAAATAAAAATAAAATAATACAATTTTTATCAGATTAATTTCAATAAGTTACAAAATGAATTAAATCTGTTTGGAATCCAATCGTATTTAAAATCAAACTCAAACTTTTTTCCCTTTACATATACATATGCATATATATTGTACTAGCGTGCCCCCTATCTCTCTCTCTCTCTCTCTCTCTCTCCGTCTCTCTTTTTTGTTTTAAGCCTACTCACAATTAAATAAACCGTTTGAAATATGGCCAAGAGACCAAAAAAAATGTAACTTAAATAAACCAATTATTGTTATTTGATTTTTTTTTATATAAAAGTATAGATTTAAGTGCTTCACTAAGAACAATTGAATATTTAAAGCAAGTTTGCCTTATATCAGTCAGTCCCTTATATACCATGTAATACCATTATACCATGTCCATGATTAATAAATAAAAGGAGAATTTTATTTTTAATTAATTTACTGATTACTATTTGAAATCCTTTTCCTTCATGTTGACACCAATTTCACATAGCCAAATTGGTTAGGGTATAAAAATGATATGGTAGTATATGTGCGGCAGTACAACTGGATAATTGGCAAATGAGAACTGTGCCACGCCAAGTGTCAAGTGTCTACATGTGTCTACTACATACATTTGTGCTTATATATAAATATATACATATATATATATATAACTACACACATGTTGGCTTGGGCATTGTTAGATTGAATAGAAATATTGGTTCAATATGTGATATGTATTTGGAAGACACTACGGTTCCGACTCCTTCTTTCTAGCTTATACGGTCGAAATTCTTAAATATATATATGCCGATAACGGAACTTTTATATTAATTTTGGAGCACCTGGAAGAAACAACGAAATGCGATACAAGTATTCAACTTGTATATACTAATAACTGCACAATATATAGATATATAAATATATATATAGTGGAACAACTAAATACAATCGAAATACGAAAAGAAAGCAAATAAAAAATCGAAATATAATCTATCATGCTACACATGGGGAGAAAAATCACTTGAAATCTGAAACCAAGAATATATTCTGAGATTAAGTCCATTTTTGTTCTAGAAGCAAGCAAGTTTTAATATTTTGAAGAAGATGTTTCTGATTTCAGTTTGTAGTTCAATGTTCTTGAGCTAGGAGTTTCTAAACATACAATTCAATATTTTGAAATCAGGATGCAATTCCTTGTAATGTGTTAATATATAAGGAGACCAGACTATGCGAGTGCGATAGAGATGATATGACAATTGAATAAGGCTGGGTTGTTGCATGGTACCTGGTTTGCCTGAGTGCGAAAGGGATGGCACATACTTTTACCTCGTTTATCCCTTCCTGTCACTGCCTGCACTTTAAAATATGAAAGCAACGAACCGTGTCTGTATTCAATATATAATAATGAAATACATTCTACAATAAAATATATATGTACAAACACAAGCAGCTGCTTAACAGCTGTCGTCAAGTCGGGTCCTACGAAACTGTTTGACGCACAACCGCCATGCCAGCCACCTTATATAGTTCAAAATGTCGCATTCTTGACCCTTACTCTCTCTCTTTCTCTTTCAGTCTCTCGCGATCTGGAAGGAAATTCGTTCGCTCATTCGTCCCTTCGTTCGTTCATTTGTTCGTTCGCTCATTCGACCCTTCGTTCGTTCTTTCGTTCGTTCCTTCGTTCGCTCCTTTGTGCGTTCATTCGTTCCTTTGTTCGTTCTTTCCGTTCGCCGCTCCAAGTCGAGCCTGCGAGGGGCATGTCTTGTGTCAGGCGATATTCTCACGTGCTTCCCATACTGCTTTTACTAGAAGTAGGAAATGAATGTACATACAAACATACATATGCCTTCTTATATAGACTTATATTTATCTAGAGTAAACTGGCAACTGAACACCAACGGATAAATTACAAAACAGAACTGAGAACCGAAAATAAAAAATTGCTTTAAACATAATGTTTATTTCTTTTATTTGTTGTTGTTTTATTTTGTCAAACAACTGTAACAAAAGTCGAGCGAATTCTTTGTTATTAAATTGAATAATTGTGTTTATAAAGTATACATGTATATGGAGCCAATACAATGAAATAATTAAACGTTCTATGGGGCGAGGTGGCGCTGTGGCGAGGGGAGGGGAGGGGGGAATATCACAATATAATATGTTTGCTATGATTGTACATATATGCATATATTGATAGAAGGTTGTATTGTTTAAAAAGTATGAAAGTGTGAAAATAGGTATTATTTGCCAAATTAATTAGAATATTAAATATTGAATCGAAATTAAAAAGAGATTTATTTACCAGTGCGTAGATAACCCATAAAATTGATTGATCATAATAATAAAATCGTTTACAAAGACGCCAAATCGAAGCGCTGCAAAAAGGACATCATCTAGCAACTAAAAATAATCACAACATTTTGAATGGAAGCAACATTGATGCACAATTGCAATAACAAAGCACAGCAACAACAACAAGGCTGCATCAATAACTTTAACAATAATAATAATCATAATACGCAACAAACTCGAAATTGGCAGCGCCATCAATACAGCAGGTAAGTGAGAATGAGATGATGTGAACGAAATCTACATATTATGTATATATGTATATGATAAGCTATGTGGCAATGCTTCATAACATATTTCCTACCATTGAGCATCATATCACCTTGCCGCACAGATGTGGGCGAATACACTCAATTAGCTTTTAGTATATGCAAATATATAATAATATAAATATACGTTTATTAATTATCGTTCAATGGTAATTAAAAAAAATTTCCGTGAATCTTTGCAGCGTGTTCGAGATACAACCTTCTGGAATCTTGTGCCACGTGTCTTGCATAGGGAATTGCCCTTTTGAATAAACAGTCTTATTACACATAAAGGGCATTGTATGCTAACTACTAACGCAATTATATTACTATACCCTATAAACAGGCAAGAGTCTAATTGCAGAGGCTAATTCTGCAATCCACAAGCAAAACGACTTCCAAATAATGAAAGCATTTAGTTTAAAGTGTGTTCCTAGAATAAACAGACACAATCTATAATTATAATCTTCGCTTACGATTTCCGCAGCGCTTTTCACTTCTGATACGTTTTGTATTTGAATAAAGTATTTATACATATATCCGATTTTATGTTGAGTTTTTTACTCAAAGATCAAATTTAGATAAGTAGGTATCGTATAACATTATTTCCTTTGAATATCGATAAAGTAAATCGATTGCAGATAGCAATTAAAAGTTTGAGAGATATATCTTTCTAATCGTTCTCGACTTGTTTTCATTGTGTATTACATATCTATATCTATTGATCAGGTTTTTTTTTTATTATTTATTTTAAGTATAGAGTGTATTGGGTATTCGAGCGATCGACTCTTATGATTTGCTTCTGATTGGATGATGAATATATTTAAGCAATACGCTGATTAATTTACACTGGCGCTAATAGCACCGGTCGAGTTGCTTCTTATAAAAATGCATAAGATAACGCCCCCTTTGAATGTCACAGCCCACTTCCCCCTTCCGCTTCTTCTACTCCTATGGAACAGACTGTGGCATGGATAGAAAATTAAATCAGTTTAGTGCGCATTTGAGAATGAGAAATTAATTAATGTTAATCAAGATACTAATTGCTTACTTCAGGTTATCATTGATATTGGCTATGAGTATTCCCACTTTACGTTGGGGAGATATCCATCCACCTAATTTATTTAGGGGCTTTTCACAGCGAAAGAAAACCCAAGCAATTAAAAATTTTCTCTTTTTTTTTTTTTTGATTTCACAATATTGTGTAAGCCTAAAATCGTAAAATATTAATGCTCGAATTCAGTCAAGTTCATTGCAATTTTTTCCCCTTTACTGAGTGTGCTCATTATTATTTATGTATTCTTCTATGATAATATTTGTAGCTTTGCTCAACTGTGGTTTTTCATATGTGTACAAAGAACACTATAAATTTTCTTTTTTTTCCTGATTGTGTGTATATTAAAGAACAGTTCTTGTCATACTCTTTTATAGATCATAGTCTTTGTGGTCTGTTTCCCCTCTCGCAGATAGTCACATTCGTATCTATGGGCTAACCAGATGAGAACTATAGACATTTGTTCCGTTGATACATATGTTCAGATATACCTTCTGCCCTTCACAAACGCAACCACCGTCTTTCCCTGACCCCACCCAACAGATCCCTCTGTTTTAATTGTGCAATTAACTGCATAATTACATTAGGTAGCGAGAGGCAGACACAATCCGAACTGGACGCAATTTTAACATTATAGCACAAGCGCGATATTTCTTTGGCACACAATAAAAGCCGAGCCGTGACCGCTGGCAAATTGACTGGGCTAGCTGTAAATTTCAAATTTTCAAGCAGATGAGCTAGATGCGCTCCAAATGATCCCCATTGAGGAACTGGTCAACATTAATGAGCGCAAAGTAATCCGACAGAACAGGCAAGCAATACCTAGTGATTATTTCAAAAATACTGTACTGACATGGCGTATGCGTAATATGCTAACTGAATGATTTATTTATGCAATGAATGAAGAATTTTTAAGCATTATTCAGAGTGGAATTCATACTCATTAAATTTGAATATTCAATATTTGTTAAGCCATCTTATATTGAATATAAATGTGTTTGTAGTGGCTAAGACGTCTTTTTGAAACAACAACAAAAAAAAAACAGTAAAATAAATTTGTAAATAGATTTCTGTTGGTTTTAGCCACAGATTTCAAAATGAATTTAAGTTAGTTAATTAAACTGCAGACGATAACACCATGCGAATGCAACACACACAAGGCCATCCGTCCGTTTAACTTATTGGCCGTCTGTCTCATTTATATATATATATATATAAACTTTAAAGTAACCAGAAACCAGAAAACTGCGTCCGGAGCAGAATTATCCTACTTCTATATAAATAGCAACATAGCGATGTTAAAATGAATTAAAAAAACGAAGTGCTGAACGAAGTGCGCCCCTGCTACTAGTTGCACCGAACTGAACTGAACTGAACTGCATTACATAATGTTATGCATAGCAATTATGTTAAAGTTAACTAAGTCGAAGTCGAGCACTGCTTCCTGCACTGCTTGCCCGAAGATGCAACTGTGTAGTTGTAATACAAATAAAATGAGCCAAACGTAAACAAAATTAAATTTATTTTCAAAACAAAGCAAAACAATAGTTACGATACAACGCAATCTCGCTTCTGCACGAACGTTAAGTGCAGCGGCGTTCAAGGTTCGCTTTATTACTGACATTGTAATATTTTTAAAACGGATTTTTATAGGCTCCACGGGCGGCTCGTGTCTGCGTCTGTGTCTTGTTTAACCAGTAGTCGGCTACTTACTTGCTGTATTAACTTATTTACATATTACTTACTTACATATTCCGCTTACAGTTTCATTATCATCTGTGACGGTGGATAACTGCATAATTAATTGTTACAGATATGGGATATAGATACGGAACTAGTTACGCCCAGCGGATCAAATCGCTAAGCTCCACTGCCATAATGTGAATACGATAAATGCGTAAAATGCTAAACCTTAATTATTTGCATAAAGCGAAAACAAAATAACAAAAAAAAAAGAATAATAATAATAAAAACTAAAAATACACAAACATATAAAAAAAAAAGAACAACAAACAAGAAGCTGCAGCGCATGTGACAATTCTGATTTTTTATTTGTTGGCATTTGTATAGACTCAAGTTATACGACAGAATACAATTTGATTTGAAGTAAGATATCTACATATTTAGAAGTATATTATATAACCAACTACATTTATTAATTAGTATCATTACCATAATTTGTAGAGTCCGTAAAATCTTAGAAATCATATTCAAGTGCAACAGAACTATTTATTAATGTTGCTTTCATGTTCTGTGCATTTGAAAATTTATATGACGATGGGATTATAACTTAAGAACCTTAAAACTGACTTATTTAAACACATTTATTTTAAACAAAGATCATTATTATTAATTAAATGTTAATTTTAGCAATTGGACTCGGTTCTCCAAGGGCGACGTGCCTAAAATAGCTGTTTGTGTTTGTTGCTTTTAGTTTTGGTCTAAATTACTTGATGCCATATTGTTAAAAGGTATTTGCTAGTCGTGCATAACCAGTCTTTGTTTCTTCAAGCTCGTATATACACACCCAATGTTAAGCCCCCAATGCTGCTGCTTTGCATCGTTATATCATTATATATATATATATATAAATATATATTGGCCCTGCAGAGCGAACAATTGACTCATATCGAGCCTGCTGATGTTGTCGTTGGGTTCTTGGATTGATTGTTGTTGGTTCGAACCAGTTGTTGCTGCATTATGTGCAACACGTGCTTTGCTTAAAATTAAGCCCATCGCTTATGGGGAGAGTGGGTGGGGGTGGGGTGGGATATGTTTATTGGTGGCTTTGACCTGGGAATTCATTTCAGCTTGCGCTGAGCTGAATTAGTCATCGTTCCCAGTGTCTGACTTTTACCAAAAAAAAAAAACAAAACAAAATAATAACAATAGCAATAACAATAACAAACAACAGCATTATGAATTGAATCACTAGTTGCCAGCGCCGCTCACAATGCAATGATCATCAGTTGAGAGTATGTGTGTGTGTGTGTGTGTATGTGAGTATCTTTCGGTTACATTCACATATTATTCACAGCTATGTAGTATATTCGTTTTGCCTTGCCTTAATTGATATTGAGCATGCACGATTAATAAAGTAGTCTCAGTTTGATTGAGTTCATTTAAGAACAGCTTCGGTTCCTAGTTGTCAGTTCCAGTTCCAGTTTCAGTTGTCTATTAACTCATTGTCACATTCAAATTAATGTCTTATGTATATGCCAATAACAAGTTAAAGTTTGTCTCAGTTCACTAACGATCCAGATTCAGATCCACTTATTGCCGTCATTGCACAATAAATCTCAGTTTGACTAATATCTTGTATGATGTGCTTAAGATTTTATTTTTTTTCTAGTTCCAATACCAGTTCCAGTTCAACAGTTACCCGTATCAAATAACAATACTTTAGTGTTTTTGTCGGTTTTAATTTTAAGAGCACAAAAACAGTCAAAATATCTAAATTAAATGATAATCATTTAATCAGAGCCTTAAACTTAGTTCAGTTCCAGTTCCACTTAGCTGTTAAACACAATGAACCAGAACCAATCAACTAAATATCGATAAATATCTGGAACTGTACAGAGTTCAGGAATAAGCATTCAAAAGAATTGACGCTCATTTCGTGTGAAATCGTTTAACAGGCAGCTTAAGCCAATTTCATTGTTTTCAGTTCCAGTTCATTGTTCGTCAATGCCAAAATGACTGAGCATTTTAGTTCACGTGACATGTTTTGCGTCAATTCGCATCCAAATAAGCATAAAAGGCTTTTGTATTATATGTGGAGTTGGGGTTTTTCTTATGATCTTATGATCATTAAATGATAAATGATGATTAATCTCCATATCAACACCTCGTCTTCTGCGTATTTCCACTCCAAGCTGATGCGCAAAATGCGGTCAATATTTGTTTGTAAATCCCCCAGCTGGGTGAACAGAATAAATCAATTCTGTGATCACATTGCGCGATCAGCTGACCAATTGCTGCACGAAATAAATCTGTGGCAAATTAAAAAAAAAAATTACAATTAATATATGCATGACTTAGCATAGTTTATCTCAATCTTAAAAAATCGTATTGGAATGATCTACTTGAACCGAAAAATCTTTCGATTTCTAGACAGACACTGACCAACTCATTTTTGTCAAAATTCAATGAAATTACAAAATGAATGCGACAATACTTCCCAATTTCTGAATATATCAAATGAAATATAAATAATATGAGTTAGAAACAATTTATGCAGCTTTTCATTTAAGAGTCGAGTCGAGATTAGTTTATGGCTTCCGGATATTCACTGCCTACTTTTAAGCTGGCTGCACAGGCCTGAAGCTCGATTCGATCCACATGTGGTTAGGAATTGTCATCACAACTCATATCATATCATCTATTTGATTGCGGATCAGACAAACAGTTTTGGTTTGTTTTATTTATATTTATGTTTTGCTAGTTGCTGATATAATAACGTCTAGGCCATAATTCATCAGTGGCAGAAGCCCCAAAACAACATCAACAATAAGCCGCATCGTCATAAAACATATACGATTGTACAACAATTGTGTATATTTGGGCTGACGTCAGTCTCCCCTCGAGAGCTGTTTTTATATAATTGCATAAAGTATACTGCCCAGTAGTATGTATAAGCGTCTCACAATATCTTAAGCTGTTAGCAAACATTGTACAAACTTGTGAAAGATACCGAGTATTTTTCGTATATTTCGGAAACTTTTGACGCGCTGCTTCACGTGGAGAAGGAGAGGGGTGGGTGCGGGGTGCGGGGTGCAGCAAGGTGATGTCAGTCAAAGGACACAGATACGCCAGTTAGTCGACTACACCCGGTCATGAGGGTTGAGGGTTGACAGCCCCTGTCAACGATCTGCCCGACATTGCCGGGCAATGTTTGCCCTGGCGTTGACAGCTGACAGCGGATAAACATAAACAACTTTTTGCAACACATTTTACACATTTTCACAGACTCGTGGCTCATCTGCTCTCTTCGTGGATCGCTGTTCGCTTTGAACTTGAGAACACTCATTATTTAGTTGGCTTTTGTTTTCCCCAATCGGATTCGGAATCGGAATCCGAATTCGAATCGAATGCACTTTATTCCTGCAAAAAACTTCAGACAAGTACTCTATGTAATAGTTTTAGGTATCAGTTAAAACCAAAATTTCCAGTTTAATACAAGATTTTCTGACAAGAACTCTGCATTTGTTGTTTAACTTTATGTATAAGTTTAAAGCTAAATACCACAGATTATTTTTGTATTGATTGCATTTAGAATGCCCCTAAATATTTGATCAAGGCATTTGCGAAATTAATTGAAAAATTTGTCGAAAGTCGAAAGAAATCTCTGAAGTCACCTGGTGAATTGCTCCGAAAAAGCTGTGATATATTTGACAATATAGCTGTAAAATTAAGTCGGATTAACATAAGATCCTTATCATTCTGAATATTGAACAACATTTTTTAAGCATCAACCAATTGAGAATCTATGAAGAAATTTTATTGATCTATGAGAACTTGAGTGATATATTTAGATAATGCGCTTGGCATTAAAAGCAGTGTCAATTAAAATCCTCAGCAAGAGGATGAACTTGAATTGCTTAAATTCAATTTCTCCTCCGCTCTCCTCTCACGCAAAGACCCACTTGTGCGCCATGGAAAAAAACTATGGAATATACACACCGAGTGTATGAATGTATGAAGCAAGACAATTACGCAGATCTTTTGCCGCCGTAGGTAGCAGGGAGCAGGCAGCAGGGTGTGGGATATGTGGCAAGTGGGTTGTTTGGTCATGAACTGCTATCAGCACGCAAATATCGTCCGTGACAGAAACAGATACAGACAGACATCTATAGACACAGATACAGAATGTAAGGCTGATGAATGTGCATATTATAATATTTAATATTTCTATATATATACAAAGTCTGGATATGGATATCATATAACCATCCCCCTCACCCACCTTAATCCACATAGCCCTGTTTTTTTTTTTTTGTTTTTTTACTATTCTTTACACTTTTTACCATTTCCCGAGGAGATAAGCACGATCCACATGTGATAAGCATCAGTTGTTGTCAGAGATGCCCCGACGAAGATGCCGACTTTTTGTAGGCTGATATTCGGCCCGATCCAAAGATAACGTCAACAAAACTTTTTTAAAGCGGAGGACAAGGCAAAAGAGAGCGACAGAGAGAGAGAGAGAGAGAGAGAGATAGAGAGAGAGAGACAGAGACCGAGAGAGAAAGATCGCCAGCTTGAACAATGCAAAGAGATGTTGACAGCAATCAAATATGGAGACATTGTCAGAGACACGAAGATTTAGTCGGAGAGGGATTGGAAGGGGAATGGGCATAGGCAGAGATAGTGACAGCGACAGCAGCATCAGCAGCAGCAGCAACGCCAGCGGCAGCAGCAGAGCACACACTTGGTCAAGGGAGGCTGCCAGCCGATTATAAATACGTCGCCCCGGCGCCAAACTGAACGCATTGTCCAATCGCTTTTGGAGCAGCGTAGAGCTCTCCATCTAGTGATACCGTTCTTGTTTTATCCCGTTAATTCGCTGAGTACCGTTCACGTCCTATATATCCAATCCAGAGGTCCAGAAGGCAGAAGCAGCCATAATTTTGCGAAATCGACGAAAACAACTCCGAATCTTCTTCAAGCAGTAGGTGCGTACCACAAAAACCAAACCGCAAACTTACCAAATCCACGATCCCAAACAAAACACGATCACACATACACGCCAAAATCAGGCTAAAGGATACATGAAAACAATATAATTGAAAAATATATTAAATATGTTAATATTTAACAAGCGCGACGCGTCTTCTATTTAGGCGTACATTTAAATCTAAAATTCGAATCTTTTTGACTTTTGACAACTGGGGACTTAATTCAAAGATCGGTATTTCTTGGCCACACCCACCGTGTTCTGTGGCACCTGACATCAGATGGTATGACCTTTTGATATCAGAGTATATCGCAGTCGGTTATATCCGACAGCAACATTCTCTATTGTTTTTTTTTTTAATTAGTTCAAAATCATGATCAGTCATAATGAATTTTAATTTAGTGTGCAAAACAATTATGCGATCAGGTGAAAACGAAAGCGGATAAAGTGCACAAAGAAAACAAAACAACGGCAGCAATTTATTGAACTTTGATCGAAAGGGCAAACGTTGTGATTGAGAGTGATCTATATGAATAACTTGCAACAGATTTTGTAGATGTCTCTGTCAGTGATCAATTGTGATGTCAATAAACAGTGACTTTGGACTTCGTTAGTAACAATTCCAAAGGATGATCGGCCATCAGTGATCTTTTATACCACCATTACTAGCGGCACTAAAGAATCTCAATAGCAAATATAAATCATCATTTATGGGATCAGTTCTCAAAAACGTTCAGTCTTAACTCTAATCATTGATTGACGGAAGATCAAATGTGTTATTAGTGACCAGTGATTTTGTACTTCGTAAACAACAATCACAATAGGGTTTTATGATCTTCACTCAGCGATCTAATAGTGAATATCGTTCATTTCTAAAAGTCGATGAGCCCTATAATAATATTTCTATATCTAATCTTAAAAAGGCTTTTGCAAGAATCTAATAATTTGACATATTGAGTCTTGTGCAATTTGTTACATTCGTAGTGCGATCACAGCTTGTGATCATTTCACTATCCGGTGATCATATGCCATTTGTTTATTGACTTACAATTTTGTAGCATAAGAAGCCATCGTTGCTCCATCAATGAAAATATATTTATTGTTTACCTAATTCGCTATTTCAAATTCAATTTTAACCCCAATTCCGTTCTTATTCGGTTTTTTTTTTCTCTCGCATTGTTTTCAATTTAAATGAACAATTAATTGAAATGTTTGCGCAAGAAAACGAGACGAAATGAAAAGAAAATTAGTTTGGAGAAAAATAAGAAATAAAAGAAAAACAAAATATGGGGTGCACGGGGTGGAACGTGGGGATGGGGAGGGTTTGAGGTCGTGGCACAATTGAGAGGCGATGCATGAAAACAAACCGATTCAAACAAGTTCCGGCGATCATTTTTTCGGCGCACGCAGTTAAATTATTCAGCAAGAACAAGTGAAAAGCAACAACAAAAGATACAAATACACAGATACAAATCTACAGATACAAATGCAGAGCAGAACAGAGCAACGCAGAGCATTCGCCCATTGTTATTGTTATTGTTATTGTAATTGTTAAGTGATTGTTGTTGTCGTTGTTTTTATTTTATTGGTATTATTTGTTATTTAATATTGCTGTTGTGCTGTTGATGCAGCTGCATTAAAAACGCCCCGAAATTATTACAAATAACAGCAACGAACCCAATAATGCTGAACAAAAGCAATGCGAAATTTGACACCGAAGACAGCAACCGCAGCGAGTGCTGCAACCACTCAAGATGTTCACCCCCTTTGCGCTCCATTTACCCTCGCCCGAGGGCAGTCAAGTATATGACAGGAATTACTTTCATTCATTACAGTATATTAAAGTTGTTCTGTGGGTTTTTGTTTTGCACTTTTTTTCAAAATTGCGCTGTCAGTCACTGGAAATAATACAAAAAAAAAGAACAACAAATACTTTGAACTCCGTTGACAGTCAACAGACAATTGTAATTTGACAATTTCTAAGCGTTTCAAATGCTAATTTACTTAATAATGGCAAAGATAACAATTGCATTCTACACATATATATATATATATATTTATATATATATATATACATATATATGTATGTAGAATATACATTGATACAATAACAATAAGCCAAACAGTGCAGAGACAATCGTGGTGGGTTTGGAATGGATTTTAGAGTGGGTATTATGTAAAAAACAACCGTTATGGATTCCGACAATGCCTATGTAAAAGAAAGAGAGAGAGAGAGTGAGAGAGAGAGAGAGAGAGAGAGAGAGAGAGAGAGATTTCATATTGCGTCTTCAACATTACTTCTATGAACCAGGCACGTACTCAGTTACAATAATTGATTAACATACATACATATTTACTACACATTCATATCTTGGACATAACACCTGCTGTGTATGTAATAAATACATATATGTATGTATGTAATATAAAACGCTGCGAACAAACACAATTTTCATATTCATTGCCAGCTCATTGCTCTACGTAAATCTTTTGGCATTCAAATTTATGATTCAATAAGCTCAGATTAACAAAACCTAACAAAAAAAAATATATATATATATATATTTTTGATTTCAAATTTATTTACATATTAAAAAAAACCAAAAGCAAAATCAAACAATTCGTTCTACATTTGATGTGTTAAAAATGAATTTGAGATAACAGTCAATTGACGATACAACTGTTGACTGACTCATAGTGGGAATCGGAGCAACCGAATCTCTTTGGATGCTCTGAGTCACATGGATTGTGCACACGAGTTCAATATGTGATTGTTTGTTGGCATCGATTATGGTATTTCAATAATCGCTGTAGTGCACACTATGCACTCATTAGTGTCGTTTATACGTAAATATATTCTTTGATCGGTTAAATCACAGACAGTTGTCGTTAATTGTTGCATGCACTTAGTTCCATTGAATATATGCACATACATACATACATACATATACATATATGTATGTAAGTAAGTATGGGTCGGAACTCTTCTTCATCTAGCTTGGTCAAAGTGAATTGGGATTTGAAAAATTGAACAATGTTGTCGAGTAAATCTTCAGTTGTTTGGCATTCAAAGACAACTCAACCCACGCTTCTTACAAACAGAGAGGGAGAGAGAGAGAGAGCGAGAGAGAGAGAGAGAGAGAGAGAGAGAGACTTCACTCAACGCTTATCAGCTGCTGTCACTTGTCTCTTCCACTACAGAGTGGTGTCTAATATGTCATCTGCATATAATAGCAATAATATGAATAACAATGAGAACAAAAACAATATCATTAACAGAGGCACGCAAATGATGTGGTACAGTTGCAACTGGCGTCGACTTGCCGCCTGAACCGACCATTACGATTAGTGTTGTTATCTATCAATATAAAATTAGCATTACAAATCTCATGTTGCGTTCACTTTTTGAATATCAATTAAACTACCACAGTCATACATTCTCTTATGCGCTGCTCAATATATCAACTGTAGTTTTACTCCTCTCTAGTCAAAGAATTTTAACATTTTTCAAATTACTATTTTAATTATACACAGCATTGAATCCAAACGAGTATCTATGACAGAAATATGTTTAGAAACTAAGAACTATTCTGACGAAGAAGAAGAAACTTCAATTCAATACTAATTAGACGACAATTCTTTGGATCTCTCTTTTTTTGTAAACAGATGTAAAGATTTTGTTTTGATTGTAATTGTATTATCGATTTTTCAAATGAATTATCACAGAACAGAGAGGATTAGATTGAGCACAGCTTGATAAACGGACGATATAGTTATAACACGCATCGTATAATTAGCCAACAAATAGAAAAATAAAAAATAAGAAAAAACCAAAAAAAAAAAAATAAAGGAATCGATTTCCAATCGGTCAACGCAGATCGGTCGCTTATCAGCGACTACCGTGCTGTCTATTATGACTATTGACTGTTACTGATCGCCGCTGTTACTGTAACTGTTACTGCTACTGCTACTGCAAATGTTACTGTTACTGTTACTGGGCAGGGTGCGTACTTTGCGCGCGCGCTCGCACGCTCCCGACTCAGATAGCCGCTTTTATTATTTTTCACGACTTGGCGTAAGTATTTAAAAGCGCCCGCGTAACGCTCCTCAGATACTTTCCACTGTTTGATGCGTTCGAACGTTTAGCGAGATCGCTCCCAAAAAAAAAAACAATAACCAAAACACAATTCACATATAAACAAATAAACAAACAATACATAATATCAAAACAATCGAGTTTCGTCGCGTTATTTCAGTCGCTTGTTTTGAAGAATTTTTCGTTTCGGTTTTTTATTGTGTTTTTGTCCAGCTTAAGTTAAATGCGATTTGTTAGTTTGTCGTTTTGCCGACGGGATCAAATTTACCGTTATTAATGTTGTCGCTAGATAAACTCAAGCTCCCAGCCAAACTGAGAACAAGAACAAGAACGTGTCCAATGACCATTATCCAATACAACAAATACAAATACTCGGTGCACAGCTGACACATAAGATATCTACATATATTGTATGAAAATAAATACGCTAGCAAGAATCTAAGAAGAAGAAAAATAAACAAGTTGCATGAATTTTAATTAAGTAATTTATTGTAATATCAAAATAGGCATAACAAAATTAAGTGACAAGTGCTTACGAACAACAATCGAACAACAGCAAACAAAGAATATTTTCATATCCATCATATTCGAAACAAAAGATAAATAAACAAAATACGAAAGCCAATAGAAAAACACGTGAAATCAACAAGTGCAACGCGACCTTCAGAATTACATCTGCAGCAGGTAAAAGAAAATATTTACAAAATTAGATAAACAAAGCAGAAGAAGAAGAAGAAGAAGAAGAACAACAGCAGAACTGTAAATGAACGCGAGATTAAGCAGACAAAATGAATTAAATTACCAACTGTATTTAACATAAATAGTGAAACTGAACTAGTGCAAGAAATGCTAAATTTGCAAAGCGACAAGAAATAATCTTATAATAAATAAAGGCAAAGGGTGCTTTTCCCACAAGTAGCTCACAGTCAGCTACTGACATTGAAGCTAAATCTCTGATTAATTCCAAGCATGGAGTATTCCATTCAGTTGCATTTCATTCAAATGTGCTGCATTCCAAGCATACATATATAAATTAAGTGGACCCCACATAATATCCATAGTTTGTTTACGTTTTTCTCCATTTTTCCACCCCGATCTCTCTCTCTCTCTCTCTCTCTCTCTCTCTGTGTCTCTTTCTCTCTTCGTATTGCATTCATATCTACACGATAGACGACTGGGAGTATGCAAAACATTTAATGATTTACCACTTACTACTTGCTACTTGCTACTTGCTAGTTGTTTAGCTTGGCACCAGGACCAGTTTGTCTTGGCGGACCTGGTGAAGGGCGCACTTTGCGGAAGCGGCGGCGTAGGTCAAATATAATAATGTATTTAAAAGCTAGCAATAGATTGCAGATGCTAATTGTAAATGTGTACTACATAATACGATTAATATTTGTATTGTTTTAAATCTTCGTTAATTAGCAGCACTGGCTATTTATAATGGAAACGTGCTGGAATGCTCGAATTGAAACATGTTAATTGTGCTCGATTGGCATGTAATTGAAATCAAATATGAATTGTTTTAAAATAAATAATTGATTGAGGTTTTTGCACATTTCTCTAGCTCTAGCTGTATCTGTAGCTTTAGCTTTAGCTTTAGCTCTCCTTATCTGGCGCTATTCGAAAGCTGGTTTAAGTTTGATTCGGTTCCTGTTCTCCTTCATGCCACAAGCGAGCGCCGTTTGTTATCTTGGCAGGTTCAATGTGAAACGATTTGATGTGCATAATTGTTAGTATTTTTTTGTGCTACGACTACTGCCTCTGATGGTGCGGCTGCTCTTTTTAATAAATATAAATCAAGTGAAAGATTACTACAGAGTCCGCAATAAATCATAAATGAAAACAACAAAAGCCTCAATGGCGGCTATCGGTAACAACAAAGCCTCTAAGCCAAATGACAAGTCACGCAACTGTCACCACTCCCTCACAGTCACTGTTCACAGACAGTTCAGTCACACGATGAGCGGAAATATAAATGGAAATGCAAATAGAAGGCGAAAGAGAAATTGAAATCTCTGTCATTTAACAGTGGTTGGCAGCTAACAGTTGCTTGCTCAATTAGAAATGGTTAACATTCGCTTAACATTGCTACATACAAATGTTACAGTTATATTGCATTACTTACAACATATTCATGTACTGTCAACAAACAATCATAACGAACATTAGCAGATCGCAGTATAGATTTCATTAGTAAACAAGTTTTCTCGCTTGCCTTGAAGCGGTTTTAGCGCGCCTTAACAGAGCGCTGGTAACCGCTGAATAACGGATAAATATATTATTATTATTGGATTTTTAATGTTATGCAGCAATTACCCATAAATGAATGCTTTGCAATGGGTGGCTCAATTTTTTAATCGCTTTCATTTAAACATTCGTTATTATTATATATGTAGTTTACTTAACTTTTCTTCGCACGCCCTCTACATTTGTTTCATTCGCTTGCCTATTTTTGGGCATAATTTAGTTCTAAAATAGTTAAGGCGTTATGTGACGGAGAGTTTTGTCAATTAGACGATCTATTGCCACATTTAGGCGTTGATTGGCATATACACACACACACACACACACTCACAACCACACACAAACACACATGTATGTGGTGTATCTGTGTTTGCATTCGTTTGCCATTTATTCATTCTGTTCAATTACACTTTAATGGGCTATTCATTTAGACGCCCAATTGAGCGATCGGTTGATCGAGCATGGGGTTGATTTGTATTGGTTTTTATTTATGCTTCAATCTGCCAGCAACAAATTTGATATAAATCTAAGAAAGGTAGCAATGAAATTATTTAATTCTCAATTGATTAATTTTCTAAACCATATTTATGTGTCTATTTTTTTCTTTTTTGTGTATTTACAGATTACTAAAGGATCAAAGCAAACCCCACATAACTGAACTTTACTGAGCACTAACGCTTGGCAAAGTAGAATAACCGGACAGAAAACAAATACAATCAAACCCGCACCACATTTAATTGTATTTCTATTTTTTGCTACGCGCACAAAAACCAAACAAAAACTTGAACTATAGAATGGTAGAAGGTGATTCTGGAAAAAGTAAAAGCGAATGTAAGTATAATCAAATGTTTGTTGTATGTTGTTGACTATGCTTAAGAAATGTTAATGATTGTTCCCTCGATCTCCATTCATCGATTCTATAGCCTATAATGTAGAAGCTGGCCAACAACCAAACTACAATCAGCACGCAGCAAGCAATCCAAGCCACCCGACAAACCTAAGCGGTTCGAATAGCAATACGCATATTGATAATCGTGCCATTATCCAGCCGTATTCGTTGGGCACGGGTGCCAAGCAGCCGGAGTATCAATTTGCGGCAGATAATCGCGGCTACGAGCCGGAAACAAATACCAATGGCAAGCAGCAGGACGTAGAGCGTAGCGGTGGCGGTGCCGTCGCTGGCGCTGACAGTTCCAATGCGGATCCAAAGCGTAAGCAACTGCCACCGACCCGTCCCATAGTCGCTAACTTTGAGCGGGCCATCGAGCTGTGCGAATATGGCAAGTTCCATTATATACTGCTGGCCATTTGCGGTCTGGTCAGTACGTCGGAGGAAATGGATGTCATCTCTATGTCATTCATTCTGCCATCGGCGCAATGTGATTTGGATTTGAACACCGAAACGAAAGGATGGCTCAATTCGATCATCTTCATTGGCATGATGGTTGGCGCCTATTTCTGGGGCAGCATCGCCGACAGTTTTGGACGCAAGAAGATTCTCATTGTCATCTCGTTTATGAATGCCTTCTGCATTGTTGCCTCGTCGTTTTCGCAAACTTATGGCTACTTCATGTTCTTTCGCTTTCTCAATGGCGCAGCGTAAGTACAAAACAAAACTTTATCAATAACTCGATATAAACCACTCTAAAATCTCATAAATATGAACTGCTTGCCTTACACTATTTAACATAGAGTTAACAGACTATGAAATAGTCCTGTAATCTGTTGCAGCCCATCATTGCCACAAATTTAGCATAAACAAAGAGCACAAATTCGAAAATACTGAGAAGAAAAATATATATATATATACGCAGATATATATAATATGTGTGACTATATAGCCAGAGTCGTTGTTGGTCTAGTGACACATGAAAAACAGCATGGTTGGGGGCATTCGGTTGCCGAGGTGTTAATTCAATTAACTATGATATAAATAACAACAAAATATTTGAGCCGCAATATCGTGACTGTTTATGCTAATTAACTCTGGCTCTGGCCAGTTGTACGCATATTCGTATCATAAGATTGTATACATATAATCATATTACACGCTGAATAGCCCAAAAAAAAAACAAATAAATCAATAAAAATGGGAAAATCTCATTTGCCATGGCCTCTGTTAGATGGCTGACTCAGTCTCTTCGGTTATACGGCCTCCTTCCCCCCTGATCTATCGTATATATAAATAAATATATATATATATATATATATAGATATATATGACACTGTTAATGTTCATTAGTTTTGCCAATGGTTTGCTAATTGCTTATGCGAATGGGAACTGAGCATTGGCTTTACACAATAACAGTAATCGGCCATGACTCGTTACGTTTCTGGGGCGACGCTCTCACCAGCTGGCTGCTATGTAACTGCGTGTAAGGTGGTTTGCATGTGGTCGTCAACATTTGCATGCATCATTTAACATGTGTACTTTTCTAATTACCTAATGTAATGATATATATATATACTAATTGGAGAATTTATTTTGTTTGTATTTATAGGCTGGGCGGCAGTGGTCCTGTCATCTGGTCATATTTCGCCGAATTCCAACCGAAAGCGAAACGCGGCTCTATGCTTAGCTTCATGGCTGCCTTCTGGACCTTTGGTAATCTGTTTGTGGCCGGATTAGCCTGGCTAATCATTCCCACACAAATTGGTTACACTTCTACCGAATTCACATACAACTCATGGCGTATCTTCCTATTGGTCTGTTCGATTCCCTCATTTCTTGTTGGCTTCCTGCTCTTCTATCTGCCCGAATCACCTAAATTTCTGCTCACCCGGGGCAAAAAGGATAAGGCGCTGGCCATTTTCCGTGGCATCTTTGTGACGAACACACGCAAGAAGCCCGAAGAGTATATGGTCTACGATCTGGAGGTCGATGAAAAAATGTCCACAGAGAGCGCTGGTCATGGTAAATATCATCGGATGGTCCATGGAATGGTCGATCACATCCGCGACCTGTTCAAATCGCCCATATTGAGATTCACGCTCGTCTCCATCACCATCAATTTTACATTCCACATTGGCTACTATGGCCTGATGATGTGGTTCCCGGAGGTGTTCAATCGCTATGAGGAGTTTGAGAAGTCGCATCCCCATCAGGAGGCCGACATATGCACCGTCACCGAATATGTAGTGAATCAGAGCCGTGCCGAAAGCAACAATGGCACCTGCAATTCGGATATACCCTCATCGGTGTTCATGGAATCGCTGATAACGCTTGCCTCCGCCCTGCCAGCAAATCTGTTTGCCATTCTTGGCATGGATATGTTGGGACGCCGCTTCTTCCTCATCGCTGGCACAATGACGGCCGGCATCTGCTCGGCATTGATGTATTTGGTGCGCAGTTCGCTGCAGAATCTAATCGTCTCGGCCGTGTTCAGTGGCGCCATATCGGCAGCAAATGCGGCCCTCGACTGCCTCATCACCGAAGTATTCCCAACCAAGTTGCGTGCCACTGGTGTTGCCATTTCGATGGTGGCGGCACGACTTGGCGGCATCATTGGCAACATTGTGATCGCCCAGCTGCTGGATCATTTCTGTCCTGTGCCAACATTCATTGTGTCTGGCCTGCTCATCGGAGGCGGTCTTATGTGCCTCCTGCTGCCCAATACGACGCGAAAGGAGCTCAATTAAGTGCCGCTAACAATTAGTATCAAAGCAAGCACAAACCCTCCCTCAACCCTTAACCCCATAAAATATTAAAGAAGCACAATGCAAAACAGACAAAAAAAAAAACAAAAAAAAAGCAGCAATCAAAAATATATCTGTTAAGAAGCAGTTGAGAAACAATATGTAACCCAATAGCAACACCTCCAGCCACCCCTAACCGTAGCCCACTTAGAAGGCGGGACTCGTATTGTTTTTGTACGTATGTATTTACATATATATATATATATATATATATATATATAATATAATGTATAATGTGCCTTACATTATACGGATTATATTTACGATTTATTGTGGATCGTCAATAATTATGATTAATGATTAATGATAACGATTTTTTTTTTTAGTATTTAAGTACAGAGGAAACACTGGTTTCTTCTTCTTTTTTTTGTTTTTGTTTGTCTATCGGAATTTAATAATGCCCTAAAGCCAGCGGGAAGATAAATAGCCGCTATATAAGTACATACATACATTATATATATAGACATATATACACATATGTACCTGTACCGATATTGTCATGTATGTATTTTGTAGTTGTTGTTAGTTAATAAATGAAATTAAATAAAACAAAGATGAGACGAAAATTTGGCAAGCGCCGGCGCCGGCTAAAAGCAGCAGGAAGAAAAGAAGAGAAAAAGTGTGAGATGGAGATGGAGATGAAGATGAAGATGAAGATGAAGATGAAGATGAAGATTGGAGTACAGGAGGCAGCAAGAAGGTATATGATGAAGGATCACGCAGGGATCATTGCGAAAGCAGCAACGCCTGCTGGCAGTTATTGTTGTTATTATTATTACTATTATTATTGCTATTATTAATGCATGTTACATAATATATACATAAAACCACACATATATATATATAAAACAAATGAAACAAAAAAACAAAAAAAAAAAAATCAAGAAAACAACAATGTCCTTATGTACCAATATACATTACTATTATTATGACTATTAACCTTTTTTTTTGTATTTTTTTTCTTAATCGTTATTTAGGGCAGAGCACAGGAAATGATTTGTACATTTAGTTACAAGTGTTATAAAAAGTTATTCTATTACATAAAGCAATGAAACGCATATAAACAAAACCCCTAAATACAAAATAAACACCATAGAAAGCGCAACAACAAAATTCAATTGTGTTCTCTTCATTGCAATATATTTATATATATATACATATATATATACATATATATATACGCATGTACATATGTACATAGTTACATCAACGACCAGTTTGCTTGGAAACTAAATTTTGAACTTTGCATGCATTCGGTTAAAAGGGGTCTTTCACTAGATCGCTGCTGGGGTGGATTAACTATCACATGATAGTCACCTCATAGTATTCTTATAGCCTATAATATTCGGACAAATTGCACTTTAACTAATGACCCGTAGAGAACGTTTCTTTTTTTAGAGTTGAATATTTTCCAAACATATCTTAATTAATCGTGTGAACTGAAGGCACATGCAGCTGCCACTTGTATGTATCTTATTAATTAGAGAGCGAGTAGAGATCAAAAGCTGTCTAGCCAGTTGCACCCACATCATTACCCTCGCTCTAACCCAGACCCATCCGTACACGCGACTTGCCTCGTATTTATTTGTTCAACGAATTTTACACCGCCAACCATTTTTGGTAAAGTTAGCAAAAGCTAGAATTAACGTTAATTAAATAAATACACAGCAGTGACCGAATGGACCATTCAGTAGACATACTTGCACACTCTCTAGCTATAGCAAATATACATTCATATATTTATATATATATATCTACATATGTATCTAGACATGTGGCTTATGTACATCATACCTATAAAAACCATAGGCGGAAAATAGTTGGAGAAATCAGCGGGCAGAGAAAGCTGAATGTCGCGCAATCAAATGCAATTCGCATAAGTCGTCAATTTCCCATTCTTGGAATCTTGGAAAAACTATGCGACTAAATTACTCCTGATTTGAGCATTGCATAAAGCGACTCACTAATTTAAGATAACGAATAATAAACACTTTAAATGAGTATAACTTTTAAAACAAAACGAGATATTAACAAAATGTAATTTCCAGTATTATTAATTAATGCTTAAGTTTAAACGAATCCACTTAACCTTTTATACCCTTTACCCGTTTAAACTGGGTGAACAGTGTATAATGACGTTGTCTAAAAGTATGCAACAGGCAGATGAAAGCACCTTAGACCCCATAAAGTATATAAATATATACTTGATCAGCTTCAAAAGCGAAGTCCATCTCAGAGACTATTAAACCTATAAACATAATAACATTAAAAGCGTCAATTGTAAATATATTGAAATATATTTATATAAAGAAATAAGGGATATTTTTAATACAGACCAAACTAATTTCAGCAAAGCTAACTACTAGGGTATCTCCTAGTCCTGCTCTCTCATAGTATTCTAACTCAATAATGTGTACTGGGCATTAGAAAAACTATATTTTATGAGATGTTTTTGTATCTAAGCGTGTAAATATCAAATTAAATTATGGTATACTTGCACATAATGAACTTACAGTCAGCAGCAGCCAACATTTCTCAATCATAGATCAGATTCTTTGACTTTATAACTCATTTCACATACAACAAAAAAAAAATACAAAAACAAATATGACCAGGAAAACAGCAACAAATTGAAAGCGCACCTGGCACCATAAACTCGCACAAAACAAAACCCAGCAACAACAAAAAACAATTCAATGACGATTCTATAATATCGCAAACTGTGTAAACAGTTTTGTTAAATGTACACGAGTTAATCATTAAACTAATATAAAGACGCCAATGTTGAACCAGAAAGGTTCGTATTGCGACAGTAAAAATAATATTCTTCTTACGCTTCTTAACTTTTATTTGTATGAATCAACGGCAAATTAGTTTCAAACGGGATAAGTAAGCACTGTAACTGTAAGCCAAAGATGTATGAATATGTATATGTATGTATATGTATATATATGTATATGTATGTAGGACTGATTATGACATGTTTATTATATCTATATAATGGTTATAAGTATATTACAGTGAAATACGAGTATTGGATTTACAGCGTTATGTTCGACTTTATATAACAACGAGTTATTTCCTCAACGCACCGACAACTTTACAACTTTAGGTACTCGGGACTTTAACGACTTCTTATTGACGATCTTAACGCTGCGTTTCCACTCTTCCTCTTCCATTAATGCTTATGCTGCTGTTAGATATTTTAACCAGCGTTGTCACCCAACAGCACTGTAATTCCACTGTAACCACTCGTTACATTCGGTCATCCTGATCATCGGAGTCTGACCCAGACGACATCCATTCCACGTTTGCATTACTATATCTCCAAAGCGTTATGTAATCAGAGCTTGTTGATGTTACTGCTGGACCGAGCTTCATACCTGCAACAAGTTGGGTGCGTCTTGTTGCAACTAAGTCACCATCTAGATACCCATACTCGCTCTTTCGGTTTCCATCATAATTCGCCTTGTACTTCTGCTGAGCCTGCTATATTTTGATTTCGCTTCATCTCGTATTTTAATTCTCTCGTTATAGAAATCTTTCAGCATTTCCTGTTACAGTGGACACATTGTCCACATTGACCAAGTTATGTTGTTCAGATCGTCGGCCAACGAGGGATTCGACTGTGACAGACTGCTCTGCATGCCTGTCTACAATGGACACGCCTTGTTCGTTCGCATGTGACCCACTTGGCCGCAGGCTCCACATTCCAACATCACTCATTGCGCGACGGAGTAACCTCCTTATGACTATTAATGCGCTCCTTGTGCGCATGCCCGCCCGATCTATTGGAATCGGTTTGCATACTGCCTGGCTGCAGCTTCTGCCTTTGCGATAACCGAGACGTTCGCGCTCCTTATTGCGCTTGATGCGACGCAGATGCTCCATACGCTGTTGACTTGTCCTTGCAGCGTTCCTGATGCTCGGCTATAGAGAAGCGATTGCCGGGCGAGAATTTATGAATGCCCTCCTCTCCGGCCTTGGTTTTCTCTCCTTGGTCCGCAGCAGCGGCTTGAACTGTGTGGAAACACTTATATCAGTTCCGGTTTCAACGATATTATTAATACTTAGCTCATTTGTTTCGGCACTGTCGTAAACATGAATCATTTCTTTCAGCGTAACACAAAATTGTGATGCTAAGTCAAAATCCAATAAGGCGTCTCTTTCAATGATGATTATGAATCTTTGCCGTACATCCATCATACAGCGTTTAATGTCTTTCACCACTTGCACGCTTTGCATTGTTTGCGGACAATTTTTGGATATATGTCCCACGCCTTCGAATTTAAAACATTTTGTTTGCGCTGTATGATCAGCGGAGCTACAATAAAAGCAATGAGACAAATGCCAATATATTAAAATAATAAATAAATTTCACTAAGTTACTATGCGTCTCTGCATTTTCTATAAAGTTTCCAACTCAAAGCTCGACAGAAGTCTGACATGATCTATGCAAAATTATCAAGCACAATTTTATTTTAATTTTTTTATTTGCACTCGTCTTCTTGTACTTTTAATTCTAACATTCTAACATTTGAACTATTTGTTGCATGTTTTTTATTTTAATTTCTTGAAGTTCGGTCATTTTCGAAATTTCTCCAATTTGTTTGTTTACCGCAAATTCGATTGCCCGACCGCCAACTACAGCTTCTTCTTAAAGTTTATTGTTTTCAGCCATTCTCACGTCTGCGCGTTTCATCGATATACTTTCAACTATCGATGTGTACTTTTTTTTATCGATCTGCTTCCAACTGCCCTAATTTGACTTTGTCTTTTTTGTGTTTGTGATCTGGTGACGCGGTATTGCTGTCTCTGTTCTACTTTTTTAGCTAAACTATCGCACATACTCTTTTACTACTTTACTAATGCTGCTTCGACGTTCCAACTTACTGTGAAAAGGATTTTATTACTGCCACTTTTCTTTTTTCAACATATTAATTTCGCAATATCTTTCCTGAGTGCTCCAAATAAGGACGCATGACCGGTTGATCCCAAAATGTAGCACTGATTATGTCCTGTTTAATAATAATATAATAGTCATAAGTATATTAAAGTGAAATATGAGTATTGGACTTACTACGTTATGTTTAACTTTATAAAACAACGTTTTATTTTCTCGACGCACAACTTTAGGTAGTCGGGACATTTAGATTTCTTAACTTTAATGGCGATCTTAACCTTGCGTTTCACGAACTTGACACCCTCGTTCCGCGGTTCTTCTACGACTCATTTTCTTTTATTAGATGTGTAGTTCAACAGAATATGTTTACCAGATCATAGACAAAATGCAAGACAAATAAAAACTAAATTCTAAAGGGATCGGCCAAAAGGGAATTGCAAAATCGTAAACAGCCGTTATCTAGACACTTTATTGACAGTCCAAAGAATGTTTTTTGGTTTTTAAAATTTCAAAATTATTTAAATTAATGAATCTAAGAAAAATTAATGAAAGACAAGTAAGAGTGCTGTAGTCGAGTGAATACCCCGAACCAAGTTATTAAATATATTCTAGATTTATTGGCATATTCACCTTTTAAAAGATTTGCAGTAAAATGCGAGCAGCTCTGCAAGCATGATAATCGACACGAGCATCAATATGTTTTTTGCCGACAGAGGGCGCTTGCTGAGCTGCTCGCATTTTAGTGCAAATCTTTTTAAAGGGGAATTTGTTAATAACAACTGGGATCAGGGTATATCGTAGTCGAGTTTACTTAACTTCAGCATTCTTACTTGTTATTGCAAAATAAGTTAGAATTATGAATTTATTTTCCTGTGTCCAAACACTTTACTCAGCTCTTGAAAATCAATGCCCTCTCCTTCACCCGCCACCTCTTCCACCTCACTATTTCCCTATCCATGTCCGCTGTCAAAAGTTACGCTAAAATTTATGTCTGTCCAGCCTGACAAGCACTTATCTCTCGGTCGATAATATATTATGATTTTCATCAAATAAATACTGTATTGAGTCGTATTGAGTTCGAATTTTAGTTAAGGTGAGGGTACAGGGTATTTGCACGTCGCTAACTGACACTTTCTTGTTTATTGTGGTGTAGAGAAACTCGATACATGCTAAGACAAATAAAATTGTGTGGCATATATTTTTTTAATTATCGAAAAAAGATGACTCGAATGAGTCGACGATTGCTTGCACTTGAGTTGCGTAATGTTTGAGCATTTTGTATACCATAGTTAAGAAACTTGGTAGATGGTGTTGATTATAGTGTATATAGTATGGGGCGAATAGAACTTTTGACGTCTGTTTCCAGTGTTTGATCAATTGGTGCGATTTACTTGATGTTGATTAAACGCTTTATGGCAGCTGATAGCAGGCTAAAGCCCAGACGCAAATCGAGCGAGAGGGCGAGCGAGATAATGCCAGAGTGCAATTGAGATAATGTTGCCTAATTAGGTGTGCAAAAAGGGAAAGACGATTAAAAGCAAAATCGTTTCTCTTTTGTTTTAAATAACGAATTTAATTAGCTGTTTCAATAAACATGGTAAATAAACAAATTTGTTATGCGCCACACGGCGGCCCAGTTAAAAGTGATGCGTACAACGATTCGTATGCGTAATCACTGTAAAAATCGCCGATAATCGGCGGCGGCAGCAGCAGTGAATGGAATGATAATGTAAATGATAATGATAAGCACACACACACACACACACAGCCAATGATTAAAGGCAAACATGCTGAGCCACAATCAACGCGACTTTTTGGCCCATAACCCCACATACCCCCCCCTAGGTACATCCCACACCCGACCGGCCCCGCTCTCACCCAGCTGCCGCTGTCGCTGCTGCTGCTGCTCGGCTGAGCTGAACTGTTGACGGTTTTTTTTTTTAGTGTTTTTTTTTTTTAGGGGCAGCATTTGGTTTCTCGCTTTGCCCAGCGAGTCGCAAACTGATCGCGATCGCGAACGCACGTAACCACAAGTTGTCTGTGTATTAAAAACTAAATCCAAAACCAAACCAAACCAAACCAATCCAAACGAGCATAAGTGTAAGTCCCGCTTTAGGAGAGAGTATGCCACAGCTGACGCCGACGTCAGCGCCGGCGCCGCTGTTGGCTGCCCAGGCGCTCAATGGGCAGGCGCAGGCGTTGCCCTATGCGGATGAGGTCTTGGATCAGGACCAGCACCTGCATCATATTGAGGATGAGCAGATTCAGCTGCTGGCGTCTGTAGGCCAACGCAATCCATCGCTGGGGCAGCGTCGCAATATGGAGCTGCCGCATCTGTTTGTGGTTAAAGAGCTGCCCGATGAGCTGGAGATATCGTCACTCAACTCAGACACGGCCACGCCGCCGGTGTCACAACAAGATGGAGACAGAGAACGGGATCGAGAACACTTTAGTCCCGGCCTAAGACGCAATTCCATATCGCTGCCGATGGGTATCAATTCGTTGGATTTGGAGGCGTTGCGCCTGCGGCATCAGATGCAGGCGCAGGAGGCGCTGCACGAGGAGAGCCAAACGGAGAGCGTAAGTAGCAAATATGGGTTGGTAAAGGGGTAGCAAGGGTAGCATTTAATTTCGCGCATTTTTAAAGACACAATTTCAAGTCGAAACGGAAACGAGTTTTGCACTCTCAAAACAAAACAACAACAACAAAAAAAAAACACACACACAAAAAGTCAAATAAATAACAATAAAATGCTCATTAGTTGAGCTGCTATCTATACACTGTGTCTGCGTGTGTTTGTGTGTGTTCTGAGATAATTATCTGCTTGTTCAATTTCAGTTAATATTTTACTTGAAATCCATCAAATATTTGACAAAGCAGCCAATTAAAATCCTATACAAATGAAAAGCGTTTTCAGCCAAAATCGTATTGATTCCAAAAAGAAAAAAACATTAAACGCACCTCATTTAATACGTAGAATTTGATCATCGAAACGACATCATCAACGCTAACACCTTCGATCTATTCTAATATGATTATTGTTGTTCTCAGCTCTGTCATTTTTGTTTGTTTTCCTTTTCAGTTTTATTGCTTGTGCTTACACTTTGAATATAATTAATGTGAATTGCAAATAGTCAGTCGGCGGCTGTTGCATCTACGACAGCACAGTAATTCTCACCTAATTAATGTAGATTTTGTTTGCTTACAAACTTTAATATAAAATTCATACATTCATATAAATTTTTTGTTTGCCTTATATATATCATTTACATTGGCAACATTGATCAATCTATTGAAATGTTATAAAACATTGAGTTGACAGCGAACATCGAATAACAGCCACTTAAAGATCATGGCTTAAATAAAACATAATAAAAAATTGTTAGACATAACTTGGGAATATAGCTCAATGAAAAAGATAATGCTTTCATATTTGAGAAAGTTTTTTTTTTTAAATTATTATACCCTGAACCCATGGGTTAAAAGCGTATAATGGTTTTGTACAAATGTATGTAACAGGCAGAAGGAAGCATCTCCGACCCCATAAAGTATATATCTTCTCGATCAGGATCAACAGACGAGTCAATATAGCCATGTCCGTCCATCGCAGATCTCAGAGACTGTAGAGACTTCAAATTTAGAATATAGGTTCTCGTATACCAGGCGCACATCAAGTTTGCGTTATTTTTATCGATAACTGTCTCCGTTTATCGAATATCGACACATTTAAATTTCCGATAGCCATAAATTACACAATTTTGAAGGCATATGCATATTATTGATCGACTGCCTAAATTTCATCAAGATCGGATAAGAAACACCCAAGTTATAGTCGAAAATATATTCTCATATTGATCTCATTTCTATCAAGCATTTTCTGTATGCATAAATATGCAAGCGCATGTGTGAGAAAGAGATGGCATGATAATGATGAGAGTTTTAATTTGTTTTTGTGTATATGCTGCAGAGTCCCGTTAACTACGATTGCATGTTTTACGTATTTTGCCGACAGAGGGCGCTTGCTGAGCTGCTCGCATTTTAGTGCAAATCTATTTAAAGGCGAATTTGCCAATAAATCTAGAAAATATATAATAACTGGGTTCAGGGTATATCGTAGTCGAGTTCACTCGACTATATCACTCTTACTTGTTATTTGGTCGATTCGATTTTTTCCTAAAAAGATACAGCCTAAAAGTATGTAATAATTTATTTCATTTTATATGATGGCCAAGCAAGCTGCAGTAGATGAATAAACAGCTGATTATATTGATAAACATACAAAATTTCTTAAATCTGACAAATATTTGCGCTATTTTATGAATCTAGGCCCATCAAAATAGTGCGTGAGGAATTGAATTGAATTGAAGGAGCATGTAAAAAATAATTAATTATCCAATTAGATGAGAGCTGTCCGTTTCGGTTGAGATTTTAACATGAAATTGGGGCACAAATAGTCTGCATCAATGAGGGGCAAATTGATTTAGGAGTGGCAGTGAATACCGATAGACCATAATTTATGGGAACTAGTTAAGATTAAATAGTAAAACTTGTCAGTCATAATTGGTATTAGAGCACAGTGAACTGAGTAATTTATGGATCTCAGTTCATAGCAATTTCCCGGCACATAAAATCAAAGTTGGCTTTTTACTCGCAGCGAGAGTGTTTTAGTAAGTATCGACAATGTGTCTCTTTCATACATCAACTGTTTTATCTAGAAAGTAAACGAAATGTACTTTAAATTTTTTATATGATTTAGCAGCGAGATTGGCGTAATTCAAATCACTTTTAAATTATGTTTCGTAATTCCCACAACCAGAATTTTGAATTATTTGTATTCCAAGTACTCTTTTAAAACCGAGAGTTTGAATGCTATTCGGAGGAGTACATACATAAATACGATATATGTTGTCAACCACATACATATAACTAAGAACACATTATTAGATTGAGTCCGGTTGTTTCACAATGAATAATTTTTTGTTTTATCTTGATTTTTTCCTTCTCCGAACTTCTCATTTTCAATCTCTGTTTTAAGAAAACATTTTCGATTTGAGATTATAGCTTACAATGTTGGGGTTTAAATTTTTACTTTAAAGTTTTCCATATCAGAATTTAATGATTTTGAAATCAGATTCGTCATTTTTTCTGAACTATAGATCAATTATTTTTTTCGAGCTTCAGATTATTTAGGCTTTAACACAACAGTTGTGTATTGAACTATAATTAACTTTGAGTCATCCTATTATTAACTATTCTACTTATCGAGCGCCACTCTCGACTTGCAAATAAATGTGTATATATCCATATGAACGAGCGGCGTCGCAAAAGTCTCAATGAAATTGTGAGAAATGCGAAGCCGAAGTCTCGTAATTAATCACTCAGAGCCGAGTACTTGTGATCGCTCTGAAGCGCGACGAGCGATTAAACAAACACACACACACACACACACATACTCACACTCACACATAGAGAGAGTACACTCCCACAGATTGTGGATTGAAGCAAAGCCGTTGTCAGTTTTAATACAATATTCGAGCAATTATCAAGCAGCCGGCAAAGTTAGCAGTCGAGAACCGAGTTCTGGGATTCGTATCTCAGATCTGTTAGCGTTCGACACTTGGCCGCAATTGTCTTGCACAGCTCCTGACAATGAGCTCCACACCGAGCAACATGCTGCCGAAGCTGGAGCAGCAGGAAGCGCTAAAGGACGAAACACAACAGCTAACTGAGGGCAAGGCAGGTACTAAATACAAGTACGAGTGCAAGTGCGAGTTTAAGCTTCAGTTTGCGTTTGAGTTTGAGTGTCAGTGTGAGTGTGAGTGTGAGTTTCAGGGCGATCGCAATCGATGTGATTTGAACCGATCAATATTGGTTAACGGTCTGCCCAAAACCAGTTACAGCTGCAAGCAATGGCAGACAGGAATCGAAACAGCCCTCTTACAAAAAAAATGTATATACGCATTACAAAGTGCAAATTACAAATTACACATTGCGCATACGCCGTGTTGCACATATTTCCTACCCAATCGAAAAATATTCAAATACATGCATTATCGTTACAAATAAAATTATATTTACAGTTTATTGCGTCCGCCTCCAGTGTGAGCACACCCACAACCATTGTGGTAACTCCCAGTGATCCAATTGATTCGAACCACAAGCAGGAGGACGACGACAGCAGCAGCGATGAGTTCGGAAATACCAAGAAACCCGTCTATAAGTGAGTTATGCATTTCCAACCCATACCATACAAAATTTCCATAAATATTTCCACTAGCTGGAAACATTGACTTGTTTTTGTATTCTCTATTTCTGTCATCTCAGTGCATATGTTTTTTCATTATCATTTCGCATATCAGTGTTAAAAAGCCATAGCTATGAACGCTTTCAGAACATAAGCTATAAAAAGCACATATTCTTTTTTTTCTGTGTAGATTCTGTAAGTAGGTTCAAGTTAACTGTAGAAACCAAGTCAACTTTAAAGTGGAATTATGACTGTATATGTATATGTATACGTACGTAGAACCCAATACATATTTTTTCATCAAAGAGTTCTTATGACTTCCAATTAGTATTTTTTTTTTAATATCTACCAGCAATTTTAGTTGGAGTATGCAGGATGAATATCTCAGAGATATAGTAAGCAAGAATGGTACAAATACAGTTGGTAACTTGTGGACACATATAAAGCATATTTGTGAGCAACAAATTTTAAATAAATCTGAGCCTTGTCGAGTTCGAGTCAAACACACATTCACTCAGATATACTCTGTGAATTGTGACTGGCTGGCACTCACTAATTAACTTAGTCTGACAGCACGCGATCATTGTTAGCAGTATAGCAGGTCAAAGGTCTGCTTGCAATTAACTTAATTAATTTGGATCAATTGTTTAACGACATTACAGACACGTCATTTGCCAGCCAGCACATTTAATTTTGGTTTTAGGGAACGCGGCATGGTGAATGGGGAACGGCACAGGGGAACAAAGGGAATGCTGAAAGTGCCTTTCTCAGCATTTCGCCATTCCCTAAAGCATGCCCAACTTGTTGGCTTTGCACTCAAAATGATGTTACACAAAGGTTCTGTTTCAGTGAGGAACGAACTGTGTGCAGTGATTGTCTTGAAAAGTCATTGTTCCATATTAACGAATATTGCTATTTATAAACTTGTAATTGACTTCAGTTTTTATTTTCTTTTTTTTACCAAATTAATGTGTCGAGCTTATTTTTGGGATAAGCTGCAATTAAATGTGAAACAGGTGAGAGCTGTCAAGTGCACGATAATTAAATGATTTACGAGAATTTACATATTCAATTTGCTACCTGGAGCATTTTAAAAAGTTTTATTTAAAAACACTGGACAGTCAGATATTGTTTTATATCAATTTTATAGAATCTAGTGAAGTATAAATGAATTAAATATATTTGCGTGACTTCACAATGCTCTTTTTATGTACATATTAATTTGGTACCTGCAGCTTTAAGAATCTTCTTAAAAATACGAGAAGATTTTAGGAGATTGAGTGGAGTCATCGATAAATTAAAATTAATCTAATCTGTGCTCATTAAATTAAATTGATTAAAAAAAAATACGATAAAAACTATTTCGATGTAGGTAATTATTGTAGAAGATCTCAAATTTATTTCCATTAAATATATATATATTTGTATTTTTAAAAGGAAGCTGTTGAAGTTCTTAACATCGAATAGCCAACTCAAGATTTCAATGCAGTTACTGCATCAAATGCTTAATTATTCATAACAAGTACGAATTCAATAGTCAAAATACCCTTAACAGGTATTATTCTAGTTTTATTGCCAGGGTATAGAATCATTACAATCTTAACTCACTGCACGCATTTAAGCACAATTATAATTATATAATGTTGTTCACACAGAAAGCTTTAGCTGTGCAGTCGCTGCACTTGCGCCCTCAGCCCCTGTGCAAAAGCTCCGAAAGCAAAGCTTTTGTTGTGTGTGCACAACCGTAAGCAAAACATAGCGTGTGTGGCTGTGTATGAGTAATTTTTCAGTTAAAGCGAATTAATGTCGCTGTGTGCGTAATGGCGTAGGTGGCAGATGGGCGCAGGGAGCTGAGACGAGGCACAAGCAAGTACCCCAAGTTTCTGATAAGTAAATCAAAAGGCACAAATCATGACGACGACGACGACGACGACGGCGACGAGAACGTTGTAGTTGTAGTTCATGAAAACGTTGTTGATTGCAACAGCAGTGAATGTGTATGTGTATATATGAGTGTATATATGCATACAAACATATATATATATATATATACATTAGCTTTCATCTAAAGAGATAAAAATCAACAGAGGCGAGCAATTCAAGACATTTTTTGTAAATCTGCTGATGCGACTGTGGCTGTGTATCTGTATCTTAAAGTCGCATTAGCTGCTCAGTTGATAGTTGCGATTAGGCGTGATAACACGAACGCGAATAAGTCTCTTTCGCCGCACAGCCAGCTACAACGCTATATATAGCAATTAGTTATTGGACCAGGTAATTGGTTGGGCTTGCAAATATATTGCAAATAATGTTTGTATTCATGTATCTCAATATGTGAACAAGCACCTCCAGGCCTTAAAGAGCATTTTACTTATTTCGTGCCGATATTAAATGTACTTAGAAATCACATTAGTTAATAAGATATAATGTATAAATATATAAATAAAATGAAATGAGTAGTAATAATTAATTAATAATTACTACATATATTTATCAATTACGCGATTTACGACAGATAAGGTAATTCATGAAATGGATCACACAATTCGGCTAAGTCACCACTATCACCCTTACTACTTCCTATCCACAATACACCAACAGTGTGCCCCGATGAATGAATTGTGTTTTTGGCCTTCGGCTTTGGCCAGATAAGTAGCAGCGATAAAGACGGCTCTTAATTCTCGCTAATCAAACTCTTAATCAAAGTGTGTGTTCGAAACGGACAGCTGACAACAAATGCTTTTAAAACTAATTCGATTCTTGTAAACAGAGTTGAACTCTCGCAAATTGTTAAAAACATATATGTATATATATAATCCAGACTAACTGTTACAGTTATTCATAGAAGTATGTATTAGAATACAAAAAAAAGAAGCTATATTTTCTTAAATATAAAAATATCTAATGATTTACAGACCTAAAAAAAATGAAATCCACAAAAAACTGTTGCTTACAATTTTTGTGTAAGTGCATATTTATATACATATATATATAAATCTACAATAATTGAAATATCAAAGCTAAATTATTAAACTTACGCAATTCTATATTGCCAATAGTATTTCATTGTTATTATCAACATTTCAATCAGTTCGCAATGAGATACGAGCATAGACAAATGTCTGTCACAATTGTCATAAGAAAGAATGGTTCTTTTTTTTTAAACAAAAGGTAACGAATAATTTATAATCGAAATCATAAAAAATGAGACAAGTAAAAATTAACTTGGACACATTCCCTATCGGCTATCAGATATCATAAACATTGAGTCACATTAAGTCACTTAGCTTAATATGTTGGACACTTAAACTGAAACTTGATTTGTTGATTGTGACAGGGATCGCTTTCGAAGTCGGAGACGCGCCTCAATTGCCCCGCTGCCCGCCCTGCGACTCAACAGCAAGGAGATGTTGGCCAGCGATTTTGACACGCACAGCTTGGCCAGCAATCAGGCCTCGATCACCAGCGTCAACTCTTTGGCCAGTCTGTTGCGTGAGAAGATGCAGGTGAGAGAGACAGAGAGGGAGACAGAGAGGGAGACACAGAGAGAGAGAGAGAGAGAGAGAGAGGTTGAGAAAAGGAAAGAAAATTAAGCTGAGAACTCAATATAAGGAAGGATAGCTAACAAATTTAAGAATAGTAAAAAAAAGGCGAGAAATCTTAAAAAAAATTAAATTGTATAAACAAGATAGAAGTCAAGTGAAGGGAAAATCGATATATAAGATATAGAGAAGTGACGAAGAAAAAAATGAAAGAAAAAAAGAGCTCCAATAATAATAGAAGAATAGAGATGATAATCTGAGGAGACATGGGAAAAGAAAAGAATGCTTGAAGAAGATTTCCAGATGAAATAAAGTTGAGATATTTAGAGCAAAACGAAGAAGAAGACGTAAATGGGATTTGGAAAAGATTAGCTAAGTATAAATAAGAATTGACGTATTTTGTATTGGAATATTGGAAGTAGGTATAAGGTGGCTACAGCCAAAGAATGTAAGCATATATTAATAGGTGCCTGTTTCCACAGGCCTTTCCACAGATGATACGGAAAAAGAAGCGCGAGACGAAGGACTACAAGATAAAAATCTTTGTGATCCTGATGTTCTTCATCATCATCTTTCTGGCAAGTTGTGCAATTCCAACCAATTCAATCGAAACGCACTTAACGAATTATAATTTCTATGCCACAGATTGGCTATGCTTACATTGCATACCATCATCACGTGCTGACCAAGAGCTATTTCCAGAAGATCAAGTTCAACTCGAAGGATCGCATCTTTCGCATATTGAGCCACGAGGACAAGGAGGTGATCTCTGGCCATTTGGGCGTAACACTCGGTAGCGATACGGCCCCCTTTCATTGCCTCGAGGATCATCGGCGCAGCGATGGCAGCGTCTGCATCGAATGGAATGGAATCGCTCGCCTGCATATGAACTTTGAGGATAAACAGGTGTTCCGATGCTATACGTTGCAGTGGCAGGCCCTCACTCCTGGCCTGCTGCCGACAGATTGCTATGAGCTGAAACGTGACAATGGACTTTGGTTTGGTGGTGGCATTACCAAGGGTCAGGAGTGGTCCCTCAGCTATGCCAACTTTGACTTTATGCCATATGCCAGCGGTGATAGCAAGGTGCATCAGTTTGGCAATGGGGTGAAGCGATATTTCATCAATTCGATTGGCGTTGCGATGCAGGTTAGCGAGAGTACGCCGCTCCAGCTGAGCATCAATCGGACAGAGAACCAGTTCTGTCTGCGGGCAGCCAATGATGATTTCACATTTGTCAATCGATTGACGCCGTTGCCTCAACTCGATTATCGGATATGTACAACAGAGGATATGCGCAGCTTGCATATGCTAATGACACAGCAGAGCCTATGGGATGGACTCACCGAGCAGGATATTGGTGAGCTGCACTCGTTGCTGGAGGAGCCAGTGTGGCAGATGCCACATCAGGCGCAACGGGATGCCCTCAACGAGACCATTATTTGTGATTATTCGGAGAATGCGATTGCCATCGGTCTGGGCCACATTGTGATCAATGAATTCTGGCAGGAGAACATTGGTGATTTCACTGTGGATCGCGCACGCTTTCCAACGCTCAAGGACACAATTGATGTGCTGCATCGGCGCGGATTTAAGGTCGTCTTCACCATACAGCCGTTCATCAGCACGGATAGCGCAAACTTTAAGGATGCCGTTGAACGCAAGCTGCTCATCTATGAGCGCTACTCGGAGCGAAGCATTCCCGCCCTCACCCGCTATAAGAGCAGCTCCAGCGCTGGCGTTTTGGACATTACCAATAATGCGTCTGTGCCGTGGCTGCTGGAGAAACTGCAGCGTCTGAAGGATGAGTATGGCGTGAAGAGTTTCTATTTGGATCTGGGCACCGGTTACAATCTGCCGCATTATTATCAGTGCCGCAAGCCGCTGGACAATCCGGACATGTATGCCCGGATGCTGACCAGCAGCCTGGAGGGCGCCGGTTTGATGGCCGTTTCGACGGCAAGCGTTGTACCCAGGCCGCCAACATTTCTCAGCATACCGCCGGCAAACGCAACGTGGGAGGGATTGAGGGATACGCTGGCCGCTGTGCTCAACTATGGCGTCATTGGTTATCCATTTGTGCTGCCGGGCGCCATTGGTGGCGACTATCTCCTTGAGCGTCCGCTCACCAAAATGGTTTCATTCTATTCACTGGAACAGCCACCGTTGCCCGATGCAGAGCTCTTCATACGCTGGCTCCAGTTGGCCACATTCCTGCCAGCGATGCAGTTCAGCCATCTGCCGGATGAGTATCACAGCGAGCTGGTCACACGCGTTGCCCAAGAGATGAAGGAGGTGCGCCAGACGGTGGTCATAGCGCTGCTCAAGAAATATCTAAGTCCATCGATGAACGAGGGGTTGCCTCTGGTGCGTCCGCTCTGGATGCTCGATCCCCATGATCCCGCCTGTCTCATTGTCAGCGATGAATTCTCTGTCGGCGAGGAGCTCATTGTGGCGCCAATTCTCCACGCGGGTCGCGAAGAGCGTGAGGGTAAGTCCACCAGGTGCACCTGGAGCAATCTGGACAAAATAACCCAAACGAAATGTTCAAAAAGTTTTTTGCCTTTTCGTTTTTTATACCCTGAACCCATTAAAAATGGTTTTGTGCAAATGTATGTAACAGACAGAAGCAAGCATCTCCCACCCCACAAAGTATATATATTCTTGGTCAGGATCAATAATCGAGTCGATATAACCATGTCCGTCCGTCCGTCCATCGCAGATCTCAGAGACTGTAGAGACTTCAAATTTGGAATATAGATTCTCGTATACCAGGCGCAGATCAAGTTTGCGTTATTTTATCAATAACTTCCTCCGTTTATCGAATATCGATCAATTAAATTTCCGATAGCAATAAATGCCACAATTTTAAAGGCAGAATCTTCTAATTAATACATAATATGCATATGCATACTGTTGATCAACTGCCCAAATTTCATCAAGTTCGGATAAGAAACACCCAAGTTATAGTCGAAAATATATTCTTATATTGATCTCATTTCTATCAAGCATTTTCTGTATGCATAAATATGCGAGCGCATATGTGAGAAAGAGATGGCATGATAATCGACGCGAGCCTCAATATGTTTTTGTGTGTATTGCGTGATTCACGTATTTGTCGGCAGAGGGCGCTTCCAGAGCTGCTCGCATTTTAGTGGGAATTTGCCAATAATAATAGAATAATTAATAACTGGGTTCAGGGTATATCGCAGTAGAGTTCTCTCGACTACAGCACTTGTAGTTGTTGTAAATTTGGAAAGATCAGAAAGATCGCATTTGACATGATTCCTCATTTCTGTTTGCAGTTTACCTGCCGCAGGGCGTATGGAAGGACGGCATCGATGGCTCTCTGCGCAAGGGCAGCCGATGGATGCACGGATATCGTGTGCCCAAGGATAAGATCGCTTACTTTCGCAAAATGCCGGACAACACGCGCTTCTAACAGAATGCATATGTGATTTGCCCACTATTACTTACTTCTCCAGTTCCAGCTCCAGTTGACTCATCTATTATACCTATGCACCTATATATATATATATATATTCATTATGTATTAGTGTTACTTGTTTATCTCATCATAGATAATACTACATACATTACATAACAAACATAAGGGGCCTACATATTAGGCTTAGTTTTCTAGTATTATTATATTTTTTTTTATCATGTTTATTTAAGTACATTCTGTGATGCTCGTCATTGCATTAGTAACGTAATCGTTGTTAACTATTTCCATATATATGTATCTAAAAATGAATCATCGAAGATAAAATGTATTGAAATACTGATTATTCAAGAGATGTGCTTTAATTTTAGAAAGAACTTTGGGATTTCGAGAGTATCCTTGACAACTTGAAGTAGCTACAAAAATGCCTCAATTGTAACCAAAAGAGGACAACAAATAAGCCAATCCATACACTACGAATAGATCGATTATTTATTAACCAAAACTGATGAGCATAACACAGTTCTACATTCCTTAAAGGATCTCTGTCTTTACACAAGACAATCAGATATACAATTTATAAATGAAGAGCATAAAATGTTGAGGATAACATTCAAAGAGGCGTTGTGAGTACAGTTAAGTATATTATGGAAAATAATATATTGAGAATATATATATAAATATATGTTGTTGTCTATATATATATATATATATATATATATATAATGTTTTGTTGTTTAATTTTTTGCACTGGTTTTAAATACTAAGTTGCAGCCGTCTCGATTTTAATCGTCGACTTAATATTATTGATCGATAACATTGCTTATCGATCTAACTACACGTATAATTCGAACTTGTTAAATAATTATGTATATATATATATATATATATATATATATATAAATATATGTATATAAACCTGTCTGTGTTTTATTTGCTGCTCACTTAAATTAGCTTTCATTTTAATTAGTAGCAATAAATAGTTTCCGTTTTCGATGTCCAGTAACTGGAGCTCACTCCCTCACAGCTTGAGCCGGCACTCGGGCAACGTTGCCTCGCATGGCTCCGCCTCGGGTGGCCTTGTGAGCAGACCACATTGGGCATCCGCGACGACAACATCGTGCTGATCGAGGCAGACAACGGAGCGACGACGCTGCGGCTGGGGAGCGCCCGGCTGCCGGCAGGTGAGCGGACAGAATTGCCAGGGACCGGGCCACCAGTGGGCCGGGCACTGTTGCTCGGCACAGGAGCGTGTCTGGCGCAATGGACGCTTGTTCTTCGACTGTGACCAGCAGGGCAGCTTGTCGGCAATCACTGAAAATGATGGATGGAAATATTAGTAATCCCCAATCGACTTGTTACCATTTGAATTGGGAATGAGCTTACCCTTGCCATTCTCCAGACAGATGGGCTCCCGATGCTGCACTCCACCCCCGCAACTAACGGAACAGCCGGTCCAGTTGCTCAGACGCCACTGATGCTGATGCTGCCGCCCACCGCTCACCTTAAAAGCGGGCAACGTGAATTCATATGAGATGCCCGTATTGCTCTCATTGCCGCGCACGATCGCCTGCAAATACGAATGATGAACATTTATTTGAATATAGTTTAAATAAAATATACTCGTATATTTTTTTAATTTTCCAAAAATTGTTAAATTGTTCAATTTTCCGAAATTGTTACAAAATTAAATGGCTCATAGAAAGCCTATTTCAGCCCCTAATTAAATGAGAGATTAAAGACTCAAATCCTAACAAGAACAAGAACCCTGAACTTAGTTATTATATATTTTATAGTTTTATTGGCAAATCCCCCTTTAAAAAGATTTCCACTAAAATGCGAGCAGCTCTGCTGAGCGCCCTCTGCCGACAAACGCGTGAAACACGTAATACACACAAAACATGTTGACGCTCGCGTCGATTATCATGCCATCTCTTTCTCACACATGCGCTCGCATATTTATGCATACAGAAAATGCTTGATAGAAATGAGATCAATATGAGAATATATTTTCGACTATAACTTGGGTGTTTCTTATCCGATCTTGACGAAATTTGAGGCAGTTGATCAATAGTATGCATATGCATATTATGTATTAATTAGAAGATTCTGCCTTTAAATCTTTAGATCTGCGCCTGGTATAGGAGAACCTATATTATAAATTTGAAATCTCTAGCTCTTATAGTCTCTGAGATCTGCGTGTTCATAGAGACAGGCGGACAGATGTACATGGCTATATCGACTCGACCTTCTGCCTGTTACATACATTTGCACAAAACCATTGTACTCTTTTACCCATTTTTAATGGGTTCAGAGTAAAAATCGGTACCGATCGGATGAAAGACATCCAGAAAAAACAGCTTTCTCAGTCATATATCTATTCGACAGTCTGGTTTCTACTTGCTTACATCTTACATCAAATTGAAAGATTCCATAGATGCTGATAGTTTTTTTATGCTGATCAACAATATAATATATACTTATTGGGGTCACGATAAAGTTGTCATACTCTCTACAAGAGTCTAAACTAGGTGCATACAACTGTTTTCCACGAGGTGGATATTTTTTTAAACCACATTTCATTTGTAATGAAATAATGTAAAACATAAAAGCGCCAAGACTTTTTTTCTCTTGTAAAGTGGCACCATCCACAGTCAGGGGGACGCCTGAGTAAGCACTTGGCATGTCATTGGGGGGAAGTGTGTCGGAAATAAAATAAAAATCTGATGGGATGCACAAAATACAAAATACTATCGACTTACATATAATGCTATGGAATGCTGTATGGGCTGAGGTATTTTGATGGTCTCCTGCTCGTCCAGCCGATCGTAGAGGCTCTCGGCGCCGGCGATTTCGAATTCGCCGGGCATGGAGATCAGACTGTCGCCATTCAAATAGAATTTCTCGCCCTGCGTACGCCCAATGGCCAGAAAGTGCGGCGAATTGGCCAACTCCTCGATCACAATGTGGCGTGCTCGTGCCGGAATGCTGACAATCTGCACGTAGACGCCATCGCTGACATTGAAGGGTTCGCTGTATGTCTCCCTTATGGGCTTGCATTGATCACCATTACCGCCACAGACACCGCAACGATCGTCCTGCACGTCCGAGTCAACGATCCAATCGCAACCAACTTTCTGAATGAAACGCTTGTTTAATTGATCGCGTCGAGCAAACATGCAGCCAATTGGCCAAATAGCCAATTAAATGCTGGATCGAACTCTTACCTTACAGATGCCATCGATGCACATGTTGTTGGTGCCCAGCGTACAGGGTGTCCCATCGAGCACAGTTTCGCCCCAATTGGCAATTATCGTGTCATCCACATCACTGCAAAACAGTCGACACGGATTGTCTAAGCGGCAGACAAACAGATAGAAAGGAAAAGACAGAGAAAGTTGACAGTTATTGATCAAAAAACAAAATAAAAAATAAATTAAAAACTCTTTAACTCCGAACGAACTAAAAGGTTAACATAAAAATTTTAATGTAATTTAATCAGTGTGTGGTTTACGATAACTTATATACCAAAATGTAGGTCTATATTTCCAATACTCATTATTAAAGTATAACTCAAACAAAATTAGAACGTTATGTTTTATGGACAGCTTAACATTAATTTAAGGCTTTCAAATTTCAAAAAGATTCATCGATTTTTTAACTCGTTGTAAGAACTTCAAAAGAGAAATGAAAAAATTGTAAGGCAAAAAAAAAGTACATTTTATTTGCGAACGAAATTGTAAAAACAGATTTTTTCCTTTGTCAAAGCACTTTCTTGCCAGGATTTTGCTCGAATGTAAATTCGCTTAGTTCAGTTTATGTGTATTTTTTTGCCCGGATTGCACTTGGCACTTGGCTGCACTTACTCTTATCGAAGAAGGGCAGCCACTTGTAGGTGGCACCCTGATAGCTGACATTGTCGTAGCGGGCACACTGCTGCGCCCGGAAGCTGGGCTCGTGCTCCGGACACGGCTTCTTGCGACAGATCTTGTAGCGCTTGCGTTCGCCAATGCAGAAGACGCCACCATTTGCTGGCACGGGGGAATCGCATTCTCGCTGCTGTATGGAGACACCGCCACCGCAGCTTCGCGAGCATTCGCTCCACTCGCTCCAATTGCCCCAGCCGCCATGGATGGGCGTTAGTTCCTCCATGCGAACACATTTGCCGTTCTGGCACCACTTGTTCCTGCCGCAGGCGGTGCCTGGCGCCGTCGGTCGCATATTGGTGACACACTCGCCATTGACGCGACACCACAACGTCGAACAGAATTCGTGTGGTGCCGAGCAGGCGCCCACATCAATATCCGTGGTCAGATTAAACTGCATGCGGCACTGCCGCTTCGCATTGTATCGCTCTCCAGGCAACGCCTCCGGATAGTTGTATTCATTCGCTGGCGTCGGCGGATCATCCAGACACTCTCCCAATCCCTGGCTGCAGCACAAAAAATCATAGCTGATAGTATCGCAAGGAATTCGTATCTTATTCACTTACTCTAGAAAATGGGTGATGTACTTCCGGCTGCAGTTTGACCAGCAAACCTGCAGCGTATCCGCTCCAAAGGTCGGCGTCATGATGTGCACTATGGGGCCCACCCGTGGATGGCAGCCTATTTTCGCCGTGTCATGGAACATTCCAAAGCTATGAAAAGAATTTATTTTCATTCATTAGTTGATGTCTTATCAAAGATTTAACAAGTTTCCCTTCGTACTTCAATATTTTTTTTGCCACGCCCACTCGCTACGCTTTCAGAAGCATACATATATCTCCTACAATTGAAATTGAAAGAACGTTTTCTAGGAAACTCTTTCAACATTTTTTTCAGCCTATATCTACCATATCTTTAAAGGCAAACTTTGACGGTAGATTACTAAAAGAAATCTCCTTCGAAGATCGTTATTTGTTGGACACACTTGATACACAGCAGATGGAATTACTTATGGCATTAAAGTGTTTCGCAGTCGTTTAAGACCGACTGCAATGTTCTCTCTTGTTATATTTGAAATATGTCCTTCGCTGACTCCGGATCAAGTTTCTTTTATTTTTCGACACTCCGATATATTTGGAATCACGTCGGAAATCGTCTACAGGAGAGAGATGACTGGGCGGAGGCTGTCAATCTTTCTGTGAAGACAAATACCGACGGAATTCGAAATAGCCAACATATTGGTTAATGACGAGTTACGTATAAAATTGGTATTGGGGCTTATGTAACTTGAGAGACTCACACATGGGTTAAACTCGATCAACTTTGTTGCAATTGCTTCCCCCTCCTATCACTGTGCCCCGTGCTACCTATATAAAATCTGCCGAGATTTATTATTCGCATTGTCTTCAAGAAACGAAAATAAAAACAACGTCAAGCAATTTATGCCACACTCCGCGACTAGACTCCGAGCAAGTCAAAAACCTGATTATTAGAATAGTGCTTAAATCAGCACAACAACAAAATAATAACAAAAACAAACAAACACAAACACACACACATACACACTGAGAGATATAGATACAGATGGAGGCACAGACGGAAAATAAGCATATCGTTAGCCAGTGACTGCCACCTGACGATGACCGGGCGACCCAGCAACAATCAAGCGTAAATTGCACAACAACAAACGAGTCACAAGTTGATCGCGTTGAATGTCCTCGACTTGTGAGATGCCCTTTGATTATGTCTCCGATAGCCCAACCAATCATCCCAAAAATAAGATATTAAGCTCTGCTAACAACTGCTAATTAATCAGTAGAAATTAATTTTTGTTTCTCTAATTAAATCTTTTGGTAAAACGCCTTAATTATGCTCTTTAATCTAACAGTGCTCACGTGAAAAGTGAAGTAAGTATTACAAATTAATAACTAACCACAATCTTATGGCATTCACCTAGAAAAAAATCAACCGAAATTTGGGAAAATCGTCTGAAATAAATTTCTAAAAATAATAATTTGTAAAATTTAGAAACAAGCTACACTACAACTCAGGGTCCCGATTTCAAGTTATCCTAAAATTCGAAGTTTATATCAAATTATAATTTATGAATTTATACATTCTCCAAAATGATTCTATATTCATTTATATAATATTAACAACAACAAAAAAAACGAATGTAAGAATTATGTCTACACAAATCAAAAAACAACATTGAATTTCGAATTCTTTTTTCAAAATTCAAAAACAATCTGTTCTTATATTCTGAATATAAAGAATTTAGAAATATAAAATCTTTAGCAGCCCTTGGCAATCAAAGTATGGCAATTTCCCAAATTTTTGATTATTTATTTTCCGAGTGTGTCAAGTTGAACTTTTTTGATGTATATAAGATAGGAGCTTATAAGGAACTTGATATGATTATTGAACGAGAATATAAGCATGAGTGATGTATGTGTTTTATGCAAAGTAAGGATACTGCAACCGTTTAACTGATTACAGGGTATAATGAAGATTGAGCGCGCTGCCTCGCTGACTGTCTGTCTGTCTTTCTGTCTGTCTTTCTGTCTGTCTGTATGGCCGGCTGGCTGGTTGAGTCAATCGGAACACACCAGACTGACAGGCACTTGCCTGCGCTTATAAGGCGTTTTACAAAAATCCACTTGGCACGAACACGAAACGAGATAAGCCTACGAAACCGGACAACTGCCTGTGCTACCAAATTGCTACGTGCCTCACTCTGTCTCCGACTCCCTCTCTCTTTTTCTACCTCTCTCACTCTTTAGGGATGGACCAAAAAGCAGGGATTTTTGCATTAGCTATAACTAAACATATCAAGCAAATTAAACACTACATTTAATTTGTATAATGTAATATAGAAATAGAAATCTTTGCGAAGGCAAATTGAAAAATGCTGGAATATTTTCAGCTCGGAAAGTCTGCTGGTATGGGTGAGTTTAAAATATATATATATAATATCTTTTATAAATTATATATGCACATATGTATTTAACTTAATATGTTTACGAAATCGAAAGGAAACTTGATGTGTGAATTTCTCTATATTGAAGGTTACGATATTTTTGCAAACAATGCCCATAACATTTTTATTATTCTAGTTTCGCTGATGCCAATTTAATTTGAAGCCAAATTGAACAAAGCAATTATTAAAGAACCAGACGTACTTTCGAAATAACTTTGATACACAGTCCCATTCCGTTGGAATGGAGCAATCAAAATAAATGTTACTGATTTAATTGCCCATCTCTAGCTCCGAGTAAGTGTGTGTGAGTTTGTTTATATGTGTGTATTTGTCAGTGGTTCAGCGACTAATTGAGTTTGAATATCGGCGGAATGGTGATGGCAGGCCACAGGGGGAAATGGGGGTAGGGGAATGGTGGATTAGGAAGGGGGGGGTTGTGGGGTTGGCAGCAACTGTACTAGACTGTGGGCGTGCAACGCAGGCGATCATTGTCAAAACACACGCAGGTGTCAAAGCATCCGTCGCGTCCACTTAAAGCAGCCATTCATTCAATTTGTTGCTGTTGTTATTAAAGTTGTTGTTGTTGTTGTTGTTGTTGCTTTGCTTCATTCATTAAACGAATTGGGCTGCACATAAATCTCTGGGCTGGCCGAGATCAATTGATCCATTTGCATTTGCATTTGCATTTGCATTGCGTTGGTCGTTGCCGTTGCTGTTGACGTTGCCACTGGCTTAGAGTGAGTGGCTGAAAGTGCATTTCAATGTTGGCCAACAGCAGCGATTGTCTATTGACCGTATGCAAATGTGGGCCTAAGGGGCATACATGCAATATGTACTAGATGGTGATTTTCGTCTCCGTTCAATGAGTTTCAGAAATAATCGCACAAAAATTCAACTTTCGCTCATGCTCAATCTAGTTCCACATTTTTCAATAAAAAGTCGCTTGCAGTCTTGCATTATATATATATATATTTATATATATATATGCAGTCACAAAGATCTTTCAAAAATATTTTTAAGCAGATGATAAACAAAAATGTTTACGCAACAGTTTTTCGCCCATTTTCTTAGGGTTTGAAAAACGCTGCCTCAATGTAGACTTATAATTTTTCAATTGAAAACCCATTTCCAAATTAAAAAAATATATATATGAATAACGTGTTAATGGAATTTTCTCTCATTAATAAATGAAAACTATTATACTTTCAAATAATCGGATAAAAATATTGCAATCATATTTCAACCATGGAAACCGAATTCCCAAAATTTTTCCCAACATAATTTCTGAAATCATATTTTCTTCAAGAAATTAGCACAGCTCTAATCTGCACTTGAAACTTGTGTATATGCAGATTGGTTTATGATACGGAAGTTATTTGATTTGACTTACTTGTGGCCCAGTTCGTGTGTGATTGTGTGGGAGAGCATGATGCCGTTGTCCTCATTGACGCTGCACGATTGCTTTGGCTTGCACATGCCACCTACATTGGCCAGGCCCAACGTCCTGCAACAACAACAACAACAACAATATAAGTTCGATGCGGTTTTAGGTGGATGCAAGTCGGAAATGGAATGGTTCGTAGTACTCACATGCAATTGTTGCCGCAAATATTTTTGCGTGTTATCAATATTGCCACATCATGATGATGCGGATCATTCTCATTTAGTTTGTTGAGCTTGTGCTGCCAGCTGCAGAAGCGATCCAAATTCTTTTGGGCATTCTGCGTTAGATTCAGCTCCGGCTCCGTATCGTTTTCCTGTAGCTCAATTATGCGCACCACAACGATCTCGATGGCATTGCCAATGCTGGGATCCTTGTAGAGGGCGGACACCATATTCATAATGGTCAGCAGATAGCTGACAACATCCTTGTGAAATGCGGACATCGTTGCGTCCGCAACAATAAGCGTCTCCACATGCCGTGGGCTGCTAATTGAGCGTCTGCTCCGATGCTGATCCCCATGCACCACCGTCTCCAATTCCGTTTCCGTCTCCGCCTCCACTTGTGTATCGTATTTGAATTTTGTATGCAGATGCGTATGCGAATACCCACGATGTTGATGTTGATGTTGATGTTGATTTGGATGTGGATGTGGATGTGAATGAGGATGTGAATGTTGATGTTGATGGTGGTGATGATGATGATGGTTATGATTATGGTTATGGTAATGATGACGATGGCGACGCACCTTGCGACCGCCTTGTATTTTAAATTTGCCACGCGCCTGCCACTCCAGACGTGTCTCCATGCGACGTCGCGGCTCCCTTGTCCCACAATTGCTAACAGCATTTTGGGCATGGCTTGGGCTCTGGTTGTGGTTGTGGTTGTAGCTGTAATTATGGTTACGGTGCTCCTTGCGCTGCTTGTGCTTGTGGCGACGCCAGTGCTGTCCCGCCTACCCGCCACCAATACAAATGGTCGCAAATTAGCGAGAATTTTCGTTTTGTCGGACTTGTTTCATTTGTTGAATTTTTTTTTTTGTCAGCTTACCTTCTGCTTGGGTTTCACCGAGGAGCGCTGGAAGACAACGTGCGGATGACCGTTGGTTGGATGTGCCGCATGCTGCTTGGAGGGCTCTATGTAATACTCATTGCTTGCCGTTTTAATGTGACCCACCTGAGGTAAAAGCAAAAAAAAACAAATAGTACTATCGAAACGAATTTCAAAAGCAAAGACTTGGCCAACACACTTGCACCCAGAGACAAATGACTTAGCCAACAAACATTAAATCGCTCAAGGCAAAGGAAAGTGAACAAAACATAGATTTAAATCTATCCGATTCTGGGAATAATGCAGCGAATGGCAGTCTTACGAGTACTTGGTAAGAAAATTCTCAAATATTTTTCACATAATTTGAAAAGATGTAAAAAACAAAGAGAGGTGAATACTTTATTTATACATACCAGACCGGAACAGGTTGATATGGCCACATTGGCGCTGGGTTGACCGCGCACCTTGCCATGAAAATGGCAATTCAGCTGATGCGCTGCCGGCGGCGCACGGGTTCTCAGATCCCGACGATGTCGCTCTACAATCAGATGCGGCGCCAGGAAGTAGCTCTGTGGCCTGCATAAGGATAATTTCTCAATGACAACAACAACAATAACAACAATAACAACTGGGGGCATTTAAGTCAGCTTACGTCAGCTCCAGATGCAGCGTCTCGTCGCGCAGCGGCAGCTCGATATGCAGCTCCGGCTTCGGTTCCAGCACCGGCTGTGCCTCAGCGCTGCGACGGTGCCGTCGATGATCTTGCTGGTGGGCGTATTGGAGCGTGTGCGTCATGAAGGCGCCATCGGTGTGTACACGCCGCGGCACCACCAGCTGCCCTTCGCCCGCAACCAGCTCGTCCGTGTGCAGGCCATAGAGACTATCGCCACTGGAGCCACTGGAGTGGAACCACAGGCAGAGCAAGGTGCTCAGATAAAGTTGCTTCATACTCTGGCTTCTAAAGTACAAGAGTTCTCACTGAACTGATTCTGTCTCTCTCTGTCTCTCTCTCTCTCTCTTTCTATCTCTCTCTCTCTCTCTCTCTCTGTCTCACTCAATCTCTCCCTCTCTTTGTAGCTATTGATTGGGGCTCTTGTTAGCCGTTGTCCATGTGTTTTAGCAGCTTGGCAATTAAAGGGCACATGGCAGCAATTGCATTCTATGCACGCCCCCAAAACCCAATCCAGGCCGGGTCCAACTGCGTGCCCAACTGCAAAATCAAAACAACATTTTTTTGATTGGTTAAAAGGATATTTGAAAAGTTTCAGTTTCTAAACGAATTCAAAAATGTCCTGATCACAGTTCGCATAGAAAGCAAACATGTCTACTAATTTTTGACCATCGCCAAAATATAAATATTTTCCAATATTAAGAAATATATTTCTAAAGAAAGAGCAATTCTAAGTTTAAGAAATTTGATTTCATATATTTTAATAGTTTTATATTTCAGAGCGATTTCTTCTGAGTGTAAATACATCACTTAGGGCTTTATCACCATATTATATAGATTACGTTCCACTTAATAATAATCAGAATTGAACAAAAATTAAAACTAACAACATTTTGATGAAGCATGAATGGTTAACTTTATTGTCAAGGTGAACTGTTTAATTTATTCCCTGGACGATATTATTATCAAATTATTTGCTCTGTCCAAATGCTAACTGGTCTTAACGAAATCTTGATTTCTGGCGATGTATGACTCATTAACTTAAGCTATTTTTCAACACAAAGACTGAATCATCCCTGAATTGAGTTTGATTAAAAATTGTAAATGGTTTCCACAGGATGCCAAACTGAAAATAATTTAGTTTTAAGTTTAAGGTTCCGTGGAAAGATTATAAATTTGTGCTTTTAATTATTTGGGGTATTCGGTTCCGTATTGATATTAGTTCGGACCGGTACAAGGCAAAAGTAGCAGTTCTCAAATTCAAGCAATTAATTTCAGTTAACTGTGCCGGTTTGACACCCTCATGTTCCCTATAAAAATTTGCCTCGACTTGGATGCTGCGAACTTTAAGGTAATAAGCAACATACTTCATTTTCTTATTTTATTTAATTTAATTTATTTACCATTTCATTGATTGAATTAAATTATATATAAATTTAATATATCTATCCATTATGCCTCACTGTTATAAGTTGTTTACTTAATAAATTAATATTTTCAATAATGTTAATATATATATATATATATTTATATATATACATTTTATATATCCTTGCCTTATAGTCTCTCTACTTAAATATTATTACAAAATTTCGATATAATCAAGACTTTTTACACTTGGATCATTTAATTGTATGTTTCGTCCAAATAAGATTTGAAAGTAAGAACAATTGTTGCAACAACAATAATTGGTTGCAAGCACAGGTGTCACTTTTGGCGACTATTGCCGCCAAAATGCTACGTTTTGTTTTGATTGGCAGTGAAGTTGAAGGCATTCACACTTGCCACAGGATATAATTAATGCAGAACCAAACAACAAGACAGACCTCAAATATGGCATAAATTTCTACGAAAGCAGCATTAAAAATATGTCGGGGTGGGGGGGTGGGGTGGGGGGTGGAGAGAATACTACCAAATACCAGACAATAAATAAAAGCTGATTTGCTTTTTAGCAAACGCTCGCCAATACGGCTGAAGCTGATGACGGGGATGGGTGTGGGGAGAATGTGATGCTGTGAGATATACATATATATGTGTGTATATATATATATATATATGTGTTTTTGTTGTTGTTTTTTTTTGGGCATTGCCAATGGAGACAATGGCTAAGAAAAATTTGTAGCCAAAAAACGAGCAATAAAATTAAGCAAATAATTTGAGTGCGGCGCTTCAAAGACAAAGCACACAAAAACACAAAAAAGCAACAACAACAACAACAACAACAACAACAACATTGTGTATCATTATCAAAGCAACACACGACAACTTAATTATTCAACAGATGAACAGATGACGAAGCCGTCGCCGTCGCATCAGCCACTGGAGAAGATCGCGAATCGGAAATCACAGATCGGAGCTGGGAACTTGACTAGACTATCGACAACCAGTTGGTGTTGTTGCTGGCGCTCTTATCACGATCGCGATTTGTAATTTATGATAAATGTTGGCAATTCCATTAATAAAATTAAATAAAGCTCATTAGCTGGAAACACAAATTAAAAATCTTTTCTTTCAACTTATTTTTGCCAAGCGCTAAACGTGCCCATAAACACAAATTTCTGTCTAAGCCAAAATTCACATATGAAAGCCAAGTTGGAAAATTTACAACGAATTTTATATGCTCTGGCCTCTTCATAAGAATCCAAATTAGGAAGATAATCAAAATGTTATTGCAACTTTAATACAATCTCAATTTAAACCGTTTCTTAAAAATACCTTTTCATTAAAATAAAATTTGTGTTGTGAATTTTTTATAGATTGAAATTTGTGTACACATAATCTTTGCTGTCTATTGATTAATAAAATATTACGATATTGCTAATAAAAAATGTTTAAAAAAAATACACACATTTTTTTCTAGATTCACCTTTAAAACTTTAAGCCTATTTGTTGAGCTTCTAGTTTATCAGTTGAGAGCGAATGAAATTAATGTTTTCTTAGTTTGTCTGTAAAATATAGTTTAATTTTGTCAATGAAAGACAACAAGCTGGATGAGAAATGCAAAAAAACACAGGCAAACAATTTAATGAAAAGACTTGGATTTTGTGAAGCAGGCGCCGTTTCAAATGAGATTCAAATCAAATGCAAAAACCCAATGTGACAATAAAATGCTGGTTCAGTCACCAGTTCTAGTTTATCTCTGTTCTCAGTATTCAGCCATTCTCCCGTTCTCCAGTTCCAGTCTTATCCTGATTTAAAAGGCAGTTTTTATCGCAATCGCGGCAAAACTTGAAAGCGCAACTCGCAAAATTAGAAGGCCCCACATTATCATATGTTAAATGCTTAAGACTCGGTCCCAATAGTTGCAGACACGGTCTCCCCGAGACTCTCCAAGTCGACTGTCGACTGTCGACTGTGGACTGTCGACTGCCGCCAGTCGACGCAATGCCGCCGATCATTATGCTGCAGTGCGTCGGCTGGCGGGCGCCACTTTTAATTATCAATCAATCACATTTGACGGTTCCCTCCATTAAATGTCAGCCAATTGATTGAATTCTCATTCGGACAGCGGCAAACCTATTGCAATACCTTTAATATAGCTATAGCTATATATACCTATACTTTTAACTACATCTATAACAATTCCTATAAACTGACGTACGTATTCCTATAATTATATAATATCCACACTTATACCTTTACATATTTGTATTATAGTATAGGTATAGCTTTCACTCATATCTATAACTTATATGTATACTTTTACACGTAAATATTCTTATTCTTATGCCTATACTACACTTCAACTCATAGCTAAATATAGCTAAACATACACCTATACTTATACTCTTACCTGTACTTATACTCTTATCCATAGCATACATATACTTATACCTATATCTATACAATACATATACCTATAACTCTAAATATATACATTATACTTATAACTATAGTTATACTTATGTATGTACATATACCTTCATATTAACATCTATACACATATATATACGTACAACTATTCCTATACCTATACTATGCTCCATACAGCATTTAGCAATCCATTGCATCCAATCAGCTCAGCATTGATCAATGATGTTGTCTGGCTTCGCTGATTGATGAACTGCAGTCTGAGAGTACTGGGCAATTGAAGCTTTTCAGCTTTTCAGCTTTGCAGCTTTACAGCTTGCCAGATGTTCGTGCCACACAAGCACATGCTACTTCCTTATAGGTTCAGAAGTTGAAGTGTGGCGACACTTAAGCAAAAAATTGCAAAGTATTTAAGTATATTCGATTAGTTCAATAAGAGAGAAAAACGCAATAGTCGAAGTCGAACCGTTTTGAAATTCTCAAAAGGTGCATTTTTCGAATTCTAAGCTTTCACAAGGATATTGAATGTATTAACTGATTTTGTTTATTTGTAATAGCACGGCACATTTCTAAGGTGAATCATTTGATGATGACCCACGCTTTGAATGATCTCACATCGTTTCTCCTCTCATTTAGGCCGTTTTCCTCCAATGGCAATTTCACTCTAGTCCGATTGGGATTCACCTACATTATAGTAGCAAGCACACACACACACACACACACACACACACGTGTTTCTTATTTAGTAAACTTATTAAATTTATTATTATTTATATTTATATATATTATTTTTTTTCAATAACCGGCGTTGGCGTTCCAAAAGTGACATTTGTCAACAGCTTTGTTGACGCTTTGCTTAATTTATTAGCCACGTTTTGTTGTCGCTTTACATATAGTTTGGCTGCTCGATCACATCATCAAATCATCTCATCATAATGATAATCATTATCATCATCATCATTACTATCATAATTTTGCTCATCTCATCATTGTATGCAAATAATGCGACCAAAACGAAAAAAAAAAAAAACCCAAAACCCAAAGCAAAGCAGGAAATACATATGTACAAATATACACACATATGTATGTATGTGTGTTTGTACGTACATGCAACATTAGACACTCTCAAGATATCCATACGATCACATCTTTCACAATTACTGCTTATGACCAGAGTAAGTATATTCCATAACCTTATCAATTCAACATTTTCAAGATTTTTTCTTCCGTTTCTTTTTTTTTTATTTTAAAACTTAAAGTTCAAAAGTTAAAAAATATTTTAAAGACTCTACAAATCGAGGCAATTTCATTCAGTATAAATATCTTAAAGGATTTTACATTCGAGAGAAAAAGTTTTTCACAATAATAAGTAACTGATTTTCCAAAAATTAGCTTTTCACTTTGAAGAGACATCTTTGATAAACATATGATGAGCTTACTATTGTCACTACCATTATTTATAGATATTGTCCTAACATTTTTTTTATTAAACTATGTTTTTTGCTCTCGAGTGACTGAAATATGAAATTTGTATCCATGTATCTTTGAAAACTCTTTTCTAGTTATGTTAATTCTTAGGTGCACCAAAACGTTCACTCTGGGTTTTTGTTGCAAAACATCTGCTACCCAACCATCTAAGCCATATGGCCAAAATCATTTTAAAAATGGCAAATTTTAGGATGCTGGTAAGGCGGGGGGCAAGGGGTCAGGGGATAGGAGACAGTGTGTGTGTGTGTGTGTGTGGGGGGGGGGGGGGGGTTACAAGCCAGTTCGTAGAAAGATTTCACTTGGGTTTGAGGCGGAGACGAGACCAAAGCAATTCGTACGCCTACCTAGTAACAGGCAACAGACAGAGAAAGAGAGAGAGAGAGAAAGAGAGAGAGAGGGAGAGAGGGAGAGAGAGACTCCTATATCTGGCTGTAACTTCATTCACATATTTATTTTCATTCATGCGTTGTAGTTTCATTGAAGCAGACAACTACACACACACACACGCACACCCAACTCGAGACACACACAGTTTTTATTTTTATGAATGAATTGAAACTTTTAACGTAAAACGCGAAACGACCGTGGTGGCCGAGGGGCGCTGGAGGGGGGGGGGGGAAGGGTTGAGGTAAGTCTACACTGTCCAGATCGCACGTAACTCCAAACGATACTCGCATATGTGGAGCTAATGTTGTTGTTGCTGTTGCCGTCATGAGGCATATATTTTAAAATCTGTAGTGGCGAGCGACTCCGCGTCGGATCCAACGCATGTGGGCCGAAAATGTATTTTTTATGGCGACGTCGTTTTGAATTTTGTTTTTTTCTTCTTCTCTTCAGTTTATATTTTTTTCTTTTTTTTTCGTATACCCTATTCATAATGAATTATTGGTTAGTATGTTTTAGATCGGCGGACAGAGCTGCGCTGAGCGCCAATCGTGCTTTTGTTTGTTCGGTGTACCAAACAGTATACACTTTTTGTGTACAGCGTATCTTGAAGTCGGTCACACGCTCAACTCGAGCACTCCTTACTTATGCCAGTGTGTATCTCTCTTTTGGCTCGTTATGGTTGTTGTACAACAAATGCAGGCCATAAATTTTGCACAGGCGTTTCTCGGGATGGCCACGGATCGTCAAAAAGAGGGAGACGGAGAGGGAGAGAGATAGAGAGAAGGAGACAGTGACGGTGAGTAGGGGGCGACAGGCGGATGGACGCTTTGACGCACTGCAAGCCACAAAATACGTTATAACAAATCATTTAATTTGTTTTTATGTGTGCTGCCTCAAATGTTGTTGTTGCTGCTGCTTTATTTTGACCATTTTTGGGAGTTGCTTGTGGCACTTTTTTGTTTTTGTTTTTCAGCTCTCTTTTAGACACATATTTATCTGTCTGTGTTTGTCTGTGAGTGTGTGTGTGTGTGTGTGTGTATGTGCTGGCTGAGATCACACAGGAAATTAGCTTAATATATGGCTACCGTTTTGCCCGAAACCAACAACAATAAACAACAAAGAGAAACAACTAAAAAAAACATTTTTTTTTTTCATTTTGCCCTCTTGCATTCAGCCCCAAAAAAGGGACTTAGACTGTGATTAACTATCAAGCAATGATTCTTAACTTAGTCATTTTCAGTTTTTTGAGGAATGTGAAATAAGAATTTGTCAGTGTTCATCTTAATCAAGCTCATTTGCTTTTAAAACTAATAATTGATATCAATTTAATCTCTAGTTCCATAATCTCCGGCTGAATTCTTGCATCTGGTTAGTTCATTTATGTGCCACAAATTACAGAAATTCTTCCTTACAAAATATGAAATTTTCTTACTTTTGCAACGGAAGTTGGTTTTTTTTATTTAGTATTAAACAAAAATAGAGTATTTTCCAAATTTGTTTTTTTTTTTTGTAGAAAAAAACCCAAATAATAATAATAATGATTAAAATACTATACTAATAATAACCAAAATAATAATAACAATGATAATAAAAAACACTTAGGGCACACTTACCCGTAACGTTCTGTGATTGTTGGTTTTGTTTTGTTTTATTTGTTTTTTTTTTCTTGTTTGTGTTATTTTGTGTTTGTTTTGGTTGATTTTGCTCTGAATGAAGCCCGTTAAGATGTCAACCGCAAATAACGATTACAATGTCGCTGATTATAATTATGATGATGCAGATGACGATGATGATGCGCAGATGATGTCAGGTGAATTCTGGGGGGCGTCCGATTCGTAGCACACAAAACAGCCAAAATTCATTAAAAAAAAAAAAATTGAAAATCCAACACGGACACAGAAAATAAAGCAACAAGCGGATAAATATGTATGCGCCGGCGATGACTAAGCGATTCTCAATATTGAATAAGTTTCTGTTTCTGTTTTTGTTCCTTATTAATTTGTTTTTTGTTTTTTTTTGTCACTGTTGCGCATGCGTTAAATGCGCTGCTCTTATAAAAAAACAACAAAAAACATAAAAATTAAACGTGTGAAAAAAAATGCATCAAATGAGATTAATTTAAAAAAAACAATCAATAAATAATTAAGTAAATACACATAAAATATGTTTGGCGCGCGCTTTTTTTCAATTGTTTATCGATGGCAATTTGAATGCGCTTCGAGCTTTTGCACAAAGATAGACTTACGAACGAACGATCGAACGAACGCACGCACACACACACATTCACGCACACACGGACAGAGCCGGCGTAGTCGCCGTTCGGACTCAAACTAAGTGAAAATTGCAAGCGGGCACTGGTTTTATTGAAAGGAAAGATTGGGGAGCCCACAGCCACTGCCACAGCCGGAGCCCAAACAGCAGCCGAGTCGAATCGAGCAGAGCAGAGCCGAGCCGAGCCGAGCCGAGCCAATGCCGGTCGAACGAACGACCCCGAACGATCTTCGAAACGGCAGCACTGCTCTCGTAATGATTTTTTGCTCACGGCAGAGATTATGGTGCTTGCTTGCGTGTGCTCTCTCTCTCTCTCTCTGTCTCTCCCTCTCTCTCTCTCTCTCTCACTCTCTTCCGCTGAATGGTGTCAGCGGCGTCGGCGTTAGCGTCGGCGTCTTATTGCCGCGCCGGTGCTGCATGTGACCCCCAGCGAATACCCCACAAAAGGAAATGCGACTGCTGCTGCGGCTGCGGCTGCGCCGATGCTGTTGCTGCTGCTGATGATGATGCTGCCTGGCAGTGACCCTGTCGCTCCGTGGCCCATTATCAGCATTGTCATCTGTCTGGAGTTGCTGCTGCTGTTGCTGTTGTTGCTGCTATGCGTGGCGCTATCAGCGAGGCAAACTGTTTGCCATATATAATTATAATAATATCATGCATATCTTAAGTCATTTGTTTTGTCTTTCTTTATGACTTGCAAAGAAATTACTGCCTCATCTCGCTCCAATTCCAGAAACTGCCAGAAAAAAAAAACGACAAGGTGGCGCACTCAAGGACGACACCGTTAAGCGAGCGCACCAAGCGCCGGCGGGCTAAAAAGGGGAGTAAATTGTTTAAAATTATCACATTGTAAAAGAAGCAACAAAAAAAAATGTGGCAGACATCGAGACAGAATCGCTCCCGGGAGGAGCACAGAACAGAATAGAACAGAAGAGTGGAAAAGAGGGGGGAGAAGATCATTAACAATGCGCCGAGGCGCGCAAAAATAGCTGCGGGGCGAACAAATCCCCAATACAGTGGGCACTCGCAAGTGAGAATCACCACAAATTGAAATCATTTAGTTTTATTATTATTATATATATATATTTAATTATTAGTTCATCAGCTAAAAAAAAAATTTCCACGCATAATTAAATTAGATTTACTGATTTTTTTGTTGTTTTTGTTTTAGTTTTTTTTTGGTGTAGTGAAATCATTAATTTAAAATTAAATATTAGATTAGAGTTCTTTTCGATTTTCGCTTCAATTTTGAAAATTTCGCCACTGTGTTTGTTTTCGAAGTCGCCGTCAGGTTTGTGGCACGTTATTTTTAAAAATTTGTTGCATGGCGCCCCGTTTGATTTTTAGGCGCCAAGCGGCGGCACCGGTGTTTGACGGCAAATTGTGGCGACACGTCTGCAGCTAGAGCAGCAGCAGCAGCAACAACAACAACAAGAACGAGAACAGCAGATACAAATGCGATAATGTTGAGGAGGAGCAACAGCAACAAAATTACGAAAAACTGAGATGCAATCCAGATAAGAGCAATGCACGGAGAGGCGCGACAGACGACAGACAACAGCCGACAGACGACAGCCAACAGACGCCAACGAAAGACGCGCATCGCGCAGCATCGGTGCCCGCCAACGCCAACGCTGATGCCGACGCCGAAGTCGAAGTCGACGACGATAGCGATGCCAAGAGATATCAAGCACGTCTCAATCTCAAATCATTCAGGGCCAGAAAGGTTTCCTACACCCTTTGCGCCTTTCGGCATACGAATTTTGTTGTTAAGTGTGTAAATACGTTAGAGGTACATATATATAAATACTCTTCATCAAATGTAATCACAACGAGCATTGCAATGCTGCCCCATATATGTATCAGCATTATCACGATATTAACAAATTTATATGTCAGCAACTAGGGTATTTAATCTTCGGGATGGCTAACACATATCAGTTCTTTCCTGTTGATTTTTTTTTATATTTTTTTTTTGCCGGTGATGTGCAGCCAACGCCGCTCAATTAACAATGAAAAGTCGGACTGGTACGTAATAATATATTTTTATCTGATTATACCTGGCAAGCACCAGGCAGTAAATAGACAACCGACTGGCACAGAGATGCGAGCGTGTCGAACATAACTACTTTATTCCCTCTTCATTTTGGTATTTATTTAATATGAATTGCTAAAGTAACAAGTACAAATAATTTCGAATTACTAGCAATATTGAGTGGTAGCCGTGCGTTGGTTTGATTTTATTTTTCGTGCCCAGTTTGGCGAGTTCGATGGTAAGTGATCGTGTCACGAAAGCAAACGAAACACGCGCTCAACTCTAAACTAGCCACAAATCGTACGTTGGCTCTAATACACACACACACACTTGCACACACACATTCAAACTCAAACACAATGCATACAATTCACAAGCAGCATCATCCTTGCTTTTGTGCATTTGTATCGTGGTTTTTCGCGTGACTCTCATGTCAGATCTCTAATCAAACAAATCTCGCTCGTGGCGCCGCCGCCGCAGCCGCATCAATGTGACGCCACATGCGTTCGCCTCTGTTCTGTGTGTGTGTGTGTGTGGCGCCAACATCGGTAAATGCAGCTCACATTTCGCTGCTTAATGAATTGTGTGCCGCATTGTGTGGTAGCCAGGTAGCCATTTCTTATAGCTTTTTTTCTATTTCTTCCGCTTTTCTTCTGCTGACTTATTGATTAACATTAGCATTACAAACTTAAATTTCAAATCGAAAATTAAGCAAGCTTAGCACGCGCTAACGGCGACATGTGAATGGCAAACACAGTAAAAAGGTAAACAAACCATAAACAGCTGTGCGCTGTGCCATTCATTACCAGGGTTACCATCGATGATGAATAATAATATAATAAGCGTTAATATATCTTGTTTAATTCTTTGTGCTCAACCTGAAATAATTTCAACATTTAACTTTCAAATTTTAGTCAAGTGCAAGTTGAGTTCATCAATTGCAGTTGCTCAAAATGTTTTACAATATGAGTAATAAAAGTCAAATGAAGTACAGATCAATCCTATCAATAATGATAGATTTCAGCTATAATTTGTAAATTTCTTATTATTTCTCGAGGCACATAAGTTTTCATTGTCCAAAGCTTGTAATTTTTGTATTCTTATTTATTTTTGCTCTCAGCACTTGGAGTTTGAATGCCGCGCTTAGTTGGTCAGCAGTCAAAGCAAAGGTTGGCAGCGCTGCGCACGATTACCCTGCGACTGTCAAAAACCACATAAAAAAAAGTTGTCTGCTCTGTATTAAAAAATTTTTGTGGCGCTGCTAAATATTTTCCAGCATATCGGTAAGTATTGTTTGTGTTGACAAATTCCTAGTAAATTGAACTGGAATTGGTAAGCGTTCCGCCGACGACCTGACACCGAAGCACCCAACCGTCATCCAGCAACAAATCGATATGTGGCTGCTTTGCTGCCCGCTTGCAACTTATGTAATTGCGAGCTGAATGTTGATGTTTAGTTGTTTGTCAATTTCTGTTCTGTTGCAGAAAATATGATACGTGCTCCGCTTGTGAAGGCGCTGGGCGCCCTCGGCTCACCCACACACCAGATCGCCAGCCGAGCCGTACGCACCAGCGCCATTCTGGCCCAAACACCGGCCAAGGCACCCGAGAAAATCGAAGTCTTTGTCGATGATATTCCCGTCATGGTGCTGCCAGGCACCACCGTTCTACAGGTCAGTCAGTGTGTCCAGCATGTCCCAAACACTAACTTAACGATTCTGTTTTGTGCAGGCTGCCGCCGAGATCGGCGTGGAGATTCCACGTTTCTGTTACCACGAACGTTTGGCTGTCGCGGGCAATTGTCGCATGTGTCTCGTGGAGGTGGAGAAGAGTCCTAAGCCAGTTGCCGCCTGTGCCATGCCCGTGATGAAGGGTTGGCGCATCAAAACCAACTCGGATCTGACGCGTAAGGCACGCGAGGGCGTCATGGAATTTCTGCTGATGAATCATCCGCTCGATTGTCCCATTTGTGATCAGGGCGGCGAGTGCGATCTGCAGGATCAGGCCATGGCCTTTGGATCTGATCGTTCACGCTTCACGGACATCAACTACACGGGCAAGCGGTAAGCCGAACAATCAAATGGACACAGAAGAGAAGAACGCATATACGTTTTTTTTGGCTTCTCTTGGGTTTCCCTTTCCCCGCTATCGCACTATAATTATAGATTTTCGATTCCGCAGAGTTTATGAAAGTGGAGATACTTTCAGCTTGCTTTCGAGAATATGCAAATTAGTTTTATTTTTGATTTTTAAAGAAACGATAATATCGATTTAGTTCATATTTGGAAGATTGCAAGAGGTGGCTAGTGGGTATTAGTCGTTCACTCGTAATTCAAACAATTGTAATCGCTTTGCAGTGCCGTCGAGGACAAGGACATTGGGCCATTGGTTAAGACCGTGATGACGCGCTGCATCCATTGCACACGTTGTGTGCGCTTCGCATCGGAAATTGCTGGCGTTGATGATTTGGGAACAACGGGACGCGGCAATGATATGCAAATTGGCACGTATGTGGAGAAGCTATTCCTCACTGAGCTGTCGGGCAACGTGATCGATCTGTGTCCGGTGGGTGCGTTAACAAACAAGCCGTATAGCTTTGTGGCGCGTCCCTGGGAGATACGCAAGGTGGACAGTATCGATGTGCTCGATGCCGTTGGCAGCAACATTGTGGTCAGCACACGGACCAACGAAGTGTTGCGCATATTGCCACGTGAGAACGAGGATGTGAATGAGGAGTGGCTGGCGGACAAGTCGCGATTCGCCTGTGATGGATTGAAGCGTCAGCGTCTTGTTGCGCCCATGGTTCGCATGCCCAACGGTGAGTTGCAGGCAGTGGAATGGGAGAGTGCACTGATCGCTGTGGCCAAGGCGCTGCAGAAGGCAAATGGTCAAATCGCTGGCGTTGCCGGTCAATTGGCCGATGTGGAGGCAATGGTGGCACTGAAGGATCTGGTCAATCGACTAGGTGCCGAACATCTCGTCACCGAACAGGACTTTATCAAGGGCAGCGGCATCGATGCTCGCTCGAGCTATCTACTCAACAGCACCATCGCAGGTGGGTGATTCTCGTGGAGACACACTTCTTAGATTATCCATGACATTGATATCGTTTGTAGGTCTGGAGCAGGCTGATGCCGTACTCCTTGTGGGCACCAATCCGCGTTACGAGGCACCACTGGTAAATACACGTCTGCGCAAGGCCTACGTTCATAATGAGCTGCAGATTGCATCGATTGGGCCCAATATTGATTTGTCGTATGAGCATCAGAAACTAGGCGCTGATCCCAACATTATTAAGGATGTGTGCAGCGGTCGACATGCCTTCTCCAAGGTGCTCGAGGGCGCCAAGAAGCCAGCGATTATCATTGGCGTTGATCTGCTTGAGCGTGCCGATGGTGCCGCCATTCATGCCACCATCGCCGAATACTGTCAGAAGCTCAATAAGCCAGTGAGTCCAACTCCAGATAAGCCCTTCACTCTTGGTTCTCTAATCGAAGTGTGTCTGCTTGATTTTTTTTCTTAGAATTGGAATGCGTTTAATGTGCTGCATAACAACGCCTCGCAGGTGGGCGCCTTTGATGTGGGCTATCAGCCGGGCGTGCAGCGTGCACTGCAGGCACAGCCCAAGGTGCTTTTCCTGCTCAATGCCGATGCTGGCAAATTGTCGCGCGATCAGTTGCCCAAGGATTGTTTTGTTGTTTATATTGGATCGCATGGCGATAATGGCGCTTCAATTGCGGACGCTGTTCTGCCGGGCGCTGCCTATACGGAGAAGCAGGCGATCTATGTGAATACTGAGGGACGGTCACAGCAAACACATCCGGGTGTCTCGCCGCCGGGCATGGCCCGTGAAGATTGGAAGATCTTACGCGCTCTGTCGGAGGTGGTCGGCAAACCGCTGCCATATGACACGCTCGACGAGCTGCGCTCACGTCTCACGGATATGGCACCGCATCTGACACGCTTCGGGCAGCTGCAGCAGGCGGACACTAATGTCGCCGCCCAGGCAACACCTGTAAGTTGATTATTGCTGAGCTCCTTGAAGAATGCCAAATCCAATGCAATATGTGTGCTCCTTTTTCAGACCAAATCCATCAGCAGCACCCCCATCGATGTGAAGCAGAAGGAGCTGCGCGACTATTTCATGACCGATGCCATTTCGCGTGCATCGCCAACAATGGCCAAGTGCATATCGGCGGTCAACAAGCAGCAGCGTCTGGATGAGGCCACCAAGCAGTCGGCAGCGGCCATCTAAGCGAGCTCTGATCTGATCTAATCCGATGATTTAACTAATATATTAAATAATTAATTTTTTTTTTGTTGTAATTTTTTCTCTCGTATCTGAAACACTTGCTATTTCCTTGTCCTGGCGAGCAGCAGCAAGCAAAAACAGATCGGAGTGCAAAAGATGCTAAAAAAAAAAAAGAAGAAAGGAAATTGTTTTGCAGGGGGCGCTGAGCACATTGCTAATTTGTCATTGAAACAAAATTGTTAAAAACAAAATTATACAAAATACGCAAATAGGAAAACTACAACAACTTAAACCCAAAATAAACGCGAAATAGAAAAATACTCTATATGATAATGTTTATGTATATATATAAATATGTGTCTATATCACGAGTTATGAGCTAAATAAAAATATACATATATATTATATATTTAAATATATATCTATATAGCCATCTCGCTCTTGTGCGCTCATGCAATGCACTCTAATTGGTTGCCAACTAGTAAAATATAAATCATAAGGATCAGATAAGGAGAGTTTTTATTATGATACACCATTATGGATTACTACATGAATAAAATGAGTTAATTTCTGATGGAACACGCCGAAAGAAACTAAATAGAGCAAGAGAGAAAGAGAGAGTGAGAGAGAGCCATCGTATTTTGACTAGCAAGGAATATTTTGCGCAAGGGTCTAAAACAGTTAGTCTAGCGCATTAAAAGCTCGCTAATTTAGACAATTAAATCATGATTAAATTATGAAAATCATGCTTAAGATTCGCGTAATGTTAAATTATGTAATTGCAAGGTAGGCAAGGTGCGAAAGAGAGAGACTAAGAAAATGTGTTCTCTTTCATATAGATCTTGTTCCTTTATAGCCAATATCTTAACCAATATAATAAAATATGCTATGAATTCGATATTTGTTTATAAGTGTAAAATGTTCAAGTCAAATTATAATAATTTGTAGTTGCTTGAAGTGTTAGGTGAATGAATGCATCGATTGCAGATGAGACAACAACCAAAGAGAGAATTTAATATTATGCTGTTGTTTTTTTGTGGTTGCCGGTGAGTATCTTATTTTTGTATTATATTTATATATTTATTTAATGCCAACTAATATCAGTCGAGACAGAGAAATACAAAAAGTAACAAACAAATTAAATTAAAATATACACAATATTTATAATATTTCTGGAGATATTTAAATGAAAAATTGTCCATTTATTAAATGTATTGGGGAAAGCCAACCACAAATGCATGCGAAATGTTATTCATGAGACAAGTCGCTGAAAATTGAGTTACTAATGATAGAAATAGAAGACTCTGAATTGATTACACTCGAAAAAAAATTCGATTGTAATCATTATAGAGTACTCAAAGCGGTTCATGCAAGAAATAACAAGTAATACAGAGATTAAGAGAAAGTGGCGAAAAGCAAAAGACGGAATTTTTAATCTCATTGAAAAATTTGCTCTGTAAAAGTTGAGCTAGAGCTGGTTACAGGATATCTTCGACTTTTTGCTGACTGAATGAATCGTATATTTCTCAATCGATCTCAATGATGAAATTGGTACTTGCAAGTTGTGGATTTTATTGCTGTTAGCAATATATCTGGTCGCATTAGAAAGATAGAGAAAGTTATCGACCAAATCAGCATATTTGAATATTATTCATATATATATATATATATATATATGTAAATATATATATAGTATTCTCCATTGGAGCAGACGTTGCTTGCGTCAGGTTCAAGTCAGTAAATAAAACAAATTTGTTTTGTATGTGGGTTAAAAAATTCTATTTTATACCGTAAATATACAGATTATTTTTTTATTGTAATATTTAATGTTCACACATAACGTTATTTCGTAATTTTGAGTGAGTGAAGGCAGCACGCTTAAAGCTTTAATAAATGATAATCCCACGTAGACGCTTCAGTTCGACTAAAGCTCAAATGTCCAGAGCGTTTCTCTAAACGTTTGCTGCTCTATTGTTTATATCTTTGTGTGTGTGTGTGTGTGTGTGTGTGTGTGTGTGTATACATGTGTTACTATCGAAACTAAATTAAGCCTTGAACTTTGATTGCTGTAAAGTGGCAATAACTCCGAATCCGTTTGATGTCCCCAACCAGGTAACCAGGTATACATGTGGTGTGGGTGTGGGTGTGTGTGTGTGTGTGGATGTTAGTATGTGTGTATGTTTGTGGGGATAAGGCAAGTGTAATTTCGTTTAGCTGCAGCAGCTGGCAGGCGTTGGATCCAGGCCAGAGCGCTTGGTAATGCTGAGACGTGTAAACTCCTCGGCAGTTGTCGGATGAATGCCGACGGTGTTCATCAGCGTTGGTATGGTGAGGCCGGACTTGAGGGCGGCGGCAAATCCTTGGATAACTTCACCGGCAACTGGTCCCAAATAATGGAGGCCATAGACGCGCTGTTCGCCGTTGCGCTGGGCGACAGCCTTCACATAGCAATAGCGTACACTCTTCTGAGGTATAAAGAACTCCGTCGGTTTGTAATAGCCATGGAATACCTCGATTTCATCAGCGCCGTGCGCCTTGACCGCATCCTCCTCGCTGAGACCGACGCAGGCGTATTCGAGCGGTGTGAACACTGTAGTCGCCACATCCGAATAATCCATGCGCAGATCAGAGTCAGCGTACAGGCGACGCGCCAACAGACGTCCAGCAAGTACGGCCACTGGGGTCAGTTCAGGCTTGCCATGGATAATATCGCCGACAGCATAAATGTGAGGCACATTGGTTGCCTCATCGCAGTCGACCTCAATCTTGTCGTTGTGGGTCAGCACACCGGCATTGGGCAGATTAAGATCATCGACGAGACCCTTGCGGCCAACGGCCCAGAGTACGGTGTCGAAGACATCGCTACCGATCTCACCGGTCTCAGTGCTTTCGTACTTGACCAGGAGGCGGCCATCCGGCTGCTTCTCAATGGACAGTGGCACCGTTTTACGCAAGAACGGTATGCCGCGCTCCTCCATGGAGGCGGCCACCAAATTGGCCATTTGCTGATCAAAACCGCGCAACACAATCGATCGCACCATTACTGTCGGCTCATAGCCCAGTCCCTTCAGGAAGCCAGCGCACTCTAGGCCAATATCTGAAAAGGATTAAATTAGATCATATTTGAATTATATGTGAAGAGGTGGAGCAAGAGGTGGAGGAATAAGAGAGAGACTTACAGCCAGCGCCGACGACGAGAGTTTTGCCAGGCTCGCGGTCCAAACTGAATAGATCATCGCTAGTGATGCCATACTCAACCGCGCCGGGAATATTCGGATAGCGGGGACGGCCACCAACGGCAATAACGAAAGTTTGGGCAGTAATTGTGCGATCGCCGCTCTTCAGCTTAGCGGACAGCGTGTGTGGATCGACAAACGAGCCCAGGCCATTGATGTACTCGACTTTTCTGTGTACAAATAGGGGTAAATATAATAATAAGTAATAGATATATACAGACAGTTGCGATACAGATAATGGCATGACACTCACAAAGAATGTTTTTAAATTTATAAGTTTATAAGAAGACGCCTAAAAACTTATTTAAATTTAAAATTAAGAAATACAATTTAATGATAATGGAAGAAAATTAATGAGAAAAATAAAATAGCAACATTTTTCAAATGTGCACTTCTAATTATGAATATTAGAAATATGCAAATGATTTACGTAAAGTGCATAAATAAATTATCTTTAAATTATAGGGCTACTAAATAATATATTAAAAATTAAGAATTGAAAAAATTTCAAAACAAATGTTTTGTTTTTTCGATGCCATTATTTTTTTTTCGCAACTGTTTACTATATAGATATGTATATAGACTATAGACTACACACTTGTCGCGCAAATCGACGCGTGTCACCCAGTTGACAGACTTAATGTGATTCTGCACCGAGGAGACGAGCTTCTTCCAGTCGGGCTTGATCTTATCATCGACATTCCAGCCATAGGCGGCTGCCTCATGGACAGCTTCGCCGAGGAGAGAGGCCTGATGCATCAACTTTTTGGGTATGCAGCCGACATTGACACAGGTGCCGCCCACGCCCCATTTGGTGCCAATTGGCGTTGGCTTCACATAATCTAGGCAGGCGACGCGTGCCCCATTTGCCACAGCCTCCTTGGCGCAGGCCAAGCCACCAGAACCGCCGCCAATCACAACCAGATCGTAATCGTAGCTGCCTGCAAAGGAAACATGCACAAGTTGAAATTTGTAAATATATATTCATTATAAAAATATATATATATATGTAGGTGGATGAGGTGGTCAGTTTGGGACTACCCTGTGGCAGCTTCATCTTCTTTTCTCGTAATCTTATATCTAAATAGGCGGATCGATAAATGCTGCGTCCTTCGGCCGACAGCTCGTCCGCCTGCGATGCGGGCACAAACTCAAATAGATGCATATGTTGTCAAGCACAATGTGCCACACAACAACGACTGGATTCTCGCCGCTATTTGTTGTCCCTGTTCCACAATTGATGTTGTTGTCCTGCAATTATCAATTGTGCACGTGTCCCGGTGCAAATCAATGTGAAGCAATCAAATGGAGACTCCGCCTTTGGTTTGTATGCGGTTTGTTTTGGACCCTCATAAATACATTGTTTGCCATGGTTACCAGGCGACTGGCGGCTACCATATAATTATTACTCACTTTGGGATCTATTCGAAAGGGAAGCAGGCAGCTGGGCGTTGCCAGAGCTAACTACCACAATGCTCGATAAAAAGGCGTTGCCAGCCCATTAAACAAATAATAATGTAGTTTTTGTTTTATTTTTATCAATTCCAAAAGGCCAATTGAGATTTAAATTAGTTTTTCTGATAAGCGTCGAGGAAATAATTAATAATTAAGTGGACTTATCGAGCCATAAAATCAACTACGAAATTGGCAACGTATATATATATATATTGTATAAAAGATTTCCATATAATAAGCTACATTTATGGAACTTTTAATTAACATAAATATTTAACCAAGCAGTTGTAGTTGTGGTTTGGTATAAGGGTAGGGGAGAAGGGGTCTTCAGATATAGATAAAAACTAGTTTCTTTGACGCCTACGCCCTAGTCCCTCCCTCCTTCCCATCTGACAACAGTCACCAGCAGTCGTTGCAAACTCAATTATACTTCGACGATAAATGCATATGATCACTTTCACGATGACAGACTCTTAATGTGAATGATGATAACCACAATATGCTGACGTAATCTCTTGTCTATCTCCCTTCCTCTTTACACTTGTATGCTATGCACTGCGGATATGGTTGTGATTGTGAAATTTCAATAAAGATATTCTCCAACATTCTCGCAGCCAGCAATCGGCTAACTATATCAGTGGAACATCTTGTGAAATAAGCAGAGATAAGAAAGGCACAATTACACAAGTTAGAAAGTTGTTACCAAATGCCCTTAAGCCGACGGCATGATCGTGACTATGCAGAAAGATACAAAAACTTTGTCCATGTAAAACAACAACACAGACAAAAGCCGGCAAAAAAAAAATCGATTGACGTTCGAAAAATGAAGGCAAAGCGTACGTGTAGCAGCGCAGAGCAGCGCTGGGGCGTTTAACAGTTAATATATGTACATGTACATGTGATAGAGACAGACAGTTAAAGCCGCCATTGTGGTTGGTATTGAGTTGCCAACTCTGAAATGTGTATATTGATCTTCTCACAGACTTGCCAATTATTGTTTCTGTTATTGGCTTGGCATAGCTTACCTCGCAGTGTTTTAATCTTGCGCACGGGCTGCTGATACATGGCCTGCCTATCGCAGTGGGGATGATTAAAGGGTGGCACATTAATGCCGGTTGCACTGGTCGAGACTTCGGGGGAGATACGCGAATTGCGGCGGGTGCCGTTCTCTGCGACAGCTGTATTAGTTGGCTTCATTGTTGTTAGATTTCTATGCTGTTGTTGCTGATAACTGAACGTGTGGTATATACTATTTGTAGCGATTGTTTTTGAAGCACTTGTCGTAAATATCGTCGCATGCTGTCGTCGCACCAACGTTACAAAAAATCTCGAATTCCACAGCGTGAGCGACATATTTGCAGGTGTATAAAATTTATATACTTATGTTGAAGCACGTCTGCCCGCAGGAGAGTTGTGGTGCAAAAATTCTCAAGCTGAATTGGTGAAATTACAGACGCGCAGTAAAAACAAAAGTTCAAAGCGACGTCGCCGTCGCCACTGCGCTTGGAATGATTGGAAAGTGTGGGCAGCGACACTCGCTACGTAACAGCAGCAGCAGCAGTAGCAGCGCTGTTGAACGCGAATGCGAGTCGAAAAGCGAATCCAATGAGGATGATGGGTGCCTTATTTAGGGTCGTCAAGCACTCATGTTAAATCAAAAATTCGCACATAACGCACAAATAATAAACAACATTTGCATTTATTTAATTACGTCACTGAAAATATATAATAGCAACAGTTGGTTAGCCGTCGTCACAAGGTTGCCAATCCGCATTCATATCAATTTGTTTTCGTACATATAGCTCCCTGGCAACTCTGTCAGCTGCCGTCGGCCGCTTTGCCGAATTGTTCTCTAAAATAGAAATATGCGATAAACGCAATCACACAAAAAGCAAACGTTGCCAGCCTCGAGGAGCGAGTAACAAACATCAAGAACAGTGTGCCAGTTTATATTGCCGCGTCAGTTTCAGTTTCTACTTTTGCTACGACACTAAAGTTTACCGTTTTATTGTGTTTAATCTCAATTACGCGATTAGATTCCGAGTGGAAACAATAGCAAAGACAATAAGGATGAATTCCATTTTAATAACGGGCTGCAATCGTGGGCTGGGATTGGGTCTGGTGAAGGCGTTGAACGCATTGCCGGAGCCACCACAGCATCTTTTTACGACTTGCCGCAACTTGGAGCAGGCCACAGTAAGTAAAAGAAAAAAAACCGAACGACCCATGACTCATGCGAAAGAAACTATTCGAATAATTAAAAATTAGAAAAACAAAAATATATATGGCAACAACACTAACCTATCCGTACATTCGCCCGCAACGATGACAGAGCGCAATTAAATAATTCCCGTCTGCTGGCATCACCCAGCTCGGACTTACTCACCTTTATCATTTACGGGCGCCATGTTTTGCAGTCTGGGCAAATGTTTCAAACTAATAAACGAGATTAGTAGATATTTCCAAATATTTAATATTGAGTAGAACACACTGCGGCCGCAGAATATACAAGAACACACAATTAACAATCTCGAAAATTGCCAGAGAATAGCAGTTAAATCGGCAACTCCGCGTCACACTATCGCCAGCGAACGCAAATGCGAAATAAGCGGTAAACTTTTTGCAATTGCTTTTACAATTTCGGTTCGATGCTTTGCTTGGTCTTCGATACTTTTGCAGTTCAGTTTCCAGTTGTGGAACGCAGCAATTTGCCGGCGCTTAGTGAGCAAGTATCGATGCTCTTTTATTGTTTGTTAAATGCCTGTTTTCAGACCTGAAACAAAACTTATCGATAATGAAAAACTCAATGTTAAAACGCTGTAAAAAAGCTTGCAGAATTTTTGAAATCTGAAGTCCCCACTGCAAACTAACTGTTAACATGTGTTGATTTTGTAAACATCTGTTTGTTCGTTGCTGTCGAAAGAACAAAATTGGTATATTCTAAAGGTACTTATTGGCAAACAAATCGGCGCTTGCTTCTCTCATCCAATTCATCCTACTCAATAGTGTATTTTTATAATATTTCTTATTCTAATTTATTTATTTAATATTAATATAAAATAATTTTTTATTAAAGTTCTTTTGTAAACAAACCACAAGAGAGTGTGAGAATATTTTCTTTATTTGAAAGCTCTACAATGGGCCAATGGGCTCTCAGGTGACCCTTTTTCAAACGAAATGTGTGCCAATCTAGCGAGCGAAATTTTTTTAGCGATCTGAAAAATGCCATTACAATCAAAATTTACATCTATCTATGGTTTTTTGTTACTGCAAAAGCGTAGCAACATGCAAATGTTGTTGCATTTAGAAGAAATTACTTTCACTTTAATAAAATGCATTGTTTTTCAAATCATCAGCTTAAATGATCGAAGAATATCGATACTGATATCGATACTATTTTCATACAAAATACTTATCGGTATATATTTTAACGGCCATATTAAAAAGTTTGATTTGATTTTTGCTGGCGTCATTTATGTAAAACAATAACTATGTTTCGTTTTTATTTTCCTTCAGGAATTGAAGGAACTGGCCAAGAAGCATTCGAACATACACATTCTTGAGATTGGTAAGCGATTGGAGAGTCTAAATAAATAAAAATTGGAGATTAACTGTTAGCTGTTTGTTTTGTCAGATCTTAAGAATTACGGTGAATACGACAAACTGGTTGAACAAATCAGTTCTGTGACGAAAGATGCTGGCCTTAATGTGCTCTTCAACAATGCCGGCATGGCTCCCAAATCTGTGCGCCTTGCAGCCACCCAAGAGCAGGATCTGATCAATACGCTGGAGACAAATACCGTTGCTCCAATAATGCTGACCAGAGCCTGCCTGCCGCTCCTTAAGCAGGCATCGGTGGCCAACGAGGCCGAGTCTATGGGGGTCAGGCGTGCCGCCATCATCAATATGAGCTCCATTCTTGGCTCCGTCAAGTCGAATGTGGAGGGTGGCATGTATGCATATCGCACTTCGAAGGCGGCTCTGAATGCGGCCACCAAATCGATGAGCATCGACTTGAAGCCACAGAGCATACTCTGCATCAGCCTGCATCCCGGCTGGGTGCGCACCGACATGGGCGGCGGCAATGCGCCGCTGGATGTGGACACAAGCACCAAAAAGATTGTGGACACCATCTGTCAGCTGGACGAGTCGCACAATGGCGGCTTCTATCAATACGATGGCGCCCAGTTGCCCTGGTAATAATATACCAAACACATATGTAATTGGAAATTGACATCTTTCAATCTAGGAAATGATTTAATTTGTTTTTGTTCTAAATTGTTCGAATTCCTTATGCAAATTGTTATTCCGTATATATGTCGACCATTGTACATATGTGTATATATGTATAAAAATACATTTTGTTTGCTATCTATGTGTCTATTATTTTTGGGTGCTTAAAGAAATCTCAGGGAATCATAAGTTACATTTTATTCCGACGAATAGCGTTGCCTGATCAGAGTGGCGGTGGCAATTGTTTGTTTTGGAATTGATTGCCCTCATTTCCATTCCCGTTCCCATTTTCGTTTCCATTCATGGGATGGGCGACGCGTTTGCGCAGATCAAGGCGAGGACGTCGATTGCTGGCGTTGCTCGTGCCGTCCGTGCTGCTGATTGGCGGCGGATCATTCCATCCGGGTGTGAGTGAACCTAACAGCCCGAAGAGCGAGACAAAAAATAGTAGTTCGAAAAAAAAAACATATCAGGCAAGCTTTGAGTTTTACCTGGAAAGGCGCCAGTGGGTGCAATGGTTTGACCCATTGGTGGTGGTGGCTGCTGTTGTGGCTTTGTTGCATCTGCTGGTGGCATCGACGGCGGCGGCGGCGGCGTCATCTTTGTCACTAAAGCATTTAACGTTTGCAAATTTCCGTCTGTTTATCTGTTAACAGCTAGCTGTCAGCTGTTTTGCTCAATTTGGTCGGTTTTATTGTTGTTGTTTTCCTTATTGTTTCGTGTCAACAATTATTAGCCAACTTCACGTGAGTGAAATTTTTGCGTGCAGCCGACTTCACGTGATTGCGCATTTTGCGTGCAGCCAACGTCACGGACATGCGCTGATGCGGAGGGCTCATTTTAAATGTCTAACGTTAATTTGATTAAGAAGTAGCACAAATTGCAAATGTATTAGATATCTGTAAGTGATAATATTGCTATGAGTATTTATATAACCCGCTTTTCATGTAATACAGCAAACTGATAATTTAAAATTTTTTATTCTCTCCTATGACAATAGCATTATTGAATTTAAGTAATGCTATGACTATAAAAATTTTATTTTCTTTGTAGAGTTAATAAAATTACCTGAAAATAATGATATTTTATTTTTTTGTTGTGGTTATATAGCAAGCTAATTGCTTCACATTATTTGTTTAGCTGTACATACGTAAGTGCAATTATTTCTTGCATATTTATGGCTTCTTTGGAAACCTAAATACTGGAATAAGTCAATTTGAGACAACCTAATTGTCAGTGCAGACAAATAGATTGGATTGCTTGTAATAACATAGGAAGTTGATATACATGCAGATTTAGACTCACAGAAGGAATGGATTTAGTTATTATTAATATGTATTAGTTGATTTTGTTTGCATTGATATGTCTTGATGATATCTGGTCTCTTACAATAGCCGCTGTCACACGCACAAGAGTCTTTTGAATCTAATCTTGTGCAGTGGCCAGCAGCTGCAATAAGCTCCGATTATTGGGCGCCATTTATATTTCACTGTTTGCCACTTAAAAGTTAGTTTTGACTGTCATCAACTTACTCGTCCTTTCATCCATTTGAAGAGAACTTCGATATGAGCATATTTGATGCAATTTCAATAGTGCTGAATTAATGATAAGCCACACAGGGGCCGACATTTGTTTTAGTTCCCAATCGAAAGTTGGTGACACTCTTTTGAATTGTTAATATGGAACTTAAATTTCGGGGCGCCTATTGATTTTCAATTGTGGTCGTCCTCTAGTCTTCATTAATAATATATGCAACAAATTGAATGCTAATAACAAAGATAAAAAAAAATTTGCTGCACTTTGCGCTTCCATTAACTGACATCAAAATTTGTTTGATTTTTGTTGTTGAAAACTTGCCATGTAAATCGTTGATTTTTCTAGATGTCAAAATTCAATTTCACAAATTTACAAAAAAAAAAACAAAGAAAAATTTGTTAAAAAAAAAAACAATATATATGTTATATTGTATATTTTTGCTGTATCCTTATTTGATATAGTGTGAGCACTTGAAAAAAATTATTTACATATTTTTAAATAATATGCTTTTCTAGCCATTGCAAAATTATTGTTGCTGACTGATGTTGCTGGCTGCTGCTCGTCGCTGTTGTCGCTTAATTAACAATATTTAACTGAGACAATGTTCAGGCCACCGGGCCGCTTTTATAGTTGCAGGTGAGCCACATTGTCATATGACGTCGGCGTCAGCGTCGTCGTCGCCGTCAGCGTAAGCGTATTTCTCTGCTCACGTCGCATCCCTCAAGTGGCAAAGTTGCTGTTGTTCCTTTCGCGGCCTCTTGTTGTTTTTGTTATTGTCATCAATTTTTTCAACTGCCCACACATGCGTGTGCATGCACATACACACACACATACCCACAGATCCGCGTATCGGGCAAATGCAAGCCGAAGTCACAGACGTATGTGTATGTTTATGGTTGTGACTTTGTAATACATATTATTGGGCAGTGCGTACAGTAGTCGATGATATAGTAGAATTGTGTAGAGATGAGTTTTATTTTTATATTATTATTATTTGATTTTACAGTTCAATATCTTTTGTTTAATAAACCAGAGACAAGTCTTAGCTTTAGTCCCTTATTAGTCGTATTAAATAATCCGATTTAACACTGATCTCTGTTATGTTGTCAGTAGAGAAATGTGAGATAAACTATAATAACATAATTAATTAAGTATTATGTTTTGCATTAAAAATGCAGAAGCCATAATCAATGCACTTTACAGTTCGCTTACCGAAACCCCTTATACATATATTAATATACATTATAAATATAAATCAAGTAATTCGTTATTAATAATTAAACTGACAAATATCAACAACAAAAAATTAGGTAAATAAATAAATACATTTTCAGATTCCAGTTCCGCCCTTGTAAAATAAACCCTTTGTTGCAAGAATCCGCTGTACGAAAGCCGTTTTCGAGGTATCACTGTATGTATTAGTGCAAGCAAATAGTCGCTGCCTAGTTTTAGGCGCTTCTTCGATTGCAAATCAAATATGAAAACAAGCAACAGCATTTGAACAAGAAAACAGACAAAGAAGAAGAACATCGTGGAGGACGGATAGGGAGGGTCCTCTGGAATGGGTCTGTTCAAGTCAGAAGGAATCATTGAGGCAGGTTGCTCGACGCTGAAGCCCAGTTCCAAAAGGAAAAACTAAAAAAAAAAGAGCAAGGCAACTAGGAAATATGATGCCGCCACGAGCGATGTAATTGCAACCCCACTGGCCACCGGCAGTTGCCACACTTGCAACAATATTGCATACACCGCTATAGGGTGGTTAACTCAACAGCGGTTTGAGCGGGGTGCAATCTGTAGGAAACCTCGTGTTGACCAAGCTAACAAAAATTAAATAACATTGTTCTATGCATGCATGTGACACCTTTAACTGACCCCACGCACCCCCAAACGCCCCTCACTCTACACCTCTCTCCCCCCATCCACCTAGGTGTCAGTGCCACGCCTACGCACACACCCTATCGACGATCACTTGTATGGCATCGCATCGTTTGGAATGCTTCGCTGCGCTGCGCCCGTACAACGGGGCCTGATGTGTGACCGTGTGGGGAATCTCAACAAGGTAACAATCAGCAAGCGGCCAGCAGCTTAGCACCCTGCCACGAGCATGGTGCACGGCGTGTGTGTGTGTGAGCGAGAGATAGAGGAAGAGAGGGAGGGGTTCGAGGGTCGGTGTTGCTGGACGGCGCTTAGTGAAAATGGCGTGTATCAAGTGACAGATTGTCTGCGACAAAGAGGCCAACAGAGTGGCACTATTGCTATTCTTCTTCTTCTTCTTCTACTGCTGCTTCTGCTTCTGTTTGTTCCGCGTGTGCTTCTTCTTCTTCTTCTTCTGCCTCATGTGCAGTTCTTCTTCTTGTTGTTCTTGCTGTTTGCTGTCTTGTGAAACCATAATTTTCAAAGCAGGTGACAGGCAAATACAAATGGCATGCTACCACACACCCACACTCCCACACACACCCACACATATGCACATTGCTTGTAAAAAAAAACCGTTGGCAACACTTTTTGACATCTGCTTTTTGTTACAGATTTTCCCGTGGCAAGTTTCCTTGACCACCTGTGACACCTACTCGTATTTAGAGTACTCCCAATTAGTATCAAACAATGTAATAAAATATGAAAATCTGAGCTATGCATGCATAAATTTGCACAGACAATGTACATGTACATGATTCATGAAGCTTCTTGACTTGGTGGCTCTCAAAAAGTATGCTACAGGAACTGAGGAAATTAAATAAAAGTCGTGCAGATTTTGTATATACTGTTATATATCTTTCTTTTCTGTCATATATGATATAGTGGTTATATGATAATATGAAAGCCTTTTAACACTCAGAAAGCTAATGAAAGGATTTCTAATACTTTCAATTGATTTCATTTTTCTTTAGAAGGTAGAAGGCACTTAAAACTTGGTATACTATATATATTATATTCAAGTCAGATAAAGTGTTATAATTGTGGTGCTAGAAAATCGATAACAACGCTAAATGCACTGCGATAAAACCACATGCATATCTCTCATAATTGTAAAGGTAAAGTCATCAAATACATATTTTTCTATCACGGCCCTTCGGAAATTTCTATATCTTGCACCGTTTTTTAGTTAGAGTCATTAAAAATGTAAAATAGATTCCAATGAACCTCCTTCTAAGATTGTTGATTTATTAGCCACGCCCATTGCCGCCCACACAAATCGCGAAAACTTATAACTCCCACAAGTGGAGGCACGCTCTGAAGGCTTTTTGCCATCTGTTCTGTTCTCACTTGTTCGTGATTTAATAGCCATGACAAACGCTTTAACAAAAATTGTCCATGAATGTGTTATACGTTAGTGAATAAGTTTTCAACTCAGCATATATTAGTTCAACTTCTTGTCTATCTAATTATAGTATTATTATTTAAAAGTATTTAAGGTAATTAAGTAATTAATTTGTATAAAACGAACAAAACTGATTATCTTCTTTTATTATCTAAATGAAGTAATTTGAATGTAGTTTCATTATAATTAAGATTATCGCATTGAAAAATATATATAAGTCATGTGAACAATTTGTTTGGTAAATGGAGTGGATATAACTTTGTAATGAATAGCTTCTTCTTGGCTGTGGAGAGTGTAGACTCATTTAGCCACAAGTGAATTTTTGGGATCGAAACTTATATTTTTAAATAAAAATGCATAATTTTTCCAATGCTTCAATTATGTTCAGAAATACATTGAAATGGCTTGGGTTCATATCTTACATTATCATCGTACTTAAGTGAGCTTCTTCTTATTAATCTTCCAACTTTGGTCGTCTTAACTTTATTCCTTTTCAGTTGTGTATGAAGGCCAATACACAACTCATAACGCACAAAAGGAAGAGTTACATTTAATCATATATAGGTTCAGATATTTGTCTATCTCTTCTTGATATTCTCTCTTACCCTTTACCTCTCTATTCCATTCTCCCGCCTTAACGGTGAACTTTTCTTATTACTAAGTTACTAACGTTCAATAATTTTTGGTCTGTTTGGGTTTTCCTGCGATTCTACAATCCTCACAATAAATGTTGGATAATTTTTGAACGGACGTTGTCTCTATATAAAAAATTAATGCACAATTTCCCTAAAGTTTTAAACATCAATCGATTTTTAAAAATTGTTGACTGTGTTCAGTCCACATTAAATAAATAAATTAGCATAAGCGTAAGGCAGTCCCAACTGCATACAAGCCCCAAGAAACTAGCAAACAAACAAATTGACAAATGAAATTCCAATCAATATTCATTTAATAATATCGTGAATATTAAATGAGCACTCTGACAGACAGACAAATGGACAGACTGACAGCATAAGCGAATTGTCTTGCTTTCGCTTTTGTAGGGGGAAGTGAATCTTGAGCGTATTCAAAATGGTTAAAGAGGGTATAATGAAGTTGTGCAACGGTATTTATGTATGTTAGTTGTAGTTAGTTCGCTGGTGAGTTAAGTGACTTTCCACTGAGCTACGAGGTCCCTAAAACATACGACATCCAAACTCTAAAGTAGGAGTCAAGAAAGCAAAGAATAAAAAAAAGAATGCTTTACCTTTTTAATTTTGGAAATATTTTCTTGTATTAACATATATAATTCTGAAAAGTTCCAAAAGCCTTTTTAATTTTTATACATTTTTTTTTGTTGGTATATTTAGAAATTATTTATAAAAACAAGAACATTTTCTAGTTTTTAATGAGATTTTTTTGTTTTTAAGTTTCAAGGTGATATATATATATATTTTTTTAATGTTCATATCTGATTAATACTAACATCGGCTGGATTCAGGGTATCTGCTAGTCGTGCGCGCTGTACTCGAGCAATCTTACATGTTTTCTGAAGTAGTTGAAGTGGGTGCTGAAGTGGGGGTGTTTAGTGCGAGCACGTCAAACGTGTCCTTATCGTCGGTGGGCGAGAGAGAGCGTAGAGACAGTAGAGGCGTGGCGTGGCGCGAGGTCGGATCGGGTCATGAGATGTGGAGGTCAAAGTTGCAAAAGCAACTTGGCAAATGTTTGCAACATTCGCAGAGCACAGTGACGTGATAGGAGCTGCACATGATCAGTTCCACAATAACAATATATGTATATGTATATGTATATGTATATGTATATATAGATTTATATGTATATGTATATGTGTATGTATATGTATATGTATATGTAAATGTATATGTATATGTGTATGTATATGCATGGATATAGTTAAAGTACAAATCTAGGACACGCTTCGAGTCCACCAGCTGCTTACCAACGTTGATGACGTCACGGTCTCGTTTCGTTTCGATTCGTTCTCTTCGGATTCAACTCGTCATTGGGTTAAAGGGATGCTGGGTGGGTGTGCGCGGTCTGTTCGTGACCTGGGCCTGACCGTGATGCTGTTGCTCTTTACCGATGACTATGACGTCAACAGCTGGGCGGGTAAATGGCCTCTATCAGCACTCTATCACATGTTGCTGGCAAACAGCCACAACAGCACCAGCAATAACAGCACCAGCAACAGCAGCACCAGCAACAGCAGCACCAGCAACATCCGTGGCAGCAACAGTGGCAGCGCCTGCAAGCAGGCAACGGTTTTTTTTTATACTTTTTATCTTCTGGCTGTCAAATATTTGGTGGCAGTGGTAGTAAGAATAGTCGCCAGTGTGCCACAAACAATTTGTGCGTAACACAGTTTTGGAATTCGCTTCACATTATTAACACTTTATCAAATAACATTGCACACTTCACCCAGCAAAAATGTGGCACATTTTCTATCAAATTCTTTGCAATTAAAACGAAAGAGTCATTTCGGATCATGTCACAGACAACGCTCAGATTTGTTAAAATTGCAAAGTGATTTGGAATAGAATATTGTTGATGTTGCTGTAGTTTGCCAAACACAAAAATATAATTAAAATAAACTATCTATAATATTTTGTTTAAGTAGATATTGAAAATTTAAAAAAAATCTTGCAATTTTTTTTATTGAACAAACATGACATATTTATATGGTTAATTACTGATTTTTCAGCAGTAAACGAGTAGCACTAAAATTACTTAAAATTATGAATACTTCAAAACTGAAATACTTGCCTTAAGGTACGCTTTCAAATGACACACACATGACTTGTTCTGTATTTTATTAATGGTTCACTAAGAATAGCTTAGTTGGTTCTTCGGCAAGGATTATCTAAGAATTTTAGTTGTGTACAATAACAAAAATTGACTGATTGTTCCTACGGGAGCAATATGATATAGGAAAATTATGCTGATTACCAATTAAGAATGGGTAAAAGGGGTCTAATGAAGTTTTGCAGAAAGTGTGTAACAGGTAGAAGGAATGTCGTCACCGCCATAAGTTATATATATATATATATATATTTTGGTTAAGCATCAATAGTGGAGTCACTCGAGTCACTCTGTCTGCGTGTCTTTCTGTCCGTCTGTGCAAGCAATCGGATTTCAGAGACTATACGCGCTAGTGATTTTGAATCTCACATACGCGGATCAAGTGTATTTTGTGCTAGCTATTTCACGAATAATGATACAAATCGATGTTCGATAATAATGAAAACCCCAAAAAAGCTATAAAACTTCCACTTGATATATGACAAACATTGGCATATGATATTTGATATATATCTATGAATTAATATGCATATTATGAATAAAATCAGTCGCGAACTATATTTATTTCTTATCACTCCTTATGGTCTTTAAAAATTAGAGCATTTGCCTACCTTCTTAAATTTGGCCACATTTGGGTCCATTCATTCTTGCTGGTTTTGTATGATTAAAATGTATAATTGCAAATTGTGGTGCATTGAATAGTATGATTTTCATATATTCAATTTATGATTACAGTCAATTTTCTAAAATGCTAGTTTTATGTTTTAATTGCAATCTGCATTTCATGAAGAACAGTATTTACATAAAGTAATAACAAATCTGTATTTTTCGTTAATCAAAGAAAATAAAATAAAGAACATGTCGATGAGTTAACAATTTTTTTAAAGCCACTATTTTGAGACAGTGACTTACGTTACAATCCAAAAATGATCTTGTCTTACACTAGCAATCTTATTTATTTGTATTTTTTATAACTAACTTTTAGCAGATTTGAGTAAGTAGATTTCCGCAACACACTGACGAGCTCAACGTGTCAAGTTTTTGATTTCAAATACGCTCAAAACTTGAATAGTGGAACTCGTAAGTATGGCGGTTCCTCGGATGCACTGCTGTAAATAATAAACATAATCGTTTCGAAAGATACTTACTCAGCTTTGGCACTTGTCACAAGCTCTGCAATAAACACTAGATAACACACTCTTAAAAAAAATTTAAATATAACAAAAAAAAAACTGCCTTTCATAATAAGTATGATAAGATTCTTGTTGGAAGTTTGGGAGAGATTGATGAACTGGTTGGCTTGAAGATGTATTTCCGACTGATGTTACCAAATGCACCAGCCTCATAATGTTAACTCAGACGCAGACACAGCTTGCAACGCTGACGCCAACTGCGACGTCAGCAGCGACTGCAACGCCAGCAGTGGCTGGCAATGCGACTCGTTTGTCGCACTGAATGTCCTTTGCAGCGTTTTGTTTTGTTCGGATGCTGCGCTGCTGCTGCTGCTGTTGCTGCTGCTGCGGTTGCTGCTGTTGCTGTTGCTGCTGTTGCTGTTCTTGCCTCGTTTTCTCAATGAAATTTTATATGTGCTGTCCTTCTGCCAACTATTACCTCCCCACAACCATCAGCGGTATCCTCTGCTGTGCTTGTTTCCCTCTGCTGCTGCTGGTTTCTACTGCGACTGCTGGTTTGGCCGCACCTTGGCTGCACAACCACGAAAACATTGCAATGCCTCAGATCCTGTGAATAAATGCCAGCTAAGACGTCACTAGATCGAAGCACCGTAAAGGGGAAAGAAGAAGCATAATACCAAAAGAAAGACTGATTGTGATTTTATGGACCCATTTGCCTACGCTTTGGCTTTCGCTTTCACATTAGCTTTTATCGACAACGACGGCCTCGCCACTAGGTCACTGTGTTAGCAGAATTCGCAGGCGGCCAATCGATGCTGCTTGTGGGGCTAGTTGGGATTGCGAAGGAGGCTGAGGCTCGGAGAGGTTTCGGCGTCGATGACGAAGGCGTCATTTGAATGATTTCAAGGGGTACTTGTAGCAGACGCTGCAGCCTGCGATGACGTCGACACCTGTTTGACATTGCCAGCGTAATACGTCACAAACACACATACACACACACACACACTTTGTCCTTAAGCGAGGGAGGGTTATTGGCAGAGGAGAGGGGTTTGCATAATATACCATATCGTTGTTGCAGCCTGGCATACCCGCCCGGTGGTTGAGACCTTCGCATTTATTTTTAGTGCACTTTTCTAAAAATACACTCAAACGGGGTCAGCATCAGCAGCAGCAGCAAAGCAGAATTGCATCAACTTTACACCTACAATCTCTGCACACCGGACCCCTGAATTCGCAGCAACCAGCCGCCAATTACTAGTCAATTTCTATTCAATTTGCATATGCGTCATACAGTTGCAAGGGTTTGCCTGGGTGCCGTGGGTGCCGCGATTCCGGGCCTGGATGTCGTTTCATCCATATTTGTTTGTACTATATGCATACTTACTATAAATAAATGTAAATGAAATTGGCAAGTTTTTATTGGTATTTTATTTGTTTTTTTTATTTGGCATTAATCGCTACGGCAAAGAAAAAAAATAAAAAAATACAATATAAAATAAAAATAGGAATGCTTGAAGATCCTATTGAACAGTTTACATGCGGCTAAATAGACATATCTATTAAATTGATATATACAATACAATAAATACCCACTATCTTGATCGTGTAGATCTTCTGTGACCAAGATACTTCAGATACTCAGTTAATCTGATAGGATATTAAGTTTGTGTCACTTAAGTCTCCCAAGTTTGTCAAATATCTGTACTTGTATTGTGTTGTTGTTGAGTATTTATAATGTTATATTTATATATTTTTTGTGTATTTATAATGTTTAAAGATTTTTTTTTTGGTTCATTAAAAGTCCATGTGCAAATGTCACTTTTATCGATACAAAATACATTTTAATATATACTCTTTTAATGGAATTAATGCCAAATTGCATTAACTTCGCAACCCACAATCTCCGCACACCCAACGCAGAATCCGTCCCTGAACATTCTGTAACCACCAGCTGCCAATTACTGATCAATTTTAATTCAATTTGTATTTGCGTCATATAGCTGCAGGGGTTCGTCGTGGGAGTGGGACCTGGACCTGGACCTGGATCTGGAATTAAGCCAGGCAGTTCGTGTCCGGTCGTGAAATTCTGTTCGTCTCCGGACTCCGGCCTGTATTTGTTGTCGCAACTGGGTTGCAGCAACGGGCAGCAACAGTCTCTTTTGCTATTGAAAATAAATATGTATATATCTATCTATATATGTATATATATATATCAATTCTATATGCTAATAGGCCATATATCAATGAAAGTTTAAATAGGTTTTATATATGGATTGTTATGTTGCATGAATATTTATATATATATTTTAAGTGTATTTATAATCTTTAAAGAAGATATATTTTTGTGTATCAATAAAAGTCCATGTGAAAATTTCACTTATGGTTTCAAAATAGATTTGTATATCCTCTTTTAACATAAAAAATACACTGAAAAAATTTCTTTTAGCCATAGCTATATATAAATATATATATATATATATATATATATATATATTTATGCATATATGTTTGTATGAATGTGTAATATGAATACATATTTGCATATGCTGTACTAAATGAAAGCGTACATATTTCTGTGTATTTATACCAGATGTGCTTTTGGCTGTGAATAGAAATCGGCATGCCAGGCAAATATTTATTAAATCAAAAACGTAATCATGTTTTGCTTAGCTCTTGAAATATTACCATAGCTGAAAATTGTATTGAAGCTAAATATGAATGAGAAAATAATTATTCATAGGGTATATGCATATGTAGCTAGATTGTTAAGCTTTTAAAATCTTGAAAGCGCTTAATTTCACTTTCTTAATATTCGAGCCAGCATCCCTCAAAGCTTTTAACAAGCCATATGCTTTAGGGTCCTTTGAATAAAGTCATTTTTTTATTATTTAAAAATCAAGTGAATCTGCTATTAAGTGTTTGCACACTCGAAGAATCGCCTTCAATTTTCGAAATATTCTATAATTTTGGAGCCAAGGGTCACTCACCTAGTATATAGAAAGAATATTTGTAAAAAGCCGGGCTTTTAATTTTTTGGGGTAAGTATTTCCTAAATTTATTAAAATAAAGGTGTCTAATTTTCATAGTGTTTCTTCATATGTTTACAAAAGGCTCTATAACATTGTTGCCTATAAATATTATAATATAATAAATAATTTAAAAATGAAAAACGATTTAAATTCAAATTCGAATCCCGCGTGCCTTAGTTTGCAAGTTGACAGACTTGTTAAGGAAGACGACAGCTAAAGTCTAATCCAGAAGTTGAGCCAGTAAATTTAATACTTTTTTTTGTTTTCGAATTCCATAAATATTTGTCCCACTAACTTATTATCTGCGGTAAATTGCTACTTAGGGACTAAGTGGGTGCAGCCTATGCAAGTCATTTGATTCGCATTATACTTCAGTTGATTATCATAAGCATCATTATTCTGTTGAACAACTTTCGCGAAAGCCACTTGAAAAAGCCAGTTATTGCGCAGAAAGCACTTGTATTATCAATTTGCAATTTAATAAACGTTGTTTGTGCCAGTTAAGTCAAGTTATTGCGTAATTGTCCGCAATTACCATCTCACATTATAACAAAGACTGAACGCCCTCAAAGGGCACCTGTCAAGCTGAATATATTCATTTACATTCACAAATAGATTCTCAACTGGATTGAGAAAATTGCGCCGATTTAATTTGCATCATCATCAATCAATAATATCATGCACCAAAATGTTTCATTCAATTTGTAGAGTTATACATGCAATGACCTTATCTAAAAAGAGCTTAATTTGTTTTTGCATCTTGCTGTACTAAATATTTGTATTTTTTTTTACCAAAGACAATATTACACGTCTTTCTCGACATGCATAAAGGTTATATATTCTTGATCAGCACTGATAGTCGAGTCGATTTTCCCACTTTCGTTACTCTGTCTGTATAATCTCGCCTAACTATAGTTGCTAGAAGTTTCAAATCTGGTATAGCTAATGAATTGGGCTCAGGGTATCTACTAATCGAGCTCCTTCAACATTTATACCCGTGCATATTTTATTCCATAGATTCTCACGCATTAAAGGACATATCTGCGCCCTGCAATGTATATATATTCCTGATCACCATCACTAGCCGCATCAATATAGCCAGTTTTAAAGTAATTTTGATAAATCTTGGTCAAAATCAGACCAACAAATTTACTTGTATTTCAAACACAAAGCAAAAGGTTTTTTAATTTTCGGCTTGCCTAAGTTTAAACGTTCATTCTTGTTCGATAAAACAAGGCATTTGTCTAATTATATTTTAAAGCAGTCAAACTTAAGGTATATACTTGCCTTTCAGCTCAGCAACAGTGATTGTGTGTCAAAGCGCCACTTAGCCAGATAAATGTTATGATTTAATTTTTGTATTTCTTGCTAGAAATACAACCTTGAAACCTAATTGAATGCAATCATCCTGCAATTATTTTATATTCTTTGTGAAAGACATCATCAAAGCAGCCAATTAAAAACATGATTTCAATGCGTGCATTCCACCTGGAATTAGATTCCAGGAAAATCGCATTTATGCACCCAACAAGTCAAAGCAGAGTTGAAACTAAAACCCGGACGACCAGAGCTAAAAATATCCTCAATGCCAGGCAGAGCAAACGCGTGGCAGATAATTTGCTTCATAATGAGAATGCCCAGTAAATATTCCATGGACACTCGCTCAGTGTGGGTGTTTCTGTGGGTTCTTTTGACCCAGCTTAGCTGCACAGTGAAAAGATGAATCCATTGATGATGACGCGTTGCCGTTTGCAAATTTCATTTACAAAAGTGCACGCGCATCTGTTCAAGGCCAAAACGACAAAGCGTTAAATTTGCAAAAATTCTGTCAACGCCAGATTCGCCAAACATAAACACAGATGAGAACTGGAATATGCGTATGTTAATACGAATCCGAATCCGTTCTCGATGACGATTTCGATTCTATCATCAAAATCAAAACCAGGGTGTGTTTCAATGTGTGTGTGTGTGTGTGTGTGTGTGTGTGTGTGTGTTTGATTGTTTGTGTGTGTTTTGTAGGGCTTTTCACGGGAATTCCCGGGGATCCGGAATTTGCAAGCTGCAATTGGCAGCTGATGAGGCATCAGTTGGGCGCCACTTAATCCATGCATTGCTATTGTTGTTGCTGCTGTTGCCGTGCGAGCTGTTGCTGTTGCTGCTCGAGCTGTTGCTGGTGCAGAGGTACTGGCAATGGTTAATGACGTCATCGCTGGTCTTCAGTGACTTGCAGCATGAAACTGGTGCAAGTTGCAGATGCTACAGCTGCTGCTTGCTGCAGCGTGCACGTCATCTAGTCAAATATATGTATATATAGGCAAATATATGTATATATCTATATAGATGTGTGTGCATTGTGTGTGCGTGTGCGTGTACTGGTGTGGGTGCCTTTGTGTCAGCTCTATAACCTGAGATGGGTCAAACAAGCGACAGCGCCATCAAATTGTTGTCAGGTAGCGGGTATGGCCACAAGGCCAATGGGGATGCAACAACGACTTGTGCAACAAATGTGACCCACAATTTTCCGAGTGCTCCAATAATCGAAGACACACACACATCAGTGTGGACCTTTAGCTCATACCTTCCCGTGACTCCTCCCACCACCCCGTTTCCTGTTTGCCAAAGTTCAAAAATAGCACACAACAAAAAAACTTGACCAAAAGCAAAACAGCAACTCTCTCACACACACACACACACACACACACACACACACACACACACACACATGGGGAGCAAAATCGAGCATCATAAATTTCGTGGACCATTTACTGAAAATCTGTTTAAAACTGTTTCAAACGGCTTTCAGAATAAAAATAGCTGCAGAAGCAAACAGCAGAATGCCACCTAAATAAGCCACAAGGCATAGCCGAACAGACCAAGCGCCTACCTTAAACATACTTGATTGTTCCAATGAAAGCTATATGTTATGCTATCATGCTTATCATCGTAAACAAACAATATGTTTTTGCACAAGAACTCATCTTATATATAGAGAGATATTGTGATCGGATATATGTTTGTAACTACCGACATATCTCAACTTGAATTGTGAGATAGATTGCAGAGAAACAGACTGACAGACAAAAATGACTGTATTGACTCGGATTTTCAAGAATGTGTAGATATTAAAAAAAAAAAAAAACTCTAGAAACGTATAATTTATATATTAGCTGAGAATCATTTAAAATCTTTGCTTATAAATTTTTAAAATAATGAACTTCAATCTGCGTGGCTAAGAAACTAAAAAGTTGCCATCATAATTTATACACCATTTTTTGAGCTTGCGAATTGAGTTTTCAAAATCTCGTCTTAAAGTTTTAGTACAGAAAATATAATGACAATTTCATTCAATTAACACTATATGTATATTTGCACATATTTATATTTATGTAATCACTATATCGATGAGATGTTTTTTTGTTTTTATTTTGCATTTGTGTGCGTGACAAAGTGACCGTGTGTATCTGATGGATGCGTTTGCTAATGCGCTACATGAATGGCTGTCGAAAATGTTCTATTTAAAAAAAAAATAAAAAAAAAAACAAGACAAAACAAATCGCGGCCCACAAAAGAAATAGAAATTCAAAATTCTCTCAAAAATAAAAACCAAAAAATAAACAACAACAAGAACAACAACGACAATAATTTCGAAATACTCAGCAACGGAATTCTTTTTGTGTTTTCAACAAAGTTTACACAGTTCGAAGTAGACACACATTATATTATAGTGTATATAGTATATAAATGTTATGCATACATATATTCTGGCTATATCATAGAGAACGCCCACACAAACACCCACGCACACACACACACACACATATATATATATATATGTATACACATATGTCTGATTGAAACGTTTCGCCTGAGAAATTTTGTTGCCTTTGGTGTTTGCTTTAAATATGCTGCTAGGCTATATAACAAAACAGCAACAATAACAACTGCAACAACAACATCTGCAATAACAGCAACAACAACAATAATTATTTAAGTTTGGGATTTCTGTGAAATTTTTGCACATTAGCACTAGCTGCAAGGCAGCAGCGTGTTCTTGTATCTGTATCTGTATCCGTATCTGTATCTGTATCTGTATCTGTATCTGTATTTGTATCTATAGGTGCAATGCTTTTTATGTGTATCTTGTTCTTTGTCTGTTTTGTTTTTCTGATTGTTTGGTCTTTGGCAAATTGCGCATACGACGCGTTGCAGCGTCATCTTCACATAGCCTCTGCCAAATTACATATACAAGACATAATTACACACGCATACATGCGTATATATATATATATATATATATATATACATACATATATTTATATACATAATAATATATTTAATATATATGTCTTTAAGAGCCATTTTAGTCTATGGCAAGATTTCCGCACTTAATTGTTTTCTCGTTAGAAAGCTAATGAACGAATATTTCATTTACTTAATTACTCAGTTGGAAACTTTTCTTTGTCTGTTTTCCTCAATATTTGGTTTGGACTCACTTAAGCGTACCTTTCAAAGTTAATTTTATCAAGTTGCAATACACAGTGGTATTTCAATTGAAGTGTTTCATTTACTACAAAGTTTGTAAGCTGCTTTCGAAATGAGTTAAGTTCATGTGCAACATGCTGCAGGGGCACAGCTGTCAGTTGTAATTGGGCACTGCATAGTAAATATAATCTTCATTCTATAAATAAGGATATAAAAAATAAAAGTAATTAACATTGATGTTGAAGCTTCGTCGAAAGGCAGCCTAATGAGGGGCATATATTTATATAAATTAGACATTGTCACAGATCCTAATAATAATGATATAAATCATTATTAAAATGGCCTTAAACTAATAAGCTAGACATTGGCTACACACCGATAAACCGATAACTCTATATTCAATTTTGATAACAATACAACATTTACCTTACTAACTTTGCTTTAGGATCTGAACTGTTTAAAGTTTTTGAAATGGGATATGTCACAATCGAACTCACTTGACTTGGTATATATGCCATAGTAGATATATGTTAATATTGATTTAAGTTAATTGGTATACTCTGTAGCTAATATTATAAACGAAACTAAATACGTATGAAAATGTATACTTAATATATTTAATAGTACTTTTACTTTGATTACGTCAAGTAGTTGCCAGCCATTTGATAATCAAAGATATATGTATTTAAATATACAAATTCTTAGTGTATAGCTCGCGTTTATAAGGTATTTCCTCCCATGCAACTAATAGCTAACTGGAGAAGATTTAGTTATATTTTAAATTGAATTTCCATCATTGATTCGTTGTGCAGCTGTTTTGTAGTGCTCAGGGCACATCTGAACCAGGGCTGGCTGCTACGTTAGACTAGACAAAATTCGATGTGGCTAATGTTGCTCTTTCGAGTTATTGGCATTGCTTCCATGCCTGGTTAACTGCATATGGGACAAATGGCTAGAGCAGAGCCATCGGCAAACGGCAAAAATGAGAATTTCTTTGGTGGCCCACTCAATGATCAACTGGAGCAAATTTATTTTTAACACATGCATTGAATTCCAAGCGGCTCCGCTTACACCGCACACACATCGATAGCACTATACATATTTATAACACACACACACACACACACACACACACACACACACATATATATATAATTGGTGTATGTAGATGTATAGACGGTTTCTCCAAATGTGTGTTTTTTTTGTTTTTTTTTTTTTTTTGGCCGCCTGCAACAGGCTGCTGATCGCTGGTTGCCGACCGTCGCTGAGCGTTGAGCGCACGAAACGGGCAAAGCACAATTTTCGGTATCCATTTCGATTTGGGTTGCGGCAGCGCCAACTATTTTTAGCTTGTGCGCCCAGATACAGATACAAATACCATTACCAATACGAATGCACGCACACACGCACACATCCACAAATACATCGACAGATGGATCTCTACTCTCTCTCTCTCTCTGTCACTGTGGAGAAGCCAGAGAGAGAGCCAAGCGAGCCAAGCGCCAAACGTAATCATCGAAGGACGGGCAGGTGGGCGGCATATCTATATGTATGTGTGAGTGTGCGTGTGTGTGTGTGTGTGTGAATTTGAATCTGAATCGGAATCGGTATCTGTATCCAAAGGCTAGCCGCCTCTAGAATATAGTCTGCCGTGGATCGTCGGACCGTTCAGTCTTTTTGTTTCGTTCAGTACCATCCGATTCGTGTGATCGACAGCAACGCTCAATTTTTTTCTTTTTTTTCTAATTCCTTGAAGGTGAGTGGGTTGCTGGCGCACCAAAGTGCAAAATGCCTCAGCCAGAACCAAGCAATCAAAATGCAACAACAATCAATAAAAACGAAACTGAAGCAACCTATCAGCCCAATAACAATACAATAATCATCAACGAAGTCAAGCAAATGACAAAAACATTGTGTGCAAAATACAAAAAAAAAAAAAAATAAAAATAACTGGCAAAAAACATCTGTATTTAGAAAACCTTTATGAACAACGAAGACTATAGCCTGCCAGTCGTATCGTGCGTGTGATCCTAACTCTGCAAAATAACTATCTATATTTTTTTTTCATATTTTTTTTCCAAACTTTTTTTTACAATATTTTTTTCAAGTGCCGAAAGTGTAGCAAAAGGCTGATATAAGCCAAGAAAAACAATATTTTGAACTATTAAAATACTTTTGTAGTAATATATCTGATCTTCTTTTTATTTTTTTGTTGCCGAATATTTGAAAAACATTTCATAATTCGTTGAGCGCAACGATTATGTAAGGAGTATGTGGTGCACATTATATATATGTATATATAAATATATATATATATATACATATATATAAATGTGTGTAGGTTGTGTGTGTGCGTGCAAAAGCTATAAATGTAGCTGGCAGATACAATATACATTCGAATGAGCAACAGAAACCGCAGCAACAATTCTGTTCTGAAAGCAACAACAGCCTTAGAGCAACAGCAACAGTGGCAACAACAACTGCCACCCAAAATAGAAATGTGCCACTGTTTAAACATCTGCACGCACACACACAAATGCACACACATATTTATAAACACATACGCATACATACTATATACAATATTGATACATAAGTGTGTGTGATTTTTTCCTTTGACTCTTGACGCGTTTCAAAGCAAAAAAAATAAAATAAAATAAAATGCTGCCAAATTTGTTGAACTAGAACAATGGAATAAGAAAACTGAACAATAATATTTCGCTGAACTTGACAGATAAACGAAAAATCACCTTAAAGTCTCGGTTAGCCACTTCATATATAAGAATATACTTCAGAACATTCAAAAGATACTTTCAATACTTTTTCAAAAGTAACATTTTTCTTATCCCACTTCTGAATGTATCCTTCTTTGTTCGTTTGAGTACAGAACTAATGTGCTTTAACTTAAAAATAGATAAGTACTTTATTTTTAAATATATACAGCAATTATTTCGAATATTTTGGAATCTTCTCTTAAATAATGACCTAAAACCTATACAAAATATACTTCAAATACTTCTTAGGTTGAGAATACATAGAAAGATGTTACAACGAATGTCAGCTAGAAAAGCTTTACAGTTTTATTTATATTCTCATTGTCTAACGATATATTTATACCATAGTCTATATAGATATACAGTATGGATATATTTCATTTTTGTTATTGTTGGTTGTATGCTTAAAGCTAAATTGAACAGCTTTTCAAAGTTGTTCGCCTTAAGCAGTCGCGACGACCTTCGATTTTGACACGTTTAACAACTTGTTGTTCAATATCGGTATTTGTATGGCTATAGAAATATATAGCAACAAGTTCAGCAATGCCATGATCAGTTTTAGAGCATTATCTATCCCAATTTTGAAGCTCATTCATTTGAGAAAGCTTTTACTGAGAGCTTTTTGGCGGTGCGTGTGAACGTCAGCCGTAAGCTTATGCGTCTTCTCTCTCTCTCTCTCTCTCGCTCTCTTTCTCTCTCTATCCCTCTATCTCTCTCTCTCTCTCTCTCTCATTCTGATATTCTGAAATTGGATATCGATAGGCAAAAAGCAGTCGCATCATGAAAACCGTTTGTCCTGCTTGCACGCCCAATCCAACGAATTTGAGAATGATTTAAATATGCGTGTGCGTGTGAGAGAAACAGAGTGGGAGAGGGAGATGAAGAGGAAGAGTAAGAGTGAGGGAGAGAGAGAGAGAGAGAGAGAGAGTGATCAGCAGGCGGTGCTCCCATATACGGTGCGGTAACTGCTAGCGTATACGTAATGTGTTTATCTATATTGATTGCGCATACGCACTGTGCCGCCAGACAAGTATGTATGCGTGTAGGCGAGTGTATATGTGTGTGTGTGTGTGTTTCACGGCATCAATGTGCGAGAGTAAAAAAAGTTTTGTAAAATGCTTAAACTAATCAGCCAATTATTTTGTATTATGGAACATATGCTAGAAGCCAATTAAATGACAGGCTGTCAGTCGAATGGCTATACCCACACACCCACACACCCACACACCCATACACTCATACAATGATTTATTGATGTGGGCTGAGTGGGTGTGTTGATTATGATGATATTGATGGTGTTGATGGTGTTGATGATGATGATGTCATGCGGCATTCAGCAATCAGTAATTGCATTTAAATTCATTCGAATCTCACACACCGATTGGTGCTGAACTCTTTCTACTTGCAGTAACTCAAAAAAACACAAATCAAAATGGCTGATGATGAGGTGAGGTGAGTATCGGCAAAATGGAAGACCTACCATTGAATGTGATTCATTATTTAATGATTACTTTCCTTGCAGTTCATATAGTGTATGCTTAAAATAATGGCAACGTCGAACTATGCACATGGAACTGTGGCTGGCACTGTGAGCTGGGAAACATTTGAACTTGAGTTGAGGTGAGTTTATTTCTGCTTTTCTCTATATAGTCTAACCTAAATTAATCTAACCTAAAATAAGCTCAACTAAATGCTTTAGCTAACCGTTAAATACGCGCACGCATTTGGCTTCTTTTGCTTTCACAGATACTAGTAGCGAGCTGGCTCCGATACCGTGCCGGTTTCAATTCCGATAATCCTGTTGACAGACACACAAAATAATGGAACAATAACTGTCAAGTGATCAATGTTTTTGTTAACGTTATCGTTATCGTTATCATCAATTGTCAATTGTCAATTGTCGTTCTGTCCACAATTGTTGTGCTCTGTCTGTTTTGCGTCATTCACAATTAGATATTTAAATGTGCTATATTTATCGATAACTAACCGTTGGTCTATCGCTCTGATTCCTTGCAGAAAAAGCCAGCACCAGCAGCAGCAGCACCAGCAGCAGCAGCACCAGCAGCAGCTGCACCCGCTGTCAAAGCCGCCGCGCCCGCTGCCGCCAATGGCAAAGCCGCCGCGCCCGCTGCCGCCAACGGTAAAGCAGCTGCCAATGGCAAGGCAGCCGCACCCGCCGGCCCGCCCAAGGATCCCAACGATCCCAAAGTGAAGGCCGAGGAGGTACACTGGTGTACGTGTGGCCGCAACTCACGGCCCCAATCGCCTCACCAAGTCAAATGTCCAATGTTCACGAAGCCAAAACAAAAAACAAAAAACAAAAAACAAAAAAAATAATAATAATAATTATAATAATGATAGCCCCGTATCCAAACGACATATGCGTGTGCCCATCTACATGTGTTGTGCTAGCGATAGCGATATCGATAACGATAACTAATCACACAATATGTTGCACTGCTTACAGGCTAAGAAGGCTAAACAGGCTGAGATCGAGCGCAAGCGTGCTGAGGTGCGCAAGCGCATGGAGGAAGCCTCCAAGGCCAAGAAGGCCAAGAAGGGTTTCATGACCCCAGAGAGGAAGAAGAAACTCCGGGTAAGTGTCTACGAGCAATATAATTAGTGCGCAAAAAAAAAAGAAGAGAATCACACAAAAATCCAAAAAAAAAATGTGTCGAATTTCGGACAAGCATTTGTAATTAGTTTACACTAATGAAATCGTTCAACTGTCTGAAAGTTTGGAAAATAAATCAAATTTGTTGGCAAACTTTATTGGCGTTTTACTGCCAGTTAACCCGCGAAAGAAATGTTAAAGGCCGAACAAGGTTTTTGTTGTTGTTGTATAAACGAAGTTGTCAAACTTTTGACGGACCGCGCACTAATTACGAAATCGATATTTGTGATTTACAGTTGTTGCTGCGCAAGAAAGCCGCTGAGGAATTGAAGAAGGAACAGGAACGCAAGGCGGCTGAACGCAGACGCATCATTGAAGAACGTTGCGGCAGCCCCAGGAATCTCAGCGATGCCAGCGAAGGTGAGTGCCAGCAGTTCAAAATAACACTCAAATGCAATCGAAAAGCGAAGCAGAAATCAATTAATGCAATTTCTAAATAGAAATTCTAAATGCGATAACAATCAAATTAAATAAATAGCAAATGCAATACGCAACAAGCGCAGAAAATCAGCAAACAAAATTGGATACATTTTCTTTGCTGCTTTTTGCTTAGAATTATAAACAAAAGAATATAACTCAAAAGAATTAAATTAAAGCATAAACATTAAAGTCTACAAAAGTGTCATCTATCATCACACACACACACACACACCCACACACACACATAATCACACATTGACACACAAACACAAAAATAAGACACACACCAACAACAAGTTGCGCTTTCCACACCCACACACAAATACACCCATTAAAAAAAAACACTCACACACACACACACACACACATACTCACTCACACAATACAATACCACTTGTTATGTATTTGAACATGTTACTTATTCTCTCTCTTTCCCTCCCTGTTTACCCATCTTTTTTTTTACTGCAATATAAATATATACACACACACACATATATACACACAACCACACACACAAATGTCCCCTGTCCATATCGAATGTTACCCATCTATATGTATCATATATGTGTATATATATATATATATATATAAATATATATACATACATGTATATCTTGTATATCTGTATCTGTGTGTGTTTTGTCATGCTGCCAATTTTGGGTGTCCGCAAACGTCAAACGCACAGACACACTGAAATCCCTGATCAAGCAACACTATGACAGGATTAATAAACTGGAGGACCAGAAATATGATCTTGAGTATGTTGTTAAACGCAAGGATGTTGAGGTACACGCACATATCTACTAAATAACTATCTATCTATCTATCTATCTATCTATTATAAAATATCCAAATGCCTATCTATCTATTAGCTACTATCTGCCAAAATACGTTCCAAATATCAAAATCAAATGTCTAAAACAACTTAATGCTTAACAACAACAACAACAACAACAACAACAACAGCAACAAAAATAGCAGCAATAATTGCAATTGCCGCAAAACCAACACCTTCTGTTAGCTATCTCTCTCTTTAACTAGCTATCTCTCTATATACATATTTCTTTCTATTTATCTTTATTTACATATATACATATATATGTATATATGTATATGTAATATATAATTTTATAATTGCTGTCTAAACTACTTACTATTTTGTATAATACACTTAATTTTCGTACAATTCCGTTTTGTATACAGTAAAAACTCAAGCAAACTAAACCTAAACTGATCAATATCGTCCCTGTAAATACATATACCTATACTATATATACTTATATATATCTACTCGTATACTTAACTTGTCAACCAACCAAAAACTTATTCCAATTAATGAATAATTTTATAGCTTAGCAAATACATATGAAACCAGTGTTGTAAACAGAGGTATTATTACGTAATTACCATGGCAATTAGTTGAGTAATCGCTGGAATATGAACAAATAATTCGATAATGTGTATTCAATCAAGAGATGATTAATATATTTTTTTTTATATTTTAATTATTATCGAAGTAAATATTTTCATTTGTGGAATTTTCTTATTTCTTGTGATAACTCAAGTAATTGAAATTTTATAAATTTCAATTACCTAAATAATTATAATTCCCTATGGTAATTACCCATTAGTTGTGCTGCTAATTGAAAATATTTATTACAGCTCTCAACCTTGCTCTCTGTATCTCTTTGTCCCTCTCTCTCTCTCTCTCTCTTTTCTTGGGAAGTCGTTCAGTATCACGTACTCTACACACACAAGCACCACACTGCCACACTGCCCACCCCTATACAACAACTCAGCACACACCCCAAACACACCCGACCCTCCTTAAATTACAAATTCAAAAATACGCACACACACAAACGAAAACACACAGACACACACACATTAAACAAGCGCACATATTCTGTCTGCACTTTGAGCAGTTCTTCAGAGCCAAGCAGGAGAACTCGAAGAGAAAATTCCGCAGAATACTCACTCGTTTTAACATTCACAGATACACTACAGAAAGCTTGTCAGGATTATCACAATAAGATACTGAAATTGGAGTCTGAGAAATACGATGTGGAGCGCGAAGTAGCCAGAAAGGAATTTGAGGCAAGCGTTGCACACAATTCTCTCCCTTAGCTCTCTCTCTCTCTCTCTATCTATCTCTCTCTGTCTCTCATGATTTCCTTCGAGTTCCAAGCGACAAGGAATGAGAGAAAACAGATCTAGAGAACAGTCGATCGATGGAAATTAAATCCGCTACTTCTCGTAGTCCATTTGAATACCGTTAATAACATACAAATGCTCCACACACATTTCTGATATTATACGTACATATACATATAACCAGCACTTGAAAGATATATACAAATATTACATAGATGCTGCCCCAAAAACGCCTCCCTGGCGGCCAGTCTGTGTGTGTGTGTCAGTCTGGGGTTACCCGTAGTATAGAGCACATTGTTTAGCTAGCAAACAAACAAACAAACAAACAAACAAACACAAGCCAACCAACCAAAACAACCACAATAATTACAACACGTAGAAAATGTAGAGCTCTGTTCACCGTATTTTTTTTTTTCTGGTTTCTTCCTCTTTTTGAATTTTGTAAGAGAGCTGTACAAATTTTGAATACATTCATCAAGAGAGCACATTCAAAATTTGTTACATCCCACTTTGAATTTTGGTCGAAATCAAAGAGTATATAAAACGAGTATAACTTCATTTTTAATGCCATTAACCAGCTAACCAGTACGCTAAATGGATGGCCCCTTAACCTATAAATGGGTGCGAACCAACCATAACTTGCAGCCTCTACTAAACTGGAGCAACATCAACAACAACAACAACAACCAACAATACCAAATACTCGCTGTTGTTCCTTATCCCCATAATATCTATGTTTTCTTATAGTATAAACAAATTTTTTGGCCAACATTTTGCTTTTTTTGTGGCTTATTTGAATATTTTTGAAATGACAATAACGATAAGAATTTTTTAAACTAGAATAAGTATTAAAGCAAAGCTTCGTTGTATTTTTGTTGTCGCAGTACAGCTGTTGCTATTTTTGTATTTTGCAAACAGCTTTTACTAAAACTAATTGCAACGATCAACGCACAACAAACAACGAATAACGAGTAATGAATAATGAATAATGAGAATAAAGAGCATAGGGCCCCAAACAACGAGACCAGGTACGATTACGGGTACGAGTGTTTTCTACTCATATGAATACATAGACGTATTCATCGTTAGCTTAGTTTATAAGCAGAGCCACACACATACCCAAGTACAGTCACAAAGCCACCACAACAGCAACAACAACAACCACAACAACCACAACAACCACAACAACCAAAACAACAACAGACACCTAACTCATGCAACCCAACACCAAGCGCACTACACTGAAAACAAAAACCTGAAAAAAAAAACTGAAAAAGAAAAAACCAATTTAAACAAGAAACGAGAAACGTATAATAAATATAAAAAAAGCAAGCAAAGCACAATTATTATGTATGTATTTATATATATGCAACTTGTAGGTGATAAAACTAAGGATATAGCTGAATATCTGACTTTATAAATTAATATTTAATATTCCTTCTCTTTCTCTGACACGCGGCGAACAACTCGCGTTACATGTGCGTCTCTCTCTCTCTCTCTCTCTCACGTCTGTCACTATCTTTCTCTCTCTATCTCTTTTCTGCCGCTATCTTTAACTCTCTCTATATCTCTCCCACAATACATATATTTTATTCTTTATCCTTATCCCACACAAAATACGCACAAAAATGTACAACACACTATCAAACTATCTCTCCCTCTCTCTGTCTCTCTATCTGTCTCCGTCTTTACATATATTTCTATATATCTATCTATCTCTTTCTTACATCCGCATCTATCTGTGTCTCTTCTTGTACACGCACTCACATGCATACACGCAACAAACGACAACGACTCTCTCTCTCTCTCTCTCTCTCTCACACACACGCACACACACACACACACTCACACGCACTACACGCACACAACGAACTCTGTCGATTTATGCTTTAACGCGCGTTACGTCATATAACGTAAACGCTGACGTGCACTTTAAATTTTACCGCAACCGTTACCGTTACCGTTACCGATACCAAAACCGTTACCGTTACCGATACCGATACCACAGCCGAACTGCAGACAATATGCAAACAATATTTTCAACGCGTTTTCTCTTTGGAGGGCGATAAATTTGATTTAGAGCACGTGCAGAAAGTCAAAGCACAAGAGGTAAATCCCCCATTAATTTTGCCATGAACCCAAAAAAAGAAAACAAAATACAAAATATACAAAAAAAAAAAAAAAAAAACACACACAAAATACCAAAAACAAAAAAAAGAGCATCCAATATGCGAATGATTATTATTATTATAAATCTATTGATAAAAGCAAGCAAAAAAAAAACCAACAATATTGCCAACAACAACAGCAACAACTACAATAATAATTTTAATAATAATAATCAATTATTATTATTTATAACTTTTTTTAATATATACCCTTGATTTGATTTTTTCTAAATATATTCTTAATCATATTTTTTTTTTAGTTATTTTGCGATTATTCTTCTTAATTTTTTCTTGAACCTAATTTTTGATATTGTTTTTAACTGCGCTAAACTACAAAACAAAAAAAGTACAAAGCCAAAAAAATTAAATAAAAAATATCAATTTAATAATTGCATATATACATACATATATATAAATATACAAGGCGCACGATACTAAGCAAAATCGGCGCGCGCTTTGAACTCTGCGTGTGGGAGACCCCCTCTAAAAGAAACGTTGTTCAGTTGTGTCTTGTATATCGACACCGATATTGATATCGATTCTTGTACCAAAAGTCAAAGAACAATTGAGTTAAAGTTGCATATATTCTCTCTGTCTCGCTCTATTTAACTCTCTTTCCCTTTCCCTTTGTCTGTCTCTATCTCTCTCATTAGTTTTGTCTGTCTCCTTATGATGGATATATGTATCGATAACCATGCTCAATTGACAACGTTTCTTATTCACGTATAACCCACAATACCGATACCAACCATAACCAACAACAATAACAACAACAACAGCCAAGACATTTCTCAGACCCGTACGTTGCGCCCCATTCCAAAAATAAATTCTATTTAAATCACGTAAAGTCAACTTCAAATCAGTTCTCGAAAAGTTAGTGAATTTACCGAACACATAACATCTAAAAGAAATAGAAAACAATAAACGATATAATTTGATTATGATATTTATATTTATATATATAGAATTATAAAACAATATAAAAACATAAATCACGCATACATAAATGTAAAATAAGTACCTTAAGATTCGTAGAAAAAATTTAAAAAAAAAAAAACGACAAACCGACAAAAAATCCACCCAAAAATGTGTTTTTACAGGCGAATTGCAAGAGATTTGCGAAGAGTATTACGAGCGTATGTATATTTGTGAAGGCCAGAAATGGGATCTGGAATACGAAGTCAGGAAAAAAGACTGGGAGGTACTGCAACAATTTTTAATCAATTAAAAAAAAAAAACAAATATAAAAACAAAACTCTTAATACAAAAGAAAAAAAAAAATACAAAAACCAGACATACAAATTTTTTTAGTATCATATGTTTTTTACGTTTCCGTTTTTTTTTTTTTTTGCATCAACTATCAAATCTTGTTGATACTTGTGTTACATATTTAAAAAAAAAAAAAAGTATTTGACTCTCTTACTTGTAACTGTTTTTCTGAATTGCTCACATACAAAAACTTACAAACCAAAAAAAAAAAACGTATCTATACATATTATAAAACATATATAGATGATTCTTTATACTTACCACTCTTTGTTCGATTTTACAAGTTTTTAATATGCCGTTGTTAATCTCATGTTACTTGTACTCAATACGGAAACACAATCCAATCAACAACAACAATGAAATATCTGTGAGTTGAGAAATTGCCACACAAGACTGCAGCAACAGCCAAAAACTTTTGAAAACAGCCGCCAGTTAAACGAACAGTCATTCAAACCGTCAATCAATCAATCAATCAATCAGTTGCTTCAATTACATAATTAATCCACACTTTTTCTGATGAAATTAATTCACAATGAACAATTGCAACGAGATCTCATTTCCGTTATGCATCTAAGCACAGTGTTTATTTAGTGTTGCCTAATTGTCTACAAATAAGTGAGGTTAGCTCACTCACTCTCTCTCTCTCTCTCAATCTCTCTGTCTCTCTCTCGCTGTGGCGACGGCACCGCGGCTGTTTAGTTATTGTTATTTGTTTGCACTTTCATTTGGCAAACGCAGCACTCACATTGCACTACACAACACTGTCGAACTTGTCAAAAAATGTCGTCGTTGTTCAGCACTGCAATTTTGTTGCAACAACTTAAATTCTGACATTGTTTTGTGTTTTCCACCCACTACATACATTGTTCAAAATTCTTTTGTATCTTTCTTTCTTCCTTTCTGTGATAATTTGTTTGTTACGCTCTCGCGTCATTTGCATCGTTTTTGTTGCCACTGTCTGTGCGTCCGTTGGTCACACACACACACGCACACACGCACACACACACACGCAAACACTCGAACAACAACAACAACAACAACAAAAAAAACCTCCATCAATACACAAAGCACGTCAGCACGCTGAGCACAATGTAGAGGCAATTATTTGTAATTAGAAGTTCTGCATGTGCACTTGTCAACAACAACAACAACAACAACAGCAGCAACAACAGCAGCAGCAGTCAGAAAAGCCACTCTCCAAACGAATAACAAACTAAAGACAATATTAATAATACATCCACAACAGAACACCAATTCCATCCAAAATCTCTAAACTCGAAATAAATACCTCAACCTCAAACTCAAACTCAAACTCAACCATTCGCACTTTATTGTAAATAATGTAATTTGGTTGTAGAATGTATTTCATTATATCGTTAATTGGTTCGCTCTCTTTCTATCTGACGCTCGCTTTAACTTACAACCTACAAACAAACAAAAAACAGAAAAGAAGATGAAAAAAGAGAAGCACCAATGCAATAATAAAGAAATTTAAAATCATGCGATAAATCGTTAAATCAAAACCATTGAAGAGCATAAGCGCCAAGCGTCGATTTACTCGAGTTCTTTAAACAAAACATAAAAAAAATGATAATAATTATGATCTCTAAAAAAGAAAAAATAATTCAAATATTTGACAAATTACACAATTGTTAAAAGATGCGCCAGAGCTCTGGCTAATGTTTCAATAGTCCAAAAGTCGGTTCGCTTCAACCAGCTAACGTTAGAAAATTGCCACCGCTGCCCACTAAACGTTACTGTTACTGTTACTTTTACTGTTACCGTTACCGTTACTTTTACCGTTATCACAAAAAAAGCAAACACGTTCCGAACTCGAAGTATTTGCAAAACAAAACAAAAAACAAAAAAAAAAAAAGGAATGCTGAACAAACAAATGAGAAAGAAGGAAAAGAAAAGCGAAAAGAAACACAAAACAAATCAGAAAAATACGTAAGAAATATGTTTAAAATAGCCATAAAAACGAACAATCAATCAACCAATCAATCAATCAATCAATGTATGAAATATATGTAATGTATGTATGTGCCATGCTGTGCAGTACCTCAGGCCCCAGTTCCGTACGCTCAAGTCTTATATGTATAGGTCATAACTCTAGCCTATATCAAAACAAAATATCGTATATAAAAATAAAATGACATAAAAAATAAAATGACTATAAAAGCAACAAAAGAAAAAAGAAAAGAAAAATAGAGGAAATCGACATTTGGATGTTATGCTGTTCAATCGACAAAAAAAAAAAACACCTAAAAATAAGGACCCAAAACTTCCACTCAAACAAAAAAACTAAAAAGAAAAAAAAAAGAAAGAAACCGACCTTAGCTGCCCCATTAAAAAAAAAAAAAAACGGTAGACCAAAATCTAACTGCGTATTTGCCTCGTCTTGCTAGCTCGCTCGCACGCACCAGCTACAGTTTAAAACTAAAATCAAAAAATTAGACATAACTATTACCATAACATTTGATGTATATATATCTGTATCTGTATCTGAATCTGTATCTTTATCTATATCTATAACTGTATTTGTGCCTGTGCACATGTTTGAACTATAAGCGATAAGTGTAACGCGCTGCATGCAACCCGTCTGCTTGCAACTGTCTCTTGTGCACGTCTCTTATGCCCCCCATTTGCTCGCATTTTGATTTTGATATTGCAATTTCAAGTAGTTTGCCACATTTGGTACATTTAGTACATGTCTATTGAAACGAATCTGAAAAACGTTTTTACTTACATTTCTCATATATGCTAACTGTATATGTTTCTCTTTGATCTCTCATCGCACACTGTAGATCAACGATCTCAATGCCCAAGTTAACGATCTTCGCGGCAAATTGTAAGTATCAATTACACTTTGCATACCCTTGCAGGCATTATGAATACAATAGATACTTATCTATCTTATCATATCTCAATAAAATGTTGCCAAATTTCATGTGGTTCATTTCAATTAATCGCAATAACCGCAATATTCAATCCACTGCAAGGGCATACGAATTATCTTATATCGAAACTAAATAACAATTTTTTATCGAACGTATAGCGTTAAGCCAGCCCTGAAGAAGGTCTCCAAATACGAAAACAAATTTGCCAAGCTGCAGAAGAAGGCCGCAGAATTCAACTTCCGCAACCAACTGAAGGTGGTTAAGAAGAAGGAGTTCACATTGGAAGAGGAAGAGAAGGAGGTAAGTTCGCATTGGGTTTGTCGATTGTGGTGGATACCCTTACAGGTGCCACCTTTAGCTAGGCATAGATAGAATAGCAATAGTTTTTATATATAACTTACATGATGTATATTAATACTCTATATACTATACCCATATATATACATATATATATATATATATACTTCGATCGACCAAAAATGATGTGAACGCTCCCATAGAAAAAGATTAAAGATGCCGGTTCTCTAAAAGCAACCAAAAAGTGTAAGGATGAGTGAAATGATGTGTGTTTACATATGTTTGAGCACCACGTGTCCTCCATTGTCACTTTATGTACTGCTCTAGCTCTGTCTCTCTCTCTCTATCTCTCTCTTTCTCACACTCTCACTCTCTGTCTCTTTTACTGTTATCATCTAACTACATATATGTCTCGCTCGTTTTATGGTACACCTCAAAACCCCTGTCAATATTAGTGTAGTCGTCACAATTTGTCACAATATGTATTCGTATGTACAATATGTATGTATTCGTAGTCTCGTAGTGCACAAAGCACAGTTGTTAGTCATCTGTTCCGGAATGTACTGGTTAAATGTTAAGCGCAATTTCACTTCCACGATAATACTAATGCACTATATCTTCTATTCTATTCCACATCGATGCTGGTTGGATCTGCAGAAGAAACCCGACTGGTCCAAGGGCAAGCCCGGCGATGCCAAGGTAAAGGAGGAGGTTGAGGCCGAAGCTTAAGTGTCTACGTCCACGTAGTGTCCACTGTACCACCCGTGACTCCCGCCCTAAACAATATATAATTCAATACAAACAATTATTTCACCAAAAACAAAAGTAAAACAATTATCTGATGCTAAATACGAAAATCAAACAATATTCGTGTATATATATATCTCACAATATATATTCTATTTATATGTATCTATGCATACATATGTGTATGTATGTGTGCATATGAAATAAAGTACAGCTAAAGCTCAATCAGAAACATTACAAAAACACCAGCTATCGAAAATAATTTACACATCATGAAGAATTCAAACAACACCCAAACATCTGAACGTTCTGATGAATTATTTTTTTTTTTTATTATATTTCATTAATTACAAATTCTATTTTTTAATGTAAATTAAACTAAACTACAAAAAAAAAAAAAAAAAAAAAACTCTTCGCACACATTTTGTTTTTTGGGCACACCTTCCACAATGGCATGTGCATTTGAGTTACCACCGAGTGTTCACAGTTTCCTGAGACCTCCTTAGATTCCTCCATCGATGTCGTTATGCACCGCACTTCCGATATGCACCGAATCAGCAACATCAGCACCTAAGCACCAGCATCATCTGTAGCTGACTCAGTCGAGTGAAGTATTTGAATGATTCATCCAATGAATGATGTGCTTGCAGGAACAGGCGCCCGAGACGCCAACGCCGGCATAAAAACAACTCCTCGAGTAAGCGAGGGCTTACTGGACCGACACAAATCAAATCGTTTTTCTTCTGGTGCACTTCTTTTGTTCAATCTTGCAATATGTACTTTAATTTACGTTAATTATTACAAATATATCTGAATATATATATGTATATATATATATATATAATATATATATAAAGAGACAAATTTTTGCATTTGGGCTTATGGGTAGCTAGACTTTGTTCCTTTTCCAAGTATTTGGGTTGTTCTTCGGAAATCTGTAAGGATTTGTCTGAATTCGAGCAATTCCCTTTTCGAACGTGTACCCCTAAAAGTATGCCGCATTTCTTGCTTGAGGACAATTTAGCCAATGCGGCAACCTCAATTGAACAGTAATTATATTAATTATATTTCCCCGTCTCGCAGCCAAAAAGAATACGAGTTCGACTCATTTATGTATGCACTTTTCTTTTTATTATGTTTTAACGATAGTTTAGGAGATTTTTGTGTATGCGTGTACCGATATATATATATATATATATATTTATATATATATACTATATGTGTGCGCGTGTGTGGATGTACATTACAAAATTATAGTCAATTTAAAGTCTAAGTGTTTAATTTAGTGTTAAAATTAAGCAGCGAGTTAACGTTAATAGTTGAACAACTTATGGCTAAGAGCTTAAATGATGGTTACAACTATGCATCTTTTTCGTCGTCTTTATAATTATATAAGATTGGGGCGGGGAGGGCTTAGAAGGGCGCTAATTAATTAAAGAAGTTGAATTGTCGTTGCGTTAATTAATTAAATAAATAAATAACCCTAGATACACAAAATAAAAAAAAAATACCAGGACACAACTCGGCTCAAAGTTGCAGTCTGCTCCCAGAAGAAGGATACGATTAGAGCTATGCATATGTATATAAATAAACGTGTGTATGTCAATAATATATGTATATAGTAATTTTTAGATATTGAAATCGTAATTCCAACATTCAACAATATTGTGTATTATAAATTAGAAATACTTTTAAAAATAAAAGCATTACATTTTAGAGAGTTCTCAGATAATTAAATCTGCTTAAACCGAATATTCGGCACAGAAGTGATTTCAATTCGAATCATTTATTCATTCAATTGACATTTACTGCCAGCGGCTACTGTACATTGCGGGCTGAGGAAGGGGTGGGAGGGGGGGGGGGGTATTATTAGGATTAGGATTAGGTCTAGACCTCAATACTGTTGAGACTGCCCGAGGATATGTTGTCCGTGTGGCTGCCGAGGCGTGTCCGCTTAATGAGTGCGCGACCAGGCATCGGGGAGCGCTGGACGCGCGGACTGCCCGGCACATGGGGTATGCCCACCACATGGCTGTGGTGCGGATGCGAATGTGGATGCGGATGTGGGTGCGGATGCGGGTGGTGCACATGATTGTGATGATGCAGCATATGATGCGGCACATTGTTATTGTTGTTGTTGTTATTATTATTGTTGTTGTTATTGCTGCTGCTGCTGTTGTTGTTGTTGTTGAGATTAGTGTGGCTATTGTGCTGGCTGCCAGAGGCGCGGCGCTGTCGGTGCAGCGAGGGTATACGAGTGGGCGTGGCCATGCCATCGTCCATTCCAAAATGTTGTTGCTGCTGCTGCTGCTGCTGTTGTTGTTGTTGTTGCAGGCTGCGCACGCTGCGCTCCAGCGTGCGTCGCTGCTGATCCAGCATGGGCGAGGCGCCACCAGATGCCGCCTGTTGCTGCTGCTGTTGTTGTTGTGGTTGTTGTTGATGTTGTTGCTGGTAGTAGGCAGCGTGAGGTGGCACGGGCGGTGCTTGCATCTGCTGCTGGAAATCGTGTCGCTTATGAGGGAACGTGGGCGTGCCGGGCGCATGATACGGCTGTGCATGATGCAGTCCCGGCTGATGCAGCGCCGCAGCGGCCGCAATTGCCAATGCATTCGTCTAAAAAACCAAAGAGAAAACAGATAGAGAGCGAGAGAAAGAGAGAGAGAGAGAGAGATTAGTGAGAGATGTTTAACAAATATGCTCCTGAGATGGGAAGTTACTGTTACTGTTGCTGTTGTTGTTCTTGTGGTTGTGGTTGTGGTTGGGTGGGTGGGTGTGTGGCTTATGTGCTTGGGTAGTTTGGCTTTGACTTGGCAACAAAATATAAAATACGATTCTCAAACTGCTTTTTTAACTTGTCAACTTTGTGATACAGTGATCGCTCGCTAATTGAAAACACTTTCATAATTGGGTCGATAAATTTAGATGTATTAAAGAAAATATAAAAAATGGGAATTAATCAAAAATGCTTTGCATAAATTGTCAGATGATATTTCAAATGATATTTCGCTTCGATTTGTAAAATGTTGAACATCTATGGCAGTTCTTATTAGCAAGCGATCACTGTATTTAATTGGTTTACTTCTTGCTGTTGCTGCTGCTGCTGCTGTTGTTGTTGTTGCTGTTGTTGCGCTTTGGTAGCTGCAGTTTTCTTGGGTAAAGGCAGCGGCGGCAGTGGTTTGCTGGGCGCCTCCGTTGCAGGCAACTTCTTCTGCTGTTGGTGCTGTTTTTGTTGTTGTTGTTGTTGCTGTGTGAGACCGTCACAGGCCTCCAAGGTCTCGCAGGAGGAGGAGGCGCCGCCCGTCTGCGCATTATCAGTGGCAGTAACATCCACATCAACATCAACATCCACATCCATCTCAACATGTGCAATCCCATCTGGATTGGAATTAATAGGCTCGACTGTCGTGCTGCTCATGTGGTTGTAGTTGGGGGTGGTGGTGATGGTAGTGGTGCTGCTGCTGCTGCTAGTGGTGGTGGTGCTGGTGATGCCGTTGGGCGGCAGGAAGCGTAGCTCCATCACATTGCGATTCTGGAACAGGGGACGCTGCTCAGTTTGGCTTTGGCGAACGGAGGCGAAGAGAAAACCGACAAAAGCAGAAGATCAAAGACCACGAACCAATAGACGGAGAGAAAGAGAGGGAGGGGGAGAGAGAGAGAGAGAGAGAGAGACAGCCGGGAAAGATAAAATGGGAGTAATAAAGCGAGTGAAAGAATAAAACCAGACACGGATAAGCCAGAAGAGGACGCGAGAGAGAGAGACAAAAAAGACAGAGATTGACAAAGAACTCGAACAAAAAGAGAAACAGGATGACAGAAAGCGAGACAAAAGAAGAGAGCGAGACAGGAGGAAGGAAATATAGCGGAAAAAGGAACGGAGAGATGGGTGGAGAATTTAAAAAGATAGAGATATAGCGATAATGATAGAGAGAAATATAGAAATAAAGACAGGGATATCAAAGAGAGCTAGAGACAATATGAAAGAGAGAGAAAGAGAAAGAAAGAAATAAAAAGGACAAAAAAGAATCAACGACTAAAATAGGCGCGAACAACTGGGATATAGAGAGAGAGAGAGAGAGAGAGAGAGAGAGCGAAAGAGAGATAGCTATAGAAAAATGCCGATATCTAGATCAGAGCGAGATCCCATTAACTGCTTATGTGGGTAAGTACTATATTTAAGAATTAGCTGGAAGTAATATATGTATGTATGTATATATAGAACATATTCACAAAGCGATTTCGCTCTGCCTTTTACATCGAGTGTTTCTATGTGAAAATATATTTATTTATTTTTCTAATAAAGCGTTCAATTGAAACCATTTAAAAAAAAAAAACTTAATAACAAATTGGTCATTCATTCATCATCATTTTACGGAAAATTTCCTCTTATATTTTTACATAGAGTTGGAGACGAAAAGTAGTATTCTAATGTAGAATTTGAAAAGTTGGGTAAACCGCAAGTAGTCCACTTAAAAGGCCACTAAAAGCAACGAGGGAGACAGGGACAGCGAGAGCATGAGCGAGAGGGAGAGAGAAATATGCCAACAGCAGCAGCAGCAAAAGTTTAAAAGCAAAGCGAGGCGAGAAACGATTTTGTTTTTTGTTTTGTTTTTGTTTTTGTTTTATATGTATTTTAAATTTTGACCAAGCAACCAGCGAAAAGGGATTTTTTTTATTTTTTGATTTTCTATATTGGTTTTTGTTTGTTTTATTTGAGATACAAAATAGATGCGAGTGGAAAGATGTGGAGAAGTGGGAGCATTTTGAAAAGATGATTTGACAGCAGCTCACCTTATCAGCGGCGGGATCCTGAGCGAGAGGATTGGGCGTGATATTCATGCGTGGAATAACCCCATTCAATCGACGCACATCGCCCGACTTTTGATTGTGATTATGGTTGTGATTGTGGCCGAGGCTGTGGTTATGATTATGATTGTGATGTGGCGCCACGCCCAGCGCAGAGGATGTAACGAAATCCGCTTGAATGTGATCCAATTGCGGCTTGTTCTCATCTGGAACGAAAGAAAAAAGGCAAATATGGGATTAGTGGCGCCCGAGCTAAGTGAGTTTGAAAGGAGTTTTCACTTACCCTCGGGCTGTGTGTTGTTGCGACGTCGCAGACACAGACAGGCAACCACAATGGCGATGAGGAGAAGTAGGCCGCCACCGGCAGCGCCTGCGATGACCGGATATATGGAGTTCTCCTGCTCCCCGGCGTTGCCATTGGCACCATTCGGCACGGCCACAACTGGCGGTGTGGAGGCGCTGCTCGAGTGACCGGAAGTTGCTGTCAGGGTGCAGGTGGAGAAGGGATAGAGGAAGATGGGAAACAATTGTAATATCAATATGTTGAATGTTGTGCAAACATATACATCATTTGTTAGGTAATTATAGTATAGTAGAGTCGTCGTTAGTCAATCAATCAATCAATCAGTCACATAATTACACTTGGTGTACATAATGAAATCAATCAAATATTCAATCTTAGATTGAGTAAATTAAACAGTCCATCAAGAATCCATCAGTTAGTATTGAATCAATTAGTCATCCAGTCAATCAATCAGCTAGACAATAAATAAATTTGTCTTAGATTGAATCAGACAAACTGTTTCTCAATCAATTAATTACTATTGAATCAATCAATCAGGTAAACAATAAATGAATATCGGTCAATGAGTTAAACACTTTTTTGGTCAATCAATTGGTTGGTCAAGCAAGATACAGAATAAATTAATCATAGTTAATAGGTTCAGTCCGCAAGGTATGCAATTAGTCAGTCAAAAATGAAATCAATAAAACAAGCAGTTACAATTACAACATATCAATCAATCACAGTGCTTTAATAGAATCAGTCAGTCAGTCACTCAATCAATCTTTCCGTCTGTCTGTCTACTCCAAAATATAAAAATGCAAAAATCAATCAATGAAGACTTACTCAGAGTGCGTCCCTGTTTGATCTCACTGAACTCGGAGGCTGCGTGTGCATTGAACGATTGCAGCTTGAACTCGTAGGCGGTGCCCGGATCGAGCAGATCAATCTTAAAGTGACGGGCATGGCCGCCATCGACGGTGGCCTTCAGGTATTCGGCGGCAGACGCTGCCGGCCTATAGTAGGCATAATAGCCATCGATTATGTGCTGCTGCAGCTGCTGCTGGCTGGCCGTGAGTGTCCAATGGAGGATGACGGCCGACTCCGAGTAGGGCTCGATTTGACGCAGCTCGGGCACGGGCAGATTCGATTTAGCGACGCCACGCTGCAGGAAGAACTTGATGGAGGTGTTGCCCTCCTTATTGTCATTGTTCGAATAGACTGCAATGATGCGGAAGCGATAATTGCGATCCGGACGCAGTCCCGATACGGACGATGTGAAGTTCTTGACGCCCCCCAGCGGCGTGTTCACGGGATGCTCATGGTGATGGTCGCGATCACGCTCACGCTCCCGACCACGATCACGATCTCTCTCCCGCTCCCGCTGCTTGCCATAGGGTATATTCTCGTTGGTCGTCTGCCAGTTTTCGCGAGGAATTTTGCGCGAACTGTCGCCGAGCATGCGATATTGCACCTTGAAGAACTGTATGGGCAGGCCATCGTTTTTCGGGACATTCCAACGCAGCATGACGGCGTCGTCCGATAGTCGGGTGACATTGGGCCGCGATGGCGGTACCATATTAGCTGGAACATTTTAACAAAAACAAAGTCAAAATCAAAATAAACTTATTGAAAGCAATTTTCGATTGCAAGTGCTGTTAATGTTTCTAGCCGTGTGAAGTTGGCTGTGGTTAACAGTGCCAAAGTGAGCGGACGCAAATGTGCGTTAACAGCGCACTGTTATTACTCCGTACATTGAGTAGCATCGATGTTCATTTGAGCATTGAGCATTGAGTAGTATCGCAGCGCAGCATTGAGTAGTATCGTTAGAGCTGCGTACGCGTTTTGAGCGACATTTTCTTGTGCTGCTTGTCACAAACATAATACCTGGAGCAAAAACAAGCGCGCGCATTTACATTAAATTCTAAAACACGATTAAAATCAAATAACTTTGTGTGCCAAAAACTGCAGCTAAATTTTTCATACAATTCCCTGGTGCATTATTGGATACGAGTGGCGACAACGACTGGCGACGACGACGGCAAGCGAACGGACAGCAAACGACAACAGACAAGAAAGACTCACACACACACACACACACTCAACTCAGACACGAGTTGTGAGCGAGCTAGCGAGCGTGTGTGTGTGTGTGAGTGCGTGCGTATGTGTATAATCTAAACGAGTGCAATTGATTTTTGTACATATATTACTCGTCGCTCTCGGCATTGCATTTTTCTTGTTGACACTCGAGCTTGGGGGGAATCGGAATTGGATTCGGAATCGGCATCGTACACGGACACAAACACAAGCTAAGCATCGAGTGCTTTGCGTTGCATAAACAAACTCAGGACTGGGAAACAAAACAAAGCCCAAAAAGAAGAAGAAATCCTCAAGCGTAGAACGAATTTGAGAGAGATCGAGAGTGAACATATATATAGAGAGAAAGAGAGCATGTCGGCTGCCGGAGATGCGGGCGCCGCTGCAGCAGCGAATGGCAGCCTCGTTCAGGTCCAGGCAACGGTAACTGCAGCTGGAAACACCGACGGCAGTCCCACTAACAATAACAACAGCAACACCAGCAATACTAACAGCAATAACAATAATAATCCAAACAATAACAATGCAAATAATAACAATAACTCAACGGCGGGCAGCTCGAAGGGGCAGCTGCCGTTAACGCCCCGCTTCACCGCCGAGGAGAAGGATGTGCTGTATTCGCTGTTCCATCTGCACGAGGATGTCATCGACATCAAGCATAGGAAGAAGCAGCGCAACAAGTACTCCGTCCGGGATACATGGGACAAAATTGTACGCGACTTCAATTCGCATTCGCATGTGAGCGCCATGCGCAACATTAAACAGATACAAAAGTTTTGGCTCAATTCGCGGTAAGTGGAGCAGGGAACAGGGAACAGAAGCCACATTAATTTCCTTTCACTCACTCACTCGTTATCTCTCTCTTCCTCTCTTTTACAGTCTGCGCAAACAGTATCCGTATCGAGATGTGAGTGTCTCCGGCGCCAGCGCAGCATTGGGCAAAGTCAGCGGAATCTCATCCAATGCACAACAGCAGCAACAGCAGCAGCAGCAACAACATCACGATAATGTCAAAGTGGAACCAGAGTATCAAATCAGTCCAGATGCATCTGAGCATAATCCGCAGGGTGACACGTTCGATGACATTGAAATGGATGGCAACGATGTCAGCGAAATGGAAGATGATCCGCTCGATGCACAACAACAACAACAACAACAACAGCAGCAACAGCAGCAACAACAGCAGCAACAGCAGCAACAACAGGCAGCACAGGCACAAGTCGAGGCGCAACAACAACAGCAACAGCTGCAACAATCGGCTGCTGCCGAAATGCAAAAGTTGCACGTGAGCGCCGCAGTGGCAGCGGCAAGTACGAACATGTTGAACGCCCACCAGATAAATGTGGACTCAATCAGTGCGGAGAAACTGACGCTGAACGATCTGCTGCACTTTAAGCCGGCGCGACCGCGCGAGGAGATCATACTGCAGATCAAGCATCCCACAGATGCGACAGGTGAGTGCCAGCTACAAAGCAACTTCGATTGAAATTGAAATCAAAATGATAAATGTGTGATTTTTTTTGTATTGGATTGCTTTTGGCTGGTTGCCTTATACAGCCACACAGATTCACACAATACCCGCGCAGCCGCAGCAGCATACGATGGCAACAATCACCGCTGGCGGCTACAATCAGCAGATAATCAGCGAGATCAAGCCGCAGCAGATAACGCTGGCCCAATACCAGGCGCAGCAGCATCAGCAGGCCCAAGCCCAGGCCCAGGCACAAGCCCAAGCGCAAGCGCAGGCACAAGCTCAGGCACAGGCTCAAGCGCAGGCGCAACAATTGGCGCAACAGCAGCTTGCCGCACAGCAGCAACAATTGGCGGCGGCGGCGGCAGCAGCGCATCATCAGCAACAACAGCAACAGGCCGCTGCAGCCGTAGTCGTACAGCAGCAGCAGCAACAACAACAGCAACAACAACAACAGCAGCAACAACAACAGCAACAACAGCAGCAGCAACAACAGGCCGCGGCAGCTGTGGCAGCAGCAGCTGCTGTTAAAATGCAACTAACTGGCGGCACGCCCACATTCACATTTAGCGCCCTGCCCACGGTGACAGCAGCGACATCGGTGCCAGTGTCCGTTCCGGTGACAGCGACCCAGGCAACCGTCCAGGTAGCAAATGTAAGCGGCAGCGGCGTCGTCAGCAGCAGCGCTGGAACGCTGACTGGAACGAATGGGCAAACAGCGAACGATAGCTACGAGGAGCGCATAAACTATTTCAAGGTGAAGGAGGCGGAGCTGCGATGCAAGGAGCAGCAGCTGGCCACCGAGGCGAAGAAGCTTGAGGTGAACAAGGCGCAGGATGAGCTCAAGTATATGCGCGAGGTGCATCGCCTGCGCGTCGAGGAGCTCAAAATGAAGATACGCATCCTGCAAAAGGAGGAGGAGCAGCTCCGTAAATGCTCCAGTACATGAGATCTGGAGGATATCAGTGATGCGGAACCGGATGCCGATGCGGACGCGGATGCAGATGCGTCAACACAGGGCGAGTACATGGACCTGGACATGCAATTGCTGCTCTAACACGGACGCAGCTTATTATATATACATATATAATATATATATATAGTCTATTTTACATCTGTAATTAATTTTAGTTTTTTTTTTTATTTTCTCAATTCGACTTTTTAGAAATTTTTTTTCTTTTTGTATCAAATTTATACTCTATTGTTTTCGGGTGGGCGGGACGACCAGCTGATTTTGGCTGGTCATGATTAACGATAACCAATTACTGATTACCGTTTACCATTTACCGATTACCAATTACCGATTATCGTGTATTCCTAAGCAATTTCTCTTATTGTAATTGTATATCGTGTTATAAAATACAATGAACACTTTAAGCAAAACTAAACGAACAATAACAATAACAATAACAAACATAAAAACAAAAATCAAAACTCACCAACTCTCATGTATTTGCGCTTCTTGTTACGGGAACCGCCACCATACGAACCGGATGAGGAGGATGTGCCAAAGGATGAGCCACCATTGCCTCCATTGTCATAGATTGGATCTTGCGGCGATCGCATGGGCACATCCCCCAGCGGCGGATAATCCTCGCCACTGATCTGCAACGGATTCACACGCAACATGTTGCCCTCGCTCGTCTGCAAGATAACCGAAAAATTCCAAAAGGGTTTGAGCAGTGTGTATATGTACATGATGGAGGCACATTTGACATATATATATAAATATATATATGATCTTCATTCATTGTTTCAACGTCCAATTGTGTTTTTTTTTTCAGAATACCTATCTAGCAAATGCTGTTCCTAGACATTTCATTTAACCAAACATGAATCAAACTCAACCAAATCTTCATATGGCAAATCATATGGTTTATTCCACATCAAGTTGTGCAAATTCTAATGGAATTTCATTGAATTTGAATTTTGTTAAACAAAAAAGAAGTGAATTGTAGTTTCTGCATCTAAACTTTATCAACACTGACCAACCTCAGGCATAATCTCTTGGTATAGCTTCACAGAAAATAAATTTGTAAATGCATTTGAAATTTTATATCAACCCAATGTTTTCAACAGATTCAAAAGTTAAATTGATAATGGTTAATTACCCAGAATAGAAGTAGCTGCATAGGTAGCAAATTAAATATGCAATTGCTATAGCATTAGCACGAGCTGCTATGCTCTCGCTCTGTTCTCGTGCTTTCTGCTGCAGAAAACACTATTTTTGATTACTAATTGCTACTGACATTACTCTTGCAAATGACAGAGCAGAGCGAAAGAGCATTCATTTCAGTGTTCTGCTATTGGCAATTGCCATTGCTCTGCTACAGTTTCGTGGCAGTAGCAATAGCTAAACGAAAATCTATCAAAAAATCTATCTTGTTTCAGTATACACCAATATTTCCAAATCGCCCTGAAATTTATAGAATTGCCCCAAAATTAAAATCATCATAAAAAGTAGAAGAATTTTCTTGTTTTCAAAAATAATTTCTAAATATATGAAAACATTTTCTTAATTAAATTAAATTAGAAAGGTTTGCACTAAGTCAATTATCCCAAAAATAAAGTGTTTTTAATGAAATTAACTCACATTTGTAGAAATCAACCCTTTTCAATTTCGAAAATGGTAATGAATGTAAATGAAAATGGTACTGATTGAATCTCGAATGTTATTTTAGAGGTTAGCTGATTAATAATTTTGTAATTTAAATAGAACAAAGGTTCCTCAAGTTCATCAGATTATTTAAATTACGTTATACAATTTTATAAACTATGTTTGTATATCTGAAATCTTTAAATACTAATGCTTAATAATAAATATAAGCAACAATACCAAAAGGCGCTAATATAAGAAGAACACACATAGAAAACAACACCCTGAAATTATTATATGTATTCATGCAGCCCTGGTTTTTAGAAAACCCCACAACCATAAATTTTATACATTTTTTTTCAGAGTGTAAAGTTTTCAAAACTCAATTACGTTAAAAAAAAACTGTTAAATTTTGCGAAAAAAAACTTTTTTAAAAATATACACAAAAAAAAAGGTACTCACCTCGCCGAGTTGATTGCGGGCAAAGCATTGAACGACGCCCGCGTGCCGCTTCTGGACATGATGGATGAGGAGACGATTGGGCTCGATGAGCGTTTCATTGTCAGCGCTGGCATCCTCGCCGTTGAACAGCCAATAGATCTCCGGCTGCGGATGACCTGTGGCAATGCAGTCTAGCGTGAGGGCATCGCCTTCATTGGTTAGGGTCATCTCTGGGCCGCGTACGATGCGCGGACGCTGCAGCACGCTTAGCTTGATCATGTGCACGAGAACGGGGGCAATGCCGTTGTCCAGACGACACACATACGAGCCCTGATCCTCGGGCCGCACATCACTGATCTGCAGTCCGTAGGCAAGCACACGGCTCCGATTGTGATAGATGTTGCGCACATCGGGGCTGCTCCAAACGGCGCTCGGTCGCGGCGAACCGACGCCCGGACACTCGAGGACAACACTGTCGCCTGGACGTGCGGCTACCTGTGTCGCCGGCTGCTGTAGGAGAAAATATGGCGGCGTGCGTTCCGTATAATCCACACGCAAATCGATCACCTGCGGCAGACGCAACTCGACGCCCGTTATCGCATTCGTTGCGGCACACGAATAGTTGCCCGCATCCTTGGCGGTCACGGAGCTGAGAACGAGAGCGCCGGCGGCGCCGGACAGCAGCAGCTCTGTTTGCGGCAATTTCTCGCCGTTGCGATAGAAACTCCAAATAGCCGGCGGATTCGAGACAACCGATCCGCAACGCAATAGCACACAATTATTGGGCGCAACACTCCAGCGGACAGCATGCCGGCCATATCCATTGTTGGCACCATCCAGCGATATGGAGACGAGCGTTAATCGTCCCGGTGTCGAGGCAATGGCACCGGGCCCATACCATGCCACACACTGATAGTCACCCAGTGTCTGGGCATTCACATAGATACGCAGCTTCCAGGTGCGACCCTCGTTGCTGCTGGTCACATTGTAGCCGGCTGTCGGATACAGATAGCGATACGGATCGCTGCCACTCACCCGAAATCGCCACTCTAATCGATCCGGCTTCAAATTTAGCTCACACTCGAAAACGACCTCGTCACCCTTGGGTGCCACTGCTGATTCCGGGGCACGTTCAATGTACACGCCCAGCATATTGCTGCCGGAGCTATTACTGTTGCTGCTGCTGTTGCAAGTGGATATCATCAGGCATCCACTGAGTATCGCCACAGCCAGTGGCAGTAACAGTCCACCCATGTCTACGCTTGGCTGCAGTTTGATGATGTGGCAACAGATACCTGAAAAAAAATTTATATATATATTTATATTAATTTATTATATTTATTTCTATTTATTTAGAAAATCGCTCCGAAAGCCAAGAAGTTATTTTGTTGGTATATTTATACGTTTTAATATAATTTAAATAATATAACTGATTTTTGTATTGTCATCTTTCGATCGATATACGATATGGTGGAGCGATCTGATTGGAGATCATGTCATGAATGACCGAATCAAAGAGACGACGAGATATCTTTTAAGTGGTCCCTCTACAAAGGACTATAAATAGGGGAATTAAATATTGTAAAAACTACATACTTATTATAAAATACAGTAATGATAAGAATCCTATGAAAACTGTACAATGTGGTTTATAAAACATACAAAACAAAACAAAAATATCTTTATCTTAAGGATCTTCATTATCTCCGCCAATAACACTGGCAAAGTCTATAATTTCTAATGAGTATAGTTAACATCTGGTAAATGTTCTAAGCCCGAAAATGATCGAATTAATACTAATTTCAATTTAGTCATTTAAGTATTTCTTATAAATCTCTCATAAATGTAACATTCTAATTTTATTGGTAATTTTACAAATGAGTAAACATTAAAACAAATTTTTTTTATCCAGTTCGAGTCGTGTGTATTTATATGTCATAAGTATTTCAGAGATAAATTAAAACTAATTTATGTATTTTGTTATACTTAAGATGAAGAAAATTATCGCAACTCAATTTTGTTTTTGTTTTTTCCCCTTGTTTGTTTGTCTGTTCAATTTAGTACACGCAGCAAAAGTGGGCGGTAATATTGTATGGAATGTCATGTCTTGAACGCAACTGTACCACAAGCGATTGATTGCGGTTTGTGTGTGTGTGTGTGTGTGTGTGTGTGTGTAGGGATGGGTAAAAGGGAAGCAGAGTGGGGCAAGTGTGGAGCTGAGTTGATCCGATCTGCTGTCCTTTGGTACGCGAATGGGGCGTGACAACGGAAGCACAGTCGCTTGCAATGTGCCATTTAAACTGGAGTGAAGCTGAGCTGTCTGCCTGCCTGCCTGCCACTTGGCATGTTGCATGCAGCATGTTGCCAGCCTGTTGCCTGACTGCCTGCCTGGCCGAACAGTCCTTTTGGCAGCCAGGGCATCAGTTTCTTAATGGCGTGTCATTATTATGAGCAGCCAAGGCTGCAGGTGCTGCTGCTGATGTTGCTGCTGTTGCTGTTCCTGCTGCAAGAGGGTTTGGTGATGAAGAGAGAGGGGGAGGGGGTAACTTTGCTGTGCGGAACGGGTTTGTGCAGCATTTGCCCTGCGACAGTTTGAATCTCTAGATTTAAAATTTAAAAACTAGCAGCAGCATCAGCAAAAATAAAAATAAAAACATAACAGTCCTCAGGAGTAGGGAGTGCCCGACTGAAAGGTACTCTGTAGTCAACATATAGGTAAAATACTTCACTGAAAAATCCCAGATCAACATAGGCACTAAAATAGTTATTAATAAAGCTGAAAGCCGAATGACAAATTTGTTTATTGCTTATAGCGAATAAATGCTATCGGACATCGATAAATATCGATTTTTGCGTATGTTTTACTCTTTGATCGATATGTGTATAAGACGCAGTGAGCTATCGAAATATATAATTAACTGATCAAGTATACGCTTATATATATAATATATATATATAAATATTTGTATATATACAAATTATCGGGTAGATAGGTGAAGTAAGCAAGAACCTTCCCAAACACACCCCATATCTTGATGGACAGCATCATTATCGACGTGAAGCAGGGAGCTATCTGAAACATAAATCTAAAACTGATCAAGACTCTATATACAACCTAAGCACAACTTACGGCAATTGGTATGCAGGGCGTACAGAAATAAGAAAAGAAGAAACGAAACACAAAAGCGCGCGCGGAATTCCAAGAAACAGCCGCCCGGTCTGCCCAGTTTTCCCCTTCGCCTGTCTACCTGCCTCTCTCCCCTCCCCCTTTTTTCTCCCTATTTCTCTCTCTCTCTCTCCCGTTCGGTGTTGCTTGCTGTCTCTATTTGGATTGTGGCAGCTCTTTTGACGCACATAAATCGCAGTGCGGCTCCCATTTGAAAGTCATTATGGGGCAAAACTGCGAGTGAGGCAGGCGCGTGCAGCTGCCCCTGCCGTTGCCACCGTCTTCGTCGCCGTCGCCAGCTCCATCTTAGTCTTTGTGGCCACTTGTTAACGCAAGGAGCAGCCCCGAAAACCGGACTGCCTACACAGGTCCCAGTCACTAGTCGCCAGTTGGCAGTTGCCAGACCCAAACTCAGAGCGATCCTCGAGAGCGCCGAACGCTGATTTAAAACATCTGACAACAAAAGTAAAGCGCGAAATTGACGCAGGTTTCTTCGACTGCCTTCGGGACTCTCGTTTAGCTGCAGCTTTTGTTATTCTTGTTGTTGTTGTTGTTGCGTGTGTTGAAAATTAATGCGCATTCCAGTGCCCCAGCCGGCAGGCAAGAACAGGAACAACAGCAGCAAACAACCTTAAGCAAAAGAACCAACTGAACAGAGGAAGTGAATGGCGCGTTGCAAGTATGCGTTGCACACACACACACACACACACAAGCAGAAACACAATGAGCAGACTTTAGTCTGTGGTTTTGGGACAGGTGGTAGTAAAGGGCTCCGGCTACTGTGCCTCACATTGCAATCAAAATAAATGTTATAATAATAAAATATTAATGGCAGGCAGCAACGCTTTTGGTTTGATTATTTGTCTGAAATGTGGAACAGTTTGCATGCTGTTCGATGACTAACATGCAGGCTAGCTTTTAATATACTATATATTACGTGAATATAATAGAGCATATTTAAACCCAGATACAGCATAAATCAGACAGCAAGTAAGCTCTCACAGCAACTGCATGAATTGTTATTTTACTAGTAAACATTATGAAAAAAAATCACCCATTTTAGTAAATCAACTTAAAACAAAGTTCTTTTTTTTTTTTTAGAAATAATTCTAAATATATTTTCCAGAAATATTTTCTATTATTATACCTTTTCTAAAAATGAGGAATTCAAACCTTAATTTTTAGAAAAAATCCATTTTAAAATTCAGAAAATCGTAATGAAATTTACTGGCTCGGCTTTTAAATTGGAATTTAGCTTTCGTCTACCTTAGAGGCTGACGAGCTCAGTGGGAGTTGTTCTAAATAAAATTATATGAGTTTTGTGAGACATGTCAAATGTTTGTGTATATGTGAAGTCTAAAAATACTAATGTGTAATAATAATATAAATAACATAAAAGCGCCTACATATGTACTGCCTGCAAAAAGAGGCAAGCACATGGCAATTTCATGAAGAAAACTTTAAAACACCGCTATATCGACTTTGGCCAGTGATGCTGGATAAGAATATATATGTACGTTAGGGTGTCGCAGACGTTAGCTGCAATGTGTTACGAACTTCACTGCAAAACTACAATGCCCTCACCAAAGGGTATCAAATGGCCTTCAGTCATGCTAAAACACAAAACACAAAACAAGCTCTTAGCAACATGCTGCTAGCTGAAATGTTGCTCAATGTGTGCAATTGTTTAACTTCATTATTGTTGCTTTTGTTCTTCGTCACCGTGTTGCATGCTAATTTGATTGGTCACACTTCGAAAGGGTCACATAAGATATAGAAACTAGAACATGAACAAAACGGGGTGACAAGTTTTCTATTTTTCTTACAACACAATAGAGACAATAATGGTTATTAATCAAATGAAATGCCAAATTAAATAGCATAAATTAACTGTCAAAATACACATGTTGACTGACAACAAAAACAGCAGCAACAACAACGAACAACAAACAACTTTGGTGAATGGCAACGTTGTCAGCGGCTTCATCAAATGTTTGCTTGTCCACAAATTAGCATACAACTGTTAGAAATTAATGAAGGTGTTGCACACTAGCAGGAAGAGGAAGAGGAAGACGAAGAGGAAGAGGAGGAGGAGGACGAGGAGGAGGAGGTGTAGGAGACTGAGCATGGTAGGACAGCAGTTGAACCTGGGTGTAGACAATTGAAATATGCGTTACAAAATGGGCGTGATCTGGCCAGATGCCAATATCAAAGACAAGAAGCTCCAAAGCAGTCAGAGAAGACAACAAATCATGTGACTGACTGTGTGTAGAATGATCGACACGTAAATACTCAGTATAGAGATGTTAGTCTTAATTACGAGAAATATAAGGATAAGAAAGTTATTTTTTACATTAAGTACTGAGTATCGCTTTTGGATCTTATTTATATATATAGAATAGTTTTGATGCCTTCAGTGAATAGGGAGTATCGCTTTCTTATCTTTCACCACATTTTGTAACTATGAATATAACTTTTTGATCGAATTTTTAGCTGCCCTTTTCCAAAATCCCCACGGCATTACTTTCTAAACTTCCGTGCAGAAGAAACCTGTAACTTTTCCCCTGTTTCTGAGGCAGCTAGGAATATTTATCGCATCGGAAGACACATTTTCGATAACAAGCAAATACTGAACTTAGTAATACATCTACCAGGGAAAGCTACGAAATCTTCACAACTGTTTGATTATAATTTTTGGATTTTTCTTTTCGTATATTAATAAGTGTACATCCAATTTTCAATGTTTACTTATCATTTTAATATTAATTATTTTAATAACATTATTTTATTATTATTTTATGGGTTTCGACACCCAGCAGTAGGCATTACTGGGTATACGAACTACGGGTTTGCTTGCCTAAAGCTCTGTCTGATCTGTGGATCTTTTTTGAGCATGTTTTTCATCAACACTTGCGAGGCGTAACGCAACGACAATCATGATGACAACAACAACAACAACAACAACAACAGTTGCTGTTAGTTAAAATTGCTGGTGTTGTCATAAGAGCTTAGCTTAATGTTGTTGTTGTGAGGTTTTGCTTGCCCATTAAGCAGCAGCAGCAGCAGTTAAGAGCTTGTAAAACACTAACACCTGCTACAAAATTGTTGTCATTGTTGTTGTTGTTGTTGTTACACAGAGTTCAATAAAACTTGAGAGCAATAGCAGCAACTATTGCTGGCAGAAAAGGAGCAATAGCAATAGAAAAGTCACGAAACGCGCAACAGCAAAAAAGAAAAGCAAACCCACACCAACAACAGCAAAAAAGCTGGCCCTATACAAACAAACGAAACCAACTATATATATAAATTCACTATATATATATATATATATATGTATAAAAAAGTGATGGCAAAAAAAAATTCTTGTAGAATGGAACCTGTTTTCGAGCGAGCAGCTGAAGCCGAGAGTCTGAAGAAGATGACCGGAACCAGCAGTCGATGAAGCTGCAGATGCGGCACAGGAGCGCAGCGAGGGCACCAACAGGCCACCCGAAAAAATACTAATAATAATAATAATAATAAAAAAAAAGCACAGCACGAAAATGAAAGGGGCAGGCTCTGGCAGGTAAGAAACCAGAACAAGAACAAGAACAGGGAACAAGTCTCAAGCGCCACAAGCAAGCCAAGCCAAGTGGAGGGTGGGGAGGCATTGGGGGATGGACGATGTGGCATTTGTGAGTTTCACATGTAAACGAGTTCAGAAATCTGCATTCCAGGCAACAGGATTGTGCCTTTAAGTGTGGCATGCAGCAGCAGCAAGTGTGGGCCAAGCGTTGCATCTTGTCTAATTTGTGCGCCCCACCTGTTGAATGCATGCAGCTGCAGCCAGCCCAACACCCCGTTCCCCCAACTTCAACTCCCCCTCGCCCTAAACCGTCACATGCAACTCCAGTTCAGTTCTTCATCATCTTCATCTTATTCTTTGGCATGCGTGGGTAAACAAAAAAAAAAAAAACGCAGCGAGATTTGTATTGTTGCGGCGCATTCTCAGCTCTGATTGCTGGGGCCTATGGCCTGGACTGATCTTTGGGGCGCGGAGCGTGTGGCACGCCCACACCTGGGCTGAGCGTGGCACAGCGTGGGCGCAACGTTGCTCTTGTTCTTGGGCTTGGGCTTGGGTTGGGGATCTGAGCGCAGGATTAGGTTTATATATTATTCAATTTGTGGCAAGTTCAGAGCGATTTAACTTTTGTGCAAATGCGTTGGTAAAAAAAAAAGAGTGCCATCTCATTCTTTATGGCAGCAGCAACAGAAGAGGCAGAGTTGCCACGCTGCGCATAAATATTGAAAATAGATGACACTTTTAATGAATTTCCAAATAATTGAGGCCTAAACTGGCACAGAAAAGCTCAGCGACAGGCAAACTAAATGCAAAGCCTATAAATAAAAAAAAAATAAAAAACGAAACAAAACGAAACGAAACGAGACGAGGCGAGAAAAAAACAACAACAACAACAACATAAATAATCTAAGCCAAAAACTGCGCAGTATTAGGGTAACTCACTGCAGTGGACATTCATAAGGGTGTATAAAAAATTAAATGCAATTTGAAGAAAGAAAATGTCGTCTTCAGAGTCAGCCAAAGTAATTCAACTAAAGCCTCAAGTTTTTTTTGTTGTTTCTTTTTGTCCATAAATCAGGTGACAAAAATGCGATTCGATGAGTGCCCCTAATGCGTAGGGGGTCTCGAGCTGTAAGTCCCTTTTTGTGTTTGCTTGTCCATTTAAAAATACATAAAACTAAGAACGAACGCAACTCAAGCACAATCTTTTGACGCCTCAATTGTACTCGCCAGCCAACCCACACCACCCACATCCAGCCCCGCCCCCTTTGCGCCCTTCGGAGGAACATGTCGTAAATAACTCAAATCATATTTGGTTGACTTGGTAAAAAATGTGCCAAAAAACACATAAATAATAATGAGCAGCGAAAAAAACGTGTGCCACTGTGTGTGTGTGGGGGGGGGGGGGGGGGGAAGGTAGGTCGGACGGGGTGTGGGTAGGTGAACTATCTGTCCGTCAAGTGGGTCTTTCATCGCTGTGGAATTCCATTTGGTGCATTGAATATGCTTTTAATTAATTTATGTTCATCATTTGGCGCTTGTCGATCGCTACACATAACACCCCCCACACACACATACCCCCTCCCCCAATCACCAGCCACAATGTGTGCAGTTGTTGGCCCATAATTTCTAAAATATTTTGAAATGTCGCCAAGTCGAAGAGCGCGTGAAAAACTAAAAACAAACACACACAAAAAACAGCAAAATTTGGGAAATGAGAAATAACAAAAACTTTGTTGTACAAAACAGCTAAAAAAAAAAGAAAAAAAAAACAACTACAACAAAAACGTGGAAAATAAAACAACGAAAATGCCAACCCCAACCAGAAATAGCTGTAAATACCTATACATATATACGCATACACGTATGTGTGTGTGCCTTTAACGACAGTTGTCACTTTTCATATATATCTTTTCAATTTTTCCAAGCTATTTGCTATGACAAAAAAAAAAACAAAAACAACAAGAAAAACCAACAGAAGAAGCAAAAACAGTTCGAGTGCCTTTTGTAGTTGTTAGGCGCATTAATTATTAAAATTTTAAATTTAAATTAAAATTAAAATTGAATCATCTATGTCCCATTTGCAACAAATGCAAAGAGCAGCCTAAGTTTAGCAACAAAATAATAAATAAAAATAATATGTTGCTGCTGAATTGTTGTCAACAGTTATTTTCGCTATGGTTGTTGTTGTTGCTGTTGCTGCTGCTGTTGTTGCTGCTGTCGTGTAATGCATTTTGCTGACCAAATTTGACGACGCTGACGATCACGATGCCAATAACGATGACGATGACTCATCGCAGTCGGCACACTTTTTTTTATATATTTTTTTTTATATTTTTTTTTGTGTTGTTGTTGGTTTGTTGCCTGTGCCATTTATTGGTCAGCAAATTAGAAATAGCTGCTGCAGCTGCTGCTGCAACGACACTTTGCTTCTTCTTCTTCATCTTTCAGCTTTTTTGTTTTTTAGCTTGCTCTGTGTGTGGGTGTGGGTGTGTGTGTGTGTGTGTGTGTGTGTTTGAAGCATGGGAGGCAAACGCCTGGCGTTGTTGCTGTTGTTGTCGCATCGCTTTTGATAGCTGCTGACTTCTCACAGCTGACGTTTGCTGCCTGTGCAACTTTTGTCATAATTAATGCTCGAGGCATGCAATTTCTTATTGCTACTGTTGTTGTTTTGATTGCTATTGTGGTTGTTGTTGTTGTTGTTGTTATTATTAGCACTTGCAGGGCAAACAACAAACAAGAGCAGCAGCAACATCAGCAACTTTGCCCTGCGCCGTAGGCATTTGAGCCTCATAATTGTTCTTGCTTTTGTTGTTATTGTTGCTGATATTGATGTTGTTGCGGTTGCTGCTCGCATTCCACGGGTGAAAGCCACATGCATTCACATCCATGACATTCACATGGACACGCGCCCCATCGGCAATTGCAGCTGCTTCTTCTAGCAGCATGCAAAAACTATAAAAAAAAAATGAAGAAAAAAAACCAAAAAAAAAAGGAGAAAAAAAATAGCGCTGGCAATATGCTCCAAAATGTATGCGTTGTCTGCTGTCTGAGCCGCCGTTGCCACTTTGTGTGCTTTCCACAAGGAGAGCGCGAGCGCCTGCCACTTCCAGTTTCCAATGTGAGCCTCATTCAATTTGCTCTCCTGCTCTCTCTGTCTCTCTCTCTCTCTCTCTCTCTCTCTCTCTCTCTTTCTCAGCAGCTCTTACGCGCAGTCGCTGCATTCTTTTGCCGCTGCGTCTTATCCATTTTTGGATCGATTTACAAACACAAACACAACCACCACCACCATTCAACCCCCCCCCCCCCCTCCACCCAACCAACCCCCTATCTTTCTCTTTCTCTGTCTCTCACTCGCTGTCTCTCCTTAATCTTTGACTATCTGCTATATTTGCATGCTTCTTATGCATTTTTCAAATGCTTCATTTTTGGTGAGCCGCTCTCGTTAAACGCTGCTGCTGCGGCTTCAGGCAGCGACGCTGACGTCGGCGTCAGCCCACCATGTTCAGTGATTGCAATCGTTGACATTGTTGCTGTTGCTGTTGCTTTTGCTGTTGTTGTTGTTGCCATTTCATTGCAATTTATTTGATTTTCATTGCATTAAATTTCTGTTGTCTGCTCATTTTGCTTTGTGTTGCTCGTTTTGTTTTTGTTGTTGTTGTTGTGGTTGTGGTTGTTGTTGCCTTTTGTTTTTAGCTTGTGCCTTTGTTTTTGGTGCGTCGCCATCTTTGATTTCGATCTTGGAATTTCAATTTGCATTCATTTTACTGTTTGCTGCTATTCTTATGCCTTAGCTTGGCGCTAGCTAGCTCTCTCTCTCTCTCTCTCTCTCTCGTTCGCTCTCTCTCGCACCTGAAGAGGCTGTTTTTGGGGCAATTCATCATAAATGTTGCCACACACGCACACGCACACACACAGCGTACAACAACCACACCCCCCCCCCCCCCCCTTCCCCTCCTTCTCCACCACCTGCGCAGCTGTGATCATTAAGATATATATTTTTGTTGCCGTTTCCGTTGGTTTCAAATTTGAATTTTCTGGCTTTTCATCATTTTTTTTTATTTTTTTTTTTCTTTCTTTCTTGTTGCGTCTGTCATGTCACCTTTACGTGCAACGGCAACGTGAACGGCAACATTTGCTGCTACCAAATTGCGGCTCATCCATGTGGGCCGCCTTGCGGCTAACTGTTCATGTGGGCGCCCTAATGAGCCACCTAATGAGCTGCAATCGGCCGCTGCCTCTATCTCTGTCTCTGCCTCTGCCTCAGTTGCTGCTGCCTCTGTTGATGTCTCAGCTGCTATCTCAGTCGCAGCCGTCTCTGCCCACGCGGCTGCTGCTGCTTTGGGCGCTGGACACTTGGCAAATTGTGCAAATTAATTTGAAATTCATCAACATATTTATTTGGCAGCCAAACAGGAAATGCAATAGTCTAAAAGTACTCCCTCTTTCTCTCCCCTTTTTCTCTCTCTCTCTCTCTCTCTCTCTCTGTCTCTTTGTTTCTATCTGTTTTTTCGTGATCGCTGGCGGTGTTTCACCTAGCTCACACAACCACTCTACTCTTTCGCTGCCACATGCCTCATGTGGGCCAAACATATAAATATAATTTTTTTCGCACGACAAACTGGCAGCAACAGCGGCAGCGGCAGATTCATCAGCAATTGCCGCACACCTTGCCGATTGACTAAACTGCACCGTTGCCTCCTGCCTCATGCTGTTAATTTTCATATTTTTGTGTTGCACAGCCAGTTGGCAAACGGCCACCAGACGACGAAGGCGACACGGCTCTGCCATCGGGTGGCATCAAATTGGCCCACATTCGGTTTTCAGCTCAAATAAATGCATACCCTTTCTTTCTTTAAGTGCGTATGCTCGACTTGTCTTTAGCTATGTAACACTTGTACTTTTGATAAGCTCTGTGTATTCAAACACACACACACACACACGCACAAACACAGAGAGAGGCACATTTACTGCTGACGTATACTCGAGAAGTCTGCCACATTCACAGTTGGTACAAATTCGCTAGTATTTTTAAATAGTTACACAGATTGATAGTACATTTTTTGGAAACCGCCAATAGTATAATTTATACAGTTGAGTGAAAAATAACAGCACCACCCTCATAAGAAATGTTATCTAATTTGTACTTATTAAATTTGTAAGTTAAATGGTTCAGTTAAGTGATCTTTTATGAATACATTTTTAAAAGTGCAAGCAGACTCTTAGAAAAAGTTATTGAAATTTATTGAAATTATTAAATTTAAATATTAAATTTTATGAAAAATGATAAGATAATGAACGAAGAAAAGAATATCATCACATTTTAAATGTGCACTTATGAAAATTAAAAATAGATAATACGATTTCTATGAATCCATTTCTCGTATAGTTATTTTTTTTTAATTAACGAACTTAGAGATAACGATAGAGGCTGTGAAAACAGTGATCGGTAGTAGTTGTTTAAATGAAAATCAAAACTTAAATATATATGTACATAAATATAAATACATTTTTTGTAGTTGTCGACTTAAATTAAAAAGTAATCTTTAAAAACTTATAGCACCTAGCAAACTAGTTCATCAATTCCACATTTTTTTTGTTGAAATTTATTAATTATAAATTTATACAGTATAAAATTATCAGTATTTATTTTCACTTAATGTTTAGCAGTTACTTTTATGCATTTGCTTTTTAGCGAAATGAATGCAACTTTTAAATTAAATGTTATAATTATTCGATAATCAATTAGTATGCAGACTTTCACGTGCAGGAGTTTTCTTCTATTGCCTACTTCTGTAAAGCTTTAATAATAAAAAAAAAAAATGTTCACAAATTTTCACACATTTCCTAACCCTATTTTTCACACATGCATTTTATATTATTAGGCGCATAATTTATACGTTAAAGTATACTTAATTGTTTGGAGTGTATTTGCTACTTAAATTTGCATTGTTCGGCTATTACAAGTTCGGCTATAATCCGAAGACGAAAGTTGGCCAAGTTAAGAACATCAGCTTGCAGCCTTTGCATGAGAAACTCAACAACAAATCAACGTAATACTGCCTTGCATTGCTATAGATAATACTATCTGCATAGATCTCGTTGTATATGGAGCAACGATCGCTGGCAAAGTGTTTGCGTAATTCCCTTTTGTCCTGCTAATAAGCAAAGAGCTTCGCCTGCCAATGATAAAAAGGGTTGCATTTAAAACAACTACCCTCTAACCTCCCCAACCCACCGCCGCTTTTCGTTGGTGGACTCCGTGGGGCTGTCTCAATTTGCGTCAGACAATGTTTTTTTTTTTTGTATCTGCTTGTTTGTTTGTTTGTTTTATATTACTTTTTGTTTGCGTTTCGTGTGTAATTCAAAACGCGAGCCAACTTCTTGGGTTACCTGCGGGCAGCTAAAAAAAATATGAATGACCAGGGCCATTGTCATATTTGTTGCCGTCCAACTGCCTGCGCCTAATATGTTCATTAATTTTAATTATGCATAAATAGCCAGCGATACACAAACAACAACAAGAGTAAAAACTAAAATCAAAAGACAAACACAAGAAACTAAAACACAAATATGAAAGAAATATGAAATTGTGTTAATACTCTTGCTTCCCAGTTATCAATCAGCTATTTCAACTATATTGGTTTCAGTATATTGCAATAAATGTGGATGATATAAAAATTTCTATATACATACTTCAAAAGGGAAATTTGAAGCATACCTGTATATTGTAGGGGGTAGTGATAGCATTTGTTGAAGCTATAAAATAAGACAAAAAGTATTTAAAATGTGAGTTTTATCTAAAAATATATATTTTTCATAAAATATTAATTTCTTTTCAAAAGAGAAAGCTTTGGCGTTTTCGCAAATTGCAGCATACCTCTTGAAGTGATTAAATTTACTCAAGCTATAAAATCAGATTTGATAAGGAATGGTTATTATCATATCAGATAAATTATATAATATTAAGATCGATTTGATTGAAACATTAAGTAATTTACGCATTATGGAATGCTCTGATATCAGCTGATAGCAGGTGAAAAAGATTATCATTAATGTATCTTTTAAATTTGGTGACTCACGCTTAAAAACTGTGAAAGATTTCTCATTTTTCGGAGCGTGACAACATTTAAAGAACGTTATCAGCACCTTAGCCTTTGACTTTGCTTGCTTTAGCTTTAGCCTTATCGGTTTACACTTACCGATTGTAAAAGGTAATTGTGCCAAAATTTAAGTAATGGAACTCAGATATTATTTGTCGGAATTTGTGTGATTCAAATGCGTTACACATTGGATTTAAAAGGCATAATACTCCATAGCAAAGATATCAACAAAAAAAAAAATAATAAAAAAAAACCTTTCCAAATTCATCATGAAAATTTGATACTACAAATATTTTTTGTGTGGCTAAACGGGGCGGGGCACAAAAAGGGAATGGTGACGGGGCTTATGCTTCGAATGAATGTGGTTTTTTTTTTTATTTTTTTTAGTTTCTGCTCAAAAACTCTCTCGACCCATTCAGCGCACATGTTCGCCCCCAGTGACTTGACGGGATGCCGTTCAAAACGTGGCCCGATATTGGTTTACAATTTCATTACGTGTGAATGTCTGAATATGAGTGTTTAAGTGCGTGTGTGTGTGAAATTGCATGCACTTGTAAAAAAAAAGAAGCAAAGGCCGAGAAACATGGGAAACGTTTCCAAAACACAAAAAGTTTGTTGCCAATTTGGTCAACGAGCAAATTGAGCTGTAAATAGCAGCAGAAAGCACAATATGGGGAGATGAAGTAGACGAAACAGAAACACCAGCAGAGGCGAAGAAGACTGAAACTGGCGTCTGGCCAAGTATAAACAAAACGTGATATAAAAATCACATAAGAGAAGAAACAAAAAATAAAAAAACTCAAATTAATTATTCAATTAAGCACGCGTCGTTGTCCGGTGATTATTTGTTGTTGTTGCTGTCACTGGCAATCATAATCATAAACAATTACACGCAACAATGTCTGCATTAACACCAACAACAACAGCAGCCGGAAGGGGCATGCAGTAATTAAGTGGCAAAATATCAATTTGATAGGCCCGCATCAGTTGCAACAGTTGTGGCAAGTAGCTCTTCCGAGAGGGCTATCAAAGATGGATTCTGTAGAAAAAAGAGTTCCCGCACAATTCGCTGTTATTGCAAAACAAATAAAACAAAAAACAAATAAAATAAAACCAAACGCAACGAAATGAAGATTTCCCGGCTGCTTGCATTTTACGGCATTTTTCACGTGAAAAATGCAATTGATGCCGAACGTCAGAGACGTTGTGGGCGCAAGATGGGCATGGCAGAGGGGCAAACCGAATGCAACAAGCAAACACATCTCACGGAAATTGGAAACCAAGCGACAACAAAAATTTAAAAAAAAAGCAACAACAAAAGGCAAACACTTGTCATCGATTCGAATGCAGATTCAGATCTAGACTCAAGTTATAAGATTTTTGAAAGCGTAAGTTTTTGTTTTGCATGTATATAAATATATATGGATAACTGACTCTCGCATTGCGACTCGTCTGAGTTTTAAGCTATGAATCTATGAGTTAAGAAAGCGCTTTTCCTGCAAATAACTGATGGATTCGATTGAATTTAAGAACCAGAAATGAAATTCAAAGGTTAACCTTTACGAAATACGATTCGTTGTTAATAGCCTTATTCGAGCAGCTGCTTCGGAGAGTGTCATTTTCATTGTAAATAAATTCCTTTGATTCCTAAAGGAACAATGTGAATAATAAAAACAATGGATTTGATTTGAAACTTTGTTGTTGTTTGCATTGTTCTATCAGGAATCAGAAACATTCACTTCGTTCCCTCATTAATCAAACCTACCTACCTTAATCTGCTGTAAAATAGACTTGTGTCTCAGCGTATTTCGATTTACATCTAAATGATTATATATTCTAAATGATGACAAATGTAAAACAAATTATTTTTCAGTTTAAACTTTGGATGCGCTTCGGAAACTTTATATACTTCAATCATTGATTGAACTGTATTTCAAATACAGACGTGTCATTTTCTTTGTATTAATTTTGTCACTAAAATAATAAGTTCGGCAATGAAAAAACGTGTTTATTATTTTTATTTTTGGAATTGGTTAGTTGATTGATAACTGTTTCTCTCACACGCTTACACACACAGAGAAGACTCTCATGTGAATCATTTTCCCAGTTTTACGATTTCTTCTTGTGTTTAAGTTAAGATTTTGAGTGAAGAACAAATCAGATTTGATGATCTCATGTTAAGCATAGCTTTTAACAGCGCCTATTAAGTTTGACCCAGCGCCACTCCCTTTGGGGGCATTAAGTATTACATTATTACATGCGATTTTAGTCGATTTCTCGAGTCGGTTCTTCAACAATTTCTATTCTTAGTTTCGATTTTTATTTAAACGATTCTTTTTTGCTCTGTTCTTTTAGTGTTTTGCATTAAGTTATTTTTTATTTTTTTTTTTGTTTGGCTTTAATTTGTTATCGGGAAAAATGTAAAAGCGAAAAGCCAAAACACACACACACCGAAAACCCGCATCGTCATTCCCCCCGCTCTTTGTCAGATGCCTTTTGTATTTTTATATATTTGCGTCGTGGTTTTTATTGTCGCGCGGCTGCTCTTTCAATTTTATTAGATCATATTATCTATTTTGGTACGACAAATTTGTAATTTAGATCGGACTCAACGACGACGCCGACGACGATGCCGACACTTAACCAACCAGTCAGGTAAGGGAAAGGGGTCAACTCTAACCGTTATGGGCTTTTAATTAATTGGCATTCGGTTATTTAATTGAAGCAGCCGAAAGCAAACAACAGCAACAGAAACAGCACCAACAACAATGAGAACATCAACAGCAACAGCAAGAGTTGCTCCCACAGTAAGTGATGCGTAAAGAACCTACTACTACCACCCATACAAACCCCTCCCCCCCCAGCCATCATATCCTATCAAATACCCAACTGCTTGTCTACCCTAACCTTAATCGATGATCGACCAGACTGCTCCACATAACGCATTGTCTCAATTGAAAGTTTGTTAGTTGATTGTGATACTCTGCCCAAAGTGGGGGATGTTATGACATTTGCAGGAAATATGCTTGAAGTAGTCTATATGAATTGTTAATATTCAACTTGTGCGGATCCTAGCACTATAATATGCCATAAAACTAGACTAGAGTGGATGCAGCAAAAATGCACTATGTTTTTCCAACACTTCTCATTTAAAGTCCATTTAAAGTCCGTGATTAAACGAGTTTTCTAATGCATTTTATAGCTTGAACAAATCAGGGATCGAACACTGAGCTTACAGATTATACAAATTGAATTTCATTGAAAGTTATGAGCTATATTTAAAATCGGGGGGGCAATCTAAATCTATATTCCGAATTATATTCAATTTAAATCATCTAATCAAATTTTATTCAAATTTAAGCATCAGCTGCTAGCTCTTACCAAAATCATGTTTAGGTTTCTTGGGCTATCAACTCGCTTAATTTAATATATTAATTAATTATACTAAATCAGAGAGCAACAATTCAATTAGAGTATTTGACAAGCCTGCTAAGCGATACTCGTTTTTTATTTTGTATTGAATTTGATTTGTTTGATTTTGTTTCAATTTTTTGATGGACGATCGTCGATGGCTGTATTTTCGATGGATCCCATATGGCAGCTCTTTAGTTTTTGGATCTTTATCGGGTTGCTTCGATTACAGAAATTTTGTGGCGCTGCTTTGTTGCTTGTTGTTGTTTGTTGTTGTTGTTGCGCTCGTTTACTTTTCACATGAAATGCAATAAACCCAATTTAATTTTTGTTTTTATTTGTTTCATTTATTTACTCGCCCGGACGTGAGACGGCTCTTTCTTTCGGTGTGTGTGTGCCTTAGGGTGCGCCCCAATTTTAAAATAGGGAGTAGCGAGGCGGGAAGTTTGTCTTATCAGCGAATTGAATCAACGTACAACAATGTTTTTATCACATAATTTCGGACTTGAAAATACTGAATAAATTTATAGAATAAATCGCTAGGCAGTTGCAGATGCGAAAGGGAGTCGAGGAGAGCGGAAGGTGTACACTATTTCAGCTTATGAATGGGTCAATGTGCCCCCTAAGCGAAATTAAAAGGTTTCGCTTTAATGCTTGGGCCATTCTTGAGTTGATAAGCGAATGCGATTTTAATTGATCGAAAGAATTCAAATTTCTACTTCTAAGGAACTCAAGTAATTTCTGTATTTTCAAAGGTTGATACTCATAGTAATGGAAAATAAAAAAGGGCTAGCTGACGATTTTATTTTTTACAGTCGTCAGTTGCTTCCAATGTTCCGATGTGAACACAACTGAAAAAAAGAATAAATAAATCTATAGTCATAGTCAGGATGCATAAACTATTACTATGTTCTTTTGTCCACGTAGTCCTCTATACAGCCCAAGATAGTCAAGTATGAAATCATACAAGGTCATTCAACTCATTATATATCCACACACACATAGTATGCACTTCCCAAAGTCTCAATCAGCTTTTTTAAATACTATATCTTTTCTAAAAGAAATGTACCTTGAATCTATTTATTAGTATGCTAGATACATATATAAAGGGAAGTCGAGAGCCCTCTATCTTCCTTTCTCATAAAACAAACCAGATCATCTCTTACTTTTTGCTTTCTTTGGAGCAGCTCGAGCACTTTAGGAACGTGGGGTATATAAATGACAGGTTTAGTAGCTGACCAGCAAAAATATGTTGAATATTTTGTCCTTGGGTAAAGTTATGAGCAGGCAGACTCGGAAGCAATTAGCAGAGACGCTGCTGCTGCTGGGGACCCAGGCAAGAAACGACGAACGGAAGAAACCAAGAAGAACTTAAGTCCCAAACAGAATACCAGGGAGGCCTGCCTAGAAGGGTCCGAGGCCAAAGCGAACATCGCAGTCTCAATGCTCAATGATCGCAATGAGCGATGCCTTGGAATGCAGTCAACTGGTTGCTTGTTGCAAGTTGTTGTTTGTTGCCAGTTGTTATTGTTATTGCTGTTGTTGTTGTTGTTGTCATTGCCCGTTTCCAGTGAAATGAAACGGGCTATGGGCTAAAGAAAAGGTAAAGAAAAACAATCAATGAAAAGGTTGCCCGACTGTCGACTAATCGTACCCCTTCCTATCCCCCTACCCGCCCTTTCAACATTGTTTAGCATCTTTTGGTATGGGTTGCCAAGGTGAACCAACGAATAAGTTGCAGCGACAACAACAAAAACGTGACTTGAACTCCTCAGATCCGTTTCAGACATAAGTTTGACTTAACTGGCAATAAGTCTGTCCACAAGTTGAACTATATGCGATGCGAATGCGGATGTTGCAACAACAGCAGCAGCAGAAGTCACTGCCCCATTGAAGCCTGTAAAAGACTTTCGTCAAGTGGAGATAAAGTCGTCCAGTCCAATTAATAAAGGAATATACTTGATAAGCAAGAATTGGTCCATATAGTTCTGTATATATCTAATAATTATTATTAATTAGTATTTTTTCGAAATAATGTGTATAAATAAGAAAAAAATAATTCTAAACATTAGAATGACTTGCCCTAAAGCGACAATCTCAATGCTCAGTGGGAAATCATTCAAGAAAAATCGTAACTTTGTTAAATTAAATTATATGTTTTTATAAACTATCTAAACTATGTCTGTATATATGTATGTGAAATCGTAAAATCCAAATGCTTGTTAATAATATTAGAAAATAAAATTGTAAACGTATGTAAAAAGAAAACACCCTAGAAATTCGTTTTTTTAAAAATAAATTTTAGAAAATTGGTCTCTCAAATTGGGAAAAGAAAAACACTGGTTTCTAGAAATACACTTTCTGAACAATAATGTGCGTTAACTTTGGCGTCAAAAGATTAAAGAATTTCTAAAGTGTCGAGCGATGTCTTTTTGTACGAGAGTACAGAGTATCTACACGTCGTTCAGTCTCTGGCTAGTGCTAGAGTGCATCTCGACTTGTTATAATGAAGTAGTTAAAATGTAGCCGATGTCGTTGAATAGCATCGTTAACCTTCAGCATGCAACCGCCCGCAGCCTCTGCTATCTCTTACACCCATTCCCATTCTCATTCCCCCACTCTCTCTCTCTCTTACACACACACACACACACACTCTCTGTGTTAGTCTTTCGCTGACTGTGCCTCAGGTAGCGCATTTAATAGATACAGAAACAGTTTCAGTTTCAGATTCAGGTTCAGTTTCGTCTTTTACATCTTTTGGTCTGCTTTTGTGTGGGCGTCATAGAAGTAGAAGAAGAAGACAAACAACAACAGCAAACAACAAAAACAACAGCAAGAACAACAACAACTGTTGCTGTTGAACTTTGTGTGGCATCGCGTCGCCTATTTATGAATGAAAATGCGCTTGGCGTGGTGTTTAAGCCCGCTCAACGAAAACGCACTGAACTAAACTGAACAGAACTGGGCTGGTCTGTGCTGGGCTGGGCTGGGCTGAGCTGGCGGTTCATCTTTGTTACGATGTTTCCATGAATGAGCTACCGTTTTCGGGTGATTATACCCTAAACTTATAAAAAAATGCGTAAAGTGAGTATAATGATGTTATGCATGAGCATGTTACAGGTATAATGAAGCTTCCCTGTACATATATATTCCTGATAAGATTCAAACGCTGTGTGATTCTAGGCATGTGTGTCTGTCTATCTCAGACATTAAATTTAATTTTCAAATATAAGTTATCGTGTACTACGCGCATATTAAGATTAGACCGTTTTAAGTATATCGATACAAATCGATTTCCGATAGTCATTTAAAAGGCAGAGCCGTCTAATTGGTATATAACATAGCTTGACATTAATAACAATTTGATAGATATCCAATTTAAATTTCAGAAATCTTAGAAATATTTCTTATTTTCTGTTCCTAATTTAATTTATTATTAATATTTTTATATATATATATTTTTTTTATATATATATATATATATATATATATATATATATTTTTTTTATATACTTTGACATATTATTAACCAACTGTAGAAATTGCTTCAGCATCGGATAAGAAAAACCCAAGTTATAGTATATAACGTATTCTCATATTGATCTCATGTATGTGTGAGACAGGGGAAAGTATGATAACCGATATGTATATATATAATATATCCAAAATTCAAGTCGCTGATTTCAGTTCATGCTAGGTTCTGGGTATCTCGTAGTCGAGCTCTCTTTCGACTACAGCATTCATACTAGTTTTATTGTTCTGGTGTTGCAATGCCTGACCGCCATTTTCTATTAACACACCTGAGAGAGAGAGAGAGAGAGAGAGAGAGAGAGGGAGAGATGACAGTCACCTTTACTCCCCACTCCAATGGCATATCACATGGTTGAATGAGTTCCGCATTGCTCCGAGCGTTGGCCGTAAATGGCGGCGATGTCAAATTAACAACAAATGAGCAACAAATTTGTTTTCGTTTTAGCTAGATTCCCCAACTGGATTCCACTTACGTTCCCCCTTTTCACGGTTCCCCTGGCTCCAGCGTTCCCATTTCCGTTCCGCCCGAGCACACAAATTGCAATAATGAGCTGATGATCCTTCCAAAAACAAGTTTCAAGTTGAGTCGAAAAGCGTTCACTTTATATTATTTATACCTATCCAAAAATAATCGAACATGTCTAAGACTCATTGAGAAGTGGGCAAAAACCTGTGCATGCACAGAAGTTCCTCAAAATCGTAAGGAGCCAAATTCTCTAGCTGATTTAGGTTAGTGATCTTTGCAAAAACCAAATTTAAGACAATCGAATTCATTGTTGAATTTTTTTTTTTTAATATTTGCTATCATTTTGTTGCACAACAATTTAAAAGAGATTTAACCTTAAGTAATATTTGAATCTTAGCACAATAACTCTTGTTTGTTTCCTCCACAAAACGTTCTCTGTATACCTCTGTGCCTAATTTTTGAAATGCTCTTTGCTATATCTAGAGCTGACAACAGTTACAGGTAATGTTAATCTTCAACCTGATTCATAATCTTAATCTTTATATAATCAATTGTCTTAGTATATGTTGTCTAAACCCTTGTTTTCTTAGCCCATTCAATGTGATAATCTTTGTAAATCCTTTCCGGTAGCGTTTTGAAATGAATGAAACTCAACATGGAAACGAAGACAATACTTGGAACAGTTTGAATTCACATTGGAATGTGATCTACACATGCACACACACACACAAACACACTCACACACACACGTTCGAGTTTAGCTTGAGTGGGAAAGCAAATGGTTAAGTTCGCGAAGCTGAAATTTGCAGCAGCACTTGGATATATTTTTTTCCTCCAGCTAATCATTTACTTAAAAAAAAAAACTAAAAAAATGAGGCTGAAACGGCAAATGATGCCATGACTCGCATGATGCTAGGCCGGCGCCCGAGGGGGGATCTAATGAACAACATGGAGAAAAAAATAAGATAAATAAATAATAATAAAAAATTAAAACAAAAACGAATGGATATCTAAGGCAGGCAGAAGACTAAATACCCTTATTGACCGTAGTCAAACCGCCAATATAAAAATATATATCAATTTAAAAAAATAAACCCAAGGATTGTTCCTATGAAAGCTATATGATATAGTGCTCCGATGTCGATAACCTCTTGATAAGGTGACGAGTTTGGAAAGGAAAACTTGATGAACTATATAATTTTTGATGCAATCAATACCCGATCTAAACTTATGCGTATTATTATCAGCTATGATTCCTATATCAGCTATTTATGATATGTCATCTGATCTCAATTATTTTAATTCAAAATGCGAGAAACATATTGGTAAATAAAAAAATAACTTAACTTTTGACTTATTATTCATTCAGCAAAAAAATGGATATATGCCAAGCTTTATCAAGATGGCTTCAATATATATATATGCCTGATCGCCATAAGGTTTATTTGGCCAAGATTATTTCTTAAATATGTTTAGGAGGCATTTCCTTCAAAGGGTTACAAGCCTCATGACAAAATTATAATGCTCTATACAAGGGTATGAAAATGTAAACTCGCCGGTTTCTGCTTTCTACGCACGCAGTTTGAGTTTTGGCCAGTGGTTTAGACTGCTCCGATTCAAGTGTTCATCTGTTCCGACTCCGACTTTGACTCCGATTTCGACTCAGATTTGGAGTTCGAGTTCGAGTTCGACTTGGACTGCTGGACTTTGTGGGCCACTCTGCTGCTTATCACGAACGCTGATCTATGACTCGGCGCAACTTGGTGCGACTTGGCGCAGCTCGCTTGAACTCATTTTCTAATTGCCCCACGGTGAGGAATGTCTGTTTGTAAGCCTGTCTGTCCGTCTGTCTCTCTATTCATTTGTGAGCGCTTGGCTCGACTCGATCTTGTAGGCCATTCTCTGGTATGTGTTTATTACTTCCCAATCCCCCAAACTGCCCAATGCCGCCGCCTTGCCACCAACAGCGGCCTCTCCAGCTGAGAGCTACACTTGTAAAAAAAAATCGCCATTCATTTGGCGCCACTGCTTGGTCACCAGATTGCTCAAAAAGTAAATTCATAAAGTCTGAAAACTAAGGCTTGCATTTCTAAATTTCAGCGTGGGATTTTCTAAAATTTTTAAAAAATATTCTAACTTTCTGGTTGCTATTTTATCTGTGTGTATAGTGAAGAATTCATCTATTAGTTTTTAAGCTTTAAGCATAGCTTTACTCTAATCTAAAAACCGATTCACTAAATTTGATTATTTGATTCTTAATTTTAGAAAGAATTTTTTCCAAAATTAGAGGTTACATTCCTACTTTTTATAAATAATAATCATAATAATGAAATAATCGAAATAAAATAATGATAATAATAATAATAATGGAATAATATAAATGAATAAAATAATATAAATAAAATAATAATAGCTTAATAATACAAAATATTTCTAACAAATAAAATATCGCCATTTTGTTGGCATTGTCGATTTATTTCTAAAAACTGTCTAGTTTTTACTAAAATGTGGGACTAATTTTTTTCTAAGTGTACCACACAGGTTTAATTACCCCAGCGAAACCCAATCGGAATCTTTAACTGTGGATCTCGTTGTCGCATCAGCAGCAGCAGCAGCATTTGCATGCGAGTTTTTTTTCTTCTCTTTTTTGCCCACAAGGAGAGGGGAGTGGAAGGTTTGTTTTTAGCTGTATTGCGTCTGCTATTTTAATTGAGTTCACAAATACGCTGAACTGACCCCATCACACACGCACACACACAGCTGGCGATGACAGCTACGTGCTGTGGCCAGACCCCAAGTCCCCAAGCAAACGAAAGAGATATAGACAACGAGATAGAAGAGATAGAATGGATGGATGGATAGCTATGAATGAAGATAGTTAGTTTGACTTTGGCTTTGGACTACATGATGTCTATGGATTATTCAATCTGTTCACACATTCAACATTGTGAGAAATTAATACATCATCATCAAACAAAATCAACCTTTCACGTTTCACTTCTCATCTTTTCCAATCGTTCCATCCCTATCTCTCTCTCTCTCTCTCTCTCTTTCCCTCACACACACACACACACACAGCACACACTAGCTCGTTATGTGTGCTAAGGTTCCACATTAGCTGTAATTAAATTTGCCTTCGCATTTACTCTGTACTATAACTATCGAAATTGATTACAACTGTTTATTTTCTTTATGTGGCTAACATGAAACAAGAAGAAAGCTAAGCTCAAAGTTACCCTAAATAAACCCATAATGTCATTCTCAAATCTTAATTTCACTCTACACCATGCAAAAAAAAAAACAAAAAATCATTAATTTTTTATAATCGATTTATCTTCTTTTTACAAATAATTTCTAAAGATACGAAACAAAAACTTTAACTTTCAGAACTTTCAGCTATTTTTCAAACGTATTTTATTAACTAATTTCCATTATTAAGAAATATATTAGTAACAAGTGTCTATGCATTACTTGGGATACAAATTTAAAATGTATTATTCATTGAAAGTCATAGTTTTCAATTTAAATGCGATATATAAATATAGAAAACCAAATTCTGGTGAAAATCTATTTATTTTTCTTACAAAAATATAGCTTTGGAAAGATTTCATTTATTCAACAGATAGCCAGACTCGACAGATCAAGAATATATATGAATGTACATTTACTTTATGGGGTCGTCCGGCAACTTCCAGATTGAGTTTTTCAGTTTTATAGAAAAAGAAATGGTTCCCTTTTTCTGGGGAATACCTTATTTGATATATTATTTTAACTGAGGCCAGACTGTATGGGATTTCAGTCTGCTAGCAGATGGAGACTATGCGTAACTGTAAGTAAGTCGACTTCCAGCTAGGTTGTCCTGTCTGCAGCTACCTAAAATAGTAGTATAATGATGTCGACCTGTGTCTGTGTCTGCTCTTTACCTGTGTCAATGTCAACTTCAGCGCTAAATTGTCGCTTATTAAATGTCCCGCTCACCCTCAACCCCGCCCTTGCCATCGCCCTCGCTCTCGCCATCGCTATCCCTCTCGCTCTCGTTTTTAGTCTCACCCTCTTTGGTTATTTTTTGTTTTTGTCTGAATTGAATGGAACGCGACTGAGCTACTTTATCAGACTGAATTCCACGTAATGTCTGTTGTCTGTCTGCCGAAAATTATGACTTGTTTGGAAGTGCAAATAGCTCTCTTCCTGTCTGTTTCTCATCTGCTGTGCACACACACACACACACACCCCTCGTCATGTTGTCTTCTTGTCGTTGTCGTCGCGCAGCCGCAAAATACTTTGATTGCTGTTGTTTGCTGCTGCTGCTGCTGTTGTCGCCGTCACGGCCCGACGATGGTCCCTGATAAGAACTAACCATAGCGTTCCCCATTTTAACCATTCGCATTCCCATTCCCATTCCATACCCACTCCCAATATCCTCGCGGCGATAACATCTTGTTCACTACGTGCTACTGGGTTAGCTTTTGTTTGCTCTCCTTCGTCTTGTCTTCGCTCACTGCTCTGTGCTCTGTACTCAGCTCTTAGCTCTCGTTTTCGGCTATGCTTCTGTTTCGAACTCGAATTCGAGTTGGGATACGGATTGTCAAGGTTGGTTGGCTTACTCTCAAATCGAAGGTGTTCGAATGATTACAACTGACGATTATAGCAAAATATCGGTATGAATATAAAGAAAAAAGTGATATAATTAAGGAAATAATATTGTATGTATCATTTATTGTTTTATTCACTTTCGTGCTATTTAAAATCGTGTTGATCTTAGTAACTATCAGATTATTATAATGGAGTGCCATATTATTATAATTTGATATGCCAGAGTTGCCATTTTCTTGGTACATATTACCCCAAAAAATTCTTTTAGAAATCATTTTAAAGCAGTGACTAGAGAGTTTTTACTTTCAAGAAATAATGTTTTGTTTTTTTGTTGTTTGACAATAGCATAATCAATTTACGAGTAAATCGTGTATATTTAAAAAATAGTCGGTGTTTTTCCTGCAAACTTTTAGTAATTATAAATATTATTTATTTTATATTAAGTATATAATTTCTTTTTATATACCAAAGTTAATCAATTGACATTAAACACCAAAACCGAAAACGGAACTAAAAACGAATTCGCTTTAGTTAATTGAATTCAACATAATATGTTTTAAATTTAAAAATTTAAATTTGCACAGATTAAAGCAAAATTAAATTAGCTACTTTTTACAAGAATTAGGCAGATTTCCATTGAATAACCTTGTTTCAGTGGTTTTTATGCTAACTTTAAAGGTTTTTTTTATGCATACCTGAGGAAGCTAGGCGACACAACATTATAATATTTCAAATTAAAACAAACAAAATTAACATAAAAAATATGATTTTATTTTTTATATTCTCTGTGGTTTTTTGCGCAAAGTATTAGTTATTTTTGTTTAGCATTGGCAACTCTGGTATACATACATTACTGTATGCTTGAGTAAGTTAAAAGGTATCACTGAGTCGATAACAGCCACACACTTTTTTTTGTTGTGCGTGTGGGCGTGTCATCGTCGCAATTCACAACATATGCTATCACATTACGTAGATGGCCTGTAATGCGCTTCCGTTTTCCAGCTGGTAATTGCCACAGCAGCCGTGGCTATTTTGGTGTGAGAGAGGGTAGGTGGCCGGGGGGCGTGTGAAGGCAGGCGGAGTTTGCGGCACAGCAAAGGCGCCTTTGCCGCTTAGCGAACGGCGTTTTTTCGGCTCATTTGTAGCCGCTACTTAAAGTCGCCTGAGATTCGGTTTTGTTTTTTCGATTTTTTTTTGGGCAGATACACGCAATTACACTTCCGCTAAGGGGCGGGAAGGAAAAGAAATAAGAAATAAAAAGAATAATAAAATAAAAAGAAAAACGTTGGATCCGAAAGCGAATACGATACCGCAACTAAAGCCAAAAACCCAAGTTGGTTCATTCGTGCCTCATTCAGTGATCGAGCACGCATTCATTCATTCATGCATTCATTTATTCATTCATTCATGTAGTGTTGATTGCAACCTTTGGGTCTTTGGGGGCCGCTTCTGCCGCATCTCTTTCTGTCTCTCGGCGGCAGCTTCTTCCTAGTGCAAAAATCACAAAAACTTAAAACTCAGCTTCGACTAGAAGAATACCCTGCAGGCAGTTTTGTATTTGTAAGAATTGCCGCGTTTAGATTGTTTAAACTTCTTCTTGTTTTTTTTTTATATACAGAATTTGGACTGGGTATATATGAGATCGATTTTTGGACCTACTCAAATCGAGATTTGAGAGCGACAAGCACAAACAGAGAATTTGATATATCTGCATACACAGTTGCAGAAAAAATAATAGCTCTACTTTCACAAGAAATGTTTTCAAAAGGGGTCTTTGCAATGCTCGCAAGTTTAAGCAGCGTTTTTGGAAATGGAAGAAGACTTTTAAAAAAGTGAGATGAAAAAACCATACATTTTTTGAAAAAGGAAAGAATTTAAGAAAATAAATAGAAGCAGCGCATTTCAAATGTGCACTTATAATAATCAAAGTTAGAAATATCGTTATTTTCAGATCGATAATTTTGACACACATGGAAATGAAAAAAATAATATATATATATTTATATATATATATATATTATTGAAAAGAATTCCGGGAGCAGAACTAATTGTAATTTATTGTGGGAATGCTAAACAAAATATTAAAAATGGCAAAACTAATGTTTTTTTCGATAAACGGTATGTATACTCTTTATAAATATTGGTAGGGTCTTTCCAAACGATTGTAATTTGTACGGGGAATATAAACAAACGAAAAACGAATAAATAATTAAAAAAATATGAAAAAAACGCCAATAGTTGTACAAAATGCGGCAATCAAACAAGAATCAAATCCAAATTCGTATTTTTTTCTCTGTCTTTTTAGATTATCTTTTGGACCGACATTAATCATAATTTTTGGGGCTTCTATCGCCGAGCGTGAAATAATTTTTATGCGCCGCTTTAACGGAACGAACACAAAATCCGAGATGCGAGATCCGAAAAGGTGTCAATCGCTAATTTGACTTGATGAGAAATACAGAGAACAGAGAACAGAGCAGAAAAATTTAAAAACAGAGAGCAGAGAATTGTGTGAATGAATTAAGAATGCAACAGTGTGTTTTTGCAATTAGCAAATGCGCCAAATACTATCGATCAACAAAATGGTGCAAGGTCATGGGGTCATGCTGTCGGGTCGCTATCGGAATGAGAATACAAAACCAACAGCACAACTTTCAAGTTACAATGAGTGACTTAAATCTAGCAGCGACAGCTTTTGTTAAGGTAGTTAATTATCTTGAATTATTACAGGTTGCATGGGCTGCAATTAGTATTTTTTATACCCCTAACCCATTAAGCAAATGTATGTATTAATCACAAGAAAGCATATAGCCATGTCCGTCCACCCGAACATATTAGAGACTTCAAGTTTGGAATATAAGTTCTCGTTCATACCATACATAGATTAATCCTTTATCATATTATCGATATCTCTCCCATTCAAAAATCGATAAGAATCAATTATAGTTAGCAGTAAAACCAATCATTTTATAGATATATCTTTCCGATCGGGTATTTACATATTGAGCAATTGTAAATTCATCAAGATCGGTTAAGAAACAGTAGAAAAAATTCGTATATTCATTCACATGCATGATTTGACTTCAGGGTATCACCTAGTCCAGTTCTCTTTCGACTAGAGTATTCCTCTTCTTTCTTGTAAAATACAAATTGTTTACTCTTATTATGATCTTAATCCAGCTATCCTCATTAATTTATTATTATATATAGAAAGAGAAGCAAATCAGTCTGCTCTTTAGTTTCTGGTGAGAAGAAAGTTTTTAAGAGACGATAAATGTATAAAACAATCCCTCAATAGGTCATTAAAAAATACCGAAAGCTATGTGAACATATATCATTAACATGACTCAAATCTCAAATTGTTACACAATAATAATAATATTAATAATACAAGATCATCTCAATAATACCGCTATGAAATGCCAAAGATACATTTTCAGATATTTTATGCCCACATGAAAACGGGAGAAAAGGTCTCAAACTCAGTAGCTCGTACAGTGGGACGGATGCATGGACAAGGAGACAGAGGGGGATACACTGACCCAAACAGGCAGAGTAGAGCAGTTAACACAGACTCACAACAGACTGAGACAGACAAACAGACAGACAATGATGACGCAGCAAGTGTACAACTATCTCAAAGACTGAATGACAACGGAGAATACAAGCAAACAGAGAGAAGAGAGAGAGGGAGAGGGAGAGAGAGAGAGAGAGAGGGAGGGAGAGAGAGAGAGAGAGCGAGAGAGATAGGAATACGGGAACCTGTTGCAGTTTCATTTTAGCCACTTGAAAAGCAATTTTTAAAAATTTATTTTTCATTTATTGCTTCATTTTTTTTTTTTTTTTTTACCTTTACCTTTTTCGTGTGGCCCATTCTCATTCCCGTTTCCATTCCCAATCCAAATCCCATTCCCATTCGAATTCCTATTCCTATTCTCAGCTGCTTATGCGATTAGAGCAAGAGGAGCTCAGCCCGAATTGAAGTTGATGATGATGCAGATGCTGATGATGCTGATGCTGCCTGCCTGCAGTCTGTTTATTTGTTTTGAGAGCCGAGAACAATTCTCTTTCTCAAAACCTGGGCTTGGTCTCAATGGGCGCGTACAACAATCGAAAGTAATATAATGAAATCTCAGGGAACAGAAATTAACAAGTAACATTGCGACTTGAGAGGGAGAGAGAGAGAGAGAGAACTGACCGACTAGACGATACCCTATGCCTCCACTTCTGGTTTCACTTATATTATATATATTTGTGTATACAAATTCTTATTCTTCTCAACACTGGAAATACATCTTCCATTGGACATACTCTTTTTATTGATCTCAAACAAACAATGGGTGCAAGCGAGAGAGAGCAAGAGAGAGAGAGAGAAAAACAAAGTGTTTGCTTGCTCTGCCTGCGACGACACTTGCCTTGATTTTTATTATCTTGGGCTTTTCCACTAGCACACACAGGTACACACACACATGGGAATTTTTGTGCATTGTTGCTGCACTGCCTTTTGATTTATTGTTAGCAGGAATAACACAGACAAACAGAGAGAGAAAGAGAGAGAGAGTGAGATAGAGAGACAGAACGGGCTAAAGGCATAATGCATAGACCAATAACAACAACAACAACTCCATTGTTGCTGCTAAGCACAAATCGCTCTCCCATTTGCTGTCGTTGTTGTTGTTTAAGTTCATGCAATCCGCACTTGAACATTTTTACCTTTTGCAAAGAATTGTGCGTGACTCTCTCTCGCGCTCTCTCCTTTTTTGTTACTCTCTTTGTGAGCCTCTGTGTGTGTGTGTTGGTTTCTATTCTTGTGCGGGCGCAGCAGCCAACGGCGACGTCGCCGTCGCATTTGTAGACAGTTCATTAATGTTATCAACAGCATGGGGTATGAGGAGAGGGTAGGGGGCAAGGGGAGGGGGAGCTGATCGCTCATTTCGTTTGCATTTCGGCCGCATCGTTGTAGGTAACAACATCAACAACAAAAATAACAACAATAAATCGTGCAGCTCGTATTACTGAGCGCAGTTGCTGCGCTGCTGATGCTGTCTGGGTTTGTGTCTCTGCTCAAATTAATGTTAAACTGCAAAGCACTTGCTGATGTTGTCGTTGCTGTTATTTGCAGAAATGGGCCAAAGTCGAGTTAATAAAAAAAAATAAAAATACAAATAAAACAACAAAAAACACAAAACTGGTGGCAACTATTGGCCAAAAAAGGACATGACAACATGCGTCGTTCACTTGGCCAGTACAAATTGTCAAGTTGGACGGAACGGGCCAGGTTGCATTTTATGGCCAGCTTGTTGACCAGATGAACTACTTTCCAGTCGTGCAATTGCCGTTAGCTGTCGTTGCAAAACAAAAAAAATATATATGGTCAACTCACCTGTGTGCTAGGGTTCCAGGATTCCAAATTGTTGATTGCCTTCACTTCTCGCACTCCATTGACATATTTGACTGGAGCGAGAGAGATGGAGAGCGTTTCAGCTCTGCACAATTGCTGTTGTTGTTATTGTTTTTTTAAGCACTTGGTTCATTCACTAGTAAACAGCGATAAAACATGAAAACCTATCTGCAACACATACAAAAATCAAATCGTAAATTTATTTTAATTAGAACCAACAGCAAAAATACAAAATAGAAGAAATAATGGAAATGCTAAGAAATTTAACTCCAATGCGTTAATTAGTCGACGCCACATCCGTTGGCATTAAATCTGGCAACGGAACATTTCCCAAATTCTACTCTCCGAAAAAGTAGTTGAAAAAGAGGAAGAGCAGAAGCCGGCAAAACATAAACCGCAAAAATTGATATTTTTACGGTTATTGTAAATGTGAATAAATATAATTAATGGCTAGACATTCATGAATTTTTCGTCCAAGAATTATGTTATGAAACATTAGCAATCCATACATCAGTAATTCACTTGTGCGTGAATTTAAATATATAAAAGCGTCTGCGAATAGATCAACTTGTACTTCATTTAATTATACATCATTTAATTAGCCGATTTGTTGTGTTTATGTATATACGTATGTACATAACTATGCATTTGGATGTATTAATGTATGTATTTAAATGTACTTATGTATTTCATATTCAAATTTTTAAGCACACATTTGCATTTACATCGTATGTATTTGTTATTTTATTTATTTTTATTTACATCATAGATCATACATCAGTTAACCCGATCGTACATTATTTCAAATATTTGTCATTTTGTTGTCGTTGTTTCGTTGCCTTTTGCAGCTGTTTGCCGGTCGACGATTTAAAAATACTAACAAAATGAAAACACGGGATACACAGAACTACAGAACAAGTATAAATAAAAATCAAAATAAGACGAAAATGAAACACAAAAAAAAAGCACAAGAAGAACAACAACAACACAAATAATGCAAACGCTTTAAGCACTTCACACGCACTTTTATTGTTGTTGTTGTTGTTGTGATTGGATCTGTTTGCAAAGGCAAATTGCATTTGCTGTCATTTAATATGAAGTGATTTGGAAACAGGTAGGCGCAGCAATGCTGCTCTCGTTAGCGTTATGGTTACCATTTTTATCACTAATAACTATTCGCACAATAACAAAACTAACTACAAAAAAAAAAACATTAAAAAAACACTGACGAGAAAGACGCCAAAAAGACGCGTTGGGAAAACCGAATTGAGGCGCACGCTGCCGTTTTCGGAACGCCGTGTACACAACACACACAACCTACCAGCGTCGCGTCACGTAAGTAACTGAACGAAGACGTGACGCGGCAGCAAGACCGGCGAGGGCTTCACGATGCGATCGGCTCACTTCGTTCGGCTCGCACGAGACGCTTGTCGAGAGCGACGACGACAAATGCGAATGTAATTTTACAAAGCTTCTTCTAGGGATCTCACCAATACAAGCGCAGCGATGCATTAAGGAAGCTGCGCCTAATGAAGTCACCCCGCCCCCACACCACCCCTTCCAAAGTACAATAAACACGTGTATTTTTTTTTTGACATATTTTTTTTAGTTTTTAATATTTTTTTAATATTTTTTTTCTGTATTTTATTTATTGTTATCCACTCAACAGCTTCGTTTGTATTATACATTTATGCTGATAATAATTTTGTTGTTTATTGTTTATTCTTGTTGAATTAACTGCATAGTATAAGTATATTTAGTTTAAATTTATAAATTTGTGCAATGTACTTGCTTGTGTGTATGTGCGTGTGTATATGAGTGTGCGTGTGTTATTTGCAATTGGTTGTTGTTGTTTTTGTTGCTTGGTTGTTTGTAAGTTTAAGGACTGTTAATATTGTTAAGCTGCACAACATTTTACACTGGGTTCTCAACGAAAAAAATAAACAGAATCATCGAAAATTAATAGATAAAAAAATAAATGATTATAAAATGCTAATATGTAGTTTGTTCTTGTTTGTTGTTGTTCTTGTTGTTGGCTAGTATGCGTTGTTGTTGTGTTCGAGTTAGTTGGGCCTTAAAGTTCTATGTATATTTTATTGATTTGTTTCGAGTTGGTTTTTGTGTCTCACTTCTTATGGCCATTGTAAGTTTAAAGTTAGTTGTTTGGTTTCATAATTATTATTTCTTTTTTTCTCATTTTTTCATTTAATAATTATCATAACAATAATTTTGTTCTCATTTAAGATTAACAATAATAGAATAAGAAGGAGAAGAAGAAGAAGCAATTGCAACATTTCGTTCGAGGTTCTTCTTTCGCTTGTGTCGCTTGTTTCTTCGAGACAAATATTAGCGCAGTGTGTAAATTGTCTCCTTTCGTTTTTTATGTTATATGTATGTATATTCCACATTCGCATAGTCTAACATAGTTTATTTATAAAAAAAGTTGATTTTAAAAAGCTAACTTTTGCTGTAGGTTTTTGTGCATTGGTTTAGACGACTGGTGGTTCAGTGCCACCACGAGCCTCATCGACCCTATAAAATAAAAACAAAAAATAAGAAATTAAAAAAACGGAAATTATTAATATATATAGAGTATAATGTAAAAATAATTTTTAATGCAACTTAATTAATAGCATTAAAAGAAAAACAGAAATATTAAAAAAAAAATTGATTTAAATATATATATATTACAAATAAAGTGTAACTGAAATAAAGATAGTTGTGACTAGAAAAACATAATGCGTTTTGAATAGTTAAAAAAGTTAAAAGTCACTTTAATATATGTAGGTTAGCTAACAAGTTGATTGTGGCCTGAAAACACAAGCTGAAAATGGCTCTCAAATGCTGACCTTATCGTATGAATCCATTAAATGCTATGACTACCATTAAGTTGAGCTTTAAGCTGTCACCAATTATAAAAGCTTTCCATTTAAAATGTGCCGTCAAAGCACTGACGCTCTTGCAACTTTGAAAGCTTTTCCTCATTCTCTAAATTATCAAAATGGTTTGCCGAATTAATAGCTAGTTTCGGTTAATGTCATTTGAAGTTAAGTTTCTATAGATATTTATAGTCATAACCATAAATGGTCAAAGCTAAACAATTGCTAAGGGATAACTGTCTGATTTGGAAGCTTTATCGCTTTGCATTCTTTGTCCTATATTAAAGTGTTTGCCTATCGGTATGCAATTTCAGACTTTGTCTCAACGCCTGCGCCAGCATTCAGTATATATATATATATATATATATATATATATATATATATATGTAAAGTATGTATCTAGAGACATACAAGTTGCTATATTCAGTAGGTTTATCATAGAATATATTTGTATTTATGTATAGATATATATGTATGTATATAGCAATTACTTCTTTTTTGTTAATAGTCAAGTATTCAGTTTCTAGTAAATTTTTAATGGTGTTTTTTAACAATATTTTCGTGCTAACTACATATATTGGGGGAAAAAAAACAAAAAAAATGTATATACGTATTGACTATATAGGTCTGTAAATATTTATGTGTGTATGTATGTATGTATATGGTGAAACCCTATAGGATCTCGTAGTACACAGATATATCCAATATTTATCTATGCTTTAGCTATAGTTTTTTTTTTCTTATATACTTTGTATATATGCATGTATATTTATATAACATGATATTTTGCAATGATATGGCACGCTTAATTTTTATGCTTTATTTAATTTCGTCCACAGATGGCGCCAGGGCCGAGCGCTTAGCTGGGCGCAAGCAGCAGCCAGATGAGGGTGCTTGTCAGTAGGGCTAGTGGCGCCACTGGCACACCCACCAGCCGCACACTGGCATCGTTGGCGTTGCCATGACTATGCTGCAACTGATTAAAGTTGGGTCGCGGATAGATAATGTGTACCGGCGGTGGCTGATCGATGGCATCGAAAAAGTTTGGATCATAACGCTTATCGCTGGTATCGTAGTCGTGGTAGATGAGACTGGATGGATTCCAGTAGTCACTAATCTCCGCCAAAGCCGCATTTAATGTGCAAAATTAACAGATTAGCAGCAGCAGTTGCAGTGTCTCAATAAATCCGAGAAGCCCGAATCATATTTAAGAACACCAATCCCAATTCATCGATTTATCATTCCAATAAACTTTCCAAAAAATTAAATTTTAATAGTATCTGTCTCGGTTCTCTACTCTTCATCAAGGAAATCAGTAAATCAAAGCTGTTCTCTCTCTCTCTCTCTCCCTCTCATATTGAGAGAGATAACATAAGCAAGGACATTGAGAGAACGGAAAAAGCATAAGACTCACAAAATAATAATAGGTGCATGGGTGAACCCCAACCCAGTTCCCTTCTAGCTTAAGGCCAGTTGAAGAGATGTTAAAAGCGTTAATCAAACAAAACACTTGTTGCTACTCACACGGGGCAGGTGTCCACGTTGACGCCATTGATGGCTGCCTTGCCCACATTGATCTGTCCGGCTAAGCCCTCGACGATGACGATGCATCCATTGAAGTTGTGCCCATACCGTTGACCCGTGAAACTCATGATGTTCGGTATGCCACCTTGAAATCGATATCGAAATGAAAATCAATATCTAAAATCGAATTTGGGGTGTTTTTGAGACTTACCAATGAATACATTGCCTGGCAGATGCATCTCCTTCTTGCTGGTGGGGCGCGTCTCGACAGACTCTGAGATGCGATCGACCTCCAGCATTGCAGTGTTGTCCGCACGCTTCACAAGCACAATGTGACGGTGTCCATCGTTCACTTGTTTCTCCGAGTTGCGTATCATCGCCTCCTGGCCATCGAGACGCAGTGATAGCTCCATATAACCCTCGACAACGGCAAGGGCTATAAAGTCCTGACCGGTAAACTCCTCGCCCAATTGCTGGCCCCACCACATTAGCAGGCCATCCGGCTTGCTCGTGGAGAAGACAATCGCTGCTGTCGTATACTGTTGATCCACCTCGCTGTTGAACTGATTGCGATCCAGCTCCAGATAACCATTGCCGCGGAACGAGGCATTGAAACTGACTTGGATATCTAACAAACATACAAGCAAGCAGGCAATTGAACATTATGGAACAATAAGATAACATCGAGACACTTACGATCCTCACAACGCTTGCCACTGAAGCCCAAATTGCAGTCACAGATTGCCTGCTGATCCACTTCGGTGCAGGTGCCGCCATTCTCGCACGGCTCGCTGGCACAGGGCGACAATGCATAGGGTTGAGGCTCATCCTCGTCAGCGATGGCTGGTGCAATGGGCAGTTCACCATCGGCATCGACATCAGCATCAGCATCGCCGATCTCATTGAGTTCGCCACAGTTCTGCACATTGGCCGCATCCTTAATGTCGGCCAGCAGTTGAATGGGACGTGTCGAGTCGAACAGCCGTGAGATGCAGCCATCGAAGCCATCGGTTATGTTCACATCCCGATTAATCTTGACCGTCGCCCAATCGTAGCCACCCACATAGAGGTGCGTCTTTAGCGACAGCATTCGTGGTGCACCCGCCGCCTTGGCACGCAGCTCGCTCTCATCTCCGACACGGAGTATACTTTCGCCCTGGCGACGCTGTAGCTCGACCCGTGTCCATCGGTGCAGTGGCAGTGGTTGCTTGGAGCGCACCACAACCGGCTTGAGCCGTGCCGCCGTATTGATGATCAGCTCAACGTGGCCATTGTGCAACAGAAGCGCAACATAATCACCGCTGGGCAGGTTCGATTCCGCCGTATATAGCAGCACTGCATCCCGCAAACTGGACGGACGCAGCGATAGTGTCACATTTAGTCGCCCGGCACGTGGTGTACTGGAGAACAATCAAAGATTAGCGGAGCACAGAGAGCAGCTTTTGATAATAGCCTTTTAAATTCAATAAAAATCCTGCTTAGATCCCCTTTCTGTGCAGAGACGCACATATAACACTTAACAAGCTCTTTAGGAGATCAGCAGTTGCATCTCAACTGTGCTTTGGTTAGACATAGTTAAGATTTGGCCCATTGGGATACTGTGTGGAATCTCACTTAATTTCTTTTTTCAAAATTAGTTTTTCCCAAATTCGCTAATTGTAATAGATTAGTTGAAAAGGGACTTCCTGACCAGGCTTGGCGTCTGCACTCTTCTTAGATTTTGAGCTTACAGGTAGCCAGGCTTATACATATTCCTGGGTTCCTCGGTAAAAGTGTACCTCTCCCAGCTAGCTCATCAGCTTGTTAGCTTAAAATCCTGGCTAGCAATATCTATAAATATGTATATATTTACATTGCTTTGTCTAACTTTAGACCTATTAGGGCAATTAAGTGTTTCTTTCAGAGCTAGTACTTCCGCCTGAAAAATGTCCTTGCACCACTCCGACAAACAAAAGAGTTTCAAGCTTAACATTATGCTGCCAAAGAATTAGTATTCCTTAGATCCAACAAGTTGGAAATATTATAAAGGATTCCCATCTCGGCTAATAGCACAAAATTTTACAATTGAGTTCTAGGAAATCCAACATGATTTTAGCGAATACCCTCAAATAGTTGGGTATGGTAGGGTAGGGTAGGGTAGGGTAAGGTACTTACTTATAGGCCGCATAGCTGTTGCGCTTGAAGTTGAGACTGTGCTCGTTGAGATGCTCGATGTACTGGCAGCGATCGCCGGTGCGATTGAGGGGGCAGAGGCATTCCATGTCCGTTTCGGTGTTCTCGCAACGTCCGGCGCCACAGAGACCGGGTGTGCATTGGGTGCCTTCGACGGCACAATTGCGTCCCGTCCAACCCTGCTGGCAGATGCAAGTGTAGGCCTGTTCCGTTTGGCTCTCGAGACAGATGCCGCCATTGTCGCAGGGCATTTGGGCGCATGGCTTGCAACTGGTGATGCCCTCCTTCATTTTGGCCTCCTTCATCAGCTCAATGGTGCGGCCCTGCAACGTCAGCCGACTGATGCATCCAACGAAGCCAGCATCCTCTGTCACCGCCTCAGGAGGCAGCTGATCCCAGTTGGGCACACCGCCAATATACAAATCAGCGATCAGCTCCAGCTGTGGTGTCTGGCTGAGAGTGGGGAAGGCGACGGGTCGCTGTTCGTCCAGCTGAATGTAGCCATCGCGACGGGAGCGCTGCACACGGATCGTATGCCACTCATTCAGTTTGACGGGCTGCTCGGCACGCACCACCAGCGGCTTGCCGCCGAAATCGAAACGGAACTCCGCATAGCGATCCTTCAGTGAGAGGGCAATGTAGTCGCCAGTGCCACGTGGCTGGCCGTTGAAGAGCAGCAGACCATTTGGCGATTCCGGCCGGAATGTGACCTCAAAATTGAACTTGAACGAGGATTCCGGCAACTTGGGGAAACTCATGTAACTGGACTTTGGATGGTTCAGCTGATGGAAATGTGGTATGGCGCCAGTAATGACCAATATGCTCGGATAATCAACGGATTCCCCATCGCTGTAGGTGGCCTTGCACACATAGCTGCCGGCATCATTTGCTTGCACATCCTGCAACACCAACTGCTCCTGTATTTGTAGCGAGAGAGAGAGAGAGAGATAAAGATAAAGATAAAGATAAAGAGAGAGAGAGAGATATGTACAATACTTACATTGTGTATATCGCGACCCGATTGCAGCTGGCCATATTGACGGGACCAGCGATAGCTGGGCTGACGGCTCTCATCAGCACCGCAGCTGAGTTTCGTTTGTTCGCCCGCCTGGGCGTGAACGATCTTTGGCTGACGCAGATCTTCCGGGTGCGGCTCCGATTCTGGCTCCGATTCCGATTCCGGTTCCGTTTCCGACTCTGGCTGCTCCTCAATGCCCAGCTCGTAGCTGGTCGTATACAAATCACCATCATCAGTTCGGCACTTGCAGACATAGACGCCAGCATCGGCGGCGGTCACCTTATTAATAACCAGGCTGTTGCCCACTTGCTATAAATCAAATAACCAGTGAGCGCGAGAGAGGGAGAGAGAGAGGGAAAGAGATAGATGGAGATTGGGAGAGACCGATGGATTAGTCTCTTGTCACATTTTGGAGATTTTAATATTATCATAAAAGGTCGCATTTCGAAATTTAAATACAACTTTAATATAGAGCTCTTATCATTATAGATTGATTGTTCATTGGAAATATTTCATTTTTTTGGTATAGTATTTTTAACAACAAATTTCGAGAGAAAACCGTGTTTACAGATTTAAATGAAGTTTTGTTAGCCGAACTTATCTCTCAAGCGATAGTTCTAATGGTATCTATATTGGAACATAGTCGACATACAATTTTGAAAATCGCCATAGTTTTTGGCTTGAAAGGCAGCTAATATTATTAAGAAGAAATTCGATTTCTGAAGACCAGGTAGTGATTTTGCAGTGTCTTTTTATATTTTTACGTTAATTGTTATGTTACCTGGTATTATTATGACGCATTGGTATTCAGATTTTATATTAATTTAATTGAAGCCAAAAAACAGCTAAGCTCTAAGAAAGCAGCGGAGATGGCCAATTTCATAGTTAGTTTCAGAATTTTGGCAGATGGGGAAATTATTTTTTTTTTTGAAAAACAATCGCTTGCATTTCTATTTGTTGGAAATATCTTCCTCATATGGCGTAAGCCCAGTTGGTAGGGATGGGGACACTAACCTGAATATTGGCTGAGAGTGGGGCACCATCGAAACGCTCCCATATCACATCCGTATAGCTGTCGTCCGAGGAGTAGCATTCAACTTGGGTGGATTCGCCTGTGCGCAATTGTGACGATTGCTGATCCAGTTTGAGGCTGTAGTCACGGGGCATCACTGGGTCTGGTGGCGGTGTACGCATAACCGGCGGCAGATATCCGCCCGCTGCAGCATCCGCACAGTACGGTACAGAGGATCATCGTAAAGACCACCACCACCACAAAACACGAGACAGCACAGTAAAGCAACAATAAGAGCGACGACGACGACGACGATGACGACGAGAAGGATTTGAAGATGTTTGTGTTTCGGCGGTTGCAACGTTCACAATTGGCGACAATTCACAATTGAGTTATGTGATGAACAAGTGCACGTATATATATGTGTGTGTGTGTGTGGTTGTGTGTGTGTGTGTTTGTGGCATTGAGATGAGGAGTAAGATAGTAAAAAAAATACACAGAAAGAAAAAAGCAGTTAGCAAAATACATATCAAGAATGTCGATTAATACAGATAATTTATGCGATGTTTATCGAACGCTTATGCGATAGATTAATTATCAATAAAAAATCTACCGTTTTGTGTACACACTGTGTGTATACACTGTGTGTGTGTTTGTGTATGTGTGTGTGTGTGTGTGTGTGTGTGTGCGTTCGATACTCATCCCATGTTTTAGTAATTTGTATTATTATAATTTTTTGGTTTTCATGATTGGAATTTTGTTTCCTAGTTAGACAAATAAATACATAGAAGTTGACGAGGGTAGAGGGGAGAGTAGAGCGGTGATTTTGACACTAAATTAACAAAAATCGACAGCAAATAAATAAATGATCAAGATAAAGAAGTACAATGGAACACAGCTACATCAAATAATACTTATTATTTCTACTGTTTCGAATCACATAGAATACGAGTACATATGTATGTATTTAGGTGTGTGTATATGTGTGTGTGTGTGTGTGTGTGCGTGTGATTAGAGAAGGTTACGAATGCGATTGTTCAAAATGTTTCTGTTTCGGCAGGTTATTCAACTATTTATTGATGTTTAATAAATGTATTTATTTTTTTTATTTAGGTTTTGTTTTTTATGTTGATATTTTCTGCCTACTATGAAACAAATGACAGGAATGGATTACCACTAGACCAGTACGATTTCATTAACATATACTTAGCTACAAACATGTATACAAATATATATATATATATATATATATATATATATTGGCTACTCAGACGATACAAAGTCAACATTTATCGATAAGATTTTGATGGCAATTTGATATCGATCGAAAGATTTTTGTGTTTTAGTTTACATAAAGGTTTTGTTTTGAATTTCAATATTGTCGTTCACAAGTAAAGTATGTGTGTGCGTGTGCGCGTGTGTGTGTGTTTGTGTGTGTGAATTATTTACAAAATTTGGTTTGGTAATTATCAACATTGATTTCTTATACAATTTTCATGGGTTAGTACAAGTTGGCTTACCCACATGCTATAATACAAATACAAATACAAATCTAGAAACCATTTAGACGCGAGCGGCATCAAAGTTTTTTTTTTTGGTGACGTTGATGCTGTAAACGGGTGTTACCAGACACATGCGCGTACGGCAATTGCAGGTACATTTGGTGTTATCGTTATCGTTATCGTTATCGATAACATTAACTTTACGACTTACATACTAAGAACCCGCGCACAGTCAGAAAAGCAGCTAACAGTTATACCCAAACACACACTACGTCGCTTTTGTTACTGTTGCTGTTGCAGTGGTTGTTGATGTGCTTGTTGCTGTGGTTGTTGTTGTTGCAATTGCTTCATCTGTATTCGTGTTGCTGTTGTCGTTGTTTGTTTTTTTTTAATGTTTTTTTTTATTTTTTTGTTTTTTTTGTTGGATATTTTCTTTACTGTATATATCTAGATTATTCTTAGTTTTAATGTGAATTGAGTGCATATTGTTGCAATTGTTGCAGGTTTTGTCGTCTTGCATGTAAAAGTTGTGCGCCTACGATCGAAGTTAGATGGGCCAAACAGGTGGATAGACAGATAGCCAGATAGAGATAACGATAAAGATAAAGCATAGATATAAAGAGAGGCAGACAGAGAGAAAGAGAGAGAGAGAGAGAGAGAGAGAGAGAGAGAGAGACAGTCATAGGGAGAGAATTTTGAAGATCCGTTTTCTCATGTTTCTGTCAAATTCAGCAGGCAGTTCCTGTTCCTGTTAATTATCTGACATCAGCAATAAGTCGCAGTGCTACCAGCTAGTAAGAAATCTTACATATGGCAGCGCCATACATGTGTTTAATTTCCTCGCTTATGAGAAAATGGATCTGTAGGAATGGTATTGTGTAGGATGAGCACAGAAAAAGAATGTGTGGGAGAGCAACAGGGAAAAAGAGAGATAGAGACAGAGCGAGAGAGAGAGAGAGAGAGAGAGAGAGAGACAGGGAGCGTATAGAGGCAAGGATAAAGTAGAAGAGTAAGAGAGTAAGAAGAGAAGTGAAAAACGGTAAGACCAACCGAAACGTTTCGCCAACTGCACAACTTGACGCTTTGTCATCCCTGCACGATGTTGTTGTTGTTGTTGTGGATCCTGTCGCTGTTCTGGTCTCCATTGCTGTTGCTGATGACGTTTCTGTTTGCGTGCGAAACTCTTCTTCCAGCGCTTGACGTTGCCCAATCCTGTTCCTGTTCCCGTTCCCATTGCGATTCCGATCCCGATTCCAGTTGAACTACTGCTGGCCGCTTTGCTGGCAAAGTCGCGCGTGCAATTGGACTCGTCCGAGTGATCCGTGCAATCGTAGATGCCATCGCACACCATGCTCGACTTGACGCACGTGTGTGGATGTGAAACGCACTTGAAATCGTTGGCCTGGCACGCGTACGAGATGATCGGGGGACGTGGGGGCGCCGCCATAGGCTTGGCCGGCGTTATTTTGCTCACTTTTAAATCTATTTGCTCGCAGGGCAGTAGCAATTAATTATTCATATTCATATTCATATTTATATATATATATATATATATATTTATGTATGTTGTTGTTGATATTTTTGGTATGTTAAAAATATTTTTGTTGTTTTTGTTTGTCGTATAGAGAGCATAAAATATAAGATTAGGATAGTGACTCCTTAAACAACTTCAGCCACGGTTAGTAAATATCAACTTTTAATGCCCTGTATTCATTTCCCCTACCAGATTACGCATACGCACCGGTTTCCAGTGTTTAAGCTACACTTACATATGTTGCAAGATAATACTGCATAGTTGATCGTAACTTGTGCGCTGATTGTAACAACAGTGTTTAGTATAATTTCGGGGGTGTGCTCGTGAAAAATTGTGGCCAGATGCAGATTGCATTACTAACTAAATGCTAGCATATATATTGTGGCAGGCTGACTGTGCATTGTTGGAATGTGTGTGGTTTTTTATTTATTTGTTTTTTGTTTTTTCTTTTTTTGTTTAGTGGGCGAACAACATGTTTTTTGATTTTTTTTGTTTGTTTTGTTAGTTGAGTATTTAGTATAAAGTGCAGAAACAGTTTTATAGTAATCAATAAAATATAACAAATTTCATTAGGCATAAATAAGAAAATTAAAAAATTATACATAATGCCGATCTTAATTATGTTCAAGTGAAATAATCAAAAATTAAGAAACAAAAAACTACTCATACAAAATTATAAAAAATAATAAGAATTGAGTTGCCTGGAAAATGAATTTCAAATGTCATTATTACGCGGTAGCTTTCACACACCTTTACATATAAGGAATAACATGCACGGGAAATCTTGGCTTCCCTTATACGACTTCAAATTGTACTTATTGGCTAAGGTGATTTGAAGTTGAATATTTGTATTTTTTGGTTTTTTTTTTTTGTATTTTATTGTTTGTTTATATTGTTGGTTGTTGATGCAGTTGTTGCGGTTGTTGTAGATGCGGTTGTTGTTGTAGCAGTTGAGTTGATGTTGTTGCAGCATTGCATATATATATAAATATATATATAGTATAAATATATATATATATATATTTTATATATATATATATGAATATTTATTTATATGGTATATAGTAGAGTATGTATGCATATATGGTTTATGTATACATGATCATAGATAATTGAGTTTGTGTATTTTGTGTGGAGTTTGTTTTTTTTTTAATTTTTGTTTTGTTCGTACCAAATGCAAAGCGCCCAAAACATTTTAAGTTTTATAAGTTGCATTATATATATATATGTGTGTATGTGTGTTTTTTTTCAATATTTTTCATTTGCATTATTTATTTTGCACAAGCGCACATGTAAGAGAGAGAGAGGGAGAGAGAAGAGAAAAAAGCAGTAAAGAAAGAGAGAAATAAAAAATATATGTTTATCAAATTATTCATTTGAAAAAAAGTTTGCCCTAATATAAATAAAACAAAAGCTTCAATTCATTTTGTCTTTTGTTTCTTCTAAGATCTTGTAAGATTTTGGCAGAGCAGAGCAAACAGAATTTGAATGACTAAAATTTAAGTATTTTCAATTTTTTATTCGTCTTGCCAATTGGTTTACTATAAATGTTAATTGAAAAAATATTCAAAAGTTGCTCATCTCAATTTATGTAAATATTATTTTAAAAGTCCTCTTAGATTCTACGAGGACACCATTGCTTTAAATTGCTGATTTTAAATTATTCAACGCAAAAGTACAATATACGAATATCTAAGACAATTTACGGTGACGTTTTTAACTAGAGATTATTTACATTGTATTTTTTTTCTTAGTAATTGGTCACAAATATATAAGATTTGTATTTATTTTTTTTTAATATTTTTTTTTTTATATCAAATTTGGGGTATTGTTTGGGTGCAGGTGCAACTTGTGTGCTTTGGGTAGGGGGAAGGAGAAGGAATAGAGAGCAATGGTAAGAGGGAAGTGTGTGCGGTGCAAATTTTATATTTGTTGATTTATCGTTTTTATGCGTATTAAAACAAAACACAGTTGATCTATTTGTACAGCGCCGATGATCACGAACACAGATAGATAGAAAAACAGTAATCCAATTACCATTACAAAATGAACACAGAAAAACCACCCGAACGAGAAACGACAACAAGTAAATGTAACCGACACCAACAAAATTAATGGTCCAAAACCAAAAATAAATAAGAAACCATAAAGGATAACGGATATCTTCGGCATGCCGATGATTAAATACCCTTGCATGAACTAAATAACCGGTAAACCCTTCTATTTGCGTAGGAATTCTAGGATTCTAGAAAGATTGACAAACAGATCACTTCTATGGTAAACTATCTTTGGGCAACCAAAAAAAAAAAGAAGAAAAGTAAAAAGTGAATATCACGAGAATCCAAATAACTTAAAAAAAGAAACCCAAGAAATTAAGACAATTTTTGCTAAGATATATTATACCATAATATATATTTGACTTATCAAGTCGCCAAATAAGTCAAATTCGGACTACTAAAATGAACTGCCAGGGTACACATATGAACAACATTAATCGATGTTAATAAAAACGAAATAAAAAGAATATGTTAGAGTTGTTGTGCTTTACACAAAGTTTGCATTGCTTGTGTAAAATGTTTGTTAATATTTTGTTGTTTTATTTGTCAAAAAAAACCACTGCTGGCACTTAAAACGTATTGTATTAAATATGTATCCATCATTACTTTTGTTGGTACTCTTGCTTAAATATTAGAGTTACAATGGTTAGTGGCTTATTGTCATATATACAGAGTGTGTAATACCCTATAACCATCAGATACATTTCCGTTAAGACGATATTGCTTAATTTTGGCAGTTGTGTGTGTGTTTGTGGGATTTGTGAAGTGTTTGTGTGTGTGTGTGTGTGTGTGTATATGATTACATTTGTAGATAGTAAGATAGTTGATTATCGGCTCGCATATTTACAAAGCTCTTTTTTCTGTTCTTGTTTCCGAATTAATTTCACAGAGTATGTGTATGTATATAAAAGCTGTGTACTTCAACTGTTTGTAAGTAAGTGGCGAGTACGAGTACGTGGCTTGGTGTGTGTGTGTGTGTGTGTGTGTGTGTGTGTGTGTGTGTTTTCTTTTGTTGTTGTTGTGTTTAGTTAATAGTAAGTAAGTATTAGATAGATATACATATACATATGGACATACATATACATATGGATATTGGATATAGATAGAACAAAGTAAAATCAGCGAGCGAGCATTTCAATCTTTCAATCTGCTCTTCGGTTTTTGTTTTTGTTTTTGTTTGTATTTCTTTCATTATATTGCCAACAAAGCCTAATCCTTTTGGGTTTTAATTACCTTACTTATTTCTGTTAATAATTAAATTTTTTTGTTTGTTTTTTTTTTTTTTTTTTGGTTTTTTTGTTTTGTTTTGTTTTGTATCATTTTGCATATGAAATTCTCTGACCAAAGAATCGTATAAAGTAGCAGCTTAGGATCATTTTGTATTTTTATGTGTGTGTGTGTGTTTTTTTGTGTGTTTTTTTTGTGTGTGAGAGAGATAAGAGAGATATTTCTGTTTCATTTGTCGGACCTGACATCTGACATAACCAAAGGGGCTTGTGTGTGTGTGTGATTGTGTGTTTGTGTGTTGGAGAGTGGGGTATTGGTGGTGTTGAGTGGATTTGGGGTAGGGCTCTACTCACGCTGTACACGCAAATCGATGGAGGTGGGAGTCAAACGCTGTCCCTGGTTGGTGTCATACGAATCGCAAATATAAACACCGGCATCATCCATGCGCAGCGATGTGAGGATCAGCTCCTGGCTATCGGGACGCGCACCGTTCGGCAGCGGGCGTCTATCCTCGCGGTACCAGTGGAACTGCAATAAGGTAAGTATTTATTATAGATGCAATTATGTGCATTGACATCAGTAAAACCAGAATTGAATCGGAACATAAATTCATAATTTTGTAAGACCCCCAATAACAGAACCGATATTATTTATCCCAAAAAGGCCATATCGCAGCCACCAATATCGTTACGGAAAATTCTTCTGGTCGATTCCGTTACGTAGGTGTATGTATGTGAATGTGTCTCTGTTCCAGCTGGTATATAGACGGAAAGACAGACGGATATCCTAATCAACACCTTAACGCATTTATCACCGTAACAATAGGTTACCGAATACCGTGAAAATATTTTGATAAATACCGGAATCTTACGGGCATTTTTAATAGTAGTAGTAGAGTTTATTTTCCAGAATCGGAATCGGAACCTATATTCAGTTCAGGTTGACACACTGATTGATATTGATATAATCGTTTACTCACCCGCACATTGCCGCGATGCTCGCCACGCTGCGTGGAGACAATGCAGCGCAACTGGATGCTGTCGCCCTCACGATGCTCCTGCAGATCCGATTGCGACGGCGGAGTGTAGAAGGTTGGCCGCCTGACCACCACCTGAGCGGTCTTGCTATGGTTGCCGTAATCATTCGTGGCCGTACAACTGTAGCCGCCGGCATCCGCTGGTGCTATGGCCACAAAGCTCAGCAAAGTTCCGTTAATGTGCACAGAGCTGTCCAGAGAATCAAAGAAATGGCCAAGAAATTGCATGTTAGCAACAGGATAATGCGATAAACATATTTAAGAACTGTAATCTTTTCAATTATGATCTAAATTGAAAGAATTATGAATTGTTTTAACGATTTGTGTAAACTAAAAATGTTTGCATTCATTTGTATTTGGACTGCTACTAATTAAATCATAATTTAAACTTTAAATTTTTAAAATCTTTGCTTAAAAATATGTTGACTGAATGATGCAAAATTGTAAATAAATAAATTATTACCTAGCTAAAGTTTTTACTCTTCTTTTTACTTATCTACAAAGTCAACACTAAACTAAAATTTCAACACATAAAGTCGACTTTAAGCAAAACTTAATCAGCATAGTAAATAAATTCGAAAACTATAAATACGGAATATATTCTGATACATATGTGGCAGTCAAAACAAAATGATCTTTCATTGTAAAGTACGTCCGCTCACTTTACTTTATTCACAACGACTCATTTCTTCTACTATCGATTGACATATATGTATAAATATATATATGTAACGATTATCTGCCATAGATCGTACCTTTATCGGGTGTATTTTGGGCATTTTGCTTGTCAGTTTAAACTAGAAGCATTATATGCAATGTATTTGATTCAGTAGTAGTCGAAACTCACCTGGGCAGTGGTCGGCCATTGTCGGTGGCCCATTGGACATTGTGTGGCTCGGCATTGATCACTCTGCAGTGGATGTCGACATTGGTATCGGCCTCCACCACCAGAGGTATGTTAGGGTAGAATGTAATCTGTGGCAGTGGCATCAGCACAAGTTCGCGTACCACATACGTCACAAGGGAGCCATACTTATCGACCGCATTGCAGCGGTACTGGCCCAGATTCTGCTCCTCGACAAACGTGATGGTCAGCATATTGCGATCGGAGTGGGCATTCGATTGGAGTGGTTGTCCATCAACTCGTGCCCAGTGGGTGATCAAATATGGTGACAGATCACAAGTGAGGGTCACATTATCGCCCAGATTGGTGTTGAACTTTTGCATATTCTCATTGGGATTGTAATACGGACGCTGTGTAGCTGGCTCTTGGTAGCGGGGATAGTAAGGATCATGCACCACATCGCCATAAGCTATAGATAGAAGATCATCAGCACAAGTATGTACAAATTAATACAAATTATTGAGGGGCATTTCATAGACATATATTTCTTTGGTTTTAAATAAAATAATGTATGGTGTGGGCTGAGGGAGATATCCGCTGATAAGCCACCTATCATAAATCGTACACGACTTGAACTGCAGTTTGTGGAAATTTATGAAGTTGATCACTATTATGCCAATGCCTACCGGAAAGGAACGGTATATCATAAAAAATGAAATGACATATTGACAGATGTTGGTCAAGCGTATCTTGATTTCATTTTCAATCCATTTTAAGTGGCGTACAGTGAATAACAACTTCAATTAATTTTTGAACTGGATGGCATTTGATACTCACCGTCACCGATATCGCCGCGCTTGGGTTGGACTTCGATGCGAATGCTGGTCTGGTCGGTGCCCGCTTCATTTGTGGCCGAACAGGTGTAAATTTTGGCATCGCTGTGCGTGACATGGTAGATGTTCAGATAGGCGGTATTCTGGCCCCGACTTGCTGGACCAAACTGCTGATTGTTGTCCCACTCGACGACGGGATTGGGAACACCGCTGGCGAAACAGGTGATGCGCACCTCATCGCCCTCGGTGTAACTCTTCACCTGTGTGTTGGGGTCGAGAGTAACGACTGGTGCCTCAATAACACGGATCGTGGCGATGCCGGTGGAGCGACCAACGGAATTCTCTGCGACACACTCGTAATCACCAGCATCATCAATTTCTATGTCGTGAATGCTATCGATAGAATCGACAGATATGGATTAGGAAAAGTATTTCGATGGGCATCTGGATGCATTTACTCACATTACATAGCCGGTAGTCTCTTCGTTTACCATGTGTCGGGGTGTGAGTGGTTTACCATCGATGCGGCGCCAATGCACCGTCGGTGCGGGTATGCCTTGGGCAACACAGTAAAGATATCCGTTTTGATTGACTGAGAATGTCATTGGGGCCGCTGGCGTTATTTCAACGCTCGGAGCCTCCCGCGCTGCAAGCAAGTAAATTATGGTGGTTGTACAGATTAGTATTAGGATCAGACAGTGTGGACCTGTCTTATTACCGACTCCGTTCTTGTGCACTTGCATTGCATAACCATTAATTAGAAATATCAAATGCAATTATTTAAAATTAATGCATTCATCAAAAATTCATTATTATATATAGTTATAGGTATTACGAATTAATCAAAATTCATCAATTTACGTTACCAATATATATGTTTTTATTTGTTTTTAGCATTGTGTGGAAAGCAACAGGAAGAAACAGAGCAAAGAGAAATGTTATGCACCTAAAATTCTTTCCATATTCCGTATTTCTTCATCATCTCGTGTTCACTATGCATTCTACAGCTTTCTATAACTCAAAAGAATCGTTTCAAATGCTTGGATATCAATTGAAATAATATGCCTAAAAACGAAGCCAAACAGTACAAGCTATACGTTAATATGTGCAGAAAAGTGGAGCTTGAAAGCTCCTACAAAGAAAAAGCTCAACTTCAGTTAAAACCGTTTACAGGCTATACATTTACGTAATCCTTAAAGCTCTTGAACAAGCTATGAATATATATATACATACATAAATAAATCTATGTATATTTATATATATATATATAGCATAGCTCTGCTGAAATCTGTAGAAAAACGAGATGATGGTGAACACCAATGTTGAATATATCTGGATATTATATACATATATCAAATAGTAAATTGTACCATATTCATATAAATACATATATATATTTATATATATATATATAGAGAGAGAGAGAGAGAGAGCAAAGAGCGGTAGACTTACGTTCAACGTCGATAAGAACGCTGGAATGGTCTGATCCGTAAGGATTTTCGGCAGTGCATGAATAGTAGCCGCGATTGTCGGGACGGGCATTGATGATGCGCATAACATTGCCGGTAATATGGACATTAGATGGCATCGATTCACCGTCCTTCATCCATTGGATGCTGGGATAGGGTGAGCCGCTGGACTCGCATGTAATGCTATAGTCAGTGCCCTGATCGATGGAGACCGTCTCGGTGAGTCGCATTATATGTGGCTTAATGCTGAAAAAATGGATTGCAAAATGGTTGGGATTGTTAAGAAACGATTGTTGGCATTGCCAGCGATAATGGTGCGCCTACCCGCTGCCAGGTGGCGGCAACTGATGCTGCTCAATGTAGACGCGTGCCTCCTCCGTGTAATTGCGACGTGTGCGCATGTCAATGCCGATGCACGTGTAAACACCAGAGTCACTGGCGCTGGCATCCTGAATCTCGAGCATATCGCCAGCGATGATAATGTTGCGCTGCTGCTGCGAACTTAATGGACGGCCATTGTGCAGCCACTCATAGCGCAGCTGGGCACCGCTTGTGGAGTGACAATAGAAGGTCACCGTATCCCCGGCTTTGCCATTATATTCCTCTGGCTGAATAAAGACGCGCTCTCGCACTGGTGGCGGCTGCGGTGCATTACCCCTCACATAGACATCCACATATTTCTCGTCCGCCCCGTTCTGGTTCTGCACCTGGCAGCGGTATCGTCCCTCATCTGATTTTCGTGGCAAGTCGAATATCAACCGATTGCCATCCGTTCTAGTCCGTCCATCTCCCTGGCCATCGACGTGCGTCCATGTGATTGTTGGCGTTGGATTGCCCTCCACCTCGCAGGTAATCTCGCTCGGTTGATATTCATCAAAGGTCACAGTGCTGGGCAGATTGACGATCTGGGCTGGCGAGCGTTGCGAATGATCTATCACATGAGTGGTAAGAACAGAGAGAGAAAGAGAAACAGGGGAACAGAGAGAGTACGTTACAAACCGTATAAGCAGGTATTCCACTAGTAATACACTGATAGTACAAATAATCATTAAAAAAAACAACAAAATTTTTTGCGTGGTTATTTGAAAATGTGTTTGTTTTTCTCTTTTGTTTATAAATAAATACGCAGTCTAAGCGATAGAAAAAAAAAGCTATGAGTAACCAAACAAAATCATCGGTGATATTCCTCTGCAAATGATTCTTGGACTATATGAACACTTTTAAATAAATATGTCTAACTGGGTCTCCAATATTCTGCCAAAAAACCGAATCTCCAACATTAATTTACAATATCTTACGATATCTGTCGAATATAAATTCAGTTAAATTAACTTCCTGGTCGCAAGTAATTCAAAATTGAAAATCGAAATAAACACTTTGGTGCGAAATCAAAATAAAATCAACTATAAAGTTTGGTTAGAGGAAATAGGTATTGAATAGCTACCATAGCGAGCCAACATTTCATCGGCATATCCTTGAGGCGAATGCCGCATTAAAATTTGATTGAAAAGATTAGTTTAAATGTTGTTTTTTTTTCTTTCGGATAGCTGGAATACTGGGACTTACCTGCTATGGTGATGGAGACCACATCCGTGTAGACGCGCTGAGTTTGGTTGTTCATGGCTTGACAGATATAGGAGCCAGAGTCGTAGATTTGCAGATTATACAAATTGAGGACACCGCCCTCGATTTCCGCATTAGTCGGTAATCGGCTGCCCATCTTGGACCAGGTGACATACACTGGATCCTACAGAGCAAAATAAATATATGCTGATCAACTATATTCAATCTGCAATGTACAAAGACCTACATTGTTCCACACCATGCGACCGCTGCAACGCAGGGACATAGATCCGCCCACCGGCAATATGGTGATTTGTGGCTTCGATATCGACACAACGATATTGGTGCGCATATTATCGGACTGATCGATCGGTGGCTCCGGCATGCCATAGTCTGATTGATGTAGAATTTTATATATATATATATATGTGGATTAGACTCCAGACCAATACGCACTTAACGGTTAGCAAATTCAACTCAATTACAATTGGATTAGTGACACGGTTGCGGCTTATTCACGTTATTGGGTGGTGATGGTTGTGGTGGTTGTGTGTGGTGGGTTTGTGGATTTTGTTGGGCTAGAGTTGGGTTTCGGTATGTTCTTTTTTTTTTTGGGGGGGGGGGAGGGGGTATGGGGTTCTTCCAAGTACGAATAGTTTTAGCCACCAACTACTACATACAGGTAATAGCAGAGAGTTGACAGCTATGGCTGTGAGTGCTTTTGTCACAGCTTTAGGCCAGCTCAAAGGACTACAGTAGATTCGACATACAATTGTAGATACTATACTATATAGTATGAGATATTATTGAGTTGTCCAGCAAGTCAGAGCGGGTTCTCAACACAACAAGTGCATTATACTTAAAGAGGGCAGGGAAGAGGCAAGGGTGGGTCCGCTAAAATTGGGGTTTTTTTTTTTTTGGGTTAGTAGTACAAGTATTTAAGTTTAAAATCGACTACGTGACAGCGACAGCAAGTTCTAGAGAGTATCCAAAGTAGTTTTTTTTTTCCTACTGTACGAGTATTTATATATTTTTATACACAGAGTTATCCATCTATGAATACATAGCATAGCGATGAGACACATATAGTATTTCTTGTATTTGTACACAAACAAATTACTTTTTGAAGAGGTGCTATATATATATATATATATATATAAATACTAAACTATTATATTTATATATATAGGTATGTATATAAATATATATAATAGACAAAACAACGAAAACAAAGTAAACAACAACATAGAGTTTAAGTCGAGACTTCAGATTGTGTCTAGTTTAGCACCGAAATATCGCCGAGCGACTAAGCTTTTGCTTGGCTCTGCAGGGAAAGTGTAAAATCAATTTGGAGAGGGAAATAGCCTACAACAAACAGTGTGTACACAGAGAGAAACATAGAAAGGGGGAACAGGTAGAAAAAATTGAAATGTTGGCAGCTCCGCAATTGCCAACAGTTCTTGTTATTATTATTATTATTATATTTTAAACTTTGTATTAGGTGAAATTGAAAAAAAAATAATGTTTAGATTACAAGATATTTTTTTAATGTAAAAAGTGGATGTTTTTCTTTTTTAATTTATCTTTAAATCGAAAATGTAAAAATGTAAAATATTGTAAAAAGAGAGACAGAGATAGAGATAGAGAGAGAGAGAGAGAGAGAGAGAGAGAGAGAGAGAGGCAAAGGAGAAGGAAGAATGTATATAAACTGATAGGAAGATATTAGGAAACAAATGTCGGAGAGATGAAAGTGTCAACACATTGAACATACTAAATACACACACACATATATATCTATATGTATATATATATGTATATATATATGTATATATATATATGTATATAAATATATATATGCGAGCTAGTTGAATGATTTGACTAGTTGGTGGATGGTTTTCTAAGTTTGCAGTGTACGAGTAGTTTAAAACAGCAATATTGAATAAGAGAAATATACATATATATGTATATATATATATATATATATATATATATATATATGCAATATATAGAGCGATAAAATAGAGACAGAAAACGGTAGTTGTTTGTTGTGTTTGTTTGCTGGCTTGCTGGTTTGTTTTGTTTGATTGTTTGATTGATTGATTGATTGATGATTGGCGAACCTCGCAGGTGGCAGCCGTAGCGCAGTTTGGTTATATTTCCTATAATTCTGTTGCCCTTATAAATCAGCAGGGTGTCATTGTACGATATTGTCTCGTTGGGGTCAATATCGAACCGAAAGCCGTTGCAACAGAATCCCATGCTAATATCGCATATCTTGGGCGGCTCTTCAATAATGCGAGATGTGTCTAGAATGTGGATGGATTGGATGTTTTGTTGTGATGATTTCGTATTTATTTGTCGGATACATGATATTTGTATGGTTTTTTTTTTATGTATTTTTATTTATTTTATTTTTATTTTTTTTGTTTTTTTTTTGTGAATGGTGTTGTGGTGAAAAAAAAATAAAGTTGAGAGATTTGTTGAAAATTGTATAAAATATGATTGAGAGATAGATCGAAAGAGTGGGAGAAAGTAGCTAGCTTAAAGTAAGGTGAAGATCGATATAAATAGATGAACACCTATATGAATACGGAATGTGGATAGAAAGAGAGAGAGAGAGAGAGAGAGAGAACTGGGGGAAGCGTTCATGAATCAGTGGTGGATTTTTGGTTTTGGCAAGGGCATTGTATATGGCTAATGTTTGGTGCCCATTTAGATCCCAAACTAAGGACTTGAATCGATCCGGAATGATTGGTAGATGTTATTGTTATCATATTACACGCCATATGTGGGTCGACGCAGTAGTCGCTACTCACCGATGTCCTGGCAACGATCGCCAGTGAATCGTGGCTTGCACTGGCACTCCACATAGCCGCTGTTGCCTAAACCACAGCTCTGTGTGTTCTCCTCCTGGCAGGGACAGGCACGGCACTGACCGCTGTCCTCCCGATAGTGCAATGGGGCGCAATTCTCGCACGAATTGCCCGTGTAGGCAGGCGGACACTGGCACTGCTCAATATTGACGGCATGCTCCGCACCGGGCACAGCCCGCTCCACGGCCAGCTCCCATTTCACATCGAGTATGGAGGAGCGAGTTGTGGGTATTTTGGGTGTGGCACGAATCAGCAGATGCTCAATGTTTGTCAGCAGGCTAAGGATGTCGTGGCGGGTGGCGGTAACGGCAGTGCCACGATCCAAACGCTGCCAATTACCATCCTCGCTAATGCTGACACTAAATTCATCCGAATTGGAGAGCTCATCCGGACGGGACCACATCAGACGCATGCCATTGCCAATGAGAATGACATCGTGACCGGGAATATATTCGCCAAACGATTTGGTGACCAGGGTGTAGTTCAAAATGCCGCCATAGGCATTCAGTTTATTGCCCTGAACATCGCCGCGCAGACTCCAGTATTTGGTTGTGTATGAATTAAAGTTGTACGTGTACGTATTATTGGGTATGTCTCTCAACAGATTAGTATCGTCCATCTCTAGCTGCTCGCCTAACTCGTTGGTGATTAGCGCCTTGTTGCTAATGAAATCAATGGCCATCAGCTGGCGATAAAGCGATGCGGATCTGCATTGGTTTGCCTGGCCGGAGCAGAAGCACTCACTGCAACCAGTCATATGGTAGGGGGACAGACCGAAAGTACCATCCCGGCACTGATCACATCGATTGCCAACCACATTCACCTTGCACATGCATTTGTTGTTCACGCAATTCGTCGTTCCGTCGGTGTTGCACCAGTAGCAGTCATGCTGATTTTCTGACTCTATGTCCGGTTTGTCCGGCAGCCGTGAATTATCACTGCCCGGCTGGCAATCGTAGGGTGTGCCACCTGTTGCATCTCCCACATAACCGGGAGCACAGCGTTCGCAGGTTTCTCCCTCGGTGTTGTCGCCACAATTCTGTTAAAAGTTGATCACCATAAATAATTAGACAAAGCATTCAAAAATGTCGCAAGCGTTTTTATCACTAAATTTCAAGCAAATGCAATTAATTTTTTTTTTGCCTTATACGAATATGAAAAGTTGAGTTGAGGTCGGAACAAAGTGATATGACCATTGATCGTATTATCCAAATGAAGATGTGTTACATACCAGACACTCGCCGGTCTCCGATTCACATTGGGTGGAATGGCCATTGCAAGTGCACTGCTCGCAGGCGCCCAGATAGAGACCCTCCTCGGGATTGCGCTTGTAGCCGGGGGCGCACCGTTCGCAGGAGAGTCCAATGTAGCCCACTGGGCAGCGGCACTCCTCTACCTCGTAGGCACGTGGAGTGCCCTGATTGCTGGCACTGGCAATGTCCAATGCGACATGCTTAAGCGAGCCCTCCATGGTTGCGGTCGTATACGTCGCCTTAATATAGATGGCATCGATTTTGCTGAGTGCCATCAACAGATGCGGCCGATTTGTGACTTGGCCATCGCTGCGCTGCCAGGCGCTCTCAACAATGGGGACACCATACGTGCTGGATGTGCTGGGACTAACAGATGCCTTGCGATAATGGATGAGTGTCAGATCCTCGCCGCTCTTGATGACAACATCGGGTGCATTGTTGCGCGACATCTGACCACCGGGCAGTGGACTGTAGCTGAGCGTATAGTTAAGTCTGCCGCCGTAGGCGGTCAGTTTGTTGCCCAGAAACTGGGCGGGCAGGCTCCAATACAGGGTGTCCGCACTGTAGTCCGAATCGGATGAGAAGCTAATCGCGTTGGACAACGTATTGAATGGCACCGCCTGTGGCGTGGGTCGTGTGTAATCACGCACCAGCGTGAAACCGTGCGGGGCACTGGAGCGGCCGAAGCTGCTGCTGATCTGGTCGCGATACCATGAGGTGCTCGTACAGTCCGCCATCCAACCACTGCAGAAGCACTCAATGCAGCCAGTGTATGTAAACGAGTTCAGATGGAAGCTCTTGGGTGCACAAGTATCGCAGCGATCGCCGATGACGAAATCCTTGCAGTGGCACGTACCGTTGCTGTAATGATTGTAGGTGCCTTCAACGTTGCACATGGATTCAGGCGTCTTGTGGCAAGAGCCGCCAGGCAACAATGGATTGCCCTGATAGCCGGCGGCGCAGCTTTCGCAACGTCGTCCCACATAGCCCTCATAGCAATTACAGATGACGTCGCCGTCGGGACTGAGTTGGCAGCCATTGGCAAAGTTGTTGCTGCCACTGTGCGGGCACGGGCAGTCGCGGCATTGGACGCCGCGACGCGGATCACCGTAGGTGCCAACTGGGCAGGGCTCCGCAACGAAGGGCACACAGCGACCCAGCCAGGCTCCGCCGGGCTGGCGCACATAGCCGGGGGCACAGGTCTCACAGGAGTCGCCAATATAGCCGGGCGGGCAATTGCACATCTCGACAAGGGAGGCGCTGCCTAGACCTTGATCGGACGTGCCTGCCGAATCCATTGTAATGTGAATTACCTCCACTTCGCGAGCCATCGAAATGTAGCCGAGACGAATGAGAATATTGTCCACATTGGCCAGTATCATCATGAGCTCCTCGCGTGTCGCCATACGTCCGTCGGGCTTCAGCCAGTTGCCCGGCACGAAGCTGATGTCCACCTTGTTGGCCTGATTGGGTTGGGTGCGTACGGTATAGGTGAGAATGAAACCGTTGCCGGTGATTATGACATCCGGTCCAGAGATTGGACGACCATTGCCCACATAGCTGATCTCGTACTTGAGCTGGCCACCGTAGGACTTCAGTTGATTGCCCATATAATCGCTGGGCAAGGCCAAATAGGGTGCCTCCCGACTATTATATTGTACATCGGAGGCACGGAATTGTAAGCCATGGTTCAAGTTGACCAAATTTTGCGATGGCACATCGTTGATAACGATCTGTTGATAGGGATTTAGATCGACACTGACCACACGATGCGATATAATTGGCGGCTGTATGGCATATGTGAAGAGATTGGCACTCTCGCAAGAGCTCGCGACACCAAAGCAGAAGCACTTGATGCAATCGTCACGTGATCGGGCCAGCATGTTGAAGAAGCCGGCGGGACAGAATTGATTGCGTTCGGGAATCACTTTCACAATCGTATCTGGGGTGACGAAGTGGGTGCCGATTGTATTAAGAATTTCGCAGGAGTAGGCGCCGCTATCCTGATACCGCATGTCCGGGCAATAGAGATCGCCGCGTCCTCCCGCGCTTTTCGATACACACTTGTCGGGCACATGGCCCCAATTCAGGCGCCACACAATCGTCGGTATCGGCACACCAGTTGCTGTGCATGTCAAATTCAAGGCCTGACCCTCCATCAGCGTTTCCGTCGGTGGTGGTGGACGAATGGGATTGGGTGCCACTGTAAATTCAATATCAAAATGTTATTGCGTGTTTTATGTGAACTAAATCCACCTTGCTTCTTAACATTCTTAGCATTCATAACATTCTTAACATTATATTTTTGAACAATTTTTCATTTCAAACCTTCTTGTATTTTCTTTTGATTTATTTCGTGTTTTTTCTTTCTGGTTTATTTTTATTTTGTATCTCACTATTCGAATCGAAATCGTCAGTATCGCAAAAATTCGAATTATTTTGAAATGGTGTTGAATAGTTAATATATGGATAGATAAATAATACTTACTGCAACCGAACTCATCACTGCCATCGCGACAGTCGTTCAACTTGTCGCACTGGAAACTCTTTGGTATGCAATGTCCGCTGGAGCATTGGAACTCATTGTAACGACAGGGTGCACCATTTGGTTCCGGATCGCAGGACAGCTCATCAGAATTGTCACCGCAATCGTCTTCGCCGTCGCAGCGCCAGGTGCGCTCCACGCACTTGGAGTTGCTGCAGAGGAACTGATTTGGCTGGCATCGGCGTCCCTGGCTGCAGCTGTGCTCATCCGATTGGTCCGAGCAGTGGGGCACACCATCGCAGATGTTCGACTTGTCGATGCATTCACCGTTCATGCAGGTCGCCTGGTACTCGCTGCAGGCTGACGATGGCCGTTCGTATTCAGCGGTATTAACTGTGGAATAGTCAAAAATACATCAGCAGTTGCCCTTTGTTAAGTAGAGCTCTCAATGGAGCACATTAGGCCTGCGAAAAATCCGCTTACCAATTCAAAAGCCATGGCGGCATTTTGGGTTTAAAAAGATTTTGAGATATTAGACATAAAGTTATCAATGGCAAGACTAAATGAGCTGACGTTGGCCAAATATCAATAAAAAAAAAACAACAAAAAATACTCTATATACTCAATATAAAGACAATTTTGTAAAGCTTACGGCAAACTAGTGAAATGGTGGTCAATTTGATACCTACTAGGTATTCTATCTACATACAGAGGATATCTCTGTGTTTGGTATCAAGTGTTACAAGTGGATTGAAACTAGGTACCCGCTAAAAGGTATCGAATGAGTATCTCCGGTGAGATGTGCGATGGGCGGATACATCAATATAGCAGGAATCCAAAACAATTACAACTCGCATAAATAAACTAATTATAATATAATCTTGTATAACGATCTAATCTATAGATTAGACCTAAGCCAGCTCTAAAGAAGGAAGTATTACAAAATGCTGCACGTTTACCAAGGCCAAAGAACTCAAGATCAATATGCGGCACGGTGCCATATTTGATTCGATTCGATTTGGGCTCCTCGTATTTGTGCTCTCCCCAAGCTGCGTCCAAGCGGATGAGTAGCAGGAGGGTGACAGATTATTGATCAATCATAACCAATCATAATCGTAGAAGGTACTACAACAACTATACAGTCTATGGACTTACAGCGTTCCACATTCAGATTGACGGTGACTTGTTGACCCTCAACGTAGGCTGGATAGCCAACGGCTTCGCATATATAAGTGCCAGAGTCCTCCACCTGGAAGAAGTGTAGTTCATGGTTTTAGGTTTATTATTACATTGTGATATGAGTAATGCTTGAACTTACGCGTATGTTTGGTATTTCCAGGCGTCCACTCTTATCGGTGAAGCCGACGGGCAAGGGACGACCGCCGGGACGCGACCACTTGACCTTGGCGCGGGCTGGACCCTCGTCACGACAACGGAAGATGACCTCGCGACCTATGCATGCCACAAGACACATTATTCAAGATGGAATCGATATACATTTTGGGAGCATTGCGAGCAAATTACTGGATCTAGTTGGGACTATCATACAATCGTTGTGTGGGTAATATTTTCATGTGTGTGTGAGATTTGTTTTTTTTTTTTGGGATTAGGAGTTTTGAAAGGTTTCTAGCAGGTGGGTGCTGAGCAGCCAGTTTAATTTCGACAAGAATGTACAACACCGGAACCGGTTGCCAATTTCTGTGGTGCAGTGGTGCAGCGATAGGACGAGACGAGTGTCAACTACTTTAATATAGTGTGTAGTTAGGTCAACTTACCCTCCCTAATATATCCTGCAGGTATTTAATTTATGGGGTTATGTCATTTTTGGTTGGGTTAAGCATTAGAAGTAATGGTAGAACATTATGTTGTTGTCGAGTAAACATATTAAACAAATACAAAAAACAAAACGAAAGAAAACAACAAACAAACAAAGAATATCGAAACGATCTTCGAATTCGATCAAAGCTGCAGTAGGACCTTGCAAGAGAAATATTTGTTGATCAAAGTGAAACTAATTTGCGAGCAATCGATTGATTGCTTATCGATGACAGTCAGTTACAAGTCGTTGTATCTATTGCAAGGCGTACTATCAGCTTTAGTACTCGTGAACATCGCGCTTCTTGGAACACAGCAAACACAAATGGGACTCGGAGTACTATCTGAATACTCACTCTCTTTAATGATCTGGCTACTGGGATAGGTCTTTAGATTCAGCTGGCTGCGTCCAGACTGCGTCGGATCGGATGCTGTGAAAAAGAGAACAATATATTCGAGCATTAGAATATGTGATGTGGTTTGTACATTTACTTTTATTGATTATTATGCATAATATATGAGCAATAACCCTGCCGCCTGATCTATCCGTTTAGTAGCTACTTTGGTTACTTGATTGGTAATGTTACGTTGGTTGTTGTTGCTGGTGGGGTTTGTGCTAACACCGTTTTGTTGGACCGTGGGTTGTTGGGGGTGGGGGGGGGGGTTCTGGGGTGTTGGTGTTTTGGTTCGATAACCACTTACTATCGATCTCATTAGTGATGGGGGCGCAATCGAGCTCATCGCTGGCATCGTACGGACAATCGATAACGCCATTACAGCGCGATCCGAGCGATATGCAAGGACCATTCTCACACCGGAATGTCGTCGATGGACAGATGATGCGCAGTGGCACCAACGGCACTGTGGTTGTTGTCGCTGTTCCACTTGTTGTGCTTGTTGTTATTGTTGTTGTTGTTGTTGTTGGGACTATTGATGCAGGTCTACTGCTGCTGCTAGCTGTATGTTGATGACCTTATGTCGTTTAGCGATCGATGATCAATTATGGTATGAATGTGGATGTAGATGTGGTGAGTGGATGTGTGCAGCTAGCTGACGCTGACTATAACTGAGCAACTCAGCCAAATTTGGCTACTTACCACAATCTTGCTCATCGGAGCTGTCCTGGCAATCGGTTCGGCCGTTGCAGCGCACCGCCGCACTCACACACTGTCCGTTGCGGCAGCGGAATTGGTTTGCCTGGCATTGCATCGTGTTACAGTTCTCCTCATCGAATCCATCCGCACAGTGTGGGTAACTATCGCAAACGGCGTCCAGGGGCACACAGTCGCCATCGCGGCAACGGAACTGATCATGGGCGCAGCCTGCGAGGGATTCAAGAATCAGCAATTAGTGAACTGAGTTAAACCAATTTATAGAGTATGCTACTGCTGTACGGAGTTGAAGGCTAGGTAAAAACAAATATTATAAAATCGATTATTAATATTATTATTATATTTTTGTTTTTTTGTTTTTTTGACTTGAATAATCATAAGAACCAATTTAATATGAAGAGTGCATACACATGTATAACTTTTAGGAATCTTGGTATCTGACTTAAACTTATTCTTTTTTTTCTCCAGATAGCATGCAACTGGCTTAAATCAAAACTTAGGATGCAATGCTAAACATAAATAAAAACTACATTATCTATATTGATATATATATATATATATATGTATATACATATATGTATATATATTTATATATGTAAAGAAAAAAAGAAAAAAAAAGAACTAACTACGTTGAGCAGCCCTTTCACAACAAAACTTGTGAAAATGCTACAAATTTTACTGAGGCGGTGGTTGCTAAACAAGTAAAATTGAAAGTGGCAAAAATTTGGTGAAAAACTTATTAACCAATACAGTTCTGTTCATCGGAAAAGTCTTTGCAGTCGTAGAAGCCGTCGCAGTGCTGTGTTGCATTTATGCAAAACTGTCGATCGTAACAGAAAAACTCGCTATCCTTGCATTGAGTACCTGTATTTGGTTTAAATGTAATTGTTGTTTGTTTGTTTTTTTTGTTTGTGCAATTTAGCAAGGAATTTGATAAAAGCGTAAAAAAAAGAGATACGTGAGAGATATATAAAATAGAGAGCAATAAAATACATAGGCGCATTGCATTTATTTATAAAAAGTTCGCAAAGAGGGGACAATGTGAGCAAGTGAGAGAGTGAGAGACACTGCGAGAGAGAAAACAAGTGTAAAGCAACCGAAAACACTAATCAAAGTGCATACATACATATACATATATATTGTATGAGTACGAGAGTACATCATCAATAAACTTAAAGTGCCTGTGCTACATATATGAGAAATGAAAATGAAATAAGTTTCTGTTCCTACAAATACTCAAATACTCAAATACTGTGTGCTCCCATTGCAATTGCAATTAATATACATATATATATATATATTCGGACATCGGCCGAAGACGGCAGACGCTTGCAGAGGGAGATTATGTATGTGCGATTCTTATTGCGGCAAACTTATGAAAAATCTTGGAAATCTTGGACATTTTGGAGCAGACAAAACGAAATTATATCTATTTTCTAAATGTTGTGTTACAGATGTTGTGTTACAGTTACTTAGTACTTAGTACCAGTTGTACTAGCTGGTTGGCAGCATCCTTTTACATACAGTCAACAAATAGCAGAAGCATTCCTTCAATACCCCTTGATCAAAGTTGTATAGACAGTTGAATATGGCAATATCGACTATACATATACTCTGCAAGTGTGAGATGGCAATATATCAACCACATTTAATGCTCTACTTAAATGTGTTTCTGATTGTTTTTTTTTCTTTTTTTGTTGTTGTTGTTTTCGAATGAGTTCCTCTCACTCATATGTGGCTTATTGAATCCCAACTACTGATTTCTTTTTAGTAGAAACTTTTAGTTTTTTTTTTGTTCTGTGTGTCTCACTTGTCTGGGTGAGTGTGAAATGAGTGAGAGAGTGTGTGTGTGTTTGTGTGTGTGTGTGTTTTTGGGTAAGTGGGTAATACGAGTTGGGTGTGTTAAGGTAAAACTTACAGTTCGCCTCATCGGAGTTGTCTTCGCAATGACGATGGCCATCGCAGCGTTCGCTTTCCGTGTAACACCTGCCACTGGGGCATGCATGCTGTGGACAGGGCAGTGGTGGATAGTATGGATGACGTGTGTGATGCGTGTTGTGGCAGTCATGCTCATCGCTGCGGTCGGTGCATTCATAATGACCATTGCAGCGTATCGAACGATCGAAGCATGAATCATCGCAAAAGAATTGATCCTGGCTGCAATCTTTGGCCGTTAAGCGAATGGTGGCTATTATTGCGATTGCGATTGCGATTGCGATTACATGCGATATTTATGTTGATGTATGCATGTTGATATCGTTATCGATATCCGATTATTGATAACGTTAATGCGCGTGTGTTGGTGTTTGTGTTGGTGATGGTTTTGGTTTTGGTTTGTTTGTTTTTGAGCGAAACAGGAAAGAGAGACAAGAGAACGAAATGAGCAACGCTTGTTGTGGCAGTAGTCGAGATCATTAAAGCAGTGCTTTCAAGCATATAAACACAACCTCACTTAGTAAGTATATATATTATATAGATGACAATTACAAACCTGTCTGACATGATTATCACGGTAATCGGAATGCTTAGAGCCTAACTTACAACTATATACTTAATTCTGTGGGGTAGGTAAGATTGGTTTTCATAGTTTTTTGGAGTGGGTTTGGACGGTTTGTTGTTATTGTTTTTTTTTTTGTTTTTTTTTTTTGGATTGAGAGGATGGTGTTTGGGGGCAGTGCTTTGGTAGATTTGAGTGTGTAGTGGGCGGTTTGAATGGAATCGTGTATATATCGTTACCCCGTCCGAAGCAATGTTTGGGCAACTCATCCGATTTGTCCCGGCAATCGGCATGTTTGTTACATACTAAATCAGCGTTAATGCATTCAGAGTTCGCGCATTGCCATTGCCATAATTGACACCTATTCATTGTTGTTGTATTTCTAAAATTGTTGCTGCCAGCTGTGAGGTATGTTGTTGTTGTTGTTATTGTTGGTGTGTTGTATATGTGTGTGTTTGTTTGTGTATATATTGTTTTTTAGCCAAAAGAGAACAAAACGACAAAAAATAACAAATAAAAAAAAAGAACGCATGAGCATTAGAAAATTATGCAGTATGTTTGTGAAGCAAAAGACAAAAATTATGGTAAAAAGAGAGTTATATAGAGAGAGAGGGAGAGAGAGCGAGTGCAAGTGAAATGAGAGCGATGGCAGAAATTAAAGTTATCGAAGGCATCGTTGAATAGTTAAAAAGAGAGCGCAGGCAATGCCATATAGGAGTAGCTCTAATCAAGCTATTGAAAACCAATTTCGATCTCACTTCGCATAATTATCGATATTTCAAAATAAAGTGCTGAAGTTGCAAAACAAAGTAGCAGCAATAGAAAGTGAGCGAAATCAGTGCAAGCTGCGAGCTTTAGCTGCAAAAATAGTTATCGATAGTTTTCGATTGCCAGAAATGATCAGTGCTGATACATTTGTTGGAAAATCTGGCTGTGTGCTTGTAGATAGTATTAATAATATAAGTTTATGTATAATGTATAATGAATGCAATTGTTACCCTCGCAATCGAGCTCATCGATGCCATCGTCGCAATCGAGTTTATTATCGCATCGCACCGAAGAATCGAGACAGATGCCGTTGCAGGCAATCTGATCGAACGCACAGATGCTACCTTCAAAACGTGACAGATCAATGAAAAAAATTGGATAAATTTCAAACAAATTTCAACAAAAAAAAAAAATAAATACTATAAAATGCAATATACACAACTATTAAATCGCTACAATTCCAAATACAATTCCAACTACAAAATAGAAAACTACAAGTTCGAAACTGCACAACAAATAAATAATAATAACCCAAAAAAAATTATGGCACCATTACGATATAGCTACAGTTGCAGTGTTTGATTTTCGATATGGACTGGTACTGGGTGGGACTGGGAGAGTTGTGTTGAATGTGTTTTGGGGGTAATTTTGAGGTACTTATCTGCTTACCACAGTTGAGCTCATCGCTTGCATCGGAGCAGTCAACGATGCCATTGCAATGCAGTTTGGATGCAATGCAATCGCCAGTGTTGCAGCTGGCCAAATGAGCGATAATCATATGGTGATCATGTATATGGTGTTGATGACGATGGCGATGATGTTCGTGCGTATGTGTGTGTGGTGTGTGTGATGTGTGTGATGTGTGCGTGTGGTGCGGAGTGTATTGTGCATGGGGTACATAAAAGATAAGATAATGGATCAGGCTAAAACGATCAAATGCGACCGATTATGTGTGTTTGGTGTGTGTGTGTGTGTGTGTGTGTGTGTTTGGTGTGTGTGTGTGTGTTTGGTGATGTATCATGTCTTACAGATAGGCGTCTTCGCGACAATAAGTACAGTTACGCTCGTCGTTGCCATCGTTACAGTTGACAATACCGTTGCACAGCTGATCGCGCGGTATGCAATAATCATCGCACTCGAACTCGTGCTCTAGGCAATGCTCTGCAAAATTATCATGATTGATGCGTGTGAATGTGAGTGTGAATGTCAGTGTGAGTGTGAGTGTGAGTGGGAGAGTGATTAACATGGCTTCAGTTTGCCCCTACATCTATTTGGGGTTAGGGTTTAGTTTTATTTCTGAATAGAGTAGAGTCAAGCAAGAGTGTGTGTGTCTGAGTGTGTGTGAGTATTACTTAGTGTGTGTGAGTATGTCTGAGTGTGTGTGAGTGTGTGTGAGTGTGCGTGAGTAAGGAGTAAGTGAATAAATGAGTGTTTGTGTTTACCTGTGAGGCCCGGACAATCGAGCTCATCGGTTTGATCTTCACAGTCCGCATAGCCGTCGCATTTCTTCTCAAAGGGTATACAATGGCCAAAGTCACACTCAAAATTATACAGGCCGCACTCATTCAGTGGATCGTTGTCGGGATCTGTGTCTGTGTCAGTGTCTGGATGTTGTATATGGGTTTATATGCATACATGGTATGTAATGATGAGAGAATATAAAATAAATGCAGCGTCAGATAATGAAACACTCCCAAAATGCCAAAACGTACAAGTTGAATACATAACGAATCCCTTCCCCCCCCCCCCCCCCACCCAACATCGCTACCCCGCATTTAAACTATAACTTAGTTAATAATATTTCAGGTTAGTTTTGTAAGATCTAGAGCGGATTGTGGGAATTGAGCATCTACCATAGTTCGTATCGTCGTAATTGATCAGACAGTTGTACTCATCGGCGCCGTCGGCGCAGTCAGTGATGCCGTTGCAGCGTTTGTAGCCGGAAATGCAACTTCCATCTCCGCATTGGTATTGAAAGCTCAAGCACTCGACGACTGGTCGGCTCTTATTGAACCTGGCATGAAAGTCTGATATGGAAGCATGATGTTTGATGATATTGTATGATAGATGTTTGTTGTTGTAGTTGTTGTTGTTGTTGTTGTTGTTGTTGCATTGAGCATGGGTCACAGAGAGCAGAACAGAGACAGAGACAGACAGGAAGACAGCGAAAGAGAGACGATGATATAACACAGTTGAGATCGCGGATAATTTCAATTTGGTTTTCGGTTTTTGGGTTTTTAAGTTTTTTTTTTTTTTTTGGCCGAATAGATCATGTAGTGTAAAAAAGAAGAAGAGAAAACAGATCAGTTAGCGGCATAAAAACTAAATATTCTACCCTTTAGCAGTTAAGAGGTGTGGGAAAATCAAGGTGAGGGGTGGGGGGGGGGGTGGGGTTTGGATTTGGCGATGTGCATTTATAGCAATAAGCAATAAGCTAACCAATGTAAAACCTAAATTGTACCAAAATTAACTATAGATTTTAATAGACGTCTAGAAATTATCGCAGATTGGGTAATGAACCACTTTAAGCGAAAAACTCTAGTATGTTCGAGTTAATTTATTAAAATAGTAATTAAGCAAGCTATCCGGAATCAATCAAATTAATATATATATATATATAATTATATATTCCAATTGTTGTATTAATTAAACATCTGAACACTCTACATTGGGCACGTGTCAGATAATAAATTAGATACGTTTCTTCAATTCAAAAATATTATAGATACCCGCTAAGTATGCATATAGTAAATATATTAGAAATGATTAGTGGATAAGTAATTCATATCGAACTGCTGCCTAGAATTGTGAGTGCCAGAGTGAGTTAGTAAGTGAGTGTAAAGTGTGGCTATGGAGGAGTGCATGCGTTGGGAGAAAGACTTGAGCTGATAAGGTAGACTTTCATTGATTGATATATTTGTTGTTATTGTTGTTGTTGTTGTTTTATTTATGGTTGTTATTGTTATTGTTATTATCTTTGTGATTAGTGTTCTACTTACGACATGCGCTCTCATCGCTACCATCGCGGCACTGAGATTTGCCATCGCAGACTTGAGTTTTAGGTATGCAACCGCCTCCGCGCACACATTTGTACTGAGAATACACATGTTTGTATATGTATGGCATGATTGGGTGTCATTATGTGTGTGTGTGTGTGTGTGTGTGTGTATGTGTGTGTGTGTAATGGGATGGGTGTATGGGGTCAGAACTCACCTTGTCATTGCTGCAATTGCATAGTGAATAATCCTCATCCTCATGCTCTTCGCAGTCGGGATCGCCATCGCAGACGCTCTCAATCGGTATGCAATCGCGATTGTGGCACGCGAATTCAATGTTTTCAAGGCAATTGCTTGGCAATGATGATGATGACCATGGCGATGACGATGATGATGAGCTGGCTAAATGATGTTTGGTTTGGTTTGTTTTGTTTTGGTGTTTTTTTGTTTTTGTTTTTGTTTTTTAATTGTGTGAATGATGTTGGGGGATGTCGGTGTTTGGCAGACAACAAGGCATATATGTATTTATAATAATACGAGCGAGCACGTACATAAATAACAGATAAAAAAGAAGAGAGACAGAGAGTAACAGTAAGTAAGGGTATATGAGGGACAGATACAGAGCTAGAGAGAGACAGTGTATGCATATCAATTAAAATAGAACAATAACAAAATAAAGTGAATGAGGGAAATATTTTCAAATAACGTAACATTAAAAGCTAAATTAATCGGTTTACTTTATAACTTGTTTGGCTGTGTGTGTGTGTGCTGTGTATTTTGTATGTGTGTTGTTGTTGTTTGAGAGAGCTTAGCTTAAGTAAGTTTCAATGTTTAATGGACGAGTCACAGGCATGGCATGCAATTTATTGTGGCCCACTCATCTCATCAAATTACACCAAACTAGCACCAAAGAATTGAGCGATGCAAGTCGACTCGTTGCTCGCCACTTGCCACTTGCCACTCGCAATACGCTAATCGTTAATCGTTACTACTCGTTATCTTATACCCAAGCATTGAGCGATACGAAGCGAAACGCAAAACGCATAACGCAATTCGTTGCTCGTTACACGCTACTCGTTAATCTATTACCCAAACACTAAGCGATGGTTACTCGCTAATTCGTTACTTTATGCTTAGGGAACCTACGCGCTGCATCTCCTCTCGTTGTTATTTGGACTGGGTTAGTTGTTGGAAGCGTTGCCGCCGTCACCCGGCTTGGCGGGGCGCTTGTTGTTTGACGCTTCAGTGAGTCGGGCGGCCCATTTGACCACGGATAGTTCGTGGTTGTTGGTGCACGCGTCACGGGTCGCCGGGTGGTTAATGGGTGAACATAGTGGTCGCAATTATCCTCGTCGCTCATGTCATTGCAGTGGTGGAAGCCATCGCAGCGCAGATGGCCCGGTATGCAAACACCGTTGTCGCATCTGAACTGATTGCTGGTGCACGGATTTTGTTGGCTCGACTTATCGTATCGTTCGTTCGGCACGTAGATTTCGTACTCTTTGGCATCATCTCTGTCGATTCCATCGATATAGTAATTGTTATCGTTATCGTTGTCACGGCCAATTTTTGGCGGTGGTCGATGGTGGTCCGCATAATTTCGTATAATGCCATCCGCATCAAAGTAATCTTTATCTTTAACGCGATTTTGATTGATTTCGTTCAAATCTGTTTGTTTTCGTTTTGTTTTGTTTTTGTTTTTGTTTTTTTTTTGGTGGGCCGGAAAATGGGATTGTATCCGCATGCGAAACCGGTAATGTTTATGAATAGGGGATGGGGATTATTGAGGAATGGATTGGACATTGAGTTTGATTTTAATTTTTATTCGTTTATAAATTTTTTGTTTTTGCATGCAAATTTTGCAGTTGAGCCAATTGTTGTTGTTATTCCGGGAGTTGGATTGTAGTTGTTGTAGCGTGCAGTTATTCGATTAGTTTTTGGACATTCGATAGCCAAAACCACAAACGTTCAAGTTTGATTTTGTGTTTGAATTATATTGGAACAATTGGAAAGAAGAGAAATAAAATTTGAACTTGTTAAATTAAAGATCAAAATGTTGGCAGGTGACACGCAAAACAAGCTACAACAAAGACGCGTAAGCACTTGATAAATATCATCTCGAAATGGAAAGGGAAACACAGAGATGCTGAGCAACAGAGACAGAGAGAGAGAGAGAGAGAGAGAGCGCGAGAGAGTCACACAGGTAGACACTGAGATTGAGTAAGCAATAAAGAGAGAGAATCGTTTGCAAAATTGCGCTGACACCAATGGTTACCAATTTAGTTACCAACCAAAAAAAAAAAAAAATGGAAAGCACAAACAGCCGCGGAAAGCAATACACATAAGATCAAATTTCATAACCCGGACACAATTATCGATAACAATGCGAGACACAGCACTTACCGCAGTCTTGCTCGTCTGTGTAATCGCTACAATCGTAGATATTATCGCACACCTGACGCATCGGTATGCACTCACCGTTCCTACAGCGGAACTGATGCCGACGACACTCATCGTCATCGTAGCCACCTGAGTGTTAAGTGTCTATTGTGTTAGTTTGTGTAATATGTAATGTTATGTTATCGGTTATCGGTTATCTATGACAATGGCTTTGAATGGGTTAGTTATGCGCTGTAAAAGTGTAACGACTGTGTTTGTAGAATTAAATACACACATATATATATATATATATATATATATATATATATATATCGAGAAGTGCTGCACTCTCTGAGCTGAGGCTGATCAACGTTTGACAGCTGTCACAGCTCGAACTGATAACTGAGAAATAGTGACGTGTATCGATAGAAAAAGGGAAAGAGGGAGGGTGGGAGTGGAGGTCGGAGTGGGAGTGGTTGTGTGACCACAACTTACCTGTACACACATATCCTGAGCAACTACTGGCACACACATACTCGCATTTGCACTCACACATCAGACTCGCAACAGAAATGCGAAATCACAGATACAGATCGATACACACACTCACCATCGCAATAGCGCTCATCGGATATATCCTCGGGGCAATCGATGTTGCCATTGCAGAGCAGCTCCTTGGCAATGCAAGTGCCATCATCGCATTGCCATTTGTCGTACAGACAGGCTGCAGCATGATTCAAAGGGAGTCAGAGAGGGAGCATGAACAATCAAATTATAAATTAAAAGAGTGTACACGACAGTGTACCGCAAGTCTCAACGAGACAGACAGAGAGAGAGAGAGAGAGAGTGAGAGAGAGAGAGAAAGGGAGAGGGATAGAGAGACAGTGCTGTTAAAGACATACGGCAGCCTTCCTCGTCGGATCGATCGTGCGGACAATCGGTGCGTCCATCGCAACGATGCACAATCGAAATGCAGCTGAGATCGCGACAGGTGAATTTGCCCTTGGGGCACGTGAAGCGCAGCTTTGGCACAACTTGGCAGCACAACAAATAATACACAAGAGAGACGGAGAGAGAGAGAGAGAGAGAGAGAGAGTGTGTGTGTGTGCGTGTCAGAGAGAGAGAGAGAGAGAGTTAGGTTATGAGCAAATTAATGATTGATTGATTGATGCATATGTATCTGATCTAGCCGCGGAATGTCAAAGTGTTAAAGGCATTACTACAATTTCGATTCAAATCGATCAGAAATTATTCTCATGACTAAATAATTTTATGTTGTAAGTCTAACTTCATGAATCTGAGTTTGGCAAGGTGAACTAGTAGTTCGGTTCATTGAATATAGCTGCCCTGGAAGCGAGAGTACAGAATTTTTAATTCTTTCTAATTCTACAAATTGCTCTTGCTGACTAAATTAATATAAATGTAAGCAGCTCTAAAAAAAAGTCAATATAGACAATAATTATTTGATATGATGAAGAAACAATTGTATTAAATAATGAAAATTCACTCAGTTTTTTCTTATTGACTACAACACATGAAATTGACTGAAATCTTGCTAATAGATGAATGAAAAATTTTCAAGAGCATTTAATCTTCGGCTTTTCCTTCTTGACTTCAGTTAAATTAATTTGATTGACTGTTAAATGTTTGGTGTTGTATGTGTTTTTTTTTTTTTTTTTGGATTGGATAAAGAAAGTTTCGAATTAATTCCTACTAAATGAACTTTTAGCTTGAACTTTTGAATTCCGTGCAGATCAGCATTTGTTAATTGTGGTTGATTGATTGAATGATTGTCTGATTGATTGATTGACTGAGGTGATTGATACTCACTTCCATCGCAGTGGTCCTCATCGTCGCCATCGTTGCAATCGACTTGGCCATCGCATTGCTGACTGACGCTGATGCAGCGGCTGCCGTCGCGACATTGATATTCCATGTCGCTGCAGCTTGCGGCTGTTGCAAGTTAGTTACGGCAAAAGGATTGTTTTGTTTTGTTTATCGGTTTTTAGTTTTAGTTGGCCCATATTTGCGTGCACAGAGCACGAGCAAGTGTGTGTGAGTATGACACAGAGAGAGAGAGAGAGAAAGCAGATAATATGGTTAGTGGTTAGTGGTTAGTTGTTAATAACTCAAGTTAATCCATTGGGCTTATGGGGACAGGTTACCGAAAGCAATCTTATTATTATGCTTACGACCGATTGTGGATACTGTATGAGTTATCGGTATCGGTATCTGTATCGGTATCGGTATCGGTAGCGGTTATCGATTATCTAAATGACTTACTCACAAGAAACTTAGTCAAACTTAGTTAACGCATAGACGCCCCCAATTAACTGGAATTACGTCTACCAATAAAATACATATGTGTATGTGCAGGTATATAGACAGTGTGCATATGTTTGTGTGTGTGTATAAGTGTATAGGTGTGTGTGTATATGTATATATAGTACTGATATATATTATTTCAACTATGTACTTACGGCAATCCTCGCCTTCATCATCGCCATCGGGACAATCTAGGAGGCTGTCACAACGTTTGCTGTTATCAATGCAATCACCATTGCGGCATCTAAATTCATTTGATCGGCATTCTGGAAGAAGCATTACATGGATTGTTTAAAAAACACACTCTCTATCGTTATTTGTATACTCTGTAATTATGAGGGAGGTGCAAAAGGAATATACAAATTGATTATGGAATAATGCGACGTTTGCTTGGAGCTGTCCACAGGGTATATATCCAGTCCAGCACTCTCAAGACAATATATTTTTGGACTGGCAATGGTGCAATTAGCCCTCAACCGGATGCATTTTAACAAGCATTTCCCACTTTTTCGCTGAATTTGTCAGTTACTCAACTTGAAAGCAAAAGTTTGTTAGGTGTCAGTCTCTGTATCTCTGTGTCACTCTTGAATGTGTGTGTTGTGTGTTGATAAGTTGATAACCCGGGCAACCTACTTGCCTATGGCACACCTCCTGCTCTGCCTTTGCTACGGCATCGTTAGCCACAATTTCCTGTGCATGCTTTGCCTTTTTGAGCCCTTTTTTTCTCTGTGTGCCCCAACCCCTTCCAGCCTACGCTGATGCTGCCATCGGTGTTGGACAGTATACCTAAAATTCGAGTCAACTTAAGCATTTTCACAAATATTTTTCACACTTTTCATTCATCTTTGGATTATTGCTGTTGCTCTTGCCTCGACGCGCTTGAAAGTATGCAACGTAAAGTGGCAAGCATCGCGGATTTGATTACAAGAGCGTTAGACAAAGGATGGCGATACAGTGGGAGTACAGTGATACAGGGATAGGGTGGAAGGGGTGTGAGTGGTATCTACAGAGAGCAAAGGCTAATTAAAAGCAAAGACAACAGCCAACAGACAACAACTTGGGGGAGTGTCACTTAGCTCAAGTGTAATCAGAGCCAGCTTTAAGTTTGTTTCAGCTGCTTCCTCGAAGGAACAAAGAAAAAAAATATACTAAATATATAATAGATCGGGAATTAGCAGGCACTTTAGTTGCCATAGATAATAGCCTTTGATATTGATTATTTAACTTTTATTTTTAATTTGATATGGCACATTTAACATGAGGAACTCGAAGTGTTTTCTCTCACTTCATTACAATATCAATTAGTTCAGATTCTTACATACATAATCCCATCTTTCACTATTTATTTTTTAAATGTGTCTAATAATATATGTGCTTCCAAGACTTGGCTTCCAGACAGCTTGGTAATGCTTTGTGTATTTTTTTGCATACTGATTTTGTCTCTTTCTCTTGCTGTCTTAAATAATCTCTGCTGGTTAACAAGATTTTCATCATATTTAACATAATTAGCTTATAATAATAATAATAATACTAAAGCAAAGTGTATTTTGTCTGCAGATTGCAATTCGTTTCGACTTTACCTCATATCTTTCATTGTTGGCAACTTAATTATTATTATTATTTAAATGTTGTTTTCATTTAATTGTTGTGGGGTTGTTATTGGCGCATTCAATTAATGCAAATGCATTTTTGTTTTGCTTTGGGATTTCTGACTTTAGTTTGAAGCTTTGAGGTTGATTTTTTTGTCGTTGTGGTGAATTGGGGTCATTGGCCGCCAGAAATCAACAATTGTCGTCGTCGTGGTTAACTGCAGCACCAACTTTAACTACTTTTTGGGTGCTTACAAATCGTCAAAGTTTTTTACTCAGCTCGCAATTTGCAACACGAAGCTGCCAAAAGCGTTTTCTTATTATTATTTTTCTCTCCGTCGGCCTACGCTTTTGTTGGCATGCATATAGGAAGTTTGCCTGTGCCGCAATTGGCACGCCCCCGTGACCCCGTTCCCTCTCCACACAAATGTCTTTCACAGCACCGAATGCAGTTTGACAATTCCGATTGCGATTGGCGGCGCATTGCGGCGCCTCCAAGTATGCAACATAATTTGACAGGCGAGAAAGAAGCAAGAGACAAGAAGAAAGCAAAAAGGTGCAGACAGCAAGTGAGAGGCAAACAAAGGTTTTGCTTATTGACATTAAAGATTCAATAATGGCCAACATATGGCAGCTGCCGGATTTAACTGCCAATCCCATCAGCCCCAAAACAAAATATAACCAAATTCAAAATAACTAGTTGAATTGCTCGGCTCAGAGATGCCCATCTTTTTAAATGTCCACTAAGAAAGTAATAAAGTAGTTAAAAAAAATATATATATATATTTAGTTAGTGTGAAATGTAAAAAGAAATGAGCATAAATAATGTAAGTTAAATATATAAGTTGATTTCGATATAGACATGGTGTTAGCATATAACGGACAGATAGATATGACAGATACTTGAATGGATAAAAAGCTGTTCAAGTGTGTCTATATATAAAAGGGTTACTTCTATGTCGCCTATTTTAATCTGTTGCGTATCCAATCAGAACTCTATGCAACTCTTCTTCGCCCAAGTCATGCGAGCAGGGTATGTGAAAGAAAGGCTTCCAATTATGTAGGAGACTTAGAATGCGGATGATAAGAGAGGCGTGAGGAGGATGGGGGAGGGGGGGGGGGATGCCAGACAAACGGGTAGACAAACAGGCAGACAGGTGGACAGACGGGTGGTAAGCCATTTGCCGGCTCGTTTGTTGCTCAGGACATGGGTAAACAAATTACGTGCAGCATTTATAATCCGCAAAAGAAAAATCCAAGCAAATAAACAAAACCAACATTAATCGTAATTTGTGTGTGTGTGTGTGTCTGTGTGTGTGTGCTTTTGTATTTTATTTTTTGCGGCAGAGATCAAAAAGTTCACACAAGCTGGCCAACATTTGGCAAAGCAGGCAAACAGAACTTGGCCTCAGTCGCAATCAAATCACAATTGCAACAGACTTTGTTTGACTCCAGATGTTGCTGCTGCTGCACGCCTATTGTCTGTGCTGTGGCAGAGTAAGCAGTTGCCACACACACCTGAGCACAAACTCATGAAAACATACAGCAGCAGCAGCAACTACTTTCCTCAAGTATCAAATAACCGTGTGGAATTTCTCTCTGCTGCTTGCTTCAGTCTGACTGTCTCTCTCTCTCTCTCTATCTCTCTCTCTGGCATGTAATGAGAGGCTTGTCAGCAGGCGCACAGCAGCTAAAGTGAATGAGTGAATGAATATGTGAGTGTTTGGAAGTGTGTGAACAAATGTCAAGCTGCATCTTCTCTGCACCCAATTGCACTGGAACTTAAAGCGCGCCGCCTGCAAGTATGCAGCACAAAAAGAGAATGAGGCGAAAACTAAAAACAAAGATAGAGACACAGAAGAGATGGAGAGAGAGAGAGAGAGAGAGAGAGGCAAGAGGAGAAGAAGGAGAGACTGAGACAGGCAAGCTAACTTGGGGCCAGGTACTAAATTCGAGACGATAATTGATACGCCGCGCATGGAAAACGCAAAGCGAGCAAGCCAAAACCGCAAACAAACAAAGTTGAGTGGTGTACGAGTTTCAGGTGGTGCGGGTGGCGCACAATGGGTGACTAGTTGTTTGGGTTACCCAGCCTTAGCTAAGACAGATATATAAAACATATCGAATAAACGCGTTGAACCGACTACCAAGCTACCCTGTAAAGCGGATAAGAGCAACAAATTGCAAATGATTTGTAATAGCAAAATCAAGATATGTCTGCAAAAATCAGAGTTGATGGCAGAGCTATAGGTCCAGGACGGAACACAATAGATCTAACTAGGTCGCAGGTTCAATAATATTAATAAAAGAAAATATTTCATATAAATATTAAATAATTACAATAAAAACTGAATTTGCTTCAATTTCACAACTTTAACTGTTGATAACTATTGAGTTTGCTTTATGTTCATAACTTTAACTTTAAAACTCACTTTTCATCCTTTGCTTAGCTTTTACCTATTATAGTACAATGAAATCTTTATACTATTTGATGGCACGATCTTGGATATCTTACGATACAAGTTGAACAGGGATTTATGTATGTTTTACCTTATACAAATATATAGCAAAGCATTTGAATTTTCTGCTTATGCTCTATAGCCAACAGCCAACTCTCCGTCTCTCACCCTCTCTCCCTGTGTGTGTGTGTGTGTGTGTGTGTGTGTGAGTGCTGCTGCTGTCGTTTAAAAGCGCTTGTTTTTTAACAGCTTAACAAATTTTGTTGTGGTTGCTATTGTGGTTGTTGTCGCCGTCATTTGGTAGTAATAAAAAGTATTTTGATTTGATTATTGCTCGTTAGCGACGCTGTATCCCCCGTCACCCGTCACCCCGTCACCCACTCACTCAACCACTCAGCGAAATTTTTGGTGTGCGCTGTTCGACTCATTAACTCACTTATTTGCCGCAAAGTGCACACAACAGACACAGCCCCCTCCACTTCGCCTCAAGACCACCCTGGCACAACCCGAAATGGACCAAGAAAATGGTCCTTTTACCGCTTTAAAGCGTTTGCGGTTCGAAGCATTGCTTAAAGTCAGCCACGTAATAAACTGACAAGTTTAGTTCACCCATGCAAATGAGTTATTAGGCAGACACCCCTTCCCACCCCCTTTCATTTTTGGACTCCAACTCCAACCCCCCCCCCATCTGCGATTACTAGCCGTTGCTTTAATTAAGCCAAAAACTATAAGCGATAAGCATTTTGCCGCCATGTCATGGCATAATCGATTTCCGTGCGTTACTCGTCGCGTATACGCAATATTTTTCCAGACAAGCGGAATCAACCCGAAATTGGAACTGTAAATGTGACACTAGCTGTTAATGTCTATAACTGTAATATAGCTGTTGATGATGTGTCCAAAAGGATCTTGAAACACACACACACACACTAGCACACACCCGTGCGAGTAATTACAGCATGTTTAATTTGTTTGCAGCGTCTGCTAAAAAAGAGAGATGGGCTTGCGCCAATCGGAAATTAAACAGACATGCAGCATTGGCCTTACGACAACTATCCCGAAATTACAACTAATTTGCTTATACTTCTGTCTACAAAATATTCAAAGTGATGACAATAATAAAAAATGCATTTTAAACTTTTGAATATGAATAAAATAATGCAATATTTCCGTTTTCTGAACTCTAATAAAAATGGGAAAAAGGGTCAAATAATATTGTGGAAAAGTAAGAAACAGACATAAGAAAGCATATTCGACCCCATAAAGTATATAGTATGAACAAGCCGATCTCGGAGACTATATTATTATTATATTATTTCATTTCATTTCATAACTGGCTCGGTTTGTGAATATCGATACAAATCGGTTAATGATTGCAGTAGAAGCTGAAGGCAGAGCATTCCAACTGATACATTTCATATTTCTTGTCATATTTTTGAGCAACAGTAAAATTTTAATTAGGATTCTGTAAGAAAGAGTGTCTGCTAGTCGAGCCCTACTCTCTCGACTAGAGCATTTTAACTTTGTTTAGTTCCCGCATTTGATTTATAATTTATTTGTTCAGATTTGTTGCGCATATCTATTGAATATAAATGCGAATTACCGATTGCATGCGTGTATTGTGCATTAAATTGAACCGCACATTAAGTAAACGAGTTAATTTCTTAGTTTAACAACCCCGGCTGCCTGGAAGCTAACCACTTGCCACAAAATTCATGTCAAGTATCTTTCGTGTCGGTTCACAGTGTCTCTGTCAGTTTGTTCGTCTGTCGTCTGTCGTCTGTCGTTTGTATTCTGTCGTCTGTCGTCTGTCGACTGTCGACTATCTCTTGTCGTTTGTCGTGTGGTTTAAGCAAACGAATTTCAAGTTGCGTTCGACTGACGCTCGCTTGATTGATTGTCGTATTCATATTCATAATCGTACCTATATACACACTCGTTGTCATTCAAGTGCACTCTCTCTCCCCACCCCCCCTCCACCTCCCACTCCCATTCCCTCTCCGCTCTCTGTCTCTTCCCGCCATACTTTTTGTTTTTGTGTGTAAACAGTGGCAGGACGAGGACGACGTCAAAATGGCAGCTTAACACGAAGCTGCTGCTCACGTCGCTTAGCTCATGAATATGCACACACGGCCAAGCAGTAGATTGGGGAATAGGTAACGGGTTGTATGAAGACCATGCCACCTTATGGGCATGGTTGCAACGTCACCGCAAGCGCGTTATTTAATGAGTCATTAGCCGTCGGGCATTTCGAGCCCAAAGTTTGGCCTGGTTGCAACCGACGACTACTGGATGCGCCCTAACACACACACACACACACACACACACACACACACGCACATACAAAGATAGTGAGGTGGGCGGGGTAACCGTGTCAAAAAGCAGCAGAAGAAGAAGCAACGGCAGCCGCAGCAGCAGCGACAGTTGTCAGTTTAGTTGTGTTGCAGCTGCAGTGGCGACAATTATGTGGCGTCTGCAGTTTTAAGTGCGCCTTTGCATGTGCCTCTGTTTGCAGAACAGGGGGGCGTGCACAACGGTGCCACGTGATAAAGGGGTGAGCAGATAGAATGACTAGCACGGGGCATAGGCATTAACACACAATGTAAACATTGCATAAATACTTGTAAGCCTGCGCTTCACAGTCGATATCAGTGGCAACAACAGCCAACTGCCAACTTGTTGGCCAAATTCCACAACTCCAAAAGTCAGTGTATGCCCAGTGCTTGGCAAACTCTTGCTGAAGAGTGTTATGAACGGATGCTACACTTAGAAAAAAAAATGCGTTGAATTTCACAAGTTCGACCAATGTAACTCACATTAATCAACAGAAAAAATATTTATCAAGAGCAGAGTTTTTAATTATTCTGATTTTTTGTTTGATTCTATTTTCTTAAATTTAGCAAACATATGTATAATTTACTGGTTGTTTTTGCATATGTGTACAAAGAACTATGACATTAGATTCTCTCGTTTGGACTACGCCCACTCCCGCCTCTAAAATTCACAGAAGCAAATATCTACCGCAATTTGAATGCAAAACTTTGAGGTTAGATGGAGACTATCATCCTCCTGATTGGTATCTCTTGGCTACACCTACTCTCTTCTGTGTTCGCTGTTATCAGATGGTATGACTTATTGGTCTGACAGTATTTCCCATGGCAAGCCTTTCTAATATAAAAAAAAAACTCTTCTTTTTAGAAATTATTTCTAAGAACAAGAAAAACTTTCTGGTCTTATCGGAGATTTTCTAAAACTCAGCGCGATTGTTTTCTGAGTGTGAGTTACTTTCAAATATTAAATTATTGTTGTTCAACGTAAGATCTGTGCACGAAGGTTCGCATTAATTGATTAGTTTAATTTACAGCATATCTAGCAGTCGCGCATGCTCGTTTGCTTTTGGCATTAAAATCCTTTTTGGTTTTTGTGTCTTGTGCCACCACAAAATCGATGAAATTGTTTGACGCTCGCATGTGTGTGTATGTGTGAAGACATATTGTCTGCCTGCCATTGAGCATGCCCTCTGCACTCCCCACCCCCACCCCCTCACCCAGCCCACCCCGCTCCACAGCACCCAATGAAAGTTGCCAAGTTGCCACTGATTTGTCGCATTCCCTGCGCAATGTGACAAACGTTAATTTTTGTGTCTTGTTTTGCATACAACACAAAAGAAAAAAAAATAAATAAATACAACTTTTGCCCAGCTAAAAGGTAACGCAAGTGGTGGGGGCTGGTATCGGGGGTTGCGCGTTGTGGTTTGGGCTGTTGCTGCCACGACATTGCGTGCGTCGTCTTAGTTACTTGAGCAATTTATGGCAAATTAAATAAATTTATCATTGTGCCCAGGTTGCGGTTATCCCCAACTTGCAACCTCCATTCCTGCCCCCGCCACTGTCCTCCTCCCTTACAGGTAACCCAGTGGCACAACAGTGTCTGCAACTGCTTCTGCAGTCCATTGACAACAGAGTCCAGCTGCAAAACAATAATTGCCATTTGCTGCCCACAAAAAAAGAATAATAAAAAAAAATTAAATCGGCTGTCGCCTGCAATTGCAATCGCATTTTGCTGTTCTTGCGGTTGTTGCGGTTGCTGGTCTTGTCATCGCTTACTTACCACCCCTCTCCATCACCCTTGACTAAGTAAAAGTGTCAGCGTGTGCCTGGCACCAAAACCTGGCAGCCAAAGTTGTTCGCCAACTTTCTTAAATACTTTTTTTTTTGCGGTTTTGCAGCCCCCCCCCGCCCTGCTGCAACAACAACCAACCACAAACAGCAGCAACCACAACTACAGCTTAAACAGTAAACCAACAAAAACAACAACAACAACAACGACAATTAATGCCCCATGCCTTGAAATTGGCCAAATGTCAGCACAGCAATACCAGTCAACGACAATCTGTGTGGCTTTTATAATGTCTGTCAGTTTCTTTGTCTGTCTCTTTGCTTTGGATAAGGCTGCGTATGCGTATTTTTATATATGCATATTCTTGTTTGATGTTTCGATTTTTCGCCACGCCTACTTAAGCTTATGAAAGTTTAAAGTAAGCAATGAAAATTTACCACCGAATTGAGGTAGTGTTATCAATTTTGTTTTCCCTTTGCTGACTGGTACACAATTAGCGGCACGTTTTCTACGATCTGAAGTGTCGTGGTAGTAATAAAATAATTGGGTAATTCGCAATGAAAACAAAATAAACATCCCCTCAGTAATGCCACCTACTTGGGCCGACCAAGTACTAGAGAAGACCTTCAAAAAATAATACTAAATAAGTTCATTCAAATAAATATAGCTCAGACTATTTGTTGAGCCTCTTGTGACCAATCAAATACACACAGGTAGGTATTCTTTTAAAATCGCCTTAAGCTAGTAGCTATAGAAAATTCAAAAACCTCCATTGTATAGCCTAAGCCGCAGTAGCAATATGAGATAAAGTCAAAATCGATTGAGTTGTGACCAAGCTATGAAAGTTTGAGGTCTTTGAAGGACACCTGGGAATCATACAAATCACATTTTCTGCGATTAGCTTAGCAGGTTATTTTGGAGTCAGCGGTTTTCCTTTTTTAACTTGTCGACATTATTATATTAACAAATATTAATATATATATATATATATAGATATATAATATGTAAGTATACATGCATATATTTAATATGGTAAGTAAATGCTGTATAATTATAGTCATGCATAGTTCATTGCCCACCCACCACCCACCGACCCCTGCTCCCGCTGCCAATGGCCTTCCCAAGCCGAGCTCATCATGTGTTGCGCTATCTTCTGATATATCGCTACGCAATTAAATATTATCGGTCACAGAGACGTCCAATGAGATAGCAACAACACACCGCACGCAAAGGGAGTGAGGCAGAAAGATACAGACAAAGGCAGAGAGAATGAGAGAGAGAGAGAGAGAGAGAATGGAAGAGGTTACAGTGAAAATAGGGGAGACAGAGAGGGGGAGTGATAGGCAATCAGAATCACACGGACATGGACACGGCTATATCCGAAAAAGTGTCATTAATCATCGCGAATGACGCGAGCTGCACGCAATGGCAACAGCAGCAACAACAATAACAACAGCAATAATAACAACAGCAACAATAACAGCAACAGCAACAACAGTACCAGTAGCAACAACAGCAGCGGCAACAACAACAACAACAATTATAATAACAATTTGTGGTCAAATATTTGAGAGTCTCCATTGAACGCAAATTTTCTATTGCCAACTGTCTGTCCTACGAATTGACTCACATATCATCTGAAAGCACCATCTCCCTTCAACCCTGCAACCCCGCCTTCCCTTGCAATGCACAGCTAATATTCAAATGCAGCTACAGCAGGCAGCGCAAATGATTCATTCATATTCATACACATTTCAGCTATGATGCAATATTCATGAATTCTTTCTGATGAGCGTCTCCCCCTCTATCCCACTCCCACTCCCACTCCCTCTATCTCCCTCACTCTCTCTCTCTCTCTCGCTTTGTTTTGCAAATATCGTAATCTTAGAAAATGTGGCTTTAAATGTCGTCATGACTCTGACACTCTAACTAATTTGACTAGTATCAATTTGAATCTGACTGTATTCACATATACTCAGCAGTATTATGAAATGATACTACTCAAAATGCATTTCTCATATCTTATCAACCAACAAAGTTAAACATTGAATACACATACTTCATCAACCCTTGTTTATCACCCTTTATCATAGCTACTGCAGACTCATTTCTTTGCAATACCTTATCTCAGCTGACTCCATTCGATTCGTATAAATCCATTGTTTAAAATTAGCTATGACCAATGAATATGAATATTTCTATGAATGGCACTATTTGTTTACAGTGTTTTTAATCAAACTATATAATTGGGTCAATGTATGTCATCAGCAGAGTAATGCATGACAAAGACTTTATGCCTATATATATACCATAAGTATTTATTTTCTTAATCAAGGTCACATGTCAAGTCAACTATAAATAAAAAGCTAGATTTTAATTTTAACAAAACCTAACATTCTTTCAAGTCTCCCAACAGTTTAATGTTTATTCTCTTTCCTAATATATAAAAAAAGCAATAAAAAAAAAATATTTTATCTGATATAATCTATATATAGTATATATGGATATATAAAGCTAACGCTTAGATTTAAAGTTAACCTAACATTTTTCACAGTTCTCAACAGTTCAATGTTCATTTATTTTACTATAGCCTGTGATGACAGGAGTTTATCAAATAATTAAAAATCCTCAAACTGCTGATGCTATTTTTGATTTTGAAAAACAAAAGTTACTCAGGCAATTAGTTTGTAAACTTGAATCATTTTTGAGCTGCTTATTCATTGCCACCGATTTTACATTATCATTATTTTAATGCATCACGCTTTTCATGCGCAGCGTGACGTTTGATTTGTGTACTCATATCTTCCATGGTCACATTACTCAGGCCCTGCCCGAATATGTGAATCAGACACATCACTTTAATATATTCTACTTGATTTTGTATATCTCAATAATTGAATTACATAATTCCTGCATATAATAAATATACAAATATTGTCAGGTGTTAATTTAATTGCAAGTAATAATAAATGCAAATTGAATTCGATATGTTCTTGACATGGCATATGCAGATTTGAATCCCAGAACATTCACCCCTATTACCCTATTACCCCTATTAGTGAATAGTGAATTCGTATTCACAGTGCAATTAGAGCGAACCAAATGCGATTGGCCAATCGCATTGTTGCCGGATGCAATAATCATCCAAAATCACAAGAACAAGAGTGACTACGATATACATTGAAACCAGCTGTTAAATATATAAATATATATCGCAATTATAAATCCCTACTTCTAATGGTCTCTGACATCGGCCTGCTGTCGTAGAAGATCAAGAATATATATGTACTTTATGGGGTCGGAGATGCTTTCTTCTGCCAATTACCCTTTTTTACCCATATTCATTGGGTTCATGACATAAAATGAAGATGGAGAAAACATATCTAAGTTTATTTTGCAACTGCAACTCATGGCACACATACATACGCCACTGTCCACTGTTCGAATGCATTCATAGCGTCATATTAATGTGCCCCACCCTAACCCCCTCCGCTGTATAGTCAAACATTTTTGTATGAAACTCATTCAGATTTCAGATTTTATAGCTTGGCGGCGCGGCACTTTGTGGTTTTGATGGATAATGGCATTTGGATTTGGATGCGGATTGCATTGAGGATTGCGAGCTGAGTGAGTGTGTGGTGTGTTATGTCTTTTTGTGTGTGTGTATGTGTGTGTGTGCGTGTGTAATGGGAATGGCATTTGCATTGGCACGCGCAACTTATGATGCTATTGCTGCTGCTGCTGCTGCTGCTGCTGCTGCTGCTGCTACATCAGACATCGGTAATTTGCATCAAGCAGCTGCCGCACTGCATCAGGCGATGATGTCAAGCGCCCAGCAATTGGAATTGCAATTACAAATTGCAATTTGTGAGACGGCGCAAACTGTGTTCGTATGTCATACAAGACGTTTGCTCGTGCCAGTCCCGTTTTACACCCCCTAACCACCCCCACTGCCTCTCCAGCCACGGTGCCGATCATCTGTGCATCTTAAGCGATCTCTGCGCAGCTGCGTCGACGTCGCTGTCATTTATCGTTGACGCTCGATTAAAATTCTTGGCGTAATTTAGCAATTGCCAGCCCAGAGAGATAGATAGAGAGAGAGAGAGAGAGAGAGAGAGAGAGAGGGGTGGAGGAGGCGTTGGCAACAGCGCAAAAAAGCACGCAGTAACCCAGTAAACTCGTTACCAAAAAGGCGCAGCGTGCATTGCTAGTTTTATGTTTTTTGTCGACTCTGTAAATACCCTGTCATTTAGCAAATTGCCGTTTGATGGCCAGGTGTGTGCCAGCTAACAACATATCAACAATTTGGCCCAACGAACTAAAATATACTCACTAATTTATGCAGTCACTCAAGCGACTCACTTACTCGCTCTTCTATACAAACTGATCATAGACCCGACAGTCATCCTGTAATTGCCAGCCAAGTGCGCAAAAATAACTAAGTGTAGTACTTCGACTGTATCATAACATCTGTAACTTAACATGCAACTATGTATTTAACAAATAATATCGATATCGATATCGATATCGATCGATATGATTTTGAAGCAGAAATACCGAATCGTTGTTTGCGAAAGAAATATAATCCAGTTTTGACTGCTAATAATTGTTTATGGATGAGTAAAATAATGTAATAAGGTTCAACGATACTGAAAAATATGTAGCAAGAAACACGACATGCCAAATATCCATACTCCTAATAAGCATAAAAACTAAAGTGAAACTGAAAATAGATTTAAAATTAAAATCCCTTTTGGGGCTTAAAAGATACTCAAGACTCTAGAACCTCAAATCGCCTTTCAAGCGAGCTTTAAATATCAATATTTATGCGTAGATATAACATATATATATGCGATCGGCCACGCCCACTTGGCGAGCGCAGCACATCATCATCATCAGTCTCATCATCAGTGAGCATTGAGTGCTTTTCGAGTGGCCCGCGAATCGTTTGGACTGCTTATGCGAATATTTTCGATAGCGTTGCGTCGGGCAATGCAACAAAAATCCAAACGCGCCGCAGCCGCAGCGCAAACAATTTATTGTAACATGCAACACGCTTAGCTCCAGTGGCGTCGTATCTGTATATCTGTGTATCTGTAAAATACTTTATGCGATATCTGCACTGCGCTTGTAAATTCATTCTTCTCGCTGAGCTTGTCATTTGTCATGCAAGGCATTCACTCACTCAGTCACTCAGTCAGTCAGTCAGTCAGTCGAGTCAACATTGTTGTCTCTGTTTGCTGTTTGCTGCTGTGCCTCGATTTGCATAAGACAAGAAAAGCTGAAAATGGAATTGGTGTGCAGAAATGCACGACTAACAAATGCCCTGCAATTGCAATCGAATTCACCAAGATACACTGACTAGACTAGACTGCCATGCAGTTACTTTACTTTGCCAAATGTTTTTACATGCTGTTTTTTAATCAAAATGTTCTCATTTGCCACAAGCCTCAGGCTCTTAAAAACGATAATGCAAATTTCATTTTTTTTTCCTCCAAGTTCAGTTTTGTTTCTTTCTAATTGGGTGTAATTTGCCTATCTCTATGCTCATTTAAGATTTTACTTTCCTTAAATGGTCTGATTGTTTTTGTTGGACCTTTAACATCCCCCTACTTAAATTCATTTTTTATTTATTTCTTTCATACAGATTTAAAATACCCTTTATTAAATTTTAAGCAACATTAAATAAATAACAGTGAATAATAAGCATTATAGCTGCTTCTTTTCGACGAATCGAAGTTTTTAAACATTTTTGTCACTCACATTTTGAGAAAGTTATATCTGCAGCTTTCACCCATTTACAGGGTATGCGGCGCAATGCTCAATTGCAAATTGAAGTGCTGCAGATACACGTGTATATTTGATGCTAAGCAATTAATTGCGTGTATTAACAGAAAACTTCAGTTAGAAGTGTTTGCCTGTCAAAATACAATTGAGTATTCCCCAAGAAGTGTGGAAGTGCAGTTGAGCTGAAGTTGGAGTTTGATGTTTGATGTTTGATGATGAGGTAATGGTAATGGTAATAAGCGGAGCATTGTCATGGCCATGTTTGGACTCAAGGTTAAGTCGTGCGCCGTTAATCGGTAATCGATTGCTGAGCGAATTATCGATTCTATTTGGCCAGCGCCCAGTTAAGCAATTCGCGTGTCAAACGCCAAAGACAGCTGCATAAATTTGCATGCGAAATATGACAGCTAAAGTAAAGTATCTTGTAGCTTGTTGCTTGCAGCTTGCAGATTGTAGCTTATTGTTTACGGTTGCTTGTGTCTGGTTGCATATGCTGTAACTGTAAGCGTGTAGCTCATAAATTTGCAACCCGCTTCGACTTATTTATTTACGGAGTGCAGCTTTAAGTCGCGCTAGCCAACTGCAACAAAACGAACTTGTCAACAATAGAATGAAGTCACGTATTTAATCAGCTAAACATTATGCCGCATTGTATGAGGCTGTCTCGTTCGGGAAATGCTCAAAATGGAAAAATAAACACGGATGGCAGGGCTAACACGGGACTTGCAAAAAAGTTGTGCAGACTTTGCTGTTGCCAGCTACATTTCTAGATTTTAAACACATTTCGCACAAAATCACACACAAAAATCAAATCTCATTGCGAATAAGAAGAAGCTAATACAATCGTATATATATGTATTTAATATATATATGTATATATATATATATATCTATACTACTATATAGGAAACTTTCTTATCAGCAGCAGCTCTCTCGCCTCGGCGTTCTTTATATGCGCTATTTGCTGTTTCAGTTTGCTGTTATTTTGTTAGACTTTTTTTTAACAATTCGCACGCGCCCCAGCAAGCAAATTACGTGCCACGACACGGTGCCCCCTTTTGAGGCGTTGGGGAAGGGGTGCAGCGGCTGTGGGCGTGGTTGCATGCCCAATGGCATTTTGACATTTTTGTTAATGGCATAAGCATCAAATTACACACGAGACCCGTCACGACAGATACAGATATATGTAGATACAGCAACAGCAACAGCAACAGCAACAGCAACAGCAACAGCTACAGCAACAGCAACAGCTACATCTACAGCTTAAACTACAGTTCTGGCAATTTTTTTTTTTTTTCTCTTTGAGAGCGTATTTTGTTACAGAGTTAGTAACTGTGCTGCGCCGCTGGGCAGTTAAAGTCAAAGAGTTTTTATGCGCTGCAATTTAATTTGTTGCCACAATTTGAAAAGTGTACAAACAAACAAATAAGAAGCAGCAACTGCATCAGCAGCAGAAATCTCCGTCTCCTTCTGGAGCTGGCCATGAAATGTGGAGTTTGTTGTCAACACAACAAACAAACACAACATACACACGCACACACACTCCCAAAGCAGCAGCAACAATGCGCACAAGAAGCTTTTAACTGTGTTTGTGGCAGTCATCGTTGTTACACACACACACACACATACATACACGCACACAAATAGAAATGCACTGAACAGTATTGCACACTTTTAATTGTGTACCCACACACACACACACAGACACACTTGAACTATGCTTACATCAGCGCATGAGCATGCAGCTAGACAAAGACACTTTCACACACACACTCACACACACTCGCACACACACAGTAGCAGTCAATTCATTTATTTATATAGCAGATCTCATTTCGGTGCTCATTTCATTTAATGCTGCTGCTGCTTTTCTACTTTGTCAGCTTTTGTTTGCTGCTTCTTCAATCGCTGCTTTTTGTGGGTTTCTTCAGGAAGCGCTTGACGCAGGCAACCAGAAAAAGAAGAAGAAGAACAACAACAAATAATCGCAAGTTGAAGCTTTTGTGCAATAGTTACATACGTGCTTGTGTATTTCTCTCTGTGTGTGTGTGTGTGTGTGTGTGTGTATGTGTGTGTGTGTGGGCGTTGGGCTTGGCATTGTACTAAAAATAAACATTTTGCAGGCAACCAAATGAACAACAGCAAGGAGAACGAATTTCTAGCGGCCGTTCTACAAAATCAGCAAAAAAAATATATTATGAAGTCATTCGAAATGCGCAGACAAGAAACCGGAGCGAAAGAGCCGAAAGTCGAAGATTGACACACATGCAAAGGCCTCATAAATGAACGACTTTTAGTGTAAAGTAAAATAAATAGGTATTATATTAAAATAATAAGCACTAACCAGCAGACACTCAAATTGCTTAACGAAATTTTAGAGCCCTTCTATATCTCTGATCGATGCTTAATCAGCTTTGAGCTATTTAAATGCGCTTTCCGCATTAGTTTAGTATTTCAAAATGAATTTGAAAAATTGAAACGCAATGGTTTTCATAGTCGGTGACTATTTATAAAGCAAATTTAAATGGGATTCTTAAACAATCGCAATAAGTACAGTTTGTTTTTCAAAATATTCAGGATCATTTCAAATCAAACAATTGTTGTCGATAAAAAAAAACACAAACATTGTGAATTCTTTTCCATTCCATGAACATAGTTTATTTGAGCTATTTTAAAGGTCACACGTCAAATTGAGCAATTTGTATGTATGTATTTTAAGAACGACAAAAGATAACATGTATTTGTTTCCATCATTTTAATAACGTGTGCAAATAGTGAGAAAAAAAAGTAAAGCATAATAAAAATTGTTATCTTATCATTGACCCAGCTCATATATTTATTTAATTTGCGTCTGTTACTACTGCTGATGCATTCGTCAAAGATAAAGTTACACAGCTTCAGCTGCAGCAGCAGTAGATGCAGATAGGTACCTATGTATGTATCTAGATACATACTGTTGCCATGCACATTTACAAACACGAAGATGCGGCAGCACACATTCAACATTTAATGAAGTCAAGGATAACATTTTTGCAAATACAAACACACACACAGTCACACACACACACACACACTGCAGTTTACAGTTTCTAATTTTCATATGTACCTTTGTCTGCTTACATTGTCTTTCCTGTGTATCAAATGACCAAATCTGTTTTGCTTGCAGAAGCTATTCACTCGTTTCTCTCTCTCTCTCTCGATATCTCTCTTCTACTTTTTATCTGCCTTTCATTAAGCAGCTAGCACTGACCGTGACCAAAGGCCTAGAAAGTGAGAAGTGCATACCTGTAACAAATTAAATACCCTTGAGTTCTTTGTTAAAACAAAAGACTTACAATCAGGAAATATCCAGATGATGTCACAAAGGCACTCAGCTCTTTATACAGCTGCACAGTGTTTGCACTTTATTTGCCTTATTAGCCGTCACCGTTGCCATATTTATAGATACATACATATTACGTATGCTTCATTTCAGCAAATTATCCAAAACTTAAGAACATCTCAGTTTCGGTTGAGTCAGCGCGTGAGTGGTAAAATTACCATATCGATACAAAATTCGATAAATCAATGCAAAAACAAAAAAAAAAAACTGAAATACTTGGTGTGAATTTCTTAAATTTGCAATATACTTTACGCAATGTTAAGTCTTGTGCCTTATGGGAAAATGCACATAGTTTGCACACTCAAAATGTTCAAGATGAAAGAAATGTTGTCACTGGAATCAGGCATTCACTGTCAAAAGTGAAACTTCTATTAGTTAATTACTTTGCTTTAAGTGTTGAGTATGTTTTGGCCGTTTGTTTTTGCTGCTGAGATCAGCTTGTGAGTTGAACAAGGACTAAAACCGAAAAATATGGCTATTTGTAAATAAGAATTTCACTGATGATTTTTTCACATGCACTTGTGTAATCCAAATCCATTCAAAGTATTCATAAAGTCAAGTGCAAAAGCAGTTCAACGAAATACGAATAAAAGAGAATGCAGCTGAAATTCATATTTGAAACGAAAGCCCAGTTTCAAGTGTGGCCCTCGCAATGTTTGAGTGCTCTGCATCGGTATCTGTATGTGTGTGTGTGTGTGTGTTTGCTTCTCTTATTTATAAATTAAGATGTTTGTGCAAATTAATTGGTCGCTGGCATCATTATTACAAAAGCGACAAACAATTAGCCTAGATTTGAGAACAACGCCGATTGAGACGAAAGATAGAGTGAACAAATATGCCATCAACTATTTCATTGTCGTGTCTGTGTGTGTATGTGTGTGTGTGTTAGCGACTCCTGCTGCGGCCGCCAATCTGTGCAGCTGCTCAGGGCAATTCTTCTTTTTTGTTGTTGCTGTTGCATCTTCTGTCGCATCGCATCTCGTGCAATTGAGCGGCAATTAAATGCGGATGCCATTCACTGATTGAAATTAATTAAACCACAATCGATGTGTATGCTATAAATGTGTGTATGTGTGTGTGCCTGTGTGTGCGTGTGTCTGTGTGCGACACACAGACACAGAAATCGCAACGTTGTTGCTATTGTTCGTATTGTTCGTATTGTAATTATTATTATTGGTTGATTGATTAGAAGCGCACTGATCGCAAATGCAAAATACGATCAGCTCAAGAAGCTTAACAAACTTACCAATAGGATTCCAATTGTTCCAGCCATGCCCCACGGCGACTCCACGCCGCTCAACGAGTGCAGCGCCGAGCAGCGCCCAAAGCAGCCACGTGGCTGCCAGGGGCTGCATTAGCCTAGCCATGCCCTTTAACTTTTGAGTTCCTTTTTCCTGTTCTTGGTTCTTGGTTCTTGGTTTGCTTTGCTTCTCACAGATTTCTCACTCGCTCCCCCTGATCTGAAGCCGCAACTGCAAAAGATTGCAGCCTATTTAGCAGCAGCAGCAGCAGCATCAGCATCAGCATCAGCGATAGCGACAGCTCTTGGAGTGCCAAATAAAAATATTAAACAAATGCTGGCAATACATCCCACACCCTCCGCCTAACAAAACTACTGTGCCCCAACCGTTGGCTGCGCATAAAGTTCACAGCGGGTGACGGGGCAACACCGGACAGTGGAGATGTTTCCGGGCCAAAGTCAACGCATTAACACCAAGTATCCAACGCTCAGCAGCAAGCGGTTGTAGCAGCCAAAGCAGGACACACACACACACACACACACACAAAGGGATACTTTCACAAGCATTTCCGTTACAAATGAAAGCAATGAAGAGGCTGCTCCGCTCCACCCCGCACTGGGGACACTTCCGCCTTTGTCTATGCGGGTGTAAAAGTGAAAAACTGTACACAAATAAAAAAAAAAAAAACGAAAGAAAAGCCAAACAGAAAGAGCTGAAAACAAGCGGCACAGGACACACACTGAGTCAAAGTGAGGGGGCATCAACTAAGGCACATTAAATGTTGCTTAATTTTAAATAACGCAATATTTTCATATGCCCAACGACAACAACAATAACAACAAAACGCCCAAAAGGGCAACAAAAAAAAAAGAAACGAGAACTTGCGGAAAATTGAAGAAAAATTCACGGCTCGCTTTTGGCAGGCTGCGCGCGCCTCATCAGCATTCAATTGTTCAATTGTTGACGACAGTCGGCATCAAAATTTCAAATTTCATTCTATTCTCTGCTCCTCGAACGAATGCAAAGTTTCTAGTGTGTGGAGGGGTGCATGGGAGGGAGCCGGGCTGGCAAGAAAAGCGTCTAACCTCAAACAGCAATCTTGGCTGCTAAGAAATGGTGTGGCGTGTCTATTGAACGAGTTTTCCAATCAATTTCGATTAGTGCAATGCACAAAATCAAAAGTCAATTGAAAATATAAATATCAGCCATGAAATAAATTAAAATGTATTTGCTGTTAAAATTAAGTGCAAATTCCTACTGGGAGGATACTGTACTATTTCTGTATTTTTTTTAAATGTTTTTTTCTGCATCTTGTGGAAACGCGAATAGATCATATGCATTATTTAACTATAATATCTTGTTTAGACGTTAGATATTTAATTGACTATTTACTGGCACCAGACACTGCTGTGAAACAACATTTTTATTTTAGAAATGGTTTTTTTTTTATTTTTTATTTTTTTGCCAATTGAAATTTTGTAGATTGCAAATGCGTTAATTTTTTTATAAAACATTGTACAATTCACATTTCAGTTACAGTTTCTTACTGTTTTCTGACAACTTCTTGCAAAACAACTAAATAAAATAAAGAAAAATGAAAAAATATGTCAGAAGTTGGGAAAATGTTTGCCCAGTTCACAAAACGCTTCTGACTCGTTAACTATCTCTCTCTCTCTCTCTCTTTCTCTCTCTAGTTGTCTCTCTCATTCTTTATACTCTACGGCGAATTGTGCAAATATTGCATAAAATTTCGCGCATAAATTACAACAAATTGCGCGAATATTATACAGCAAATACAACAAAAAGAAAAGCGTACAAAAAATTCCGATTTCATGTGGTGCTGTAATGAACTTGAACTTGAACACCCCAAAGCACCCGCCCACCTCCCTCCTCTTCTCGCCCTACTCTTGGCCATGTGTGCTCGCTGCTCGGTCAGGGGGTCGGGGGGAAGGAGGAGGGAGTGAAGGAGTGAAGGAGTGAGGGGTGATTTGACCATCTGCGCTTTCATGAGTGCGAAATAATGTCGAATGTCGAATGTTCGAGTGTTCGAATGCTTGAATATTGAATGCGTTGAATGCTGTGACGTGAAAGGTTTTAATGCTGTTGGTTTTGTTGTTGCTAGTCTGGCCGCGCTATCCGTATCTATGAGATACGCGTAAAAGCTTTGTAGTTTATGCGGTGTTTGGCAAATTGCCTGCATATATGTGCACATATGTATATATATATATATATATATATATATACATATATATTTTTTTAAATTATTAAATGAAATACAACAAAAAGCTGTTGCTGCTGCTGTTGCTGCGCATGTTGTTGTTGCTGCCTATGCTTCAATTAAGTTAACATTAAAGGAATGCTTTTAGCTTGGCTCGGCTTGGCATTAAGTGGGCAACAACAGCGGCAATCGAGGCAGCCAAGTTTTGGTTTAACCAACGTGTTACGCATAATAATTGGTGAATTGCAACACAATGGAAGCTGCAACATCAACAGCAACAGCAAAAGCAACAGCAAAAAGCAACAGAAGCTGAGCATATATTTTGGATGTAGGCACTAACGAGTAGTTTTAATAGAAATGAGAAACAATCAAGCATTTCATTTTGATGCAACTTTGCAGCATTAATATATTCTACACATAATTATGTCGAGACGTTAATACTTGACTTGCAATTTTATAGGGAATATGTACAAAAGTACTAAAGAAAAGAACTTGAGGCTGCAAAATAACTACCTGAACTGTCGTTAATTTAGCCGTCAATTCTATATATCATAAAAATCGATGATATATATAAATATCCTATGATCCTCTAAAATACGTCGCACTTCTTTCTTTTTATATTATATTATTATATATATTATATTATATATTCTTTGGTTCGAGAAATGTTTTAGATTTTTTCAATTACTTTTCAATATTCTACATGACATACCACATTTCTCACCAGACATACTTTAGTTCGGCAGATAATAAGATAATTTAGATTCTTATTTGAAAACTGAGCCCTTAATTCAATTCTCAATTCACTCTATTTGAATGTCATTTAAGAGTGTAAATGATATGCAATAAAGTGTAAGCTGTGTTTAACTGTGTATTTTATTTTATTCTATTTTAATTTATTTTTAGCTTTTCAAAATGGCAAGTTGCATCAAGTTGCCCCTCCCTCTTGCGTGCGCTTTTGAGGCTGTTTTTTTACACAAAAAAAAAAAATGGAAGAAAAGTGGAGCGTTTCAAAGTTTTGTGGCAAGTTGTTAATGATGCTGCTGCCTGTATGTATGTGTTGTGTGTGTATGTATATGTTTAATATTTAAGTAGATAGAATTTGCATATTAAAATGCCATCATTAAAACTCAGCTAAGCATTTTAGTTAAGTTCACATTTGGCGAGTGAAAAGTCATTAAAATTAATGATGCATAATATTGCAGGCGCTCGACTTCTGGCAACAACTTCTCAAAGCGCCTTTGAGCAGCTATCGCGCTATTGTGCCACTGTGCGAATATGCAACAACGCTCCACTAACCCCTTCCGGCCACCACCTCCATCGCTGCGTTAGCTCTAATGCCCAATAAACGTTCTTGTTGTCGTTCTTCTGGTGTTTGCATTTGACATTCCATTGAACGTTGAACATTGTCTGAGAAAAACCCATAATCAAAACTGCAACGTTGTTTTTTGCAAAACGATCCTCAACAACAAACAACCAAACAATGAAAAAAAACACGATTTAGAAAAAAAAAAAAAAAAATGAAATCACAAATTCAAAATTTTCTTCACTCCAATTGCTGAAAATGCAAATGTTGCAAAAACGAAATAGGCAGCAATAAGACAAATGTTAGAGCACATCTACAGCTGTTGCTTCAGGAATCTTCTTTTTTTTTGTGAATTGAAATACTTGCGTTTGTATCAGCTACGAAAATAGTTTTAGTTTGTCGCTTCTGCCATATTTGGGCCTGTTATTTATAAGATTTGTCACCCCCCATATAAAGCAGAGCAGCGCGGCGAACGCTAAGGAAAGATAAGCAGAGAAGGGCAACCGATTTCATTGCTAGGTGTTTTCTTTTATTTTTCTTTGTTTGGTTTTGTTGCTTCGACAATTTGTCAGGCTGCACAACTTTCGACACTAATTGTTGTTGTTGTTATTGTTGTTTTTGTTGCTTTTGTATTTGTTGCTATTTCTATCGCGCCGCGCAACGCTGAATCTGTTAGATAGACAAAGGCATAAGAGCTGTGATCAGTGCCACAAACGTTTAATGTTCACAGGCAGATATTTTTCGATTTATTCGCTGGCTCAACGATTGTTTGACTCTCACTTTGATTAAGATTTCTGCCGACAACACAAGCAGCAGCAGCAAAGAAAATAAAGCCATGACAACAGCAAGAATGACATCAGCTAACTGCAGGGCAAACAATGGACATAATTTATAACTTTTTAACAGATAGCTACGTTAATATTTTTACATAATCCTGTTGGAGAGCGAACTACAAAAACTGATCTGTTGTAGTCCACACGATATTGCAGTCAACCAGATACCAGTCTATATAAAGCAGTAACCTTCCTGTCAACTCTCAATTTGAGCAAACAATGATATCTTGGCTTTTCTTTTGCTTTCGGTCGCAATGAAACTCTAAAACTGCTTTGTAGAAATGTTGAAAATATTTTCTAGCTCTTTCTTCCAAAGAATTGTCTTGGCCCACTAGTGACAATTTTATTTGAATACGTTTCAAAAACATCATTTAAATTTCAATTTCACTGTGTAAGTTTAGAAACTGAATAAATATTGATGCCTATGCGCAAACCGTAATATCGTGAGGAATTTAAGATCGTTGAAGCAATCTCTTGTTGAGAAATGTTTTTATCAAGGATATGGAGATGGATATGAAAAATCCTTTCTGCTGTTGCATTTATACATTTTTGGGTCTTACTGCAAAAATAATTTAAGTTTGTTTTGCTATACTTTTTCACAAAAATCTATGCTGTTGAGACGTAATTCATTAGTTTTACAATTTAATCCAAATTGAATGTGCTTGAAAAACTGATATTTTAAAACGACAGATCGGGCTAAGGGGAATAAAATCAGCCTGACAGCTCCAGTTTTGATTTTCAGTGCTCTTCAGCGGAAGCAGATAGAACACTTATGAAAATGTCAAAAATTCAATATATAATCTGATTGACTGATTCAATCCAACTAAAAACGAAACTAAAAATTTTGCTGATCTCTTTAGAAACTTCACTTAAAAAAAAAAATAAATAATATTAAATGCCAACATATTTTGGGAGCAATGCTACGCGCTTTTTTAAACTTGAATAGCACTTAACAATATTTAGCTTATATTTGAACTCACTGTGGAATAGTTCTTGCAACAATTTGAAGAAAATGTAAGAAAAAAAAATATTTATAATTATATTGAAAGACTCACAAAATATTGGAGAGAGATTTAGAAAAGAATACGCTGAAAGTCAAAGAAACGATCAGTTAACCCCAATTTTTTCACAAAACACACAAAAAAAAAACACAAAATATGAAGGACTCAATTTTCCAATTTTGTTTGGACCAGAGGAAGATGAAAAAAAGAAACAGTAAAGATAGAAACTTTAAAGAAGAGAACTGAACCAATAAGCTCGATCGTTGAAAATGTTCAAAATTGTGGAAAATTAATGGACAACTTCCCAAAAGTTCTTCCTGATTTGTAGACACTAGACACTGCACTCGAAGCCTGTTCAATATTTGGATCACAGAACAAGGGGACAAACAATGATCGAGGATACGACGAAACACTCCAAGAGCTGTGCTGTAAATCTGTATGTTCAAAATTTTCCAAATTGTACACTATACAAAGCATACAATTTGGCACAATTTAAAATTAGTTGTTTTCGTTTTTTTTTTCTTTCTTAATATTGATTAATTTGTTTTTGGCACACAATTCAATTGACTTACTCAAAAAACAAGAAAAAAAAACTATTTTTCTTTTGGAAATTTTGGCTAAAAGAAAACTTGCAAAAAAAAAAAGAATTGAATAAAGTTGGTTCGCTAAATGGTTTTGCACACGCGCCACTGTCCCAGTCGAAGTCGAAGTCGAAGTCGAGTCGAGTCGAGTCGACCACGTCAAGTCACAAAGTCAGCAAGTCACCAAGTCAGCAAGTCACCAAGTCGCTGCACAACGTAACGCACACGCAAACGCTTCAATTTGAACTGACGCGATAGTGATGCAAGCAGCGCCGGCATCGGCTCGCCCAGCGCCCCAAACAGCCCAAGCGCCAAGCAGCTAAGCAGCAGTCGGAGGAGGCGTAAACACGAGCAACACAAACGGCGATGACGAACACTTAAATGAACCGAAGCAACCAGAGCAGCCGAAGCGATAACGTTAACGAATAAAGGCGCACAATGCATTCGGCTGTGTGTTCGGCTCGCACACGACGGTGTGCTGGATGCTCGGGCTGGAAACGATGCTTCAATGGGCACAGCCAACCAGGTTGCATGGCTTGGCAACATGTACAGTGTTTGTCTAACAGCAGCATGTTGCTAATATTCAACTGCTGCTGGTGTTATTGTTGTTGCTCTTGTACGACAGCAACATGTTGCTTGGTTGTGTGTTGCGCTTGCGCCAGTCGCCGTTTAAGCTTTGGGGCAACAGGCTCAAGTTTAAGACACATAAGCATTTCATTTAACCCCCCCCACATACACACATACACATACACACAGCCAACACAACTAATAGAAACAACAGGCGGCGACAGCAGCATCAAAAGCTACACAGAACATCCAGCATAGAGCACAAGCGGAAGTTGCGCGCTTTGTTTTGTATCATTCAGCTTTCTTTGTATACCCTAGCAGGGTGGGCAATGTTATTGAGTCATATATGTCAAATATACTCTATACATACTGTTCGAAAAGAATTGTGAATAATCACACGAGTATTCCGAATAACCTTTGCAATTATTTGATTACAATATATGAAACGAGGTTTCCATTAACATGTATGACAAAACTAAATTTTAAAGTTAAATAATTTTATCGAATTCTATACAATAATAGCTTAGTTACTATTTGAATTGTATAAAAAAGAAAACGATTTTCACGCACTTAAAATTACAAATTTCCTCTTCATCTGGGTAAATACACAAACACACATATGAATTTGTCATTATTTATTTATATACATATAACTGTATATGCATATAGATTTATTTATTTTATATAAATATAAATTTTAAATATGTATGGCTTATGGTGAGTGTATTTGATATTCAGCACAATTCGTAGATGAATACGCTTCTTACATGTTTCAATTTTAATTTTTCTGTTTTATTACGATTCGCAGAACTTATCAGACATGCATAATTCCCTAGTGTCTGTGTTGTGGGTGGGGCGGGGGCATTGGAGTTCGTGTTGTGGGCAAGGGGGTGTTTTTTTAGTGGGTTTGCAGTGCTCACATTGTTATCTGTTCTGATTTTTATGATTTTTAACAACAGTTGCTGCTGCTGTTGCTGCTGCTTTTGCTGCTGATTGTTTTTGTTGTCTCGTTGCACTCGTTGCCTTAATTTTAACACGCTCTTTTTGTGCTCCCTTTTTTTTTTTGGCTAGAAGTGTGAAAAGAAAAGCGCTGGCCAGCAAATTCAATTTGCATATATGGTCCCGCAGTGCAAGTGTTTTATATGTGTGTGTATGTGTGTATATGTTGGTGTGTCTCTATGCTGCAGGCAAATCGGCAGCCATTTAACGCCGAGTGGCAAGCAACGTTGCTAATTGACTCTCGCTGCTTGCTGAAGATTCGCTGGCTGGTTAAAGTCTTAGCAAGGTAGGGGTAGATGTGGAAGCGAGGGTGGGGGTAGAGTTATTTGAATGGGTGCCAAAAGTGCAAGTGTCGTGCGCCCACAGAAGAATCGATGCCAAACAATTATAAACAAAATATTTAATCAACCAATTGAGCCGAGCAAAATGCAACCGCAGCCCCACAATTCAAACAAACAGAAAGCAACAAACAAACAAATAAAATAAAACTCAACAAAAATAGCTGTTAATTGGGCAGACACCGGCTTATAACACTCACACACCCCCACCGCCCCCCCCCCCCCCACACACACACACTCACACTCATAGCCACCATCCACCCCTCGCCCCTTTCACCATACCGACACTTCTAATGCTGCACGCTCACAAAAAAAAGGGCAAGGAAAGTTTTTGAATAGAACATATTACAACTGAGTGTGCTTGTGGTGGGTGTAGTGTGTGTACATTTGTTGTATGTATGTGAGTGTGTGCTTACATAATAATTAAAATTTAGCGGCGTTCAAGTACAGCAGCAACAACAATCACAGCAGCAGCAGCAGAAGCAGTTGCCCCAAATGTTGCACTTTCGAAACAGCAACCGAAATATATAAATACGACAATAATAACTACCACAAAAGTTCAACATTTCACAACACTGTGCCACAGAATAACAACAAAAAATAATTCGATTGCAATTCCAGAACTCTTTTGGCATAGTCGAATTAACAGCTGCAACAGCCTCAACAATGCGGACACTTAGCTCTGTATAAATACACACACACATGCATGTATATACATATATATATATATATATAAATATCTTCACAAAGTGGCAACTTTAAGACGCCTTCGAAATATTTGTTTATTAGAAATGAGCTGCATTTTTTACAACTTCTTTTTGAGCTGTAAGTGTTTAAAATGTGGATTCAAATGTGTAAATATATATATATATACATATTGATTACTCTACTTATAGCGATATATTATTCTGTTTTTTAAATTAAACACAGACTTATGGATAGTTGAGAGTAATTTATGTTCAATGCAATGAAAATTGTGCAACAAAACATTGCGTGTATTGCGAAACATTTGGCAAAACAAGCTACAAATATTGCAATGGAAATATGAGATTACCTGTATCAAATACTTGCCTACTGAACTCGCAATGAGAACAATTTCAAGAAGTCAAGTGCAATGTGCAACTGGTCCCCGGCAATTTTCGCTCGAATTAAAATGTTAATATTTCTCAGAAAGGTGGACATGTTTATATTTTGATGTCACGACTTTTATTATTATTTGCCCATATGATCATATAGAAGTAGTACAGGTCCCCAATGAATTACAGTTTGTAATTATGAATTCGTTATAATACAAATGTTCAAAAATGTATTAAAAATCTTTAGTTTCATTTTTTGTATTCAATAAAGTATGATCGATCTGAAGATCTAGTCGCTAGTGCTCTTACCTGTATTATAAATTGCAATACTATATTTTGTATAAACATTTATAATTCTTATTGTAATATTATTATTATTATTATTATGATTGATATACGGCGACATATTTTGATCTATCGTGACCCTCCTCTAGGCATATAGTTCCTCTATCAACACCGATTCAAGGAGAAAGTAAAGAATTTTTATCGGGTTGGAGTTTCTATGTAATTTCGACTTTCCGTAGGATATTACATCCTCTTCTGGTTAATCCGATATCTTGGGCTTTGCGGATTTCTGCCCGTCGTTTTATTTAGCTAGCTGACTTCTTTAGTAAAGTATTTAGAGAGTATTCTATTCTTCCTTAAGTGTGTTATATTTAACATGAATAAATCATTGTTAAACATCGGTATATATATTATTAATAAAACTGACCTCAATTACACGACTCCAAACTGTTTTTATTTCAAGCGCAGCATATTGAAATCAGTGCGTAAATCACTTAAGACAACATAGTTCTGCTTAAGTTAAGTTGCAGTCCGAGTTCAAGTTACACTTTTTACTTAATTTCACTCGCCAAAGCCAAAGAGGAAGTGGAACAACAACAACAACAAGTCAAGTGGCGAAAATTCATTAAATTTACAAGGACACAACTTTGCTCTGCGTTGGACTTGCTGTGTGCGTGTTTGTGTGTGTGTGTGTGCGTGCGTGTGTGTGTGTGCGTGCGTGTGTGTGTGTGCGTGTGTGTGTGTGTGAGTCTTTTTTGTGACCTCTGACATTGCATTTAATCTCGTTGACAGTACTTAACACGCCCCCGAGTAGTAAAAGCGGCGACGCCCTTCCAAATAAAAGCTCACTTCAACAAACAGACTGCGGAGGTGTTGGGGGGTAGGAGGGGTTGGGGGGTGGGGGGAGGTGTTTCGCAGGATGGTTACTGTACTGTGTAGACTGTGCATAGGATTATTTAAGTTTATAATACGCTTAGGGGTAATTTTAATCTGTTGCAAATTGTTTTTGTTTGCTAGCCCCGCTGCACAATCCCGCCACAATCGACGATGCCAGCTCGCCAAACCACTCAACCACCAAACTTCCCAACCACCCAAAAATCACCATACATAAAACATCTTTTTGCATTGCCTGCGATGCTCTTGGTTTTTTATCTCTGTTTGCTTTTTTTTTTTTTTTAGCATATGCGTGCTCGTATTTGTGGCATATTTCATAGATATTGTAATCCACATGTGTGCGGAGCGAGGGGGGGCACCACTGTGGTTATGATTTGGATTTTGATTTTGGTACTGCATGCTGCATGGGTCGTTTCATTATGAAAGTGGGCCGGCGGCGGCGACGGCAGATTGGGCGTGGCCGCTGCCGTATCGCCCCGTTTGGGGAGCAATAGTAATTTCACTTTTTGGAATAGGTTTCCATATTTTGTTGTTTTTGTTGTTGTTGTTGTTGCTTTTGCAATTTGAGCGTCGATTGCTTGGAGGAGGGTCAGGGTCATAGCTGGGCCATTTAATTTATTAAGCGCTGGCACAATGGGAATGGAACGGGAAAGTATGTAACTGACAACAGCCACTGGAACTGAAAACTGTTGACAGCAGACAGATTGTGCATGAGTATCCAGCTGATGTTGTGTTCCATACCAGCATTCAATTGTACCATGCTTCATTTCCACTGGTTCGGCAAGAAACAACCTAATTAGGGGCACAGACTTATTTCCAAAGGAACAGTGGAAGTGAAACGCTGAGAACATCATTAAAAACCGCCGTCGGGTGCATATACGAAAAAGAAATTTGACTCATCCCAAGATATTCGTGGTAAATGCATAGTGCAAGAAATTTAAAGTATTTGAATATGCTTTCTAGTTAAATGAAAATAATATTCTATATATAAATAAATAGTTGTTGCATGATGGCACACACCATTAGGATTATTACAGAGAAATAATTGGCCTTGAAGCGGCACGCATCAGAAATTAATATGTGAGTGGATTTATTGAATTTTGCACTTAATGCACCTAATATTTCTCAATTCTACAATACATTTTTCAATATTCGCTGATCAAATACGGCAATCTTTCAACAAAAAAAAAAAAAAACCAAGGCACTTGGCCCGTTTTTCGCTAATGAGATCAGCGATCGTCGCTGACATCACACACGTAAATAAAAAAAAATATAATTCAAATAAGAAAAATTACATACATACATAAATTGGAAAAACTATAATATTGAGAATTTAATGAAAAGAAAACTTGAGGCAATTTAAAAATACTACTTAAGATCAGAAAATAATCGAGTTTTATGGGGCAATTATGAGGAATCAATTTAATACGAAATAAACGAAAATCAAAATAAGAAATCTTAACTCACCCTGTGACAGTTCGGGCTCTTGGTCTCGCTCTCGCTCTCGCCCGTGCTCTTGCTCTTGATCTTGCTCTCGCCTGCGCTCTTGTTCTCGCCTGCGCTCTTGCTCTCGTTCGCGCTCTTGCTCTCGTTCGCGCTCTTGCTCTCGCTCCCGCTCACGCTTTAGCGCTTCCTCTCGTTCGCGCTCTCGCTCTTGCTCTTGTTCGCGCTCACGCTCTCGCTGGCGTTCTTGCTCTAGCTCTCGCTGGCGTTCTTGCTCTTGCCAGGAACCGTACCCGATTGGGGTGTCGGTTTCGTTCTCGTCCTCTGGCTTGTGCTCCGGCTCGGGTTCGGTCTCGTTATCGTCGGGGCAACCAGCCTCGTCTGTCTGATCGTAGCACTGCACTACCTTATCACAGCGCATGTAGAGCGGCTGGCAGCGACCGTCGCACTTGAATTGGTTTTCATTGCAAACTAAGTTAGGCAAAAAGCGCAACGTAAAATAAATGCAAAGAAAAAAGAACCACAAACATATCAATTTAAAATATCTGACTTAAAACAAACGTTTACAAAAAACAGATGAGTGGTGATAGTAATTTAAATATATATATATATATATATATATATATATATATATATATATGTGTGTATATATATGCTTAATATTTGATCTCAAATAGCTGATGATTTAACAATTGATTGATTGAGTGAAATTTAGTCGATGCTTTGACTAAATTGCTGATTCTCAACTCGAATTTCGTATTTAATGGCAATAATGACGTTTCTACTTTTTTTTATTTATTTATTTTGTTTTGGAGATTATTATTACCGATGTTACCGTGGCAATTCTCCTCATCTTCGCCCTTGGGACAGTCTCTTTTGCCATCGCATTTCATCTCGTCGCAGACACGAGTGTCACTGCGGTAACACTCGAATGTCGCATCTCCGCGACAATCTTCGAATCCAGAGCCATCGTCATCTAGCGACTCATCGCCGCTTGTATCTACGTCGTGTAAGTGTGTGTGTGTGTGTAAGTGTGTTTGGGAGTGTGGGCGTGTGGAGGGCACATTAAATAAATTATAGCATTTCAAATTAAAAACATAACACAAACATTGAGTACACAATTGGACAGTTTCGTTAGGGGATACAATGATAACAGCAAGAGAGCGAAAGAATAAAACATATACAACATATTCTGAAATGCAACAGTGAGTGAGATATACAGAAAGTGGGAGAGACAGAAAGAACGAGAGAGAGAGAGAGAGAGAGAGAGAGAGATGGAGAGACAACAAACAAAATGAAAATGTAATGAAAAAGTGACTGGCGATTCTGCAAAGCTGATATGCTCAACACAACCGCAAAGTGGGAGCAAATGAGAGTGAGAGGAGACTGAGCGAAAGAGAGCAACATGCTGCTCAAAGAGTGAGCGAATGAGAGCCGAGGTGAGCATGAGAGAGAGAGGGCGTCTGAATAACAGTATCACAACTGGTTTGATAATTTTTCTATTTATGTGTAGGTTTTTCGATTTGCTGTGAGGAATCGAAATATATATACATTAATTTTTAATGGTGGAATTTGTATTTAAATCGATTTTTTAGGTTGTACTTTTTGTTTTCTATCAAAGGCTAAATTCATTTGGTCAGCTCCAAATAAATGTTGTTCTCAAATCAGAAAGAACATCGAGACTCATCTTTTATTTGCACTTAAATGAATCGTCAAAATTAAAAGCTGTTAAAATAAATATTGTTTTGATACTTTTACAGAGACATAAGGAAGGTGAATATTTATGAAATTTAAGATTCCCTGTTTAAGCTGATCAGACAGTACTTCTACTATCGTCTAAGACTTAATTATATAAAAAGTAGATGAGTGTGAGCAACATTCCAATGAAAATTGCAATGTTGATTTTGAGTTTCAGCGCATTGAACTACATTATAAAGATATATATGTGTATATACCGGCATTGTCCAATTTACGAAATTCTTTTCCGTTTCCGTTTTTAACAAACAATCTTCCGTTTTCGGTAGTGTCCATTTTCAAAATGGCAAACTTATCCGTTTTCGCAAATTGGAGCATCTTTGAAAATTATAAAGGAAAGCTTTCCTGCTTTCGCAAATTGGAGCACGCCTAACATGTGAAAATTTATGAAAATTGATGAAAATTGATCTTGCCAGAATATGCTGCGTTATAATGTAGTGGGATAGTCACAGTTACAGTGACAGCTGTGCTAATTAACAGTTACAGTTACAATTACTGGTTATCAATTAGAGTTTAGCATTGCTTGCTTGTGTGTGTGTGGGTGTGTGTGTGTGTGTATGTATGGGTTAGTGTGTGCATGTGCTTATCTAATATATATATAATATTGGAATTATTAGAGTCGCTTAACCGGAACACGTAACACGACGAGTATTCCCCAAGCACATCATTGCGTGCTCAATGACAGACAGACACAGAGAGCGACAGAGAGAGAGAGAGAGTGACAGGAAGAGACAGAGAGAGAGAAAGTGGGATGACAAACCGTTGTTTGTTCGCTTGCACACTTGATTCTCGCCCTCTCCAGTACAGATGAGCTCCACATTGACGTTGGTATATGGGAACCTATTCGATGGATTCTCGCGATTATCGCATAGCTCCGGCTCCTCATCGGACCCATCAAAACAATCATCTTTGCCGTCGCAAAATTGCGTGCAGAGTATCATATAGGGACTTCCACTATTACACAGAAACTTTTCGTCCAGCGATTTGCATTGATTCTCTGACTCAGCGGAATCATAATCCACTTGATGAAGCATCGGATTTGCATTGGGATATTCTGTCCGGCGACGCTCGCATAGCTCCGGATCCTCATCGGAACCATTTTCGCAGTCCTCCTGACCATTACACATGTTCGGACAGGGAAAACTGTCGCCGTTCTGGCAGACAAACAAATCGTTTGCCAGCGAGCTCAAGCACTGATTATCTGCATTTTACCGGTTAAAAGTGTGTGTGTGTGTATGTGTGTGTGTGTGTGTGTATGTGTGTGTGTGTGTGTGTGTGTAGGTGTGGGTATTTGGGCATGTGAGTAGAGTTTTGTGCGTTTTTGTCTAAAGCTAAGAATAGTATTAATTTACAGAGACAGATGGGCGCTACTTGGAGAAGTTTTTTAGGCAGATAGCTTTGTACAGTTTGTGGGAACAAGCATCGAGTAATAAATATTTAGCATGTTTTAATATTACTCAATGAATAACACCCAAAGCAGCCAAATCCAAATTGGTGTGGTGGAGGAGAGGGAAAGGGTAACGGAAATTGTTAAATTGTATCTCACTTATGTGGAACTTACCCAACGCAAGGCGGAAATAGAAGTCATCGCCAAGGGAGGCACTCTGATCGCCAATGCTATTGTAGGTCTGCAGCTGAGAGCGCAGCTTCTCCTCGAAATCCAAAACATTCGTCGGTATCTCCACATTGAGAATCACATTAATCTTGTACTGATCGGTTGTTCGCCTGATCCGCAAAAAGCAAAAAATAAAACATAAAATTGGGGAAATAGAGCAAGTGAATTAACATCGAGCTATTGGGTTTGCATCTAGAGACGGACACGTTTCGTATTTTCTGAATCTTTTTTTTTGCTTTATCATAATATTTGTGTATTAGAAACTCTACGGTGAAAATGTACTATCAGATTGGATTATTCAAAATCGTTTGTTTTGGCAAACTAAAACGTTCTTTAAATATTTCAATTAAGAATCATTGATTTGGGATAACTAATATATTGTTAAATTACCGCTGAGTGAAAAAACTAAATAAATAATTTTTTTTTATATTATTTTTTTTGTTTTTACAAAATTATGACTTAGCAATAAGTACTAAGCATAATGTCTTATTGACAAGTTCTAGTATAGACTTTCGACTCAATAAATAAATATTAAACGTGTTAAATATATTGTAAATATAATAATTATCATAGTTTGGCAATTGGCATTTGATTTGTTGTTTGAGAAACGAACGTGTCACGGTACACGAAAGCACGAAACGTACGCAGTTTCCATCAGCCATCTGGTTGCCATTTGGCAAACACAGAGTTGCAAGCATGACAGTCTGCTGATAATTGACCTACCTGACATGCAACAGAGTGCTGCGTATATCAACATCATCATCATCGGCTGGGTAACTTTCGTGGAAGAGTTTACGGAGACCGTTACGGATATCCTCGGTTAGATTAACAAACTGTTCGCTTTGTTTGTTATCAAACTGATGGTGATAGGGCTCATTGACGGTGAATTGTGTGCGGTCTGTAAATGTAATAAAATGTGATTACGATTACGTTTCCGTTTCCCATTTCCATTGCCTTTTCCATTGCCATTTCCAGTTCAACAACTTACATATTGAAGTTTCCATGCCATCGTTGCCGGAGCCGACCTCGCCCTCGTAATAGTCTGAGGCCCGCTTAAGGAGCAACGCACCATTCTGTCGCTTGCCCACCCGCCTCTTCTGGTTCGGATTCTTGGCGCGCTTGTGCCTGGGAGCATCGATTCCCTTGCCCTTGCCATTGCCAAAGAATCGGGTTAGTTCGCGACGCACTCGCCGCACGCCCTTGTTGAACCAGTTGCCTTCGGCAACGGAATCGTCAATCAGGGGCGCAAACGCTTCTAGGCTGTCGGAGTCCGCGAAGGCCGTCTGATCCTCCAGATCGAAGAACATGTTGTCATTGTCATCGAGATTTGAGCTTTTCTGCAAGTGCAAGTCGATAATAACAGTAAGCAATTTGTTCTATATTTAAAGCAAAACTTAAAGTATAATTCGATAACCAATTTTAGTCATGACTTTTGAATTTGGAAAATAAGAAAATGTCTTTTTTAATAATTAAACATTTTTAACGCCACTAAATGCTAAGCTCGAAAAACTTTCAAGCTCTTCGTGGGTTGTGTTCCATGCTAAGTGCCATTATGTACAGTTGTGCAAGCACTGGGTAGCTTACACAGCTTTTCAGCACAGCGTCGCGCGCTGTTAAGCTTAACAGCAAAAGCTTGTTGCTCTGGCACTTTCTTTCTTGAATTTACAGTGTGTTGAGTTTCCATTTAAGCAAATGATGTTCTAGGTAATTTATAGAGGTATTTATCTCAAACACAATAAATAATATATGAATACAAATTTCTATTAATCAGCATGGGTACCTGCTCACCTGAAAATGTAGACTGTTATTTTAAGTTTCACAACTGAAATGCAGTTTTAATGTAACAGTTAAATCGTTATCAAAAATCAAAAAATTAAATCATCTTTTGTGGAAGTTTGAACTTTTATCTGAATGCGATTTTTTTGTGTTTCTATTATAAAATTTGCTGTTCCTTTCAGTGTTTTAGTTTTTGTTTTTTGTTTTCTTTTTGATTTTTTTATTGTGCGTGTGGTCGAGTTTTATTCTTGAGGAACTGGATTCAATGACTTGAAATTCTATAAAAAGCTTTTACGCAATTTGTGATTCAATAGAAGCACTTGTAATTCTTTCTTCTGTTTCTCGGTTTCTCTGTTTCTCTGTTTCTCTGCTTTTCTAGCCCTTAATCAGTCCAGCAACAAAATAAAAATAATGTGAATTATTTCTTCTTCTGCCTTAACTCCATCAGCTACATACTGCTGGTGGCTGTCAAACTGTAATGCAGGCATTCTCAAACTTTCGTATTCGATTTGTATTTCAATTTCAGTGCAATTTTCGTTAATTTATTTGTGTTTTTGTTGCATTTTCAATAGCTCAAATATTTTCCAAGCGACCCATATTCTTGAAATATGTATGTGTTTTTTTCTGACTTACTTCTGCGGCTGTTAAATTTATTGCTGTCTGGGGCACAACAAGTTTTCGGTGTGGTGCGGAAACGGGGAAGGGAGTGTGGAGTGTTGCTGGCTATTTTTACTCGGCCAATTGAATTCAAGTGTTAATTTTTTTTTTTTATGACTGTTTACTTAACGTATTTTAAATTTTAGATTTCCCTGCTTATGGCTATCCCCCATCGGCATTGTATCCCCCGGTCCAGTGCCCCAGCCCCCTCCTACTAGTCAACTCTGCCTGTGGTGCCACATCATATTTCAATCGTGATTAGTGCAATGTCAAACAATCAACTTACAAATACATATTATGCCTCTCTTTGCCCTTTCCAAGATCGTATCTGTCTGCTAGAAATTGGGTTTTCAAATTTCGAGCTCTTCATTCATTAGTCATAATAAAAATATATGTACACAATATAATATTAATTATAGTTAAGCACCGAAAAAGCTATTTAACTAAAATAAACTCTAAACTGTAATTTCTTTAATTAATTGTAATTAGTTGATGTTTGTAATTAATCACAATGTTATTCTGTCGCAGCCAACTTAAACGCTGATGCCAGACCGTTTAACGGGGCTAAAACTTGCATTCCTTTCGTTCTTTTGTTCTGTACAAACATGAATGTATGTATACAAAAATATCGTCGCCTATATCTTTTATCTTTTTGTGGAGCCTCAGACAAAGGTGTATGGAATGTGGGCCAAATGTGCATTGAACAGACGGTATCCAGCACCCCCCCTTGCCCCCCCTCCCCCAACTACAAGACAACTCATTGATAACGCTGATAAGGTATGCACACGAAAATGTGGGAATTGCAGGGGAATTGCCTGTTGCATTTTCTTCAGTGTTGCTGCATTCAATCAGTGCATTCAGTCAGTTTTACAGATCGTATATACATATGAATGTGTAAGGTAAATGCAGCACTTGGAGTTCTGTGGAAATTGAATCAATCAAAAATCCAAAAAAAAAATCAAACTAAAAATATATAAACAAGAAAACCAACAAACAAACCACTCAAAACAAGGGCAACACCAACAACAAAGTTGAACAAACTTTTCAAAGTGTGTGCGGTAATTTTTCTCATGCCTTTCGCTTTTGTTGTTGCTGTTACTTGGTTGCTGTTGTTGGTGTTGCGATTTTGTTGTCTTTGTTGTTGTTGTTGTTGCTGTTGTTGTCATTTTGTTTGGGTGCCTTTATGGTTGATGCCTTTGAACGTTGTCTGCGCTGCGTCTGTGACATTGTCTGGTCCCCAGAAATCTGAAGACACTAAACAGTATGTACGTGTTGTGCTTATGCTTCGTTTCTGTTATATATCGATAACATTAACTCTATTGGGATGGGGGAGCTGGTAGGGGGCAGGAGGTGATGGAGCGAATAGGCTTACTTATAAAACTGCATAGTCACGTGCAGCGTGCTTGAACATTTAGTTATTGGGCTGTCTGCGCCCTTGTAGAGGGTACTTTAATTTTGCCATTAAATGTGTAACGCTTTCAAGCAGACGCCTACGCACCCATATGTGAATGTGTTCCTGTTCCAGCTAGTATATAGACGGACAGACAATCGGACATGGCTAGATCGACTCGACTATTGATTTTGATCCACACTATACAGTTAAAGTCACGGTATTAATAGATAACCGAATACCGTAATAGAGTCTTGCAAAATATCGGAATCTTTACCAGCTTTTTTATACGTAACATACCAGAATCGAAATGGGAACCTAAATTTATATCGATTTGAGAGCATGGCTTTAAGTTGTCACTTTTCTGATGCAATATATTTACACAAATCTGGAGTGTTCAATACAAAGTCAGTCGTGAGACAGATAAATACAACTTTCTTAAAGGAAAACACATGCAAAATTTGCGAACACCGCACTAACATTTAGCTATCATCAGATTAACTCTAAGGGTATGCAATATTCGGTGTGCCTAAGATGTATGTTCTTTCGTGTTTTGACAATTGTTGCTGTTGTTGTTGTGTGTGTCTGTGTGTGTGTGTGTGTGTGTGTGTGTGTGTGTGTGAGTCTGTGTAAAAGTAAGCCTGTACATATGTACACTACTCAATGGCAAATGGTGACTTTAAGAATGGGCAAAATTGTATGGAGAGTATAAGTTATCTAACAATATATTTAAAAGCCATTTTATTTAATTACAGCATAAATTGATTATCGATAAATTGAAAAGTTATCGACACATTAATCAATTAAACAGATGTGTACAAAAATCATTTTAAACAGGCCAGAAATCTAAACACTAAACTAAACAGTAGACAATTGAAGCTAATGCATAAGCCAAATGTGCGAATATTAAATTGGCATAATTGGCACAGAGTGTGTTTTCTTTGTGTTTATTATTTAGTCAACGAGCAGTAGATTGCTCATGCAGTTCCCGTCAAACTGTGCAAGCACCACGCACCCCCACGCAGAGTCTGTTGCATTTAATATATTGTTACGCATACGCAGCGTTAAACAAACAAGTAACGAGATCAAGCAACATGCGTGTGTACAATTGCAAAATATTTGTGCAATTAGACGGACAACACGCAGACATCTGCCAGAGAGATGAATGAGAGCAAATGTCCTTGAACCAATTGTCAGCATTATGAATTCTTAAGTGCCAGTACAAGTGGAAAGGTGGCGGTGCTTGGTGGCGGATCGTCACTTGTTGCTTACACAAATAACTATGTGGCACACACAAACACACACACACACACACATAGGTCGTCAAGGTCAATGCAGGTGTTTGTCATGCAAGTATTGCACTCCCCATGCCACTCATGCCTCGCCACCCTCCGCCAGGAGTTTGTTAAAGTGACACGTGCATTGAACCCGAACCCAAATGCGAGCCCAAAAATAGACAGCGCACAGAAACCAAAGCAAAGCAAACAAAATCAAAGTCCAAAAAGAAAAGCCAAAAACCAAAAAAAATATTAATGCAATGAGACTTGGCTAGCAAATTGGGCCGAACCGACACACAGACAATGATTTTCGCTCATTTCCTGCGAATACATACTGCACAAATTCCTACCAAAAAAAAAGAAAAACAACTAAAATTTCATAGAATTAAAGCTCGAATGGAGTGTGCTCAACTGGCAGTTACCCTGTATTATATGTATACCTAAAGTAAGCTATAGCTTAACAAATCAGAACCTCAGTAAAATATGTGGAAAATCGACCAGAAAACTACAAGATTTTGATTAATTATAGAAATTATTTTAAGATCTACGAAAAATATGTCTTAAAATTAGAAAGGCAATTAGAAAAATGTACCTTGTAATTAAGAAAAGGTAATCACAGTTTGGAAATATAGTTTGCGAAGTTTTATTGCGATTTATTTCAGAGCTTACGAAACTAGTCATGATGTCTACAGGGTATATACAAATTGCATGGCCCAGAAATTCATGCACCTCCATCACACTCTCATACTCCCACCCACCCCCCCCCCCTCCCTCCACTCACAAACCCACCTTTGGCGGCTCATAAATTGTGCGGCACATGTGTGTGCTAGCAATTTATTTTCATCTAGTCTCGCATGTAGTCAAAATGTGAAAATCGCTTTTCGCCAGACAATTGCCGACTACAATCGATTGCACAAATTACATATACATGTACATATATATATATATAGAGAGGAAAAATTAATGCGCGGACTAACTGACTGACTCGGAAACATACAGTTTCCCTCCACCCTCCCCAACCATATGCATGGACATAGTTACATTACAAGAATAAAGCAATGTTTGATTTGTTTTCTTTGCTATAGGCCACAATTATAAGTAACGGGGTAAAAACATGTGAAAATTTGATTAAAAACTAACGTCAAGGTAATTGCCAAATGGCAAATGGCAAATGGCTAACAGACAATTGTTGTTCTTGTTTTTGTTGCTGTTTCGGCCACTGCTCCTATCTCTTTGTATGTGGCACATTGCGCATACGAAGAGTGAGCCACAGAGCAAAGGAGTGTAAGCGTGAGTGAAGGTGTGTGTGTGTGTGTGTGTGAGGAGGGGTAGGGAGAGGGATTATTACAAGTATTTTGGTATTTGGAGCAAGTGCAAAGCAATTGACGCCTCGCAAAAAGATTATGCGATTTAAGTGCAGCGCGTCAATCTTCATCAGCAGCGGCGCGAATAAAGATAAAAAGATAGCCACAAAGGCTAAAATAAAAGCGAAATAAATATAAAAAAAAAAAAAAGTATATCTAAGTAGCTGAAATTTGAACATACAACTTGGAGAAGAGGACCAGATTGGGGTGGGATGGTTGGTGTGGGACCTGGACACACACGCACACAGTGCAAATTGCATTTAGACATTGAGCCGGAATGCGATGCAATCCAAAGCGATGCGATTAGCTGTTGCCAGGTCTCGTCGCAGCAGGAAGTATTTAGACTAAAAGATGCTTCAACTCAATTTGTGTGGATCTACACATGCACACACAATCACACACACACACACACACACACACACACACACACACACACACACAAGTACACACATATATAGATATTTGCAAATTTCCGTCTGCTTTAATTAAACGGTGGATTTATGCAATTGCTTTGATTTAATTAGTTTTTATTTGCCCCTTTTTTTTGCCACATAGCCTTCTATGTGCGAGCTTGTGGCATTTTATTTTATCAGTGTAGGTGTGCAACAAACTTAAGGCTGCGGTTGTGCCTCATCGGAGCAAGACATTTAAATTGATTGATCCCATTGCAGTCGTTTTGGCATTGACGAAATCCATGAAATTGCCTTGCCAACTAAGCTATTAAATAATATATTGACTCAATGGGAAACTTTTCATTACGAATTCAACGTAAATAGTGCAATTTGAAAAACTTCTTAACCCTATAAATACAACACTTGAAGCACCTACTGTAATGTTATACAATAGTTAATAGTATTATAGAATATTATCCACTTATTTATAGCGCAGTTTCTACAGAGTACAGCCCAAATTGTATTCTAGATATGACATAAAGCTAAGGCGTTTAAGAACTACTTCTTAAAGTGCTGATGTGCGACATAAAGTCAAGGAATTTATAAAAAGTACTACTTGTCTTGACCTTACATACATATATATAGCTAAGGCACCTAACTGAATATATTTATAATGTATACATACATATATACAAGCTAAAGAATTTTTTACTTTAAAAAGTGGTACTTTAAGTAAAATATTTCCTACTTTTTTTTAAAATATATGCTAAGCAATTTAATTGTGCACGTGATTGAGATAAGAAAGCTGTAAAATAATAACACTGTAACAATTCTAATACTTTATTATGTTGAAGATCTGCCAGATGCAATAACGCATTACAGTAAGATTTATACAATACATATATAAATAAATATCAAAACTTATCCTCATTTAACTAACTAACTGTTTTTTTTTTTAAACTTTAATTGTTGGGATTGAAGCGGAAACTTTCTTTAACCTGGCAACAATTTGCTATTGAATCACAAATGTTTTTAATTTGTTCAGACTCACAAAAACTTCTCACGCTATCCATATCTTCAGTGCCCCTTCGCTGATTTGTCAGTCAACTGAGTGTTTCAGATAGTTTGTGATCCATGCACCTGACCCAGTGACTTACAGGCCCGCTGTCCCCAAGCCAACCCAAACGCCAAGCATTATGCATGCAGGAAATTAAATTCAATGTTACAATAAGCAAATGTCAAACAATGCGCTGACTGGAATGTTGTCTACTATAGAATATTATGCATACTCACACACAGATAGATACAGGGAAATAGAGTGAGAGAGAGAGGGACAACCTGACAAGTGACACCTGCTTGCGAATTAGCCAGAGATTGTGGATAGCTATCATGTGGTTTCTAAATGTGGCATGAGAAAAATTACAAAGCCAAAGTTCAAACTGAACTGAAACTGTTGCAATCGCAGCCGCAGTCTCTGACGTTGTCATTGTAAGGGTATATCATTGTTTTGAGCACTTGATAAATCTGTGCTGTTAGTTAGTTGTACACACACACACACACACTCACACACATATATTGGACACACATATATACAATGTACAATATGCAACTCATTTAAATGTTGTGCCCCGGAGCACGTCTACTTTTCGCTGTAAAGCAGATATGTTTTCTGTTGTCGTTCAGCGAAATTGAAGGAAACCACAACTGAGAGATATCCTGTGAACTAATGAAATCAGTCCTGAGTCACATATTCAATTAAATATTATGCAGCACTTATCACATTAACTGATCATTCTGCCATTTGAGGATATTCAGTTAGCGACCTTTAAAGTTTTCATTTTCAACTACTATCGACTTTGTTGATCATCGAAATACCATCAATGTCATTTGCAATCACTTTCACTTGGGTGGAAAATGTAAGTAGAAAATGATGTGTGCAAAACTTTAAATTTTGTATATTAATATATAAGATATATACAGATATAAAAATAATTAAAAACGGTTTTACAAATAACAAATATAAATTGCATTTAAAACTAAAGTTATTAATTAAATTATATAAAATTTAATGGTGTAAGTTAAATTAAATATGTATTAATAAATAAATCGGGTGGCATTAAAATGTAAAATGGTCCAATATTTATTACAAGGATCTGCGAGATTAAAAAACAAAAATAAAATCATATATATATAGATGGAAATAAATCAAGAAATATCAAGAATTCAAGAATGATTCTAATTTGCACATAATTCCCATTTCTGATAAACTAAGATATAACAAATATTTAAGCGCTGATTCCGTGAAAATTATAATATATTTTGAATGCCCTTTTCAACCCATTTAATGGGTACAGGGTATGCACAACTATGAGTAGCAGAATAGAAAAAAATGATGGCCAGAATGCCATCACGCCCGTTGACTGTTGATCCTGGCGCTTTGATGTTTTACAAAGTCGTCGTCGCCAGCAGAGGCAGCAGATTTTGTTTTCTGCAGCTTGCCACCGAAACTGAGAGACGTTGACGAGGTTGGCGGCCTGTGGCAAGTGTGGCACATCACATCACTTGGGCATGCGGTGCACGTTTTGGCAATTTCTCATAAAACAAACGACCATTAACGCCTTTAAGTTGTCGGCAGACTTTTGACGTGGCTCTTCGTTTTGGTGGTTGGTTGGCTATGGGTTGAGCTACGAGTGGGTGGATGGGTGGTTGGTTGGTTGGGTGGTTATTTCGACAGTGGCGCGTGTGCGGCTCCAGCAGCATGGGTGTCACTTTGTTCGTGCCACATATTAAGTTGTCAGCCAGCGGCAAACCACAAAACACAGTGTCAAGCGTGAATGGAAAGAGAGAGAAAGAGAGACGGACAGAGAGAGATAGGGAGAGGGAGAGAGAGAGAGAGTAAGTGGGTGGGTTGGCTTGGCAAGTGAAGATACTTTTGATCAACTAAGCCTCGTTTAATGGGCATATTTAGGCCGACACCAAGCTGGCTGCTGGCTGCTGGCTGCTGCTGACCAGTTACGTTGCAACTGCCATCATGTGGCAACTATTGACTGATATGCATATGGTGGCAGACTCGCACAATCTTCGACTCGTACAGACTCTCAGTCAGGTGGCAACTTGGCAGCATCAGCAGCAGCACTAGCGTCAGCAGCAGCCATAACAAAGCCAATTTGCGTGCGTAATTTGTGGCACTTAGACGTTACGTGCCGCACGACGATGCCACTGTTAAAGAGATGCGGCTGCCAGGTGGCAACGTCTTACGCCTTGTCATTTGTCTGCATTAAGTTGCTTTCCACCGACATACCCCACTCCAGCTATTTTGTTTGAGCATTGAGCATTAGCTACTTGACCTGGCCAAGAACGGGTCCACATGACCCACCTCCAGCATCCCCCTGCTGACCAATTGTACGTAATTAATGTGGCCAATTAGCTTCCAATTTGCCACCAATTTTTGAAATAGAAAGTGCTTTGCATTCGCATCAAAAATATATGCAGCTCTTTGGAGTGGTTAACTTCTGCATACCCTGCATACCCTGTATTAAATTGGTATCTTGACACACTGCAGATTTCACAATCCAGAAAATCAAGTTAATATAGTTGTGATGATGTGATTATTATGATAACTGTTTGTGTATAATTTGTACTGTAATATCTGTTATATAATTGATATGCATAAAGGGCATGTGTTAGTCCACCACACCCAGGGCCACTTAGCTTGTTTTATAACACATTAAAGTTAGTTGTTAAATCATGACATGACTTTATAAGCTGCGTACTGAACTCAAAGTACTAAAATGAATTTCCAGCTAATTTTAGGTATATTAAAATATAAAATCACATCGTTAGTTGAAAGCAATTTTCACTTTAGACCATTTACGCTGACCTTATGTGATATATATATATATATATATATATATATATATATGCGTATATATGCGTGTGTTTGTGTGTGTATGTTGGCAATTTGATACTTAAACAAAATATGGCGGACTCTTCACACGTTTTTAGCTTTATTATGATCTTTATGCTTTATATTGCCTCTCGTAGCTTCTTCTTATACATCATTTTGTTTTTCTTGATTTTTTTTCGCGGTATTTGGTGTACTTTATTGTTACAAAGTTTTATGTGCAGTTTTAATGTAGCGTATTTTTCATTGCTGTTTTTTTTTTGTTTTTTTTTGAGTGTGTTTTGTATTTTGTAATAATCGTATTGTCGGTGCTCAGCCGTTTCGTTTTGAGATTTTTATGTCTCTACGTTTCAGTCATCTTTTTATGGCAGCTGCTCGCCAAATTCGCCACGTGTATATTGTGTGTGTGTGTGTGTTCGAGTATTGCTATAAATGTTGCATTCCTATGCTTTGAGTTGTTGCATACATATTTATAGAAATGACTTCAGGCCGGCAGCATCTATGTAAATACAAATTTCCTGCAACACAACCAATACAAATTGGAATAAGAAGAACAACCAGTTGAAAGTATGCAACAGTTGCGGTTGCAACGTGTTCTAGCCACTACAAAGTCTGTAGACGCTGTTTGGGGTTTTATATAAAATTATAATTTTACCAAGATTTTGTTCTGTTTTGCGAAGCCTGCCCAACGTTGAAACTAAACTGCTTGTTCTGACCCTTGCTGAAAATTGCTCACATTTAGGGCTGCCCTGAAATCCGAGCTCAATTAGTCGTAAGTTCCCTAAAAATAATCCAAACGCAAAATAATAACCAAAAAACACTGGAGCCAGAGAGGCCAAAGCACAGATCAGAGGCACAATCTGAGTTATGGTAGCAGCAACCACAATTTTGGCTTACGCTCGGCGCTGACTTAATTACTTGAACGGTGGAGCTTGTTTCGGTTTTAATTTGTCAAACTTTGGCAAGTTGGCCAGAAGCCTCTATGCAAAAATAAACCAACAACAACAATGATAACAATAAGTCCGCGTAGAGTTTGACTACCAAAATTAAAGTTGGTTGCTGCTGCTGTTGCTGTTGCTGAGCTTCGAGTCTGCGGCGCAATTAGCAATCTGACCTTTTAACCCTTTGGCGAGCCAACCGTAATGGCAGCCAGACGACCTTGTTACCACAGCGACTACAAGTCGCAAAAGGGGAAAGGGAATAGGAGGGAATGCTAGCAGTAAACGCAGATGATGCACGCCAGTTCAGCTGCAGCGTTCCGCAACTGTCATGTGGGAACATCAACATCAACATCAACAACAACAAAGCTGACAATCATCATGGCAAATGATGCATTTGAATGTCAATGAATGATGTTAAATTAACTTGACGATTATATGTCAAAACAAACAAGTCTTCACCACTTTTTGTTTGCTCTTTGAATTTCATTTAATTACCAGATCTCAAAAGTAAAACGTGCTCTGCCCCACACTTGAAACTGTTAAGCGACCAAATAGAAATATTTGTAATTCGAAAAGTAGCTGCACTTTATAGATACATACATATATAAGTGCAATTTATATACAAATTTTGTTTTTCTATCATTGGAAATTTGTCATTAAATTTTACATTTTAATTGTATATAATTTATATATTTTTATATTTATTTCTCTAATTAAAATATGTTTTTAGTCCATACTATACTATACAATATATATATATATATATATACATATATATGAAATAAATGTCGTAAAATTCGAATGAATATTTGCAATTTTTCAGCTGCATATAGTAAAAATAAATTGTATTCGTGCTGTCATTCCGTGCGGTGCTGTAAACTACTGTGCTGTGACAGCGGCAATATTGTTCTTGCCAAAGTTAGACACATTGATTTACAAACAAGAGACAACAGTGAAAACGACAGCAGTAAGAATCTTAAGTCACAGCCACAAATCAAACAGTTAGTTGATAACTGTTTGGCCAGAATTACATACATGTTAACATATTTATTTTAGTATGTATGTATGTATGTATAAACAGCCAGCGGTAGTTTGCCTTCTGTGTGTGTATTATTCAGATAAAAGATAGTTGATGGAAAACTAAATATAAATGCAAATATTAACTGTGTGCTTAAAGGTATTTTTGTAATGCAGAACAATAGTTAATACTTATGCAACTAAAAATAATTTGGATTAGCTAACAGCTGATCAGTTGAGAAAATAAATAAAAGCAACCATCAGTTAAGATGCTTAATCTTCTAATCTACAGCATTATGCAACACTGGCCAAGTAAGTTTGTACTTTTCTCTCGCTAATACATATTTAACAAAAAACAAAATTCAAATGAAAATCGCGTCACAGTTGCCGGAGTAGACAGCAAAAAATCGATGATGTCATGGAGCATAGCCGATATGCATATGATATCATAACTTTTTGGTTGATGTTGTTGTATCAGAACAGCTGTCGATGTTGCAATTGCAAGGCATAAATCATGATGCCCGCCCCTGGCGCTAAGCTGCATGCAACTTGTGTTTATGTGCAATTAGCTGCGGCTATTGAATACTATTTCTTGACTTGTCGACTTCAAATTTGTCTTCAGCTTGGCCGACAGCCATGTTGATCACCAATCACCGATCACCGATCACCGATCATCATCATCATCAGCATTCGTATTATAATCATGATGAACATAAGCTGCAAGCTCTCGTTGTTATTTTTCGGGCATCCATTAATCAAACACAGCCGCAAATCGCAAATCGGCCATCAAGATGCTAACAGCTAAATTATATGTATGGCCAAACAGACAAAGCTGCACTCGAGCTAAAAGTCAGCGCCAGCGCTGCCAGCACTCGCTCAAACGCCGGTTACAGTTAGTCAGTTAGTCAGCGAGCAGCGAGCCGGCTGTTTGCCACTTTTGCCGATGGCCCGATGCATATCGTAAATGGCAGCAGCCGCTCGACGAACGCTGCTCGCCAAATGCCGAGTGCCGTTCGCCGAATGTCGATTACCGAATGCCGGTTCTGACGATGACGATGACAACGGCGACGGCGACGGCGACGACCCTGACGCTGAGGTTGACGCCGACGCTGACGATGCCGACGCCTTTGAGGATGACGACGTCGCCGCGTGGAGCGTGTTTAATTGCATGCAATTTATTTTAGGCCCGTCCAAAGCTACCAATTTACAAAAGGAGAGACAGACAGTCAAAGAATTAGGTATACACATACATCCACCTAAGAGTACAGGACGACTTCGCTACAAGCTAATTTCAAATTGACTCACTTAACCATTTACAACTCATCATCTCATCATTTTAATTTTGATCATGGTTTTCCTTTAGATGCAATATTTGTTTGTACATCTGAATTAATCGAATCGACAATAAAGTATAAATGGTCTAAGCAAAATCATAGTATATCACGTAAGGATATCCAACGATTTTTGTATAAGATTTGTATATATCTTGAATCGGTGGCATTAAGTGTTCAATTACATAGTAATAAAAGTTTGTTAGGCCTGAGTCAAAATTAAGCGAGTCGGCAAAATAAAATAAATGTGAGTACCATTCTTTAGCACACAATATTAATGTATATGCAAATACATATGTGCATATATATATGCATAAAAAATGCAATATTTATTCGGTTTAGCATTACAGCAACTCATTAGGCACGCACAGACGACAGACGACTGCAATTGTGACTGTGACTGTGACTGCAACGCCGGCCACGACTCCGACTGCGACGGCGACGGCATCGCGTCAGTGGCTCCGTTGTAGGTCAGTCTGGCGACTGTTGGCTGTTGACGCTGTAACTGTGACTGGCGGCTGCAAGCTGCTAACTGCTAACTGGTGACTGTGACTTGGCTGACTTGGGTGACTTGGGTGACTTGGGTGACTGAGACTCGTGACAATGTGATATTTTTAAATGACGACGGAGCTGTCAACGCGTAAAGGCGTCAACACTTCGACGATGCTTCACAGTCCACTTACGTTAAGCCTGTGTCTAAACTCTAAACTAAATTACTTGACCGAGTCTCTATGTACACACTTGTGTACATACACACCATGTGCACACGCACACATACATACACACACATACACACACACACACACACACACACATACATACAGTTATAAGTGAATATATAGACATATGGTCATCAAGTTGGAATAGTTGAGTGATTGTTTAAAAGCTTCAGCAAAAGTTTTAATATTATTATTTGTATTTCAGTATTTTCGCTTTCGTTTTATTTTTTATGTTATGTGCGTGTGTGCGTGGGTGCGTGTGTGTTGCTATTAACTTCCTCATGGGCATTTGCCAAGACGAAACACTGCACAACAAGCATGCGAATTGTGAGAGGTGCTTTGGACATCCGAGTATGGCTTTGAATATGAATTCTACACCCTCAATGGTGTGTGTGTGTTTGGTGTATTTCGAAGTACGATCCCTGTACAAAGTAAGACCAACAATAAAGTTTACTGAACTTCACGTTCAAGTGTCAATATACTCTGACTAGTAAATGATCTGACTACATATACATACGAAAATATATATATATATATATATTGTATATATAGTCAACATGAAAATCAAACAATTTCTAATGTGGAAATTCAATATGCAAAAAGTATAGAATGCATTTTGTACATCTTCAATTACTTTCAATTAATCACAGTCTGCATTCATTGGCATCAAAAATTCATTATCTGATCTCATACGAGTTTACAAATATGCTAATGCTAACATTTATATGTCGATGGCATAGCATTCGAATAATGTTATTTATTTTAAGCAATTTAATATTATAACACGGCTGGCATATGTAATTGAACATGACATTATCTATCTGCATACATTCGTATACAGTGGCTCAGAGCTTATTTGGACCAGTGCCTAGCATTGTTTTTAATTGCCTGCCATAAACTAATTATACATTATTTTTAAAAAATTACATATACATATATTAACCATTAAAATTAATATATGATCCCAATATACTGGGGTTGGGTTATGTAAAAAAGTACCTCAATTTATGGTCAATGCTTATTTGGACCAGTTACATTATGGACACCTGTGTGCCATAAATATAAATAGACCAATACTTCGTAGTCAGTTTAGTTGTATCCTGCATCTCGGGTGCAACCAGCCTATGGGCAATTGGACTACCATTGATCAACGGAATCTCATCCTGGAACACTTCCAAATGGCATATTCACATCGCCAAATAGCTGGAATGGTTAATCTAAGCAACTCAACTGTATACAACATCATTCGGCGCCTTGTCGACGAAAATCTGCAGAATGGCACCAAACAAGATTTGCACCGAACAAGAGGAGCGGAGGATCATCAGGAAAATAAGGGGAAATCGTAAGCTATTGGGTCCAAAACTGACTCAACAGGTGCAGGATGAAATGGGGAAGAGTGCAGTGTAAAAATTGTGCGCCTGGTTCTGCACAACCATGACTTCAATGCCCGAGTACCACGGAGGAAGCGTTTAATAAGCGCAATAAATATTGGGACTAGGATAACGTGTTCCAAAATCCACTTGGACAAGGATTTGGAGTTCTGGAACACAGTCATATTTGGAGATGAGTCCAAATTCAACATTTTTGGCTCGGACGGTTGGAATTATGTGTGGCGACAATCCAATACTGAGCTGGATCCCAAACACGTAAAGGCAACAGTCAAGCACGGCGGAGGAAGTTTCATGGTATTGGCACGTATCTCAGCAGCCGGAGTCGGAAATTTTGTGTTTATTAGAACAACAACCCAATCATAAGTCCGGAATAGTACAGTCCTGACTTATCTAGGACTGCCCCCACATGATAATTCTACCGGCTCCGTCTGCAGATTTAAATGTTATTGATAATGTGTGGGCTCTGCTGGAAAATAACATCCGGAATCACAGCATATCCAGCAAACAGGTTCTCAAAAATGCTCTGCTGGATGTGTGGAGCAAGATCAGCCCAGAAACTACCCGGAAGCTGGCATCTGCCATGAATAATAGGTTAAGGGAGGTTGTTTAGGCTAAAGGATGTCATACTAAGTATTAACATCCTTATTTAAGTTTTTATACGTCAAATATGTTACTTTTTTAAGACTGGTCCAAATAAGCTTTGACATGAATTTTGGAAATGTTTTCAGTTCTTGACTAATTTTAATTAATTAAATAATATTTTAATAAAACTAAAGTTTTTCCTCAAACGTGATATAACATTAAACAAATTGGCATTTAAACAATTTGCGTTTGTTTCTTTGTTTAAACATTATAGCACTTAAAATTTGTTGCTAGACACTGGTCTAAATAAGCTCTGAGACACCGTATGTAAATCGTGCGGCATTCAACCGATCAAGATGCATCATTATGCTAATGCCAACATTAGCGTGCAGCATATAATCGCACTATCATATTGAAAACAATATATTCTATTAATGAATGGCATTTAGCTCTAATGAAGAATAAGGCCAACATAGCTGGATATTGCATACATTTACCTACGTATATACTAAATAATAGCCTGATTCCGTCATGCCCAATATTTTGTACATTCACATTCTTTACATTTCGCGATTCGCAATATAAGCCTTCGTTGTCCTTAAAGTGTGAATGGCACAATTACTTAATTTGCTTGTTTCAAATAAACGATTATTATAAAAATATCACCTTTTTGTGGCATTGAAATTGCCATTCTTTGCCAAACATCCATACGAAACTCGATATGGAGTCGACTTCCCAAACATACTTTACGAATGTTGATCGTACAGAATGTTGTCACTTTTGTGAAAATGCACACACAACATACCTAACATACTGTACGCATTTGAAAATGTAAGAAATGTTAGTAAAGGGCAATAGCTGAATATTGAGTGACATTTAAAAAGCCTTGCAATATTTCATAAACTGCTGGAAATATGACGAAATAACAATTTGCATTCCACGAGAACAAGCAAAGATCAGGGTAGGATTGGACGACGTATATTATTGTGTAACTCATTGAAGTTTCAGGAGGTAGACAGAGATGCAGACAGAGACTCAAAATAAAACGATAATGAGCGTGCTACTTAAAATTGACTCGCCGATGATTTACACACATGAGCAGCCGTAAAGCTAGTAAAACAACAGCTCAGCCATCGATCATACTTATTGTTGCTGGATGCTGACAGTTTTTCTTTGTCGTGTCGCACTGAGTGAGAGACGGACATTTGGTCGACAGTCTGTCTGACAAGGTTTTCGTTTTCCCCCATAGTTTTTCCTTGTTTTTTTTTGTTTCGTTTTTTTTTTTTTGGCTTTTTGAAGCCATTGCGTTTGTTTATTTGCGGGGACAGTGTAAACGGCGACTGTGCGCTCCGCTCCGCCCATATCAATAAATTAAATATTGACGTAGCAAACGCAGCCGGCGATTAAGTTATCTAGCAATACAAAGCCACGCCAAGGCCCAATTCTCCCCCCGCAGACAGACTGAAACGGCACCCGCGCCAAGTGAAGACCACAGACTCATGGGGCTCATGCAGTCGCTGGGGCAAAGCAATTCATACGCAGTTCCAGCTTATCGCATGGGTCGATATTACCTCATCACAACTAATCGCATACGACAAATATAACCACCAAAAAAAAACCGATATGAAAATTTGTCAGCGGAATCAATCAAATTGTTGACCAAAAAAAGGAGAAAAAAAAACACACACACACTTACACTTGCGGCCTACCAAATTGTTTTGAGCCATAAAAACTGAAAGCGTATGCAAAAGGCATCCAGAATTGCTAATATGATCGGGGAGAGGGGAATGGACGCATAGAAGCAGAATAGATTAATGGCCACTAGAAGACCATAAAGAAGCCACACTTCTCTTGGCTCAAATCGCGATTAGTGATTGTTTACGCACCACTCCCCTCGCACCCTCCCTGCCCCATCCACCCGCCTCTTCCTCTTTATTTCAAGCAACTTGTTTGGCACATTAAGTGGGCGCAGGTCTTGATTTCAGTTTCGCTGACAGCAGAAACATGCAAAGCACGTTGCCATTGCCCAAGCAAACAAGTCAACAAACAAGCAAAACGCCAGAATTAAAATGCCTGACTAGCACATACCCTGCTGTGGCAAATTCAATTTAAACTTAAATACGTAATGAGTCAATCAGTCAATATACCTATTTATAATTTTGTTTTTCTGTTTACCCTTTCCCCTATTATCTCTTATTATTTATTTTCACTCTCACCGTATCTCCCTTGTAATCATGCTGTAGATAACTCATAAAGGTATACACCCCATAGGCTTATAGCTTGGTTCTAATCATTTACATGCGTTCAACATAATCTTTGTTTAAGCCATTTTATGCGTGCCAAGTGGCAAATAAAAAGAGGAAGATTTAACAAGAAGACTTAAACTAGCACCTGAAAATGTCGGCAGCATGTTTCATAAACCTACAAAACACTGCTAAAAACATATAGTGGAAATAGTTGAATACTAACCCAGTCAAAAGTTGCAAATTTAAAAATAAAATAAAAAAAATCCTTCAATGCGTTGATTTCTATTGTTGTTGTGATTTTTGTCGTTTGCTCGAAAACAAAACTAACCTCATAATGTGGTTGCTAAGAATGGGGTTCATTATGTTGCAGTCAGTAGGGATCGGGGTGTGGACTCCACAGATGGCAGGTGCCCGGGGGCAAAACGGGGTGCAGCCTGCCGCCTCGAGTGCAGCAGTCAACGCTGAACAAAGGTATACCCCTCGGCACTGCTCTACTCTGCTCTACTGTGTTAAACTGCAGTTGTCGTCGTCGCCAAGTGCAACGTCATCCTGCTTATTAAAGGTATTACACCTACACAACACACAACAGACAACACATAACAACAACAACAACAACAACAGACAACAAGTAAACGTAATTACTAGAGGAGACCCATACTCAGAGTCAGTCTCAGTTTCTGAGTTTCTTGAGTCCCAATTAGAGATGCGCACGTGAAAAGAGATTCGAGCTATGTGGAATTAATCAAAACAAGCCAAACATTGCCAATGAAAATAAAAATATAATTGATTATAACATGAATATTTTGTATTCAAATGTTTTACTATCCATATCCATATCCATATCATACTACTGTCCTCTAGCTTTGGCAACCGAGTGCTGGAAAGCAAGCGCCGTCAGAGTTTAATAAGTTATTGAGGTGCATAGAAAATAAAAACCAAGTAAAAAAATAACTTGACCTGGAGAGGCACGAAAAAAAACCTTTTTGAATTTATTTAAATTAAAAATGGTCGGCAAAATGTTTAAACTTATGCATTATTCATTTTGAAGTGATGGAGTAGAAAACGTTGACCAGCATAAGTTACTTTTGAATTTAAATGATAAAGAATACAACTCGTTAAAATTCAAAGCAAAACTAAATGTCTTTGCTAGAATTTGGCATGGTAAGTATATTTTTGTTTTATTTGAAGATCGTGTCATTTACGATATAACAAAATAAATGCAACACGTGCGCATCTCTAGTTGCAACCTCAATAGCTGCCTCTGCCCCTGCCTCTACATCTGCATCTGCTTTAGCCGCAGTTGTCGTCTCGAATCTTTGTAGACCTCCTTGTCATTGTCACAGCATTTCAGTAACACGAGTGCTGCTAACACTGGAGAGGGGGGGCTGGGGAAAGGGGTATGTGTGTGTGCCTCTTGAGCGGCTTGTTGATTTCTTTAGCGCATTGCTGCACATTTACCCAGAAACTCCAAAGAGTTGCATGACTGGGGGCGAGTGGCGCAAGGAGAAGGCACAAAATGAGTTATTTCTTCTATGTTTCTAACACTTGAACTGCATTAGCGTAAGCTGCGACTGTGACTGCAACTGCATCTGCAACTGTGACTGCGACTGTGACTCCGACTTATGAGTGACACTCAGCACACGCCCCATTCCTCGCCACCTGCCCCTCTCACTCAATCTATCTCGCTCTGTCTGATGTGTTAGCAAGTTCGAAATGCTAACAATGCCGGTCAAAAACGGCTCTAAGTCCAAAGTTGCAAAACAATTTCGACATTTGTTTGATGGCATCATAAAAAATAGCAACAACAAAAAAAAATACACATTTGTTCATTAGCGCGTTTTCGCATATGTGTTTTTCTAATATGTTTTCGTAAGACAACAAACTGCACATGTACACATACATTTATATTTATTTTATTTATTGCCATAATCATTTGCACAAAAATCAATTGCAATAAAGTTAACGAAATACAAATTATAAAACTGAAATGAGCATGTTTATCAAATATGTTTTCAAAAGCTGACTAACTAACATGAACTGGTTTTTTCCTTCTATTTGAAGTAATTTTATTTTTAAGTAAAATAGTTTTTCAAACAGCAACTTCAAGCAATATAACAATATCTACTACATATAATATATGTACGTCAGCCAAATGTCAGAACTGTTCGCAGCTAGACTTTAATTTAGATGGTATTTTAGTTCAGAAAAAAAAATCAGTAGAAACTAGTTCAACTAGTTCTTTTTTAACGTCGACTGCATATGCAAATTCCTTAAGAGAGAGTATTTTAAATGTGTCCGATTTTTTATTAGTTTCAAAATAGCTCATCAAATTGTGTATTTGAATTATACAATTTATTTCATATTGATTTGGTTGTGAATTTTAAATTTGTCCATTTCTGCTGCTACTGAGTGGCCAAAAAGGTTGTCTAATGGAGTGGACAACCACATGCCTCAAGGTCAAATTGTTTGTTGTTGTTGCTGTTGCTGTTGCTGCTTGAAATTTTCTGTTTGTTTGGCGGCACGTTTTATTGTGGCCAACAGCTGAAACTGCGCTACGCACACACACACACACACACGCACACACACAGGAAATAAATCAAGTTCGGCATTTGGCCAAGCGAAGAGTGTTGGTGGTTGGTTGTTGTTGTTGCCAAGTCTAGTGACAACAACAAATATTTGTTGTTTGACAGCTAATGGGCACATTTAGTGACCGACCCTTGGCCCAAACCAGTAAGGCGTCCATGTTCAGCAAGAGGGGCGTGGCGCAAGCGATGGGGGAGGCTGGCCACATGGGGCCAAAGACGAGCTCAAGCGTCAAGCTGTCTGTTTAAACTGGCTTAATGAGCCCACAAAAACACACACACACACACACCAAAAAAACAAACACACACACACACACACAGATAGAGAGACTTACCAATCTAAAGCAAAGTGTGTGTTAGAGCATATTAAATCGAGACATACCTGAAAATAGACAGAAACCAACAAGAGATGTGAAAAGAATTGCAAATGATTAAAATATTCAAAAGTCTTTGCTAATTGAATTACTAATGCATAAATCAATGCGAAATGAGATGCTCGATAATCATAGTTTCATAATGATTGTAAACTTGTTTTTTTTTTTTTTGGTTTTTTTTTTGCTCCCAACAACTCTTGAGATCGAAAACGTTTTTGTTTTTTCATCTATTCAGCTCATAGATACATTTACACATACGCATATTAATAAATACATAGATGTGTATGTGTATATATATATTTGCATATCTAGTTGTATATTGTCCACGCATAGGAAGTACAATTAAAATGCCATCAATCACTCAAATTGGAACAATGAATATACTTCGTAACTGTTGAACAATGACTTAGCAGCTTCTGCTGATTCTTCAACTTACTAAGCCCCATCAAAGACACAACTCGAGTTATGGTGACACTTTTGGCTACTATGAGCTTTAGTTTTAGTTCAGCTATTGTTTCCATACAATGAACCTTTAAGCGAGACCTCTTAGCTCATTAACTGACTGCATAAACTAACGAATTAATTTGTTTTGACTTTTGTACTCAAGCTGTTTCGTTTAATTACAATTAAGGTCTTAATAGCTATGAATTTTTACTAATGAGCACCCAAATGTTAAAAAAGTAATCTAAGATAAATCAGAAATGGCAAGTGAAAAGATTTGTTTCACAAGTTTCACAAAATGTTACGTATTTGAGTATATAAAGACACAGACTAACATTAAGATTAAGATTTATAACTAAGCTACGCCACAATAAAAATAAGCAGAAATACTCTAGTCGAGAGAGAGCTCGACTTGGCGATACTCTGAACCCAAGTCATCACCTATGCACTCAAAATGATATTGATCTAAACAATTTGTACAGCTGATCAATATTAGATCAAGATTCTTGAACAGAAATATATATCTCTAAAATTGAGGCTTCTATTGACATCGAGCTATTGATACGAATATAATATCAGAGAATTGTCTTTGAAATTTGCATCTCTAGCTTCATTTCTAATATCATTGGGATCTTCTTGTTCATACAGACATACAGACAGACGGACAGGTGTATATGGACCCGGTTATGGATATATGTACCCATTTTTAATGGGTTCAGTGTATATAAAAAAGATATGATAATGTTATAGATACGAATTTTTTGGAGCTAAGTTCATTTTAAGGAAGTTCGACTGTATGCACAGCAAACTGATGTCAGCTTTTGTCATATGGGTTATTTGCATTCAGTCATTTCATGGTCAGTCAACTAAAGTCTGCAGACCCAGAAGCTAATGAACTTTTCAAAGTTGGCTATTATTGCTGACTGCAGTTCGAATTGCAAATGACACCATTTGCCGATGAGTACACCCATGAGTGCAACTGAGTGCCAGATCGGACTACAAGGGGCGCATATTTGTGCGTTGAGTCAGCGTGCTCGAGTTGAGGCAAACTTGGTCGGTTTGTTGTTGGGTAACGTTAGGCTGCTTGGGTTCAAACAACTGAATAGTTTTCGGCACCTGTGGCCAAAATGAAAACGAAAATAAAAAAAATAAAATAAAATAAAAACACCAAAATGTGGCTCTTAAATGCCGAATAATGATAAGGCGACTAGTTCCGAAGAGCCGCAAGTAATCATAAATTGTTGCAAGCGTAGTGGCGGCGTCGTTAAGCGCCTAATAAGCCAAACCGGTTGTGAGAACCAAAAAAACCAACACAAAAAAAAGATATATATATACAAATAAAAGCCAAAGAAAATAAAATAAAGCAATCAAAGGCGGAGGGAGGGCGCAAAAGGGATGGGCAATCTTAATGCATGCAAATGTCACAATTATGCATTCAATTAAGATTCATTAGCCAACTACCCATCCCCCTTCCCCCGCCTGCCCCCACTACACACAGCCGACACCCAAAACGATTCATAAAATATTGAATTAGTCGACTCGGTCGGAATTCCAAAAATGTAAAAAGCAGAAAAATTGCTTTAACAATGATGTTTACGCAGCAAGTATAAGAATTTACTGTATGCAGATGGACTATTTGTTTGAGTGTATGCATTGACAGTTTGAGCAGCACAGCATAGCACACAACACACGAAGGCTATCGACAACTATCAATGCCGCTGCAACACGTCATGTTGCCGCGCTTATCTACAGCTTGGCAACAAAAAACTATAACATGAGACCAGCAACAACAAACATAAGAATGAGCAGCACCAAACTATGCCAGCTATATAAAATGCGTGTGTGCGTGAGTGCGTGTGTGTATGTGTGTGTATGTGTGTGTGCATGTGTGTGTGCATGTGTGTGTGTATGTGTGTGTGCTCTATTAGTTAGTTATATCTTATCTGCAATTTACTGGGTTTTCTTTGTTATAATGTATGTTGAGTGCCTTACATTTTTCACTTAATTGAAACGAAAACACACTAACAACAAGAAGAAATATAAGAAGAACACAACTAACTTAAACAAAAACTAAAACTGGCTTACTAAGCCCAAGCAACTCAACTGAAACATGGCTAAGACATAGCGCATAATTGACTAAATATTTCGGCAAACAATACGAAAATGCCATACAAATTATTCAAGAAATCGAAAATCAAAATGTGCTGGTTTTTACTCTTTCCAAAGTAAAATCATATTCACTATTGTCAGACAGATAGCTGTCAAGTCAAAATATATATACCTTACTGATAGTAAGTTGAAGTTTAGAGAGGCGACTTATTAACTATTCAGAAAGACTTAATGAATTAATTTCAAAACATATTTAAATTATAAGAACATGGCCAATTCGATTTGATTAATCTGCCTTATACGAGTATACATTTTGAAAATAAATAACTAAACAATACGGAACTAAGGCATTTTTAAAGATAATAGTCCATAGTTCCGCGAGAATATTAAATATTTATCTGAAATGTAAAAGCAACTGGGTAGCGCGTGATTTGGCTCAGTTTAGAAGTAATTTCGAAATATTAAATAATTTAATCTTCTTACAATTGCATATAATAAAGCTTCATTCCGAATTTGATTTTATAAAACTTCTAATATTCCTATTATTTATATATATTATATATATTAGACGATACGAAACTAATGTAAAACCATTTTCAAAGATAACGCTTATAAGAATCCTGCACCTTTGAATATATCAGCTGATATTAAGATATATTGTCATCAGCTGAGTCTCACTTTAAAGTTTTGAAGTTTTTAAATGAACTATTATTACAACAATTTTATAATTCTGCGAGGTTATTAAATATATTTTTAATTTTTATCCTCAACTGAATCTCACGTGATTTAAGTCAGTTTTGAGGCTAGGAACAATTAGCCCAGGGATCAAGAACAGATACAGTATGGAATAAAGAAAGCTCGCAGAAAAATATATTTTTAAAATATACGATTTTTCTCTTAGTAAATAGCCATTCCTTTTCTTATCTGATGCAAAATTATAGAAGAAATGAAGGACAAATGATCGCTTATAGCAGATAGAAGAATAAATTACAAAAAATTAAATGCTGTGAGTAAGTTTTTGACTTGAAGGGCATTTAGTGCTCGATCAGCTGAAATTTTCAGCTCTACTTTCTGGTTTTATTTTTTTGTTTGTTATTATATTTTCTATGTATTAATTTATGCAATAGCAAATTAATAAATTATCATAATTATGCATTTATTGCTGCCTCGGACGAGATTTGCCCGCTTCTGGCTTTTATGTTTTGTTTACCAATTAATTGACTACCAAAGACCAATAAAAGCAAATAAAGTTTTCATTTATGTTTAAATATTTTTTTATTAATTTAGATTTGTTTTAATTTCTTCTTTTTTTTTGTACTCCTTGATATTAAGAAAGTGATGTAAACAGTTTTGGCAATTAACGCGCGCGAGCATCAATTAATTTAAATTGAGCAGCAATTTCCCATGAAGACCCATTTAAATATTTTCATATGCTGTTTTGTTAGAACCCAAAACGCCCAGCGGTAACCCAACGTCATGCTTCAGTTTCAGTTCCAGTTTGAGCTTCAGCTCCAGCTGCAAGATGATGCAACTCCAGACAGACACAAACAGAGACAGAGACGGGAAGAGGGACGGGAACGGGGACAGGAGTACAGAGATCCCCACGATAGCATTTTGACTGAAGGCTGGCATTCGAATTTGTTTCAATTTCCACGAACCAAAAACCGAAATGAAAGATTTATATAGCGATTATAAATTGGCGCATATTGACGAGTTGCAGCTGCTGATGTCACCCCAACCGCATCTGGTGGCAAGGCCACACCCAAAAAAAAAGTGGCTCTTTCCCAAGTCCCAACCCATAACAATTTTTAGATCAGATCAGAATATTATACCCACAAAATAAAAAGGCAGACAGCTGCACCAATTGTGATTTAAGTATAGGCATTTCAGCAGAGTCTTTGCATATTGTAGCCCAATTTTCATATCTGATTAATTTGATTTTAATTGATTGTGAAAAATTGGTTTTTGCAACTGAAAAAAAAACATACGAACAACAAATTTCTTTACGTTACCATATAAAGCACCCCTTAGAAATAGTACTGAAGTTATTTCCGAGACTTCAAATAGTCATCTATAACAATTCTGTTAGGAATTCGAAAGACAATAAATAAATTAAACAAGTAAGAGTGATGTAATCGAGTGTGCTCGACTTCAATATACCGTGAACCCTTTCCCTTTCAGAGTTCTGCGTAGAATTGCTCTCATATCTTCTGATACAGGTATTGAAGAGTTAATATAAGTAAGGCTTTGGTGTTTCTAAGCCAATCTTAATGATTTTTGTCCAGTTGATTTATACTATTTATTAATTTGCCTCTAAAATTGTTTCTTATTGCTATTGGAAATCAAAATATATCGATATTCCAGAAACAAAGGCAGATATCGATAAAATGGAACCGTCTTCCCATTATAAACAAAATTCGTCTCAATACAAGACAAACAGAATTTTGCGATTATGTTAATATTCTCAGATTACCTCATAATATCATCTTGTTTGTCATTTTTCTAGGGTTGAATGTGAAACTGAGCTACATTCGAGCATTTGGGTGCAGTTTGTCAACTGATCTTATTGCTATGTGCCAAATGTGCAAAATAGTTTGTGTAAGTGCCATTTTTTTTTTAGTAATTTATTATGTTTTGCTTTGTGAATACCCTGTAACTGATTAATCGATGAGCAAAACATAAAATATTTATTGAAACGAGGATCAAAATAATTGAAAATATATCTTTAATGTAAAAAATACTTAATCCAGATATTGAGCAACTTTATATACATTAGAAATGAGAGTTCTCTACGACAGGGTAGCTGTAGGTCGAGCAGAATCGAGTCGAATCGAGTCGCGTCGAGGCTGGTCAGCTAGCAGTTAATTACAAAGGCAGCTGCCACTAAGATGACACAATAGATACAAATACACACAGATAGATAGGCAGATAAATACATAGATAAATAGACAGATAGATAGATAGACACCCACTCGACGCATTTTAGACTCGGCCATTTCTGCATTTTGTAATAACTAAAAGGCAAATTGTGACAGTTTCCCTGGGGGTGGGGTGGAAATGGGTTGGGGAGGGAGCCTCGTCTAGTTGAATTTTTCTATTTTCAAGATTTACGCAATGCAAAAGACCAAACAATTATTATTCATGGTTTGAATCGGATGTGTGAGTGAGCGAATGTGCGTGTGTGAGTGTTTTGAGTGCGGCACACTCATTGCGGCAGACGTGCCAGACAAATATTGAATTACAAAAATAACAGCGCCAAGTCTGTTAAACAATAGCACCAACTGGAATTGGTTTACACCATTCGAAGCCACTGTACAATCAACGCAGGCGCCCGATACGCTCGGAGTATCTGTTTAGTTTATGGCGGGCATTACGGAGAACTATGAATCGGATAATTCTCATACCTTTACGGATTTCGTGCCATTTCGCCAGTGTATTCAGATGTTTGACTCATGTCTATGTTTAAATTATAGGGAACGCGACTCAATTTGAGTCGATTCGACTCGACTCCACTCAGACAGCTTACGTCTGTTTGCTGACTGATTCGAGCCACAGAATTAACCATTTCGACTCGACTCCGACAATGCATTCCAAATATTTCGAGATAAGCCGATAAGTTCAATAAAAATGGGCTAATAAATCAACAATTATGTAACTGATAAAACCCAACGTTACGTTAAGCGATGACGTAATTAATGAAAAAACGATGATGAGCTCTTAATTAGCATGTCATCGAATCGAAATTAGTTCGATTCTCTACACTTTTAGTTAAAACTTACGCACAATTTATGTTTTGACTGCCTGTTTAAATTTGACTAGTACATGGGCACATGTAAAAACAGGAAATCATCAAAAACGGGAAATAACTTTTAAAGTGTTTCTATTATTGCTTTGGTCACTTGATTTGCTATCAATTTGACCTTAAGTCGATAATTGGCAACTCGAACTTGAAGTGGATGCTTCTTAGAGTATTCATCAGTCAGTGTTCTAATGCTAGATTGTTCCTCATCTTATCCATTTACGATTTACGATTTGATGTGATTCTTTGTATCTGTATCTGTTTGTTGTATAGTTTTTGTATCTTGTATCTTGTTGCGGCGTTGTTGGCCAACTATTTATAGATGTTTGCTTCAGACTTGGCTATTACAAAATGCATATATCTCTTCTTCTTCTTCTTCTTCTTGTCAGTTGTTGGATGTTGGCCAGCTGTTGGCTGCTGCTGCCCTTGTTGCTTTTGTTCTTGTTGTATTTTTGGCCAGTTTTGGTATTAAAAGGCACAAAAAAAAAAGGGGAATTCTATGACTAATTGCTGATGCTAAAAAAAAAACAGAACCCCCCGCAACCCCATCCCCTTGACCAACGTGCAAAAAACAAACTACATGGCGGAAGCGTAGCATGTTGCCAATTGACAAACCCAAACACTTTACACTTGAAACTTGAGACAGGTGGCGGGGGTGGCCGATAACGTGTGGAGGTTTTGCTGTGAGCTGAACTTGAGCTCGAGTGTAAAACGACAGACAGCGGCAACTATTGCCGTTGTGCGACGATTGCTGCAATTGTTGTTGCTGCTGTTAATGCTGCTGTTTGTTCTGGTTGATTCCAGTTAAAATTGCATGAGATCGCACATGCCAAATCAAAATATATATATTCATTTATATATATATATATATATACAAATATAAATTGTGGGGTGTTGGTGGAGGCATCAGCAGCAGCCGCAACAGCAACACATGTGTGGCAACATCTTGTGTCCATATGTTGTACAAACAAACAATTGAGCAGAAAGCAACAGAAATGAACGCACTAAAGAAAGCAAGCCAAATGAGATTCATCTCAAGAATTGACTTGCTGAGAAAAAAAAAACCAAAATGCCACAGAACATGAAAAACAAGTAAGAGTGCTGTAGTCGAGTAAACTCGACTACGATATACCCTGAACCCAGTTGTTACATTTATTCGATTAATATTGGCAAATTCCCCTTTAAAAAGATTTACACTAAATGCAAGCAGGTCTGGGAGCGCCCTCTGCCGACAAAACATATTGACGCTCGCATAATTATGCATACAGAAAATGCTTGCGGTTGCTGATAGAAATGAGATCAATATGAGAATATATTTTCGACTATAACTTGGGTGTTTCTTATCCAGTCTTGACGAAATTTGGCCAGTTGATCAACAATATGCATATGCATGATATCTATTAATTAGAAGATTCTGCCTTTAAAATTGTGGCATTTATTGCTATCGGAAATTTAATTTATCGATAATCGATAAACGAAGGCAGTTATCAAAAATAACGCAAACTTGATCTGCGCCTGGTATACGAGAACCTATATCCCAAATTTCTAGCTCTTACAGTTCCTGAGACCTGCGTGTTCATACAGACGGACGGACGGACGGACGGACGGACGGACGGACAGACGGACATGGCTATATCGACCCGGCTATTGATCCTGATTAAGAATATATATACTTTGTGTGGTCGGAGATGCTTCCTTCTGCCTGTTACATACATTTGCACAAAACCATTATACCCTTTTTACCCATTTTTAATGGGTTCAGAGTATAAAAAATAGAAGGAAGAGCAGACAAAGACAATGCTGTGGCACTTATTGTTGGTGTTGTTGTTTTGTGGCAACTGTTTGCTGTCTTTGCAAATATTTTGACAGAAAGACAGACGAGTGGAGGGGGGTAAGAGAGACGAAATTTGATGACATGCAGGCCACATATGTCAGTCCTATATAGATATATGCATAGCTATAGATACACTTTCCCATGCAGGCGCACATGTGCAGATACATCTGTATCTGCTGGCTGTGATTAGCGTATAATAGCTAAATACAACGGCTCCACCTAAAACTTTTACTATTCGCAGTCGGCACGAATGTTAATAAGACCATACAACCCATACACCGACATGCATCTATCATATATAAGCGTGTGATCAGATATACTTTAAGCTGTTATAGTTGGAGCGGCACCTGTCAGTGTCCAAGTCAATTACGCTGTTAACGCATTCAATTCGGATGTAGATGATAAAATGTTAACCCTTAACACGTGATCAGCTTATCCCTTCACTCTTCACTCCCATCCATACTCTTCCTCGACTCTGTTATTATCAGCTATTATCTGTTACTTCAAATGTTATCCTTATACGATCTCTCTTAAGCTCTCGTATTCCCTGCATTCTCTACATTCATTTCTGCCTGTTAGTTAAGCTGTTAACCTGTGCGTATGCGTGCTCTGTAAACGCAATGCGCATATTGCGCATACGCCGGATGCAACCACATGCACGCATATCACTAGCATGAGGGACTCTTTGTTGCTGACTGACCCCATTTGATGGCCTGCTCTTAATTCATTTCATTTTCGTTCAGTTTTCTTGCAGAATACGTTGTAATTTCTTGAACTAGTCTGATAAGGCGCTGGTTACATCGTCTACTAGCATATAATTGCCTATTTTTATTCTGATTTTTTTTGTTTCTGTGGTTGTTGTTGTTTTATTTTTATTGAAATGTTAATTTAAGAAATTATTTCATGGCAAGACGACGGCGACGTTGACTTCATCGACTGCATATCATTAACACGCTGATAAGAGGCTATCAGCCATTAGCTATCAGCTCATTATGATGGGCACAAACACACACACAAAAAAACATATATTCATTTATATGTATATATATATTTACACGCGTGATGGACAACAATCATGCCTTTCATAATTGGCAAATAAAAATATATGTATAAATTTAAAACAAACAAAAAAATGATTATAATTATGAATTTCGGTAATCGAAATTGGCAACCAAAAAATAATTGAATGAACCTATTAAAAATATATATTCTGTCCTTGTTTTTTTTTTTTTTTTTGCTATGATAACCCCACTGACCCATAATGGAGCTCAAAGGCGTTTGGCTTGACAGACAAAATAATTGTTTTTCTTAATTTAATTGAAGCCAAGAATGAAAAAGAAACAAAAAAAAAACTGTATTGAAAAATTGTCGCAATCAAATCCGGTGTCAGTCCAATGTATGTATGTGTGTACATTTTATAGGGTATGCTTATTTTGGTACCATTGTGGAATTCTGACTCTGACTCTCACTGACTCTGTTGCTCTCAGCTGCTGTCTCTGCTGCACACTATGCTGATAACTAGAGCGTACACACAAGTGTTCTTTTCTTCAACTCCATACCCGTCTGCTTCCTCTTCTTGTTCAGTTTAATGGATCTCATTTTCAATTGTTTTTTTTTTTTTATTAATTTGTTACAATCGAGCAAAGGTCAACATCAAAAGGTGGAAAAACTCTTCCAACAACATGGTATATATATTGATATATATTTTATATATATATATATTTATATATGTATATGTGTATATATATAGTTTGCATTCCAACAGAATGTTGTTGTTGTTGCTTTTGTTTTTTTTTGTTTTTGTTTAATATTTATGTATCTGTCATGTAAAATAGATCAAGTTCGTTGTTGCTCTTTCTGTTCGACTTGTGTGTTGTGTCATCTACATAAGACAAAAACTAGATCATCATGTGTTTGTGGATGTGAGTGTGTGTGAGGATGCTGTGTGTAAGATTCTTGATGCTTCTGGCCAGACTACAGCTATGTGATACATATACAAATATATATGTATATATCTCTTCTATAGAAATCAAATTCATTGCTTTGCCAGATGTTGTTACAAAAATATATCAGAGAGATCTGTTAATAATTATGTTATTCTATATACTCAACAAAAGAGTTGAATATTTTATCACCTTTACAAATCGTTATAACAACAAAAATTTTTGATCAGCATTTATACCATTTTCTGATATCTGATAGATAAGCGCTTTTAGCTGCAAATAAGTCATATTGTTCATGTATGAACATATGACTCTGACACATAAGCGGACTCATGCGGCATTCTCAAATGCCTACGCTTGAGAAGGATATTTTTAGCAAATGTGTTCATTTCTTTTAGCAAAGTTTGACCAAAGTCTGATCTACAATTTCGATAACACGTTTAAAATCAAAAATGACGTAGCTTTATAACTCAAATGGAGATAACATTTTTAAAAAAATTGCCATACGTAGAAACTTTAAGCAATTAACAGTTGATTATATGTTAACATAAGTCTTATTCATTTATTTATCTGTAATAGAATTTTAGCATTTTGTATTGTTAAGACGCTGTTTTATTTTGATAGTCTTCTATATTACACAATTATTCATTCATATAGTTTAAAAAAAAAATGTATATATATATATATTGTACATTATTAACAGCACATAATTAATGCAACGATTGCTCTGATATTAATTCGTGTTCCCTTTTCAGATTGTTCAATGCAGTTAATCTGTTAGTGATCAGCTGTTACTCACCTTGGCATTGAGCAGCTGCGCATGGCAGGCGTTCAGCACGAGGACCACGGCGAAGAGACGCCAGAGCAGCGACATCGTTTGTCGCTGACGGAACGTCGCACCCGTCGCTTGGGATCCCGTTGATCCCATGGTTTGTTTGTGTTTTAAGTGAGAGGTTTGTAGATTTGGCAGCGATTTGGCTATTTTTTTTTTTATTGAGTTTAATTGTATGGGGCAGTGTTTTGGGATTATTCGTATTCGAGGTGTTTTCCTCTGATGCGATCGATGCGTTTTGACGAAAGAAGAAAAGGAAAATGGTTACGATGTTTATGGCACTGCAAGAAATGAGGAAAACAAATGTCAGCTATTGTCAACGGACCGACAGAGCCGTTAAGGAACTGGCGAAATATAAACGCATGAGCTGCATCAGCAGAAAACCAAAACAAAAAAATATATAATAATAATACAAATAATATAAAACATATTTCATGTATGAAACCAAAAGCTGCCAGCGCAGAAAAAAAAAACAAAAGAAACACAAGTCAAAACGCGAATTCGTCAGAAAACGCTGGCTGAGAAAACAGATAAAGAAGACGCAAACAGAACAAAAGAGGCGAATGGGATATTTTGTGGGCAAGCTCAGGCTAATGCAGAAGCTGCCCGAAATTCCTAAAACCATTCATATTTTGATTTCATTATATTTGTATTTCTTTTATTATTATTACTATATTTTTTTATTTTTTATTTTTTGCTTATTGTTTCTTAGTATTTTGTGCTTTTCTTTGGTAGATCTGCGCGAATTTGGTATTTGTTTGTTTTCATTTGAGTTGCGTTTTGCATTTCGCGCGCGACATTCAAAATTTTAGCAACTTTTTGTCGGCCACTTTGTTGGATAGGGTTCGGCTTTTGCTTCCTTCTCATTTATTTTCTATTTTTTTTTTTTATATAATTATTCAATTTATTTGGTTTGTTCATAAATTCGGATGTTTTGGCTTTGCACTTTGTTGGTTATTTCGTTGTTTTCAGTTTTTGTTTTCCGGTTCTTAAGCGAAATGAAAATAAAAAAAACTTCATCAACAAAAGCCAACAAAGTAGCCATAGCCGAGAATTATTTTCTTGCGATCCTGCGCGCGTTTTCCTTGCGTGTTTTTATATATGTTATTTTTTATTTTTGATATCCTTGGTGGCACCAGAACAGTAAAAAAAAATATATCATATTATTTAGCACTTTAAGAGAACACTTTAAAAAAAAAAATATATTGTCCAAATTGCACTTAAAGAACACCAACAAGAACAAGAACAAGAGGAAGAAGAAGAAGATAAAGAAGAAGAACAACAACGAGAACTGAAATCAAGAGAGACAGCCTGGCGACCCAGGCGAATCACAGTCGAATTCGCTTTCGCAGGAAATAGTGTAACTAACGCACCGAAAATTGTGCGACCGTCTCGTACAACGGCGCGCAACCGAATGTAGAAGTGGAAGAACTTCAACACGAAAGCCGCTGCACCGTGGAAGAAATAGCGTCACGAGCAGCTTGCGAACACGACGGCCAACGACCGAAGAAGCCCGAAGCGTTAGCATGTGCGCACACATACACACAGACACACACACAGACATAATATAGCATACGCACACAGAAATGCTCACTTGCTTAAGTGCTGCAACCAACAGGCACAACTTGAACGTGAGAGACTACCGTGGTGCAACGGTGCTAAATATTTGTGTGCAAGCTGCGTTTATTTGATATTGATTTTGAGCAAAATTTGAACTTCTGTCCGCAATAAGGCATGTTATTAATATTAATGCATACATATTCATTCAGATGTATGTAAATACAAATCAAAAAACAAACCTAAAATGAATAAATACGGTAAGTCAATATACATATATTTATGTACAAAAATAATAAAGTTGTTGTCACCTAAACTGTGACACTGTTCGTGCCGTGGGTGGCTTCCATTGCTGCGTCGCTTCGAATCGCGTCGTTTATAGCAGCGCGCTTGTGCAACTGGCTCTTCTCGCATTTGTCGGTAAACAGGATGCAAAGTTGATGCTCTGCACTAAATTCGCCTCATGGCGAAATGAGAGAAATGTGTGCCTGTGTGTGTATGTGAGTGTGTGTGTGTGTGTGTGTGTGTGTATGTGTGCGTGTAAGTCTGCTCCAGGGCCTGGGCCTGAGCCAGACAAAGCCCCACTCCGTATTCTTTATCGCTGTCAGCTGTAGGCAGCGGTCGCACGTTTAACTGGAACGCCGACGACGGCAACAAATGCAATGCTGCCGCTGTTGAAGTTGACGTTAGGCTGCCGCTGCTTCTGCAGCTCTGTAGGTCAACTGATATATTGGCGTGAAGAGGCCAACACCAACCGAAAAGGCAACCCAAATGCAGCACCCACTGATAGTGTACAAATAAACACATATATATGTATGTGTGTGTGTGTGTGTGTGTCTGAGTCTAGATTTGTTATTTGTGTTACGGTCAACAGATGGCGCTTTGTCCATGCTTGCGTTTGTTATTAGTGTGACGCTTTCTTATACCCTGGAATATTGAAGTTGTTGTCCAAAAGTATGTAACAAATAGAAGGAATCATCTCTGACCCATAAAGTATATATATTATTGTTCAGCATCAACATACGAGCCGATCTAGCCATATCAAAGTGTCTGGTCGTCCTTTTGGCTGATTTTAGAGACTATAAGAGCTATAGAATTTGTAATATTAGTTCAAAATTCAAATTAAGTTTATTTAATTTTATCGACAAATGCGCCGTTTTGTAAATATCGATACATATCGGTTATCGGTGGCACTAAAAGACACAATTTTAAAGGCATAGCATTTTAATTGGCTTATAACATACCTTGACATATTATTAACCAATTCTACAAATTTGATTAAGATTGAATACACAAGATATGGCCCAAGCCGTATTCCTATATTGTATCAGCAAATTGTATATATATATATATATATACATTTTCAAAAATAAACTGGAGAAATAAATTTAACAACTAAGTTCAGGGTATCTGACAGTCAAGCACTCTACACTAAAGCGTAGATTGATACTTGTTTTATTTTTGTCTCTCTTCAAACACCTTCTTGGGAACAGCTTTGGAGTTGTTTGCATTTCACACGAAGGAAACGAATATAACGATCATAATCGAGCATCGATCATAGAATATCCTATACTAAGAATACTATGTCATATTATTTTTCCTACCTTAAATATTAGTGTAAATTATACTTTATTAAACAGTTTCATGATATGTTGTTTAGCCAATAACTAATATACCCGTGGCAAATTACGAAATAGCAGTAGAGAAATAAACGAAAAAGCAGAGAATGTGAGTATTTCTTCTCTTCTTCTTTCGTTATTTTACGTCAACAAACCAATTTTCACTTTCTCTGATCTGAGAAAGATGTATATGCATATTCATATATAATTTTACTATATACCCATCATAACGGTAATTAATTTGTTCAGTTGCTAACATTTATTGCATTTTAGTTTTACCAAACGCTATAAATTTTATTAAGCTCAATATATGGCGGGTTTAAAATCGTATCTTATCTAATGGATAAAAATAAATATGCTAGCTATACTTTGTGGAGTTATCTTCGGGCATCAGCTTAACTTAATAGTTCCAAAAGCAAAACTCTTATCTATATAAATACCTCTGATGGATAGTTTTAAAGTTTATAAAGCCAATATGGGCCGAAAGTAAAACCGATTGATCTGTTTTTCCATTAAATTAAATTTTTACGTGTAAAATATGTGCAAAATTAAAATAAGTATACCTTTTCGAATATCGTTCATTTATAAACAACCGAAGATGTTTTCAATAATAAAGCTGCTTAAAATCGAAGACTAAAGCTGGATTAAAAACCATCTTTACGTTTTTCAACCAAAATCATATGTTGTAGCGATTTCTATTCGAGTATAAATCAGATACAATAACATTGATAATTCGAACATATATGGTCAATATAAGAAACATCTTTTGGATTCCCAAATAATATTAAACATGCGATTTCTAATCGAGTAAAATTTCAAAAATTAAATTAAATTTACCACATGACTTTTAAATTGAAGAGGAATATAAAAAATGACTCAACTGGCCAGTTGAATTTTGTGTTTTGGCCACGATCATAAACAACAGCATTCACACATTTGGGCCACACTGCCCTGGCGAATTAGGAGCAGCGCCTGTCCGCCCAGCTGCCACCCACAGCAGGCAGGCTTCCCATTGGCGCCCCGATGCCAAAGCGACAGCTGAGCGCATGTGCCAACCCCAAAAAGGGGCAAGGGGCAGCCCCGCCTCTCCCCCGCTGGCTAGCTAACTGGCTGTGCTGGTGGATTCGTATGGCGGCAGGCAACGACCAATCGAAGCGTTGCCTTTTTGCGCCCAGCAGCCCTAGCCGGAGCCCGAAAGATTTGGTTTGTGTGTGGCTTCCGTTCTTGATAGCAGCGCGAGTCTAAAAATAATTTCAGATGAGCATTTAATTGCTGGACGAAAGATTATGCAAATTGCTATTTGCTATTGTTATTGCTATTACTATTGCTATTGCTGCTGCTGCTGCTGCTGCTGCTAACGTTGCTGCTGTTGGCGCGACCTGTCCTATCAGCTAAGCGCCACTCGATTTGGGTCAGTTTGACCAAGAACAGTGACTATATACAAGCATCTATATATGTACGTATGTAGTATGTACACATGTATATATATTATGAATGTCCACTGCTCCAGAGCTGTGTCTTCCGACTTAAGTCAGAGGTGGCCCCAGCTTATCTCTGGCACACAAATTCATATTCATAGATTCCTATATATATTCATGATGTGAATAAAGTTGCAAAAGCCACAAAAAAAACGCAAAGAAAGGTTATCAACTCGTTAAAACTGACGCAAAATCTCTTCGATTCACACAACGAATGTAAAGGCCAACAAAATTCACCACACTTGCTTTGGCGCCTGTTAAACGTGTTGAGCACCAGCTATCACAGTTTGACAGCCACTGTACATACGCAAAGCTTTTCAGACAAGTCAATTGACGCGTGCTTTTGCTATTGCAGCTTTTTACCAAAGTTTTAAAGTTTACACTTATTGTCATTTTGTAGCGCTATTGCTTTTGAAAATCAGTTCAGTTTTGACCAAGTAATAGCTACAGCGGAATTGTTTTCAACCTGATTTCTCGGCACAGAATTTCTGTTTCGCCATAAATTGTGTTTTTGGATTTTAATGCAGAATTACACCAGAGAAAATCCATTAAGTTTCGACTTAGACTGCTCGATCAAATACTGATCCAATCTAGCCGACTACCCCATATCAAAAAACGAGTACTAATTATAATTCACGCCGAAGATAATATACCCTTGCAGGCCGTCGTCAATTTGACGACAACTAAATTTCAATATAAATATACAAAAGCTACATGATATAGTACTTCCATGTTGATCACGTGTTGTTTATATATTAGAACTTTAATTCCGATATCCTAATGCACAAAAAAGTTTCCAATGAAGAACTAATTTTCTGCCCGATTGTTCCTATGCCAACTATATAATATAGTAGTCCGCTGTGATGGATATTTTGTCCATATATATATATATATATATATATATATAAATATGTATAAATATATACATAATATGCATAATAAGTATAATGCGTTACAAGCAAAATGACAAAATTACCTAGAACTCATTAAGGCCTTGGCAAAAAACTGACGCACTTAACTAGTGAGTGAGTGAATGCATTTAGAAAATTTGTTAATACATTTTTAAAAGAATTATATAATTGAATGGGTGGCTTTTTGCTGAATCATTTTTTTAAATATATTAAGCAAATGCACTCGCTATCAATTGTATTCATGGATCTTAAACGATTCGATATGTAGAGTTAGGTTCTTAGTATTGATTGTCTATTGAAATGTCAGATTAAAAGTACAAGAGAAACTATCATCCGCTTTTTTAATGACCATATATTCACTTTATTTTTAACTTGAGCCAATTGGAGTGCAATTTTTCCTTTTAAAATATAATTTACATGATTATTAAAATACGTTTTTCAGAATCCAAATGCACTCAATTAATCCATTTAAATTGGAATCGTTAGAATCGCAATTAAGAACGATTAAAAAGCAATCAATTTCGAATGCATTTCGCTGTTGTCAACGACAGGAATATGGATTCACTTGTATTTCAATGAAACACGCAACTAGGGCGGGGCGTGGTAAGTGTTTTGAAAGTGAGGCGGGGTATAATGCATTCATTTTATGGCAAGTCACGTGTTTGGCTTGCGGCAACTTGTTGTGCCACATAAAGTTATTGCTTTGCTTCTTTTCTTGTGCTTTTCTCAACTAATTGTCGTTGTTAATAACAAGGAAGCCAGATAAAGTCGCAGCATTTATTTTTGACAGCAACGCAATTTCCTGCTTCCCATTCCTGAGAGAAATCCTGTAATGTTGCAATTTAAAAATAGCTGCATTCATATGCATATGCAGTGCCTGCTGTCGAATCCAACTGTTCCCACCTCATCCCTTTTTTCAATTCGGTTGGGACATAGAACTTTTTGCATATGCAACAATGGATGTAAGCTGCCCCAATCACAGTCCAGTGCACACTGATGCCATGCCTAGCAAAACAGAGTTAAAATATAAGAAATATATATATATTGTACGCATTCTGTCGTCATATGATTTGAATAACTTTCCATTCCTTAAAGATGTCGAGATTTGACTTACATTTCTGACGCCTTAAGGTATGCAATTGATTTAAACTGTTATTAAAAAATGTTCAATAAAATAGTTTAATATTGAGCGAGTATTATTTTAAAGTTCGTAATTGTCTATATATGTAATTAGATAGATAGGTGACTAGATTTTCAAAAATTATCATATTTTGGATAATGAATGTAAGTACATGTACTATGAGTAGTGGAACATGTAGAAGTTTAAATAATATGTATATAATTTCTGAATATAAAAAAAAATCAAAAGGTTTTTAAATATCTTCCAGATATTTATTTCTTAACATTAGAAACAATTATTAAAATCGTGGAAATACAAGCACTTATTTTCATTAAAAAAAAAAACAAGTTAGAGCGCTGTAGTCGAGTGAGCTCGACTACGATATACCCTGAAACCAATTGTTAAATGTTTTCAATTATTATTGGAAAATTTCCCGTTAAAAAGCTTTGCACCAAAAGTGAGCAGCTCTGCAAGCGGACCCTGCCAACAAACACGTGCGTATGAGAATATATTTTCGACTACAACTTGGGTCTTTCTTATCCGATCTTGATGAAACTTACGCAGCTGATCAACAGTATGCATATGCAAATTGTGTATTAATTCTACCTCTAAAATTGTGGCATTTATTGCTATCGGATATTTAAATGTTTCGATATTCGATAAACGGTAGCAGGTATCGATAACATAACTCTAACTTGATCTGCGAATGTTATACGAGAACCTACATTCCAAATTTGAAGTCTCTTCCTCTTATAGTCTGCTCTTTTAGAAATCAGCGTGTTCATACAGACAGGCTATATCGTCTCGGCTGTTGACCCTGATCAAAAATATATATACTTTTTTAAATACATTTGCACAAAATCATTATACCACACTGTTTGTTGCCCCACTGTTGTTGCCCTTACTTTTCCAAGAGGAAATATCAATTTGTTTCATATTTGTCATGTCTTATATTTTAATGAATTGTTTATTTATTTTGCAAAGGCAATATTAATATAAGCCAATTAGCCGTTTTATTTCAATCAAGCGCAAACTTTGTAATTTTAAATGTAAGGAATGTGAATGTAAGAAATGTTGGGCAAATTAGAATAAGGCTATTAATACGTCAAGCATGTAGTGAACTACAGTTGATATATGTATGTTGTATATAATATATGCACCCAAATGTTCCAAGTATCTGAATAAATGGTTAGCGCTCCATCAGTCATTTTTAGAGCAAGGATGAATTGAAAACGAATTGTTAATAAAATTCTATTAAGCCATCTGCTCAGTCGCAAGGAATGTCCTCGACGAAATTTAAAATTACATGGGACAGGTTTTACATGCTTAATCCAACCCTTCATGACCTTTAAAATATTAATGTAGTTTGTATCAGTGTGCTGTTGGGGCGACTCCCGACACCAATTGGGGATGATTATTGCTTATTGTGGTTAAAACTGGTCAATTCTTTTGACATACTTTCAGTTTTAATTTGGATTGCAACTTGCATAAGCCTGAAATCCTTGACAAGTTTCTCTCTATACCGAACTACCACCTCCTACCGACTGACTTGTTGTTTATTATTCTGTCGGCTAAGCGATTTGTATACCATATTCATATGTAATTTTCTTAAGAACTTGAACTGACTTTCAATTGTTGTGCAATTGCAAATTGGGTTGAATGGGAAATGTGAAGCAATTTCAATTTAAAGCGAGACTCACTTTGAACTTTGTTTTGCCCAAGTCCATTGCCTATGGCAACGTGCCTCTGCACGTTGGGCAGAGCTTTTGGAAATCGGTCACTCCTCTCCTCCCACCTTCTACCCCTACTCCAACGCACCCATCCATCACCGCTCTCTCTGTGTCTCCATTTGAGGGTCAACTGCTTTTAGCTTAATTAAGCCCCAGGAGCAGCTTTATCCACATACAGCATCGCATTTCTAACACCATGGAGTTTTGGCCATCAGTTTAATTGCCGAGTCTTCAATTTGGCCAGACACGTGCCCCAAATCGCAGCCATTGGCCGACTTGGCAGCTCAGTTGGTTCAAAAGGCAACCGGCAACAATCACAATTGTTAAATACAATATAGACTAACCATCAAATGGGCCTTTCTTGCATGTCTTTTAGCAAATGTGATTATCTGCTCAGCAAAATGTATGTGCAAAAGCGGATTGTTCTTTTTCTCTACATTTATATTTATTTATAAATAGAAACAGCTATGCTTAATTCAAAGCTTGCAAAATAATTTGAATCTAATTTTCTATCTATTATGGTAGTAATGATTTCATGTTGGCTAAGCAAAGCAAGCCTGAACACAATACAATCTCTTAGCGACTTTTCATTTCTCCATTCTCACCAAAGTATTCGAAAGAATATGCTTCAGTGGAATGCAAACCTTGCTGGATAATGGACGACCATCAGTTCCGGTTTTAGGAGCTTTCATGGAACTTGGAAACATTCGAAAACCAAAATACTGATACTGATACTCTACTAATTCAAGAAATCATCTTTTATCTTTTTCTTCAGACACACACACCAAAACAAAATTATCTGATTTAATTACTTCTAATTATCTTTAAATATGAATTTAAATTTAAGCATTACACATTATTTTTAATTTTATTTATTTTCATTATTATATTTATAGTTTTTTACATCGATAGATATTAGTCGATATTAAATAAATAAAAGTTAATAATTATAAAAATCAAGTGAGAGCGCTGTAGTCGAGTGAGCTCGGCTACAATATACCCTGAACCCATATATTCTATTATTATTGGCAAATTCCCATTTAAAAAGATTTGCTTTGGGTTAGTTAAATGCCTATATTATGGATATCCCAACAAGAAAACGAACTAAAGCAAGCTCTGAAATTGTTTAAGAACGCTCCGTTTGTCATTATTGAATATCCTGAACAGTCGCCAGATCTATGCAGCATCCAGACTCTTTGATGAACGAAGCAGAATTTCGAAATCTGGCTTGGGAGTTATAGAGTTGAATTACCAAGCCAAACAAAGGTTAAGTATTGCCAGATTGGGACTTAGCCTAGCCAAGTTGTCGCTGTAGAATGCTTTTATGTATAAGTAATATGCCGAATATGAGTGGCTTTCATGCATTTGACCTTTGGCAGCTTGGCCGAAATGAGGTGAGAGTTAACAGAAATGTGATTCGTAATTTGGCATTCAGCTGTTAACTTTTACCCTCAATAATTCATTAAGGCGCCTATATATACATATATATATATATATTTATATATATATATATATATATATGTCTCAAAACTTATTTGGACCAGTGTCTGGCATAAAAACTTGAGTTTTTAATAAAATATTAAATAATTAATTAAAATTAGTCAAAAACTGAAAACATTTCTAAAATTCATGTCAAATCTTAAAAAAGTAACATACTTGACGTATAAAAACTTAAATAAGGATGTTAGTATGATAGTAGTAGTATGATATCCTTTAGCCTTAACAACTTCCCTTAATGTATTATTCATGGAAGATACCAGCTTCCGGGTAGTTTCTGGGCTGATCTTGCTCCACTCATCCAGCAGAGCATTTTTGAGAACCTGTTTGCTGGATATGCTGTGATTCCGGATGTTATTTTCCAGCAGAGGCCACAAATTTTCAATTACATATAAATCTGGAGACTGGGCCGGTGGAATTATCACGTGGGGGCAGTCCCAGATAAGTCAGGACTCTACTATTCCGGACATATGATTGGGTTGTTGTTCCAATAAACACAAAATTTCCGACGCCGGCTGCTGAGATACGTGCCAATAAAATAAAACTTCCTCCGCCGTGCTTGACTGTTGCCTTTACGTGTTTGGGATCCAGCTCAGAATTGGATTGTCGCCACACATAATTCCAACCGTCCGAGCCAAAAATGTTGAATTTGGACTCATCTCCAAATATGACTGTGTTCCAGAACTCCAGAAATCCTTGTCCAAGTGGATTTTGGAGAACGTTATCCTAGTCACTTTATTTTTTTCGCTTATAAAGGGCTTCCTCCGTGGTACTCGGGCATTGAAGTCATGGTTGTGCAGAACCAGGCGCACAATTTTTACACTGCACTCTTCCCCATTTCATCCTGCACCTGTTGAGTCAATTTTGGACCCGAAGATTTTCCCTTAATTTCCTGATGATCCATCGCTCCTTCGCTTTGGAAGTGTTCCAGGATGAGATTCCGTTGACTAATAGTCCGATTTCCCATAGGCTGGTTGCACCCGAGATGCAGGATACAACTAAACTGACTACGAAGTATTGGTCTATTTATACCAAAAATTATCAAACTGACGTAAAAAATCCGGGTTTTATGGCACACAGGCGTCCATAATGTAACTGGTCCAAATAAGCATTGACCATAAATTGAGGTACTTTTTTACATAACCCGACCCAGCAGGTGGGGAAATCCCAGTTTATTGGGATCATATATTCATTTTAATGGTTAATATATGTACCTGCCATCGGTTTTTGGAATTTTTGAAAAATAATGTATAATTAGTTTATGACAGGCAATTAAAATTGTTGCTAGACACTGCTCGAAATAAGGTCTGAGACACTGTATTTATAAATATACACAAAATCTTTTGCAAAAACAACAACAGCACGAAGGAAACAGCCAACTAAAACAATTTGAAAATCTTACTCAACTCTTTTGCCATCGAAATAATTGTTGTATATATTTATTTGCTTCAAAGTAATTAAATGGCTACCGATAAGCAAATACATGAGGTGTATCAACGGCGAGTAGGGGCACTCTAGCAGGTGCCTCGCGGTCCCTCTCTCCCTAGCTCTCACTCTGTCTCTCTCTCTCACTCTCTACCTCTCTCTATCTCTCTCTCTCTCTCTCTCTCTCTCTTGCAGTAGCTTGTTTTTTTTGGTTGTTGTTTCCCGTATTTTGCTTTAAAATCTATTATCTGCAAAGTAATTAAAAGGCCATTGCTACGAATGAACTTAAGGGGTATTTAGCTGTGCTCCAGCAGATGTACGCTGTTTGTCACCAGTCGACTTCATTTATTTTTGCTTTGTTGCTTTTTGGAACATTTCTTTGGCGCCTGCCTACTAAGTGCAGGTGTAAACAAAGTTCAATCAGAAGTAATAACATTTCTGTTTTTCTGCACACCGCTGTCTGCCTTCGCCTTAATCATCTTCTGCTTCCACTCATTCACCTATTTTGTTTGTTGTTGTTTTTTATTCATTTTTAAATCTAAACAAAAACCTGATGTTGCCACACGAAGAGTCGTAAAAACTGAGAGCAACTGGCACAGAAAATTATTATTATAGAAAAGCTAAATAATTTAAGCAACTTTTTAGCAAATTAAATCGACTGCTACTTTGGCTGCATCGTAGCCAAAATACCCTTACTTTAAATGAAGAGCATTGAGTTTAAAACTTGTTGGCTTACAAGCTTAAAATATTTTCCACTATTTGAGATGTGACTAGAGTCGCATTTTAAGTTAATTAATATTATTAAGAAATCAATAGACTATACTTTCAGTATATTACATAAGTTTGGTAATGAAGAAAATGAATACAAGGTAAAATATTTAGCTCTATTTACTTATTGGATTTAAGTCTAAATTACAAGCTAATTTAGGTGAAGACAAGACTCGAAAATTTGGATTTTAAGCTGAGAGAAATATCTAAAAATTAATATTTTAAAATTTCCCTTATTCTTGAGAAAATTACATTTTCTTCTCCGTAATTTCATTATTATATAAGGCTTAAGGCTTAAGTAAATATTTCATCTCCCCCAAGGTGAAAATGGTTTGCGTTTCAGTGGCGCGTGGCAGTCAACAAATCTGCTCAGTCGTATGGGTAATGCGTTGCAACTGTTGTCTGCCACGCGCCACTGAAACGCCAACCATTTACACCTTGGGGGAGATGGAATGTCATCTTGCAAGCGGGTAAACAAATACAAAGTGCCTATTTTTAATGCTGCTACAAAGAAATCCTGATTCAAGATAAACAGCTCTCTTTGAATACCGGCATTTATTTAATGATATATTAAATGAATCAGACATGCAAAATGCCGTGGAGATCGAAAGCTAGATATCTGAACCATCTTTCACAAAAACAACAACTCAGTTTTGATGGAATGTCATCTAGCAGAGGGTAAATAAACACGGTGCTTACAAAAGGGCTACAAATGAAGCTCACAAATTCAAGTTCAACGATACTCTGTAAATACTTGCATTTATCTAAGGATACGCTAGATATCTGAACCTTCTTTCACAAAACATCAGTTTTGGCCCGATTTTTGATGAGTTAACTTTAATGCTACTTATAACTCCAGAGCAAAAAAAAAACTAGTTGTCATGAGTGCAGCATGGCCCGACTATGGCAATGCCAAAGGGTATCGGAATTAGACGTCAAAGTAAATGCTCTGACGGTAAGTCTCGCTGCCCCCTATACCAAGTCGATAGCAACAGCTGCAGTGGGAAACGATTCCGAAAGCAACCAGGCAACCGTTGTATGCGGCAAGTGGCAATTGGTAAGTGACAATTGGTAAGTGGCAAGTGGCAAATGGCAAGTGGCAAGTGGCAACCGGCAACCGGCAACCGGCAAGTGGCAAGTGGCAAGTGGCTAGTGGCAAATGGAAACTAGCGATGAGCGCGTGATATAATCAACAATTTTCTTATTTTCCTATGGACAGCTCATTTAATCAGTCTACTTAACTACTTAGATATATATATTTTCATGACTTGAAAAGTTTGTATATACTTCTAGTCAGTAGTCTTAACTTTGTTAGCAAAGAAAAGAAAATCGTAAGAAAGCAACCTTGTCTAATATTTTATAAAGCACACACATAAGTTCATCCTGGAACTGTAGGCATATGAACGATAGCTACCAGATTTTTGCATCTTGCTATTGCTGCTTTCTCCACTCTCTCACTCTCTCCCTCTCTCTCCCTCTCTCTCTCTCTCTCTATATATATATATATATATATATATTAATATTTTTATGTCATCACTTGCAATGAAAACCGCAACAGCGAAGCGAACATCAAAAGATTTGCTCAGATTTCAAAGTCAACTATGCTGTTGACGTTGACGTCGATGTCAACTTCGGTGCTGGTTTGTAGCTCTTCATTGCCTGCTATCTTGGCAGCCCGCCGCTGCTCTGGTTCTGTATATATTTATTTAATTTCCGCTTATTCTCATTACGCACTTGCTTCAGTTTGCATTTCCTGCTACCGGAGAAGGAGACAGAAAAAAAGAGAGAGAGAGAGAGAGAAACACAGAGAATGGGCGAGAATGTGTATGGCAGGCTGGAGAGAAAAAAAAATGTTTTTTGTCAGCGTTGAAAATCAACAAGTCATAACTTCTGTTTATATCCTGAACCCATTAAAAATGGGTAAAATGGGTATAATGGTTTTGTGCAAATGTAAGTAACAGGCAGAAGGAAGCAGTTTCGACACCATAAAGTATATATACTCTTAATCAGGGTCAATACCCGAGTCGATATAGCCATGTCCGTCCGTCTGTATGAACCCGCAGATCTCAGAGACTATAAGAGCTAGAGACAAATGTGGAATATAGGTTCTCGTAAACCAGACACAGATCAAGCTCGCGTTATTTTGTCGATAACTGCCTCCGTTTATCGAATATCGATACATTTAAATATCCGATAGCAATAAATGCCACAATTTTATATTTTATTATCTCAAATTGATCTAGAAATGAGCCGCAAGCATTTTTTGTATGCATAATTATGCGAGCGCATGTGTGAGAAAGAGATGGCATGATAATCGACGCGAGCCTCAATATGTTTTTGTGTGTGTTCTACAGAGCCCCGTTATCTAGGATCTGCCTTTGTCGGCAGAGGGCGCTTGCATTTTAGTGCAAATGTTTGTAAAGGGGAATTTGCCAATAATAGAATATATTTCATAACTTGGTGCAGGGTATATCGTAGTCGAGCTCACTCGACTACAGCACTCTCACTTGTTTGTATTTATTTTTGTTGGTATGTATGCGAAAGCTTAAAACATTGGCACTGTCGCTGCCCTTGTGAATATCACATTTCCCCTTTCGCATTCCGTTATTATTTGCGTTAAATTATTATTCTTTTTTTACACTTTCTCTTTTTTAATTTCTCTAAACTGCCCAGTTCCAGTTCGAGTTCCAGGTCCATTGCAAAATTTAATTTCATTTCTAGTTAATTTCTGCCGCTGACAATTGCCCGTCAATTCCGCTTAACCTTAAGATAATCGCGATTGTTATCGTTATCCCAAGAATCTGTAAAGCGTAATAAAAACAAACGAGTTTCGCAAACCAATTTAAGGTTTAGCTGAACAAAGACATCCATGTAAGTACGGATACATATAAATGCATACATATATATAAACATTTTTTTTATCATTATTTGAGTTTGTATCAATTATGGAACACAATTTGTTCTAAATTAAATTAAATTACAATTCTGTTAAGGCCATAAATAATTGTTAAGTGTTCTTTTTACACAGAACAATCTACACACTGGAAATTAAACATTTTTTTTTCTTCTAAATTTTAGGAAACCCCTTCTTTTTAGAAAGACAAAATCTTTCGCTTCTAGGAATATACTTTCTGTATAATAAGGTAAGTTACCCATAACGACAAAAGTATTGCGATTTTCTAAAACTCCGAGAGATTTTATTTTGAGTGTATGCATGTATCTTAAAGGTCAACTCAATGCAAAGATGAAAGCTAGCAACTTAAATGCATAGCTCATGCACATGTACATATTTAGCTATGTATGTATGTATGTATGTGACCCCTCCATGTTAAGAGTTCAAGTTCACTTGTTCTCCACACGCAGTTCTGCGCAATTTCAACGTGAGCGAAGCCCGTGAGCTGTGAGCTGTTAAACAATCAGGAACTAAAAAGAAGGAAAAGAGGGAGAAGGGGGTGTGAAAAGAAAGCAAAGACCATAGTTGACCGAATGGGTCGAACAACATAGTCAATGACCTTAATTGAGCACAGCTACAGAGGCGTCGCCCACTCAGTTTCTAATTTGTCGCCTTCTAATTGGAAACGCAGAATGAACAACAATGCAGCCAGCAAGGTGCTTCATTCAAAATTGTGCGACTAGAAAATCAAATATGCTAAAGAACACAACCGTTGTTTTCCGATAAGAGATCCTTTCTTACGGTTACCTTCGTTAACATACAAATTTTCAGGCAGAAAGAAAACCCCTGCCTATTCGATTGAAAATTATTAGTTGTCCATTCACACTTGCACCATATATTTGTACATATCAAGATATATACATATGTATGTATGTATTCACATAGCACACATTCTACATAATGATACACCTGTTTCTAGCGTTTAAGTGCTGGGTTAACTTTTCTGTTGCTTATATTTATAAAGAATCATTGACATACGGACTCGATGGATAGTTTTAGATTTTAATTTATTTATAACATACCAGTCGAGAGAGAAAATTTCATTATTGAATATTTGAATTTCAGATATAATTTTTCCTATATATAAGTGTTTCAAATCCTAATTTTATGCCATTAAAAAGATATTTATATGTGAAAAATTTCTATATTTACAAGTCTAAAAATAAGAAAAACCTTATAGTTTTCAGTACAATTTGAATTTAATCGATTTTCTAAATATTTCTTTTAAGTGTATTTAAGTTGATGAAATTTGGAAAGTATCCAACTTTTTGACGGTCGGACTACTCCAATCCACTACATCGAGCATTTTTACGATGCTCTCAACGGATAAACACAAGTTAATAGTTTCTGAAAATGTAATTTAACTAGTCATATCGTATAAAATAACAATGTTATGTATCTTATGTTGCAGATAATGAAATTGATAATATCAGCAAATATCTCTATTTACGAATTAATAAGAGCTATATCATATTCTATATATTCTATATCAATCAACTTTCATAGCAACAAGGATGGCGATGGGTTTCCCATATATGTAACACCTGCAGATTGTTGAGTATATTGAAGTCAGCTCGATCCACGGTGCCCAGCTTGATAAACAGTTGGTGGGCCTGATAGGCCAATTAATACACGGTGTATATTGAATTTTCTGCTGCAATGGGAGCTATAACGGTACCGGCAATGGCATTGGAAACGTCACATGCAGCACCCAAAACGTGACTGGACTAAATATAACCTCATCATCATTATCACATTCATCGTAATTAGAGAACTTGTCATGCTGTGCGCGAAAAATAAAACACACGAGCACTCGCACACCTAAACAGCCACACTCTCAAGTTCGCACACATGAGTTGTTTTTTTTTTTTTTTGTCGCTAAACCGGACCCGGAATCCAACGTTAATCGAAATTAGCAGAATAAAATTCAAAGGCCAAAACGTCAAGCGAAATTTAAATATATGTAAGATCCGGTCACTTTCCTAATAAATATATTTCTAAATGCGAATAGCAATTATTTATTTGTATAATCTGATTATGAAATTGATAAAATCGCAAATCGTAAATCGTAAATCGTTAAAACAACACATTTCCCACAATTTTGTTGGAGATGTCCTTCAAATATCGGCATATACATACATTTTTAGACCACACCCATTTCCGCCGCCCCCAGGAACTTCGGCCCTAGAAATCTGAAATGTAATCCGAATTATAAGCTGGAGGCACAAAATTTTGAAAATCTATTACTCGTAGCTCCGTTGAGAGATCGATAATAAAACGCCTATTCCGAGTCTCAAAATCGATACATCTGATGATATAAATCGATAAAAACCAGAGAGCTGACTCAATTTAAAAGCTAGAGTCACCAAACTTAAGAGGTATATTGATAGTAATATCCTATTTGGTCCTCGCCCACTCACGACCCCAAAAGGCAATAACAACCTATACTTCCCTCAAGTGAAGAGACATAGATACCAAACTTGCAAAGTAGATTACTAAGAGTGCCCTCCAATTTTTTACATGACCAATTCTGAACCAATAAACTCACAACACCAATTTAAAAGGCAAACTTTGATGATATTAGGAACTTCCATCAAAGATCTTGGCTGCACCAATATTGTATTAATGATTGGTATCAAAATATTGAGCAGTTGATTACGCCCAACTGCAAAGTTCTCTATTGTTTTAATTGCTACCGGTACAATATCAACGTATAAAAACGTAATCGAAAAATCTGATGTTTTGGTATGAAAATGGATAAAACTGGTAGTTGTGCAAAAGTCTGAAACATATATATTTATATATATCTATTAGATCTACGATATTATGAAAGCTAAGGAAACAAATTTGGAACTCAATTCGCAAATATCGATTTCCGATAGCAATAAAAGCAATATTTGATCTGATTTTTGTCTTTTTATAATTTAAATATGCTTTCACTGGCTCCATTGTCATGATTTGTTTTTTATTTCATATACTCCGATTTTTTCGAATCCCGTTAGGAGAACCAACAACCAGCATTCCATTCCAGTATTATTGTTGAACTGTACACATTTCATAAAAATTGGATAAGATGCATAATTATGTTTATATATATATATATATATATATATGTACATATGTTTATGATTATATCCCAGTGTTCTTACTGGTTTTTTGTTTGTTTTTTAATAGTTAATGCCTATAACGACAGCGGTCGATAACGTTCAACACTTAATACGTCGCTTCGCTGCCTTTGACAATGCAACCAGTCACATTCCACAAACAACAACACACACAAAGCGAATTTACACACACTGAGAGTATTTACCAGATTTACACATTTGCTGGATGCAATTATAGCTACAGTGATTCTTTGCTTTAGCTCTTCTTTCCATCTCCCCCACTCTCTCTCTCTCTCTGCCCCCTACCACTCTCTCTCTTTCTCTTCGTTTGTGTGTGTGTGTGTGTGTATCAGTGCGTGCCCCAACGCCTGCAAGTAGGCAACAAATATATTTGGGTTACGACATCGCATTGTCTATTTGCAAATGTCACGAGTGAGGTCTGCTGGACTGTCTAGAAAGCGAAAGTAAAAATCACATCAGATATGGAACAACAGAACAGTAAATACCGTAAGCAATATTAGCTTGAATTCCTATGCAAAGTGGAGCAAACGAGATAGACAGAGACAGAGACAGAGACAGAGATAGAGAGAGAGAGAGAGAGAGAGATGATAGAATACTGAAAACAAGACAGACTGGACTGCACTTGAACGTTGAGCAACTGTAGAGAAAGTATTGAAGTTAAGTAGGTTAAGCGAATGCAGAAAAGCTCTCTCCAAGCCAAAAGTTCGATAGTAAATCTATTGAGTAAATGCAAGAAAACTCGATTAAAACTGAATTATCAATTTACTGACTTAATGACCAATACTCAGCTCACTTAAGGCTAATGCCACGATAACCAAAATTTAAATTGACCTCCTTTAAATTAAAATAGAACATGATTTTAATTGTATTATTGATTTATATATATGTATATAGAAGCTTACTGATAGTTCTGCCGTGCTGCGCTCTTCACAACAAGCTTATAACAGAATTATTTACTCGGAAATCATTTATGGAAGACATTTGTTCCCTTTGAGAAAATGTTTTACGAATTGTTGTTTTAGCTGAAGTTATTTGAAATTTATTATAAGCTATTTTCATGATCCATACACTTGTTGCACAGCTAGAAAATATTTATGGCTTTTCCTTCGTTCTTCTTCCCGATATGTATACAAAAAGCCAATAAATAAAATATAGCCCCATAAACACACATGTCGATCATTCCACATGACAGTGAAATTCGCTCCTCGAAAGTTTATGTATGGCTGTATTTTGATACTCTGTATTCGTTAAAAATTAATAAGAATGGGTATAATTAAGGGCATACAGAATTTATTGCCCAAAACATATATTCATACTGAACAGAGAATATTTGGTAAACCTTAATTCAGTATTGTATATTGTGGGCTTTACTGGCATTTATGAATACAGCCAGAAAAAAAATCGCTATAAGTTTTGGAAAATGTCATCATAAAATTCAGAAAGTATTTTTTAAGCTTGTTTTTTTTATAAACAAAATTGAAAATGTGTAAAAAGGGTATAATGGTTTTGTGCAAATGTATGTAACAGGCAGAAGGAAGCATCTCCGACCACACAAAGTATATATATTCTTGATTAGGATCAACAGTCGAGTCGATATAGCCATGTCCGTCCGTCCGTCCGTCTGTATGAACACGCAGATCTCAAAAACTGTAAGAGCTAGAGACTTCAAATTTGGATGTAGGTTCTCGTATACCAGGCGCACTCTTACTTGTTCTAGTTACCTTAATTGCAGGGAAAAGCTTTATTACAATTCAGAAAAATACATTTAATTTGCAGGGTGTCTATTTGATGTGTGTTACATTATCTTTTGAGTTTCCTATGTACTATTATTAATCGTTGATATCATTGTTTCAAGATTTCCCAAAAAAAACTTTATCTAGTTTTTAGGTTGTTTTTCTAAAATTCAGGGTGATTTTTTTTCTGAGTGTATCTAGTGTCTGCCTTCCCAAGCCTTTTATTTACATCGATATATTATATATGTAATTTTCATTTTAGTCATGAGTCTAATGGAAAATATATATTCATTAGTCGAATTCACAGGGTATTTAAGCAGTCGAGTTGTGTGTTGGCCACATCCGTATGCGTTTATAATATATGTATTTTACTTGGTATATTTATTTGTATTGCATATGATTATAATTTGCCTAAGCAGACAACAAATTTAATTAGACACATTTATATTTCTTTTTTTGATTATTTTGTTTTACAATTTATAATTAACATAAAATTAATTAATTTTATTCATGCACATCTATCGCATGAATTTCTTGAAAGGTTTCAAGGTATTTGATTGTTTTGACTTACAGTTGAGTTTTGCTTTTCATTTGCCATTTTATTACTTTCTAAATGTGTCCCTTTCTCTGATGTAAGCCTGCAAGTGTGTGTGTGTGTGTGTGTGTGTGTGTGTGTGTGTGTATTTGTATGCGAGTTACTACTAACGGAAATTTGTTTGCAGTCTTATTTTGGAGCTCACAACAAAATAACATGAAAATAAACAAAATGAACGGCAATAAATAAATAATAAACAAGCATTAAAAAATACATTCCGCTAGCGTTTTGTTTTCGCCACACACACACACACAAATGCATAATCGCGCACACAGGCACACAACGATAGCGCATTGCCTGTTAGTTAAACGCCTGCAATTACACTCGGCACACCCAACTGGCTACCCATCCACCACCACCCATCAGCGCCGACGTTACGAAGAGCGAATCGAACGCCTTTCGTCTAGTCGTTCGTGGGTCGTGATTCGTGGCTCGCCTTCGCAGTCGGCGTCGCTTGTAGCGGCTGCTAAAAAGGATAAGTTGGCCAGATGCTTGCAAGATTCTGTCATAACGGCTTCGGCATTCGTGGTGCGCGTCTCGCATGCGGCAGCAGCAGCAGAAGTAGAACCAAAACCAAAAAGCAAAAAAAAAACAATAACATAAAAAAAAATAATAATTAAAACGCCTAAGCACAAATATTTTTGAGAGATTTGCGCGCTCGCGTCGGCCTTAAAATTTGTATTTATTTTTCTTCCGTTCTTTTTTTTTGTTGTGCCTGCTGCTTTTTTGTTTTGTGATTTTGTTGTTGTTGCCCGTTGTTTGAATTGTTGGATAGCGTTTTCGAAAGGAACGCACTTGGATGTGTTGTCGCCAGCTAAGTGAGATGCGATCAAATCAGAAACAATGTTATGGTTACTATATGTCAAATACAAAACGGTAGAAAGCCATAGCTCAGCAGTTAAATAAGTCAAAGTACTTGCGGCTCGTTCATTCCACAGCCGCTAAAAAGCACCTAAAAACATTGAAATTACAAAAAAATTTGAAAAAAAACCTAAACTGCAGGTGAGTGTGAAATACAATGTAATAAACACTTAAATAAAAAAGAACGTTTTGAAAGAAAAATAAACTTAAGAAACTGTGTGCCTTGGCAAAGGTCAACTATTTCATTTATTTATTTAGACGAGTGTAAACAATTTATATAAATTCATAATTTTTTAAATTTAATTTGCGTTGGCATTTAGATACATTTTATGTGTAATAAACAGTAGCCTTTAATTTGGCCATATTCATCAAAGGGTTGCGAATTATTCACAGCAAATAATTATTAAAAATGCAGTATTCGTTCAAGTTTCAAATCAAAGTTTTGATTAAACATAAACAGTTTGACCGCTTGTCCCAATTAGGTATTTCTGAGGATCATTCAAATGTCCATAAATGTACTCAAGCCCCTTTATTAATAATTTCGCTTCAAAAAGTTTATAACTTGGCTATTGACTTAGTATTAAACTTGCTGCGCAAACAGCTTGCAATTTGATTCCATTTGTTTCAGAACAGTGTGCGCAAACTGGGCGTGTAAGTGAATAAATGTATTGAAGACTGTTACACCGCTGCCAGCGGTTTGCTTCCATTGTTTATAAATTACACTTCCAATTTTCATCTAGCCTCTGCTTCTACCATACTTATATGCGATGTCCAGCGGGCCGTATGCGCAATATTACAAATATTTACATGTCGTAAGTTTGCCAAAAATTTCATATTTTTAATATGCTGTCTACACGGCCTCAACTCCTTGTCAGTGTGTGTGTGCGTGTTTGTGTTTGTAAACATTTGACCAACAATAAATTTTTGCGGATGCTCTTATTCAATTTTTTCTCCCACTAAAAACATGTACAATGTGCAGCAAGAAAAAAAAGTTCTTACTTTTAGGCTGCCTCTGCAAATAGGCATTCGTGAGACTGGGATGGAGCTTTGGCTGTGGCTGATACAGGGGCAGGAGCAGGGGAAGTGCAGGGGTAGCTGTGGACTATGGGTTGTTCACAAGGACGCTGGCGTGTAATGGCCAAAAGACAAACTTCGTGTTGACAAAAGTTGTAACATGTGCTAAACTGAAGGCACAAGATGCCATTTGCTGCATTGTGTGGGAGCTTGTGTGTGTGTTTGTGTCTGTGTGTCTGTGTGTCTGTGTCTGTGTGTCTGTGTGTTTGTGTGTGTGTGTGTGTGTGTGTGTGTGTATATTGCTCGTTAGCGTTGCGACAAAAATATTGCAAGTGGTGTCAAGGGTTTTTGTGCTACCAGCAAGCAAACACCTTAAGTCGAGCTTGTGCCAAAGCTTTAGTTTAAAGATCAACTCCAGAAAAACCTCTCCCCGCCCCGTTCACGCCCTAATGAACTACAAGGAGGCAACACTGTGCGGCCATGCGGTTGCCTTTTTCGGCTAGCACACACACATGCACATGCAGAAATACAAACAGATATACACACACACACACACACACACACACACACACACACAGACCGCAGATAGAGAAGAGCGAGATAAAAACATTCTGCTATCTTAATTTGGCAGTTTTCTTAACACACCTAATGAGCATAAAATGGGTTCCAAAGCTGATGGGGGCGCGACACTAAAGTCCATTGCGCTAATGAAAATCCTTTAGCACGTTTTTCTCACGATTTCTCACGTCTTACGCACACACACACAGACGCGCGCTCGACATTTTTAAGTCTCGCCATTAAGGGGATGTTTTTGCTTAAAAACGTTTCGGCAGCTAACCGTTTGTATGTCTCTCTATGCGGCTTTCTGAGTGTGTGTGTGTGTGTGTGTCTGTGTGTGGGTGTGTGTGCGTGTGTGTGTGTGTGCCTTAGCAATGGGCTTAAGCTACCTGCAAACACAGCAGATGAAATAAAATGGAAAGCATTAACCAAAAAATCAAAAAAATTGATCAATCATCTTAGGCTTGGCGAAGTTTTAATGCCCCACACATGTACACAATAAATCTTACGACTTAAATTATAGAACCAGCTTTATGTTTTCATTAATGAAAAATAAACAACTTCAATTAGTTGAAAAGCAATCAACTTCTTAGCAGTCTGTGATAGACTTTGCATTGGTTTTTCGTTAATAAATACAGCAAAAATATTTGAAATTATTAAAGAAAATGCAAAGATGGAATATCTGCAGGTTATGTACAACTGTCCACATCAATGCGTTGCACAGTTCATAGCAAATGTGTAATATCCTGTCCCAGCGCATTGAAATTTGCATATGAACTTGAGTTGCCGCTTGCCGTTTTGAAACAGACGCTTCGAATGTCTAATAAAACATAATTATAAAATAGGATTCAGAGGCGAACTTTGATTTAGTCGAAGCAACTGTCAGTCAATAAACCCAACGAAATTCCATTGTATATATTAAAAAAAAAAAAGGGAAAGATAACAATGTAAATAAAAACCAAGTTTCGGATCAATTTCAAGACTCCAAATAAATTATAATTTATATAAAATGGAAATACACTAGATATAATGATATACACGTGCCAAATTCAATTTAATCGAGGTGTAATGTCAGTATCCTTGTCAAAATTATAGCAAACCTTCACACTTAAGGAGGTTAAAAATTCAAATGTAAATCTCAGTTTAAAAAGAAGTAAATTTATATATTAAGAGCTGATAGAAAACTCGAAGTTATAAAATCACTTATTTTTTTTACTTTGGAGCAATAAGCTCATAAATTGTGAACGATGTTATTTTGTATACTCTGATCCAGAAGGTGTAAAACTAGAGACTTGAAACTTTGGACTTAGACCTGACTATGACCTACAAACTGTTCAAATTGGGGCGCTTTATTGACTAGGGCGATAAATCGATAAAAACAACATAAATCCCACATTTAAATTTTAATATTAAATTTGAATATTAAGGCTGTAGTCCCCTAATTAGGTAGGTCGATTGTTGGCGATCTGTTAACGTTTAATAATAATAATAATAATAAAAATAGGATTAAATTTAATACTAAGAAAAAGTCAAAGGATTTTCATGCAGGAAACCAAAATATTTTTCTTGATATATAATTTATTATACTGAAATTTTTAAAGTGCTAATAGACAAAAGTAACATTAATGTACTTCCCTAAAGCAAAAATGGTCTAGACATAAATATGAATACGGGCATCAACGTGTATGCAGATAATGGGTTGGCTAATGAATACAACGAATAAACACAAGCAGAGCACAATTAATGATATGACAACCACAAATTTCATAATTAAAAATGCTGCAAGAGCAACCAATTATAAATCTAATTATGTTGTTTGTCAAAGCTGTTTTTTAAATAAGTGCACGTATTACTAAGTAAATATAAAAGTATATATACAAATTTATATATACATATATATAGAATTGCCCAAGCGATACGCTTTCCATTGATTAATAATATAACAAATCATTTTGTCAAGGTTAATAAGCTTTCTTTGCTGCTATTTTACATTACGATTTCATGTTCCACTTATTGTTGTTCGTTTTAATTTTTCCGGTCAGCGGGAAAAATTGTTCATAATTGAAGAATGCTGCTCAATGAGCATTTAAGCTTATTTATAATGACTTACTTTTCGGTGAACCGTATTAAATATCATTGGGATTTGTTTTCGTTTCGAATTTTAAATCATTTAATTGGCTTCAAGCTGATCAAAGATTCGTTTTGAACTTTAACATACTCCGCCTTGTGTGGCATCCGCAAACGTTTTGTAATTAACACAACTCAAGTACTCTAATCTCACTCTCAATTTAAGTCGAGTTGATTTAAATTTAATATACTATGGGTTTCCATATAAATATCTCTGTAACTCTTTACATACATCGATTTCTTTACCATCCGCAACCAGATGTATTGAAAAAAAAACACATATTTTTAATATATATATGCAAATAATTATGAAATGCATATGCATCGTGTAGCGTTCCCCAAGCAGTTTAATAAGCATGCCGGTAGTTAAGAGTTATATTTGCACGACTGGCAGATACCCAGATAAACAAATATTTTTTTCATGCTATCATAATCAAGAATTGGTTCCAAATTTTTTCGATATGCAATTCCGTTATGGTACTATAGTACTAATTAAATCGGTTCTGAATTTCAATCGGTAACGTTAAGATTTCCTTTAACGTCCTGATTAAAATGCATTTGCAGCAATAATGAGGGGTAACTGCATGCCAAATGTTCTTCAGTAGTCTCTCAAAATGGTCTTTATTCAAGTAGCAACTGGTGAAGCTGCATTAATACACTTGTTTGGAACCATAATTCCGTTATGTATATGCTGGTTTTTCCCCCCTCTCTTTGTCTGTTGTTGGGAATATTTTTTATTAACAATCGCAGATGAATGAAAATAAATAAATCGTAGAGAAACTTGATTACGTCAGTCAAAATGTTTGACGGCTGTTTTTCGTACTGTCGAATGATGATCATCGTGATATGATGTTCATAATTATGTTGATAAAGATAAGTTTTGTTACACTTAGCAGCAAAGATATGCAAGGCAACGAATCAATTATAGATCACCAAAATGGAAATTGCAATAAACATTTGTTTAGAAGCAAAATTAGAAGAGTGATGAACTTGTGAATACCCTATGTATATTTTTAATGTAAAACCATTTCCTTAAACTGGGAGAGTAGTTTGGTTGACTGTTTGTGTTTAGTTGATTGTAATTTGTTTCTTCCCCATTTTATTTCAATTCGATCTACGGAGAGCAAATCACAAAATTGTTTAGTCCATCATTGGCGACTGTCTCTATGCATAGTCAACGTGCATAAGTCCAAGTACTAAATTACTAACTATTAACAAATTTTATTTTTCCATCGAAATAGCTTTAAGCTCTTCTCTTCTCAACGTGCATAAGTCCAAGTACTAATTAACTAACTTTATTAACAAATTTTATTTTTCCAGCTAAATAGCTTTGAACTCTTCTCTTTTGGCTTATGTTTTGACTACTTTCAAATATAATTTTCTTAATACGGCAATTAGTTCAACAAATTACATTTTCAAAGCGCACTTGTTGTTGTTTTATATTTGCAAACTCTTAGACCAAAACGGCTTAGTGCCGGCAAACACACACAGACACACACACACTTACTGGTCTTCATGTGAAATGCAAATGACGCAAACGCAACGACTACTAGTCCTGTCTTAGGTGGGCGTGGCTATAAGCGCAGCTTATATTAATTTCGCATTTGTGTGATTCATTATGAAAATATGTCGTCAGCGGTTCTTACTCAAATACACATTTCAATGGCTGCGGATGTGTGTGTGTGTGTGTGTGTGTGTGTGTGTGACATAATATTATAATTACAAACCATGTATGCCATATATGACGCATATATGAATTTTATAACCATCTCTTTTGAGCAACTCTTTGATTGCGTTTATCAATGATTTGAGTTCTGCGAACAAATTTTAAATGTCAGGATTAAGCTATAATTTATTATGACCAGCGCTCATAATAATAAACCTAAATAAGCCATCCAAATAATTTTCCCCCAATAACATAGAAAATATGCAATGCAATATGCACGAAAAATCATAGAATATTTATTTAAATTTTAATATGTTTTTCCCTGACTCCAGGTCAACTGATTTTATTTTTATTTTTTACATACTCTGATATATTTCCAATATCATCATGAGGGGTATTTTCTTACAAAAAAAAAAGTGTTCAGTGCTACATGTACTCAAAATCACATAATTAAAAAGCTTCTAGGATAATCTCATCATTAACTACTTAATACACTACCTTAAATTATAGTGATAGTATACAGCCTTTAAGAAAGTTTAACCATAAGGAGTTGGAAAAAACATCTGAGCACTCTTACAAACAAAACAAATAAACGTAGAAAGTTCATAATATAATCATATTTGCATTTGGAATGGAATACGAACGCTTCAATATGCAAAGTTAGTGAAAATCTGCATTTAAGCATATAATATGCAAATATAAGAGCAACTTATGACACATTTGGTTAGGAGAGGTTTTAGCATAACAAATAAAAAAAAACATTACAGCATTGATTTTGGTTTATATTAATATTTGTGCACAAAAAAAAAAAAAAAACTAAATAAAAACAGATAACTGAAAATGAAACTCACTTATGCAAATACAATTTTGCCAGTGAACTCGTTGATAATGATATGCGTGCATTGTGCATGGTTTGCTTGATTTTTCTATTGATTTTTGTCTACACACACGCACACACATACACACACACACAGTGAGCTTATAACATTAATGTAGCATACTTTTTTGGTCAGATGTGGCTCGAGGCCAAAGAATGAGCACAGAATGCGGTTGCGTTATTGTGGTTGCAATGAAACATTGCATTTGACTGCTATGTGTATGCCTCTAGCTAAAACACACATACACCCACGCACACACACACACACACATTTTTCGTTGCAGCTTAACACTCAGCCTGTAAGGTTCAAATGTCCATGTAAACAAGAGCTATTGGTTGAATAGTCGGCAAACTTTAATGACAACAAATTTATGCCGATTTTAAAAAATAGAATAATTATGAAATATCCATAGCCTTTATTATATAACATATAAATATGACATCAATCAATTAACGAGACTTTAGAAAGCTTCATTATTTGCTTGAGCTCATCATGTGACGCATGTAATTAGTGTAAGTTGCACCTGACACGTTCATAAAGGGGGCAACCTAGCAACCGAGACTCGATCTCTGACCCCTTCCTCCCCCCCTCACTCCAAGTTAACTTGAGTCAGTCAGCCACATTCAGTTGCATCTGAAGGGCACACTAAATGAGCTGTTGTGTGGGTGTAGATCTCTGTATATGTGTACCCTGACACCCGTCAGGGATGCTTGTTAATATTGCTGTCGGTGTTCTCGGACTTACTAATTAAGCGAAGGCCAATTGGATGCAATTTAATTTCATTGCCATGACAATCATCCTTGCACTTGTAATTGAATCGTCACCAATGCAGTTGGCTTCTAGACACAATGTCAATCCATTTATATAAGCACAAGCTTCCAACACACACAGCCACTGTCCCCAGCATACTGCCCCTGCTTCTCCGCCTCCTTCTGCTCATAGCAACCATTTAACTCTTGTCCATAATATATGCAGTGCCAGAGTGTGAACATGTCACAGAGCATAATAGAATATAATAAAACTAATGCGCAAAAGACCCACACTTCCACACACACACTTCGAAAACCCAACATGCCCTCCTTTCACCTTGGAGTGGGATACGTCAAAATGATATTGCTAATAAGAATGACTGCTGAAAGTCAGTAAACTGATAATTATTGCGCTTCTGGAGAAATGTGTAATAGCAGAAAAAGTCTTAAAAGTGTTGCTAGGTGAGAAATGCTAAGGTTAACATAATTAGAAAGCAGCAACATCAACGCTAAGAGAAGAAGCTTTTAAGCAGTTTAATCACATCGATATCAAATTAATTCATTTGCCACAGAAAAATATTAAATTTGAATCAATTCCACAATCAATATCGCAAAGTCATTAAAACATGCTTTAATCAAACTGGAAATAACAAGCATCATATTACTTTGCATAAAATTGAATCAAAAATATATAATTTTCTTCTTAATTGGGTCATCCTCCAATCAAAGCATAAAACAATAATTAATATCAATGTCATTTAAGTGAAATATTAACTTCAGTTTCTTATAAAAGTATTATTGGAAACTTCAACTTCAATGTTTCACTTATATTTGTCGTTCCATAATGAGTCTCCAATTTCGGACTTATGATAAATTTGAACCTCACCCCTATTGCTATAGTTAATTCATTGCTACGAACTTAGACGTGGTGGCAAAAATTGAACCCAATTAGGCGGCGCACAGTGCTTCACAAGTGCCAAAATGGGGAGAACAAGGAGATGTAGAATCGTTAGCTAAATGACATTAAATTGAGGTAAGAAAGGCCTCCATTACAGCTTTCAGCCAAATTCACTTTAAGCTTTAATGTACTTTTGTAATATATAAATAATTGGGCTATAAAATTAGAACTAATCAGCCAATATTCTTAAAAAAAATGTTTTCTGAAATTCAGAAATGAATAATGAAATTAATACTCTTTAATATTATGTTAAAGTTTAGCTATTGTCTCAAGTAGAGGCCTAAAATAAATTGAAAGATTTCCAGATTAAATTCCAAGCTGTTTAAAATGTTTGTAATATATTATATGGAAATTATGCATACATTTTCTAAATTTTAAATGTACATTGGACTCTTAGGAAAAAAAAAAAAAAAAAAAGTGTTTTATTTTCGATTTTTTGAAATATGCCTTCTGAATGATAGGGTGAACTAAAATGCAGGACGATCTAAGTCAAAATCTGTGAGACTTGAATTACGCATCGTTTACTTTTGTACTGCAAACTGCCAAAAAGAAAATTTAATATAAGCACAAACCACTGTACCTGCTTTGCCTGTATTTCGCTTTTCATGATGCACCCACTTTAAGCAACAACGCGGCGTATGCTTGTTATTTCTGATTGCTGCCTGCTGCTGAAATACTTTGCACAAAATACAGGCAACAAAGGTCACGCTTAGTGTTCTAGTATATGGGAAAGGTGTGTATGTGTGTGTGTGTGTTAGTGTGGGGAAATGTTAATGCTTATACTTCTGCTGTTGGTACTAAATCAGTTTTTAAGTAAAATTTGCGGCAGTTCTGGCTGATGGCATAGCCATCAAGCGTCCGAATTCACGTAGCTTGGCATAAATTTGCATATGCCAGTTGCAAGTTGCGAGTTGGGCACCTGCCACTCGTCACATGTGCTACCTGTTCTTCATTTCTAGGTTACGGCTGCCCAAAGTTTGGCTCCATTAGAGCAGCCATCAGCAAGTCCCTTTGGCAAACCAACTAACTATTAAATCATTGAATAGACAATGACAATAGAATAGTACTAAATAACTAACTAAAACCAAACTGTATTTAATGCATTTTGCTTGCATTTTGCTCCACTACAACGTTAATTAATTGTGTGTGGAAACGTAGAGAAGACCATTCAATTACAATTAAAGGTTCGAAACATTTTGAAAATTACTAATGAAAAACATGTAAGCGATCTCTGATAGTCCCCGACTAGGAGATACCCAATACGCTGACACAAAACAAAACCAAATATATTATTTTTGATTAGTGAATGCTATACAAGAACTAAATAATAATAACAAATAATATAATATAATAAAATTAAGCCAAACACACAGGTGGACATAAATACAAATACCGACCTGGTTCACATTTCATTTATAATATCGAATCGAATTAGTCCATATCGAAGTGTAAAGTAAAGGTTATAGCTCCGATGCAAATTTCATATCAAGAGCTTTCTAATGGACATATGCATAAGCTAACAAAATTTAACATTTTTAACAATTTAAATTTCATTTTAAAAATCTATTCCACGCAAAATTCACCGACATAATTGACACCACATCCGTCATTTAATTTTTTCTAATTGAATTTGCTTTGCTTTTCCTTTGTTAAGCAACAGAGAACAACTTTTGGGTTCAGTTTGGTGTCAGGAGCCCATTGAAAATGTACAAAACATGAACATTGAGCCTTAATAGAAAATCTTTTTTAGATACGGATCTATTTAAATATTTATATTTGTGTTACAATAGAAGGAGCGGCTGGTCTCTCTCTCTCTCTCTCTCTCTATCTATGTCCTCCTACTGCAAATGGCAAAAAGCTCAGCACCTATACTTAATATTAGCTATTCACATTTGTCACTTCAGCCATGTTTTATTCCCATTTGAATTGGCTACTCACAAAGAACGAGTGCTACAAAGAATATGATTGCAACTCGAATGCAATTGGAAAAATATTCATATTAATGATTCACACTTGAATGCTCTTTTTGATTTGTGAGTTGAACTTAATGTTATTTTTGTAATGGAATATTCAGTTCACAGCCAGTCATAAAATATAAAGCATATTATACAAATTTAAATAAGAATGATCCACATCAGACTACGTTGTTTGGCTAGGTTAGCTTAAGCGAGTGTTGGCCAATAAAGCCGACAGACTTAAGCCAGAAATAGCCCGTTTTGCTACAGTGTTCAGATTCTACTTCGTTTTCCTCTTAATAAATTTACTAACTGAGATTGGTCGGTTCGAAGGGATCTTCCCAGGTGCCTAGTCTCAATCTCTCATTATGTCGGGCAGATTCTTATTCTATCTTCCCTTTGCAGCATCCGCAGATGTCAGAAAGGGTAGGTGGCATTGAACCTATTGATGCGAGTGCCGACTGCAAAGCAACTGCGGAAAGTCAGATATCGATTATTAAAAATATAGTAAAATTAAAAAAATTTCAGTTAAATTTAAAAAGTTATAAGAGCATTTAATCTTCGGCTTGCCTGCTTTTTCTAAGAAGGAGTAAAAGCCACTGCTGGCATCTGAATAACGAATGCGTCGTCGCTTCCATTTGTGCAGATTTTCAATTTTTAATAAAGGGAACAAGCACAGCCCACCGCGGGGTGGGTGACGAGCTGAGTGGATGGGTGGTTGTATGGTTAGTTTTGGGCCGAATGGGTCTGGCTAGCAGAATTAGGATTTAGTGGCCTGAATGAAAATAAAAGCGAAACGCGCACCAAAACTAGCGAATATTGTGGATAGATGGACGCCCCACTAAGTTGTCCATTTTTAGGGGCCTATAGGTCAACGAACAAGAGAGCTTAGTTGAAGGGCCAAGCCTTTACCGCACCAACCCCCCCCCCCCCCGCCCCATCGTAAAAAATAATAATTAAAAAGTTTACAATCGAACGCGCTGCGCAAATAGAGCGTAAGATACTACAAAAAAAAAAGTGGCCACTTCAGAATTTTAGCCCAGAAAGTTGCCAAGTTGCAGTTAACCACTTTTAAAAAGTTGCCAACTATTTGTAATAGTTTCTTCAAGGATCTCGATTTCAATAAAAGTGCCCAGCAAACGTACCAAAGTGTAACCGAATGATATGGAATCATTTAAAGTCGAGAAAACGCATTAAATTGTTTTTCAGTAATTTTGCGTTTACTTTTAGACTCTCTTCTCTCTCACTCTATATCTGGTGTTGTCTTTTGCTTTTAAGTCTACCCATATTGTTCACATAATTTAAACCCAAAATATACCTTTGTTTAATTTGACAACATCACTGTAAAATGTACAGTGTATATACAGTGATGGCAATAAAAATATCACTCTTTCCAGTTCACAGCTTTAAAACTGACTTTTGTGTCAGGATGTAGAATATAAGCTTTTCGTTGTATATATATATAATGCCTTAAATGTTTTTTTGCTTTCATACTAAATACTGTGTGAAATGGGTTATTGAAAATGTTGTAATTTAGTGTCATTTTATCAGAGCCAGGCAAATGTTAAGTTATAAATACTTCATTCAATGTGACCACTTGTCGCGCACAGCATTTAATAGTTAAGTAAACCCTCACATAAGACAATTTAGCAAGAGCTTAACAATGAGGGAGAAACAGAAAAAGATCAATGAACTGAGCCAGCCTTAAAGGTAACATGACTAAAGTAACCATGGAAGCAATCTATATGTATATATATATATTCATAAGTGCTTCGGCTTAGATCCTTGTCTTGACCTGCCTCTTTCTGAGGTGATTGTGTGCAGGCTTGAAGTTGAAGTTGGCTTCTTGGCTAATCAGTGAAATTGCGGCGTGCGTATCCCGTGCGGCCAAAAACAAAATAGCGATTGTTTGCCCAGTTTTGGGCAGACAAAGAAATGGGCGGTGGGGAGGGGTTTGGGGCTTGGTGCTTGGCAATGCGCTTGATTATTTGAGGCTGACAACTTTCTGCTGCGCCTGCACTTTGCATGAAAGACAAAGGCGCTGTGAAAGCTATGCACATATCAGACAATGTTAAGAGGCAGCGGCTGCGGCTGCGGCTGCGGCTGTGACTGCGACTGCGACTGCGAAGTCGACTGCAAAATGATGGCCAAGGCGGGGTGCGAATGAGTGGTGTTGTGTGGGCTTTTAGACGGTCGTTTCTCATATAATTTTATTGTTGTTATTATGGCTAGCGCTTGGTTGCCAGCCTCTCGCAATGGCCAAAAACTGTTGCATTGTATTCTCTCACACACACACACACACACACACACACTAACACACACAAAACAAAAGACAAAAGAATGCCAGCAGCCAGAGTGCACAAAGACGAATGGAGGGCAAAGCTGAGCCACAGAGAAGATCTTTTGCTGCTTATTGTTGAAAACACGCAATGGTCGTGGACAGGGAAAATGGACCAGAGCAGCTTGGATAGGGTGACTTGGGGTTTTGGTGTATCTACAATTAGACACGAAGAGCAGGTGGAAACAAAGCGGCAATAAAATGTTACTCCCGGTGGCCCGGGCAGTGCTGAACAGAGTGTCAAGCATTGTTGCCTGCTAATGGCGTAATTCATTCCATAAACTATTTCAGAGACATCACTTTCAAATCCTTCGAAAAGACTATAAAAATTTGTAAATAGACCGCCAAGTGTAGACGAGTGCCAGACTCTAACAACAAAACAATTAAACACTTAAAAAGTGCAGAAATTCGAAGTAATATTGTTGAAATTCAAAGTAATATTGTTAGTGAACTGTAGCTTATCTACGGCAAATACAAAAATATATCGAGAAAACAACTACTAACGAATATCAGCAGCGAGTAGATAAATGTAAATAATGGCAATCAAAAGTGAAGGAAAGAATGGTTTGACTAAGAGATACTCAATTAAATTTCCTTATTCTAATTAAACAAGTAATTTGCAATGATCCCATTACTTATTGTACATCCTTCTGCGGATATACAGTATATATAGTATATGTAGTATATATAGTAAATATATCAAGAGAATATATGTATACATATAGTTGATAGACCAATTTCATTTTACCCTTTTCACCCAAAAACTGGTGAATTTCACTAGATGTGATACAAATGTGTGTAAAATAAATGTTGGCTTTCAGCTAGTTTCATTGTCACTTGGGTTGTTTACATAGTTAGCAGTTCTCTGGCTTTTACAAGCTATTACAGGTCACACTGTGCTCGACGCACTTCATGCGCCTTCGTCACTCTTGGGGTCTTGAGCCTGGTCTTTGGCATTATTCAGAGAAGCAGAGCAATGAAGACACATGCAAAGGAGAAGATGCTGCTAGTAGTGTGTGTGTGTTTGTGTGTGTGTGTGTGTGTGTATGTATACGTATGTGTGTGAGTCGAACATACAAGTGTACTTACAATGTTCTACATACATTAGAGCAGGCAGAGAGAGACAGCTGGTGACAATAATTTGCATATGAAGCAGCAGATGTAGCGAGAGCAGCTTTGGTGGCCGCCTTTACATGCATCACTTGTCCTACTTATAAGTCACTGAGTATAGGCGTATATGTGTATGTGTGTGTGTGTGTGTGTGTGTGTACTTGGGTGGGTTGGTCTAACCTTGATCTTGATAGATGAATGTCTGTGTTTACTTTATGCGCAAGTGAGCAGATAGTAAAGCCGACTGCCGCCGGTAAATAGTCAGAGAGAGTTAGAGAGGTAGACAGAGAGTGAGAAATCTAAATATATGATATAAAAAAAACAAGATAGAAATAAACTGAAAGGACGTAAGCAATTGAATTGCGATTTATTGACATATTTGGTAATTACAAATCAATAATTATAAGAGCTTTTCATGTGCCACATTCGCAATTGATAGAAGAGCAATAAATTTATATAGATACTTATTCAGATTTTTTCATAAAACAAAATTCACTATAAGACATAAATTCTCAACATTTGTAATGTGTGAAACAAATGCATATTGTTTAACACTTTCAAAAAATCCGCTTAGCAAATTAAAATAAACAGAACTACATAAGCCAATTGGATGTATATAAAATAGTATAAATATATGTGTGCATTTATATTAACTAGAATATAGAGTTTATAGTGCAAATAACCCTTACAAATTATCTGTGCATACTGTGCAGTATATAAAAAATGAATGACTGACACTTTAACCGAATTGCTTTAGCATTTTATCATATTTAAGCCGATTGCGTACCTGCTCATTGGGCGATCTTTACTGGCACTCTAGTAGACTTTGACCTTGATGGGTAATTGCCTGGAATGCGGGACGAGATGATTATTGTTGTTGGAGTTGCGCTGGCAACCTCAAAACATAGCACATAAATAATTTAATTGAACAACATGTATTTTTGCTGGTAAATTAATTAAGCAGCAATAATAAGGAGTTGGCGAACACCCAAATGCAGCAGCAGCAGTAAAGTTTGCAAAAAAAAAACAGGAGAAAATCCACACACCCGCATGTGCTATAGCTATATTAACCATACGCACCATTGTACGGTGCGGGCAGCACCGGAAGCAATATGCAGAAATGAAGCAGCTTGATATTTTAATTAAGCACTTTAACATTTTAGCTATAAGAGTTCATCAGCAGATATTAAATCCTTTGTAGAAGCTGATTTGCCACATCTGAATTGCCACTTTAAACCAATCACCACTAACTAGCAGCCTTATTAAGTGAAGTCCTTTTCTGCAATATAATAACGCCCTAGCGTTTAATATTGCTTTCGTGCCTTGATACGCAGACCTTACATAAATTAACTGCAACATGTTGCTAATATCAATAATGTGTCAGATTTAGTTTAGTTCATAAGTATTATTTCTAAAAATTACTGTTTGCATTTTCCCATTTTTTTTGTTCAAATATTTAATATTATTAAGAAATGTATTACTGAAAATATACATACAAAAAAGATCTCCTAGTATTAGGAAATTTTCATTCGTAAATCTAGAAAGGAAACTTTTAAGTTTTCAGGGCGATTTGTTTTAATTTTAATCGATTTTCTTTCTGAATACATGTTATTTAGCTAGCCCTTATTACATTCTCAGAATGCTTACATTCCTTATTATTCCACTTGATTTATTCCCTTATATTCCTTGTTCTGCATACTTGGAATATAATCGTTTGCTGATGCAAAGTACACAAAAGGGTCGCCTAATAAGTAATAATGTAGGTTAAGTTGAAACTAAAATAAGTGCATCTGCAAGTGAATGACACTCAAGTATTGCACCAAGCTTATACTCCGTTGAGTCATACTCATCATACTCCTCATATTCATCATACTCGTTAAGGGAAAATTACCAACTGAAGTGAACTATAATTGCCATTAATACACGCTCGAGGCTCCTCTGACAGATGCAAGCGATAGGGATTCCAGTTTCCAGCGCTAAACGGGAAATAGAACTCAGACGAGAGGACAGATGGCCGGCCACGCTTGGTGATCCGCCTTAAGCCTGCGTCTGCGAACGATGGATATTTAAATGAGTTGCATGTAAATTGAAATGAATGCTTGCCAAATGAACAACAGCAGACAATGGGCCTGCTCTGCCATGCTGGCTGCAGCTTTTGCAATTAAAGATAGCCGGGATAAGGCCGCCAACACAGAGGCGCACACAATCCGCAACAAAAACCAAAATAACGAAATGTAACAGCCAACAGGGCAAACGGAAGAATATCAAACATACAAAACAAACAAACAAAATAAAGCAAAAATGAAAACAGAAAAGCGCCCAAATGTCGGCCAGCTAAAGCGGCAACCAAAGCCAAAGGCCAAAAGAACAAACACAAAAAACGTTTACTGGGGGAGGTTTAAGTAATGGAGGGGGTTGCGGTGCAGTATGCAAAAGGGAGAGTGCAAACGAGAGCGGTTTATGTAGATCCACTAAAAGATGGCTGCAGTTGGAATTGGTCAACGCAGCGCAGCGCAGCAAAGTATGCTACTATTTTTTTGTCAGTATTATCATTTTCGTTGCTTTTTATTTGTTGTGTTCTTTTGTTGTAACGGTCAACAACAACTGCTTAGCTGGCCAATTGCAAAGCATACAGTGTCCTAAAATGCATTTCCATTTATTTAATTCGGATGTGCAGTTTTTTTGAACGTGATCTGAAAATCTTGCAGCTATTTAAGAATACAAGTTAAGGAACCTAATATTACTTGTTGCCGTTTTAATTAAGTTAAGTGCATTGGATATATAACAAAGGTCCAAGCCTTCATTAATAGCGGTTAAATGTGTTTAAGCACTTGGAAAATGTGTTCTGCTACAAGCCTTTACAAAAAAGAAGGGAGTGATTAAAAGCACTGGAACGCTTGCATTATTAATATTATTTCATTCATTTGTTCGCATTTAGCATTTGTAGCTGTCACTTCCAACATTTGTTTGGTATTTGCTTTTCTTTTAATTGGTTACTAAGTAGGAATCTTAAATATTTCACTGGAGGCAATAAGCTCTATACAATTATTTTTCTCGTTCATTTGATATGAATATGATGCTTCAACGAAAAGCTTAACATGAACACAAATAGCAAAGTAGTCTGAGCAGAGTTTTGATATTGGTGGTGTGAGTTGGTTCGGTGGTGCCTCTGAGCAAATCGCGTATTCCTTACGCATTTAGGGGTGCAATTCATATGGAAATTCATGTAGATGGTCACAAAAGGCCAAGAGGTCAAGTGTGTGCGGTAAATGCCAACAAGTGTGTGTGTGTGTATGTGTGTGTGTCTCATACTGACAGTTACAACAATAATATAAATCAAAATAATATTATGAAATATGCCATTTGCATTATTACAAAACGAATTAGAAACCATTTGCTAATTATAACGATGAATAGTTTAATTCAGGTGTGTTTTCATTTGCACAGAATGACGACCGATGTGATATACTAATCCTTTTCATATATGTATGTATGTATGTTGTTGCAATCTAATTAAATATATTTTTATGAGCTTTGAGCTGTCGGCTTTGTAACCGGATCTGGATGACGAATCTCTTTTAGGCCACCTATAGTATTTTGCGCAGTCATAAGCTGTCAGGTCATGTCAACTGATAAGTATTCGCCAAAAACCCTCCAAAACCCTCCTTTCAGCCACCCTCCACACACACACACACACACACACACACACATACTTAGTCATTTGGTGGAGTTCAATCAGTGGCGATTGGCTTGCAGTGACGACTGTTTACACAGACAACAGCTTAGCAAGAAAAAGTCACACACTGTTCAACATGCAAAATGCAACACGCCACACTTGCCACTTGCCGCATACAGAGGCAACATTCGACACCCATTTGTGTTAAGCTCTTTGATCTGTAATCCGGATTTCATTACACTTTTACGAACACAATCCGTATGCATTGCACTTTATGACAGCCGCTGTCAGTGCTGTGGCATTCGGCATGCGACATACAGCATGTGGCAACTATGAGAGGCGGGGGAGCTTTTATGGCAATTGCACTTGTGACAGCTTAATCACCTCCCTATATACATTGAAAAGACTTTAGAATTAAACAAAGCTCGTTTACTTCGATGCCTTTTGCAATATAACGATGTGATATAAACATATACATGCATAAATTGATTACAGACATTATTAACACTTATTGTCCAAACTCATCTCAATTTAGATACAAATTTATTATTTATTATATTCATTCTGATCTCTCTTTAATTCTAAAGCTTTGCTCCAACAGGTATACAGTAATTCTAATTTATAATGTATTCCTATTTCCATAAGTCCTTTCGTTTCTTTGCACATATTGACAAAATTAATGATAGTTTTGACATTCTAAATTTGATTTCGTCACAAGACGTTTGAAAAACTGAGTATTTAAGATTCCAAGCATCAAGTGGACTCACATTTGTATTTCTATTTTCAGGAAGCTTAACTTTTCGATCGGTAGAATACTCGTCACCATTATCTAATCCAATTTGTGAATGTGGTTATTTACTTAACATATTACAAATTGGATAAAGGGTGCAATGAAGTTGGGTAAAGGCATTTAACAGGCAGAAGAAAGCATATCTGATCACATGAAGTATATATATGTTATTGGTCAGTACCAACAACATAGCATTGTCAGTGTATCCGTTCATCCGTCTATATCTAGAAAACGGTCTCAGAGACTAGATGAGTTGGATGCTTCACAGACCAAGTGTATTTAATTTCATCGATAATTGCTCCCGTTTGGCGAATACAAATCAATTGTGTTGAAGATCTCGCCTTCGAATGTATCCTAATTAATTATCGATCAACTGTACAATAAATACAAAATGCACTCTCATATTAAATATGATCGATTTAAAAACTGAGTTCAGGGTACCGGCTAGTCGAGCTCTCTTGACAGTACGTTCAAACTTGTTTATCTAGTGTCCTTAATCATGGTCACAGACTCACACTCATATTACTCAACCATTGTTACCCCGCCCAATTGTATGTGTTGTATGTGTAATATGAGTATATGTGTATGTATTTGTCAGCTTGCTAAGCATACCAGCACACACACACACACACACAAATACATATGTGATTGCTTACTTGCATTTCTGACAGCGCCAGAGTTGAGAAATGAATAAGAAGGAAATGAATTACAGCCCTACAAATAAATATTAAACTAAGGTCACCCGGACTTCTGCCCCATTAAGCATTCTGTGACAAAAAAGTATTTTTTATTTAATTTTATTTTTTTCATCAGGTAGCATTTGCAAGAATCTATGATTAACTGGCAGTTGTTATTGCCTGTTTGATATACTCTGTTAACATTTCATGAAAATACAATATTTATAAGTAACTCGCAGGTTGTCAAACCGGAATTAAATTCGGAATCGCATGCTTACCGATGGAAACTCCTCATCGAAATCGCAATCATAATCGAAGACTTATAATTTTTAAATTTTTTGAAATCCCAATACCGGCACCAATATTAATTGTCCCCAAAAGAGCGTATCGAAACTAAATCATCGTTTGATATTGATTTGATATCCTGCTTAAAAATAAAACTCAAATATATTACCAAAAAAATAAATAAAATATTGCTAAAGTTTTTAGGTAACAATTTTAGTGTCATTGAGCTCATAATCTCTTGTAAGTAGTTCTGCTAGGGTATCACAATGTCGTCATATCCTATATAGTTGATTATTCTCGTAGTTGTTATTGTTGTTGCCAGTTGTTAGTTGCTCAATGCTCGTTGTTAGTTTGTAGTTGCTTGTTGGTCTTTCTTTACTTCTTGAGCAGCATTTTGCCCAAGCTTGGTCGCCTCGCCTTCTCAAGAATTGTGCCGACAGTTGTATGTGTGTGTGTATGTGTGTGTATGTGTGTGTGTGTGTGTGTATGTGTATGCGTATGTGTGTATGTTTTGTGTGCTAGACTAGCATTCCTACAGTTTTGCTATTTGGAATTGAATTCAATTGATTTGTTGTCGCTTTGATGGGCTCCTTACGGAATTGTACATTGCCGCACTCGCCGTTGACTTTGTGTAGGTTCTGTGTAGGTTCTGTGTAGGTTATACAACTCGACTCATTCTCTGGCTGAACACTTGTACAAGCTGATAACGAGCCAAAGCTGTCTCGTCAATAAGCCGCACTACCGCCCGCCGGCCCTTAAGTAGTTGCTGGCAACTTATGTATGGACATTATGCAACAATACATTTAAAAATACCTTTAATAATCGACGAACATAATACCATACATAATCATATCTAATTAAATTGTATATGCCGACCAAGTCAAAAGCGCACGCAATTTCGCTTGCATCGGTTTGTGTCATTTGAAACGTCTGCGAAAATCAACGCATTTTGTATAATCAGCCGCAGGTGAAACCAGACATAACACGAACTGTGACAGCAAACGAGCGTTACGAAATTATTTTGGCAGCTTGCCCGCTCTCAAGGTCTGCTGCTGAAGCCATTTTCGTGGCCGGCGGTTTGCAACGTGTAGCAACCAACGTACCAAGTGCTGCTGTCACTGTGACTGGCAGCCAGTCAAACGGAGATGAACTTGGCCTCCTGTAAGGTTTTCTATTTATACATGCACATGTTGGCATCTGCCTTAGGGTTTTAGTTCTATTGGTTACCCTTTTATTTGTATTCTGTTTTTTTTTTTGTTTTTTTTTGGATGATGCCATTGACTTGAATGGAATTTATTATGTTGACATCTAGTGAATGATATAATAGACGACATGAAATCACAGTTCAAAGTCCAACTCTTCACAACCTAATATCGTCGTCGTAACGAAAATGTATTAGTTTCAAAATATATGAATTGAACTAGGGGAATCAAAACCAAAACAGGCATCTCAGCTGCAGAGTATTTGAAATTCGTTACATACCTGTGCTCGTTATTGATTTATGGCATGTCAATCTGACATATTATACAACGTCGATGCAACAGATGCAGACACACAAGCAAAATAATGCGATACATATAATCACACAGAGCGAGTGAGAGCGAGACAATAAAATGTGATGAGCTGTCAGAAACGGTTCTTTACCCTGAAAAGTAAAATAACATGCTTGAGCGATGAGGCGTATGGCGCTCTCTATTGTTCAATGTCAGTGTCATTGTCTCAATATGCTTTATTGTTATTGGTATTAATATTATTGTTATTGTTATTGTTATTGTGATAAACGCCAATAGAGGGGCGCCGCCTGTCATCCCATTCAATTGGCTGTCAAACGGCTTATTCCCGTCTGTATTACGATCATGGCTCCCTCCCTTGTTACGGTTTACGGTGTTATTCTGTTGTGGCATGTCGTTCCATTTCATGCAATGCAGACCAGACCACAACATGATCCAAACTTTTGCAAGACTGCGAATTGAGCAAAATGTGGCAAATTCAATGCCAACTTGTGTGGGCAACAACAGCGCCGATAGCAACTCAGCCATGCGACAAATGTCCTGTTATGCTACAAACAAGATGTCCACCACACCACCATCACTCACACCCACCCCCTTGTCAAACGAAATAAAGACAAACTGCCTTAAGAATTCCAGATGTAATTGTAATAGTAGTTGTAATAGTACCAAATGATGTTAGAGCCGTGCTCATATTTGGTCAGCTGTTGAAAAAGCTTCACTGGATGCCCTTAGGTCATCTGTTTTTCCCTCTCACTCTCTCTCTCTCTCTCACTCTCTCTATCTCTCTCTCTCTCTTTTCTGTCGGTGGCATTCAATCTGCTTGAAATTTTATACATGCTGTTGCAGGCGTTGCATTTTGCGGTTTGCGTTCAACCTCAAATTTCTCTTTTGATACAAATTTAACTGTGTGTCCATGTACCCGCTACATTTCTTACTTGTGTATTTTTCGCACCATGCAACACGGGCAAAAATTTAGATTATTGCAATTGAATTTGTACTTTAACATGTCGTTTATATTGATACAAAAAAAAAAAATAAATAAATCAATATCTTGGTGTCAAACCATTCGGTTGTACTTAAAGTAATTTAATTGAACTGATATTATTCAAAAACAAGAAGGAATTAGTCTACCTGGTGTGACTGGATTTTGGCACTTTCTCTAACTACCTTCGGTATCAAAGTATAAGCACAATGTGCATATATAAGATTCCTGACCTCAGGATACCTCTAAAGCCTTACTAATCAATCACCGATTGTCATACCAAATTAACGCGAATGCGTTAAAGCCACATAAGTCAAAGCAGTTGCTCGTCTGTAATAACTGAAATTTCATCGTAGCCCAATGCATAATTAATAACCATTAATGTGGCATGGAATTCAAACGGAGCTTTGGCAAGTTAATTAATTTTTAAGTATCTTACAGTTAAGAATTTCGAAATTACACTTAGAAAAACATATTTATAAAATTGCTTAATAAGCTTACTGCTGTCCAAATTGTTAAAACAATTTCTATAAACAGGAAACGCTTGTCGTGAATTCGCAATCTCATAAATATCTACCTACCTTACCATACCTTTACCGGGGAATTTATATATCTGTTTTCTTAATATGTGTATTTTAATTACGAAGTGAACGCAATGGTTTTTAGAAAGACGCAAGTTTTCGATTAAAGGGTCAAAGGTGTTTCGCAGTTCCACATTTGGAAGTAATGTGTTTCTCAGTGTAGCTGAATAGTACATAATATAACCTTCATAACAAAATTGCTTTAATTAAATGTTATAAAGTTGTGCTTAGATCCTTTTTTGGTTACTACGCTACACATCAATTGGTTCCAAAATAGAAATAGAGAAATAATCACGGTTAGATTACGTATCAGTTTCGCTTTCTCTTTTTGGTTAAGTGGTTTGGCTTAGAGTTTTGCTTTAGGATAGTTGCAACTCTGACTTCAAATCGGATCGGTTAACAACTGGATTTCTTGCTATGTTTTTATACTTTGATACCGAAGGTCCATCTGGATGAACGCTACCTTTTTCGACACCCTTAGAGTTAGAGCCTTATTGTTGAAACATATACTGGTCTGTGCCTGAGTCACACAAGTGTCAAGCTGGAGAATCCATAAAATCCATAATCGAATATCGATAAAGCCACATATCTCCCGTAATTTAAGAGCTACAGTTACCAAACTTGGAAGGAAGTTTACTCTGAAAATCTTCCACAATTTTTTTCAGCCACAACCTCTCCCGCCACCAAAAATTAAGTTTATTAAGATTATATAAATATTTATCAACATTTTCCATATTACTACACATTGTGAAAATTACCACCGCTCCGATGATTTGGTTAAAATCACCATCATTTTAGTTTCTCCGGACCTGTTTCAATTTTGGCACTCTGTTTGTATTCAATTTTAATAGAGTTCTATATTAATTATTGAAGCGAAAGTCGCTTGTGCCAAACTTGCACAGCTTAAGTAAATATCCATAAAAGTTTTGCGTCATGTAAGAAACAAGCTGGCTGCTCAACTATATTAATATTCAAGCCAACTAGTTTGAGAGCAACATCAACTTGCTCTACTCTACATTTCTGGCCCTTAGGCGCTCTTTTCAGAACGCAATTTAGAGCAGTTACAAATCTCATCACAGCCACGTCGCGACGTCCCCATTGTCAAATCGTGCGAAAGTTTCTAAGGTCACTCAGGCCCCAAAGCTACACAACCACAGTGCCCCCTCCCCCCCACTCCAACAGTACTCTATATACAAAAAAAAAAAACCAAAGTAAAAAATAAACCAAGCCGAAACCTAAAATCCGAACCAAATCCATTCGCCCCCGCAACGCCCTCGCTAATGAGCCAACGAGCAAGCGACCAAGTCAGCATGGCTAACAATGCACTTTTGCCCCAAAGAGCGAACAAAAGAGGCGAAAAATTATGGCTTGTTATCCCCCCTTTTAATGAGCCAGCATTGCCTTGTCTTTTTATATTTCTATCCGTTAATGAGCTTCGCATCACATTTCATATTTCCATATTCGAAAAAAATTTGCTAGCTTTAATAACTTTTAAAATATGCATTTCTTCGATTCTTACCAATCGTATCATATTCAAAAACTATTTTTTACTGAATTGAAAATGATACTCGACTCAATAATCTATCGAAATATTATTGGATTAATTTTGATGGAGATGTAAAGCAATATAGATACATATATATATTTATAGTTTTATACTAATATTTTAAAGATGATGCGCTCTCATTTGGTAAAAATATAACTGAGCACAATATTGATTATTAACTATGGATAAATTCATTTAATATGACAAGTACAAACAGGGTATATCCAAGTGTCTTATTTATTTTCTTCAAGTTTATTCAAATGCATGCAAAAAAAGAAGTGTTCAAACATTGCATATTTTGAATATCGTGGAATTTCATTGGATGAATTTCAATTGCATTAAATCAAATATGTACTTCTGATATTAACTATTTCGTATACGTCATGTTGTAGCGTTCAAAAGCAAGCATCTGTAAATTAAAAACTATGCACAAGTAGAAAGCCGATGACACTGATCAATAACACAGTACCCTATATCAAATCCGGCCAGAAATTCAAAGCAGAGCTTAAATAATACTAGTTGCATATAAATTTTGAACTTGTTATACTTGGCCCAAATTCAACTAAATGCGCTTGGCAAGTTTTGTATGAATTATTATCCTTGATCCAGCATGCATATATAAATATATATACATAGTATTTACACACAACTAAGCTGCTTTGATTACTGATTTGGTTTGCAGTTGCTGTTGCTGTTCGCTTGGATTGTACTCCCCCAAATTGTTATTGAGTTTGCTTTATATAATTTTATAAGAATTTCAATTTTGCTACAACGTTGATGCAACGAATATTAATTACATCATCCACCACCACCACAACTCACTCAACCACAAACTCGCCCCAGCAGCGCGCTCAGCGTTTATGTAACTAAAAGCCGGAAGCTTGGCCCAGTTATGTCCAATATGCCAGAAGTCCGTGCTGCATATGGATCTGTACATCATTTGGCTCGACAAAAAAACTGCTTGCTGGCCTTTCGTATTAAATGCTTGGTAATGGCAACGCAGTAAGCATGCTGCAGCGTGCTTATGAATTAGTGGTCCGGGAACTGCTTCTATCATGCAATTAAGTCAATTAAGCTTGAAAGTCACTTAGTCTAAGTGTGCATGTGCGGGTGTGCGGGTGTGCGGGTGTGTGTGTGTGTGTGTGTGTGCCACTAAATCAACAGAGAGTTATTTGAGGTGCTCAGTCAAGGTGAGCCACCTGCCCAAGTGTAAAGGGACTTACAACAACTCCTACGATTTAGGTCACCTGGCAGATGCGAGAGCGCTGAAATTTTATCAAAATGCAGCGTTGAACAAATGAGTAGCTAACTATATATATAAAAGTAAAATATATGTACAGATGATACTATGTGTTGACGTTCAGTATTCCTTGAGTTTGGCTTTACTGATTTTAAGATTTCTCGTGGCACTGCTAGTTCAAGCCCATTAATTATGCCACTATTCAATTTTGTAATTCCGTTTGCTTTAATTGTGCATCTTAAACTTATAACTTGTAGACACATTTTAATTTTAAAATTTGACTGCGACGAAGTGCAAATCTATAATAAAAAATATCTGCCGAAATATGCAAGTTAGAGTCATCAAATTCGTAGGATATATTGCTGGTGATCGAGCATGCCCGTCTACCCCATATCTCTAAAGTAGCTCAGTATTTATTCAGCTTTGTATGATAATAAATTGAGCTGAGCAGGGCTGTGAATGCCACACATTTGGATTAACTAACGCACACAAAGCCGACTTCAGTTGATTGCTTAACCGGGTGAAACTTGGCTTTTGGCCAAGAGCAATCAGTGTCAGAGCGTTAGTCGGTTAAGCTGAGTCGGTAACAGGAGAAGCAACAGCAACTAATTGTAATGATTGGCATCATGATGATGATGCAAAGATACGAATATAGAATAACGCCAACGAATGCATTCCAATGTTCAAAATAAACAATGTTAAACTGCGTCAGTGACTAGATGCGATAACAATAAAATCGCTGCTTCAGCGAATATATACAAATATACACATAATATATAACACACATTCAGTTATATCTCGCTCATGTGTAAAGCACATACTTGGACAGCTGATTGTGTTGCTTTACCCAGATTTTTAATTAAAACTCAAACCTTCCTCCCACCCACAACTCAGTGATCCCTCTCTCGGCACAACATAAAGCTGAGCAACAAAGCAACGGTTTATGATATCGAACTAAATACTAGGTACTATTCAATGAGGTATGTTAGGCGGCACTTATGCCTATATCAATTCATAACAATAGTCGGGTAAGAAGGCAGCTGTGCATTGCTAATTGTAATTTATATCCCAGTACAGGGTATTATAATTTTGACATGAAGTTCGTAAGGTATTGAAGTTACTTCACTAATTTAGGATATATCTTCTATATCAGCATCACTAGCCAAGTCAATATAGTTTCCATCGAAACTAGTCTCTCACTTCTGAAACTATCTTAAACAATCGGATCTCAGAGACTTTGGAATGTAGGTTCTCGTAAACCAGACGCAAATCAAGTTTGCGTTATTTTTTCGATAACTGCCTTCGTTTATCAAATATCGATACATTAAATTTCCGATAACAATAAATGCCACAATCGACGCGAGCCTCAATATTCTTTTGTCTGTGTATTCTGCAGAACCCCGTTACCTAGGATCTGCCTTTGTCGGCAGAGGGCGCTTGCAGAGCTGCACGCATTTTAGTGAACATCTTTTTACAGATTGCCAATGAAACTAGAATATATTTAATAACTGAGTTCAGGGTATATCGTAGTCGTAGTCATAGTAGTCGTTCGCTCGACGAAGCATCAAGCATCATGCGAACAAGTAAAAAACACTAATCAAGTCCTTAGACATTGAAAACTTAATGCTAGAGTAAAGCTACATATTATAATGAACCAATAGCCGATACTATAAATCAATGTTGATCTGCTATAAAGCTTTGAAAGCACATTAAAGCTTTAAATACACCCAACAACAAAAACAAAATTGTAATAGATAGCCAAATCTTTCAAAACAATACAGATCAGATTAAGAATAAAATAAATGTCTTCAGCTTCTTCATATGAAAATTACATCTTACTTCTGAGAGCAGATTTTACTTTCTCAAAATTGACGTCCGCATTGAAAATGATCGGACCACTCAATAACATAAGCTAAAGCAGTGAAAATTAGAGTTTTTTTTTTTCATTGAATCATAAATTTAACTGCAAACTTTTATTTTATTTTTTTTGGTACTTGTCACCGCCTTCAGTGATGCCGTTTGAGGATAAATGATGCAGCTGCCTGGCATCAAATAGCCTGGCTGTATTCCCACCATTCCCACCATCTCGACCGGTAGGATCATCATCCCTCAGCGATTCGCTCGGAGGTCGGCCAGAGTTGCCTCCACATCTACAGCGACAGTTACAACCCTATCGATGTCCATGACGCAAAACGGTAGACGCATGCTCACCAGCACAATGACATCCACAGCGACAACCACAACCACATCAGCATCAATGGCCGCACATCCGACAACAGGCAACCGCACATCAATGATACCATCGCAAGTCATCAGGGGATTGGCGGATGTGATCAACGGCACGGAGCTGGATATGACGGTAGCAGCAACAGCTGTTGGCCTGGATGCAACCGTGCCCGATCCTACCACATCCAGCTCGCCGTGGAACTCAACACTTTCAACAGCCTCGGCCAACAGCTATGACAAGTGTGCGACTATCTTTGCCAACTACACCCAACCGATAACAAGTTAGTGTCTTTTCCTCTGTGTGTAGGACACACACTGTATAAAATAAATAAAAATATATATGTATATATGTATATACATATGACCTGTAGCAACCATTTATCACATCAATATCATTCAGTTTTTGATTAGAAAAAAATGTTCATTATATATATTAGCGCAGGATAATTATTTGCAATTGAGCATTTTGTATACAAAGCCAACATTTTTAATTATTGATTATTCAAAGCAAAAGAAACAACTTCAACTTCAATTGAATTTGTATTTTTCATTTCTTTGGTTTTTGCGATATGCAGGCATTTAAAAAACTGTCAAATTTTGAAGCTAAAAGTAATTTTTCAATCGAAAAAAAAAAACAGATTACAAAATCGAATAAAATCAACAAAATTTGATTTAACTTTGAGCCCGGATTTCATTTTAAACTGAAACTTTCAACGCCAAAATTAATTTTAACTGATTGTGTTCAATACTGTCATAAAGACTAAACCGACTGGTCGTTACTTGATGGACATTTGTACTCGGACGCACTGCATCAATCAGTTGCTGACCACTTCAGGCGAGAGTCAATGTCTGCTCCGCAAAACATTGGCTAATTGGCGAGTGTCTCAAATGTTGCCGCCGACATGGCAGAGCAGTCAAGGCGACTTTTTCGAAGAGCCGCATCTATGCTCGGCAGCTGAGTGCCCCCAATTGTGGACAATACGACAACAATAACAACAACATTTGCGGCAACAGCAATCACAAGAGCACCACCAACTGACAATTAGAGTGTGCTCATTAAATTAAAATAAATACCAATTTTTTTTTTTATAATGATATGCCATAATATAAAGAATGCGAGCTACCATATTTTTATTGCATGTTTTATGCAACAGCTGCATACACTCAGAAAAGAAATCGGCATGAATTGTAAAAAATTACGCTAAATTGAAAATCGCCTTGAAAACTACAAAGTATATCTTGTTTTAAGAAATAATTTCTATGAGAAAACATATTTCTTAAAAATAGAAATTAAATAATACGAACCATGATTTTCAGTAAGTTACTTTCTGAATAATAAGGGGAGGAACCCTTGGCTCCAAGTTTATGGTGTATTTTATTCTGAATGTATGCAGCCCATCAGCTTGGAACCTTGTGCTCGTTTCATTGTTTATTGAACGCCTGTCAACCTGTTAGCAAACATCATTACCCCATTCACTTACTATCTCTCTCTCTCTCTCTCTCTCTCTCTCACTTTCTCTGTGTGTTTAGGCCTGTATTGCAACTGGACTTGGGACTCGCTGCTCTGTTGGCCACCAACGCCGGCCGGCGTCATGGCTCGCATGTATTGCCCAGCAGGCTATCTCGGTGTCGATACGCGCAGTAAGTAATCAGCCAACATTCATATATATCCACAGCGCGTCGCAGTTGCACTTGCAACCAGCGACATACTGAAGCCAGTATTAGAAATCTATAACAGCCTTATTCCACTATCAACATTTCTATCATTATATTTGTACATTTTCCAATAACAAATTCGATAAAAAAAATTTCAATGTCGTGTCTATTTCATAATGAATGTAACAAATAGCTGACATTTCAAGAGCCGTAAACGAATATATTAAAATACAATTATAATTAAAGACAACAAAATTAATAGTATTATTATTCATTTCGCAAACCGATGAAAATATAATTTGATCCGACCTTTTATTTAAGTCAAGCTGAATAGAGACCGCATCCTTACCAATTGACATTCAGAACCAGCCATTTATATGTCTATCGAAAGCATTACTTTTTACACTGTGCACTAGTTGGTCTTAGACAAGTAAAAGTTGCAGTCAGCCTAGCTGAATGGCAAACTTTCTCTTAATCTCGCCATCTCTGTCTCATACAAAGCAAGGCATGCAAGTCACGTACTCGTCAATATATATTTGCCTTAAGGAGCTCAACTATGCGAAAGGAACGGGCATAATAAAAAGGAATAAATAGTTCAGTGTCTTGTTTGAACGAAAGAATGGCATGGTGTTTGCTACATGTTGGCATTTGCAATGAGATCTACCTGATTTTAAGATATGACCTGTCTTTAAATTGAACGCAATTCCAAGCAGCTCTTTAAGTTAGGCACATCCAACTGGGCCAAGATTGCATTCGCAATGCTTGTGCGGCTGCCACAGCCGTGTCACACACACATACACACACACATATATATATATTTATACAGGAATTTGGCCATCTTCTTATGGCAGTTTATGTCAGTCTATAATCAAGTGCAAATATAAATATTTAATAAAACTGCTATTCACAAGATGACCTGGTGTCATTTTGCATACTGGTAAGCCCTAGGTGGAGTGTGTGTGTGTGTGTGTGTGTGTGTGTGGGAGAGGGTGTGAGGTGTTTTGATTGACATAGCATAGTTGCTGCTCAACTGCAGCAAATAGAAATCGAAAATAGTGCCTGACTAGCAGTTACCCTGTATAACAATAGTTTATTATTCTTACATTTTTGGTATTAATTCAATTATATATCTGTTACATATTATGATCGAAATCTTTTATCCAATAGATTAATACTTTTATAGTGGACACATAGTTAGCTCTAGTTTTCAACATCTTGTGTAAATTCAGTGGTATTTTATGTGTCTTCTGTTCTTAAAGCAAGTCTCTCAAGAAATCCACTCCAAATTTTAGGTATTGATATGCAATGCGCCTCAAAAATTTGTAGACTACTATTTCATATATGTATATGCATATGCATATTTAACTGTCATATCGGCCTGGGTTTTCCAAAACCTTGCCATAAATTTTGGACTATTTTACAAATTAATACCTCCAGATTTATTTAATTATCATGTCCTTTAATCTATTATTTCCTTTTCTTCCACTTGAAATATTTAGTTTAACTTATCTCTCTTTTTTTAAATATTTTAATTTGTACACTTGATGTAAGATATAACCAACGATTTTATATTATTTTAATTTACATTTTTAAAAACTGAGCATTGTTTTTAGTTCACATTAAAGAAAATAAAATAAATAAATAATACGTTAGATAATATGCTCCTTAATATATAGTTAACAAGACAAATAAAATTATAAAAATAAATAGATGTGATCTTGATTTCTTAGTTGTTATCTGATTGTTGTTTATAATCACCACACTAAAAATACCCACATACAAAGTGTGCCTTATGTATATTGTCTGAGTTCGAATAGTAAACCAAATATATAACTCTATTTCTTCTTCTGTCGTTTGCTCTGCCATACCCTCACCGTGGTCATTGTGTGTGTGTGGAGGGTATAGAGAAGGGCAAAAGTAAAGAGCAATGAATCAAATGTTAGACAACAATTGAACGTTGTTTAAGGGACGCAAGCCAACCTTTCAAATTGAAGGTGCACCCACAGATACCCGCATTGTCTTTTTGGTCACAAAAGGGTATAATCACTAAAGGAAACAACTTGTTCGGCAATTGAATATAATAAATGTTGATAAATAAATAATGGATGGTCGTTAAAGAGTCAGTTGACTGGAAGCCCAATCACTTAATCAATTTGCTCAGAAGCAATTTAACCAATTTGTTATAAATAAACGAAAACAAAAGCTTTCAACAGAAATGCGCAAAGTGTAATTTAACGTTGTGATATTCAAGTGAACTTAATTTTATTGACACTGAAGTCGAAGGATTATTTAATTAATTTATTATGGGGTTCAATTTACTTAAACAGAATTTGCCATTCGGAAGTGCGAACTAGATGGTAATTGGGGCAGAAGGCCCAACGATACCGAGCTGAATACCGGCGGCTGGACAGACTATGCACCGTGCTACAAGCCCGAGGTTATACGCCTCCTGCAGCAAATTAAGGATGTGAACGTAAGTGAAGAAAGTAACGTGCCATTGAATCGAATTTCAATTTGATTACTTTCAGGTCTACATGGATATTGCACAGCGAACACGCACTCTGGAAATTGTCGGACTTTGCCTCTCGCTGTTCGCCCTGATCATATCCCTGGTGATATTTTGCTCCTTTCGCTCGCTGCGCAACAATCGCACCAGGATACACAAGAACCTGTTCGTTGCAATGGTATTGCAAGTGATTGTGCGACTGACTCTTTACCTGGATCAATTTCGACGTGGCAAACCGGAAACGGCTTCCAATGCAAGTCTATCGATTATCGAGAATACGGTGAGCAAAGGGCGTAAAACCTATTATTATATTTTCAACCCGATGAGCGTCGAAAATTACTCTCGAATCCAATTTCTATAAATTGTATAATGAAGCTGTGCAAAAGTATATATCGATACAAATCGATTTCCGATAGTAATTATCGCCTGATAAGCCTCTTATGTACTGTATACCATGTATAAAGCTGGTTGCCTTCTCAAATCAATATTCTTACAAAATGTGAAGCGATTCTATTTCATGCTGTGAAAAATAGTTTAAGCTACTGTCCTTACCAACAGCATACATATATCGAAATTCAAATGTTATCGGAATGGTATCGCTTTCAGCCATATCTATGTGAGGCATCGTATGTGCTGCTGGAATACGCTCGCACCGCCATGTTCATGTGGATGTTCATTGAAGGTCTCTACATGCACAATATGATCACTGTGGCGGTATTCCAGGGTAACTTTCCGCTCAAACTATACGCGCTGCTGGGCTGGGGTCTGCCCGTACTAATGACGTTCGTCTGGGTCCAATGCACAGCGATATTTATGGACACCAGTGTTGGTGAATGCATGTGGAATTACAATCTAACACCATACTATTGGATACTGGAAGGACCTCGCCTCACTGTCATCTTGGTGAGTTTAAAGCACTTACATGCAGCGTTGTAGAGATAAGTATTTGCATCTAACTTGTCTCTCTTCCATCTGGTAGCTGAACTTTTTCTTTTTGGTAAATATTATACGTGTGCTGGTGGTGAAGTTGCGTCAATCGCAGGCCAGCGATATCGAGCAGACCCGCAAAGCGGTACGGGCGGCGATTGTGTTGTTGCCCCTATTGGGCATTACGAATCTGTTGCATCTGGTGCCGACTCTGAAGACCGCTTGGAAGTTTGCCGTTTGGTGCTATGTGACACACTTTCTAACATCATTTCAGGGCTTCTTCATAGCCCTAATCTATTGTTTCCTCAATGGCGAGGTATGCGAACATTGCCAGCAAATTCATATATATCACATGAAAGTAGCACTTATTTGAGACATCTATCTCGTTGCTGGTATATTGCAGGTACGCACAGTGCTGTTGAAAAGCCTGGCCGTCTGGTTGTCCGTTCGTGGACACTCTGAGTGGGTACCCAAGCGTGCTTCGGGCGCATACAACAACACACCAGACACGGATACTGTGCAGCAGCCGGGCGAGACGATGTCAACGAGCAGAAGGTAAGCCGAAACTAGCATTCTGCGCATCTTTATAATAATTCGACCCAAGACTGTGTTTCCAAATCATGAACGCAGAATTTGTCCAGAAACCAGTAAAAGCCATGAGAAGCTCGAATCCGTCCCTAAATACCGACCATCTATTTGTTGTTTCTCACTATATAGCGTGCCGCCGCGGAATAAACGCCTAAAAGGCCGTAAGGCTAACAACATCGCCATCGTCGTCAACAATGATCCGGGGCAGAATGGAATGCTGCAACCGCACAGCATCAATAACAACTCGACAAACGATAGTAGTACACGCACCGTCGAGGATGATACCGGATCAGCGATATTAACACGCATACGGAGCAAGGAATCGTTGGCTGGCCGCTCCAACTGGATGACGAACCTGTGCTTTCGCGGCAAAAAGGTACTACGAGTACCGCCAGCGTCGTCCGTACCACCCGAGTCAGTTGTATTTGAGTTGTCAGAGCTGTAGGCCCATATTAGTACTAGCCATAGACGTATTCTGTATTTGTCCATCTTAGTAGCTCTTAGAGTCTTCAGCGTCTAGCGTCCCTAATAATGTAGTTCTACTTATGCTTACTTTTGTACTTTTGGTTTCATACACACACACGTTGCTTACAGCTTGCTCCTCGCATATTTAACTAGAGCTGGTCACGTGTGTCGTGTTCGTTTTCTTCTTATATACAAATATATATTCAAACCTCAAATTATTCTCTTTTTTTTTGTAAGCTTATTTAAACAGTTCAGTTTTGTAATCTGCAAAGTATTTACCAATTTTGGTTTAACACCTTTCTTAAAAATATGGGCAATATTAATAATATTATTTAAAATTAAGTGTAATTAAGTCATTTTTCGTATATTATTTGTATTATTTTGATTTGATAGTTACCACTTATATACCGATTACACTTAAAACAAAAACATTTTGTTGTTTCACTTTCCAATGCACAACTTGTATTGCCATCAAAACCGAACACGCGACCTTCTCTGCTCTATTTTATTACTGTAGTCTGTACAAGCAATTACACAGAAAGTTGCAACTTCTATCTTGCTATCAACTATTATAGGTTATGCTATTTTATAAATACCACTCATATATCTTAGCTAAATCACTGTTTTTAAACGCAATCCCTATTAAAAGATCCTACAGATTCAATTAAATAATCTTCGCCCAATGCACAACTTGTATTGCCATCAAAACCGAACACGCGACCTTCTCTGCTCTATTTTATTACTGTAGTCTGTACAAGCATTTACACAGAAAGTTGCAACTTCTATCTTGCTATCAACTATTATAGGTTATGCTATTTTATAAATACCACTCATATATCTTAGCTAAATCACTGTTTTTAAACGCAATCCCTACTAAAAGATCCTACAGATACAATTAAATAATCTTCGCCCTCTCCTCACCGAAAAGCTATCAATCACTCAATATGCTTTAGGCTAAACCACTTCATGGATATACAACGACATTTCTTTCAGCAAGGCCTATGACCTATGTATGACTCGGAACTAAGGCAGCATGTCTAAAAAAAAAAAAAAAACCCCCCATTTGAAAATATTGTTTACATATTTTAAACTTCGCAATCAGTGTGACCGAAGCTATAAAACCATATTAGAAACAAATTTAACTCACCAAATATTATGAGTTTTCTAAATATACAAAAAAAAATCCAAATTGGTGATCAAATTTTATACTGAGTCAAACATAGATTTAAATTTAAATGCAAATCTTAACATTAATTTTTGCTAAAAGTCAACAACTTTCAAAAATAAAACATGTTTGACACCCAAAGAGTATCTGTAACATCTATCTATATCTATATTTGCTCATATCTGTAATATTGCGGTCTATCTGCTCTATTATGTAACAATAATGTTGAGTATCTGAACTGTGTAAATAATAGATGGCAAAATGAACTCTGTATTTATTTGAGTATTTCCTAACATTTATCCATATCCTTCGTGCTTGCTTAAAATTCGGTCACACTGTGCAAATTTTCGAACACGCTTAACATTATTTGCGGCGTTCGTTGCTTTATCATTTTGCTATTTTAAATAATTGCAATTATATAATACTATTTAATATGATCACTGCTTTTGTTTGCTGCACTTGCTGCGCTTGGGCACAACTATTTGCAATTATTTCTTTTAGTAATATTCACTTAAATGAATATAAAACGCCAAAGCGAAAACCAAGAAACTTAATAGATATTCGAACATTCCAGAACAAATGTGTGATGCCTGGCGCTCAAGTGTCGCAGCAAATATTTATGACGTCACAGCTGCCGACGTCGACAACAGCTTTGGCAACAACAACCACAACGACAGCAGCAACAGCAACAACAACAAGACCTGCAGTCGTTGCTGTTACAACCACAACTGCATTAGCCGCTGCAGCGAATACTACAAAGGCAGCAATGGCCTGAAGCTTAAAGCGAGCACTTTTGCTCTTACTACTTACTCCCACAGTCTAACTTATTTGTAATGGGCTCTTGTTTTCTATTTATCAATCTCTTTGTCTCTGTCTCTCTCGCTGTACGTGTATGTATCTGGCTAAGCTTTGCTTTTAGCTTTTAAGCGCGCAACTGTACCACAAATTAGCTCTACTGTAATGTGTGTGTGTGCACTTTTATATATTTACATACAAACATATATACTTAGATGATTATCATCTTTTTATATTTATATATATACATAAATATACGTATGTTTATACATATACATGAATTTTGCGGCTGATAAATACAGCTCAAATTTTATTCAAAACTAGTAGAAAATGTGAAAATACAGAATTAATCTTTTTTTTTTTTTTTAATATTCTCAATATAAGTCGGTACACTACTAAAAATATATACATACACATACATACATACATATACATATGAGATGTAGTTACATATTTACATACTTATACATATATGTACATTCTATATGTATAATTATAGTGCAATTATTTATTATTATTATATTATTTTACAACAAAAATAACGGTTTACCAAGGTACCTGACAATATTTTGTTGTATATATCGAATAGAGCATATAACATACATACAGACAACATACGAATTTATATTTATATATGTATGTACATCGTACATCGTTAATGCTAATGCATGTATTAAAATTTCAAAATTCACGACGTTCTATTTTAAGCATAGACGAACCAAGAAATCATACCACCAAATGTCCACATTCACCAATACTTACTCAACTCAATTAAGTGATTGAAAAATTTCGAACATTTTGCAATTGAAATACCTCCATCAGTTTCACTCTAACTTTCAGAATGATAGCAAATAATAATTTTTTATTTTTGTCTTTCATATCAACTAAATTATGCTTAAGCTATATTTTAATTTATCGCCATACTATTTTCAAGTGCATGGAAATAAAGCTTACAAAGTGAAAGTTCTACATTCCCATTCCCTCAATATGTCTCCCAAATCTTGATCATGATCATAAGATCCATGGAAAAACAGTTAATTCTATTAGATATAGCACATTTACACTCACATAAATATATAAATGCATATTTGGAGAGTACAAACGGCAGTCGCCGTATTACTTGGTATACAAATTCTTAACAATATATACAAATGCATCTGCATATACATAAATATATAATCCATGCGAGATTAGCAACTTCAGAGCCAACTTATCTTTTGTTGTGCTGCTCTCTTTTCCTACTCGCGCCAAAGCTTCGTAGGTAAGACATACAATAGGATGCAAGCCGAATTTAAAAAAAAAAAAAATACCCACACACACACACACAAAAAACAAATAAATAAACTACTAACTCTTCTACTTGCAAAGGAAAAAAGATACAGCCGATCTGTGAGAACTAAAACAAAACCAAATAAAGAACATAGAGAACAATAGAGACCAAGAAATACAGTGGTCAATGGCAAACTATTATGTGTATAAGCAAACATGGAAATTTGAATAAACATAATTATTTTATGTGTGTATAATTAATAAATGTGTCTCGTTTTTTATTTATTAATTGATATTGCCGCCCAGCTGAAACATAATATCTTTTCCATATGTAGCCTTCCACTGCGGTTTAGCGATCGGCACGTTCCGGCTATAATCTATATATAGGTGTTGGTGGGGGGAAGACACAATGGGTCGACCATATCATTGACACTGATGACGCTGGAATGCCTATTTTGAAACTACTATAAGCAGCTAAATGAGGCATTTTTTATAGGCAATCAAAAATATTTGTGCACAATTAAATACAACTAAAAATAACTGAAGAAACACCAACGAAATTCGCAAATTAACAATACACACAATAACGATGATAATAATAATAATAAAAACAAATACAAATAGGTATTCAAATACGTGTACATCATTTCATTAGCTACATACAACAAACAACAAGAACAACAACAATAGCAACAGCAATGAACAAATTGGTGCACAATTCAGAAAAAAAAAACCGACAAAATAAATTATAATTTTGGAAAGCTTCACATTGTGTTTGGATGAGGTAGCGTGTGTGTGGTGTGTGTGTGTGTGTCTACGTGTGGGAGTGTGTGGCTGTGTTTAGGTGTGTATGTGTGTGTGTGGTTGTGTATGAACGAGACTTGTGGGTATTCAGCTGAAAGTTCACTAAAACAGAAGATCCTCGTCGCCCTCATTTTCGAGTATATTCTGCGCTTGTTCGCTGCAGGTGACATTGTAGCCCTGGCGACGCAGCTCCTCCCTGGCCAGATCCGCCGATTTGCGGGCAGCCTTCTTCTTATCCTGTATCTTCTTCAAACGATAGAACTCCTCTCGCTCCAATTCATCCAACTCACTGATGATATACTCAATGGTGAGAGTGATGCGCGGTATTATAACTATAAATAATATAAGTAATCGCCATTACAATTATAAATTATGTATATATATATATAGATGTGAGGGAATAGTTTTAATTAACATTATTAAGCTAACCATGCTCGATGGCATTGACACGCCGGTTGGTCACCTTGATGACGTCGTCCAGTGTAACAAAGGATGTCTGCAGCGAGGCAAGCTCAACGAGCAGACGAACCGCACTCTGATAGTTCTTCTTGAGCTTGGCCAGCTGCTGGCCGCCACGGGCGAGACCGGCCAGCTCGTAAGTATCGACGCCATCCTGATATGGCTCAAAAATGGGCAATGTGACGCCGGCGACATTATCTTTTTTGGTGCGTATCTTGATCTGTGCCTTGGTCACATTCTGCAGCACAATCTGATTGATGTCGCCGGTGGTGAATTTGACTTCGGCCAGCGAAAAAGCCGCCTCCTTCATCACCTGACCCATTAGCATTTTTGTCTAAAAAAAAATTAATCAGCATTGTTTTTTGCTGATTTTTACATGTTGGCCTACCTCAATGATCTTGCCCAGAATAAGGCGAAAACGCATTTGGAGAGCATCTGCCTTCTTTTTAAGCAGGCCATGACCCTTTGTGGCGCCAGCCAGACGCGATTTCATCAAAATTTGTGCGCTGTGTAAAAATTTGTTTAATTTTTTTTTTTTATGGAAACTTAAAATTGTTCTCAAACACTCTCTCTCTCTTTCTCTCATTCTCATTCTGTTTCAGTTAGTACTCACCCGCGCGATGGAAATATGGGCAGACGATCTTTGGCAGCCATGATTTATTAAGAATTATTTTCCAGAAATGTACCGTTACACCAGCTACAGCTACCGTTACACTTACAGTTACAGTGACGTTACGTTACGTTACAAATATGACAAATATATTTTCGGATAGAACAAACATTAAACAAGTACCTACTGTGTGGAGGACAACAAACAACAAACTGAATAAAACTGTAAACTATAAATATATCAACAACAAAATTTTAGGTAAATAAAATATATGCGACGAATATTGTACAAAAATAAATGGACGAGCGCGAGAACAAGAAGCGAGAACGAGAACCGCAAAGCAAAGCACACGACAATAAAATGGGCCAAATGACAACTGCGAAATGGTCTCGACGTTAACGGCGACGGAGACAGCGACGTCGACGTCGACGCTGACATTCTATGGATAAAAGGCGACCGTTGGGCCAGCCGCTCAGCTGTGTCCGCTGCAGTAGCAGCAGCCAGAGATGATTAGAGAGGAGCGCGTGAGTGTTAATTGAATTATGCACGTAAATAGAATTTTAGCTATGATTTGTTCGCCATTTTTCTCCGCATCAATTTACCGTGCAGCAATTACTCATGCCTAAAAATCTAAAGCGATCATAAAAAATGTTTAAAGAAAAACACTTGTTAAAAATATATTCACTCTTAAGTTAGTCAACGACGAAGCATGGGATTTCCTATCTATAGATTGCATATTCAGTATTGACTTTTTATACTTGGTTCATTAGATGAGACTAAAGTAAACTAAAATAATGTGCACAAAGTAAATTGGTTAGTCAATTCTAAGTTCCACTTAAAAAAAAATCACACTGAACTTTCGAAAATCGCACCGAAAACCAGAAAGTATTTCTTTTTTTTATAAATAAATTATAGATTTTACATAAATATATTTCTTAATAATAGAAAGTATTTCCAAAAACCCCTTATTCATGGAATATTCTTTTCTGAAAGGCAGAAAATAATAATAAAAGTATCCAATTGCTTTATTAATACCCATTTTAGAGAAATATTCACGTGAATTGTAAATAAAAGAAAATCCCTTTTTGTTAAAAAGACTTTACCTTCAATTTTATAAATAAAAGGTTAGGCACTGAAAGTATATAATTCAGGGTGATTTCATTTTCCCATTATAGTTCTCACTTTTTGACAAGCTTTTTCTTATACCTTCTAAATAATTGCATAAGCAATGAAATCACACAACTAAGCAATTTTGTCTTTAAGCAAATCTCCACAATTCAAACAACAACAAAAAATGACCAAACATTAATATATTGACAATAGGCAATTGTAGTCAATAAAATCTCTAAGAACGCGTCTCAAATCACTTACATACGAACATATTTATATATATAAATATATATATATATATATATATATATATATATATATATATATTTATATATTTATAGATATTTAAAAGCTGATGATTAATTAGAGCGCACGCATATTTCTAAGCCAGTGCTGCCAAATCATTGCGTTTGCCGTTAGAGCTCTTGATTAAATTGATGCTGATTGTCAATAAAAAATACGTACAACCATTTTGGCACTTTGACCGGCCTAAAAATGGAAAAGAAATGCCCAAAATTCGCGCCTATTGTTGTAATTGCGACATGACCTGCGTGTGTGTGCTTGCGTGTGTGTGTGAGTGAGTGTGTGACCATTGGTGGGGCGGACGGTGACTTGTTCGAGTCACGCAATTTGAATATGCGTCCTATGGCGTCATATGTCCGAAAAAGAAAACATAATAAAATCAACACGTGTGTACTTTATATGGTACCTCCCAACGAGTATGTTGGGTAAGGCGAGAATGTGTTAATAGTACTCATTAAAATAATAATCTTAGGATAGCTCGACCAGGTGTTACGCTGGGGAAATCAATTAAAACACAGGCTGCTCAATTTGATTATCTTGCTATTCGCTACTCACACATGCATCTATGCAGAAAATTGCAAATAGTTGTTTGCTCAAAATGAAAATAGGCGTTTCTTTTCCAATCCGATCCGATCTGATCCGCATGAAATTTGCACAGTTGATCAATAATGTGTCATGATACTTGAAAGGCTATATCTTTAAAATTGAGAAAACTATTTTCTGCGATCGACTCAACTGTTATTACATATATATTACATGTATGTATATACCTTATGGGGTCGGAGATGAACTTGATTATACCGCTTTTACCCATTTTCAATCGATTGACTGTATAGAAGTACTGCAGTGGTATTGTTAATTTCTGAATTGCTAGAGTATCTTATTAGTCTTATAAATATATCTTAACAATTTGCTATGCCACAGTCCATTATAAAACCAATTGTCAAAGCAACAATCCGAAATTACTCGGCTACATAATGCTTCAATTCCGGAAAGTTTTAGCATCTGTTGTGTCCTCTTTCTTTCCACGTGGGTGTGATAAGTGAAATATTAGTTGCTTCCCTTTAATTACAATAGTCTAGTATCGATAAGACAGTATATTTCGGATTAATCTGATCCAAAGCAGATTGGTGAGTAAAATTGTATTGTGAACATTAAAATTAGAGAAAACTAGCACAAAAAATACATAATTTTCGTTCTTTTTACACTCAACACTTAATAAAAAATACATTCAGATTAAGAAATATTTTAAACTTCACAATTCACCTTACAGTTTGTGAAGAAAAAGTTTTGACACAGGAAAATTCATCTTTTCTTATTTCTTTTGCAAAATATGTACTTTATTATTGACTTACTTTTCTCGAACTTTGAGTTCTTAAAACTAGTTAAATAATAGTTAAATAACAAGATTAATTAGTCAAACTATTTTGATTGACTGTAAAAACGAAAATTGTACATTCGATGGACTGGAAGGAAAATGTTTCGACAACCAATATTTATGAATTTACGATACCCTTGTTAAACATATTCTGATTACATTTGGCCATGCTCATCTTTTTCGCATAAAAAAGTAATAATTATTAAGTATAGTGGAAAATAATACCCAAAATGTCGATCAGGATCGACTGCAAGATAGCTTAAGAAAGATTCCGGTGTTTATTAATCTTTCTCATGAAATGAGGCTGCTGCTTAATAGGGCAATTGGGAAATATGCATACTTGAAAACAGCGTATTTTTCAGTTCTTCTACATTTATACTTAAACGTTTAATATAACAAGAGATAATGATTCACAATGTGCAAGCGATTTCCTTACTTTATTCGTACTCGTCTGTGACTATAGCCGAAACCAAAGATGTCTCTCGCGCTCTCTTTAGTTGTTTTAGTGCAAAAACACGCAAATGAGTGAATCAACAGTTGGCGTCAATTTTGTTGTGGTTCACATCACACAAAACTGCCAAATTTTTTTTGGTTAATGTAATGGAGTGGTGGGGGTGGGAGCTAGGCAAGAATAAGATAAGCTCTCTCTCTCTCTCTCTCTCTCTCTCTCTCTCTCTCTCTCGCTCTCTCTCTCTGTCTCTCTTTTACTAATAAGTCAAGAGCAGGCAATCATTTGCACGCTGACTCACCCAACAACATGCCCGTTCGCTCCGAAACATGCACGCACAACACACACGTACGCGTCCTGTTAGCAGTTAACAGTGAGTTTTCTGTCATAGACGGCAATTGAAGGGGGTCACTTCGAGACAGAAGTGCTATCAAAATCTTAAAAATCACCGGAATTTCCATTTTTCGATTTTTTTACGCAATTACACTAAAATAAAAAACAATATGGCTGATTTTAAGTCCATTTTTCAACACTGCAGTCGATCAACTTGTTGAGCATCGAGCCACTTACAGACAACGCCACTGCACGCTGAGTTTTTTTTTTCTCGCACAGGAATAAAATAGAGCAGCTGGGATGCTGAGCTACAGTTGAGCTGTTGCCGCAGTTCGCATTTAGCAGCGCCCGCAAGTAGGTTACATATTTTTTTGACGCTCCCGCGACTTTGGAAATCAAATTGAGCGATTTTACACCAACCGAGCTACAAAGTGAGTAATTAATGCCAGTGAACATTAATTAGGATTAGGAAGCTAGACGACAAGCACTAAAAACAACAACAATAGCAGGTGCTGTGCGTGGTGAGCGTGTTGCGTGCATCTAAAGAGTTTTTGTCTTTTGTTGTCATAATGTCATTGTAATCGCAGCAACACCCAGCCACAAAAGCAACACAACAAAAGAGAAGAGAAGTGAAGAGAGGCGTAAGTTACTGAGTGCATAAGTCGTGAGTCCTCCTCTCTGATTGAGTTATGAGAGGAAAAAGCCAGTGAGAGTGTATTAGTGCTATTCAAATTGCTCACGTACTTACACACACACACACACACACACAAACACACACACACACACACACACACAGACATACACATACATTTATACATATGAACGGACATAAATGTGTTATCAACATGCACTTCATTCCAAATGAGTACACTTTGCCATTGTTAAGGCTTTAATGTCAATTTAAACTTAATCTTTCCAGTCTTTAATTGCTTAAGGTCTTAACTTTATTTGAAAATAATTATATTGCAAATATTTAAATCTTGACTCGAACAAGCACAGTAAATTGTCAAATAAGTAAGCTATACTTTTTTATGTTCTATGCTCTTTTTTCACTCTAATACTGAAGGTATATTGGTCTGTCCGTCCGTCTGTATGCCCGCGTCAAAGTGTCAATATTAAGGTGCTATGTCCACTAGAATGCTATGAAATCGATAAAAATCGATAATTGCAGGTCGAAAATGCCACATATTCCCCATAATTTCAAGGCTACAGACACCAAATTTGGTTTATATGCTATTGGCGATGTGCTTCAAAGCATGGCATATGCCACGCCCTACTCAGCCGCCCCCAGGCCCCACCCATCAAAAAATTTGAAATGTCTGTATCTTCCATCGAATTAAGGAGGTATATTACCATTAACCAACTTTAAGTACCTATAAAAAAAGTAACTACTTTCCCGCCTGCCCCCATAATCGCCAAAAAAAGGTATCTCCGAAAGAATAAATCGATAAAACAGCATATCGGCCACAATTGTAATGATAGTGTCACCAAAATCAAAAGGTAGCTTGCTGGTAATCTCCTTTAACAATCAGTATACACATTTTTAAGATCACGCCCACACTCGCCACCACCAGGATCTTCCACAATTTTTAAGCTAAAGTCACAAAATTTAGAAAGTATGTTACTGATAGCTCCCTTAGAGATCGATTATAAAATCACGATATTAAAAAACGATGACCACGACCATTCCGCATCGATAAAACCATATAATTCCCACAATTGCTAGAGATAGCTTTTTTGGACCACGCCCACTTTCGCTCCCAAACATGATACCTATAGCCTATACCTCCCATAATTGCAGAGATATAGTTACCGGGCTTGCAAATTATGTTACTAGAAACCTCCTCCAACATTTTTTTACGGCCATGTTCAATCCTGCCCCAAAAAATTCACAAAAGTCTGTATCTACTGCAATTTTAAAGGCAAACATGGAAATCTCTGGAGTTTTATATAGGTCAGAAAAATACATAGCTTTTAAGCATATTACTTAATGGCTCAATCAATGTTGGTTCCATCAATTTGTTTTGTTTTTTTCATTTAACCTTTCAGAACCACTTTATAAGAAAGAAAGAAAAAACAACAAAATGGAGTACAAACTGATTACTGCCGAGCACTACGAGCTGGTGATCGAACATTTGCGAGGCAATTTCTTTGCTGACGAGCCGCTGAATCGGGCTGCCGGACTTTGTCAGCGAGGCGATGGCAACACTGAACTGGAATATCTCAGTCTGGCAACGCTGCAAGATCAGCTCAGCCTAATGGCCGTTGATGGGCGCACAGACAGCGCCACCTGTGGCCAAATAGCCGGCGTGATTCTCAACGGCATTTTGCTGCCAGGCGATACGGAAAAGGCGCTGGATAAACTGCAACTAAGCAAGGACAGCAACTATAAAAAGATCTTCGAGCTGCTGTACAGGCACTGCCTGCAGTCCAATCTGTTCGCCCACTACGATGTGGATCGCATCTTCGATGTGCGCATCCTCTCGGTTGATTCGCGCTTTCGTGGCCAAGGCATTGCCAAAGAACTGGTGCATCGCGCCGAGCACATGGCACGCAAATGCAACTTTCAATTGCTCAAGGCCGATGCCACCGGCATCTTCTCGCAGAAGATATTATGCTCCAGTGGCTTTATGCCATTCTCCGAGCAGCTCTATGCCAAATACACAAACGATGCGGGGGAGATTATTTTGCCCGTGGAGGCGCCACACATTAAGCTGCTGATGCTCACCAAACAGCTCAGCGATGGGAACATCAAGGATCAGTAAACACAACAATTGTATTATTATTTATTTTATATAATTTTTGTATGCAGATACATACATATATGGTATATTACATATATTTCAATATAGACACAAGACAATTTTTGTGTTGGAATGTAGAATGGCATAAGATCGAAGTAAGTCTAAGGCAAATATTTGTTACAGATACGAATATGTTTCAACTTAATTATACAAATATTACTATTATTTGTAAATAAATGGGCCAACTTTTATTGTATTCATTTAAAGTGCATTTTGTTAGCGATATTTTCTAACAAAATAAATATTGTTGACTATACAAAACGTTAATATTTCAATATTATCATTTACTGGTCTTCAAAACAGATCTAAAATTAATATTTGCCTTAGAATATAAAGAATTATGCTATGTGGACAACATTATAACATGGAAAACAAATGGTTGTTTTTCTTTTTTTTTATGGGGACCAACTTAAAAATATGCTAACTAACTAATAATAACTAAATGTATGATCTTTTGTAAAACTAACACATTAGAAAAGGAAATGCATAGAATATCTAAAAATAATGGCAAAGTTTCAAAGTATATATTGCAAAAAAAAAATAAAATATATATATATATATAATATTGTTAAATAACTAGTCAAATCTGTGGCTATATATTGTGAATATTGTCTATTATATTTATTATTTATATATGCCTATATAAATATATCTGTATACCACATTGTTTAGGTACTTTAGATGAGTGGCCCAGCCTAGCACAAGCAGATTGAAATCCTAATACAAGTTAAATATATATCACATAGGCGCAGATCCAAACAACACAAACAACAAACAACATTGGCAACTGCTGAGCAGGTACTACGGCATTATTTTAAATATTATCCTTGAAAAATTTACTTTTTGCTGCCGCTGCTGTTATTGTTGGACTTCTCGTAAATGAATATGATATCCTGGTCAGTGCCAAAGGCCGTCCGAGCCGTATCCATTGCCTCGGACAAGCAACGGCAAATATCTGCAAAAAATATATATATATTTAGGTAGAGATTAATTAGCTTAGCAACTAAATTGTGAATCTACTCACGTCCGTCGTGCACCTCGGGATTGTGATAAAACAATTTACCCATTTCTATATCGTAGCCACAGAGCACCACATAGTGTCCGGCGTATCTTTTGTTGGCAGTCGTTGGCAAGCGTGTGTTTTTTTTGGCAATACAAGATAGATGAAAACAACTTGATAATAAATGCAAAAATTTAAGGCTTGATCGAAGGCAACAAAGTAATCATAGCATAAACCATAAACCTGTACGAATATACGAATGCGAGCTGTCCCAATATGAGTTTAAAGTAAGTAAAGACAGCCAGCAAATGCTCGCAAATTTCAATGTTAATTTCTTAATCAATCTTATAAGAAAACTGATTAACAGTTCTGCGTTTAACATTATAATCAGGCAATTGAGTTTAATGTTTGTGTTAAAGAAAACTGTTAACTTCATGAGAAAGAGAGGTTAGAGTGTTGATCACAGACCTTGAGAACATGTGCGTGTGTGTGTATTCGTGCAGATGTGTTTGTAATTGAAAATTTCATCTCTTACCCAAATTTCTCCAGGGTATTTGTGCGGCATATTTCACAGGTGAGGAGCGAAGCATTCGTTAGCAATATAACGGGGCCATCGCGTGCCAAATGCTTAAGTATCACATCCATGTCCACTGTGCGCTGCTCGACGCGCAAACCGTGCGCCTTGGCATCCTTGAACTTGCGCATCACCCGCTTCTCGTCCTTGTCGATGATTTGTGAGTAGTACATGTGCTGCGTGTAATTGGGATCGATTCCAAGCGTTTGCGTAAAGTACTCGTGACGCACTTGGTATCGATGCAGCAAATAGCAGAGATCAATTGTCCAGGTGCTGGAGCCGAAGCCCTCCTCCTTGCAGATACTCTCGAAGTTGTTGAGGAACTGTTCGCGTTGCGCCGTCGACAATATCATCAGAATGCAGGATATGCCGCAGTCCCAGTTAAATCGCTGCTGATAATGTGTCAAATTGTAGTATTTATTTTGTGGCAGAGCGTTCATCTTTTTCTATTATTATTTTTATTTTGGACTTCTTCCAGACACTGCAATTGATTCCCTTCGTCTTTTGATGTGCTTAAAGTATTTTTAATAACTTAAGGTTTTGCAGCTTATACAGTGCTGAGAATTTGCTGCTCAATGCATACAAATGCTAAATATTTGACAGACAAAACTGCGAAACAATAATATTTATTGGATTTCTTTCGAAAACAGATGTGAATGTTAAATGTTGGCAGCACAGCGTCAGGTTAACCCATCATGTTAACAGATTAACAGCAATGCAAACGCAAAGTGAGCAACGTTGCGCAGCTATGCGTAACGTAAGCAAAACAGTTCAGGTATGTCGTGCAAAAATTATCAATATACAAAATGTTTTTAGCTTTTACATTTAGCTTCAGCAATTTAAGAATATTCATTTGGCCAAATTTTATATAAATTTAGCTTTTAAAGTCGCAAACCATTTTAATACAAGGGTAAGCTAAAATTAGGGATGAGAAAAGCTACTGTTAAGCTGCGAGCACACCGGATTAGGCATAACGTTTCTTTGTTACGTGAAACATGTGTTAAGCGTTGGTCTAATGGGAGAGCGAACGTAAACAATATGATTTTCCATAAGAGCAATGTTTTCTAGTTTCATTAAACAACAAAACCAGATCCGTTATGTTTATCCGGTGTGCTTTCAGTCAAAAGGTTTTTTCTTTCTCATTGTGATTGTACAAAACACTAGCAGCCGGCACAGCCACAATCGCCGAAATAAACAAAATAATGACCAATTTCAGTCACATGAAATTAATATAATACATTTACTGCCGTGCTAGTATTTTTTGAGCAGATGTCTAAATGAAAAGCTTGAGTCTGTTAACTTTACATGTGTATATACTGTGATTTTATGTTATAGGTGCGACGCGTAGCTGTTAAGTTCCTTTTCGATGAGATATAAAGCCATCGCACATCTCTAGGACATAACATAGTACACAAGTGTGCGAATTCCATAAAGTCGCAGACGGCTAGCGACGGGGTCGGGTAAATATTAAACAATATCCAGCAAGCTTTTCTTCTTTTTTTTTTTTTTTTGTTTTTGGTTTTTTGTCTAGGTATTCGGACGCCAATAGTGTAGAAGATTTTTATATTTGGGTCAGCTGTGTGACACAAACGGCGCCAGTAATACAACAAAGTGTGTGACAAGTGTGTGTACAACAGTTTATAGAAATGTATATATATATATATATCTCAATATACATATGTGAATGCTATATATATGTGTGTGGTTATTGTGAGAATGTGTGACCTTCGTGCAATCATCTAGCTTGGCCGACTTTTGCAAATTATAATCAAAGTACACCAGCATCCTGTGCGCAACCTTTCACAATAAGCAGCAGCAAAGAAGAAATAGGAAAAAAAATAACATAATATTATTAACATTGTGTTTACATCGAAGTGCATTAAGTGGACATCAGCGAAAGTACTTCTGCGTCTGATTATGTCTTAATTAGATTCCACAGACACCAGAGAGCTTTTAACAGCAGCAATAGCAGCAATAACCTAGACAACAACAGCAACGAGGTAAACTCGCTTTACTAATGAACTGTCCTTATGCTCTTTGCTCGTTACAGTTGACAAGCCAACAACAACAACAATAAGAAAAACATTAATAAGAAGAGGAAGCAGGACAAACAACAACATCAATAAGAACAGCGACACTGTGTTAATAGCGAAGACGTTCCACGTTCCTTTCCTATGGTGAACGAGTCTAGTCAGCAAACAGGCCAAATGAAAGCACATTTTAGCTAAACTGTGCGGACACACACACACACAACATACACCAAAAAAAAGGAAAAGAATAACCAAAAAATAATAAAACAAATTCATACCCCACACCCCTCCCCCACCCCACCCAGTTAATCAAAATGCGCGTTGTGGCAATGGTGAGTGGCGGCAAGGATAGCTGCTACAATATGATGCAATGCGTCGCCGAGGGCCACGAAATTGTCGCATTAGCCAACTTGCATCCCAAGGACAGAGGTAAGCAAACACAAAAAACTGATATACTTATGTATTTAAATCGCTAACTTTAAATTGCTCTCAGATGAGCTGGATAGCTTCATGTATCAGACGGTTGGCCACATGGGCATCGAGATCCTGGCCAGCGCCATGGGTCTGCCGCTGTATCGACGTGAGACGCAAGGCAAGAGCATACAGACTGGCAAACAATATGTGCCCACCGATGACGATGAAGTCGAGGATCTTTATAGTTTGCTCGAAACGTGCAAGGTGAGAAATGTTACCCCTTTCAAAATCAATGCATACCACCACAATGTATACACTATATATATAAATGTGTATACTATATATATTAAGGCCATAGATATGCGATTATCGTTGCAAGTATTAGCCAACAAATAACGCTTACCCATATACCCTGTACTTTTAATTGAATACCTGAGCTGTAGCTGAGCTAAAGCAATTTTTAGATATCCAATAAGTTTATAGTCACAAATGCAATAGGAAACTTTAAACTGAAAAGCTACGAAAACTAATTTAAAAAAAAAAATGTAGCAAGAAATTAAATAATCAAGAACAAAATTACTTTAATTGCTAGAGCTCGTCATTCAATCTAAAAAAAAAATCAAATAAATGTACTGCAGACCAGAGAAAACTCATTTTCAGAAATCCAAAAACCACAAAAATATTTATGCTCGCAAATAAAGAAGCTAAAAAAAACTATTAGTAAGAAAAAAAAATGATATTAACTAATACTATAAACAACAAACCAACTCCACAACATTACTTGCTAAAGCTCGTCATTTATTCTAAAAAAAATATATATATATATAAATAGAAAACCTTAGCAAAAATTGCAAAACAATAATATATTAATTAGCACAATCGAGCTTATAACTAAACCAAACTGATAAAAGCAACTATCACCGCGATTGCTTTGAAGATTATTTGAAGTCTGTCCCAATTTCTGTAGGATAATATTGCAGCATATCTGTGAGTCCAGTTGCAGTTTATATGCCTCGCTTTGTCCTTGAACGAGTTGTGCGCCACAACAAACAAATCGAAAAGAAGAACGTAAAAGACAATATGTATATTATATATATGTCTGTATATATATATAATTGCGGAAATTAGTTTCGTAATCTTATCATTATGCCGTGAAGCACGTGAATTCGTCACAGTATATCGAATATTTGATTAGACAACCCCATAGGCTGCCACATTGTATGGATGCACTTTAAAATTCAGAGATGAACAGTTGCCAAGTGGGTCGGTCACAAATTGCCTGAAATTACGTATGTTCTATCCATAAATTATAGAGTAGGACACAGTTATTATTTGTCATAGCATTACTAAAGCAGATATTTGAGTTCACATTTATACAAACTCGTACCATTGTTTAAATTAATTTTAATTGTTTATTTATATATATACGTTACTTCCAAATGCATTTCGCCCGTCAATAAACACTTTTATGCACGTAACTGAATATATAAACCTTTATTTGATAGTTTTACCACATTCTTTAGAAAGAAAGAAAATTACTATAGACAGATTATTTATTTGTTTGTTTGTTTATTTCTTATTCCTATCGCGTTTCATTTGAATTTGCAGCATGAGCTAAATGTGGACGCGGTGGCTGTTGGTGCCATATTATCGGATTATCAGCGAGTGCGTGTGGAGAATGTTTGCAGTCGCCTCAACCTGATATCGTTGGCCTATTTGTGGAAGAGAGATCAGACTGAACTGCTGCAGGAGATGATCGACTGTCAGGTGCATGCCATTATCATCAAGGTGACCTAAAGCGAATACAATGCAATATCAATCTGTGAATGATCTACAAAAATCATACCAATAAAATATATTTTGTGTTATAGGTCGCCGCATTGGGTCTTGTGCCGGATCGCCATTTGGGCAAATCACTGCGCGAGATGCAAACGCATCTGTTGAAGATGCGCGACAAGTATGGATTGAATGTGTGCGGCGAGGGTGGCGAATATGAAACATTTACTCTGGACTGTCCGCTGTTCAAGCAGCGCATCGTTGTCGAGGATATACAGACTATAATTAGCAGTGCCGATCCCATCTGTCCCGTTGGCTATATCAATTTCACAAAGCTTACACTGCAACAGAAGGAGTTGCATGCCGGCACTGATGTTGTATTTGTTAAAAAATCCCTAGACTATATAAGCGATCTCAATGAGTCGACATATAGTGATCTAAGCGATCCCGATTTTAGTGAAACGGAACTGGAACTAATCGAGAAGGAGACACGTCTGCGTGAATCGCTTAGCCAGAATGAGTTAATCTCGCGCAGCAATTCATTTGGACGGCATTTGGCCACATCATCGTCCTCGCCGATACCCATTGTAACGAAGAGCGCCAGCGTCGACGAGCCCATACCGACGGCCAGCGCCTCGATGTCGGGCAGCGCCTCCCTGCTGCTGCTAGCCAATGCAAATCAAGTGACATCCGCATCGGCATTGGCATTGGGCGCCACCACCGCCAATGGGGCAAACAACGCCGCCTTGCAGGCGAATAGTTGCTGCGGCTTTGGCATCTCACATCCATTGGGCAGCAGCACGGCCGCCGTATGCGGCTCGCTGTCGCTGGCCATCTCTTCGCTTGGGCTGAGCACCACACAGTGCACAAATTATGCGGCGACGGCGACGATGCCAACGGGCCAAACTCAACCGCCCAGTCCCATGAAATATGAGCGTGAATTTCGTCCACTTGCCAATCAGGCTAAAGCCGCCATCAATGCCAAAGGCTGGATGTGGCTAGCTGGCATACAGGGTAACACACACATACATACATACAAACAGAAACAAAGAATAATCAGAACAGATCACAAACAAAAATAATCACAACATATTTCTATAAAAATGTTAGTCTCACGCATATTAATTAAGAATTGTAATTGTTTTCAGGTTGCGCCCCCACCATTGAGCAGGGCATGCATCAGGCAATGAATACGCTGCGCGAGCTCTGCTCGAGTAATGGCTATGATCTGCAGGATTTGTGCTTCACAACGCTCTATGTGCGCTCGATAGCCGAATATCCATTGCTGAATACCGTCTATTTGCAATCGTTTGGCTTTCACAATCCACCGACCCGTGTGTGTGTCGAGTGTCCGCTCCCAGATGATTGCCATGTCATAATGGAGGCAGTTGGTCATCGACCGACACCGACACACAGCGGTGATGATAGCGAGGAGACCCAATTGCTGCTCAATGGACGCCGGAATACGATGCATGTCCAGGGCATCTCACATTGGGCGCCAGCCAATATTGGTCCATTTAGCCAATCAACACGGGTGAGAAATACACACGAACGACAGAGAAAGAGAGAGAGAGAGAGAGCGCAAAATTATATTTTATTCTATATTATTAACTATATAAGTTGGTGACATGAGCTATTTTGAGGTACCAGCCTTAAAAACATTCGAGTTCGATGGAAACAGCTTGTCAATTGGAATGGGAAGGGCAGATGCCTGTCTGACAGCACTTGGGGGTAGCTCAAATTAAATCAGCGTATAAATATAATAATCAGACAGATTCTACAATCAATTTAATATTGCAATTATGCAAAATGGAAAAAAAAAAATATATCTCGACCAACATCGACAGCAATTCAAGCATGCCACCACCTTATACATATATGTATATATTTATATATATGTATATATATATATATATATATGTATATGTATATATATATATATATATATATGTATATATATAAGGAAAGAGAGAGAGAGAGAGAGTTAAAGCATGCATCAAAGACGAAGAGTTTTAATATATATATATATGAATGTTTCATTTTGCACACAGATCGGCGACATCACATACATCTCGGGCCAAATAGCGCTGGTGCCGGGCAGCATGACGATCATCGAAGGGGGCATTCGGCCGCAATGCAAGCTGACATTGCGTCACATTAGTCGCATTGCGAAGGCAATGAATGCCCAGGGCCAGTTGCGCGATGTCGTCCATGGCATTTGCTTTGTCACCCATCCAGCCTTCATTGGCGAGGCGCGACGCCAATGGGAGCGCCGCACCACAAATGCCATTATGGACTACATTGTGCTACCAGCGCTGCCACGCGACGCTCTCGTTGAGTGGCAGGTTTGGGCGCACACCCATAACGATCGTTTTGACTGTGAGTTCATTAACATACCCACACCTACACATCTACACACACACACACACACACACACACACAATGTCTCTTTCTTTCTCTCTCGCTTCATCTGTCTCGGAACTAGATCAACAAAAGTAACCTGAACTAAATTTCGAACTGGTTGCAAATCAATTTTTTTTAAATTTTTAAGCTAGTTTCCATTTGTCATACTCAAATATATTTTTCACAGATTGAATAATGAATATTTTTATATTGCACACTTCTACACTTTCTTGATAGTACGTATAAGCGTATTTTCACAGTTCAATTCTTTAATTCTTTCCGTACATATATATTTCATATTTCAACTTACCAACTTAAATTCAAATTGTCTAACAAGTTCAGCAACAAGTTGAATTTTAAATAATATCTAGCTACATTTGACAGTTCGAAATCCGAAATTTGGAAATCAAGATAGACTTTCGATTTAGAATTATGTATATTATATAAGCGTACTCAGTTCAATTACTATTTCTACTTTTACTTTACTTACAACTTGAGTTTGAAACATAAATAACTATGTACAAGTTTTATTGAATTTGGTTTGGTTTGTTTTTTGTGTGTGTGTTACAGATGAGGAAACCGGATGTTCGGTTAGCGATTATACCATCTCGATACGTCGTCGCTGGAACTATGAGAACAATTGTGCTGCAATTGTTTGCTATGTGGCAACCGGATTGGCCTCATCCACCACACAGCTGACGCAGCTGAGCGACGATGTGCTGGGCAACCATTGCCGCCTATCGCAATGCCTCAGCGCCGAGCATCTTGACGAAATACTCACCTATGTTGTGAATCGTCTGCTCAAGGACTATCCCATTAGCAAGCGGCAGCAACAGCAATTGCTTCAACAGCAACAACAGCAGCAGCAGCAACAACAACAAATAGCAAATGCAGCAAATACTGCCACTGCCACAGAGGCAATGTCACTGCCACAACACCAGCAGCAGCCAATAGGTGGCCCTGGTGGTGATCAACAGGCGTCGTCGACATCAGCCAAGAGCAACACATTGCCAGCGATTCACTTGAAGATCTTCTATCAGGTGAATGCTGCACCGCCCACAGATTTGCTATTGCAGGCGTTGCACGATTTTCGCAGCAAGTGCCAGGATATGGCATCCTTGGTGTATACGGTGTTGCCAGCCTGCAGTTTGCACAATTTCAGTACGTTCCTGTCCATATGCGGTGTGCGCCATGAATAAAACAAGCGAGAGAGAGAGAGAGAGAGATGAGAGATGTCCAGTCTACTACTACAACTACTACGCACAGACGCACATACAAAACCAAAAAAAAAAAGATAAAAAATTATACTAAGAATGCAGGCGTAGGCACGCCCATTTGTTGATATTGTTAACTAGCCTGTGTATCTATTTACTATATATTTACTATTTACAACGCAGCCGCCAGTCAATGCGTACAATACGCGTAGTTACCAATTATTTCGGACCAACAACAACAACAATTAGAACAAGAACTACAACCACAACAACAACAGCAAAATCAACAACAAATTCTGTGGCAACTCAATGTGTTTCAAAATATTTAGAAAAAAATAAGAAAAACCAAACAAAACAACAAAAAAGACAACAACAACAAGAAAAATAACCGATAGATGCAAATATCCACAATTTCGATTAAAATTAAATTACGTATAAAGAAAATGGAAAGGAAAAACAAATAATACAATCGAAAAAAAAAATAAAAAAAAATTTGTATGCAAATTTTTTGTGCACACAATGAACTGCGCCCAATTGTAACTGTAAAACTGTCAACTTATTTTACACTATATAGTATTACTCGAATAACTGTTAACACAATTTTTCGTTTTGCTTCTCAGGTTTCGCCTCTTTTGTCACAACTTTTTTTTTTATTTTTATTTACTTTTACTAGTCTTTTGCTTTAACTTTTTGAATGAGATTAGCTCAAATTTTTTGACCAAATTTAGCTTTTAAAAAACAAAGAAAAAAACGCAAAAAAAAATTAAAACCAAAACCTTTTTAATATTTATATACATACTTATACGAGCTCACTTTTTGGAAATTTTCATTATGCCTACAACTTTTATTATGGTCAAATGGAAAAGGAACGAAATTAACAACATTATAACAGCCACACAAGCAATAATTTGTTTTTCGTTTTTTCTTATTTTTTTTACGTTATATTTATTGGCAGGCAAAAGAGAAATTTGTGTGCAAACTATTTGCCGGGTTGCCTTTCGCTCCTTAAGATAAATAGTTTAATATTAAAAACAAAAACAAAAAAACACATACATGCATAATATTGCAAGCTAAATAATCCACTGAGTTTGGATGCGATTTTGCCAGACGCAGTTTTATTTGATAAATCATATGCCAGAAGCTTAGCGAATTTGTCCCCTTCTCATCCCAGTCCACCTCCCCCCGACATCCCTACACTCCTTATTCATACGCCTAACATACAGAACATACGTATGTGTAAACAATATTCTATTGACAACAAAAATTGCACAACTACGGTAAAGTTAAATTGTATGTTGGACTTGTCACTGACGATAATTATGAAAATGCTATTACTGTTAAAAAAAAAAAAATATATATATAATAAATAAAATAAAAAATAATGAATGAAAAAAATAAAAATATACCGATATTGATTGTGTGTCATTAAAAATATCATAAAACAAAAATTAAAAATGGGGCGTTTTTTTTGTGGAATTTGTAGAACATATGATAATGATTTTTAACGGCGAACGACAATGTTACAAAAATGCATTAAAAAATTTGATAAGAGTTTGATTGGGGACAAGCGATTTAAACCAGGTACACGTCAATGTCTGTCAAAAATCGTACTTATTTTCACAAAATTAACATTGATTTCAGAGAAAACAGTAACCAGACAAACAAACTGTAAGAGCGACAAAGTGAGTGAGATCTCATATTCAGTGTCATCAGCCTTTAATTTAACTTGGCGTTGATGACGAAATTTATGTTTGAAAGCGCAACAAACAAACGCAAAGCTTTTTCTAGCACGGTCTCTTCTCTTCGAGTTGCGTGGGGAAATTTCAAGCGTGGGCCAATCAGATACGTCGTCGGCGCCACGAAACGCCAATCAGAATTGCAGCAGACACTGACGTGGTCAACACGTCAGTTAGTAAACAATGGTATTGAATAAATAGCCCGGCACTGCAGAGAGTAGTCAACAGTTTCCATTCAAACAGCAAAGAAGTAACAGATCGGCTTATAGAAGAAAGCGAAATTGTATTGGAATATATATATTTTAAATTATAAACAACGTGCGTTCAATAATAAGATTTTTTTTTTTGTTAATATAAACAAAAACTGTGACTGAAACCCTGTACAAAGTAATTAATAATTGAAACCAAAAATAAGAAACCACAAAGACTATACAAGTCAAACCGTACACATTGAAGTGTCCAAATATTTATATCGAGCGGATTATTTTATTTAGTGCTCAATTTATCTTAAGTTAGTAAAAGTAAGTATTTAAAAATCTGTTTTTAAAATTACAACAATCGATTACTTTTATAATTTCACGTGTTGTGCAACACTGTTGGAAAGTTAACACTGACGTGTACCCAGCACAGCGTTGCATGAGTGTGTGTGTGTCTTGTGTAGTGTATGTGTAGAAAGCGCCGGCACAAAGTAGCAGTAATCGCTGACATTCTTTCAGTTCAGTTTTACACGTCGAAAGAGAAAATTTACGAGCGGAAAAGTTAGCTGAAAAACTCAAAGTTTCAAGTGTAAGTTATATATTCAATTCCATATCAGTTGGCGACAATGTCTAAAGCTGATGCATTGATCACATAAGCCAAACCCAAATGCAGTAGTACAAAGAAAGTGAATTACATAGTAAAATATTAGTGCACATGTAGCTGTCGCCATGTTGGCAATGTTGTCCCAAATTCACGGGCTTTATTTTATACGCACACATGATCCGAAATTAACTAAAAGCACGTGTTTGTATCCCTCCTAATACATAAATGCCTCCCCATAGAAGTGTTTGCTTTATAATCTCAAAACAATTCGTGTTAGAAAATTGCTAAGACACCCGCGGCCAGTGTAACCCCAAATCCGCATGACGTGTCTTGCAACGCTGGCCGCTGCTCAGATTATAATTTAATATAATACATTATGTGTGATAAATGAACATGCATAAATTATTATTATTAATATCAGCAAATTTCATTCACTTCATGCCAGCTGTGACATATTGCATATTATTGCAACATCGTTGTTTAATGCTCTGCTGTTGTGCACACACTGGCCGGGCAAACAATCGCCACACGCCGTCGTCAGATTGCACAGCTGGTACATTTTTGAGTTCTGTGTGCGTGCCAGTGTGCAGCATTATTTGACTGCTGACCTGGCAACTCTTGATATCAACGGTTCAATAACAAATGAATGCAACTACACAAAATACGCAATACTCAAAAATTAAAATTTATTGCAAACACACACATGCACACAGAGAGAGAGAGAGACGCGCCTGCGCCAACTGTCGATATTTGCTGGCATCGTCTCTCTGCATAGTTTTAAGAGTGTGTGTGTGACTCCGATTGTCGGTTCAATCAGCATTGTACACGTCATTAAAATAGATCCGCAAACTACAGTTTACGTTATTAACAGAAGTACACGTCAGTTAAGCATTTCAGTGGATTAACTTGGTTTTATATTGTTTTGGAAGTTGGACAAACCGAAGGCATAGTAAGTAAAGACAGACAAAACTAATACAGCTGTACAAATTGCTGGCGTTTATTGCCGGCAGATAAACGCCCCGCCCCTCCGCAACTTTCACCGCATTTGAATTGCTTGTGCCACCAGGCAGACAGACAGACACACAGACGTGAGTTTATCGCAATGTAGTTGTTGGTTTTTGTTGTTGCACACTACTCATTGAGAATGCAAACGCGGCGAAGAAGACCGAATAAGAAATTTGTGAAAAACAAAAAAATAGAAGGAGAGAGTGAGAGGCATAAGAAAAACCAGTTAACTCTCGCACACAAGCGAGCAGAGTGACCGGCAACAGATTTTGTGAAGAGAGCAAGAGAGATAAAGCAAAAAGAACCAGAAAAATGATACCACGTATACAAAAATTCTATGTTAACTTTGGCAGAGCAGCGACGTCGGTCAATGTCAGTGAGCAGAGCAGAGCCTGAACTGAACTGAGCCGAGCTGAGCTGAGAAGAGCAAAGCAGCGACACGGCTTAAACAGTTCTTGAACGTTTAACCAGTGGAACACACGTGTGCTTGTGTGTTTCCTCAAGATCTTTCTCCAGGTATTTTTTTTTTTTTTTTTTTGGGATGTGTGCCTTAATTATGTTTTACCTTCAATTAAAATCGCACTTGGCATAATTTAAAGCCATGCCATAAATAACCGAGGCCGGCCATTGCTTCAATCATTTTGCAAAAGCAGCACACATAACAGTATCTTACCTGTTGACAGCGTCGTCAACGTCAGCGACGTTTCTTTTTTCGGCTCTCTCTCTCTCTTTCTCTCCCGGTCTCTCCCTATTGTAACCGTGTGTTGACGTGTACAAAAAAAAATTAATAATGAATTAACCTAAGCTTTCATGCATTTCCATTAATCATTCTTTTTTCTATATTTTTTTCTCATTACAGTTTTTTTTGTTTGGTGTCAAAGTCTAAGCACCAAAAAACTAGAAAATAAAAGAAAAAATGAAGTTGTGCATATTGCTGGCTGTCGTGGCCTTTGTTGGCCTATCACTTGGTGAGGAGAAGAAGGAGAAGGATAAGGAACTGGGCACCGTTATTGGCATAGATTTGGGCACCACATATTCATGGTAAGTTGGAATATTGGAAATGCATTTTGAATTCAAATAATGCACATTTTCAATTACAAAGTGAATATTTAGCACTTTCCAAATAGCATATTTAATTGTTATATTTTCATTTCTTTTCACCCTGCCCCGAACAGCGTTGGCGTTTACAAAAATGGACGCGTTGAGATCATCGCAAACGATCAGGGCAATCGTATTACGCCCTCATATGTGGCCTTCACAGCCGATGGCGAGCGTCTGATTGGAGATGCTGCCAAAAATCAGCTGACCACAAATCCAGAAAATACGGTCTTCGATGCGAAGCGATTGATTGGACGTGAATGGTCCGATACGAATGTGCAGCACGATATCAAATTCTTCCCCTTCAAGGTTGTCGAGAAGAACTCGAAGCCACATATCAATGTCGATACCTCGCAGGGTGGCAAGGTCTTTGCGCCCGAGGAGATCTCCGCCATGGTGCTCGGTAAAATGAAGGAAACGGCCGAAGCGTATCTCGGCAAGAAGGTCACCCATGCTGTTGTCACCGTTCCCGCCTACTTCAACGATGCCCAGCGTCAAGCCACCAAGGATGCTGGCGTCATTGCCGGTCTCCAGGTCATGCGCATCATAAATGAACCGACTGCTGCTGCCATTGCTTATGGTCTGGACAAGAAGGAGGGCGAGAAGAATGTGCTCGTTTTCGATTTGGGTGGCGGCACCTTTGATGTGTCCCTGCTTACCATCGATAATGGTGTGTTTGAGGTCGTTGCCACTAATGGTGATACTCATTTGGGTGGCGAAGATTTCGATCAGCGTGTCATGGATCATTTCATCAAGCTGTACAAAAAGAAGAAGGGCAAGGACATTCGCAAGGATAATCGCGCTGTGCAGAAACTGCGTCGCGAGGTCGAGAAGGCAAAGCGCGCTTTGTCCGGTTCCCATCAGGTGCGCATCGAAATCGAATCCTTCTTCGAGGGCGATGACTTTTCCGAGACGCTGACCCGTGCCAAATTCGAGGAGCTCAATCTGGATCTGTTCCGTTCGACGCTGAAGCCGGTGCAGAAAGTGCTCGAGGATGCTGATATGAATAAGAAGGATGTCCATGAGATTGTGCTAGTTGGCGGCTCCACGCGTATACCCAAGGTGCAACAGCTTGTGAAGGACTTCTTTGGCGGCAAGGAACCATCCCGTGGCATTAACCCCGATGAGGCCGTTGCCTACGGAGCAGCCGTCCAGGCTGGCGTTCTCTCTGGCGAACAGGACACCGATGCGATCGTTTTGCTCGATGTGAATCCCTTGACCATGGGCATTGAGACAGTCGGTGGTGTTATGACCAAACTGATACCACGCAACACAGTTATTCCCACCAAGAAATCGCAGGTGTTCTCCACGGCCTCCGATAATCAGCATACGGTGACCATTCAGGTCTACGAGGGCGAACGTCCAATGACCAAGGATAATCATTTACTGGGTAAATTCGATTTGACTGGCATTCCACCGGCACCGCGCGGCATTCCCCAGATCGAGGTCTCGTTCGAGATCGATGCCAACGGCATTCTGCAGGTTAGCGCCGAAGATAAGGGTACCGGCAACAAGGAGAAGATTGTGATCACCAACGATCAGAATCGCTTGACGCCCGAGGATATCGATCGCATGATTTTCGATGCCGAGAAATTCGCCGATGAGGACAAGAAGCTGAAGGAGCGCGTCGAGTCGCGCAACGAGCTGGAATCGTATGCCTACAGCCTGAAGAATCAAATCGGTGACAAGGAGAAGCTCGGCGCCAAACTGAGCGACGATGAGAAGACCAAGCTGGAGACGGCCATCGATGAGTCGATCAAATGGCTCGAACAGAATCCCGATGCCGATCCCGAGGAGTACAAGAAACAGAAGAAGGATCTGGAGGCCATCGTTCAGCCCGTCATTGCCAAACTGTACCAAAGCACTGGAGGTGTACCACCACCAGAGGGCGCCGACGCTGGTGACGATCTCAAGGATGAGCTGTAAGCGAGCGAGCGAGCGGAAAGAGAACGTTACCCAAATTGAGAAACGTACGACGACGGTTGGATTATATAAATAGTTTTGGCAGTAGAAGTAAATCAGACTGATTAAACAATTATAAAAAACAAACCAACAAACAACAACAACTGCAACAAATAGGAAAAAGAACACACTTCCCTCCCCCCGTCACATAAGCAATATGCAAAATCCCCAAAGCAACTAAATAGGTTTTTTTTTAATTGAACAGCAACTCACAATTTTCTAAACCTCACGGCAAAGTTCTTGTAGCAACATTATTTTTTTTTTTTTCCTTTTTTAATTTTATAATTTGTATATTCTTTCGGCCCCCAAAAAACGCATTGGAGTAAAGAGTTGTATAGAGAGAGCTGATGATTATCATAGGTGTTCCTCGCATTCCTCTTCCCACGAATGGACGAAAAAAAAGAAACAAAACAAAAAAGGAAAACAAACGTAAATCACTGTATATTTTTTGATAACAACAGCTAAGCTCTCCAAATTGAGGTAACACAAATCAATAGGTTAGCCTTCAAGTTATATAAACACCATCTTATTAAGAATAAACAAAAAAAACTCAAAAAATTAAACACAAAAAAATCAAATACAAAAGAATGTTATATGTATAAGAGCGTGTGAGATGAGCTAGAGACAAAAGAGAGAAAGAGCGTGTGCTGCGGGGAAATAAATAAAAGAGATAATGTGCGTAGTATAAAACACAAGCAACAAACACAAAATATACACACACACACACATACAGACAAAACTTAACAAATAATAATAATAATAATAACGGATTCTTCGATTTTACGAAGAACCTTATAATTTATTTAAAAATAAAATAAAGAAAAACATAAATTTGAAAAATCTGTTTTCTTGGTAAAAAGGGTATAATGGTTTTGTGCAAATGTATGTAACAGGCAGAAGGAAACATCTCCGACCCCACAAAGTATATATATTCTTGATAAGGATCAACAGTCAAGTCGATATAGCCATGTCAGATCTCAGAGACTGTAAGAGCTAGAGACTTCAAATTTGGAATATAGGTTCCCGTAGTATGCGTTATTGGAACGATAACTGCCTTCGTTGATCAATTATCGATATATTAAATTTCCGATAGCAATAAATGCCACAATTTTAAAGGCGGAATCTTTTAATTAATACATAATATGCATATGCATACTGTTGATCAACTGCCCAAATTTCGTCAAGATCGGATAAGAAACACCCAAGTTATAGTCGAACATATATTCTGATATTGATCTCATTTCTATCAGCAGCCGCCAGCAAATACTCTATGCATAAATATGCGAGCGCATGTGTGAGAAAGAGATGGCATGATAATCGAGGCGAGCGTCAATATGTTTTTGTGTGTATTCTGCGGAGTCCCGCTAACTACGATTGCGTGTTTCACGTGTTTGTCGGCAGAGGGCACTTCCAGAGCTGCTCGCATTTTATTGCAAATCTTTTTAAAGGCGATTTTGCCAATAATAATAATAGAATATATTTAATAACTGGGTTCAGGGTATATCGTAGTCGAGTTCACTCGACTACCGCACTCTCACTTGTTTCTTACTGTGTTTTCGACTTGGGGTCACTCTAAAGTTTATATATATTTGTATATGTACATTTGTCAATCCGAGGAAAATTAACATTTCGCTAGTAAAATTGTTGAGTCCCCCCATGGAGAAATGCGTCTCAATCCAATTTTCCCCACAGAATTTTGAAAACGATGATTTTTTAACAGATTTGTGCATTGATTAGTCAGGCAATAAGCTCAAAAAGTAAACTATTCAGAAGATAATATTTCTAGTTCAATCGTTTTTCCGCATCTTTTATTGTTTTTTCTTTTCTATTATTATTTTCGTTCTTATCATTCTTATACTTGTTTTGCGTATCTCATATTCCTTGCGCATATAGATTTCAGTTTGATCAGGCGTTACTTACTTTAAAGGTAGCTCTCTCGTTTTGTTTGGGAGCTAGTCGCTTTGCACTTTCACCGATTCGCATACATATTTATTTATATTTACTACGATTCAGTTTTTCAGTTACTGCATTACGAGTAATCTTAATTATTCTTAAATACATTAAAAAAATACATAAAATATTTGTTTTGTTTGTTTTCGTCTTTTTTTTTTTTTTTTTTTTAAATATGTATATAAATAAGCTAACGGTATATTTATATATTGTTTATTGTGTACACATATGTATGTATTTCTCTATTTACTTATATACGTATGCACTCTCAGATATTTGAATTGCGAGGCCGACTCGACACACTCGACTTTCAGCTCGCTTAGTTTTATTAATATTATAAATTTTTTTGTTTTTGCTGGGTTGTTACGGTAACGGATTTTTCTTCTCGGTTTCCTTTTAGGCACGTTTTCTTATGTTTCTGTTGAAGTTAACAAGAAGTTCAGCAATATTAATTATTAAAATGTTATATTCAATATTATAGCTGTGCATTATTGGGAACGCCAGGTCGTTAAATTAGCAACACCTTAACGGTGCGGGCTGGCAAAGCGGTTCGATAGCTTGTCGCTTGTAAATGTACCGAAATAAATTATCGATAGGTCGGTTGCAAGCTGTGTTTTGTGTACGATGTAGCAACACTGCAGCAAATCAACTGCCAGTTAACTTTTGACGGGAAGATCAGCTAACACGCGATGCTAACTTATGACAGAAACATGAGCAAACTCGCCCAAGTTTATAATTTTTGAAGAATTTGTGTACTGATTGTATGCATTGTTTGTGTTTGTGTTTGTGTAGAGGGAAATAGGTAATTGGTAAATGGGACTTGACTATATATTTAAAACTATTCTAAACTTCAGCCGCTCACTTAGTAAATAAAATGCAAAGAATAAAATTGAATTGAATACACCGGTCGCACGCACGGGGACCATGCCTTGCCATGATAAAGTAGCGTTTTTTTGTTTGTTTTTTTTTTTTTTTGTGTTTGTGTGCCTGTGTGTAGATCTTATATGCTATAAAGGTATATATAGCTGCACTTTCGATTTAAGAATATGTTTTTTCGCACAAGCCTCGTGAATGCCAGCGGATTGCGTAATTGGTCCTTTCTTAGGGATGGGGGGAAGGTGTGGCGTGGTTAACATTACATTCCACAAAAGGCGCTGCTTGTAGCTGCTGTTTCTGCTTGTGTGTGTGTGTGTGTGTGTACGTCTGTGTGGTTGTGTTTGTGTATGTTTTGCTGCAGCGGGCGCTGCAATTTTAGATGCGTTTTGGAATCGTGTCGACGGCATTATTCTCAGGCTCTTCGTCCTTTGGTGGCTGCCCGCGTTGCTGCTGGGATCATTTCGTAGACCGAGAGAGAGAGAGAGACCGAAGAGACGAAGTGGGTGCGTAGACAAGTTCAAATCGGTATATCGGTTATCGGTATATGCAGAGATGCCAGAATTTGCCACCAATTTGCGCGCAACAAGAACAAAGATACAAAGAAAGGAAGACACAATGAAAGAGAGAAAAACGTAAAAGCGAAAACAATCAACAACAAAGCAGAAGAAACCAAAACTACTATAATATGTACATTAGATCATCATCAATATATAGTACAATGTATGTACATACATATATACATATATATACTTATGTAGAATTTACAAAATTGAGGGAGGAATATAAAAACGAATATGTGCATGATAAGTAATTTGGTGGTTGTCCTTGTCTTGCATACGAAATGCGCCGTTCGTTTTTTTGTTTTTTTCTGTTAGCTAATTCATAAATGAACCGTTATGATCATGAGAAACGGCACGTCCTTTTGTAAATATATACGTATGTGTGTGTTTGTCTGTCTGTATGTGTGTGTGTGTGTGTGTGTGTGAAAGAGAGAGAGAGAGGGACAGTATATTTATACATATGGTCGTCGACTTGAAGAATCCAATCCAAACTATGCACGAGTTAGATATATTTTGTATGTCTGTATTATCATTTGTAGATTTTTTATTTTCTTTTGTCGATTTTGACGTTTTCTCTGTGTGCGTGTGTGTGTGTGGGTGTTTTGATGCAGTGCAGCTGACAGCGTGATTGTGGTAAGAAGAATTTGGAATAAAGTGCATAAATATAAAAAGTGATCCCAACCAATATTCGTTAAGCGTGTAAGTTACAATAAAAAAAATAACCATTTTGCGCTTAATTTTATTTTTGTTTCACATTCGCATGACAACTAAATAATTTAAGAACGAGCTTTCAAAAAATAAGTACATATTAAGTATATAAATTACGCATACAAAATGTAAATGAATCAAATTATGTGAGAGCGAGAGAGAGAGAGAGAGATAGAGATAGAGGCAAGCGCGCATGGGGTAGTATCTGTATAGCAGCTAGCTTTAGTCAGACAATGGCTCTCGATTAGCGCACGTGCTGGTGGTTAGAGTGAAATGGCATTAGTAGCAGATCGTCAGCCTTTGCCAGTAGGATAAGCAAGCAAACTACTCAGCTTCGTCCTCAGGATCTGGACGACTTAAGATCTCCTGGCAGAGCGCAATGTAGTCCTAGATTTAGTTATCGGTGTATATATATTATTATATAAAACAAAATAAAATAAAAGTATAGCATAGCATAGAGAGAGAGAGAAAGTAGTTGTATATACATAGAAACGAAAAATAGTCATAAGCAATATAGTCCATAGAAAGAAAAACACTGAACAATTAAGTAGCCAACACCGCACAGCCATCGACATGGAACACACCAGCTGAGATGAGTACAGTGGAATGCGTATAAATACACATACATACATAAATACATATGGAACATATATAGCGATTTTTGTTTAGGGATGATGATCAGTGTGGGTCAATGATGGTCTCGTGTCTCCTACTTTTTGTTGTACAAACGAAAATAAAATGCAAAGAGAAAGTAATAATGATTAACCAAAATGATACACTGCAAATTGTATTAAATATCAGTTTTGTTTTTATTTTAGTTATTGTTAATATTACTCTTGTTCGTCAACTTATTCATCTTCGAATTGTTTTTGTTTTCTTTCAGCTTTTTGTTTTTTCTTTTCGTTTTTGTTTAAATCAGTAAAAGTTATATATCAATTGTAAACATTTTTTTTTTTGTGTTTCTTTTGTTTTTGTTTCGTTATGCACTCAACTTATCAACGTTCCTTACGCACTTGGCCATTTTATCGATTTCTACATTTAATATGTATATATATTTACTTTAATGCTAATTTGCTTAAAAAATGTGTTCACTTTTATTGTTATGTACTTGTTTTGTGTTCCTTTCTTTTGATTCAGTATGTGATTCTCTTTTACAACATCATCTTATACAATCTGTCTGCATACAAAAACATTCTTTATAAGAAATGGCATAAGAAAAAAAAAATAAAACAAAATTGAATACAAACAATTTGTCACATATGAATTTGTATGGAACTATACATTGAGAAAACAAAAATATTACAATTACATATTGCAAAATAAACTTGCGTTCTATATTCTTTTGCTCATCAAAAAAAAAAAAAAAAAAAATTACAGGTTATACTAAAAGAAATATACAACTACATACATACGTTTAATTTGGACCCTTAAAATTAAACGAATTGCTAAAACCCCGCGCAATTGATAACTTCTGAAACACGATTTTATAATAAACTTGAAGAACGAGTAGAAACTAAAGAAACTGGCGTAAGACATATCGGAAGACTATATGCTTTAAAAAGATTTGACATAATTGTATTATTTTACTACAACCAACTTCATAATTTCTACATTGATCTCCGATTATACTTTTGTTGTTTTTTTTTTTTGTATTCTAAAGATCAGACTATATTATAACGCAAAATTATTATGCAAGGGTATTTAAGCTTCGGCAACCCGAAATTCGATTTAATTATTGTTTTTGTTTGTTTGTAGTGTCGGCCGAGTCCTCAAATTGTGATGCACTCATTTGTCTTTTTTTTAATTGCCGTTTCTTATAATTCAATAATATACAATTAGAAATACGCGTACATATATACATGTATTCTATAAAACCAATCTGTTGTTAGTTGTTTTGTATGTGGTTTTTGTTTTTGTATTTACTACATTTAATTTTGCCCAAAGAAAAAGATAAAAGAAACCTACTCTGCTTTTCGGTTATTGCTTTTGCGAATGATTTTGGTAGGGCTGGGCAGCACTTGAGTACATTTGGGTGTGGTTTTGTGAGTGTGAGTATGTGGGTGTATTTGTCTGTGTGTTTGTGTGTGCATGCAAGTGCTGCCTCAGCTTCGTCTTCTTCACTTATTTTTTTAATTCTGTCGTTCTCTCTGAGTCTGTCTCGCTCGGCCTTGCAGTGATCAGTGATTTGAGTGATCGCCGTTTTTGCTGTCCTTGTCTTGAACTCGAAACTCCTTGTGATTTCGTTGTTGACACATATGTCTATTCGATTATATTGGTATGTGTGGGTGTGTTTGTGTGTGTGGGTAGGGTAAGAGAGGGCAATTGCTTATACATATTTAACAGTGAATTCTATTATTTGTTTTTCTTCATTTTTTACAGATGATTTGTTTTTAATTTTTGTTTCATTTTTGTTTTGTGACTTTATTTATTTTGATACAGGAATCCTGTGGATTGTTATAAAATGTATATGCGTTGTATTCATATTATAAATATATTGTAGTTTAAAATTATATTGTTCATGTATTTTCTTTTCTTCTTTTTTTTTTTGTTTTGTTTGTGTTTACTTTAATAAATGTTTTTTGGAAGTACTATGTTCCTTATATATCGTTGTTTATGGTCTAAACAACATTGAACTTTCATTCGCTCCCTAATTGTTAATCTCTTCTATACGGATCTCGCTCATATTTATTATTAATTTTAATTGTTTTTTATTTAATTTTTTTTTTGCTCTATTTCACTCGGTTGGAGAACTAACTGTGTTTTGGTCTAGTGCTGCCACCTACAGTGTCCTGTTTTACAACATAAAATATATATAGTATATATACCATATAAGTAATACAGTTATGTAATAGCACACAGAAATAAAAACAAATGCAAATAGTACATATTTAAGTATTATATAAGATTATTAACTAAAGACAAAATGTGTGTGTAAATTAAACATAATTATTTACTAATACATACTAGGTTAAAAACGAGATTGTGTGTGTGTGTGTGTGAATATTTAGTATGTAGTTTGTATGTTGATATATGTGTATGCGTGTCTTTGCGTATGTGTGTATGTATGTATGTATGTGTGTGTGTGTATGTGTGTGTAAATGTGAAAAACAAGGAGAAACGACAAGCAGCAAAACACAAGCGCAAAAAGTTGATGATGATGATGATGAAACAAATTTCTATGCACAAGTGTAAATCGTTTGCGTTGTTGTTAGTTTTTGCTGCATTCAGTTGTTGTTGCTGTTGCTTACAATTATACTAAATGCTAACATAAGTACATTGACTATATATATATACAAGTATATGTATATGTATATACATAAGTATGCACATATGCTTCTTTTTTTTTTTTTTTGTTTTTTGTTGATTGTGTAAACGACAAAAATTTATTATCTTCGTACTGATGAGCTTTTGTATGGATGCGACATGTTCGATAGCGATAAGGAATATCGATCAATTGGTATATGGCCATATGGGTATTATGTGTGTCTGTTAAGTGTGTTTATGTGCGTGTGCTTCAAGAAAACTTCATATCATTTCCGTACTCTTTTGCTTCAAATGTTTCGTTTTTTTTTTTTACTTTGTATTGTTTTTGTTTATTTTTTTTTTGCTTCTTTTTTTAGGTTTATACTTTAATACATTTTCTACTACTTGTTCACTTCACTACGAATTTATATTTTTTTTTCTTCGTTTCTTGATTTTATTTAGTTATTTTTTTTTTATTTTAAATATAAACGCAGTTTTGTTTTTTGTATTTTTTTTTTTTTAAATTTTATTTTGTATAAATGATTTTTGCTTGTGGCGCTCAAAACCTCTGCAGTTGTAACGGTCTGTAGCTGTCGGTTCTCTTCAGTTGAAACTATGTCTCTCGTTTCTTTATTATCAATCATATATATATATATATGCAATGTTATGTTTGTTTATTTGTTGTTGTTTGTATGTGTGTTTAATTTTCGTGCGTGGTATGCGTATGTGTTTTTTAATTAGTTTTTCTATACACAATGGTTTTGTATAGGGTGTATGTGGTATGTATAGCAGCGTATTGTTTTCCATAAATCGATGACAATCGTTTTTTGCAGACATCGATAAACAGACAACATAAAGAAAAACCCGGCACATTTGCATAGATCAGATCATAGGTTAGGTTATTAACAACACAAACACATACACGCACACACACGCATACACAGACACATGTGCATATGCATATATACATATATGTTGGATTCGGTTCAAATTCAAGTTAGAATTGGTTGTCGTTCAGATAGATGACCATTAGGTGTTTTGTGTTGGTTTGGTTGGTTGGTGGTGGTGGTTGTATGTGTGGGGAGAGAAACAAATAAAAAAAAATATATAGATATATATATATGCTCAGTTGAGACGTTGTTTGTTGCATGTTTTTGATTTTATGATTTTTTTTTTTTTGGTTTAGTTTTGTTTTTCTTTTGTTTAGTCAATAGAAATAATTGTTAATAAAAATTTCATTTTAAATTTACCGCTCGTAGTGGCATTTTGAAATTGGCTGCTGCCTGCAGCTGAATTTGATAAGCTAAGCTGTGAATTTTAAAGCCGTACAGACTGAATTATCGTTGTTTATTGTTGTTGTTGTTGTTTTGGTCGTTGTGGGTAGATTGGCGACATCACAAATATGGGTTGCAGGAATAGAGTATATGCAATAAAAAGAAAGAAATCGATATATAGATCAATATTAAAGTTTCAAAAAATATAGATTGGAGAACTTATAGATAGCCTTGTCATATTTATCGCCTACTCAACTTAACAATTTAAACTGCCAAATAGTGAAATGACAACAGTAATAGCGCCTGTGAAATTGGATATTTGTTTGCTATTGTGGTTCATTTATATAGCTCGTTCTCTCGTCCTCTATATGAGTTTTGAAAGTTAACGACCAATCAAGAATAAGCCCCAAATATTTGTAGGAGTGTTGAATTTGAAAGGCAGTTTTAATTGTGTGGATTCTTCTAGCGAGATTGTAAGAGTTTAGTTTCAAGATGTGAGTGCAATGGGTTAAATATAACTATATAGTCAGCATATTGTGCAATTATAATGTTATTGCTTGGACTGAGCATCTCACAAGTCTAGATATTGAAGAGTGTGGAGTGCGGAGGGCTTTAAACAGATCCTTGCGGAACACCTGCTTGTATTCCATTAGTGTCAGTCATCAAGAAGAGTTCGTCGTACAGTCTCACTTGTAAGCGTCTGTTATTATTATTGTTACGTTAACATCAACTTCTGATTTGTATCTAAGTAATCTGAAGAATTTGTGGGATGGTTTGGATGGGGCTGAGCTGAGGACACCAGGTGAGTCGCGGGATGGGGGTGGCGAACAGCCTCCGCCCGGGGAATAACACAAGATTACCCGGCATAGCCCGCTGACTTGTCGGATGACCTTGCAGAGGACGAAGAGCTAGGAGACTCGAATGACGAGGACATCCCAATGTCCTCACAGGAGCTGCGAGAGGCAGCAGCAGTTGACGTAAAAATTACGGATACACGTCCAGGCCCCAATCGCAGATTATGACAAGGGTAATCGAAACTGGGCTGGCTCAGGTAAACATCCACCAAGATAAGGCAATGATACCAAGGGTATCATAATATATATTGGATTTATGCAATGACCGTCATGTTGTCTGTCCGTCCGTATGAACGCAACTTTTTCGACACCCTTAGAGATAGAGACTTGAAACTTGGAGCACATACTGGTCTATGCCCGCGTCAAAGTGTGAAAAGAGTGCTACGTCCACCAGGGGGCTACGAAATCGATAAAAATCGATTTTCGCAGATTGATAAAGCCACATATATCCCACTATTTTAAGACTACAGTCACCAAATTTGGTTGGTAGGTTGTTGGCGACGTCCTTCAAAGATCAGCATATGCTACGCCCACCTCCGCCGCCCCTACATTTTAAATCGCTATATCTTCCGCAGGTTTTGAGTTATAGCCATCAAATCAGGTAGGTATGGTACTGGTACAGTGATCAAACTTGAAAGGTAATTTGCTGGTGGCCTTTTCCAAGGATCAGCACATATCAGACCACGCCTACACCCGCCGCCCCTAGGAACTTTGGCCCTAGAAATCTGAAATGCACATATCTTTCACAATTTGTAAGCCAGTCACCAAATTTTAAAAGTATGTTACTGGAAACTTGCCTAATGGCTTGTGCAATTTTAAAAGTGACCCGTATGGATTGGCTTGATAACTTACCGTGGAACAAATTGATTAGTAGGACGCTTGGGGCGATACTCAGGATGCACCATGAACAGCATGTGTGGAAATCCAGTTCCAAAATAGGCGCCATCAGTGTGATGATGACGTGATGATTTTGGTGTATAAACATCAATGCACTTGGGGCAATAGGTTTTCACCATTGCCTCGCCGGGTATATCCGACAGGCCTGATACGATATATAAGAGATATACATATGTATTATTGCAAAATCTTACAAAAATCGATATATTGTCGTATTAATGATGAGAAGTTCGATACGCACCCAAAGGCAACATGGGCTGACTCTCACAGTAGACACGTGGGCAATGTCCAAAATCGCCAGTTTGATATTTTTCAATCATTTGAGCGATACCGCGATTTGTTAATATATATCTAGCGTGTATGAGCCCGTACAACATTTCAGCTGCTTGTTCGGTCATATCCGATTGCAATGGATTATCTTCAAGTTCATCTTCTGTAAGTCAATATCGATATTAAAATAAAACATCAACAATGCTATATAGATGCTAGACAGACACACCGAATAGCACAAAACTCACCCGGCTCCAGATCTAAAATCATGTCCAAGGCCTGACGATAGTTGGGCACCTGCTCATTTAAGCCAGTTAAATTGAACTTGTCCTGTATGTAATCCTCATCAACCTAAAGAGCATAAAGTATAAGAAATCAGCTGCATTAGTAAATTTTTGAATTGGGTGCAAGTATTTTATAAAAGAGGTGTACTGTAAGTCTGTCTGCCTTTCAGTTTTAATACTAATAGTGTTGAACAATATTGAGTCAAGGTGGAACAGTTATACACAAATTAACATTACACTCGAGGAAACAATTATAAAGCTCGTAAGACTGAGTACGGCAATTGCTGAAGACATACGATAGATAGATCTAAAAAATATTATGTTGTTAACTCATTTTTTAATAACTATACATCTACTATATTCCTCATAATCCGTTTATTCGACATCTTGGACAACTCCCAAAGAAGTGTTTCTCTAATTTATTTTATTATTTTGGTCGTTAAGTGCCACCTTTTGTGCAATTTTTCATTTAAGCAATATGAATGCATCAATATTATCAACAATACAAATAATAGAAAAACCTCATTTGTTTGACACTTTGATGTGATTAGGCGCGATTTCAATTGATGCAGTTTAGTGTGCGCGTACTGTATTAAAGTGAATATGCAAGTGTATGTGTGCACGTATGTGTCTGTATATACGGAGGGGCTACAATTGGCGGCCGCAGCTACCTATTGCAGCCGGCGCTCGCTTAGGTAACAACCCAACATGGATCATGGTAATGTTTCGGAATTAGCAACCGATGATAATATATGCATATATGTATTTATTTATGTGTGTGACACTCACCTCGCAGAAGAACTCATTGCCGCGAAGCCCGCAGAACCAGGTAACCCAGGAGACTTCCTCGGAGCTGCTCATTTTGCTGGGAAGACAACAGAAAAAAAAATACAAAAAAATATATTTAAAAAAAGAAACCACATAAATTAATCATGTAAGTGTGGGGGAAGGGGGGTATAGAAAGCACATGCAAACGATTTTCATTGTTAGCCCCAACCTACATTAAAGGAATTATTTTGCGAAATTTGACGAATTATTTATTTAAAAAAAAAAACCATAGAAGGGGCAGCGTTGTTGTTGTTTTTGTTGTTAGCTTTTGCGGTGCTACAATGGAGTCTCCTCACAACGTCCACAAAAGCAGTATGTATGTAATAAACACACACAATGAAAAGAGTAAACGAGTCGAATTTGTCCACGAGTTTTAAGAGCGCGTCTCGATTTACTCGATTATTATGATTTTCTTATTATTATTTTTTTTTTTTGTCAATTTATTTGTTGCTGTTACATTTACGCGTGACTGATAGAAACAAAATCTGCGGCCACTTTTTTTTGTATATTTTTTTTTTAGTTTTCGCTTGTTATTTTCAACGCACAGCCGATTGAACGGAAATTTGTACGCGTATTTTGACAAGCGCTGCTCATACAAAATGTGCCGAGCAGAAAGAAGAAGCACACTTGAAGTAGCAGCAGCAAAGAAATTCAGAAAAAAAAGAGACACCGAGCACAGTGAAATTTAGTAGGTAGGCAATACTCCCAACCCGTGTGGAAATCAAGCACTCACTGTTTGCATGCTCGTACTTGGCACAATTTGTTGGACACACTAATCCATTGTCTGGATTGTATTTGGCATTTAAATACGCTAAAATATGTTGGGTTTGAGAACGAAAGTCCACAATTATTCACAGAAAGAAATTGATTTAAACCGTGTTGTGCATTTTCCAACTGGGCCTTAAGCAACAGCGCGCTTGGCGTAGCGGCACGACACAGACACACACGCACACGCTCACAGACCGTATTAGATGATTTTTGCACTTGTGTTGGCAGCTCGGCCGATTGAGTTGAATTTTACTGAACGCTTTATTCTTTTTGCCAATGCACTTACCTTAATTTTCGCACAATTTTCAAAGGACTTTTACTAATTAAAGCACTTTTTTCAATGCGAAAATTTAAGAAGCGAGTTGCGAGTTGTCGGTTTTACAATCGGTATTAGGGATGATAGAAATGTATCGATCTATCGATTGCACCGATATAGATGAGAGTGACCAGACCTTGCAATAGTCTCGCACATATTGAGATTTTGTGTGAATGCGTAGAATCCAAAAAAATAATAATAACAGGCGTGCGAACATAAAAATACCAACTTTGTTTTGTAATGCTGATCATAGGTGATTGGAAATGTATGAAAGACAACATAATTAAGATTTATTGAAATGCTTTCTATCAATCGCTTTAAAGTGGAAGATTAACAATAACAAAAAGGGTATTCAAAGAACAAGATCGGTTACATATAAGCGATCTCACGAAAATCGAATCGAGGTACTCATAAGAGCGCATATAAATTTAATTCATTTTACGAAAAATAGATTTTTTTCTTTTGTTATTTTTGATTTATCTGTTATATATATTGTAATCAATAATCGCGTATGTGGAAAGTTCTTTGGAGGTGTTGTTAAGTAAAAATATTGAAAAATGTTTATTAATGTTATTAAGAAAAAAGTGCGGAATTGGTCTAGAATAAATCAAATAATACAAATCTCGGAACAAAATATAATACATTCCATTGTTACGAATTTATGAAGGCAAAAAATGTGCAATTAATAAATGGTAACTGATTTAGTTTGTGCATTTTGCATGAATTACCGTTCAGAAAAGTAACACGAAGACGATAAAAACGTATCGCATGAGAAAATTACAAAAATCATTAGTGTTCAAATAGGTTCCCAAAGCACAGTTCTTTCCATGCCCACAAGTTCTACAGGGCAACTTGCTAATTCACAAGGCAAGGAATTTTGCGCGCAACTCAATAAAATTGTATACTGGTATTTATATATTTTGTTCGTAATAACACTAAACGAACATCTGTAGTTGTCAAAATGCAATGAAATAGTAGTCTCTGAAATTACAACTATTGACATATGTATATTGTTAGGCTTCATTTTATTTTTGATCAAGTGCCTAGTCTTCATTCATATTCCGTAAGGCGAGCAACGTGCTGAACGCGTAAATTGCCATTTGCCCCGACCGACGTACATACCTGTCTATGAAAATATTTCACGCACAAAACAAAAACTAACTGTAAACGGACACTGCATTTTTTTTTGTTTTTTTTTTCTTTTTCGTTCTGTTTTTGTTGTATTTAATTTGTAATTTGCAGTTGCAACAAACGGCAACAGTTTGCATGCACTTAAAATATACAGCACGCACGCACATTTGTGACAACTTTTTGACGGTCAACAACGAGAACTGCCAGAGGTGAGTTGATTGCAGTGTACCTTAATAATATATAAAAAAAAAAAATAACGACATCAACACATACACGTTTGCATGTGTTTATTGTTGTTGTTGTTCTTGTTATTGTTATTGTGTGTCTGTGTGTGTAAAGGTATAAGTGTGGTGGCCAAATAATTAAACCGCATATATGCATTTACATGACTTCAACTTCAAAATAACAACAACAACAATACAAACAACTATAGAGTACCCAGAAGACTAGCAAAATACGCATTCGCAATGAGCGTGGACACGTATGCGCCAAGTTCGGCGCTCACATTCCTGGACATGGATGACAATGAGCTGTTGCGCGGCGCCGATACACAGCCGACGCCATATGACTATCGTGATTTCACCATGCCATCCACATCGCAGAGCCAGACCCAGGGTGACCAGCTGCCCGAACTGCAGGTACGTGGAAAAGGCGATTGCCCGCCACGTGTATATCAGAAATAAATTATTTCGTTTTCTTTATTTTTGCCCCAGCAGCCACGACGCGTTAGCATTCACAGCAGTGATCAATTGATGCAGCCACGTATGGGTTCGATTACCAATGTTTTGGCCGACTTACAATTCGAGGAGGAGGATGATGAGAGCATCGGCGGCAGCGGTGTCGGCGGCGCGGGCGGCAATGGCATCGGTCGTTGTGTCGGCGGCACCTCGGCCTATGTTAAAGAGTTGCCGGCACATGCCTGCAAATATTGTAGCATCCATGATCCGGCCACCGTTGTCATGTGCAACAATTGCAAGAAATGGTTTTGCAATGGACGCGGCAGCACCTCTGGCTCGCACATCATCAATCATCTGGTGCGTGCCAAGCATCGCGAGGTGACCCTCCACGGTGATGGCCCACTTGGCGAGACCATACTCGAGTGCTATTCGTGTGGTGTGCGCAATGTGTTCGTATTGGGCTTTATACCGGCAAAGGCGGATTCTGTGGTGGTGCTGCTGTGCCGCCAGCCATGCGCCGCCCAGAACTCACTGAAGGACATGAACTGGGATCAGGAGCAGTGGAAACCGCTAATTGCCGATCGCTGCTTTCTCGCCTGGCTGGTCAAACAGCCCAGCGAGCAGGGTCAGTTGCGTGCACGCCAAATTTCCGCAGCGCAAATCAATAAGCTCGAGGAGCTATGGAAGGATAACATTGAGGCAACATTCCAGGTGAGCTAGTGCATCATATTTGCCGATTGATACACAGAAAATATCGATGATATATTGATAAAATCTGATTGTAGGATTTGGAAAAGCCCGGCATCGATTCGGAGCCGTCGCAAGTGTTGCTGCGCTACGAAGATGGCTATCAATATGAGAAGACTTTTGGCCCACTGGTCAGCCTCGAGGCCGACTACGATAAGAAGCTGAAGGAGTCCGCCACCCAGGAGAACATCGAGGTGCGCTGGGATGTGGGCCTCAATAAGAAGACAATTGCGTATTTTACGCTTGCCAAAACCGATTCGGACATGAAACTCATGCACGGCGATGAGCTCCGACTGCGTTACGTCGGCGAACTGTACAATCAGTGGAGTGAAATTGGGCATGTCATCAAGGTGCCCGATAACTTTGGCGACGATGTTGGCCTAGAGCTCAAATGCTTCTCTAATGCCCCGCTCAAGTTCACCAGCAACTTTAGCGTGGACTTCATATGGAAATGTACATCATTTGATCGCATGACTCGTGCTCTGCGCAATTTTGCCATGGATCGCAATTCGGTGTCCAACTATATCTACTCGCGTTTGCTGGGACACGGTCGGGCCGATGGCAGCGATGAGGTGCTGTTTCGTGGCCCACAGCCCAAGCTGTATAGTGCCCCCCATTTGCCGGATCTGAATCGGTCGCAGGTGTATGCGGTGAAGCATGCACTGCAGCGTCCACTTAGCCTGATCCAGGGACCCCCTGGCACTGGCAAAACCGTCACATCGGCGACCATTGTGTATCAGCTGGTGAAGCAGCATGGCGGCACGGTGCTTGTCTGTGCGCCCAGCAATACGGCTGTCGATCAGCTCACCGAGAAAATCCATCGCACCAATCTGAAGGTGGTGCGCGTTTGTGCCAAAAGTCGCGAGGCCATCGATAGTCCCGTTAGCTTCCTGGCGCTGCACAATCAGATACGCAACATGGAAACAAATTCGGAGCTAAAGAAACTGCAACAACTGAAGGATGAAACCGGTGAGCTAAGCTCAGCGGACGAGAAACGATATCGCAGTCTGAAACGTGCCACCGAAAATCAATTGCTCGAGGCAGCCGATGTCATCTGTTGCACATGCGTCGGCGCCGGCGATATCCGTTTGTCTCGCATTAAATTCACATCGATCTTGATCGATGAGTCCATGCAATCCACGGAGCCCGAGTGTATGGTGCCGGTGGTGCTTGGTGCCAAGCAACTCATTCTCGTCGGTGATCACTGCCAGCTGGGACCAGTGGTCATGTGCAAGAAAGCCGCGCGCGCTGGCCTTTCCCAGAGCCTGTTCGAGCGTCTTGTGGTGCTGGGCATACGACCGTTCCGTCTGGAGGTACAATATCGCATGCATCCGGAATTGTCACAATTTCCGTCCAACTTTTTCTATGAGGGCTCGCTGCAGAATGGCGTCTGTGCCGAGGACCGCCGCCTTAAACTGGACTTTCCGTGGCCGCAGCCAGATCGTCCGATGTTCTTTTTGGTTACGCAAGGACAGGAGGAGATTGCCGGCTCAGGCACATCGTTTCTCAATCGAACCGAGGCGGCCAATGTGGAGAAGATCACAACACGTTTCCTCAAGGCGGGCATCAAACCGGAACAGATTGGCATCATTACCCCGTATGAGGGTCAGCGTGCCTATCTGGTCCAATATATGCAGTACCAGGGCAGCTTGCACTCGCGCCTTTATCAGGAGATCGAGATAGCCAGCGTGGACGCGTTCCAGGGTCGCGAGAAGGACATCATTATTATGTCGTGTGTACGCTCCAATGAGCGACAGGGCATCGGTTTCCTCAACGATCCGCGTCGCTTGAATGTGGCGCTAACTCGCGCCAAATACGGCATCATCATTGTCGGCAATCCCAAGGTGTTGTCCAAGCAACAGCTGTGGAATCATTTGCTCAACTTCTACAAGGATCGCAAAGTGCTCGTCGAGGGCTCACTAAATAATCTAAAAGAGTCCCTCATCCATTTCCAGAAGCCCAAGAAGCTGGTGAACAGCATGAACATTGGCGCCCATTTTATGTCTACAATGATGGCCGATGCCAAGGAGGTGCTCGTCCCCGGTTCGATATACGAGCGCAGCAGCGGTTATACACGCCAAGCGCCACTCAATCCACCCACACAATCTTTCAATGGTGTCGGTGGCGCTGGCGTTGGCATTGGTGGCCCCTATGCACCTAATCCCTATGCCAACTATACGGCTGCTGGTGCTGGTGTTGCAAGTGCAGCTGCTATGGCCAACGTTGGCAATAATATGATTAATGCCGTTTATGGCTCAGGAGCTGGCGGTGCTGGTGGCAACAACAGTTATGGACCCGTTGGCAACGCCGGCAACAACACTACAGCAAATCCAGCCAGCTGGACAGCACCGAATCTGCATGATTCGATTGGGTTCATCTCGAATGATCATGGCGCCGCTGCCTTGGGCAACATGCCCGTCCCAGTGGGCATGTTCATGAACATGAGCAGTCTGCCGCCTCGCTTCCACAATCAGCATCAGCAGGCCATAATGGCCGCCAAGCAGAATCGGGCAATGCAGAATAATCAGTCGTCTGGCTATGTGCCGGCCATTTCCGCCGGCCCCGCCGGCTACAGCAAGAAGGGCAACAAAATGTCAAAGACACGTGCTGGTGGCGGCAACAATTTGATTGCTGCCATGCAGCAAGGAGCGGAGCCAGCTGCTGTAGCAGCAGCATCTGAAACAGCGACAGCAGCGCTACAAATAACAGCAGCTGCAGCAACAACAGGAGCAGGAGCAACATCTGGAGTAACTGGAACATCAATCACAACATCAACAACAACAGCAGCAGCAGGAACAGGTGCAGCAAGTGGAGCAGGCATTGCAGCTCCATTCAGTCAACATCCAGCGGCTCTGTCGCTGCAGATGACACAGCCGAGCGGCTTTGCGCTGTCCCAGCAGCCGGAGCTGTCGCAGGACTTTGGTCATATCTCTCAAATGGACGGACTGCTTTCACAGGATGCTGTTTTTAATGTGGTAGGTGTTGCGGCACTCAAACGAATTTAAATTCATTTCACGTATTTCTATAAGTTAACGCAAATTTGTTACTTAACGTGGTTGCTGCTGCAATGACTCATTTAAAATGATTAACATTTGCTATAGCTCCCTTGTAGTTTTTTAGTTGAATTCGTAAATTTAGTTCTTTGTTGTTGCACACTTAGTTGTCCCTAATTGTCAATGTACGTAATTAACAAATAAGTGTCAAACTAGTAACGTAACAAACAAACGTATTCCTTTCAATTTAACGTAAGCTTGCGAGTAATATACAAATAAGTTCCAAATTTGTAACGTATTCCATTGCTGTTATACTTGTTATACTTGAAGTGAAATTCGCTCCGTACTAACGAACATTCTCTAATCTCTTCTCTTTTCTTTTTCGTGGATACTTTAGTCGGGCGAACGCAGTTTGAATCAATTCTCGCAACCTTACTGAGAAGTCTGAGGAGGTGCGCACAATTGCAACAACAATGTACAACAATAAACTCAGCAAACTACAACAACAAACAAATTGAAAGAACTTCGAAGCCATCCAAAGCAGCAGCAGTGGCGGCGGCAGCAGCAGCAGCAGCATGGCAAAAAAATAAAAAAAATAAAAATAAAAATAAAAAAAATGCAACAACGAAAGCGACAACAGCAGCAACAACAAGAAGAACATGAGAAATAGCAGCAAACTTAAGACGAAGACGCAACGAAGCAATATGGCAAAGAGCATCAGGGAAAAAGTCTAACAGTTAAATCTGGCCTCACAGGCAAGAGAGAGAGAGAAAGAGTAAGAGCGAAAGCGATTGATGATTAGAAGCGGCATCAGTGAAAAGAATCAGCTGCGGCCACGCACACCAATATACACATCAACGGAATCACACAGACACACATAAAACACACACGCGTGGATGCGAATAGCTCCAGCTTCAGCTCGCCTTCCCAGACACGCTGCAGCTAGCGACGGCTAGCGAGCGAGCAACGTTGGCAGCGGCGGCCACAGAGCGTGAGAGATGCGCGGGCTGCGCGCCTGCCTGCAGATGCATCCGTTGATATTGGAAACAACGTGACAACGTCGGGGCGCCATTTTCCCACAAATTCTACAAACATTTAACGAATTTTCAGAGCGGATTGATGCCGCTTCAAAATGTCCAACAAAATAACCTTGTATGCGAAAAATGCCATTTGTTTCTGTAAAAAAAAAAAAAAAAAATCTCTTCCCAAATATTTGCAACATTTTTGTGGTGTGATAACCACAAATTTTATATTTCATTTGCTTGGAAATAATTTTTTATTTCGGATTCGTTACGTATCTAACAGGAAGATCTAATTCTTTTTAAAATGTACTTTTCTTTATATTTCTTAATGAAAACAATTATGAAAAATTGTTATTTAAAAAACAAAGTATTTTAAAAAGGCGGCGGCCTCATTCAACAAAATATTTAAGACGGTTTGGAAATATTTCAATTATTTTAAATTATTACCAAGAACAGACATTGGAAAATGTTAAAAATAAATACTGTTTTGCCCACATACTCACATACAAAAATAATAAATGCAAACAGAAGTAGACAAACATAATAGTATATTTTTATACAGATACGTCAACAATGTGATTATAAATACCCCTCCCCCCCATGGTGCCACACACACACTTTAAAAACAAGTTCTGAATAAAAAAAATAATAAATTTTGCAAAACAGAAGAAAAATCCTAAACAAAAGTCGAATTTTTGTTATTTTTATTTTGGTATGACATTGGATTGTGCGATGTATTTGATATATTTTCATCTCTGCAGCTATTTCGCCTAACATATTTCAAATTTCATGATTCGATTTATATTCTTTTGATTACAATTTTTTTTTTTTTTTTACAGTAAATGTGACGTAAAGTGAGTGATCGAAAAAAACTTAACAATTACATCGATGGGGGGAGTGGTTGAGGGAGCTTGGATTTAATATAATTTAAATAGAGAACACGGACAATGATATAAATGGAATTTAAGATTATTCAAACTCAATATAATTAAATTTGAATTTACAAAACTTGTAGCCAAAAGGTATTAGAATATTTATATTTGAAATAAATTTTAATTATAATTTATTGTTTTTTTTTTTTTTTTCATTGTGCATATAGTTTTGCTTCGCTTAAGTGCACATACTTTTGAAATATGTTTGCATTTGTATTGAGGGAGGGCTGTAAGAAATGCATATTTTATTATCATTTACTGGTTTCTTAAGTTTTTATGTTTATGTTTTTGTTTTTGTTGTTGTTGTCAGTTCTCAGTTCTAGAGAAATTCTAATTGCAAAGTTAAGCTTACACATGTTCAGTTAATTCCAAAAATAAATGTTAATTCAAATTTATTTGAAATTCATAATACTTTTTCGAGTTACTCCGAAAGCAGGAGCATTTGATTGTATATTCGTTAATAAAATTGTTCTCAGGTGCTTCATAAATATATACATAAATGAGGCTTATCTTGAAATTAACTGCCTAAGTGTAAACTCCAAACATATACACAAAAACACAGCTTTGTACATTAAGTTTTGATATCACAATTATCATTCGATGTTCCCGCATTTTAGCATTGATTACACAATTTACAATAGTAGATCTATAAAATTATTGCTTGGACCCATTAGAATTGAAGATTTAATGAGAATTATCAATATATGTATATAAATATATATATATTAATTTCTTTCGATGAAAAACGCTCAAAATTGCACAATAAAAACTATATTTAAAAATATAGCATATCTAATCCAGTAAACATGTTTATAATACTAGCAATCTATGCACGGCTGCATTCCAAATTGAACAGCTCTGAGTAACGTAAAGTTTTTACTCATTTTTGAGCCAAAAAAAATTTAACTTAGTTCTTTTAAGAGTTATTTTCTTGTTGAACATCGTGTGAGTATTTTGAATGTTCTTCAACAGATTCGGAAAACATTATTTTAATTATTTCTCATTACTCTAATTGAGAATATTTATATATATACGCAACAGTTGAATAGTGGACTTTCTAAGTGTACATATAAAAATTGGTTTTGAACAAAACAAAACAAAAAACTCAAATATAAAACATTGAGACTATCACTATATGGCGATGATAATGGACTAAACTTAAACAGCCTCAGTCTGAAACTAACCTGTATATGATTATGAAATGCCTGCAAAATGACAGACACATGACAGACAATTTATTCATATCTATGCCAATTGTGTGTTCAGACGTGATGCACGGATGGGAGTGCCGCTCCAAAGTTTGAGTCACGTGTGTGCAGTGACTGCTGTTGCTGCGGCTGATGTGATGACGGATTGCTACTGTGCGAGGTGTGCAAGTTATGGAGGTGATGGGCAGCATGATGCACGGACGGCTTTTGAGTGGCGTGTTGAATTTGCGTGAATATGGAGACGAGATCCAATGTGTGCTCCAATCGAAGTGCCGTCACTATAAATGTTGTCTTTACGCGCTTAAAAGTTGCACTGTCGTAGACAGAACGTGCTGTGTTCGACAAATCGAAGGGTTCTGAAATGGATATTTTGACAAAGGTTAATTTAAGAGATAAATCTATATATATATATATATATATATATATATATATATATATATATATGTGTGTATAACGCAAAGGGCACCCTCAATGTTCAGCTCCTTCCACTGGTGTATGTCGTTCTTGGGACTCTTGGCCAGACGGCAGGCAGTTACGGGTAAAATACCGCCAGTACGTATGGATATAGCATAGTTCTCAAAGCTAAAAGGGTATACAGCAAATGAATGAAACACTCATTAAATAACACCTTTTGACTGGTGTGGAACACTCACTCGAATGTGCTGTAGTATTTGAAAAAGCCAAGCAAATGCTCGCCGAGCGTTTGCTTGTTTTGTGTATGATACGGCTCGATGGGCTCGATAAGATCCAGATCGAGGCAATCCTGCTGCCCCAAATTGAACTTATCGGGATAGAGCGCCTGCAGGCATGGCAATACACGCGGCATACATGCATACTGCAAATAGTGCAACACCATCAGTACCAGCGAGTAACTGGACACGGTCATCCGTTTGGCATCGTTGATGTCATGATATTGCGCCCACAACTTTACTATGACCACCAGTGGCCGTGTACGCCAATCCACTGCAGATTAGCGCATCATTTGGCATTAATCGATGAATAATTAGATATGATTTACTTCTTTGTACTTACACTGCGCGTAAAACTGCAGTAGATATGTATTTTTAATGCCCACACAATTGTTATAGTTGAGATCCACTTCGATGCCGTTTAGCCGATCCTTGAAGCGAAGGATTGGGACGCGTGCCTCAATTAAATTGAAATCCTGAAAGGCTTCTGCAGCAAAAATTGAGTGCATGAACATAGACTTTTATTCCAAGGATTATAGTACAAAATTCAACTGGTTAAAGCTTAAAACTTTCATTTGGGTTTTATAAGGCTTGCATATAGATACATATATATATTCTATATATTTATTATTATTACTGTACTAAATTGTTACTTAGCTTACCATTGCCCGTTTCTTTGAGGACCTCATTGAACAGATTCAATGTCATGATCGCCTTGGTGCGCTGCTCGTTGTGAAAGTAATGCTGCTCCTGCTGTTGCTGCTGTTGTTGCTGTTGCTGCTGTTGTTGCTGTTGCTGCTGTTGTTGCAGATGATGATGATGATGATGATGATGAAGATGCATCTGATGGTCTGGCAACAGGCACATATCGATGTCTGATGAGTCCGTGCCAAAGCCAGTGATTGTCGAGCCCACTAAACAGATCCGATAGCCCGAAAACATGGGCTGCTACAAAAATAAGTAAATTTCACAAAAAAAAAACAAAAAGAAAAAGAAAGAACAGAAAAAACACCAACGAAAATGTTATAGAACCATAGTGGTCAAGATCTACTCACGTTTAGCCAGATGAACAGATGTCGCCACAGTCGCATCTTCAGCTTGAACGTGGCGTGCGTCTGTTGTGCGCCACGAAAGTGTTTCCATATATCCATTGATAGATTGTCGTATTTATTGTGGCATATCAGCTGTTCCGGTTGCATGGTCAATTCGACGTTTCGTGCATGATCCAGAAAGCGATCGGGCGGCAAAATCGGCTCATACCAGGATGCCGTCCACGACATATTGCCGCCGCTGCAGCCGCAATTTGGTCCGCAATAATGCGGATATGCCCCGCTCACGGGCACGGGTAGTGGTGGCAGTGGTGGTGGTATCCCAAACTGTAACATCGCATGCATTCCATTACCCATATTACCTAATCGTGGCGATGTCGCCGGTTGACCGCCGGTTGTTCCTGTCCCCGAGACTGCTGACACTGCCGAGACTGATGTGGAGTTTGCAGCTGTTGCAGCTGCAACTGGTGGCGTGGGTGAAACGCTTAACAGCTCCGTGGAGGCAAATCTGCATTGGAAAAACCAAAAATCTTTCAAGATCTGAATGTCTCAGAGTATGTTTCCCTACCGCATCCGACAAAACATTTTTGTAATTTTTGGGAGAGCCCAAAAACAAAGCAAACTAAAACAAAACGCAGTAACATAAAATAAAATTAAAAAATAAAATTTGCTGGCAAAAGGTGGCTCATTGAATCGAATTTTCATTTCCAAGCAAAAGAAAATGTATTTAATGAACCCAAGAAGACTCCAAGTGATAAAAACCACAGGGTCCGAAAATTGAATTTATCCAATTAGGGATATTCCTGAAACTAATCCGATCAATTTAGCTTTTATGAAACGTGCCTTACAAACGTGGGATACATAATTGAAGACCTCTTTCAACAAATGGTTAATTGAGATTACAGCAGATTTTCCAGAGCAAAGTGAGGAAACTGTGCCAGGAAATAGGTAGAATATATAATAATATATATGTATGTATGAGATGAGATACTATTGGAGGAGGAAAACCTACCGGCTACGACTGCTCCATTGGGATTCACTGGCCAGCGAGCATGTGGACGAGGCGGGCGAAACGGCGCAACGCGACGGAATGCGACTGTTTGAATGTGTTGAGCCACTGGAAATGCTCCCCGGACCCTGACAGGGACCGAGACCGGGACCGTAGGCAGGCGTATAGCAAGGTGAATTTTGGCCATGCGACCAGGCGGCGGCGTTGTTGTTGCTGTTATACCCATCGCCAAAGCCAACGAAAAAGTGTTGGTGCTGCTGTGTTTTGTTTGTGTATAGCTGTTGGGACTGTTGTTGCTGCTGCTGCTGTTGTTGTTGTTGTTGTTGTTGTGGGTGCAGCATCAAAGGCAGTGGTGCATAGCTAGGACTGTGTACATAGACAATGGGTGAGGGTTCCACAGGCTGGTTGGTGGTGCCGCTGGCTGCTGCCGCTGTGATTGCCTCATCCAGCTGTGCGCAGCTAATCATGTTTGTGGGCGTCGTAACAGACTCCGGCTTAAGAGCTACCGGCGATACTATGCCCGGACCGAGCATCGCCAATTGTAGCGTTGGTGGCGGCTGCAGAAAAATGCTGCTGCTGCGATGCGTTGTAGTTGCAACAGTTGCCGCTGCAGTATCACCATTTTCGCATGCTGCTGTAGGCGTTGTGACGACAGCAGCAGCTGCTGTTGCTGCAGCTGCAACTGTCGATGGCAGCAACGCGTCCTGCACATCCATATTCACATAGGTCAGATTGTATAATTTCTGATGCTCGGCTCTGATAGGCGTGCCGCCATTGGACGTCATCAGCGAGTGGAAATGATGGCTGTGCTGATGCAGCTGCTGATAGTAGCCATTTTTGTGGCTTGTCGTAACATGATGATTGGAATTGCCAGCAGCAACTGTTGCATTTTGCATGCGCCGATGTGAGGCGTTGTTATAGCTGCTGCCGGGCACAACCTCAATGTGCTTTTGTTCAGATGTCGGTAGAGGGCAGTTGTTGTTGTTGCTGTTGTTGTTGCTATTGTAGTGCAATTTCTTATTGCGACGAAAGTGCGAGTTGGGCATGTGATTGTGTTGCTGCTGTGCATGGTGAGGATACGTATGTTGCTGTTGCAGATAGCTGTTGTTGTTATTGTTGTAGCCGTAGTTGCGATAACGCTGCTGATAAGCGCCTGATTGCTGCTGTTTTTGTTGCAATGGTGGGCTAGTCTCGTCGGTTTCAGGCAACTGCTCCTTTTGCAGAAACGATGCAATGGTCAGTTGCTTGGGATGCGAGTAATAATATTGATAATTCTGCTGCTGCTGTTGTTGCTGATCCGCTGATGCCGCTCCTCCTCCCCCGCCTACTGCTGCCACTGCTGCCATGGCCAGGTCAGTTTTCTTTTGTGTGGCCAGCGACTGCTTGAATTGCTGCTGCAAAAAGAGCGTGTAATCCTTGAGTTAATAGTAAAGCAATAAATCAAATAAACTTTCGGTCTACAACATTAAGCCAAAATAATGTATATCCTTGCAGTCAGTATTGATTTCTAGCTTGTCGCAGATGAGCAGCGGAATCAATCTAAATTCCAGCACCAATGCGAAAACCTTCGTCGGGTTGAGGGTAACTATCGAGCGCAAAAACATGTTTCTCAAGCATACCACATCTGTTTCTAGCTAAGTTGACGCTATCTGCTATGATGCGCAATGAGGCTTCTTCCTTATTGTCACAAAACCGGCAGAGTTTGCTCGCTGTTAAGTTTAGTTAAGTGATTTCTTAGTCTAAAGAGTCCTGTCAAGAGACTGGTGAGTATTCTAAGTCAGTTCTTTGCCACGGCTATTACATGTTTAAATCATTTCTGAGACATTTGTCTTGCCTGAGATCTGGCACCTCTGACCCAACAAAAAAAAAAAAAAATTAATAAACGCCATAAATCGAGATACTATTCACCAAATTATTCAGAAAGTGAAAATAAACAAGAAAACGAATGTGGCATTTATAAATTTCAGATTGGGCTTTTCTATAATTCAGGAATAATATGTCTAATTTTCAGGGTTTTGTTTGTTATCGCTGATGAATAGTTTATAAATTCATATAATAAAACCCTTGGTTCGCGAGTTGAGTGACTTTCTACTGAGTTACACAGCTAAACTCGATTTAGGACAAGCTTTTTAAAAGTTTAGAAATGTTTTTCCTAATATGTAGAAATTATGTCTAAGAAATTTGACAACTTTCTAATTTTTAGGGCGGATTTTTATTTTTGGGCAATTTACTAAAATGTGGAGCAAATTTTTTTTCTTTTGAGTTCCTAAATTACTATTACAGCTTCAAATTCATTTTTGGTATATTCTTTATCTGTATGTATGAAAACTGCTGCAAGGATATTGACAACTGTTGCAAGTTTGGCTTACTTCCTTCTGCTGCGGTGTCGGCTGTTGTGGATAGCTCGTCTTCCAGAAGCTCAGCGGTTGCTGACGGGGCTTTTGCGTCTTGCTGTTGCCGTTGTCCTGTTGTTGCTGTGGCTTTGCGGCTGTTCCTGATTGCTTGGCTGATGTTGCCAATTTAGTTGGTGTGCTTTGATTATGCTGCTGCTGCTGCAGCTGCTGCTGCTGTTGTTGTTGTTGTTGCTGCTGCTGCTGCCGTTCATCATTGTTATTGTTGGCTACCGTTGGAGTAGTCGATGGCTCAATGCTGCTGCAGCGATAATATACGGATGATGTTGAATTGTTGCTGCTGCTGTTGCTAGTGTTGTTGCTGCTATTGTTCTTCGATTTAATGAGCAACTTTTTATTGTTGTTGTTGGTATCATTGCTGTTGTTGTTGTTGTTGTTGCTATCACTGCATTGTTGTTTGCAGCTGATTTCTTCGATAATATTTTGATTTTTCATCACCAAGTTGTTGTTGTTATTGTTTGTTGGTGCTGCTGTCGCGTGTTGCTGCGGGTAATAAGGCAACTGCTGCTGCTGTTGATTGCAGATGTAGCTGCTGTTGTTGTTATTGTTATTGTTGGCGTTGGTGCCAAAATATTTCTTGCGTGCAAAGTTATGCATATTATTATTGGTGTTGTAGTGTAGCTGCTGTTGTTGCGACTGTTGGTGTTGTGACTGATGCTGCAGTCGCTTGGTATGTTTGTTATCAGTGTTGATGTTATTGCTATATTTGGCTTGTCGCAACATATTGTTTGCCTTGTTGTTATACTTGTTGAACTTCACCTGAGCAGCACAGCGATATTCGCGTTGCTGCTGCTGCTGCTGCAATTGTTGGTGCTGTTGTTGTGCTGTTGTTGTCACTGTTGCTGCACCATTAGCATCCGCTGAGCTGGCAACAACAACAGTCGTGGCAAAGATTTTCATTTCTGCTTGGTTCGCATACATAGCCCAATAACAATAGGAAAAATTTTGAATTTTTCTTCTTTATTTTTTGTTGCTTTGCTCAAGGCGTACGGCGCTTTCTAATAGATTTAAACTAATAATTTAATTTTTTTTTGTAATCCTTATGCTAATTTTTTGTATTATTTTATCCTTTTTTTAAGTTTTTTTTTATATTTTTATAGTTTTTAAATAATTTTGTTTGTTTTTAGATTGTTTTTGCAGTGTATTTCATTGAGTGAAGTTATTTCAGTTTTATTCTTTCTTATTAAATTACTCTCTGCTCATTGGAGTTAGCCACTACTGTATACAAGTAACCGTATTTCTTATTTGTTTCTATCCTTGTTGCATTTCGTACCATCAGCTTAGAGCTGTATGTGCAAAAAAGAGATAGTGAGCGCTGCGAAGATCCGTTATTTCATTAGAAGCGCAGCAAAGACACCGGCAAAAATTCAGAAGCTATGTTGCGTGTACTGAAAAAATGGCCGCATTTAACCGTTAGGCCTTGATATAAAAACAAAATGAATTTTTTTTATACACATATATAATATGAACTTACCATAAAATGTGTATCTCTATATATGTGTAAATGTATGTTATAAAATGAACTCACCATAAAACTCTTAATGCAATTGTACATTGTATTTATCTAACAAAACGGTGCTTAAATTCGAAGTGCGCCTGGCGCACGGCTCCGTTTGCAAATTTGTTCAAATAACACACGAAAGGAGGGCACATTCATAATATAATAATAGACATTCAGTTAAAAATTATGGCACATTTCATTTAATTGATAATTGTATACTTTTGCCAATCACTAAAAACTAAAATAAACTCACAGCGCGCTACGTTCAATCAACAGTAGCAACAACTGGGAATCGATACACAAAGCCGCTGATATCGATGTCTATTGCCTAATGAGTGTGCGTGTTGAGTAATAAGAAAAAGGCTTATTTGATTTGAATTTTTGGCATTTACCTTCACTACGTTCATTACCAATGCTAAGTAGCTGTAAATGAACAGAAAAAAGCTATTGTGTACATGAGAAAGCTTGAGCTTTAAATCGCCTTTAATAATTAACAAATTTTAAACAATTCGTCGACTAATTCTAGTATTTGTTGAATAGCGTTTTCCAGAATAGACGAGCGGGAAGCATGGTGTCGCGCTTAATGCAACTCGGATGCGTCAGTCTGAAATGAATGCATCAAAAAATTTTAAAATATTCTAGCTGGATTCTTATTGGAGACATTCAACTCACAGGAAGTGCGCACGTCTCAGGCGCTCCAAATAACCGTCCGTTGCGACGGCAGGCAAAAAAATCTTGCGCACCAGTTTCGGAACCTGGGGCGTTAGCTGACGAGTGAGCTTTAGATGCGTACTTGACGCACTGGCCACCTCAAAGATGCACTCCTCGACGCCCTTATCATTGCGTTCGCTGCGCAGAATGCGCTCCTGACTGACGCCGTGACGCATGAGGATCTCGAGGGGCACACAGACCGCCTGCTGGCGGCCAGCATGGGGTATGGCACGGAGCAGCATCGCTATGCCCTGTGCCTTGCCCAGATGCGAGGCGGCATGGTCCACTTGTAAGTCCTGCACGCCGCCAAGCTGCACCAGCAGATGCAGTAGCGATGAGCATGTCTGATCCGCATAGTCCTCCAACTCGCGCAGTGTCTCGAATGCCTTATTCGAAGGACGTTCACGTGCCGTGACCAGCCTGCGCAAATATAATTTATTTAGCTTGGTTGTGCCCACGGTGCGGCGCAGTTCACGCAACACGGGCTGATCCTTCACATAAGATTTACTCGATTCCGGCTCAAAGCACTTGTCTATGGAGTCATACCAAAACTTGAGCCGCAATTTGGCTATTTGTGGTTCGGTTAGCTGCAAAGATTTCAGATTTGCATTATGCACTTGTTGTTTTTCGGCCCACTGGTCATGATCAGTTTGAACGCACCTGAGCGCTGACAGAGCGTGATATCTCCACGTTGAAGGCGCGCAGTGCAAATGCCGCCGGACGCAGCTCCTTGGGCAGCAGCAACGTGCTCAGATAGTTCTCATAGTCGTATTTCCTAATATTTTCAGCAGCTCGAATCATCAGTAAAAATCATCATAATTAAATAACATTGCAATTTTTTCACTTACTCCACAAGGCCGATGCAATATTTGGCACTAAATTTATCTTCTCTGCTGACAGCGTCTGTTGTGGCCTGATTTGGCTTTTGTGGCTCCACTTGTGGTTTGTAACTGGCTGAGTCGGCACTATTGTTGCTTACATTTCGACTGATAAGCTGCCAGACATTAAATTGTCTGGGATTCTTATTTTGTAACAGGCGCCGCATTTGTTTATTTTTATTTGCACTAAACAGAGCTGCTCCTCACTTAACAGTGCTGCTCCTCACGTCCGTGCTGTGGAACTTAAATATGATTGAAAGTAATAACACTAATTCAAGATACGCATAAATTAAATTTCAACAGTAAAGTTTACGTGTTAAATTTGGTTAATAAATTGGAGTATTGCTTACTCGCACATGATCCAGTGCTAAATAATATTTAATTAAAGCAATCCAACTAGGGTTTCGCTTTACAATAGGCAGCTTTCCTAAAAAAAACATACTATTTAACAATGTATCAGTGTATCTGTATCAGTATCAATATTATTATCTGTATCTGTATCTGCATCTGCATCAGCTGTCTCAACTGTTTAAAATGTTAGAATATACGCCTGACGCGATTTTCCGATATGTCGATATATGTTCTTTATACAACACTACAACGTATAACTCATATCTGCTTTTCTTTTCTAGCCGCCATTCAAAAGAGTGTGTTTCAAGAACATTTTGTTGTAAATTCATAATAAAGTGCACCCAAATCTAAAAGCAAATACAAACAATTTTCGACGGTAAGTGGACGAATTTTTGCAGTGTTAACTATTCGCTATGTATATTTAATCGTCGATATTTACACGAGAGCAACAGCCACAGTTCACTCCGTTGTTGACTAGCGTGTGTTTATTTATTAACATGCATAAAGCATTCGGAGCATTCAAAAAAATATATAAATGTTTGAAGCAAGCTCGACTAGCAGATAACACCATTCTATTAAACAATTATTATACATTTGATATGATTATACCACAAATTTATGAATTCCTGTTTGCCAAGCGCATGCCACCGTTGGCTGCGTTGTGGCCGTTGGGCAATGGGTAACGACAACGACGGTAAATGCATGCGACTAGAGTGAAACAAATATGGCCGAAGTCTGCCAAATTTGCATTGAGCTCATTTTAAGCATTGCGCTTTTTCGAAATGTATGCTGCAAGCACAATAAACCTCAAAAAGCATTAACATTTAAGCAAAATATCAAAATTGTTGTGCAGAGCTGTCATCCAATCGTAAATTGCGCAAATATATCGTCTTCATTGGACGATACGACAACTCTGGCAATTAATCGACAAATTTTACCCCACGGTCGATATCTTCATTGCTTTTTTTTTCTGTGCTCAGCAGATTTTCGTGTGTTCACCAAAAAAAAATGTTAAAAAATATATTTATAAAAACAAATAGATATACAAAGTGAAATCCCAAGTGATTGTTTAACGTGAACAAATAGTACAAGAATATTCGGAAGAAAAGTTGTATTATATTTGCCAATCCCAATGGGCAAAATCGTATAAAATACACAAAAAAAAAAAAACGCTACAGTGATAGCAATAACAAAAAGAACAACAAAACAGCTATGCACGTATGTATGTGTGCGTGCTGTAACTGAACGGATAGCGACGAAGAAAAAACTACGGAGTGTATTCAAATTAGAATCGTGTGTCGACGACATTCCATAACTGCGCTGCGTAACTAACACTGATTTACAACACTGAAAATGCAGCAACAGCAGCAGGAATACACGGATCAGGATCAATAGCAAACACAACAGCAAAACAACATAACTTAAAACCAAACGGCGAGGGAGGAGGGCAATAAATCACGCGCCACCAGTACGGAATCCAATACAACAAAAAATGTTAGCTAAATGCAAAGTTACCTACAATTATAATTTATTGGCGGGGTCTAAACTGCTTACTAACGACTGTTATGTATGTGTATGTGTGTGTGTGTTTGTATATGCACCCAAATTGGGAAGGCGTTTTAATTTTTCCAAGCCTAAAATGCATACGCACGAGCCGTCCGTCGTTCGGCTGTCAACCAATTAATTTAGCATATTATAGAATTGACGAGCGCTCTGCCCAGTTAGCCATATAACAAATTTTATACGTTTTCCTAAGTTGTTGCTGGCTGCAGCTAATTGCCCGCCAGCTGCTGACGTACATACATAAATACATATATATGTATATATATATATATATCTATGTAGATATAAATATGTCAGTGTCCAGTTGATTACGAGTCGAGTCCATCTGTTTGTTCAGTAGAGCAAATTGTGACACACTTTTATTCTTTAATACATACAAACGCATATTGTCTCAGCTTGAAAAACAAATGTTTTTCTTTTCATTCGGTTTTTTTTTTTTTTTTTGCAATTTGTTTAGTTTTGTTAGACTGTTCATCCTGGTCACATATTGTTTGCCACACGGATGGTGGCACTTATTTTTTAGTATATTTTTTTTTTTAACCCTCAAGGTTGTCTCCAGCAAGCGCCGCCTGAAATTGTATAACACAATTCTGTGTGTTTGTGTGTGCGTTGTGTTTATCTTTTGATATTCAATACGCTGACTTTGCTCTCTCTCTATCTCTCCCTGTCTGTCTCTGTCTCTTTTAAGTACAGTGCAGTAAAGTGTCGCTATAAAAGCTCGACGTAAAACATATGTTTTCCGATCATTTCAATTCAATTCAATTGTTCAAAGAAGAATAGCTTGTTTTTATTACTGGTTTTATTGATTGTGGTTGGTTGGTCGGTCACTCTGAACGAAAATAGGGCTTGTGTCATTAAAGTTTCAACAAAAAGTGTGAGTCAAACATAACTCACAATTAAGTTCACTTATTGTGAAGAACCACCTTCCATCTAAATATTTCTATCCCATTCGTATAAAGTTTACAATCAGTGCAGCTTTCTATTACATTAGAATTGGGTATGGAAATAGTTAATGCAATACTATTCCCCCCTCATCATCATCTTAACAGTTTGCTGTAACAAAACGGCGTTCTCAACAATGTTGATCATTTCGTATTTCTTAAATAATATATAGAAGGAGCATAATTCTTTACTGTGTACCCAATGTGCCTTTTTATTTTTTTTATTGTGTTCAACAGTTACTTCAGAGTATTTGATAGCTGGAATCGCGATATCGACTAGCATTCCATAACCGACTTTGCGGAATATTAGATATCAGTTGCTGTTCAAGTTCTGTTTATTATGGCTACATTAAAATCAATAAATCCTTAAAAAAAAAAAGAAGAAGTTATTTATTTACACAGAGGAAAAGTATTTATTTTTGAAAACAATCCCTAAATGAGTTTGTGAGCCAAATCGAATGTTTACTGTATATTTGAACGTAAGCAAACACGTACACACATACATACACTTTTCGCAGTGTGGCCCCGCCAAGTTACGAGGTGGCCCAATGTTTACTAATAAATTTTTACAGAGAACAACAACATACGCTAAAAAAAAAGAAATTTGCCCAGATAAAAAGAGAGAGTGAGAGAGACAGAGACAGAAACAGAAACAACATAGAAGGAATATCGAAGGGGAGGAGCCGCAGTCGGAGTCGGAGTGGGAGTTGGCGTCGTAGTTCGTGTGGTGTGGTGCTTTTACCATAGAGAGCCATGGTGAGTACGAATCTTGTGGTGCCAGTGGTGCTGTGGGGCCCCACAGCGCCCACCCATTGCATTTCGAGCGTCTTTCTATCGGACGATCAATGCACACTGGTCACCGGCTGCTACGATGGACAGATCTGCCTGTGGCAAGTGGAGCCAGCCACATTAAAGATGTCACCGCGTTGCCTCCTAGTTGGGCACTCGGCACCGGTGCTGTGCCTGGTGCGAGCCTCACTACTGCCCGAGAATAACTTTCTGGTCAGCTCATCGGAGAACGGTGAGATGTGCACTTGGGATCTGATCGATGGCAAATGCACCGAGGCCGTTAAATTGCCGCAGGTGCACACACAAATCCAGAGCTATCACACGGCAAACAGTGAGGATGTGCGTCTCTTTTGCATTGGCTACTACGCCGAAATTATGGTCATGGATCCATTCAGCCTGGAGGTGATATATGTGCTCAGCTCCAAAGTAAAACCCGATTGGATCTCAGCCATACATGTGCTGCGTCCGATGCGTCGCAAAGATGATGTCGTTCTGGCCATCACCACCACCGGCACAGTGAAAGTCTGGACACTGACGGGCAATGAGAATAAGCATGCGGAGCCCATCTATGAGAATGAATCAAAGGAGATACGCTGCCTAAATGCGATCACAATGAATTGCTGTGCACAGAATCAGCGCACCGTTCTCCTCGTCTGCACCAAATATTGGCAGATCTATGATGCCGGTGATTTCACTGTTCTCTGCTCCGTGATAGCACCAGCTCGCGAACGTTGGCAGGGTGGCGATTTTATCACATCGGATCGCGTCATGCTCTGGACAGATGAGGGAAAGGGCTATTTGTACAAGCTGCCCGCCAATTGTATACCGGACAACAAGGAATTCCACTCGAAAAGCGTTGTCCGCGATGCGCCCTATCTGTACTATGTGCTGCAGCATGCTGGCGATAAGGTGCTCTCCTGTCCGCCGGCCATGAAGCTGCTGACGGGATTGCAGCCACATTTTCTATTGCGCGGCGACTCGGAGGGTTACATATCCGTGTGGAATGTGCCGGAGGTGCCTTTGGATAATATTAGCATATTGCAGGCGAAGCAAATGCCGCCACGTATCCAGAAGCCACATGTGTGCACCTCATTGGTGGAGGCATGGTCGATTATGGATCCACCGCCTGTGGGCATACTTGATCAGCTGTCGAGGATCACAGAGTCACCGGTGAAGCTAACATCAAGCATTTATTTGCCACAGCAAAGTCGTTTAGTCATTGGACGGGAAGATGGCAGCATTGTCATTGTGCCAGCAACACAAACGGTCATGATGCAACTGCTCGTTGGTATTAAACAAAACTTCAGTGATTGGCCATCGCATCAGACACTCTATGGACATCGTGGACGCGTCAATTGCCTACTCTGCCCATCGATGGTGCATCCACGCTATGAGAAATCCCATTTGTTGTCGGGTGGCATTGATTTCGCTGTCTGCCTCTGGGATCTATACAGCGGCAGTCTGTTGCATCGCTTCTGTGTGCATGCCGGTGAGATAACACAGCTCCTTGTGCCGCCCGAGACGTGTAGTCCACGCATACTCAAATGCATTTGCTCGGTGGCATCGGATCATTCGGTGACCTTGGTCAGTTTGCAGGAACGCAAATGTGTTACGCTTGCCAGTCGTCATCTATTTCCTGTGGTGACCATTAAGTGGCGTCCACTGGATGATTTCCTCATTGTTGGCTGTTCCGATGGCAGCGTTTATGTGTGGCAAATGGAAACGGGCCATTTGGATCGTGTCCTCCATGGCATGCTTGCTGAGGAGGTACTCTCTGCCTGCGATGAACAGGCGCTAGAGGATTGCGGTGGTGGTGGTTCGGGAAGCACCAGCAGCGGTGGTGGTACAAATTCAGCCAGTGAAATGGGCATGGCCAATCCGGCGGTGCATTTCTTTCGTGGTCTCAAGTCGCGTAATATGAATGCAATGCGGCATGCCACACAGCGTGGCATCCATCAGCTGCAGCAGCTTCAGGGTCACAATCAGGGCAACTTTGATTTCCTGATGAAGCATCGGAGCAATCCGCTGGTCATCCAGGGTCTGCGCACCAATCCCAAGGATGCAGAGAGTCACATACTCTTCTTCGATATCGAAGGATTGATATTTGAGCTGCACAGCGAGGAATATGCACAGATGACGCCCGCCACACTGGAGGCACTCGGTGTTCATCTGCAGAATCCCAAGGATGGCAAATCGATGCACATTGATGCAAGCAAAAAGATCGGCGACTTCTTTAGCAAAGTCAAGAACAAAGCTGTCGATGTCGAGAAGATTCTCAAAGACAAGGACAAGCACGGGCTTGTCCAGAAGTTCAAGGAGAAAACGGAAATTGTCGAGAAGAAGGTGCAGGCCAAGGTGGAGAGCCTGCAGAAGGCCGTCGAAACGCATGAGGAGCACCAGCCGCAAGATTTAAGGAGTAAAATTGCATCTAAAATGGAGGTGACACATGTCATGGAAGTAGCACAACTGTTGCTCTCATTGCTCCACTCCTGGGGCCTCGATCCACATCTAGATAAGGTGTGTGAATCCCAATTGGGATTGTTGCGTCCCATTGTGCCCATCTCGTATGGTGTGCTTTCCAAGGCCGGCTATATGTCGCTGCTTTTGCCGACCTGGCAGAATAACTATGCCATACCGCCTGGCCTGCTCCAATTGCCGTCCAGTTCAAAGAAGCGTCCGCTACCCGAGGAACTGCAGCGTCTGGAGCACTTGACGGCCATATTCACATCACGCCTGCACTGGGAGCTGAGCACCACACTAACCTCGAATCACATACTGGCCCTGGTGGCCATGTCCAATACGCTGATGTCGATGAGCGCCGCCTCATTTCTGCCCGACAGCGAGAAGCACAAGAAGCTGCAGCGTCTGGCCCAACGTGCCGAATCGACGCTCAGCAATGAGGAGGAGCGTGAGGAGCTGCTCGCCCATCATACCTCACAGATCAAACAGGGCTGGAGTCTGCTGTCCACGCACCATTGCTTTCTGCTTCCCGACAAGATTGAGGCGCTCGAACCAAAGAAATTTAAGCGTCCCCAGGTCGAGATGATGGTCAAGCGTTGGCAGCATCATTGCATCGAGATACGCGAGGCAGCCCAACAGATTTTGCTCGGTGAGCTGACGCGCATGGGCAAGAAGGGACGCAAACAACTGGTGGAGAGCTGGGCACAATATTTGCCCCTCTACACGCACACGGAACCGATTGTGAATGCACAGCAAGTGGCTGCGATGACAAACAATCAGGCGGGTGTTGGCGTTGGCGGTGCTGGTGGCTCTAGTGCCGGAAGCAGCTCCCTCATGGGCAATGGCAGCAATTCGATCGCGTCAGGTCAGTCTAGTGGTGTTGGTGGCATCAATGCTGGCGCTGGCGGCATCTCTGCTGATCAACAGGACGAGGACTATGAAGAGGAGGAGGAAGAAATCATACGCAAGCCGTCCAGTCTGTCGGAGCTGAAGCGCAAACAGACAACCGCTGTCATACTGCTGGGCGTCATTGGCGCCGAATTCGGTCAGGATATATCACAGGAGTCACCAAATCATCGCGGTAGCATTAGTCACACCACCAGCGAGCGACGTAAGTCCTCATCCGTTGTTGAGGGCTTCGGCATTGCGAACAATTTGGCCCGTCTCACCTCGATGGCGTTGGCTCATCTGCTGTATGCACCACCATCGCCGAAGTTGCCCCAATACACACCGTTGCGTCGGGCGGCCATCGATTTGCTGGGCCGTGGCTTCACCGTCTGGGAACCGTATTTGGATGTATCGAAAGTGCTGCTCGGCCTGCTAGAGATTTCGTGCGAGGGCAAAGCGGTGCCCAATCTAAATTACAAATTGCCGTTGACACCGCAAGCGGATGCGTGCCGCACCGCACGGCATGCTTTGCGTCTAATCGCAACAGCTCGACCGGCAGCATTCATTACGACGATGGCTAGAGAGGTGGCACGCTATAATACGATGCAACAGAATGCCCAATCGATGAATGCACCGTTGACGCAATCTGTGCTGTACAAGGCCAAGAGCGAGATACTCCAGTGCGTTGAGATGCTGATCGATAAGATGCAATCGGAGATCGCTAGCCTTCTCGTTGAGGTCATGGACATTGCGCTGCATTGTGTAGATAGCAATGAGTTGAAGAGTCGCGGCTTGGCTGAACTCTGTCCGGCCATTTGTAAGTTCAATCAAATTTCGCATTGTGCACAGACACGTCGCATCGCTGTTGGCGCGAACAGCGGCAATTTGGCCATCTATGAGCTGAGGCAGAATAAATGCCAGATGATACCGGCGCATACGCATCCGATTACCTCGCTGGCCTTCTCACCGGATGGCAAATATCTGGTGTCGTATTCGTGTGCCGAGAATCGATTGTCGTTCTGGCAGACAAGCACCGGAATGTTCGGTCTGGGACAGTCACAGACGCGCTGCACCAAGGGTTATTCGACGGCGCCCATACCGGAAGTGTCGCGTCTGATTCCGATGCGATTGGCCAAGCTCGTTTGGATTAATAATCGTGTTGTTACGCTCATGTTAGCCGATGGCTCCGAGACCAGATTCAATGTCTAGAGATCACCAACAACAACAATAACAACTGCGACAATAACAACAATACCAACAACAGCAGCAGCTAATGAAAGCTAAAATAACGAGCGAGCTAAGAGCGAGTTTCATTTTATCGATTTATCGATTGGCGATTATTATGGTTAGTTATCGATAGCAGCGAAGTAAACGTCGCAACGTTAAGCCACACACTGAGCAGCCGAGCTGCATACTATTTCAGGCAATCAATAACGCGAACTTCAAAAGCGAGCGACACGATCATCTACTGAAAACAGCAACAATAAATAGACAAAACTAGCAAAATAATGGAAACTATATATATATATATATATATATGTATATATAGTTATATATAAAATCAACTGAAATATTGGAGCAGGCGCCAACATAATAACAAACAAGCACCCATGCAAAAAATAACATATACATATATATATATATAAAGAAAACACATCTGTTATGTATTATGTACAATATATATATATATAAATATATATATATATGTATATATATATCTGTATTTGCATATGTATTTTAATTGTATTTTGTGCGATTTTAAAAGCGTTTATTCTTGGCAATTTGTTAATAAAAAATATAAAATATAAAAAAAAACCAAAAAGACAGCGCACAAAGCAAAAACTTTTTCGAAATCCAAAATAATTAGATCAGTTTACATATAATGGTCCTAAGCGCAGTAAACAACGCATTCAAGTGATTTTAAAACATAGTTTTTCGAAACTTAAATTTTGAGCTAATTGCTTTGGATTTTTCGGGATTGAGCAAGTCGCTGTTAAATATTTATGTATTGCGTGTATTCTGAAGTTTTATTAGATTAGCTTCTATGGATGCATTTTGTTTTATTGTTATAATGATAACAAGAAACTAAGAAAGAAAAACTAACTAAACAATTTAAATTTAAAACAAAAAACATTTAATAAAAATCCAACTGTATTTGTTTTAACAAAATGGAATTGAAAACAACACAAAACACCAATAAAAACAAAGAAAGAATGCTGTTATTACTACCTATGCTATTATAATTATTACTATTATTATTATTATTATAATTACTACTATTATTAATATTGATATTTGTTATACCTAATGTATTGTTATTATCTTTCTATAAATATTCAAAGAAAACATGTATTGCGAAACGTTGCTACCATAAAAAAACATATTAAGAAAAAATTTAAGAAAAATTTGAACATTTATGTCTTTATACAATTATGTAACCTTCTATATATTTTTACAACAAAAAAATTTATTATTTAGCAATTTGTGAGCTCTGAAGTTAAACATTAATCTAATGTATTCAAAACGTCAACTACTTAAAAAGAAATTTATATAAAACGAAAGCTTAGCAAAGATTACACACACATATACACACGCACACACAAACACACACACAGGTGTGTCGGTGTTTACCTGTATTTATATATGTATGTTGCGCGGAGGTAAACTGAACACAAAAAACACAAACACACACACACCTAACCACACACACACCTAACTACACACACACATACTGCAGAATATGATAAAAACAAATAACAATTAATGTGTTCGAATATATGTATAATATATATGTATGTGTATGTATATTCGAGATCCTTCAATCAAAGTATTACACAAAATTAAATATTAAAAAAAAGAAAAAAAAACATTATATGTATATATATATTATATACATGCAACAAATAAAGTCATCCAAACATGATTATTTTTGATTATTAACTATATTCAAGGGAATTTCACAAATTGGGTAGATATATAGAGAGAGATATGTAGAATGTCTGTAGTTTGTGTAGTTTTGTGAATCGTTAAAAGTTGTGTATCAAACATTATTGAATAAATTACACCAACTTTGACTTAACAACGCTCAACAAGACTTTTGATTAAGAATTTTATTTAATCTTAGCCCGATATAAGTGCACAAATGCTAATATCTAAAATAATTCTGGCTATGATAAGGCAGTTTTAGCCAATTGCCAACAATACAAAAAATTAAAATGTATGTGGTAGTGGATTTTTAGAGAAAGCAGTTGCATTTTCATGTTTTTTTTGTTTTAGATGGTATAGGAGCAGGTGCAGTTAACTGGAACGCTACTTCTCAGTTGGTTTTTCGTTTTTTGTACTTTTATACCGAAGATATCATAGTTTATTGGATTTATGCGCAACTTTTTTCAACATCCTTATAGATGGGGATTTGAAACTTGGAACATATACTGGTCTGTGCCTTGATCAAAGTGTAAGAATTGGAGTTTTACGTCCAATAGTGGGCTAGGAAACCTATAAAATCGATAATTGAAAATCGATAAAGCCACATATATCCCACAATTATAAGGCTACAGTCGGCTAAAGTCCTGTCCTGCAAAGATGTGCATATGCCACGCCCACATCTGCGTCCATAATTGCCAAAGCTGATATTTCGAAAGTGTAAATCGACAAATTCGCATATTTCCCACAATTTTAAAGATAGAGTCACCAAAATTGGAAGGTAACTTGCTGGTAACCTCCTTCAAAGATCGGCATATACATTTTCAGACCACGCCCACATCTGCCGCCCCAAACCGATACACCTCTTAGTGTAAATCGATAAATCCATATGTTTAAAACAATTCGAAAGCTAGAGTCGCCAAATTTGTAAAGTATATTGCTGGTAAGACACTTTAAAACACACTAAAGGAAACAAGTAAGAGTGCTGTAGTCGAGTGAACTTGACTACGATATACCCTGAACACAGTTATTTAATATATTCTATTATTATTGGCAAATTCATATATAAATAACATATTGACGCTCGCGTCGATTATCATGCCATCTCTTTCTCACACATGCGCTCGCATATTTATGTATACAGAAAATGCTTGCGGCTGCTGATAGAAATGAGATTAATATGAGAATATATTTTCGACTATAACTTGGGTGTTTCTTATCCGATCTTGACGAAATTTGATCAATCAGTTGATCAATAGTATGTATATGCATATCATGAATAAATTAGAAGATTCTGCCTTTTAAATTGTGTCATTTATTGCTATCGGAAATTTAATTTATCGATAATTGATCAACGAAGGCAGTTATCGAAAAAATAAATAAAAACTTGATCTGCGCCTGGTATACGAGAACCTATATTCCAAATTTGAAGTCTCTAGCTCTTACAGTCTCTGAGATTTGCGTGTTTATACAGACAGACGGAAGGACAGACAGACGGGCGTGGCTATATCGACTCAAATATTTACCCTGATCAAGAATATATATATATAATATTATATAATATTTCTTGGCTACACCCACAGTCTTCTTTGCCATCAATTACCAGCTGATATTGCAACAAGAGAGAACTTCCTTTTGTTTTGGCTTTGATTGACTTGAACCAACTTTTTTCGCTGGGATGGACGCATTTTTTAAAAACTTAAAAGTCTCCTTTCAATATTCAATATTTCCCTATGTAGAGTTTTGAGAATGGTTTCGAAAATATACTTTCGCCCATACTATCTTATGTCTACGAATAAATATGCATAGAACAATTTCATTCAAAATAATGCTTGACTAACTTATGCCCATATTTTCCAGCAATTACTTGTTGGCGAAGATGCCCGAAACGGAGAAAAAAAACATTAGCAATCGTGGCAGACCGAGAAAGTCGGTTGCCGCATTGCGCAAAATCGCCCGCGAATCCAATGATGATAACGAAATGTTGGAGAGTCGCACCAGATCGCACCCGATTGGCGATAAGCACAGCAACGGTGAGAAGAAGAACATGCAGAACGTGGATGAAGATGAGGCCGTCGGTAAAATGGTGGAGCATGTGCTCAATGACAATGAAAATTATAACGAGGGGGAAGAGGACGATGACGAGGAGGAGGAGCCGGACAGCAATGAGGCAAGCGAACCCGAGGAACAAGTGGAACCACCTGCCTTCAGTCTGGCCACGCTCGGATTACAGCGAGTGGGCACCGTCCCGCCACCAAAACCCAAGACCCAAAAGCCTCAAATGCTATTATTAAACGCTCGTGGTATGCCCGCCCGTATACGCAAACGTAATCCCCTGTTCTACGACGAGAACATCATTAACGATGACAAGCCACTGCGCGTGAGCCTCACGCCGAAGAAGCCAATGACGCGCGGCTACGGCGATAGTCCCGGCAAGATGCAAACGACACCCTCGAAGGTTATGAAAAAGCGCAAGGGCGTCGTCTCTCGCTATATGCGCTCCAATGATGGCAACGTTGCGTCCACCTCCCAATCCACTAGTGGCGTAGATGTGGAGCTGTCCTCCGTCAAGACGAGAAAACTGCCAACTATGTCGGCATCGGCATCCAAGGCTCAACAGCAGCAGCAGCAGCAGGGTCAACTGCGAGCGGGACGTGGCGCCATGGGTGGCACTAAGAGAAATGCTGCTGCCGCTGCAGTTGCCGCTGCAGAGGATGTGAACAAAAAGGCCGAGGCAAGTGCGGTGGCCAACAAACGATTGGGCCTCTCGATTGGGCAGCGTTTGCGCAATCTTCTCAAGCTACCTAAAGCGCACAAGTGGGCCATTGCCGAGTGGTTCTACTCGTACATTGATAAGCCGCTCTTCGACTGCAAATATGAGTTCATGAATCATGTCAGTGAACTGGCGCCGCATCTAGGCACCCGCAACTTGAATCGCCAGGAATGGGTGAGCATTAGGCGACGAATGGGTCGGCCCAGACGCTGTTCGGTCGCCTTCTTTGACGAGGAGCGACGTGAGCTGGAGCGGAAGCGTCAGCTGATGCGCACGCTTCAGTCACGTAAGCCTGGCGAGTTTAAGGATTCGCTGCTGCTCTCGGATATGCCCGATAAGATACCGATGCCATTGCCGTTGGGCACCAAGGTGACGGCAAGATTGCGTAAGCCGCAGGACGGCATCTTTGCCGGCACTGTCGCCGCCTACGATTCAATGAATTCCGAATATCGTGTGACCTTTGAACGTCCAGGCCTGAGCACACAGTCCGTACCGGACTATGAGATTGTGTCGGAGAATTTTCATGAGATGCTGCCACTGCATAGTTTCACCAAAGACTATCGTCCAAATTTGATAACCATCTATCAGACGAGTAATATGGGCTATACAACAAATCTGGGTTTTACCACCAATTTGTCGAGCGGATTTCTGGGCAAACGTTTTCCACTTGCCGCTACTGCTGCTGGCAATCTGAATAGCAATCAATCAATAATAACGCCACAGAAGCATCTGGTTAACAACAATGCGGCGGCACGCAATGCGCTCAGCATGAAGCTAAACAAGAGTGATCCGCTGCTGGGACAGGATGCCATCGGTGAGAGTCCAATACGCCAGCAGCTGGTGCGTCATCATGGCTATTCGACGAAGTTGCTCGAGCATCTGGTGTTGCTGCAAAACCATATTGCATTGAAGGAGTTACGAATTCATCGATTGGCCGAAATGAATAGCTCAGCCGAGCTGACCGCGGCCGGAGGGGAGACCAGTGAACATAATCGAAGGCAATCGAAGGATAATTTTCAACGTCGCTATGCCTTCAACATTATATCGATCGAGCGCATCAATGTGGAGCTCATGTACGAGCTGACCAAGGTGCAGGAGCTATCGAGCAGTCTTACCCGTAATCCCAATATACAGGCCATGATATCGCCGACGCTGTTGCGCGAAGAGTGTCGCGCCAGGGCCAGCCGGACGGTCGATGAGATGAACAATGGCGTTATTAAAAGCGAGAGCATGGTGAATCTACTGAAGAATCTAACCACATTGTTGATTGTCACACAGAATCTGGACAGCGATTGGGAGGCGGACGAGGTGAATAAAGTACTCGAAGGTTGTATCGAGGAGGTACGCAGCAATCTTATCTGTGCGGAAAATGCCGAGGTCTTTCAGAAGTGCGTGCAACTGCGCATCGAGCAGATTGCCGTTGTCATCAATCGCAATATAAAGGAGCGCAACTTAAGCAGCAGCCAGGACAAGTCCTCCTCGCAACCAAAGACGCCCAAGTCTGATGCGGCTGAAACTGCCAGCGTAAAATCAACATCCAAATCATTGGACAAGGATAAAAAACAAAAAAAGAAAACAAACAACGCGAAAGAGAAGTCCAAATTGCTGGTTGAGTCTGATGTGGAGCCCATGGATGTGGACAGTGAACTGGATGAAGATGCCAAAACCGAACAACAGAAAAAGCACACTGACGACGATGATGAAGATGTTGATGCTGATGCCGATGCCGATGCTGATGTTGATGCCGATGATTCAGATGCTCGGGACAAACATGAAGATGAAGCAATAGTTGGTAAAGTAGATGCCAATACCGAGGACACACAAATCACCATCGAATCGATGAAGGATTCGGATGATGAAAGTCAGTCGCATGATGAAAAAGATTATGATAAGCCCGAGGGCGATATGATTGAAATGGTGGCTGCCGTCGATGAATCTGACTCTCAGGAGGAGTTCATATAAGAAAAGTAACGAGTGGCGAGTAGCAATTAGCGAGTAGTTAATGTTAAGTCCTAGATACTTACCATTTATGAACGTAACATCGAGCAAGATATTAATATTGCTCATACATATATATTTTTATGTATGTATATGTCCTCAAATATTTATATATATATACTCGTATATATATATATATGAAGAGGAAATTGTTTGTATTTTTATTATTCAATTTTTTTTTTTGTCAGTGAATCTATAAGAAACGACCCATTCGTCTTTAATATATGAATAATAATTCTAGCAATGAAATAAAAGTAATACCCTGTACCCATTCAAAATGGTTTAACAAGGTTATCATAAAGTTGTACAATTGTATTTAATAAGGCAGAACAAATAATCTTCGACCCTTAGAAGGTCAAATTTCCCTCAAGTGATCTATTTACTATTTTTTTTTTATCACTTTGCAATAATTTTCAGGTCCCGCGCAATTTTACAAAAGTGACTTTATTCTTGATTAGCATCAACCCGTTTACGCGGTCCGTCTGTATTATCACCAGGATCTTAGGTGTATCAATTTTTATAAATATTAGTTTGTTGATAATTAAAAATCAATAAATATCAATATATGAATGTAATAAATATATATAGTTGAAATAACCACAAACATGTACAAATTGGGGAAATGACAGACGTGGGTACAGGGTATCGGCTAGTTGAGCAACATCGACTAGATGTCTCTTGTTTAATCTAGTTCTTATGTAGTGTTCATTTTGAGTGCAAATTATCGAGTGTTTCGCAATAAAATGTTGTACAAAATAAGCAAAAATCTTTGTTAAATTGTTTATTTTTGCATATGATGGAAGCGTTTAGTCATTTGCCTATTTATCATCATCATCATCGTCGTCGTCATCATCATCATCTTCACTTGACTGATTTAGCCAGGTGACCAGTTTGGCGAGACTTTGCCGCAGCGTTATGTGCTCCTTGATGTCCAGCTGCGCGTACCATGCGAGAATTGCATCCTCGCTGACAAAGTCCTTGTCGTACAGGTAATGTACTACCTGCGAGATCTTCTCAAGCACCAACTTGTTCTCCGCACAAATGTCCTGCGAGAAGGAAACAAAAAGATGTTATGCGATTAAAGATATGAAATGTACAATCGACGCAAAAATCAATCTTATAAGCAAAAGAATGCAAGTCAGCATTTAGTAGTTAGTAAGTACCTCCAATGCCTTCAGGCAATCCAACATGGCATCTTCGCTCTTAATATAGTTGGAGACAACCGGTCCCAACTGTTTGAGTGCAGCATTGATGGCAAGCAGAACATTATCGTTGGCCGGTTCTACAATGCTCTCCATGGTGAAAACCGCCTTGACCACATTAAAATTGACTTCCTTAAGCGACATGTTGTACGCATAACGTGAGGAGTTGATCTCAAGTATTAGGAAATCCGGGTTCGATTTTTCGCGAAAGCCGCGTGTTAACGAATCGATAACCTCCGACAGGAAGACTGCAAGCAATGGCAATAAAAATATAAAATATACGAATAACAATAAGAATAGGCATAGGCATATGGTTTTAGTTGGATTTTTTTTAGATTTTTACTGTTTGTGTCATCAGGCAGCGGTGTCGCTAGGCGGGATTCGCCGTCCTCCTCTTCGTCGCTGGAATAGCTGCAATCGCTGTCATCCTTTGGCAACGGCTGTAGTTCACACATTTTCGGTATACACAGCGTCATGGACGGTGGAATCAAATTCTCATCGGCATCTGAGTCATCGGGATCGCCGGTTGTCAGATCGCTAATAATGTAGGCATTCGTACCAAGGGACTCCAGTTGAACTGAGAATTGGAATTCGAAATTGAATAGTTTGCTTTAGAAATAAAATAAAATAGCTAGTACTGTTTTGTTGGCCTAAGTTATTCGATATTAAAGATGCTTAGTTTTATTTATTTAATCTTTATAACCAGTGGGCAAGTACTCACCCATTTCATGCTCCTCGGTACGTTGTGTGATGGGTGAGCAGGTAACCAGTGTGTTGGTCAATTTTGTATTTGCCGGCAGGATGCATTTGGCGCCTAGAACACAGCCAGCTGTAATGCTACAATTCTCATTGATGATGGCATCAGAGCCAATGAAGCAGTAACGCAGCTGACAGTTGTCGTTCACGGTCACATTGGCCATGAGGAAGACATTGTTGAGGTGACAGTTCTTGCCAATTCGACAATTGGCGCCAATAACGCTGCAGCTGATAGTGCTGCCGGCATCCACATGACTGCTAGCATGTATAACGACATTCTCCTGCAGCGCCACCTTGGATACATTGGCGTCGTGACTCTTGTAGATGTTGTCCTTGTTGAAGACATACTGCTGCTGCAGCTTATAGACGCCCATGTCGGGCACCAGCGGATACGCCCAGCGGCTAATAATGTCCCGGCTGACCAACTGATAAGAGAGCCAATTGTTCACCTTGTGTGCATATTGTGCCGGTGGCAACATTGCCACATAGATGCGGCTGTCGAGTAGTTCCTCATTGATAAGCAGGCCGCGCACAAAATCGTCGCGGGTCTGAAAGTCAAAGTTATCGCTGAATAGTGAAAGCATCGATGGTGAACCAATGGCTATTTGCGGATCCGACAGATTGTGATGCAGTGTGACACAGGAATTGCTGAGAAACACATTGAGCGGTATCTGATAGCTTAACTCATTGTAGTTCAGTCGCAGCCGCTGATGGTAGTGGAGCCGTGCATTCTGTTTGTCCACGGCAATTAGCAGCTCATTGCCAGTGCGTTCGGTTGCGCTGCTGGCGCACTCCTTGAACACCAGCGTGGCAGCTGTGCCCTTATCGAACTTAGCCGTCCGTTTGTGCTGCTCAAGCACCGGCCGCAAATTGGCGTTCGTCACCGTGTCCGCGCCCAGCAGTATGAAATTGCCACGAATCAGCGCTTTGGCGTCTAGATCACGCATCGCATCGCCAAAGCAACGACAACCCTCGCCGCCGATCACATGAACGGTCATCTTGAAGGACCAGGACGCATATGTGGCTATGCCTTGTCTGTGAATCAACACAAATTCAAATCAGTATAAAGCTGATAATTGATTCTACACGATACTATACCTAAACTAAATACAAATAACGAAATGATTGTCTGACTGGCCAATGATCAATTTATAAATTTAAAATTAAATATTGCAATCTGCCATTACTTATAATTTATTGAATTAAAAAAAAAAAAAAATAACCAAGTTCATAAAGTAATAAGGAAATGATAAGGATTTTTTCTACCTGATTGCATCAGCAACTAACTGGCTTACAGATTTAAATGAACATATGCCACATGCATATGATATATATACTCACTTGATATGCTCCCGTATGTCCTGCAGATAAAGGCTTGCATAGACAAACACCTCCTCGACGCCACTGCGATTTAGCGCAATTAATGCATAGTCCAACATACTAACATTAACCAACGGCAACAGTGCCTGTTAATAAATATTTAAGCATTTGGATTAGCATATTTATTGAAGCAACGTGCGTGGTCAATACAACAATTTATTGTTGGATGTCTCAATACCAACCGTAGAGCCTTCATCGGATAGCGGTTTGAAGTTCCACACATTATTGTCAGCTATAAGGACGGCCTGGACGATTTCCTTTTGGAATTGTGACATATTTTTTCGAACAAAACAAAAATTGCCGCAAAAACAATTGTGTGCAAATGTAATGAAATTAAAGCGGCTGCTTTTTGGCTGTTTACAGCACTGTCAGCTGACAGTGTTGGCAAGCAAGTGCATTTGGCAGCGTTGCATCCCTGCCTTGGGCTATGTTAAATTTCAGCTGTTGACGTTGGTTTTATTGCTGCTCCGAGTGGAATGTTCCTTATTGTTATTGTTGGTGTTTTTTGTTTGTTTTTGTTATACCTATGCTAAAGGCATACTTGAAATTCCCTGATATAAGCCATTGTTATTAAGTGAGTAGTGTGTAGAAAGGATATTAAATGCAAGTTTAACCAAATCGAAAGCTGAATTCATATTATCGTCATCGCCAGTAGTTGTGCTGTGCTATGAATAAGTGACAGCGATTCTTTGTATGTGTGTGTCTGTGTCTGCAAAATAAATATACCCGCCCACACCCACCGTCCAATAACTTAATGCAATATACAAATACAAGATAAAAAATTGGAGAAAAAATATAAAAAATAATAAATAGAAACGCTTTGAAATATTGCAAATTGTCAATGAAAACTTTGGCTTCTAAAAAAAAAATAAAAGCAAAAATAAAAACAACACAAACCAAATCGCTGCTGCCGTCATTCGCCGCGGCATCCGAGCGCCTGTCTTAACTAAAAATAGCCAAAGAAGACTAAAAGGTAGAAAAAAATAAAACAAATTGCCAAGAGAATCAATAATATCGTAACTACATCCAGTATTATTTTACATTCCATCGCATAGCCCATAATAACAAACAAAAGCGAAGAGTGAAAAAAGCTTAAACTGCACGCTGAAACCGAAAGCCGCTAAATTATGGAGAGCGGGAACAATGTGGATACGACGGCCGGAGTTGCATCGCCGGAGAAATCAACAATTGGCATCATCCAGCAGCGTTTCAAGGCGGATGAGCGAGTTCATCTGGTAAGCTGACCATGTTCCATGAGTTAATGTCATGTGATGATTAATCGATTCATTCTGCATTCATTGGAATCACATTATCATGTTTCCGCTTAATTTGATACGTGTGCATATAGTAAATGTATACGGACCCCAAGGTCAGAAGATAACGTTGTGTTATGTTTATGCGTGAGATATTTCTCGGGCGATAATACGATGCTGCTTAGCAGCGAAAGTTAAAATGATAAAGTTATGCGGAGCCTGCTCTCTCTCTCTCTCTCTCTCTCTATCTGTGAGTGTGTTCTGTGTAACCATGTGAGGGAAGGAGAAACTTAGGCTTGGGAATAGGATACGGGATGTGTGAAAAGAAGACACATACGGTTTTTCTTACACATTTGCCATTTTTTAAACAATAGGAGAATATTTACAAAATTGCATTTGACATCCACACAGAAATAAATAAATAAGAAAGCATCTTTTACATCTTGCAGATGTTTGAGGCATATCAAATCAGGGGCCAGGAGCACTCCGAGGGACTTCTTACGCTCGTGTCCTCAGAATCGGGTGGAACATACGCAATAATCTCGTTCTCGCTCCTGCGCACCCCACTGACCGCAAGCAATGAGCTAAAAATAAATAATGTATTTGCTATTAACGGTAGTTTTCAACTGACGACAGGTGGGTTAAGTGAAAACACACTTGTGTGTTGTGTATGTAATTTTGAATCATGTAATATGTTGTGAGTTTTACAGAAACCACGGGAATCGTAACAAATCAATTCAATCTGTCAACGGACAATGACAGGCCAAGCAAATACTACTATCATCCAATCAGAACTGAAGTGGAGTCTGTCGATTTTAATGAATTCTATGCAAAAATCAATTCCTACAAGTCATCCATGTGGAATGCCGATATGCCCTCGGAAACAACGCTCAATTTTCGCTGGCTGGATGATTATCGTGAGATCGGCGAAGTCAAGCAAGAGCTGAAGAAACGCGAGAGCCAATACATTGTATACAAGGATTTTACGTATGTGAGCTATGAATTAGTCAAGCGAACCCTCTCTCTTTCAAACATTTGATTGTCCTTCATTTCCAGTGTTTACTGCGCCACATGGAATGTTAATAATCAACCGTGCTGGGATAGCAGCATCTCGCTGCGCCCTTGGCTGGCACGTAGCGATAAGGCGCCCGATATATATGTAATTGGACTGCAGGAAATGGAGACGACGAAAAAGGCAATACTTAATGCCACTCAGCTGGAAATGATCCAGGCACAGTGGATGTATGTGTGTTTCTTTATAAAGGGCGTATCTCTCTCTCTCTCTCTCTCTCTCTTTCTTTCTGTTCCCAAATTGCCTGATTGACAGAAATGAGCAGTTTATATATGTGAGAGAAGTGCATTTATATATATATGTATATGGGAATGTGGACTTTCGCTTGAACTTTGTTTTTGTTACTTTTGTCACTATTATTGCTTGCTAACCTATTGATTTTATTTGTTGCACAGAATCAAGATGTTGAAAAACGTGCACGAAGGTGTCGAGTATGAGGAATTGCGCTCGGTGCGCTTGGCTGGCATTCTCTTAACGGTCATTGTGCGTAAGCAGCTGCGACCACATATACATTGCCGCGTCAGTTGGGTGGCACGCGGCGTGTTCAAAACACTGGGCAATAAGGGCGGTGTTGCAGCCAGTCTGCAGCTGAATGAGGCGAATATATGCTTCGTCAACTCACATCTGGCTGCTCACATGGGTAATGTGGCGATTCGCAATGAGGACTACAAGGCCATTGAGGAAGGCACGCGCTTCGATGGATTTGGCCCACATCCTGGCACTATCAGCGATCATGAGTAAGTGCTTTAGCTATAGGATATGGGATAAATGTCCCCTTTTACAAAATATAAATATTATCAACTCTAATAATTGCAGTCACATATTCTGGCTGGGAGATCTGAACTATCGCATACAAGAACCACCAGGCCTACAGTGCGATCAAAATTCATATGAGCAGCGGCTGCAATACGATCAGCTGCGCAATGAGATGAGTCAGGGCAAGTGCTTCAATGGCTATACGGAGGGTGAGATCAAATTTTTGCCCACCTACAAATACGATGTCGGCACCGATACCTATGACACTAGTGAGAAGCAGCGAGCGCCCGCCTATTGCGATCGTGTGCTGTGGAAGGGCAAGCGGATCGAGCAGTTGCTATACAATAGCGTCATGGAGATACGGGAGAGCGATCATAAGCCCGTCTTCGCCATATTCCGGGTGAAGATCAAGACGCGCGATGAGGCCAAATATAAGCGCATCCAAGAGGAGGTTCTCAAGGCGGTGGACAAGCGCGAGAATGATAATCAGCCGCAGATAACCGCTGAGCGTACGGTCATCGAATTTGGTCTGGTGCGCTTCAACGAGCCGTCTGTGCGGGACTTTAATGTGTACAATAACTGTCCGCAGCAGGTGGACTTTAAGTTCAAGGTGAAGGATTTACCATTAAACGATATCTGTGAGAAGTGGCTGCATGTGGATCCGCGCTCGGACAGCTTAATGATAGACTCGGCGCGCAGCATACGCTTAAGAATGATGATAGATCCGAACTCGATAACGGGATTGCTTAAAAAGATCTGCAATACGTCGAGCAATTGCGATTTCGATATACTCATACTGCATGTGAGATCTGGACGAGACATATTCATAACCGTTACGGGTGAATATCAGCCTAGCTGCTTTGGTCTATCAATGGAGACAATGTGCCGCACCGATCGACCCATCAGCGAGTACAAACAGGATCAAGTGAAGCAAATGGTAATACATAAGTCTAAATATATATTTTCAAAAGCCAATATGATCAATATTACTGACTCAATTATTATCTCATTTCTCTAGATGCTAGACGTGTCGCCCGAGTACCGTGTAACGATGCCCCGCGAATTTTTCCTGCTGATAGACTATCTACACAAACATGGTGAACAGCTGAACGGCATTTTCCAGAGCTACGACCGCCGTCGTCAGCTGAGCAGTCACTTCAATGCCGTACGCGACTGGCTGGACACCTGGTCGGAAGATGAGTTTCGTACGTTTGCACATTGAATTTAATATGTCTACGAACTGCATCATAATTGTCACGTGTCTAATTCAATTATAGCGGGCACACCACAAACTGCTGCCGAGGCGCTATTGCTGTTCCTTGACCTGCCTGAGGAGGCGCTGTTGGAGCCACTTGTTGAGGATCTGTTGGTTAGCAGAAGCAAATCGGAGGCCATGGAACTAATACACATGCTGAGCGCACCAAAACGCAATGTCTTCATGCATCTGTGCATGTTCCTACGCGAAGTCATTGAACGCTATGACTATGAACTATCCGGCGTCGGTGAGTAGTCCAGTCCAATGGCATATCTTATTAAAATGCACGTTACGGAATCACCCAGCAACAACTCTTTAATCACCCAAACAGCTGCAGTATTTGGACGCATTCTGTTGCGCAGCAGTAAACGCTCCGTGACAATAGACTATCAGAACAGCTGCAGCGAGTTCATGCGGCGCTTTATCGAAAGTGAGGACACAGCTGCGGGCGGCAATGGATATGGAGGAGTCCCCGGTGCCAGTTTACAGACATAAATTCGATTATGATTGCGTTTGCACTTTGTACATGTACACAAGCATATATAGTTACGCATTATGTATAATCCTATCTAAAAATGGATATAAATTAGATAATTATTTATTTTAACTGTAATTTGAGATGTATTTGCCTAGTTTGTTGATGGTACGCTTACGAGTAGTTCCTCTATGGCCTAACATTTACATATATACATACAAAAAATATCTGTTCTTTTTACCTGTTAAGTGTTTATCGTACATATTGCACGCACTGCACTGTGTATTATATGTATTAATTATATATATATATACATATATATATACATTCAAGCATTCACACAATATATTCGTAGCCTATATTGGACTTATTATATTAACAGCCTAACTTGTAACTTGTATATGGATTCCATTTAAATGACAAAAACACATGGCTTAAACTTAAGATACTAACGTATATACTTACCTATGCATTTTGTTGTTTTTTGATCCGATTATTTAGTAAATAAGTATGTAAACGCATATTAAGGCAGTTAAGCAACCAGAAAATCACCAATTAATTTCCTTGTCGCTCAGTTTTTTTTCAAGCGCTATCAATCAGACAATATTTACAATATTTATTTATGGAGGCTTTGCATCCACAGGTGATGCCAATTGTTTATATTTCAAAGTAAATGGTTTTGGAAAATTCTGTAATAAAATGTTTATAAAACTGAGAAAAAAAATAAAATAAAAAGGTGAATCGAAAAATGTACATAAGAGACATTAAAAAAGGTTACACTAATCTATTAGCTGTTATACGTTAGATTAAATTGATTTGCTTTCGTGATAAATAATATAATATTTAAATGGTTACTAAATAAGATTTAATTAAAATACATATGTACAAAGTATGTTCAATTTGTTTATGTTGATTCCGTTACTTATAAATGTTCACTCATTGATAAATAAATGCAGCTAAAATAAATCATACTTGTACATTTTTAAATGTCAGTGTAGAAATACATATGTTTTTGTATATATATATATATATATGAATATGTTTTTGTGGGTATATACACGAGCCAATAATGCTCTTGACGTTTATCAACACTATTATCGTTATCGCTATATTGGGAGCTCACTTTTAATCTAAATAAATTAATAAATAAAAAACAAAAATAAAATTACGAACCCCCTAGCATAGTAAATCATTTAATTTTTTCTGTAATGCCAAATTTTATTTTGTATGCATATTTTATTATAAAATGCACTGTCAACACACCTATTATTGCACCACGTCATCGATATTTATTCTTTAAATCGATGACACCAAGTAGACAATGCAGTGCCATCACCATAATTCAAAGCGAAAGAGAAATATGATGCGAATGCCTTGGCTGCGGAATAATCCATAGGTAAACAGTGCTAAAACGTTGTAAATTGGAGAAGAAAAAATGAAATAATTGACCAATTGTGGTGCTTCATTTATGTGTAGTGTGAAATAGAAGCAAAAATACATTAAATGGCTGAGGAAGAATCGAGACCCATGCCCGAAAATGCCGGGACCTTAGCGGACGATGGCAATCACTACGAAATTGGCGGCAATCCTCGACGCACACCAGTCGAGGTTGCGGCCGCCGAGCTGAATGCTGAATGCGTCGATCTCAGCGGTTCAACGGAGGGATCAGATGTTGTCGATGCGGCGGATCAGTCGATGGAACAAGGCGACGGGACAATGGCTGAAACAGATGTTAGACCACAGCGACCTCATGTAATGGGCGAAGCATACAGCCCCGTGTCCGCGGATGAGGAGAGCAGCAGCACAAACAGCTCATGCAGCGGCGAGCAAAGCGATTCAAACACATCACGCTCCAGCGCTGACAGCGATGGCACCGAGGTGGACCATTCGCCCAACACGGTGGTGGATGTCACTGACATTGCCGGGAGTGATGAGGGTTTCAGGTATGCTGCATCCGAGCGAGTTAAGACTGTTGGAGGTTTGCTGGCGGCAGTTTTGCACGAGCATTACGTGGAGGGGGAAACTGAAGAAGATGCCGATGTAGATGCTGATGAAGAAGGTGATGAAGACACTGAAATTGAGGCGGAAGACGATGCGGAAGTGGAGCCGGAAGATGAGCCGAATGCTGAGATGGAAGTGCCCGAAACGCCCGCATCACCCACAGATGATGGCGAGGAGTTCATCGATATATTGTCACGCAATCGGTGTTCCCATTACGCTTTTAATATCCAACAACAACATCAACACGATGAAGAATATCGCCCACCGTCGCCGGGTATGGCGCCAAGGGATCCACGACAAAAGCTGGATTTTCGAGCAATGAGCAAATATGAGAGCATCTCCGGCAGCAGCGAGGATGAGAGCAGCACTGGCGATGACGAGCACGAACGGGATGTCAAGCGGGAGGTAGGCAACGAGCAGAATATTCAGCAAGAAGACGACGAGCTCGATGAAGATAATGCTGATGATGGTGATTATCATGATGATGATCGTGGCGATGACCATGACGATGATCAGGATGATGATCATGACGATGATCATGATGATGAACATGACGATGATCATGATGATGAACATGACGATGATCATGATGATGAACATGACGATGATCATGATGATGTACTCTTGACAGAGAATGACGCCAGCTCGGTGGATACGGCAACTGCAACAGAACGAACCGACTCGGATGGTTGCGATATGTTGCTCAAGAAGATTGAAATCAATGAGCATTCCGACAAGATATACTATATACGCCGTGCCGATGGCACCGTACATGCTGGCCACGTGCTCCAGTCACGCATCACCGACAACGGCATCTCACCTAACGAGTATTATGTACACTATGTGGGCCTCAATCGGCGCCTCGACGGCTGGGTGAGTCGGCATCGTATCTCCGATAATGCCGATGATTTGGGCGGCATTACGGTGACCAGCCAGCCGTCGCCATCGACGCCGCCCTGCGATCAACCGGGCAGCAGCATTGCCAAACCATCAATGAGAAGCAGTGTACGCAGCAGCATGATCCCACGTGCCAAGCGGCAGGGCCACAAGGATTACTATTTGTCGGCATGCGAGAATAATCGCTACGATTACAGTGACCGAAAGATGACACGCTATCAGAAGCGACGCTACGATGAAATCAATCATGTCCAGAAGAGTCATGCGGAGCTGACGGCCTCGCAGGCTCAACTGGAGAAAGAGCACGAGCAGATAACGAAAATCAAATATATTGACAAGTTGATATTCGGGTGCTATGAGATAGACACGTGGTACTTCAGTCCATTTCCGGAGGAGTACGGCAAGGCACGCATTTTATATGTGTGCGAATATTGCCTGAAATATATGCGATTGGAGAAGAGTTATAGCTTTCATTTGTATGATTGTCAGAAGCGACGTCCGCCTGGTCGGGAGATCTATCGCAATGGCACAATTTCCATCTTTGAGGTAAATGGCCAGGAGCAGCCGCTATATTGCCAACTGCTCTGTCTGATGGCCAAGTTATTTCTGGATCACAAAGTGCTCTATTTCGATATGGATCCATTCTATTTTTATATACTCTGTGAGATCGACAAGGAGGGCTATCACATTGTCGGCTATTTCTCCAAAGAGAAACTCTCGCTCGATAATAATAATGTGGCATGCATTTTGGTGCTACCGCCGCATCAGCGAAAGGGCTATGGCAAACTGTTGATTGCCTTCAGCTATGAGCTGTCCCGCAAAGAGGGCGTCATTGGCAGCCCCGAGAAGCCGTTGTCGGATCTTGGACGATTGAGTTATCGCAGTTATTGGGCCTATACGCTGCTCGAGCTGATGAAGGGATGGTGCTCGGCGGAGCAGACAACCATTAAGGAGCTGAGTGAGGCGAGCGGCATCACCCAGGACGACATCATTTATACTTTACAGTCCATGAAGATGATCAAATACTGGAAGGGACAGAATGTCATCTGTGTTACCCCGAAAACCATCAATGATCATCTCCAGCTGCCACAGTTCAGGCGGCCAAAACTAACCGTTGATTTGAATTATCTGCACTGGGAGGCACATGCAAAGCCAGTGCCGACCATTTCACCACAATAAATGAAACAGATTTATATTAAATTTGTTTGGTCAAACTAATTTGAATATAACTGATGTGAATGATCAGCTGTTAATTTGTAAATGTATCACTACTTTACATAATTCTGTTAAGCCTTATTCACTGATGTAAACATTATATTGTCATTTTTGTAAATACCGATAGGTATCACTATCGAAGAGTCCGAGTTTGTGATACGAGCAAGACAGACGCGCGCTTTTGTTCGAATATAAAATAAACTTCCTAATTATTAAATAGTTTAAACACCGCCCAGATCTGAAGTTTCATGTGTGCATAAAAAACGCTTTATGCATCAAACATTTTGGCGCCCAACGTGGGGTAGTGTTTAAACAAATTATTAATAAATAATTGGACAATTTCGTATCTCGTTACGCTAACAAAGTCGACTTGCGCGTATACACAAACTAAATTATTTTCGACTTGGATTCCAATTGCTTGCAATACTTAGTTGCAACAATTAAACCATCAAACTCGTCAGAAAAAAGTTAAAATCGTTAACTAAACGCATCACAAAGTTCGTCACAGCACCAATCATCCACATGCACATAACCTAAAGTAACGGTTATTGCATTGTGTCTACATATTCGTTTTGCTGACCTTCAACGCCGTTTTCGCTCGTTTTGTTTGCCGTTAATTTTCGGTATACATCTTTCGTTAGTCTTCTTTCACAACGTCGCTGCTGTTATCGCATTTTTCGCTTCTGCTAAAACGGCCAGTGCGCTGCTCGTAATCGTCGCTTCAGTCGCTGCCTTTAGTAGTTTGTCTCAAATTCGTTCTTCGTTCGCTTGTGGTCTTTGTGTAAGAGGTGCAACTGTGATCGAAACCGTTGTAGTTCATATACATAAACACAACTCGCTCTTTTTTTTCGTCGTTTTTGGTGCGTCAAGCAGAGGTCAAGCTCCGCGCCACATTCTCTTCGATTTCGTTACACATCATTAAATATGTCGCATTCCTTGGATGACTACCGACGCTAGCGTGCAAATATCAAAAGGAACATTTCGCGCATTAAAACCTTGGTCGATGGACAATCTGGAGAACCTTCTAAAAGGTCACCTGCTGATCTTCAATGTCGTTTAGGCATTTTGGAATCGTACTTTAAGCAATCGTTGGCTGTTCAATCGGAAATAGAAACTCTGGATCCAATTGATAATGGGCGCGCTGAACTGGAAGACAACTATGTATACATCAAGTTGGCAATTAAGAAATTGCTTGGTGAAGATTTAAATAGTGCAGTCATTGATGACGCTGCATCACACGTCGCTTACCATTCTCAACCAATACGTCTGCCTAGTTTATCCTTCCCCACATTCGATGGCAATCATTTGGAATATAACAACTTCATTTGCTCGTTTAATCAAATCGTGAACGAGAAACAATATCGTCTATTTTTCAATTGCCTTCAGTTAATTCATCAAATGCTACTCAACTACGTTCGTTAATCGATAATGCATCGGCATTATTTAGTTCGCTTTCGTCCTTGGGCTCCGACATTGACATAGCTCAAGCCATGTTAATCTATGTGGTTCTAGATAAATGCGACCAGGAAACTAGAAACAAATGGAATTTATCGCTAGATTATACAACAATCCCGACTTGGTCTCAGTGCATCCAAGTAATGGAGCGTCATTGTCAATTCCTGTTATCCAAGGGCTCAACAACTAACCAAATGCATTTAAAGCAGATTCGTAATCCTAGCAAAGAACATAACTCGTCTTTCGCACTTGCTACCGCTGCTTGTGCATTGTGCTTAAGCTCAACTCACAAATTGATGGCTTGCGAACAATTTTAAGCATTGGATGCGCTGCAACGTTTTGATGTCGTCAAACGTCACCGACTGTGTCTTACTTGTTTGTCTAAGGGTCATTAAATGGCCGATTGCCCTTCAACAAATCGCTGTCGCCATTGTCAGAGATCGCACCACACCTTGTTACATAACAACAAGTTACATTCAACAACACAACCAAGCTCTTCGCCAGCCACCGCCGCAGTAGCACACAATCATTCGCAAATCAAAAACCGTAATCTACCTCAAGTTCTATTAGCAACGGCTATGGTCATGGTCAGAGATTCAACTGGCACCTACAGACTAGGCCGTGCTCTACTGGACTTGTGTTCGCAGGTGAATTTCGTCACCGACTCGTTCGTTCAGAAGCTTCGTCTAGAAAGAGAGAAGCACGATGTGCAAATCAGCAGTATTGGCAATGCACATACAGACATCAGTTCTCTTACAACTACTTCAATAAAATCTCGTTTGTCATCCTTTGAACTTTCGTTAAACTTTTGCATCACCTCGCATATAGCTTATCAGCCGGACATCAATATCGACATTTCAACATGGAAAATGCCAGAAAATATTGCTCTGGCAGATGAATCTCGACACATCGACATGCTTTTAGGAACAGAAGCATTCTTCGACATTCTGTCAGTGGGCCAAGTTAAACTCGGTACAAATGGTCCCATGTTTCAAAAGACGCTGTTTGGATGGGTAGTGACAGGCAAGTGTCATCCGCAACATTCTCGAGAGCTTGCTACTAGCTTTAAGCTTGGCGCCACTTCAATTGACGATCACCTTAAACGTTTATGGGAAATTGGTGTAATTAAGGAACCCCATTCCTTGAATTTTTTTTTTTTTTGTATAAGCCCACATATTGCATTAATTAGATAAAATATAGGGGCCAATAAAATTAATTTACTATAATGGACTTCATTATTTCAATTGGGAATGACTACGAAAAAAGGCTTAAATTAATTATATATTATATATATATTAAACAAATAAAATCGATGTCAGTATTGTATCAGTGTAGCTCATTAGAATATATATTTATTTGTAATTATAAAAACACAAAATAAGCAACCGAAAGGTTATCAAATGGAATTTCAAAACCAACAGCATCATTTGTTAGCGATAGTTAAGCAGCCCTGGTTGCATGCTGATTGCAGTTATCGATAATAATTGTTAATGTTTTGCAGCCCTAGCTGTGCCGGCTGTGTTTTGTTGTTGCTGTTGTTTTATGGAAACTAGTGCCTGGAACAATGGGTCTACTGTCCGATCCATCGCTATCGACGCATAACAAGCTGGTGGACAATCTAGCGAAGCATGTGCGCAAGGTCTGCTACGCATTCTACACAGCAGGCTTGGTCTGGTTTCTATGCCTGTCCCTGCCGGAATTCAACCATGGCACCTACTTATCAGAGAATGCGCTCTCACCAGGTGAGTAGCACTGTTGCACTTATATATATATATATATATATATATATACAAATATATATATTATATTATATATATATATATACATTGTGTATATATTGATTGGATTTAGGTCTGGTGTACCCCGAGATACGCATAGATGCCAATCGACTGGCCGTCCAACTGCTGGAGGAGTTGCAGCGCGAACGGAAGGATCATCAATCGACAACGCCACACGCCTGGATCTTGGCCAAATTCAATGAGTTTGGCTTAGAGACGCACACACATAACTATTCGCTGCGTTATCCATTCGGTGGCGGCAAGGAGTTTCATGGTAAAAATATCTACGGCATATTGCGTGCTCCACGCATCGGATCCACAGAAGGGATTGTATTCTCCGCGCCCTATCGTGCACCCAGCTCGGTGCATGTGGAAATATCACCCAGTGTGCCGCTGCTTTTAGCATTTGCGGATTTTGCCAGGCGTAAGTAGCGATAGATATGTGTCTTATTGATATAGATGTCAATTGGCAAGAGCATTGCGTATTGCAGGCAAAAACTATTGGGCCAAGGATTTGATATTTTTGGTCACCGAGCAGGAGCAGCTGGGCATGCAGGCCTGGCTGGAGGCCTATCATGACGGCGACAAAACACCAGATAGCTCAAATTCATATCTGCTATCGGGTAATTTGCCCGCACGTGCTGGCTCGCTTCAAGCGGCGCTAAATATCGAAGTGCAGGATCTGGAAATTGGTATGGGAATTCAGAAAATTAACATGAAACAATAAATTCTTTACTAAATTTAATGTAGATTACGTTGATGTCAAGATTGAGGGGCTCAATGGCAAGCTGCCCAATCTGGATATGTTCAATTTGGTGCAGCGCATAATGGCGCGCGAGGGCGTCACCTCGGGCTATAAGCAGACGCCGCGCAAAAAGCGTCGCTCCAGCCTCTCAAACTTTGAGCAGAATCTGCGCCAAATGCTGGCCATGCTTGCGACGCAATCATCGGGTGTGCCCAATGGTAATCATGGACTATTTCATCGCTATCGCATCGATGCGCTAACTATATCCGCTGCGAAGCGTGTTACCAACTCCAATGTGAAAAGCAATCCCACCTCATCGGCTGTGCCACTCTTAAAGGCTATCGAGGGCATTGCGCGAAGTCTGAACAATTTGCTGGAGCGCTTTCATCAGAGTTTCTTTTTCTACGTAATTGTGCATAATGATAGGTACATATCAATTGGCGACTATATGCCAGCACTGGTCGCGCTTGTCGCCTGCAGCTTCATCAAAGCCTATCTAACATGGTCCACACTGGATGCAGCGGCCGTAGTATCATCGCAGGAAACAATTGCCCCCAAGCCCGATACTAAGTCATTGAAATTGTCTTTGCCCTATGGCTCCGTACTGATATATTTGGCTGTGGTGCTGCTCATCGGTTACTTGGCTAATGTGCTGCCGCTCCAACATTATATGATGGAGCTGCCGTTAAGCGCCGCTCCACTCACCGCCACCATAGTGATAGCATTGAGCCTGATTGGCTTCGTGCTGCCATTCTTGGTGATACTCCCGGATGGAGGCCTAGAGCTGCTGCATATCAGCTTACTGCTCATCTACGGCTGCACTCTGATTGTCATTGGTCTGCTCAATTTCTCGCTGGGCTTCTTTGTGGGCGTTCTAACGGTGCCCATGGTTGTTGCTTTAAATACTAGCACTAGGAACAGCACACTGCGCAGCCTGGCGCGTGTTTGGACGCTACTCCTGAATCCACTGGTGGTCATCTATATCATTGTGCTCATCATGAGTTTCCATCAGTTTCCCGAGCTGACGATGCAACAGCTTCTGCTGCGTGCCGCCACAGCTGCCATGGATGCGGCTGCATTTGCGCTTATTGATTCAGTAGTGAGTCGAATTGCCAATCTTAATTAGTTTGTCTTATAGTAAGTCTCTATATCTCTCTCTCATTCTCTCTCTATTTTAGATTTATGGAAATTGGCTTTATTTTGCCATCTGCACCATATTTCTTCCAATTTGGATTATTTGCTGGACACTGGCGCTGGCAAAGCGTCGGGGCAATGAGATTCCTCAGCCAAAGCTGAAAACAAATTGATCTGTAGATGTTTTATTTTGAATTCCATTTTCCTTTTATATTATGGTAATAAATAAAATACGTATGTTTGTCTATATCTAGTTAATGTATTTGGCAAATGTGTTTTCGTGTATGGCTGCCTCAGATGTGCTCCCTCAGAGATTTATCTCAATAGTTGTAAGTAAATTTAATATGCTCTTCAATGGTATCTATACCGATCTAAGACAAAATGAAGCGATATCCGTATGGATTTGCATATCTATATATATATCTGTTTCTTTATCCATGTCTTTATCCAAATCTTAAATTTGGACTCATCTTTAAATATAAATGTGTTCCAGAACTTCAAATCCATGTCCAGGTGGGATTTAGAGAACGTCATCCTGGTCGCTTTATTTTATGCGCTTATAGGTGTCCATAATGTAACTGGTCCAAATAAGCTTTGACCATAAGTTGAGGTACTTTTTTACATAACCCGACCTAGCAGGTGGGGAAACCCCAGTATTTTGTGGTCATATATTTATTTTGGTAGTTAATATATGTATCTGCCATAGGTCTTTGGAATTTTTAAAAAATAATGTATAATTACTTTATGGCAGGCAAATAAAAATTTTGCTAGGCACTGGTCCAAATAAGCTCTGAGCCACTGTATATATATACATAAATAGGTACTAAATTAGAAGACTTACATTTCTAACAGTACAACGAAATTTGTTTATTAATTGACAGCGATAATATTTATTTTATTTATTGTAGGTCACTCAAATTATTTGTCTAAGGTCACGGACGAGGATGCACTGTTCTACTCCGTGAAGCCTATTGGCTCGATGGTGTCCACCTTCAGCTAATTGGCGATGGCCTGTTTGATATGTGTGAATTCGGCTGGACTCTCGAATTGTGAGAAATCCTTGAAGCGTTTCAGAGTGTTGTTGCAGCGCTGCATGATATCCTTAAACTCACTGGACTCGAGTTTCGCGCTCAAGTCGTCAGCGAGCGAGTCCAACGAGTTCAACGAGCGTGTGACCGTTTCCAACTCGATCTCCTGCACGAGAGTTATATCGCGATGGTGCTGCGCACAGCACAGCATATCCGCATTGAGCATCTTTGCCTCTAAGTTGATTTGATCGACCAGATGGGCGGTCTCCTTGTAATCATCCCTCAGCTCGGAGAGATTGTCTCGCTCACGTGGCGATGGCGGTGGCGTTGGCGATGTCACCAAATAACCATCCGGTCGACGAACCTTTCGATTGGCGGTGCCCAGTTGTCGACGTATGTGTTCCGGGCTGCGCTTCTGCTCGTTCATTGTCAGTTCGATGTCATGACCGGACTCCTTTGGGAGGCGCTTGGCCGTCGCTTCTTTAGTTAGCACACTGCTTAATTGCAAGCGCTTGGCGCACTCCATCAGTTTCACAACCGCATCCTCGGTGAACATCATCATCTGCTCTTGGCGCTGACTCATGGTTTTGTTAATGTTCGGAATTTGGATGATCAAGCTAAATAGACTAATGTATGTAAATTGTGCGGACTTCGCGTATTTATTTGGCTATATTATTGTAGTATATTGTGTTTGGTGATATGTGTATTCCTTGGGATTTCAAACGACTCGACTGTTGAGCAATCGATACAAAAATATAAATTCTCCAAGGCAAGCTTAACTCAGTGTCAAAATTGTTGTGACTAAGTGCACACTGACTGAACAAGCAAATCTAATACGCATATTTTTTTTTTTTAAATTACTACTACAAATACTAAGGATTTCATATTTTTAATCTTAAAGCCAAAGCGCAGCGTCTTTAAATCGTTTTGTACATTTTACAACAGCGAACACAGTTCCACCATTTCTTAATTAGTATAAGTAAACGCATTTAATGTACTTAAACATTTCTCTCTTTATGAAAATGTATTCTATTAGATTGAATTACTAAGTTAAGTTAGGGTTAATTGGTTGACCATTTGATTGTTACTTGATACAATAATATACAGCTATTGCGGCTATATATGACATATTATTTTTTTTTTTACTTATTGCTGATCTGGCGCGTGGTGTGTGTGCGCGTGTATCTGAAGTTGGGTGGGATGTATTAGGTAAATGTTATGATTGTATATTGCGTGTAGCTAGTGCTTATCGTGTTCATTGGGCATGACCTCAAATTTGAATGAATATCCTAACAGAACAGACAACATTTCGGTATACCAAGTATCCATTTCTAATGCTGTCCACGTGATAGAGTTAACGAAGTTAAATTCCATAAATTATTTTGTATTATTTTGTACAAAGTTTGTTTACTATTTATAAAAGCAACAATATTTAAAATTTATTGTTGTTACCATGAAAACACTGGAAATTATCTTGTTACTTCCGTCGAACGTTGTTTTCAATATGTAATATACAATGCATCTGAACAGTGTTATTTATAAATTATGTTAGGCGTTTGCTAACTGCTTAGAATTTAGTATTCGTCGTTTTGTGTTTTTTTTTTTATATTTATATCACTTAGTCTCGTTAATATCGCATTAATGAAGGATGTGTGAAGGACAAGCACTACCCAAAATTGCTTTAGAAATCTTAAATGGTGAATTTATCTGCTGCTGTATGTGTCTACCCAACCGACTCCATGCCATTTATGATTAAAGGGTATGCAAATTGCTGTTGTCTTCTGTTGAATGGAAAAAAACTAGATAAATTACACAAGTTATTTCTTTAGTATAGGCATTAAGGATAGTCTGAAAAGCGAAGCAAACTATGTATTTATGTATTTATGTAGCCGGCAGCCGTTTGCTTGTTTCACTTGGAAGAGTGCTTAAATTTGGAGCTCATTCTCAATTTCTTTGCCCCTTTGCCACTGAAACAACTAATAAACATATGATGCAAATGGGCATAAATGGGCATAATATCAGCTGTATTCAGCTATTTTCTTATTTCTTTTTTTTTTTTTTAATTTTTCGCTTTTTTTTTGTTAGTATGGGGAAATATTGACATATTTATAAAGGCAAGCTCTGTATGTGCGTTTTCTAGCACTGCTCAGGTGCATATATTATTAAACCGTTATGAATTTTACCACACTGCGTTAAATACAAAATGCGACTGCGCTACAAATTTGTAGTATTTCTCAGCTTGCCTGCTGCTCATCGCTGTCTCTCGCTCTCTTTCTCTCTCTCTCTCTCTTTCCCTCTCTCGCTCTCTCTCTCTCGCTGTCTCTCGCTCTCTCTCTCTCTCTCTCTATGTCTATGCAAGCTGGCAGAACAACAACGCTTAATCAATAAAAACATAAAATTGGTGCGCAAGGAGCATGCATGCAGTAGTAGCAGCAGCAGTAAAAACAATTGACACAACAGCGAAAAGCGCAAATTAAAATTTGTAAGTCCAGAAACAGGACGGAAAAGTGTTGCTATAAGAATACAACATAACTCGTTACAGAGAAAACTAAATTAAGAGGACAACTGAAAGAAAAGAGTATTTGCAAAATGTACAAAACAATTCGACATGGCGAGAACAGTTTGCAATACACGATACTACCGCAAAATGACGATTTTCGAATTGAGGGCAAATTGACAAATTCCAGCTGCCTGTCAGCAGCGAATACCACCAACTTAGCTAATTCATCCTCCTCATCCGTGTCCGCCTCGGCGTCCGCTTCCTCTTCCTCCGCCTCCGCCGCCACCTCTGCCTCCGCATCCTCCTTGTCCGATACGTGTGCAGCTGGTGGTAGCAAGCGGAGCAGCTCAACGCCACGCAAACGTCGCACATCGTCCTTTGCGTATCTGGGCCTGATCTTTGTGTGCACGGTAATCATTGGCGCCGTATTGATACCATTTCTGGTGTCCGCCGAGTGTTTGCCCAGTCCCACAGAATGGTTTCTCAAAACGAAGGCGGCCTTCACACACAGCGGCGAGAAACAGCAGCAACAGCATCAGCAGCAACAGCATATTGCACCGCCACCACCAGCAGCACCACCAACAACAACAACAACCGCTCCAGTGGATGCTGTTGGCAAAACTGTGCAGATTGTTAATCGCAATGGCGTCGAGCAGTTTATACTGAAGCTCAACAAAACGATTTCAGCTAGCAGAACATCAACAACAACACCAACAACCACTACGACAACTACAACAACAGCTACTCCTACAGCAGCAGCAACAACAACAGCAACTACTGAGCAGCTGCCGATATTCTCAACTGCACTACCGCTGAGCAATCGTTTGGGAGGAACGATAACCACGCGCATTATACAAGTACCGCTACTCAAGTCCACAGCCAAGAAGCCAATAATGCCGCCCGTGCTGGCCAAGACGCAGAGCACACAACAACATCAACAGCAGCAGCAACAACAATCGAACAACACAAATGAGGCTCAGAGCAATAACAACAACAACGCTTGGATGAGCACACGCTGGGCCTATATTCCATCTGCATATGGCCCGTGGTCGGTAAGTGTCGAGAGGCTCCCCTTTTATGGTTGGACCTTGTATTAATACGGTCGCTGTTCCATATTCCATATTCCATCTCCACTCTCTCTCTCTTTCTTTGCCAGGGCTACAAGGCTGAGGATAGCGTGTTGTTGCCCGCTCTACTTGGATTTGCACTTATTGGCATGATTTTAATTATAACGGTCTGCTTGGTGGCACGCAACAAGCGCACCATTGTGTCCTCCGTGCGCAAGCGAAACCGAAACGTGAGTAAACCATTTCCATTTAATTACCATCTCTCAAAAACCTTTAGATATATATATATAACACATATTTAAAGCGACTTAATACAAATAGAAAATGATTTCTGTAGTTCTAAATCACGTATACATATCGCAGATCAGAAGATGACAAATAGGCGATTTAATATATATTTTTGAGCCTACGTTTTGAAATGTAAGATTCTTAAATATAGTTTGGATATTTCATCCATAAGTTACCCAAATCGATTGGGGCTTACAATGAAAAAAATCTAGCCTAAATTAAAATAGCTGAACGATTGTTCAGTGGCTCAGAGCTTAGTCAGAGCCAGTCTTAAAAAATTAACATATTTTACGTATAAAAACGTAAATAAGGATGTTAATACTTAGTATGATATCCTTTAGCCTTAACAACTTACCTTAACCTATTATTCATCGAAGATACCAGCTTCCGGGTAGTTTCTGGACTGATCTTGCTCCACTCATCTCGCAGAGCATTTTTGAGATCCTGTTTGCTGGATATGCTGTGATTCCGGATGTTATTATCATCTGCAAATATGACTGTGTTCCAGAACTCCAAATCCTTGTCCAAGTGGATTGTTTTCCTAGTCCCTTTATTTGTTGCGCTTATAAGGGCTTCTACCGTGGTACTCTGGCATTAAAGTCATGGTTGCGCAGTGCCTGGCGCACAGTTTCCACACTGCACTTTTTCCCCATTTCATCTTGCACATATTGATTCAGTTTTGGAGCCGATAGCATAGAATTTCTCCTTCTTTTCCTGATGATCCTTCGCTCTTCCTGTTCAGTGAAAATCTTGTTTGGTGCCAACCTGGCCTTGTCCTCTATCCGATTTTCGTCGTCGAGGCGCCGAATGATGTTGCATACAGTTGATTTGATTAGATTGTCCATTTTAGATGTTTGGCGATGTGAATATCCGATTTTAAAGTGTTCCAGGATGACATTCCGTTCATCAATAGTAGTCGTTGTTGGCTGGTTGCGTCCGAGATGCAGGATATAACTAATCTAACTACGAAGGATTGGTCTATTTATACCAAAAATATTCACCCTGACTTAAAAAATCTGGGTTATATGGCACCCAGGTGTCCATAATGTAACTGGTCCAAATAAGCTTTGACCATAAGTTGAGGTACTTAGGTACCCGACCTAGCTGGTCGGAAAACCACAGTTAATTGGGGTCATATATTCATTTTGGTTGTTAATATATGTACCTGTCATCGGGTGTTGGAATTTTTGAAGAATAATTTATAATTAGTTTATGACACGCAATTAAAGTTTTTGCTAGGCACTGGTCCACTGTATATCATACACATTGTGGTCTAATCTAGACTACTTTACCAGTTCCATCAAGATGAATTCACAACGTAGAGACTAACTTACCGATAGGCGGTTAGAGTCTATCAAATCTATTGAGATTATGAAAATTATGCTCTCGGAATAAAAATAAAAATCACTGTGGAATGAAAGGCTACACAGATATTGGAATGAATAAATAATATAAGTCATGATTGATCTTAGGGTGCATGTGCACACATTTTTACTTAGATTTAATGTAAATATTTAATAACCACAGCTATAAATTATAACAAAAACCTTAAAAGTAGGTGCATATATGGAAAGAATGGAAATTAAAAACGTGTATTTAAATATAAGCGCTACGTTCAAGCAGTTTATAATGTGCGCGCAACAATGTGAATGTCATGACGACGTTTAAGAGCAAATCAACGCTGCGTGCAAGCATTCTGTAATAAGGCTTGATGCGGTGTATTTAAATCAAAAGCGTTATGTTCAAACAGTGTATAATGTGCGCGCCTCAATGTGAATGTCAAGATATTTAAAAGCAAGGCAACTCTGCGTGCAAGCATTCGGTATGCCTTTCCCTTGCGCATGACGTCAACATCAAGTTGTGAATTGATCTGGAAAATGTATATTTAAAGCTGTCTGCAAAACTAAAAATTATTTTTAATTTATGGGAACAAAATATTTCAGCCGTAATATGTGATAAAAAATGCGATAAGAAAACTTTTGTAAATGTGTGACATCAAATGCTATGTGCGCCGCTTAGTGACCTTTTTCCCTGTGGCTATGGCAATCAAAATCAATGTTGTAAAACTACTGATGACGCGTATTGCCGTTATCGATAACAGAGAAACAAATTACACGTCACGGTCGGCTGGCACACGAAGCAAAACGAAAATGAAAACGGACATCGTGGCCGAACGAGTGGGCGCCCCCCCAACATAATATTGTGTGGCGCTCTGGGCTCTGTGTGAAAACGAGAGCGCTTGACTTTAGCCGGCAATACGCTAACGCTTAGCTGTGCGAGTGCAAGCGAGCAGGCAATAAACAAACAACGTGAACAAGTGGTAGTGAACCAGCAGCAGCAAACACAACAACAACAACAGCAACAACGCGACGTTGGAGCCAAGAGTCGTTTGCGTGGCAGTTTTTTTTTTTTTGTTGACTGTTGCGGCTGCTGGCAGCAACGCTGTTGTTGTTGTTGTTAGTGTTGTTGGTGTTGCTTGGCTCTGTAGTTGGCTAGCAGGCCGCCTTGGCATTCGCAGAGCGCTGTTGGTGAAACGTAGCCACACATTTCATTCAGTCACTCAGTCAGTCAGTCACTCAGTTAGTCAGTCAGTCACTACTACTCACTCACGCACGCACAGGTGAGCAGCAGCAGCTAATCCAAAAAAAAAGCCAGAGGCAGGCAGGCAGCAGAGGCGGCTGCAACAGAGGCGGACTGGAGAAAAAATAAATAAATAATAATAAGTAAAAACAATAAACGTGGAAGTGGAAAATACAAAATACACACACAGAAGACACAACTGGACGACGCCTACGTCAGCAAGTTGCAGCAACAAATCTCATTCCTGTAAGCAACAACAACAACAAAATCGAGTAAAAAGAGAAAAAAATGAAGGGAAAAAAAGAAATTGCTTGCGTGCGCTCTCTCTACCCTGTGTGTGTGTGTGTATGCGTGCGCGAGTGTGTGCCTGTTTGTGCCAACAAGGCAAATTTGTAGTGCATGCTTGTGTGTGTGTGTATGTTTGTATGTTTGTATGTTTGTGTGTGTGTGTTTGTGTGTGTGTGTGCTGCTGTTGCACTGATTCCTCAGGCCAATTGGCAGAGGCAACACAGCATGCAGATGGCCATAAAACCGCCGCAAACGCTGTCAGCTGCTGCTGCTGTTGCTGCTGACGTTGCAAGCGCCACGCACACACAAATCGTAAGAGGCTGCGATAGCAAGAGAGCTAAACTAAAACTTAACTAAATACACGTTACACTTTGCAGCAATAACAACAACACCAACAACAACAACAACAGCAACAGCAATAAACGAACAATCAAAATGGCCATCAAACCGGGACTCGGACGAAAGCCAACCAATAAGAATCCACCGATATTAAGCCATGAGTTTGTCATCCAAAACCATGCGGACATCATCTCCTGCGTGGCAATGGTCTTTGTGGTTGGCTTAATGAACGAGTCGACGGCATCATTTGCAAGCGCATTCATTTCGCTGCATCACAATGTGAGCGGCGTGGAGGCAAGTCGCGAGCTGCCGTATGGCAAGCCGTATACGTATGTGGCGGGCATTAAGGATTATTGTGCGATATTCTTCTATACGCTCACCTGCATCATTATGCATGCGATCATTCAGGAGTTTGTGCTGGACAAGATTAGCAAACGTCAGCATTTATCCAAATTCAAGTTGGCCCGCTTCAATGAATCCGGCCAACTGATCGCCTTCTATCTGCTCTCGCTGATTTGGGGTGCACATGTGGCGCTGCGCGAAGGCTACGTTGGCCAGGTGGCCCAGCTGTGGGAAGGCTATCCGGAGCATCCGATGAGTTTCCTACACAAATTCTATTTCATCATTCAGCTGTCATACTATCTGCATATGCTGCCGGAACTATATTTCCAAAAGATACGCGCCAAGGAGGAGCAACAGCCGAAGATTATACATTCCATTAGCGGTTTCACGCTCATCGTATTGGCATATACGCTCAGCTATCAGCGTCTGGCGCTCGTTCTGCTCACGTTGCATTATGCCAGCGAGCTGATCGCTCACATTTTCCAGCTGATTGGCGTCTTCGATCGCGAGGAGCGTTTGGCACGCGTTCGCATTGTGAACAGCGCCTGTTTTGTGGTGGCACGCTTTGCCACCTCGGTGATCGGTGTGCTGACGTTGTACTATGGGATTGCCGGCTCTGCCGGTGGCAGCTATAAGCTGCGTGCCCTCGTCTCCCTCATCGGATTGATCGCCCTGCAGGGCTATCTGGTCTTCTCGTTTATCACGGATCAGTTGCGTGCAACGCGCGAGGCGAAACGGGAGGCCAAACTGCTGGCGGCGCAGGTGAAGAAGGTGAAGGCGCCCAACAAGGACAAGGTGAAGCGCAAGAAGGAGAGCGATCTGCCCGAGGCGGATCAGGCGTCGCCCAGTCCCGTCAAGCAGAAGCTCAAGTGAAGCAGATGCAACATGCACCAAGCAACAACAAAATCTTCCGCACACTTCCAGACGCTCAAGCAACTGAAACAAAACATAGACAAGAACTGCAACAACAACAAAAACACAATCGGAACAACAGACTATCAGCAAACTCAAGCCACTGCATATACACTAAGCAGCACACAAAAAACGACAAATAACACGCAACACACAACACAACTTACAAAACATATTTGTATTATCGCGTTGCATTTACATACAATTCTCTCTTAGAGCGAAATTTTTTCTTAAATATTCAAACTGCAATGTTTGCTTCATTTTTTTAAGTCTGTTTTTTTTTAAATTTTTTTTTACTATTTTTATACTTTAATTATTATTAAATATTACAAATCTTATTTTTTTATTTGAAATAAACATATTTTTTTATTTTTATACAAGAATGCTACAAAAACCAAATTCAAAATAATGCGAACAAAAATTTCGTTTTCGTACCTCTGTTTGTGTGTGTGTGTGTGTGTGTGTGTATAGCGCGCGCGATAGTGTGTGTCACTGTGTGTGTAGTTGAGAATAACAAAAGCAATGTAATCTGCATGCATGTGTATGTACATATGTGTTGGACTGTTAATACTATATACATGTATATATACATGTGTGTATAACGAGTACTGTTAATGTTAGTTTACCATTTTGATCGTGTGGTTTTATACGTCCTAACGAAATGTAACAAAAAAAAAAAAGAAGAAAATCCAAATACAGATTGCTAAATATATAGATATATATATTTTGTATAAGAAAAATCAACAAACAAGCTGTAACTATTTTTGGGGCATGATTGGGCAACAGGTGGGGGAACTCTGTGATCTATTTTTATAAATGTGAATTGATAATATCTTAAACTAAATGCTTGCTTCTCTTTTATATATTATCCATCGTGCAGGATATCGAAGAGCAGGGCGCCGAGGATAATGCCACACTTCTCACAGCAACAAATCTGTCCGACGATGATTAGGATTTTACTATATGAAACCACAACAACAATTTCATCTGTTTTCTTTTTCGCTTTTTGATGTTCTTTGTTTTTGTCCTGTATTTACTATATGTATTTACATATTTTTACGAAATATACAAAACATATACAGGCATATATATATACATATAAAAAAAAAAAAAAAATATATATATATATATATATACATACATATATACATATATATATATATATATATATATATATATATAGATAAAAACACTTTTGATCAAGAAAAAAAAAACCAAAAATAAGAGAACAAAGCTTGATAACAAAACAAAAATATATAAGCATATTTTAATCAAATATACCTTATGCAAATATGCAAGTATGTGCACATTCTCCATGAACAGAGAATAATAATTATAATTTCCTGAAACAAAACATATATAAACATTCAATACTAAATATGTATGTAAGTCTTAAACAGTTCAATTCAGTTTCGGAATCAATGTTATTTTATATATACAATACAAATCTAGTGATTGGAAAATTTTTTTATTTTTATTTTTTGAAGTTTGGAAATTATATTATGTAAGTGTGTAAGAAGTAGATAAAAAATTTGCATTTTAAAATGTGTAATGCATTAAAAATACAAATTCAAATTTTAGCAAGTTCTACTTTTTCAGTGAATACATACATACATACATATTTAAGTACATGAATATTAAAATACATTGTTAAATGAGTACACATATTTTTGTATTTGTATTTGGTATATACTTAAGAGCATATATTATATATTAAGAACTTAAACATTTTCAAAAATGATGTCCAAGCTAAGCTATAAAACAAAAAGCAGCCGCATAATGAAATGAGAAGTTGGAAAAATTAAATACACTCAAGCAATTTTCATTGTTATGTTTCCAAAGTAAACAAAAAAAAAAAAAAAAGAAAACCTAAAAATCACATTAAACCTAGAAAAGACTGTTTCTTGAAAACATATTTAGGATTCTTTACGTAAGCTGTTACTTAATACCAATAATTTTTTTATCTGCACAAACTCTATTTTTAATTTTTTTAGTGTGCGTGTATGTGTACTCGATTGTATATGTGTGTGTGCCTATTTTCGCAAATTACATACATACATATATCGAATTATACAATATCAGTATATATATGTGTATGTATATTTCTTAGCACAAATATTGCAAGATTCTGAAGCTTAAAATGCATTTAAAAGAAAATATTGTGTGTGGAAAGCGCAGGAAAGCTTATGACGAAACGTTGCAACGTATAAACGCACGCAGTGACAGGCAATGTGTTGGACAGGGAGGGAAGCAGACCTCTAGCACACTAAAATAGACAACACATACTTGTGTAATCACTCAGTCCAGTATTTAAAACAAAAACTCTTAAGCACAAAAATAATGCAATTTTGAAGCGTAAGTATTAAGTTTTTTTTTTCGAATTGAAAGATGGACGGCGCAATGGGAGCTTAAGGTTTAGATCAAAGATACATATTTATGTACGCATTGAATGGACGAGATAAAATTATATCAATATTTAGGCGAGCTCGGCGGCAGAAGATATCATAGTTTGATTCAAATAGAAATGATATGAAAAAAATAAAATGAAATAATATGTACACTGTATACACTATATATAAATATATATATATATATATATTTATGAATATGTATGTAACGCTACGTATTAACTGTATGTCGATCTATATAAAACTGTGTATATCTGTGAATCATTGAGAGTTGTAATTGTAATTTGAGATGATCTGTATTTTTGTATGCGTAATATTTAACAAATATTTGTGTGTATGGACGGCAAGCTGGTGAGTTGGGCGTGGCGAAGTGCACTCAAAACAATTGATTTGCTCATCATACTATACTATTTACTATATATATATAAATATATATATATATATATATATATATATATATATGCATATATATAAATATTTATATAAGTATGTACATCCATTGTATATGCTCTAAGAATAAGCAAAAAAGAAACAACGGCTTGCATTTACATACAAAACGGCATGTAGATGCATATATATACATACCTTCAAATATTATCTAGAAAGCAAAACAAAGATTCCAAAATGGATATATATATCCGCCATATATCACTGTAATTGTTACAATTAATTTGCGAAGCTAAACAACTATGTCCACATACCCCAGAGAACTATCCACACCCACATACGCACACATACACACACCCACACATATACACACGCACACATACACACACGCACACATACACACATGCACACACAATACACATTCTCATACGTACATGTATACAAACCAAAAAAAAAAACCCAAAATGAACACAACACTATATTGAATGTTTTTGCTTGTTGAAGTGAATAAAAATAAAGAACAAACTAACTGCATTATATATAAAAGTTTTATTCATAATTGTATATTACTTTACATAATTATAAGATACAAATAATATAAGAGAATATATTCTCTCTCTCTCTCTCTCTCTGCATATCCCTGATCAACATAGCAGACGAGTCGATGATGTCTTGTCCGTTTGTCTACTTATCCCTCAGAGTTCCCTTTAGCTTCCCTTAAGTTCTCAAGGAACCTGCGAACGCATCCTTTTTTTCGACTAAATCGGACCACTATATCAAATAGCAGATTTCGGACCAAACTTATGAATTCCGCATGCTATTTTTGTTCCCTACAATTTGTATATGTCTTAGAATATGGATTCCTGATGCTGCTATTACGTTTACTTTGTACAAAACTCTGGCTGCAGTTTTGACTGGTGGCTGTCGCACCTTCTCTATACACCGTAGTCGCGCTTGTGTTCGCTGACAGTCGAGGATGTGGCTCATCAGCATGGCAAATCCAACACCCGGCACGGTAGAGACACCGCATGCGATTAAATGCTCCTACTCAAGTGCATATTTGAAAACCTCAATGTCATGCACTCCTGCACATGCACATGCAATCCTTCAAAGCGATCCGTGTGCAATTAAAAGATTTGAAGCGTTTAGTGAATCGAATTTATCTTGGGTTTGCCAAACTCACCTTGTGAAGCACCTTCAGAAAGGGCAGTCAGTTCTTGTATAGAATGGAACAGGAGTACAGCAGTCTTGTAAGCCCTCGCTCTGTTCCAAGGCCCCCAGATGGATGTCATCAATGCTGGGGATTGCATTGCGGCCGCAGTTTGGCGGATATTTCGTTTTCAAATTCGCACGCTAAGCACTCTCAAAGCATTCACATTGCGACGTAATATATTTCAATTGGCAGCACTGGCAATGCGCAGTGTGGTAACTTTGACATTTTTTTTTAATAGTATGGTATTAAGAATTACGGAATTGCCAATAGGTGGCGTCACACGCTGCTTGTAATTTTGACAAAAATTGCAGAATTCAGGATTTGATATTTAACAAATTAATTATAAAACTTAAAATTTTAATTAATTTCTGTAGCAATTGTATTATAAAGTTTAATTATTCAGTGTATTACAAATTGGCAATAGATTGCGGCGCGATTAACTTATCAGTTCAACTAGTCGCTTATGTCATTCACACTAATACGCAACAGTTTCCAGCTGGGTGGCAACTGCATTTCGTAGTTTGGCGCAAAACATGGAAACACGCTTGGACATTCGACTGCAGGAACCAAATCCGCTGTTCAAACGTTGGTTGCAACGTTGGCTCCACGACGCCGAGCAACGTAATCGCAAATCGCAGCACAGGCTGCGACAGGCATTACAAGCGTTGCACAATTATCCGCTGCCGCTGTATAGCGGCCGCGAATGTGCCGTGCTGCGCGGATTTGGCGCCACGCTCTGCCAGCTGATCGATGATGAACTGCGTCAACACAGGCAGCTGTCTGGTCAGACAACAGCTGTTGATAGCGAGCAATATCAGGCACAGGTGCAACAGGTGGTCAAAGTCGTACAAAAACAGCAACGGCAGAAGCAGAAACTAAAACAGCAGCCGAAGCCCAAAAAGTTAACAAAGAAGGCACAACAAGAACAGGCAGCAGTCGAGGAACGGGAGCGCGTTGTGAGCATGCCAGCGGGCAGTTATCGGATTGTGTTGCTCGTGGATACGCAGGAGACGAGTGGCAAGAATAAACGCGTATTGGATCAGACGCGTCACTATCTGCAATCTTTGGCCGTAGAGCACCAAGTGCGACGGCTGACAGTCGGTGACTTTGTGTGGATAGCGTGCGATGCAGCTGGCAATGAGCTAGTCCTGCCGTACATTGTGGAGCGCAAGCGAATGGATGATTTGGCCAGCAGCATACGCGATGGTCGTTTTCACGAACAGAAGCATCGGTTGCGTCAGTGCGGACTGCCGCACATTATCTATCTGATTGAAGATTATGGCGACAACGAGCAGCTGGGCCTGCCGTTCGATTCGTTGCAACAGGCGCTGGCCAATGCGCGCATCCAGTCCGCTGGCATTCAGGTGGTGCGCAGTGATAATCACTATCGCTCCATGTGCTATCTGGCCGGAGTAAGTGGCGCACTGCAGCAGCTCTATGTGCAGGCCCATGTGTCGCTGCACAGCGTCAGTGACAAGAACCTGTTGGAGGCACAGGCACAGACAGAGGACAGCAGCTGCCTATCTGTTGGTCTGCTCAAGTTTCGTGCCCTGTACGAGGACTCGGCACGCAATGCTCAATTGACGGTGCGCGAGGTATTTGTCCAGCAGCTGGTGCAGCTGCATTCTCTATCACTCGATCGGGCGCTGGTCATTGTGGAGCGATATGGAACGCCTCGACTGCTGCTCGATGCGTATGCCGATTGCAAGGATGTGGCTGAGGCGCGTCTGCTACTGTCCACATTGAGCTGTGGGCCACTGCAGCGACCATTGGGCGATAAGCTCAGCCGGTGCATCCATCAGTTTTATACCAGTGAATTTCAGTAATAAGTTAGTCTAACACATTAGGTTTAATAATTGTATTAGTAGGTATTAGTTAATTGGACATATCTAAAGTATATACACATATTTATACATTTATATTAATTATGATTCGGACTAGTTTCATTCATTGAGGGAGCAAAAAAGAACAAACAAATTTTTGATATATATATGTATATATATATATATATATATATATATATATATATATATAAATATATATATTAAATATTGCGAAAATGGCGTATGGCCAAATCCACGGGTAAATCGAAGTCAAATTTGGACAGTGTGTCAATGGATCGCAAAGAGTCACGGAACCCGGTGCATGCAACATAGCTGTTGGACGTGTAGTAGGTGTCAATAAGCTCATTGCAGCTGAGTATTAGATTGAGCCACTCCACCAGAAGATGTGCACTGCAATTATTCGAATTAAGATGTACTTTTCTAATTATATTCTTCTTAATTATATTCGACTTAATGAAGTTAACAAAATTTTCAAAAAATTTAGCAATAAGCATTGAAAATAAAAAATGAAAATATTCACTAAATAAATAAAATATTTTTGAATATTAGATTAGATAAAATGCTCGAACACTTGTTGCAGGGTTTGGGGTAAACACAGGAAAACCCCAGTTTAAAATGTGGATAGACATATGTAAATATGTATGCATGTATGTATATGATAAAGAAAACAGTTATAGACTGCCGATCTAAGACAAGCTCAACTAATATTGAAATATAATTAGGATTGATCAGACAGAAATACTCAATGGTCGGTCGAGTTTTCTTATATCAGCTACATATGTGACGCGGAATCTTAAACCTAATGTTAAAAGTCTGCATAAATACAAAGAAATATAATTGATTGTGTTTTTGACTTTAGCTGAGATTAAATAAATAAGAAAGATCGAAATTACTAACGATCGATCATCTATAAAATAATAGAATATATTTTTTAAATAAGAAATCATCATCAAAATGTGCAGAAAGAGAAATGGTCATAACAGTATCGATTGTATATTATATATATATATATATATGTGTATATGTACAGTGTGTGCACTTACTTTAGTCCTGCACAGATTAATGCCTTGAAGTGGGCATTGTAGCTGCGCTTGTAGGGTAGATGCATTGCCAAAATCATGCCGATGGCGCTGAGGAGACTTTGCTTGGCTGTTACCGCATGCGCATCGACAATGTCAAGCTGAAAGCTTTGCGACAGTTTTCTAGCCGGCGTATTGTTGTATTCCTCGCCATTCTTCAGATTATAGTATTCCAGTATTAGTTCCCAGGCGTGCATGGCACGACCAATGCCAAGGAATTGCATTTCTGGTGCCGAACCAGCACCCGCTGCCGTCATCCGCTGTGCGCCCGGATGCAGGCAACGCATGAATGGCACCATCAAACTGGAGGCAGCCGACTCGGTTGGGATGCGCAGTCCGTGCTGCATCAGCTGTTGCAGTGTGCGAGCAAAATTCTTACGCACCACACTGGTCAGCTCGCGTCCAATGGTGGCAATGGAATCACCGCGCATATGGACAATGCGACGACCCAGCGACTTGTCCTTCTTGTCTTTGTCCTTGTCCCAGTCATAACGCTCATACATCTCCTCATCTGAGTCGGATGAGCCAGATGCTGCCCCAGCGGCATATGGCGTCAGCTCATGTCCGACAACAGCGGCAACCGCACGCCTGCAACGTGGCGGCAATGTGATTAATGCCCCGTTCTTTGCATTAACTGAGCCACTGGGCAGCAACTGGCTACTGGTTACATTCGCCTGCTGCTGCTGCTGGTGCTGCTGTTGCAGCTTTTGTTGACGCAGGGCACGCTTTATGTTCGCCAGCTTTTCGCGATCGCAGCTTAATGTGGCCGCCAACGCAGCCACCTCCTGGATGTCCACCTCCAGCTGTGCGCGCAGATCTCTGTCAAATAAACAAATTTCATTATCAACTGGACTTGAACTGGAAGGCATGCAGGGATGTGTGTAATCGTCTTATGCTTACCCCCAGTGGTTGCCCTTGTGCGTCTTCTTAAGCGAGTTTTGTTGAAAGTCCGCTTGTCGCTTAGCAAAGTGCGTCGTGGCAAACATTTGCATTAGAAGCGATGCTTTGTCGAGCAATCCGTGCGCCTTGCTGTGCAGACTTTCGCGTTGTGGTGCACGATCTGTGGATGTACCGATTCCAGCAGCTATGCTGTTGTTGCATGCTGCTGTTGCTGTTGCCGTTGTTGTTGCTGTTGCCGTTGCAGTTGTTGTTGTGCTTGTGGTTGCCATCGTAAGCGGCATCTGGGCGGGCATTTGACGAGCTGTTTGCTTGGCCGCATAGCTGTTGTAGGCACCGCTGAGTAGCTTTAGCTTCTCGCTGGCGGTGGTGATGGCACCGCTTCCACCGATGCTGGTGCCATCGCCAGCGGTGTCGCACTGCAGAAATGCAATGAAGCGCTCCAAATCGGTGATTTGAGTTTTCAATTGGGCCACCAGTTGCTCCTTCATTTTTAGCGGACCGACAAACTCACCAATTGCATTGTCCACCTGATGGCGCAGCTGATCGGTGCTCAGTGTTGGCAATTGATGCTGTTCTACCTGCAGATTGAGCTTAGTGCGCAGCTCGTCCAGTATAAACTTTTGCTTTTCGAGCAGCACATGCTGTGGCAATATGCCTGGCGCACCCGAATCATATGCCAGCTGCTCCAGCTCCGTTAGCTGTGATTTTAGCTGCTCGATTAACTGTCCATCGGGTGGTGCCTGCAATTGTTTCTCGCCATCAGTGTCGTTGTCGCCATCCGACTGACTCGCCTCGGGTATGCCCTGAAAGGCAAAATCCTCGAGATCACGCAACAATTGATCCCGCTCATCCGTGGGCGCCTCGACAATCTGCCGGACACGCAGCTGGACGTGCGCAAACTGTGAGGTCAAGGCCAGTAGTGAGCTGGTCAGCAGTTCTTGCTCCTCCTCAATTGTGCGCAGACGCGCCAATTCATTGACATTATCCATGCCAGCCGGCTGCTGCGACTGCTTCTCCAGCTGCAGGCCATTATGCATCGTTGGCTCCAGCTCACCGTCTCCGGATGTTATCAGCAGTTCCGAGCTGACGCTATTCGCATCATCATAATTGGCGCCTAATGGCGACCAGCGTTGGCTCAATGGCTGCGCTTCATCTTCGACATCCACATCTCCATCTCCATCTCCATCTCCATCTGCATCCGGATCTGCATCTAAATACGCTTGACTCTGCCGTCGTTCATCTTCGTTGCAAGCTACAGCTGCTTCTGGTGTTGATGTTGTTGTTGTTTGTTGCACATTGTCACAGCTGGCAGACTGGGGCTGACCTTCGGCCAGCATCGCATTTATGTCCATATGGGTGCCTGGCCAGTGCAGTTGCCACTTTCACTTGAGCACACTTGCACACTCTTCCTTTTGCAATTGCAATTGTAATTCTGTCCAATGTGCTTTTGGTCCAGTTTCGATTGCGAAAAATCAATCAGTTTCTCAGTTCTACCAACAGCTGGGCAATTTCCTTGCATTTATGTCTACGTGTGTGTGTGTGTGTGTTTTCGTGTGTGTGGGCGTGTTCGGAGAGTGGGTGAATAAGTCGCAAGTGTTGGTGCGCCACAAAAAAAAAAAAATCAAAAAAAAATTACAAAGGTAACGAAGGCAAATAGGCTGATATTGGATTGCAGTCACGACGACTGCTTCGCAAGTACTGACAATTCCGCCGTCCATTTTCCATTATAGTTGAGCTTTTGCCGATGGGGTTGCTTGGAGCTTTAAGCGTCTGTCTCACATTTAAGGGTTGCAACTGCCAAGCAACTTTAGCGCTTTCACATGTTATTCGCTCCAAGCTCCAAGTTATGCTCCAAAGTTCACCATATGCAGCAACCCCCTAATTACTACAGCTTTGATGACTAAATCACTTTTCAATAAGCGCAGCGTAGTTTATAAACTTTTCGAGTTGGCTTTCAGACTTCTTTTGGACTTTGGACTCTCAGAAGATTCAAATCGAAAGTTGAAAAATTGACTGAGCATACTTGTAAGGAAGGCATTGCTGCAGGCACTGCTTGAACAGCGTCTACTTATACTGGTCAGTTTATTGTATTAAATTTAGTCTAGACCACAGGATATGATCAAAATAGCCTCGAGCTTAAGGCCTGATTATGTTATCCATCGAATTGGATAACTTATTTCTCATTCTTCACGCAAAATCCCAGCAGATTAATTAAATATTGTGCTTGTTGATAATGTACACATAATATTTGCCAGGAAAGATTTATTTACTTCAAGTGGATAGCAATGGATAAACAAATTGGACTTGCATAACTATGGATAAATTATCTTGATTTCTTTTATTTGGAGAAGTGTGGTTTTCGCAGTGAAAGCTTTGCAGAAGCTTAGTGCCCTATAATTTAAAGTTAATTGTGATATAATATAGAAAAGCTTTGCGCAAGCTTGCAACAATCTCAAAGCCCTTGCATCTGTCCCAAAGTTGGTTCAAAGTCAAATTCCCGATATATTAAGCTCCCCTTTCGTAAGGGGATGCCTAGCGCGAAATACCAATATTTTGGAGATAGCGATAAGATTGGCATGATTGTTTGCGTTCTTTAAACGACAATATGTCTAGCTGAAGTATTACATACTTATCTTATCTGGTCTGTGGCTCAACCTGTTGCCGAAGCTCGTGATACGCTGCATGGCTTGTCGTTGTGACCCATGGAGGTCATTTTGAAGAAATTTTTAAATATTGATTGGATTTTAGCAAAGAGCAATAATAATAATAATAATAATAATAATAATAATAATAATAATAATAATAAAAAAAACAAATATCTAACTAAGAATATTTCGTTTTATTTAATGGGCGTATAATTGTTTTTGCCCCCATCGACCGTTAGCAGGGCGCCAGTGGTAAAACTGGCCTTCGAGCTGGCAAGAAACGCAACGGCCTCGGCCACCTCAAAGACATCGCCCAATCGGCCCATGGGATTCGTTCTGACGGCAGTCTCTTGCACCCGTTTATAGGCTTCGTCCACAATGCCAATGCTCCTGTGTAAATTGCTGGCCACAAAACCGGGATTCACTGAATTCACACGCACACCCTGCAGCGCCACCTCCATTGAGACGATTTTGGTGAACTGATCCAGTGCTGCCTTCGATATACCATAGGTGAGCATACCCGGAAGGGGGCGGATTCCAGCACAACTGCTCACATTAACCACCGCGCCCTTGGTCTTCAGCAGATGCGGCAACGCTGCCTTTGTTAGCAGAACGACGGCGCGAAGATTTGTGTTGAGCACCGCGTCGAATTCCTGCATATCCAGATCGATAAGTTGGCCGTTGGTCAGAACGCCGGCATTATTGACCAGCACATCGATGCGTCCATATTTACTGATTGTCTGCTGAATTATTGCATCCGTATCCGTTGTAACATCCGCCGTCACATTAAGCACTTGGACGCCCGGCTGCTGTTGTTGCAGTGTCGCTCGTGTCGCCTCTAAATTGGCAACATTACGCCCAACCAGCGACAGCAGTGCCCCCTCGCGGGCAAACACCTGTGCAATGGCAGCGCCGATGCCGCTGCTAGCGCCCGTTACGATTGCCACCTTGTTGCTGAGGCTCATCTTGTCCGACTGTGTTCGCCATATGTCACCCTCCATTCATTTATACTGTGCTGGCGTCTAGCAAAACACTGATAAGATTGTAATTCAAGTGAACCATGTGAGAAACCGGTTGATTGTCATTGTTTTACACTGTGACAAAAAACACCATATCTTTATTTGGAATTGCCAAGCGTTTCTAAAGTTAACATTTTTCTTTTTGTCTATTTTAGATATTGTTTCTAGAAAAAAGGAAACTTTTGTTTGAGTTCTGTGCGAGTTTGCAGATTTCTGGTGGCTTTTTTTTCGTAGGGATTCACACATAAATTGAAGGTTTTATTCACCTGTAGGTTGCCTTTCGTCCACTTTCTGTATTCCCCTCTCTCTCTGTCTCTTCCTCTTTTTCTTTTATTAGCAGAGATTTGCATAAGGCCGTGTGACCATGCCCCCATTTGGCAAAGTCAAGCGACAAGTTTTTAATTAAAAGTTTTTGCGGCTTCTCTAATTTCAAACATTTGCGAAATCATGTTTCAAGCTGACGCCGCTGCCACCGCCGCTGCCACTGCCGTTGCCACCGCCACTGCCATCGCTTTCTATGTAAGCTGAAAGCGTTCCCATTCAATCTCAGATTTAGATACGGTATACATATATAAGTTGCTGCCTACTGCCGCCTGTTCACATTAACTTTAAGCGTTTTCGTTGTCAGATAATTAACATTTCCATTTAGCTAGAGATAGCCTGGCTGGTTGCCGGACTGAATGGACTCAAACAATATATCAAGAAGAGTGTGTCCAAGATATACGAGTGCGGCCAAAGAAAAATAGAGCAACATAACTACGAGCAATTTGAGAGAGAGAGAGAGAGAGAGAGAGAGAGAGAGAGAGAGATGAGCGATAGAAAGAGACTAATTGCGATAAGAACAGTTGCAAGTTATAGCAGCACTTAGTATTTAGTATCTGCTAAACGTGACGCATGTGAAAATATAATCGTCATAGTTTATTCGTTATCTATAATATATACTATAATGCTAAATGTAATCACATTATCACTCATACATATACATATATATATATATACATATGTCTTGACTTCCCTGACTTTCGCAAATTCTAGAAAAAATTCTGTAAGCCTGCAGTCTTTGCTTAGTGATTAGTTATTCATTTATAAAGCAGACGCCTGCTATCATGTCAATGCCAATGCTAATTGTTGGCTAAGACAGATACAAATGTTTGCCCTATTTTTAAAATTATCTTAACAATCAAATCTATATATATATATATAATAATTATATAAAATAATATATATTTTCATAACTAATCCATAATGTTCAATGTATGTGTGTATATATGTATGTATATATTTGTATACTTTGTAAACACTGCTGCTGCATCTTTAATTATTTTCATCTAGCATTAAACTAGGACAGCAATGGCCCTAAGCTCAATTTATATTTCTGTCTCTGGGTAGCAAGCACGTATTTTCACACTCAGGAAAGAACTCGGAAAAGACCCACTGCTCTATCGGACGGAAAATGCGATGTGAAGTGTTGCCATAAAACTGATTAAAATGTTTTGCGATTCGCAGTTATCTACTCAATTACATGTCTTGCGTTTTACATTTTTTGTAACAATGCTGAAAAAGTTCTCATTGTTCTCCCAGTTTTCTTTTAAGATTTTCCTTGACAGCGTCTGTGCGGCATTAATATATTCGCGACGAGCGGGAATAATAAGTGACTGCAATTAGCAAGTGTCGGGCAAAAGGCTTATGCAGATTGACAAGCTGCTGGAATTGCATACAAATCAAGGTCCATTTTGCAATAAATTATATATTAATAACTGCAAAAAATAACAAAAACACACAAAATAACAACAAAAAAAAAAAACTACTAACTAACTTAAACAATCATCGACTATATGAAGCAATCTGTCGGAAATTGACCGGGGGCGAATGTTGATGAATATGAAAATTGAGTTACTTCAGCGTCGCCTTGTTCTTCACGGGCAAAAATGAGGCCAGCAAACAAGCAACTAAAATGGAGGAGTGAACTTTAAAATGACAAGTCTTTAAGATTAGAAATTACAACACAGCCACTTACAGAACATAAAAAAGCTAACCATTAGAAAGGGTGGAAGACAGCCCAAAGTCATAAGTGCCGGGAAAAAGATATTACCCGACAAAGAACCCATTCGACCCACCATCATGCTCAGCGAGATGATCATTGTGCTGTATGGATGAAAGAAAAATAAATGTGTAAACGGATTTGCGTGGAAAGGTGTGTGCAACTCATTATCTTTAACTGTACCGTAAAGAGGTGGGAAACATGCTGAGCGAGGCGGTGATAACTGAGGTGGCCGAAATGCTGCCCATTGTAACAAATCCAGAGGCCAGCGCCACAGTAATAGGAGATGAACTTGACCAGTACATGCCCAAGGAGCACGAGCCGGCAATGAAGGGGCACAGGCCTACAAATCAATTGGCATATTATTCATGAATTGATTTTTGCGTCGATTCTTAGAACCCGACACTCACATAGGATTCGCTTGATGCCGACGGAATTGACCAGGAAACCGGCGAGCATATAAGAGACTAAGCCAGCAGAGGCCACAAATAAATTGTTTGTGTAAGCGTCGGCGCTAATGTTCACTGAACATTTGGCCAGTGGATTATCGAGAGCAGCTGCATCCAGTTGCAGCCTTGTGCGATTCACACTGAACTCGACAATGCTGCAAATGCTCGTACTTTCATCATTGCTCTCCGGCAGGCGGTTGCTCATCAATTGATCGTATTCGGTAATGGAGGCAAAGAGTTGTGGGATCCAAAGGCGTACCGTGTTTTGCCTACCAATAGAGGCATATAGATTAAACGACTTGAGTTTGTTGATTGGTAAGCTCTCGCTCTCTCTCTCTCTCTATCTCTCTCACCCCAATAAAACGCAAAAGTTGAGCAAGTAAACCATGAGGGATAGGGTTAAATAGGGTTTAACGAAGAGCGGACGCAACTGTTGTAGTCCCGAATGCAGTGAGCTCTTTGCCACCTTCAGATCATTGCTTGGTTCAGACTCTGGATCTGAGATTGACTGCTGGGGATTGGGTTTCGCTGGCACTTCATTTGCCAGCTGTTTGATCTGTAGAGTTTAGAGAAACCTTCTGATTTAAGGAATGCGAGGATTGTATTTCAAACTCACTGGAAATGCATCCCGGGGCTGACGTGTGTTCAGTGCATATATGAATTTGAAGGCCTCCAGTGCCTCCTGGTTGCGTCCCTGAGACATTAAGAACTTGGGGCTCTCCGGAAAGAAGGGGAAGAACACAGAGCTTATGATGCTAGGAATAGCAGAGACTGCCACAAATACCTGCCAGGCATGCACTATGAATGAATGAATGAACCAATAAAGAATTGGTTGTCGATAAATACACAAATGCGTATCATATTCAGATTTAACTTGAAAACATTAATCTTATAAAAAATTAAAATAAATCAATTTTATATATAAATTAATTACAAAGCCTATAGCAGAACAATTGCTTCTCTCCTTCCAGAAACAAAAATAAATAAGTAAATTAACTATAGAAAAATAGAAATTAATAAACTTGCTATATAAATGAATAAATGGATAAAACATTATTGTGTACAAATTATGTTTATACAAAAAAGAAGAGTAACACTAGACTTCATAAAACAAGATAGTCGGACTTCCTCTTAAAACGAATCTTCTTCTTCTATTTAAAAATCATGTTGATTTAAAGCTATTTTGCATCTTGGCATATTTGTCATATTGAAAAGAAAAATGAATTTTAACTTAATATATATATATATATATAAATAAACAAATATTAAATATTCATAATAATACTAATATTAGATTGACAACCTAATAGGCAGACAACAAGAACAAGAAGAAAGTTGACAAACAAGGCAGCTGGTAACTCACTTGATAGACCCCAAATGGTAATATCCAAGTTGAGCGGCAATATTGCCATGGCCAATCCGGGCAAACTGAGTGTGCCCATAGAAAACATAATGCCAACAATCATCATGACACGCTGACGATATTGTCGTCCATGAAACTCCGTCAAATATGTCAGCAGTACGGCAAAGGGTCCGCTCATACTAGAGATGTACATCGAAGTACATCGTCGAGTAAGTATTTGTTAAGTGCAACTTACATGAAACCGCCTAGATATTTGAAGATCAGGAGCTGAACCATGTTCTGGCTGAGGGCACAGCCCACAACACAAACCGTATCGGCAACAAAACCGAATATTAACAAGTTCTTTCGCCCCTTCGTATCAGATATATATCCCCAGAAGATGGCCGATGATATCATCCCAGCATATGTGATGGCATTTAGTATACCCTTGTCAAGCAGGCTAAGCTTCAGATCACATTCAGCACTGGGCAATATATACGACATGGTAGACGTTTCATACACGGTCGCCACCGCAGCGAACACAGCCACTAGGAGCAGTAATATATTAAACATGCCAAAACCCGCTGCATCGATGGCCGTCTCAAAGTCAGCTGGCTGTTCTCCGCATTTTGCGACAACGGTCTCCGGCTGTTGCTCCTCCTCCTCGATCTTGACCATGTCGTTGTTGGCTGTTTTCGGTATGCCACTTGTGTGCTTGGAAAAATTCTCTTCCAGCTGGCTCATTCTGTATGCTCTCGTTACCGCTGACTTACTAAAGCTAATGCCACACCAACATCGTATCTTAAGCTCAATTCTTGATATCGTTTGCATAACGCCTACTTTTGTTTATCTGGTGTGCTAAGTAAATCTCAAATCACTCCAACAGCGAATGTTCACTGTATTATAGCAATTGTAAATTGTACAAATAAAAAAAAGAATGAAATGACGACATGGTTGGCTTAGAGCCATTTTTTTTTGTTAAAGGGGGGAGTGTCCACATTTGACGCACCTGGCAACCCGACATGAAAGCAAGCGAAGACTTTAAATAAATAATCAGTGTGCGCTCTAATTGCAATGATTGCTGGGTTCCCAGGGCACCAAAGCTATTTAGGATTACTCACGGGTTGGCTTACACAGTGCATGGCCTCACTGAATGGAACATGTTTACACAAGAAGCCTCGCACAGTGGTGCAAATACAGCAAAATACGGGGAGCCCATAAGTAATGCATTGTAAATCAAATTTTAGAGAATGTTTGTGTACAATTGTTTAGAAAATTATTTAAAGATATATAAATAAATAAAAAAAAAACAAAGTGTTAAGCAACAGTTAGCTTAAGTGCTCTAAAAGCTATATAAGGTGATAAGAATCGTGAAAATAAATATTGAAAAAAATTTCCATTGCCACAAAAAGCTCTCAAATGCAACTGCTCGAAAAGTGTTCGTAGTGGGAAGCATTTAGTAAGCAAACAGCGTTGAATGAAAGGCTTTCCACGATGGAAAAGAGTAAACGGTGGAAACTGTGGAAAGTTTGCTAGACCGTCCCTTGCTTTTACTTTGACCTTGATTGTGTGTGTATGTATGTATGTACGGGGAGGCTTCTAGAATTTTGATTGGATTGCGGCAGATTTTTGAATTTGTTTTAACAGTGTGTTTCGGAGGCCGAAGAGTGTGATACCGATATATAAATGGTGTACATATCAATGCGAAAACAATTCGAGCGACAACGACTCTCTCTCTCTCTCTCTCTCTATCTCTATCTCTATCTCAATCTCTGTCTATCTCTCTGTGCAATGTGCATATCGGCGCTCACTGCGATTCTTGCTCTAAATTTTGTTGTTGCTCAGTTCGAGTGCTTGAGAGCCAACTGGTCGTGCCACTTTGCCTGCTTGTGCAATGCGTGGTCGACCATGGTCTAGATAACATGCAGAGAGTACAGAGCTGTCAGGCATGCTTTTCTTTATTTTAATATTTAGATTCTGATTGTATCAGAAAAGGTTACATGTTTATCTACGCCTTCCAGATCCCACAACTAAATATATCCACTATAAATATATCGATATCTAATCCAATGCGTTTCAGATTTAATGGTTAAATTGTAATACTATCTACACAAAGACAAAATCCCTCCATTAATAAGCAATGCATAGTTAGCAAACATTAAATCGCTCATGGATAAAATAATTAAATTTCAATCAAATGCCTAGATTAGGTACAACACCACATAACATCCACGACACTTTAAGTTTGTTTTTAAAAGAAAAACTGAAATCATTTAACTCAGAAAACTGACAACACGTACCACTGTTCCCAGACAGTCACGCACTGCCCCTCTCCTCTACCAAAGTACATAAGCTATCTTAAGATCTGCTCCCATTTACAAATTTAACCAGCAAGTAAGTGCTACATGCATCCTTCAGAATTTAAGTACATCACGCAGGCAAATCTGGATAGACAAACATGTTTATCATACAGAACTCAGAGCTCAGTTTTTGAAAGATTTTTTCAATGGCAGCTTTATGATTAGATGTCAGGATAGCTTCGCCTTGAATGCGCTATAGATTTTACGACATAATTATAATATCCTCTGCTGGGATATAATTAAAAGGCTTTAGTCACTTTTTTGGGTGAGATTAAGGCGATGAGATAATTAGGAAAGCCACAGTCGCTTTATTTATGCATAGTTTCTGTGCATTAATACTGTCATCTAATTATTGAAAGATTTTCAAGGAATTTTATTCGTTGGCTTTCAAGAGATGTTGGGATTAGAGATGGAGCAAATTAAGCCGCTCGATGCTGTTTGTATGGTGTGTGCCACAGTTTAAGTGCTGCACAGTGGAACAGTTGTAAATTGAATTGAAAACCAATTGAATTAAGTATATGAATTGGCTTTGTTGCACAATTGAAAAAAGCGATTTAAAAATATATATGTGACTGATAACAGCGATTGAAGCTTTTAAATACTTAAATTAATTAAAATAATATTACTTAGTGTGTTTAATTAATGAAGTAAATAAAATAAAGTCCAGCTTGAAATAATTTAAATGCAATTTAAATATGATAATTGATACTGAACACGAGTTTCATTTGGCTAATGTGGGTCATTAATTTCGTTGGTAATTTTGTTTTTATTTTTATTTGTTATTTCTCATTTTATACGACATCCGGATGTCACTGTTGAAGGTTTGCCTGTTGTCAGGCATGGCCGTAAGCCAGCTATAAAAGATATGACGTAGCTGAATGTTAAGTGAAATTTTTCCACGCTTCAAATTTTGTGAATTTTCATCAACATCAGCAAAATCTTGCGCCCTCCATTATAAAAGTCAAACAAAACAAAACCCGACAAGTATATATATATATATATATATATATATATATATATATTTATATACATGTACATATGTATAGGAATATACAGACAGACTGTCAAAAGTATCAAGTTGAGCGCTGAGAAATCCGTGGAATGTACGGCGACTTCTAAGGCGTTAGCCATTTGGACATCATCGCAACTTGGCAACAAATTGGACTTTTGTTTGTGTTTGTTAAAAGGCTTAATTTGTTGTGCTTCGGGTCTGACAGCGCAAACATTATAGAAGCCAACCCACCACCGTCAACATCACGCACATTGCTGGAAGTTCTGCCTTAAGATGCAAACCACGCTAAAGTGCTTCAAATAAGTTGACGCCAACATGGCAAGCTAAATATTCTTGAGGTATGCGTGGGTGGATGTGTATGTATGTACATATATGTATATATATATATATATATATATTATATATATATATATATATATATATATATATATATATATATATTTTTATGTGTATATGTCTGTATGTATGTGTACGGCAAAGTGTGTGGTGCACGCCTAAATCAAGCTCAAACAATTCCAACTATTTGAATTGCCGAACAGGCGGCACTCTAATGTACCACACATACACTGCCACACCCACTCCCGTACTCATACACACACTCACACACACACACACACACACACACACACATTCACTTTGGGAATGGCATTGGGGCTTGTGGGTGGTGCTGATTGTTGAGGGTGGCAGTTGAGTCGCAAATGGCACTCAGCTAACGACGTGCCAAAGTAAATGTCAAACTAATGCGAACAACCCAAGTTCCACCACAATGCGGGAACCAGGTGAAGCCCGCAACGGAAGTCAGTGTAGGGGGATAAGTGCGGCCAGCGGCTAGTGGCCGACAGCCAGCAGCCAGTTGCTAGTTGCCAGAAGCCAGCAGCAGGATGCAGGATGCAGGATGCAGGCTGCTAGTCAGCCTGTCAACGGCCAGCGTCAACTCAATAATGCAATGTCCTCCTCATTGACGTTTTAAGTTGATTTATGCAGTGGATGAGGTGGGGGGAATTTGGCTACACTGAGTACATGCTGCGGCTACCTGCTTTGCGCCGGTATTGATGACTGGAGCAGTGCAGCACGGAAAGCCGCAAAGTTTTACGCCATTTATTGCATTCAACGGAACTGCAGCGCCGGCCGGCACAATAGCTCCTCCTAGTTTTTGCCCGGAAGAGCGACAGGAACACGCGTCTGGTCAAGGACAGGAGCCCAGAAGCCCCTATTACACAAATACACTGAGCAAAAAATAATCGTTTCGAATTTCGAAAACAATCGTTTGTTTTTTGTTTAAAAAAAAGTATGATCGGTCCAGAAAGTGATGTAAATTTTTAAGCACTCTCGCGATTTAAATTCTAGTCTGAAGTTCGAATTATAATTATATTTTCCTAGGCTATATACATACTTAATATATTCGTTTTCTGTTTCCTGACATTTATCAGAAAAGGTTACACGTTTGTCTACGCCAATTAGATCCCAGAACTTAAAACTTAAAACTGACCTTATAAGACAAGAAGGTCTTGGGTATATCGATTCGAATAGTGATGCTGATTAAGAAGGCCTATATACTTTATGGACATTCCTGAGCCTTTTGGTATGTATATGTGTGGGACTAACTGCAATTGAGCCACTAATATATGGAACTTAGTTAAAGTGTTTGCAAAATGAAAACTTTGTTTTGTGTACTTAAATTGTATCAGCAGGAGTGACATGTGTGTAGACATGTGTGTCCACGCCCATCTTAATGTCACATCAAACATGTCACATATGGTGGAATTACAGTAACAACAAATAGCACAAAGAAATAAACATGAACGAATGGTCGGTCATTATTTGTGAATTGGCAGATGAATGTTTGGTTAACACAGAAAATATGGGGCAGAATTCGCTATTTCATGACTGCAAAAACCAATGGCGAATAAAAAGATGTCTGACGGCAAATGCGAAAATGCGAAAATGCCTTAGTCAAGATTATATGAGCTATCGAAGAGTGTGCACCAAAATCCGAACGCTTCAAGTACTGAGTGGAGATTCAACGCTTGAACTACTAGAAATATACGTTGCCAGTGCAGACACAGCAAATGCATTGGGAATAGAACTTGATGCCTTGCTGAGATTCAATTGCCAATTCCATTTTGCCATTACACGCCCACTGTGGAACTTAAGGTGGGCAGAGAACAACATCAAGAGCCATGTAACAGCGCAGCAAAATGATGATGATCCCCACCCATTGCCTTAATCCTTGCCAACATCTTCTAAGTTAGAGCTAACGAAATATGAGCAGTGCATTGTTAGCGGGATGCTAAGCTGGGTTTATATTGACGTCTGGTACCAGAATAACATTGTACTGACAGATTACTTAATGCAAGCCCACGAGGAACATCCAGAAACGCAACGGATCATAAGATGCCCTATGGGCGCCGCATAAACCATCTGTCCGGATGAGAACCGAGTCGAGAGCTGCTGTCTTGACAAGGCCTGAAGAGATGGACTTATGATGGGTTGAGTCTAGTTGTTGCGAGTCCTTGCTCATTTGATTTATGGTGTAAATATAAAATATAAATAATATGTAAATAAAAATATTAATATTGCTACTGTGACTTGTAATGTGCAGATATTTTTCATAAATAAAATGTATTTTTTATTATTATTATTTATTATTATTATGAAATGTATATTTTTGTTGCGGTCCCCATATAGTGTTGAGACTGTGTGTCTTTCACAATTTCTTTTCAGTTTGTGCTTCATTCACGTTCTGCATTTTTATAATGTGTATTTTCTCAGTGTATATACAATCGATGCGCTGTTTTAGTTTGGATTTTGGGAAGCCTGTTGCAAAGGGCTTCTTATTCGAGTGGGTGTCCTGATCGAAACCAATTTTGATGGAGGGTCGGGGTATTGACAGCTTACAAGCGTGATGATGAAGCGTGATGTTGAAGCTGTATATTGGCATCAAATGTTTGCATGCACACGTACATGCTTAAATGCATATAAATATGAATGAAGCTTCATACCACTTATACACGCAGTCAATTGAGTCATTTATCAAGTGGTATGTGATACTGAATTATGTGTGACAATAATGTATTGATACAAAATTCAAATTATCGCACCTTTTAAGCAATAACAGATAGAGCGGCAAAATTAGACGTGTGCATCAGTAAATAAAGCTAAATAAACAAAGATAAAATAATGTATATTTAATTATAGTCAAAAACCACCAGAGCAAAATTTCAGCACATTTGTCAATTTTTTATAACACTGAAACTTCCCATCTTATGTATAAAATAAAAAAAAATATATGAATGTAATTTATGAAAATTAAAAAAAAATTATATATAATATAAATTATATATTAAAAAAGAACAATCATATATATTTTACAAGCTTAACTTTTAGGATTCCTATCTCTTAAGATTTAGAATTATACATTTAATTTTGATTATCTATCTTGAATATTATATTGTTCAATATAATTTTAATATTTTATATGATTGTTAAGTTTGTAAATACAATTTTGCTATACAGATCTAATAATAATATAAATTGAAATGAATGAATGGACAACATTTATTTGAAATATTTTACGAACCTTTATTGTCGATAAATATTTAATCGTTTTTGTTCCATTTAAATGCATAAGCAATTTAAATTATGGTAATCTGATTTATTATTGTTATCTTCAGTGCAACTAGTGGAAATAAATACTGTTTACTAAAAGCTTTAAAATGAAGAGGGATTTTGATGAGTGCTAACAAACATATATTGAGCTACGTTGTTCTAGATAATAATAATAAGCAATTTATTAACAACTTTCCCCTTGCTCTGCTATAGTTTCATCAAATTTAGCCTATTTTGTGCCTTAATGTTTAAAATGTTTGTCTATATTTGAAGTCTAAATAAATGAATGCTAAATACTAATATAAGTAACAAAAAGCTTATATAAGAACTCATCACCCCTGCAAATTAAACATATATTTACAACATTTTAGAAAATTCAACACTGAAATGTACACATAAAGGGGAAACCCAGGTTGTTAGAAATTTACATTCTGAATGGTGGATTATTTTTTATGAGTGTACACATGTTGAGGGAATGGCGATAAAGGCATATGACAGATGAACAATAAAAGGGCGACTGTAAAACAAAAATACTTTAAGGAAATGCATTTATCGACCCACTCTGTCAACGTTAAAGTGTGCCAGAATTGCAAAAAAAAATTAGATGGAAGGGATTGGGGAAACGAAAGACAATTTCGTTGGCAAAGAGTTGCGAAGCCGGATTACAATTTAACTTTAGGTCAACTAACATGAACTTTTTGGTGGGAGCATGTACAAAACTGGTTTAATAGTTGAGTAATTACATTGCTTTAAAGTTTGACAAATGACTTGCTACACTTAAACTCTTGGGCAATATGCATGCATGCATATGTATGTGTGTGTGTGTGTGTGTGTGTATGTGTATGTGTATGTGTATGTGTATGTTTGTGTATACAGCTACGTTCCTATGTCCAGTCCATTACCACCTTGGACTTTCGTTTAATTTTCACATTGTGTGCGCTGTCATCGCTGTTGCTTTTGTTATTGCCACTCTGCTCGTAACTTTCCGCATAAAGAAGCTTAGGAATTTGCGCTCATGGGAAGCGATGGCGTTTCGGAACCCTTATATGTATATGCATGTGTATCCAGACACATAGTAATACTCGTACAGCTATGCCGTACAGCTTCGCCGTAACTCTACCGGCTAGTTCTTCTATTTGCCCAGCAACTAACGGGGTAATAGCGGGTAATGCCCGCTTTAAGTTGAATGCTGAGAGCGATGCCCTGCTTGCTTTGCTGCTGCGTTGCACAGTTCCGGGGCCAGCAACGCAATTTGCACGCATAAACAACAAATACAACAACAATACATACGAGGGGGATGGGTTATGGAGGTGCCTGAAACCGCACAGCTAAGCCTCGGCACATGCTAAGTCCTTTGTGCCTCTAATTTGTTATTGTATTTGCGTGCCAAAGCTTTCTGTCGGTGCCTGTGCCTGTGCGTGTGTGTTTGCGTGTTTGTGTGTGTGTGTGTGTGTGTGTGTGTGTGTGTGTTTGTGTTTGTATGTGTTTGTGTGTGTGTGTGTGTGCGGCCCACTCAAATTTAAATGCTGCTGTTGTCATGCGTCCAACCAAACGCGACAGCCACCAAACGCTGCTCTGGTCACCCATCCAAAAACAAGAAACTGTGCAATTTTTTTTGGGGACACCGGGGCACAAAATGCAACAGCAACAACAAACAGGCAACAAACAAACAAATAGAAATAAACACACAAACAACAACAACAACAACAACAATACACTACAACAAAGACCATACAAGCTTGTAGCAACAAAACAACAATTGCTTACAACACACACATGCACACAGAGGAGTACGAACACCATACACACGCACACACACACAAGATTCGCATGTATACATTTACACATGAAAGCACACATATGCACATGCATACACACACAAACACACACACACACAGGCACACTCAAATGAATGAATGTATGAGTATATATGTGTGTGTGTGTGTGTGTGTGAGTGCAAAAGACAGAACGATTCAGCAGAGGATAAAACGGACTGGAAACAGCACTGGGCGCAGGCGACAAGTGATGCCAGCTCCCTCTTGGCGCTTGAGCAAAAGATCAACAGACAAGGACGAAGCGGTGCAGATGTGCATTTCACTTTAAACTCTGCCACAAATACTTATGATAATTACAGTCGGTTCTGTGCTCCGTGTTCCGTGTTCCGTATGTTAAAATGTTAGAATAATGGTAAAATTTTAAATTTAATCAATTTAGCGTATGTTTTCACAATTGGCTTTGCACAGTAATATTGTTCGTATTTTCGTTGAATTCCACAAAAATAAATACCAATATTGTGAAGGAATTTAAAATGATATTTGTCCACTGTACTATTTTGCTTGTAACTTTCACATTTCACAAAATACATATTGCATACCACATATTGTATATTTCAATTAAACAAATAATTTACCTGATGTTCAATTACCGTTTTGTGGAATTTTTCTTTCATTGTTGCCTGACAATTGTTCTCAAAACAAAAAAATTATTATCGAAATAAATAAAAGCATGTTATTGACTTGTTTCTTATTTGACTTTCATTCATGAACAAAAATTGTCCCTGGCACCCATACGCAGTGAACATTTTTCATATACTTCTAACGGCTCCGCAGCTCCTGCAGCAACTTGGGCAACAGCAATAGCGACACCATCATCAACAGCCACAACATCAGAATCGCCTGCAGCCGCAGCAGCAGCAACAAAAACTTGTGTCGCTTCAGCTAGTACAACCGCAGAATCCTGACCAACAGTGGACATGAAAAACGCGGCGAATTAAGGCTCGCCAGATGCTTTAACATACAGAGAACGCACACCAGCAACAGAACCACCCGCAGCAGCAACAGAAACGACACCAACAGCAACCGCGCTAGCAACATCAGCAGCCCCAACACCAGCTACATCAGCATATTCTACCATAAGCATTCCCAGCACCAGTTTGACTGTCAAATCTCAAAACTCGAACGGTTGAACGAGCACGTGCCAATATTTGAGTAAAATCGGGCTGTGCACTGGCGTGTGGAACGCTTATTGCCATGCAAATATCACTAATGAGTTGAACTTATTTGTAGATATATACAGGCTACCAGGCTACAATATCCATCTTGCCAATCATCCCACGGATCGCATGCGTGGCGGAGCAGTACTGATCATCTTAACTTCATCATATTCCATGCTTGGCCAACTACCTTGTTCATTCCCCAGTACAGCACAGCATCTCTTAACACCTGAGATTTTGAATTGGGTAAGGCACAAGAGAGTACTGCGTCGCCAGTATATCAGCTGACGCAATCCGTTGGATCTGAGGGACTTTAGGGGGGCTACACTCGAGCTGTGACATTATCCGCAATGACGATCTGAACAAGAACATGAAAATGGATTCAATTTATGAAGGGCAACGCGTCGTGTCAAGCCGCAGCCACTCAGGCGGATCTCCATTATGCGACTGGATAACGGATGTACACACAGGTACAGGAATTTTTTAATGCAGATCTCGATCCAGTACAACCGATCACAGGTACAACAAGTCCAGTAAAGTCCCTGGTTATGATGGCGTCGAAGGCAGAGTTTCTAAGGCAGAAGTAGTGATGTTCTTGGTGCTGCTTTTAACTCCATGGATCGTATCTACCACTTACGATGATTGCGAAACCTGGGAAACTGGAAATTTACCCCGTCCAGTTTCTCTAAAAGTGTAGCTTCCTGATCATCAGTAGGCGCAGTATTTGCTGCTCAGGTTCTTTTATGATCGAAGTTAGAAGCGAGCGAACAAAAATTCGCCGCATTGGAGCGGGTGTATCGCAGGGTAGTGTTCTTGGACCTGCCCTATATCCATTGTACATCCCGGATTTGCCGATTCCAGTAGACAGAAACACGCTGTTTGCCACATACGCAAACGACACTGTGTTCCTTGGCAACTCCACCAGTGCTTGGCGAGCAGCTGCGCTTACTCAGAGATACTTGGATGCTTTTAGTTCTTTGACCAAATGCTACATAATATATGTATATATATTGAAAAGGATATGACATTTTCATGTCAGGGACTTGCATTTTCTCTTTTATATATAATAAAAAATAATAATACAAAGTATTGTAGGTCAAACAAGTCAAAACCAATCAGCATAATTTTCTGGCAGTTCTTTTCCAACTTCGAAATACAGAAATACTGACGCTGGTTACCTTTGGTTGTGTTGCACTGCTGCACTTATCTGGTAAGAACACATTCAGGTAAATACGCATACAATGATATAGTGTGCATATTTTGTCATTATTATTTTTCTCTTTTGTCGCCTGCTCGTTGGCTATGTGCTCTGCTGCTGGATGCACGTTTATCAGCTTAACCCTAATGAAATGTAATGTTTTCGAATTTACTCCAGCTGAGACGTCGACGTCGACGTCGACATCAGCGATGGCGATGGTGTTGGTGTTGGTGTCGGCATCTCTCTTTTGGACTAACTTTTTGTAGTAGCAGAGCCGATCTACAGTGGCGCCTACTGAGTATTTCCTGAAAAAAAACGGATCTAAAATAATGAAAATATCCTAAAAATTAAAAAAACGCATTCAACGAAAGCTTTACATTGCTTCGAAATGATTAAATAAAGGTTGCTGTCGATACAGTGTGATTGAAACGTAGATTTGGTAAATTCTGCAAGAATCGTATATTAAGACCAGAGATTTATAGTTTCTGTATAAATGTTTTATTCTCTCAGCTTTTAAAATATTAATAATAAAAGATAAATTAAATTTAATGATAAAAAAGTATATCAAAGCAGAAGATCCGCCATCTCAGTATATAGATCCTAATTTTTCTATCATAATAATAATATTAATAATAATAATAAAAATAATAATAATAATGAAGGAAAGCTTTAAGTTATATTTTAAAACTACAGATTGCACGCGAAAATAAATCCAAAGAACAATTTATGAACGTAATAAGATTTGTTAGTTTTTCAAAACGCTTCCTTTAAAAATGTAATTTTATAGAAGATGTTTAGCCTGAGGCGCCACTGTGCGAGGTCTGATGTGGTGGCCGCAGTCGAAGCCGCAGCCATTAACCACCCACGCACACTTGCAGCGCTCAGCTTCATTAGTTGCGCAAATGAACAGCATCAACATACACACACCACACACACTCACACACGCTCACACAGAGAGGTGAGTGACGGTTGGGATGGGGGAAAAAAGCTGAGTGTGTGAACTTTAACAGCTGGCAGCAGTTGCGCTAACGGCTACTCTGTTCCAGCATTGCCATAAACGCCAACAACAATGTTGCCTGTTGCCCCGCCTCCCACACATCCTGCTTGAGTCCGGGACCGGGGCCAAACCGGGACCAGAATCGGAGCTCCCACTGCAGCTGCTCTGCAGTTTTGGCTGACATCATTTGGTGTTTGGTGGTTTCAAAGTTTTGTTTTATGCTGCTGCTGCTTCAACAGTGCTGGCAGAGTCCGACAGCCAGGCAGGCTGCGTAGGAACTGGACACAGCTCAGCTACGCTTAGCCCGCTACCACAACGAGCTGTCTGCCACGTGTGGGTATTTGTGTGGAAAGTGTGTATGTCTATGTGGCAGCCACAGATCGTGGGCTTAAAATCAACTTTACAGTACAGTTTGCCATTAGGCAATAAGGGAGCACTTGGTGGTATTTGCTAAACAGCTTACTACCCAACAATTTTTAGCTTTTAATCTTGAAAACAAGAACATCGTCGTTTACACTCGGTTGATTAGTTTGCTGTTGATAATTGGGTTGTGCAACGAGCAAGCAAGCCTCAGGGCAACAATGTTTTGCATGCCATATAGCTACATGCTACATGCCCAGCATGTATGTATGCTTGAAGGGTTCTAACAATGTTCCAGTTCGGACTGCTTATTGTTATTAAATTTACGACCATCGCAACCTTGAATGTTACGCACTGAAAGCTTCCATAAAAAGTTAACATTACATTCGCTACATGGATCAAGTGTAATCAAAGTCAGGCTTAGACATCCAATTGAATGCTTTTATTATTGTTGTTTGATTGTCTGATTATACTATTTGCATATACTACATACCTTTCTGATTGTCGAGGAACCAGGTCAAGAATAGTAAGCTGTAAAGGTAATAGCCTTGGCAAAGTATAGGCACAATATCAGCTCCCATTGTCAGTGTTTACATAATCAATCTCAATTGTACGTTTATTTTCCGACAGCGTGATGAATTGACCCAATGTATTGTTACATTGTTCAGGGATGCTTCAAAGTTTAAATTTGGAGCTTTGTGCTTTTTGGGTTTTTGCCATTTTTTTTTTTATTATTTAATTTTTGTTGTTGTTGCTTTTTGACCATTTTGCTAAAGCAATAAAATACTTTATTTGTTATGGAAATTGCATTTTGGTGCGGTTCCATTTTTGGCAAATTGTTTTTCGGGTTTAAAACTCAACTCAACTCAACTCGTATATTTGAAATGCGCGCTTTGCACAATGCAATCAATGTACACAAATTTAAAAAGGGCGGGTTTTTGGGGGCGTATCTGCCGTTGGAGATTGAATTTTAATAAAATTACAAGCCGTCTGTAAAATGTTGTTTAAAAATGTTGTGCAGCGCATTGCGAAATTCTCTTTGCTTGTTTTTATGCAAAGTGCTTTTTACTCAACTCTTTATTTTTATGCACATTGTTACGAAACAACACATCCGAAACTGCAGTAAAAATCTTTGCTAACTGTTTCCCTTTTGCTTAGTTCTAAGTAGTGATGGACACGTGTCGTTTGATTTTTGCAACTGAAATGCGAAAGACAACTTTCCGATTGTTCGTTTCAATTCATTGGTGGAAAGTGAAAATGACTGCATTGTTTTTCACTCTAATATTTAATTTATCCGCTATAAGATAATGTAGAAATCTACAATGCCACGTTTCCAAAAGTGATTCTCATTTGGTTTATTTTTATTACCTAGAAATTGTATATTTCAACGTTAAAACTAAACCTATTTACTTGTGAATACTTTTATTTTGCAAGAATATATATATATATATATATTCAAAAACAATAACATTACGTATCACATTCTTACATTTCATACTTATATTACATTTTCAACTTAACTATTCATATTTGGTTGACTTTCCAATTGTGTAGTAACCATTAAAGTGTTGAACTCAAAGCTACAGAAACTCCCAAAATTAAACCAATAATTATTAAAAACAGCTTTCGTTAAGATTAAAAGTTAAGTTCTCTGTGTTTATTTGATGTTTCTCTTAACATGGACATGCAAAATACTCACTTTTGAAGAAGAACTTTTCGTGTTCAGGTTTTGTTGCACAAAAATGAAGGACGCACGCTCACATCTAATTCGCAATGCCATTGTGTATTGTGAACTGTATGTAAGTATGTGTGTGTGTGTGCGTGTGTGTGTGTGTGTCTGTGTGTGTGTGTGTGTGTCTGTGTGTGTGTGTGTCTGCGTGCATATTAGTGTTTGTGTTAGTTCAGCCAGCAATTGCATATGTTCTATGCTGGTCAAGTTCAACATTCAATTAGAATACATTACAGGCTCGGTGTCATGGGAGCCCAAGCCTAAGCGCAAAAACCCGTAAATGGAAACCCAGAAACATTGAAACCGAAACTGAAACTCCCAGTGTCTGTCTGCCCTTGGTACATGACCTGCTGGATGCCGTCCGGTGCTGGTGCTGGTTCTGGTGCTGGTGCTGGTGCTGGTGGTGCTGTGTCTGATGGTGCCTAAAGATTGGACACTGAACCTGCTCCATAGTATGTCAGTTTATTTTTTTCTTTTCTTCTTTGGTGAACTCTTGCCATGTCCGTTTTGTCTGGGAAAGTCGTGTGTAAAAGTTTTGGCCTCTGCAAAATGTCCAAATAGTTTTATATTCATATGCATATTTGGGCATAGTGAACGAGTGAGCAATCGCCGGATGTTGAATTTTTGCCAGCAAAGGCACCGCAGGGCCGGAAGGGTCGGGTGTAAAGCAACAGCACAGGATACACTTGTTTAAAGAGCTTGCCACGTGCCACCTCCACACAGTGACTTGTCTTTCCATTTGCTTTTAGCCAGCACTTTGTTTGTGTTCACTCCCATTAGCCATCTCCCTCTCTCCTTTTTATGCCCGTGCTCCTTATCCGGTTTCGGGTTGCCGCTTCCCGTTAGCTGCTTTTTGCTCGCTGCCCGACGCTTGGTGGAGCTCATGTACATTTTTATGGCCAATGGATTCTGTGGAGAGAAGGGTCTGTCGGGTTTTTATGACTTTGTTATGAAGTTTGTTAGGTGTAAATTTGATGGGGCAAGCGGCTGTCTCGCTTTCATATCAGTATCAGTAGTTGCCCTTTTTTTTTTTTTTTGGTTTCGACATGCGCCTACTCAGATGCCGCACCCTGCTAGCCAGTCAAGAGTATGTTGCTCGTGCCTGCGTTTAATTGCCAAGTTGTAGGCAACATAATTTATGGGCCAGCGATGGCATGTTATGAAAATAAAAACTCTAGCGACCAAAGCCAACGAAATTGAATACAAATTTGCTTACAACTAATTAAATAGTAGCTCCTCAGACAACACAGCATTCGCGCCAACAGGCCTAATTTGATTTGGAAGTGGTTAGCTATCAAGGAACAGCTGCATGCCGCTGCAATCTTTGGTCGCTTCAGGAGTCCTGTGGCGCGCATAGCAAGTACGTGCATAACGTTGAATGCATAAATGTCTGGCTTGACTTGGCTATGCCTCCACTTTATGCTTTGTACATATAGACTATTCAGCGAGCTGCCACACACCCGACATTCATATTCATGTCGACTGTCCACTCCCGTTCCAAGCCATACATACAAACATGTATGAATGCATATATGCATTATTACGGTGCCTGACAGCCTAATCAAACCAAAAATGCAACAGCAACAGCAATCCTCAGCATCGAATTCAATTCAAAGACAACTCCTAATGGCATCATAACATATTACACTGAACTTCACTTTGTTTACACATTTTTGAAAAGACTGTAAGCCAAAGCTGGCTGTGACTCTGGCAAAATGGTCATTTTAAAACCAAATCGACATTGGTTTTTGTAGACTTGCTTACAATAAGCCGATTTCAATTCCATTCAGCATCTAATCTGTACCAAATCGGTACCAAAATAAAATCTACATTGACATAAATACGCTCCAATTTATGCCCATAAGATGACATTTAAAAATCACTTATTTTCATTTTTACCCTGAATCCAGCTGTAAAGTGGGATTGCACTTGCGGATTGCCAGAGAGCCAGTCCAACCTTCAAGTACTTGTTAAGGGAGGCGCAACGCACAACTCGTACGGCAACCATAGGCCGACCGCGATTGACTTTGCTGTGTATGCTGGCATCCGGTCTGAATGGCTTGGTATATCCGAGCAAATTGAGTTTCTTCCAAGACACGTCTTTTGCCGCACAAGGCAAACATCACTCGATTCCGGCTGAGGTTGGAGCATCTTGTCAACCTGAACATGGCGCTGAGTTCATCGGCTGATTTCGATGACGCAGCAGAGTTATTCTTGTGTAATATGAACGCGACAGCGGAATATTTCATGCTTGGACAACCACCTTGTTCATTGCCCAGTCCAGCTCAGACTCTCTTAACACCTGAGATTTTGAATCGGGTAAGGCACAGGAGAGCACAATACGTTGTATCTGAGGGACTTTAGGAGGGCTACACTCGAGCTGTGACATTATCCGCAATTACGATCCGAACACGAACAAGAATCATGGATTCAATTTGTGAAAGGCAACGCGTTGTGTCAAGTGGCAGCCACTTATGAGAATATATTGGTTTTGTGCAATGTCCGTCCGGATGAACGCAACTTTTATCGACATCCTTAAAGCTAAAGCCTTGAAACTTGGAACACATTCTGGTCTGAGCCCCGGTCAGACAAAGTGTCAAAATAGAAATTGGAATAAATATTTGCACAAAACTGTTGTCATAATTATAAATACATTCGGTTGCAAGCCTATTGCAAATAAAAAGTGTTTATTTATGACTTAGTGTGTATATTTTGTATTTTTCCGTGTAGGCTGACTCTAGTTGACATTAAATAAATAAATAAATATTCCGTAAATATTGTTGTCTGCTGTAGCTTTTTTATGGTTATTTGCACATTTTATTTTGCCATACTTTACGGTTTTTGTTTTAAACATTTTGATGGTTAGAGGGTATTAAAACCTGATCTGCCCGAGAGTGCTTAACTTGAAAGCTCCACTAAAATCGCTTAGAATGTGGTGTAGGGATGGTGTATGGTATATATATATATATATATATATATATGTGAATGTATGTATGTGTTTTGTATATGCTGAATACACATAACGATACGTTCAATTTTAAGCTGTTTGTAAACGTTTCGACTTTTGTGCCCCATCAGTTCGCGCGTGGTTTATTATTTGTTGTTGGGCGTGTGTTGCATGCGTGGCTTTTATGGCCGCTTTGCCGTGTGTCTCCAATAATAATGACAAATCGGTTCACAGCTTCGCAAGGATATGTGCTTGTCCGGGAGCTACTACGATGTTTGTTGTTGCTGTTTTTGTTGGCAGCTTTCATGTCACGTTCAGTCTCGAAATGGACTGCATAAAGTCAAAGGCCGACTCACAAACGTGAATCTCGGCCAGGCCATAAAACCATCTTATGTGATATGTATATATTGGGGTCCTTCTCTCCATATATGCTCAGTATATATACGTATGTAAGTGGGCACGAGTAGATAGTTAGATATCGTATGTATAGAAATTGCTGTGTGGCAAACATTTACTCAAGTGAAAAGTGGCAAAGGTTACGCCCAGCATGAACAAGGGAAGTGCAGACAAAATTGCCAAAATTGCCAAAATTGGGAATACCCTATTTAAACTGTTCAAGCAAACTGATGTACATATATTCTTTTTATTTATTTACTTATTTATTTACACATACAATGTATATATACATAATGTGTGTGTAGGCATCGCATAAGCCGAAAGAGCTTATCTTTTATTGCGCTTGAAGGCCGGCTAATTTCCAAAAATAAATAATTTACAAATCATTTTTTCTTGCTTATGCATATGATTTTATCAGATTCTGATTCACCTGAAAAACATGTGTAACTAAATACAAGGCAGCTAAGTAAATACTGTTATTGATTTTTGGAGCTGAGCAAGAAAAAATTATAATTTGCTGTTTTCATGAATAAATAAATCACATCCGCATATTCAATATCAAATTAATTTAACATATTTTCAGTTCAATTCACTTTTTAAGACTCATTAATTAATAAATAAGATGATTGTAACGATTGAATAATGAGCAGCAACAAATGTGTTGATTTGAAAGTTCTCACAAAAATCTCATAATACATTTGTCTATTTGCAAATAGCTTCAAAATTCATCACCCGTGATCGCTTAGTAAGCAATATTTATAATAAAAAATTAAAAAAAAAATAAAAAAACAGCGAAACTGGAACTAAACACGATCTAAGACCGCACAGAAAGCAACGTGAGCCAACATATTAAATTTCATTACTTTATAACGAACTGAACTTAACTTCTAACTTTCCGATCGACTACTCCAGGGTTAAATGAGCTGTTGCTTCACACTGGAGTTAAGGCTGACACCCTTTATAATACCTGCAAACATATTTGTACACTTGCTTGCACAACTCATTCCCAAACCCACTTGGCCGGGTCTAGGGTATTCAGATATGTAACGGGAGCATGAGAGGCAACTATTCATGCATTTGTCGCAATGGGCAGATAACGTTTATGGCTGGTTGGGCAAGCCGTGTGCGACCAACAAAGCCGACACAGATACACACTCACCATATCGAGTGTGTGTCTGTGTGTGTGTGTGTGTGTGTGTTGGACGAGTTGGACCCTACCTCCCGGTGACCGGAGCAGTAAGGCATTAGCATGTGTCTTGGGCCTGACAATGTCAAAAACTGTTTATGCTCCAACGCCTTCATTCTGTTTGCCATGTGCGTATACAATGGCCAAAGGCCGTCCCTTTCCCCTCCGTATCCCGCGGCTCCACTACACATTATCCGTACGGACCGCTGCCCAAGCGATTTGGGGCTCGACACAGTCGCTGTGTTATTTTCACATCACTTTGTTTGGGTGTTGGCTTAAACACGATATTTATTGGCTCACCACATGGATGTTGATGGTGTACCCGGAACCCGGTCGCACTTTTCACAGTTGACATCTCAATGACGATTTTTTACGCTTGCCAAGCAGACCCGTTGCAGCGCCCCAAATCCAGCACCCAGTTCCATGCCTTGGTTCATAGACCCACACATGGGAATGCCAATTGACAAAAGTTACCGATTTTTCATTATTTTTTTTTGGTTTTTTTGAATTTTTTTTTTTTGTGCCACATACTGGCATTTATATACATATGTAAGTATGCATGTATGCATGTATGCATGTATGTATGTATGTAAATATGAGAAGGTATTTGCAAATGGCTTCTGTGTCGCCATATTTGTATCTGACTCTGTTTTTCGGATGATGGATGCCATCCATGTAGATTGATGGACAGCAAAACCAGCGGATGTACGAGCACCCACTACTAGCACAGCTGAGAGAAATATACATATATTTTCATATATATATCGCATATATCATTTTCTCATGCATACGTACATATGTACATGTATGTAGGTCACAGCAACTGTCACATTGTGTAATGCGGTTTGTCATTTGTCTGGCGCGCGGGAAAAATCTGTAATGTCAGCTCAAATCAAGTTATCGATAAATGTGTCCAAATAGTGGAAATCAATTTAATTATTACGATTATTGGTGGAGCCTAAGTGATGTGCTTCCAACGAGCCAACAAAAATTGATTGGCTTATCGAGTTAAGCTATCGATAAGTCAACTTTGCTATGTCCATATGTCAATATATCCATATGTGGATACCCAGCTTAAATTGACCATCGAATGGATGTGTTCAAAATTTCGAAATTCGCTGGCTATGGCTAAGTGATGGTCCTTGATAACTAACTGATCGATAGGTTTTAAAACGACAGCTATTAATCGACAAGCACTGGTATTGACATGTATACATACATATATATATATATATATATATATATATATATATATTTATGTATATATGTGTACATCTACAGACAACAAAGCCTTCAATAAAAAAGGGCCACTTAAATCATAATAGATTTATTCAATGAACAGTGTGAAATTGAGTAAAAGTGTGGGTCAAATGAGTTTCACGAGTGCCCGTTTTGCATTCAAATTTTTGATTTATTTTTATTATGAACCATTGTGCTTAGCTGATGACTGCTATAACTTTGAGGTTCACGTTCCTCGTTTCCATTGTGGAAGTGAGCCCCCCGCAGAAACCCACTATTCAAACGCTTACTCATATGCTTGGCCATTCCAGATACGGTGCCCGTTCATCATTCCTCTTGAATTTTCGTCGCCTGCTTTTCATAGTATTTATGCGTTTGCCTCTTTAGTCATGGCTCAGAGAATATGGCGATAAACATGTCACTCGTTTGCTTTTACTTCTGACTTGTGCTTTCGATTTGTTGCTTTGCTGTTTGTTTGTTGTTGCTGCTGCTCATTCACGGGAGCAGAAATAGAATCAGTTACATAACCAGAGAACTGGGTCTGGGACTGGGACTGGGAACGGGATCGGAACTTAACAGACTAGACCAGACGCAAAACCCGGTAACAGAAGTGACAGAACCACAGCACGCACTGCGTCGGTTGCGGTTCAGCAAGTGATGGGATGTTGTGGTGTGGGTTGTTGGTGTTGGTGTTGGTGTTGGTGTAGGTGACACCATATGGCGATGCTGATAATACAAACTCTTAGTTACTAACATAATACATACTTGTCATACTTGCACTCGCATATAATTTGATTTACGTATTTTTGTGTCGCACTGGTGATATATGCGTTGACACACCCCCGAACCCATAACCGCCCCCACCCCCTTCCATTATCTCGCAATCGCCCTCAGCACTCGACCCTAGGCCATGCCCCCTATGAGCCATGGTCATCATTCCAATCCACACTCAGAAAAATAGGATGTCAGAAAATCGAGAATTTTTACTTTTTTAATAAGAGAGTTTTCGTTTACAATTTTTGGGGAAAGTCGATTCGCAATTGAAAATATTTTTTTTTTTTAAATATGTGTAGAGCATATTGCTATAAGTCCAAAGAAGCTTTATAGTGTTCTAGGCATTTGGCCTTTTAATTCTAAGTGCAGCTGCACTGGCCTGGACTAAATAGCTATGTATTCAAACATTTCAGTTTTGGGTTTGATGGCAACCATAATTGAAAGCATAGCGCGCTGAGCAGGACTTGGGAATTTCAAACACACGCACACACGCAGACACACACACACACACACACACACGCACGTACACACACACACGCAAAGCGACATGTGAAGCCAGCCATTTTGAGTTTAAGTGGCAATACGATTTGAATTCCTTATGTGGGCGTGAGGGCGAGGGCGTGGCTGTGGGCGGGGGGGGGGGGGGTGCGGGTGTTGGGCGTGGGTTGTTAGCTAGTGCTCTCGAGTCGAGAGCGTGAGTCATGTACAGACTCGAGTTTTTTTTTTTTTTTTTGTGGGGTCTAAGGTCCTTTGACTGGTATTGGATTTGCTTGTTGATTGGTTTGCGTTGTCTTCATTTTTTGCTTTTCCATTCATTTTTTGTCCGTTATTTTTGTGTTCTATCTCTTGGCGTATTATGTTATTTGAAATGCGCTGATTATTCATGTCTTCGGCCCACTCAATTCACTCCCCTCGCCGTCATTCGCACTTTTCAATGACACTCATTTTGGCCAGCTGGCGTTAAAGTGTAGTTTTATTTTATTGCATATTTGTAGGAGCCTGGCACATGACTGTAATGGCCATGGCTGTAATTTGTGTGTCAGCAACAGCAACAGCAACAGCAACAGCAACAACGGCAGCAGTTGAGTAGCAAATTATGTAACTACATTTCAACGCAACTACACAAGGTCCAGATATAAATATACCCATACTCATACAGAAATACAGAAATACAACAATACAGAAATATATGTGTAGGGCTGTATTATGGCCAACAATGGATCCAACTAGTTTCTATGTATGTGTGTATAATGCATGCACATTATATTACTTATACCCGCCGTTGTTTCTTAAACAAAAAAAAGCTAAAAGCAAACAAAAACAAAAACAAAAAAAATAACCACAACAACAAAACTAACAAGAAAGCACAGTTTTTTTTTCGTCTTTTTTGGTTTGCCGAATTTAAAATTCCCTTAAAATTTACTTTACTACTTGCTTATAACAAATTTGTTTCTTACAGTGGAATTGTCAATAGTCAATACACTTAACTTAACTGATTAAAATAGAGGCAAAGAGTTGTTTTAAATAGATAGCTTTGTAATAAAATAGAATATTAGATCCCTGGGTTTTTTCTCCCATTGGATAATTTTGAATAAAGATTTTCTGCCGAAACTTAGATATTTTTCAACAGAGAATTAAAATAGTAATTCATGTTTCATCAATATAATCAATCAATTATTACTGTTGTGAATTCTTTGGACTATTTTATTTTTGTATTTAAAAATATATATGTTTTTAATAATAAGTTATATGATCATTGTTTGAACACTGATCCACGTGCGGTAAACAAATAGTACAACCTTTTGCTAGAGTGTAAGAAAGACAAATGAAACAAGTGAAAAGCAAAACCAACTGGGTGCTCTGTGAAACCCGCATATGCTTGCTGCTGGGGTGTGGCAGGATTGGCCTGTTGTGGCTGCTTCAGCGACAACAGCTTGCATAAATTTGTGTATTGACAGACTATGGAATGGAATAACTGCTAAGTTCCATTTACATTCCCATTCCCAATCCCAATCCCATTCCCATTCCCATTCCCATTCCTAATCCCAATCCCTATTCACATTCACATTCGCGTACACAATCCCCTTCACCTTCACCTTCCCATTCGCATTCGTCATTCTGCTTGCCTGATGTCTTTGTCAAATGTGTGAGTAGCTGTGCTGTCGAAGCGCCTTAATTTCCATGGGCATTCGTTCCCTCTATATCAGTTGGAGGCAAAATTTCATCGCCCAAAAACCAATCCAAATCCCAGTCGCAGTCTTTCTGTCGATTCCGGGCAATGATTTGTCGTTATGTGCCATGTAAAAAGGGGGCGTCAAAAGGGGCTGAGCAAGACAACAGTTAAACATGCATAGGTCTACCACATATGCTGAAGTTGCTGCTAACCCGAAAGGTGATGAAGCATCCACTTGAATAATTTTCTCTTTGGCGTTATCTAAGCCAATTCATACTGCTGAGCAGCAAATATAGCCGCTTGGATGATTTTCTGTTTGTATTGCTGCCTAAATTTGATATGGTGTTGCTTTCTTATCGTAACTTCAAGCTGCAGGCCATTTAAACAAATTATGAACAATTTCGGAGAGCACAGTTTAGTTAACTCAAATGCTCTTAAATATTTAAGAAATACCTACATTATTGATGTGAAGACTTTATTTAAACTACACACCTCAAAACGGAGGACATTATGAATATTAACACAAATCTTATGCAAAATGCATTAATATAGATGCATAATGAAAGATTTAACTATAAGCGAAATTATCGGATTAAAACGAGCATGAAAAACATTAAGAGCTATACATTTACATACATGGTAAATATTTAAGATTTTATATATTTGGCAACATTTTAATTCTTTTGTTAATTAAGAAAAAATTAATCACTTTTCAGAAGTGTGTTCAATATATCCGCCCCCAAATAATTTATGGGTGCCAAATGCAATGCCATTCTTTTTGGCGGATTTGTTCTAGACTGCAAATGTAGTAGATTACCATTTCAAACCGGATAATTATGGGAAGCCCAACTGAAAGACAAGTGGGACATTCTAAAATGCTATACAAATATTTAGATTTCATTGAGGGCGTTTGTCTACTGGACTGGACTGGACGCATGCGGCGTATGAAAATGTTGCATAAATTTGAATAAACAGACCATTAAATTAATCCAATAACTATATATTAAATAACTTTTCAAGTATGTTGAAATATTAAAAAATGTTAGAAGTAAATATTTCATTATTTAATGTGAATACTGTTAAAAGCAGAACAGAAAATAAGTGAAATTCAATTGATAACGAATGGAATTCAGCGCAATCATTTTCTATAGTTTTGAGGACGTGAAACCCAAACATAATAAAGCTCTCAATAACAGCGCACAACCCACACAAATCAAAAATAACATGAGTGTGAGGAAAATTCTGGAAAAATCAAGTATTTACGGTCTTTGCGAGAATAGCCGACTGTGAATTATCCTATAATATATTACTAAGTTTGAATGTGCTGTCAGCATACAGAGAATAAAATAAGCATTACAAAATAAAGAATATATTCTTTATTCAAATATATACATATGTATAGTTACAAAAAAAAAAACAAAGTGTAAAGGTCTTAAATTTATTATCTTTAATATAAGATTTTCAGAAATTTGGCAGTCTTAAATCTGTAAAAATTCTTTATATCGACGTGAACTAGGACTGGTACACTATAGACATAATTATAGTGTATAGCGGTCCGCTGATGTTGCTTTTTATTGCAAATATTAGAAGCTTAGCGAAATGTATATTGCATAATTTTGCTTTGGATGCGCTACAAGCTTCCTCACAAAATTAATATACCCAATGTAAGGGTGTACAAAAATATATTTTAGCAATGCCAATTTATTTGCATATATATGATTTCCATAACTTAAATGCTGGTTGACCGTTAACCGCCCCGCATAGATCGGTGCGCGTTGCACATTGCCAGCATATTATTAATCAATGTTTCACTGTGTACGTACATATACATATTTCAAAAATATATATATATTTAATAAGATACAAATAAATACAAATATATACATAAATGATATGTTAATGGAAATTCTCAATTGGCCAGCCATACCAAAGCAATTACGCGCTTAAATGGCAGAAACTTTCTAAACAAATAAATTACTTGCACTGGCAAAAGCACTGCATAAATAAATAAGTACTACTACAGCTCGCTGTATGGCGGTAGCTGGACTGGAGGCCGCAAGGCTAAAGCCGCATCCAAAGCCGCGCCAGAAGTGTTGGCGGCCAAATCGATTGGTGTCCATTGACGAGGCGTGCGCCCTTTGATAAAGCGTCGTTCGAGTGGCTTTTTTCCACTGCTGTAAAACTAATTTTGTGCATCATAAAGTTTAATGACAAATATTACCGTATTTTTTGATACTGTGTCAAACGAACATTCGAACACACCCATCGAAACATATATACACACACAAACACACACTCAGCTCACACACACACACACACTCACACACACACACACACTCACACACACACACTCACACACACACACACACACAAATATATATATATATATACACAGAAAAACAAGTACAAAAATTGCTGGTAAAGCGAATTTTTTGTTTGCTACCGCTGCTTTCCAGCACCCATCATATCTGTCTGGCTGCATACTCGTCTTTTGGTATCTTTTATATTTTATTTATTTTTTTTTAAAGCGCTTGTGCATGTGTGCTGGCTTTCTTTAATAAAAAAGCAGTAAGCAGTGCTGTCAAAATGAAGCGAATTGGAATGCGAGTCAAATAAAATCGAACCAAACGGAATTCAACGATGCGAAAGGCAAATAATAATAACGGTCGGAATATGAGAAAATTAATATTTTTTACGCGCTCAGTGGCAAAGTGCCAAAATCGACTCATTAAATTTAATATCACAATTGGTATCGCCAAAATGGAGAGCACAAAAGTACTCGTATTTGCATTAATCCAAACAGTAACCATATTTAATTAAGTTACATATCGACGGACTCAAAGAGAAAAGCTATGAGAAGAAGGCTGGTTGTCGGCAGAGGCGAGCTGGAGGCACATTTAATGAACTCTTAATCCTAAGTGAGCTATCGTTATTTATTATTAGATAAATTTAGAGACGCTCAACGTCTTAAATCTTAAAGTTATTGCTTTTACAGTTGAGCAAGCAGAACGCCGTGCACAGCTTTTGAATATTGAAAGTGGTGAGAAACGCATAGTAGGGATTGCTTTCATTCCGATTATGATTGTGGTTATTTAAGGACTCTCTGACTTTCTGCTACACAACTCTCATTCATATTTCCATACGCTTTAAAGCTGCGTTGCTGACAAACACGAATACAACTCTTTTTACGGCGGGGCAATACAAGTTCTTGATATTTTTATTTCACCACAATAGTTTTTTTTTTTTATTTCCTTTTATTTTAAATGGTGTGAAAAATTCATGTTTTTTCCAAGGGTCCTTTATCTTACAGCTGTGCAAATACCATAAAATAATAAATATTAAAAAAAAACATGTAATAAAACAAAGACAATTAAGAAATAAATAAAGAGAAATGAAATAGCCGCAAAATGTTGCAATGCCGTTTTCATTTAAGTTTCCCCTGTTTTGATCAATTTTTCGGTTTATTAAAGCGGTACGTGATGTGTGTCAATAGGGTAAGAGGGCGGGCGGACGGGTGGCTAACTTGATTGCATGCTAAGTCTTGTATCAATGTCTATGGGAATTTAAATTAAGCTTCTTGAGGCGGCACCCCCTGGAGGCATATCCGCACGTATCCGAATTCTTGCAATCGTCTTGCTGCCTTCGCTAAAGTTTGAATGTCACATTTGCATCAGATCGGAAACTTTACATTACAATTTATTCAATTTTCTTTTGTTCGATTTTCTTAATTTTTTTCTATCATTTATTTTTGTTGCGCTTTTCCTCATGCCTTATTGCTAGGCAGGCACGGAGAACTTGCTGAAAATACTCCCGGGGACAGCTACCGTTGTGCAGCGTGTGTGAAGCTTCGTGTTGGTTGAATGAGGCATTTAATGAATAGCGCGAATAATTGCGAATATATAAGCTAGTGTCATATTTCACTTGAATATTATCGTGCTGTTTTTTGTTCTTTAATATTCTTGGTATACACATATAGAATACATATGGATGTGTGTATATATGTTTTTTTTTCGCTCGATGCTGGCGTACATTATCTGATCTGCTTTTACAGCAGCTGTGTACGCGTGTGTTTGTGCGAGTAACAAGCGGATGAGCAAAAAGTTTATGGGCGTCAGGAAGCAACAGCAGCGCCAACACTCGCAGCCAGCAGCCAACAGCCACAACAGAGAAAGACAGAGAGTCAGAGAATGAGAATTGTTGGAAAAACTGGTCCAGCGCCCAACTCGATTTGGGTGTGCGCCTTGAATGTGGTCGGTCAGTTGGTCAGTTTGGCTGTTGCGACGCTGCAATTCATGTCCGCTAATTAAATCGTAATTATGTATGTTAATGTATGTGTTTTTGTATTCGCGTGTGTGTTTATTATGTATGTATATATGGTTATGTATATATGTATTTATGTATATATGTATTTATATATTTATATATATGTCTGTGTGTGTGTGTATAGGGAGCGCCTCGCGGTCACAGGCAATTTTCTTAATTTAATGAAAGATTTCGATTATAAATGGTATTTTATTTGCAGACTCTTTAGCTCCCAGCCTGTTTGTTAATATCAGAGCTTATACGTATAAATATATATATATATATATATATATATATATATGCGTATATATATATAATTATATATGTGCGTGTGTGCTTGCTCGAGTAATTTCCATTTTGTGCTGTAGTTCCTGAAATCCAATTTCAACTAGAACTTAACAAGATGAAATATTTGCTGGTACGTGCCGAAATTTATAAAATGTATTTATCAAAATGAGCTTTTTTTCTTCATGGGAGCTTGCTGAAAATTTTGAGCACATAACTGCTGGCCACGTTAAGGCTGTTTCAAAAATATTTTGGGTCCCACGTGGTTCAAAATTAAAAATAATCATATCTTATGCATAATGCAATTCTATAAGTAACGTCTTTGCTTCATAATTTACACGCTAGAAATTCTTTTCATTTTAAAGTTATGAACTTCTGCCAGATTCTGTATCGATACGATTGCTACGAAAAGTAGCCGTATATTGGCTGACCTTTAGAGACTTTCTACGTGGCCAGGTAGTAAGTTACTACAAACTCTCAGAAACGTATTACAAAACAAGCAAATTTTCAAAATACGAACCTAAGTGCACTTGCGCTTCAATAAGTAAAGATTCAAATTATATTTTGTGTAACAAGATACTTTATTCAATTAAGCTAGCCAATCAAGTTTATATAACTAAATAAAAAAGACATTTCGAACATTTCAGACATAAAAAACCTTGTTCAAATGTGGCAGTATAAAAAATATATGTACAAATAATAATAAAAAATAAAAGAGTTTTTTGGAATCGAGGCGCTTGGTTGTATTGAGAGAGTCAATTGAATTAGCTGTGACTGTAGCACTCTTGCGCCCTCTCTCTCTCTCTCTCTCTCTCTCTCTCTCTCTCTCTCGCTCACTCACTTGCATTTTTCCTCTTTATTTTTCGTTTTCTCTTTATGCTTGTGCTTTCAGAGAGTGCCGATGAGCATCTGGTTGGGTGTCCAACGAGTCCTGGCAATGCATTGTTAATGAATGCCTAGACTGAGATCCGGTTTGGCGGTTGGCGTGCGAATTTTTGTTCAAATTTAATTAAACTACCAGAGCGTTGATGTAGAAATGTTGTGGTACGCTGCTTAGACTTGCCGAGCACCACTTATAATTTAATGACGCTTAATAATTGATGCTGGTAGGCCGACTAAAGCGCCTTATTGAAAGCGTGCCCCAAAAAGTAGGCAATAAAACTTTTATGACACCAGAATGAGCCACTTGACTTGACTGGATGAGAGCCCTAACGCTGACAACGGGTTAAGGCAGTTAACTAACTTTAATGACTTGCCTGGCTTCGACCTGCACAAAATGTACGGCTGGCCCTGTCAGGCGTTAACTGTCATTCTATAAAGCAGACACACATTTAATGCTGTTCTGCAGTTATTTACAGAAAACTCATAAACTTTTTCCTTTATTGACTACATCAATTTATGTTTTGTGAAACGTTTTCTAATTGTTACTTGCATTGATTGGATGAAACTTTTTTTTAAAAATTTTTTTTCCTTCGATTGATTGACGTTACAACCTACTTATTTTTAGAATTTACTAAATGTCGCTAACGAAACAGTTTCGGGCTAAGCTGGCGCGTTTTTATCGACGCCTGAATATACACCGAATTTTCGAAACTAAACATCAAATTAAACTAGTACAGCAGTGCAAGCACTGTGGCACCATTTTTTTAGGACGATTTGGAACTCTACAAGATGCAGGAGCAGGATCAGGCCATATCACATGCAGCAAACTTCATCATTGTTAGGACAAAGGCAGAAATATTACCGGACCCAAGAAACCAAATGGCAATAAAAGATATACCAAAATCCACGGAGTGTATTGAGGCTGGTGACGAGTATAACTTCGATAGTGGACCCATGCTGCAGAATGGCAACTCGAGAGGTGTATTCTGTCGAGAAGTAGACAATCTGCTGAAGTGCAGACAGAACACCACCGGCCTATTTGTAATATGCAGCATTATGACTAATAAGAAAATCACAAAGCGCCCTTTTTACACACACACATACATACGAAGTTCGATTGCAGGCACTTAAACCTATACCAAGCCTAACGGGATCTTCGGTGTTTCTTCTTCTTACACTGTTATGATGCATTGGAATGAAAGTTCCGTTGGTTTAAGATATTTACTGTCAAATGCCAAATTAAATTTTTGCAGAGAAAACATGTCCTGGACACAGGTCCAGGAGTAGGAAAATGTGGTGTTTCTGATGAAATAAAATTGAGTTTCGATTGTCCATATGGTTTAAATGATCCCTGGCGCGATTTAAAGAAGTCAGACTTGTCCCTACTCGAAGCTGCATTCAGTCATCACAACAGGACACCGATTGTAAAATTTCAGGATGTATGAACTTGGATGGTTATATAAACCTGTTGGACGAAGTTTTAGTGAACTTTATGTTGAATCAACCAGACCCAAATGCCTTATTCCAGCAGGATACAGCTCCAATACGTGTGTTGCGATCCGGTCCGTATAATGATCTTAAGCTTTTGGAGTGTCAGCTAGATAACCCTGGAAATCTGAGTCGCCGAGTTTACACGGGTAATCGACAGTTTGAGACAGTTCAGTAGCTACGAAAGGCTGTCGTTAGGCAATGGTCTCAAATCTCGCTACCTGTTTTCCAAAAAGTTGTTGAATCGATGCCATATCGAATTTATGAAGTCATAATCAAATCTGAATGCTGGTCACATTATTTATTTGTTATTTGCCATGCCATTTCTACATATTATATTCATTTTATTCGCAGTGCATTTAATCGAATTTCGCATCTTAACCTCACATTTTAAAAAGGTTTGAAGAACAAATGTTCTCTTAATAATACCATTTAAATTTGTTTTTAATTTGACATGTATTTAGAATGGCTGACTAATGTGGAACAAAAAATATGTTATAAGGAAAAATCAAGTGGCTTTGAACGAGTTTCGCATTGTACATGTATGCAGATATATGTATATTTATATGACCTTGCCAGTGGTAACAGCAGTCAGTAAAGTTGGCAAAAGTTAAGGGTTGCCCTCCCCACAACAACACACCCGTGCAGTGCCCATCAAGTTGACGGTAGCTCATTAAAAATACATAGCCTGCCTGTAATTATGACGGGGTCTCTGTGTCTACATTAACGTGTGTACGAGTAAGTACAGGCCAAAGCCCCAGACCGTAAATACAGAATAGCTGTACAGCAGTCGACAGTTTGTCTGTCTGTCTGCCTTTCTGTCCGTCTGTCTATCTGTCTGTCAATTTATGAACAGGCAGTGCCCAAAAGCATCCAACAGTTTTTTACGTTCGCTGAGGTCGCGTGCGCGTGCCACCTTGGGACAAATTGATGATTTATGTGGCAAAATATCCGGCTGTTATTGCTGATTGTAGACAAACTAAAAGCCACGTGCCACGTGCCATTTGTTATTTTTGGTTTTTTTGGGCGTTAGGATTATCAGAATACCATTTGAAGGCATCACCTCAATTTAAATAGCACCGATGCCTGTTTGAAATTATTAAACAGTTGTATGCAGCCATCTTAAAAAAATGCAGTTAATCAAGGGAATAGGTAAGAGAGCCAGTCTGATAGTCTGAAAGAGTGTATTTATATTTCAAGAAGGTTATCAGTAATTTACCATCAACATTCTGTGATTCAATCTGTAAAACTGTGAGAGACTTACACAACTTGCCATTGCCGGAAAAATGCTGGGTGCGGCAGGTGTGAAAGTGATCAGGTTCCTTGGAGTTTATTGCGCACAATATACATTGGTTTCAAAGGAAGTCAGAAAAATTGGGAAAAATATTCTTATTTTTCATTCGTAATATTTTTAAACAGAAAAAATACTTTTTGATCTGGATTTCATTTTGTTAACAAAACAACATAATTTTCACTTCTACCACTTTAATAATATTTGCTTAACTCGTAAATTCAATTCCGGCACAATTTTTATTTATATCTTTCCATTTAAGAAAAAATAACATTTATTTTATTCGATTTATTCTTTAAATTCACACAAATATGCATCAAACAAAAATATTTATTTATTGTATGATCCAGGGCACTCATAAAAATTAAAAATAATAAACTTAAGTAATGGAAATTGACATAACAATACAAGAAATACTAACAATATTCAGCTTATTGGATGGTTTAATCAATTTTTAATGTATGTATCATACTGATCTATTTGGTACAGCTCAATAGAAAAAAAATGCCAAGACTAACTTACATATTTATATTCCAGCACAGTTATTTATTTAGTTATACATTCACTCTTCTACATAGATGCCTTTCTAACTAATATGCATTATGCCAAGAAAATATCAATCAACCAAAGAGGAAAAATGTTGTCAAACTGGAAAAAGATCTGATTCAATTGAAATTTATTTGTGTGTTGATTTTTGTTTTTACATGCGAACAATAAAAATTATTGTCGTCATTGCTTGTCCTTTTTGTAATTGCTGTGGAATTTTTGAAATAAAGTGCAGAAATTCGGTATAATCTTGCTGTCATGTTCAAATATTTTAATTGATGCCACAAAAAAGTGTATTCTGATTTCCATGGTGTGCAAATAATTGTGTGTTTGTGTGTGTGTCTGTGCATATTATTCAATTTTGCGCATTGCTTTTGTTTTCATTTCATTTATAATTAATTGCATTGCTTACGCCTGCGTGAGTCCGATCTGCGGGTATCACGATATCGAGTTGCAGGTGTGCCATCCATTTCGTGATGTGATTATTGGATCAAATACTAAGCCCCACTCTCGCATACAAACACACACACACACACACACATACACTCCCACTAATGCTGATGCAGCAAGGTTATTGTGATCAAAGTGTCGTTTAATTAAATCAGAAAAAATGCACAGTACATTAAGAGTCGCTGCTCCTGAGGACGCTGTGCAACAGTTGGCACTGTTTCTCCTCTCTCTCTCTCTCTCTGTGTGTGGGTGTGTGTGTCAATAGCTTATAGCTTGTGCGTGCTGTTGATACAAAAGCTGACAGCATTGATTAAATGTTGCTTAAGTGTGCAAGCAAATCAGTGGAATCAAACACACACGACAGCAAGACGCAGCCAAAGCTCTTCCAGCACCAACGAATGCTGATGCTGATGCTGTGCTGATGCTGATGATGAGGTGACGGTAATGGAGTTGCACACGTTCACATCGGTTTGGCCATGCTATGATGCTGCTGCCAGTTACCCGCATGTGGCCACAGTTCCCCAAATGAGAACTGCGGGTGCAATGGAACGTGACGTAAGCAATTCGCAGGAAGCATTCTGGCAAAGGCAATAGCAATAGCAACAATAACAGTGACAACTACAGCAACACAACCAACCAACCAACCACACCGCACAAAACAACAAAATAAGCGTGCACTGCTCGAGAGAACTCGATTTGTGGATACCACATGTCAAAGCCTTAAGCTTTCATTAAGCCTACACTTTCAAAAGCGTATACAAAAATATATGCTAATTGTATTTTGAAAAATAATAAATAAAAAGTGAAAAATAATAAATAATAAAAATGTAATATACGAAAAATTGTGGGTATCCACCCAGTGAAAATTTTGTAAATCTCAAGATCTCTGCGTCATTATTGAGCTGGTGATACTATCTGGCACCTGGTAATTGCATAACATGGGTACAGGGTATATAGCAATCGACTGAAGAGCATTCTGAGAGCATTGAATGTGGTTCGATTGACAGAATTCATGCACACACACACACACACACAGACAGATATTCATATACATACACTCACACAGACATATGCATAATATATACGCAGTGTAAATAGACGCACAGCTGGTGACATTGGTTAAACAACAGACTGACTGGTGGGACAGACACATGAAAACTCAGAATTGTATTCAAATTTGCTGAGAATTGATACAGAAAAAATTAATAATAATGATGGAAAATAAAACAAACCCTATGCATTTTGAGGACTGTCGAATCTTTTGTACATATAATCAAATTATTGTTTTCATATGCAAAATTGTGGATTGCCTTTTAATTGGTTAAGTGGGGCGATAGGGTGGGAAAGGGGGGTACATGGCAAGTGTTGTGTATGTAGTTGGACATAAATATTTTTTATCGCTGCTGCGTTCAAGCAGCTGAAATTTGTGAAACCCCCAATGGCAGAGGTAAGATAACAAGATAATTGGCAAAGTGGTAAACAATTTGGATAATTGTATGCGATTAAGCGACGATGCGCCATGGGGTCCACTAAAATGGGGCTGATGCTGCTGCTGCTGCTGCCTCTCGCCTCCTTTAGTTTGTGTTGATGTCAATTAACCGATAAATGCCTTGAGGTGTTGGCACTTTTCGCTGGCTGCTTGCTGCTTACCGCTTATTGCTTCTGCCCGCTAGCTGCTGTGTGCTGCAACAACATTTAAGCGATTTGTTTATCATTTTGATTCATGGTGCAGCTGGTGGGTGGCCACACTGTCACGAGCCATAACCCGCACAAGCCGACAAACCACACACACCTATCAATTTACCCACCCACTCTTAAGCGTTAGCCAGAGAGTGTATTGGCAAACGCTCACAAGCGCAAATTTAATTAAAGTTGGGAGAACACTATTGACTCGAACGGTAAATTATGCAGCATGCCATACGTAGACAAAGCGAGCTAGATTGAATGCCACCAGAACGATATAGATAGCTATGCATATGCAAGAGCAACCACAGGTGAAGGTGGCATCCTATAGCCAACCGCAATAGACAATGCTGAGATAGATTGCTGCCGAATAGCGAGTGCAATCAAAGGCAAACCAATGTTTGCCCCACCAACTTCCCATGGAACCAAATAGCAAGCCAAGACAAAACAAAACCAAATCCATTTGCTGGCAACAGACCTTAGCAATGCACTTAAATTTTGTCGTCACCATCTGTAGGCTGCCAGTTGACAGTTGCTGGTTGCCAGTTTGTTAGCTGTGCTTGCATTGGAAATGAATTTTGTAAGGTATCGCTGCATTTTGTCAGCCATTGAGCCAGGCTCGTATTGAAATGCTAAATGAATCTCAGCAACAGCCACATCAGAAACAGCAAAAACAAGAACAATAACAGCACAGTGAAACCACAATAAATGCCAGCAAAGAACATGTAGCAAAGTTTTATTTTGAAAAGAACACGTCGCTAGAACCGAGCATTCACTTCGAAAATTAAATATATTTCCAAAAGGTAGAAGTGGAAGTTTTGATTAAAAATAAGTATTTTAAGCTCATTAAGCTATTAAAGCTCACCTTAACATCCAGAAGGTTATTTACCAAAAGCCCAAGCTTCTGTCCTTCTAAAAACGAGAGTTTATCTTTTCTCAATTTCAAAGTTGATTTTACTAAAATTTAGATAATTGATATCTGGTATTCGAGGCTTGTTTCTTATTTACGTTAAAATATAATTAACTATGATACTATACCACGATTAGGTTAGACCATCATTGGCTCGATGTGATACCGTATGGACCTCACTTCATTTCTATGGCACTCGTGTGAGCATAGATCGTGGGGTGATCGAGCCGGTTGCATTTATAATTTTCACAATTCTGGTCGGTCCTATATATGTATATTCGGTCCTATATTCTGTGCTTGGCATTAATACCAACTAACCAGTGGCCGGTAGTGGCTCGAATTACTGCTGAGCATTTTGTGCGACTTGGACTACACAGTTCTCTACTGTCCTTTTTATGTAAATTGGACCAGGATTAGCCTGCTAATCGACCACAGATGGCATTTTGCCACTTGTCATTTCGTCTGAGACTGTTTTTTTATTCTCTGATTGATTAAGCTTACACGTGAGCCAGAGGCATACATATATGCCCCTAGGAGGGGCAATAGAGTGCCTTTACTAGTTCTGATGCCCAGGCACCCAAATTAGGCAACGAACATGATGCTTAGCCATCTCGCGCTGATGGATTTGATTATAAATGAATACATATTTACGTTGCCTGGATTAACTTTAGACCTCTTTGGTCAATTAACTGTTTCTAATGCTAATACTTACGTCTGAAAAACACAACCGTTTTCCAGGAGACTGAAGGAAAACTGAATATTAAGTTGTGCAGAGTAAACGCCTCCGTCAACGCGATTTTCAAGCTTTAGCTGTCAGTGCAGAATGTTACCATGTTCTATGTGAATCGCACAAACTGCGAAGAAAATAGTTCCGACTGCATAGAGATCCGCACTATGCTGGTAAGGCTTATTAGTATCGGAGGTCGCCAGGTATCCGTTATGCCTCGAACCGTGATTTGCCCCCTTACCAAGAACATGGCTATAAGGCAGACCATTTTCGAAGTTCAGGGTACAGATCTTAGCTGTCATCAATACCGTGGGGCTTACTGTGATGCCATTTTTAGTCGGCACCCTTGTGGAGGGTTTGTGGTGGAAAATTTCTTCTAACCCATATTATATATACTATAACTAACTATAATATGTCATTATTTTTAACGATTTCATGTCTAAAAATATTTAAGATAGTTTATACAAATTCTTATCATTTAATTTGAAATAAAAAAAATTAAAGCTGACGTCGCACTCGTCTAGCAGTCGACAGAGCAATTTTACTCTTTTTTCAGAATGATTTTTTTAATGAGGTTTCGACTTCTTGGCAATCAATTTCAATTTATTAAAAATACAAAATATTCCTAATACAAACGAATAAAAATCCTTTCAAATCTTAAGATCTCCTGTATATTTGAATATTATTTCTAAAATCCAGAAAATTTGTATAGTTTTCAGGAAATTGAAATTTTAGGCTGATATTTTCTGAATTAATGATGATTTTGAATATTTGATTTCTGAGTGTGGTTAGTTAGGTTACCCAAAACACAAGTGACATTTGCATGGCGCAACTCACATTTACAAAAACTCTTCCTCCACCTGTGGATACCTTCTCCAATTCCTTTTACGCAACAAAATTGCATCGCAGATTGATTTCAGTTTTTATTGCATTTACGATTCTGCGCTGATAAAAATGAATGACTGCATCATCAATGACAGCCATAGGATGCCAATCTAATGGCAACTGCCACCTGTGTGTGTGTGTGTGAGTATGTGTGTGTATGAGCTGAAATCAATGCGCTTGGCAACGTGCAGCATGCCTGCATGGACCATGTTAGCAATAGATGGGGAGGGGCTGATACTAAATGCGACTCTTGCTCATTTGCAGCGTTTACGGCTAAAGTGTCAGGAAGCGCTGCCTGATGCTGCTGCAGGATGCTCTGCAACCCGCAATTCCTACCAACGTAGTTCTCGAAGTCAACAAGTTGACCGTCGTTTGGCTTTATCCTGACTGGTTGCCTGGCTGCCTGGCTGCCTGACTGCCTGCAAATCAGATGCTTAGAGAATCACATTATGCTAATGCTGTGGCATTTTGTGAGTGCGTGCGAGCGCTCACGTGCATATTCACACGCAGATATATACATATATACATACATACATATATATATATATATTGTGTGAGTGTGAGTGTGAGTGTGTCTGTTGCTTTTCGCATCGGGGCCTTAGTTTCACAGCACAGCCAGAGTGCAGCATGCCATGGCAAAAAGGCAGCTTGCAATTACACACATAAAGCAGTCAAGAGAGCTGGAAGCTTCAAATTTATTGGATCAAACTAGAGTAGAGCAAGTGGTGCAGAGACTCCAACCGTACCACCACTAATAAAACCAAAGCACCTTGATAGTGCCAGCTCGCATTATTTACCTGCATAACTGCCAAACTGTTTGCATCAATTTCCCCAGTGAGATTTATAACGTCAATTGCTAAATAAATTCATTTGTTTGCTTTCATTTGATTTCGATATTTCATATTTTAATCACATCAACTATCACAATCCAAAATATGCATAAATAAATTGGAAACAAACTGAAAATAATTGCACATGTCTAAATAGCCAGGGACACCTATTTTAACCAAACATTGTGAACAAAGTGCTTTTAAATTTCAAGTTATGCATATTATTTGCACGAACTATTTGCGTCCATCTACGGCAAGATTTTTACTTGAATAGTTTGTGTTGCATAAGTGCGAATAAATAAATGAAAATACCAATTTTTTTACGTCAAACATATGAAAGACAAACAGTTGAAAAGTTATTGCATCTATGTATTGTGTTTCTATTGTAAAACCCACAAAATATTTTTGCCTGTGGGTATAAATACTCTTGATTAGTTTCACAATCGAATAACTTTAAAGAGGGATTGGATTGTTCGAAATAAATAATTCGATTTTGGGTCAAAAGCAAATAATATTCGTGTGTGTGAATGTCGTAAACATACAAGTTTCAAAATAAGCTCATTGTCACCAGCAAAACTGTTTCAACTTTGCCAGCAATGCTTGGCATAATAAACAAATTGAAGCTGTGTTTGTAGCATGTTTTATGTACATATATATACATAAATATATATATTTACGAGCTAGTTGTAAAAGATAATGCGGTGCACTCAATAAAACTGTTGACCTCCCCCGAATGGAGATGATGGGCAAACGTTTTGTCATAGATTGTTGTTCTTATCGATTTATGTGCACTCATTTAGTGTAGTCATTCAGACGACGTCTGGCCATCAATTCGTGGCAGCAGCCGCATTCACATTCACATTCGCATTCGTATTCGCATTTGGCGGTCCGCCATTTGGCAAATCCCCTGTTGAACTTTCAAGAAAATTTCCTCGCACAGTTCAACACCCAATTTGATGAACCCCCTCCCGCCCCCGCCCCCTCCACCACCCCTCCCACGCTAAGCACACGTGGCGCAGATTCAATGATAACGCGCCATGAAAATCTCATGGCATATAATCAGTGCCGCATTCAAGCAAATCTCCAGGTGGCCCCGGCCTCTTTGGAGTCTCTCATTCTATGTGTGTCGAAGCATCATCTAGGAGCAGCACACAGCACGCAGCAAGCAGCGGGCAGCAAGCGCAGGGATCCCAGAGCTTCCCACAATATAACACCACCCAGGAACCCCAGTGCAAACGCATTACATATGCCAATTTATTCATTTTATTCATATTGTGCCATCATGTGCTCTCCACGTCCACCAATCCACTTCACTTCAGCTGCTCCGCTCCGACCCGATCCGATACGTCCCGCTACTGTTTATCCCGCCAGGCTCGCTTGGGGTTTTGTTTTGTTTTGTTTTTCTGTTGTTGTTGTTGTTGTTGATTTTTTTTTCTTCCTTTTTTTGTTTTTTGTTTTTTTTTTTTTGGTCCGCGACTTCGTCGACATCTTCCGCTGCCATGTGCTAACTTTGGCCATTTGTTTTTCCCTTCACTTTGTTTGCTTGTTTGCCAGTTTGTGTGTCGTTTGTTTGCTTGTCGTTTTGTCTGCTTGTCGCTTCGTCTGTCTACTCGTCTTCCTGTCGGCTGGTTTTGTGTGTTTGTCTTGCGTTTGACGGCGTTTGTGAAAGCCGTCCGCCAACGAAAATTAAACAAAGGCATCGCACCTCAACTCAAAGTAGCTGGCATACATACACACACTCACACACACACACACACACAAGCTCACACATATATAAAGGGCCACCCAGGTGTGTCAATCATCAGCCCGAATGAGTGACTGTCGTTCCAGTTACGGCCATTTCTGTCAGCGTTTTTCAATTAAGAATGTTTTATGTTGCCGCCCAAAAGGGAAATTAGCATTTATTGTTGTGCCACAAAACACACACACATACACACACACACACACATTGATGGACACAAGGCCATAGTTACATGAGAACTCGATTATTTTTTCAGTTAGTGACTGCTCGAGTGCTCCTTCCGACGGCGTTGGCGGCATCTTGAAATTGTTAGCAGCCGTGCGCCGGCAGCTTGCGGAAATGGCATTTTGCTTTTGAAACTGCCGCATGACCACACATTCCTAAAAGTGCATAGAGAATTGAAATGAAAAAGACGTTCGTAGGAAGGCGCACTTTGAATTACAAATGTGACTAGTAATCCACTCGCAGCTGGCAACTCTGGCAAACTCTGGCAATTGCCAACTGGCAAGTGGCAACTGGCAAGTGGCAACTGGCAAGTGGCAACTGGCAAGTGGCAACTGGCGACGGGCAATGTGCGGACTCAATATGTTGTGTGCATGACTAGTGCCACGCCCATCATTTGTAAAACATTGCGGTCTGGCGGAGTGGGAGGGCCGCGCTAAATGTGCTAATTTGGAATGCGAACGCGAATGCGCTTTGAAAATGTTTGTCCAATTTGGTTGCCTAACATTTAAAAACATGACTTGGCAATCAGGCACCGGTTGCCTTTGCCTGGCTTTGGGACAGATTGGTACAACGTTTGGGAAGTGAATGGGGTGCTGCCCTCGACGTGACTACTGTGCTAAAGTTTTTAGTCATCAACTAGATAGCGTTGAGCGTTGTTTAACAGCACCACGACAATTTTAAATAGTCGGCATTAGCACACAGCGAGAAAAATACCAGGTGATGTGAATACAAAAGAGAGAGAGAGACACACACACAAATAGATATAGACAGATAGAGAGAGAAAGTTAGAGAGTGTGGGAGAAAAAAGCGTGTCTAAGATGCAAATGATAGCAATATAATCTGCGCTGCAATAAGTTTAAGTCGGTTGCATATCTTAATTTGCAGATCGATGGGATTTATGTAAATTCAGATTACCTTGTGCACATTTAAGGATGGTAATCTCATTACGTAAACCTTTATTTTATAAGCCGTATATACACAGTTAAACTTGCGTGTAACCGAAATTTCACATTTAGAAAATAAGTAAAATTAGTACAAATAATAATATTGAGCAGAAGTAAAATTCTCATATGTAAATTTTGCCGTTGTGCATTAAGATAAAGAGCATACAAACTTTAAATAAATATTTGACTTGAATACACTTGCCACATTTGCATATATCACATTATTACATATTGCATTTTGTAGAGAAAATAAGACTTAATCTCACCTGGATCTCTATGAATGTCTCGGGGATCTTAATTTGAATTGTTAAGCTTCAGTAAACTTAACTGCGGCAAACGCTTTTCTTATCAAGCAGCTGCTCAGGCAGGTAAGCCTCTAAATACTTAATGAGAACGAAATACATATATATATTTATGTAGAGTATTTCATCATGTAGCTTAAGTGGTATTTGCAATAATTAGCAGACATTAAGCACGGTACATTGGTTCACTAAATACAAGTTTCCTTCGGCGCTGTTCTCTCAGTGCAGAGTGAATGATTCTTATACAAAGTTGACATTGCTGCAAGGCACGTTGATATTAATTGCAAGCCAACAAACTAGCGTGTATCTAAATGGCCCACACGGCTAAACCCAGGCGGCAAGACAAACACTGTAAAAGGACAGACGCAGACAAACACATACAGAGAGAGAGAGAGAGAGATAGAGTGGGGGAGAGAAAGAAGGATAGACAATCAGACAGATAGAATTTACGCTTTAAAGTTTTGCTGCACAGATATTGTTTGGGCTATAATTTAAATTAAATGGTGGTTATTGGAGAGCGTTAAAAATGTTGTACATTGTGTTGGTTAAGGTTCGTATAAACTGAAGAAAATGTTGAAAGTGTGAATTTTATTATCCCGCTGTTGGCATTTGCCGTTGTTGTTCTTTTTGTGGTTGTTGCCTGGTCCTCTTGTTGTGCTAACTCATCTTAAACTTTAATTAAATGTATTGTTTTTACCCCACATGCATGTTTGTTTTGCTTGTATGCGTATGCGTATGCGTATGTGCGTGTGCATGTGCGTGTGCGCGTGCGTATGTGTGTGAATGTGCGTGTGTGTGTGAGTGTGTGTGTTTTTTTGTTGTTAGTTTCTGCAGTGCTGCTTACGCTTCATTTGCCCTGGCATTAACCCACTCCTCAGGACATATACCGCATATACCGACATAGCCTAACATTCCAGAGCACTCACAGCCAGAGTTGTACAAACTTTTGCGTTTTGTTCCACATGCTTCGCTCACACTTCCCGCCACAAAGTTGGCAACAGCCAGAGCCAGACAGAAAAGAGGCCAAACCAAGCAAGGAGGACGGAGAGAGAGGGAGAGGTAAAGTATTAGATAGAGTGAATATGATGTGTGTGGTGCATGCATTTTTAGCATCGAGTTTTATATCATTCACCATGCAATTGTACGAGTAGCATACAAAAGAGCCTCACATTATCTCCTACTCCCATTCTCCCATTGTCCCTCGTCCTCTCCATCTCATTCTCTTGCTCATTCGCAATCTCTCTGTATGCCCCATGGTACATGGCAAGATAGCCCGCTTCTGATTCTAAGAGCATTTTTAAGCGGTGCGTCCTACAATGTTGGCATTCGCAAGACTTTTGCCAAAGTTTTCTACTTTTCTAATAAGAAAATTCTTTCTGCAATGCAATTCATTTGGGGTATTTTGTTCAGTTCCATTTAAGTGTATTCGTGTCCCGATCAGTGTTCACTATTCATCAATCTCATTTTGAGATTGTTGCGGAGCAAACAGAAGTTAAGTTTATATTCTTTATATTGTGCCGTGTACCCAGTTAGGCATATATACGTAAGAGGCAGTAGATTGACTCTTCAACAGAATAATGGAAAATAATATGAATATAATATCTACGCAATTTCTTTGCTGTCTTTATAATGTTTATACGCTCTCTCTCTTTATCTCTTTCTTTTTCTCTCTCTCTCTCTCGCTAGAGTGATTTTTCTCAGACAGACAATCACACTTTATTGTAGGATATCTGTTAGTCTATTACTATTAAATGTGTTCACTTAAGACGCATCTTATTCAATATCCTGCAAGTATGATCCAAGAGTTGCAACTCGCAAATTTCTTTTCAGTTTACGAGCATTTACTTTTCTAGCACTTGTCTTCTTTGAATGAATGGCCTCTTCGGACTGGTTTATAAAACTGGCTCTTTACAGTATTACTGACATATCAAAAGAAACTCGCATTACCTGTTTTCGTTCCACTTGACTGGCACTTTAATATCCAGGTCGTTAGAACAAGGGAGACCTCGTTAGTATAAAATTTGATTATTTTTCAGGTTATATATATATATATATATATATGCGAAATTGGTGCAATTTTCGTAATTTCTATCTATCTGTTTAAGGTATACTTGGCTGACGGTCAGTGCTACCGATCCGATGATGTCCTCCCGTTAGATTTAACCTTTTTTCATTGCGTGCAAAATGGGAAATAACGTAGACAGTCTGGTTTCCTTTCTTGGGAAACTAGCGAAAATAAACTCTTTATTTTATAAATTGAAATGTAAATGGAGGCTAGCAGCTTTGTTGTAAGTTATCGTAAATTAACATCAGCTGTTTTATTCTTCTTCCTCCACTACGAGATGTTCTCTTGTAGAGGGTACTATAATTTTGTTGGGATATTTGTAACGCTTCGCTGGAGACGTCTTCGAACAAATAATGTATGTATATACTGTCGAACAGCAACATTATCTCAATTACTTTGATGGAGCTTGGTGTACATATATTCGTCCGTTAGCAAAAATAATTTAATACAATTTGCTTACAAGTTACAATACAGGGAATAGTATTTTAAAGGGGTAGATTTTGTCTATAAGGGTATATAATATCCGGCGCTACTCAGCTAGTCGTTTCCTCTTGTTACTTTTTATTTTGTATTTTTTTTTTGGAAATTTAATAGAATTTTGTTTCATTACTGCTTCAAACTAGCTTTTTTCACTCCTCAAGAACTGACAGCACTGTTTGCACCATCCAACATCTTTTCTCATTGTGCTTGAGCTATAGACATGTCTATGGCATCTGCTGGTGCTTCTTTTTCTTCATCTTCTTCTTCTGGTTGTGTTTGTGATTTTGCTTCTGCACTTCATGGCCTTTTATACGCCATCATTTCAGCCTGTCTAGCAGCCATCCACTTGAAGCCAGCCGCAATTTTTGCTCGCTCTTATCCTTGGCAGCAACCTCAGCCTCAGCTTCAGCCGCAACCGTAGCCGCAGCCTCAACATCCTTAGCGTCCTTAGCATCCCAACAGAGTCAGTCCCTGTTCAGTTCCTGTCCCAGTCTCAGCCCCAGTTCCCAGTTCAGTCGCAGCATCAACATCAACCGCACCACAACAAATTGCAAAAGCATTTTCATGCGACTTACTTACGTTTCTTTGCGGTGCTCTTCAATCTGTCGACTGTCTGCTGCCTGGTCGCACCCAAATCCAGTAGCAACTGCTCCAGTTCAACTCTTGTTCCTGCTTCTGCTCCAACTAAATGCCTCCTTTGGTTTGTTGTTTGCCCACTTAATGCCTATTTATTGCCCCTTTAATCCGTGCGCAGGCATTCGAGCCTGAACTGAACAACTTATGCTTCCGAAAGCCATACGAATTTACCAAAGTGTTCTCGAATGTCTGCCAATTCAATAAATGTCCACACACAATTACTTAATTGATATGGCATTAGCTCTAGCGCCTGCTACAAAAATCAATTTTCAATTACATGCATTAAAAATTCAATAGGCTGACTTTTGCAGTTACCATTGCGACTATATAGTTAGTACTAATTGCCTAACTCTCCGATTAAAATAATTAATAAGCGTGGAGCTAATATATTTATTTAAGGCTTCTATTACTTTTACGATGCACTCTGACGGCTGTTGCAAATGCTGATGATGATGATGATGATGCGGATGCACATAGACAATTCATTAAAATGATGCGCATAGCATAAGTTGCGTTAGCTGCTGTTGCATGAGCAAAGATACCGTCTATGTCAACGACAGACTACCCAAAACCAATATTAAATATTTAAGCACTTCAAATTGCTCGTTTCCACTTACGAAAATATCTACGCAAAATTGTAGAAAGCGTAGAGTTGCTGCTGCTGCTGCTGCTGCTGCTGCTTCTGCTGCTGGTTGCAGTTGCTTAAATGGATGGCATAGATGGAAAACATTGGTAACTTTGAACATATCTATCTGTATACATATATACATTGTATGTATATATATACATGTATATAGATACGAATTGCAGCTATATTTTACGTATTGTGTTTGGCTTTTGATACGCTTCTGCTAGTGGCATTATCAAAATTTTAAAGTTTCCCTTCATTACATGCATTGCCTTGGATTGCAAATTAAATTCCCAAGCGTATCAAAGCTGCTACCTGTCATCGCACTCGGCAGACATACGTACGTACTTACCATACTATACACAGATGCGGTGAAAATAATAGTAGTATTTATAGTTTTACTACTCATTCAAATTATCATAGAATTTTTTGTTTTTTGTTTTCAATCTGAGATGCTGTCGGAATCCATGGCCACAATTTAAAAGAAATTGGGATGCGCCCGACCAACTTCAACCATCTTTTGACTTCTAACAACTGGTTTCAACACTCAATACCCCAATACAAGAATGGTAATTTTAAAATATTAAGGTCTATAATAAATAAATAAAATAAATAAAAGAATGCGTGTTGGGAGCAATGCATCAAAAACCGTATTAGTTTGTATCAATTATTATACAAAAAACAGAGATTATATATTTTATGAAGCAGCACTACTATTATGCTGACCACAGCTGTATATATGTGTAAATACTCATATACTATATATATATCAATATATATATAAATATATATATTTAAGCATGCTGTATAGCATGGTTTATTTAACAAAAACAACAGACAGTCATGCACACACAACAACACAAACACACGCTCACACACGCATTGTACCTTTCAGCGTTCCATTGGCGACGACGGCACGTAAATTGACCCACTTTCGGTCTTTGGAATGAGCCACTAGTGCCCAACACTGCAGTTGCTACTAAAAAAAGAATCAAAGAAATCAAATGGAAGAGTTGCCGCTGAGGAGCAGCTAAAAAAGCACATGCACATACACACACACACACACACACACACACACACACGCAGTTTGGTATGAGCTGAGTTGCAACAAACGACTAGTTTCTCAAAGGGCTGCAAGTCGCGACTCAAGCGGCGAACTGCACTCAAAATGAACAAAAATCTAACAAGCGCTCAAATGTAGGCAACATTTTTTGCAGCCAAAGCTTCCGACACTTTGTGCAGACAATTTAAGCTCGCTCTCTCTCTCTCTCTCTCTCACTTTTACGCTCTCGCGAGCGCTCTCCTCCGCTCTCAGTGAGACCAAGTGGAATGTCCCAAGGCAAATAACTGAAGCTGGTTGCGTAGGAGTCGAACTGCTTGATGGTAGGGGTGGTTTTGCTTTAGAATCTACTTTGGCGTGCTAAGTTAATGTCGCCTTCGCCTTCGTCTCGCTGCGCTGCGAGTGCCTTGAAATGGCTTGACTGCGATTGGGATTGGGATTGGGCTTGGGCTTGGGCTTGGGCTTGGACTAGGGACTAACGATGGGTTAGCTATAGGTCGAGGAGGGATTGGCTGCCTGCCTCACCATTTGGCGTAGATGTGTATGTGTGTGTGTGTGTGTGTGTGTGGCGCGCGTGTTTGTGTTCTTAAGTTCGTTTGCTGGTGCTGCTGTGGCTGATGCTAACAACTCAGCGTTAAAGTTTTGCAGTAATGGCGCCCTGGGACAGTGCGACGACTGTCGGCTGCTGATGGACTGTCTTAGAATCATCCTTGAGTTCGCTTTTGCATTGGCCTTGGAGTTTGGCGCTTAGGTTGCTTTGCCACCAACTTGCTGCTGATTGTCCAAGCAGTGCCGGGCCATTAAGCTCCGAGTGCGTATTACTTAACTGTAAACTTGCCACTTGATTGTTGGCTTGCTTTCACACAAAAAATATTGTTTTTTTTTTTTCTTGCAACTATATATTGAAAGCGGTATCGTTTTGCCGCCCAGACGGGCAATGTGGCCCATCCTCCGGCCACGCCTACCACTCTACGCGTATAAGTAGTACTTGCAAGGCATGCGCATGTAATACGGCTAGAATAATTTTAATTGAAATTACGAGAGGCAAGAAATAAAACGAGAAACAAAGCATCTAAATAGCACCCAGTCTGGCTGTCTGTGAATTGGTGTTGGTTCTGGCATTGGCATTCCTCATACCTTTGCATCATTTTCGTTCTTCTTTTTTTTATATTATTATTATTATATTATTATAATTTTTTTTATTCTACTTTTTATATGCCAAAATTATCATTTTAAATCATTCTGTGTGCGCACACAAAAGTATGCAAATAAAAGTCGTAATACATTTGTGTTGGTATTTGTTGTAAATGTGTTGTTGGTGTTGTTGTTGGTGTTGTACTTGTTATTATGTTATTTTTATACCCTTGACGAAAGTTTCATAATTTTGTCACGACATGTGCAACGCATTGAAGCACACACCATTCAAACTCACAACTTTTATTAATTTAATTCAATTTTTCAAATTTTGACGTAATATGAAATATTTTCGGAAAAGCACTTTCACTTCGAATCCAACCCCAGCTTTCGCGAAGCCCAAAGTTTGAATGAAAAATTCAAATATTAACTCACTTTATGTTATATTCATTATGGGATTAAGGGAAATATAGCTGTACTTTAGCAAAGCAGAACTCAAATCTTTTTACATTGGCACCATTTTCAAACTTATGAAGAGTTTCAATCACTAATAAATGTATGAAATATTCAATCAATTTGTAAGGGTACCAAAGTGTTGTCGGTGCGAGGATTTAACTATTCTGACTTGTTATTTTACCTGCTTTGGACTTGCAGAGTTGGGATTTGGTTTATTACTAAGTGGGGCTGTGCTTTGTGGAACTCTATGCCGTAGTTTCGTTGTGCAATATCTTCTTTTGTAATTTCATTTTTCAGTTTTTGGCTATGGTTTTTATTTTATGTTTTTTGTTGTATTTTTGTATTCAAATAAATTATTCTATGCATTTGGCCTAAAACAGAGCGAAGCCGTAAAGCCAGCACTTCAAATAAAATTCGCATAGCAACCATTAAGTGCAGCAACACTAATAAAAGAAAGTATGAAAATAAAAAGGTAACAAAAAGTCATGAAAGCACAGCGAAACCCAACCCAACAGATATCAAAAAACAAGAAATAAAAATTATTTTAAATAAAGTCAAAATTTGACAGGAAGCAGGGTGATCCGGTCAAGCTACCACAAAAACTCTAGAATTTCAATAGCAAATAATATAATATAAGCCAGATAAAAAAAAAGCGAACTATATCAAAAATGCACTCGATTAAACATTGATTTCTGTAAAAGAGCATTTCAAGAGGCATATAAAATTTATCTGTTAGAAATGGATTTCATGGGTACTCATTTCTTATTTAAGATCAAACAAGGCTTTACTTTTTAAAAAAGCATTCAGTTTATACATCAATTTAAACATTTCCTTAGTATTTTTGTAATTAACAAAGTGTGCGAATAAAGCTACAAAAATTTGTACAATTTGATAGAAACGACAAGTTTAAAGATAGTTTTGTAAACTTAGCGCTACAACATCTTTGTACATCTTTCTGGATCCTTGATTTCACACTGTCAACACGGGTTCTTGACATTTAGTTCTAGTACCACTAACTTATTAGATTTTATTTCTTTTGTTATTAAGGCCTTGATATTCACATTATTTAAAAATAACCTTCCATCTGTTATAAGTACTGATATATGACGAATAGGGACAAATAACTATTTCCTTAATGGCAATACACTGGACTGAATTGAATGTGTTGATGATTTGGGTATCCTTTTTAGATCTCAAGCTTAAGTTTGACAAGCATGTTGCTTCCTCTGCTAATCGAGCCTTTCGCGTTCTAGGTTTCATCAAGAATTTTTCTGCCTTTTTTTTCTTGAAACTTGTATTTCGAATTATGCTAGCCCGTAACCCATTTAGGATCTTATGCCCAAATAATAATAATAATTTATCATAGAAAACATTTATTTAATGTTACAATCTGTGATGTCAATTTCATTGTAATAACTTATTTAATAAGTATAAAAACTATTGACAATCTTTGTCAGTTATCGACGGCACATTATCTGCGCAGGACAGGCCTTCCAATTAGTATATCTAACAATCTGTCAATTTCCATTTCAATCGACTCACTTCACTCAGCTAAACGGAACTCTCGCTGACTCTGCTTTGACTTCACGACTGGCTCAAACCGACTGTACTTTTGGATAGCCACTTGTATATATATTTGTATATAACTAACTAACTAACTGGCCACATGTGTGTGGAGTGTCCGAGTGAGTGTGTGTGTGTGTATGTATGTGTGGAGATATAGAGTGCTGTGCACACAAAGAGGATTGCTTTGAGTGTTGTTGGCTTTGTTTCTTGTTTTGACAGTCACTGTTGTTGTAGTTTGTTTACTTAAACTATTTGCTCACTGTCCTGAGTGTGTGTGTGTGTGAGTGCGTGTGTATGTGTGTATGTGTACATTGTCAATCCTTGCATTTTTCTATTTGTCTGGCATTTGTTGCCCATTGCGCAAATTGATTGGTGTCATTGGACACGCTTATATAATCCCAAAAACCCACTCAAAGCTACAAATTCAACTTCAGCTGTATTAAATGGCAAGAGCATTGCCTTTGATAGTGGCTCACTCAGGGGCACTTTAGTGAGTTAGCTTAATAAGACATAAATACAGCTAGCACCAGCAGCAACAACAATCATTTCATATCAAAAACAGCTACAGTTGCCAGTCAACTGTCTCTCCCACATCCACTTTCACGGCACCCAGTTGCTGAAGCTGCTCCTCGATGGGTGCTTGGCATTTATGGGCTTTGCCTGCTGCAAAAGTTTGTGCAGCATTTCGCTGAACACAGCCAATGCAGCTCAGCTCAAAAGACTGTCGTTCTGCTCTGTTTTACACTCTGCTCTATCCGTGGCATGGTAGCCATTTTGACTGTGCGGCAAGCTGGCGCTGCAATTGTTGGCCGGATTTAGCACTGTTCGCTTTATGGCCCACCAGCTGTCCAAGCACAGGTTTCAGTCCGGATCTGGTCATATAAGCAGCGCACGAAAACAACAACAACAACAACAACAGCAACAGAACAGACGACAACGACACAAATGCGATAAAAATAATCGTATGGGATGTGTTTAAGTTGAAACGGATTTTCCCTTCCATTCCGTCCTTCAGCGACCAGTTCAATCTCCTTTTTAACGATTTCGAGTTTAACATTGCAACCAAAACCACTTGTATAAATTGGATATCCTTTTTAATTATTATAATATTTATATTCAGACAAAAATACTATAAGAATGTACACACAGATGTAGTCGAAATAAAAAAGCTGATATATTTAACAACTTATGAACAATACCAGAAGCAAATTGCACACATATGTTTTTGGTTTCAAGTGTCTTAAAACAAAAATAATAAGAATATGTAATTAATTATTATGTAATAATGTGTATACATACGAATTGAACTGAAAGTGTTTTTGCATTCCTAATATTTATATTAAATGTAAGTGGAAAAGCAAATATACCTGATTGATTGTATCAATAATTGAGCGTAAATATAAATTGTTTATGGTTATGATTTCCGCACTTTCAGAACGAGAATTAGCAAATATTTTCTATTTGTCAGAGTTTGACGACACTTTAAAGAGGACAGTTTCATTTATGGAATGTTAAATTGATTCTCGCATCGTTTTAATTTTATTGTAATTGCTAACAGTTATTTTAGCTAGTCAGATTACCATCTCTATTGTGATTAATAGGTTGCAAAGGATTATAATCACATGTACAATTTTCCTCAAAGTGTTGTACAAAAACTTCAAAGCCGATTATGCTCATTTTTAGGTTAAGAAGCGGTAAGAAAGTGTTTTCAACTAAACGATACCCTCTCTGTAGGGGTAATTAGCTAATCCCTGTTAGAATGCAAATCACAAAAAAGCTATTACAAATTTGAAGAGAACAAACAAATAATAAATAAATATTATTTGCATATTGATAGAGATGAGATAATCTTGACTGTTGCATATAGTTTATTGGGTGTGTCTGATGTCATGTTTATGTAAATGTATCTATGTGGGTATATTACTTGGTTGCTGTACAGCATTCCTCATTTTGTAGTGCACTTCTGTGACTAACTAATCAATTATTTATGAGGCTATTCTTTTATAGTTCTTAGACCAAGGCGTGCCTTTCCCACGTCCTCTATAAGGTAAGTAGTAGATAGTGGATCCCTTTTTATAACATTTCCCCTAATTTAGCTTATCGTCATTCTCCCTTATTCTGTCTTCAAAAAGTATAGGATTTGCGTTAAGTCCCATCCAATTGGACTTGTTTATTTATTTTTCTCATGGTTCGCTCTGGATCACGCGAACGTGAAAAGTGAATAAATTCCAAATGACTTCAAATAAATATATAAATTCAAAGAAGAAGATAAAGTAAAAATTGGCAGCAATCGATTCGAAAGCCAAATGATACTTGCTTTGCCCGCCTCCAGCTACGCGCAGTAGTTGAACAAAACCTGTGACCAAATTACCTGCACCTGACAATATTAACAGTAAGCACGGCACCTTCGACCAAAAATACATACATATATATAGATATATATATATATATATATATATATATTTGAGACGACACCCAAACCAAGTGGCTGGTGAGCAGAAAGAGTGATTTGATTTTAAAGTGTGTTAATGTGAGATAGTGTTAAATACTATCTAAAATTGCACGTGCGAAGTGTTCTTCAAATTTCGAAGGAGTAAGATATCATAGAGGGAAAAACAAAAAACTCACTCAACCTTAATCTTTGATACAGTGAACGGAAGCCTAGAAAGGAAAGCGATAATTAAAATTAAAGTTCGGTCTAAAAGTTTGTTAACACGAAGTTGCTTGCCAAACGTATTCAGCAGGCAAAAATAAAAAGGGCACTGATTAAATAACCCCAATAAAAGTAAAATTAATTATCTTAAATGAAATAAAAAATAAATGTATATGTATACTGAGCAAATCGCCGGAATCAGAGGGTGTAGACTACATTATCATTATCTGCTCGTTTGTTGCAAGGCAACATGCTGCAGCGATTGTTAAACGTGTTTTGCCATTATAAATAGACATAAATTAAATTTAATTGCATAATGCCTAAATTCAATTTGATTTGATACGTAAATTCAACAATACTTGTCTAATATTTGAATTCGGTTAGGATTATTGCAGAAGTAGCTGTTATTAAATTCCACCTAATTGATATACATGTTGAAGTTATCAATTACAATTTGTATTTATTACAAAGAGAGTGCACACAACTGAACAAAATTACCTTAACGCCCATCATTAACTGTGGGCTTAAGCGAAATTAGATAATCACTGTGTGTGTGTGTGTGTGTGTGGGTGTGTGTGTGGGTGTGTGTGTGGGTGTGTGTGTGTGTGCTTGTATTTCAAAATCGTTGTTTGCATCAATGTTCGCTTGTGGCAAAAAGCATAGGTGTGTAAAATTCCTAACGGCAATTGCTTTTAACTTGTTTGCTGCTCAGCCATTTAAATATATTACCACATTGTGAGACGAGCGGCAACAACAAAGAGGCGGAATGCTAATGTGGCAGGTGCTAAGGCTCTGCTCCTGCCATCTATTGACCCTATTACGGTTACACACTGTGGCATTTAAAGCTTAATCTAATTCCGAATTGAGATGGCCGGAGAGATGGGTGGTATTGAATATAAAGGAAAAGGAGAAAAAGTGCGGCCATTTAGGTGGCTATCTCTGATCTATGTGTATATCTTCATGGCGCATGTTGTGACCCTTGGGTCGCCTTTTGGCATTTTACTTTGTTGCTTGAACTTTGCGGCAACTCGCATTATTATAAAAACCATATAATTATGTATTTTATCTTGGCCAGCAGCGCAATACATTGACAAGCCAGGCCACAAAACTCGTCGCGCTAAAGTCCCAAAAAAAAAAAAGAAAAGTGTATTTTTATTTTTATTATATGTATATATATATATATATTTATTTTTTTGTTGTTTTTTTGTAACAAAATGCTTATTATGGTTGCCGTAGTTTTTAAGTGAACCAAAAGCCAGCTCACACCTACAGGCACGGAGAGAGCACCCCCACCAACCACCCACTGGCTACGTGCTCTGTGCAATGGATTTTTTTGCGCTTTGCTTGCTTTGTGGATGCGAAAGAAACTTTAACTGCAATGCGGCCGAGTGTTGAAATTGTGGAAATGGCAAAATGGGTGCGTAGATTGCCCGGCGCTTAATGCCGCCTATGTGTACATATATATATATATATATATATATATATGTATGGCTTGGCTATTAAATTTCCAGTTCAATGATTAACAAAATTTATGTTTCGGCTTATGTACGTGTGTGTGTGTGTATGTGTGCGTATGAGTGCGTGCCGCTGCCAAGGTGCGATTGTGACTGTGACTGCGACTGCGGCAAACGTTAACGATGCCCCACAGCAAAGGATGCGAGGGAGGCAGTAGCAATTGGAACTGGTTACCTACAGCCACATGCTGACTCCGACACCAACTCCGACGCCGACTCCGACTCCTTGGCGGCAAATGTGCTGCCTGTCGCAAGACGTGTAGAGGCTCATTAAATATGTATGTCCTGTGCTGAGCAGCTGGTGGATGCTCATAGCTTGGGTCGTTAGTATGTCGGTCTCCGTCCGGGTATGGGCTTGGTTCTGGCGTTGGCTTTGGACAGCGTATGGCATTCAATTAAGGCGCATTTTGTTGCTCTCTAATCTGTTTGAAATATTGACCAAGCGCAAAATGGTGTCAGGCAGGCTCCGAAAAGTAGGCAACGCCCCTAATGTTGAAAAGTCTTTATTGCCAGGCAGGAAGGCAGGCAGGCAGGTAGGCAGGTAGGCAGCATGCTCAGGCATGCAAACTAATGAAGTTAAAGTGCAATTAATTTGAAGTTGACGCACCTAAACACAACGTGCAACGTACAATCTTCAACTTCCACGCTTAAGGCCCAGCGTTAACATCAACGTCGACCTACTGCTGCCAGTCACAAGCTGCTCAATCTCAGCTGCAGCCTAGAAGCCTTTGGCAGTGGCAGCGTCAAACTTCTAACTAACCAACTGGCCAACACTCTTTGGCACACAATCGTGGGAATAGAGAGCAGCATGTGCCTCGTGCCTTTGCCCAGTCGACTTACTTTACTTTGCTCAAATGGTAAAAAGAATTTTCTTGGCAGTTGCTTCAATTCTTCTTTTTTTTTCCTGTTCCTTCTTTCTTTCAATATGTTGTTTTGTTGATGCTGCATTGTGTGCAACGAAAAAAAGAAAAAATTAAGCAAAACGAGCCAGGGACTTAATATTAAGCTAAAACCAACTCGAGCTTACTTTATGTGTGTGTGTGGGTGTGTGTATGTGTGATTGTGTGTGTGTGTGATTGTGTGTGTGTGTGATTGTGTGTGTCTGTATGACTCTGGGTACATAAAATGTCGTTTTTCTATGTCAGTTGCATTTTTGTGTTACGCCTCAGTTACATTTCTGTGTGTATTCTCTGTGTGTGTGTGTGTGTGTGTGTGTGTGTGAAGTGGGTGAAGGGGTCGCGTTGCGGTTCGGTTTGCCCCTGTCACCGCTCCCGCCCCCGGCCCCGCCACCGCCCCCGCCCACGCCCACGTCTCCGCCGACGCTCCCGTTCCCGTTCTTGCTCCTACTCCATTTGCTTGCAAGAGCCTCAGCGCGATAGGAAAGCTTTTTCAATTGTTTCCGTTTCGAGGTCATGACAAATGCATTCATTTCTCTTTATTTGCTGGCTATTGTATGTGTGTATATTTGTGTGTGTGTGTGTGTGTGTGTTTTGGACCAAAGCTGGGATTGCCGGCAATGAACTGTTGCCATCGCATTACCCCACCAAATGTACCATCAACTAAACCACCACAAGCAACAAAAACTGCACCCCCCCCCCCCCCCATCCACTCTTTCCGCTCCCCTGTCCCGTCCACACACTATGCTTAAGCTATATGTCATTTTTACGTTTAATGTCGAGACCTCAACAAAAATTGCTCGACGATAACAAACGCGCCACAAAAACAACAACAACAGGTAAAAACAACATCATCATGTTATAAAAACAATAAGCAAAAAAACGTTATGCAAGATAAGGAAATATTCAACTTATAGATACCCAGTACAATATTTATCATAAAACAAATAATATTCTAAGATATTATTCTAAGAACACTGAACTATTACGTTAAAATACATATATATTATTAACATTAATTTGCAAGCCAGATACTTCAAATTACTCAATCAATTACTTAAGCAAATATATATATATATATATATTATATTATAGATAATAATAATATATGATAATACATAATCAGTGAGCTTAAAATAATTGATTGGCAATTTATGACGTAATATTCTGAATGTGCTAATAAGAAGAATAGAAGCACAATTATGATTACAAAGTTTAATTGGGAGTTCCGTGATTGCCAGTGTAGTATTTGGTTACAGGGTATTCAAATAATACCTGGAAACGTGACAAAACCAAAGTCGACAAGCTCGTACTCTATAATCTGTATATCTCTTGACTTCAATAAATATGTATATCACTTGGCCAAATATTTGTCAACATTTTGTAGCATCGTGAACTTAAACTAAGCTTCGAGTCGAAGTGTAAAATTAAATGCATCAAATCTGATCATTTCCCTAAAAGGCAGCTCATTTATCACTCTGCCAGCAAATGCAACGCTGCAGCTAAAGTTTCAAAGCAAGCAGCTTTACTTTAGATATCGAACAAAAGGTGGCGCACTTCGACTTGAATAGTGCGAAAGTTGCTTTAGAAAGTTGAAGAGTTTAACTTAAATATTTGATATAAAATGTAAGCTGGGCCACCCAAACTGCATTACTTAGTTGTCATGGCCGGTTGCCAAGCTGATGACGATGGCCCCCAGTAACAAAATCAGGCGACGGCTCCTGCCGTTGACTATTGCAAAACGCTTTGACTTTGGCTTGGCTGCGGCTGCTGGCTGCTGCTGCTTTGCTGCTGATTTGCTGCTGGCAGTCGTAAAAAATGTAGTTTATATTCAAAATAAATGAGGTTGACTTTATTTACGCGCTTATGCTTTTTTTGCGCTTTGCAACAAATACTTGTAGCAACGGCAAAAACCACAGCAAAAATCATCTACGTTGTTGCTATTGCTATTGCTGCTGCTGTTGATGTTGATGCTGCTGATTCTGTCGTTGACTGCAATCGAGCGGACGTACAAATCAACAAATGCCTGAGGCGGGGGCAGAGGTGACTTTATGTGGGAGGTGAATGAGTATTGGACAGGATTTAAGCTACTGTTTCTGTCGTTATTGTGCGCACAGGTCTTGGATAAACGTAGCGTAAGTAAATGATTTATTTTTCTATTTTTTTTAAATTTTTTTTTTTATTTTTGTGTGCTGAGCACGCAATTCGGAGCAATGATAATTATTTTTGTTTACTTTCAATGCAGAGATGGAACCTTCAAAAGTCAGTCACCACAAAACAGCCAACATTTTGCAGCTGCTGCTGCTGTTGTTCTTGTTGTTAGCAAAACAGGCGAAACCAAAAACTTTCGCTGTTTGGTTTTTGAATATTTTTCGAATTAATAGCGGACTTAAATGTGTAACGATATTTCATGGGTGTGGGATAGCTGAGAGAAGTGGATGGGGGAGGCGGGGGCATTTGTAACGGATAATGCTTATTGTTATCGTTGTCGTTAGGGGTGGTTAGAGGGGTTGGGGGTTACACTTTCGACTCGGCCAGTGGCCGGACGCATTTGTTTGTGATTAAATCGAGCGTCAGAGGGGTATGTTTAGTTTTTGCGGTGTGGCGGTTGATGTCGCTTATAAACGTTTCAATGGGACGCTGTTGTGGTTGTTGTTGTTATTGTTGTTGTTGCTGTCGTAACTGCGGCTGCAACTATTCAGTTACAGTTTCACTTACTGTTGCCGTCGTCTCTGCCGTTGCCGTTGCTGTTGGCAGCGGTTCGAGGCGACTGAAAGGATTGTGGCATTTGTGCCTCCGGAACGCAATTAGCAATGGTTGTTGTGGCGCGAATGTTGGCGTTGTTAAGTTGAGAGAGGAGAGTGGGAAGCGCTGACCATGAGCTGGGATTGCTGTTGTGGCTTTAACTTTATTGAATTGTGAATTGTGGGCGCGTTGGGTTGTCTCTGAATCTGATGAATGGTTAACTGGATAAGCTGACTAACGGGCAAAGGGATGACCAAAGAATCTAATTTATCATTCAGCTTGGACGTATTTCGAATGTAATTTGTATGTGCTTGAAAAATGCTAATCAACATTAACGGAGAGAATCAGCATTTTGTGAGGCGTTCCTATCAATTGCCCCCACAAGCAATACTTGACATACTTTAGTCAGTCGCACTGAGATCAATCAATTCAATGAAGTTCAAGTTGCGCATTAATCATTGTATCTATCAGTGGTATGCCACAAATCAAATTAATTACAGTTGCACTATGTAAATATGTACTTACATCGACCAAAAGCTTTGCATATTACAAATATTATTGGAAGAGATACAGCAGGTTAACATGATTATTATTATGTATTTAAATGTACAAATAAAATAATTTATGATATTCATTTAATTCTTGATTATAGTATTGAATATAATATTCTTGATTACACTATTCTTGATTATTGATTACAGTGTAGTAAAGAGATACTTATAATATTTCTTGAAAATATTAAATAAAAAGTATTTTTTTCGGAGCCAAAGAAATAATTTCACACTTATAAACTTAAAACTACGAAGAAAAGAAACGAACTTGGCGCAAATGTGGCACAAAGTCATAATATGAGTTATATCAGTGAACAAAAGTTACTTGAATGCTTATGCGCCCGACATAAGCGTACAATAACGAAAACTGAAAATTTTTTATATAGCTGAAGGCCACTGTATATTTTCTATAAGATAGATAGCTTAACAATCTATAACTGGTTAACATGATTATTATTATGTATTTAAATGTACAAATAAAATAATTTATGATATTCATTTAATTCTTGATTATAGTATTGAATATAATATTCTTGATTACACTATTCTTGATTATTGATTACAGTGTAGTAAAGAGATACTTATAATATTTCTTGAAAATATTAAATAAAAAGTATTTTTTTCGGAGCCAAAGAAATAATTTCACACTTATAAACTTAAAACTACGAAGAAAAGAAACGAACTTGGCGCAAATGTGGCACAAAGTCATAATATGAGTTATATCAGTGAACAAAAGTTACTTGAATGCTTATGAGCCCGACATAAGCGTACAATAACGAAAACTGAAAATATTTTTATATAGCTGAAGGCCACTGGATTTTTTATATAAGATAGATAGCTTAACAATCTATAACTGCTGTATTTGATAATAATTATAATAACAAAATATGTTTTTAATATACATATATTAAAAAAAGCAAGGTTAATGATTATTATTAATATGACTTACACGACTGAAAGTTATTTGAATGATTATGCGCCTGACATAAGCATAAAATAACACAAAACTAAAAGAGTTTGCAATATATAGTAAATCTAAAAACAAACCAAACAAGCCAACTTCACAAAGGCTTACATAATATGGGTGAGTGAAAATTATTTGAATGATTATGCGCCTTGGATAAACATAAAATACAGAATTAAAGCATGTATATAATGTGTCTAATAAAATGTAGCTTTCCATTGCATGGTATTTAAGAAACAAATTAGAATATACTTTTTAATTGATAACAGATTTTGTCTATGAATTCTTTAATATATCAAAAGTGTTTGTTTTTTGAGCAAGAAATCGTTTAGCTTTGCCATTTCCATTACGGACCAGACCCCTTTTGTTCTAAAAAATAATAAATTCCATAGATCACAATTGAATTTAAGATATAGCTTAGATATGACTCGGATACACACCAATTTAAGCTGTATTTGTTCCATATCATCCTCAGAATCAGTCACAAAATCAGATCCGTACCATTTATTTATTTTTATTTGTCGTTCTGGTAGTCTCCGTGGTTTGTTAGCTATATTTGCAGCTATTCCGATAATAGTGTCATTTGAGTTTTCACCAACATTTTCCGAATTGAGTGGTTCCTCGGGAGATGTAGTAACGGGTTCGGTCTGTGACACGGAAAAATCATCTGTCCCACGTCTGCTTAGAACTCTGGCGGTGCCGACTGGCTGGTGGAAATGTTTGCCGATTGAACTTATTTTATAGTTAAGCTCCGCAATAGTGGCCTGCATAAAAAAGAGATGCAAATGTAACTATACGTAAAATAGAATACTTCGGGGCAACTTACATTGCTATTACGTTTTAGCTCGGCACAATGCTTTTGGGATGCGACAATGTCTATATTCTTTAGCTCGAGCTCGTCCTGCAGAGCGGCCAGTTTTTGCTGAAAATATTTATATTTATTGGTGATTTCGACATTTTATTAAATGCTGATTCATAAGTACTTCATATTGTAGCTTGACCTCCTGGAACTCCTGTGTCATCGTGTCTTTTTCAACTGACATCATATTTATTGTATTCAAATGCTGTTGCTGCTGTTCTTCGAATTGCTGCCTTAGTTGGCTCAGTTGGCTTTCAGACTTCTTTAGCTCATTTTGCGCTTCGACATCTTTCAGCGAACTATCGTCTTTTAATTGGTCGTTGGCTTCTTGAAGTGATCTGATTTCCGTTTGATAATGCTTCTCAATTGTCTTTAAGTACTGATTTTGCTCGAAGAGCTCTTTAATTTGCAGCTTTTGCCCCTCTATTTCTGTCTCCAGACGTTGCGTTACGATGGACGCCTCAATCGAATTCTGTTGGTTTAACTGTTCCAGCTCAAGGCAACGCATCTCACAATGCTCCAGCTCCAGCTTAACTCTTGACAGCATCTCAATCTCACGTTGCACGCTCTGGTCCAGCTTAGCAAGTGCCACTGACAGCTCTGATTGGGCCGCCTGAATGGTGTAAGAAAGCATGATTTTATTGACAGAAATTTGTATAAATATACAGTTTTAAATATTAAATAGATTTATTACACTTTCTTAATTGTAACAAAAAAGAAAAAAAATACTGTGGAAGTGTGTCTTTTATTCCAAAAATTGTTCGACTTACAGAATACATTATATATCTTTTAGTTGCTGACCCATTCTAACTAGTGCTAGCTCTACTTTTTTTTTTTTTGGCAAACAATACATTTAAGCGTTACGCACCTCTTTTTCACCTATAAATTGCAGCTTCTCCTGTTCAAGGGTCGTCTCCATTTCGATCAATTGCGCCTGCAACTGCTTATAATTCTTTTGTACATCAATCAATTGGTTATCCTTCTGCTGCGCCATAGTATCGAATTGAGCCAGCAAATCCCTATTCTGCTTGTGCACTATCTTTAACTAGAAACGAAAAAAGGAATAAAAAAAAGTGGTAATGATTTGACTGCTGTATATTAACTGTTTGACAGTTTACTTCGCCCAACAAGTCCGCGATTTGTTTGTGCTGCACAGTTAGCTCTATTTTCGATCTATTGCAATCGGCTTTAAAATGGGAAAGTTTCTCGTCATAGCCACTTTCGAATGAGGAATACTTTTTATTGTTTTCAGTAAGCTGTTGCTCCAGCTTATTATTTTTCTCTAATAGCTGGTTGCACTGTGCACTTAACTCCATTCCTTTGTTCTTCAAGTCCTGCTGGCTGAAATATAAAAATAAGTAAATAAAAATTAAAAAAAAATATTGTTGAAATCGAGTGAACTCCAGTGCGATGTACTCGGGTATAAGAAAATATATTTCAAGATATATTTAATATTCATTGAAATTCTCTGCCTTTAAAATGGCTTTTGATTGGTATCGAACATTTTAATTCGCAAAACGGGACAGTTATGGATTAAATCATAGAAACTTGATAACATGAACTTATATTCCAAGTTTGAAGTCTCTGGCTCTTAAAATTTCTGTTCAAATAAATGGACAGACGGACATGGTTAGATTGACTCGGCTGCTGATGCTAATCAATAATAAATTTTTACTTTATGGGTTCGGAGATGCTTCATTATACCCTTTTCACACATATTTATATAAAAATAGAGCAAAGTCGACAAGTTGTAAGTGGATTTAGTTACAGTTTCTTTAGTTGACAATTTTCCTTGTTTCTCTCTGCAATGATCAGATTGGTATCTTGCACTTTTTGATCAAAATCTTTGAACTGCTTCGTCAGGGAAACAGCGGACACTTTCTGATGTGCCATGTAACATTTGAGCACATTTTCACTATTCATCGGATCAGATGTTGCAATTGTCGACGTGTCAGTGACATTTTGAGTTGAATTGCCGACATTTTGGATTTGAATCCGATGCTTCTTCTTGTTGGAGTCTTTAGCCTTGGCGTATGGTTTCGAGAATAAGTGTGAGTCGTCCGCTTTGTAATTGTGCTTCGATTTCGGCATGATTGCAGATTCTACTGATTAAAATAGTGCTCGAGCAGTAATGTATTATTGTCTTATTATATTGAACGATTTTATTATAAATATATTCTGATTTGTTCAAAATGCTCTTGGTTTGACAACTTTCTGAAATTAATGCGTCAGTTAATAAAATGCAACGGTAAATGCAATTGTAGACTTGCCAGCTTGATCAATTCTTTAGTATTTTTGGTGGTGGCTACTTAGTATTTATTGCACAGTTTCTTAGCAGGTGGTCAGATTTGTATTCGATGCAATGATCTGGCAATGTCTTTGGGCATTATAATTTGAAGAAGTTAATTATTCATTTCGGCCATAAAAAACTAAATAACTAAATTCGTCTTAGTTATTTTTAAATCAATGATGTATCAATCAAAATTGTATTTGACTTATTGATTGAAGTTCGCATTGTAAGCTTGTCTGAACTTATAAGCTAGTCTTAACTTAAATAAAGCAAATATGAATACAATTTTGCCTTCAATCAATAAATTAAGTTTCAAATCAATCAACGCTATTAAATTTAATCAATAATTAATAATAAGCCTGTCTAAACTTAAATGAAGTAATTATACATAAAATATATAATCAATCAATAAATTAAGTTCAAGATAAATCAATGTTATTAGATTTAATCAATAATCAATCAAAATGTCGCCGGACACGAACAAGTCCGAGGTGCGCTATATTTATCCGTATGTGCATATGTTCATATGTACACACCTACACACCTACACACATAATGTTCGTATGTAAATATGTATGCTGTATCGCTGACAATTCCTGTCAGGCAATCAATTAGTCGCAGCACAGCCAATGGACATTTGTCCTGCCTGCTTCAAATCATCAAAATAATCATCTACATACATAAACACACGTACACATACACATGTACACATATGTATGTATTTTCAATCAGTTGACCTCGATGATGTCTGAGCTGCTTTTTGGCCATTGCCATTACCAACGTGGCGTGCTCAAATAATCAACCAAAAAAAAATAAATAAATAGGAAAAAAAAATGAGAAACGCACACACAAAATCGAGAAACACCCAATCTGCGCCATTAGCCATATAGCCATATAACCCATAAGCATATATAGCCCATAACCCGTACCCAGCCCCTAAGCCGTAACCCAGTTTCAATTGAACGCATTTTCACATGCGAGTGCACTTATCGGGAAACCCCACCTCCCCCACCACCTCTAGCAACGACTCCTGTCCCTGACCCTGTCCCGCCTGACGCTTAACGCGTCTCCTCCTCATCATCATCATCATCATCAATTGGCTTGCAATGTGTGACCGAGACCGATACTACACTCAGAAAAACAGTCGCCTTACCTTTTTGTTAATCGCCCTAATCCTTTATAAAATGTAGAAACCTCACTTCACGTACCGAGGTTTCTAAATTTGAATTTGAAAACGAATCTCATAAAGTATGTAAAAAATGTTTGTGTATATGTGAAGTCCAAAAATACTTATGTTTAAGTAGATCTTTTAGCAATTGACTTTCTGAGTAACCATTAGCGCGAAAAGTATGGCGATTTACGAAAATTTGGTTAGATTTTTTATGAGTGTAGGCAGTAGGCAGGCAAAAGGCTCACATATTTAGAGCTTGGGGTTCGGGTTGTTGGTTTCACTTTTTTTCTTCATTCGTTTTTTTTTTTGCCAATGAAGAGAGGCATGTGATTGGCGACATAGGGTGGATGAGTGTGTGTGTGTGTGTGTGTGTAACTGTGGGAGATCGTTCTGCTTTATGCCTATTTGGCTACTTATTTTTTTTGTGGCCGGCCGACCAAAGCAATAACCCAACTAAATTGAAATCAAACCCAGACACACAAACACACACACACACGCGTACGCACATAATGTATCTTCAGACACACACATACCTATGCATTCGTGCACACTGTGCTTTTTACAACGGCAACTTTAATTACTGAGGTCTGTGCACCAATCACAAAATGCGCTGCCAAATGCGCTGCCAAATGCGCTGCCAAATGCGCCATCAAATCGCTCGGAAAACGCGCGCCCTCTTCAAAATCATCAACACCTTCAACGAAGAATGGTGGAAGAATGAGTGTGGGTGTGTGTGTGAGTGTGGGGGTTGGGGATTGGGGGGGGGGGGGGTGTAGGTTACAAAGTTTAGTGTTAAGTGCGGCGCTTCTGCGTTAACAAATGTACCCCAGTAGCGAACTAGTGAATCATTACCGCATGCATTTAATTACATAGTATCACTTTTTAATGCAGCCCTGTATGCTCTAACTTCAAAGTCTGTCCTCTTGAAAGCTTCTATCTCTTGTATCCAGCTTAGTCGTAAAGTTCTTTTTTATCGGGCTATGCAATTTGTAAAATAAATGTTTGAAATTGTTTTATATATCCCAGAAAAAGTCATTCAATAAATTTATATCATATTTTTATATTTTGAATATATATACATATATGTATTACAATATTTCGGTATCTGAGGTGCATTCAAATAGTCTTTCTATGGAGTCGTACAGTATTCGATCGTTTACGATCCCTCACACAAGGTATGCGAGTTTGTAAATTGCATACAAAAAAAACTTTAGGCAACGCATTCTTTCGAAGCTACGACGCCTACGAGTTGAATTCGTAATGGGGTCTTTTCGCTGATAGGTTTTCTGTTATAACTGTGTGTGTGTGTATATATATATATATATATGTGTGTGTGTGTGTGTGTGTGTGTGTGTCTGTGTGTGTGTGTGTGTTAGTGTGATGTGTCAGCTGCACTTTGTCAAAGTGTTTTGCCCATTTACAAGCTGAGCGAACACGGCAAGCGTCGACGCGCTGATTTTTATGCCGTTCTGTTTCTGTTTGATGTTGACTGAGTGGAGGAAATGACTGCTGCTGCTGTGTGTGTGTGTGTGTTTTTATTTATTTTTTTTTTTGGTTCATCCATGGAGGTGAGAATCTTCTGGAGATACAGAAGGCCCGTGCCAACTGCATGCACGATTCAAAGACAACGTCGATGCATACGTACTAAACTCACCCCCACACACACACCCCCAATCCCAGCGGGATTACCGTAAAGTATTACTTCGCTGGGTTGGGTTGCCTACCTAGGCACTCTCCGTCACTCGCCGCTCAGGTTCGCATAATCTCAGATGCTTCTGTATGCCTATGATGAGCTGGCGGACGTCTCTCCAGTGTGACGGAGATTCCGCCATATACCCCACCAAGGACTCTGGTGGGGGCACAGACATTGTTGCGTCCCTGTACCTCACGCAATGGTACAATACGTGCTCCGGATCCTCCTCCCGCGGTGGGCATGTCGGACATTGCGGAGTGTCCTCGTGCCTGAATCTATATAGGTAACTCCTATAGCCGCCATGACCTGTGAAAAACTGATAAAGGTTAAATTCAACATCCCCTGTCTTCCTCGTGATCCACTCCTGCAGTGTGGGAATTAGCCGATGTGTCCATCGGCCTTTCTTCGATGAGCTCCATCTCTCCTGCCAGGCGTCCATTGTCGCTGCTCTCGCTGTCCCTTGGATGGCCTGCATTGTGGTGGCGTCCCCCTCTGATGACCTCCTATTCCATATCTCTAGCATTTCGTTAGCTAGCAAGTCAACTGGCACCATACCTGCCAGGACCAGTGCCGCTTCTTCCGAGACCGTGCGGAAGCCAGAGATCACCCGCAGAGCACTCAGCCTATACGTGTGTGTGTGTGTGTGTGGATGTGTGTGTGTGTGCATTTTGCTGCTGCCAGCCAAATATGTTGAAAAATTGAAAAATATTTCGCCATCGATGCACTTAAATATGGTCTTCTTTTTTCTTGGTTTCTTTGTCGCTTTTTTTATTGTCTTGTTTTTTTATTGTTTGGTTGCGGGGCGGGGCTCGTTATTGCAGTTACTCTTGATTAAGGATAGCGATAGTCTCCTGCCAAAAGGTTAACGTTAACGAATTTATATTAAGACCGCCAACAAAATACCCAAATAAAAGACCAAATAAGCAAAAAAAAAAAAAAATTAAACAACGAGGAGACAAAATGCGAATTAGGTGCCTGGCTATAGGCGGGGTAAAATGGCAAAGAATACTTGGTGGCAACTTACCTTGCTTTGACACTTTAACTTGTCACAATGCTGTTGGGATGCGACAATGTCTACATTCTTTCGCTTGAGCTCGTCCTGCAGAGCGGCCAGTTTTCGCTGAAAATATTTATATTTATTGGTGATTTCGACATTTTATTAAATGCTGATTTATAAGTACTTCATATTGTAGCTTGACCTCCTGGAACTCCTGTGTCATCGTGTCTTTTTCAACTGACATCATATTTATTGTATTCAAATGCTGCTTCTCATTTGCCTTTAAGTACAGAATACATTATATATCTTTTAGTTGCTGAGCCATTCTAATTAGTGCTAGCTCTAATTTTTTTAGCAAACAATACATTTAAGCGTTACGCACCTCTTTTTGTTTAAGGGTCTTCGCCATAACAACGCATTTAGCCAGCAAATCTACCCTGTTCTGAGTGTGCAATACATTTAACTAGAAACGAAAAAAGGAATAAAAAAAGTGGTAATGATTTGACTGCTGTATATTAACTGTTTGATAGTTTACCTTGTCCCTGACCGCGTTTTGTGTGTGCTGCTCATTTAGCTCTATTTTCAATCTTTCGCATTCGTCTTTAAAATAGAACAGTTTCGAATCATGGCCAATTTCCAATGCGCAATACTTTTTGTTATTTGCAGTGAGCTGTTGCTCCAGCTTGTTATTATTTTGTTGAAGCTCGTTGCACTGTGCACTTAACTTCTTTTCATTGGTCTTTGATTCATTCAGCCTTAAATATAAAAATAAGTAAATAAAAATTAAAAAAAATAGGATAAAAACAAGTAAGACTGTTGTAGTCGAGTGAACTCGGCTACGATATACCCTGAACCAAGTTATTATATTATAGTATGCATATGCATATTATGTATTAATTACATTCTGCCTTTAAAATTGTGGAATTTATTGCTATCGGAAATTTAATGTATCGATATTCGATACGCGTAGGCAGTTATCGAAAAAATAACGCAAACTTGATCTGCGCCTGGAATACGAGAACCTATATTCCAAAGTCTCTAGCTCTTACAGTTTCTGAGATCTGCGTGTTCATACAGACGGACGGACGGATGGACAGACGAACCGGGCTATATCGACTCGACTATTGATCCTGATCAAGAATATATATACTTTATGGGGTCGGAGATGCTTGCTTCTGGTTGTTACACACATTTGCACAAAACCATTATTCCCTTTTTACCCATTTTTAATGGGTTCAGGGTATAAAAATATTGTTGAAATCGAGTGAACTCCAGTGCGATGTACTCGGGTATAAGAAAATATATTTCAAGATATATTTTATATTCATTGAAATTCTCTGCCTTTAAAATTATGGCTTTTGATTGGTATCGAAAATATTAATGTATTGAAATTTGCAAAACGGGACAGTTATGGATAAAATCATAGAAACTTATATTCCAAGTTTGAAGTCTCTGGCTCTTAAAATTTCTGAGATCAGCTTGTTCAAACAAATGGACAGACGGACATGGTTAGATTGACTCGGCTGCTGATGCTGATCAATAATATATTTTTACTTTATGGGTTCGGAGATGCTTCATTATACCCTTTTCACAAATATTTATATATAAATAGAGCAAAGTCGATAAGTTGTAAGAGGATTTACTTACAGTTTCTTAAGTTGAGAATTTTCCTTCTTTACCTCTGCAACGATCAGATTGGTATCTTGCACATTTTTATCAGAATCTTTAAACTGCTTCGACAGGGAATCAGCTTGTGCCATGTAACGTTTGAGCACATTTTCAGATCAGATATTGGAATTGTTTGAGTGCCAACATTTTGAATATGAATCCGATGATTGCTAGCGTCTTCCGCCTTGGCGTATGGTTTCGAGCACAAGTCGTCCGCTTTGTTATTTTGCTTAGATTTTGGCATGATTACAATAGAGTTTGAGCAGTAATGTATTACGATGAACGATAATATATTCTGATTTGTTCAAAACGCTTTGACAGTTGGCAGAAATTATTGTGTCAGTTAATAAAATGCAAAGGTAATGCTATTGTAGACTTGCCAGCTTGATCAATTCTTTAGTATTTTTGGTGGTGGCCACTTAGTATTTATTGAGTTGAACAATTTCTTAGCAGGTGGTCAGATTTGTCTTCGATGCAATGATCTGGCAATGTCTTTGGGCATTATAATTTGAAGAAGTTAATTATTTATTTCGGCCATAAAAAACTAAATAACTAAATTCGTCTTAGTTATTTTTAAATCAATAATGTATCAATCACAATTGTATTTGACTTATTGATTGAAGTTCGCATTGTAAGCTTGTCTGAACTTGTAAGCTAGTCTTAACTTAAATAAAGCAAATATGAATACAATTTTTCCCTCAATCAATAAATTAAGTTTCAAATCAATCAACGCTATTAAATTTAATCAATAATTAATAATAAGCCTGTCTAAACTTAAATGAAGTAATTATACATAAAATATATCATCAATCAATAAATTAAGTTCAAGATAAATCAATATAATTAGATTTAATCAATAATCAATCAAAATGTCGCCGGACACGAACAAGTCCGAGGTGCGCTATATTTATCCGTATGTGCATATGTTCATATGTACACACCTACACACATAATGTTCGTATGTATATATGTATGCTGTATCGCTGACAATTCCTGTCAGGCAATCAATTAGTCGCAGCACAGCCAATGGACATTTGTCCTGCCTGCTTCAAATCATCAAAATAATCATCTACATACATAAACACACGTACACATACACATGTACACATATGTATGTATTTTCAATCAGTTGACCTCGATGATGTCTGAGCTGCTTTACCAACGTGGCGTGGTCAAATAATCAACCATAAAAAAATAAATAAATAGGAAAAAAAAATGAGAAACGCACACACAAAATCGAGAAACACCCAATCTACGCCATTAGCCATATAGCCATATAACCCATAAGCACATATAGCCGTACCCAGCCCCTAAGCCGTAACCCAGTTTCAATTGAACGCATTTTCACATGCCAGTGCACTTATGGGGAAACCCCACCTCCCCCACCACCTTCAGTAAAATATTTCGCCATCGATGCACTTAAATATGGTCCAAAGTCCGGAGCTCGGAGTGCGAAGTCCGAGCACAAGACGAACACACACAACGAAAAGAAAAACACACACAAATCGCTGGCAAAATGCAAAACATCAAGAACAACAGGACTAACGGTAAACTAACATAACGCGCCAGCAAATGGTAGAAGCTGCAGAAGAAGAGAGAGAAGAAGATGAACGCATCGCCGACACAAACACGTTCTATATTCGTTGCCAAAAGGTTTTTGGCGCCGCGCCAGAGTATAGCAAAAACAAAAACAGCAAGAACAACAAACACTGCAACACAACAGCATGCGCCTGAGCCTTCGTTCTGCTCGAGTCCTGTGAATTTCAACTGGCAGTGCTTACTCTTTGTTATTTGTTTTTTTTTTGCTAAATTTTATTTACTTTATTTTAAATTCTTTTTTTTTTGTTTTGTTTTTTTATTGTTTTGTTGCGGGGCGGGCTTTTATTTTGATTAACTGACAAGCGGCTGGCAATTGGCACAATTGAAGGCAACTCCTTCGTCCATAGTCCTTGTTGCAGGCACTGTTGATTTAGGATAACGCAAGCCAGCTGCCAAAAGGTTAACGTTAACGAATTTATATTAAGACCGCCAACAAAATACCAAATAAAAAACCAAAAACGCAAAAAAAAAAAAACTACGAGGAGACAAAATGCGAATTAGGTGCCTGGCTATAGGCGGGGTAAAATGGCAAAGAAAAGAAAAAGATGAGCAGCTTCAAATTGGCTTGTTGGCCATTTACCGGCGCGGCAACAAAGAGATAACAGAAATCTGCACATAGCCCCATAACTCGAAAACCACATTGAAATGTATATAGTAAGTGCAAACGTAAACGCACACACACACACACACACACACACTCTCGCACACATTCAAGTATTCATACTTTATGTTTAACACAAAAGGCAACAACTTGTTAACTTTGCTTTTTATTTTAGGGACCGTCTAAGTTCAGGCAGCCTCGACTACAAAATTTGGCATTGGCTTTTTCTTGAATTTTATAATATATCCTTTGCAGAGAGCTTTCCACTTTTGCTATGAATTGTGTTGCGCATTGCAGAAGACATCTTTGAACTTATTAAGCCTATAACTGCTTATTTTCATAGTAATATGTATATACTCAGTGTTTTTCTGATATATATTTGATAATAGAGGTTTGCATTTCTGCTTTTTAGAAATATTTCCTGTTATTCAGAAATATATTTCTAACAAATAGACTCGAAGCCATTCTAGTTTCAAGAAATTTGTTCGTGTATGTCGAAATAATTTCACATTTGTTTTTAAATTTTTAATTCATTTTTTAAATTGTTATCAACTGTTAACATCGGTTTACTACCATATAAACATGTGCTCCAAAGTTGATTTTCATATGTTTCGACATGTTTTTAATGTATAATTTAATTGGTACTGGTACACTTCACAAGTGTATTCGCTGTTCGTCGTTTTAAATTTATGCTTGTTGTTGTTTATTTTGTTTTAGGGAGCAGCTGTTGCGGCATATAAACAAATGCGAAAGCTTTGGCCTGCCTCTGCCTCTGCCTCTGCGTCTGCCTCTGCGTTTGCCTTCTGCCTCAGTCTCAGCCTCGTCTCCATTTTCTGCTTCTGGCACGTCTGGCCAGGGCGGCGCCTATCGAGCCGGGGGGCCATAAAATTGGCGTCGCCACCGCGTGATTAGGAGCCGCGACGCGTTTCATTTGACTTGCCCCTACAGCGTATACGCAACATACATTTAACATACATACAGATACACGCACATACATAAATGGATATATACGTATAGAAATGTGTGAGTGCTCACATATTGTACGACTTGAAGTAACGTAAATTGTTGTGCCTGGGCGCCAAGATGAGAGGCATTCTTAAAAGCCCATCTCTGGAGATAGTCATTTGTGTATGTGAATCGATACCCGCCGGAATTGTTCATTGTGAGCTCCGCAGCGACTCCACAGCCGCAAATTATATATATAAATTATATATATACAAGTTATATTATATACTTTTCCTTCATTTAGCAAACGAATTTTGTCACACAATGCATTCAAAATTGTAAGTCTCTTTTTGAAATAAATTTGACTAATTTTTGAGCCGTGTCTTAGCCGGCATTACATTCAACAGTAGCGACCGACATGCCAAAAGATAGCAACATATGTAATTAAATAGTTTTCGTATTTTAAATAATCAAAACAAAATATGAAATACAGTTGCTTAATTGTTTACAAACATGAATCTATTTCAGCAGCAGAAATCTATACTAATTGTGAAAAAATGTAAATAATTTATGCCATTCACCGATTATAAAAACCGACAGTTTCCAAAACGCTGCCCCGACAATTGAATATTGATTAATGTGCCGTTTTCACTCTGGTAAATTATTTTCTGCATCTATTTATATATTTTTTTTTAACGGCTTTTCAATTTCAAAATTAATTGTAAACAAACGTGAACCTATTTCAGGAGCACAATACTAATTGCAAACAAGAAAGAACGTTGCAGTCGTAACCGACGGGCGTTACCGACTGCGAAATACTTTGATAGCATTCGTTATACCAGCAGAAAACAGGTATCAAAGAACAGGTTGGGTGTAATCGCGGTGGATATAAGCTAGTAATCTTCCATCGAAGTTAAGTAACTCTAACATCACGGGAGATATGGGCTTTTGAAAATTTTGGAGGGGGGGGGGGGGGGTACGAGTTGGCGTGGCCGAGAAAAATTATGGAGAAGGTTCCTACAAAACTTCCTTTCAAGTTTGATAACCATAGCTATTATATATATATATATATATCTTAGGGGAGTTACCAGTAACATGCGATCAAAATTTAGTGAATCTACCTAAAAAGTTGTGGAAGGTATGCGCATTTCAGATTTCTGATGCCGAAGTTCGTGGAGGCGGCGGGTGTGGGTGTGGCCCGATCCTTGAAGGAGGTTAGCAGCAAGTTTCCCTCCAAGTTTGGCCACTTTATCTTTAAAATTGTGGAAGATATGCGGACTTATCGATGTACACTTTCCGAAATTTTGGATTTAGCGAATATGGGTGCTGGTGTGGGCGTGGCCATAAAAATTTACCATGGGTACCAAAACTGCGGATTATATAGATAGGTTAGACCGATCTTTGAAGGATATCGCCAACTTTTTTTTTTTTGACTTTAGCCTTAAGATTGTGGGATATATTTGATCGATTTTCGAATATCAATTTTTTATTGATTTCCTAGCCGCCTGGTGGACGTAGCAATCCAATTTTTACAAGTTTCAAGTCTTTATCTCTAAGATTGCGTTCACACAGACAGACGGACAGACAGCATGAGGCACATTGCACAAAACCAATATACTATAATACCTTCCATATCAAAGAATAAAAACAAACAAAAAAATTGTTCACACTCTTATCAATAATTACCGTTCAACGATTAAAAAAGCAGACAATTTCGGAAATGCTGCCTCGACTGGATATTGATTATTGTGCCTGTTTCAATTTGGGTAAGTTTAGCTCTTAATCGAAATAAATTATTTTCTGCAGATATGTAAATTAAAATGTGGTATATTTATTATATAAAATTCGACAAGATGTGTTTTTATATATCTATATAATTTTATTGCGTTATATTTAAGCAAAATTAAAAAAGGGACAAATTAAATTGCATTCAGTACAATTAAGCAATTTAAAACAATATTTAATAAAAACGAAAATCAAAAGTTTCAATGTCAGACCAAAAAAGAAACAAACGAAATTTGACCTAATTTGATTAGGTTTTATTATTTGAATTTTTCAAATGTAGCTTTGAAATCGAATGTCAAAATGAAATGTGAACTTCTTGCTGTGATGTTCAAATTGCCAGAAAATTGCTGACACATTATATAACGTGATGTATTATCTATCTATCAAATACGGATGCAAATTGTTATTGGAACATAATGATATAATAATATGGTTATTCAAGAATTTTGGCTGCTGAAATTGAACCATATTATTCACTCAGCGGATGCTGGCAGCCCTGATTGGCACTCCTGGGGCTTCATTTGTCGTCGTGGGTGTTGCTATTGTCGCAGCTAGTGACAAAAGTTTTGTATTAAAATATTCAAGTATTAAAAGCAAACTTGGTGCTCAGAAACGGCTTAACGACTTAACAACTCCTGGGTAATGCAAGGCTTCACTAATAGGGTGCAGTCGGTGCGTAAATTGATAGATTCGCAAGGAGGCGAATTGGGGGCTGATCGGGAGCTGGCTTACTCTGCCATGGCAACGAATATCTTTATGGCTTACAATTAAGATTTTAAACAAAATACGAGTTGAAAACTGTTGAAAAGTGAGTTTCTCTCATAACTATGAGACTATGTTGACAAAGAGTGTCAGACTTCGAGTTACCCTCTACTTTCGCAGTTTAATTCAAACTACTTTCAATTCAATGCTGACAAATATTACTTCTGTTCAAGTTAGTTTTAAATCGTTAACGTTCCATTTTTTCATTTGCAATCACTCGTTTAAGTAACCACAAGCTAAACACAAAACAATTCATATTCTCGATGTGCCACATTGGTTTCTTAATTAAATAGTGCAATTTGTAATTGTTGCATGCAACATCGGCAGAATATTAATAGTGTGTTGCATTGGAAACTGTCACAACCTGTTAGCTTTAAATAATGAAATATGTTTTCTAATTGTCTTAAGTTCGATGGTAAATGAATAATGATGGCAAATTGGATGTCTCCTTCTGCCTGCCACATCGATTTTCCCAGCTGGATGAGAGATAGCCTCTCTGTACATTTTGAGTGAGTACAGGGTACCGCCAGTATAATATCAGCTAAGAAACTATCTAATTGCCACATTTTTGTGTAAACTTCTTTGCTTGCCTTTTGCTTCTTGCGGCCCTTCCCCTGTTCCAGATCCTACTCCACTTTTGGTTTCCAGTGTCCGTGGCCTGCTGTTCCTCTTCGGGTGTCATGAGCACAAATTGCTGCTTATTAATGTCAGAAATTTCTAATTGCAACGCTGCATACAAATTGTTTTCCCAAACCCCATCCCCTAGCCAAATTCTGACTGCTACCCCAAAATTACCCTCGCTGACAATCACCACACACACAACCCCCCCCCCCCCCCCACCCCTCCCCAGCCAACGTGCAATCCACAATCCATCGCTCACTCTCCTTGCCTGACGATGCCCCCGACTGAAGCACTCTAACCCGACTATGAAATATTTGCACTAATTTGAACAATAAATTTTGATTATTTGTGTGGTGGTGAGCATGGGTAAGTATGTATATGTATATGTATATGTATATGTATATGTATATGTATATATATATGTATATGTATATGTATATGTATATGTATATGTATATGTATATGTATATGTATATGTATATGTATATGTATATGTATATGTATATGTATATGTATGTTTATGTGGTTGTGCGTGTGTGTGTGTGTGTGTGTGTGTGTGTGTGTGTGTGTCTAACCGATTTGCCTGGCAGGCCATAACGCGTCAACTTCTACCAAATTTAAATTTAAAGCACATTGAAATTGAGACTCAGACTGAAACTGAACCCAAATCCATATCCAAGCCAACGATAACTTTGAAGAACCTTTTAAAAAAAAGGCGCGACCCGAAAGCAAAGACAGAAGTATTTATAATCAAAGAAAAAATTTGCATACTTTTGCACACTTTTTGTTCTGGAAAATAAGAATCATGAGCGCTGCGCCTAGTCCCATTAAAATGGATGCGGCAGAAGGATATATTTGCCGTAAGTGGAACAGGGGCCAATGTTGTCAATGAAAGCAGATTTATTACATTTCCATGGCTCCATTGAAGACAATTAAAAGGCCAATTTAACTAGGCCAATTCTCTCGCGAATAGTTGTACCTGTAAATATACATGCCACACAGACACACACACACACTCATACACATAGACAGCAACGTCCCAATCCAGTTTCTGTTTTGCGGACGTGTGTGCATATAAAATATGGAAAAAAGTATAAATCCCAATAACAGTGACAGGAGCGCAAATAGCGAGAATAAAATGAAATAAATAAATAAAAAACATAAAAATAAAAATAGTAATAATAACAATAGTGAGTTGCAGCCAGCGAACCAGCCAAACGACGAGAACCCAATTTTGTGGCCGTTGCCAATGTTAAAGACAATGTGAACTGATGCTGGCGCCAACGAGCATCATCGAGTCACAATGGAGCCCCAAATATAGCAGCAACAATAGCAACAGCAGCAACAGCAGCAGCAGCAGCAGCAGCTTATGTGGCAGCTAGCTATAGCAGAGAGAAGTGCGAGCCACGTTTGCATAATATTTACAAATATCCCATGGATTTGGCATAAAAAAAACATGGTATATAGTTGTTGCTCAATAGGCCACATGCTCAATGCGATAAAATCACACAGGCACACGCATACACGCACACACGCACGCACACACACACACACACACACACACACACACAAGCATACACCAAATTGTCATCATATCAAACGCTTTGCATCATTTTCCATTGATAAAAGATTATGACAAATGGATAAGGATTTGTGCGTATTGCATATTGTGTGTGAGATGTGTTGATGCATGTACAAATTTGTATATATATATATATATACATATGTATGTATATATATGTGTGTGTGTGTGTGGGTATCCACATGTATATATGTAGATTGAGAAAAGTAATTCGAATTCAATACACATAATACATAAGACGATCAAGTGTCGATTGAAATTGATTCGGATTTTCAATTAACATCTTGCATAAGTAAGCAGTCGCAATCAATGTGCTAAAAATTGCATCAGCTCAACTCAAAGTAGAGATGGAGAATAGGTGTGAGTGGGAGAGTGAGTCAGTAAGTGAGTGAGTGAGAGGTAAACAGCATCAGTTAACAGTGTTGTTGGGCAGTGGACAGAAAAGACGTTTTTTCCAAAATAACATACATAAAATCGAAAATACATATCATAATTAATTATGGATTTAATGAATTCTTAAAGAAAGTCAAGTCACTACTCCAGTAATCGGTGCTGTGAATGCGACAAAAATATTTACATTATTTAAGCAAGTATTAGGCTGAAAGCAAGATTAGTTTTTTTTTAAATACTAACTTAAATAAATAGCTATTTGCCTAGATTAAAGATTGTTTTTTACCATTTACACATGAAAAAACTTAAGCTTCAGCTTAAAGTCGCAAGCTGCGTGCCTGTGTAAAAAGGGCCTTCGGTCCAAAACGAACACTTACTTCGAAATAAAGCAATTTTCCAGCTAGAAATCTCAATGCTTAATCAACAAAATTGCTATCGAGCCTCTCGATGTTTTGATTCGCCGCCTAATTGTCCATTGAATGCTTATTTTGCATTGTGCATTGTGAATTGTGAATTGTGAATTGTGCTGCATATGCTCCGACTGCATTCCACCTGCTGTCTGATATTTTGTGTATTGGCATCATCCACATGCACATGCACATTCACATTCACATTCACGAAGTCTTAACAGTCCCACCAGCTACATGATGGCGTGTTTTCCGTTCGATCCATTCGTCCTGTTCGTCCTGTTCGTCCTGTTCTTCGTATATTTGGTTGTTTCAGTGCATGTTATTGTTGTTGCTGTTTACTGCTATTTTCATTGTTGCTTACATTTAACAATCTTTGTGTTTGAGCACATTTTCGTATCTCGTATCTCGTTTCTCGATGCTCGCTTCTCGTTTTTGGTTTTTGGTTTTTGGATTGGCATTTTCCGTTCATCGTTCATCGTTGGTCGTTGGTCGTTGGTCGTTTATATACCCTAGGCAAGTGTATTAAACTTCTGTCACGAACTGTGCAGCATATTGGATGACGCATTATTGGTCCCATAAATCATGTTAAGTACGACCATATATGGAATCTTGAATATGAGCTCGAGCGGAGTCAGAGTCGGCTAGGCTTGTTAACTAACCTCATTGAGTTCGCCGAGAAGCTTTTGCAATTCCATGTTGTTGGCCATAGCATACGATTTTTGGTTTTACAAATCAAAATGTTTTATTCATTTCAACGTTAAAGTGAATATACATGTAAAAATAATTGTTTAATATTGTAACAAAATGGTTCGAAATGGCATCTATTTTCCATTTAAGTATTAAAGTTTACCCTACAACTGGTCAATTTTGCTGAATTTCGAATTGATTTTCTATTTAATTTCCTCGTAATACATAAGATAGAAATGTTACTGTACAATCAAAGTTACTTCACTCACAATTACAAATTAATTTATTTAAACATTTCTTTGTTATTTAGTATATAAAGCACTTATAACATTTATGCAATTTGTAATCTTTAATTTTGAAAGAAAAATTTATTCTATTTTATTTGTTAGAGTATTCCGTGTTCGACTAACACCAGCCAACGGTTGTTCCTTGTTATTTGCTAGCTTCTGTTTTCGCTGTTAGCTGTCAGAAGGTAAAAATTCCAATAAATAATTGAAATTATTGCTTGTTTTTTTTTTATTCTTTTATATATATATATATATTGTGTTCAATTTTCCCTTATGTGGCTTTGTACGTTTTGGCGGCTACCATTTTATTATTTTATTTTATTTTGTATTTTGTAATTTTTATTTATTTTTAGCAAAGCATCCGCTCTCGTATCCGACGCTTTTGGCATGTGAATTACAGTGGGCCAAGCGGGCAACAATTGACCAAAGGGCCCGCCTTTCTGTTACCATGATGGGCTTAACTTGCTGACTGCTCATTTTTTCTCAATGCAACCGCAGAAAAATAATGAAAATTACGAAAATTACAATGTGGCAGCAGCAATTTTATTTTATTGTTAGTCTTTTTCAGTTGCTCTATTAATAATAGCCATGTTTTGTCAGATGCCAGTCGCTGGCACGCAATAAACCATCACACCGACCACCACCCACCGCTCACCACCCATTGTCATAGCACATAGTTGCCAACTGCTCACGGTAAATGCGTTCATTTTTTGTTAATTACACAAAACGAAAAACGAAAATAAAAATCATAAATGAATTCTGGCCAAACAATGGTCGACAACAGCAGCAGCAGCAGCAGCATCAACATTAACAAACAGCGCAACGTGGTGGTCGTTGCCGACTTTGTGGCGTGGCAAGCACCTGCGGCTAAGTCAGCTACAAAATGTGACTTATCTGGCTGTCGAGAGCTGCGGCTGACACCCAACGCTCCTCACTTGACACAGAGTCAACTGTAAACCGTAAACTGAGAGTGGTGCATTGAAAACTGTAATCTGTTAACAAAATGCAGTTGGCAGCATACCATGCAATCTAATACCCTATAGTTTTATGGTTTGTTTCAAACTAAATGAGTGCAATAAAATACAGAAATAAATCGATGAAAACCCAAATAAATGAATGAAACGGAAAGTGATTGACACTAATTTGAAATTTGATTCATTTATATTGAATTTGCCCAACAATATGCATATCATCTATTCAAGTTTTAAAACATTACTGACACCTGTCTAAAATAAAAAGCATACGTTTGCAGCACTGACAACGACATCTATGTATTAATAAATGCTTGTCAGACGAGCTGATGTAGAAAGTAAATGTCCAACATTTTCTGTTTTCCAACTTACATTTGCTATGTGGAGCTTGTCCTTCATTGCTCACATGACAGTTCTAATTTAAAATTGTTTCGTCAATTAACAGTGATGATTTGTGAAACAAATTCACTTTTGCAAGCTTCATGGCTGTCTGATGAATAATTTGTAACATTATTGATCAACTGTCAGACAATTGCCAAAATTTGGGATTCAAAACGCATTTGAAATGAACACTTGAAAGGGAATGAATAATGCATATTGCATAATGCATAATGCATAATGCATAATGCTTCACTCCATAGTAAATCGGTCAGAGGAGTTGCATCACTGATGCTCTAAGAAGCAGGACAGCAACGCCATTACGTCAATAAGTATTTTTGACCCCAAACTGAGTTTAAATGGGACGACCGCGTTTTTAGTGCATAACTTGCAATTGCACTGATAAATCGTAAATGGAACAAACGAAAGCAATGCCAAAGACCCAAATCACAATGCAAAAGGGCAGAAATATCAGCAGCAGCAACAGCAACAGCAACAGCAACAGCAGCAGTAAGCTGCAAACAGTTGTCGTTGATTTATGATGGCATCCTTAAAAGTTTTCAACCAAAACTTGCAGTTTAGCGCCTGGCTAAGGACAAAGGATGAACTGCGAATGCTGTTACAAAATTGCTAATGCCAAAATGCTATTGCGTTTCGTCTTATGGAATGGCAAGCGAGTAAAACAGCATCAGCATCAGCATCAGTATCAACTGATTGCTGAAAGCGGACTGAATTTACTACATACTCTATATACTTGTGCACAAGTTATCCGATTTCCACTGGCGAGGAGAGACCTTGCCCACTGACAAGGCAGCTTACAAATATCAATTAAGGATACTGAACTACTCAACAAATTCAAGAGACAATCCGGGAAGTTCAATTCAAGGAGCTTGTTATTCTTTGCCACTTCTTTTGTTTTCCAAATCTAGGATAACGTATCGATGAAACGATTATGCGCAGAAATAGAGATAGAGAGAGAGAGAGAGAGAGAGAGAGAGAGAGAGAGAGAGAGAGAGAGAGAGAGAGACAGAGAGAGAAATTGTCTTAATGATTTCCTATTTGATAATTATATCACAACATAATTGATTCACAAATTATGCCGAAGTGAACAGTAAACACATTTAATTTTCAGCACATTTTGAGCTTTGTGTGAAAGTTGACATAGTTTTAAAATATTAATTTTACTTAGGTTCGAGCCAAATATCACAAGTTAAGAAAAGCCCTAAGAAATAAAAAAAATTTTAATGAATCTCGATTTAAAATAATATTATCGATTTTTTATGAACTTTTGAGTTTTGTTTGTTGTTTCGTCAAAGTTGATGTGGTTTTTCATCATTTTATTCTACATAAATTCAGCGTAGAATATTTCAATATCGAGTACATAAATAGCATTGTGTGTGCCAAAAAAAATACATAACTTTTCAATTAATTCAAGGCACTTTGAAACTCTGCTTAATTCACATTTTAAATGGAACTCTACTCAATTAAAAATTTTTAAATTTTTTAATGTGTACATTGAAATTTACGCTGAGCATCAATTGCCAACAGATAACAAAATTTCAAATGATGACTTTAAATAATGTTGAGTTGAAAGAGCTCATTAAATATATAAATATCTATATATATATTTATATATATATATATATATGTATATACACACACACACACACACACTCTCTGTCTCTTTCTCTCTCTCTCTACGTACATATTTCATACTGAAGTCAAAAATGAAATAAAGTCGACAATCTAGTCTCGAAATCGATATCTAAGAATATTGCGTTCATGACCAAATTACAAATGCTAACAAAGATCCCAGCTGCAAATTAAGCAAATCGCCAGCCAAAATGGAGCAACAAATAACTCGCTGTCTCCACGAATCAACATCGTCGACAGACTCGTCAAACTATGCATTTCATTTATTTAGTCAACTTGGCCTATCTGAGGCAGCACTCAAAATCAAATGAGGCACGGCCGCAAAGTTAGCGCTGTCGATTGTGTGTGTGTGTGTGTGTGTTGCCTGGCAGCAAGCAAAGACCAACTACTCCGTTTGCTCCCTGTTGGGGCAGCTCAACCTTTAAATTTGCACTTTACGCCCCCAAAGGCGTCTCTATACTTCAGTGTGTGTGTGTGTGTGTGTGTGTGTGTGAGCAGACTTTATTCCTGACCCGAGCCAACTCTGAGCCTTAAGTTCAACGCACTGCCATTGGAGCATCACTCGCTTCACATGGCCAACATTCAAAATCGGAGACGTGCAGATTGTCGTAGCTGCTCCTGTTTCCCGTTTCTGGCTTCTGCCTGGCGGCTATTGTTTCTGTTCCTGTTTCGCTTGTTTCTCCTCCCTCTTTGCAGTCCCTGGCGTTTCTCCTTCCTTTTTTTTTCTCGCATGGTTGCGTTTTGGGTTGTAGCTGCTGCGATTGCTGCCCGCTTATGACCGCTGTCAAATTAATTGGCTTTTCCGGTTGTGGGGCGTGCGTCTCCGTCCGTTTCACAACTCATTTCCGCATTTTGTCAAAATTTCAATTGTTTTTCCTCAACCACTCTCCCTCACTCTCTCTCTCCCTCTCTCTCTCTCTCTCTCTCTCTCTCTCTCCCTCTATCTCTTCCTTTCTATCTATCTGACTCACTCTCGCACACACTTTGTGACAAATTTCATTATCTGCGCAATCGAACACTTGATGATGGCCCAACTCCAGTTCCGTTTCTTTAGATCAGCATCATCATCATCATCATCATTATCATCAGCAACATCTTCATCAGCACGATTTATTTATGTCAGTATAATTAATGAATCAATTATCTTGTGATATAAATTACAATCGGCTTCTTTTGTCAAATTTGTTTAACTCCTTCGCATTGTCCTGTACTTATTTTTCTCTCTCTCTCTCTCTCTCTCTCTCTCTCTTCATTCTACTTCTCATCATTTCGCATCATCATAATGATCACCATGATCATCATAATCATCTTAATCAACATCATCATCATGATCAACACATAATTTTCATCATCAGCATCGGCTCTTTTCACAAGAAGTGCTCATTTATTCATGCAAGCTTTTGAGCCTATTTTTGAAATGCCGCCGGTCGCGTTTTGATTGGCACTCAGCTGTTTGGCTAACGCACTGTGAGCCGCTCCGTCTTTGAGTGAGTCACTTTGGCACATCTTTGCATTGAGTGAGTTGTGCGCGGAGAGCACTTTTGCTCAATTCCCCTTGTTGAATGCTTCTGCACAATTTGGCACGTGTGTTGAGTTTGTTGAACTTAGCCAAGTCTGCACACCACATTGCCAAAGTTAACTATGCAAATTCCCATGGGTTAAGTTTTTTCAGCGCCATAAAGCATTCGTTGAGTTTATAGCAAGAGCATACGATATGGGATTTTCTCTTGCGTATTTCCTTGCGGATAAATACATTTTTTACGATATTCAAAATATCCTTGGGAAATTTTAGCTGATTACTTAGGATAAGAAGGGAAACTTGGCTAAATGCTCTACCACTTGTACGTTAACAGTAGGGAAACAAACCAAAAGACAACCCACGATCCAAACCATTAGGGATATCATTTGAATAGAACTGTTTCCTGTTGCCTATTTCCGGTTTCCGATTAGCTTCAATAGAACTGAATTCAACTACACAAGAATATTTGGTTTTCTCTGAATTCAACTGCACAAGAATATTATTTACCATTCAAAATGGCCTTTAATGAAAAGTTTACACTTCATCGTTAATTTGTAAAAGCATATGCCCAATAAATGTATCAAATCATCAAAAATAATTACCAATTAAACTCACAAATGTTGTCTGCGTTATTATAGTAAAATTCTTGTTGTTGATTGTTTTGGTTTTTCGTCTGCAGTTTCAGCAAGATGATAATTTGCATTTAGATATGCATAACGTTGTCTGCGGCAACCTGCGATTCCGTGCTGAGCCTCCCAAATTGCAATGTGCCACAGCAATTACGATTGCTTAATTAGCATTAGCTGCAAGCCACATGCAAATTGCGGTAAATGCAAATGATGCTCGAGAGATGTATGCAACTGAATTGATTCTCTCTCTCTCTCTCTCTCTCTCTATTTATTTATATATATATATGTATATATGTATATATATGTAATGCTTGCATCAGCATTTCTGTTTCAGCTTTTTTTGTGCTCTCAAAGTGTTAGTTGTTTCCTCGAGTCGATGACCTATTTTATGTGCCAATTTTATCAATTAATGGTAATTGATAATTAATATATTTATGTACACAAACTGGCTTTTTGTTGAGCCTAGTCGCGGCTTCAAATAAGAATCATTCCGTTATTAACATTATTTTGCAACCTTGTTTATTTTATCTAAAGCAAAACTTGTTTTCCCAATAAACATGCATAAATAATGAGTGTGATTATTTGATCTCTGCATTTTAATTAGTGCTATTCGTGTGTGTGTGTGTGTGTGGCTGCTGTGCACACAAAAAAGTTTTCTTCTTTTGCGCGGATCTTTAGCAAATAATTTACCTGAAATAAATACAAAAACAGCATCAGTACATTAAAATATATGAAATTTGACTAATTCATTAAGTTGTCAGTTGTACAAATGGTTCTCATAGTTCGTACAAAGATATTTCTTTGCACAAAAGTTAATTTGTTGTTGTTGGCTGCGCTTGGGCAACTTTTCACATAAATTTCCTTGAATATTATGTTGCTGGCTGCCTCCAACTAAGCAACACTTCACATCATTTAAGCCGCAAGTGTGTCAGCTAAGCGGCCAGACAGCCCACATCCAGCTAACCTTCAAATTACTGTGTGTGTGTGTGTGTGTGTGAGCTGAACTTCCGTTGCCAGCACTGCGATGTCCTGGCGAGCATGTCCTTGCCTAAGCCTGCTGCCTAAGCGACTATGTAACATAATATTTTCCGTTTGCCAACTGACAACTGCACTGGCAGCAGCCGGTCTTCGTTTACCGTTGCTTTTGTTTCAAGCCATTTCTTTTATTCTTTGCACTTTCTTTTTTTCATTTTTTTCATTTTTTTCATTTTGTTTTTTTTTTTGGTTTGCCCGGAAGCGGATTCGACACACACCTACACACGCTAATACCCTGACACACATATGCCCACGCGCGCGTGTGTGTGTGTGTGTGTAGCTTAATCATTTATATTGGCATTGAATTCGTTACAGCAAAATGCTGCTGCGCATATTTTAATTGCTGTGCCATCAAAGAGCGGAACAAATAGTTCCATGTGCCCTGGAGAAGTGAATTAAATTAAATTCAATTGGCCAAAAATGTTGACTTGTTTGTGCTGTGCACTGCTTGCTTGCACTGCTAGCTTGCACTGCTTGCTTGCACTGCAATGTTTGCATTTCCATTGCAAATAAAGTTTACAAAAATATGTATACCAAATATTCTTTTGAAAAATGATTTCAACTTGAAATTGCGATGCGGATTAAATATATATCACACTATCATAAAATCACTATAACAATTTTATTTTATTAATTATTTATTTATTTTTGTGTTTTTTATGTGCTGCCCTCAATTTCGAACAAGCAACGTGTAGCAATTTAATTTAAAATATGCAAATTGACATCGGGAACGTCTTCTTTTTCAGGGGCTCGTTATGCGTATTAATAATGTATGTGTATATAAAATAAAATTGAATTAACATGATTAATATGATAAAAACACATATACGGATATACCACAGATGCCAGAAGAGGATGCCACAGAAACGTGGAAAACACAAGGCCAACTGCATATAAGGTGTGATCAAATATTGGATTCAGATCTGGTTGTGCAACTGTCTGTCAACGGTAGTTTCTCAGCTCTGTTGGGTTAACGACTGTATTGGACTGGACTGGACTGGGTGGTAGACATGGCCAGTGTCATTTCGCTGATGGCATGTGCAGCAAGCAGAGGAGTCGTATAATAGCCGTGCAACATGGCATTGCCTATCTGCCATCTTGATGCCACAGTCATGCAACAACAGGCAGCAGTCTTAACGCATTTCCACTGCCGTTTGCAGAAAAGCGGATGAAGCTGCTCCTGCTGAAATATTAAGTGTGAACGGCAAGTCAAGTGGAAGGCAGCACGACAACAAGGCAACAGCATTGGCTTTTGCGTTGGCGTTGGCGTTGACGTTGGCGTTGGCGATGGCGACACACAAGCGAAAAACTTTTTCAATTATAAACGCCTTGAGATAAGCAAAGCAACAACTACAAACAACAACAACAGCAACAGCAACAACATCAGCAACAGCAGCATCTGCTTTAAGTATATTGCTCATCTTGTATTCGACATCAGACACACACGAAACAAAAACGAGGACCACAACTTGCCGCTGTTTATTATGTTTTATTAAAGGCGAGCGTGCTGTTTAATTGAATATTGTTGTTTACTTCTATGCCACACACACACACACACACACACACACACACACATGCCGCACACATGCCACACACAGTAACAAATGAGTTGTGCTGCTTTGTTTGATTGCTTCGCGTATCCTTTCATTTATTATAACTTTCGTCCCTTTTACCGAACTTTGCGCTTTATTTAGTGTTTCACAAGTAAGTCTGTAATTAAAATACGACGGCTTAGGCTTCAAATAATAGAATTGAATATGCTTGAACGGTATAATTAGCTTTGCAGTATGAGAAACTCAAATGCTCCCTATACCCCCGTCCACCCGCCCCGCCCCACACACTATATCTGAATTGAAAATGTTAATTTTATGGATATGTTTATTTTCTTCAATTAAATATTATTTAATTGCATGGTTGGCAGGCCGAAGTTAAGATACCCTTGTAGACTGGAGTTAATCTGCTGATATGTAAATTTAAGTTTTCATTTCGAAATATTTTATATTTATGGTTCGTCTTAAGCCAATTTAGTTTATAGTTGGATTTTTATTTTGTTACACAAATTTTTGTTTTCATAATTCCTGTTTGAGATGTGGCTTTTAATTGATTATGTTATATTATAGTTAGATCGTTGCCATCTAAGAAAGAATTAAACTATAATTATATCCAATATTTGTATATGTAGGTAAATACATATATAGATAAGCTCAGCTAAGATATTAACTGGCTGCAGATTAAATATGAAACACAAAGCAGATGTTTTTCAGCAGAACTAGAACTTAGAACTTATCTGTGGTGATTACTTGCGGTGCGGTGTTGGCTGGGGGATGGAGTTGTGCACTTGCAATTGTCGCTCCTGATTTTAAAAGTGCCATGTCAGACATACACGCACACACACGCATACACACACACACACACACACACACAAACGCATAAGCATAAGCACACATAATATGCTGTAACAAATCAAGTTGCAGGATGCAGGACAACAATAGCAGCAGCAGCAGCAGCAGCAGCAGCAGCAGCACCAGCAGCAGAGGCACGTACACTCACACGTATATATATATATATATATATATCTATATATATACGATAATTTATACCAGGGAGGTCAAATTGTTCGCTTAAGAAATAAACTGAACAAATGGCATGACAAATTCGTAAACTAGTGCGATAAATTGGAAAAGGTGCGAACGACTAAAGAAATTCCACTTTTGAGATGTGCTCGTTGCAAATAAGTCGCACATAAATTTGTTGCAAGTGCCTTAAAGAAATCGATTTGTGTTTTCGAAACTCGCTATATTTTCGACAATAGGTTTGACTAGGTATATTTCTATCAACCATGTATTTCATGGTATTTTTCTTCTATTAAAACAAAGTCTAGTTTTCAGGGTGTGTTAAATATGAAAATGACAATCTGAAAATTAGTTTTAGCAATGTTATTGCTCTTTGAAAGTTTTTCAGTATATTTTAAAATGAATTTGGAATTGAATCGCCCTTCCAACTGTGAATGCAGGATTTATCTAGATGTCATAACATGATTGAAAAGCCCTGTATTTTTTTTTTTTTTGGCTAATTTAAGGCTCTGGTAAGTTGATACCCTTTAGAGGCTCTAATTTTAACTTGAACTTTGAGCCAGAATTGCATTGTTAATTTTCAATTTAGTATTTACATAAATTTAGTATTTACATATATGAAAAGCAATGGTTTTTTAAACTCGAAAACCAACTCAAACAATAGCTATATGGTTACTTATATTACAAGTTTATATAGTTTAATTGGCTCGCAAGTTGAGTGACTGAGTTACTTGGCCTCTCAAGTAGAACACAGGATAACTTTGGTAAATCAATCGAAAGAGCAGATTTCATGAACATTTTTGGAATTTTCGAATTGATTTTCATTTGTATTTGTACTTTTTTGAAAAACATTTCTCAAGAATATAAGATATTGCTCATAACAAAATAAATTGATGTTTTTGGGATTGTCGATTTTGAGCAAGAAATTTATTTTCATATATTTATAAATTATTTCTAAAAACTAGAGAAATTTTTTAAGTTTTCAGTTCGATTTTACTTTTCGAGCGATTTGTAGACACAAAATCACGTAGACCAGGCAAAACTATATCAATGCTGAAACTTGACAATTTTTCTTTTTAGATTGAGTTGAAACAATAAGAATTGTTTCATTAAATCAAACCAAATCACAATCCTTCCTTGCTGGAACAGAGATGCCAGGCAACATTTGCGGCAGCTCAAGCAACATGGCCGCGGAATGCGAGAGTCTGGAACAGATCAACAACAGTGCATCTGCCAGCGTCCCCAGCAGATCCAGCGGTGGCATCAACGATCAACAGAGCAGCACACGTGTGTCCAAGTTACGCACTCTGGGCAAACTGGACCGTTTACTGCGCCGTTGGCTCCCAGGCTACAGCTATCTGCGTGGATGTTCTGGCAATGGCAGTGGCCATGGCAATGGCGGCAGACATTTGTCTGGGATGGGAGCGGGGAGGACGCCACTGAAGGCGTTGGGAGAGCAGCGTGCGGAACGGCAGAGACCGCTCAACGTTGATCTACCGTTAACAGTCAGGCGATATCGGGATGGGGAAGTGTTGTTGAATGCGGGCATTGCCAAGTCCGAGTTCTGCTCAAAACTGGACAGGCTGCTGCAAGCCAAGCTGTCTGATAAGGATAAATGATTAGCTAAAGCTGCTAATAAATAAAATAAGGTCGAATGAGAGCAGTATATGTAAAAACAGATACAGAAACAACACACATTTTCCTGATTAACGCATACCATAAATTTCAGTTAATAAATTTCAAGAACTTCCAGTTGAACGATGAGAGTTTGTGGAATGACTGAAACTATCAAGATAGATAGATAGCTGAACCACAAACTCTTTACGAGGGTTCACACAAACTTGCTGTTCTCCGCCCGATTTAAATGGCCCATCAATTCACACAGCAACTTGCCTGATTTATGCTCGTTTGGCCAAACAACAATGCATTTATTTTGTATCGTAATTATATATTGATTATAACAATGCCGGTAACAAAGCTATTGCAGAAAAAAAAACACAATATTTGAACAAAAATACATTTGAAAAGTAACGAAATCCAAATACACTTAACGTTACTTTTTTACATTCATATATTGTTCTATTTTGAAATCTGGCAAATACTAAGCTGCCAAAATACATACATATGTAAACCAAATATAAAGGCAAAATGTTTACTTAGCCAACCAAAGATAGTGTATTTAAGTGGAGGAAAGAAAAGCAAAAAAAAAAAAGAAAGAACAACAAAATTGATGTCACATTGATTAATGTGATTAGTGTGACATGGAACTCGGATATGGCAGACTGCCATACACGCACTGGCATGCATCAATATTGAAATATTAGCAATATATCAATCAGCCAGACGACACATACATATACAGACAAAAGCAAGCAAGGCCAGCGGCTGCCTTCGCCAGGAGAGAAGCTTTTATGACGAGACAACAGCTCAGTTGAAGACAGCCAACTCATTAAAATTAATTAGGAATAATGGCACATCAAATGCTAAAATTATATATAGCATGATTATAATAAAAGGCTGAATTTGCCGCTTGAATAGCCATGCAAATTGGCCTCAAATATACTTAAAAAGTGTCCATGCTCCACTTTTGGTCCCCAAAGACCAAGTTGTTAATCAGGCAAAAGCCAATAGCAATCTATGGACTTTAGAAAATTTTGCCGGCATCGAGTGCCTCCAGGGAGGGACGCCACTCAGCAACAAATTGACAATCTGCCCAGAGACAATGGGAACTGGAATAGCAATTGGGGATTGCAAGCGGATGTCTCGACAATAAATAGAACTTAAAGTCCACCATGGGCATGGTGCCTGTTGTGAACTTACAAACATCCATTGTATTTCAATCGTAATCTATATAAGAACGGGCAATTTGCAGATTAGAGGACAACTGTATGACCTGAACAAAACTGGCCAACATTGCCCATAAGTCCCAGTGTAGCCCACGAGCCAACCACAAAGCAACTCAGAGCACAGCTCGTTAGGATGCTGTATAACTCTGGGTTTGTGTTCTCTACACCACTCACCAACCACCCACCTCCCAAAAACCCCTTCCCTTCTCTGCGTATGTGTAAGTGGGTGTGTGTGTGTGTGTTTGAGCTCTGGAGAGACCTAATAATTTGCTGGGTGAGCACTTGACTTGCGTCGTTTACATGACCATTAATGTGACTTTTGCAAACGCTGCTTTCAGTTGCCAAGTTTCTGCCTGAATGTGTATCTAGGGAACAAGCCATGCCCCTTCCCCCCACCCATATACCACTCCTACTGCTGCTGACCGCAGCAGGGGCCATTCAATAAAAGTAACATTCATTGATTGTAGCAGCAAAGCTGTTGCCTACTTTTTGGCATACGTCCACTCGATATGCTAATATTTATACAAGTGTACATATACACGTATGTGTGTGTGCATGTGTGTGAATGTGTGTGTGTGCCAGTGTGAGCATGAGTGCTATTTTGTATTTGTGAAGAGCACACACACACACACAAATACATGCACATATCGAAATTTATTTTTAAATTACGACAAATTGTTAAGATCTGAAAGCGGTTGCCTGTTCCAACCAGAGGGAGAGAGAGAGAAAGAGTGAGAGAGAGAGAGAGAGAGAGAGAGCGAGAGAGAGCCTTGTGGTTGGTTGTGAATGTGTGTTTGCATTGATTTGGGGGAAAAGAGTGCGGGCCATCGTCAATTGTGCAGAACGCATTGTCAGTGCTTACAGATGTAAGAGGAGCTTAAGGTTTTCTAGTATTTAAAGGAGATCAGCTTTTTGTTAAGGATTAATATTTTGATTTGTGATATGTGCAATTTGTCAATTAGCTAAAGCCAACACTTTCCCTCATTGAAAAAAAACGCATTTATTTATAGAAGTTGTAGTTATTTTCTTTGTTGATTTTTTTATTATTTTTTTTATTTCGTTTTTGATTGAATAAAAATTGTACATTAAATTTTATTGAAAGTTTTGCAATTTGTAGACGATGCTGCTACAATAATTGAGCAAGAACTCGTATTAGCTAAATAAATTTCTCATATATTCGTATTCGTATTCAGTAGTATTTATATGTAAGTATATTTAAATTTTGAATTTGAAAAATTGAATTGCTTAAGTACATTATATAAGTCTTAGACCAAATGAAAATAAATATTGCACAGTTATTGCTATTTTGAGTATCTGTGAAAGCGCCGCAAATGTGGGCAACAATTTTGGTTTTTTTAATTGCATTTTTTGTTTGTCACTTTATATATTTGATTGGGGAGTATTGGTGTGTGGTTGGGTGAATGGTAGTCAGAATGGTTGTTGTTGTGTTGTTGTACTTAATCTGAGGCGACTTTGATATGTTTGTTTTGAAAAATCGATTTTGTATGATCTTAACAACTTTTCGATACAATTTGAATGTAAATAGTAAAGATAGATATCAAATAAGTAGTTACGTTATAAATTGGATTCGTGTTTGTTTGTCCTCTTTCTATGAGTACTTTGATTTAATGTTAAATTTTAGGAGAGAGAAAGATATTAAGTAAAGTATGTATATATTGTAAGGTATTGTAAATGTTACTCGATTTTGAGTTATTTTAATTAATTTATATGAATTTGCCTTTAATGGTATCATATTTGGTATTGCTTATGAAGTTCCACACTGCACATAAAGTAATTGTAACAGTATTCTTTTCATTTTAATTAGTGTATTAATTTATTTTAATTACTTGGTAAATATTCATATCAATTCGTTGAGCTGTGCGTTTAGAGCAAATGGCGTGAGATAAGTGATTGCAATTGTAAATGTCTATCATAATCGTTTAATTATCGGTATCATATCGAATGTTGAGCAAATTGTAGAACCCTTAGTAAATCTCTCAATCGTAGCCCAAGGAAACTGCGGACTTGGGCGTCGGCAGCGGCGATGTGGTGTTCTCCTCCTCATCGTCGATTTCCTGCGAATCCTCCGGCTCGCCCAGTGCATGCACAAATTCATAGAAATCAATGCGTCCATCACCATCCACATCCACCTCCTTGATCATATCCTCAACTATAGCAAGAGAGAGAAAGACAGAGAGAGAGAGAGAGAGAGAGAGAGAGAGAGAGAGAGAGAGAGAGAGAGCCAAAGGGAGAGGTATGAAGAGAGACGAGCAATTAACCTTCTTTTTATTGCTTAAGACTATAGCAGTGCCAATGTGCAAGTGTAGGTGTAAATGCACACAAGATTTACTTGTGTACATGTGAACTGCTCATGGCAGTTGGACAAAGCTACAACTTACTTTCCTCTTCGTCGAGATCCTCGCCCAGGCATTGCAGTACGGCACGCAAATCGGAGGCGGTTATATAGCCACGATTGTGTTTATCAAAGACGCGAAAGGCGTCACGTAATTCGCGCTCCTCCTGGTCGGCCGAGGACAGGCCCGATTTGTCCTCATAGGTCATGTTGGAGAGTATGTCAACGAATTCCTCGAAGCTCACATTTCCATCGCCTGCCGACAGATAGAAAAACAGTCACAAAGAGAGAATGTCAGTGTGTGTGTGTGTGTGAGAGAGAGAGAAAGAGAAAGCAATAGCTACGCCCATTATCTACAACACTCACCATCCACATCGATCTCCTGCAGCATCTCCTGCAGCTCCTCGACACGCGCAAACTGTCCCAGTGAGCGCATAACGGTACCCAGCTCCTCCTTGGTTATGCAGCCATCGCCATCCTTGTCAAACAGGCGAAATGCCTCGCGGAATTCTGAAATATGTGCGTAAACTGCATTTTAAATAAACAACCAACAAAAAATTCCAGAAATTCTTTATAATTTCGAAATATAAAAATATTTTTTTCCAAATCTATTAATTGTTAACCTTGCGAAAAATCTCACGCCATACAACCAAATCGAAGGATTTTGTCAAATTAAATCTAATGGACAATTATATATATACATGGAATCATAAAATATTTGTGCTTAATAATTTTGAATAGCATAAAAATAATAAAAGTAATAATAAGAGGTAGAATTCTGTGAGCACATAGAGACAACTATCTTAGAATTAGGAAATTAGAGCCTTGGCTTTCAGAAAAACAAAAACAATACATAGAAAATCAAATTCTAGAAAATAAAATGTAAATAAACCGTGCACTGCCTTGGCGACAACATTACAGAAAGATTTAAGTTTTTAGTAGTTTAACTTGTAAGTGGAACACAGTCTCTTACACTTACCACGCATTTGGCCCTTGGAGATGCAGCGACGCTTGTCCAACGCATCCGCATCCGACTCACCATGACCGGCATCCACGGCATATGAGCTGGCCCGCTGCGAGAATTGACGTGTTTTCGTTTTGCGCTTGTTCCTGAGTGACGCCTTTCCCAGCTCTCTCTCCGTGGCAATGTCTGCTCCAGCTGTCACTGAGCCGCGCATGGTTAGCGATGTTTTGATAGGTGCACGCTGCAAGCTGGCCAGCTGCTCATAGTCATCGTAGTCTTCCTCTTCCTCCTCCACGTCGTCATCTTCTTCATCCTCGTCATAGTCATCTGCCTCATCATCGTTGTATTGCTCGTAGACAACCTGGTCGCTGAGATTGCGCTGCGCATAGCTGACTCGAGTGCTATTTCGTGTTGTGACACCGGCCCTGACCCCGCCACCAGTCTCACACGAGCTGGAATCTGTGTCCGCATCGGACTGGTTGGCGGCACGATGTTGTTGTTGCTGCTGTTGCGTTGTCACTTTCTTGCGTTGCCTTTGGCGTCGCTGCTGTGGCACATTTGCTGTCGACTGCTGCTCATTTGTGTGCTGCTGCTGACTCTGACTCTGACTCTGGCCATCCTCAACAGGCTGCGTCTGCTGCTCATCGTTGTCTGTACCCGTTGCGATCTGCTCCTCGTCGGGCTCATCACCACTAAGCGGCGAGTTTCTCGTCTATCCAGAAAAGAGTAGTTTTTAGTGCGGTTCCAAATTGAACAAGCAAAAACACTTATTTACGCGGTGCCGCAGATTATATGCCCTTGCCAGCAAATGGCTTTGAACAGTATAATTTTCTGATCTTATCATTTACTTAACTTGACTCTTTACTGATACCAAACTATTAAAATATCTTGAAAAGACTTCCAATTTATCAATAAGTGATATTTGTTAACTGGTAGGTTTTTGCTTAATAATATTTGGTGTTTAAGGTACTTTTAATTCTCAATTCCTTCCGACATTCCTAGCAAATGTAGTAAACACTCCGACAGTTGTAACTACAAACGTGTCTCTTGACAGCACAGAAACTTACGAGACTGACAGCCAACAAGCAGTTGGCAACGCGAATTAAGACAACGCTCAGCAAGCTGTGTTTATGTTTCTGTTTACGACATTTGTCAATTACTAGCTACAATTTTCACATCTCACATAACATTTTCATTATTTTTCCACTTTTCATCGTGTGCTTCTTTTTATTTAGTTTTGATTTTATATTTTTCATTTCTTGCGCAACGGAAAAAATACACGTATCTCTCGCAAATATGTCTAGCAACCGCGTGCGTCTTCTCATTGACATCTTCGAGGGCATAAGCCAGCGCGAGGAGCGGGAAACTGCAGTACAGGTGTCTACAAGCTGTCAATTCGTGAGTGGACGTGTCGCCGCAACTGTGGCCATATTCGAACAAACGTGCGGCGATCCGACAAATGAACCCTCCCCCCCAGCCGACTTGACGCAGCAGGAGCAGAGCCAGCGTACACATATCTCTTATGCCTCTAAACTTAAACAAGAAATAACGGCTATTCCCAGCCATAATGATTTGATGTCTTGTAAGTATCAAGCTAATTGATCTAGCTTGTATATCAGCATCTGCTACATGATGATTTTCTGTGTCCTATTCCCGCCAGTTAATGCAGAGCGTGGATCTGTGCGTCCAAGCTATAGCTTCATTTGGTGATAGATGGCCAGCCCAGAACTTGTGGCGCCCATGGTGCCTTTCAGTGGACGCAGCACACAAGTCAGGCTGATGCCTTCACAACAGGCAAACGTAACACAGAACACAGTTCACAATTCGGATCAACATGAAAAGGTCGCTGATGTGGCAATGCCCCATTATTTATAAATGTCACAAGAGACCATTAAAATTTTTAAATGTGCTGTGTTTTTCTTGCCATGGGAAGAAGAAAATATGTAAATATCATGCTGATTAAGGATATATATAATTCATGAAGATGCTTTCTTCTGCCTTTTACATGCATTTGCACAACTTCATTATATAGTTTTCGTACATTTTTAATGGCTTCAGAGACACAACTTATAAGTACATGTACATTCCTCAATGTGCCACATACATATATACTATAATACTCTGTGTGCGAAACATGATAAGAGTCTAGTCAACACGATGAGACGACGAGTTTACATTCGAATTGTCTGCAGGCCTTTTTTTTATTGAAAGTTGTTAAACCAAAATACATATGCTTCTTATCTAATGCAGAATTGCAAGTCGCCTAAGTGAACTTTGTGGTCGTCAAGATATTGTATCTTTTTCTGCAGTTGTTGCTTCCTTTATGAAGTGCGTCGAGTAGTTCCCTCTAAGCAATGTGTGCCTGTAGAGTCACTCCTATAAGAAGCATCCTCCAAGATAGAAACATGCGGTAATTTAACCAGTTGATGATGCGAGTCACTGCGTGGTATCTGACGTGACGTATTTTCAAATGTCTTAAACAGCCAGCGATTATGGAGACCCAATTCTATCCAAAATTATTGTTTCTTATATTGAAAACGACATTTTTGAATGAGGCTTCATTTGTGTGGTTTCGCAGAAGATCTCTTCAGTATCCTTTCATGCCCAGTTTCCTCTCTCAAACTCTTGTTTCCTCGTCTTCCCAACGGCCCTTGTTTAGGTCCGAGTCAGACATTGAGTGGAAGGCTTAGCACCGTATAGTATAGATAATATAGTTCGCTGCCACCAGAGGAAAAATTTTTTTGATTATCGCCCATGAACGGTATCGGAATATTCTTATAAATGGCCGACTCCTCATTCAAGTACAGTGGAATTCTCACCTTAATTATGATTATCTCATTCTTCAATATACCGTACGCTGCGAGAAGTTTGTGTGCTGCTTGTAGCTTATGCCTAGCTAGTTTTTCTCTTCATCTTGTGTTGATCACGGACAAAATTGATTAATTGTTCGCTTAATTTCGCCGTTACTTGATTTTATTACGACAACTCTTCTTTGCCATTCCTTTGGCCGTTTTTAGCATTTTCCCATTGGCCATTTTCCTAAGTGTGTATTTTCCCGTTTGACCAATAAGGATTTCTTTGTCTCTTTGCCATTTTGTTCTTTTCAGCAATGACAAAAGTTCTGTAATCGTTTGCTGAATGTATCTATGTATATCTGTCGAGCGATCCTATTTGTACATCCATATTTTCTGGTGTGGTGAGTACATCGTCCGGGTCGTTCTCATTTTCCGTTGAGATCAATGGCCGCGAGTTTATCACTGCCTCCTTTCGACATAGTAGCGTAGAAAACTTAGGTGAGGCTGTTGCTTCCAAGGAACCGCTTTAGATGGTATTTCAATGATTTAACGACATCCTCCCACAATCAACCCAAGTGACATCTTATTGTACAACCGGCGCAAGATTGGTATCGATCAAAATAGCGGTTTCTAATCGGCTCTCACGAAATTGGTTCCATTCAATACTGGGCTCTCGCTGGCAGGCTGAACAAGCCACTGTGGTCCATGCCACCAAATTGAATACTAAACAGTCCCACTGGATTCACTTCCAATTTGACGTAGTTCCATTTTACAAATGGTAGATGGTTCATAATATCATCCAGCCTGATTCTCACAAATTTGACCCTACTGCTTTTATTCGTAATCCAAGGGCGTCCGTGATGCCCTCTGTGCTCAGTCTCCTCATTGCATGACTTGAACTTTTCCTTTAACCGTCCATCATTCTCTTTTTACGATGTGGACGGATCCATTTTTAGCAGCTCGATTTGCATTTCTGACAAAGTAATCATTTAAATTTGTTGTTTTGATTTTGTTTCACAGTTCGGCTGTAAGCCACGGAATACGTTTTGCCTTTCTCGAAGGACCAAAAATGTGTGAAACACGATAAGAGTGTGGCCAACATGATGAGATGACGTTTAGATTCGAGCTGTTTGCAGGCCTTTCATTGAAAATTCTTAAGCCTAAATTCAGATGTTTCTAATCTAATGCAGTCACTAATAGGGGGACCGCTATATACCTCCTCTGCGATCTCTAAAAATAGCGTGACCCTATGCAGGCCAGCCTCAAGTACCTACCCTTGAGAATGCCGCATGAGTCCGCTACCTGCTTAGAGCTTCACATGTTCATACTTGAACACTCTGCATGGGTATCTCCTCTTACCATTAGTTGCCTCAGTTCACGGGCAATGGTTGAACCAGTTAAAAACTTATTAACTGCTGTGAAGAGGCGTTTGCCTTCCAATGTGGCGGCCTTGGTTGCAACTGCTGTGGACTTTAATTATTGCCCCCGCTAGCGAATTTCATCAAGCTTGGCTAATTGTATATATGCACTAAGCACCAGCTCAATTCGTTCAACCGTTGCGCCAAACATTCAAATTTCTAATTAGATTCGTTAGTGTCCTCTCGTGGATTCTGTAATGAGAGAGACAGGGAAATAATTTCCTCGTTAAATGCATTTCAATTGTTATCGCAAGTGATGCGGCAAGCACTAATCCCATACGATTCCATTGCCATTCGCATTCAAATTCGGAATATTCCAAATTTCGTGTACGAATGAAGTTGTTGTGATGAGACACACATCCACACCCACATGCACACCCACACACAGATAAAGTTACATGCAATAATCATGTAGCGGCACATGAAACGACAAATTTTGTAACTTTTGTACAGGATACGTAATCCCAATCCCAAGTATTTGCTAACTGGGTTGTTGACAGTTCAAACGTGATTAGGGCATTATTACACTGAAGAGTAGAGCAAATAACCAAATTAGTTATCTACATTATATCGTTTCTGGTTTTCGCGCAATTATTTTTAAGTTAAAAAATGATAACATTTTAATTTAAAATATAACTTATGGTTAACTATTGTTACCCTTCCAATTCATTATTGACTTCTACTTAAATGATATATTAAATATTATTACAAAATCGACCCGAAAAGACTTTTAAACTTAACTTAATGTAATTTTTAAAGCAACCACTCAGAATCATTCTGAGGTTGGGTGGCCAGATGTGACCACAATTTCATCAGTGCAATGCTCGATACCATTGCGCCGATGTCAATTAGTTAAACGCTGCAATCATGCAAGTTGTATGACATGCAGTTAACATGAGCAGTGACAGTACACATGAGATTAGTCATATAGATTGAATTGGGTTTTTTTCGACGTTAATTATAATTGGCAGTCACAGTTGATTACGCATTATGAATATATTACAAGGGATAACATGGAAGAATCGTTGGATGTTATTAAGTTGACACGGTCAGATAACTGCACGCATTCAAATAAATTTTTATTGAGTGTTGAATTGTTATATATATATATCCTATATGGTTATTTTAAGCAATAGATAAAACTTCATAAAGCCATCTACCCATCTCAATTTGCTCCCTCCCTCACTCTATCTTTTTCAATTTGCTTGTCCACATTTTATATTAGTTGATAAGAAATTGTAAAAAGGAAAATGTCTAAGAAAATGAAGAAGCGGTATAATATAGCTACGCTTAAATAAATACGATGATATTATTAGCCAATTGGCTATAATTAGTAAAAAGATAGAAGGAAATTTAAAAAAAAAATCTTTGGAATTCGTAGTAGAAATTAATTTGAGTGGAATGAGGCGCGTCATGGCAAAGGAAAAGAAAATCAAACATTTTTAGATGAAACAATTTATCGAGCTAAAGCAAAAATATAACAAGTAAGAGGCTGTAGTCGAGTGAACTCGACTACGAAATACCCTGAACTCAGTTATTAAATATATTCCTCTTTAAAAAGATTTGCACTAAAATGCGAGCAGCTCTGGAAGCGCCCTCTGCCGACTAACACGTGAAACGTGAATACACACAAAAACATATTGAGGCTCGCCTCGATTATCATGCCATCTCTTTCTCACACATGCGCTCGCATAATTATGCATACAGAAAATGATTGCGGCTGCTGATAGAAATGAGATCAATATGAGAATATATATTCGACTATGATCAATAGTATGCATATGCATGTTATGTATTAATTAGAAGACTCTGCGTTTAAAATTGTGGCATTTATTGCTATCGGAAATTTAATTGATCGATATTCGATAAACGAGGCAGTTATCGATCAAATAACTCAAACTTGATCTGCGCCTGGTATACGAGAACCTATATTCCACATTTTTTTATTTTAGCTCTTATAGTCTCTGAGATTTGCGTGTTCATACAGACAGACGGAAGGACGGACAGGCTATATCGACTCGACTATTGATCCTGATCAAGAATATATATACGTTGTGGGGTCAGAGATGTTTCCTTCTGCTTGTTACATACATTTGCACAAAACCATTAGACCCTTTTTACCAATTTCTAATGGGTTCAGGGTATAAAAACTGCAGATCGGGGAAATTCAAAACAAAATCAAGTCTGATACAAGTATAAATCCTATCCTTGGTGAGACTATTTCTAAAGTGACGGGAGATAAAGGATTTCGCGGGCTAGTTGGGTAGTTTAGGTCTCTAAATAATTCCTGTCAAGTAGGGAGAAGGAGTTTCCTAGTTATCTATTTGGTGAGTGAAATGTTGTTTTATTAATTTGCAGTTACCAATTTCATCGATTTACCAGCCACCTAGTGGACGTTGCGCCCCAGTTTTAATACTTCCTCTGACTCGGGCATAGACGAGTATTTATTTCATGCTTCGAGTTGCTAGCTGTTAGGCTGTCGCTCAAACAGACTGACGAAACCTAACATCAATGGTAATGTGATGCCGGGGGAGTTGAATAAGTCCCACTCACACATTTGGGGTTCATCCCTTTGCACACAAATAGTATTTTAGATTTAATCCTCAGGAACACGAAAGGTTAAGGAGCACAGCTTGCAGCGATAGTGTTGTTTAATTTATTGCCAGATCAAGTCATAGCTTGAGCTGTAACTTTCACACATAAACTAATAGCCAACATTGAAATGATGTCCGTAATGAGGTTTTATGCATTCTCAAATTATCCAAGTTGCTGGGCGATAATCTTTGCCTCTTTCGTAAGCCTCGGGTGCTTAGCAGCCAGAGTCAATGATTTGGCACGTCCTTTAAATCTGTGTTTAATCTACGTGACACGAGAGACTCTGGTGGCACTTCACCCTGACACTGCCTCCGGCTGTCATCGACGCAAGCAACCAGGGCGTATGTGCAATATGCCAAGAGTGACTGCCAACAGCCTACAGATGCTGTCACATCGATTGTGATTGATGTGCTGGCAAAGCAAGTCATGGCAAGCGAGGTGTGCTCCCGGCCTATTACTAAGTTGAACAGGCTGTGTCAGAATTCCTCTTTCTGACATTTGTCAGATACTAACTACAATTCACATAACAATAATCATTTAAACATTTCACACAACAATAGTAATCTCATTTTATTTGTTGTGGCACAAAGAAAAATCACGTCCGGATTGTGCGTCTGCTCGCTGAGATGTTGCAGTTCAATTCCTGAGTGGACGTGTCGCCGCAACTGTGGCCATATTCGATCAAACGTACGGCGATCCGCCAAATGAACCCTTCCAAGCCGACTTAACGCAGCAGGAGCAGAGCCAGCGTTCGCAGCGCCTCCTGCCGTTGAGTGGACGCAGCACACAAATCATGCTGATGCCTGCGCACAGTTCACAATTTGGACCAACATGAAAAGGTCGCTGATGATGTGACAACGCACTATTCTTTATAAATGTCACAAGAGAACATTAAAATTTTGAAGTCTTCGTAGTAAAATTTAAGTAACGGTAAATGTGGTGTATTTATCTTATTGTGGGAAGAACGGGAATGAAAAACATCTCCCGTATCTACGTTCCTCTGTCTCCATTTGGATTGCTAGTAGGCGGAAAGATAAAAGAAATGAAAAGAAATACTGCCAGGGACACCCCACTGGCACATCTCCCTCTTTCTCAGTTTCTTTTGCCACTTTTCTTTCAAAACATTCAGCTAACTTGATAAGAAATAGTAAGAAAAAAAAAAAAAAATCGAAAAGGCAAAGATGAAATGAATGAAAGAAGTTATTAGCCAATTGGGTGCAATTAGCGAGAAAATAGGAAGAAATGTGAATAAATAAATGTATATTGGATTTGAAGAAGGAATTAATATGAATGGACTAAGCTGAGTCATGAGTCAAGGAACTCAAACACCAACTTTTGAAAACAAAAATTTAAGGCTGCAAAAAATTTAAATGCCAAAACGAAAAGGATTCGGGAAATAACAGATTGTGATTGGGAAAGATGGCTGCAGAATGTGAAAAATAAGAGCGTAATCGAACAAAAATTGGAAGAAATGGAAAGACAAAGGCAAATGGGACAAAAGACAAAGCAATTTGGTTTTTCTTTTGGGGATATAGTGGAAAACATGGTACGACAAAACGAGATACAAATGAGTAGTGCAAGGAAACCTTTAGTCAGAGACAAAGTAAACTTTAAGCCGAATTGGAAAGTATCTAGAAAGGGAGGTAGGAATAACAATCTAGAATTTAGTTGTTGGTTCAACATTTTTTTTCTTATTTGAATTTAAATCGAATTTCTATTGCTGACACCGCAAAAAATACTGTAGCCCAGCATCATCATCATGCAACCTGCACAATGAAATGAGTGCGTGCGTCCAGAGCGGAAGCATGTCAACGAACATGGCCCACATGCAACTAGCAGCTGGTTCGTTGGCTGGCAAACCACAAATTAAATGGCCAAAAGGAAGTGCCAAGGAAGTCGAGAACAAGGACGAGGTCATTGGACAAAAACCTGTCGCATTTTCATGCTGGATTCATATGAGAAGCATTTTCTCTCTCGGTTTGCGCCTCTTCCAGCAAAATGCAACGTGACCGCACAGCGCATAATTATGGGATACAAAATGCTGCATATTGAGGGACTTACATAGCAGAGCACACATTGCCCACTGCCACATATAATTACCGTTAACATGTCCATTAAGCCGTTGAAATTTGGCATCAACTTCAATTCCGGTTCGTTTGGCTTTTACATTTATGCAGTTGCAGCCTTAAACCCACCCTCAATATAGACATCATCACTATCATAATCATGTGCAGTATCTTTTTACACCTAGTGTAATTGCAATTTGCATTTCACACACTCTTTTGCACATACGTACATACAAATATATACATATATATATATATATATAAAGGGTGCCATAAACTTTTAGAAGTTTTATCACATTAACTCGAAAGCTGCAAAAATTTTAACATTAAAATTGTCACACAGCTGACAACTAATAAATGCATACACTACTGACAAGCAACAACACTACACAGACATACCCTCTCCACCCATACACCCTTAACCTCACTCATCGCTTGAGCACATCGTGGCACTAATGCGCTTTGCATAACTTTGTCAGGCAGCAGTTGATTTGTTTATTAGCAGCAACTCTGAAAGTGAAGCTTCGCAGCGCAAAGTTGTAAGTTGAAAGTTGGCGCCAGCTGCTGCAGAAGTGGCAGAAAGGCAGAAAGAGGGGCTTAGTTAAAATAACTAAAAGTGATGAGCGCTTGATAATAAAATTAAGTGGTTGTGCATGCTTTTAAAAATCCAGACACACCAGTTGGTTGACGCTATTTGAGATGCATTCTAAAATTTTGTAAATCTGTGTTGTTATCATTCTTGAACGTTGATTGCCATTTAACCAGCACTTAAGTTCCGTAAAAGGCTTCTAAATATTAAGATTGTGTCAATAGCGATAGAATATATTGCTCACATTCATCAAAATGGTTAAGCGCACTTTGTTCGGCCCTGAAACTTGTAGTGTCAGCACTTTATTGTTTAACAACATTTTAAGGTGAGTGATAAGCAAAGTACTATTTTTATATTTTTAATTATTATTATTAATAATAAATAATACCAAAGCGAATGTTTAAAGTTTTGAGACACAAAAGTAATTCGATTTGTTTGTGAAATCCAACATTTTTCAATTAGCTTATATTTAAAAAGAGATTAAGTCTTCTAAAATATTTCTATCCTAAAAATGGGATATTCAAGTATTAAGGTAATAGTTTGCAAAGGTGTCTGATAGCTTATAATTTGTATAATTCATCATGTAATTTAATATATTATTTAAGTAAACAGTATTCAGAAGCATAATGGTTTTAAAACCACACTGTGAAATTCACAACCAAAACTTCAACGAGCTTAAAATAAATTAAAATAACTTCACCCCGTCGACAACTGGTTGCAGGATAAAAAAGGCATTACCACAAAACGTTCTATGGCATATATGCAACTGAATAGTGGACCACATCACGTATCTAATGTCGCAAACCGCCCACTTTTTGGCCTGCGGTTGACCGCAAATCGCTTGAGCCGGAAATATGCAAACGGAAAGCGACAAGAGCAAAAACCGCTTCTGATTTTGGCGACCATTTTATTGTTTAATTTAAATTGATATAATCGCTGAATTTTCGGCACAGCGCTCTGCTTTGGCGCTGGATGTGGTCGTGACCGCAAAGTAACAAATCATTTTGCAGTTTTGCAGCTGCAACATTTGCGACTCAACTTCCGCGGCTTATGGCAGTCAAGCGAGGCGTATACGTAATATTCAAAGAAAAAAAAGAAGCATAGCATAGTGCCATTAAGCCAACAAAAAAAAAGTGGAAATATGAACGCAGGAAAGTTTACACATTGCCAACGCATAAATCGCATTGTCAAAAGCAAACAAATAAATAAATGAATCAGCCAAAAAACAACGAAATATATTCAAACATACATATAGAGTTTTGGGAGGCATGTCCTCACGAGCGATATGCAAACGCCCATACGCCCATTTTGTGTGCAACACGTACATTTTTGGACACAAAACTTTAACAACCGAAGCAAAACGCAAAACAAAGCCAAGCAAATAAAACATGTCATGCTTATACGTGTGCGGGTGTGTGGGTGTGTGGGTGTGTATGTTGTGCGTGCTCAGCGTGTTGTGCGTGTGGAATAATTAGTTGTCTAGGTTTTTATAAGAATAGCCAGCACTTCGCTCGTTGGGTTGTAAGAAACTAAAGAGATTAACTTAAAGAAAGGTTGACCAACAAGACTAATGAATAACAATTAAGAGTGCTGCAGTCGAGTGAGCTCGACTACGATATACCCTAAATCCAGCTGTTAAATATATTCTAGTTTTATTGGCCTATTTCACTTTAAAATGTTTTGCATCAAAATATGAACAGGTCTGCAGAATACACACAAGAACATATTGACGTTCGAGTCGATTATCATGCCATCTATTTCTCACACATGCGCTCGGATATTTATGCGTGCAGAAATGAGATCAATATGAGATATAACTTAGCGATAAAATCAAATGAGCTTCATATACGTGCGTTATGCGAGAGCTTATGTTCATAATTTATGTGGCTCTCATTGTCTCTAAGATACGTTTATTCAAACAGACACACAGACAAACATGGCTAAATCAAGTCGTCTATGGATCCTGATCAAGAATATAAATACTATATATAAATACATCAGTTTGCACAACTTGATTATACCGACAGAAAAACAAAAGAATGGTAATCAGAGCTGCTAACGAGATAGGTAATCGACTACAGTTGTGTGTGCATGTGTTTGTGCATTTGTTTGTGTCTGTGTGTGTGTCTGTGTGTGTTTACCATTTATTGTTGTAATTGTTAACGTTTGCATAGTGTGTCATTGAGGTAATTTGTGGTAAATGCAGCCAAACAAAAAAATCGCTCGTGTTGTGTTTGCCTGTTTCTGACAGCGACCTATTCGATGACATTGTGCGATGGGCGGACATGAATGCAGCAGCTATGGTAATTGGGCATAATTTCAATTGCAAAAGGTAATTAGTAAATAATGTGTGAATATGATGACATGTGTTGACATGCATTAAAGTATGACTTGCACTTGTTTTGGCAACTGCATCTGAAAATGCAACTCCATTTGGCAGTCAGTGCACATAAAGGCAATTCTATTCGACTGGAATGCACAAGCAATTAGCCAATAAGAAAAGTTTGTCAACTTGTGACCAGTCGAAGGATATTAATGCTTAAATTTGAAAGCGTATTGAATGTACAATCAGCATTGGGAATGCACTCACAATTGGCTAAGTGGCTGACAGTTCCACAATGTCTTCATATTGACTCTTGCCAAGGGGATATTGTATTCATTTTTTAAGACTCTGCAGGTCAATGTTTGAAAGATACCTTAAGCTCAGTACGTAGCGAGAAAAACAGCAAGAACAAAAATATTGTAAAACAGCTTGCGAAATTTTTCACAGTAGGAGAAGACAAGCGCCCCAACCAAACCAAATACTATTTAATAAAATAATCTTATAACTTTGAATGTTTTATATGTTCTGGGGTGAACTTTTGGCCAATCCATTTTTAATACAACAAAAGTTAGATATTTTTATGTAATTTTATGGGTTTCAACACACTGTTTTTATCTTTTTTTCTAAGCTATATCGGAATTGAAAAGATACAATATTTTCAGCGCATTTCACCAATGGAGTGGTCTAATCTTTTGTCGATAACACGGAAATTTTGATAAATATGAATATATGTAGATCCTCCGTCTATATTATATATCGCAAATACATTGATCGCTCGAATCGAAATGCCAAAACTTCACAACAGATTTCTGGATGGTGGTAACACACATCACATCACATCAGCAGCACCCATCGGCCTGCCAGCAGTATTTTGCCTCTGTGGCACGGTTCGTGTAACGCGACGTCCGTTTACCAGCAAAGTGAGGGCCGTAGCCGTTGAGGACGGCTGCTGTTCCATGCGTTGTGCCCCGTTGTTTGCAGTCGTCAATGCGTTCCTTTTTGAAATCTGCTCAAATATCTCAATTAGCTGCCGCACTTTGGTAGTGCGCTGCGAGTGGGAATATGCATCAGCACTTGAATTGGACATTTCCTTCTAATTAGGTGTTGCGCTCTTAAATGAGCTTCAAATTTATATAAAAAAAAAATATTTGTGTGAATTTAATGCTATGTAGTTAAAACAGAAATAAATCAAAAGCTAAATACAACATATGGATTCGCCTGCCCAGTTCTAATGCCAACAAATATTGAAAATGTCTTTCGTCTCTTATCACAGCTATCATTTGAAAGATCACTTTGAGCAATTGCATTTTGTTAATGACTTGGATAGCGTGTGTTATGCTGTGCTTTTGCCAAATGTTTGTTTTATCTTATCGTATGACTTAGCGGCTTTGTAGCTCAGTGCAAAATCACTATACTTGCGAAGGACGATGACACTCACAATCGCAAAGTTTTTCAAAAGAAAATATATGAAGTCATAAATGAAGTAAAATGTTTGTATATATAAGAACTTCAAATACTAATGTTTAATAATAATATAAGCAACCAAACGGCTCATTATACCCTGAACCCATTAAAAATGGGTAAAAAGGGTCTAATGGTTTTGTGCAAATATATGTAACAGGCAGAAGGAAACATCTCCGACCCCATAACGTATATGTATTCTTGATCAGGGTCAATAGTCGAGTCGATATAGCCTGTCCGTCCTTCCGTCTGTCTGTATGAACACGCAAATCTCAGAGACTATAAGAGCTAAAATAAAAAAATGTGGAATATAGGTTCTCGTATACCAGGCGCAGATCAGGTTTAAGTTATTTGATCGATAACTGCCTCCGTTTATCGAATATCGATATATTAAATTTCCGATCGAAATAAATGCCACAATTTTAAAGGCAGAATCTTCTAATCAAAACATAATAAGCATATGCATATTATTAACTTAACTTACCAAATTTGATCAAGATTGGATAAGAAACAACTAAGTTATAGTGGAAAATATATTCTCATATTGATCTCATTTCTATCAGCAGCCGCAAGCATTTTCTGCTCGCATAAATATCCGAACGTAAATTATCCTTAAAAATAATTTGTTAAACAATTAACTTCTTTCAAATGCTACTTATACACCATTATACACATTCGTGAAAATCGCAAAAACCTAACTATTTAATATGATTCAGCGATTAAACTTCTCTAAATGTTTTCCATTACGTACCACTTTTGACTAGATTTGATACATCATACATATAAATGTATGTAGGTACATAAATATATATTTAAAGCGTGTTTATTATAAATCAAAAATGTGACAAAATAAATCAAATAAATGGGCGGACTTACATATGAGTTTTACGACAGAGACAGAAAAGTTAAAATATGAAATGCATGTGCAATTTTACTGGGGACAAATATTAGTTACATTTATTATTCAATTAAACGACAGATTATGACAATTGCCATTTGGGAATTTTTTATTTTTTAAGGCAAAACTCAAAGCTCGCAATTGCAGATAATTCAATAAAATGCAATTAAAATTGCATTAAATTTAATAGTGTTTTAAATTTCGATTAAAATGTTACAATTAAATATTACAAGATAATTTTACTATGTTATTTATAAATATACAACTTGGTTAACAAAAGGGAAGTTAGTAATGTGTGCATTAGAGTTAATTGATTAAAATGAGAGCCAAAGTTTCCATGTCATACATAATGTTTAATTGTATTATTTATAAAGCCAATAGGATGATGTGGGATTAGTTGCAGGTGATGTGATCGAAACAAGCGAATAAAGCAAAAATTATAGAAAATAGCTTAAAAAAAATATATGTTAAAATAATATCAAATAAAATATAAAATAAAAGATGATTAAACACTCACAACCTCTTGGTACCTGACATTACCATAATCGATATCCGAGATGTCAATATGCCCTTAGTCCCGGGTGCTCATGGCAATGTTTGCTGAAACTGGTGGTGCTTTCGGTTGGTGTTCAGAGCTGTTTTTGTGGCTCTTGTGGTTGCTGATGGTAGTAATCACCTGTTATATCCGCATTTATTCTTTGTGAAATACTTAGTCGTAGTTTCAGTTTTTCTATTTGACGTTTAAGAGTTTGTTGTGGCATGTCTGACTGCAGTACTGTTAAGTGCTGCTGTTTAATTTGTAGTTTAATATTTAGTTTCAATAGATTTAGCGATTTTCGTTTTTCAAGATTTTCTGTCTTCTCTCGCTTAAGCAACATTAACTGCCTCTTAAGCTGTTTAAGAACTTTAGCTGAGTCATCAATTGACGCGACCTTAAGTTTAATCTGTTTCATTTGACCTTTGGACTGTTCCTTTTGTGTGTCTTGTTTTTGTAACGACACTGGCTGGCTGCTCTTGTTTATGTTTATGCTCTGATTGGTGTTGAAGGAACCGTGGCTTCAGTTCTTCTTGTTTTTTTTTATTGGTATTTACTGGGACAATAGGGCGAAAAACTTTCTCTGGTATTTCCATCCAAAGTTCCTCCGCATTAAATGGTAAAGCTGGTATGCGTGTTACTTCAATCTCTGGATATAAGAGTGGGAGTGGGACTCGACCAGGGCTTAAAAATATTGTACCAGAGTTACTCATATCCAAATCCATTTCCTGTTCTTGAGAAAAACTATCTAGACAAAAAAAAATAAAACGAAAAACAAAAAAAAAAAAACTCAACGAAAGCAGATAATGTAAATAATAATAATAATTTAAACAAATTATATGAAGGAATAAATTTATTTTATTATTTACAAATCAAAATCATAGAAAAATGTACTACAAAAAAATAAAATAAAATACATACACAAATAAAATAAATTGTTTTATTTTAATTATCATGCAAAGTGCTTCAAATCAGAAAAGATGATTTATAGAAAAATGCTTAAATAATGTCGTAATAAACAAACTAATAGGAATGTTGTACCAATTAAAACATGCACTCCGTTAAATCCAGTGGCTTTATAAAGTAGACCCATAAACTGAAACCAGAATTTGGAAGGCGTTTTAAAACTATTGGAAATCTTGGAGAATTGTAAAATATACCCATAATTATGAACGATTTGTTTCTATTAAACAGTAGTGAGCTCGTTTAACTTCACCTCCTGAGGCTAATAAAATTGCTGTATTCATAGAGGAACATGAATGTGGTTTACACAAAAAATATGATTGTAGTTCAAGGTCATTCATTTATACATTCAAATATTATGCGTTAGTATAACTCTACTTTCGCAACCAACAGCTGCCATTAAATGCCATGTCTGCATGACAGTAAAAATAAATTAGAAAAAAAAAACGGAGAGCAGCTAAACACTGGCCATTCATTTATAATAAATAACACTTAGATGTTAACCCAATGCTTCCAGCAAATGGCGAAATATAGGAGAGGTGGCGGAGGGGGTCTGCTCGTAGAGGAGCCAGTACATTTTAACACATATATAATAAACACGCGCACATAAATAAACGAAACCTGCTGTAAGGGCTTGCAAAAGGACAAAAGAACAAAACAAATGCAAAGAAAATATATATAAAAAACAGTGGCGAAAACTAAACAAAAGTATTAAAGAACATACGAAAACAGTTTGCTCGACTTACAAATACTCTGTTACTCGGTTATACCGATTCGATGGCATAAAGTCTTATTTTGCTATAAGCGTATTTGAAATTTAAATTTATATAAACCACTTTTTGTATAAAAAAAAGAGAAATAATAATAATAATAATTTAAGGCGTATAATTTCTGAAAATATGTTTAGCCTTGATGTTCCTGCACTGTGGGGTATCAAAGAAAGGCAACACAATAAAACTGTTGGCTTTTAAAAAGGTGCCTTTACATATGTTAAAGCATATGGATACATATACTTATGCGTGTGTGCATATGTCAATTTTAATGCTGTATGTCTGTCGGCTCTTGCAATTTACATGTTCATTTATTTCTATATGTGTGCGCGCGTCTGTATGTTTGTTGTGCTTGTTGTCCCATTTATGGTTGCTTCGCGTTTGCCTTAAGCCTTTTATTTGTTGACGTCATCGTAAGCCCGACACCCAGCCTTTCTCATACACACAAACACACACACACACACACAGATATACACTTGCAGAGGACATATGTGAATTTGCATTTTCCGCGTCCATCTTTTTTACGTATTCTTCGCTTTATTTGCATGCGTTTTATTTTCGAGTCGTTTTTTGTTGTGCACACATACACACACACATACACACACACACACACCCACTGCAAGAGAGCACAACGACTCGCTCCTTTTATCACACTTATAAAACTGACAACTTTTTGTTGGCAAGTGGAGCTGTGGCACCGCATCACGTCGCCCCGTCGAAAGTGAACAAGCTCGTATCGCCTAATACTCAAGAGTGGCTTATTTTGAACGAAAAAAGTGTAGAGATCAAAAAGGGGCTGGTACATGTTGGCTTTGGGTGTCAACCAATATAACAAGATAAGTCTTACCGGCAGCTGACGTATGTCCGCTGGCAAAAAGTGTATTTTAATATACGGAATTTCACTCAAACCCAAATTTTCAGCCAGTTCTTAACCGTACTTAAGCCAAACATCCAACTAACGTCAGTCATTTGAAATAACATACCAGTTTCGTAATAATCTCAGTCGAACTTCTATTAAACATGTTGAAAATATTACTTTTTATAAACCATTTTCCAATCCATTTACAAATATTCCCAATTTTCAAACAAAAACTCTATAAGTTCTTCGACAGAGTCAACTTTCAAAAAGTCAAATTTATTTGTAATTTATAATAATAAACTCAGAGAGATGACCTTGATGAAACAAAATTTAAATATGTTGATGTAAGGAGAGTTTCGAGCATGCTGCTGTATAGCATGCATTTACATTTGGATAGCACTCAGGATGCAGTTGGCATTTGCTTGTCGCCTACTCTCCCTTTGCGTGTTCAAATGGCCAGTGACAATGACATCTTTTGCATGCAATTCGCAAGGGTCAAAGTGCATTCATTTCATAAAAAGAACAATTTCTGAAAACAGCTTAACACCCAATTTATTCAATTAATTTACAATCTATGTTAAATATTCTGAAACATCGCGGAACATGCGTTACTCTCACAGGCTTATGGGAAGCATTATCATATCGTATAGGATTATTTAATTTATATGTACTGATGATGAGTTATAGACAAGAATTCTCATTTTGCAGGCTCTTATGTGACGCCGACTGACAACTGACAACAGACTTGACATTCGCTGTTTGGCACCCTCACTCATGACTTGTTCAATGGCATGGCATGAATGTGGGAGACGGCTGGGTGTGCCATATTATATTTAGTCACATTGACAGATATGTCCGCGTCGATTGAGTGCTGCTCCTGCTGCTGTTTCCAGTCAAAGTTAATGACATCAGTAAACCCAACGGTTAAGTGATTAAGTGCTGCGGCTCTAAGGAGATTATTACCATTATTCATTACAACGTAATGGAGTATAATTAGAATAAGGTGTATTAATGTTTTGGGTGCTTGGAAATATGTAAATATAGTAAATAAAGATGTTTAGACGATTGTACGTCGATAAATCCAGTCCGATTATGTTAAAGAGTGATACGCAAGAACTATATGGTTAAATTTTGAAGATGTCTAACAGTTTCAGTACAACGGGCCAAAAATGTCCTATATGTATCGGCCTTCTATAGGTCGACTACCGCCTAACTTAACCTAACCAACAACTCGGCAATATTGCGACAGGTAATATAGTCATCATAACGATACTCGATCTATGAATTTAGGCAACGCTGTCAGAGCAGTAAATGTTTTTCATCGATAATGTATTTCATCGATAATCTAATTCATACTAAGTTCGAAAAATATTCAAAATAGTTGATATAAAATAAATTATTTTTCACGGGAGGAAACTTAGGCATTAAACTCCAAGTTCATATGAATGGCCATTTGTAGTTGAAGACATTAGCGCGATTTTCCAGCATTTCTAACAATTAAGGTCACTATCTTGTTGTCAGTCACAAGCCGCTTTCGCTTCCGCTAACCATGTCAGGTCCTTGCGACCTGCTGGTTGAGCTGAGTACAGGGTCAGGCGTTCGTAAACCACTTGGACTACACTTAGCCAAACATTTTTCATATGTTTCCCATTCATTTTAGTTGAATGCGTTATTGTGCTTATTTTCAATGTTCAATGTTGTTAATTTTGATATGGCGAAGAATTAGCAGAAGAGTTTATTGGTTTTGTTCAATGTCCGTTATCAATAAAAAAAAGTTAAAAGTCTTCTTAATGATTATGCAATGGTTGAGGTACACCCACCCACTGTTAACATTTTAACAGCTGGCATAACTACGATTTTCTCACTTGTTACTGTTGTTGTTGTTGTTGCTGCTGCTTTTCTTGTTCCCAAAAGACTGGCAAACAATGCCAGACGACATTGTGATGCAGCAGCTTGGGATAGGTTTGCGTTGGGCTCGTTCATGCCACTCGGACATGCAAGGCCATGTTCATTTCCAGCACCTGCCCGCCCGCAGGTCGCCGCCAGTGTGTTGCAGTTTTTACTCGTTTGTATACGTAACTGTCTGTCACATTTTTTGGAACACGGGTAAGGAGCGAGTGACAAGAGGCGAGTAGCTACTCACCTGGACAGGAGGCGGGGAACGTTGGACTTGTGCGACAGTTAGATTGGTATGTGACCTCGGGATTAGCTAGAGTTCTTCTTAATAAAAAATAATTGCCCGAACACATATATATAGTTATATTTATTTATATATATATATATATGTATGCTGTATCTGGGATCAGGAGCCCAACGAACACGAATTCGAACAATTCATATTCATAGCAAATGTAAGCCAATGCAAAGTTATGCACGTAATCAAGTTGATTATACCAAAACAGCGCGAAAGTATTTTAAGGGACAGATGTCGGGGGTGGTGGCAAGTGTGTTAATGAAAATAGGGTGCAACTATGCAAAGTTATCTCATGTGAAAAGTTTTTCAGAAATTTTTGTTGTTGCTTTCCAACAAATTGTTCTACTTTGCTGCATTTGAGACATTCATGTACTATATTTGTTGAACGTCAGATATGCCAGCAGACAGAGCTATAAGTTTTCTCTATGTAGTCAAGCACACATATATATATATATTTATATATATATATCGAAACACATGGATGCTCCAGCTTCTGCAAAATATGGCTGCCTGATCCAATTCATTAGCTTAAAATGATATTAATGATTTAAATTGCATTTTGTGAGCCTGCCAACCCAATGACAGACAACTTGCCTCAGCTTATATGTGTGTGCGTGTGTGCAGTGTGTGTGTGTGTGTGTGTGTGTACAACAATGCAAACAATATTCTGATTTGTTGCAATTTAGCAATTCAATAGAGTTCCCATAGATGCCATAGAGTTTCTGCTTGCACAATAGTTACTTGACTACAAGATACCCAGCAGCCCAATCGATATTTGCATGCAAACAGATATTTAGGAAAAAACTTAAACTATCAGAGACTTAGTTTAAGTTTCAGGTGAATTATTTGCTCCGGGCAAGGCCAGGTAATTGCTCACTGACTGACTGTTTGCTGATTGGTGGTCACAATCCACACCAGAGTTGAAGTAATTTAACAAGAGGTTTAACATTATTTTTTTATTTTTTGTAAATATACTAGAATACTTTTGATGCTAAATTTTAGTGCTATCTATCTCTCTTTCTCTGGTTCAATCGAGCATCAGCATTGTGTAGTCGAGAAATCTGACAGATTGCCCCAAAGAAGGTCATTGTATCTTTAGTAATCATCAGCAAAAGTAGCAACGATATCGGAACGCAGAATGGCGGAAAATAAATTTTAAGAAAGCAGTAAAATATTGCGACCATTGGTTGAAAATTATACATGTAAAATCACATTCAACTGGTTGTTACGTATACGAGATGAAGTCCATCATTACATAGCATGTAAGCCTGCGTTCAACAGTCAGGATAATGTTTGCCGCTTCACTATGTAAGAATGAAATCGATTTTCAATGCAAATTAAAGCAATGCCTTGCAAGCAATAAATTGCGAGTGATATGGGATTTTGCAATTTTTTGGGGCGGGCTGTGCGTGTTCATTCAATTTCCTAACAAATTTTAGGAGGAGGTGACTTGTAACCTATTTTATGTGTTTAGCTTTTAAATTGTGAGGGATAAGTGTTTGTACCGAATTGTGCTTATCAATTTTATCGATTTCCTGCCTCGTAGTGTTTTTCTAGCACGGCCATAGTCGAGTATATTCGAAGTTTCAAGTTTCTAGCTCCAGGAGTCTAAAGAAAAAGGTTGCATTTATATAGACAAACGGGTGGACAGCTCACAAAACCAATATACTTTCATACTGTCACTATCTGAGTATAAAACCACACCCATTACAAATGCCATTTGAGCAGATGCATTGGTCAAAGGAAGCCATTATATTCAAAATAGAGTTGTGACTAACGATGAACATGGTATTGTGGCAAAGCTGTCCGAGTCCGTTGCAAAATCATCTGTCAAAAATGTGTGCTTATGTTTTGGCTAATTTGCAAGAAACGATTGACATTTTATGCTTATCACACTTAAGGATTTAACTTTGCTAGTTTGCAAGCTGACGAGATATTAGCTGTCTCAATGCGCAGAGACGTGTCGTCAAGCAGTTGGGCTTCTTAACTTTTTAAAATTGTCTCCCTAGCATCAAAATATTTATGTATAAATATCGATTCTGCCCATGCAGATTAAAAAAGCGATAGGACCTGAACGCAGCCCTGATGCCTGAATGGTAATTAGCTGTAATCAAAGCTTAAAAGCTTACTGTACAAAGCGGCTGTTAAGGGCGTCAAGTATGCATACATACATATGTATGTGGAATGAAATGTAGCCAGAGCAACAATCTCAAAAATCAAGCAACATAAGCTTGGGCTGGCAAGCGCTGAAAGCACATCCGAAATGAACAATCTGAAATGTCTGAAGGAGAAGGACTGAATGGGGGACGACAGCTTTACGAGAAGCCCTCAGAAACAAAGCAAACAAATTTAATAAGCGTAACAGCTACAAACGACAACAAACAGCTAAGAACAACCTAAACAACAAGAACAACAACATGAGCAACAACAGCTGACAAAGTATCAAGTGCGACCACGCCCAGTTTTCCGCAAACCCGCAACCCACAAACTTGACAGCCCGCCACGTGCTTCATTTCATAATCAAAATACACATAAATTTAGCGGAAATTGTTGTTGTTTTCTTTTGTTTTCACACAAAGTCAACGCGAAATGCCGAAAGTAGAAAAGCTGGTGAGAACTGAAGGCATCGAAGCCAGCCGCCAAAAAGGTTGCCAGGCTATTAAGAACATGAAGGGGGGCCCATAAGCATTACAATTTTGATTTTCCTATGTCTCGAAAATTGCAAAATGTATCAAGCCGAGCGCGACCCAAAGCCGATTGGTCCAAACCACTTTTCCGTTTCCTTTTCCCCGATTTTCAATTTTAGTTGATTAAGCCGACGAATTGTCGATCAACTAATGCGAATGTCTATACATATATATATATTTATATATTAATGTACACTCTGCAGCTACGCCTATTTGTCACTTGTGAAACCTCTCTTTCTATCTTTCCAGTTTTCTTCCCTGCCTCTCCATCGTCCTCTCTTATCCTGTTGCGTATCTCTTGATTAATGTGGCGGCCATTTGAGTGTCGTATAATTATTTTCAGAAAACAAGTTCTAAACACACATTCACTTCGTGAAGTCTCATTTTTTCTAGAAAGCAACAAATTAATCAAAACCTTATACATTATTTATTTGAAGTGTACTAATTTCTTTTTTAAAAATTGCACTTACACTCGTTGTAGGCTCTTGGCCGCTTTTGCAGTTTTGTTACAATTTCCAAACTGATTCTTGCCCGCCCTTAGTCTTCTGTTCAAGTTTTAAAAACTTTTGATTCTATTAAATATTTTTACTATTTCGATTAATTTCGGACAACAAATTTCACTGTGCTTTTGCGAACTGTGTCAAGAATATCGTTTTATAAAGAACATTTATGTAATACATGTTGCATGCACACATAAAAAAAAATTGCTGAGCAACCTCGGCACATGGCTGTGGCCTTCTTAAAGGCTACCCCAAAAGTTCAAGCCCTACTTCAGTTGCACCAGCATTAAAAAAAAAAGGAAATTTAATACAGCAAGACCCAAAAGCTCGCCAGGCAGAAGTTGTCAGATGAAAAAAAAAGTTTCTTCTATGAAATATAAAGGCACTGGCTCCCGAGTTCTGCAGATGGGATGCTTTGTTAGCCAATCAAAAGTTTGCAAACAATTAACGCAACCTGTACTCTCTAACTAAATTGGCTGTAGCAACTTATAATCCTCATAACTGTCACTCTTGGGAAATTGTTTGTTTGTTTTTTGGTTTAATTTGTAATTAGGGTCGTTGGTTTGTGGCACACTTTCCTATAAAGCTACGTAATTACCTTTTCTCAATTTGTGGCCACATTTATATTGTTTGCTTTCGCCTTTCCGGTAACGAACGATTTGTGGTTTTGACAGCAAGAGTTTTCAATTTAATAAAGCATCAAAATAATTGACTTTTGGCATGAGGCCAAAAGCAAACCCTTTCATATCCCAAAAAAAAAAAACACCCCAAAGAACATTACATTCTGTTTATTTATTTATTTGTATTATATTTCATTGCGAATTTGATTTTGGGCCACTGAGGGAACCTAAAGATTCGTAAACATAGCTAGCTGATTTAATATTCTAGCATGTCAACACGCGCCCATATTTAATATTGGCACTGGTCTTGTCGCTTTCATCTTGGTACTGTTTGCAGTTCGCTTTGATTAAATTTGTATGATGTACACACAAACATGTGCAACAAAACACACTTAACTGCATGCAGTTGTGTCTCTTGTGTCTCTTCGGACACAAAGCTACATTTGTAGTTGATCAACACTGATAACGGACACACTCATAACTGCACAAATGACAGTGTCGGCGAGTGACAATCAAGCAACACCAAAATGGCAGTCTTCAGTCACAAAACTACATTCGTATATATATGCGTATATCTACAGTTGATCGACATTAGTTGACAAAACTAATATGCTTACCTTATTAGGAATGATGCTCTCTCTCTGCAGTTAATATGCTAACGCTTTAAATCGAACCTTGTGAATGGCGCTAAAAGGAATTACAAATACTTATAAGTCAGCAGACAAGAATACGACACAAAATGGCGCAGAGCGGCACATCTACTATTTATTAATTTATAACCAATTTATGTTTAGTTTTGATTTTTGATTACCACGCTTATTAAAAGTGAAATTCACAAACCAAAGCACTTGAAAAAAATTGAGAAAAGTTCTTGTTATTGTACGTGTGCAAGCACTTTGAAAATCAGAAATTCGTTAAACTTTTACTTTGAACAAATCAAACCAGCTTGTTGCAGGAAATGCCAAAATGAACGCGACGAGATTGACGAGCAAACTAACTGTAAATTCGGCAAGTGTTGTCGAGGACAATGTCAGTGTGACCATTTGAACCACGACTTGTAAATGTCAAAAAATATAACAATAATGCCGAGATACTAAATGCATTCCACAAAAAGCTTCCGTTGCTATTTGTAGTTTTCTGTTGACAGTAAATAAACCAAACAAACTTTTGTGTTAGCTTTATTTGTGGTTATCTTATGTTGTTTTTGTAGTTGCAAATATGCGTACAGTATATTTAGCAGCAACATATATTCGAATCTAATAATATTTTTTATTGTTGCAATAGATAATTGGATTGGGATAAGAAGAAATGCTTGCCAAAAGTTAAATACACACATAACGTAACAATATTGTAGTAAGTCATCAGAAGATCTGTTTCAATTTCAAAGTGCATTCTTACCGCATATTGTTAACAGTTCATTTATTTGTTTTATTAATAATTCTCCCCAATTTTACCAAAGTCAAGCAAAATGAGAATACCTTACAAAATACCAGTTTTGCAAATTCAAACGAATTTTATTCCGAAGTATACTAAAAGTACAAAGGGTGGTCACACTTGACACACTACAAAAGTCGAATGTTAAAATACGTTTTTGACTTGAGCTTCAAGCAAATGTTGGATAGTTTATCATGATACGACGAGTTGTGGTGGGCATATCCGGTGGCGTAGATAGCGCTGTCAGCGCCCACCTGCTAAAGGAGCGCGGTTTGAATGTGCTCGGCGTCTTCATGCGCAACTGGGATGAGCACGACGAGATCGGCCGTTGCACTGGCGAACAGGACCTAAAGGATGCAGAATGGGCATGTCGGCAGCTGCAAATTGAGCTGCGTCAGGTCAACTATGTGAAGCAATACTGGACGGCGGTATTCAGTCAGTTCTTGGATGACTATCAGCAGGGCCTGACACCGAATCCGGACATATTGTGCAACAAGCATATCAAGTTCGATTTGTTCCATCGGCATGCGCTGGATACGCTGCAATATGATGCCGTTGCCACTGGCCACTATGCGCGCAATAGTTTGGGCGACTATCTGGAGCATCGAGCGACCGACCAGAAAACGGCAGATGTGCGCCTGCTTATACCAGCCGACACGTTTAAGGATCAAACCTTCTTCCTGGCGGGCATACCGCAGGCAGCGCTGCAATACACAATGTTCCCACTGGGTGGACTGCTGAAGGCGGAGGTAAAGCAACTGGCTCGCCGCATTGGACTGCAACGGCTGGCCGCGAAGCGCGAAAGCACCGGCATCTGTTTTGTGGGAAAGCGTGATTTCAAGGCCTTCATGCGGGAGGTAAGCAGAGAAGCTAACAGAAAGCTCTGATAACTTTCATTGTCATTGATAGTATATTAGCTGCAAGCCGGGACTTTTTGTGGACGTGGACACCGGCGAAGTGGTGGGCAACCACGAGGGCATTCATCAGTGGACGGTGGGACAACGCTGCCGACTTAGCTCATATTTGCAGCCGTACTTTGTGGCACGCAAGGAGGCCGCCAGCAATACCATCTTTGTGGCAGCTGGGCACGACCATCCCGCACTGCACAGCATCCGCATCCGCATCGGCGATTTCAACTGGCTGTGCAACCGAGCACGCCGGCAGTTGGCCAAAAGTGGCAGCCTACGCTGCCGCTTCCGCTTCCAGCACACAAAGCCAGTCGTCGAGTGTCAGCTGCGTCCTTTCGAAGTGCTCTTGGATGCACCACTACGAGCCATCACTCCTGGACAATATGCGGTATTCTATGACGATGTAGCCTGCCTGGGTTCTGCCCGCATTTTGTGCGGAGAGCCACTACGACAAATGGAACAGCAAGCTGCCTTGGAAAGTTAGCTCCAAAGGGCACCAAGTGTTGTTTGTTTGGTTTATTTTTTTTAGATTTGGTAGATTGAGAGGCCAACTTGGAGTTATATGTTGTGAATCTGTATATAAATATTCTGTATATATATATATTCAATTTTCGTATTTATTTTAAATTATGATGTTTTACTACAATGATGGTCTTTATATTCTATAGTTGACGTGTCGACTATTGGTCGAAAAAAACTGTCCATGTTTTTTTTGTGGCACTAACTGATCGGACTGAACTGAGTTAGAAGTTTTAAAATGTTGCTGAAAGGAGTATTACTATTATAAAATAATAGATATTTTTGTACCATCCGTTTAAAAATGAAATAAAAATCATTTAAGTCTTATGACAAACACATGAAATAATATAATGTATTTAGAGTCTGTTTTATACTATTTCCAATAGAATGCTTCAAACTATCTTAGTTTCTACATTTCCTTAATCGTTTAACAATCGCATGGCTTAAATTAATTCTGCTCATTTCTGTATAATTTGTATTATTTCCTATTAGTAGTCCAAAAAATTAAGGCTATTATAATAAAAAAATTGTCGTTTATAAATAAGATTATGTTAAGATCGGTTTGATAAGCAAAAGTTTGATTGGGTTATTAGTAGAATATTGACTTAAATACTAAACTAAAAGCGAGTACAGCGAGTATTGAACTTAGGTCAAGAGCACGGTCAACGCATCTAGAAATCGGGTCAAGTCGCTCTGGCGCAGCTGAACGATGGACGGCTCAAAAAAGTCTTGCAGCAGGCTGGCCTTGCTCTTCTGTGCTGCCTGTTCGAACGCCTTGCCAAAGAAGTTCTTCGGCGAATCCTCGCGCACTGGCGCAATGCCAACCAGCAGACACATGCCCTGCGTCGCATCCAGCGGACATGTGGCGATCAGGGGTAAATCAATTGCATGACGCGCTCTTGTCGTTGCCACATGGCCATGCAGCACGAACTTGGCCAGCAGGGCCAACGCATATGGATACGAGAAGAACGCGTGCTCCTCCTGCAGTATATAATAGAAGAAGGAGCCGGTCGAATGAACCTGATGCGCCTCCAGGCAGCTCTGCACCTGCCGAAAGATGGCCGCGTGCAATAGCTTGGCATTATCGATGCCCGCATTGAGCAGCTGCTTGTGCTGGCGCGTCAACGCATCCGATGCCTCCATGTAGCAATCCTCTGGTGTGTTTCGCTTCTTCACCGACTGCAGTATCGCCAGCAGCGCATAGACATAGTCGGCGGCAGCGTAACGACTGCGATATCCATAGCTGAGCGTAAAGGTGCCATAGACAATATCCGGTATACTATATTTCTCGGCAAGCTTCTCCACCATGGAGTAGAATTCCTTGCGCAAGATTAAATCCATTGCGCCGTACGATTGTCGGGCGTGCACCAGCGGGAGTCCCATCTCAACAAGCAGCTCGTGCAGACGCTTTTCGCCCCGCAACGTCCATAGTTTCATCTTACAGGCGGCATAGCGGGAGTACCTATATCAGAAAAAGGTCGATTCAATCAGATCAGATCAGTCATTCAAAATGATTATAATACTTACCGCATGGACTCTGTGACGGTCCAATGTCTATAAAGGACCAAGTGCAGATCGTTCTCAAAGCATATCTTCGAAGCACTCATTGTGTGTTGATCATTTGTCTTGTTGGTCAGACGTGATACGTGCGACTGTATGTGCTCCAGTTCAAGGGTATAGGCACCGCTCTCGATCTTGCCGAGCAGCAGTTGCTCGCTAATGCCGACAATGGCCCACCACAGCAGATCCATGTTGTCCTTGGACAGCTTCCAGGCCAGCTCAAAGATTTGCAACGCCGTCGACCGACCATAATAGCTAAATTGTGTATAGTCGAACATGATGCGATCACGCTCCGATTCCCATTGTCGTCTTGCCCGCTGACGGATCACGCGTTGCTCATGCCGTTCCATACGGCTCAGCTTGGGTGCTCGTTGCCTTTCCGCATTGCCGCCATCATTATCAGAATCCCCGGCGCCGCTATCTGCATCTATGTCATCCCCAGCTCCATCGTCGTCATCGTTGTCATTGTCATCGTCCCCATCGGAATCATAGAATATTGTCTCAAATGCTGGTATATTCTCCTCCAGTGCTGGATCACCCAAAATGCACACCTGCCGGTCGCTATAAACGTTACACACATCCAGCGGACGATGCGAATCGCATATAAAGAATGTGACATCCTCGGCCGGCTTCAGCAGCTCCACAATGTCCACACAGGCGCCGCAGTTGATCAGCAGCACGTACTTCACATCGCCCTGATGCTCCGAATAGGCCCGGCACAGACCCGTTAGACCCATTATGGGCACCACTGTGTACAACATGTGATCGTACTTGAAGAGCGACTGCAGTATTTTGCTGGCGCAAATCGCGTCGACGTCATAGTTGACAACGATCAGAATGCGTTTGCCAATCAGCTGCCCGTAAAAATCATTCTTCAGATCCTCTATGAACATTTTCTGTGCGCCAAATTCCACAAATCAATACAAAAAGAAGACACAACAAAAAAACACAATCTCGAAATACAAATAAAAAAAAAATAATTGCTTGCTCGAATTGCAATTGACGGACGGCACTTGTGCGCCTCCTTCACTTGTTAGTGGATAGTCTTGCTATTGCCGCACTTAATAGGCCATGTTTTAGTATGTTGCATTTGTTGTTAGATTCGCGCTTGTTTGCACTTTCCAGCTTTGAGCCCCCAGTCTCTGCATGCGCCACAGCTGCGCGATCGAATTTAGGCGGGAAACCCGACAGCTGTTGAGCGTGGACATGCTTCGCTGTGAATGGCAAAGTCATCAGTGCTTGTGGTGCTTGTTGTTGCGAACTTTACTAAAGAGTGAGCCAAATGCCAAATTAACGATTAAAAATTAATATTGCTTATGGTAGCCATATGCGATAATAGATTGCTATAATATAATTTCCTCACATGAATGCCGATGTTAGCTGGCTGGCAAGATGCTGTGTTCGTCTAATTTCAAATTTAAATTGCATTAATCGATTACAGCGCAACAATCACAGCAGCGATTAATAATCGCTATATCATGCTCAATTCCGATAATATGAATATCAGTGCAAACATTAAGTCTGAGATACAAACTGCTTTAGCTATGGCGAACAATAACAATAAGGGCAAGCGAAAGTTGCTGACGCAGCGTCATGTCATGTCCAGAATGAACTTCCTCTATCAGGCCGCTAATCTGATGGCTCACACTAAGCAAAACACTCTGGCCGCCTATTATGGCAAACTTTGCCGCAACGTGGGCACCAAATCTTTAATGCGCATGTGAGCTCCACTAATTCGAATAAATATGGGGAAAATGTTACTCACTTCTTGCCTTTTTAGGTCGCCAGCAGTAAAACGCACACTATGCAAATGCTGTGCAATGCCTCTGCTCCCGGGCATCAATACGACGTTGAAGCTGGAGGAGAAACAGCAGCAGCAGCGGTCGGAAAAACAAAAACACAATCATAATTTGGCTGCGACGAGCTCGAGCAATCGACGCCAGCGCCAGCGCCAGCGCCAACGCAAGCGCTGCAATGCTGATGCTGAGGCTGATGCTACGGCTGATGCTACGGCTGATGCTCCGAGAGGATCGGCAACAAGTGGTATACTCGACGAGCACGCCCGAATGCAGCTGGAGTGTGTGTTGTGTGGGGCGCATCGTCGCTTTGCTATCGACGCACAAAACGAATGCTGGCCCGAGCGATCGGCGGCAATTATTCAAGTGGTAACTCTAGATAGACAAACGCAGACGCTGATATCAACAAACGTGGAGAACGAGTAGAAGGTGGAGAAGGAGAAGGAGAAGAAGGAGGGGGGGGAACTGAGATGAGCGCACTTGTAAACGACGCTGGGTTATCGCAGGGCACGTGTAATTTCACTTGTGTTGATAAGCCGAGTGAGTTGTACGGCTATCGTCGTGTGTATTATCAGACATCGGCTGTTGCAGTCCACTGCTCACTATTCACTCCCTATTATTTAGTCTGCACAACTTACTCTTTGCTCGCATGTTCAGTATTTGTCCACATGCTGAGTTGTAGACACATGATTGGCCAGCTGCTTGCCCGGCAAATCCAGCGATACGCCAGCAACAGCAGCAGCGGGGGCATTACGGCTAGACTGCTGGAGCAACGATATGTGGAAGTGACACGGCCAGACGGACAACAGCATAAGTATCCGAGCATTTGGCTGCGCGACAATTGCCAGTGTTCGGAATGCTTCCATGCGGCAACGCGGGCACGCAAGAGCCACTGGGAGCGGGGCCCGTTGCATGTTCGTGCTGAGCGCGTCCGGTTTGATGAGAAGCGGCAACAGCTGATCGTTAACTGGGAGGATGCGCACACCTCCAGCTATGATATGGACTGGCTACAGCAGCGTGACTTTAGTGTCGAGGCCCGGCAACGGTATCTGGACGAGGTCTACAAGCCGCCCGCTCAGCTCTGGAACAAGTCTCAGTTTGCCAACATTACACACCATTTTGCGTACCACGATGTGCTCAAGCAGGATGCAGTGTTGCTCGATTGGCTCCAGGCGCTAGCCGTACACGGATTTGCCCTGCTACATGGTGCACCATACGATGAACAAGTTGCGCGTCATTTGGCCGAACGCATTGGCTTCATCAAGCGCACCACCTACGGGTAAATTGTGTATTATTTTCCATTTTATTTGTTATTGAAAATGCAATGTCGGTAAGGTGATAACTTTTATCTCTTTCTTTTCAGGAATGTGTTCGAAGTCAAGTCGAAGACGAATGCCCAGAACTATGCGTATCTGATGACGCCGCTGCCGCTGCACACGGACATGCCCTACTATGAGTACAAGGCAGGCATCAACATATTACACACCTTGGTCCAGTCGGAGTCGGAGGGCGGGGCCAATACGATGACCGATGGCTTCTTCGTGGCTAACACGATGCGTCGCGATTATCCGGATTATTACGAGCTCTTGAGGAGCGTGCCCGTTAACTGGTATGACATTGGACACGATGCTGATGCTGGCAAACCGTTCCACAACTTGTGGCGCGCCCCCGTCATCTGCCTGGATGCGGATGGGCAGTTTGCCCGCATTAATCAGAATACGACAAAGCGCGACAGTCGATTTACGGTGCCGCTGGAACAGGTGTTCGCTTGGTATGAGGCCTACGATAAGTTTCTTCAGGTGGCCCAGGCCGAGGCCGTTGAGTTCAAGACGCGTCCGGGTGACGTTTTTGTGTTCAATAATCTTCGCATGCTGCACGGACGCACTGCGTACGAGGATTCGCAGCAAAACAAGCGACATCTTATTGGCGCCTACGTCGACTGGGATATAATCTACTCCAAGCTACGCACCCTCAAGTTTCCGAATGCAAAGGACTAATTATTAATCATTCAAATATGCTCATATATATTGTGTATTCATACAATGCAAAGCGTAATGCAAATTAAAAATATTTGTACATATAATTATAAAAAATTATCTCTTCATTTTATTTTTTGCATGTTTGCTTAGTTTTTTTAAAGTACGGCGGCAAAAATTGCGCTCGATGTAATCATAAATTCTGTTATCGATGTCGATATATATATCGCTGGAGTGTATACTATCGATATGTAATGCTTTGGCCAACATCGATACAGTGATATATATTTCAACTGATAGCATCATCTCTAGTTTGGTCTCTTTGGCACATGCATATCAACATCAACATCAACAAGAAAAACGCATTTGCAACTGCAAACTGCTCTTCCAACAAAGATAAAGTGCTCGATTCCAAGAAAAAATAAGTGCAATTGAGTGTTTGTGCGAGTGTGTGTGTGTGTAAATGATGCCGTATAATGTGCGTGCCTGCGGCAGCAATGCCATGGTGCGTGAATACGCTGGCGGCAGCATCAATGGCATTTTGCGGAAAACAGGAACCGCTGCAGCCTCATCTTGTGGCATTGGCGCCAACGGCCATATGACATATGGTGCAACACATGCAACAGGAGCGGCAGCGGGGTCAGCGGGTTCGGAAGCACGCCATCCGGCCCTTGATCTGCTCGTCTTTGGCTACGCGTGCAAGATTTTCCGGGACGACGAGAAGGCGCGAGAACTGGATCAGGGGAAACAGCTGATACCCTGGATGGGCGATGTAAATCTCAAAATAGACAGGTTAATAATTGCTGCCTGGCTGCCACAAGCCTCTAAACTTAATTTTACTATAATAATAACTATACGCCTATATAGTACATATCTATAAAGTACAAATTAAACCCATATATCTATATAAATATATGTATATGCATATGTACGTAATTCCTTGGATCCCATTTGTTTAAGTACATGATGAACAACACTATCCCCCCTCCCCCCTCTCCCCCAAATACTTTTGCTAAAGCACAACAAAATACGTACCGATATATGTTTGTATGCTGTGTATGTACATCATACGTACATATGTATGCATGTATAGAATTACATACATAGATCTACAGGAACGAATCGAATCGAATCGAAAACCACTTCTAAGCCAAGCCGCTGTCATCGAACATCTTCATCTACAACTACATAAAATTGACACGGACTGAACACCACGACCTATGACCTAATTTGTTTGGATCAAAATGAAGTTGCTATTTGCCGTTTGACGAACCAGAGAAATGTGCATTCAAGTTTTCCAACTATTGCATAAAGTGGTCGAATTGTCAAATAATTTTCAATGTCAAAGAGTTAATTTAAAAAAAAAAAAAAAATAGGACTGATCGCAGATCATATTGATCATTGCGGACTGAGCTTGGAGACTCTGCAACTGTAACTGTAACTGGTCACGTTTTCTCATTGTAATAACAGCTCTTTTCAGTGCTTCGCAAACTGTATTATTGAAAAAAATATATTTGATATTTGAAAACTGTAATTGTAAAACAATTAACTTTTTTTTTAGCATCCGGAGCGGTATGTATGAATGTTTAAGCCATAATAATTTATATATAAATCAAATTATATATAAATATCCATAGACATTTAATTTAACCAAGCATATTTACAATATAAACTACAACAATTTATTCAACTACTGTGTGAAGTAATTTTTTTCGTTTTCAATCAACGATTATTTTTATTTCATTTATTTGATGTGTGTGAGTGTGTCTGTTTGTGTGAGTGTGTGTGTGTGTGGGTGTGTATTGGAGTGTGAGTGCGTGCGTGGGTGTGTGTGTGTGTGGGTGTGCGTATGTGTGAGTATGAGTATGTGTGTGTGCCACCACCACCACCACCACCCCCTTAATTTTGATTCAATGTCACTAACAACGTTTTCTTTCCTGTTTATATTTCTCTGATTCTTTTCTTTATAAACACCCACACACACACACACACACATGCATAGATATGACGTGCGTGCGACGTTGTGCGAACTATCGGCCCACGAGGCGCCACCGGGCGGTTATGGCAATCGCTTAGAATATTTGAGCGCCGAGGAGCAGCGTGCTGAACAACTGTGCGAAGAGGAGCGCTATCTGTTCCTCTACAACAACGAAGAAGAGCTACGCATGCAGCAAGGTAAGTGACGTTGCCGGCATGCCGTATGCACTGTCTCCTCAATGCGAATTGTTTGTACAACTACTATTTAAATTTTAAGTGCCAATGAATGAAATCAAGAGCGTTTATGCATAACGCAAATCAAGATCAAATCGAATATACCAAAAGAATCAATTCAATTCAATCAAAAATCAAGTAATACTGCAAAAGCCGAACATAAATCAAGTCCAATGTTAACATGAGCAAGCTCAGAAATATAGAAATCAAGTCGAACCACCCCATGTAGCACCAAACCAATCAAAACCAATCCAAAGCAACCCAGCAACAACAACAACAACAAGAGCAAAAGCAACACAAGCACCAGAATCAACGTAAGTTTCATCCTGCTTTTGGCGCCGTGGTTCAGGTAAATAGAAAACACTTCAAATTTAACAAGCTAAACACTTTCTTACAGATGCCGCTGTCCAACTTGGGTGTAGCGAGTCCAGCTCAGTCTCTCAGCTCGACCATTAAACTCAGAAAAAAAAAAAAAAACGAAAGAATCAAAGAAATCCTTAAATTAAATCCAATCCAAAAGTCAAAAAGCTTATTCTATGAATATTTCTGTAATTCATTTCTCACGTCTGGCTAAATGTTGATTGTTTTTGCTTTGTACTAAAGTCTCGCGTTTGTGTTGTGTTTTCTTATTTTTGCCAACACTCCATACTCGCACACTCACACACTCACATTCGCACACACTCACACACATACACACACACACACATACACACATGTACAGAGGAGGATCTGAAGCGTCTGCAGCAGGAAACATCAGGCGGCGACTATAGCCAGATGGAGTTTCAATACGATGGCCAATCGACGTCCAGTGCATCGTCGGCAGATCCGGCAACGACAACTTTGACAAATCCATCGACGCTTCCCGAGGAAAGTGAGCTTCCCTACACGCTGCCAAACAATCTCCTAGTGGCGCCCGCTCCGGAAATACAGCTGGTAAGCACCTCGCTCGTAAATTGGAATTGTCCAAAAATTTTTCTCTTAAGAGTATTAAATGATGTGCGAAAAAAAGCTAATCGACGCCTGCTTGTAATTTACAGCCGGACACAATGAAACAGCATGCGATAATTGAGAAGACAGCACGTTTCATTGCCACCCAGGGCGCCCAAATGGAGATATTGATCAAGGCGAAGCAGGCAAACAATGCACAGTTTGACTTCCTGTCGCAAGGCGGACAGTTACAGCCTTACTATCGCCATCTACTGGGTGCCATCAAGCAGGGCAAGTATGCGCCTGTTCTCGTATCTACGGATGCGGCAGCGCACATGGACAATGCGAATGCGTTAAACGACAGCAGCGGCTCGTTGCCGGTCAGTCCGAAGCGTAGCCAACAGATCATAACGGTGCCCACCATAAAATATAAACCGTCAGCCAATTGCGCCTACACGCAGCTCATCAGCAAGATCAAGGGTGTTCCGCTGCAGACGGTTTTGGACGATGAGGTGGCTTCGCAGCATTCGGGCGGCACCGCTTCACCCACTCTTAGTTGCAAGTCCGAAGGTCAAAGCAGTACTTCCGCTTCTGCTGCTGCTGTTGCTGCCGCTGCATCCGCATCCAGTGTGGAATTTACACCCGTTCTGCTGCAATACAATGGCAGCACATTTGCCCACGAGACGGAGGAGAACACCAACGATGTACCGTCGAAAGTGGAGCTATTGAAAAACACCAGCGCCCTGGCTCTTGCCCAGAACTATAGCTCCGATAGTGACGAAGAGCATGCAAATGACGACGACGATGGTGATGATGACGATGATAGCAGTGGACAGCGACAACAACAGCAAAATCAATCACAACAATCGACGGCAAGTGCAAGTGATGCCACAACGAATGCCACTGAAAAGCCTCTAGTGGCGCTCGCACCACCGCCATTGCTTACTTTTCCCATGCCCGTGGAGAGTCTGCGTCACATCATTGACAAGACGGCCACCTATGTGATCAAGAACGGTCGCCAGTTTGAGGAGACGCTGCGCACTAAGAGCGTGGAACGTTTCAATTTTCTGCTGCCGGAGAACAAGTTCTATGCATATTATATGTATAAGATAACCGGCGATGTGGACGCCGCATCCAAGGAGGAGAAGACGCGCAAAGCGGCCGCTGTTGCCGCTGCCCTCATAAGCAAGAAGGGTCTCGGTGGCGCTGGTGTTGCTTCGTCTAACTCGACAGCGGCGGCTGCCGTTGCTGCCAGCTCTAGCGAGAAAGGTGAGTTCATCTAACATATATTGCTAGAAAATCGACTGATCTCATTATCGTATCACTTGCAGTGGCCGTTTGCTTCTCCATTCGCCCGCGCGATGAGACCGCCGCGTCGTTGCAGTCGACAATGGCGCATGAGGTGGCCAGCGTTAAGGATGACGAGGCCAAGGTCAAAACAAATGCAGATCCAGTGCGTCCGGGCATGCCGGACAGTGTGCAGCGTGCCATTAAGCAAGTGGAGACACAACTGCTGGCAAGAACTGGTGGATCCAAAGTAACAGCTGCCGTTTCCGATGCCACTTCCACAACAGCGACAGCGAACGCAGCGTCCCCCCAAAAGGACCAGCGTCAAGGTGTGTACCACTTAGAAAGAGAAACTGAGAGAGAAAGAGCGAGAGCGAGAGAGAATGGTTGTGTACAAATCTGTACTAAATTTTAATATTTCGTTTAACCCACCCCCTACACAGCTGAGGAGCGCGTGAAGGACAAGCTTGCACAAATAGCTCGGGACAAGTTGAACGGCATGATATCGCGTGAGAAGCAGTTGCAGCTGGAACGGAAGCGCAAGGCCTTGGCGTTTCTTAATCAGATCAAAGGTAGTCTCCCAGTTTCCCATGAAATCTATAACGCAAATAGCTGCGCTAACAAAAATAATACCATTTATTACAATTTATCTTTTTTAAAACCGAAATAACGCCATTAACTAACTGTAACGAGAAGACCATATTCGATTTAAATCAAAACTTAGATGCCTACGACAATAGTGCTTCTCTTTATAGTCATTTTTATAATCATATGTAGTTACATAAAATCGGACTGACTGTTTTTGACATCAGAAACATTTAGCTTTTATAACGTATGTAAACACAAGCTATTTAATTTTTTGGTTTCAACTCTGGTTGATCTTCATTTCACCCATATACATAGTATATATTTATAAGAATCAGTCATTGGGCACATACAACCCAAAGCACGATTAATTCGATTCATCGAGCATTTTTCTGTACGAATTAATAGTGGGTTGGGTTGTATTTACAACAATTCAAATGTGTTTGAATTCATTTTTAAAACTTTGTGTCGAAAAATCGAGTAATAACACGAGAGATCATTGCAGTCGGGCGAACCCGACTGCAAACTACTTTCGTTACATCAGCTGTAGCCAACAAATACCGTCCAAGTTTGCCTTTCAAATTGCAGTATGCTTTGTGAATTTTGATGGTAACTGTAGGCTTCAAATTGTGAGAGATATGTGGCTTTATCGATTTGCAACTATCGATTTTATCGATTTCCTATCCCCCTAGGGGATACACTTTGTCCCACAGATACATACATATATACACACAAATATCTTCGGCATCAAAGTATAAAAAGCACTCTTCATTTTGGAAGATGGATGTAAAATAATTATTAATTATTAAATTTTAATCAGATTCACTTCGAAGATACACAGGAAGTCACATATATTTTGTTGATGTTGTAATATCTCAAATATTAAAGCTACTTACACAAACTAACTGAATTCCCAATTGAACTCCAGGTGAAGGCACAGCTATTGGGGCAGCTGCTGGGCCAGAGGCGACGTCAGTGACAGCAACTGTTGCAACCAAAGCGGAATCAGAGGCGATGGCAGCAAATAGCGATGGTGACTCCAACGATTCGGTACGCTCCATACCAATCACTTATTTTGGACCTGACGATGACGATGACGATGAAGACGACGATGAAACTACTGAGGTTGGTGTACAGCAGGCGCCAGCAGCACCGCCGCCGACAACTGCTGAGCGCGATGGAGATGATGAGGAGGAGGATAATGGTGATCTGGAGAAATACAATTTATTGAACGATGATAGCACCAATACGTACACCAGCAAGGCGGCAACGCCGACAGCAGTGGGGCCCGTTCTGCTCTCCGATGATGACGATGTGCAGCTGGTGTCCGGTGCAACGCCACCGCCAGCAGCGGCTAGACGCCATCGTAAAGCTCGACGTGGTAGTCGGACTCGCAGTCGAAGTAGTAACAGCAGCTGCTGCACCGTTGCACAAGATGCGCCCGTGACCTCGTCAAACAGCAGTGTCAACGGCCGTCGCAGTCGCAGCCGGAGTCGCAGCTCACATCGGCAGCGACAAAAGCGACACAAGTCCAACACGGGCTCTTCCAAGCAAAGACGACGCCGACGCAGTCGCAGCTCAACGCGCAGCTTGCGACAGAAGCAACGTAGCCGGAGTAGGAGTCGGAGTCGCAGCCGGAGTCTTAGCAGCAGCCATACAAGCTCGCGTCGCCATCGTGGAAGGGACAAGGAAGAGTCATCCTCGCGACGTCGCAATCACCAGCGTCACGCAAGCAAAAAGAGTCATAAGCGCCACAAGCGACGTCGACAAAGCAGCGGCGGCGGATCCGTTTCGAAATGAGACCTGCATTGTCTTAAGAAGTTTAGGCATTAAGTTATAATAAAAAATGTACATTTCCTTCTTTTTTTTTAATGTTGAGCAAATGTTTTAAAAGCGTCCATCGATCGAAAATAATAAAGGTATGGCTTAAGAAATATGGACAAGTGGTTCAAAAGACTTATGGCTTAGTATTTGGGATACTGAAACGTAGTCTCAAGAAATTAATAGTTTTATTTTATTTCCCGTGCAAAAGATATTGTATTCATGCAATTTAATAATCATGATCAATTTACAAAAAATGTACTGCAACCATTTTCCCCAAATGACACTTTTTGTTGTTGCTTAACAAACTTGTTAATCAGAAGTTTCATATTGCTACCTTAATTAATAGCAGATTGTTGTGCTATAAAGTAGAATTATGAAATTCATTCTGTTTTTAATTTAATTACCTAGAAATGTAAAATCAATCTAAAATTATAAAGTTTTGAAGGTGTTGTTTTTAAGTTTGTTTTAATAGTATTATGTAGATTCTTTTTTTGTTTTTGAGAGGCGCAGTAGTTATCGGCTATAGTTGACGAAATATCTCATTAAAGTTAGTTTAAGGATAGATACAAAATATATATATAATTATATATTTGTATGTAATCTAGAAGTTTATCACTCCAGGCAAATATTTATCGATGAGCGTTTGATAATAGGGCCACAGAGCCTCAATGTCGGGCACCACCGCACTCTTCGTGTACAGATCGTAGCGACTGTAAGAATACCTTTTGTTATATATCTGAAAGAAATGGAAGTTCAAAATAATCAACTCACTTGAAGATAAGCACCCATTTCTTTGTATCCTCGTCCTGGGGCGCCTCCAGGTGTTTGTAGTCGCCACCATTGTGCCACGGATAGAACGAATGAAAGCGTATTATATTGCATGCCACATGAGGCAATTTGGTTTTATTATGCTTGAGCACAGAGTACATGTACTCATCGTGGCCCCACGACATAAGTAGTTTGTCCACGCCACAGTTTGGCTCATATATACCGAATTCGGTATTGTATTTGGGATTGTCGCCATCGGGATTGCCAACAAAGCTCTCATCGCGATAAACAATGCTATCGCCCCAGCGGCAGCCCACGGCAAAGGTGTCACCGACCACGGCCCACTGCGGTTCATCGTAGAAGGCCATAATCTTGCCGAGATCGTGGATAAGTGCTGTCAAGTGGAGCCAATCATGTTGCGGGAATTCGGCACGGGCACGTTCAGCTGCCTGGAAGGCGTGTATTATGTTTGGCAGATCCAGATCAGGATCAGACTCGTCCACCAAATCGTTGAGCTTCTCCAATGCCTCGCGCACTGTCATCTTAATGGTATTGAACTGCAGCCAGCGAGCCCGACGTCCTGCGATGTCAAGTATAATCATCAAACAATGATCCAATGGACCAATCAGATATATCCTTACCCCGGACAAAGTCGACAGTTTGATTCAAGTGCATTTCACGATAGGTGCGACGCACGCGTTCCTTCAGCGGATTATCTGTATCGACGCTATAGTCACGAAACTTGGTAGGATTCTTGTCGGCAAATGTGGGCTCTGGTCGCAACAGCTCCGAAGGATCCAACAAGTGAATTTGGTGCTGAATACCCAAAATATTTTTAATTAATCCGCATATTGAAAATATTTTACTTCCTTAGGTTTTTTTTTTTCTTTTTTCTTCTATTTTTCTGTGTTTTACCTCCTGTAGGATTCTCATTGTATTGAATTAAGACTGCTTGCTTCAAGTAACGCACAGATGACTGAACGAGATGCTATTAAATCGTTGGCTTGACGGACCGCACATTTTTATAGATCGACGAGCATAACGGCAGAAACACAATCAAATTCTTGCTATATTATTCTCACATCTAGGCTACATACAGTATTTATTTTTTATATAGCAAATTATACATGTATATGATTTATAGCAGTTTTGTTGTTTTTCAAAATACACACGCGACACACACACACACACACACACACACTCGTCGCCTCTGCCTAGCGAGCAAATCAGTTATCAATGCGAGACCCCAGTAAAGTCACTGCTCGTGTAGATGAAGAAAACGCGTGCAATTCGGGCCCACACAACACGTTTCGCCTATATATGTATATAAGCTGGGGCAAGTGTTTGCCAGAGTTTTATCGAAGGGTCTGAGCCACATCCGCATGACAATTAAAGCCCCTCTAGTCCAGGCTTATCTATATTTATTTAATATATGTGTGTTTATACAATGTATTTATCATTGTTTATATGTATGCGATTACATATTAAATTTCCTATGTAGGCTGCACTTGACCGATAAGTCCATTAATAAGGCAAGTCCAAGTCCAATTCCAATGATTGTTGCATCACATGACTGCGCAGCGGACCGATTGGCACTTAAAATCTTCTTAATGCAGTCATGTAGATAAGCTTTATGAATCATAGAATTTAATAGCACTACCCATCTATTAGATATTCTCATTTAATTATTAGATATCATCATATTCCGTAAATAAAGGCGTGCTCAGCTTTTCATATGGGATGGGATTGTTAATACTTAATTTATTAAAATAGGCCAAGACTTAACGAATAATAATTTAAATTATTTAAAAAGAATTCTTAATCACAATAATAATTGAAGAATGCTTACGTAGTTAATGTTACTTTTATTATTGAATTTTTCCATTTGAGTCTGTATTCAAAATTAAAAACAAAATATGCCTCGTGTCTTGATGTTTTGTGTGTACAAAGTTAAATGAATTGGATTTTTAGCGTATTTTCTGAGAATTGAAACATTTAGATTATTATTCATTTGTATTTTCATTATAACATAACACAATTTATTATTCATTCTTCTTAAATCTTATTTTTGCGTACTTACAATTTTCAGTTATTATTTTTTTTTCAAGTTATTTAAGCTGTGCAAAATAGTTTTCAAGAAGATCCACAAAAAAAACATATTATAAAATCTGGAAATAAGACGATGTTGAGTACTTTCCCTTACAATTATTTCCGAATGTTATTTTGAATTAAAATGTATTTTGCATTGGCTATTTTAATGAATTTCTCAGGCCATACATTTAGACCAGCAGACATGATTTATCAGCTTTGGGTACTTTTCTTATAATTAATTAGAATTCATTAGTTATTATTATCCATTATTAGAATTTCATTTTTCTGATTTACTGTTTCGGGTGTAATTTATGGTTAGTTAATATATAGTTATATATATATAAACAAACAAAAATTGTTCATAACATTAGGTTGTGTTTAAAAAAAAATCACATACATGTGTAAATATTTTGTAGCCTTAAGTTTATTATAAGTTGAATATTATTAATATATTATATAGCGAAGGCACTTGCAATTGTGGAATAACTTGTTATTGTCATTTAAAAACAAAAACTTACTTTCATGACCTTCGATAGCGTTTGGCTTCCCCTTGAACGGATCTTTGGCAAGGGCAAATGCCCCAAATTCAAGCCTCCAAGCTGGCAATAATGCCGTCTAATCTGGTCACATCGTCATCAAGCGCAAAAGTAATGTGCCATCAAGGGGGGGATTGCCTAGAGAAAAGTTATCAGTCGATGCGACAGACATCACCTAAAACAGCGAATGTCGCAAACAGCTCGCATTGAGAATACAATATGCGATTTGGTTTTGCCATTGCCCACGATGGGGCGTGATGATCGATCGTGTGTTGGACTTGTTAGGGGCTCGTTTATTTACGACGCAGTACCCAACGCTATAGTCATCAAAAAAAGGTCAATTTGTAACGATCGAGTCTTGGGCGTCAATAAATCTTATCAATTATGAGCTACGCACCCAGCACTTAGTAACAGAATAAACAAAAACAAAACCAAATCTTTACAATTGGTCTTAGTCACAATTAGCAAATGAATGAATATTACAGATTATTTAAGGTGTATATATGATTGTATACTATAGCATATTCAAAAGCTACTCAATATCAATCATTGTTGCATATTGTTGGAGCGTTGAGTTCACGAGAATTTTTATACCCTGAACCCATTAAAAATTGTGGTTTTGTGCAAATGTATGTATCAGGCAGAAGGAAGCATCTCCGACCCCACAAAGTATATATATTCTTGATCAGGATCAATAGTCGAGTCGATATAGCCCTGTCCGTCCGTCCGTCTGTATGAACACGCAGATCTCAGAGACTTCAAATTTGGAATATAGGTTCTCGTATACCAGGCGCAGATCATTTCTATCAGCAGCCGCAAGCATTTTCTGTATGCATAAATATGCGAGCGTATGTGTGAGAAAGAGATGGCATGACAATCGACGCGAGCCTCAATATGTTTTTTTGTGTATTGCGTGTTTCACGTATTTTTCGGCAGAGGGCAGAGCTTGCAGAGCTGCTCGCATTTTAGTGAAAATCTTTTTAAAGGGGAATTTGCCAAGAATAGTAGAATATATGTAATAACTGAGTTCAGGGTATATCGTAGTCGAGTTCACTCGACTACAGCACTCTTACTTGTTTTCGATGAAATTGGGTCCAAACTCTGTGAAAATGATTACGAGCAGAACTAAAAATAGAAAGACCGACTGCATTGGAGAATCGCAATATATTTGTTTGTTAGTGAAACTGCACTTGCCACATGCACAAGGCGTTAAATGGGAATTTGCATAAACATTTGCATACTCAATTCATAGTCATATGTAGGTCAAGTTCAAAACAGTTTAATTTCTTTTGAAAGCTTTCGTATGTGCCCTTTAATGCCACAGCCATATTAATCATTTTAATGATCACGGCATACTTATTAAATTGTCGTTATTTAAATCGCTGATATAAATGGAAGATCACAGGCCAGGATGACTGACCATCCACTCGCATATTGAGTGGCCTCAACAACGCAAACAAATTATCAGCATATAAATCATAATCATGATGTTAATGCAGTTTCAATCGTCAATTGGCCTTCCAGTTAGCTGTAAAACGAAAGTCTACACTTTAATATAAAAGTTAGCTGACTTTTCGACCAAACGGTTATAAGAATCCAAATTTGCACTGCTTGGAAATATATTTCTTAAGAAATAAAGTATAAAAGCTTTAATATATACGATTATTTCGATTGTCCATTAAAGGCACTCGTTTCTCCAAAATATTTGGAATCCTGTCGGGATTCGTGTATAGGGATAGATTCATTAGATTAGATTATTATTTCAGGTTGTCGTGGCGATTATATTGATGGTTCTATTCATTCATTCTGCCACATTTTTTCGTCAGTGTACCCTAATTTTTTAGTAGCCAAACACAGTGCAACCTAATTATAATGACTTTTGTTTGTTTATCTTAAAAAAAAAACAACTAGTCTTAGCTATTGGATATGGTTTTAAGACAGAGTTTAACTTCTAAACACTCCGAAACATTATCCAATTTCCAGGTTTGATTTTGATGCATTCTCGGCGCTAACGATGTGTCGTAGAGTCGCTTCACTTTGTCAACCAAGGCTTAAGTAAATAATTATTAATAAATCATACTCGTCTGCTGGCATTTTTTTTGTTCTTATTTGCGCATGATGTTGATATTTATATATTTTTGATATATTTGTTCACATGTTTGCAATAAATCATAATATGGTCAAGTCTGACAGATCGGGTCGCTGACTGATCGCTGATAGTTGAACGCGACTAAATGTTAGATTATAATTATATTTTTGGAAAAATATACCATATTTCCGCCGTATACCAGAAATATATCAGATGTAAACCAGCAAATACCATATTATGTTATATTCAGTGAAAAAATATATATATATATATTCGTATATCAGTTAAAAGTTTGTTGACTCAGAATAACGTCTTAATTTTAAAATTTTTTATAACACTTTTTATTTGTGCTGCATTCTAAGAGCGAATATTATCTCAAATAATTATTATATGTAACAAAAAAAAATAAAATAAAATAAAATGGTTTCACATAAATGCATAAAATTTAATCAGTGGCTTCATTTAATCATTATAAATAGGCAAAGGCAAGTGTATGTATATGTGTATGAGTATGTGTATGTGTATGTATATGTATATGTGTTTGTGTATGTATATGTATGTGTGTGTATGCTTAATAAAAAGTTAATTGTAGAAGTAATAAATGTATAAATAAATAAATAAAATGCATATAAATCTAATACTAGGATGATCAGTACAGGGTGTCTCCGATTAAATGCCTAAAACGTACAATCTATAAATATATAATATCAATTTGTATCGTAAATCCCCTATGCTCTATGCTAATATCATTAGACGAGGCGAGCCGACGAGCAGGTGGCAACCGATGTGGCAACTCCCTGCGCCTCCGCCTCGCCGGCCGCGATGCCAACGACCAGACTAACGGCACCAGCTGTGGCAAGCACCCGCTTATAGTTGCTGCTGCATTGCGAGTCCGCGACGGAGCGACCGTCGCCCTCGTCGCGACGACAGAGCTCGGCCGCAAAAGGTGCACTACCGGGCACAGCCGTCTCCAGTCTTCGCTCAAGTATATCGGCGGTGGTCAGCTCGCTGGCCTGCACCAGACTGCTGGCTGGCACATTGCTCAGCCAGGGCTTTAATGTCGCCTTCTTTTGCATGGTGGCCGCCTTGCAGCGACAGACGACGTTTCCTTGCTCGCCGCAAATCGAGCAGTTCGGTAGCACGCTGTCAACGGCGCCGGAGACGGCACTCGACTCCGACTGCTCACCACCGACAACAGTTGGTATGGTGGCACCGGAGGAACTGCCGCTCAGTTCGAGCTCGTTGACGGCATCTACTAGGGTCTTAATTGCGGCCGCATTGCTGGCAGATTGGACGCTGCTATCGTTGAGAGTGGCGGCCACCTCCTGCTCTTCGTAGTTGGGGCTGAGCAGCAGCTTGGAGAGCGGCGGCGCCAGACCCAGACCCAAACTGCGCTCATGATACAGCTCCGAGATACTTGGCGTCAGCTCGCGGTTCATGTGCCGCATTATGCTATCTTGTATGCACTTGGCACTCGGCTTCACGGGCGCCTCCGGCTCCTGCTTGGACTCGCAGCCCAGCAGACCCTCATTGTCTGCCGGCGAGAAATAGAGGCTGGCCGGATTGTAGGCCACCTCCTCATCGGTCAGAGCGAGCGCTGCCTTGCCCCGCCCACCGCTGCTGCTCACCACATTAGCTCCAGACGTGCCTCCAGACGTTGCACCACTTACTGCTGGCGCATTCAGCTCCGTCCGCACACTCAATCGATCCATGAACAGGGCATGCTCCTTGTTCACACGCGCCGCCAGCGAGCTCTGTGCACTGCCCAGCTTAATCTTCGGCTTGCTACGTCCCAAATTGTGATAGACGCCGGGGCGAGGTGGCGGCAGCGGTGGCTGTTGCTGCTGCTGCTGTTGTTGTTGTTGTTGTTGCTGTAGATGTTGCTGATGTTGCAACTGCTGTTGCAGTTTCTGCTGTAGATGTTGCTGCTGTTGAGCGCCGGCTGCAGCGCCACGTCGCAGCACCGTCGCATGACCGGAGCCCTCCCAATCGGTTGTCGTGCTGCTGGCCGAACTGGAGCTATCCGGTCGGCGGCTAGTGTTCACCTGCGGCGGCTGTGTCGCTGATGATGAGGAGGACGCTGCCGCAGCTGGTTGCGCGTAGAGGCAGCGTATGCGCGTCTGATGCGCCAGAGCCAACGACAGGCTGGGATCTGTCACCGGTGGACTGGGCGTGAATGCCGCATCACTCTCCCCGCCACCACCGGGACGTGAGACGCGCACGGGTCCACGTAAGCTGGCATAGCCAAGGCGTGGAGCGGGCTGGCTGCTGCCCGCCTGCGTTGCATAGCCATCGGACAGCGAGTGCTCGCTATCGGTGGTGTTGGCCAGACTGGAGTCCAGGCCGCCGCCCCCATCGGGTTCGCCGCGGCGACGAACGTACGAGATGAAAGCGCTGCGCGGATGCAGCGGCAGCGGCGACTGTGTGGAATTGCCCCCAACAGTGGCAACTGCTGCGCTGCAGCTGTTGCTGTTGCCGTTCCCAGCTGGCTGCGTGGCTGTCGCATCCAGGTCCGGGTCGGTGAGGGACTCGCAGCTGCTGCTGCTGTGTGCCGCCGAGTCCAGGCTCAGACTCTTTGGTGCCTCGTGTGTGTCTGCAAGAAATTTGTTCAGTTCAGTTTTTTTTTTCTTATTTTCAGTCGTAAATTACAAATTTGGTTTTGATTCTTAATTCTTCAAATAGAATTACAGCAAAAAAATACGAAAAGTATTTCGACAAATTGTAAATTTATTGTAATTTTCCAATAAAAACAACTACATCCCAAATGAACTGTTTCATTGTAAAACTCATTTCGCATATTTGTAATTAATATTTTGTAATTTTAACTATAGTTCGATGTGTTTACCATATAAAGCTACGTATAGCAAACTTTGCTTTCATTGTAGCTAAATTAAAAAAAAAAATTAAAAATAAGATGTTTGAGTCAAGTCATTTGCTTTTTATACCCTGAACCCATTAAAAATGGGTAAAAAGGGTATAATGGTTTTGTGCAAATGTATGTAACAGGCAGAAGGAAGCATCTCCGACCTCACAAAGTATATATATTCTTGATCAGGATCAATAGTCGAGTCGATATAGCCATGTCCATCTGTCCGTCCGTCTGTATTAACACGCAGATCTCAGGAACTGTAAGAGCTAGAGACTTCAAATTAAATACCAGGCGCAGATCAAGTTTGCTTTATTTTATCGATAACTGCCTCCGTTTATTGAATATCGATCAATTAAATTTCCGATAGCAATAAATGCCACAATTTTAAAGGCAGAATCTTCTAATTAATACATAACATGCATATGCATACTATTGATCAACTGCCCAAATTTCGTCAAGATCGAAAATATATTCTCATATTGATCTCATTTCTATCAGCAGCCGCAAGCATTTTCTGTATGCATAAATATGCGAGCGCATGTGTGAGAAAGAGATGGCATGATAATCGAGGCGAGCGTCAATATGTTTTGTCGGCAGAGGGCGCTTCCAGAGCTGCTTGCATTTTAGTGCAAATCTTTTTAAAGGGGAATTTGCCAATAATAATAGAATAAATTTAATAACTGGGTTCAGGGTATATCGTAGTCGAGTTCACTCGACTACAGCACGCTGACTTGTTTTTTTTGTTTAGTTTCGGCGTAATTGTAATTAAGATTTTGTGAAAATAATTGAGAAAAATGTCAAGGTGGCTTTAAATTTAGTACCAATTGGGATTAGTTTGATTTTAAATGGCAAAACTTTTAATATGTTTTTATTTGTACATTTTTCAAATAAATTATCGAAGTCTCCGTAAGGGTTTTGGACCGTTGTCTAAATGAAATAGATAATTGAATTAAAAATTTGAAGAGCTTACCAAAGAGAGCGAGTAGAGCCTGCAGCACAAACTGGCAGTGACGACGATTCGCTTGCTTGCCGGTGCGTAGAACCACCTGATCTGCACCCACCTCGGTCAGATCGAAGCCAACGGAGGCGAGCAGCTCGTGACAGCCAGGAACGCGCCACAAGCGCACACTCAACGGCATCTCAATGCATGCCTCGGCCTCCGGTTTGGCTGGGAACTGCGCCAATATGTTGCGGACCACGGCAATTATATCATCTGCATGCCTCAGCACTGTTCACCAGTTTGGCCAGTGCCTGCAGCGTGGCGGGCGTCAAGGCAAGGAGAGCCTGCAGGCTGGCCGAGCACTGGGACAGTCGCTCCTCGGGATCTGTTTGAGGAAAGAACACACTCGACGGTATGCCATTGGCAGCCGGCTCAAACCGAAAGCCCACAGCCATCAGCAGATCCTTCCAGCCGGCCACAGGTCCGGCCTTGTTCTCAATGCTCTGCTGCGTTGTGTACATGGCGTTCTTCTGCCCGCGATGTATCCGCTGCAGACTCTTCTCCACCAGGTGCAGGCACACACGTAACGCATCCCGGCAACGCTCCGGCGTACGCAGCAGCTCACACAGTGCATGGCCCAGCAGTGCCACCTTGTTGGAGAGGCGTACATTGGCACCCACCAACAGGAATCCGGCCCAGTTGGCCGGATGAGCAAAGTGCTTCGTATGCTGCACGGTTTGCATGGCCTCCGCCAACGCGCTACAACAGAGAGAAAGAGAGAGAGAGAGAGAGAGAGAAGCTAAGATTAGAGAAGAATTTCTTATCACTTATTATCATAATTAATTATAATATCGCCTTATTTATAGAGTGATTGGAATTCGGCATTGACTTTTTATTGGAGATAATCTACATATATATATATATATATATATATATGACTTTGTAACTTGCGTGTTTATCCATTCATTTTAACGGAAAATATCTTGCTAGAACCAAAATATATAAATTGACCACTTTAAACTTTGTTAAAAACTTGAAACTGTTTTGTTTGCCATTCGATCAACTTGAAATGCTTGTCAAAGATCTATAAGAAAATCATTGGCAATTTTCCAATAAAAAACTACAATCTTGATTATATATGATATGGAATATAAGAATTTCACCAAGAAACTCAGCTAAACCTAATCTGACATCAACATCGTTCGATTTTGCTTCCTTCTTTTTGTATTTTTAGTCGTCACTTGAAAAGCTGAACTCTGTCAAAAAATGGAAATATCTAGTTAAAAATATCTTGCGATTAAATTAAAAAACGTTCAGAGTGGGTCATCCAAGTAAAGTTGCTTAGCCAGATTTGTTCACATTGCGTTAAGCTGCAAAGCCGCTTTTTTTTCATTAAAAATTTGTTATCCACTCGCAAATGCTATAAATAGCAGTCGTTGTACTTAATACAGAAACTTGATGTGCATCGTGCAAGATATGATCGAAGTTGGTTTAATTAATTATATATTATATATTAAATACATAATAGGTTCAGTTGGCAGCTGTTGGTCCACTTACCGAGCGGCTCGTGCACCCTGAAGCAGGGCCGAGTAGAAGGCGCGCAACAGGATTTTGGCGGCGGTTTCGGGCACGGGCCAAAGTGAGATGAGGACAGCACCGGCGCCGGCTAATAGCCAGCCGCCGGCCAGTTGGGCAACTCCCGAGCCAGTTATCGGTTCCACAGATTGATACGAGCTGAGGACGACCAGTCGTGCGCCCAGACGCAACTGACGCAGCTCAGCTGCTGCGAGCGTAAAGTCGGCCAGCTGCGGCTCGTGTGGCTCCTTTTGTTGCTGCTGCTCGGCGGTGACGACATCCCCGGGACTGAGCACCACGGCGCCCAGTTTCCAACTGAGATTGGCAGCAAAGTGAACACATTCGGCGCCCGGCAGCTCGGCCAGCACGGATTCCTTGGTGGCATTGCAGCCGGCCAAAGCATTCGCTTGTAGCATATCCGCCACCATGGCGGCCTCCTGGAGCGCTGCCGGAGACTCGGCGCCAGCCCAACCCCAACGCTCGGCAAGTGCGGCGGGCACACGTGGTCCGCCAACAACCAAGGCCGTTGGCAGCCGTCCGCGATCCCGCCGGCTTCTGGAGCGTCCACGCAACGCCTGCAATGATGGTGCTGTCAACAGAGCACAACGCTCCGACAGATACTCGCCATCGTCGCCAGCTGCACGCAATATGGCAAACGGCACCAGATAGAGGGCGCTGTCGAGCACCAGGATCAGCTCTCGCCTGCCCTGCCGGGAGACACTGGCGACGCTCGGCAGCAAATCATCGAACGGCGCCAACAGCAGATTGTAGAGCGTATGTAGGCAGGCGGGCCCACGCCATGCGGGTGGTGCGGGTGCCCGTCGGGAGCTGCGGCTGCCAACGGATCGGGTAGATCCTTGCAGCGAGGCAACGGAGCCCAGCGAGAAGAGCGAGCTGAGCGAATAGTTCGACGAGTTGAGCAACTGATTACGGCTGACCATACGCAAAAATCCACCGCCGCCGGCACCAGCGCCAGGTAGATCCTCCAGTAATTGTTCACTGCTTGCTCGCCACCCACTGCCATCACCCTCATGGAGTAGATTGTGTGAGTTGACGCCAAGATTGTCGCGCACCATATTCACGTAGCGCTCCAGCAGTAGTTGACCAGCTGCTGGTCGGTTAGGCTGATGTGGCTGCTGCTGCTGCTGCTGCTGCAGCTGGTGTTCATTTTCTTCGTTGTCCGGCCCCTGAGGCTGCTGCTGTTCCTCCTTCTCCTCTTGCTCATCCTCCTCGTGGCACTCGCTGAGCGAGAGGGGCAGCTGGAGCGTTTGTGGATCGATACGTGCCGCATGGAAGCGCACAATGCCCGCCTGCGGCTGCAGCAGCCAAGCGTAGAGTTGCTCCCCGGCCAGGCTGTAGTAAAGCACCGGCATCCTGCCTCGATTCACTGCCTCCAGTATGGCCTCAATGTCTGTTAAGGTCGTGCTTGTTGCATTTGCTCCACCAGCTGTTGACGATGTTGTTGTGGCTGCTGTTATTGCGGCGCTTATTGTTGTTGCTGTTGTTGCGGCCTTTGCATCATTGCTCAATGCATCCGCGCCACAGCGCGCCTTGCAACGTTCGGCGGCAACGAGAGCATCCTCATTGCGCTGCAGGGCGACAAGTAACTGCTGCAATATATGATAACAGCTCGTCTGCAGCTCGTAGAGAGCCAGCCGTGCCTCTGGACTGCGCTGTTCCTGACGCACCGATTCCAGCAGCTGGGCAGCTGTCTCCAGTTGAATGCGAGCGCCCTCATCGTCGCCAGAGGAGCGCAGAGCAAGACCTGGCCAAAACAAAAATAAAATCAATTTCAAATATGATAATCGCATTTGTTTTCAATTTTCCACTCAGAATATAATCATTAATTGTAGTTAAATCACTTAATGGGTTAACAACTAATTATCTCTCATCTAATTATCTCTGTTTCTTATTTAAAGTGTTATGTAAATAAATTTGTATAAATTGAATCTTATTGAAATCTTATACTTATTTCATATATTAAATTATTTTTAAATAATTACAAAAAAATGTGATTTGTGAATGGTTTAAACTAGAAACATGAATTAATTAATTAATTTCAAGTGTGTGAAATTGGGTTGCTGTTCACTTACCCAGTTGATGTCTTATCTTTGCCTCCTCCTCCGACTTGCCAATGGACTGAGCACTGGTCAGACCCTGTCTCAGATACTCGACGGCCTGGGCGTGCTGCTCGAGCTGATGGTGGACGCGCCCCAATGCCCCACAGGCCAGCGCCTTGCCGAGCCGATCTGTGCTGAGTGCGAGCTGGCGTTCGTAGCATTTGAGCGCCTCCTGCTGCTGGTGCAGTGCTTCATGCACGGCGCCCAGATTTCCAACGGCTCGGGCCTGTAGAGCAGGCGCCGCCAACTCTGTGCACAGCTGTAGATCCTGTTCGTGCAGCTGCAGTGCGTCCGAATAGTGGCCCATCCGCTGCTGCACCTGGCCGAGAGCACACATCGCATCCGATTCGAGGGCGCGATCCTGTAGGCCACGTGCCAGCTCCCGCTGATGTTCGAGGCAATTAAGTGCCTGTGCATGATTACCCAACGCCGCATGGACATGTCCCAGATCACCGTAGGCCAGTGCCTTCACCTCAGCGCTGTGAAGCTCGTGGGCAACGACCAGACGCTTCTCCAGGCAGACCAAAGCGGTTGCCAGCTGGCCAAGAGCACGACGTGCTTGGCCCAATCCGCGATAGGCACGCTCCTGATCCCGATGGCTGGCTAAGCCTAACGCCAGCTGCAGTTGCCGCTCATGACACTTGAGCGCCTCCTCATAGTCACCCAAGGCCGCATAGCAATCACCAAGATGGCCCAGGGCACGTGCGCGATCCGCTGGCGTCGATGGCAGCGACACACGCTCCAGTGTGCCCAACTGCGCCTCGAGACACCCAATGGCCGCCTCATAGTGTGCCATATTGAGTCGAGCAATGCCGAGATTGCCATGCGCCTGCGCTTCGACAGCCTCATCCCGCTGCTCCTGGGCTCGCTCCAGTTGCTCCTGATAGCACTTGACCGCATGCGTCCAGCTGCACAGTGCCATGTGAACGGCACCCAGATGGCCATGTGCGCGACACTCGCCAGACAGATCGCCCAGCTCCTGTCGCAGCGTCAACTCCTGGGTGTGATGGCCCAGCGCCTTATCCCAGCGCCGGAGCAGGCGATGCGCCAATCCCAGAGCACCGCAGGCAGCCGCCTCCATGGCACGTTCGCCGGCAGCACGGGCCAGTCCCAGTTGGCGCTGATACAGCTTAATGGCCTCTTCGTGCGCACCGGTGCGGATGAGAATGTCACCAATGTTGCCCAGTGCCCGAAATTTGGCCGGCAACTGTCCGGTCGCATGGGCAACCGCTAGGAACAGCTGCTGGCATTCGAGCGCCGCTGCCGAGTGTCCCAGCGCCAGATGGGCCAAGCCCAAATTGCAATAGGCTCGTCCCATATGCGGTCGATGCTGTGCATCCTTGGCCAATGCCAGATCCTGATCATAGTAACGAACCGCCGCCCGATAATTGCCGAGACAATAGTGTGCATAGCCGAGCAGATGGCACGCCTTGCCCTCGGCAGCGACATCGCCCAGCTCCTGGGCAAGCATTAGATAGCTCTCATAGTGAGGCACTGCCTCCCCATACAGCTGGCGGGCACTCAGACAGTTGCCCAGATTGAGCAGGGCGCACGCCTCACCCGCCGCATCCTTCAGCGATCTGGCTGTGGCCAGATGGGCACGATAGTGCGCCAGGGCCGCATCGTGGGCGCCCAGCGCCTGATATGCCACAGCCAGATTACCGTGTGTGGCTGCCTCGGCGCTGCGATCATTCACCGCCTGACTGATGGCCAATTCCTGTTTGTGATATTTGACGGCTGCCTCATACGCACCGGCAGCGGCATGGGCATTACCCATATTGCCATAGGCACGCCCCATGCCCGCCCGATCGCCCAGGGCGCGCGCAATGCCCAAATGCGCCTGATGCAGCTTGAGGGCCGCATCGTGTGCGCCCAGCAGCTGATAGACAATGCCCAAATTGGAGCAGGCCCTGCCCTCGCCCAATTTATCGCGGGCGGCCAACGCCATCGCCAGTTGACGTTCATGCCACCGTTTCGATGCGGTCGCATCGCCTGCACAGCGTGCCGCATGACCCAATCCGGCATAGGCACGCGCCTCAATGCTCCGATCGCCAAGCGTCTGAGCAATCCGCAGCACCTGCTCGTGACAGGCGGCCGCCTGTCCGAACTGCCTGCGCTGGTGATGTGCCGAGCCGAGATTTGAATAGGCTCGCGCTTCCTCCACTTGATCGTGCAGCTTGCGTGCGAGCCGCAGATGCTGCGTATGGCAATCGAGGGCCGCCTCGCATTCGCCCAGTGCCAAATAGACGGCGCCCACATTACCAATTTCGCGTGCCTCCTGCAGACGATCGCCGAGCTGCTTGAACAGCTGCACGCACTGTTTGTGCGAGGCGAGAGCGTTCGGATAATCACCGCTGGCCGTGTACACATGTCCCAGCGATGTGAGTGCGGAGGCAGCCGCCTGGGTATCCTTGCATTTCATGGCGAGCACCAGTTGGTAGCGATGCGCTGTTAATGCCTCCTTGTAGGCACCCTGACTGAAATAGGCGGATCCAAGATTGCCATGCGCCCGACACTCGCCAGCCGTGTCGCCCAATGACTTGGCGACGGCCAAATCCTGTTGCATATAACCAATGGCCTGGTCCAGCTGGTTGAGCGCCCAATGCGCCGAGCTCAATGCACTGAATACCGAACCGCGCAGCTTGAGCGAACAGCTGCCAATGCGCAGTGCGGCCTCGAGAACGGCGACAGCTGCCTGGTATTGTGTCGCCTGGAGCAGCTCTTGACCAACCACTGAGCTAACCACAAAGGGCGATTCGTGTAGCTGCATTGCCCGTAACTGTTGCAACGTCGGCTCCAATGCGGCGCGCAGCGGACTCTTGAGAGACGCCTCAACGAGGCCGGCGAGCAGCTGTTTGTGACTCGGCTCCTGGGCGAGACCGGCGGCAAAGGAGGCCAGCGCCTCACCATATCGGCCCAGACACTGTAGGGCGACACCTTGCCGAAAATAGGCCTTGGGCCACTGCGGACACAGTTCGCGTGCCTGGGTCGCATCCTGCAGCGCCGCCGCAAACTGGCCCTGCTTGAGGCGTGCCGCCGATCGATTGCTGTACAGTATATGATTGCCCGGATCCAGCTGCAGTGCGTCCGTATAGAGCAGCACAGCTGTGGCAAAATCACCGCTCTGGCACGCAGCATTTGATTGTCGCACCTTCTCCAAGAAGAGCGCGCGATTCGCGGCGGGCAGCTCCGGTGTGCATTCCGGTTCGTTCTGCAAATGCAAATGCAAATGCCCAATGATAATCATTATTACATTAATACTATTCTCACTAAATATAAATCAAATATTGGCATATTTTGCTTATTTCAAAACAATAATCAGGCACCAACGATTTTTGTCGATATAATTATTTTTTTCATTTGTTGTTTAGCCTCGGTCGGAAAGATAAGTTATAACCAAAGCAAATGTTGTATTTTATAATCTTAGCGTGATATCCGACTTATGTATTATATTGCAATATGTGTTATAGTAATATATTACTACAGTCATTAAAAATAAAGCAATCTAATATTAGTATGAATTTATTGCGCTGCCCTTATTATTTGCATCTTCAAAATAATTAAAAAATGCTTAGCTTAAGCCGCAATTAAAGCAACATTTTATAGTCGGCATTCGAAAGACTAATCTTCTTTGTTAGGTTAAGCTTAAGAACGAAAAGAAAATCAAAAAAAGAAAAAAAATAATTTCAATGCGGCTGCTTTCTCAAATTTATTTAAATTGGCCAATTTAGATGAGTCATCACACGAGTCATATGCCGTCGTCAAACAATCAAAATTTGTTCTAAAATTCGATTAGGTAGCATTGCGACATTATTAAGATGAAATTAAAATAATAATACGTATTATTACACCAAAATAGATTCGATTCTCATCAACTCCTTGATATGATACAATTATGCAATAAATTAAAACTGCAATTTCAGAGAAAGAGAGAGAGAGAGAGAGAGAGAGAGAGAGAGAGAGAGGAGAGAGGCAGGCCAATTTTGTCCCACTGTGCAACCCCAATGTTGCGCTGTAATTATGTTAAATTGCCGCCGCAGTCGCAGTTGCAGTTGCGAGTCCAGGTTACAGGTATGCGACCACTGAGTCACGTTTCCCGGGCAACATCCAACTGGCAACTGGCAACTGGCTGAGCAGCAACTTGCTGAGTGGACCAGTCTCCAGTTCCAGCAGCAGCTCTGCACGTCAAATGCGGAAGCAATTCCACGAATTCGTGGCCCAAGAACTAAGCCACGACGAGCAACAAACAGCATACAACAGCCAACTTAACAGCGGCAGCCAGTGGCCAAGAGAGGTGTTGAAGTCTAAGCCTTTTTTTTAATGTTTTTTTTTTTTTTTTTTTATTTTTGGGCATAAGCCACGCCATGAACGAGTCAAGACGAGACGAGCAACAGAAAGAGAAAAACAACGAGAACGAGAACGAGAACGCGCATAAGAAAGAAGGACGATGGCGATGGCCAAGATGCGAAGAGATGAAGTCAAAGTCGAAGTCTCGGCCATGACAAGAGCGAAGAATTTTTACATATTTTTGAAGCAATTAAATGGAATGAGTATGCAAATGCATTAGCCCAGCTTGAAGACACTGAAAGGCATATAACCAAAAACCGAAACCAAAACCGAATCCAAAGCCCAAGACCAACACGATGAGTAGTTTCCTAGAAAACGTGCACAGCAAGTGCCAAATGCCAAGTGCCAAGTGCCGTTCTCCTCCAAGTGGTTGGGGCCAATAGGGTCGTTGGCTAGGGATTGGCGGGGACGCAGGAGGAGACGCGGGTGGTTGCAGTTTGGGGCGTGGGTAATGGATAACGTGCTTAGATTAGCCTTCTGGCTTCGATATTCTTGTTGTTGTTGTGGTTGTTGTCGCTGTTCCTCGCTATTTTTATTTTTTATTTTTTTTATTTGTTTTTTTTTTTATTTTGAATTTTTGGATGCTGGCAATGCGAATAAATCAGCTCGTGGATACAACATATGCACATAGAAACTCGTACAAGTGGCAGCCGCAAAGTGTATCTGACAGATGCAGAACGAAATTTATGTTTTATGCAACCATTAAAGCGCACCCGTGCCCCGCCTGTCCGTCCGTCCGTCCGTTCCACTCGCCCGATAAGCCAAATGAAGTGGGCGTCACAATACAATGATGATGATGATGAAGACGACGAAGAGGACGAAACGGAATTTAACAAAAACAATCAAAAGTAAAAACAACTAAAACACGAAACGCAGAAACGTCGAACAACTTTAAAAACCACTCGCATAACTAAGCAAAATGAAATTTTTGCACAGCGTTGGCGTTGCTAGCGCAGATCTCAGCATGCAGATTGGGCCAAGACAGACAGACAGACAGACAGACAGACAGACAGACAGACAGACAGACAGATAGTCAGGCAGTCAGCCAGCACATGGTCAAAGTCAAATAAACACGCACAGAACATGGCCAGGCTAACATCGACCCAAACGGACAGATTCTCCTGTCGAAGGGCATGCCGAGCGGAAGGGTGACTCCCGTTTCATATTAGCAGATATTATCGTTCTGACTGAAAATAGAGACAGACACAGAGAGAGAGATCGAGAGAGATGGAGAGAGAGAGAAAAATACGAGCAGATTGAAATAGGCATTTATCCGAGACAAGGGCTAAGCTGCGGATAAGTTTACTTTATTGTGACGTATCTATAAAAGTCTTTGACAAACGTCGGAGCTGATGGTGAATAGTATATATATATATATATATATAAATATATATAACGGAATTAAAGAATTTAGATAAGTTCAAATATTTGTCTGTAAATTTAACATAGGATTCGTTATTTAAACAATACAACTTTGATTTGACTATCTGGATAAGCCAAACTGGTACTGCATTAATCATTGAAATCGGCTGTTGTCGTTGCGCTGGCAACTATTTACATTCACAAGAAGTTGTATCTGCTTCATAAATTCGAATCGCTACAGCGGATAAACGATTTCATCGTGTATTCTATCATTATGCTATGCTATTCACGGATCGAGACAATTACTCAGTTTATTCGTATCTCTAAACGGTGAACTTGGGAGAGAGAGAGATAAACATACAGAGAGAGAGAGAGAGAGAGAGAGAGAAAGAGAGAGGGAGGGGGAGAGAGAGAGGGATAGATGGAGCTAGTTGCGACCCTTTCGCAATGCGTTGTATGCGTCATGTAGTGTATCAATTTAGGGATTGGCGCCCAAAAGGCCGCTTGGAGAATTCATGTAAATTGATACGCTGCTATTTGGTATCTCGCTCCAACAACAGCAGCGTCAAGAAGGCTCATTTCAAAAATAGTTAAAGGCGGCCAAGAACTGTTTTTAGGCAGTGGCTGCAATCAGAGACTGCGAACAACAGAAAAAGAGACAGAGAGGGAGAGAGATAGAGAGGGACAGCGCGATCGGGGCGGCCAGGAATGTTCAAGCAAAAAACCAGCGATTTGAAAACTGGCTGCTTGTGCCTGGGCGGATGGCGGACAACAGCACAAAGCAAAAAAAAGGAGAGAAAAAAAGTGGTACTCAAAGATGCAACCAGGCAACAGCAGCGGCAGCAGCAGCAGTTGGCTGCAAGATGTTGCCTGCCATGCCACATGCACCATGTTGAAGTTTTACTGCGGCAGTGGAGAGGAGGGCTTAACTGCCTAGTGGCCTGCGCCACAACAAGAGCCAGAGCCAGAGCCAGAGCCAGAGCCAGAGCCATATGTGAGGCCAGAGGCACCGCATTCGTCCCGACGGCCCATCGATAAGGTCTCCGCATCGGAATGCTAACAATTTCACGATTGCTTGTGGCGCACATTGGCATGTTTTGCGCTTAAGTCAAGAATTTTGTTGCAATTTAACGCGTAATAAAATAATTAGCTGTTGCCTGCCCATACCCCATTAACCCCTCTCAACACAATCAAAAAAAAAAAAAAAAAATGACCAAAAAATAAAGGAATGAGCAAAATCTTACACACAACCCTTTCTTTTTATCCGGCTGAAAGCTTAACTGAGCTGCCCAAAATGCAGTGAACCAATTTACCGCCATCTAGTTGCCAATACTGAAATTGCAAACACAAAACCCAAACCCCAGACGGATCAGTCAGTCAGTCCCAGAGAGACAGACAGACAGACAGAGAGTCAGTTGGTGAGACAGCTGCAGGGAGCTTCTAAACATGCGCCAGAAACTTATCCAACATCGTTGACGTTGTCGTCCTCAGTCTCAGTCTTAGCTTCAGCTTCAGCATCGTCGTTGTTGTTGTCGTTTGTTGTTGTCGTCGTTGTTGCCCATGACATGACAGCGCGGAATATGATGAAAGGGCCTAGGGTGTAGTCAGAGCTGGAAATGGTTTTCTGTGTGTTTGGCGTTTTTATCTCTGCGCTTTGTTTAATTTGGCGTGTGTTTCATAGTCGTTGTTGTTGTTGTTTTTTGTTTTTGTTTTTTTTGTTGTTGTTGTTGTTTAGCCCTTTTGTAGTATCGCCGCTCAGTTAATCAACATTGAAATCATTTTGCCATCTTTTTGATTATTAGCGCTGGCTTCCTTGATTGTTTTTTCTCTACCCTTTTCGTATTTTTGTGTTTTGTTTTTATTGTTGTAGTTGTTATTTTTATGCGCACTGCATGATTCAAGTTTTTTTTTGTGAATACCATATACATATAATTGTCATAATGCATAAGTTGAGAACGATACGATATATATGTACTATATGTACACACATATACACACATGATCAACAGGCTGCCAGTGATGCCTGCATGGAGATAAAATAAAATATTCGAAAACCGAACTTATTCGCTACATACTCAGATTGAAAATATTGATTCAGCAATTGAACAAGTTAATTATCAAAAAAAAAAAGAATATTTAAAAAAAATTACAAGCTTACGTTCTAATAAACTACAAATGAAATCCATCTTAAAATCGATCATTTTTAATTTCCCATTTTCATTTAAGTTTGTCAGTCCCACTTCGATTCCCAGACTTACCTCGGAGAAATCCCGCTGCGACATCTTATTCAATATATGCTCGCCAACAGCAATTTTGCCATTGTTCTCAATATTATTTGCATGATTATTTGCATTAAAATTTAATGGCAAATTTATAAGATTCTCATAATTCGTCATTTGTATGCAAAAACCATCAAAGCGCTTTCAGCATGCCGGTCTGTAAGAAATCATATAAGAAAAAATCAGCAGATTAGAGAGACGGACAGAGGGAGAGAGAGAGAGAGAGAAAGAGAGAGAGAGATGAACACGCAGATTTAGAGAGAACGCTATTGCGAATTGAGAGGGCCAAAAAAATACATGCATGTACATAAGTCTCACATTGGCATTGGACAATGAGACAAAACTTTCAAATGCCTCAACGGGAGAGTTCTAGAGAAGTTTGCCTGCTGACCAACCAATGTCAACTTGGCGGCAACTCTTATGCAAATTCAACTGTAGTCGCTGCCGTTGCCGTTGCCACAGTCACATAAACTTGACAATTGAATGTGGTCATAAATTGTTTTGTGCCCAAGCAGACGTGTCCGCGTCCGCGTCCGCGTCTACGGCAACGGCAACCGCACAGTGGCTTGGCCACAACTGTGTGCGAATTCTGCCGCTTACTGGCCAGCGGCGCCTCAATATCGTGACCATCGGCCAGCCCCAGCCCAAGCTCCAGTCTCTGTTCCGGACTCAATACCATTCTGAATACCAGTCGCTGAGCAGCTTCTTCTTGTGTAAACACATTGTATATTTAATTTGTTATCATTTAATTGAGTTTGGCGGTAGCTGTCGACGACGTTCTCAGAGAAAGTTCACATTAACAAAATTAATTAAAAGGCAAACGGTCGCTATGTGAACCAAATGACTAAATCAATCAAATCTCTCGTTTTCATAAGCAGCGCAAGGAGTGTTTAAATTTTGCTTGTCTATCGTTCACCTCACAGAAACCAAAGCTTTGCCTACATATATGTACATATATAGTTCTCTCGACTCTAATTGAAATATTACGCACAACGATAAAAGACTTGGGTGACAAACATGATATGCCACAGAACCGAAGAACGGAAGACTTAGGACACAAACTGAATGTACTTTCTTAATGAGATGCACAATAAAGACAGTTAGCTTAGGCTAGGTATTTCTTAGACTATCGATATTATATATATGTGAATAGAATACGATAAAAGTATTCATTAGAAAAATATAAATGCATATATTTTAGTAGTATTTTGCAGCCATATTTGCGATCTTCAGTAATGCATATAGCGATAAAGCTGTTTTCTTTACTCTCCCTCTACAACTGCCGCCTGGTTTTTTTGTTTTTGCAGCTGGCTTTTTATGCGATTTCATTTGCCCCTTATAATTGTTGTTGCTGTTTTTTAGAGTATTTTTTTGAGTATATTTTTTTTTGGTTTGTAACGATTGCGAAGCCCAGTTTCATTAAAAATGGGCTAATTTATTCAAGTTAATGGTTTTATATTTGTGGTTTGCCCGCTCGCTTTTTTGTCAGCTGTGATACTGAAACAAGTCGATCAAGTGGGAGCGCAAAAAGCGGAACAGCTGGAAAGCATTGATTGTGTCGAACAGAGTTGTTGTTTATTGAGCAAAAATGAAGTCATGCGGGAAATTATGCCCCCTAAAGCACAACTTGCATTAATTTTGCACTCAAATATCTAGAGATACATCCAATTTGCAAATAATGACAATGGTAAGCAAATGTTGTCGAAGTCACTCTTAATGAAAATGTATAATTAGCTGACCAGACTTAACTAACTATGACTTTTAAAATGTATACATATTTCTTCAATTATTTCACTATCAAGCAAAATACTGAAGGGTATTCAAGCGGGTTAAACTGACACAACTGATTTCAATTCATTTTTGATTTTAATTCAATTACTTTTTTGTCGAACTTATCTCTTTCGATCTCTTTTATTTTCAATTTTATTGGCTTCTGGCCATCGTGAAGTAATTTGAAATGCGTCTGAGTGCAGAAGTGTGGCAACATTGACACATTGGCACATCGGCAACTTCGTTGGCGGTTGTTCAACAAGCGCAGAACACAGTTTTGGACAAGATCTGGGTCTTCTTTTCAACATTTATAAATGATTTCCGCTATTAAAATAAAGCACTTTTGCATAATTGTTCACTTAGAAATGACAAGAAAAACATCGAAAACATCAACAGCAACAATAACAACAGAGCCATGGAATGACTTAGGCAAAGAAGAAAGCAAAAAAAAAAATAATAAAAAAATTATAATAAAAACGACACAAAGAAATTCCTCACGCTTCATAACGCCCGCCAGGCATGCCCAAAAATTCCGCAAAACAACGCCTACCCCGACTCGAAGGCGAAGAGTCCAAGTCGAGCCATCAGCCATCAGATTTAGTACCCAAGACCGGAGCCAAGTGACAGCCAAAGTCCCAGCCCACCAGTTGAGCAGGCTTGTTGATCGTCATCGTCATCGTCATCGTCATCGTCAACGTCGTTCGCTTTTTGATGATGCCTGCTTGCAAACTGTTGAAATGTGTGACAAATTGGGCGTAAGCAGCCAATATGAAAAAGGGTGACCACCCCACCTGCCTCCTCCCCCCGCTCCCCTCTCCCACACTCTCTCACTTGTGCCCAACTCTTTCTCATTCACTCAACAAACGTGGGCGTGACGAGCAGCGATTTAGTTACGTTGCTTATATTTATTATTTTTTTTTTTTATCCTTTTTTGTTGCAGAGGATTTTTTCGCGAAGCAAAAAGTGATGTTAAGCACAGCCTTAAAATTAAGCCATAAATTTTAAGTTTATTAGCATGCAGCCCATTTTTGTGGTACGGACAAGAAGCAAACGAAAGTATTAATGCTGAACAAAATGTAGCAAGGTGCTTAAGCATTTTGGTGATATTTCTCAAGCACTTTATTTGATAAGCACTTGAATGGTGCAACTCTAACAAAACAATCAATTTGTAGATCATCACGCCAAGTACGCATGTGTGTGTGTGTGTGTATGTGCTGCCCAAGGCAACCAAAATTTTGGCTCACTTGGAGCACGTTTGGAACCGAGTTCGTTCTATTTGGATTCGTTCAAGTTCGTTGCCTAAGTCGTTTGTTTGTGAGTGTGCCATAAAATTAGAGTGAACCACAATAAGTACATATATATATGTATATATATATATTTCTATATATATATATTTATGTATTGAAATCATGCGGTTATTGCTGCGATTTTGCTTTGGCTGCTGTGGCCTCTACGTGGAGCTGGCTTGCCAATGAGAGAAACACCCGTACAATTTCATTAAAACTCATTAAAATTATTTGGCTATTTTGTTGCTGCCGCTGACGAGAAAAGCCAGCAATCCGTGCACGAAACCTACTCAAAACGTATGTACGTACGTCTGCACGTTTGTATGTATATATGTATATATATATATATGTACGACATGGACCAAAATGAAAAGCAATTTTAATGAAGCCAAAGACGAAGTTGTAGCCAAGTCCAAGACACTTGTTGCTAGTTGCTGCTTTTGCTGCTACTGCTGCTGTTAGCCACATTGTTGCTGCCTTATAAGCTAGCGTGCATTTGTTGTTGCCCACAATGCGAGTGGCACGATGTAATTGACATCATTAGACTAAAGCGCGATCAGCAAACAGAGTATAGCGACCAATTCAAAAGACCAAAAGGAGCGCTAGAAAGTGGCTTGCCCGAGACCCGTTATCAGCACTAACGTTAATGTTCACCGTTCCCGCCATGTCAATGGCAATGACCCGCCGCAATGAGCTTACTACTACCCCTTTCACACCATGCATCAGCCTCACTTGCAGTGCGTGCAGCAACCCAAATTCGAAATTCTACAAATTTGGAATTCGAATTGAAAAGCAAAATTCGAAATTGTATTATGATTATGACTATACATTCATATGTATACATATATATATATATATTTATATATATATATATATATATATATAGTGTGTGTGTGTGTGTGTGTGTGTGCACGCATGTATGTATAGATGCTGTATAACTGTTTTCTCTCTAATTTGATTTATGCATCACATATACGCGCATGTATTTAAATTTTTAATTTCCCCCGGCTTTGTCGAATAAACCAGCATGTTTAAGCATTTTCGGGCCACATGAAAATGTTCACTGACAACTTAAAGTCGCCACTTACCATGGAATGTGGCGACAGCGTTCGATTTGGAGTCGTCGTAAATTTGTTTCTGTTGTGTTTTTTGTGTTGTGCGCCTTTCAGTTGCCTATATGCCAACATCTATATGCATATGTACATGCATATATACATGTATTTGGATACGTATTTAATTTGTTCAGGTTTGTGGGTTAAAATCTGCTCACGCTGCCTGCACATAAGATTATTCTCTTCGTTATAGCATTTATAAGTTAGTTTTGGGATTGAGAGTTTTTGAGTTGATTATGATTTTTAATGAAAGGAAGTTCGAGCAGAGATTTCGAGGATTAAGAAATTTCTCAATTTGCATTCAAAAACTGTTCGACTGTTTAACACATAATTCACAACATTTTAGTGGCTCTCCAATCTCACACACACACCACACATACACACAAAATGTGTGGGCATTATGCTTGATTAACTGCAATAGTTGCTTCTGTTGCTGCTGTTTGCTACTTGGCTTATTATCATACAAATGACTTAGGCAACGAACTTGTTGTCTACACACACACACACACACGCTCACACACACACACACTCACACTCACACACACACACACACGCACACATATTACGACGCTCTTAATGACCGCATTAATTTGACTAATTCGAAATATTTGTTTGGCTTCGCACATTTTGGAGTTTTAATTACTTTCAATTTGTTCAAATGTTGTTTTTCTTGCATGTGTCCTGTTACTTGTGGCTAGATGCATGAATTAAAATCATATATTGTTTAATTGCAGTTACTTTAAGTGAATATGTGCCTTTGAGTTGGCCAGAATGGCATTTGGGCATGCCCAAAGCCAAGCCGCCTTAAAGCAATGCACACACACACACATAATACACACACACACATATGCAAACAAACAACAAGCTCTCTCCCTGTCTCTCTCTCTCTATCTCTCTTTCTGCCTCTTTTGCACATACACTCTCAAACGTGGCTAAAACAAGTCAGGCAACTTTTTTTCTTTGTTTTTTTTGTTCTTCTTATTTTATTGGAAGCGGCCGCCGCTTTGGATTGCCTTCCTTTTTTTTCTCTTTACTACGACTACAACCACTATATTGTTGTTGTTTCTGTTGCCTTTTTGTTATTAGTAGCATTTACTTTGGAATGCAACAAAGCGAGAACGTTTCGAAAAATGACGACGACGACGGAGATGTTGGCAGCGCCTTTGGCCATTGACGTCTTGTTGCGAAAACAGAAAAATGCATGGCCTGCTTAGCACAGCGCGAGAAAGAGAGAGAGGGAGAGTGAGATAGGTGGAGGGAGAGAAAGAGAGAGAAAGAGAGAGAGAGAGAGAGAGAGAGAGAGAGAGAGAAAGAGAGAGAGAGAGAGAAGCGGAGAGCGAGAGGCCGCGTGTGAATGAGCAGAATTGAGGAAAAGCGAGATGCAGCGAGTGGGCGAGTGGACCAAAAACTGTATGAGTTCAAAGGCCGTTGCCAGTTGACCGTTTTTTTTTATATTTTTTTTAACACAAATTGGCACTTTACAAAACTACTCACACACTAGCACAAAAAAGCGCAGCACATTAAAAAAAGAACACTTTGTTCGCCGTTGTTGTTATTAAAATAAAATAACAAACAAATTTAATCGAATCGCGTTAATTTCACTCTTTGCTCGATGTTGAACGCGCCGCATGCAAAACTTAACTAAGCCAAGCACGGAGCAAAAGACGGCGGGCAAACAAAAATGGGAGCGCGACTCGAACTCAAGCGTGGAGAGCAGCAGAATGCAAAAGACAAAACAGGTACAGAGCTATAACAAGTATTGCGACCCGTTTACCTGTTTGGGTCGCTCAATCGGCGCTCAAGATTTTTCAGCGATCTGGCAGCACGATCTAATGGCTAAGCCAGCTGAATAAACAGATCAATGTTATCGATAGCGATCGATACGCAGTTCTGTAACATTGAGCTTGATCGTGACAAATTTATCAAGTCTCTGACAAATGGAGTTGTAGAAAAGCAACCAGAGTTTGATTGGCTTGTTCAAAATGTTGCTTATAAATTGGATACTTTTAAATAAATTTGGCATACTTTTGGGCTGCTGTGACTAAATGTGACCATTGTGTGTGTATAAAATGGCGCTTGAATCAGGCTTATCAACTTAGTAGTCGACAAGTTCTAGAACTGTCAACAGCAACAAACGTGAAAGATGTCTGAGTGGAAATTTTTGCTGATCGGCTGCCTGCTGCTGCATTTGGCTCTTGCCACTGCTCAGCCGTCAATAAGTGAGTAACAATTCGGACATATTTGTTGTAACAATTCGAATCCGTTGCTACTAATCTGAAATTAATAGAGCCTCGCGACTGCGGCATTAACGAGACTTATTTCTCGTGCGGAGCCAGCTGCCAGACGACGTGTGCCACATTGGGGCTGCCATGTCTGATAAATCACATTCGGTGTCCCGATGGTTGCTACTGCAACAGAAACTACGCCCGCGACGCGAATGGAACTTGCATTCCCCAGGCGCAGTGCCCCAGACGTGGCAAATTTTAATAATTAAATTTCAATTCTGATTTTCATCAGTTGCTATTGTTTTGATTCAGCATTGTTTTTGTTTTTGTTTTTGTGTTCTTCTTCTTTTTTTTTTTTGACGCAAGACAGGTTTTTATTTCCATTGTGGCTCGTTGACAAAAAGCTTATTTGCTATATTTGTATGTCAGCTATTTATGTCATTTTATATTATTATGAGATGAAGGCCTCAGTAAATGGGGTGGGGAGGGGGGGGGGGGGAGGTACAGGGCACCTGTTCTTCCCCGCATACGCTTCGTAAATTAGGGTTTATCAAAACTACCAATACACAATTAAAGGTATAAATAGAACAACCAGGTTCACATGCACATTGCACGTGTGAATTTGACAACCAATGCATACAGTCTTAGATGCCCCTTAGTTGCGCTATTATCAGTGGTTTGTGTCTCGACTGTAGCTGCCGCTTACAGTTTTATGAACTCTGTAAGAGCCCGCAGCTATATTTAGCTATATTTTAGTACGAAAGATCTTTATTAAAATGACATTGACTGCTAACTAATATTGCTTGAAATGTTCACACATTTAGGTGAGTTAAGCTTAGGCAAAAATTATGAACAGTATTTAAATAGTTTGACCACAATATGAAAAGATTTAAGATTCGATTGTTGTTATCGTTGCAGGTTGGCACTTGGTTAAGTTGCCGTTTGACTGGGCCCTGAATAAATATTGGCTAGACTTTTTTTTTTTGCTTATCTCAGTAGCAAACTCAAATGGCAGACAACTTATCAATTGACAGGCAAGTAACAACAAAAAGAAGGTGCAGATGATGCCACAAAGGAGATCTAAATCCACAGAATCAAAGTCGCATAACGTTAAAAAATAAAGAAAAAGAAGGGAGGGGGGGGGGGGGGGGGGGGAGAAATGTGAGGTGTATTGGTGAATAGTAAGGGAGTGAATTGAGCGCTGACAGCCTGCAAAATGTAAATGTTTGCTGTCATTGAGTCAAAAATGTTGGCGAGAGCCCAAACCAAACGTTAATAAACTCACGTCAGGCATCACACAAAAATTCGCCCCCTTGAAAGGGAGGCTCAATTCACAGGAGTAAACATGTCGTGCCAGGCAGTCAGCCAGGACCCAGTCAATCTCACTCTACCTCTTCTTTTTCTTCGTTTATTTTCTTGTCTTTTGTGTGTTTCACTTCTTTTGGCCAATTTCTGTACACAGATATTCGTATACATTCATACATATGAATGTTGCATGCAATTTCGTTGGGGTAAAAGAACTGGAGCGCTTGAATCTGAAATGCAAACATGTTTCAACGAGCTTCGTGTATGCAGCACATAAACAGACATAAATACCAAAAGAGGCATGTAACATGTATGAGAAGGCGACTATTTGCTTGTTTGCTCATTTTGCCCGTGACTGTGTCAAAGACGAAAGAAGCTGGCAACGGCTCTACAGATTTTTGTATTCCTCAAATTCATTGAATTCAGAATTTCAGAGCGAAACGAGTCGATGAATGGATAGCCAGCGAGTTGCATCCATAGCTCATAGCCACAGACTACAGACCATCGGACAATCGGCAACCAGCAGCGGAAATTCAAACACAATCAACATAAAAAACTCAAGGGAGTACAAAGAAAAAAACAACAAAAAAATATTGAATGGAATCTAAATCAATAGAAATGAACCGGATCGAGTTCAGTTTGATAAACGTTTGCTGGTTGATAGACTTCCTGCAGTGTCTGTTTCTGTTTCCGCCATATGTAAAACTGTTGCGTTGACTGCTGAAAGCATTTACCCATTTTGGAATATTAAACAAGTGCGATAAAGCTGCGAAAGTTCGCCTATGCTAAGACAATTAAATACCTATTATTACTGTAAGAATATCTCTTTACTTAGGTATATAGGTATATCTCTTTTATAGGTATATGTGAATTTTTGTTATTATTTTGTATATTTTCTATTTATTTTATTATCAATATTAAATAATAATAATAATAATGATAATAATAATAATAATAGTAATAATAATAATAATAATAATAATATGATAAATCAAGCCCAGATTCAGATAACTGCGGAAGTTGACCCTCGGAGAAAGTACTCCGACTGGATTACCGTCAAAACGTCTGGAATTTTGTGACTCACTTAGTTCAGAAAACTTATTCTGTTGCCTTATGTATCCTCCAGAGTTTATTGGTCTGTGTGAACGCAACGTTTTTCGACAATCTTAGAGCCTTGAAACTTGGACCATATACTGGTCTCTCTCCGCGCTACAGAAGGTGTTGAAATTGGGATGCTACGTCGATTAGGAGTATATCGACCAAATCGGAAAAGAAAAACACAAAGATCTCCCAACGCTACAGTCATTAAATTTGGTTGGTAGGTTGTTGGACATATGTCACGCCCACCTGCGCCACCCTCTAGATATTTTATTAGTAACACATTTAAAAATATTTTAATATTAAGTAAGGCAACCAAACTTGGAATATAGATTACTAGCAAAATCATCCGGCACAAAATCCCGTCCACAAAAATTTTACAAAACCAATTTTCAAGCTTCACTTGCCAGGTAGATTTGTAGGTATCTCCTCCAAAATCCGGTATTTCATAGCTATACTCACCTCACTGTTGCACCGGTTATCAATTTACATATTGGTATCGAAATAATAATTATTTGTAATAAATATTAGGGAGGTTGTTAATCGTCTCTTATAAAGCAATTTTATTGATGTACGAATTGGATTGATTTAATTAACTTTGATTTAATTTTTTAATATATGAATCCTCTGAACATAACATATTAAAGTAATTTAAATTATCTCTCCAAAAAGTACAGACTTGTCTGCAAAACCTTCCCTGACGGGATTTAAAAAATATTTAAGGATAAAAAATAAAAAAGCGTATTATAATAAAAATATATAAATATTTTTGAATATTTATATTGCACAGAAAAGTGTTGAATAAAGTTATTTTTTCAAACAGTGAATAGTGTGAGTGTTGAATAAAGTTATTTTTTCAAACAGTGAATACAAAACAGAATTTTAATGTGGATGCTCGTGCAAAATGCGAATATGCTTTAAACCTTCGTTGATATCGTATCAAACATAGCACACACTTAAACACACACACGCACACACACACACACACACACACACACACATATATACATACTCATCAAACGTATCGTATCAAAATCATCGACAGTCAGTTCTTGAGCTCTTTGTGATTGCTGTCTGGCATGGAAAAAAGGCGGCCTATTCCAGTTGCTGTTGTTGTTGAAGACGGGTTCCGGAGTACGAAGTCCGTTGAACGTTTCAATTCACAACTGACTGATTTTTTGGGGCTACGACCATAAAATGCACATATAATATGACTTTATCTTGGCGGCCAGCAGTCAAACGTTTGGCATTGAAATGGGTACAAAATGTGTTTAATGTTAAGTTTTTAATACAATGCGAAAAGTCGAAAGTTGATTTATGGCCAATACAAACACACACAAACGCACAGACACACACACACACTCAACCCCTGTAGACACACAAAAGCCAAAAAATTTTGCTCGCATTGTTGTGCTGAAAGTTGTCCCTAAATGATATCTGTTTATACAAATACAATGCACTTGTTAATATTCAAAAGTTTGGAATTTGATTGCTTAACTTTGTTTATTGTATTTTAAAATTAGGTAAAATGAGATGAGTAAATATTTTTTTTAAAGCTTAGCAGAGCTAAGTTAAGGCACCACGTTAATATCAAACAGGAAGAATTAAAAGTATACTAGAATATAAATATCAACTTACCAAGACGTATGTTAATTCTGCTGACTCATTAGATATGGCGGTGTAAGTAAGAGTTGAAGGCAATGTCGCCACTTACCCCTTAACCCATTAAAAGTGAGCTATAAAGATTATAATGGCTTTGTGCAACATTATGCAGAAGGCAGAAGGATACAATTCCAACTATATATACTCCCGTTCAGCATCAACAGCCGAGTCGGATCTCTGAGACTACAAATGATTGAACTGCAAATTTGGAATATGGATTATCGTATAAATTAAATATCCTTGCTCAAATGGTATACGAGTTTTCCACAATCAGTTGCACCAGACTGGAACTATTTCACTTACTTTTTCAAGCTTTTGTATGGGTACTATTGCGTACCGGTACCGGTATCATACGAGATATCTCACTTGGGCATTGAGGTCTTCAAATTTATAGACTATAACCACATGCTCTGCTGAGCAAAGGGAACGCTTAATAAAAAACATGACAGCTGGCATATAGTTGCAAAATGATTGTGGCACACCACAACCCATTGTGAACTGCATCTGCAACGGCAACATCATAATCGTTGATTGGAGGCAATGTGTGTGTCATTCACACCTGGCTAACTGGGCCTGGACAGCTAAATCGCCAAACTGTGAAAAGCATTTTGGAAGCAAACGGAAACAATGTGCTAGCCATGAAGTTAATCAGCCAGGCCGTTGGCGACCAAAATGATGACGACAATGGATGGGGACAGTGACAGCAAAGTGAAAATGATACATTGACAGCAGCATTGTTTCCATTCAATCGTTTTTATACCCTGAACCCTTTAAACATAGGTAAAAAGGGTATAATGGTTTTGTGCAAATGTGTGTAACAGCCAGAAGCAAGCATCTCCGACCCCATAAAGTATATATATTCTTGATCAGGTTCAACAGTCGAGTCGATATAGCCATGTCCGTCTGTCCGTCTTTCCGTCTTTCCGTCTTTCTGTATGTTTGCTTGATTTGATCGATAACTGTATCCGTTTATCGAAAATCGATACATTTAAATTTCCGATAGCAACAAATGCCAATAGTGGCATTTGTTAAAGGCAGAATTAATACATAATAAACATATGCATATTGTTGATCAACTGCCTAAATTTCGTCAAGATCGGATAAGAAATATCTAAGTTATGGTCGAAAATATATTCTCATATTGATCTCATTTCTACCACGAGCATTTTGGTGCCAATAATAATAGAATATATTTAACAACTGGGTTCAGGGTATATCGCAGTCGAGTTCACCCGTCTACAGCACTCTTATTTGTTATTGTTGCTGTTGCTGCTGCTGTTATTGTTATTTGTTTTTGGGCACTGGGAAACAACATCAGCTAAAAATCAATGCAATTTGACATATATCAAGCTGTATGGTATTTGACACTTGCGACGTTGCTGCTGTTGCCATTGTCAGAAACTGCATGTGCACCATGGACATTAACACGTTTGTACATACAGCAATATGTGACATGAGGGGTGGGGGGAGGCGGAGGCGGAGGCGTAGGAGTAGCTGGATAGAGATTTTGATACTGCACTTTTATTATTTTCCTTTCTCTCTCTCTCTCTCTCTCTCTCTCTCTATTTAAAGTCTGGCTGTCTGGCTGGCTGGCTGCCAGTGCAATTGCAATTGTTTTCCATAGTTGTGGCACTCAGCCTTTGACACAAACTTCGCCAGTTTATTGATTGTGATTTTGATCCCCTTTCGTGTCACATGCATTCAGCTATCACGCAGCTGTGGCACAGCTCCATTTTACTCCTCAGCATCCATTTCAATGAGACTCGTCACAGTCAGCTCAGACGCGTATTATGGATTTACATTTCTCTGTAATATACCCCGTTGTTATGAGCTGCGTGGAAAGCGGCATATTAGCTGCTGAAATGAGATAATATTTCTATATATTTCGTTTCAGATATTGCAACTATCAATACTATATCGATCCATTCCGGGCTGTCATCCATAGATTTGTTTTGCTATATTTGAAATTGAAAATTTATGATACAGGCACAATTTTCTTTGGGTTATTTATCATTTAAGTGCTTAACACTGCAAAAATCATAATTAAAAAAAAAGTAATTATAAGCAGAAATTTATGGGAGCTTAGAAAAGAAGAAAAAAAACAAAAACACATGGCCTGGAGCCAGTGTAAATATACCAAAATATATATTATAATATTATAAAAATAAAGAATTAAGCCGAAACATAATTCTTGATTATCTCGAATTTAATTTTTGTGCACGTAAAATTAAGGATAACCCAGTGCAATTGGAATGGTAAATTACCATAAATTATTTTTAATGTTAGAATTCCATATAGTATATTAGTATTTAGTAGTGCAAAGTCGATTGAATATTTTTGTTGATTATTTTTCGTGTGTCGTATTTATTTTGTTGGTGGTCAAAAAGTTTCCTGTCATTTATTTTTAGTTATTGCACATCTATTCAGAGTGCATTTATTTTTGACAATTGATTGCGGAGATCCAAAAAGCAAATTTTCAATCCATTTGCCATTTGCTATTTGACATTTGCCATTTGCCATTTGCCATTTGCCATTTGCTGCTTGTGTTTGTGTTTATGTTTATGTTTTGTGTTTGCGGGTTGCATTCAATTTAATTGCAATGCACTCTTCAATAGATTTCAGCTGTAAGAAATGCCTTTGAGCAGCCACAACAATGGCTTCGAAGACTGTCAAGCTCACGAATCAATTAAAAGTTAACCCACAACAGGTTAGATGCATATAGGTTACTGTTTTAGAGTTTGGTTAATAAATTGCACACAGCTTGTGCTTTTCATATTAAGTCGGTCACCCTTGGTGTTAATATTTGACTGACTTCTGTTTATGCTTACATATATATATATATATATTATAATTATAATTGGATTCCTGTTTGCGTTTCAATTGATCGCCCATGCAGTGCTTGATTATGAAAATGAAATGCTTGCACTAAACTGCGCACAGATACATTCATAAGTACAATATAAAAATTCGGCTGCAAGTTCAACCGACACACACCCCACGCGCTGATAGCTGTATGCTGAACAATAAACCAACTTAATTTGCCAATGGATTATCATCATCAGCAGAATCATCTAAATGGCATCACACGCACTGCAAAAACGGAAACGGAAACGTTGAAAAGCAATTGCCAATGCTCTATGCGAACGTTTAGTAAACGGTTGCAATTTATTGGCAGCTGCAATTAGTTGGCCGCACTTCCGAAATGGGATGGCAAGCGATTTGGCAAACTTGCTTCATGCCACTTATGCCGCAAGTTGAGTATGGAAATTATGACTTTACGCAAAAGCAAAGCACGTGGCTATGTTATAATCTACATATGTGCAAATATATCTATATATGTATATATATATATATATATATATATGTGTGTGTATTGAGGTTGAGTGTTGCCATAAATCACAAAATGTTCAGTTATGCTGCCGCCTAACAGATTAAGCGCCATGCAAAAATGCATCCGCGAGTCGAGCGAATCGAGGCTGAATCCCGAGCAGCTGTCTGCAATGGCCGAGGGCGCCATCTATCGGCTGGTGTCGCAAATTTGATAAATGCAAATTTTACGCTTTCTGTGAAATGAAAGCGTACTAATTGCTGCCAACTAGCTAAAGCGACCCAGCAAACCCAATTTACTCGCACCAACACTAAGATCTCGCACACCATTCCATTCACCATGTAGAGGCAATCCTTTGTGTGCTCTGCCACGCCCCTTAGCAACATCAGTAGCAGAAACAGCAGCAACAATTAATTGCCATCATTTTTTAGAATCTTTTCATGCGCTTCATTTCAGTTTTACTTCCCATTTCCCTTCCTTTTTCCGTTCTCGTTCAAATTCCCTTTGCTGAGCTCCCCTTCCTCTCGTCCCGTCTCTAGGTGCAGTTAGCTGTAATTTCTGTATTATTGCTACCAAAATTCTTTGTGTAATGCACCCCTTGTTTGCTAGCCCATTCTGAAGCCACGCCCCTTGGTCTACGCCTCCCGTTGCCGTGTTGTTTATTGCGTTGCAACTTCCGTTACAAACGAAGATAAATTGTTAGATTTTTGTGTTGTTCTGTTTTTCTTTTGGTGTTTATTGTTGCTGTTGTTGTTAGTGTTCCTGTTAGTTGTTTTTGTTTTGTTTTTTGTGTTTTCGTTTTTCTATTTGAGTTTTGCCAACAGCTGTTGCTGTTAAAATTGCATCTCCTTTTGGAGCTGCACAGTGGAAGTGCCACAAAAAAACTATTCAAAAACGAGAGAGAGCTGATTTTATTGCTCATTAACGACTACTGACAGTTAAGCAAATAATATTGTAAGCCTTTTTAGCTAGCTATCAGCATTCAATTCAAAATTAATTAGAAATCAAGTTCGATCCGCAGCAAAACAATCTGAAAATGTTCACTAATCGTGATTGAATCTTATCATTGCATATAATCGAGTTGGGGGTCATAGTTTGAGTCTATTTATTCTCACGTGCCAACTGCATCAGCCCGGTACACAAAATAAATATAAAAACACAATTAAAAGTGGGCATGGAACATATAATACTGGGCACAGCCTTAAACAAGTTGTCTCAGCCTGGAATTTCAGCATCTGTAACATGCTTAGCAATTGTTGTCAGGTTTTTGTGGTGTTTAATTGTAACATTTGTAACATACAAATTAAATTAAATATATATATAGCACATATATACAACTGTAGAAGTATTTTATTATAAGTTAGTGGGTAATGGTAGCTTCTGGAATACACTAGACATAAGAGAAAAAGAAATAAATATTTCTATATCATAGTTTCATTTGGTTTTCTAACCATCAAATCTATTAATTATTACCATATTCATTTATTACTTTTGTGTAAGGATGAGTTCAATAACCCTATTTAGTTTTGACTTAAGTTGATATTATCATTTCATTAGTGTAAGCACAAAATTGCATTAAATAAATATGAAAAGGATTAAAAGCAAGTTTGCATTTTGTGGCACAAAACAGTGCATCTTACCATCTGTGGCATCAGTAATCCAAAATTTTTACAAAACTTGCAACTATTTCCGCCCTTACGATTTATGCGGCGCAACCCCCTCATCAGTTCTCCCCCGTCCCTTCCCAGCTTGTTTGAATCTTAACTCTCAGCTGCGTTTGCTGTTCGTCGTCGTAGTCTCAAAAATGTTGCATTTGCTTTTCAGCATGACTTGATTAATTATTTGTTACAAGCATACTTAAACAAGCACACACACACACACACACACACTTGATTTATATGTATTAATATGTGTCTATGTTTTCATTTTCGGTGCTGGTGACGAGCGATAATCTCGTACATTGACCGCTGCTCGTACACTCGAAAAAAAGTCGTTCTGACTTATAGACTCTTGTAGCTAATTTTATGAATAAAAAAGTTTATCTCTACTTTATCTAACTTTACCCTTTTTGGTGCTTATATTATTTTAAAAAAATAATATAAAATAATAATATAAAATAATAAAAAATAAATCTTAAATAGTTTGTAATGTCGTTTAATTTAATTTTTAAAACTCACAATTTTACGATGACCCTTGAAGTTATTTCTAAAAATATGAAACATTTTAAGGGCGATTTTGTACAATTTCGATTTCGATTTTTCTGTGAGTGTAGCTTTTCGTTAATCTCACCAGACCCAGTAGCATTAATGCGAAGCTCGTTAAATGGGTCGACGTTCACTGATAAGATAAGCGCATGTTTCAGTACCGATGGCGACAGCTCGAGATAGCTCAGCTAAGCCCAGAAGCGGAGCAGATGGCGGTCAGTCATGGAGCGAGCACTAAACGGAACGCGTCAACTGCTCGCAGTAGTTATTAGCTGCTGCCTCTGCTGCTGTTTGAGTGCGGCATCGCATGATGGGGCGAACATCAAGGATCTGAATGAGCTGGGCTCCAACTATCTGCCCGCTGGCTATGCAGCGATTCAACCGAACGTTACACTCGACGATCTGCAACGCCTGATGGAGCAGAAGTGCCTGAAGGCGAACGCACCGCAGCCCGCCAGCGAGGTGAATGCGGCGAAACTAACCGCTGATATACAGCAGGCAGCTGGCCGGCTGATGCAGTGCATCAATGGTCTGGTCAATATCAGCGTCGTCATGGACGAGGTAGAGACAGCGCGTCCTCTCGGCGATCTTGATGTTGTCTTTGAAAAGTACTGCCTGCGCATGCCGCGGGCCCGCGAATGCATCTCCGATTTCAATGCGGCCTTGTTGCCATGCATGACGCGCGAGGAGCGCTCGCACAATGCGATGATGCTACGCATTATGGGCAAGCTGCTGGATTTTGTGTGCTACAAGAATGGCGATCAGATCGCGCTCTTCATTGCCGAGGAGGGACCCGAATGCTTTCAGCAGCACAAAGATAATGTTGGCAACTGCTTGCAGACCAGCTTTGGTCATTATCTGCCCAGCCAGCTGAACATATCGCAGGTGGAGCTGCCTGATCTGGTGCTCGGACCGCGCCAGTGCACCGAGCTGCATGACTTCGAGACCTGTGTCGTCCGACATCTGGAGACGTGCAGCAACATCACGCCCAGCAACATTGTGGAATCAATGTTCCGCTATGTGCGCAAGGAGTCCAACTGCCAGCAGACCGTCGATCGCGTCACCCGCGAGAGTAGGGAGGCTTTGGCTCAAAGATCTGGCGCTGCCAGCACCTGGAGCACCTCATTGACTATCGCAGCCCTGGCTATGAGCGTTGCCCTACAACTCTTTAATTAGTCGTTTCTCAACTCGAATCCTCTGCTTACATATTATAATATTAGTAAGAATGCTTCAAGTGCGATTATATGGTGACTTTGTTTTTTTTTTACATTTTTTTTTGTGTGTATTTTTTTTAATTATATATATATTTAATAAAGTCCACGCTGCGTATGCGCAATGTGTCCGTAAGCCGCTTAACGGCTTGGCCTTTAATGCCCGCCAGCTGTAAGACGATAGACGAAAGTCCCAAAGTGTTAACTTAAAAGCTGCATAAACACAAGCCTGAAATATGAATAGAAGCCAGCAACCAGCAGCCAACAGCAACCAGCTACCAGCAGCCAACAGCAGTCATTGCTTATCGGCTAGTTAGCAGCCGGGTCAGTTGTCCGTCCGTCGTTCGCTCTGTCGTTCGTTGTCCGTTGGGTTTGCTGACTGGGCCGGTGTCTTATCAGCGACTCGCTGGCAAAACAATGAGAATGGTGTGATACACTCAACAAAAAAACAACAAAAAAAACATAGAATAGTTGAACATCATAGAATGTTGAACATCAGCTTCCATTATTTTTTATATATTTCATTTCGAAAACAATATATTGTGTTTTTCTCAATTTAAGTGTTTTTTTTTTCTTTTTTTTGCTTCCTAATTTGAATGTTCTTTTACGAACTTGAAAACAATTTATTGGCTTCCATAGTTGAATTTAAAAATGGGCTTACTTGACTTTGATTCTAACTCGAAAACCGAATTTTCTATTCGATTCTCTTTGGAATTCAGAACGATTTTCACCTTAAGTCGACTTTCTATATACTGGGGCACATTTTTTTTCTGAGTGTATGGGTATGGATGGGAGTCAGCTTGCAGCTTGCATCAACTGCGAGCAGCTTGGAAATTTGAAAAGTTTAGCCAAGTGAGGCGCACTTTGGACTCTGGAATGCGATATCTGGTCTGGTGGCCTGACCGACCGAGCTCATCACTCTTGCAAGCAAATTGGTTTGGCAGCCAAGTCAAATGCTGGCTCAAGATTACCTCAAAGGATGTTGTGCCGCTTTCTGTCTATCGCTTTGCCCTCGCACTGTCTCTCGATAACTCTCTTCAGCTCGTAAATCATAAAAAATTGCGTATAAATCTAAACGAAAGCGGCGAGAAAAGCGCAACTGTCATCATTTCATAAAGAGCGAGAGACAACTGCGGTACAGTAAAGTTCAATACTTGTAGCTGGACGTTCACGTTAACGTGAAAGTGGAAGTGGTCATGGACGATGACGATGACTATGACTATGACTATGACGATGACGACGACATCTTTGGGAACAGTCGAAGCGTGAAATGAATGGAGTTTTACATAGCTTAGTTCAGTTTGTGTACGCATTTTTTTTTTTTTTGGTTTCTCATTTCACTGGCATGGTCTTTAATGGATTGGGTAACAGATGAATTGGAATGGGCCCGGTATAGATGAGAATTATATATTTTTTGCTTAAGTATATGATTACCACAACATTTTGGAGACCAAGTCTGTTGTGAAGTGGAACGAAATATAATAGCATGTAGCGCATTGAAATGGTAAAGTTTTTTGTTTTTTTGTATTTAAATATATTTAAATAGTGATCATTAAGTAAAACAAAATGCAATGTAATGGTCTGTATTAAAATGGAAAGCAATTTGTTTCATATTGATATAAAATAAAATAAAATAAAATAAAAATGAAAAAGTTTTCCATTCACAATCAATAAGCAATAAGAAATAGTTTGGTATGGAATACATCAGTTGAATGTCATATAGCGTCATATAGATTCGGGACAATTCAAGTCTCCAATTCACCATTAAATTATTGTTGATATTTTTTAATATCAACTTTTTTGTCTGAGTAAATCGGCTTGCTTAAAACTGTCAATTGAATACTCAAAATAGATTTAGCTTCTTCCAATTTTATTCATCGTATTTCATTTTGCATTAGCTGAGAGCTCTGTGCACCAAGCACCATGCACAAGCAATCAGCAATCGCATTCAGAGAGGCGGAGGAGGAGTGAAGGGGCCAAGTTGGAAGTGTTTCCTCAGTTAGTTGGTTAGTTAGTGAACTGTTTGGAACATAGCTAACAAGTCATAAATGTTACAAACTTAATTAGGCTTGCAGACTGCAGTCCGTTTCGGTGCTGCCTTTATTCCCAATTCACTATTCTCAGTTCTCATCCTTCTGTTTGCCAGTTGGAGGCATGTGGCAGAGCCATTCATGTTGCCAATGCCCATTGGCAGTGGGTAACGGGCGCAAGCACTTTATTATTGATGTGAAAAATGCGGAAAATGAATGTGTTTCCGGTGCTTTTCGCGAGTTGCTAGCTAAATTGCAGCGGCCATGAATCATTCGACTTCGGCGGCGATTGCGACTTCAAATTCAACTTCAGTATGAGCTTCAACTTAGCATTCCCATTCACCATGTAGACAAACTTTGTACGTGCAACGCACGATGTTGTCAGCCAAAGTGCAATGAAACTGGCAAAGCCTGAGCGAAAGCAGAAAACTGCGGTAGGGGTGGAGTTGTCTCAAAACTTGGCTGAGCAAATAATTGCACGTCATTGGCCAAATTATTGGCTCTGCATCGGGAATGAGAAAATGGCAAGCCAAATAAGTTGAGATTTAAGCGAAGTCTCAAGTCCAAAGTCGACAAATACAAAAGAACAAGCAAACCATATATATGAACAAAACAAAAGAAATAATTGGAATAGTACTATTAGGAAAATTAGGAAACAAAATAATTAAAATGTCAACTTTTTGATGATTTGATCAAGAAAATCTAGTTTTAACTTTTGATGTAGAATTAATTAGAATTGTGGAAAGTAATTTAGTTTTTGATAATTATTGGGAAAGATTTAACAATTTTAATTTGAATTTTCAAAAAACAAAACATCTTAAGACATGCATTTTTGGATTATATTCAAGAAAACGTATTTTCAACTTTCAATGCGAAATTTACATATATTAAAAGGGCTTCATAATATCGAAAGAAATTCGGATATTCGAACAGATAAAACAGTTTACATTTGAATTAAAAATGAAAACTTAAAAAGTGAATTTATTGAATTTCTTTCAAGATGATATATTTTCAACTTTTGCTGCAGAGTTAATACACGTGCGAGAGACAGAGAGAGAGAGAGAGACAGAGAGAGAGACAGAGAGAGAGAGAGGGGGAATTTAATATTATTCTATAGGCAATGCTTTAAGTGATCAGAAATACAATATTCATCTACATTTATGTTCTGTCTCGTTGTTTGTCCTACTGCACGTCGCACAGTTTAAGTTTGTTACATATTGAAGGCACGTGTGTCTGTGTGCGTGTGTGTGTGTGTGTGTGTGTGTGTGTGGGTATGTGTGTGTGGGTACTTTTGCGCTTTTGTCAGTGCCTGTGTGAAGCGACATGTGTGTGCATGGTGGCTTTACGCATGAGTGTGTGTGTGGGAATTGGCAAAGTGTTTGTCTGGAAGTCTGAAAGACACCACAGCCGTGTCTGTCTGTGTCTGTCTGAGTGTGTGTGCGTGTGGGTGCGTGTGTGTGCGTGTGTGTGTGTGTGTGTGTTTGTTGTGAATGTGTGGCCATATTTGGCATCCACAAAATACGTATACTTTGGGGTCTAATTTGCGGTTGCTGGCGCAGCTCAATTTACAAGTGAGAAATTAAGATGTCGACAAAACTTTTGGCCGAACACCTCAATAGTGGCAAAGCAGATGCGAACACCGCAGCCCCCACCGAGCCCCTACCCCCCGCCGCCTCCGATAGCGCTTTTAGTGGTGTTTAAAATGCGCAAGTTCTCAGCATGCCACAAAGTCTGAGTGTTATTGCCGCAGTAACCAATGCACTTTGCAACTCTGTTTCGCTCTTTCGTGTTCTCGAACTGAGCTAAAAAAAAATTACAGATGTCGAAGCAGCGGTCAGCTTACACATCAGAGTGTCAGAGACAATAACATATATATATATATATATATATAGCTATTACTCCGAAAGTATTTTATTTGTAAAGTTCGGAAAATCGTTTAAAAAACAATGTTGCAAACGAAAGATTTCCATCATTAAGCCACAGTTATGGCAACTACCTAGAGACCTTGTTAACTATCAACAACGCTATTAACTACACTTTAAGAAATTAGCTAAAAAGTTTGTATAATTTACACATTAAGTATTACTGAATGCGTACTTCGATGTTATTCCTCATAGATTGTCAAATCTCTTGCATACTTTTACGACCAATTTTGTTTCGATGATTTGACTAGCTGCAAATGCTCTTTTGATTTTCAAATAAAAGAAAATATGTAAATGCAATTCATGTGTGATTTAACTAATAATTGATGTAACTCAATTAGTTTGATCTCGTTGCAAGCTGCGTTTGATTGTAATTTCTGTGATTCTAAGCAATTGAATGCTAGTAAAGCACATTGGTTCACTTTAATTAATTGGCATGTTTTCTAGCTGCGCGATGAAAACTGCTTACAGCCATTATGTAACACTGATTCCACAATTCTCCAAAGCCTGCTATTTTGAACTAGCCCCACTGGGGCATAACTAGCTACTCCAAATTTGATTAAAGCGGCATATTAAATTTGTTGACAGCACTCAGACGCAGTCGAAAAACAAAGCGAAAAACTCGTAATGAGATTAAAGTCAGCCCCTTGTGGTGGGCGTGCTGTCCAAAAATATGCATAGATACTTGATGGGCTGGCTGGGGACTGCTGTGACGTCACATGCGGTGTATACGCAATGTCAGCAAATTTCCCACAAATTGCAAAAATTTTAAACGGACCCTGTGGCCACTGTGTTGTTGTTGTTGTTGTTGTTGTTATAATTGTTGTTGTTGATTTTCGTTGTTTATTTTTATTTTTTTTTGGTCATAGTGGTTTTTGCTCAACACAAACTTTATTAATTGCGACAATGAAGTTTGCAGCCGAAAGCGTTCCTAATCCACGTCCAACAGCGCTTGAAACTATCAAAACGCGCGATTTTCATTTTTATCGTATACCTGGCACACTTCAAACGCATTTTATCGATGATATATAATCGAAATGGGAAGGCGCACTTAGGACTAACTTGCAATTGAGTTCTCATAAGTCAAGTCATAAGTCATAAAACTTTACACGAATACTTTACTTTTATCTAAATATTAAAACTGATTGAAAATGTTATCTTGTTGTTGTTGTTGGTTATTTTAGATCTATTTACAGAGTATGCTTTAGTTTGTCACACTTGTTTGTTTTAACTTATATTTTAATTTATTTATTTTTTATATTACACTTATTTTTGCATATTTAATTGAATTCCTCAAACACATGATGCATTACTATTTTTGTTGTTGTTGTCTTTTTTTTTTTAAAGGGTTTTTGGTCAACAGTCAACGAACTTTTCTAATTATTTGCACGCTAAGCAGAAAAGTTGACAGCTTTTAACCATCTGCTGAAAAATTTGCATAGTTTGCAACTGACATTCTGCTAAAAAGATTGTGCTGAAATGTGGTGTCAAGGGATGCGAGAGGAGGCGGATGCACATGGTGTTAATGGATACAGTTCAACGAGCTTTCGATGCTTTTTAAATATGAATGAAATATGAATGTACAAAAATATTAATTTGAATAATAAATTTATGTTTTAAAATATGACTGTACAAAAATGTTAATTTTAATAATAAATTTATGTATTATCTATTATAGCGATGTAAATATATTAGATATAAGTAATGCAAGTATGTAAATAAGATAATTATTTGCATTACTGAGCCACGGATTTCTCATCTAGTCTTTTTTTGCACATTTTCTTTAAAATGTACAGTGTCAATTGTTTGAAACATTCCCAACATAAACCAAATACACCAACTCAAATATGCACAACAACAGACATGTAAACTGCGTAAAAGTTGATTGCATAACGTATTTGAAATCATTAGTAATCATTAAAAACAATTGGTAATCATTTCAAATCGATGCTTTGACCAATACAATATCAATTGTCATAATTGACGATTTAGTGACATCTGAGGACGATCCAAACCCACCGACCTTGTTTGACGTGTCCCAATGAGCGAGAGTGTGGCATGATGGGGGCAGGGTCGATGGTAGCACGTGCACCAATTCACTTGTTTGGTGTTTTCCAGATGAAATGAAAAACAAAATAAACGAAAAGCAAATATATCTGCAATGGGATTGTTAAGGGATACTCCAGTTTCTACGCTCAAAGCTGGAGGCTCAGGGTTTTGTGTATTAGGTATTAGGAATGGATTCGGTTTCGGTTTCGGGTTAAAGCAATTGAGAATAAGGCCAACAACATGTCCCGTTGCACGCTCTGCATAAATTGGCAAATTCGTTTTGACTAGTTGAGGACGATTTCACTGCATGCATTTCCTTATTTCCATTTGCAGCAAGTGTCTACCTAAAACCCTGCCACTTATATTCGTCAGTTGACAACCAGCAATAACAGCATGGCAAGAAAATCAACCAATTTGTCTTTTCGAACAAAAATTCGGTTGCAATTGTTAAATCATCAGAGCAGAACAATGATGCGGTATAAATTCTCAATAGCTTCAATTAAACGCAAAATTGTGGGGGCTTTGCTTGCATTTGACAACCCTCAACCCATAACCCTGAAGTCTTCTCCTCTTTTGGGTTCAGTGTGTGTGTGTGTGTGTGTGTCTTGTTTGTGGTTGCTGTGGTCCCGTTTTACGGATTGTTTTGCCAGCTCAGCTCAAGGGCTTAGTTTTTCCATTAGTTTGATGTGTGGCGGCCTCATAAATTTTGTGTGCAACAGTAAGAAAATTGAGATTAAGTGTTTAAAATGGAACTTTTAATGCCCATGATAGTACAGAAACAAAAAAGTATGTTAAAATAGCATCAATTCAATAATCGAATTGGGGAAAGCATTGGCAGATTAGTTTTTATTGATTGGATAAGTTGCAGGATGTGCAATTTATGCAATGCGCCATGGGAAATTGATTTGTAAAACATTTTCGAACGCACTGTTGGGAATTTGTGGAATGTACACACTTGTTATTGGAAGCCTAATTAAATGAGATATTTCCAAATGAATGGGATCGGATCAATAAGGAATTTGGTGCCTCTGGTAAAATATTATTTTGGAAAAGTGCTGTTACTGATCAATTTATTATACCCTGAACCCATTGAAAATGGCTAAAAATATAATAGAATGACGATGATATGAAAAAGCATCTCCGACCTTATAAATATTATAGATCGAAATCAAAAGCAGAGTCAGTTGGTCATATCCTGTCTGTTGGTCCGCCGGTGTCCTTACTAGAGAATTAATTAATTTGAAATATAAGTTTATTCCATAACAGCGATAACATTTCTCGTTTTGCGAATATCGATACAAATGGATTTCATTTAAAATATATTTCTTTGTATTCAGGGTAGTATTCATATAACTTGACATATTGAACATCTGTCAACATTTCATTAAGATCTGATGCATATTAACTTAATTATACTGCAGCAAGTGCAAAAATTGGTTTAATTATATTAGATGTGAATGTCCAGGGTATCTTCTAGTGAGCTCTCTCGACCGGAAAATTCTTTCGTGTTTTTTTTTTATTGATTCATGGAAAATTGTGTGCGCTATACATATATAAAATTAAATTAACTTGATCTGCATATGGTATGTGAGAGCTCAAATTAAGTGTCTCGAGTACTTATAGTCTCAGAAATGTTGCATTGGAGAAGATTTTATCTGTCTGTAACATAGCCCAACTTCATTTTTATTGTGGAATTTGTTATTCAAAGTTATTTTATGTCACATATGCAATTGTTGGGCTGGATGATCGTCAGGAGAGCTTTGAATTTAGGTCTAAATGTGCACTATATAGCTGGAAAACACGAAATTTGTTCATGGATTATTAAATTTTAAATATTTTTAATGTCGGCAAGCACTGCAACCGCAAGCAGCAATTGCCACCTGCCTTTGTGGCGCCATTCACACCATCTTTAAATCAAAAATCAAATTGCAAATTCGTCGCTCGTTCTCTTCTTGTTTCTTTATTCTTAGTTCAAATTTTTGTCTTCGTTTTTGTGACTTGTCTTATTTTAATTGGTTTTCACTGTCAGTGCGGTCGAGTGGCTGTCTCATTGCTTACCGCGCTCTTACCCACGCCCACGCCCGCTCACACGCCCACGTCCACGCCCTCGTTGCCGCACCAAGCATACCTTAACTCAGGCGTCCACTCAGCTCAGCTCTTGAATGGTATTATCTGGCTGAATGATTCGAAGCGGCAAAGTGTATTTTTCTGCATCTCTCTTCCAGCACATTTCAATTGAGTTTCGACTTTGCTTTCATTTTGGTGGCGAGCATTAAAAAAAAAAGTGCTTTGCCACTTTGTAATTTAAATGAAGCACACTCTCACATACACTTACATCGATTTTTAATAAGGAAAATGAAACCTGTGCTGCACACTTGCCCAAAGAAGAGTGCCATATGTTGGAAACTCTTCCATTACTCTGCGTCCGTCCATCTCTCTGTGCATATATATGTCTGTCTGTTTGTCTATGGTCTATGCTGGTCAGTCGCATTTGAAAAATAGCTTGCAAAGAAATAACTGACAAAAATACACGTAGCTCAAGTGCAGCGTTGACACCTTGGCAGTTGGCAAAGAAACCAGGCAAATACTTTAATGTCGTAGACAGAGACAGCGACAGCATTTCTGACAGAGATGGGCGACCAACAACTTTTACCGTATTTATTTTCAAGTGTATGTGTATGCGTGTGTGTGTGTGTTTTTGGCCCTTGAGAGTGTGCAAGTCTCGCTTGTCTCACTTCAGGGGGGGGGAGGGGGGCGTGGCTGGAACATGGCTGTTGGCATTTAGCAGTTGTTGAAGCCTGGCTACACTTGGCTTCACTTTGCTGCTGCTGAGCTGCTTTTGAATTGCTTTTAGTTAAATTATGCGCCATTTGGCCATATACACAAGCCATATACACACACACACACACAGAGAGTGAGAGAGAGCCACAAAGATAGAGAGAGACGTACCTGACATTTGCTCGACAGCAAATTATTTAAATATTTGTCAAGCAACTCCCCAGATAGCTGCTAACGCGGCTAACGCAGCTAACGTGGCCAACAGCCAGCCAGATGTCTGACTGCAACTCTAAATGTTTTGCATACGCCACGCCAACTTCAATTATCAACATAATAGTTGGCAAACGCATCTCGCAGGCAACATGACTGCAGCATCCCCGCAATAACAACAGCAACAAACGCAGCAACGCACAAAAAAAAAAACAAAAACAAAGAAAAAAAACAAGGTACAGAAAAAATGTGTTAATTAGTTTATAGCCGCCAGTTAGGCAAAACACAAAATGGCGCCACGACCTGACATGCAGCTGCAGCAACAACAACATCAACAACAGCACTCAAAAAAAAAAACAAAAAACATTGAAAGGAAGAGCAGAACCCACAACAACAACAAGCACACACTTACACACACACACACACACACACACACACACACACACACAACAAAATAGACAACGTAACAAAATTATCTCTTTGGCGCACAACTAACACAGAAAGTTGACTGAACTTGGCGCCTACGCAAATACGGCTCATGTTGGTGGCATGGTACCCATGCACCGAGTCAGGTTATTGATGGTGGATCCAACCCATAGCCCATAAAATATTTTCACATTTTCTGCCTATCAAATGTCGGCAACTAGACCTGAGTGCAGAGATTTAATCAGCGGCCTTATTGGCTGACATAATTAAGTTGTTAGATTGTGTAAAATATTTTTAGCAGGCGACTCAAACAACTGTATTAAATTGAACCCATCGGAAATATTGTATGAGGCATATTTTAGTTATTCGTGAGACCTTGTCCAATTCTACGTATAATATTTGCAAAAAATATGGAATATATTAAAAGTGTTACTGGTTTTAATTATTTATTAAAGGCTGTCTGCTTTTCAAATTGAAACTACGTTCAGTTGTTTTTATTTATATGCCAACTAGTTCTTCCCTTTTAAAGCTATCTTGCCTAAATTTATGTTAGATCAATTTTTTTTTTTATTATAGGAGACATTACAAATAAAATGTTCTCACTTAAATCCAACTGTGTTAATTGATCTTTAATTATTTTAACTTCAATTTTAATTAATAACAATTTCCGTCTCAAAAGAAAAGAAAAAACAATATTTGCTAGCAGTATTTGATCGCTTAGCCTTAATTTATGGTGTAGTATAGCTAAAATAAATGTCTAGATGTCCTTGCATCTTATTTCTTAATCTCTTTCTCGGTGATCAGCTTTTTGCGCACCATCTCCGCGTGAAGCAGCGTGCCCAAGTGGCAGGGATTGAGGGCAATCACGACGCCCGCCGCTTTGAGCGCCTTCAGCTTGTCGGCGGCGCCTCCCTTACCGCCGGATATGATGGCACCCGCGTGACCCATGCGACGTCCTGGTGGCGCCGTAATGCCCGCTATGAAGGCCACCACAGGCTTCGCCTCACAGCCGGAGTTGTGCTTGGTGAGGTATTCGGCAGCTTCCTCTTCGGCGGTGCCGCCGATCTCGCCGATTAAGATAATGCCCTTGGTTTCCTTGTCGGACAGAAATATTTTCAGTGCATCAATAAAATTTGTACCATTAAAGGGATCGCCGCCAACGCCGATGCATAGGGTCTGACCCAAGTCGACATTCGTTGTCTGATGGACTGCCTCATAGGTCAAGGTGCCGGAGCGGGAAACGATGCCAACTAAGCCGCGCTTGTGAATGTGACCAGGCATGATGCCAATCTTGCACTGATCTGGCGATATGATTCCCGGACAGTTGGGACCCAGCAGACGCGACTTCTCCTGGCAATGAAGCATCTGCATAATCCTCACCATATCCATTTGCGGAATGCCCTCGGTGATGACCACAATGAGACCGACCTCGTTTTCAATGGCTTCGCAAATGCCTTGTGCAGCATTTGCTGGCGGTATGAAGATGACTGTCGCATCCGGTTTCAGCTCCTTGACGGCCTCCTTAACATCCTTGAACACAGGTGCGTCCAAATGTTTGGTGCCGCCCTTCTTGGGGGATACACCGCCAAGAATCTTAGTGCCGTATGACATCGACTCCGTCGAATGGAAGGTGGCCTGCTTACCAGTGAATCCCTGCACCATTACCTTAGTCTCCTTGTTGATCTTCAGGTTGCAAATGGTCTTTGAGTAGTCCGCCTTGCAGCGCACCAGCATCCGTTGAGCCGCCAAACAGCCTCGAGCCCAGTTTGAGATATACATTTTACAAATTTTTTAAATCACAGAATATTTTATATTTTTGTTGATTTTGTTCCGAGCTGTTCAAATAAGTAAATGAAACAAAATTACCAATCGTAGCTACGCTTTGCCTCATAGCCAACTTGATGGCCTGATTTCTGCTTTCTATTCCCGTCAAGTTTTTCAAATCGGAATTACTAAATTTATAAATATTTCTAGCTTGTATGACTCTGATGAGCACAAAGGAGCTGACTGGAGTTTTGCAGTTCAGTGCGGCAAGCTGCTCATTGTGAAAGGGCTGCTAAACATCTATGAATATTTATCACAGGTGGTGAGCTGATTCCGAGTTATTTCAGTATTCTATGACTAATGCTGTGAGTGTGCCCACTGTGCAGGGATGTGTATAAATATACAAACGTATATATATATATATATATAAATAAATATATATACAAATTGATGCGGAGACTCAAGAATAAATCTTTCGCCTAGGCTCAGTGGATGCCTTGTTGGCTGACCGGAATGCAATTTAAGTTGGAATCGCAGCTGCAATTGCAGTTTACACTGCACTAAATGACTTCATCAGGCACAAATAAAATATTAATAGTATCAAAAGTGTAATAAATCATCGGCTTGCTCGTTTGGGTTTGAGATCCGTGCACGGTGACCACGTACCATCTTGCCCGACAGCACCTTGCAGCCTCATCTTCTGATAGTGACCTGAACCGGCTCTCATGCATTCATTGACTGGCACACTGTCTGTGGGTGTGGCTGCAAAGAGTGGAGGGTATTTTTCATTTGACTTGAACGCCTGCCGCGAAATGGAAAATGCAAATTTTTTATGTGCCCCGCACAAAAGTATGCAAAATACACCCAACAAGCAAAAAAAAAAAAAACCGAGACCGAAACTGAATCGCGCCAAGCAACGGTACAGCTCCCTTTTCCCATTCACAACATTCCGGCTCCATTTTGGTATTAAAGTGCCCGCTAGAAATGTGGATCTTATTTCATAATCTTTTCCTCAGTTTTATTTCGTGCTGTACTTAGTACTTAAGCCTAACTCTCGCCCCCACTGATGAGCTCCACTCTCTCTCCACTCTCCACTGTGCAAGTCTTTCTAGCTCATTATAGCTCTCATGTAATACGACCATCTTAACAATTTGAATCGCCGTTTAATTGAGCTGCAATGCCCATAAATGTATAATAATATATATATATATATATATATATATATAATAATATAATAATAGTTATTTGTAGTTGCACTGCTTTAAGGGGATACCTTACACATGTTAAATAAATGCAATGTACACATTTATTCGCTGACAATGTTTATTTTAATAATAGTGGCGTGCATACACCTAATTTAATTCAAAATATTGTTATTATTATTACATTATTTCTTTTGACATATATTTTGTTTTGTTTTTTTTTTTAAATTTTTTCCTATGAGGGACAATTGAATTTGCCATTGGGTCAATAGTTTGGCCCTGTTGGCTCTTCAGGTGCGCCCCATTTGTTATGCATTTCGTTTCGTTGGTCTTTGCAGTTCCATTTTTGATTGCAAATACTGGTTTAATTGTTGTTTTTGTTACTGCTGCCACTTTTGTTGTTTTTCCAGTAGCGTAAATTTGTCTATGTGCGCATAAAGTTGATCACATGTTATACGTGCATATACTATATACACTGTGTATGTATCTCAATACATAACCATTGCATAGGGATGCAAACAATTATCGTTAAGGCAGGACGTGACACGAGCACGACCACAACCAGGAGGACGATGCATAATTAGGTTCCGTGGAAATTTTTATAAATTAAATGTGAAAGATTTGGTTGAAGCAATTGTTAGTTTGCACATCATAAACATTTATTTTTTGTTTGGCTAACAAAATATTATAATATTATATTTGCTATTGTGTAGAGTCGTGATACAAACGAACACAGACACCAAACTTGACCATACAAATATTTTTACAGTGGCTGATGCTCTTTCAAATGTTGTTAATGTTGTTGTTGCTGTTGCTGTTGCTTTTGTTGTTGTTGCTGGCTGCAGGCGTTGGCCATTGGTCATTTCGGCCAATGCCAATTGTCATTTATAAATTTCGTTTTCAATTTTGTCGGCCAGCGTCATAACGAACAGCTCGCCAGCTCAATGATTGTTGATTTTAATTTATTATTGTTTATTGATAAAATGTACGCAGAAATTTGCATAAATCGATAAACAATGGCACACACACAGCGACATTGCGAAAGAATAGTTATAGGCCAAGCGTCCAGTCATGCCCAGGAGCCACAGAACAGAACAGGACAGTATAGAACAAAACAGCACAGAATGCAAATACGAAAACGAATGCGAATGCGAACGCCAAACGCCAATTTAGATATTTATGGCATTTTGGGGCAATGAAGGCGCTGCACGGGGATACCAGGCACTTCCGCTCCAAAACGGTGATGCCAATGCAACTGGTTTCAACTTTTGGTGGCGTCTCTGTTGTTATTGCCATTGCCGCTCTCGCTCCCGCTGCCGGGGTTGATGCTGATGCTGATGCTACTTTAGCCTTTGCCACTGTGTCGCTGTTTGTGTATTTGCTTTTGCTTTTGCTTTCAATTTCCGCACAGTATTTTACCCAATTAACCAGATTTTGCTTTTGTTTGTTTTGAAACCAGTCTCGTTGCAGGCCCAGAAGCAAAATAAGTAGGTTGACTAGGGATCGGGGTGTTTGTGTTAGCGTTAACACAACAATGGTCAAAAGGGATAGCCAAATGCTTGTTTTTGCCTGCCAATGGCAGTATCTAGTATTTTCTAGTTGGCATTTAGCGGAAATCGTGTGGTTGCTGCAAAACAAAATGAGCAGTGGGCTGTGGCAATAGCCGCCCATCTGTGGGCTGGTTGTTGTATTTGGCCCCAAACCATGGGCCTTGCGAATAGATAAATGGCTTAAAACTGAAATTGGCAGCCATTTCGCATGGGATGATTTCGGGACATTTTGTGTTTTCATCTATCTATTGCCGAATAACACTGGGCAATATAAAATGACTTAGCAGGCAGATGTAAGCGTGACTAAATACATTTATTATAATAAATTATATATATTAACTATAAAGCTATACAAATTTTAATGAAGGAGTAAAGTAAGAAAAAATCCTCCTGCAAGCAACACGTGTGAAATGTTGAATATTCCTTTATCTTTCAAGGATTTCATTCAGCAGCCTTGAAGCATAAAATATTGTCCTTTGTGTTACCCGATACCGATTCGATTCTGCCGACTAGAGTCTGGTTACTCACTTTGGTTCATTCTGGCCAAATTTAAATACGTTACATAAAATCTAATTATATAGCTGCCATAGTCGAAACAAGAGTTTAAAGTTGTAGGATCAAGATGACGCACCCTTAATGGCGCACTATAACTACACAAATGTGGAATATTTGGGTAGAAAATTTCGCTAAACTGTACAAAATCATAATAATATTACGAAATCCGGACTAAAATTTAGATGTCAGCTGATTACCTCCGGTCTACAAGGGTATTTAATCTTCGGCGTATATTTATTTATAACCGTTTACCTTGTGCTAGTCCTACAGTTCAATGACATCATAACTTTTGCTTATCTCCGAACGTTGTCGCTAAGCACCCAATGCCAGTCTTAATCCCTAACTTTGCTCTAGAAGTTTTCAATTGCCACGTTCCCTCGTTCAAGTCTGAACAAATGGCCGACACCAAACTGTTTTGCCCGATATCCGCTTGGGATTTGTTTTTGGTCCAAAGAAAAGTTGGACGACAGCATTGTTGTAACATTTACTAATATCTATATGTGCATCCCTCTGTTGGCACCAGAGATAACTTACTTACCAACACACACACTTATATTAGAAGAAAAACGCCATACGAGCTATGATGAGGATCAGATGTACACTCTGCGAAACTCGATCAAATGTAATTTGTTTTTTTCCTTATAAAATTGTAAATCAAATTCTAAACACATGTCAAATTAAAAATAATTTAAATTGGTCAAATTATCAGACAATTTTTTATTCAAACCATTTAAGAATTTGAGGTTAAGATACGATTAAAGGATTAAGATAATATGTAGAAATGACATGAAAATAACAAATGACTAATATGATCAGCATCCAGATTTGCTTATAACTTCAAAAATTCGATATGGCATCGATTCAAAAACTTTTTGGAAGACAGTTTGTGGAATTTGGGAGCATTCCTTAACGACAGCTTTTTGTAGCTGCTCAACTGTCTCAAACTGTCAATTACCTGCATTACGTCGATGACACAGATTTCGCCACATTTCTATGGGATCTGGCTGGCACTCTAAAAGCTTTAAATCCCTATCCCGAAACCACTCACGACAGGGCTGCGACGCATGCATTGGAGCATTATCCTGCTGGAATATAGAAAAAAGGCATTTCGGTCTGGTTGATTCTCCATAAAGTTTACCAAAACATCGTTCAACAGGTTTTACGTATCGGGGTCCTGTTGTGATGACTGAATGCACCCCACTGCTTCGAGTAGGGAAAAATCTCTCAGACTTCTTTAAAGCGTGCCAGTGATAACTGAAACTGATAACTGAATCTCATCAGAAAATACCACATTTGGCCATTCCTGGGTACTGGGGCATGTGTTCTCTGCAAAACTTAATGTGGCATTTGGTGCACCTACGTTAAAGCTGTATTGACTTAATATTCCTCGAAACTAATCGATCACAACATGATCAAATTTGTTGAACACAATGTTTTGATACTTGTAAGCTTAAACCAATTAGAATTTTACATGCCGTGGCATTTTTATCTAATTCAGTTCGTAAGATTGCAGATTTTTGCCTGTGTGATAATTTTTTGCTGTTGCTTTTTTAGCACTGTTTTTTGTTTAAACAAACTTTATTTAATTGATACTTTTCTGTAGTTAATTATTTATTGCAGTATGTATACATTAAGTTATTGCTTCAGTCGCGGCTAAAAATAAAACATATGACTAGAAGTGGAAAGGAATGATTTAATATACCTGTGTACCTGTATATAAATGATTTGAATGTAATCCAAACAAATTTGAATGTATAACATAAGAGTGTTGAACCATAAAGGAAAAATATAAAAGCATATGTTCGAGTTTGAGTTTGGCTTTTGAACAGGAAACTGTCGGAAACCTTTCGTTTTTCCTAAAAGTATGCTTTAAAGTATCGACTTTCTGAAACTAGTTTGCACTATTGATTTTCTTGTTAACCCCAAAAGTATGCTTTTAGATTTTAGTTATTTGTTAACTATGCTTCGCTAATAGCGTAATGGATAATTCTAATCCACTAAGAAGTGACTTAAATATTGTTCTGTCGATTAGCTTTTGTTTAGAGCTCCACTTGCGCATATTAGGGACATTTGATAAAATCTCAATAAAACGAGTGTTGTCCTTAATTGCCCTGTCTCTGTGTGTCACTTATGATAGAGTCGCACTTGTCCAATAATTCAGTTAAGAGTTAGAGTATTTTTATAGCGACTTTTGATACATTTTTTCGCACAGCTTTTCCGTTATACCTTTTTATTTAACAGTTTTCTGTGTTTTGTGGTTTCCGCTTTGTGCTGTTCGCTCCATTGTGCCTCAGGGTTGCCGACGTCCTGCGTCCTGGGCCGCTAGTCCTTTGTACGTGTCCGCCCTGCTGCTTATGCATAATTCCTTTATCTCATCCACGTCGGTCGCTTGCTCGCTTGCTCTGTCTTCTTGCTCCATTGCTCCATTGCTCCAATGCTACATTGCTCCATTACTCTATTTCTCTATCTCGCCGCTTTGCCATTTCTCTGTTGCCCTGTTTCTCCGCGGCAGTGCACACTCCTTAATGCTATTGATGGCTTGTTTACATTGCGCCGCGCACAACTCCCAAGCCATTTGTCTATAATTGACTAATCGACAGCAGGAGGAAAATGTGGCAGTCCTCGCAGATGCCCGCCCCACCGTAGTCCTTGCTGCGGCGTGTGTGAATAGAGAATGAGCGAATGTTCAAAAAGAGTAAAAGCAACGCGAGCAGCAAAGGTTGGCCAACTGAAAAATTGTGTCACTATATGGTCGGTCGGACGGTAAACTCTGCTTTAATTTTAAGGCCACGTCAAAAGCAGCTTTTTACATCAGTTAAGCTAAACTGAAGTGCCGCGGCCAGCTGCAAGTAGATTCGGAGCAATCCCATCCTGGCAGCCAAAACCAATTGCATTACCTCTGAGTTCCGTTCTCAATTAAGCATAGATCTGTGCTACAATTGGCTGTGCATGTATGTGTCTGTCTGTCTGTGTGTGTGTGTGTGTGTGTGTGTGTGTGTGTGTGTGTGTGTGTGTGTGTGTGTGTATGCATGTGGTTGTAATTAAAGCTTGAACTGGCAAACATCGCAACAAAATGAGGAGCAAATATTGAAAACAAGAATTAGGTGGAAATGGTGCAGAAGGCGGACGAAATTCGCTTCCGATGCAGAGCTGCTTTCCGTTTTCCGTCAATGCGGTTAATTAGATTGCGAGCAATATTATTGTACAAGTGTGTCGGTTTAACCAGTTGGTGGGGAACGCAGTGAAGGATGGGTGTGGTGCAGTCTAACCAACTGCTGAGAGCCATGATTGACGCCGCGACTTACTTTGCAATTTGCCTCCAACATTCATACACAAGAACACAAATTCTAGAGGCTGTTGTGCGTCTACACTTACATGCAATTAGTTTGGTATGCCTCTCCCTCCCTCCCTCTCTCTCTCTCTCTCTCTCTCTGTCTCTCTGTATTTCACTCTGGCACACACATTCAAATGTATATATATACATTTATACACACAATTGCAATTGCATTGAATACGCAGCCAAAAATCAAGCGACACATGCACATGAGTACCTCAATATGCATTTGCGAGTGTGCCAGTGTGTGGGCTTGTGAGTAAATGTGTATGTGGATGTGGATGTGGATGTGGGTATGAAATGACTAATTATGGCCATCTCGTCATATCCCTGTGGTCAAAATGCTACTGTTTAGCTGGCAGTTGATTGGTTAGCCTGTTATGTATGCAATAATACGTTGCAACACTATATAAATATCTGAGTATAAATACAAATATCAATAATAATATGATGAGGAATAGTAATATGTATTGGAATTTGAAATGATTGTAATATATATATTTATTTTTTTATTTATGATGGTCAAACTTTAGCAAGCATTGAGATTTTATACTAAAAATAAAACTATTAAAATCAGAGCGAAAAATCAAATTAAGGACGAACATTTATTTTATTTTTTATTGTTATTTTGTTACTTTCAGAATAAGCGCTTTTACATTTACATAAATATACACTTTCAGAATGCAGTGGTAGAGTTCAAAACTGTAATGGGCTCGCAACCGCAATGGGTTTTATTCATATCAACCGACAAATCAGCCAACTGGCCAACTGCATGGATTTCATGTGGTTCTACTTTATTTTTACCGCCAGCAACCAAAAGCTTCCAAAAAACCAAAAAAAAAAAAAAAAACAGAACTTCCAGTCAGGTGTGGGGACCACACTTGAATATAAAATGCGCTTTTCAGCATTGTTTCAACCAGATTGACACGCAGACAACGATACAACATACAACATTTTTTCAATTATACTTTTATCATTGCAGAATAGACGAAAAAGATCCGTTCTGTTGTTCGTCGATATATTAAAAATAAAGTAGCGGAAGAGTCGAAAATCCATAGACTTAACCTTTAAAATATACCCAAATACCAAGTAACAGGTGCAGGTGCACTCGGGCAACAAATTATCTAATGAAAAATAACAGTGTGAGAAACTAGACAATTATTTGAAATTATTTGAAACTTGGGTGTCAAACTCAATGAAAAACTCGGCGCATTAAACTAGACAGCTATCAAAACGGCAGAGCACTTGAAGGATTTTTATATTTGCCTCCTAGGTAGTTGGGCCAATGTGGCTGGCTTTCTATATGCGTATGTACGAACACATACACAACCACATACACATACACACAGATAGACATTTCCAGGCATATATGGAAATTGTAACGTAATTGCACATTTTATTTTTGCATGCGATTTAATGCGTATGCGGAATGCGTAATTCTAGATTTATGCGCATGCATTATAAATATGTTGCCCGACGATCCCATAGTGGATTTTAATTAGTTTTCCGGCATTTGCATATGCATTTGCCCAATGATGTTGGCCTCGTCCAATTTTAGCATCAAGAGTGCGCTCTAAATCGTATTATTAATCATTTATAAATCATTCCTGTTGCGCCAAATGTCAATATATATTCTAAGGTGAAATAAATACAAATATATATATGAATGTATGGTGTGGAATATGCTGGTCGATGAACGGCTTGACAGACTCACCTGCCAGTTCTTGGTCGTTTGCTGCTGCAAATGGACGACTATATGAGGCCGAAATGATGGTCCATAAATTCAACAAGAATCCCTTGGCCCAAACGGCGGATGCATTAAGAAGGCCCAGCCTCTGAGCCGCTTAATAGGCATTCATAAAAGGATATACAGACTTACTTAAAGCTGCGATGAGATTTCACTTAACGGCTGACGCACATGCAAAACCAAAAGGGGTTTTCATCTCTATAGCAGAGAGAGAGAGTCTCAATCAGTCTCATCTTATGTACATGTATGGGTGTGGGTGCCTGGGTGTGGGTGTATAGGTGGGGGTGTGCGAGTCTTGTTGCTGCTGCCATATAAATAAACATAATCGTGAAACAAGACGAAGGCAACTAAAATAACGCTTCGGAATTTTAATAGTTCACGTAAATGGTTTTTGTGGCGATGGTAATGTTTATTAACCAAGTTAAGCGCCACCGTTTCGAAAGGGATCTCTTCGACAGGAGTCCTTTAGTGGAGCGTGTTTAATGCTCACTTAAGTTGCGTTTATACAAATTTTCTTCTTTGGTTCCAGCTATCATCCGACTCCAACATCCCGCTGTTAGCCCCACATAATAAATACCCTGTAACTTCTCTTATTTATTTGTTGTTATTGTTGTAGTTTGCATCCCTTTCGTCTTTCTTGCTTCCTTGCTCACAACTTTCTGTGTGCATTGGCTTTAGGTCCTGCCTGGCTGTCTGTCTGTCTGTGGGTTCTGCGCATTCCTCGCCAAGTTGTGCGTAAGTGGATTCATTTATGCCCAAGAATAAATGCTTTGTTGTTTACATTCTTAGAAGTTTTGTATCTCACGTCTTGCCACTCTGGATGCGCTGTGAGCAACGGTGCCACGTTCCTACCAAGGTGCCTGGATAGCCAGCTATTCAACTGGAAAAGTCTTCGGCATACAGTCTCTATTCAAGTGTAAGTATGCCTATTCGTGTGTGTGTGTGTGTGTGTGAATCTGTGTTTGCATGCCTCAGTTTTGGACATCTTAAACGGGCTAAGTAGTATAGTTGTGCTTAACTGCAGTGCGAAACCATTTGGCCTAATGTAGAATTTAAGTCAACGGCAGCAATTCCTTCGTCACGGCACTGCCAACGAATGTATGTGTATCTGTGTTGGTTTAACTGTGAACAGTAGCTTAAGCACTTACTTAAATGAGTGCGACGCCAAAATTTAAACAGACTTACTTCCAAGTAATCTGAACTCTGATCGAGTGTGCTTTAATTAAATTTTAAACAACTCCAGTTGAATTTTAATTGAATCCCAAAATTTAAAAGTATTTCTCGTAATGTTGAAATGTATACATATGTATGCATATATAATATAGAAGAGTTAACATATTTAGGCAGCAATTTCCTAGAATGTATGTACTCTATCAATATCACATATCCAGTCCAATAAAAACAGTTTGGAGAATGTACAATTTTTAAAATTTTATTCTTCAATCACTTTTTCTCATATCAATTGTTATTGGCTAAACAAAAAAAAAAAATTTGGATTTCATCATATAATTATCAACTAACATTAATACATTTATGTTGCTATACATATGTATACAATACAATATGTTGTAAGTATATGTATATGTGTATGTATATGTATATGTATATGTTTATCTATATATGTATATGTATATATTTAAATGTAATTGTAGATCTATGTGATCTAGTGCAATAGTTAATGTATCTGCAACCTGGTGTATATATGCACTATAATTATATAGTACGTCCCATACAATTCAATGCTTATACTAAGTGCAAATAACTTTTTTGTTTGTTCCAACAATTTGACTAAAGTGCAAAATAACGTGGAGTCAAATAAAATACAAAATTTGAAAAGGAATCGACAGCAATGAACCATAAAATCGATATTAAATAAAAATGTCAAATTTTTATGTACAATTGATCAAAATAAAATAAAAGAACTAATACATAAATAAATAAAATGAAAATGAAAGTGAAACAATGATATAAAACAGTGCAAATCAAAAACTGAACTTAAAAAGTATAGGATTAAAATGATTTGAAACAAAATAAAAAAGAATTAAAAAAATTGCAAAGCTATGTTTGATTGAGCAGCTTGCTAAATGTAGATGCAAATGTTTAATTATGCATGTGCCAACTATAAATACTACTTTAGTTTTATCCTTGAGCAAGAACGAAATAAAAGTAATATTTATAGTATATAATATTATATTATATGTATATATATAAAGTATGTCTAGGTGTTCTTTTTAACAATTTAACTATGTACAATTCTTGTTTTTGTTCGGATGTTTGCTTAGCATTTAGTGATATATAATTCGTTTTTTGTCGTTAGCTAAATACAGTTAGAAGCGGCTGGGCGAGCAGCCACAACAAATACTAACTAGTTAGTTAACATAATATCAATTGAAATGATTTTTTATTTTTTTTGTTTTTTTTTTGCTTACGCACATAATTTGAAATAAATTTTGGAAATTTCTTTCAATTTCACATAATTTCGTTTCTGTTTTCCAAGGGCTTTTGCAATTGTATCTAATTATTAATAAACGTCATCAGTCTTGAACTTAGTATAGGTTTTCTTCATTCTTGTATATTACTTTTATGTTCTTATAACTTCAACTCATAACTCATAAATTGGGCTTGTATTTTGTAACGTCTTTTGTGAATACAGTAATGTATGTAAAAAAAAAAAAAATTGTATTTGTTTTTGTGTTTGTTTTTGTTGGGCAGGCGCCCAATAAGCAATTATACATGTGCATACATATGCATAGGCATAGGCACATATATACATATATGAATACATACGCATGTACAAATGTATGTACGTATGCATGCATGTACATATGTACATATGTATATATATAGTCAAGTGACGGAACACCTGAAGAGTCGTTGATCTAAAACCCTACACACTACAATTTAAAGTTGAAGGCACAATTTTAAAAGTGTTTTCATTCGCTTTTTTTACACTAGCCATACGAAAGTGCGTATATATATAAATATATAGATATATATATATATATATATATATATATATATATATAGGATAGATAGTAATAAAGTAATAAGTAGTCGATAAGTGCATACACAAATCAGGAATTATTTTATAATATGAACTAACTAAAACTTGATATATATATACACACATATATGTATATGTATATATAGTGGGGGAATTACAAATTACAGAATACTACAAAATAATAATATTAATTGGTAAAAAAAAAACACACACACACATTTTTCTATAATACAGAAAATGAACAAATCGAGCTCGAGGCTGCGGGGGGGGACGGGTTCAAGTTTTGGATTTGAGTTCGATTACGGTTTCTGCGACGGCAAGGATCCTTATCTCTCTCTCTCTCTCTCTCTCTCTGTTTTTCTCTCGCTTTTAGATATCGATATCGAAGTCTTACTAGACAAAAAATTCCTCGTTGCCCAGTGGGCCAGGTGCCGCTGGTTCGACGTAGGGCGTCACTGGCAGCCAGGGCCACGACCAGCCGCCAAGTAGCGCGAATCACCTTTCCGTTGAGTGTGTTGTGGCGCCACCGCCAATGCCGCTGCTGCTGCCACCGAATCCGGCGCCATTGCCGCTTCGCCTGAAGAAGCCAAGCGTCTCGAGCGTTTTAATAGTGCGCCTAATGAGCTCATCCTTGTACTTCCATATTGTTTTGTCCTCGACCGAATTCTCGCGATACTCCTCGCAGCTCTTCTTCAGCGTTTTAACGCAATCGGCGCGATAATGCTGCAGCTGTGCGTCCTGCGTATCAACCGGATACGATTTGCATACACCGCCCAGGCAGCTCAGCGGAAAGTGATTGTGCAGCGTCAGGACGCGCTCCGGATCGTGAAAGCACTTGACATACTGATTGGGCTTCGTATAGTTTTTGGCCCGATGCACATGCTGCAACATATGCATGTACTTGGGTATATCCTTGTGCCAGCCATGCTCATGCTGCTGATCGTCCAGGAAGTAAACGTTGCGAAAGTTGTAGCTGTGATAACCGTCCGGCTTGAATTTCAATGACTCCGGACGCACCTTCTCCATCAGTTCGGACCAGAGTATGGAATTGCCCTTGGGCATGATCACCTCGTCAATGTCCAGCAGGGCAATGTAATCGTACAGATATAGATTCTTATACAAGCAGTCATTGTAGGGTATCACCTCGTTCTGTCGCTTATGATTGGTCTTCTTGGTCAGATAGAGATGCTGGAAGCCGGGCACATTCGGCTGGCCACCGGGCAGCGTTAACGGTATCACTTGCACCTTGCCCTCCTGCTCATAATGGCTAAGTACCTTGGTGATATTCGGATGGACCTGCAGATTATAAAAATAGATCTTGTCGGCACCCAATATGTTGAGCATCTCAATCCATTCGATCAGTCGAACGCTCAGATCATCATATAGAAAGTCCAGACCCTTAACGCAAACAGCGAAACCCTTCTTCTGATCGTCCGGCGGACGATTGTAGATGACACGCAAATTATTGGTGGCCGTATCGCACTCCTTCTCCACCATTGACACGGAGCTGGGAACGACGCCGTGGAAGGGCTTTGGTATCTGGCAGGCAATCAGATAGGGCTGATAGATGCCCTGCTTGTAGTTGCCCCACTTGTTGTACCAGATATACTTGTACTCGAACGTCTTCACAATAAACGGCTCCTTCTGGCCATCAAACCAGAACTGACAGTAGGTCTTCACCTTCGGCTCGATCCGATCGATCATGCCCAAAATGCGGACAGTCGGCCCCAGCAGCGAGGTGCGACGGATGTCATAGTAGGCCCCAAATAGCTGAAAGGTGCCGTTCGATGTGCGCAACGTTTGCCAGTAAATGTTGTTGAACTCCAGCTCAAAGATCGATGGATATTTGGCGCATGTCGCTGACTTCTGTTGCAGAAAGTTTTTATTCTTGCTCCAGTAGGCGATCGGTAGCGATGGTATCCTTGACTCTACGTCGCGCACCAGCTGATCATCATCCATGGCTGCAAAAGAGAGGATCGCAAAAAAATCAAAACCAATCAAATAAAAAAAAACCAAGTGATTGTCAACCAAATTGATTGTTGTAAACGTAACGATTTTTCTATATCAAGCTTTGATTGGTCGCTCTTGCTCACCTGTGCGATTGTCGACGAGTATTTCGCTGGGATCAAAGTGATCGGTTGTGGTAGATGTGGTCTCCGCGTAGCGCAACATATCCTTTTGCAGCAAACTGCGCCCGTTGAGCGGCAGCTGCTGGTAGTCGGGCTGCATCTGGTGATAATCCTGCGGCACCAGATTTGTGCCATGCATCTTGAACAGTCCAATGATCACAAAGGACCACACGCACAACGAGAACAGTATCTTTAGTATTACCTTTGAGTGCGCCATTCTAGCCAACTTTTGTTTTGTTTTGATTTCTTTCTCTTGGTCTTCGTCTATCGCCAATCGATTAGCAGCTGTCTGTGTGTCTCTGTCGCTCTTTCGGTTTCACCTTTTTTTGCGGTTTTCTGCTCTGCAATGATTAAAAAAATCAAGAGAAACACGTTAGGCGACGTTGGATTGGGCAATATACACAAAATGGTTGACAATTTTTGGGCCATTATCAGCCAAAAATTGATGTCAAGCGGTGGTGTTGGTAAATTACTTTGCATTTCATGTCGACAACATTGATTGCTCTGCCGCATCCCCTGATCAAACCCCCTGCAGCCCACTAATGAAATGCTGTCATTCATTTTTAATATGTCGGCCAGCCGCGCAACCATTTCCGTTTTCCCCAGCCCCAGATGCGAAGTGTCAGCATGAAAATTGCGTGTAATATTTCGCACAGCGCAGTCCACCGACAGACATCGAGGGGGGGGGGGGGGGAGGGGGCACAGGCGACAGAGAGCCAGAGAGCCATCCATCCGGCCAGAAATGGAAAACAAGAACAGGCCTTGCCACGTTTTTCTTCTGCTTTTTTTTCTTTTACTTTTTCTTTTTTTTTTTTTTTAAATCTACATAATAATGTCACATTACAGATAAGAATTTAGCAATAAGTGGGCATAAGCGAGTTCACACTCTAAAGTAAAGCAAATAATTGTCATATAACAACTAAGGCAAGTAAAATATTTAATTTTAGTTGATTTCATTTGTTAAGCTTAACTTTAAATTGTGAGCGAAGTTTATTGAATGCTCTAACAAAAAATAAAAGAAAATTAATAAAAAAAATATATATATACAAATTACGAATGACATATCATTGCACCCATTGTGGCGGCATATATTATTTCAAATGTGGTCAAGTGGCGATCAGCTTCTGCACTCCTGCCTCCTACAGTCCATATCAGGTCGCTCTTTAGTTAACCGGTTGCCATCTCCATTTCCATCGGGACACACGACACGCTACAACACTTCAGGCGACAATCTGTTTGTCTATCTGCGCTTTTGTATCTTTGTGTGTGCCACACGACCGAGTTGGCGTTGGAATTGGAGTTGGCATTAACGGCTGCATGTTTTTGTGTTTGTATCGGTGTTGATGTTGGTGTTGGTGTTGGTGTCGTTGGTGTCGTTGTTGCCGTTATGTCCGACGGCGAGCCTCTAATATTTATGGCACTGCATGAGCTATTCACCCCTTCCAAATATACAAGTGAGTCCTCCGCCCAGCCGAGGAGTGCCGCCTCGTAACGTGCCTCGAGGTGTCTGCCGAAGCGATAAACAAATGGCACGATTCGCCCGCCTAGCCTTGAACTGAACACAACTGAGCTGAGTTAAGCTGAGCGGAGGCCCAAACATATCTCATTTTTTGTCTACAAATTGCAGGTAGTGTCTCCGTCTATCTGTACCAAATAGTTGGCAATGGCAACTGTATGTCGGACATTTGAGCTGACATCCTGCACGGGCACGGGCACGAGCACGAACACGAACACGAACATAACGGGCAAGACACTTTAAATTCGTTACGTGCCTGTTGCAGTTCCTGTTCCTGTTCCTGTTCCTATTCCTGTTTCTGTGTCTGTTTCTGTTCGATTCTGTCTGCGCTTTCAATTGACGGAGCTGCGACTGTGTCGTTTGTATGCCCAGCAAATTGCATGTCCAGTTCATCTCTTTGCCATCCGGACTAGCCTATATCCGTTCGCCTCCTCCCACCGCCTCCCACCTAACCCCATCCATGGCAATTCCTGTGGCAATGCACAGTTTGTTGGCCTTGCTGCTTAAACAGCTCGTGTAGCTTACCCTCTGTGTACAAAGTCTGGGTGAGAGTTCTGGCTCACCTGAGACTCTATTATGATTGCCTGCCTGTGGGATTGCTTACTTCAAAGGCATAAATTCCTGCTCCTGCTCCTGCTCCTGCTACTGCTACTGCTACTGCTGCTCAAGCAACGAAATCAGCAGGCAGACACTTAAAATCCTTTTCAAAAAGCCCCGACCGCCCGCAGCTTTAATGCAATTTTTACATAATCAAAAACTTTGTGCAACATTTGCTGCTGCCCAAAATCAGGCAAATGCAAAACACACACACACGCACACACGCACACACTCACACACACACACATATACTGGTCGCATCCTAGCAGCTTAGAGTTTTTGCTCAAGTGTTTTCCATTTCATTTGCATGTGCCGCAAAAACTTTTCACAGCAAACACACAAAATACACACACACACACACACACACATAGAGACAGACAGACAGGCAGACGGACAGGCAGACAGACAGGCAGATAGACAGACAGACAGTCAGTTGAAGTTGAAGAGTTAGCGAAAATTATACAAAATATTTTGCAGCATGCTTTCAACAAGCTTATTTTTTTATTTTATTATAATTTTCCCCTTTTTGTTTTTTTTTTTTGTTTTTTGGCAAGAAACACATCCCTGGGCTTGGGTTGGCTGCAGGGCTCTTGAAATATGCAAGGACTACATATCTGCAAGTGTATCTGTGTGTATCTGTGTGTATATGTGTATCTATAAAAGTGTTTGTGTGTTTGTGCCTGAAGTTGTTATAAATCTCTGATGATTTGCACTCGCCTCATCTCAGCTGCATTCAGAACTACAGATTTTATATCCTGTATACATGAGTGCCACACACGGGGGCATACGAATTTCCTTCATACAATATACAACAATTTCTGTAACTACAAGTATTGCTATAGAAGTAGTTTGTGGATAGTTCATAGATAGTTCACATCTCAGATAAGTTTAATGTTTAGTTAGATTTGGCTATTTTGGATATTAATATATGGATTAGATATATACTATTTGTATAAATACAATTATTTATTTGTGCATACGTATATATATATACGTATATAATTGCTACTACAAACTACCTAATAGGTTAAAAGTTAAAGCCACTGCCAAAGATGTACCAATCTTATTTGAGAGAGAACAATTGTGCTGTAGATTTGTGTGCTCTATGAATAGAGTATCTAACAGTCTGGCAGGCAGTTGGTAGATGTAGATGTTAGCATGACAACGTTCTTAACTTGAGCTGATTGCATTTGAAAGACATTTTATATTCCGTTTTAAGAATTGGATCAGTGAAAAGCCATGAACCCTAAATGCTAAGCAGTGGCTCATTAATCTTAAGTCTATGTGCGCACTTAACCCAAATCCATATCGAGCAAGCAAACGAACATGTCAGGCATTAGCATTTACAAGATACAAGAGTTGCCCCTCTTCTACTTGGCTTAATTGATGGACTTTCTCGCTTTTAGATGCGAAAGAACTCACTTTGATATTTCAGGCACAATTCTAACACCCAAACGATTTAGGTCAATTCGCTATTTAAGACTCGTTACGGTTATGCGATTTTATTTATTTATTTTTTTTTTGGGTTTGTTCTTTTCATATTTGTTTTTTTTTCTTCAGTTCACTACCAGAAAAATATATTCGCTGCAGCTGTTTTTTGTTCTTTTCATTCGCTAATTTGCTAGGCAAAACAGGTTCGATCTCAAAATGCGGCCTCTGGCCATGCTGCTGGCCTGCCACTGCTGTACCGTAATGTGTGTCGCGCCCAAAAAACTCGTCACTCGACCATTCCCAATATATATATATATATATATGTGTATATATTTTTTAAAGATCTTTAACTATTCAACTACTTTTCAAAAAATTGACTTGGACAGGCAGTAAGTAGCTTTCCAAATGGGTCAATGAGCCCCAATGATTCACAATTTCTAAGCGCGCTCTTTGCGTTCTCCACAACAATTAAAATTGCTTAACTCGTGCTCTGCTCACAGATTCGATTAGCAGTCGCTACTGCTGTTGTTCTTGTTGTTGTTGTTGTTGTTGCGGCAGCTGCGACCATTGATCTCCACTTGGGAGCAATGTGGCTGCTGATCTAACGGAAATGTGTGTTGCGCACGCGCAAAAGCCACCAAACAAGTTCTAGCTGTGCTTCTATGTATCTGATGGATATATTTTATAGCCTGTCTGCCTGTCTGCCTGACGCTGCCACTGTCACTCTGACGCTGGCCGAGGCAGAGGCTGAGGCTAAGGCAGAGGCACAGGAAATGCGTGTCACAAGGCATTGTTGCTGCAAATTTCTTAGAAATAACTCGTTCGCCAAGTTTCCCACTGCAGCAATTGTTGCCTTGCTGCATTGCTGCATTGCTGCCTTGCCGCATTGTTGCATGCACCCCCGCCACAGCGCGACCCCAAACTGCAGCAGTTTGAACGAACACAGGCACAAGCAATATTTATAGAATTTTCTCTTCTCTCTACTGCTTTATGTGCTGTTTCTTATTCATTTTTTCTTCTGTTTTTCCATTGCCACTTAATTTGTGCAGCAAGTTGGCTACACTCACTAAGGCTGATCAGTTGCTGTCTGGCATGTAATCAAAGCTTATCACGCCGCAAACGGCGAGTGCGTTCGGTGTGGGGTGCACTGGTGAGCAGAGGAGTGGAGTGTAGTGGAGTGCAGTAAAGGGAGGGCAAAAAACCCAGCAACAGAGCAGCAGATACCCAACCACAAAAGACTCTCTGACTGGCTCTGACAGAGACGTTTCATTGTTTATTTTGAGACAAAGCAGTGCGCCCCAGCCAAAAAATATAGGATGATTGCAAAAAAAAAAAGAAGAATAGTTGCATGCTACATGCTGCAGGCAGCATCAGCGCAACCCAAACCAACATGAGTCAAGTGAGTGTCGTATCTGAATATGAAAGTTGTTCAGCTGTTTGGTGTAGCCTAAGTATATAAAAAAAAATGCGCTGAAATCATATATTTTATTTCGATTTATTCAGTCATTACTTTTATTGAGTCACATAATCAATCACTTGCTTCTCAATTTCTGTCAATGAGGAATGTGTCTGGGAAAAACCCGTTTAATGACTTAACCAAAAGTTGTCCAATGTCCCATTCAAAGTTCTATAAATACGACATGTAAAATGGAGATATGTGTGACTCATTTGCGTTTGGGTAGTTGATTTTTGTTGTTGTTGTTGTTGTTCTTATAGATCAGTTCAAATTCGATAACATTTGGACGGACAGCAGCAGTGTAACTTTGTGGCTTTCTTGGTTTTGATTGGGTTCTATGACAGCTTTCTCGACAACCAAACGAGCCGCCCATAAGGTTTATATAGAACTGCCAAACAGTCAAAGTGTTGTAATTATAGCTGCTGGCAACATTATCGATGAAGTCGATCTGACTCCGACACAATCTTTAGCCACGAATGGGGCATTGGCTTAGGCCATGAGCAATGACCGTTTCAGAACTGTTTTTACGCATGTTCATACACACACACACACACATTAATATCTCCTACAACATTTTCACTTCCATCAACATGCACATAGATTGTTTTTAGCATACACATTCATCATTTATGCGAACAAGAATCAAGAGTCACCGAAGGCAACCAGCAAACAGCAAACAGCAAATAGAAAATAGAAATTAAATGGAATTGCTAAACTGGCACAAAAAACCGTTCGATTCTCTGCCCGACAAACGCAGCAGCCGTTTAGCATTGAGATACATTTCGATTTTGTATCTGACAGCTACATGTATGACTTTCTCGCTCTGGCCAAGTGTTTTGGCGAGTTAGCGTTTTTATTAAAAAACAAAAAAAAAAAACCAAAAACAGAAAACAGAAAAAAAAGAAAAAAAAACGTCGCACGCACTTAAAATGCACAGACGCAAAGTGGCGCAAATGAACTTAAGTATCGTGCGTGCCAAATGTATCTTAGGGATGCGTCTACGCCCAACACAAGACAGAACAAAACACAACACACACAGCACACACAACACACACACTTGCATATCTTACTGACTGCTGCCGAGTGTATCCAGTACGTATCTCTAGCTGTATCTGTATCTGTATCTTTAGATGTTTTTCTAGCTGTATCTGTATCCGCTGTTGGCTGCCTGCATTTTTAATTCGCATCACATCCTTTTATTTGCGTACGTGTGCGTGAATATTATGAATTTGCCCAGCCGATAGAACCAGATACAAACACACATACACACATACACACATACATCATATATAGATTTTAAGACATACGTTTTAAACTTGTTACGTCTGTCGATATATATATATATATATATATATTTTATTAAGCCACTTCGCATCTGCCCCTCAGCAGCCTGTCGATTGATAGCGAAATGATTTTTCGTTATGCCGCCTAAAGTTGATTTTCCCTTTAGTCAAATGGAATTTCGTACCTTTATCTTTTTATACGAATTCTCTGTGTGCCTGGCAGATACAGTACACACAGACACACACACACACACACATACACACAAACATATGTATGCTGAATTTAATTAGAAATAATGCAATTACACAGACAGAATGCGAGAGGAGAGGAGAGTGTCATAGTGTTGATGTCGGTTGCCTCGACAACATTTCCGTTGCTCGATTTACAATTTGCAATTTGCCCTCGCAACTGATTAACGATTTATGAACTGTCGCTGAAATCTGTGCGTCATTTGCAATTTTAGACTTTTGCCCCCACCCCTCATCCTTTTTGCAGAGTATCCTTCGACATGCGATTCGAATCACATTCACATTACGGGTACGGTGATGTGCCACACATTTCCAATCAGCGATCCTTAATTCAAATTATGCTAAAATTGCGCACAAGATAAAAAAAAAGGGAGCAAAAATGGGAAAAAATCGAAATGAGTCCATTGACGATTTTTGTTACTGTTTAAATAGCGCAACGCTTTTGCGCAAAAACAGACAAGTGAAAATTATGGTCGACTGTCTCATAAATTCAACAGCAACAGCAACAGTAACAACACCAGCAACAGCAACAGCAACAGCAGTAGCAGCAGCAACTGCAATCGTTGTCAGTGATATAAAATGTTTAACAATTAACAAACAATGCGGCAAGTTGTCAAAAGACATGAAACGGGCGTCGGTCGTTGGTCGCTGTTGGGTTATTTGGCTGATTATTGGTCGACGGCGAACAAAATGCAAATAGTGAACTGCAGAAAAAGTCACCATTATAAATTGCGGAAAATGTTACGCCCAAAAGCCACCGTCCATTGTCCCGGCCCACCCCCGCCAAAAGCACCAAAAACTGACCGAGCGTCAGACAGCAGGCGGCATTCAAACAGAAAACATATATTTATATATATATATATATATAGAAATGGTTGGGGCAACCAGGCTCGTTGTCTTGTATCAGTATCTGCATCTGTATCTGCAAATGTATCCGTATATGTATCTATACCTGTATTTGTATCTGTATCTGAAATTGTATCTGCAACTATATCTGTATGTGGGTTGTGTGTGCGAATGGGTAGGAAGTAGTGTGCAACTGCGATGGAAGTGCTTGCCACTCAAACAGTTTTTAATAGCAATTCAAAGAAATGCTGTGACAATACAGAAAATGTCAATAAGTTCTCATTTTAGATATATGCACTTATCGCGCTGAAAACGAGAAAGTTCATCAGTTATTTGTCGCACAGGAAATTTCATTAGTGTTGACAGCTGAATATGTATTCTAGTATTATCATCGGCTTTAATTGCTGCATGAAGCGTCTATCATATATATATTTTACATTTTCCATTCTTATGTCTTATTATATTTCAATTGAAATGTTTATAAATAATAATATACTCCAAATGTTATTGCCATTGCTATTTTATCTAAGTTAAATTCAAGGTGTAGGATATAAGTATTAAATAAATAATAATATATAAACACTGTCATCATTAGAAATTCCATTGTGAATAAATTGTGCACTTCTCTGCAGACTATGGAAGGTTTTGGATCTTATGCTCCAACTATAGTGATAATTAGTAGCAGGCACTTCTGTTGATCCTATTGAAATGTTATTGACTTCTGTCATTTGTCTAGCTGTTGTGTTGGTATCTTTGCAAACTGTTCGTTAGTACATCACCTTCAAATATATATATATGTTAATCACCTGATGAGGACTTCACCCTATGACACTGAACAGCTGACCGTCAGGTAACTTCAGTTACGTCAATGCCTACTTTGCGGGCTAAGCTAGCGACAGCATATCAATCAGTGTCATCAAAACTCCAGGAACAACAACAACAACAACAACAACAATAACAATAGCAACATGGACAGTGTCTTCATCTCACACATAGCCAGCTGCTTGGCTCATCCTGCAACCTGGCAACAGCGACAGCCAACTTGTTATCCCAATTTACAGATAGCACACCAACACAATATAACAACAACAGCAGCAGTACAAACACACAAACACACAAACACACAAACACACACACACATACATACACATACACACACACACACAAAGACACAGTGTATGACGGGTCGCCACCAGCGAATTGGGAAACAATTTTACGAGAGGCAAATCAACGTTTAACTCCAAAAAAAATAAAGGCTGAAAAAAAAAACTTGCGGCACGTTGTCTATAAATGCGACACGAAATGTTTAGTTTTGGCTTCAGTCGCTGCTGCATGCCACTGAAATCTGCACAGCGAACATGCAGCTAACTAACTGCAAGACATGTCTCTCTAGTCTCCCGTTTATTTATCTGTGGTTGTGTGGTTGCGAGGTGTGTGTGTGTGTGTGTGTGTGTGTGTGTGTGTGTGTGTGCTATTGCCTAGTCCTATAGTGTTATCATGGGCACAAGGCAGTTAATGTGGTTGCTGTGGCTGCTGCTGTTGTTGTCACAGATTTTTGCGTGTTTGATTTTCTTGTCACGTTTTTGCTAACAACATAAGGAAGCAGTCAAAAGCTGGCTGCCATCACCAAAGCGGCAGTCAGTCAGCACTGGCTGCAGCCACAGTCAGAAACGGAACCAGAAGCAGACAGAGGCAGTAGTTGCAGTAGCTGTAGATGCACAAAGGCTGCCAGCCACTGAGCCAGAGACTGGGGCAAGATGCCTGAGTTGTCAAGAGCATTTGAATGACGTGCAGAGAACGTTAACGTAAAGCGGCATATCTCTGCAAGTTCGTTCGATTGTCAGTCAGTCAGTCAGTCAGTCAGTCAGTCAGTGCGCAGACTTTGATTGGATTGCGCCAAGGATGCTGCTGGCAGCCCTGACAGACACTGCTGCAGTTGCTGTGGCAGTGTCAGTAGCAATGTAGCCCGCCATTGACAACGGTGGCATCGTGTGCAACGCCTCAACGCACATTGCCGAAATTGTCAAGACATTGACGACAACGACAATTTGGCAAGCCTGCAGTAAGAAAAGATCGGCAGACACTTTGAATGAGATTTTCAACGCAGCAAATGCAACAAATGCAGCAAATGCGGCAGTTCGGAAAAAACAAGGAGAAAGAGAGAGGAAGAGAGAGAGGAAGAAAGAGGAAGAAAGAGGAAGAGAATCGGTAAATTGTGGCTCATCAATTTTCTGATAAAAGACAAATGCAATGAACCCCAACCGCCCCTCCCTCCGCCTTCTCCTTCCGCCCATCAACAGCTCCATTTACCACCAACGCTTTTTACCACTTGCACCTTCTGCACCATCATTCATCGCTCATCGCTTAATGTGGCGGCAAAAAGTCAATAGTTGCGCCGCAGCGAGATGCAAAGCTGCTGGTGCCATTTTGCATTGCGCCATGGAACGATTCGAATTCAACGTCTTTTGCAGCGGCTTACATAATCAAATACAAATACTATGCAACTACATAGATATGTATGTACATCGATACAATGACAATGACAAAAGCAAATTTGCTTACACAAGTATTTCTCAGTTTGTGTTAAATATTTGAATATAATATAAACTGTCTGTCAAAAGCAACACAGCTCAAACACTTTCATCATTATAATATATGATTGACTTCTATATGAGTATTGCATTTTAAGTTGAACAACCAATTTATATTCCAAATTCATATTCAGCAGAAAAACTTTTGGCATACCCTATTCTCATTTGTGTATAGAGTTTGCCGACAATGTAGTAACTTAAAGAAAATGGAAACGAAAGCAGCTTATGCTATAAGTATCAATGTACGTCGGTGTGTTCATCATATACATGAACAGCTATGTATGTATGTATGTGTTTGTAGACTGGTTGGTTGTAGGCCGTAACCATTTCTTTGCCTGCAGCAGCTGCTATTGTTGTTGTTGTTGTTGTTGGCGTTGGCGTTGCTTCTCGGCCTAGTTAGCTATTTGACAGCGGCGGTTCTCCTTTATATACCCAGTACCCTCAGTACCCTCAAAATCGCTCAACTATGGTCATATATACCATATGGAGGCATGTTCGACATAATTTAGTATAATGATTTCGGATATGTATCAATAATACAGTCTGATTTTGTCAATACATATGTCATATACATGTCTTAAATGTATATAATCAACTTTTCATTAATCAATAATATTACATAATGATTAAAAAGTGTTGGGACTATTCTAGTATTTCTGAAATGTTTACGGCTACAGACTACTACATTTTTAACGGGGTCCATTTTATATTTTTTTTAATTTTTGTTTTTTGCGAATTTGAACTTTTGAGTAAAAAAAATGAGACGTATGAGTTTTGAAAGATCTGAGCAAAAAGCGTGATTCGTCGGCGGTGCACTACTACCACAAACACAAATGCAAGCAACAAATGCCATCAACGCCCAACCGCCGCCCACTTTGGCTGTGAGATTTGCATGTGCAATTTATGCTTTTGATGGCCGTCGTCGTCCTCGTCTTCGTCGCCGTCGCCGTTGCTCTGCATGTTAATGAAAGGCAACTGCAGATTCAACGCAGCGTCCTCTACTCTACACATGGCTGTCGTGCCATGGCCGAGATGTCATGAGCCCCATAAGCCAGCAGCCGCCAGCAACAGCAGCAGCCAGCAGCAGCCAGCAGCAGCTAGCAACAACATCACATAGGAACGGATTTTGCCTGCCTGTATGCATATTGGAAATGCGAAAAGTTCAAGGATTGCTTCTCGTCGTGAGCTTAGATTCTGTGCAGATTGTGTTGCTGCAGTCATTTGTTGGTTTGCTGTTGGCCAGGTAACCCAAAGAAAACCAACGCCAACAACAGCCGCAGCAGCCGCAGCAACAGAAGCAACAACAGCAACAGTAGCGCTAACAAATGCCAGGGCCTAGGGCCAAATGCAATGTGGCACATGAGCGAGCAATGTGCACTACTTAGGTAAGTGTGCACACACACGAGCACACACATATGCATAAATATGTAAGTATTTACATATGTATATGTATATAAATATATATTTTATATATAAAAAGCATGCTGTGCAGATGGCTGGACTATAAAGAGTTTCATTTTGAAAAGCGCGTAGAATGAATGCAATCAGCTCACAATCAAAATAACAGCAACTGTGGCCTCAACAAGAAAAAAAAAGGGTTCACTAGAAACATTATATAATGCAGCCCCTATATCGATGTTTTGGCCTTTTGCAATTTAGTTTGATCTATTGTGCCCCCTTCTGAGCCTATAATTCCTTCATCAATTCAGATTCTTGCAAGAATTCAAGAATTTTTTTTATCGAATTGAGGAATGTTTTGTCTTTCGAAATAATGTTTATGTTCCCTCCAAGAATACGGCATCTTCTTCTAGTTGTGGCAACAGAATCCGCCATAATGTGCTTTGACGATTCTAGTCTAAAGGAGGTCTAAGCTGCTTATAGCTTTGGCATTGTCTCAGATCTGGTGCCTCTTCCAAATGGATTCAATCGGATTAGAGCAGACTAAAATGGTTTGTATTTAAGGCTGAGCTATTTATTAACAACTGTCTTAGCATTATTTAAAAAGTCGATTCCTCGAACTTCACTACAAATAATGTGATAATTAAAATACCAACATATAAACATAGTAATAATATGCAACAATTATTTGTGTGCATTACTATCTTATTTACTCAGTGGGGGGAGCATTTTTTTGGGGAAGTATTTCTGAAGTGGCATGGCATGGCTAAAGACTTCGATTTAAATTATGATTGTTTGTTAGACGTGGCCAGCAACGACTGTGCCGTACCAAGACCCCTTGCCACCCATATGCCATTTACCTAACCCGGTCAGGCAGGACAAGACTTGTTGCATTTTACTTGCCGTTTAGCTGCTTGGCTTGGCTTGGCTATTGTGGCAAATTTTTCTTGTTGTAAGTTGTAAGTTGCATGTTGCAAATGTATAGCTGGCCATGTTGCCAGCCAGGCTGGCTGACGAACATTTGAGCAGTCATTCATCAGGTTACTGCGCTCGGCGCCCGACAACCATCCAATTAAGCTATAAAAATCTTAATTTAATTATTTGCCACACGAACAAAGCCAGAACACACATTCAACATATATATACACAAACACAAACAGAAACACAAACACACACACACACAAATATGTATATATATATATATATAAAATTTGCCATTCACATTTGCAGTCGCAGTCGCAGTCATATTCGTATTTGATGCAGTACAACGGCGACAGAGACGGAGACGCAGACGACGATTTATGGTGGCCGGTTATTTCTTCGTTTGTGGAAGGGGGAGCGTGCGGCATTGGAAGCGGGCCAGTCGGGTAGCAAGCGGCATGCATTTTTCATGAATTAGTTCATATAAAAGTCAAATGCACAAAACGTACGCTGGCAACTGGCAACTGGCAGTCGGCAAAGGGTCGAAGGGAGTTACCGAATTGGAACTGTGTTTGCTGCCTGACGAAGGGTTAACCCAACCGAGAGATGGTGCTGGTGCAGGGTGTAAAAGGGTGCGGGGTAGCTGGCTTGCTGCCACTATTGTGGCGACGGCAACACATAAACAGATTTGTGGCCGCAAATCCAAAACAAGCCAAAAATAAAGTAGAAAACCGAATAAGCCAAGCCAAATCTCCAATTGCAAAGAGATTGCGTGACTGGTAGGATAGTCTGCATCAAATTTGGGATAATCACATTGACATATTATTTATCCATCATACTGTCGATATATGTATAATAAATATCAAAATGCGTTTTGGGCATTTGTCAAATGCATGTTCAACGAACATCAAATCAACCTATAATCTGAATATTTTTTAAAATTATATTATTTAATTTTAAAATAGTATTCTAAAATGGGTGATTAACACAGAATTAAATGATGGGAGAATTAATAATTTTACTATTCTAATTCCAAGTCACCCAGATTTTAGATGAGCGAATCACAAGCTAAATTCGCTTAATCCTTTTATAACTCATAGAGTTGCAATTTGTATAATATTGCTATTAATTCATTCGCTGGCCAAAAAAGTACAGGGTACAAGGGTTACATGTGCACATTGTGCGCATTTATGTGTTTTTTTTTTTGGAGAATTGAAAGAAGTTTTGTTGGAGCCAAGGGCCACCCCCCCCCCCCCTCCCTCCTCAAATGTATCCAAATAGACTTCTACAAACGCAGAACTGAGCGTCTCTCTTGTTGATTTTTGCTGCATAATTAATGAAATGAAAGCATTTGGCGGCGCTTCCCCTTTGATACCGTCCGTCTCCTACGCTTACTCCTACTCCTACTGCTACTCCTACTCCCACTCTTACTCCTAATCCAACTCCTACTCCCACTTCTACTTCGACTCCCACTCCATCGTCTATTTTTACTTCGACTCCAACTCCAACTTCAACTTTAACTTCTACTCCTACTCCAGTAGTGATGCCAACTTCACATGCCCTTCTGGTTCTGACTGTTGCTCTAGGCCTGGTATCCGAGTTTGTTGACGCATATATATATTAATGTTTGTGTGTGTGTGTGTGTGTGTGTGTGTGTACTGTAAACAGGCACATAAATTAGATGCACGAGTTCGGGGCCAAGAATAATTCGCCCGATTATGCGAAAGCGTGCCGACCTTAGAAATCTCTTGGCCGCTTGAGCTTAGCCAACGAAATCAAAATCAAAGGCAGCAGTAGCAGCAGCAGCAGCAGCAGCAACAACAGCAACAGCAACAGCCACAGCAACAGCAACCGAAACGGCAAACAGTTTCAATGCGAGAAATGCAGTCGGCAGCTTTTTTTTGGGGCAGTGCTGCCTCAACTCAAAGCCCAGTCAGCAGGATAAAACGAGTCGTTTCATCTTGATTCTGTTGTTCTTGCTATTGCTGTTGTTGTTGTTTTTATTATTTGGGTATTGGTGTGGGCTGGCCGTTGTCCTTTTTAGGGCTTGCCACTTGATACAAAAACAGAAACAGAGAGCATAACAAAAGAAATCAAGTAAAGAAAAAGAATTACAGTGGGTTGTCAGAGAGCCAAAAGAGGGTTGCCGAAGAACAGGTTCGGATGGCTTAACGTGCTAGCGGAATGGCTAAAAGGAAAGAAAACAACAACAACAATTGGCACGGCACATTGAACAAGTTAAAATATAATAAGTACGTACATAGGCTTTTTGTGAGAGTGCGAGTGTGTGTGTGTGTGTGTGTGTGTGTGTGTGTGTTACTCTTATTGAACACTGAAACACTGGCAAGCAAAAAAAGAACAGCAATGTATTTGCAAAAGAGATTGTAAGCTTTTGGGTAAGCGCCTGATGAAAATGAAGAAAAATTTAAAAAAAAGACAATGGCCTTAGTTAATGTTGAGAAGTCGGAAAATCAATTCGAAAACTCAATACCTAATTAAAAAATATTAAAAGAAGTGATGCTGTTTGAATTTCAGTAGGAGAATTAACTAAGAGTACAAAGTAGTAAAATAAATAATACTATTGTGTTTTAAAAAAGAAATTCAATTCAAAATGTATTCACGTGCCCAATAATATATTTAAATTATGTAGAATCCGGCTCCAATTAAATAGAAGTAACAATTATAAATTACCTCACAAGTCACAGCTTTTCACAGTTGAGAACGTCTTTTGCTGCAGTTCGTTGTATTTGCTGCAACGAGAACATTGAAAAAAAGGAATGTTTGGTTAGAAGAGAAGCATATTTTCTGTAGCTATTTTAAAGCCAACGCCTCGCAAAAAAAAGGGACAATTTAAGAAAATGTGAACAATGTATAGGAATAGAAAAAAAAACATAGTATTAAACCGACTTCCGGGCTTGGGTTTACCACTAAGCTCATTAATTTTATTTGCCCTTTGCGGTCGAAGCGTCTGCTGCCTTGTCTCAAGTGTGCGACTCTAAAAAATTGAAAAAAGGGAGATTTTTACACACAGACACACACACACACACAGAGTCAGACACTTGGCTATTCGTATGCAAAAGGCCAAAGTCAAGTGGCAACAGGCCGAAACTGAGGCCGGGGCTTAGCCCAGTCCCAAGTCTGGCCCCCTCACAGCTTTGCTTTGCAACTGCTGGCTGGAGCAAGAGCGAGTTTTATTGGTCTCAAGCAGTTGCCGGTTGCCAGTTGCCAGTTGCCAGTTGCCCGGTGAGAAATTTTCTGAAATGCGGTTCAAGGTTTTTTGGGTGTGTTTCAGGCCGACAGCTGTGGGCGCAGTAGTGAAAGTGAATTATTATAAACAATTGCAATTGATGGTGATAAGTGCACTCACTGAATTGGGTGACTTTGGAGGGTGATGGTGTTGCAGTGGTGGTGGTGGTGGTGGCAGTGGCAAGTGCATAACCAGGCCATGCTCGAGTGGTTATTGTTGTCGCCTTTGCAATGCTTGATGCGAGCAACTCAAGCTGAGCCCCACATGAATGCTTTTCATTCACAAACTGCCACAAGTCGTATATATCGAATGTGAAAACTGGCCTTTGTTCAAGGCTTTTGTCGGTTATTGGCTGATCAAAGTAATGGCTGGCAGGGCTGGCTGTTGTAAGTTCAGTCTGTGTCATGGAAAATTCGAGTATTACCAGATTAATAATTCGATAAGTCGAGTTTTCGAAGTAAGATAAGCCTTGTTGCGTAAGGCAACTATGAGTGAGGACTGAAACAGTTCATATATTATATCAATATCTATATCTATATTTATATCTATATATATATATATGGTCATTGTTTTTCAAATAATTATTATGTAAATTAAATGACTTCGAACAACATAATTATCAAAAAAAAAACAATTTTATATTTATAAAGAAAGCTACTGCAAAGTAAGTAAATTGATAAAGTAAGTAAATAAAATAAAATCTTTTTGTTATGCAATTTGCCAAATTGGCATTTTGTGGTTTGTTAGCTGGCCCAAAAACTGACATACCGATCACTGAAGCATTTATTGTTGATTTAAAGTATAAAATAAATTAAGATATATTTGAATTTTCAGCAATTGCTCCACTCAGTTATTGTGGTTTGAATTTCCATTTTTTTTTTTTTTAGATTGCCTCAGCTGAATGATTTTGTTGTTGATTAATGCACGTGTCAAGTGCAGCTTCAGCCAATATGCAAGCAAGGCATTATCATCCCACACAATTGGCTTGCCCCATGCAAACCCAAACCCAATTCTAAACAATGCAAATGCCAGTCAGCTGAAGACTGCAGATGGCTTGAAGTGTTGCCTGCTTTTTCGTTGTTGTTGTTGTTGTTGCTGTGTTGCCCACTTATTGCTCATACGCTGCGTTTGCCTCGAGCCAAATGAAGTTACTTGCGATTGCTGTAAGTTTTTATACAGTTATTTTTTGTTCTTATTTTGCTCTCTATTTGTTTTTTTTTTTTTTTTCGATTTGATACTGCTCTTGTGCTACCACTGCTGCTGTCAGGCATCGTTTTTCTGTACATATGTGTGCAAAAGACTTGATTTATGTCGCTTTATTTCATTTTAATTGAAAAACTTGCGAACTGAGCGACAAAACCCAAGTGGAATTTGCACCCAGGCAACGCACAAAAGAGCAAATATAATTAAAATGGCATTTAAAATGTTTTCGGCTACCGGCTGCAAGCAGCAGCAGCAGCAGCAGCAGCAGCAGCAGCGGTAGCAGCAGCAGCAACAGTTACAATAGCAAGAGTAGCAGCAGCAAAAGTAAATATGCAAGCTCCAAATATATGTAATGGCATAAAAAAGTAAATAAATTACTACACAAAAGCACAAATGTAAATAAAATGACTTTATTAAAAAGCTGGGCTCGCCAACAAAAACGAAAACCGACAACAGAGGGAAAAAGGATAGGCGCTGTTTATAAACTTGCAGTGTGCAAATAATAAAGACATTCGCCAGTTCTATGGTTAGAGGGTAGAGTAAATCGTGCTGACTGGCAGTGCCCCGAACCGACCCATAGATACATCCAACGTCCACCCTCCCCTGCCCATTCCACACCACAACGCATTGCACCGCATCGCAGCACCACCAGTCTAGTCAGTCGACCTTTTTTCTATGACAAATGCAAATGACGCACTCGGTGCTGGTTTTCATATTGGCGACTTTAAAAGTGGGCAGTTGTGGAGCTACAAAATATTTTTTTAAAATATAATAAAATAAATAAATCCATGCAAAAGTTATGTGTATGTGTGTGTGTGTGTGTGTGTGTGTGTGCACAGTGGTACCAAAACTGACAGCTGCTGTCACTACACGAGCTGCAGATGTGACGCAATTCAAAAGCAAACAGCTATCAAATTGAAATGGAAAGATCGCAGCCAGCGCATGACAACAGTTTTTGTAGAGCAGACGCTGCCAGATTATTGCAAATATGTGTATGGAAATGAAAACAGTTGCTTATGTAGCTAATTACTTGTAAGCCCTGCAAAAGGGAAAAGCGCGTAGAAAACGTATTTAACATAATGTCGAAGAAATTTTTGAAAAATATTTCTACTGGTGCGAAATGGTCATTAAACATATATTTGTGTTATCTAATCAATTTTGTATATGCAAAAATTATCTTCAATTAAAAACACCAGCATAATTTAGCAAAATAAGCTTGACATCATTGTATTATAGTCGAGCAGTTATTTTGTTAATGTTGCTGCTGTTTAATCAGCTGCTTAGATCAGCTCCTCTCATTTTGTTGCAACTAACGATCCGTGTCGACACAACTTTGAAATGGCGACCGGGCAAACAGACTCAACCACTTGGCGCTATAACCACAGTGCAGCAACAACAGCAGCAGCAGCAGCAAAATCAAATGAGCACCAGCAACAACAACGGCAGCGCTAGAAACAACAACAATAACAAAAAAAAATGCCGCCAACAACGTAAATCATGCGACCAGCATAAAACAGCAATAACAAGAACAAAACAGACAGCCAGCACGAAAAACGCCAACGCAAAACGGTAACAAGCAAAAAAAAAAAAAAAAACAAATGGCAACAACAGCAGCAAGAATAACAGTAACAACAATGGCAAACAAAAAAGTGAAATTAAATAACAATAACAAGGTTAGCTGTTTTTTTGTGTGTGTTGATGGTGCTACTGCTGCTGGCGTTGTTGCGATAACGTCGCCAATATGCGGCATTTGCGAAGCGAGTACAACAACAACAACAATAAGAACAACAGCAACATGGAAAATATTTCGAATATGCAGCGGCAAATTAAGTGTTTTTATTGCATTAACATAAATAAATTAGAATGCCAACAGGCGCTCGCCCATGCTGCTGACTCACTATTAGTTGGCCAGCAGCAGCAGCAGCAGCAGCAGCAGCAGCAGCAGCAAGATGCTAAAGTTGGCCCAGCAGCACAACAGAACTGCAGCAGCAACAACAGCTGACGCGTGTTGGCTGTCAAACGAGCGTGTGGGTGTGTCACTGAGTGAGTATGTGTGTGTGTGTGTATGTGTGTGTGTGCCAGTGTGTCTGTGTGTATGCCTCTCTTTTTATGGAGCAACGGCTGCTGCAACATGCACAGCAACCGCCATTCGCACCGTCAGCAACACTCGCATATTGTTGCCGACGCATGCAAGACAAGATTGTTGCAGCTGTTTGCTGTTTGCTTTTTGCTGTTGTTAGTGTGATCGCATAACGGTGCTTTCAGCACATACAGCATCGGTCAAAATAATAGTACTGCTACTTCGTAAGATATACATTATCAATTTTGCTTTTTTAGTATCTGAATTAAAGTTTTAGCGAGCGTATTTATTTACTTGCTTGAGTGAAACAAAATTTGCCAATCTGTTTAGATTACATTCATCAACATTCAACATCATATTCTTTAATGTACTGCTTGTGTCGCATTGAGTGTCGAAACAATTGACAGATGTCTGTCCAAAAAAGAAATAAAATTTACAAGATTGAAGCTTACTTGAATTGGCCATTAGATAAATGAAGAAGTAATTTGTGATTGGACGAATACAAATTTATTTTAAATAATCGGACAAGGATCTTGACAATATGGAACGGTGATTCCTTTATGAGTTTGTCCTAATATATATATAATTTTGCCCGCAACTGTATGCATGCCAAGTTGCTGTTGACCGGCCTTCGCAATCAAATCTTTTATAAAATGTTGGATTCATGGTTTTAATGCTGCTGCTGCTGGTGACAGCCTGCTGTCTGAAAATATTATTTACATTTGTGGACGGGTAAGCATAACGCCAATTATGAGCGGTACAAAGCTAATGTCACTCCTATATCCGACATTGCCAACAACGACAACGATTTGTCTTTAATATGCTTGAGGATATTGCACTGACAGCTGCCGCATGCGTTTGCCTTTGGCCTTGACCTGATGCTGATAAGGTCTGGCCTGCAAATTGTTGTTTGGCTTAAGGTGCAACTGTCAAGGACAGCTGCAGCTGCAGCAACAGCCGCAGGAACGCTCAAATATCAACTATAATGGCGAAAACTTGCGATAGTGAGCCAACGGCTTGAACGTTGCCCTGAGCTGTGGCCGGCGAGGGAGTTGCTAGTTGCCAGTTGCCAGTGTCAATAAAATGAAATTAAAAACTTTAAATAACAGCCAGCGAGCGAGCTGGCAAGACAATTTAATCAAGCAACTCGGCAAATGAATGCCCCGAGCGCACAGCGAGCGCCTGAGAGAGGCAGGCCGGCGACCACAGATGAGAGTATCAAGAAGACCAAGAAGACGCACTGGCGCCAAAACTGTGAGCGTTCATTTGCATGCCTGCACAATAATAACATCATCATCATCGTCAGCAGCAGCAGCAGCAGCAGCAGCAAAAACAGCAACAACAAAAATAAGAGCGGCAACAACAAAACAATCAAAAAGTTTTTAAAACAAATTAAAAGTTGACGGCAGGCAAAGGCACCAACGGATGCCAGAGGGGGGGAGATAAACTGCAACGGCCTTTCGCAATGACTGTCACAATTATGATGCGGTCAAGTGCAATGCACTCAAGTGGTGTTGTAGAAGAGTGTGTGTGTGTGTGTGTGTGTGTGTGTGTGTGTGTGTGTGTGTGTGTGTGTGTGTGTGTGTGTATGTGTGTGTGTGTGTGATATGTGTGGCATTAGCTATGAGAAACCGACTTTATTAGCCAAAAATATCAAACAGGAACTGAGCCGTTTTATAGCCCAATGTGTCGTTGACTCGTTGGCTGCCGCCGACATTTTCTGCAATGAGCAATCAATGAGCAGCAGCAACAGCAGCAACAACAACAACAATAATATGAGAAACAACAATATCAAAATGACAGCTCGGATTAATGTCAAGTTGAATAAAACAGCTTGGCAGTCAGCTGAAAACAGCAAAACGTTTCAATTAATTGCAAATTGCGCTTAATGAACAATTTTCATTCCATTTGTGCATAATAAATGTTATATATGTTGTGTGATATATTATATATTTGATATATTCGCATTAATCTGCTCACCAGGAAGTCATTTTGAAATTTCTTTAAGATATTATAATTACTTTGCACATATTTTAATTTGGATTTGCTAGTAGCAATAAGCAAAATGATGCAAGAAACAGAAGAGAATAAAGAAAAGAACCAGCTTTTTCTATCTCGATTGAAAACTATATAGTTTGTCTATATATATTGGATTTATCTAGATTAATATGCAAATATTTGTGTGTAGTCTTTCAACTTGCGACACTGGCAAAAACTTTTGCACCCAAATCGATTTCATTCCTTGCAACGGCAACGGCAACGGCAACGGCAACTGCAACTGCAACTGGAACTGAGCAACTGTTAAAATTGCAATTGCGAACAAAACTTAAATCGAATTCATGACAAATGATGCGCGCATTTTTCATTTGCCTCTGTGACACTTGGCGTTGTTGCAACGGGCGGTTCACCTGCGCCCACCTGTCTACCTGTCTGTCTGCCCACCTGCCCCGGCATCAATTTGGGGGCGAAAGATGCGCAAAGAGGAAATGCGACAAGCGAAGCGGCAACGAGTTGCAAAATTCCACGGTTAAGTCAAGGTTATGTGGCATGGTTCAATTACCTCCACTTTTGGGGCTCGTTTTCGTCTTAACTACACCTCTTGGCTTGTATTTTATATCTTACTCCCCCCAGCCCCCCGCCCCCTCTCTATCTCTGTCTGTCTGCATGTTTCTCTATCTCTCTCTCTCTGTTTCATTGCGCCCTATGGGTTTATGGTAGTCGGCCGACTCTTTGGCAAAGGTTAAAGTCAAATTAGAAAACAAAGACTTATGCTTGAGCGCACAGGCAAGAGTCTTTGGTCAAAAGTTGAGGCTCTTTTACAATCCTCATGATGGAGATGCGGTTGTTGAAAATGTTAATAATGATGATGAGTTTGCTTGCTCTTGTTCTTGCTCTGGTTCTTGCTCTTGCACATGCCGGCCAATGGCCACACACTTGAAATGTAATTAGAGTGCACCCAAATGCATCCGAAAAAGAATGTTGCAAAATAATTGAAGGGCGTTCGCCACTCAAGTCCTCTGCCTCAGCCAAGTGGCGTTTGGTTTCTTTCTAATTCTTATTGTCTTTTGTTGTTGTTTTAAGTTGTTATTATTATTGTAGTTGTTGTTCTTGCTGTTGTTGTTCTTGCTGTTGTTGCTATTGTTGTACTTATGCATAGTTGTGGCTGTCATGCCGTGAACTTGGCAAAGAGCACTCATAATGGATGTAGCAAGCAATATCAACTCAACAACCATCAAGTTGAAAGTCATTTCTTAGATACTAGATGGCTTGACATCTTTAATTTAAACGATAGTTTAAGTTAATGAAATAATCACTCTGATATTTGATTACAGGTTGCAATAAAAAACAAAATATACAAAGCGTGTTTACTAATTAGTTCTCTTGTTATTTAATAAATATAATATATCGTGTGCAAGTCTCATTTGTACATTCCTTAACGGGTAAATCCTCATTATTAAGCACATTAATTTAGCAAAGTTAAGTTGGTATACATTCGCAGAGCTCAAATGCAAAATCCGATTAGTTGCCAGGGTGAAAACTGTATAAATGCAATTAATCAAATGAGAAAATCTAAGTTTTCATTCAAAATATCCAATTTATTATGGTCCTAAGCCTCAGTTGGGCAAAGATTTGCAAAATACTCATCATGAATATTAATGGCTCAACTTTGCTTTCGCTTCGAAAATGACAAACGCCCTCGCACACACCCACACCCACACCCACACCCACATCCACACACAGACATAACATGGGAATGCAGTTACCGGCGTTGTTTTTGTAAATTGTATAAGATATAGAGAAAAGACATGAAAGTCATGCGCATCATCATCATCCAACAAGAAATCCATTGATTTTTCTCCAGAAATCATATGCGGCAGTTGTCGTATCTTTGTGGTTAATTTCCTTTCCAAGCTAAATATTTTAAACAATTAATCAAACGCTTTGAGTTCAGTTTGCGTTAAACTCCACTTTGCTCAAATCTCCGAGCTTTGCTTCGGTCATTCAACGCATTTGCTCTGAAGAAAGTCTTTTAGACATGACGGGATCGCCGACGATCATCGATCTTTCTGTCTTTGGCCTGCTGTCCGTGCTAGCCGTATTAACGGGTTTCATGTGTTCGGCCAAAACGCTTTAAATGGCAACGTTTTACGTGGCACTAAATCGTTGTCGCTTATGCGAAAGCTTTGACCAAAACTGACAAAAGCCAGAGCGTATCATCAACTTTCGCTCTTCTCTGTGTGGGGTAGTTATCAAAAACAACAGTGGCTACAACCAGATAATAAATATATATTGTGCCAAAGGTTTTGAGTTCATTCCACTCTGCGATGAAACGGTAATTATAATTGCTAATCTAAATATAGTATTAATATTACTAAAATGTATGTCACCTTCACGCCAATTTCAGACTGATAATAAATACAATTTTAAATACTATTAATTATAGTATTATAAATTTTTTTTTTATTTAGTTTTAATTTTGCAATTAATATTTAACATCTAGTTGTTATTATCCTTGTGGCTCTGATCTTGGGTAATGTATAATTCACGAATTGTTGAAGCATCGAGCATAGACTGCAGCCGAAATCCTCCGGCTGGTTATTGAAAACTTCAAAGATGTCTTAAAGATATCTACAATTAGTTTTATCCAACTTAGGTCTTTATCTTGGTACATATTTACTGCTGCAAATGCGTCTAGACTTATTATCCTATCAGATCGGAGAACTCTTAGGTTTTATTACGGTAACGATGGGTGCCGCTTAAGTGTCTGTGTCACGTCTTAACTTATCTTCTCGATAAGAGTCCTCTTTGGTTGACTAACCATTGTAAGATTGAACAGATAAGTTAGTCAGTTTGTATAACTAAAAACTTTGCACTTTACATAACTGGATTTACTAACTGACTGACTTGATCACTTTTGCTAATTGTTTGCGTAAATAAAAATATATTGGATACTGTTTGTTTAGTTTAATTATAGTTAATCCTATTCTCAAGATATTGATCTTAGGTGAGTTAATCAATTGAAGTAATTAAAATTGTGTAATTTACCTAACCGGATATAACTAACTAATTTGAGAGTATTTCTCTGCAGCCCCTTTAATTAACATTTTAATTGATATCTGAAAATGTTTACCTAGAAGCTACATAATTGAACGACGATTATTGCCAAATACTTTATGAGTAGCTTAAGCTCGGTGCTCGGTGCTCGGTGTGCCCTAAGCTATGATTTCTCTGCAATGTCAACATTAATGAAAGTACTTTGAATTATTCGATGAAGACGGCACTACGCACAAGACCATAAAACAGCCAAGCCAAGATAATCTATGGAAACCATTAACAAGTTTTGCCCAGGCTGCAAATTCACATTGCATGCCAAGTTTTGCAGCTGCACTTGAAAGTTTTCAACTGAACTGAACTCAACTTAACTGAACTCGACTCAACTGAACTCAACTGAACTTTTGCAAGCGTGGTCCAAAACTATGCAAGTATCGACACCGCGCAACGTGCAACCGACACCTGAGAACAGCACTGTCGCATCCGCACCTCTGCTCAGGCCACAAATACAAAAAGCAGATAGTTTTGTTTATGGTCTGTGGTCATATTAGTGGGCGTGCGGCAGCTGTGCACCGACTCTTTTCTTGTACTCCATTAGGCGCTTACACACGCACAAACACTTACACAGAGAGACGCACACGCACTGAAACTGGGGCTACGCATCGACTGACAAGTTCAAGTTTAACCAAACAGCGCGTTGTAAAAGTCGCCAGCCATTGGCGTTTGAACAAAAAAAAAAAAATAACAACAAAATTTATATACAAATATAAAATAAATACAACAAAACTAACTTTGGCAACGTGTCAAGCCGGTTTCGCGCTGCGCGATCGGCGGCGGCACATGGCCGACCCGCCGGTCAGCGTATTTGAGTCGATGCACGAACCAATCCGGTCTGTTGATATATATATATATATATATATATATATATATGTATATGTATGTATGTATACTCAAGCAAATAAGCAAAAATGTCGATTGAAACTATAACAAGGCGACAAGCATGGGCAGCAGTGGCTGGTGAAACTGCAGCTAGATAATTGAATTCGAACAATATTCAGTGTATTCAATGTGAATAGCGACTGTTAGGCACGAGTCAGTATTTGCGTTTAAATCCAGAATAACCTTGTCCTCAATTGCAAGAACTCTCAAGCGGAGAGTGCAAATGTCGATTAAACAGCTAAATTTAATAACTAGTTCGCAATGAGGAAACATAAATGAAGCAATAAGCAACGCATACGAATAGAAATGAACCCAATGGACAAAAAATAAACAGCCAAAGCAAACATTAATAACAATTTCTATTTGTATTTGTATTTGTGTTCGTATTCGTATTTGTTACATTTTGCTTGGCGTAAGCGACGGCTGGTCTCCGCAGTTAACGCTATTTGATATTAATAAATAAATATGGTAACAGTTCATATATCATAATCATCATCTACAACATCATCATTATCATCATGTTCATTCACATTGATTATGCTTTGTGTTTTCATAATCAATCAATTGATTGAAGACGTTGAAACAGATGCTGCTTAAATGGGCCAACAGCAGGCGGCAAGCAACGCAATCCCAATCAAAACAGTTAGTCAATGCACCAGCACTCATGACCGAACGTGGTCATGCACGCATATATTATGCCCGCATATATTATGCCTGAGTGCAACGGGCACAAAAACGCAGCTTTCGTAAGCAAGCAATTTGGCTTCGTCTCTGGCCGACCAAATGCAAGATTTGAGGCATGCAAAACGCAGACGACGCATTCATTGATGAAGTAATAATATGTCGTCTGGACTTTGCAATTAGTTTCCCAAATATGGCAATCGATAATTTCATATCGATCATTTTCATCACGGATGGCATTTTCTTTATCGTCAACCTTCAATTTCTATATGCATTCCAGCAGAGAGGCCATAGAAACGACAGCATTTTTCGGGTTTAGCTGTTATTTTGATTTGTGTTTATTATGACTATCCAGATTTGTAAATAAACAAACATTTCCAATAATGTCAATCTTTAATTTGTAAGCATTCGTATTAAGTGCTTAGTTCCTTCTGTATCCAAAGTGCGATTAATACCATACCATATATAATATGGTTCAACGGAAATCAAATAACAAACTGACGTCCATTTATTGGTTTATTGACAAGAAAATACACGTTATTAATAAGCAGCCTAACGGCTACCAAGCTGATTCACCTTTTGCCGCAAATTGAGAATGAGTATTAAAATATTTTTGATCGTTTTGTTTTGTTTTGTTTTGCTTCCGAGCGTGTTTTGTTGACGAAATCATTTTGCATTACTTTTGCCAGGCCGGGCATCATTTGCATACATTGTTAATACGATCCGGCAATATTCGCCCCATTTCGGTGAATGAGATCAAACGTTAAATGTGTTAATTTATTTCGATTAATCACTAATTTAACCAACAATACGCATACGCAACAACAACAACAACAGCATCAGCATCAGCAAAATTTAAATGAAATACATGTCGTATGGCAATTTCCGCAAATCGTTAAGCGATTACTAATACGCAGCGTTAACCGGACCGAAGCCGTAACGGGAATTACTGAAGCCGCAACTGCCCCAAAGGTCGAACAACTTTCATACCATAAATCATGTAATTCTAAAACTAAAACTTTTGTTGCAGTTGTCGTTGATTCTTGTTTGCTGTTGCCGTATTAATTGATTGCGTCTGGCTGCTAATTAGTTTGATATACGCATAAAAGTCAACGTTCAATTCAACTCAATTCAATTCAATTCGATTCAATTGTACGCAATTCAACTCAACTCAATTTAAATTAATCAATTTAAGTTTTCGCCCCTTTATTGCATATGATGAGCTATGATTTATTTGCATTGCATAAGTTGCTTGAGTGGCGTGGAAAAGTGTGAGAGCACATTTTGCAATCCTCACACTTGCTGGTGTAGCGACATTCGGTTTTGATAGCCGGAAACACTTGCAGCACACATGCCGAAATATATTCACATGTTTTTTGGCTTGTTCCAGCCACGGCCAAAAGGCAACAGCCCGTCCAGCAAATTGTTGACACATATTTACATATTTATAAAAGCTAGTGGCAGGCAGCAGCAAGCATCGCGTTGAAAGTGAAGGTGACGTAGACGGGGTCAACCATGTGGGATAGACCTTATACGAAACCATGTGTATATATATATATATATATATACATATATATGTTCATAATTTTATGATAATCCCACATAATAAACTGTTTATGCAAATTTGCGTAAATTTTTCAAACGCACATTCACACACTTATAATCAAGAAATTAAATATAAACGAAAAGTTTTCATTTTCTTTGTGATCTGTCCAGATAATAATGTTTTGTAAGCTCATCAATATGTAAACTCAAATAATGCACTTGTTTGGATTTAAGCTGATTGAAATGCTAAATTATTGTTAAACTTTTCGAAATTTACACATATTATGTACTCTTAATCCATATCTATCTAACATAATGCACTTTAGATGTTGATAATAATCAATTTGAGGAAAAACTATAATCAAAACTGAAGTGGAAACCAATGAAATTGATTGATTTCGAAAATATTGTCATCTATATTCAAATTGAAAGTAAAGCTGATTACCTAAATTCAATTCATTTACTTCAAATATATTAATTGTTAATATTAATGAAAATTATTGCATTCAAAATGTATTGCAATATTTGTTTGAATCCAATTCATTTACATAGAATATCTTCATAATTCTGATCAATATTAAAGACAATTTAGCAAGCTTATATACATCTAAATACGAATTTAAAAAAGAAAATAAATATATATATATATATATATATATATGAATTTGATTGATGCTTTTTTTAATCAACATTCGCATGGGCTGTAAAGTTTGCTTTTGTTTTGGCCCAGTAGTGCCTAGTCACTTCTTCTTTCACAAGTTGCATAATGAAATCGCTTACGATGCTTCAATATGCTTATATGGTTGACAACAGAAAATTGAAGTCAATTCATCATGCGCGCTGTTTGCCCCATCCTGGTGCCTCTTGCCGCCTTTTATGCAACTAATCAAAGTAATTGCTTACGTTTGTTGTTTTTGTTGTTGTTATTGTTGATTGTTTACTTGCTGTTTGTTGTTGCTGTGCTCTCCTAGTATTTTCAACTTTGCTGCCCGCACGGTCGTCAATTTCAAATTTTGATTGCACTGCATTAAATTGATTTTCGACATGTTGCCTTAGACAAAAAAAAAAACAAGCGTGTTTGGATTCATCTCCGCTTGATTCAGTTCCTCTCCTCAGTGTCATCATCTGCCATCAGCTTTGTGAATGTTTTTCTTGCTGTTGTTGTTGTTGTTATTATCGCGCATGATTGGCATTTTATCAGGTCGAATTTTTTGTTGTTGCTTCACACAACGAAATCGGTACCCTGGCGCTCGCTCATCAGTTTATTTATTTACTATACTGTTTACAGTGATTACTTCACATTGCTTCAACGACACCAGCAAAAAATATATAAATAAATATATACATATATATATATATATTATATACGACACTAGCAAGACCAACAAGCAAATGCAGTCATTGTCATTGCTGCTCCTCAAGCGAATGAAAATTGATTTCAGCGATTTGTTCATTTCCGATTTGCAGTTACAGTTATAGCATAGACGTAGACAGTGTTGAAGTGGCAGCCACAGACACAGCCGCCACCATAGCCGCATCCGCAGCCAAAAAGTGGCACATCATTGTCACTGTTTTGGGTTAGGGAGTGGGTTTTTCTGTTTGAAGATTGGGATTGGGGATCGCTCATTGCATAAGAGCATAACAATGCGGAACGCGACCCACGAGAAGAAGACAGCCCAATGACTGGCAAACCAACCACAAATATGGCCAAAAATTGTGCTCGCATTTCACTTTCATTCGGTTGCGGTTATTCGCAGAGCTTAGAAATAATCGTCGACTCCAGCTTTTTTACACAGACATTCACTTTTTGCCAATCTCTATTATTATTTCTGTATTTTTGGGCTATTGTTTGTTTAGTAAAGTGTGCAGCTCGTTCAATGTAATTCTTGTTACAATTTAAGCCATTTCCTTTCCATTTAATATTGTTAAATTTCAGTTAATGCCATGTATGCTTGAATATCAACTCAATTATTTATCCAAACGTTATTTTTTGTTAAGCGATATTTAATTTATCTATAGCTATTATCTGTATTTCAAATAGCTGCTTAATTTATTTAATAAATAATCAAAAAAAAAACAACAAAAAAAACAATTTTAATTTGTGTCAGTGGCTGTAGAATAATTTATTTAACATACGCAAACATATTAAATTAAACTTTTACGTTGAGTTCAAATTGACATGAATTGCAATTCTATTTGAGTGGAACTTAAAATTATTAATTGCTTTTCATTGAATTTGTTAGACGGTTTCGATTTCAGTTTAACTTCAAATCCACTTTAATCACAAGATTTCAACTAAATTACTTTGCTATCGAGGCAAGTTTAGTTTGAACTTAGTTTTAATTTCATTACGACTCAATTTTATATTGACCACAAGAATTCCACTTAAATTCTACTTTTTAACCGGCTTCACACATTTCAATTGCGGTTCACACTTTGAAGGGGACAACTCGCAACTTGAATCAGAATATGGACTTAAATGCGATCGTGTTCAAATTCGTGTCCGATTTATTGAATCATTTCAAAGCGCATTACATTTACATCGTTATGTCCATATAAGTACATATTATATATATATATATATGTGAACAACTTGTTTTTAAGAGCGCAAAAGACAGGCATTTAATTTATAACTATGTCCACAATCAGTAGAGTAAAGTGCCCGCGACAACCCTTTTTATTTTAAATACCGTTTGAGAGGGTATATTCATTCAATTACGGCTGAAACACATTAAGGTTGTATAATGTGTCTATGTATTATTGATCCGGAATGCAGATTTCAAAACAATCAAAACAGCTATTTTCCTATCTCATATACAAAATATAAATCAATTACCAACTTTTGTTTGTCTTTGCTAAACTATGTTTTAATGAGTGATTTGATTGGAGTTTTATTAAGTTCAAGTATATTAATTTTCCTCCAGCCTGTTGAGAATTGTTCATTCTTTTTATTCATTTTTTTGATTTTTTTTTTTCCTTGTTAAAATACTTTTTTTTTAATTAATTTTTTTTTTTTTTGCTGCCCTGGCGGAAATAACGCGTTGTCGCAGCACGGGCGCTGTGTGCGGCCTTTTCAATAGTATTTTTCACACTTGTGAAAATGGAAACTTAACTGAACATTTTGCTTTAGCCGTTTTTTTCATTTGGGTTTGTTGTTGTTGTTGCCTTTTATTGTTTTAATTACACGCGTTTTTTCTCGCATTGTTTCAATGACCGTCACGCGCCGCAAGCCTGTAGCAAAAGCCAACCCGCCAAACAGTTGAAGTTGTTGCTGGTGCTGTTTGTTTATCGTTGTAGTGTTGTTGCTGTTGCCGGTGTTTGTTTGCAAAATGAAGTGGTCATATCTGTGCTGTTCTCCCCCCCTCGCACACCGTTTCATTCCATTTTCGACCTACAGTTACAACGAGCTTTAATGATAATTTCCAAATGACATAAAAGCGGCCAAAGAGCTTCAGGGCTGAGTGTCCTGGGCGGCTCTCTAGCGTAAAGCTACGGGGTGGTGCAGCGAAGAGGCTGAGAACGGTATACAGTGTATTGGGATGGAGTGAATCGAGATGGGCGGTTGGGTCTGGCGTAGCAATCAATGAACTGGTCAAGCCAACGACGCACCACCACCACATATACCCCACCCACCCACCAAGATAAATGAATTAAATGAATGGCCAACATTGCAGTGCCTGTGAATAGCTGTGGGTGTGGGTGTGGGTGTGGGTGTGTGTGTGTGTGCGTGTGTGTATATATGCTTGTACATTTTAATGCCTTAATGAAAAATGCATTTTTAATTATTTTTTGTTCATTTACGGGCAATTTTTTTGTTTCAGTGAACCGCCGTTGGGGCTTGATATGAGTTGGCTTATGCGGCGTATGCGTTATTTATGGTATTTAATATATGCTGCTATCTGTGCGTGTCTCTCTCTCTCTTTCTCTCTCTCTCTCTCTCTTTCTCTCCCACTATGCCACACTGAAGCTTGACAAGTATAAGTTGACATGTCCAGCAACTATATCCACTCCACACCTCTCCGTTTGCCATTCAGTTGCAGCCAGCGCTGCTGTTGCTATTGGCCCCGTTATTCAGTTTTGGGCTTAGGTTTCGCTTACGCTAACTGGACTTTGTGGTGCGACTATTTGCGTGGCTAACGACAAAGCCAACAGCAACGTGGAACGTCGCGTCTGTGGCCATGCAACCCAATATCGTATTTCATCACTTGTTCAAGTCGAGCCATTGATTTGCGTACAGGTAACAAGGGCTAACAAGCAACTCTTGACTCTGCTTTGTTGCGGGCAAGGTGCATCTTGTCATTCATTAGGATGGCAGCTCATTCATTTACACACACACACACACACCTACACAGCCACATAAACAAGGTGATGAGGGTGGTTGCCGTCTGTATGAGACACTCGTTGCACAACTTTGCACCCTTTGCCCGGCGACGACGGAAGTGAAATAATAAACTCATCAAATTTCAAGCCAATTTGTTTACCCCTCTTAGCGACTGACAACTGGGCAGCGTATAGAGAATGTTGTGTGCAACTGCAGGTTGCAACAAAAAAAAACAAACAAAACAAAAATAGGAAAATGTTTATATTGATATTCGCCCAACTTGCTAATTGTGTTGAGTGGAAATAAATATTGCAAATAATTGTCAGTTGGTAGACTGACTTGGACTTCTGCACGATTGGCTTTTATCAAATTAGCATTTTCCATTTTCAATACATCAATATCAAATACGAAATAAATTTGATGTGCATCTGTTATCTCTTTTTCACTCTCTTTCACTCTCTCTCTCTCTCTCTCTCCCTCTCTCTCTCTTGCTCTCTTGCTCTGTTGCTGCAGTTCTTGTGTTTCAATTTTAATGCACTTTCTAATTTTGATGCATTCACTTTCATCTAGTTTTGCGCACAACTAAAAAGCACATGCTTAGGTATAAAAATCACGAAATTTGAAAACAGCTCAATTTTCACTTTACTATTAAATAGTTTCAATTGCAATAGTTATTGCAATTTGGTTGATGTGACGAAACTTGTTTTTTGTTATTATGTTATGTTAAACGTCAACATAATCATAATTTGTAGACTTTGGTTTTACAGTTTATTACAGCCGTGACAATCGCGTGCCAATAAAATGCAGCTAAGCATTAGATGGGAATGAGAGCAACCGGAGACAGGGGATTGCCACAATGTCAACTGGTACACAGTACATTGACAAATCTTGCTGGTGCCGGTTTTTCGTTACATGCTTAAAAATTGTAAACAGAAAATTAAAAAAAAAATATAAAAAAATAAAAATGAAAGTTTCAGTTACAATTTGGACTGGTTACTATTGCTTTAGTTGCTCGACTGCTCCGACTAGGGGGCTGTCTGGCGACATAAAAAAACAAAAGAAGCGAAATAACAAACAAAAACAAAATATATAAAACACCAAAGTCAAAAAGGAGGGAGCACATTTTTTTGTGTTTAGGCAAAAGAGAAAAAGTGTAAAAGTGAAGCCATTTAATTACTGGTTTTTCTACTTCAATGTGCATTCCCAGATTGCCAAGGTGAATGACGAGCAGCCGCAGTGACCACGCCCCCAACCCTCTTAAGCTGAGTGGAAGAGTCCAATAGCACTGACTTTCAGACAGTTATTCATGCGAAGCAGTTAACGCAGTTTTTCTTTTTGATGATTTACTTCGTACTGGATGAGTTACGGCAACATATGTGAATGCACCGAAGTTGGACTCAAATTGAAAGCTTAATTGAAATAGTCAAATAGAAGCTGGGCGAAAAACTGCATACATAGTTCAGTTGAAAATATTATAATGATGTAACACAACAAAACTATGCAATAGTTAAATTTGAATCAAAACTTCACTACAACCAAGTAAGAGGGCTCTAGTCGAGTGAACTCGACTACAATATACCCTGTACCCAGTTATTAAATATATTATATTATTATTGGCAAATTCCCCTTTAAAAAGATTTGCACTAAAATGCCAGCCGCTCTGCAAGCGCCCTCTGCCGACAGACAAAAACATATTGACGCTCGCGTCGATGATCCTGCCATCTCTTTCTCACACATGCGATCGCTTATTTATGCGTGCAGAAAATGCTTGCGGCTGCTGATAGAAATGAGATCAATATGAGAATATATATTGGACTATAACTTGGGTGTTTCTTATGCGATCTTGATGAAATTTAGGCAGTTGATCAATAATATGCATATGCATATGTATATTATGTATTTATTAGAAGATTCTGCCTTTAAAATTGTGGCATTTATTGCCATCGGAAATTTAAATATATCGATATTCAATAAACGAAGGCAGTTATCGATAAAATAACGCAAACTTGATCTGCGCCTACGAGAACCTATATTCCAAATTTAAAGTCTCTAGCTCTTACAGTCTCTGAGTTCTGCGTGTTCATACAGACGGACGGACGGACGGACAGACGGACAGACGGACATGGCTATATCGACTCGACTGTTGATCCTGATCAAGAATATATATACTTTGTGGAGTGGAAGATGCATTCAGGGTATAAAATCAGCCTGTAAAATGAATGAATGAAAAGTAAAATTGAAGACAAAATCTATTAATCAGTTGTTAAAATTGAACAGAATTTAATGAAGTTTTATGATGATTATGAAATTAATTCAGACGAGCAGTTCCAATCTAATTGCATTAAAGTACAACTTGAGCGGAGTACAAAATTCATAAGGTTGTTGAGAAGCTAAAGCAAATATTGAAATTGAAACGAAACTTAATTGAATTGCATTGTCTGAATTTCGATGATATTTTACAACTTAAAGCATAGCATTTAAAGTTGAAGAATTTGCAAATTATAGAGTTCTCAGTGTCAAGCTTGAAATGTCGGCAATCATCAAGGGGAGTCTTCCTTTCATCAATGGAACCCTCTGTTCGTTGAATTTGTACGCATCGTTAGCAATTGAACGCTTGACCGAAGCAATAAACAAGCCAAAAAAGATGTTCAAGGCCGTTGCGCATCCAAAAATGGGTAACCGCTTACAGTGGTAAGCAGCTTATGGAGCTCTTCTAGCCACGTGCAACATGTAGACATTTTACATTTAACACACATAGAGTGTGTGGGGAGAGCCCAAAAGCGCGGCGCATGACTTGTATGCCAAGATCTAAGATCTAAGATCTCTGATCTGAGAACTAAACAATAAGCAGGCAAGTAAAAAAAAATATTGCTTTTTCTCGGCATTGAGTGCGGTACTCGTAGTATTGATTTTTTGGGGGGAATTTAAAAAAAATAAAGTTTATTTTACATTTATTTTGTCATCTTTTTATGATATGCCAAATTTGGCGAACTCATGTCAATAACAATTGAAAATAGACATAGTGTAGAGAAAGAGAGAGAGAGAGATAGAGAGAGAGAGAGATAGAGAGAGAGAGTGAGCAATGATGTGCTTGTGATAATTTAGTTGGACCTGACTCTGATAACAGAGAACCACCAATTTAGGTACATTTAAGCTCAGCACTACAAAATAAATATTTGCATTGAATGAAACACTAAAGTGAATTTTGAATTGTGTAAATAATTGCACAGTTTGGCTTACACGAAATCTTTCCATCGTTCTTATCACTGAAGTCTTATAAATTGAACAATGCTTTTGCCGTCAGCGTCGTTGGCAGCGTATGACAATATTTGCCCTTGCTGAGATATGCGACAGATTCTCAGCCCGGTTGGCAGGCGAAAATGGAGAGCAGTGTTTCCATAAAGCCGATTAGATAAGTTTATTTTTGCTTCAGATCCACTTTTGTCCAGAAAGTGTAAGTCTCTTGTGCTAATTGCTTGCCACACACGTATAATACATATATATATTTATATTTATATTTATATATGTATATGGATGAGATATGTTTAGCTTGTGTATCGTGTTTTCCTGGGTAGCTGATGTGTTCAATTCATGGCCCTGCTGCAATTGCATAACCCTGACCACAAATCATTAAAGTCATTGGCAACAGCCAGCCGCAACAAACAAACAAACAAACAAGGCAAACAAATAAGCATATAAACAAAATAAATGATAAATGTTGTCTGAATTGTATGTATGAATTGCTGCTTGGGATGTGCAAAAGTGTTTATGTCATGATTTAAAATGCGTGGCAAGTGGTTAACCGGGGGCACAGCGATACACACATGTTTGGCAGGTGGGGGAGGTGGGGGGTGGGGGGATTGGGTTTGTGAGCTTAGTCGCTGTGCCAAATGAGTTATGGAAAAAATCATTTGAATTTGTTGAGCTGTGTAAATAAATACAACAGCTTATTGCATATTAAAGGCGACGTACGCGATATTTATGACCCTGGTCGCTGTTGTGCAAATATGCAAAATTTAAACTAAAAAAATAAAAAATACAACAAAATGCATTTACCACACAGACAACAGCTAAATTGTTTACGTGCAAGCGTCATTTGAGATGAGGGAATCTGTGGTGATTTTAAACAAGGACAACAGCTGACAGAGTTGTTAATTATTATTAGCGTTTTGAGCCCTTAACTGATCACTGCCAAAAACACAAAACGGTTATGTAATTTTAATTTGAAATATTTGCATACTATATATGTATGTAGAAGAATGCATTTACAACAAGTGGCCAAAGTGACTCTTACATACTTTCGTCATTAGAGATAATGTTTTATTTACGATTTAAATTAAGTAAAGTAAGATTTCGTGTATCTCATCGAAATAAATTTGATTGCTCTTAGCAGTTTTCTGTACATTCCATCAACTTTTAATTAAACTAATTTCCAAGCTATACAAATCGTATAAAATGAAACTCCTTCCCTACCATCCCCAACATGACACTTACGCATCCAATTTTACTTTTACGCAAGTGGGTAAGGTAAAGGATTAATCCGCATTAAGCTCCAAACTCCAAACTGCAAACTCGAAACTCCAAATTCCCAACTGCTGCTGCTGCTGCTGCTGCTGTTGCTGTGGCTTTGGCTGAAATGGAGCATGGCTCTTTAATCGGGCCTGCTTAACTCATTTAACTGCCGACAGATGGCGTAATGCGGCAGGAATCTCATTGGCGTCTGGCTGCAACCGCTAAATGTGGCGTCGTTCCGCTACAACGGATTGATTCATCACGAAAGTCGTATTACCCCACCACTATACCCCACGCTCCTACCCCTTGCGAAAAATTTTCCTAATACAATATCAGTGCGCAAAGCTTGTCTGTCTGGAGGGGATGAGTGAAATTTACGCGTGGTCAAAGTTAAATGGTGGTGGGGGGGTGTCTTGTGTGTGGCGGGTTTAAGCAAAATGTTGCATTTAGAGTTACATGCGATGGTGATGTTGATGGGTGTGGTGTGTATATATGTATATGGAGATGATGACATTGCATGTGGCCACCAGTTTTTAACACCATTAACTTGCCCCGTGATGAGACCACACGCCACGCCATCCTATCCCTACGCCCCATATAGCTCCTTTACCCATATTATGACCGCCTGATGCGATTCCATTTTCCGGCTGCTGCTGCTGCTGTTGCTGCTGCTGATGCTGCTGCTGCTGCTGGCGTTGGTGCTGGTGCTGGTGCTGGTGCTGCTGATGACTAGGTTGGTTGCAGTCAGCATGACATTTTTGCATATACTCGCATCGGTATCGGCATCGGAATCGGCAGCGGAACATCTCCCAACGCATATATTTAAATTCACAGCCGTTTATATTGCAGTCGCCACACCACAGCCCACACTACCTCCCACCAGCATCCCGAGGCAACTGTGCGGTGCAAGCAGCGGGGGAACGCTCGTTTAGTCATTCATTTTGGTTTATAGGTAATGCTGCCCCGGCTTCTGCTACTGAGCAGCAAAGCAATTTAGTTGGCGCCGCACTACGAGGCGTTGGGCGTGACCATCGTTGATGTTAAGGTCGAGGGCAAGAGCGAGGGCGACTGTGTTTTATGCTATATTCTATGTGTTAGTGGGGAACAGTGAGGGGTTGGCGGCGAATTGGGGGATACAGTCTCGCCCCTGGTTCTGATTGTGAGTTTAAAATGTATTTTACAGACATTTTTGCACTTACCATTTACGACTTAGTTGAGGTCATTGATGGCAATGGCGCTGACTGCAACAAAAAGAAGATTATGAAGAATTACGGATTTGTAGTTTATTTGAATATGTGCAAACTCAGATGATGATTATGAGAATGGCAAACTTTCATGCACTTTCGTGCATGTAATCCCTTTACACATAAGTAAGATAAGAGAGATGTTCCCAAGTTTCATGAAGATAGATTTAAATAGAAACAAACAGACAAATGGGCAGACGGAGACGGAGCCATGTCTTTCAGAAACTCTTCAATAGAATGTGATGCCATTAACGAAACGTAAATAAAATATGAAATCAAAAACGGAAATAAACTCTTAATATTCTACAAATTGCAGGATTAGACTCCTATTAGAGTTAAAATATGTTTAGTATATTATTATTATTATTATTATTTTTATTATTTTTATTGTTATCATTCAATTTATAAAAGATTCCAAAATAACATACAAACGTGCATAGCCTAGTCGAAAAATCGAATCTGAAACGTGCATTTGCTCAGTAATTGCAATATTTCTATGAAATTCAACGGGCTCTATCATTTTGGCATCTAATCTGATTACCTTGGCACCCAACTATCACACATTTAAACGCCAATTTGCGGCCTGTCTGCGTAACTATATATATATACGTGTGTGTGTGTCTGTGTGTCGGTGTGTTTGTGTGTGTGAACATTTTGCAAACACATCACGTGTCGCATTGACAGATGTTTCATGTCGCTGGCCCCTTGCGCACAGGTGAAGCGTTCGCAGAGTTAAATGCCAAAAACCAACAAAAACAAAAAAAAGAAAAGAACAAAATAAAATAAATGTTTGGCAAATCGACAAGACCCTGCCCAGCAAAAAGTAAAATCAAAAAACACCCCAAAAAAAAGTGAGGATTCCACTCAAATAGCTAAGCGACTAGAAGTGAATGGGGGAAGGTGGGGGGGGGGGGGGGGGGGTGCGAGCAGGCACAATGACACTTTTTTTTGTTGTTGAAAACCAACTCATTATTTTACATTTTCGGTTCATGACCCAGAAACGTTGTCCCACAAGAATCTCCGACTGCGATTGTGACTGCGACCGCGTCCCTCTTAACTCCATCGCAAGTAAGTCGCAGCTCTCTGCTGGTAGCTGGCAGCTGGCAGCTCACAATTCCAGCTTTAAGTTTCGACTGCGTTTCGGTCGTGAGACGTTAAATGTAAAATGTGGAGAGAAGTGAGTACGTGCGGTCATCTGTCATGATTCTCGACTTAACGTTTGAGCTTGGGCTCCATTGAGATGGCAATGGCGTTGGCCTACAAAGCGTGAAACAGGGAGAAGGAGCAACGCGGTGTGGAGGTGCTGGGAGAGGGGGGGGGGGCCCATCTTAACTTGTCCAGCGGTTTTTTCTCTTGGTTCCATTGTCTCTATGTGCGTGTGCTCTTTGCTTAAATGTCAATTATTTCACGCTTATTACATTCTCGAACGATGATGACCATAATGACGATGACGCCGATGATGCCGATGATGGCCAACTTCATTGGCGAGAAAGTCGAATAAAAAAAATACCCACTGAAAAGTGAAAAATAACGAAAGAAATACGATGTGCTCGTACCTGGTGTATAAAAATAAGAGTAATGCTTTGCTTCTTTTTTTATATAGCGTTTTAATGCGATCTTTACGAGCGTGCGACAAATATCTCTCTGTGGCTAGACGATATGGGATGTGACCAGACGAGACGATCTTTTGTGGGTCACTTTGTATTCAACACCAAGAATTAAACTGTCTGTCTCTCTATCACACTCTCTCTCTCTCTCTCTCTCTCACTCTCTCACTCTTTCTTTCATTCTGTCGATCTTTGACAGTTTGTATACTGGACTTGAAGTGGGAAATTTAATCAATTTAAAGACCCTCACACACATCCATATTATTATTTAGGTATACCAGCAGCTTGTCAGTCAGCTTGCATCATGGCTCCAAACTTCGGCTTCAATTTTAACCAATTTCCAAACGTTTTCAGCAGATACAATCAAGAAATGTTGAACAATAAACTAAAACGAGCAACGACGAAAGCAAAACGAGAAGGGGTGTGCTGGGCGAGGGGTAGGGGGAATAATGTAGCCACCTACATACATACATACATACAACGAACGGGAGGCTCTGACTTAACGTAACGACATTTTGTACGACCCCATTTCCAAAGTCGTAATAATTTCATGAAAAACGCAGCGACGCCAATAGCGATGTTGGCAGCAGCAGCGCTGCATTTCCATTCGTTTTCTGCTTTTTCGGCGGCTTGGGTTATGGGGACACGGTGGGTGAGGAGAGAGAGAGAAAGAGAGAGAGAGAGTGAGAGAGAGGGGGGGTGGGAGGGGATGGGGGTTTTGTGGAGAGTGGAAGAGGCACGCTTAGGTAGCGCGAGCGCGTTGCTTGTAATGTGCCAGTAAAAGGTATTTTAACGATGAACTGCTCAGACTTACTCCTGTGTGCCGCACCACTGCACAACTTGCTGTACAACATGTAGTCCGTGCACCTATCACTCTCTTCATCTTCATCTTCGCCTTCGCCTTCGCCTTCGTCTCCACCTCCATCTACACACAGTCCGCAACAACTAACTGTCCCGATCCCTGTCGCCATTATCTGCTTTACCGCCGGCTGGCAAAATGAGTCGAGGACTGCTCGGCTGCTTTGTCATGAAAAATAACTTCGCTTCGTTGAAATGACAGTCACGATTTTGCTTTTGCTGTTGTTTTTTTTTTTCATTTTTTTTTTTCGTCAGCAGCGACACTGCCACGCCTCCATTGCCGCCTGCGCGCATCTTCCATGCATGGTTGTTTGTGACTTTTTTTTTTTATTTTCTGGCGATTTGCCGTCCTTCTGCTCCACAAACACAGACAAACACACATGCACATACACATTTATATCATTTTTTTTTCTTTTGTTTTTCTCTGTTTCTCTTTGTCTCTCTCTCTCTCTCTCTCTCTGTTTATCTCACTCGGTCCTTATGAGTTTCTTTTCTATGTAACAGACTCGGCTGCAGCAACTAAATGAAGGATGATGAATTTATTAAATTCCCCACGTGAGTAAAAATGTGGGCGTGTTTGAGCGAAGTAACATAATAAATATTATGCAATTAATTGGTTGAAAAAACACAACTGGATAAGACTGAGACTACGAAACGCAATACATAATTCTTTATACAAATATCAACAGTAAAATGATTGGAAATTAACGAATTATTAGAATAATAAAGTCACATTGTCTTAATTAATCATAATGGCGTTTGATATAAGCTCTAAAGATTTACACAATCTGTGTTGATTAGTGTTGATTAGAGTACCATATAGATTGACCATTTTTGAGTAGTGTTTTAAAATGTTGCTTTTGCTGTGAATGATGTTGTTGGCGTAATGGGGTAAACAACTTAATGTTCTACATAAATGAGAGCAGAAAAACATTATTTCAATTACACGTTTGCCATAGATCTGTTTTAGTTCTAATGCATTTATATTTTACTTATAGAAAAAAATCCTTTGTAAAAATTGATAAAAAAAAAAAGTAATGAGATTGGGTCTCTCGAAGTAATTTAAACTTTATATAACATTTATCAATTTAAAAAAAATAGTAACTTGGAATTAGTAATGGAAAAATCTCTGCTGCAAAATGTAAATTTCTATTTAATATTAACTTTAAAAAACGCGTTACAGCAGCAATTTATGTTTATATTGTAAATTACCACAATTATTTAACAATGTCATTAAAAAAATAATATAATAATATAATATATTAAGCCCGAATTTCAATTCAAGTTTCAGTTCTCACTTTCTGTGCATTTCTGTGTTATATTCTTCCATTTCAAACTCAGTTAATGTTTTGGCATTGCTAATTTCTCTCACATCACCTTGTTGATTCTATTTTTGTTCAATATTCTCAGAACGTTTGCTTTATTCAATCTTATTTATAGATATACAGTAAATATATAGAAGTATGACCTACAAATTTACAAAGTTTGCATTTTCATTTTGACTTTGGCCTTGAGGGTCTCTACATTATTTTCAGCATTGAAGCAAAACTTTTTTGGTGCAGGCTCCCTCACCGCTCACCGCTCACCCCTCTCCCACAACCCCACACCATTACCCCACGCGACCGTTTGGTCGGCTTAATCTATTGTATGCCGATTTTATGTAACTTACATAGGATGAAGAAATTGCTCTTCTACCTTGCCAGCAGCAGAGGCAGCAACAAAGAGCAAAAAAAAAAAAAATCAAAACTTTTTAACGCCGCTAACTCGCCGTTTGGCTAATAAAGAATGTAAATGGAGCAAATTGCTTTGGCCAAAAGGTAAAATTTCATAAATTTCCAAGCAACAAAAGAAAAAAAAAAATAAAAGAAAAAGAAAAAAAAAAATCAAACCGAATAACTCGTAACTTTTTTCCGTAACTTGAAGAAACAATCGTAAAAATCGCGCAGTGTCATTAATCTGAGGACTTTCCAAACCCCAAAGCAAGCAGAGCTGCCCTCATACTACCCTCTCCCTCTCACTCACTACACAAAAATCCAAAGTTTTCGTCTCGCCCCGCCCACAATTGATGTTATAAAAGCGTTTAGCCTTAATTGTTGGGGCGTTAAAGGTTATTGTTGTTGTTGTTGTTGTTGTTGCTGCTACTGCTGCTACTACTGCCGTGTGCAACGATTTGTTTTTCCCTTACGCATTTTTCTCGGCATTTTGCGCTGTCATCATAAAAAAAAACAAGCAACTCGTATAGGTGTGTGTGTCTGTGTGTGTGTGTGTGTGTCTGTGTGTAGAAAACGAAATCAAAAACATTGTGGATTGAACTCATTTCGATGGGAGGAAGGGTGGCAGCGCTTTAAGTTTTTGGGGCCGACGTCTTGCGCTTTGTGAGTCTGGAAACTGTTTTTAATGACCAAATATTAAAATAAAAGGTGCTGCCTTTTCGGGTCTTACAGTTCGTTCGTTTTGGCCTTTTGTTTATGGCCATGGCTCATGGCGCTTGTGGGCCGAAATACGGTCTTATGACACTTTTCATTTGCCGCTGCATAATGAAAAATTAAATTAATGATCGTACATTTAAGAGCGGATGGGGATCCCCAAAACTCAAGACCCAAAAAATAAAATATATAAATAAATAAACATAGCCCAAGACTCAGCTACCATTTCCACATTTCGCTATTGTTGTTGTTGCCTTCTGTAGTCATTTCCATTTCCATTTCCCCTGCTTTGCCATTTTCATTTCCATTTCCATTGCCAAGTAGTCCACATTAGCGAAGTGCCAGCCAAACAGCAACAGCAACAACAAGTCTGGCGCCTTCTACTTTGTGGCAAATTAATTTGGCAAGTGCAATAAAACTTTTGCAGCAGATTTGGCCATTATTCAATGCCTGGTAAATGCAGGCAGCTCCTAAGTGGAGTTTTTGGTCCCTGGCTCGAATGGGTTGGCCGGAGAACAGATGCCCCCCTCTCCCCAGGCTATTTTGCCTAAGGCTCAGCGTCATGTTCGTGTAATAACCAGGCCATTAAATAAATTAGTCAAATGTTTTTGGTTGCCCGTTTTGCGTTTCACCTAAGTGGATAAGTGTGGGTGGCTGTGGATGGCGGCACAAGGGAAGGCAACAGTTCGAGTGTGCCTCAAATTGTATTTTGGCCATTTATAAAATTTGGGGATTGTAGTCAAGAAGTCTGCGAACATTAAAGCTGATCACAGTCAGCATCAATTGCAAGATAAATCTCGTGTCACCTGCTCAATTCTGTAACTACTCAAAAGCTTAACTTTCCAAGCTGACACAACAGTCTGGGACTAGGACAGAAGCAAAACATTTGTCATTGAGGATTTGCCATGAGCACATTTTCTATGTAATTAAACCAAAGTGCAAGCGTAGGGAAAGGGACACAAAAATACAAAACAAAAGCACTCGAGTAGAGTAGCAGAGGTGCGGGCGGGATAGGGGATATAGCATAGCATATTTTCGAAAACAGATTGAATGCAATAAATCGCAGCTGAGCCGCAACGAGTCGTGTCGAGATGAGGCGAGGATGAATCGACACGAGACGAGACCAGACGAGTTGACTTCGAATTCGAGTTGAAAGGACGCAAAATCTGCTGGTGTCCTGCTCCATATGGGTGCTTGCTGGGGACACACAGCGGAAGCTGCAAGCGATGCAATGAGCAATAATTGCGATTTGACACTTGAGCGGGCAAGGCTCTCAGATGACCCCCAACCCCCCGGCATACTCAACAAATAAAAAAAATCGCATCGAGATTTTTAACTGGATGCACACAAATTAATTTATCGCATTACTGAAAAAACATGTCCGATTAATGTTTCTTAAAATTACGAACAAGTAATTACAAGCTTGTCGTAAGAAAAGAGTATTTCTAATTAAAAAAAAAACACAAGTTCAAGTTGTACTTTTCTTTAATACATTTTGAGTTAAAATGGATTTGTCAAATTCATATTTATCTCAGCCTTATTAATTGCTTTATTATTAAGCACAAAAACTCTTCGTATCAAAAGTTAAATCAATATAGAATTTGTTTCTGGGAAAAAAAATTCTTCATAGTTTTCTTTAGGTTGATTCCCACTTTAGAGCGATTTTTTAAATTTTAATGCAAGCATTTTAGCATCTCTTCTTTTTTTTTTTTTAAGTGTACAGCAGTACCAGCAGCTTCGCGGCTGCATACTATGTGTGTGTGTGTAAGTGTGTCTCAAATCAACCCTGAAATTCATAAATGACAACGGGCAAGGCAAGACAATGGACACGACTACCCTGCGCTTGTCGACAGAGCAGAGCACATACATACTAATAAATCCTTGTCACAATATCCTTTTGTTTTGCCATTTTTCGCGTCGAGTAGCTGCACCAAGCACACAACAAGCATCGCCCTGTTCCCCGCCACTCTGTAGCCTTACCCGGCGCATCATCCTTTTTGAATTTACAGCACAATAATTCAAAACACATTCGTTGACTGACAGACGCGAGTGGGCAAACGGACTGGGGAGGCTGTAACGGGCCATGGCTCAAGTCTGGCAGACTTGTCTGCCACGGCTCCTGAATGATTAAAGTCCTGTCGGCACGCAGCGCCATATGCTTCCCGGCGGCCTCATTCTCAGTTCCCATTTCTCTGTTCTCAACCTTGCCATCGGAGAGATTAATTCGCCGCTGCTTTCCGTAACAGCTCGTCTGTCTGCCTGTTGATTGCCTTTGTCCACAGACTTCGACTACGTCTCCGACTGAGCTAGTGTCATTGTTTTACAGAGCTCTGCTAGAGAGCTGAACCAGTTATAATTCACACAGCTCGGAACTCAGTTCCTTTACCTGCTATCTAATCAAAACCGACAGTGAATATCCTCTGCATATTTGCTCAAAGAGACCGATTGACGGATTGACGAATCGACAGCATGAGATACAAAAGTAACTGTGTTATGAGTGTTTCTAATTTCCCATTTGAACCAGTTAGAATGTTCTAGACGATTTGTCGGAAACCCTGAACACAGCCTTTATATTAAAAAAAAAAACACTTATTGAAAGCATTATTTATTCCACTATCAACATTTCTTACATTCTCGAATGAAAAATGGCAGCCTGTTGATATTTCAAGAAAGGCAAACGCATATTCTAAATTACACATATACATTTAAAAAATTGAAAATAATAAAAATAATAATAATACGATCATTATAATTATTAATAATAAATAGAGGTGTATCGGCTATTTGATTTACATTCTTGTCACTCACACGTTAAAGACAACGGAGACTCATAATGGAAACGGGAAATGTATAAGCATAAAGCATAAAGAATGTATGAAATGTTGGGCACAGTGGAATCCGGTTATTATTCACTATGAAAATACGTTTTTGTTAATTGATAAATTGAAATATACTTAATTTGCGTGTACAAGTTAATATATTCCAGATTTGAAGTCTTTCGACACGGCTATTAATGCTGATCAAGAATATATATTCCTATATATTTTATGGGGTTAGAGGTACTAGTTGCAGCATGTTGCATACATTTGCACAACTTTATCCCATTTATTAAAGCTTCAGTGCATAGCAATTTTTACTTCTAATTCTAAGAATCTAATTAATGGCGAATTTAAAATCAGTATTCGTTAATTAATGCTCGTGTGCATGTAATTTTTAGTCTGATTTCTGCAATGTAACCGCTAATTGAGCCTAAATACGCGAATTTATGCAATAAATTACTTTGTCCAAATTGCATAATTGGTTTCTGACACAAATATTGTGTTTTTACATTCAAGTTGAAATCAACTAGTAATGTGATATTTTTGTTGAAAATAACTAATACCGTTTAACATGAACATTAGTATTGACATTTTGAATTATTGAATGTTGAATATTTCAACTTTTCTGCAATGCATAAAACAAACAATACAGATTTAAAAGACCATAGAATAGTATTAAAACTAAAATAAACTAATAAAAAGGTCTAACAGAAAACGAGGAAATGAAGTGTAGCAAATGAATGGGAGACAGATAGACAAACTGAAAGTCAATTCAAGGAAATATAACAATATAAGTATATAAACGGTCCATTTCAGTTAAGCCAAGTTGAGTTTTGTAGGCAGAAAAGAGCCGAAGAGGGACAAAAACTCACAGCAATGAGAATGCAAGTGAATTCACTGGCAAAGGCAAAGGCAATGGCAAAGGCAAAGGCAATAACAGCAACAGCAACAGCAATAGCAGCAGCAGCAGTTCCAAGAAGAGTGTAACAGTTTAAACACTTATTCACGCAAAACACTCACATGCACTCACAATCAGACAAAGCACTCATAAGACACTGTTAGGATACTTGAACTTTTTGTTTGCACTTCGCTCCGCTTCGCATCGCCTTGCCCCACTCGTCACGCTGGGCATGTGTGGCAAGTATCTAGCGAGTGCAGTAGCCAAGGAAATACGTACACAAATATCCACAAGTTCTACGAATCTGACACACACAAACGCACACACATTTATATATATTTATATGTATTATATTTATATATATATATATATATATATACGCATACGCATGCACTCGGTACATACTTAGGAAAACTTGTGTGCTTAATTCCATTTTCATTTTCATTTCTGTCGGCGGCAGACAAATGCAGAGAACGTTGAAAGTTTGTGGAAAGAAGGGCGAAGGTGGGGTATGGTTGTTGCGACTTTTTGTTTGAGTTCTTGAGGCATCCTTTTAGCCCAGTGCCTCAGTAATGTGCGCCTTATTTGCTATCTGCTACTCATTCCCTCTATCTCTATATCACTTTGGCTCGTTTTTCTTGATGCATTTTTCGCCTTGGGAAATGGGTCAGTGAAAAAGGGAGCATCGCTTAATTTATTTGCCAACATTTCGGTGGAGTGGCAGCTGCAATTGCAACTGCAACATTTGCAGCTAAGCGCCAACGCATGGCTAATTACAAATTTCAATTTTATGCATAGATTTTTGATAGCTTAAATCACACCTCAACCAGCTCACCTCTTCTCACCCCTCCTCATTTTATCCCCATTATCGCTGTCCTCCACTATCCCCTTCCCCGAATCTTCCCCTCTTCAAATCCCCCGCTGTGAGCTATCGTAAATCATGTGAGTAAAAATAGGCGCCTCTCTATGTCATCTGAGTGCGATTGTCAGTCATCGGCAATGGCAACAGCTACGGCTACGGCAACAATATTCACTTAATTGCCACACATCTGTTTGACACGTTGGAGCAGGGGAAACAATCCCCCCCCCCCCCCTATGTAACACCTCAACATTTGCGTGGGTGAGCAATCCGACGCCCCCCTCTCAAAATGAATTTATGACAACTAAGCATAAATAATTCAATTCGTGCGTGTTTACAACATTTATTAAATGAAGTGTTGAAGTGGCTGAGAATTACGCCCCCACACACATACTCACACATAATTATATGTATATATATACAGACATCCACATCCACAATACGACATCTAAAGACAAACACTGCTTCTCTATATCTCTTTGGTTTTATTACTTTCTGAAGGGTCAACACTCCCCCCCCCCCCCCCCCCCCTCAAAATATCTCATGATTGTAACTGGAATTTATCCGTCTTACGATAAACATACAACGAAAATTGGTAAGGATAAGCATCGCATGTCGCTTTTTGTAGGCTGTGACGTCTCTTGTCGTTGAGAAGCAGCCCTACCTTTATCTGCACCTATCCATCCATAATGAGTCATAAGTGCTCCGACTTCCGCTTGGCTAGAGTTCAAAAAACTTCAACAAGCAGATTGGTTTGGCGTTTGCTGTTTAAGCAAAGGTTGTTGCCATGATCGGTTATTCATTTATTTCAATCGCTCCTATTCTCTCTCACGCGTTCTCCCGGATCTTTTTCTATTTGTCACTTTTACTAACTGCTAAATACAATACTATTTTTTTAGTCGTTTTTTTTCACTGGTATTTATCATATGGTTTAGATCTTAGTAAATTCCCTTAGTTGTCTCTGCCGTATTTGGATCTAATGCTTTTTGATTCTCCAATGATATTTCACAGATATTTTAAATACTTTTTAGTTGTTCCTTGTGACGTTCGTTTTTTGAGTTTTTGACTTATCATTACTTACCTTAAATAAATAATAATTGTAATCATCCCTTAACAGGCATATGAAGCATTAGATCTTGACTTAAAAATATGTAATAAAGTAAAGACCTGCGCGCCAAAGCAAATCAGTTCGAATTTAATCGTCGACACTCTTCGTGTTTAGTTTCATTCTATAAGTGCTGTAAACACTATATTATTGTATTAGTTTTCTTCTAGTTATTAAGATTTTTAATTTGAGCAGATTTTCTTTTGATTTCTTTTTAATTTTCTTGTCATTTGTCTGTCATTGTCAACTTTTCTGCTTGCTGTTCAGTTTTGTATGATCTTACAGTCTCCTTGGCTTTGTGCACCCGTCCGGAGCTGGTTAACAGTCCATACATAGGTACACATGCTTTGGCCAATTCATGATGTCAGCTACTGTAAAACCCGTCATGTCATCTGTCGACAACAACGACAACAACGACGACAACAACGACGATAACAACGACAAACAATGGCAATAGCAATGGCAAACTATTTAAAATAACAACAGACAAGTCGTTAACGTCATGGAATTATAATTAAAAAAGTGAGCAAGCCGTCGGCTAGCTCTGGCAACGAACTCTCCTCTATCAACTGAACAGCCCCGGCTTCTGGTCTATCGTCGTTATCATTTAGTCAACATCATCATCAGCATCGTCATCAACATCATGATCATAATTACTGTGGTTTGTATATTTGATAATTGACTGGGGCTTAAACGCAATTAACAAGGCGTATGATTGAAAAAATATAAAGTCCATCAGCGATATAATGATAAAAATATTAAAATAAAAAACGTGTAGGTATTAAAAAACCTACATGTATATATTAAAATATTGAATTGTCGATATAAACAGACACATACGAACACACACATTATGTTGCCATTTACTCGTTTGCGCACATTTAAAAAACAATATTAACATTAAAAGTTAATAATCGTTCGCAAAGCTTTGCTGACATTGCCAGCAAGCCACGCAGAACTGCATAATTAATGTGGATTCTATTTTGATACTGTTAATGGATAGTTTGTATTGTTGAGTCAATGTTAAACACCGTTTTGCTCATAAACATTTAATGACAATGTTAATTACAAAGAAAATATATAAACTTCGATGTTGCTGATAGTGATAATACTTTGGCTTTTTGGATGATCTCATAATTTATATAAAAAAAAAAAAGAAGAATTTTATTCATTTCCGCTTGCAAATCCTTGCAATCAATCACTCTTCAAGTTGGCAGGTTTTGCGGAAAGCAATCGCAAAAATAAATTGAGCAACTCGATGTGAAATTTAAAACTTTGCACAAAAAGCAACTCAACTAGCCATGAAAATCAAATAAACAAATAACAAAAAAAAAAAGAAAGAAAAAAAAAACAAAAAATTGCCATACAGTCCGACCAACCCGACCCGACCCGACCCGACCCGAACAGGCCAGGGCATCAATTACCTACAACATTTTTCGTATACCCAACTTCCGGCAGATGAGCGACGACTACATCTAGCCAACTACGATTATGATTACGATTATGTTTATTATTATTATTATGTTTTTAATGATAATGATCATCAGAGATGAACTTTTTCTGTCAGTCAGTCAGTCAGTCAGTCAGTCAGCCAGCCAGCCAGCCAGCCAGCCAGTCAACTAGCTAGCCAGCCAGCCAGCCGGATGGCCAACGTAATTGTTGGCCATTATGGCCAAGATGTATGAAAAATCGCTGGCGAAACTTTGGTCTAAACACAAAAGAAAACAAAACTAAACACAACAGAGTCGCGCAGGGCAACGCATACAGCACGAGTGAGTCGACAGTGCAAACATGACGAAAACAAATAAAAATCAGTGTACACCATTTAATTATGCGCATAAAGATAATTAATTAGCGTTAGGCAAAATCTACTACTGCTACTTGGGCTACCTCTGCTTAGGTCGGCATGACAAATCAGATAAGAAACAGGTGTGCAACAGCACGAGCCATCCAACAATGTATACATACATACCGTATGATGTATCTATGTTGGTATTTATGTATGTATGTATGTATGTATAATGATTCAGCAGCCAAATGCCAAAATGCATTTCAATTAAACTTCGCTTTGATGCTCCACACATATATATCATTTGAAATGGTTTCTATCTGCGTTATAATGAATGAATGTTCGACTAACCCAGTTGCAACACTTGGCTTGCTTGTGTGGAGAAAGCTATTTAATACACATCTATATACATAATATATACATACATATCTAAGTACGCACAGCACAATGATACATAACTTATAATGTGGAATTCTTAAACGATATACGAAAGATGTACATATGCTGCGCGTATAGTATTATTATTAAGTGATGATCTAATCACTTTGGCCCATTCGGTTAATTGAGATGGTAAACAGCACAATAAATCAAGGTTATAACTCAAAATAAACCGTTGTCAAGTCTTTCAAGCGGTTTATCATGTTTCTTTAGTTTTAATTTGGCAGTTGATCTCATCGCAGTAACGGACTCTCTCTCTCTCTCTCTCTCACACACACTCAAATGCATGGGAGAAATGGCATTGAATTAGAAGGTCAGTTAGCGCTTGTTAAGTTGTTTAGAGTAAACAAAGCCTTGATAAGAACTATAAGCCATATACTTTTACTCCCCCTATAAATTACTTATCTTCATTTGATTGTCAATCTGTCTACGTCAAATCTTCTCACATATTATACTTTTACTGATATTTTAACAAACCTAATTTAGAGAAGCTATTGCCACATGAGATTCATGAGTTTGTTTTTGTTTTTTTTTTTGGCGATATTCTTGAGATTGGTATGCTTCTAATCTATGATTAACTGATTAACTGAACCCATACCCCAGCTGAGCCGCCACTCAACCTCTTCTCGTAAGTATAGTACTCTGAGGAAATCTCTCTTTCTTTTTGCCTGACAGCAGCTTCCTGTTGATATTAATTAAATCTTGTTTAATGGCACAACATTAGCGCAACATCTGATTAAGTTTGGCGTGACAAAAGACGGTGACATCTTTTCAATTTGCTATTATCAAAGTCCCGTTTTTCCAACAGTTTTCACTCAGTTCCATCTGTGCAAGAATGCCTAGTCACTTCCCCCGCCAATTTTCTTTTTATTTGCACACATTTTGCGAAGGATACGAACCGCCAAAAAAGAAACTGTCCTCACCCTTTATGGGGCTATAATATAAGACGATGAGCTTTTGGTAGCTTTAACAATGAAAATGTGATGGGAACTGGAATTACGCTACTGCTGTAAATTGTGGAGCCTACCCCTAATAGACTTTTAATTACAACAGCTACGTTACCTACCTTTATGTTTTGTTCTCTTGGCGCTTCGGGGGCCGTGTTGATTTTTGCGCAATGACAGCATGAAATTACCATTAATTTTGGGCCCTGCAAATGGCGAGAACGGATACTGAAACAGAAAACAAAATAGATTAGCATTTGCGCAAGAAAAATATATGTATATATATTTATGTATATATTATATATAGATTTATACTTATAGCTACAGCGATTTGCATAAGCAAGGACCTAGGCAGAATGATTGAGAGAGAGAGAGAGAGTCAGAGAGTGTGTGTGTGTGCCCCTCTGTGTGTGTGTGTGTGTATGTGATTGTTGTACATATATATGTATGTATTTGTAACTATAGACGGCAAATCCGGTAAACGCCTCAGTTGCATGTCAAGCTGGCATTAAGTGCGTGCCGTAAGTGCCCCAATCAAGGCTGCTTCCCCAGCGGCATTCCTCAAATTGAATAGACAGGCGACAGACACTTGAAGCGAAGAGCAGGACAATCCATAAGAAATTGACATGTCGTTTCTCTCTGCAATTTGTCACACAAAATTAACGTCGCGTTGCGAGTTGCCCGTTCCGCATTGAGTTGAGTTCTCTAGCGCATCATTTATCAATGTGCGCCAAATCGCCGAGTGACAGCTAACAATGAAAACAAAGCGACGGGCAAATTGTTATGGATAAAACGATATGCCGTATGCGATAAATACACACAACTATGTCTATACACATGCATATACATATATACAAAGGTATTTAGTTCTATATATCAGCTGGAGGGTTAGTTGGAAAGCCACGCCACAAGGGGTGCACCATATGAGGACCATTGCCGAGCCGAGCCGCTCTTCATGTCTGATAATGTATTTGTCATTGTGATTGTGATTGTGATTGTGCGTTATGTGTACGATTATATTGAGAGATTTACATTTTGTGCGCCTAATTAGCATAAGGGAACGTGATCACAACACATACATACACTTATTAATGCACATTGAGTGAAGGATGAACCAGTGCTCGCTAGGGCTCACTTGTTTCATGTTACATTTGCAACATGTTGCTAAATACATATGTAGGTGCAATGTAATCCAACTATGACATCATAAAACAAAAAACTGATTCAATCACTTTCTCTAATTTAAAATAGTTTTCCACTGGCTTCAGATAAATGTTAATTGTAACTTTGTTATTTCTCTCATTACGAAGAGTTAGCCAAAGGCCCATAATATACACTGTACTATATGCTCTTCTATTCTCTATATTATGCTCTATAGATTGATTCGGTATATTTGTAATAATAGTATTAAGAAAACTCGATAACACAATTGATTGTTCGGCAAACGCTCGACATCTTGTTAAGTTGATAGTAAGAAGATGAACTTTGACAGGCGTAGGAAGTGTCTGAAAAATGACCGTTTCTGTTACTCGCTGCCAAGAGCCGCCACTTGCAACTGCCACTTGAGATAATGCGGAAGACAACAACAGCAAATTGAAACAAAATGGTATACATATGTATGTATGCATGTGGCATGGTGTCTGTTTGCTGGCAATCACAACTAATTTTTGGCAGCTGTTTTCAACGCACAACAATTGTTCAGTTTGTCAGTTGTCGCACGGCCAAAGTCAAGTGTTCGTTGCCCATTCGAATACCAATTGCTCAACCAATTCCAATTTGCCAGCTGGTGACCCAACTTGAACCATATACATTTTGATATTCGAATGCGTTATGGCCAAAACACTTTAGCGTGGCCAACTGACATTTCAATGGCATTTGATCGCGCTATTTGGTTTTAGTTTTGGTTTTCTTTTCTTTTTTTTTGTTGGGTTTTTGCCTTAATTTTTCAGTCAATTCTTCTTTATTTTGAGTGTGTTTATTTTTGTTTTTATTGTTCGCGCTTTGTGCTTTGCATACTTGAGCAGTTGCTGCGACTGAGGAGAGAGAGAGAGAGAGAGAGAGCTGAGCTGAGCTGAGCTGAGCTGAGCAGGGGTCAAAGCAATGGCCATCCTTGCATTTAACCCTCACCCTCGCAATGATGATCAACATTGGAATGCAGTTTTAGACCCCTCGGCTTATGTGTGAGTATTACCAATTTCAGTATCAGTTTCAGTTTCGTTTTCGTATTCGTTTTCGTTTTGCTGTATGACACGTTTTAGACTCATGTTGAATGCCCTTGAATGCGCCCCGCACATTGCGTATTTTGTTCGCTCGCTGTTGCTTTTGATTTAATAGATATTTATAGCTTGGTAAGCATGTAGTTTTCAATTTCAATTAAATTCATAGCTAAGGCTATGGCTACCTGAAGGCCGTGTGCAGGCGTTGACAATTGCCTGGCCCCAAACCGGCAGAGCCATAAGTAAATATCAATAATCGACGGCGGCATAAGAGTTAATGAGCCACTGCTCACATTCATCATTATATCTGTGTGCACTGTATGTATGTCTACTTAATTTATGCTTAAGTTAACAGCTAAGTAATTTATTTCGAGTCCAAGTTTGGATACGTTGGACATGTGACACGTAACGACAGCTCAGTTACAGAATTGGATGCGGTTAGTGGGTGGGTTGGGTGAAGTTAAAATTGCTCAAATTAAACGTTGCCTTGTCAGACAGATAACGGCCGAATTTAATATTGCTGACGGAGTGCAGGTGTCACCTTATATCCGGACACGGGCACGGGCACGGCTTAGGCTCCGGATCCATCCATATGCATATTAAACAGAATGTTGCCAAGCACCATCAGCTGCCTTTCAATTAGAATCTTGTCAATGCTCTCACAGCATCGCTACTGTTAACAGACAGCCAGTCAGTCAGTCAGTTAGTCAGTCAGTCAGTCGGTCGGCCATGCAGGCAACATAGCACATATATTGAATGTGTTGGGCAACTATCTATTCTCTCCACCATTGCTGTTGCCGTCGATGTGATCCTACACTCAGACATAAATATGACCCAGAATTTATCTTAAAGTAACTTATTACCTGAGAAATATTTTCGTAAATATTATTATTAATTTGTTATAAATAAAACAAATGTTTTTTTTTAGAAATACTTAACAATTTTTAACAAAATGTTTTTGTAATCATTCCTTAGCATTTGTATAAAAACATTCTTGTGAACATTGCGAAGAAAAGCCGACTTCTATTACAATATATTTTATATATTATATTAATATATATCTGAAATTTTCGGAATAAACCACGTAATTTAGAAGAAAAAACATTCCTAGTTTTTTAAACGAACAACTTTTAATTGTAATATTGTAAGAGTGATAAGTTGCTCACTCTTTAAATGATGAATTTAAAAATGCACATTTCTTTCACAAACTCATTGAACACATTTTTTCTTTGTGTACTCGTCCTGGTATTGAACTGCATGTCGTAATTTTTAGAATTGCAATGCGTTCCAACATTGTTGATTTCCGGCCGGAGTATGTTCCGCCTCGCCAACATCGTCGCACCCCCCAGCAGATACCACTTAGCCAGACAACCTGCTATACACACATATAGAAACACCTTATTGGCACCATGGTTGAGTATGTAGCACTAAATAAACAGAGCCAGAGCACCGATGGTGAAGAGGAATTAATTAAAAAATATGCTAGTGAAACAATATAATAAATGATCGATTATATGCTATCGTTATATTCACTTGCCTATCGATTATAATGATAATAATCTCCATACATTATAAATATGCATGAAATGGTAATTGTTGAATAGTATGTGTAAAGATTAAACTAACAAGCGTTATCGATAATTGTTAAATTATCGATAATTTCAATAACAAAACTACATTTACAGTTAAATAGGACCAATAACAAACACTTTTACATAATATCGATAGCGAAAACGTTAATCGATACAACTTCAATAGAGAATTTATCAATAATATTTGAATGATAATATCTGAGTATCTGAGCATAGACTAACCGACAGACAATTCTCCGTTACCGCCACAGAAGCGTTCCCATGGTGAATTGGTGCTGGCGTCGCCGTTTGCTGACATGTCAAAAATTTTAACTGGCAATTTGCTGCAACGCGCGCCACGCACGTACAGCACGACCAGACGGCCAGTCGGCCGGCCTGCGGGAGGCAGGAAGGTGTGGGGATAAAGGCGGTTCGCACAGGCAGCCAGAGGACGAAGGCGGACAGACAGTGAAACAGAAGCAATGCTAACGTCCCCAACAATTTCCATGAGCGAGTCTCGTTTTGTCAGAGACTATGTTGGGTGTGTGTGTGTGTTTGTGCAAGTGTTTTTGTTCCATAGAACATGGCACAATATGTTGCCATGTCTGCCACGCCTCAGCTGCCGCCTCCAGCCAAGCCTCACGTCTAGCTGCCACTTGAGCGTGCTTCATTTGTACACACATCTATATACACGTATGCATGTGTGTGCGTGGTGAACATTTTCGGTAATGGTGTCAAAATAATTTGGGTTGTCATTTGTTTTGTCGGCCACCCAAAAAGGTAAGCCATCTAAGCAACCAGCAAAGAAAGCGCGCTTGGAATTATAGGAGCGGTGTGGGCGGATGGGGAGAGAGATGCTGGGAATTTACTTTACTGGAATGCACAGATTTCGTGTGCCTAAGCTCATAATCAGCAGGTCTGGTCTGGTCTGGCCTGGTCTGGTCTGGTCTGGTCAAAGGCGAGCAGCCGCATTCACCATTTGCGATTTTTAATAAGCAGGCAAAAACTCAGCCAGCTAATAAACTCTAAGTGGGAACGGCGAGCGTAAGGAAGATGGCTATGTGTTGAAGAAAGGGCATTAGGAGAAAGGTTGAGGAGGAAGTGGAAAGAAAAACAAACACATGCACACACACACACACACACACACACACACACACACATATATGGGTATGGGGCAAGCGCAGGATGGGGGCACCTTTTGTATTGTTTTAGCTGAGTTTCTGTTTGGCTTATGCTTGTTTGCCTTTTTATTAAATTTTTGTTTAGTCTGCTTGAAGAGGCGACGAGTGTGGTGTGTGTGTGTATATATGTGGAAAGGGGAGGAGGGGTATGTGTGGCGCTAAGTGAAAGGGCATTTGGTATGTGCGGATTTGTAGCTGCAAATATTAATTGATTTTCATGTTTTTTTTTTATGTTACACACACACACACACAACAGCTCAATAGCTTTTCCAATTTTTAACAGATCCTCCCGCACGCCCTCCCATATCAGCTTGCTTGTCAGGCACATGCACCGAATTTTTTTTTTATATTTTTTTAATTCACTTCCAACATTCGATTTGCAGTTTTTCGACTATGAAATGACTGTGAAAAAAAGCAACAATATATATAAACGTCTAAAAAAAAACTGTTGCCTACATTTCTGGGGGGCATCGCAGACTCTTTTTATATTTATGATAACCAACGACAACTACTAGTTGAGGGACAAATGAATTTAATTTGCTGTAACATATGGCTTGATGTGATTTGACAGTTTCCTTTCTCTCTATCGCTCGCTCTCTCTCTCTCTCTCTCTATCTCGCTCTCTCACTCTATCTGTCTCTGTCACTGTGTGCCATTCAATATATTCATTCAACATTCATGCAACACAAAGCAGACAACAAGTTAAACAGCGTCTCACATTTTTGATTTTTCTAACACCGGTGCCACAATCATAAATCATTGGCTAGGTGTGACAGTGCAACAACAATAACATCCAGCTTGATAATGAATTGTTGCTCCCATAGTTGTTGACTGATGCTCAAGAAATGGCAGCAGGAGCCAAATGCTTAAACGTCGCTTATCAGGACCATGGGGTGGCATGCAACAGCTGCCAAATGACAGTAGACAGTATTCCGAGAGCTCCTAAAACTCAGCATCATCAGCATGAAGAGCGTTTTGTTTGTTTGCTAATAGCTTGTTAGCCATTTCAAAAACAATTTTCTAACAAAAACAATATCAACGACAACGACAACAGCAGCAGCACCAGTAGCAGCAGTAGCAGCAACAAGGAGCAGGGCTCTCGACAAGGACATGTGTCCTTTACTAACTTATCGGGACCCCAGCCAGCTCGACTCGACTCCTGCAGCAAAAGGGCCTGTGTGTGCTCTCCTCTCCACTTTCACTGAGCCGCTCTGCTCAGTCATAATTCAGACAAGCAAAAAAACAAGCTGCAAAAACCCAAAAAAAAATGTTCGTACACACACGATGTTACACATAAATACACGTACACATATATATACATACATATACATATAAATATATATATATGTATTGACAACTTTGCCATAAATTTCAGGTAACGGCGACAGACCAGGACACACACACACACACACATACACACACAGTCACACACTACGCCACACCCACACGTAACTGATGTTATTGTTGTTTTTGCTGTTTTATTTGTTGCACAGCTTTTTGATGCTTGTTGTTGCCAAAAATCGCACTCATTTTGCGTATCATTCATACGCCACGCGTTGCTGGCAGAGACAACAAACTGTCATGCAAAACGATAAGTGATTACGATTATATCTATCTGTACGTATTGAGTATATGCATAGCATGTGTGTAGAAAACGGAAAATGGAAGGGAAGGCATGAATAGCACAAAGTCAAGTGCAAAGAGAGTAGTTTACTCAAGAGCAAAACAAACACTGTGTGTGTGTGTGTGTGTGTGTGTGTAAACAGCATACAATATTAACAATAATATTGATTAGAATATGCATTACATCATTTCCAAATTAAAGATCGATATTAATAGGATATTAGCGATCATATATATGAATGGGCCATGCAATACCTATCCTAATTATATATCAAAAATAGAGCTTACACAGAACGTAGAATAAATTGCAGGCAGTCAACAATACAACTTAGTGACATTTACAGCAACGGCTGTGCAATAAGAACTATTAAAAATGCGCTAAAGAAACCCTAGAAACTCTACACTAGACAATAAACACAGTAGATATAAATGATTTGCGAGCTCTGCTATAGCCGAGGGGGAAACTCGGCAACCCTGTCTGGCTGTTGTGCTTTTTCCGCCAGCCGATGGCTGTTATTACTTTGTTTGCTTAACTTCAATTTTGCCAGATTGTTGCTAATATTTCATCAGAAAGGGTTGTCCAACCAAAAATCGGGGACTCTGATACCCTTTTGGTCGTAATTTGACGCCCCTTTTACTTGAGTCGGTTGTTTTTTTGTATTTTTTTGTTTTTTTTTTTGAGACAAGCTTTAAAAAAGTTTGTCGCCGCTTCAACCCTTGCGTACATCCGGTGGCCCCTCAAACCCTTCGCCAGTTCAACCCGTCCTGCAGCACACATATGTCGCCTCTGTATTTGGGCAAATTAAAAGTCAGTTAACAACATTTCGTTTCGGTTTTTTCTTGCCATTTAAATAATTTCACATTTTATTCTAATTTCATATTCCTCTTCTTTTTTTTCAGGATTTTGTTATTGAAATGTTCAAAATCCTTGTTAAGAATTTATGAGCCACAAAAGCCGCAGACGTGACCCATGCAATTTGCATTCTGTTGAGTTAAGTGGAGAGAGGCATGGGGATGAGAGCAGGATAAATGGAATGGGTGTGATGAGTGGGGTTGTTGCGGGCGTTGCCAAATTGTATCGCTGCTGGCCAGATTCTTCGTTAATAATATATAAGCATTGCGGCAGACAACTTATTCATGGTGGGATTGGGTTTGGCTACCTCTTAAAAGGCTTTTACGTTTGTTACTGTTTCTCTCTGTATGTGTGTGTGTGTGTGTATGTGCGTATGTGTGTATGTGTGCAGGTGTGTGTGCGTGGCTATATGCGCTTAAGAGCTCGCACACTATTTGTCTGAAACTGCTTTCTTCACTTGAAATCAATTAAAAATCAATCAACTCAAATGTACTGAAAAACAATTTTTAATTGAAAGCAACCAAAGCACAGTCGAGTGCTCAAGCGGCCAGATAAGGTAGAGAAGAGCTCCAAATCCAACTGACCAGGTCACACGAAAGTGCTTGGAGAGTACTCAGGACTACACTTCAAATATAAATAAAGTAGCCGAAAGCAAAGTGCATGAATATTTTATGAAGATAAATAAGGATAAAAACTTCAAACGACCACGAAAAGTGGAAATGGATCTGGACCAAAGGATGCAACATCAGAGCATCGTCAGCAGCAGCAGCAGCTTAACTCACACCAAAAACAACAGGGTGTCCAATATAACAAAAAGTGAATGATAAAAGGAATGGGAGCGTAAAGGCAAAGTTGATAAAACAGCTGGATGTTCGCATGGCGTATGAGCAATGTGCTCTATAAATGACATTTGCATCCAACCTTTGTTCTCCTCCTCGGTTTATTTGCTGAGCTGTGATCATAACTGGCGTCATAAATCAGAAACTTGAAGACAACTTTCGCTTGAACACAGTCAATTTTTATATCTTAAGCCAAGTGCCTTTAATTAACATTAACATAAGTCCTAAGAAATAAATTTTAATCAAATATATTAGCTGCTAGTTTTAATGCACTTAATTAACTACACTTGATTTACTCTATCCTAAACGAAAAAATAGATTTTATTTATTTAACAAATATGTAGAATAATTAAACACAATTTTATTATTTGTTGTTTTTTTTTTTACAATAGCTCTTTTTTTAAATTATTTAACGTCCAACCATTTGATAAATTATTATTTGTACGATACAATCTTAATTGGTTTAATACTGCCCTCATTAAGTAATTACAAATCTTGTATTGATTATCATTGAATTAAATTGACCATAATAAATATTTGGAATTTAGCTAAGAGCGCTGAGCGCACTAAGGCACATCGCATAGATGATAATAATATATATTTATAGATAGCAATAGCTGACCAGCAAAAGCAACAAAAAAATATGTATATCTGACCGCTAATGTGGTTTGCGGCGCATAAGTTTTTTAATGAACTTTACATTCTGCGAGACGAGACGTTGGAGGGGGCGACAACTGACCAAGTCATAAGCAAACTGGGTCCGAAAAGCGAAACTCATTTCAAAGCTATTAGCCGGAAACTGCAAAAACACCAAAAGCAACAGCAACAGCAACAGCGACAGCGACAACAATGAGAGCAGCCAGTCTGTGGGATGAATCGCACCGCTGACTGCAAAACTGTGCTGCAAACTACTTAGTTCAATTCAGGCCTTGTCACAGTTTCATTCTGCCGAGGCGTTCGTGCGAGCAGACGCCAACAACCGTCCCCCACACGCACCGTTCATGCAGCTTGCCACAAGCTACCACTGGACAGGATCATGGCCATACTTTAGATCCTTCCAGCTATGCTGTAATTTTTGCTCCCTTATAGTTGACCAGCCAGATAGTCGAGAGATTGGTGGTTTCCGAACCAGACGCACAACCGAAACGAAATAAACCAGTGTTTGTGGGAGGGGTAGTGGGGGGGGGGGGGGCGAGATGCAAGGCGAAGCACTCAATGTAATGAAGGTCATTAGAAATGTACTTGGGGGCATGACACACGCACACAACTCATTTGCACTTGGGCCAAGAAATTGCACGGGGGACGCCATCAAAAAGTGCGTAAAACACAAAGCAAAAGTTTGCTTTCTTAGCCTGCCTCTGTGGCGTCTCTTATTGTTGGCAGCTTTGGGTCATTAGGTGACGCTTGTCCATGGGCACAAACGTAATTAGTCGACGAAGATGACGATGACGATGGCGATGGCGATGGCGATGACGATGTCGGTGGAGACGGCATCAAAACATGTAAAGTAGGTTGAATGCCGCTCGACTGACCCAACGAGGCATGCCCCCAATGAATGTGTCCCCATTGGATCTGAACACAGACTAGAAGTCCGATGAGAGTTGAGACTTGGGCAAAAACTTGGTAATTAGGATGTTTGTGCTGACAGAAAGACAGACCCGCAGATAGACACACTGACAGACACACAGCTATACAGAGGGGAGAAAGAGCAGAATGTGACGCGCCGCGAAACGCAATAGAAAGTGAAAAGGCAAAACGGCTGTCGAACGGGTTTGTTTTTGTTTGTTCTTTTTTCTTTTACTTTTTTTTTTTTTGGCAGACAGCTAGAAAAAACAAAAAAAAAAATGCGGGTGAAGATGAAACTACACTCAGCAAATTAAGCGAATATTTTGAACATCACCAAATTTAAATATGTTTTTGCTAACTCCAGGACAAGAAATTACAAAATTTAAGTTCGAAATTAATGTCTCGACTGCGATTCGAAAGCACTTTCGATTTTGATTCTCAACTGAACTTTCCAATGACTTATTTTGTGAATTTCAGAAATAATGTGTTTTTTTTATGCACAAGGGATAATATAAAGTATTTGAAATAACCAATTTTTAGAAGATGAAATTCTCTAAGAAGAAATATAAATTTTCTTTTTAGTTTTAATTTAATTTTTAATATGCATAAGTATTAATTTGTATTTATACTTTTTTATTCTTTGATATTCATTAATAGTAATAATATATAATAATAACGATTAAGAATAATATATAATGGACGATTTTTGAAATATAAGTGTGATTCTTTTCAGTGTGTGTAAAGCAGACAAGAACGAAGTTAAAGCTGCGGCACGGATTGTGGAGGAGACGCATTTGCAAAATTAAGTTGACATCTTAAGTTTAACTTTTTTAATTAGATTTTATCATTATAATCAAGTCACAGTGGCAGTTGCTGCCACTGATCTGAGGCGACGGCCAACACTGCCAATTGGCAAATGGCAAGTAGCAAGTGGCATTTCACGTCCTTGCCCTTATCCTTAATATTCGCCTTGCGCCCTTTGTCCCTTGCTCGTTGCTACTTGGCCTTTAACAAAGTGCCTTGCTATTTATTTGCATCTTCAATGTCGAGTTTTGGCATTTTGCTGCTCTGTAAAGTAGGCAAGCATTTTGCTGCCGTTTTATGTGGCAACTATATTGAGCGGCAACATTACGGGCAATCAGAAGTTGTGAGCTCTTTCTTACTTTCACATTGCAACAATGTGGCTTGAAGCGCATTTCTGCCCTGAAACTGCTGCTGTTGCTGTTGCATATTCGCAACTGTAAATCGCATCGAATTCATTGCAACAGACTCTTGCACACAAAACCCACTCACAACTGCTGTCGGAGGCATAACAAAAGTGTTAACAATAAAAGTGAGGTTCTCAACACGATTGCAACCGTGCCGCATGAATGGTGCAAATGCGTCTAAAGCGTTGCAACTGGCACCGAGAGAAATGACAGTTTTTTCTCGACCTGCCGAACATAAAATACACTTGCGAATCGCAACATCAGATTCAAAAATTTCATTGTATTGCTTTGATATGATATAGCCATGTGATTTATGAAGTAGTATAAAAAAATAATGATATATTAGCATAATCTGAAAACACATTTGAGAATTGTATCAAAATATCCACTAAAACCAAAAATTGTGTTCAACAAGCACTTAATTAACCACTAATTATTTCTATGGCAACTCTATGGCGTTGTAGTATGATCCCACGAATAGCTTGCTTTATATAAATGTTTTATATCGTCTTTGTCTTCTTTGACACGTCACAAATTTTGGCAACAAATTGAAATACCCGATGAAAGGCTTTTAAAATGTGAAAAGTACTCGAAGTACTTATGCTTCATACTCATACTTTTATAAACATACATAAGTATATATATATATATGTATATATATATATGTATATATATATATGTATATATATATATGTATATATTAATATAAATATATTTTTATACTTACATACTTATGCTTGCACTTGTGCTCTTACTCGTAAGTAAGCTGCACTGTTGAAGCATAAGCACACCCATAAACACACACATAAATACACCCCTTGATATGTGTAGGTGTGTCTAGGAAATGCGCTTAAGTGGCATCAGCGTCAAGTCTCGGCTTCGAGTTGAAGTTCGGGTTGGGTTTGAGTTTGGGTTTGAGTTTGGGTTTGGGTATTTGGTTTTGATTTATTTCGCTTCCATTGCGCATTTAAAGTGAAATTAAGACTACCGATGAGCATTTTTAATGTCAATTTGATGATTTGCCATGAAATCAGAACACACATTTGTATCTGTATATGTGTGTGTGTGTGTGTGTGTCTGTGACGGCAACTTTATGTGGCAACGGCCACTATGCAAATAATAACACATGAATAATGAACTAGCTCAAACGAAAGACCAATCAAATGAACTGAATGAACGAATATTAAATTCAGCTTGTCCAGTTGCCAGTTACGGTTTTTGGGCTACACCACACAACGCACACACAAACACACACACACACACACAATTGACACATTGATTATTTAAGAGTTTGCGGTACTATTGTTGTGTTCATTGTCTGTCCACAGAACGAAAGAGATAGACACACTGAAATAGAGAGAGAGAGAGGGGGAGAGAGAGGGAGAGAGAGCCGGTACGACAGCCACAGGAATAGAAACACGAGCAACACCCGCAACCGCCCCACGTGCATTTGTTTGCTTCACACTGTGGCATTTATTGTTTACCGTTTGTATCTAGAGTTTTATGGCATTGGGGCATGAATAAATATTGATTCGATGTGGGTGACGCTCTTCAATATTCAACAAAATAATGCGACTAACTGCTACACAAGCTGCAGATGCAACTTTCCTGTTTAATGCCATCAATTGAAGTCATCCAAAGTGGCTCAAGGAAAATGTAAGTAGATTAAAGATCAGCTTGACACACAAATAATGTATATTGAGTTCGTTGCAGGGCACCAAACCGAAAATCATATTTTCCAAAATCGCTATAAATATTGTATAACATTGAAAATCAAACTTAACTAGTACTTATTTTAAGCCAATAACTGAAAACATTGCAATAAGCTCTTCTTCTGTTTTACTTTCAATTTTAATAATATTATTGAAATATATAATATGACTCATTGGGAATGGGATTGAGTGCTAAGTAGAAAGAACACCAGTTGCAATATCATTTTTAGCAAGTGCTTTTTAAGCAGCTTTTGCACAAATTGTACTCTGCTCTGTGCACTACTCAACTATTCAAGCTGTCAATGCGATTGTAGTAACAACGAAAACAGTAAAAATCATAACTGCAAAAGAAAAAAGACAACTGGAAGCTACAAAAATGCAGGTTGAAGATATAGTACTTGTTGGGCAATATTGTATGCTCAAGCAGCAAATGCAATAACGCTCAGTCCTCATTGTGTGGTTATTTGTGAACGCATTAAGGAAGCCGCAGGCAGGAATCGAGAGTCATAATTGTAGGCCGAGGCAACTCGAGACGACTCGAGTCAAGTCTTCAACTGAGATGGCAACAGCGAATGATACGTACCAACATGTGCCACAAAGGGGCAACTGAATGAGGCGCCACGAAGCAACAGTCGTAAGGCATAAGTTGAAGTGAATCAGTGAATTGGTTCTCATATTCAACGCTAGACATTTACTCAAATAAATTGAATTGCTTGACTTTGTCGAACCATTCATATATATATATATATATAAATTTCGAAAGCAAATAGCATATAAACTTAATTTATTGGCTTAATAAGTACTTGCAGGCATTAAAAGGAACTTTACCTAAAGGTTATCTAATCATTAACAACATATTTCTTCTATATATAAGTTTGTAGGAAGGAAGTTTCTCTGTGATAATGGTTTTAATTGCATTAAACAATAAACCAATTAAAACTTTTGTGGTTAATCGGGACACGGATTAAAGTTGAGTCCAAGAATATAAAAAAAAAAAAATGAATGCAAAGAATTTGAACTGATTTTTTTTTTTAACTATATTGTAAGATTTATTTATTTTTTTATTTTTCCAAAGTTTTTTTCACTATCATTTTGAATGCTGATGTACTTATATATATATATATATATATATATATATATATATATATGTATATATATATATATATATATACATATTAAAATAGTATGTAGGGCAAGTTTTCATTCCGCTTAAGAGGATCTGAACTTTAAGTTGTAAATTTGTTCGCCATCGCCACGTGCAGTCCACACAGAGCAAAAATTATGCACGAAACTAACACAAAGAAATAAAAATAAAATAGAACGGAAAAGAAGGGAACGAAAATATATTTTTTGGCTGCCTTTGGCTCCTTAGTTTGCTGTCGAATTCATACAGGACACAAATTTATGACTGTCAAAAAGTTCAGCTGCAAAGTGTTAAGACAGAGACGGATGCACCAAAGAGTCCGCGGAAAGGACCTGTCCGCCATGTCTGACTTGAACACTGTGCACACACAAGAATAAAGGAACGAAAAAGAAACAAGTTAGATTGCTATAGTCGAGAGAGCTCGACTAGGAGAAAACCTGAACCATTATTTTTATTTTAAAAATAACCAAATGTATGTAGGCTTAGATGTGCTCTCATTGGTTATTGGCTGGCACAGGTACTGAAGGCTAGACAAAAAAAAAAAAACGAATACAGCACATGTTTATATTCACAAGTCCGATCTGGCGAGATTTATCGATAAAATAAAATAAACTTGATTTATGTGTGGCATACAAACGAACAATCGATCGGACATGGTCAGATCAACTCAATTGTTAATGCTGATCAGGCATTTATATATACCTCAGACTGTGAATAAAAATAATAATATTCCTTTAAAGTTTTTTTTTTCGAAGGCTAACGTTGTCTCATTTTCAAATAGTTATCGGAAGTGCCCACCCACAAGGGTCAATGGAAATTACACAAATGCTACGTAAACTGCAAACCCATTTGTCAAATGATTGTTAATCGCTGAGATTTAAACCACATTGTTATGTTCGATACGCAAACGTTTTTTTTTGCAGCACAAATTGCTGATATGTCTGGCTAACGGCGACAACAACAATAACGCATTGAAATCAAAGCCACAAACCTATCAAGACATTTTTAATGACGCCCCAAGGCAAGTAGGAGACTCCCCCCGTCCAGCAACTGAGCACGCCCGCTGTGCCTCCTCCCTCGTGTCTGCTGCGGTTAAAAGTCCCCAGACAGCAGGCATCAGGCAGCTACCTAAGCCCCTCCCCCCCAGGTACTCCCATCCATTCTGTCTGATATTTACAAGTGTATATATACAGATACACAGACACACACACACACACAAGCACACCGCATACACATTTCAAATGAAACAAATGCAAATTGTTGTCATTCAACAGAGCGACGGTGTCGTCAACGATGAGGACACAAACATGGCTGACAGAGTCGATTGGTTTGTAGCAGCTAGAAGGCACTTGAGTGTCCTGTGCCCCGTGTTGCGGCCCGCCTCGTGAATGTTCATTAATCCGCTGCCAATGCAGACAACAGATATTTGCGGTGTTTTGGTGTTTGTGTATATGCGTGTGTGTTAATGTTTGTGTTTGTGTTTGTATGTATGTTTATTAATGCGGCTGGCAAAAGTAGCTTTTAATTAGCATGTTGGACTGTGAGCCGCAACGCAGCTCGTTTGTTGCAAGTTGTTTTAGGGACTTTTGAATGGCTTTTTGGTTGACTGGCAAACAGAACGCAAAGTGCACAGGTGTGCGATAGGGAAACAGACGAAGAATAAGGAAAATAAGAAGAAGGCAAAAGAGTGACAGAAAGAGAAACAGAAACAGAATATCGTAGTTTTAGCCGACAAAATAGTTTAGGGGATTGGCAAAGAGTAAACGTGGCACAGCTGATGAGCTATGCAGGCTTAAATAGGGCTTAGGCTTAGTGTCGTTGTGGCTTGGGACTGTGCCAGTCAAGGGTGAGGCCAGCAAGGGGAAACATATTGGCACATGCGTCTAATTAGATATCAATAGCTTATGGTTTATTTTCTTTCTTTGTGGTTTGTGAAACCGCTCTGCACTTTCAAGTTGAGCTCTGTCAAAGGTATGATAAGTTGAATCGAAAAACGCAATAATTAAATTAAATTAAATTATATTAAGTATTAATGTATATTGTAATCGACAGAGGTCAACTGGCAGATACCCGATTAAGACATAGGCTTCAGTTATATTGACAAATTTATTTAGGATTTATCGATAATTGATAATAATCAGCTATAATTTTGAACACAAATTCCTAAATGGATTTCAATAAATAATGAATATTTTAAATTTTAAATTAAAAAAAAAATAAAATAATTATGCAAGTAGGCTTCTTTTTTGCGTACCCACAATGATCTTTGATTTATTGACTTTGTGACTATGCCTGGGTATATTTTGTAAAAAAAAAAATAATGATTATTTTGTGATTTCATTTAATCAAATCCAATTATGATATACTCGTAGTATATGTCGATACTGATAGCTTATCTTTGAAAACTGAACCAAGGCGAACCAATAAAATCATTTTTGAAAAAACAAAAAACATTATCTTGGCATAATCTGTGTAAGCAAATATACGAAATAGAATAATTAATTTTATTTTTTGTGATTTATTTATTAGTATTATATAATACAACTGCTAGTTTCAATAACAAATATTCCGCCTAAAGAGTGTTTTGTGTAAATGTTGTTTTCTTCTCATGTCTTGGGCCTTGGCTCAACATTTGCTTCGTATGCCTTATGCTATTCGACCCAAACTGTGCACGGTTCGTGAAAGAGGAGTACACGTATCACTTATCCGTAAGCACTTAATTGCCAATTAGTTGACTGCTGCGTGCCTCTACAGCGGCCACATCAAATTGCAGTCACGCACATTCAAACCAACTGAAACGGAACATTTACATACGTTTAAGTTTTAGGGGCTTGGGATCAAGATTCAAAATTGTAGTTTCCAACTCAACACACCAACTGATAGTCGTAAAATACGCAATTCGAAATTTGATTGACGACAAGGTTGTTCTTTTTCTAAAACAAACTAAACGTTTTTATTGTATTGTATTGTATTTTTTTGTTAGCGTAGTACTATAATCACGAGCCCGCTTCAGCTCGTGATGTTTAAAAACAAATATTGAAAGAGTCATTTTATTGTCTGTGTAAAGATAATCAACAAAACACAACTAAATGGAATGCGGATTTATTGTACATAATTATTATAAATATTAAACTATTATATTGTTGCTATACACATAGCAACATTGCCGAAAAGATAAGGGAGCTAGATAGTGCAGCCTGTGAAACGTTGCGGCTATTGCACAAAGAACTTGTGAGGGCCGATTCGATTTTAAATGAAATGTTATCTGATGATTGATTCTGTAGTGGCTGATTTTCTGCAGTGGCTGGAATGACTGACAAATGCAGTACTACTGCAAAATTCAAGCGTTGCTGTAGAGCAGAGCAGAGCAGAGCACAGCTGAGGAGAGCGTGGCGTGGCATGCGCAAGAGATGTGAATTTCTCAGTGAACACTGATTAGACGGCACGCAGGCGCATGACAAAAAATTTTAAATAAAAAAAATCAACAGCAATCTACACGCTTGGAGTGGGTTGGATTAAAGTTAAAGGGGGTTGGCACCGTTGTATTTGTTGTCGCATTTATTGTTGTTGTTGCTGTTGTTATGATTATTAGACATAAAGTGCTTGAAGCTGCTGTTACTGCCTCAGGCCCGGGCCTAAGTAACACGATTTTTCTTCATTATTATTTCTTGGCACGCGATCTAACAAGTTAGACGACTTGCTGCTGTCGTTGTTGCAGTTGTTCTTGTTGTTATTATTGTTCGTTGTTACTGTTGGACTTTGAGCTAGTCAAGCAAGCTGTCGCCAACGCCATTGCCATCGCCACTGCCTTGGTTGTCGAGTTCTGTGATTTACATGAAGTGTTAGCGAAGGCAACAATTTTTACGACGCCATCCAACCTCCACCCACAGCCACTCCCCTCCATAACCCACCTAGCTGCCAACCCATTTTACAAACGCAGCCCAGCTATCCTATCTCGTAGGCGAATATATACATTTGAAATATATGTATGTATATAATGTATAAATCTGTATGTGAAAAATTCTCAACCTTTATAAAGAAATTACATATTACGACTTAGTTGCAATTAGACACGTCTGCAACTTGTTGACTTGCTTTTTACTGTTGCTATTGTCAGACTGTTACATATGTGTGTGTGCGTGTGTGTGCAATATAATTGTCAAGAGTTTCTGTGTAACAAAAGTCAAGCGATAGTTTGGTCAAGACGAAATAGGTGCACATACATCCAATAAAATCTGATTATAGCTGTAAACAGCCTGCAAATGATGGGTGCTTATCAAAAAAAAATTTCCGCAACTGATATTAATCTACTTGGTTATCTTCCACAAGGTTTTTTTATGTTTTGTGTTTCTCACTTATGACGATCTTACCTTCAAACTAGTCATAATACATCAATGTCTTACAAGCAAACAATCAAAGTTAGAAGAACTAAGTGAACTAGTTGATTAAGATAAGATACCAAACAGATTTATTAAGTTATGAAATATATATATATATATACAGTGTCTCAGAGCTGATTTCGACCAGTGTCTAGCAAAAATTTTAATTGCCTGCGATAAAGTAATTATACAAAATTTTTCAAAGGTACATATACTAACCATCAAAATGAATATATGACTCCAATAAACTGGGGTTTCCCCACCTGCTATGTCGGGTTATGTAAAAAAGTACCTCAATTTATGGTCAAAGCTTATTTTGACCAGTTACATTATGGACACCTGGGTGCCATAAATCCCGGTTTCTTTACGTCAGGTTAAATATTTTCGGTATAAATGGGAGGAGCGGGGGATCATCAGGAAATTAAGGGAAAATCCTAAGCTAGCAGCTCCAAAACTGACTCAATATGTGCAGGATGAAATGCGACGCACGGAATTTTTTGGTGGCGACAGTTCAATACTGAGCTGAATCCCAAAAACTAAAACTAAAGTTTCTTTTTAAAACGTGATATAACATGAAACAAATTGGCATTTAAACATTTTGCGTTTGTTTCCTTGTTTAAACTTTTAAAACTTAAAATTTTTTGCTTGACACTGCTTGAAATAAGCTCTGAGACACTGTAGATCTTAGCTGGAAATCTTTGATTGGAGCGATTTGAATGAAAGCTATATTTTAAACAATGAAAGATAAATATTACTGATACCAATGGATAAAAATATATGTGTGTGCTTCGCTCACTGATATACACACTCAAATTAAACAAACACATTGGTAATTGATGAAAACATATACGTCAACAGTTATGTCAACTGGGGCAAGTACTGTTTGCTTCACCGTTTGCTACTGTGCTACCAATCTCAGATAAACAGTCTTATCTATTTAAATAATGTAAGACAAGTCTAATCCCCTCAAATCTTATCTGGCTAGCAAAATGCCTAAATCGGTTGGAAATCTCTCTCTCTCTCTCCCTCTCTCTACTTCCCTCCTCTCCCCTCCCCACAAGGCTGTCACGCAACTTATGGACGCAGTTTGGCTAACTGCAAAACAAAATTTGATAACATGCTAAAAACAAAATAAAAATTAAAAATATATAAAAAAAAAAATTTTTAAAAATTACATATAAATTAAATGGAATATTATGCACACAAATAACGAAACCGGGCAACTGCGAGGGGGTAGATTTTGATGGTAAGAGGAGCAGTTAGTTTTGCCGGCGGGAGCACATTACATTTTCTGCTCCAGATACGCTTTTCACAATTTTAACACACACACGTGCAGTGAGCAGATGCAGACTTCTGATTTTACTTTCGCGAACGCGGCGTATGCGCAATGTTTGCGAGTGGAGCGTGCGCACAGAAAGTAAGCAGCGCCAACAAACAGACAAACAGACAAACAGACAAACCAACAAGCAAACAACACACACATGTCTGCAAGTTTGCCCAGTCATTCAGTCAGTCAGTCAGTCTGGGAGTCAGTCTGGCAGTCAGTCAGTTTGGCAGTCTGTGAGTCTGGCAACCACTGAGCCATGGGGCGCTTGTGAGTGTATGAAAAGTGAAAATTGCATTTGTTTTAAATGCAGCTGAAAATTACGTTGAATATGTGTGGCAAGGTTGACGGGCAGATAGCGTTAACGTACAACGGCAATGAGGTGAAAGAAGGGCACAGAAATGAGCTGCAACGATTTGCCAATCAGCCAAAAAAAAAAAAAATCACACTAGGCCAAGGGAAAATCAGAAAAAGCTCAGACAATGCATTTTCCTTTCACTTGTGCAACGGTTTTTTTTATTGTGCTTTTTTTTTTTTTTTGTTCGAAATGTAACCAATTAACAATCTGGAAAATGTAAATACATAGAAATTGGATTTACTCGCACCCACTTGTAATAAGAAGAGTTCAAACCATTTGAACATTCGGGAATACCATTCTGTAATGCAAGCAATCGAAACAAACGATGAAACCCGATTTACTCTTCTCCATCCGTCGATTACATAAAAATCTAATTAATTATAATTATTTGTGTATATTACACTAAACTATTAAAACATGTTATGAACTTGGTGAAGAACAGACTGGGCATACTCGCCTAGCTAAACCAGATAGCGAAATCGGTCGATTTTCGTTTATTGTGACAATGGGCTCAGAATGGGTCGCCGTGCATGAGCCCCTCAAATAATCATAATAATGTTTACCATGCACTCGAAGCAACTATTCGATAGGAACAGTATTCAATTACAAGGCCCGTAAATTATGTGTATTCTTTTTCATAGTCAAGTTTAGTCTATTATACATATTTATATATATATATATTTATATATATATATATTTATTCTCATGACGAACCAGAACATATAAAAAAAAAGTATTGTGCTTTGCCCTAGTGCCCTAATTGAACTTTTGGCAAAAATGTCGCCTACCATTATGTTTTAACGAAGTGCGATCAATAGCTTTAAATGATAAGAATTCAATTCAAGCAGAGTCTTTCTGCTATCAATAATTTGAAAAACCTACAGTCACATGTTGAATTCTAGTTTAAGTACAAATTTTAAATTGTTGTTTTATTAATTAACAAAATTTATAGCTTCCAACTGATTCAAAATTATAGTAAATACCTAAAATTCAAAACAAAAAAATATATATAAACAAAAACCTCTTTCGAAATTATTGAAGGCATTTAAGCATATTGCATTTTTTTCCCCTATTTTCTCTCATCTCCTCTCATCTATTGCAATATTATCACAACACACACTCACACTCTCTCTATTAATCACACACCCACACACACCGAGACTTTGAAGTTGCGGTTATTCAGAGCTCATCAGTTAATCCCATAGCACTCACATATGCAGAACTCATTGGCATTTGAGTGGCTGTCCAGTGTGTACATATAGCGTTGCCCGATGTCAGAGTGGCATTGCTGCCCAGCATTATCATCATCATCAACAATAATTAAACACTTAATTAAAACTGCAGCCGACTGTGGGGATGGGCCATAGCGTGGTCGGGGGAGTCGTACGAATGCAATGCAGAGGAGGAGAAGAAGGCACAATAAATTGATTTGGCGTCATTTTTGGAATGTTTTCAGTAACCAACTGACCAGCAAAGGCAATGAGCAACAGCAACAGCAACACTAATATCCACAGTTAGCAGCATGTTAAATGCAAACCGCTAAAAGCAATATAACAACAACAACAACGATCGAATAATAATCGGTTTAACAGATACGAATGTATATCAAAATTAACACAACTTTCATTTTCGATGTGAATTCCATTCAATTGGAGCACACACACACACACACCCACAGATACATAGACAGAGATAGAAATAGGGAGAAAGAGTTTGAGGGGCAGTTGAAGGGAGATAAACCATAATCGACAGGCGATAAGCGATAAGCAATTTAAGTAACGGAAAAAATGTAAGCAGTTGATATAAAATATAACAGGCTACGAGGGCAGCGAATGTAGAATGTGTTAAGCTACATTTTCTAGCTTAATACGCGAATAAGTGCTGACACATCCATATGAGTGCGAAAGAGTGAGGCAGTAACAAATAGCTCAAACTTTGATGGCTTTAATAAATATTGACACCACGACAATTTTTCATATTATTTAACACTTACGTACTACAACTGACATCGCTAATTTAAAATAATTGTTAAATATAATTCAAGCTGATTAAATGGAAATAAACAAAATCAATTATGTGCTTAAAAAACTCTAAATAGGGCTTCATAATATACATTTTTATTTTTACAACAGATCAACGCGATTGATGAACGAAAACACAAGCAAGAAACAATAGAAAGCTTTACAAAAAATAACCAGCAGATGCAAGAAATACATAAATACGCAGCTTCCACAACATTGCAATCACGGAATATTCAGTTGTGTTTTTTGCGCTTTGCACTTCTGAATATTACACGTGCACAGATTGAGTAGGGCCGATCCCGACGGGGCCTCTGAGCGACACGAGAAAAACGATAACCGAAATTAGAAACCCAAAATCCGAGAATCAAGTGACGAAGAACAAAACCAAAACACACTAAGAATGCTCTGGTCGCGAGTGCTCGACTAGAATATACCTTGAACACAAATCTTTAGCTAGCATAAGTCATAAAATATTCGAACAACATATGATTATTTCTAGCCAAATTCTAATATCTTGATAAAATTCAATTTAGTAATTAGATCAGATGATCTATATTATTTCAAGGTATACATTAACAATCCCGATTTAAAAAACATATCTTTAAATAAAAACACATATATATATATATATATATATTATTATCATTGGAAATTAATTTGCATGAATATTCGCAAAATTAAATTAACTTTATCTAGTAATAGAGTACGACAAGCTGTTCTAGTCTCTGAGACATACATGGCTAGATCGACTTGGCTATTAGTGCTTATAAAAAATATATATTTATACATATATATATACTTTAAGGATCGGACATGCTTCCGTCTGCCTGTTATACACTTTAGCACAACTCCAATATACACTTTTCTCAGCGTAAGGGAAAACCAAAAGTGAGAGCAAATCGCAATCAAAGGCTGTTTATCTTATTGACTGCTGAGTCGCAGTCCTTTTTTATTTTGTTCCCCATATTTTTTTGTGTTGTTTTCCTTTTTTTTTTGGCTCATTGGACACCGAATGAGGGTCACACACAATGCCAAATAGATTGGGCCTTGGGTTAATTCAGGGGTTGGCGGGGGGTCTCAGCTTACGGATTTTCAAGCATTTTTCATTTACATTTTGAATAATAATAAAAATAAAAATAATAATAATAATATGCAATAGATGTAATACATAAGTAGCTAAGCAATTTGTTACTGCTACCAGTGACTGCCCAAACATTTATTATTACTGCCAAAATCGCTTATAAAGTATTCAATAGTGCAAATGTCCTACAACTCGCATGGAAGTGAAGGGACCATAGGCGTCAAGGGGGCGAGAAATGAGGCGTGTCTCATGTCCAGTCCATGTAAATGAAAAGGAATTGTTATAAATTGTCTTGGACCTTTTTCCCGTTGTTCGGTTTTCCAATCTGTCGAATTTCCTTTTAATACCCTTGACGAGATCTGCTTCGGAATCTCAATCGGTTTGTTTTGGTTAGCGATTTCGGTTACGGAGTTGAATTTCCTGATTTATATTGATATATAGTTATTTATGAATCATATATTTTATTTTCCTTGTTTATTCTATTTGAATTTTAAATTTATTTTCACATTTTTATGTTAAACAACTGCTGCTTTTAATCCACATTAAATTAAATTAAAAATATATTATTAGTGTGGCCAAGAACTGTAATATAGCATCACATATATATATATATACTACTACAATAAATGTATGTAGAATATTTTATATCATGCATCTGCCATGCAATCGAAAGGGTATTTAACTTTCGGCACCTGTTGGCTAACTGTTTGTTTTTTTTTTTTTTTTTTTTACATCTACGATTTCTTTGTTTTGCTGTTATCCAAGGCGTTTGCCTTTGATAGATATTCCTTATTTGTCGTTTGTTGTAAGGGGGGGCTAAATTGGAGAGCTAAACATCTATGAGATATTGTATCTGTTGTCATGCAGCATGCGTACGCGATTTACATTTAGCAGGGGGTAAAGAATCTTTCGGATCGCTGCCGCTTAAATCATGATGTAACTGTTATTGACGACACAACTTCTGCCGGAACGCTTTATTTATGAGCCTCTGAATGTACGCCAATCTTTCGCAAATGATTTCCCCATCTCTCCTCCTTATGCTAATGCTAATCCTATCCACCAAACTGACTATCTCTCTCTCTCTCTCTCTCTCGCTTTCTCTCAATTAGAGACCAATGCTCAGTTGGCCTTATCAACAGTTACAAATATATGTAAAAATAGTAGACACTACTTGGCTATTTAGGAACTGACCAACTTTTGCCCTGTGTGGGCAGTCCAATTGGTAATAGGAGGGTGCCATTCACTCAACCTGATTCTAAACCGGTTGACATCGCAACATTTGTCGAGCTGTGGGCGTGGTAGGCGCTAAACTGTTAGCCAGACAAATGACCAGCCAGACACTTGACAGAACCGTTCTACACACACACACACTGTGTGTTCACAGTCCAGTTTGTGCACACTTGCAAAAAAACGTATGTACAAAATTGAGAAATAATTTTGAGTTCCTCAATTCAGTTTCTAAATCTCGTCAAATTGACAATAATAAAATTTATTAAAGGTGTAAAAGGCTTTTTCCAACAATATCCCATTTATTTCGCATTTAAAATAAAAAAAATTATAACGCGATCAATTATTTGAAAAGTTTTTACAAATTAAAAAATAAATGGTGCTTGGAAATAAGAAATGAATTCTTTTCTACATTAATGTGTAAAAAAAAAAATTCATATATATAAAAACTTGTTTATGCAACTTTTAATTTATTTGTGACTTGTAATATAGAATTCAGAATTCTAAGAATTAAATTTTTTCTCTAAGTGCACCCAGTCAGTCAGTCGGTTAGCTGATGAGGAGGCGAAAATAAATTTCAAAGCGATTTATCAAAACCAAAATCCAAAACCCAAAGCCAAACCCAAGCAGCAGCAGCAACAACAACAGACAGAAAAATGACAAAACCAAAATTTAGCCGCAAACGCAGCCGCAGCTGAAATACAAAATTAAAGCTTGAAAATACAGAATGACCAGAACATGGCCCGATGGTCGCCAAACTGAGAAAGTGGACCTCCGGTTTTTGGCTGCTAAGTCTGCAGAGCTCCTCTACATAGTGTTGTGGTTGTTGTTGTGACAAATGTCCAATGCAAATTATTCATAAGCAGTGCAAACAAACATCTTGTAGCGACCACGCAGGGAGCAACACAGCGAGAGAGAAAGTAAAAGAGAGTGAGAGTGTGAGAGGTAGCTGACAAGCACAAAAAAGAACTGTCACTGTCTCCGTGAGTTGTTCTTGTTGTTCTCTTTGTTGTTGTTTTTGTTGCCTTTGCGCCATATATAAAACATTAAATTAATGTTAAAAGCCGCCTACCGTTCTGTTCGTTGTGCCACGCCCCTTTTGCTCGGCTATTCGTTCTTTTGCTTTTAACACTGCACAGTGAAACAGATACACATTTTTTAGACGTAAATTCGAAAATTGTAACAGGCACCAAATGCACAATAATAAGAGACTATTCGACCAGTCTGACCATGCCCACCCATTCAGACTTTTGCCAAGATATCCGGATGAAACTCACTGAAAATGCGTGTTATTATGTTATTCATATTCGCACATAACATCTTTAACATCGGACTATAACACCCTTAATTTATGATTTTCGGAAATGCATTTTTCCCAAAAATAAGGATTTGCATTTTTTTCTTTCTAAACATATTCCTGACTATTAAAAAGTTATTTCTGAAAAAAGATGAAGAAAAACCTTTCCAATTTTAGAATACAACAACACCATAAACAGAAGAAGTAACATAATTTCAAATGCAATTTCAGGGTTGCTATCTATAATATTGAATATATTTAAGCATTTTTTATACTCAAGATATACTCGTACATAATCATTAATTAAAACTATGATTTATTTTCAAAAATGACAATTTTTCCCAGTGTGCAGTGACCACCAAACTCGATGGCTGGCTACTCTCTGTGTGCACAACCCCCTCCGCCCCCTCCCAACTGCTTCCCCACGCTCGCTTCGCCTGGTTGCATTGCTCTGTTTGCCTTTTGGCTGCAGTTGCGTTTTTAATGCTCCTGCATTTGCAGCAGCTGCTGCTGCTGCTGCTGCTACTGCTGATAAGCCGCTTAGGTTTTGTTGTTGTGCAGTGAAAATATTTCGGTTGTTTCTCTTCTGCCGTAAGCAGTTGGCGGAGGCGGTCAAGCAAAACGGAATAGCTTAACGGCGGGCACATGATCTTAGAAGTGTTGCAGTTGTTTTTTGAGAAAAGTTGCTGTGGACTTGGAATTGGTCGATAGATGTTGCCTTCACAGGCTGGGCACAAACAACGACACTACGCCGTGACAAAGAAGTCACCTATCCAAACTGGGTAAATTTGGTAGCGAACCATGCGAGTTTTGTGAAATCTACGAGGAATCCTCAGAGCACATCCTAGCAGATTGTGTCGCATTAACTACGAAAAGATAGATATTCTGAGCTATAACGACAGATTTACCCAACTATATAACAAAAATAATATTAATAACTATCGATTCATATGTAAGGTCTGTTAAATGGTTGCTCTAAAATATCAACGGCGTTGGTAATTATAGTTGAAATTTTAATAAATTATTAGATCATTTGAATTCAGTCGGCTCTTCTCCATGGGTATTAATTTTAAGAAAGAACAGACTTCGAGTCCTCACTCTTGGTCACCTGGCTGATTTAATCAGTAGCTGAATCCGCAGATTTTGCTGACAATGAGAGGGAATCGCCAGTGGAAGATGCACAATTCTAGGAAAACATGTCTTAGCATCAAAAGGGGGCAGAATTGAGTAAACTAGTCCGCTTGATTGACGTCACATTACATACTTTTTCCTTTATATGCTGATTTGCATTAAATCGATAAATATACTCGCATTCGTTATCGAGCGAATTTAACAAATTTTATGCAGTATATATTGCACAACGAGACACTCAAATGACAGTTGCATTTAAAGGTCGCTGAAGCTCATCGTTGATTTGCATTGTTTTCCCACACAAACAGACACACACACACACACACATAAACACACACACATAAACACACACACATGCACACACGCTCGCATATCCAGCGACAAACGTTTTCGATTAGTTTCCTGAACTGGCAAGGTTGCCACTGACGACGCTGCCTCTGCAAATGATGTGGCAGTTGCTGCTTAAGAAAATCAGACAAACTTTGCTGACTGGCCCAGCCATTTATACGAGTCAGGTCTGTTGCTGCCGCTTTGCCGCTTTTTTCTGCTGCCTCTATGGCCGTGTTGTGCAAATAAAAAGCTTGTCACTTTGACATTTTGCCGGCAGGAGCGCTAACTTGCATCGCGGCCACAAGCGTGCGGCAGAGTCAAGACTGAGGAGTGCCACCACCAACCAAAGTGCCCCAACGAGTTGCATGGACTTGGCAGCGCTTTGTTCATCTTCATCAACAACATTGGCTTGGCTTGGCTTGGCTTGGCTTGTGTGCGTTTTTACTTGGTTTTTTTTCTGCTGCTGGCCAAATGCCTGCCCAGGCCAATGAGTTGTGCGAGGATTGTGTTGCATTTGTCAGGGCAGGGAGTGTGGAATGTGTAGTGGAAGATGGTGGGTGGTAGGTGGGAGGAAAGGTGGCGGGGAGGAAAGGTGGCGGAGATGAAAGAGTTGTAGTGGTGGGGTTATGTTGCTTTGGTTCGTTGCGGTTGGTTTGCTTACAATTTTTGCATTGCAAAAATCGAATTGGCAATTGCAGTTGCTTATTATTATTGTTGTTGTAGATGTTGCCCGCAAATTAAACGTTTTGGGTCGTGCCTACAGCAGCAACAACAAGAATGGCAGCACAACAGTTAACAGCAACAGCAGCAGCAGCAGCAGCAACAACAACAACTCCACATTGTCTGCTTATCCAATTATTTTGCATTATGTGCAGCGAAAAAGTAAAAGTTTCTTTTATGACTGCGAAATATGGTCGAAGAAAATGAACTAGATAAAGATGAAGAAGCAGAAAAGGCTGATGATGATGAAGATGAAGATTGGGGTAATGATGAAGATGCTGTGTTTTCTGCTGCTGCTGCTGCTGTTGCTGCTAATGCTGCTGCTGCTGCTGCTGCTGCTGTTGTTGTTGTTGTTGCTGATGATGATTACGCTAAAAAGAAATAAGCCAACGCTTGTGCAATGCTCATCGCGTATCTATGAGATACATATGTATAATATATATGCATACAAATATAGCTGCGGAAGAAAAAATTGCACTAAAATTAAAGTCGGTCTTTGTAAGAGTTTTTCTAGCCATTATCGAATTGGCACAGTTCCTAGATTTTTTATATTTATTTTTATTCATATTTTTCTTTCCAAGTGCAACAAGCTTTTTTTCTTGGATTTTATTGCCATTTAAAGTCAATGTTTAAAAAATTGCCTTTAAAATCGAATTGAGGCGATAAAAAAAAATAGCACTGAATTTTAAAAATTAATCAATAATCGAAAAATGTTCAAAAAGTCATAATAAAACTTGTACAAAAGGTAAATATTAAGTTAATTATATTTGTGTACAATAACAGCTGCACACAATCAGAGAAACCACCGACCTTAAATTTACAGAAGTCTTCCTAGAATAAAAACCGCCCTGAAAATTTAAAAATAAAATAAAATAGAATTGCAATCTCTTATTCAAAAATACCCACAAAAAAAAAAACAAAAAAAAAGCAAAATATGAATATTTTAATACTCTACAATATCTATATGTGTGAAATCTTAAAATAACAATGTTTAATAATCATATAATTATCAATAAAGCGAATGTTAAAGATTCTGTGCGCACATTAAAAAACAGTCAGAAAATTAGACATATTTTGTCTCAATTTTCGAAAAATCTACCCTGGAAAGAGATGAGAAAAACCCTGGTTGTAAGACACATTGACTTCCGTCTAAGAAATATACTTTCTGAATAATAAGTTTACGTATATGCCAAAAGTGTGACAATTTAGAGTGATTTTTATCAGTGTGTTCTATCGTCCAACGTTTCGCATGAATAGACTAGGATGAGGCATTATTTTTTTTTTTTTAATATCTAATTCCATAACTCCTAAGTTCAGCGTTGTTTATTGATTTGAAACCAGAGACTATTTTTTTAACGATAACGATTGGCAAACAAACCGTCCTCAAACCAATTGCAATATTTATTGTTTCTTATTTCTTCTTCCAACTGGAAAACGATCCTTAGCATACCAGATCGTTTGCCTGATGGAAGACACATAATAAAGATTTTGTCTTGTGATTTTTTTATTTCAAAAGTCTTTTGCAATAAAGTGACATTTTAAAAATAAAGATACAATGTCATTGCTTAATCTCTGAATTGATAATAATGCTTTGTTAATTAAAATAACTGTGTTTCATAGTGCCTTCGCCCTTTTTCTCTTTCTACAGATACATTTGTTTTATTGACAGCTAAGTTTTGGCCTGCTGTTGCCTTGGGGTCAAAACACACGCAATTTGGCCCACTCAGGCCTTGGCTCGTGCGTTAATTAAGACAACACAACACAACGCAACACAACAAATAAGCCAAAGAAACAGCAAACAATTATAATCATAAAGATCAAGCAACAACTCATCCAATTGGGCAATTGCCTGCAGAGGCAAACGATGCAGGCACTGAAGCCCAACTCTATGAAGTAATATGTAAATTGGAGGTCAATGCCCAAAATATATCCACCATCTATGGACTATCTATGCCCTGCCAGCACTCAAGTGCAAAGTTAACAGATGGCTTAACTTAACTAATCGATTGAGTGCGTTTTCAATGATTGCAGTGTAGATCGATTAGTGATAACACTGATTGATGAACGACATGATCGACTTTTAATAGACTCTCACGAATAAGTAGCTTATACATTTTAAGTGAACTTCATTTGTTATACTTGAGTGCTTCCAGCAGTATTCAGCTAAAATAAATTCCTATGAACGGAACTGATTATTTTGACATTCCTTATGGATATTGCTTACTTTAATATCTTTTATATCTATTCATTTAAGGTCACTGGTCTTCGCCGATTTTCATTTATCTACTTAGAAGATAATGTATTTATATAATCGTAATGTAACAACAACCAACCAATCTTATTTCGACTTCTAATAGCTTTTGCGGCTGTGGAGAGATCAGTAAACAAGCTGACAGTGTGAACCAGTTTCTCCACAGATACATATGTAACTTGTGTACACTCATCGACATTTAAATAGGTTGTAAAGACGATAGATTGTGAATTTAAAAAAAAAAAAAAACAAATATATATATATATATATATGTTCAAAATACAATGTATTAATTTGTATAATTTAAAAAGATTTTACAATAATCAGTCGGTATCGTTTAATTTCTTAGCACACCTGTTTTATTTACCAGCCACAATTTGTAATTTGTAGGAAATTTTATTAAATCTGTTTAGATAATTAATTATGTTAATTAAAAGAAAATAACTTCCTTCATAGAGAGTAATATATGCAAAACGTGAAAACTATGAATTAAATAAAGAAAAAAATGTTCACCTCTATTTTAATGCCCAAAGGTGTATGTAGCCCATTATGATCGTGGCAAGATCATCATCTAACAACTTGGTAAACAGCTTAAGAAACCCAAGAGTATTTTCAACTAATGACACGATCCCACGATCGCCGTTCAACTTCAAGAATCGAGTGCATATTTTGAGCACTAACTGCCACTTGAGACGCACGCACACACACAGCACACACACACACACACACAAACGGTTTCACTTGAATTTTGTTGAAAGCAAATTGAAAACTCATTGCACTTTTACAGCTATATAAATCGATGGCTATGATATTGTCGCTGGCACAAAGGATGTGAACAATAAACATTGCGAACTGCCTGAAACTTTATAAAGACGCTCTGCCAGCAACATACTCAATGTGAGCGGGAGAGAAAGAGAGTGAGAGTAAGAGGGAGACAGTAGGCATGCAACGCGAGCGACTTTATGCATTGCACGGATAAGAGTGTAGTGGGTGGGTGTGTATGTGTGTGCGTGGGGGGGGCTGGGGGTAGGAGTAGGAGGAGTAGATGGTGTATGTCAGCCAGAAATAAATTGCATGGAATCGCGCTGCTTTCAAAGAAGAAACAAACGAAGCAGCGGACAAAAGAAGAAATACAACAAGAATTGAAGGGTTTTCTTTGGCACACCGAAGACTGCATACCCTTGCCGACCTTGTAGTTAATCGGCTAAGATCTAAATCATTCATCGCAAAAGTTGAAAGTTTTTGTTTATGCCCGTTTCAGATTTAACTATATTATAATTCAGAATATAACTATATGATAATGAATGACATCGTAACTCGATCACATAATTTAAAAATCAGCTTTGGACTAATTATTCCTGTGGCATACACTTATATATCTATATTTATATATATCTTCTTATTTTTAAGAGTTTGCTCAGAATATCTTAGTGAAGAATACAATTTATAAGACAAGAACAAATCTTTTGTACCCAGGTACACCACATGCGATAGATGAACATGTCTGCTCACGAATATGGGTATACACTTTATAAAAATCGGAGACATCTCCTTCAGTGCAGTCACACATTCAATTAGTAGATTATTATGGCCTCCTCTAGAAGGGTATAGACATAAGCGGCAATCGTTTGGCTTCATTGCTTAAAAGGCCGACCAGGTCCAGAGACTGAATTTGCCGCCAACACACTCCTCACACCCTGTACCATAATACCCCGCCGCAGCACACTCCACGCTGAGTATGTTTAGGGCGCGCAGCAGCAGTATAAACGAAACCCCAACAGCCACCACGACGATGACGACGCTGACGTTGACGCTGACGCTGACGTTGTCAACGTAATCTGCTTCTTCTCTCTGCTTGCTGCTTCTCTTTTTCTTTTTGAGCTTCGCGTGCCAAAACTGATGGCAGCAGTAGGTGTATTCGGGGGTGGGGCTGCGGGCTGGGAGTGGAAGGTTATTGTTGGTTGGTGCTGTAGGAGCCGCTACGGCCGCTCCTCTGCGCGCTGCATTTTTCAGGCGTTGACAAATTTTGAGCCCAAAACAAAACACAAAATAAGCGATGCAATGCAATTGAGGGGAGGGTGGACGGGAAGGGACCGAGGTTGTAGGAGTGAAAGTATGTGCAATAATCGAAAAATGTCGGCAGCGATGAATTGCCGCAGCAGCAGCAGCAGGGAAGTTAGCGAGGGATGCATCGCGACTCTAGAAGCTGTGGTTGTAGTTGTAGTTGCAGCTGTAGTCTCGAACCGCCCACAACGAGTGGCATGAAATTGAAAGCAGGCGCAAGAAAAAAAAAACAGAAACCAAAGCGAAAAAAAATTGAAATATTTTGAATATTTTCACGTGCATTTGCATAAGCGAGGGGTGATGGGAGTGCTTGGGCGTGAATCGTCTGACGGGTGGCAGTGGCTTGGGGGATGGGAGACGTGAACAAACGTGTCGCATTGCCAGGCATGAGGCTGCTGCTGCTAGAGTCGCTTCAAGTGCAGCAGCAGCAGCAACAGCAGCAACAAAAACGCAGCGCACAAAGCTTTTGGCAATTTGCCTTCAAATCGGTTTATTTTCGCGACCCCCTTTTTATCAAGGGGTGTGGGGGCAGAGAGCTGTGATGAGTGCTTTTGGCAAAATGGAACCGCTGCAGCAAAAGCAACAGCAGCAGCCTTAAGCGTTTTACCAAAATGCCATCAAAAGCATTTAAAGCTTCAACTTACCACAGCTCCAAAATGATCAGCACATTTTCATGTAGATTCTAATAATAATATTCGAAATAGACAGGAAAAATCAAATAAAATATATATATATATATATATATATATATATATATATATATATATTATATTTATATATGTAGCAATTCAATTCAGAATTTATAAATATGGATATATATAAGTATATATATATATATATATTTATTTATTTTTACTATCTAAATATGTGTATGCACATAGATGTTTATATGTTATACATCAATTTTCAATGCTTATACTCGAAATAAAAAACCTCCCACTTACTATAATATGAAGTTTGTTATAAGAGGAAGTATATAGAAATAGGCAATGCCAAAAAAAGGGTCCATTTTCATTAGATAACTTCTTTTTTTTAACGCAACTACTGTGAAACCTAGTTCTGTTAAAGCTGCATGCAAGCTTATATATTTCTGGATCAACAAACTATCAAGCTATTAATATATATTTTATATATATATGTGATAATAATATGTATTATATATATACGTATATGTGATATTAATATATTAACTTGTTTGCTTAAAACAATTTTTATGTACATTTAGCTAACATGGTCAACTTCTCTGTCTCGCTCTATCTCTAAAGCTGCCTCTGCTTAGTAGTGCTGACATGCAACCGCAAAACCTGTGCAACACACACTGAAGAGACAACAAACAAGAAGGAATCAGCAACCAGCAGCGTGCACCTAGGAACAAAACAGGAAAAGAAAATAAGCCGCAGCGCCAACGGCAACTGAGTTGCAATCCTACCGACAGCCACAGCGACAACAACAGCAGCAGCAACACAAATGTTACCTGTTCTACATACACACACACACACACACACACACACACACACATGTGTATATATGTGTGGCTAACCTGGCTTGCCAGAGGCGGCAGTCAGTCGGCCACTCATGCGCAGGCAGAACAAACCGCATACAAAATGACAGAGCAGCCAGGGTTTGAGGAAGAAAGCTGTTCCTCATTTCATATACACAATAAGTGGCTGCAATAACAAAAAGAGATAGCCACATTGAGGGAGACATATACTGAGCAAGAGAATTCTCTGATACCAGTGCAATACCAACAACAACAAAAAGTTTCAACATCGGTCAAATATATTAAAAATGATAAAGTTAAAATGGGTAAATAGGTTATGTCTGCAAAAGAATGTAATTAACAGAAGACAGTATATTCAATCCCACAAGAAATATATTTTGTTTATATCTTTATAAAGTCAGAAGACTCTATCACTTTAGTTAAAATGTATATAAAGAATTTTTGCGGCTTCCAAAACAATTTTCAAGAATTTCTGATCAAACTCAATAAATAAATGCATGCATCAAAATTTTGAAACAATATAAAATAAATAAATAAATTGTACATTGACAATTTAAATTGTCACTCAAAATACAATATATATTTCATAATGGCGAATAATAGTTCGCTGTATACGTTTGTATGTGTGCTACTTGCTACATGCAACATGGCCCGGGAGCTGTACAACAGCAATAAAAACAGCTCAGAATTGATTCAAGAGTGCTCCTCATTAACATCATACACAATCTGACAACGATGATGCTGATGTTGATGCTAATGTTGATAATGATGTTGCTGATGATGATGCCCCGCAAGCGAAACACACAACTCGTTCAACTTCACATGCCGAAAAGTATGAACAATGTTGTTGTGGTTGCTGTTGCTTTTCCCATTGTCGTTGAGCCAAAACATGCGTTATCTACTGTTTGTTGCTTTAGTTTCAGATGCTGTTCTATGTTGCATGTTGTATGTTACGTGTCGTATGTTGTATGTTGCATGTTGTATGCTTGCTGCTGGGGGGTTTGAGTGCATAACAAAATTGTGCTAAATTATTTAAAATGCAAAAGCAAGGAGCTCCGATCCCTTAAGGTATATATATATATATATATATATATATATATGAGCACGAGGACAGAAGGAATCGGGTCTACATATAGATTGACTTAATGCTGCTCTGCTGTTTATTTATAAAAGTTGGGAAACACGAAAGAAAATCGTATTTTCAGATATATAAGACTTAACATAAGACTTCTGATTCGAAAGCCCTGTGTTCAGGGTAACTGCTAGTCCAGCTCTCTCGATTGGAGCATTCTTACTTATTTGAATTAATTTTGCTCAGTTCAACTGCTGCTGCAGGAATTTGTTCAAGGCATCAACTACACATGGGCAACATCGGTAACAACAACAACGACCAGAAACCGGATGTCTTTGCATATATTTTAGTAACTCTTCTTCTTCTACGGTGCCTCCTCAACTGCTGCTTTGGCTTGCCTTCGATCCCCAGCCTTTCAATCATGCATATTCACTTCTTTTTTTCTTTAAAGTCGACACAATCGAGACAGCATCTTCTTTTTGTTCTTGTTGCCAAAGCAGAAAGGTTTTATATACATATTATTATTTTTTTCCCCCCCATTTTTCTTAAAATCAGATTTATACTAACGTAATGCAACTGTATTTTGCACAGAAAACTCAGATTTGATTTGAAGCTGAATAGAAAACACTGCTGATTCCAGTGATTTTCTTCTTTCACCGAGAACTTTTGTTTTACTCACACTTTTCTTCGAATGCATTTCACATGAATTTAACGAGACGAGCCCCAAAACTGAAAATAAAAATAACACATGCGCACGGAAAAAAACCTCACATTGTGTGCACTCCAAATACCAACAACAATTAAAGCAACAACAGCAAGTAGAACAAACTAAAGCCAAAGAAAACAGCAACAAAAGTCAAATGCAAAGCAAAAAAAAAAAAAAAAAAAGCAATCCCATCAACAACCATTGCTGTGGCATATGTGCCACCAGATTGTTCACACCTCCACGGCGAACTCCATCACTTTGTGGACTCGCCCTGCCCGCCACCGCTCCCCCTGGTACCCGACTCTATGTACACTTGAGACGCACACGTGCTTTATTATTATAATTTTAATTACACAAACAAAAAAAAAAGAAAACCAGTTGCACTTTCAACTGCAGCTCGGACTGAGACTAACCATCACCCTCTCCCCCCATCGGATATCTCTATCAAGTCCTTAGATTTTTAAGAGTCTACTTTTCAAAATATCCTTGACTTTAGATAAAGTACAAATTTACATTCTTACGTTGAGCAGAATTCAAATAGTTCTTTTTAAATAGACCCACAAAATAATAAGAAAAATAGCAAGCGCTTATGCCACAAAAAAGTTGCATTGTTGTCCATAGTGCAACCGAAAGATTGTTGGGTATTAGGGCGACTCCAACTTCGTGCCGCACACATGTTGCCCAAAACGAGGGTTGGGGCGTTGTCAACGCACTATCAACAACAACTTGCAACAGCGCATCGAAAGCGTTGTGCATTGCAGAAGAAACTTGTTTTGCTCCTTACGAATGTATTTGCATACTCGATCAATTATCGATAACCGGCAAGGTGCACACATTGCGAATTGTTGGCTCTAAACATATAAGCCATTCATATTAATATTATGTAAGTTTAGCTCTATTTGTCTTTACTTTAGATTTGTGTAAAAATGTGTGTGATTTTTTTTAATTACCAGCATTAACTGTACATTAGATAAATAGAAATATGTAATTAACGCATTAGCTTCGACTTTTCTCATATGGGATTTATTTGTATCACTGTTGCACTGATGCAATTCTATATAATATATACTTAATATATATATAAACGTGCCCCGTAACATCGCATTCAACTGTTCCACTGCCACTTCTAACAGTGTGCCACACGACACACCATGAATTCATTTCTATGCGGCTTGTTTTTGCTTCTCTTTTTTTTTTGTGATCTTTTTTTTAGCGTATGAATTTGTGAGCTTCTCGAGAGAAGCGCGCGCAAAAAGTCAGACAAAAAGACCCCAAGAAGCAGCTAAATATATAAAAATAATTTCGAGCCAAACCGAACCCAACCGAACCGATGAAAAAAAAACTATGCAACGCTAGACAATTGAAAAAGCGCTACGAAAATGAAACAAGCCAAAATGATAATAGGCACATTTTACAATAAATCAGCTAAAGAAAATGTTTCGTTTTTTTCGCTTTTCGTATTTTCGGTTCTTGCTCGTAATTCGGTTTTGCGGTTGCCAAGATGTGGTTTTTATTATTATTATTACTTTTTTTTCTTTATTTTTGTTGCATTAGGTCTGGGAATTAGAACTGAGCGTGAAGCTCACACCATTAGACACGAAGCGCTGACGAACCGAGCTGATCTTGCAGATATCTAAAGATATTTTGAGGAACTGTGGAAATGCCACTAAAATAATAAGTACACTTATAAACTTGTGTTCATTAAACGAATTAAGCCAAATTTTCACACAAAGGGGAATGTTAAGAATGACAGAACGGATACGAAAATTTCCCACAATCACCAATATCCGAAGAAAGTTTATTTGTGTATTTATTTATTAAATTTAGACCAATAGGGTAAATGCAGTCCACAAATTTTCAAATACAATAAAATATAATATCAGAGCACAAAAAACGAATTATTTAGAACTGAATTTGCATAAGACAAATTTTCGGTTCTTTAATCTGATTATTATTGTTATGTGTATTTGAAATGTGGCTCAAATGGATTTAACTGTACATACAAGATCTAATCGGTATTACAAACACAATCTTATATCTCGATGTGGCGCTCCTATCTCAATTTTTCAGCGCTGTTTGATTGATTTCAAATGATAAGCTGACAGTGCAAATCAAACCTTTTTTGTTTGTCATAACACCTAAAAGTTCCATTATAGCCGTATTTCCGGCTAACCAAAGTAGAGCACCATGAATTGCACTCACAAAAACAAAAAAATAAAAAAAGGTTTAAAAAAAAAATATCAACACCCAAAATTTTCCACATAATGGAATTGAATCAACAATTATGATATAAGATTACAATGCGTTGGCGCAAATGCCACAAATTGAATACAAATTATGAATTCGCAGCACGAGTGAGTACACCAACACACACACACAGATGTGTATATCGAATGGGTGCTCATTATCAACATGTGCTGCTATCGCATCGGCAACTAATCGAAACAAATCAAATATCTTGACTACCATAACCATAAAGACATTAATCAGCCCGATGAGACGCTCACAAATACATCAGCGACTTTTTGCCAGCTTTTTTTTTAATTAGCTAACATGTCCGCAAGGCAAGGCAGGGTAGGGGGGCATGGGGAGTGGAAGAAGGAGTGGTGAATGGAGTGAGGGAGGAAGGGATAATGTTCATGTTAAAGTTAATGGTAATATCTTGATGCTGTTGCTGATGCTGATTATGCGGATGGGTTTGGCTTTAGTGGTTGTTTTTGTTTTGTTTTTCATATTTTTGGCAATATGCGATTTCACTTTCTTTTCGCAAATCGAATTAAAATTATGTTGAAAGCGAAACAATAGATCAGCAGATCACAAAAGGCAATACCATTCATAGATGAAACCATTTTATTGCATATATTATTATTACAACGCGAAACGGGCCATAAATAGTGCTTATCTACTTTTATTGTTTCCAATTCGATTCTTTCAAAGTGAGTTTAGATTGAATTTATTGAATGGCACTAAAACGAAAAATTATCCAATTAACAAATCCATAATTAGCCAACTGAAAAGTTTAGCAATTTATTTGATGCACACAAAATATCAATAAATATTGATAATTAAATATATTAGAACCACTGAATATCTCAAACAATAATTACCCATAATTGATTCCAAATAAATCTAAATAAAAATCATATCATTTATTTTAGACTATAATATGAATAGCAATTTTTAACTCCAGACAATAATATGATAAGATGATTAATAAATCGAATATGTGATCCGCTCAAATAACTAAAGAGCAGATTAATCAATCCATATATAATATATTACAACCAATAATAAATATCTGTCTCAGCAGCAATTTGATAAAGCCTTGTCGCTGCTTAAGTTAAGTTTATTCAATAAACGACAACTGTCATTTTACCACATTCAACTTAGCATCTAAACCCACAGCAATGTGTGTGTGTATCTGTACGTGTATGTATCTTTGTATGTATCTATGTATGTATTTATGTATGTATGCATGCAGCTGCTAAAACTTTACAAGGGGACCAAAACGTAACAAATGCAGTTTTGCATTCACATTTAAAAAGTGTGCAGGTGAAAAAGGTTCTAATTATAAATTTGATAAGGTGACCGTAAAGACAAACAACAAATATAGGATAGAAATACAGAAGACAAATAAAAACACATAAAAGACGAAATCAAAAAACACAAGAACATCAAAGCAATAACAATAAAATAAAAAAAGAGTAGAAAACAGAAAGAAAAAGCACAAAACAAAACGACGGACAAGAACAACAAGAATTTGAATGAGTTAACAGCAATTATTTGTATTTTGATTAGAAAATGAATTTCCCCTTAATCCTTACAGCAAGACCGATAAAGAGGCAGATCGACAAAAAAATAATATATATATATATATATATATGTGTGCGCGTGTAGAAGTATTTTTTGACATTTGTATTTGTATATACATGTATATATAAAGAGCTACCATAAAATGCTGCTGCTGCGCTCTTTATATCTGCATTAATCCAATTTATTGTCGACTGCTACGTTCAGCTCCCTTCGCCCCTTCGCACTACGCCCTTTGCCCCTCAGTCCAACAAGTGCTAATTCAATTAGCAGCTCTGCTGCTGGCAGGGTAAAAAAATTGTCTTCGACTTACATATCTCGCATACAAATGTATGTATAATAAATAATTGATAAGCCTATATATACATATGTATACACCTTAATATACTCATTTTATGATATGTGTTATATCCTTTACTTTGTTATCATTACACTTTCATTTTGAATACAAAATGTTTTCATTTTGTGACATTTAGTTTGATACTTTTGACATAATTCTTAATTTTATTTTACATTGGATTTCCATTTGTTTTTTTTTTAACGATTCTTAATTCTTAGATGACTTTTTTAATGAAAATTAAATAAATAATGTCATCATTTAAATAAAATTTGCAGGATCGCATCAAAAAGTATACTTATACTTGAATTGGTCATTTTACATTAAATCGATTTTCGAATGGCAGTCGCCGTCTTTGTTTATATCCTTTGTAAATATTACCCCTCTCAGAAAGCTAATGGAATACCACTACAAAATTACGTGATGATTAAATAATTAATTTGGCAAATTAAGTACTTAGTTGGGAACGAACCAAAAATGCTTCTTCCTTCCACTGGAATCCTCAGAACCAAAAATGCTCATAATTTACAGCTTAGGTCTGCACATCTTCAAAAATATGGAAAATGGAAAATAGGAAACCCCCTCGCATAATTCATTAAAACTTTAAGATCGCAAGAAAGGATGAATCGAGAGCAAAGAAAACCAAAGCGGAGCAGGCAAAAAATAAATGTGAAGCAGGCAAAGAGGGCAATGCCAATAAATCTTTGCGTGTGTATGTACATATATATATGTACATATCTATAGGCATATTATATGTAAGAAGCTAACTGCAATAGCATTATCATGTTGCATGTCTTTGCCATGTTGCATTGGTTCTTTTTAGCTTTTTAGCTCATTATGTCAGCGTTTTTTTTTATGGCGCCACACGTCAGCCACACCTAACAATAGACATGTGTGTGTTAGTGTGTGTGTGTGTTTGTATCGTGCCCATAAATATGATGACCAATATTTGAATTGATTTACATGTAATTATGAATGCATTATTTTATTTTTGTTTTTTTCTTTTGTCACACAATTTTTGCAACTTTCCCAAGCAGAAGCAAAACAAAAGTCTTTCGTTTTCTCGAGATTTATTTGCATGGATTGATAAAGTTCTACAAGAGTAGTAGAAATATACACAAATTAGAAATTAGATCTGATTAGCATTTATTGAATCGATATATCATTTTTAATATCGTTTCTCACTTTTCAATAAAGAATTCTGGCAATTGGTCTCATCTTAACAATATATTAAAGAACAGAAAGAAGAAGAAACCCCCATTTGCATGTTTATTTACAAAAAAGAATTTCAATCGTGAAATTCTTGCTCAGAGAAAGTAAATCAATCACACAAATAAAAACACATACCTACAAACTTTCCAACCGTTGGAAGTCATTTTACAGTTGTATTTTTTAGGATCAAAATGAGTTCTTCATTTTACTTTAATACTGATTTACTCCACACTTCTAAATGCACTTTCACAGATAATCCATATTTATGTACACACACACATACATCTATATCTATATATATATATAGGATGAGTCAATCGAAATATAAAACTTTCCCGAGGCGATATTAATTTCTGCACACCATTTTCATTCGGAGAGAAGAAGACGAAGAATTGCCAACGTTATTTACACATGCTATTCGTCGGAGTCTCCTTTTACTTGATTCTCCTATTGCTTGGTATTTTTTTTCACTCTATTCACATTTTTCCTGCTGCCCACACAAAAAAACAAACTGAAAAAACAACACCAACAACAGCAGCAAACATTTGCGCAGACCATATATATCAGTGTATGTGTGTGTGTGTAGTCTGCGCTCACCTTTTGCTTCGTCTGCAAACTGCTGTCTCTGCTTCTGCTGCTGCTTTTTCTTCTTCTTCGTCTTCTAATTCTTGCACAGCGATCGGAGTTGCGGCTGCTCCTGTTGCGCTTGCTCTGCCGACGGCGCCGTCTCTAACACACAGAGCGGCCGCAGCAGCAACAAGAAGAACAACAACAAAAACAACTGAGCAGCGCTGATGATGCTGTTGTTGAGAAGAGGAGGATAGACATAGACGCTGGCGTCGCTGCTGCTGTGCGTAGAAGCAGAATTTGTTTGTTTTCTGTTGTTGTTGATGGTGTATCGGCTGCTGCTGTAGCTGAAGCTGATCGTCTTGATGTTTTTGTTGTTGTTGTATGGAATCCGGTTTTAAATTTCTTTGGAGTTGGTATTTTTTCTTATTTCTGCTTGTACATCAAAAATTTGTTTTTGCTGCTTTGGCTTTTCCTTTTTACACGCTTCACACATACATACCGATCTACAGAGGCGTGCGTGTGTGTGTAGCAAAAATAGCAGCAAATGCACTTGAAATTAGATTTGAAAAAAAAAAAAAATATTTCACAATTTTTGGTGGTTTGATATTTGTTCTGTTGGCCACACGGACCACAAATAATGTTTTGGCCAATTGCTATGATGATTTCAATTGCTTAAGTGCCAGACAAAACAAAACAATGAGCGAATCACGCGCGCAAAACTATCTGCAAAATATTTACGCAAACTGGGAACCGTTTTAAAAAATGCTTAAATACACGACGGCTGCGGACGTGAAATGCGCGCGTTCGATTTGAATGCCGGCAAAAGACTAACAGCATGGTCTAACAGCCAACCGTTAAGTTGACGACGCGCTGTTAAATCAACAGACTCACTTAGCAGCGCTGTTGTTGCAACATGTTGCTGGGCACGTTTGCACAGTGGTGTGTACGCATGACGAAAATTGACAAAGCAAAGTAGGTCGTCGGACATTAGCGAATCTATTTTAATGGCTGCAAAATAACACTGTTATTTCCACTAATGCTGTTTAACATGTAGCTTATTCATTTTTAAGTCAATTCTCTTTTAGTACGATGCGCATTGCTGAATGCATAATAATTATCAGCATTTGATTGTTCTGTGTGATAAACAGATATATCGATAATTACTTTGCACTTGAGAGTAAATGAATGCACGAATATTCCCACAACCAGTTGTTTAAACTCTTACATATGAAAACTCGTCGCAATAGTCAAGCTGGAAATACTTTAATGCGAAATTATCTTTTTACAAGCAAGCCAATGTCGCATATAACATTCCACGGTGCGGCGTACGATATATTGAAAGACGCATGCGCGCATGTCGATAAGTTTTGTCGAACATGGAACATGTTTGACCTGTAAAGTAACAGGTGTTCACAGCATTGTGTCTGAATATACGCAGACACACACACACTCCCACATGTTTCTACACACTTGTATGGTAAACATTGAACCTTAACACTGAATGCAAAATTCATGTGTATGCATGTGTGTATGTATGTGTGTATGTTGTATCTAAGTGCGTAAGCACTAATGAAATCAGTTAAGCTCCCGATCCTAAGAAACAACAGTATTAATCTTTGCAATGGTGTGTGCGAGCGAGATGCCAGATGACAGAGTCTGCGTGGAAGAGTAGTCTGTGTTTATGTTTAAATATATATACATATATGTATGTATGTGTGTGTGAAACTATTAATGATCAGCTCGGGGCGCGTTGCGCGGTGCGCGTTGCGATGAGCGTTTACTCAGCATTTTAATGAGTGGATGTCGCATGTTGTTTTTGTTTTGCTTTATTTTTTGCACTTGACTTTGAGCATTTGAATAGACATGGGCAATATCGAAAGCAGAGGACGGGGGTGAGGTATATTGTGAAATTAATAGTTGTTATTGTTGTTGTAGCTGCTGCTAGTGCTGGAAAATGCATTAAAATGTGGCTGTCGTTGTTGTTGTCGTTCTTGACTGGTTGTTGACCTTGAGAACTTCCCAAACGTCAATGTCAAGTAGAGCCCGGTCAATTTTGAGTTATTTGCCTTGCGCTTCACTTATTTACAGTGCATTTATTGCCTCTTCTTCGTTTTCTTCTTCCTTCTGGCTCCTTATTATACTCTGTACCATATACCCAAATGGTGTTTATAGCATTTCTTTTGAGGAACTTATGAATACGTTTTTGAAGTGGAAGCAAACACTAAGACAGATGATATTATATTTTTTAAATGTCGTCAATTTGTTTTAGCTAAATTTAAATTAAAATAAAAAAATTAATATTTTAATAATGGAGGAAAAATGTGGAAACGAATTTTAATATCATTATAGTAATGCGACACTTTCATTGAAAAGAGTTTAGGCGCCGTTCCAACTTTAATTTATAGGGACTAATAAACGTAGGAACAAATGTCGAAGTGGTGGTAATATAATTTTTTTTGGCAACTGTATATATACAGTCATGACCACAAAAATTTCTCAATATTGTTCATCAATTGTTTCCACACTTTTGCACGCCTATTTCATTCTTGCACAACATCATTCGCCGTTACGTAGCTTTGCCTGAAGTTTGACAATTAATGCGGTCACTTCGGAACTTTATTGATCACACAGAGAGCAGATGCGCTTTAAAGAGCATATTGGATAAACCAACGGATAAATGCAAAAAGCTCGTGGCTAATCTGAGTCGACGACACAGAGCAGTGATTAAAAGCTCAGCAATTGTTTTACATTGTCAAATAATTTATCTAATTCGTAGCTGGAATATAGGGTATAGCGATGTCCACAACTGCTGAATTTTTTTTTTTTATATTTTTATATCAAGTTGCGCAAACTCAAATTGAACTTGACGTTGGGCAATTGGCAGCTGGTTGACATTTATTTGGCAGGCTGCAGTAGGCGTCGGGATGCACTTGCCAGAATGTTGCAAGTTCGTGACCAAAATTGAGTGCAAAGCCTTGTTAATGCAGGCGGCTGTCAATCAAAAGTTTTCGGAGCTTTAATCACATAGAAGCACAAATATTTCAGCATTGAACCGTTATGTCGCTGGGTAAAGTTTATCAGTAAATATGTGCTTATGTATGTGTGCATGTGTATGTTTGCGTATATGTATGTATGTATGTATGTATTGTATGGTAAGCATGTCGTCTCATTAACATCAGACACATTAGCATTTCGATGCAGCCTAGAAAGTCACCCCTTGCACACAACAGGCCCAAGCACAAGCACAGTTACATTTTAGTACTCTGCTTCTTCTTTTATGTTTGAGTTGTGTATGTTTCTCTCTCTCTCTCTCTCTATCTCTTTACGTCTCGTGATGAATCTTATGCCGCTTCGGCTGAACGCGCGAAGTTTCAATTAAAACTCAAGAACAAGATACGCAAACTGCGACGCCATCTGTGAGGCAGTGCGTCATGCTACGCTTGCTAGAGTTATTAAAAGCAGCAGCAGCAGCAACAACAACAAACCACAACAAACAGCAAACAATAAGTCAACAAGCCAAAGAAGCGTCGAAGAGTAAACACAACAACAACAACAATAACAAGAAGAAAAGTTTAAGTCGGCACCGAAACTCAACAGCAAATCACGTTAATCAGTCACAGCGCCAAAGTTCTTATGCGAGAGGTAAATGAGAGAAGGGGGCAGGGCAGGTTATAGTTAAAGCATTTGGGGCCAAAGTCTGCTCTGTTGTTGGCTGCAGCGGTAATGAAGTGCAGCGAGGCGAAGCAAAGTCAAAGTCAAGCGAGAAAGCGAAAGAAAAGGAGAGCGCAAAAAACAGCGGAGCGATCTGCAACTCATGAGATACCCCAGCAGCAAAGAGACCCCCTTACGAATTCGATTCGTATTCTCTACTTTTTCTTACAATTACATTATCCAGCAAAGTAGGCAGTGTGTGCGTTGCCCAAAGCTTTTTATGCATGGTGAAATCATAATCGGAATGCTATACAACTCTGTATACCAAGATATATATATATATATATATATATATATATATATATATATTTATTCTATAATATAGCTTTTTTCACTACACACATTGCAAACCGATAAAGACAAAAATTAGAATAAGCAGACCTTCGAAAATGGTAGTAAGACAGAAGATGAACCAGTCCATATAAGAAATATGTAATAAGGACATTGGCGAACAGCTTTTGACGCTTCAGAAGCTTCAGCATGCAACTCTGCGTACAAGAGCACCGCTAGGTAATTAATTACATTGAATGCATGCGGAATGCATTCGGTAATGATGAGGGGTCATTCACTAGTTCGCTGCTGGGTATGCTTGGTAGACAAAAATAAAAGGGGGAAAGCCGATGCAAAGAAAAAAGCGCCAAAAATAACGTTGACTTACAACTTAATGTTGAGCTTTTGCTTTTGTTTTTGCTTTTGATTTTTATTTTGGTTTTGCTTTTGGTTTTCCTTCTGATTTTGCTTTCGTTTCCAGCCGGGTGTATGCAAATTAAAGATAGATGACAAAGATTTGCCAGTTTTTAGTACTTAGCCCTGTGAGAGACGTCATCTGATTAATGATTGTGAAATAATATTTCTGACATAATCGCCACACACATTTGAAGTTCTCAATAGCATTTATATGAAGCACATTTCATATTTATTTAAGTGCATAATTTAATCCTTTGGGCTAAATTAAAAAAAAAAAACTGTTTTAAATGTACTTTGTGCTGATAGTCTGCAATACCATTTGTTTATAAGTGCATTAAGTGCATTAAATGATTATTTTATTACATTAATATAATTTGCTTTAACGAGAAATTTAAGCTTAAAGTCGATTCAAATGTTGGGAAAGGGTAACTGATTTTATTATTCAGAAAGTATTTTTCTAACACGCAAGGTTGTGTTTTTTCTAAAAACAAGTACTTCTCATTTCTTAAATTGATTGCACATTTTTATAAAATGTAGAAAAATATGTCCAATTTAATGTGTGTCTATGTTTTTTTTATAATTCGAATAATAATAAAGTCCATAATTTGGACTCACATAAAAATGCTTCTTGCAATAATTTCTTGTACCTCATTAAATATAGTAAAAAGCAGAGATAACTTACTTTTAACTGGCAAAAAAACTTTTCTGCCAAGGTTCCGAGGATATGAAAAAGACGATCCTGCAAAAGAGAAAAATCCAATAATTGATTGGTTCTAACAAAGAGCCTTCAACTTATTGGCTACTTGCCAATCAACCAGGTATTAATGAAGATGCTTTAGTCGAGTCCTGACAATTTACCTATGTTTGGGCCTCTTGTCTGTTGTCCGTTGTCCGTTGTCTCTTGTCTGTTGTCTGTCGTCTACATGCACCGCCCCAGATTAATTGTTCATCGTTCTATCCTTCCCACTTTTTTATTTTTTTTATATTTTTTTTGCACTGTCGCGATGACATCTATAATTACTTTAATGATGATTTCAGCTCCAGCCGACTAAGGGAGTGGTGGTGGGGGGGGGGGGGGGAGGACGGGTTGGGGTGTTGGTCCAATGAGAAGGGTGGGGCATGGCGGCATTGTCATACTGGCTTTTGTCTGTGCGTGCTTAAAATGCAATTATATATGCATTTAATAATACTCATTGCATACTTTGCGGGGAGAAGGCTCACTATCTAGCCCCTGCAGATGCAGCTGCAGCTGCAGCAGCAGCAGCAGCAGAAGCCGCGTTCGTAGATTAATTTAATTGAAGTGCGATGTTAAATCGAATTTAAACGGCACACGCGTCGTATGTGCAATATTGTGTACAGTTTAATGCGCAAAAATCGACTCTACATATATTATACATTCAAACATATATATATACATATATATATATATGTATATATATAAAGTGATTGTTTTGTGTCTGCATCACAATGTAATGCCACGGAATACTCATCAATTTAATACATTAAGCAGATTAATGTGATAATTGTGAATTCATTATATATTTCTGTTATGTTTTAATTTAAATTTAAAATGATTAGTTTTGCATGCCAAGTTGGCAGCAAATTGAACTAAGCGATTTATACAAATTTCTGGTGAATTTTCATCACAGAACTCTGAACCGTTGGTCAATTCAATTAGGCTAATAAAGTAATTATCTGCTAAGAATCCTGGCTGTCAGCTGTGAATCCCGTGGATTGCATTATGCACCGTTTTGCCTTGGTTGTGTGTGTGTGTGTGTGTGTGGGTGCCACGCCCACAGTTATGCATACAATTATTCAATTAAAAAGTGCATGCCGCGCAATTAATATAATTTTCAGCAAAAGCAATGAAAGCGAGCTAAAACTTTTTCGGTCTGCCAGCTCAATGTGTGTGTGTGTGTGTGTGTGTGTGTGTGTGTGTATGTATGCGAGAAAGAGAGAGAGAGAGGTTGACTATCGAATAGTATGGTATGTGTGGTGTGGTGACTGTGGGCATGGCACTAGGCGGTCTGACAACGATGTTGGCAGCTGCATGGAAAAACTTGCAAAAGTTTTTAAGTGACTTCTAATAGCAAATTATGATGCGGTGCGGGGTGGGGGTGTGTGGGGTGTTGGTGGTGGTGTTGTGGGAACAACGCCATGGGTAGTAGGACGGGGCGGGGATTTAAGCTAAGGAGCTCTTGGCTTCCGCTTAGAGGAAGGCGTTAAAATTTCAATGCAATGGTTGCGGTTGGGGCAGGGTCTGGGCTGGAGCTGTGGCTGGCGTGAGAGTGGGGGGTGCTGAAACATGGCGTGGCTGCTGCCATGGCAAAAAGTTCGCGCTTCAAACTTGAACGATAACTTCATTGAAGTGATACTCACACCAGCACACCACACACACACAGAGTGTGAATGAGCCAAGCACGTATCTGAAGAGAGGAAGAGAGACTGTGAGAGAGTGAGAGAGCGAGAGTCTTGCATAAAAAGAGCGTACTGTTAACAAAGCTAGTTAGTTTCTTCCTTCCGCTTGCGGCTCACATGTGTGTGTATGTGCGTGAACGTGTGTGTGTGTAAATGTGTGTGAATGTGTGCGGGTGTGTTGTGTACATGCGCCTTCTCATATAATGACAAAGTGCACTCTGACATTATCATCAGCAGCGCTTGTCGCTTTCGCTGTCATCAAGTAAGCAGCAGGCAGCCAAAAATTTTAACAATTCACCCCCCCCCCCCCCTCCGTCGTCCCCGCGCCGCATTCAGCGAAACACCCCTCCGACAAAAAGTTGAATGTTTTAATGAATTATGCGTACATTGATAATACTTTTTTTTTTGGTTAGTTTTTGGCCACCCAAACTTGTAGATTGCAATGCGACGCATAGCCTAAAGGTACGCCCACAAGCACAAGCACACGCACAAGCACAAGCCAACGCCAACGCCCACAGACACGCCCACGCAGCGCAACAACAATTTGAAAGAATATAAAAGTTTTTGCACTTTTAATAAGGCCACGTTTATGATGTTGAATATGAGAATGTTTCCGCGTGCTGTTTCCTTCACAACTCTGCCGGCGACAAATGTCAAAAAGTCGTCAGCCATTTAAAAAGTTTCGCAAGGCGGCCAAAAAGCGTTACCAAAAATGTTTGCAGCACTCCCCAATGGGCACTGCGTAACAAAAATGGGAATTAAATAAGCACATTTCCACACATATGCATAAAGTTCTTAAAATACTCAAAGAAAAAATATAGCATTACTTTTGTATTGCTGTTGTAGAAAGCATTTTTGTGCATTTAAAATCGTATAAAACATATTTAAAATAATTATCATATTATTCACTTTCGAGTTATGTAGTTGGTAAGTCAAACATTTTTCTTAATTGTTTATTTTGTGAATTCTAACAATTTATGCTCTTTGTCTAATTGAAATCGACTTTGGAAGACCATTTTAACTAATCAAATCGATCAGATCAGAAATCAGATTTGTCAATTAAAATTTTTAATTCCATGGAAAATTTGTTTAATAATTTAGAAAAATATATGTTTATATTTTACAAATGCAAATCGTTTTGAAGCTTTATCAATTCAATAATTTAAATAAATTCACGATTAATTAGTTAGTTCAGTCAAAAATAAAATTAATTATGAGCGAATAAATCAAATTATTTGAATTATGCTTGTAATTTTATTAACAATTCCATTGAGATGCCCTTCCGCTTAAAATTTAAACTCATTAAATGCGATTATGCGAGCCACAGTGTATATATAAATAAATACATAATATTGATTTTGTTATTGATTAAAAACTATCTTCTCAATAAATTATCATCATGAGCAGTCAGCTGAGCATGATTTGAATTCGCTTCGTAATTTACCTAATTAAAATGCAGTCGAGAAAGTGTATTCCAAGCGAGGTAGGAGATACAAACTCCAAAGAAGGTTGACCAACTTGCTCAAAGTTGTCAGAACAGATCAGTTGGCGCATATATCAGAGTTGTGGGACGACACTACACTCAGAAAATATCGATTTGAAATTTAGAAAACCTTTGGCGCCACTCCGAATATTCAGATAGTATATTTATATCGACAACTCAACGTTATATGTTTTTGTTGTTTACTAAACATACATTTCTTAAATTAAAATTTAAATTGAATTTCTCGCTTTGAATAGTTTTTAATTAAATGATACAATTGAATTTTAAAATGTTATATTCTAAAGTCTAATAATACAAATTTTAGACTGTTTATAGTCTAGAAATGTTTGCATCCACAGAATTCTCACAGTTAAACGTGAGTATTTTAAAATCTCAGATATACAAACAATTTAGGTTTTATTTTTTATTTCTTTATTTGTAAATAATAGAAAACTTTTGTAAAAAAATAGAAATAGCCCATTCTAATTTAAAAATAACTTTTCTAGTTTGATCTTAGGACGATTTTCTAAAGTGTAGTCACTAGCCATTCAGGACCACTATCAGTGACGCATCTGACATATGTATCAGCTACGTGACGTTGCTTCTGTCGTTTTGTCGTTTGTCGCATTGCTCATATGCCGCATTGTCCGAACGGACACGTTTTTTGTTATCGTCACCGTCAGCGACACCGACACCGTCGCCGTCGCCGTCGCCCGTTTGGAGCTCATAAAGTGTCGCGATATTCATAAAGATAAACTCCGCCCAGTCGCCGTTTAAGCCCAAAACGTGCGTGCGTGAGTCTGGCTCCCCAAATGAACTGTTGCCTCCGCAACAGGCCCACCACCCCCGCCTGCCACGACTGCGTGTTGCATGAGCTTGTTTGTGCGACTTTTATCGCCAGCACTCGGCATTCGGTCGAGCTAGGCGTCCTACTGTGCCAGGCGGGGCAATTAAAATGCCCATTAGACTCCATTAAAATGCCATTGGCTGTTAGCCATCTCCTCGACACATTTTCCGCCCATTCATTTAGCCCTCAATAGCTTTTCCGGCCATCACCAATACAATTAGAAGCGTCCAACTTGCAGCAAACAACTCACTTAAAGCATCACAACAACAGACGCACTTCAAATCACCGATTATTTATCTGAATGAAATGCTTAAATGCTTAATGAGCCTAAGAATTGCATTTAATTAGAAAATATTTTATGCTAATATTGTATAATTTAGAACCAGTTTCCAGATGTTAATTTCTACGCCAATAATATGTGCATTTATTATTGGCATGCTTAAATAAGCATCTATTTCGTGGATAAGCCAATTGTCAAATCAAGTTAGAGTGCTGAATTCAACAGAGCTCGGCTAGCAGATACCCTAAGCCCAGCTGCTTAATATTGTTTTCCCTTGAAACAAAACTTATAGTTTTATTGTGTTTATTTTTTGATCACAATTGTAGACAGTGGTAGAAGCTGGTAGTCATCAAAATCTGTGTTTCTTATCCGATATTCATGAAATTTTTATACTTGGTCAATCATTTTTTGAGGTATATCGAAAATCGAATTATATCAATATTTGCAAAGCGCGGTAAATTTATATCTATGAATTGGCTACATTTGTTAATGATCTCGAATATATGTTTAACTGAGAAAAAGATTACCCTGCATACACAGAATGGATTTTCTTTTCTTTATTCCAGGGTAAATTGTATATAAAAAATGGCAGATTTCAAAGGTTTTTGTTTAACATGTGTACAAAGAACTCTTACACTAGAGTTTTGCTTACCTTTATTATTATTAGCAACTGATAATTTTATACATATATATATATATATATATATATACATATATATTTATATATAATTTTATATAGTTGACAATTAATTTAATTTTATTTGAAAAACTTATTTCATTCCTAGTTTTTGGATATTAGAAAGGATTTTTTATTTAAAACTATAAATTTCTGGAAAATGGAAAAATATGCTTTTTATTTTCTTTTTTATAAATAAAAATTATTGCTCTAAGACACAAGAATTGTCTACATTTCAGGACAATTTTGTCTGTCCACTGTCAGTTAAATGCATACCCATCTGAATTCAACATCAACAGGGTATAGGCGAGTAGATGCAATAGTTTATGTAATATTAATGATCATAGTTACTGCTTAGCGGAGTTTTTTTTTTGGAGGATGTCAACTGGGAAAACCTTGACTATTCTGGAGAGCAGCAGACAGAGGCGATTGTTCAGTGTTATGCAACATTGTTGCAACAACATTGTTGCATTGCACAAAAACTAGGCAAGCAAACCAAACCTAAACACACAAACTAAGACACACACACACACACACACACACACACACGTTGTGGCTAGCTAAGTAACCATGTCGATGTGCACAGCAAGCAAACACTTTGACCCATACCCAAAACCCAGTAGCCAGCAGCGGTAGCTGACATCGAGTTGGAGTTTGGAGAGTTCGAGTTGAAGATGGTGATGCTGATGGTGATGGTGATGGAGATGGCGTGGTAGATGGAGAGGCTGATGCGGCAACTGTTTTTTCGGCGACTGACGCAACTTGTTTCCTGAATTAGGCATGGCGTAAAAAACATTTACTTACGAATACCCGACAACTTCTCTTTCAAAATGGTATTACTTAATTATATTTATTCGACATGCCGCGACAAGAAGATTTGCAAGCTGTCATTCGGCCCAAGCCAGACAGACCGACTCCCTACAACCACAAACTCCACTCCACTGCCCCCGTACCCCCCTTTCCCCCCTTCTACCATCCACAATCTCCTTTTCGAAATTACATGTGCTTCTGTTGCAAGCGACGTTTGGGCTTCAATTGCAACTTTTTGTTGCTTTTCGTTGTGTGAAACAAAGCGCAGATATCGTTGTTAAAGATGGAGGGTTGGTGGAAGATAGTGGGGATGTCTGTGTCGAGGCTAGGTGGGGGGGGGGGGGGGCACAACTGTGATGGCAACTCTGGTCGTCGAGCGTTAATGGGGAAATTGAAAATCCATTTGCTGATTAATTTCTCACAATAGTAAATCTCTTGCCGAATTCACATTTACGTAAATGAACTTTGTGATTTTGCTTTTGATATTGTTGTTTCTGTTGCTGTTACTTGAACTATTGTAACTCTGGCAAAACAGTTGAAGTAAAAGTTTGTTTGTTGTTTGTCGCCTCCGCTTTTTTTTTTTATATATATATACATATTTTTAGTTGACAAAAATGTTTTTGCATTCGTTGCCAGTTTTTCAACTAAACTCTTCTTTTTTATACATTTTTTTTTACACAATTTTCGCAATTTACATGGGAAAATGTTATGGCAACTGCAATCGAGTGCAGAAAACATATTTTCGAATAGTTTGGCCTAGGACTTCTGTTTGTACTCACAAATGCACTGATAGTTATAAATGTGTTTGTAACTGTGAAAAAAGAGTTTCTTATTGTTTTTTTCTCTTTAAGTATATATAGCTGATTCACAGCTTAAAGCTTTCAGCAGGCTTGAACTTATGTTTTAGTTAGATACACTCAGAAAACGAATTGTTTTAAAATAAAGAAAACCGCCCTGAAAACTAGAAAGTTTTTCTTATTTTCAGAAATAAAGGTTTTTTACGATTCTTCCGAAATATATATTTTGAAAGCAGAAATTATTTGTAAAAATTCAAGCCTTTATTTGTTTGGATAAAATCCAATCACTCAACTCTCGAATATCGATATACTTATTTTTTTTTATCATAGAAAAATTGACAGCAAAATTGGAAAGACACAATGTTGAGTTTTAGGAATATACATTCTTAATGGCGCCAAAATTCTAATTCAAAATGCTTACAATACATAGAGATGTCTATACATATTGTATCTGTATCGTCTGTATATATTGGATGCTTAGTGGTACTGCTTAAAGCCTTAAATAACTCAAAGACTTCATTTGAGAACTGCCATGCACAATAATGTTGCATGCAAACAGTTAACTTTGTAATTCTTTTTTAACTTTGGATGTTTCTTAAATACAAGCTAAATAATCTTCAACATATATCGCGTGTATCCAAATCAAAATCAAATTTAAGTTTTCTGCCCTAATCTTAATCTCAAAAGCAATGGAAGATCATTAAGGTATGGAATATGCTTAAGGTAGTCTTTAGACTTTGTTACTTGTTAGCTTGACTATTAATGCTCTTTCTATCTCTCTCTCTCCCTCTCTCTCTCTCTTTGGACTCTGTTAGTTGTGTATCGTTTCCGACTGTTTGCCACTGAATTTTCTGGTCCGCGTAATCAAGTGTCCAAATCAGTAGCAGTCAGCTAGCTCTGCCTGTCAAGGACTTGAGGCACATACATTATTCAGAAGTTGGCGTTGTGCCTGTTGCCAAAACAGGACACGCATGATTTGAATTGTCTGCAAAACTTTTGCAGCTTCAGTTTCAACTTTCCTTTGCACCTTGTGTGACGGCAATGTGCAGACTTTTAGCAACTTCAATTTTTTGTCTGCCAACGAAAGAAATACAAAGAACATACATACACTACTGAATATACAAAGCTCAACATATATATATATATATATATATATAAAGTGGACTTTATGTATATATATCTATATCTATACTCTGTGTATGCAAAATGCAAAAGTTTAGCCAGTAAATCTTTGCAAGTGGCACATAAACTTTGCCGAAGAAACTTTTTTCTCTCTCTCTGTGCAGAAATCTACAAAAAATTCAGCAATGCCAAAAAATAAAAACATACACCATGGAAAAAATGAAAGAAAATATGCCATAAAGCATAACAGACTGAAAAGTATCTAAAAAAGTTTAACACAGCAAAAGCTCTGAGTGCAAAATGCCATTGAATTATATTTAAAAGTGCCAATAAATATTGGCATTACACTTAAACAATCATATATAGTCTTGATCGGTATTATTAGACGAGTTGCGTTATGTTCTTCAGTTGCGAATGCTCGAGCCAAACAGATCGGATAATTAATTAAGATAAATAATATACAAGTACCCCAAAATTGACAACACGATTTTATCATTTGCCAAGTAAAATTGCTAAATTTCTAAAACTGATTTTTCGCATAATTAATTAATCGATAATTCTTATACTACAAAGTAAAAAGTTTAACTAGCATAGAACAAATACTTTGGTATGCCTACGAAACATTTTCGAAACAATTCCATTGTTTTATAATCGTAAATAATTGTTCCGACTGGTAAAAGTTTAAGCCCAATTTGATATTTGAACGTCACCAAAACAAATCTAACCCGTAGAAACTAGACGATTAATCACAAATGCAATTACAAATCGCCATACAATTGACGCCGAGGGTAACTCATCTTATTTTTCAGAAAGTTGCTTAAAATACTTTACCGTTGCCTGCAACAAAACCTTTTACAAGCTCATAATAATATAATTTGTTGCTATTTGTGGGAATATGTAGTGCCATCCAATAAAGTCAGGGCAATCATGTATTTGCTGTACGCCTTCTCAATTTCTAACTAAATAACCTCCTCCTCCCCCTCACCCCAACCTACCATTTTTAATAGCACTCTCTCTCTATTTAATAATGTGAACAGCATTATTTAGAGCGCAAGATGCGTCGGCCTCATTGATGACGCCTGCATTGGGCAATTCCCCCGCTCCACAAAATCCATCCATCCACATCTAAAGGAAAAAAAAATAAATAAATAGAGTAAGCCCATCATAGTCATAATTGAGCACTGCTTCCACAATGATATGTCAAATTGCAGTTGCATTGTTGATGTTGTTGTTGTTGTGGTGCTATTGGATTAATCAGCCAACAAATAAGCTGAGCCGAGTGATTACAAATTGGTACAGAAAAATTGGTACAGATGAACCTGCCTGTCACGAACACAGACACAGTCTTGAAATAATGATCATCGCTCTGATTTGAAATATCTTGTAGCTGTTGTTGGGCTGTTGCAATTGGAGAGCCACCGATTAAATAACATTAATTTTCGATGCACTTTTCGGTTGCAGCGCTGTGACCGACTAACTAACCAACTGACTAACTGACTAACTGACAAACTGACTAACTGTCTGACGACTGACTGACTGACAGACGGCGCTGTGTTGTCATTTGCCTCACTCGTTAAAGATTCGTTTTGGGTCTTTGATGATCACTAGATCGTAATGGCTGACGCAGAAATAGACAAAGACCTTGACGTCGTGTTGCAAACGTCTAAGTTTTTGGCCCTTTTTCGGTCGCGTCAGCACTTGGGGCGTTCGCTTTAGACTTGGCTTAATTGCGAGCACGTTGGCCAAAGTGTTGCCACCAATTGCAACTGCAACACTTAATGGGGCACAGTTTTTAGGCATTTTCGATATTGCAGCAACTGCAAATGGCCTGCAGTAGCTGCAAATCACTGTCAAAAATCGAAACGATCACGAAATCAATCGATTGACGATCAATGCCCATTGGGAAAATGCAATCAATTGACGGCATCATTATGAAAGTTGAACAATCTACAATTTGAACGATTATCGGCTTGGCATTTGTTAATATTTGTCATTGATTTATTTGATGATACAGATTAAATATGGAAATGAAACAAAAATGATAACAGTTTATCGATATTCGTAAGTCCTCCTAATTCTTAATCAACATTTAGTTATTTATTTTTATGACAATTAGGTAATTAATTGTATAACATGACTTGTGGACTACCAGCTAGTTGAAAATATGTTATGGTACTTTCATCTTTGGGATCTTTTTAGGGACACTTTCAATGCATAATAATTAATGTTCTGTGAATCAAAACCATGAAATATCATAAACCGAATAATGTTTGTTTTATAACTTTTGGGAAAAACAGGCAACTTAACAGAAAGTTCTACAATTCGTTCAAGCTTACCACCATCACAGTTTTCAAAGCACAGTAGAAATATATATACTTATATATATATATATATATATATGTATGTGCTCTATATAACTTTTAAGTGATATTTCAATGAGCTGTTAGGCTTACCTGATTTTCATATGCATTTTATTTTATAGAACAGCAGACACAAACTGATCCATCTATGGCTTTAATTCCGGATCTAATTTGCGGGGATGGAGATCAATAATTCGTTTTCTTCTCACTGGCATAATCATCGTGCTCGTCGGTGCGAAAAATTAGAATGTTTTAAGTCCTTTGAATTGTCAAAAGATATACATGTATCTTTTAGTTTGCGGCTAAACTAAAACTTATTTATATATCATTATATTATATATATATGCCATTAGTTAAACAAACCATAAACACTTTGCCTACTACTTGCCTACTACAATTACAATAATAACTGATGTATCTAAATTATATTGAATATAATGTTAAAATACATTAGATTATTTTTTATTTTGCTATTTTCTTTTTTTCTCTCTATATATTAGTTTTGATTATTTAGTACTTTGATATGAATTTAATCGAGATAAATGAGCAACTCAAAATATCAATTAAAATGTCGTTAAAATGTGTAAAAGATACGTGCAGCTTGCAAATCGCAGTTAACCAACTGAATTTAAAAACAAAATAAATACATTTTCATAATTTTCGAATATTATATTTGCCTTCCAATGGCTATTGATAAGCAAAAATGTGAAAATCTGCTGGTTGTTTCCATTTCAATAATAGCAATCGTTTACATTCCGTCGATTTAAATGCATAAATCGCTTTTGCTAAAAAAAACACGCGCGTTCGCATAATTTTCAATCTCGCGCCAATAAAAAAAGGAGTATGCGACAGGATTGGATGTGGAATGGGGACTAAATTATGGCATGGATTCGTTCCTAAGGGCGTTTGTATATGGTGTGGCAGAAATTACATTTAAAATTGAACAGCACAGGAGGCAACTCGCACCATTCGCAGCCACTTCAGTCGGCACTGGGACATTAGCACCTCGTCTCGAAAGAGCAGCACTTGCCAGGTTAGGCTAAGGGTTGCAATACGTTGCAGGGGCAGGTTTGGAACGAAGGCTGCAAGATTTATGTGCCATGTGTTTTTTATAGCGAAATAAGCTACCGCTGCAGGAGGTGAGCCAATATGCTAAAATTTCCCAACGCAATTTTTCATATGCATAACAGTTTGTTCGATTTTATACATACATATATACATACATATATACATTTGTATATGTACTTCGAACATGCGTGCGTGTGTGTGTGTGTGTGTGTGATCGTATTTAATCTCTGGCTGTTGTTGTTCCTTCTTTTTGTTTGCCTACGGTTTTCCATTAGGTTATGTTGTGCTATTAAAAAGCAATCTAAATTTTTTTGATGCCAGCACATCGCAAACTATTTGGGATATGGGGTCCATTATGGGATTCCTGAAAGAACTATTGAAATATTTTTTTCATACTCTGATACCCAAACTATAATTTAGTTTATTTTCGAATTAAAATTGTTTTTTTTTTAACAAGATCTCCAGAACAATACCATAAACTATATCAAAACTATAACAATTCAACTATTGCGAACTCCGTACAAAAGTTGGATATCAGCAGATTTACTCAGCGGTCTACAATGATATCCAATATGCGGCGTGCTAAAGTTCTTTCTGTTTTTTTTATTTTTTATTTTTTGTCCTCATTTTATTTCCACAATTTATTAAAATTTTAACTCAATGAATGGAATCTTTCTTCTTCCCTATGCTGTCCTGTCACATCTGGGCATATAGACTTCATCGGATCGTCATGCCCGGCGACACTGTTCACCATCAGCATAAAATCAGTGCATCTCAACCCAAGCCCACTTCACCGCACCCTGATGCGACCAAATGGCTCAGTCACTGGCCGCCAGCCATTCAATCAGAGCAATTCAATGGCAATGCGAAAAAATGAGTATAACCCAAACAAATCATTCCGTACAGAACAACACGCCATGCCCCTTTCTATGGTTCTACGCTCTGCGCGCAAAGCTGTGGCAACTTGTCAGTGCCGCCAAAAATTTTGATGTTGTTTATTTTTGCAGTTGTTGCAACACTTTTTGCAAGGCGATACATAAGCATGGCTGCAATTTATGAGAGCGTCCGCCAGTTGTGCAACCGCATTCCCATGCCAAGAAGCAACGACAGACCTATGCTCCTACTGCTCCTACAGCTACTCCTGCTCCGCCTCCTGTTGAACAACAGCAACAACAAGAACAACAAAAACAGGAACAGCAGCAATTGCGATGCCCTAGAAAAGCGTGGACTGCCAAACTAACTTCAAACTCGCAATATATACACATAAATCCTCAGCACTGATACACACAGATTCCGTTAGACAACAGTTGAGCCGAGGAGTGGGGACTGGTGGTGTAGGTCGTAGGTTGAAAAACGCCAGTGGCAACTTTTGCGTACCAACAACAACCGAACTGTAGCCAGACAACAACAACATGCGGCAAACAAAAGACAGCAGCAGCAGCAACAACAACAACAACAGTTGCATTCGAAAAATATTATTGGGGCGTATTTTTGTGGGCGTGTTGGCATCGGTGAGCGTGGGCAATGTAGAAATTTGGAAAAAAAAAATAATAAAAAAGAAAAGTGAAGCGCTTGTAACAACAACAGCCACAACAACAGCAACAACAACAGCAACAACAGCAGCAACAACAACAGCGACAACATTAGCAACAACAACAGCGACAACAAAGAAAAGTTGCACCTTTTTTGGTAGTTTCGGCTTTCAAATGATGGAACGCTTAGTTTTTTATGCATGGAACTTGTCGATGGCAAAAGTTGAATTATTGCGAATTCGACCGAGGCACTGAAGGGCGGCGAGGCGGACTTTTGCAGACCTCATGCATTATGAATGTCGGAGCATCAGGATATGGACACAGTCAAGAGGGAGACAGAGACAGAGAGAGAGAGAGAGAAAGAGAGAGGGCGGTCGGACGAACAAACTGTTGGACTTATGTGGCTTAAGGTTGCCGCAAAAGGGACAGTGGCAGCTTCTGCCAGAATTTACAATCACTCGTGTGCCACAAATTTGCTGCTGAGCTCTTAAAGTTGCTCCTAGCACTGGCTGCTGGCCGTGGGATGCCAGCCGCAAAGTTGCCGTTGCAGTTGGCAGCAGTTGATGCGAAAATCTTTTGCTTGTACCATTTTTGACGAATTGTTGTCGAACACATTGTTCCACATTGTTTTGACACACATCTGTGAAGAGTTGACTGGAATTGATTTGAGATCGACTTGTTCCGTAAGCAAGTTTATTGAACTTATTCTGCAAGTAATTAAGTTGTCTAACTAGTTTTCCAAATTAATAATGGGAATGGGCTAAGAATTATTGTTGCTTAAATTAATTATTTAATTATATTAATAATATAATTTAAAATAATGACTGGAATAATAATTTATAATCTTAGCTAATACCATCAATAAATATTTATTATTATTGTTAGCCACATGTAACATATAAATACATAACTAAATTTTTTAAAAATATTACCATAGCTATAGTAATCTATTTTTTTGTTTTGGCCTTTTAAAATCTTTGATACATGTATGCATGACCGTAATAGCAATAATTCCAAACTGCCTGGCAAATGCAAAAAAGAAAAAAATTAAATTAAACAATCGAGAACGCTGTTGTCAGGCGTTACCGACTTCAAAATACTTTGAACTTATGGTAAAACCAGCTGATATCATGTAGCAGGAAAAAGGGAAAATAAATACAGATCTTAAAAGTAGATTTCTAGTAATTTACCATTCAAGTCTGCCTTTAAAATCGCACCAGATATAGGCTTTTGTGAATTTTCGTGGGCGTGGCTGATCAAATTATTGAACACGGTGTCCAATAATCTGCCTTTAAAGTTTGGTAGTTGCAGCTCTTAAATTGTGGGAGATTTAGGCTTTTCAGAATTGTGAAAAGCATGACGGACATTGCATAAAACTAATATACTACAAATAATTTTACTAATCGGTATCAAAGTACAATAGCGAACAGAATATAGAAATATGTATGTGTATATGTGATAAACATAAACTTATGCAATGTATATATAAATATTTCCCAATGCATTTTAGCATTGCTGATGCAGAACACTAAATCAATGCGGGTATTGAACGAAGTAAAGGCGGTCAACGGAGTGTGCTGATGGGGATGGGGATGGGGATGGGGATGGGGTCTGCTATGTGCAAGGCAACGATAGTGACAACTCCCGGGGGCAGATCGTTAATTTGGTTAACACACCGAACAATGTCAATCGAAATAGGCCGCATGGATTCGATTCGGGTTGGGTTTTTGGTCCCTCAATTCGTCTACTATTTGAGAGGATGGCTGGGGCTGGGGCCTGATTGGATGTGTCATCGGTGGCAGCATTTAAATGTTGGTTGTCAGCTTGTCTAAAATTAGATTGAGAAAGCGTTAGCAGTGAGTTTTCTGCAATTGAAACTGCAGCTGGAATGGCAATGAGAACAGCAACGGAACAGCAACGTATCGAATGGTATTGCAAATTGAAATGGATGCGACAGAAGTGTCAATTTGATGATACCATTGGGCTGGCTCCCATGGTTGCGGGGGGGGTCAAGCATAACAACAAACAAGCATTGCCAACACAGAGGCGACTGCTGTCAACCAACTCTGGCTGTCACTTAATTAATAATGGACCCTATTGTGCAGCACAACTGACAACAACCCTCAAAGAAACAAATTATGTTTGTAGATTGCACAAAGGAAACCTACCTACACCTACACAAATGTATATATTAACACATGTAGCTCGACTTATGAATACGGGGGATGTGCTGGCTTAATTAAACGCCTTACCGCATTTGACAGTACATTGCACCACCTGAGAGGGACATGCTGCAGTTCTATAAAATGTACATAATTAAAGGGAACGAGAATGCTTCTCATTAACATGACTCGAAGCTGTGTGCTCAAAGGCGAACCCAGAACAATCATAATCGGCACACCTTCAAATGAATAATAACACATATGTCGCTTTGCTCAGTGACACGAAACGGCTGACAGAACGAGTTAATTGACTATTGTGTATTTTTCACATTGCAAGATATTCTTTGGCAATAAATTCGAATAAATTGTAATTTTTTGATTGTGCTCAAAATATCGACCTTAATAAGTATAAAATATTACTGAATTAACAATCGCAATGTTAGATAAACAAGTTTTTTTTTAGATTAAATTTAATTATCAATTTATCAACTTAATTCGAAATATATGCGTTGTTAGTGGTGTGGGAACTTTTTTTTTAAATCCATATAATTACTTTCGTTTAAAATTGTAGGCTACTTAAAACTATAATTTGCAGAGATAATTGTTGATATGATAATATGTGAAAATAATCGATAAGTTATAAAACATCTGTGTATGCTTTTCAAATCTATTCCCTATAATTCCAATCTTGGCTCTTCTATGTGTTGTATTTTTTTTTTAATCTAAACAAAATCGGGCTTTTTGTTTTCAGCATCAATATGGTGTCCAACCAAATCGAAATGATTTTATTCCACTTGTTGACATTGATTACCCAACGCACAATAACATATTTTTATATACTCTAACTCATATATTTCTATTTATAAATATATTAACTGATATATGTATGTATAGATATGTATGTATACACAAATATTGTTATGGCAATTGGCTTGAAATACCAATTTTGTACTTTTTTGTTGTTTTTTTTTTTTTTTTTTGTAAGTTTTAATAATGAGAAATTTCGTAACAATGACTCGTTAGTTATAACTATTGTTGTTACTCAGTCAATTATCTGAGTTCTCCAATGCTATTCGATTTTGCAATTGTTTGAGGAACGTGCAACACTGTCAACAATTAATTCTTATGGGTAATAATTTTAGTGACCTTACCTTACCTGCCACCTTACCTGACAAATATCGAAAAATAGCATGAACGCATTGAGTCGCATTCCAGAAGCTGCCTGAATTGATTTTGGATAGATCAATATTTAAGGAAGTGTAATTTGGCATGCCAACTGAGATCCATCTTTAAATGCAATGATAAAGATATTATTTATCAAATTGTTTTGGAACAGTCGCCCAAATATGAATAAATATATATTTATTCAGTTGGTGTTTAAATATCAAGACCAATCGTTGTCTGGCAGCACATGTGACATGGGCATTGTTTGGCTAAATTTGAAAGTATCCGCAAATAGAAAACAGAGTCATGGTCATTATAATTTGGATCTAGAGCCGGGAAAGTGCTACTAATTACCCATGACCAATCGCAAGACTCTACTCATAGCACCATCCTATAAAGCGAGTGTTCGGTCACTTACAAAAGCCGCTCGATAAAAGCGTTGCTCCAAATGTGCGACAATAACATGAATTTTTTCTTGTTTTGTTTTTGTTGTTGCCATAAAATGGTTAAATATATAATAAGCTGTCAATAACATATGATATATGGGCGTCTGGCCAGTCGCTTTTCATTTTGGCCCATTGGCATTGCATAAGTCTGACCAGACACGAACAGCAGGTGGAAAAGAAAACACCTGCTAAAAGTTATTGCAAAGTTTGTGTGCTTATAAGCCATGCTGCAAATGCTAATACCCTGATGCCGAGGATACATTGAGCATATTGATGTTGTGCAATGTCCGTCACGCTGTCCGCGTGAGTATAACTTGTATATAGCTAGAGCCACTAAATCTGGGAATACTCGAAATACTTCTCTTAAGATGGATTAGAAATTTGCTTATCCAACATATCTCTTCCATAGTTTTTAACAAGAGTCAGCAGTTCAATCCAAATCTTACTAGAATATGCATCTGCCTTTATTTAAGCATAAATGATGTTAGATAATACTTACAGCCATATTCATTGACATACAAACCATAGGTATGGATCTATATATAAATTCAAATGGAAGTACATTAAGTCGCAGTCAATCAGAATTACGACAGCAATTTTGCCATGCTGTGCACTAAAATGTTTAAGCTACCAACTGGAAAAAAAAATGACACACATACAAGCGAAAATCGTTTACATATTTATTTTTCAACATTTTAAATTTTTTTTTTATTTATTTTGTAATTTACCTCCTTCCCACGTTTTTTTTTTTTTTTTTTTTTAATTTTGGTACTGCCAAATTAAACTTCAATTCAATGGCTGCTGGGGCAGGGATATGAAAGGAAAACAATGAAAATGCTTGCAATGAAATGCATCGAAAATTGAAAATCAATGAACTGTTATAATAACTTGCCGCAGCATCAGAGGCAAGCGCAACGCCCAGCCGTGCCGAGCAGTGCCTAGCAGCATCCATCCGCATGAATACATATCCGTCTGAAACTACATACGGATACGTATATATATGTACATATTTATAGTTACATACATATAAAGGCCTTCAATGCATATGTGCAAGCCTAAGGAGAGTCATTCAGTGGAGTGCACAGACAGAGGTGGCCTACCAAACTACACTGCAAGAATATGTTCAAACACAATCAGAATACTCAGCAGATATCGCAGAGCACTTTAAATTTATTTTATTTAAAATGTTTTTTTCTTTTGTATTTTATTTTACCTACACAGTAAGCATTAATCGATTGAGTTATGAATTCCTTGAAAAAAATGTTGGAATATTATAGATTATTTCGATGACATTGAGTATAAATAATATAAGCGGTGTGCTCTGTATGCCAAGTTATGTGTTTTTCCAGTTTAATATTTCCATAATATTTTACATATAATTAAGAAAATAGTGATTAAACCTAATACATTTGGGAAAATGTACTTTTTTATTCAAATTCTCTATTTATGTTTATTTCTTATCGTTGTATTAACAACTTCATGTACTCTCCAAGATATTCGTATCTAGAGGAAAGGAAAATAAAATGCTCAACATACTACATATATATATGTACATATATATATTGTCCCATAAGATCAATAAAACTTAGATGATTCTGCATGAATATAAGCATTCTAATTTTCCGCATGCGTGTACATATTCACCACAAAAATCGTTTCAGTGGATGAATTCTGTGGGTGATACTGCGGCTTCAAGGACTGTCGGTCGATATGGCAACACAAGTGGAAATGGAAATGTAAATGGGTGGAGAAGTTCCAATGGCATGAATGGAATTACATGGTAGGGGCAGCTCGTGCGTGCAACGCTCTTCATTAAACATATGTAACACATTGGGTTACGAGTGGTCAACGGTAACGTTCTAGTGCTGCCGTCTGCTGCTGCGATTGTAAGTCGGATGCAGCGATTAAAAATTAAATGTTGCCATATTAACGAACAAGTTGCACCAGTTGCCATCTGCCAGTTGCATCTTTGGCCTCAGAAAACGATGTAGAGTTAAAAAGCAATATCAACAACTGACTTTGGTTGGGTATTGAAGCATTTTTTTTTTTTGTTCCACAGACGACTTTTGAGGATGCTGAGCTGGAAATCCTTTTGTGCATATAAAATGGATGAAGACTGGCGTACCGGTCTTGCCACGTGTGAAATTTATGCACATATGTTGAAAGCACTTAAGTGCGACCGAGACGGAGAGAGAGAGAGCGAGAGAGAGCGAGAGAGAGAGGGAGAGAGAGAGGGAGAGAGAGAAAAGAGAATATAAGAATATAGAGAGAGGGAGAGAGAGAGTGTGGAGTGCTATGCACTCCATTTCAGTGCCAGTCTGAGCCATTAAATCTCTCGGCTAGGTGATCAAAATTCATGAAAAATCAAGCAAAGCGCACATATATATTTCATAAAGAAAAGAAAAGAAACGAAAACTTTGAGTAAGAGAGTAAAAAAAAGTATGAAAATGAAATTGTTGGAAAATTGCAATGACAATGGCAATGGCAGTGGCAATGGAGTTGGCTTTGTGTGCATTATGATGGCAAATGTGCAGAAGGTTGGGCCATATCGAAGACGGAAGCAAGGAATATGAATGCCATGAAGTCCAGACATAAGATGGGGCAGGACAATCAAACGAATTAAATGAGCTGGAAAATGCATTTGCCTTGCCTCGTATTTGGCATGCAGCTAATGGCCAAGAAATGCACACGCTACTGTTGTGTGGCAGTCATTAAGGCTGCTCGATGACAAAGCCAAAAAAAAAAATAAAAGAAGATATATACTGTGCACCGTCCTTGAGTTGAGTAAGGTTGATAAATCGCTGCTGCCACTATTTGAACTCTTTTATTTTTTAACTCTTCCAATCAATTAACATCGATATTTTTCTATTGCGATTTGTGATTTTACCATGACCCAAAGGGAAGCCGGTTGCATCATTAACGTTACGAGTATACAAATAAATATACAAAATAAATATAAACGCACAAATTAAATATAAATGTTGCATAAACTAAAGATCTTCAAGTACAACCGAATGAACTGTTAAGTCATTTCGCTTGGCAGACAAATAAATAAATAAACATCACATCAATATGAGCTAACAAATAATAATGAATAATTGCACAAGCAATCGAATAAACACTTAAATCATCAAGAGAGTACCAAATTAAAGCGACATACATGCATATATGTACATCTAGAAACCAAAATAGATATTCCTGCATATTTTGCCTGAGATACTACAACGACCCAATTGATTGACTTATTTGGTTTGGCTCTTAGCCATGTTGTCGCTTTCACTCAACAAGCTTGTCATTAGCCTAATTTTTTGTGTCAATTCGCTGTTTGATTATTTAGTTCGCAAAAGCTAAAAGCAAAGTCCGTGGTTGAATGCTTCCCGAAACGCTACTCCCGGCTAAAAAGCCAACCAGCCATCGCCCTCCCAATCCGTCGATGTTCATCATTTGCTAAGCAAACAGCAAGCGAACGACAGTATAAAATGGATGGCCAACTGTCATATGCGACGTATGCGTACTATTTTTTTTTTGGTTTTTTTTTTTTTTTTTTTAGTTTTTTTCTTTTTTCCAACCCTGTGTCCTGTGAGATGCGTAGAAGTGGGTGTAATAAAGCGAACAGAATAAATGAATGTAAACACAGACACAGACACAGCCAGAGTCCAGCTATTGACCTCAGAGTCTATCATAGTTATAAAATGTGATGTTTTGTACACGTCTATTTACTGTAAGAATATTGGGTTTTTATACAAATACACTACAATCGAGTTCATAGCATCTGAAAGTCGTTCCTTCGTGACTAGAACACATTTATTTGTTCTTCCTTTTGATTCGATATTAAATTTATCTCTCACAGATTTGCAATACTTTGAACTGAAATCATTTGAAGCTGCTAACAGCTGGATTGTATTTGTCTGGATTTGTGTATAACAATGCGTCGCATATGGATAATAATATGATATTAATTGCAGCTGGTTAAGGAGTTGCATAGTAAGAAAATAGTATGACTAAATACACATCGATTATTTATAAGATCGAGTAGGATGTGAATGCCGATATACACTTTATACTTAATTCGGATTGTTAGATTGAATTGCACATAATACTGGCATTACCCATTTTTTGTTAAGGATCCTGGTAACTATACAAACCAGTCTTTATAAACAATATAAATATACACAATTATCTTAATATACTATTATAATGACAATGCAGCTGAAGACCTCAGTAGCCATGGTATAGACCATTAAGCTAGATTTTGTAGTTTGCCTTTTTGTTTTTATATATCTTATATCTCAATATATAATGTTGTAATTCGTAGGTGCACTTTTGAAACAGCATCCAGACTTTGATGCAGCCATTTGCTGGAAACTGAAAGCAGCTCTACATACTTCAATTTCTTCAGGAAGATGATTCGCACAGCGACGAGCATTGGTGGCGCAACTGAATTACGATTGATTGTGTCTGCTCCGATGCACTGGCTGGATAATCTTGCCTTCCTCGTTAATAAGGCTAATAAGGCTATTGAAGAAAGCTGACTCCAGTTGGTCGATTAATGATAAAATAGCCAGGCTGTAGCTTGTTCATTGCGGGACACCAGACGACTCCATTGCTCAGATCCTGCCAGTTCCATGATCGAGTGCATCAGCTGCTTTGTTTCACTCTTGTGGCCCTGAAACGATGCAATAAGCATAGCTGCAACACTATTGCAACGAGCACACATGAACACATACACACTACTTCGCATTTGGGTTTGCCACTGAGGGTCTTCATTAAGTTGACGTAATCTCCATTAGCAGTCTATCTCTCTCTCTCTCCCCCTCTCTCTTTTTATCTGCATTTTTTTTTTGTTGTGTGTTGCAGTGCTACCAATTAACACATTGAATTGGCCAATAGGCTCAGCTCTGCAAAGCATTATGGTTAATTTGTATTTGCCGGTTTTGTCGGCTGAGTATTGGAGTTAAGTGGATTGCCTTTGGGGCACGAATTGGTTTCGAGTGTGAATGCAACATTCAAATAGAAATATGAATTCAACACATTTCACCCAATTTTCGTTTGCAATTTGTAACTGATTATTTATTCACGCTGCAATTGGTTGATATTTGTTAATTTTCCATTCAACGGCAATTTAACTAACACGTTTTAAGTGCAGTCTCTGCTCTCTTTTCCATTTCCCTCAATTTTATTTGCATTTTGAGTGTATTCTATATTTTGCCATCCTTGCATTCAGTTTAAATAACCTTACTTCCAATACACTGTGAACAAGTCTGAGTTAAAAACTGATTTAATTTATTAAATGGGAATTGCAACTATTCATATTCCCTGTTTCTATTACGACATTCAGTCGATTCATGATTGTGCAGCTGGCAGTCATAAGAATTTTAACTGCTGTTATCCAATAACCTACTTTAAATTAATTAAAGTGTATTTAAACACACACACACACCACAAAGCACTTCGCCAGCAAGCGCACACATATTCAAATACACACGTACACACACACCTCTGTTCACTGGTTAGAAATGTGTATACTTGCTTCAGAAATTCTCTTGAATTTTCTTTATGCTTTCTGTGGCTGCTGTGGGTCTGTGTGTCTGTGGTCAAGGTGGCCCCTTTCTCCATCTTCTATCCTTCGTCCTCCATTACCCATCCCATTAACATTCCTCATCCTATTCACCTTTCTCAATTCCACTTGCAGGCAGTATGCAAATGAATGTCGCCAGGATACGGCACGTGCTCTCATCGGCTTCTCCTTGGGCGCGCCGTCGGCAGAGACGTCACCTTTATGTGGCCATTTCGTTTGGTCAAAAGCAGCAGAAGCAGCAGCAGCAGCAGCAGCAGCAGCAGCAGAATCAGCAGCAGCAGCAGCAGCAGCAGCAGCAGCAGAATCAGCCAGGCAGGACGCTTGGCCGCTGTTGGACATGGCGCAGTGGTTTGTTGGAGACGACGCCATCCTGTTGCAGGATGTGGCACGGTTACCAAGCATACAAATAAAATGCAAACAATGCTTGTTTCATTTGCGTAATAAAATATTTATACAGGTATTTAGTTAGCTGGACGGCAAAATACAGCGAAAAAAGAGCCGAGGCCAACGAAAATTAAGCGAAATGTCAGAAACAGAAAAAGAAAAAGGGACAAAAAAAAAAACAACAACCTGTAAAATACCAGAAAAAAAAAAAAAATTAAACATCCCAAGCAAATGGACAGCTGCCAACAGAGGAGAAAGGCAGTAGAGGCTAAAAATTCATGCAACGTCCAAACTTTAATACGAAGCTGGCAATCTTGTTCTTGATACCGTTGTTGTTGCTGCCGCTTCTGCTGCCGCTTCTGCTGCTGCTGAGTTCCATTGTTTTGGCCGAAAACAAAAATCGTCTAGACATCATTTCTCAGTCGAGACCCACAGCGCTCTCCTGCTCGCATATCCTTATTCCCGTCGCTCTGCTCGCGATATGTTAGATAAATCAGCATGCTTCGCGATTTACCACAGTTCCCAGGCAGTTACAGCCCAACTAATTCAGCCAGATTGTGGACACGCCATGGATATTACTCTCATTAATCATGGCCTTAACCGACCAAAGCAACTGTTGGGTCTACTCGCTGTGATTAAAAATGTGATTGGAGATGTACTTTTATTTAATTTTCACAATTCGATTACTTTTGCTAATTGCAAATGGGACAAAACAAGAAAAATATACCTTGAACCTATTTGTTAATTGTATTATAGTTTCATTTGCCAAATTGTACTTTAAAATGTTTTGTACACCCAAGTGTAAATAGGCCCTCACTCCTTGTGATAGCAACTGGAACTGATTTACGACAATTTAACATATACATATATATTTATAGATCGCCTGCAGTTAGAAATGAGCTTAATATGAGAATGTATTTTCGACTATCACTTGGATGTTTCTTATCCGATCTTGATGAACAATTTACATATGCATATTATATATTAATCAGAAGCCTCTGCCAATATTCTAAATTGGAATTCTCTGGCTCTTATAGTTTCCCGGACGGACAGACGGACAGACTGACTAACAGATGGATATGACTAGATCGACTCTACTGTTGATCCTGATCAAGAATACTTCAGAATAGAAAAGACTATTTTTTATTTTTTCAGAGATGCTTCCTTTTGCCAGTTAGAAACGCCCATTTTCAGTGGGTTCAGATTTAAACAGTTTTTTAAGAGGGAGACTATTGTAATGGATCTAAAAGATTAATGCCTCTCCGGTGTTGAGCTTTAACATCTCAAAAAAAGTTTATTTCTGGTTTTCCAACATTAATTCATTTTAAGTTCTATAATATTTTTAAAGAATGGAAATCTGGAAATCTGTTTAGCCACTGTTCTTGATGAGTGATAAGTGCAGCTTGTTGGAGCTTCTCCCTTTCATTTCGAGTGTTTTTCAAATGCGCCAGCTTCAGGTGAAGCCACATGGCTATCATGGCTATGGGATTTACGTTGGGTCTTTGGATGAGGCAACATCGGCAGCAGTCTGCTTTTTAGTGCAACGTGCCTTATCGCAGAGACGTTAATTAATCTATGACGCCTTCAACTCCTACAATGCTGCGACTGTTGCATCTTTGTGCAGGTCGAACTGCTGTCATGCCCCCAAATCATGCCCCCGATGACTGGCCTCTGGCCCCGTTGACTGCACGACAACGCTGAGATGCTATGCCGTAAACATTTTATTTTAACACGTTTTTGCGAAACGGAAATTCTTCTAATATCTTTACATAATTTTTTTTATGTGCGGCTGCGACCAAGATGGAGATGTGAAGCCAACCACAATGACAATTAACAAAATAAACAAAATGTAGCAAAAAAAATGTGAGCGACTGAGTTGTGGGCTATTTGCTGCGGCTGTTTGCCTGCCAATTGAAGGGGCTTTGTGGGGTGAGTGGGGCATCGAGTGATGCCATTTGTGGCAGGGGGAGGTCGGGGTCTCAGCCTTACTTGCCGTGGCACACAAACAGCACTTTGTTATGTGCGGTCAACAGTCAGGCAATGTCTAAATTTGAAATGTCAGCGTTGTCAACGGCAATTTAGTCGCAACGCAGTGACAACAACGACATAAAACAACAACAATATTGAATGATTAGTTGGTTTTGTGGATTGTGCCGATGCTTAAATACCCTTGTGTATGATATGCAAATGCAGTAAATTGATCTCAACCCAATTCTGCACATGCATGGCAAAAGCCTAGCATGATTGATGCTTTTCTTTTGCGATGATGCTTTTCAAACCCAGAACTTACCTACATCACAGCACTAAATGTGGGGTAAAGAAATATACTTAAATTGGAAAGGCTTTTTACACGAATGCAAGAAAGGAAAGGAAAGAAAAGGAAACAAGGAAACTTTCCAAAATTCAGAAAGTAGTAATAACATTTTTTCTGTCTACTGCTATGTTATAGTTTGCTGTCCTCTACTTTAGAATGTCGAGAAATCTTTAAATACATATTATTGTAATTGATAAAAACGTTTAATGACACACAGAAGTCAAGTGTACACTTACAAGAACATCCTTGAAATTGGACCTAGTTTTTATAGATTTGAATAAAAACTATTTTCTAAATATTTAGCTGAGTTTCCTGTGGCGCCAAAAAATTTTCAATATGATTTTTTTGTCTAAGTGTAGAATCTGTCAAATAAATCTTTTCTATGGCAGCCATTTAAAATAAATCGAAGTAATCAATTATTTATTAAATGCCAAATAAAACTCATATTTTTTGAAATACAAAAATTGCTTAGGTTTCAACTACATTTTCAGGCTGAGATTTTAAAAAATTGTAATCGAAACTATCCCATACATATATGTATATGTATGCATTGTAAAGCAATGCTCAACACAGAAATGCCTCTTTCGACATCGCTTGCATATTGCTTGTATTACAAAAGTGATGGACACTTACTGCTAGCGTACTCATTTCAGAGTCTGCAACATATTGCAAAATGTTGTATCTGCTTTTGTTTTTGCGTTGACAACAATTACACTTGTACACAAATATCGCATAATGTATAATAATAATTACGAAAAGCATTTAAATGCTTTGTTTAAATGTTTTGGTCACCGCATTTAGGCATTTGTGATGGGGCCTTGGCACCAGTACGATACAAGCATAAAAATATGCGGTATGCGGCATGCGTCATGTGGCATGATACATGTGGCATACAGCGTTAGCTTGGACATGAGTTTGCTCAATTTTCGCTGTCAGTACCTTTCAATATTATTGGTCGTTGGACTCAAGAGCCCGGTGAAGGGTCGACCCGGCACTTGTGAAACTTTCTGACTAAGCACAATCTTATTGTTATTATCTTATACATTTTTTTGTCTAAGGAACCTTGGTCAACTTATGGCCCCCAAACATTTATTTAGCGTTATTGAAGATTCTGGGCTAAACTTTGTGAGCATTCATGACATAAACAAATTGAACTTTGACGAGCTTTAAAATCTGTAGCTTATAATTATAATACTCTGCACCTTCAGTACAAGTCTATAATTTATTAAGTAATTTCGTGTTTTTATTATTAAATGTGTTAAGACAATCTAATTTATTATTAAGCAACACTCAAATTTTAAGGGCAACAATGAAATGAAATAAAATGCAATAATTAGTTTAGATGAGGTTAATTGCATGTTATTCAAGATTCAGCAGCTTATTATTAAAAATATGAGAAATCAATAATAATTATAATAATCAGGTTAAAATTTCGGAATATGTGTACATATTATATTTAAACTTTAAAGTCTTTAGCTTTATTTAGGGCTCAGAGTATAAGAGACAAATGTATGGGAAATATTCTTTTCTTGAAATATTAACAATCATTTTATGCACAATAAAAATCACATTTAAGTAGAGATTCCAGACTTCGAGTTGAATACACATAGAGTATATATATATATATATATATATTTATTCAAGTGGGTTACAGTTTTCTGGTTGTATTTGACTAGTATGCAGATATTCGCATTTCTACTTGAAGATGCCACACATAGAACAGACGCCAACACAAAACTAAGTGTCAAGTTGGCACACACAACCATTTACACACTCGTATCACGTGGTGCAGAGTTCAACCGAAAACTATACCAAAATGGAGCAGCGTGTGTCAGTGGGGGTTGCGGAAGAGTGTTGGTCTGTCGTCGTCAGTTTGGTTGCTACATTGATAGTAATTGCGAGCGGCATGCACTATTGCAGTCGCTTGCAGCTTACTAAAAACGAGACGCGTAATAAATCCATAATCCAAGGCGACAATTTGAATCATTGCGCTGTAAATGCAATAGCGTTCCGACAACGCGATGGTTGGATGTGCAAAGTGGGTGGGGGGAAATGGTGTGGTGTGGTGTGGTGGTCCAGTGTGGTGTGAGTTAACAGCGTGTTGCTTAACAGGCAGCGTTGTCACAGCTGGAACTGCTGCTTCTGATGTTGCTTTAGCTCGGGCTGCCAGTTCTCAGTTCTCAGTTGCCGTTTACAAATTTTGCAGCTCCCATCGAAAAGACAAGACAGTCGCAGCTGCAGTCATCGTTTTGTTGCCCTTCCGCTTTACTTTTTATATATTTTTTTTCTCTATATATAAATATATATATATATATTTTTGTTTTATTGCATTTCACTTTACTGGCTTTTAGTTGTTTTTGCCACCCTGACGCCAAATTCATTTGTCCCCCACCAATCGTTTCCATTGCCAGTTGCCACTGCTGTCAGGCATGTGAAAATTGCATTTTATGCTGCGCTACTTGCCACGACTATCCTAACCTATCCTAACCCCTCGGTGGACGCACAGCCCAGCTGCTTAGCGAGACGGATCCTTGTGCTGTGTGTTTGCCTTTGCCTTGGCAGTTAAAATAATCATAATAAAAACAAAATCCAGCGCACAAATGCGCCACAGACGAGACGAAGACGTAGAATTGGATTGGGCATCAGACTGGGTATGGGAATATGGGGCGCATTAAAGGAGCAGCAGCAGGAGCAAACCAAACAGCATCAGCAACAATAGAAACGACAATGAATGTCAACATTTGCCAGTGCACTTTGGCAAACAAACGGAAGCTTACAGCAGGGCAGAGCTCTAACTGGAACATGCGACAGGAATGAACGTGAATGCTTCACATCGGCTTATTTATCTTGATCAGGGCAAAACAATCCATTTAATTTGTCCTTAATGAAGTTTGTAAACGAAGAGCAATAGCAACACCAACACCAACAGCAACAGCAACACCAACAGCAATAGTAATAGTAATAGCTGGACTTTGGGGTCATACAAAGCTGACGCCCTTCGATTTATTGGCCAGCCCCGTTTTCAATTGGCAACGGATTTTCATGTTGCGGTTGGTTGGCAGCCAAACTGGCGAGACCCTTAGCCAGGATCTGATGTTAATTTGCAAATGACTCGGCTCGGTTCAGTTTGGTTCGGTTTGCGCCATGACACACAGTGCCACCACATTGGCTGACAACTGCAGCTGACTGGTCAATTGGCCAATTTCGCGCATTGCAAATATTTTTTATTTCACTTATGCAAACTTATATGTGTAAACAAACTGCGTATATATATTTTGCCATCCACAAGGATACAGAAAATAAAATAAATAAATATTTAAGTATTTTGACTTAAGAAAATAGTCCAAATATTTAAATATTTATTTTTTTCATATTCTATATCCGTGTGCATGATTTAGCATATCTACCTACATATCTACACATATGTACATATGATATGTATATAAAACAAAATGGGGTAGCAGTCGCAATAAAATATGCATATATAATATTAATAAATTCATTGACCGATAACTTTTACATTTTATTTTGCCGCAGCTCAGTTTTGAAATAAATAAAAAATGCGTTTGCTTTCTGACTTTGGCCATATATTTTTAATAATTTTGTAAAAGGACGAACAAGGTAATAAGTGCAAGTGACATTTTTATGTTTGTTTTGTTGGTTTTTATTTACACAGCCGTTGACTTTCACGGTTTGTATAAATGAAACTGGAGTTTTTCTATTGGCCATCCATGTTGGCCATTCAGATACTTTCATCAAGCACATTCAAATTTGTTTTGCAATTCTTTCATTTAACTAACTAATTTTCAACATTTACATTTTGAACTCAATCAATTTTGATGCATGTTAAACATTGTTGACGAGATTTGGGAGCGAAGAGTAAAAATGCTGTCAGGACAATCTGATATGCAACGACGAATTAACTTAATACATTTTCGCAAACATTTATCATTGCCAGTTTGTCGGATACTTCATGGCATAACAGAGAATTTGTCAACTGTATTGACCAGCCAACATTGGACATTGCTGGTTGACTGGTCGAAATGGCCAAAGCAAATTACACACTGAGCTCAAACCTGGTGCTTGACAGAATCGGGTCGGACGGCCAATGCTCACAGGTTACAATATCCAGTTTACAGGTCACTGGCCACCGCTCATTGGCCAGCAGTCACCGGTCATTACTGGCTAAAAGGTAATCACACCAACGCATGATTGACAGCCCACAACGACAAAGGCAAGGCAGGAGTACGTCAATGACAACTAGGACAATGACCTCGCCTCATATTCATGCCTTAACCAACTCTTTAATAATGGCTCCCCCACGAATCCCCATACCCATCCTTATGGGGTATCTGGCAGTTGTAACTGGCAATTGTATCTGGCAATTGTTGCTTAGGTATTATAAGAGGCTGTCCGTCTATATTGCATATTCATGGCAATTAAACTGAGTCATCGAAATTGTTTTTCGCTTTGCCCAAACTTAGGCAAGAATATCAAACAATTTAATGTGTGTTCCAGAATCCATAATATAAACATTCATTCTATAGTTTTTACTAGGATTACCATTTTTGTGCATGTTGTTCTCATTAATTTAGCATCTAGTTAAACGGTTTAATTAATAAAGACAGTATTTCAAGTGAACATTAACGAACACATATTGCTTAATACAAAAATAAGTTGCTAATTTGTATTATAATTGAGAACTTTTAACAACGAATATTGTTTATCCCACTTGTTTTTTGTATTACTTATACGAGATTTAATGCTGATTCAGCTTTAAGATAGTACAATCACTTTAGCAGCCATCTAACTTACTCCTCTTCCATATCTATGTATGTATGAATATATATATATATATATATATACCTCTGTCAGTCCTTGCCGCAAATGGAAAAGCACTTTCTCACTAAGTGTGTGCTCGTTTGTGTGTGTGTGTGTGTGTTTAACCAAAATCAAGCCGACTATTTTGCATACGCAAATAAAAATAAATAAATTGAAATACGCTGAGCGCCAGAAGCGGCATCCACACTGAGAGGCAGCACAGCACCGCCCTTTAGCTAGCATATATAACACGCATGTAAATCGACGTTTTACAACACAAATGCCACCTGTGGGGCCCACCAGATTCTGACCCGTTAGCTAGCGCTGTCTGGGGTGTAGTTGGCAGCTTACAGGTACATTTTCTTTTGCTCCACTTTTCGAATGGACGGGGGATGTAGAGCTGCCAATTGTTGAAATTGTGTGTGGTCTGCTTTTCCCTTTTGCGCCTTTCCGTCTACACCATATATTTTGCATATTTTTCGATTTTCAGCACGTCAAAATGGGCTCTGTGACGGTTTTGTTTGTGCTACACTTGAAGTCACTACTCTAAATATATGTGGTTTTATTCTATTTGTATTTTTTTTTTTTCCAACAAGAATCGAGTGGTTTAAGGGTTGCAAAGTCCCCAAGCTCAAGATCGCAAAAATGTTTGCACCGTCAGTGCTTTGTGAATTTCGAATGTCAAAACATGGAATATAATAAAGGATGAGTATGTTAAAAAAAACGCTTTAAATATAAGAAAAAAAAAAAAACATCTTCGGAATTAATTTATGTCCATTTGGATAATATGTTTAGACATACATACATACAAACATGTACGTGTAACAAGTATCGAAACTGTATATGGCCAATACACATATTTGAATTTATATATTTGGTTATTCAGGCGCAGGCAATAAAGATTGTATGTCGATTAAGCGTTTTAATCAATTTCTGAGTCAAGTTTTTCTTCTTTTTTGGACGAGAACGCAATTACAACTAATTTACTGCTGCCACCCCGTGTGTATGCAATAAAATGAAATTAAATGCTATAAATCAATGCCAAATACGTTGGAAGCTCTCCCAACTTAGAAGCAGCATTCATATTTATGGCACCAACAATATTGCCTTGACCTTTGGTCAAACCGTTGCCGACAAAGCAATCGCCGTTGGCTGCAAAATTGTAGGCTTTTTTGTCAAGCTCAAAATTCTCTGGTGATGAATTTCAATTTAGCTCTTGCCGTTGTACAGCTGGAAATCTGATTCCATTTGCATCGTATGCAGCTGCTGATGTAATTTAATGGCAAGTTAGCAGTAGGTCAATGTGCAATTGAGAGTTTACAGGATTCGACAACAACTGTTAAGTAATGTTTGATGGAAATGTTACTCAATGGCAATGTATACAAAAACATATTGTTAACCGAACAAAAAAAAAAAAAAACCAAAGGCAGCGCAAGCAACATTAAGAACAAAGCACAGAAAAAAAGAAAAGCAGGAAAATCCAATCAAATGGAAGAAAAATGGTTAACGACTTGCGAGTGACCCGTGGTCTGCTGGTCGTCGTTCCAGTGCTAGGCAACGAAACAGCAACAACAATGGCAAGTCCGCAATACCTCAAAGAGGGTCGGTCTGTGTGTGTGCATGGAGGAGAGGAGGTGGCGTCGCTAGCATAAGCATTAGAAACCATGTGGCGGGACCACCTGACCTGAGCCCCCAACAGACGGCTCTGTGCGCCAACCAAAATAGTCACAATAAAATGCCAACTGCCAATAAACGTCAATAAATCAAACAATTGAGCGGGGCCAAGTTTTGTGAAGCCGTGCGCCAAATAAGTCCAGCCAACTACTTGGACACCAAACAGTTTCAAGCAGTCGGAGTAGTCCAATTGACCACAAGCCAAACGAAGAAAAACAAAAAAAAAATGTAAGAACCGTCAAGCCGTCACGCATAACCGACTGCGTAATACGCTGCTACCAAACTAATAATATTTGAACCTAGCTGTAATAATTTGAACATATTCTTTTACTCCAGCCATTAATTTGTGAACAATAAATAAACACGGTGCTAAGGTTTCTATGACTGGATATAATCGACATAATCGAAGTTAAAGTTAATATAGAAAATTTATTTAAATTAATTATTAGATTTAAATATACTTTCTATATTAGCAGAACTTTAATTTTTGATAACTATTTACATTTATACAGGAACATAAAATGTATATGATACCTAACCATTTGGTTTTAGTATTGACAATCAACAATTCCAAAAGAGGTAATTAAATTTAAAACAACGGTCTTCACTGTGAATTTAGCTGGCGTTATTGGATTTGACATTGCCTGAACTCTAGCATGTGTAAATGGTCTTGACCACAGAATTCTTATTGGCCATGTTGTCCGTGTGCAGTTGATAGCGTAGCTCATAGGCGCTATCCATGCGTAGGCCATCACGCAGCTTGCCACCAATCTCGAGGACGGCTGCCTTATCGCTCCCATTGGCTGTCCATATCGATATCTTGCTGTTTTTGACTCGTGTGTTAACAACAGCACCACACAGCTCCTGCGAGCATTCACAACTCTCGCCGATCAGCATCATCATAGTGTCCAACCAGAAATTATCCAAAGCTTTTTTATCAAACTTGTTGATGTTGATTACCCAACGCCCGCCCTTCACATTGGCCTCATCCTCCCACATGGGTCGTATGCCTTTCTTGAACAGGCAATAATCGCTGCCCATTTTGATATCCGACGGCGTTTTAATATGATGAATAAGGCTCCAAAAGTTCTCGACCGTATTGAAAGTGAAAACCTCGTGTAGCATTTCCTCCCAATTTTTGGTGCGATCAATCTCTAAATACCATAGCGTCCACTCATTTTGCAATGGATGATGCGGCTTACTCGGTAACTGCTCCGCCTCACTGCTGTCATTCACTGACTCAATGCTGTCCATAACCGCTTCAGCTCCATCACTGGGATCGCTGGGCACCAATGGCATAATATAATCCATATCAGCTTTGTGCCCACCCACATCCAAACGTGCCCTCGACTCTGGCCAGGAAGTGTTTTCGGCATCGTTGCTGCGGCATTCTGCATTCAAGTTGCTCATGTAGCTGCCGCTGGCCGAGACCGGGTCCGGGTCCGGGTCCGTCTTGTTGCAGATCTTATTAATCGAGTCACTCTGTACTGGCTGAGTAGAGAAATCATCGTTGTTGGAGCATGACTTAAACATGGTCCTTGGATTGGCAAAGTTCTTCATCTTGTCTATTATTTGCAGGCGTGTTTCACCTCTTTCTGGGATTCGCCCCTGTGGGTGGAAAATAGAGGGCCAAGAAAGAAAGCAATTGCCTTTTCCATTAATTATTGTCTTACCTTTTCAAACAAAATGTAATGAGTCGCTGAGGAATCGCTGAACTTGGCTTCTAATACAGGATTTAAATTTAATATTATATCTGTGCAGGAAAGTTGACTTTGACACAGATATTTCAGGCGTCGCACACTTTGCATTCTGAATTCAAACGAGTGTGCTTTAAAACTGCCCATACAACACTCAACTAGGACTACCATAAAACAAGTATGCATTGTCGCATCACACCTATACATTAATTAGATTAAATCTTATGGCAAAATTACAATTCATTCAAGCTTATGGAAATTGTGCTTTAATACAGCCTCTATTTACCTGCATTATTATATGTATATTTTTATATAATTAATTTGTTGTTTTCAAATGTAAGCATCAAGGCAAGTGCATCTCCACGCCTCGAAAGATATATCTGAAAGGCAAATACAAAATTGTGGCTTTAAGCAAGTACGAAACACAAAGAGTGTTGCAAAAGGATTATCAGCGTAGCAACCTTCTCAACTTACTTAGATGTACAACTCATTTTAATTAAGTTCAACTAATTGTACCTTTACAATGCACAAGTACACTAACACGCAAAAGACACAAAAGTGTGCAGACCGAACAAAACGTAAATATCTTCATACCCTGTACTAACCTAAAAATTGGTTTAAAAAATAATAGACATTAAATATTATCTGGAAACAGCAAATTTCGTGTTGATCAGCCATATGTCTGCCAATCAGATCGCGATCATTCAAAACTCAAAAAACAATTTCATTCAAACAACAAATAGACAATTTATTGCCGACTTTCAACAGCAATATTACAGAAATTAATGAAGAACAAAAAAATTAAAGCTTAAAGATGAAATGCTTACATTATAAAGAGTATAAGTTTAAACTTTAAATTTAGTTAAGCTTGCATTTAGGAATCTTTTCTGTGCTTTTTATGAATCTATCTTACTACAAAATGGATGTTTGGTTTGAGTGCAGAGTATCTATTAGTGAAGCATTCTCGTCTAGGACACTAGTATAGTTTTTATTGTTGTTCAAATTCAATCTAGAAAATTGACAAGAAACCAATACTAAGTAAATGCAACTCGAAAGATTGCTCATCGTTTAGAATGCTCGACACGAAAATACTCTACACTACTTTACAGCTAAATGAATAATAATGATAATAATATGAAACATTTTTATTATATTCTATTTTTTAAACCTTAGGCAATTTTCGGATCTACTGCATCATATACTTCATTATATCAGCGGCAACTTAAAGTTTTCTATTTTAAAAATTCTAACATAAATATACAATAAGTTAAATTCTTTCTGGACCAAGTATGGGATAAGAAATGAGAATGAAAACGTGTGCAGTTTGGAATTGCGAGTCGGATTTCGAGTTCTGGCCAAAGCCCAATTTCAATTCCAATCGCACGCAAAACTTGACGAGTTTCAAAATAAATATTTACACACACACACACACACACCCACACACACACACACATATATACCCTCACGCACATACAGAAGCACACTCACACACACACATCACTACACCAGCCGCACACACTCAATACACTTGGCCGACACGCTGGAGCAACACTTCACGCATTTCTTATTAGCTGCACTTCAAAAGCTGTACAAAGTTGCGCTCCAAACTTATTATGGGACTCGGGCGGACTCAAAAAGAAACGAAAGAAAACGGAAAAGGAAAAGGAAAGGAATGGGGTTCAGGTTGTCGATGGAATTGGGAATGGGAAAGGGAATGGGAATGGGATACAGTAAGCCAACTTTAACTAATGGCAACATTTTTGTTTGCTGATGTCGAGTGTTATTGAGGCAAAGCAAAAGAGCAAACTTTCATTTGGCTCCTGCTGACATAAGTTTAAATGGGGTTATTCGGCGAACAAGGAAAAGCAACTACAACAACAGCATCCAAAGCAGCAGATGGATAAATGAAAAATATCAACGTCCAAAGGCATGGCAACAGTTCAGAGTATATGGCTAGCAAATATTTGTGCATTGAACACATGGAAACCAAATTCAACGTTGGGATATATTCAACATTAGGAAACCTGGTGCCGAGTGTCCAATTAGTCATAATCTAAATTATTGAGTGCAACAGTGAACAACATATCCAAATAGCATGAAACAACAGAATACAAAGCTGAACACGAGAATATTATGTTTTATGTAAATTAATATTGACAAAAATGTATGAGACAATTTCTTTGGATTTAAATATTACATTTATGAGACTGACAATCAATTATTGGATGACGTACAAATAAAATGAAAAACTACCATTTATTGACTTTCAACGGCTGACAACTAACTAAATTAAACATTGGTTGCTTTCAGCTTTCAAATTTAGTTTATTGAAGTTTGCTGCTTATGCTTTTTGGCTTGTGAAGAAAATGAGCTTGGAAAAATTTAGTAGTTTTACACTGCTCCACCAAGTATGCTATTTAACTATGGTATTAAGTGTCAATTGCATATTGCTAATAATATGCTAAAAAACATAAAATAGCTATATGATTTCTGTGACATTTTGGAGTCTAAAAAAATATAAATAAAGATGCAAGCATCCATCCAAGTCAAAGGCATTCAAATTAGATATGCCACCAAATTCTAATGCTATATTTGTTGCTTATAACTTTTTATTTGCATATAGTAAAGTTGGCTTAGTAATTGTATAGAAACGATTCCTAAGCATTGTGAACAATTCTTAAAAGCACACAGTAATCTTTTGAACATAAATTTACCTAGACCTTGACTCATTTTTAACGTGGCAAGTGGCCGTAAACACAATCCCTATGGAAGTTTGTCAAATGGCAGCGGGTTTGGCATCGCCTACGATTCGTCCATTCAGAAAGCGATTTATGTGCTGCCAATAAATTTACTCAACACTTTGGCTCAACTAATACAATATTTACATCAAATTGTTGTAATACATGAAAAGTGGGGGACTAGCTGGGTGAAACGTTCAAATAAAAAATTACAATGCGTATTTACTTTCTTATTTTTGCTGAGCTTTGCCCGGGATCTTAAACAGGCAGGAAGTGTACTCAGGGTTCCAGCTGCCAGCAGCCCCTCCTAGGACTGTCATTTAAGTTAAAAGCGCATTTGTAAGTGCGCTCTGACTGTGCGGAGTGAAGTATGTAAGTATTTGTGCATGAATGGGATGCTCTGGACCAGGCACTGTTGCTGGGAATTGAGGATTGGTATGTTAAGGCTGTTGCTGTTGCTGTTGCTGTGGATATGGGCTGGGGGACTGCTGGGGGGCTGCTGGGCGGCTGGATGGCTGGGACAAGGGCTGAGGCTGAGGCTGATGATAAAGCTGGTGCTGGGGTCTGACTACACAGCAAGTTGGCTTTGGCCTCGGAGCCAATTTCAATCCCAGCGCGCTTTTTAAAAGCAAATCTGGCAAGCATCGCACTTTTGCTCATTTTGTGTCTGTTGTGCAATGTTTTAGAATTTTACTTGACCCCCCGGCACTTTATGACGGCGTTAAGTGTTAAACGCTGGCCGTTAGACCCAAATCAGTTTCTGGCAGTCAAATGTGATGAAATTTAAAGTTAGTCTGCAATTTTAATAGGTGCGAAAATCATATTTACTTATACATTAAGTTAACAATTTAACCTTTTAACAATTAAAGCTTGTGAGGAAATGCCTTTAAAAAAAAATTGGGAAACTAATTTTATACACATTTTATTTAGAGAGCAGCTGATCTGCATTTTTATACCCTGAACCCATTAAAAATGGGTGAAAAGGGTATAATGGTTTTGTGCAAATGTATGTAACAGGCAGAAGGAAGCATCTCCGACCCCACAAAGTATATATATTCTTGATCAGGATTAACAGTCGAGTCGATTTAATATCCGTCTGTCCGTCTGTTCATCTCTCTGTCTGTCTGTATGAACACGCAGATCTCAGAGACTTCAAATTTGGAATATAGGTTCTCGTATATCAGGCGCAGATCAAGTTAGCGTTATTTTATCGATAACTGCCTCCGTTTATCGAATATCGATATATTAAATTTCCAAAGGCAATAAATGCGACAATTTAAAAGGCAGAATCTTCTAATTTGGACAGTTGATCAAAAATATGCATATCATATAATACTAAGAAGCCTCTGCCTATAAACTTGTGGTGTTTATTGCAATCGGAAAGCGAAATGTATCGATATAAAATTTAAATTTGAATTCTCTAACTTTTATAGTCTCTGAGATCCACGTGGTTATACAGACGGACGGATTGCAAACAATCTAATCGCATTTATCTGTTCATTAGCAGTTTTCTAACCGGCTGCATGCCACATTTGTGGCACTCAACGGGCGACTGTCTGCCACCAACGCCACAAGCGCAACTTGTCGTCTCCGTGCATGCAACAAAAGCCAACTGCGAAGCCGACAACTGTTAACTAACAGCGTTGTATTTGAAAATGTGCTTTTGTGTCTATCGATAATTGATTTTGACTCTACCAAAAATACTAAATTGGCAGCTCTATAAATATATCAACATTTTTATACATATATATATATATTTTTTCATATTATGTTACTTAATTGGTTCTTAATATTGTTGTAAATATATTAAAATGTCATATCTGCCTGATTTGTGTGCAATTCTTTGCTACTCGATCAACAGCGTGCTAAAGCAAGAGTTAAACAATTTATGAACAAACCTCAAAATTATACCTTTACCTCGTAAAGTATTTATGTGTTCTGATAACTTCAATTAGAATTCTCCTGTCAGAAATCAGACGTGAAAAATCAATTAAATCAATTGTAAAATTCTTAATAAAATTGCCATGACAAAAGTCCCTTTATTAATTTCATTGATTTAATAAATTTTTGAAGTTATTAATTAAATTTTGAAAAAAAAAAATAAAACAGAACATTATATATACACTAGATATACTAGCTTAAGTAAGAATGTTGCTCTGACTGCTAAGGCCTCTGCCTAAAAAAAAAAACAAAAACATTTTTATCAATGTAACGTGAACGTCGACATTTACGCCAAAAAAATATCATTGGTTGCGGGCTGCACTTGAGCGGAAAGGTGTTGCTGAGGGTATTCTAGAAGAAGCTGTCAAACATTAAACATCGTTGAGAGGCGCAGTTTGGTAATTAAAAATTGGAGCGTTTCTGAACAGTTTCTGAATAGCTCAGAGTGCAGTATGCAGTTATTTCGTTGGAGAGTTACCAAGATATTGCTCTTGATCGTCTGCATAAATATCTTTATACTAATCGCATTCTTCATTAACCACAATTCTGATGAGCACAGTCGTCGATCTAAACGAGTCGTTAATGATGACGATGAGCTGCTAGTTGACAAAAGACAAGGTATGAAACTAATTACCTAATGTCACTATTTTAATATTAACCTGAATATTATTGGTTTAGCGCCCAGCTGGAATCAGAGATTGAAATTCATACGAGAGGAGATGCCCTCATTTCCGCTGGAGGAAATGCTGCGAAGACGCACTACTAATCCCAACTGCGGAAAAGTTGCCAAAACATTGAACATTGATTTCAGCAACGACTATTGGCAGACGGTTCACATAGCAAACCTGACATATCAACTCTTTGGTGCGTACTATGACAACAGGGAGAAAATTAAAGGGGCGCCGCTTGTCCGAGTGCTATCCATGATCAATCATTATGGGAATATGTATGTCATCAGATATCCTCAGTCCTATTGTCAAATGTGGTTCAGGGATCGCGTCGATCCAGTTATTGCTAATGTAAGTGATCATAAGCTTATTTGGATATGGGGCGGTGACACGGCAAACAAAGTCTTCCCGACGCTTGTCAGCTGCCCCCTACCCGAAACGGAAAAGGAGGCACCCGAAATGGTGTCCCTGGTAGAACAGCCTTGTGACAAGGCCAGAAATGTGCTGCGGGTCGTTTACGACCCTTTTAATAATGCGGTTGCCTTACCACAACAGATGGATCAGCCGATGAAGGATCATCAAGATAATTCAAGAAAGCCGCTACGCTTTATGGTGTGCGTAAAGGCTTTGGACTTCCTCTACAAGGACATATCTTGGCGTCTGATTGAATGGCTTGAACTAATGCGGCTGATGGGTGTCAGCAAGGTGGTCTTCTACAATGCCCAGATGCATCCGAATATGACGCGTGTGCTTAACGATTATATAACCAGCAGTCCGGGCTTTGTCGAGCTGCGCCCTTTGTCGATGGGCCGGGGAGAACCGCATACGGGACGTCATTTTCATCACTACGCAATGTACGCAGACTCCTTCAATCGCATACTCAATGAGATGATACCATACAACGACTGCTTCTACCGCAACATGTACAAGTTCGACTATATAGGAGTATTTGATATCGATGAGGTCATCATGCCACTGGGCAATGTCACCAAATTGTCGGATCTGATCGAGCTGGCGCACAAGGTGCCCGACTATCAACGAGATGCGACGAAGTGCCATGCATGGGCTGGCTTCTGCTTTCGCAACGTCTACTTTCCACTTTATCCGGAGCGGTCAAAGTTCTATAAGGACCTGCCCAGCTATTATTATATGCTGCAGCATGTGGAACGCGTGACGGAACACAGTGGTCGCTATCCGGCCTCAAAGTGTTTTCACTCCACGCAATATGTGGTTGGTCTACATAATCACTATCCACTCTTTCGTGCACAAAGTGGTGAATGCGAATCGAAATCAGTGCCCATTGAGTTTGCTCAGTTGCAGCATTATCGGGATCCGGACAATATTACGCTCCTCCTCAATACCATTGTCGATGACAGTATTTGGCGTTTTCAGCCGCTGTTGCAGCATCGTGTCTATTCCAAATATCAGAAGCTCGGGTTTTTGCCCCACACTCGACAAGTGATCGCCGACGAGAATTAACGTCGTAAAGTCGCTGAGCAACAACTAAACGAAGCTATCTCCAATGCATAGATAATATTAGTAGAACGTATGTCATCTAGTAATACTCTAATTAAAATCATAAATTTTTTATAATTAAACAAATGAGCTCGTTGCAGTCGGGCGTAAGCAACGGCGAAATACTCTGATACCAATAAGTAAGACTATCTGATAACAAAAGACTGCTTTTGATGGAAGTGCCAAGTCTGACTTTTTGCGGGAGATAAAGGCTTTTGAAAAAATGTTGGGGGAGTTTCCTGCTAAACTAATTTCCAAGTTTGATAGCTTTATTGAGCTATTGAGAATTTTAGAGGCGGCGTAATCCACCTTCCAAGTTTGGTGACTGTGGCATTTAAATAGCGATGTCCAATGCCGATCTTTTTTTTATCGATTTCCTAGCCGCCTAGTGAACGTAGCACTCCAATTTGTACACTATAATGGTTGTGTGTAAGTGTATGTATATAACAGAAACATAACAAAAACTCAGAAATCAATATTCTTTTTAACTGCTCATATGTATTACCGACATACATACATACATATGTAGATAGTAGGAATCCGTATCTCTAGTGATTAAAGTCATGTATTTTTGAGTGAATTGGTTTGGTTTTTACCGCTTTTAGTGTCTATGAATTGTCAAAAATGTTTAGACGTAATTAAACGTGTACTGTACTCAATCTGATCGCTGACAATCTATAAGAGCACAATTATCCTAATCAACATATTAACGTGAAACTGTTACCTTAAAACTGGGTCTGGGACTGCTGGAGTACTGCTAGCTAGCAGTATTAGGCCTAGTTGATATAAGAATGACACACAAACGCCAAAAATAATGCATTGCTGGAAGTGTCGGAAACTGGTGCATTGAGTTTTTTACCCAAGGCACCGACTTTCACTACCCGTCTGACAAAATGAAGCGCCGCTGAGGTATGCAACAGACACCACAAACCAAACTGAACGCTAAACGAAGCCAGTCTAGCTGCTTTTGTTTGTGTGTGTGTGTGTGAGTGTGTGTGCACAAAAACACACCTGAGCGCAAATGAATTATGTTGTGCAGTCGATGTTTTCTCATCTCCATGTGCTGCACACAGTGAACTCATATTGTGACTGTCATTTCAATATGTGCACTCAACAGTAAAGCTTCAAAATATTGTGGTCAACTACACGCTTACTAACTGTATTCATAGCTTGCTATTAAAATAAATTATATATTCAATGAGTCAATATATATATCGAAGGAAAAAGTTGATTAATTTCAAGTCAAAAGTGAGTTCCTATTAGTTTACTCAATTTTATCAAAAATATCGATGGTTAAAGTTATTATTGGAGCATTCTCGATGGTGCTCACTGTACAATTGCGCAACTCGTCGACGTGTTCTGCTGCTTGCAGTCTGGCATTCTTGGCTATTGCTGCTTGTTGCATCGTTTTTTGGTTCATGTGTTGCAACCTTTCGCTTAAGCAAATTGCCAGGGTATGTGTTATACCCTGAATCCATTTAAAACTGTTAGAAAGGGTATAACGATGCCGTGCAATAGTATGTCCCAGCCATAAGGAAGTCCCCAAAAAGTATATATATATTCTATATCTATATCCATCTATATGAACATGCGTATCTCAGAGAGCTACAAGAGCTGGAAAATAATATTATACATCGTATACTATACGTAGATCAAGTTACTTAACATTAACTGCTTGTTAATCAAATGTGAAGGCCAATCAAAATCGTATCAGAGACACGTACTTAATTAACCAAACGTGAACAAACTAATATCACAATAAGTACCAGTGCTGCCAAGGTATTCTATATCCTTCAGTATCTGTGTGTATCATTTGAGTGTGGCAAAACTTGGGTCTTAATCGATTTAATACAATAAACAGTTCAATTCAGGGTATGCCCTTGTCGACCCCTTCCAACTAGAGCATTCTTTCCTGTTTTTGTGTGGCTTGATGAGTCTGCTTTTGGTGGCTGTGCGCCAGTAGCTTGTACTAGCACCGAATAAAGGACGTTAAGTTATTGTACTCATGCAGTTGAAGTAGCGGCAGCAGCAGCTATACCCAAAATGGCAACGTGCAACACTGAGTTGCTACCCACCAGCACCCTTCATCTATCCCAGCGTATGTGTCTGAGTTGCATTTCACTTAAAATGCTTTTAACCAAAACATTAAGCAGCTGGTGTCACATTATATCACAATGCAGAACAGCTTTGGTTGTAACAAGCCACAACGACAACAACAACAACAACAGTCATGAGAGCAAGCTAATTTATGGCTTAAATAAGCTTTGAAGCTGGCCAAAAATTCGAAAACAGGTAAATCGCGAGAATTTATTTATCAAATGCACATACAGTGTCTCAGAGCTTATTTCGAGCAGTTACATTATGAACTCCTGGGGCCATAAAACCCGGATTTTTTTTACGACAGGTTGAATATTTTCGGTATAAATAGACCAATCCATCGTCGTCAGTCTAGTTATATCCTGCATCTCGGGTGCAACCAGCCAACAAGGACTATGGGCAAATGGACTACCGTTGAACAACGGAACCTCATCCTGGAAAACTTCAAAATCGTCGACGAAAATCGGACAGAGAATGGCAGAATGGCACCGAACAGGAAGAGCGGAAGATCATCAGGAAAATTAGGGAAAAACCTAAGGTATCAGCTCCAAAACTGACTCAATGTGTGCAGGATGAAATGGAGAAAAAGTGCAGTGTGGAAACTGTGACTTTAATGCCCGAGTACCACGGAAGAAGCCTTTTATAAGCGCAAAAAATTATAGGACTAGGATGACGTTCGCCAAAATCCACTTGGACAAGGATTTAGAGTTATGGAACACAGTCATATTTTTGCAAATGAGTCCAAATTCAAGATACTTGGCTCGGATGGACGGAATTATGGGTGGCGACAGTCCAATACAGAGCTGAATCTCAAAAACTAAAACTTAAGTTTCTTTCTCAAACGTGATTTAAAATGACACAAATTGGCATTTAAACATTTTGTTTAAACTTTATAGCACTTTCAATTTTTTTGCTTGAGACTGCTCAAAATAAGGTCTGAGATACTGTAAGTTCACTTGAAACTTTAATTTCAAGAATATTTAACGCTAACCCATAAGCCAATTATTTTTAAAGTTTACTCAAATGACGCTTAGTGGTTCTTGCATTAGACCGATTTGAAGTTCATTGCATAGAATAAAAGTTTGAATTCAACTTTGTTCCACATTTGGTTTAAAATTATTAAAGTTAATGTTAGTCTTTGATGTCTTTCAATGTAATGTGTAATTCTATCGCTTAACTCAATGCTCATTAGACTCATTAATCACATTGACAAAACAGGCTTACGAGAAGTGGTTGACTAATTGTAATCAATTGCCTATTTTGTATTGAACCGAATATTGTTGAATGCCAGGCAGAAGTGGATAGTAAATTTAAACAATGTATCTCATTGCTATTTCTTGCTTGTGTGGTGTTCGTGTGGTGTTGCATGTGTCATGGGAAAACCTAAATTTCAAAAATATTTCATGGTGAAATGTTCAAGTCTATTTGAAAAAGTGTTAGTCATCTGATTAGCTGAAATGCTGGCATAGCCAAATCAGCCAAGGTTCGTTTAAGTTGTGTCGGATTAGGTCACTTGCAACGTGGCTTCAAAACAAGCGTCAAATATAAACATCGTTGCCACACACCGACAAACACATGCAGCAATAAAGTATCTGCAACTAAGCTGCTTATTTTTGTACTGCAAATCTGTGAGCATTATATGCCCCTGATCCTGTAGCCTTTCAATTAATTGCTCGTTTATTTAAATTTAATTTTGCATAATAAACTAATCGAAAAGTTAATTAAATAATTCTATTAGAGCACGCTTTAAATAATTGATGTACAGAATTGCTCAGAGATGCACTTAAAGCTGACACTCGGTGGTCGTCCAGCAATAAAGGCATTTAACAAAATCAAGAGCAACAACAACGTCAAATAGTTTGGCTTGGTGTGCGTCGAGGTGTCTTTGACCGTATGCCGACCACTTCATAAATCACTAAAATAAACTCACTTAAAATAGGGGTCCTCCCATGGTATTCGTTTTTGTTGGGACACTGCCAGCAGCGGAAGAGAAATAATCTGCAGACATACATAAATATTATCCAAGCCACTTTTGTTATTTTGAGCAGACCATAACCGCGAACATTTATAATTGCTGTAAGTCTCATCAAAATCAGTTAATCTCGTGTCCTAGGAAATAAGTGATTTTGGTTGAAAAGTTTGAAGCCAAGATTTTATTAAGCCATTGTCGGCTTACACACCTGCCACTACCGTCGAATACTCTAGAAGTGTGCTGCCAGTTTAGCTGCCAGAGCGACGAGGCAACGCTACTCGCTCGCATCTAAGCACCTAATTGAACATATCTGGCAACATCTTGTCGCATAATTTTGTATGGCAAACTGCTAGCCATCCACCTGGGAAAAAATTCAGAAAAAATGAAGTACGCAATTCGTCGCTCGGAATACCATATTATTCGACAATATTGGTAATATATAATAGGAACTTGATGCTTGATGAACATCTCCCATTTATTTACATTATTATTTATTAGAAAGTTTTTATTGGGAATAACTTTATTTATATCAATCTGTCAGCAATATAGAATAAATCAAACTTTAAGAATGTAATAATAATCGACAAATACCCAACTTCATATTAATCATCTATGCAACCTAATTGTTTTTTTTTATTTTTAAAATAAAACACTCCATAATATTAAGTATTGACCCCAAATTAGAAAATGAGCTTATAGCAGTAATTAAACAGCAGACCTTGACTGGAGCTCTGGTTGGAATCAACTTTGGCTCCACTCTCAGCGACAGAGTATGTGGTGAGGCAGGATTAAGTGCGGGACAAGCAGTCCGTTGTTCTGGTTGTCCAACTGCAGCTGAATCGTGATTAATTGATGAAAATCCCTTTTGCCATGCAGGATAATAAATTACAATACACAGGCCAGCACATACATACATACATAAGGCAGGCGAGCAAGCGTCAGGACGGGGCTAGAAGTGAGAGCGAAAGCACGGACAGGTGGCATGTGCTTCAAATAGCTAACGTAGAGACAACCCACACCACCGAACACCGACACACTAGCACTCACTCGCAGATGAGGTCGGCTGAGTGTGTGTGTGAGTGTGTGGGGTTTCAGCATTGAATTAAACTACAGCCAGGACGAGAACGTCGACAGGTTCCGCAGTAGAAGGGGCACGACGACACGTTGGCTGTTTCCTAAATTAGCTTAATTTCATTTAAAAGCATCCCGTGTTGTTGCAACAGTGATGGCCACCCTCCATACTCGCCTCACCGAAACCCAGCACATCCTTATAATTATTATTATTTTCATCTTTTTCTTTTGTGTGTTTATAATTCATTAGCTTGCTAAATATATTTGTAATCTTAATTGGTTGCTGAAGCACTCGACAACTAAGCTCATAGCGTAGTCGCACAGACAATGAACACAACGGTGGATCCGATGTTGCCACCCACAAGCACAGCAGCATTCAATTCCATGCAGACATATACAATTCTTTAATTTAATCAGCAGTAGTGTTGTTACACATGTGCTTGATGCATTCCAACCTTCCTATTTTGAATTTAACGTGGCTGCTTTATTTTCATTCGCTCCTAAAAGTATGCTATGCGTTCTCTCTGCGCCATTAACTAGAGCAACTCATTTGTAAAGAGCGAGAGTGTATCTAATGGCCGGAGCAGATACTTATGTGCGCAAAAAACTTAACGAAAAACACTTAATATATGGTTGTCCGATAAAATTGCAAATATGCATTTACGTGTGCATGTGTAGGAAATTTTATGGTTTTTTTTTGGTTTCTTTCCTTTTTTGAATGAACCCATTCCATCGGCCATTATACCATTTTTACCCATTATCAATGGGTTCAATGTATTACAATAAACTTATCGCCAAATCTAAGAATCTTAATGCAACTTCAGGATGAATCATTTCTGACTTTCATCAGAAAATAGAGGTGTGAGCCAGGGGAACAGATCATAATCAATTAACTCCATGACGTGGAGTTCAGCTTGGTACAAAGGTGCCATTCAATCTGATTGTGATATTTAAAATACAAGAAGAGCCATCATACATACTATTCCCCTAAGAATAAAGTGAGCTCACGAGCTCGAATAATGGGGGAAAACTGCGATATTCGTTTTTATACCCTGAACCCATTGGAAATGGCTAATTTGGTTAGAATGGCTGTGTCCAAATGAATGTAACAGGCAGGAGGAAGCATCTCCGACCCCATAAACTATATATATATAGTCATGACTAGGATCATCAGCCGAGTCAATATAGCCATGTGCGTCGGTCCGTCCGTTCGTCCGACTAGAGCTTTTACTGATACCATAGGCAGAACAAGTTATCGATAATATCCGTTTCTCGGATATCGACACATTTCGATTTCAGATAGCAACAGAAGTCACAATTTAAAAAATTTTTAATTTAATTTTCTTAAAAAGCTGTAGCTTTCAATTGATAATTTATATACATTGATATATTATTGATCAAATGGAAACAACAAATTTCATTAAGATCGATGCCAAGTTATAGTCGAAATATATTCTCATTTTGATCTCATATTACTTTCGCTGCCTTAGTTTTTTTAATACACTAAACCTGTGGGGGCTTTGGGAAATGAGAGCAATATCACGCAATTTGTAAAGTGATATTTGGCAATGAAATTGTAATATATTTAACAGCTGGATTCATCGTATACCGTAGTCGAGCTCAATTACTTCTTACTTGTTTCAATAGTTTTTTACTCGATAATCTTTAAACATATTTTTAAAGTGTGAAATTTTGAGCAACAGTATTAGGATACCCACTCCACACCCACTCCCACTCCCACTCCGATATGAACCTTTATAGTTGTTCAATAGTGTGCTTCGATAATTTGATATGTTGTACTTTGATCACAGAGCACAGTGCATAATTGCGGCATGTCGTCTCCCGCTTCCCACTTAGCGGGGTTCTATTTTCACACATATGGGGAAAAAGAGCGATAAACGCTTATCACAGTCATTACGTAGCTAGCAACCGCTTGGACTGTTCTTGCTGAACTTTGAACGTTTGTAAAAGCTCGACGCTTTATCGTATATAACCGGTTTCGAAGCATGAATTTGAGGTTTTGCTTTAGCAGAGTATAAATTAAGATCGCAGTTGAGGCATTGCTAAAGCGACATGTATATGTACATACATCTGAGCGTAATACTTTAACTCAATAAATAATCACTTGAAGTTCGTTTAATTGATGAAAGCACGGGTTTCAGCACTGAACTTATCAGCTTAATTAGGCTGGATTAGGTTGATTAGGCACTTCTTGAGTAGTTAGTACAATGTATGATGAAAGGTCTGTTTACCACATTAAGTGTAATAAGTGTAATAAGATCTACAAAATAGACTGCCCAATATATATTAAATACATTTAATTATTCAAACATGTTAGAAAACGAAGTGAGATGATTATAAAAAATTATACTTTATTTTTTTAGGTCGTTTATAATTTGATTACTGTGTGTCCATAAGAATATATATATGCGGGTATATATAACATCCACTTAACACGTATAATTATGTTAACCTACTGTCTCTAAGTGTACTGTCAATGAACTGTATGAACTTATAAAATATCGTCTAACATACTAACTAACATGTAGCGTAATGCTTTGTCTATGTGGATATATAATTTTTACTCTTCTTCACTCTCTTTATTGTTATACTCTGATACCGTAGGTATCATAGTATATTGGTTTTTTTAATGTCCGTCTGTATGAACGCAACTTTTTTCGACACCCTAAGAGATAGAGACTTGAAACTTGGAACATATACATATATACAAAGTGCAACAATAGAAAATCGATAAAATCGATAATCACACTTAAGTAAGACCACATATCTCCCATAATTTTAAGGCGTATACAATTTTGGTTAATCGGTTGTTGGCGATGTCCTTCATAGATTGGCATATGTCACGCCCACCTCACCCGTCCCAAGCCTACCATATCCCATTTAGTGAAAGGTATATTGCTTGTAGCACCTTTCAAAAATTCGGAAAACAAATTTTTGACCGTGCCCACTCCCGCCCCCAAAAAACGATAAAAGCATACATCTCCCACAATTTTAAAGCTATAGTTACAGGCGAAACCTTCTCTATAATATTCCCCAAAAATTATCATATCTACTAACTTGGAAGATAGATTCCTTGGCACCTGTTTCAAAGATTGGCATTTCTTGGCTACACCCCCCTCCCTGTTCTGTGGCATCGGTTATCAGATGGTACAACTCATTGGTAACAGAGTATTTCGCAGTCGTTTACGCCCGACTGTAGCGATCTCTCTTGTTATTTTTGCTTATGCACATGTAGCTTGAAGATTTTCTTCCAGAACAGCTGCGAGAAGCATAAAATCATTATGAAATATACTACATATATTATTTTATCGCATAATTAGCTTTTAAGACAATTTCAGCAATCATTACAATGAATTCTAGTGCTGGCCATTAACAGCATTAGCGTGAAATCAGCTCAAATGAGCTCGACTTGGAAAGTTAATGAAAATTCCGCAAACGCTGCAATCATGGGCGGTGGGCAGGTGTGGTTTGGAGCAGGGGGAGGGGGGGGGGTTCGGTCAACACTGCGCCTTTATATATGCATAAGGTCGGTAAATTGAAATTGATAAAAAAAAAAACGATTCGGTTTCCCATTTACGAAATACGGCGTCCCCCTTTACGAGAACTTGGGTACGCCCTTGTCTGCAATCAAACTCCCGAGGTCGCCAATGACGATTTTTGTAGCTAACACATATGCGGATATTGTTGCTGTTGTTTTCGGTTTTTGGTTTTTCACGATTATTGTTTTTGCCTTGTAGTTTCTGTGGCTATCAGTTGGATTTAGATCATTCCGTCGGTGACTCCGCTGCTGTTACTAAATGAACGGACAAGCACATCGATAATGCAATAAGCGTATAAATAAACATTTAAGGCAACACCCAGATAAGATACGCTGCCGACTTATGAAAAAACATAAGTAGATAGCGTTGAATATGTGTAGGGTGCATACATATTTACATATATATGTGCACTTGTAATTGCATATGCTAGTTAATGCTTCAGAGTTAGCATTTTTGCCATATACAATTCTTGAATAACTGTGACCTTTGCCCACCTTATCGAATTTAGCAAAACCGAACGTAAATGATGTCAATGAGCCAACCTCAAATATTATCGTTGGTTATCATATCTTTTATACATATCTGATATACGAAGCTATTGTTAAAAGCGAAGGTCTACATATTTTGTGTAATATATTTGCAACTTACCAATAGTTTATAAATTTTATTTTAAATCTATGTTTCGCTTATGCAACAGATTAAATCTGCCACATCTAATTGATTTAGCTTAGGTGCTGCATGTGATAGATTGAGGCGACAATATTATGTGTTTGCCAATGGTAAAGATAGTAGCATTTTAATTGTGAATACAAAGTTATTATAATTTCCTATTCATATCATTATTCACGCTTGCTACTTGGGGTACAATTGAAGCTTAAAAAGCTTTAAAATTTCTGATACAAATAAATATTCCATTGGCAAATTGCATATACAACTGTGACATGCACACATATTCAAACATAAATGTAACAACTTTAAAATTTGTATAATTACACCTAAAATGTGACTGATAAACAGCGGATATGGTCGACATTCGGCCTGATATCACTGGCAATCGGCCATCGGCAATCGGCAATCGGCAATTCTAGTGCCATTTTAACCACTGTGTGCCACTGTGCACAAAGTCGCGTCGCACTTGCTGGCGATTCTGAACGACAAACGCTCTCATTCACTCGCAGCAACGCGCACTGTACAGAGGCACGGAGGCCGCCACAACAGCCAAGCAGACACTAGGCTTCTAAGTAACTGATCGCATACTCAAGTAGACTGACTCTTTGTAAAAGAGGCCGCTATGAACAAATACGCTCTGCTGGTCGTGTGCCTGTTGGCCATCCTCGGCGCCATCCTCTTGGAGGTGCGAGCCAGCCCCAGTCCACCAAATTTGAGCGCCAGCCAGCTGGAAAGTGTTTCTGCACAGTTCCTGCCTCCAGAATTTCGCAATACGAACGTAAGCATGGGTAAGTTAACAGTGACATAATCATTTTATATATATAATAATTATGGGATCGTTTTTTGTTCTTGTTTCTTTTCTATTGTTCATAGATGATATTAAGCGTGTGTATCGCGAGAAATGCAAAAAAGTGGTGGGCGTGGATAACACAACGTTGTATCAAAGTATTGAGAAAGCCGCTGGCAAGCTAAGCTCCTGTCTCAGCGGCCTGGCCAATCTGACCGAGCTGCAGGCTGAAATGGATGCAGCACGGCCCATTGGTGACCTGGACACAGTGTTCAACAAGTACTGTCAACGTGCACCGGAAGCGGAAGACTGCGTACGTGCCTTTAATGAGAAAGTGAGACCCTGCCTAACCGCCGAAGAGGTGCGTCAGCAGGCCACCATGATGCGTCTTGGTGCTTCACTATTGGGATTCGCTTGCTCCCGTGGCGGTGATCAGATCGCACTCTTTGTAGCCGAACAGGGGCCCGAGTGCCTCGAGGCAAACAAGGAGAGCATTAGCAACTGCTTCAACCGATCATTCAGTCAGTATTTGCCAAAAGATGGCGAAGTGCCCGATCTGATGAGCCGGCCCGAGCTGCTTTTTACGCCGACACACTGCGTCGACCTGCAGAGCTTCGAGGGCTGTGTCCTCCATCACATGGAGCAGTGTGCCGATATTACGCCCGCCAACGTTGTTGAGACCATCTTCCGCTTTGTGAAGAACGAGACCGACTGCAAGGCATGGATGGATGCGCGTGCCAATGAGCGTCCAATACTCTTGGCCAGTGTGAACAACACACGCGACGGCGCCAGCACAGTGGTTACCACACTTGGTGGCACCTTGACCCTCACTCTGGCCGCCTACATGCTGCGTAACTAGGCGAGCATTTATAAAAATATCATTCTCATAAATGCCTTACCATCGATAAAATGTTTATAGTATTCCTTACTGATTATTGATTATCATTTTTATACGGTTTTTTTTGTTTTTTTTTTTAGTTTTGTTTTGCGATAATGAGTGTAGTGGTAACGTTTTCATGTATTGTTAGACGATTTGTATTCATATATGTAGTTGCTTTTTTTTTTGTTTAGTTTTTTATACTTATGTGCGGTGAGTTGTAATTTAATGACTACTTTATTGATAGCTTACAATAAAAACATTTTTACAAAATCTTTCGAATCCACGTTGCTTAAATCTAAAGTATTCTTTTGGACTCTGATGGGCTTGATAGTTAAGACACACATGTACACATAGTTCACACACATCGTTTAATGATCAGATAAGGATATGAATTATTGTATACACTTGTAGCAATATAGACACTTGTCATTTGGACTTGGCGATTCATGGCTTCAATCATACACGCAAAGGTCAAACAAATCGCTGTGGCACACAAACAAATTGTGTCGAATGATGAATCAGTTTGTTTAAAAGTTGAATCGCAATTCAAAGAGCATGTGATAAGGTCCGATTGATAACACCTTACCTCTGAGTCATGATTTCGATAATTCGTTGCATACTTTTGGGCGGCTGGTTAGAATTCATTTTGGGAACTGCTTGGATATATGAAACATATTGAACGATGGCTTGTGGCTCGTCGAGAACATATCAATAATTATAACAATTTAGTATGAATTGAATGACACTTGAAATGTATAAGAGACTTTTCGAATTCTTTTTTTTTGTTTTTAGTATTTTTATTTACGCAAACAATGAGTCAAAGAGTGTTGGCAAGTCGAAGTCTCTGCGAAATGCCCAATGAACACGCTAATCAGACTATCTTTATTGTTGACGTTATCAGCTTTTTGATAGCTTTATTTGAATCCAAAATCAGGATCCGCATAATGTTTAATATTAATATATATTGAGGCTAGAAGATAACGCTTGGCCTTTTAATCACAAAAATTGGTTTTGTTTATACAAAGGCTGGAAACCACTGCAAAACCTTAATTAAGAGTTGTTTTCTGCTGCTGCCAATAATTATCATAACAAGATAACCAACAATAGACAATGTAGTCGTAGATAATTATAATGGGAAAATATTCAATTCTATATTGAATGAATGCTTATTATACACTGATACATTCCAATTTTGTATTTCAAATTGTGTGATATAAATGAAATTATCGATTTATATTGACGATTCATTGCTGATAATCAAGTGGTATCAAACTATTTTCAAATATGTGTACATACATATTTATTAACTATTCGTGATTTGAAAACGCCATGCAAAGACATAAAAACAATTTTTTTGTAATAATAACGTAATATAATTCCATAATTTAGATATTGCACTGAACGCAACAGTTAACTTGTACCGCACTTTGCAATTACTTGTCGAGGGCTCTCAAACCCAAAACCTTAGTAAGTAAACTGCATTTTTATATATAAATATAGTAAAACAATAAAATATTTTAAATTCTCCATAATCCTAATCCTAATTGTATACTTTTGCAGACTGCACCTGTTCCAACACTTGTTGCTGCTCCTGCGCCAGCTCTTGATCTGTTTCCTGCTCCTCTAACGATACCTGCTCCACTAGCGATACCTGCTCCTGCACATCATCCAGATGGCTCCAGACGTGCTCGACAGCCGCACGCAATTCGCTAGCATACTTCCAAGCGCTGCGATCATCAACCAACTCCAATAGCTCATACTTCTTGTCTGGCTCCCGATAGTGCTGCATTTGGGCCTGCTTCGTGTCAAACGTTCTCGGGTTGCAACCACCAGGCAGCCATTTAAGCGAATAGTGATTGTGCAGCACCAGTGAGTAGCGCGTGTTGTGGAAGCATTTGGTTGCACGATTGGGCAGCGAGTAGTTGCGGTGCCGCATCGTATGCTGCAACACGAAGAGTTCATCGGACTCCTGCTGCTCGTGATTTTGGGTCTCAGGGATCACCTTAGTGAAGTACGTGTTGATAAAGCACAGGGACACATGACCATTGGGGCACTTGGCTATCGTATTTGGGCGATCCGCTTCGAGTATATCATGCCAGGTGCGCAGCGTGCCCAGCGGCATAATCACCTCATCGATGTCCACATTGAGAAGATAGTCGTGACGATACATATTCCTATAGAAGCAATCGTTGTACGGTATCAGCTCATTGAGCCGCTTGACCATTCGCCGATTCTGCAGCAGCAAATGTTGATAATGCCGCAAACGTGGCATCCCATTGGCCATCGTCAGCGGACGTAGCTCCAGGAAGTCAATTCGCTGATAATAGTCCAGCACACGTTGCACTGCCGGATGAACATCGTACATGTACGCATAGATGCGGGACGCACCCAACAAGCGTTGCAGCTCGAACCACTCGATGAGGCGTTCCGATAAATCCATGAACGGAAAATCAAAGGCCTTGATGCAAACGCCAAAGCTGAGCGTGGAACTAGGACTACGGCTGTGAGATATGGTCGAACTGGGACCGAAGGTGTCATAGGCAAACTGTGGAAGCGCTGATGGTGTTGGTGCTGATGTTGGTGTTGGTGGGCGATTGTAATTGACACGCAATGAGTTGCTGGCAGACTCACAGCTCTCTCCTACGAGAGAGACGGTGCGCGGCGTCGCGTCCTTAAGGTTGGCCATCAAGTTGGGAACCGGACAGCTGATCAGATGCGGATAGCTAAGCCGTGACGGATGCCCCCAGGCCGCTGGCCACACGCTTAACCACTCGCTGACCTGCGTCATAACAGGTTCCTTGTGCCCGGCATACCACAGCTGGCAATGGGTTGGCGGAAATTCGTTACCAATTTGATTGGCCGTTGCCAGAATGCGTACCACACTCAGTTTCTGATTGAGGCCGGTCCGCAGATCAATGTAGGCGGCATAGAGACGGAACGTCACGTTTCTATTGCTGAAGGTCTGCCAGTAAACGTTGTGCAGCTGCAGATCGACCGGATCTGGATACTGGGCGCAGGTTTTGCTCTTGCGATAATTCTGTGGCTTTGCATAGTGATACCAGAAGGCATAGTCCACCTCGGGTAACTCGTGCTCAAGCTGTTTTACCAGCTCCTCATCAATGGGTTCCTTCAAATTTTGAACTCCCGTCGAAATCCACACACTATTATTAACATTTACTGACGACTGCCTCAAATGCTTCACTTCCTTCGCTTGGTCTGTTAGCTCCGCTTGCTCTACTCGCATCTGATTGTCGGCGTTGTGCAGCGAAGTCAGCAGCAGCAATATAGCAAAAAACCCAAGCAGCACCAATAGCGTCAGCTTGAAAAAGCTACTTCTACCTCTGGTTGACATTGCTGTCAAACTAATCGTGACAATCATTTAGCTGGATGGTGAGCCCTGCAGCCTAGCCGCCTAGCCGCCTTATCTATAGAAACACTACGAAGCCCCGAAGTTCTTTCTCTTGTTAAGCAGAGCCACCCGATCAATTATCAATAATATACCACCTTGTGATCGGCGCCTTGCTGTTTGCCATTCAATCAGCACTGATCGAAAGCAACACACTCTCACAGTATTCAAAGTGTAGAACTAACTCGCGTCAAATTAATGGGGAATGTGATATAAAACGTGATAACATAATATACTAAAATAGTAAGCATTATGGCATCATCTATAAATGAAATATTTGGTATACTTACTGTCCTGCTATTTTTAGTGTATTTCAGTCGGTTCTTCAAATCAATAATGATTTTATTACTTGGTTTTTTGCAGTGTTAGCTGTATTGCTAACAAAGTTTGGCTGCCAAAAGATTGCATTGTCCTATCGGTCAAAAAATATAAATAAATTATGCTTTTAGGTGCACGTCAGATAAATTTCATTATTTGACCAGCTTTTCGCTTATTGGCCCGATTGACACATTTCGTTATTGGCTCTGTTAAAGAATACAAATTTATTTTTCCTTTGTTATCAAGTGTGAGGTATTGTCAGAGAAACAAATATGCTTACACCGGACAATGGAATTTGATTTAGATATGTAATATAATTCCATAATTTAGATATTGCACTTAACGCAACAGTTAACTTGCACCGCACTTCGCAATTACATGTCGAGGGCTCTCAAACCCAAAACTTTAGTAAGTAAACTGCATTTTTATAAATACATATACCCAAAAAAAAAATACAATATTCTAACTTTTCTACATAATCCTAATCCTAATTGTATACTTTTGCAGTCTGCACCTGTTCCAACACTTGTTGCTGCTCCTGCGCCAGCTCTTGATCTGTTTCCTGCTCCTCTAACGATACCTGCTCCTGCACATCATCCAGATGGCTCCAGACGTGCTCGACAGCCGCACGCAGTTCACTGGCATACTTCCAAGTGCTGTGGTCATCAAACAACTCTAAGTGTTTGCGACAGCTACTTCTAACGCTTGTTGACATTGTGGCCAATCTAATCGGGGCAATCGTTGTGCTGGACGGTGAGCCCAACATATTAGCCACTTTTTTTATAGAAACTTGCACAGCGGATAAAAATTTGATAACATAAAATACTGAACTAGTAAGCATTATCGCTTCATCTATATATTCAATATTTTATATGCTTGCAAATATTTTAAAATATCACTAGAAAGACTTAAATTAAATGTATTTTATTTGGCTATTTTTTGTACTGATTTCCTTTAGTGTATCACAGGCGGTTCTTCAAATCAATAATGATCTTATTACTTGATTTTTCGGAGTGACGGTGTGCACTGTAAGCAAAATTTGGAAATCAGAGATTGTATTGTGATATCGGACAAAAATAATATATGGACTTAATATTAACTTGTTTTCCATTGTTGGAACTTTTAGTCAGTAGCTTCATTGCGTATATAAGGAATAGAAATTCTTATTTTTTTTGTATGTCAAGTGCGAGATTTGGGCCTTATAATAGAAACAAATATGCTAACCTCATTGAGTATTTATTTTACACAACAATGGTCTTTGATTTTAATCACAAGTACCTAAAAAAAACGAAATTATAATATTTAATTTTTAGTGCATAATTCTTCATAGTTATGATTAGATTGTAATATAAAGAGGGTAGCTATGTTTGTTACTAATCATCGTTTACTCAGGTACCACCTTCTTTATGCTCAATGATTATTGACATTTTCAAGCCATTACTTATTTGTATATTTCCGTTAGATTAGATTAAAGAAATTAATTAATTAATTTAAATAAACTCAGTCAGATAGAATCACATGACAATGACTCTGGTATACATATTAATTCCAAGTCGATGAACTGTTTGTGCCAAAAGCAATCGCATTCGGACTTATCACTGATAAAATGGATTATCTCACATAGCTTTGCCAGAGTACAGAGAAACAGATTTTAGTAATTAAATGATTAAATCTATAATATAAATATATATTATTAAAGCGTAATTTTTTAAAAAATCAATTGGAGCACGTAGTTGCTTTCAACGCAATTAAGAGTGAGCAAGTTGGATGTTGCGTTTTGGAGTGTTTTGATGTTCTAAGTAATGCGTATACGACTGTTGCACTGAGTATTGATTAGAACTAATATGTATTAATTAATTCATTTTTGATAGATTTGATAAGATTCTACTAATTCGCTTTTACTTATAATCAAATAATCAATTAAAAATCAATTTTTTACTTATTATCGGATTTTTCGGTTGCTGAGCGAATCCATCTTAGGTTGATAAATTACATTTCTTGATCCTTTTTTCTTCTTCTACCGTATATATATATATATATATATATATATATAAAGTAAAAGTAAATATCTGTTGGGTTAGGTTGCGGCTTCTGAGGCCAATCCGATCAACAACGACGATCCCTAGACAACAACACTGAGCAAAGAAGCAACGAGGAGAGTGAATTCGCTACCCGGTGAATCTCCTTAAAGAAGACGATCGACGAGGAGCGAGGAAGACAGTCTCAGTTCGGTCTTTGAGGGAATAGGTTGTGAGAGCTGCCTCTCAAACAAAGTGTAGACAAGAGAGTTGCAGTTCGGCATTTAACGGAGAGATGATAAAGACGCCGACGTGAAATACAATAAGCTATTAATTACATTATATTATAATTATATTCATAATATTATTAACTGTTATAATAACACCCAGACATATCTTATACGTTTGTTGTTTGAATAACAACTGTTTGTATTTGATTGGACAGGGAACTCTTTATGTAATTGAATTTATTTTTAACACAACATTTAATTATGTGCAACACTCAAGCATATTATAATAAGCATCTAGACTACAGGATGCTGCATTGTCGCCCAATTTCGTATGTTTTTTGATTTTTTCTTTCCGTACATTTAGATTGTTTTATTTTTGGTGCTTTTATAACTTTACGCTATTTTTGCAAGTAATTTAAAAATAATTTGTTGTTGTTGCTGCTGCTGCTGTTGCTGATGCTGCTTTTGCTGCTGAGGGAGTTCGCTTGGGTGGGCTTAACATTTTGTGAGGTCCGAAGTTTGCTTTATTGACATTTCCAGCAGGACTTGTGACAATGAGCGCACACCTGCAGGACGCGTCCGCGTCAGCGCCGGCGAGAGGATAATAAAATTGTGAAACAACTTTTTAATGAGAAACATTTTTTGCACATTTCGATGCCCCTGCGAACGAGCTGGGGACGGACGGTTTAGAGTGTGAGTAAGGTGAGTACATTCACTTTGTAAATTGTTGCTGCTGCCACGGCTGCTGCTGATGATGATGTTGCTGTCTGCGGCTGCCGTAGCTTTGTATTATCATGAAATGGATAGCAAACGCGAACAACTTATTACGTTTTAAAGATGCGGTAATCGCATAAGTGCACTAAAAAATACCTAAGTGCGTTGACATTTTTGCAACAGCCGATGCGCTTGTTAATATTATCAGAAAGAATCGTTGGCCATAGACGTTCCATACTTAAATGTGACGATTGTATATAACATGATTCAGTCGTATTTTATGGAAAAGGTCTACTACGAACTTAATAAGAAATGATTTGACAATTACGACTTATCTCAAGGTCGAATGAATGAACGATTGCCACAAATTTCTAAGTATTCAAAGAAAGATAATTCAGTGTATCATACCAATGAATACTCATAAATATTATTACAATTTTGTACCCTGAACTAATTGAAAATGGGTGAATAGGAGAATGATTGTGTGTAAGTTTATGTAAATGGCAGAAGGAGGAGCATTTCCGGTCCAATAACATATATATAAACAGTCTTGACCAGTATTATCAGTCGATTCGATAAAGCCATGACCGTCTGTCCGTCCGTCTAGAGCTAGAGATTTTAAATTTGGAATATAAGTTCTCGTATACCATAGGCAGAAAAAGTTTATCTCACTTTTTTGATAACATCCTTTTCTCGAATATCTGTGTGAACGCAATTAGAGCTAGAGCCCCGAAAGTCAACTTGGAACACATACTGGTCTGTGCCTACATCAGACAAAGTGCTACGATTACTAGTAAGCTAGGAAATCGATAAAATTAATTATCGAAAATCGATAAAGCCAGATATGTCTCACAATTTTAAGGCCACAGTCACAAAATTTGGTTGGTGGTTTGTTGGCGATGTCCTTCAAAGATCGACATTGGCCACCTCCCTCCGCCCCTGAATCCTGAAAACGGCTATATCTTCCGCATCTTTCAGTTAAAGCTATCAAATTAGTTGGTATATTTTTCAGAATCGATAAGAAAAATATTCTTGGTAATTAAAATTAAAATAAGCATAAATTGATAATGAATTTACGTTTAAAGCGGAGAAACTGGGATGACAATGGTTGTTGCTGCTGCTGATGATGATGATGATGATGATAATTATGAGCTGCAGCTGCATAGCTCCATTTGCAACACCCTCAATCGATTTTAGAGCCATGCAAAGTATATGAAACAACACGGAAAATTTACCAGAACATTTTCCCAGTGAGTGGAAAAACTTTTATGCCCAGACGATTGACGCGGCCATTGGCCTGCCTATACCCAAACCAATGAGAAGACCTGGGAGCTGGGAACAAGGAGTTAAGAGCTGGGTGCTGCTAGATATCTGACGGTATTTACGATGACGCCTTCAAGACTGGTCTACAATTAACTATGAAAATTTTACGCCGCACTGCAAAACTGCAAACTTTTTGCCTTAATTACCCAGAAAAGTAACACAAATGAAACGCATCGACGCTTAATTACTTTTGCTAAATGGCACGGACATTGCTGGCAATTGCGTTAGAGGTAAACAGTGGGCGGGACTGCCACTTCTGCACTTCGCTTTCATCCTCACTCTGACCAAGAGCACGGGCCAACTTTGCAGCATGCGGGCGTGAATGGTAGTCAGGGGTTGGGACTGTGGCACACTTTGAATTCGCTGCATGGCAATTTACCGCATTCAGCTTACTGCATTCACTTGGGCTTCTTCTGCTAATACACTTTGCTATGGATTATACAGATTATTAACAAGCGTCGTTGAACATGCAAAAAACAAAAACAAATAAATAATTTCTGTGCCTACTCAAATAGTTAAGTAACTTTGAGAGAGAGAGAGAGAGAGAGAGAGTGAAAATGACCAGTTGTGCTTTAAACTACAAAAATCGTGGGAATATTTTTGGATTGCAACAATTAGGTTTTCGATAAACCGCTGGTTTGTGAGAGTCGCGTCTCAGTTCTCTTATGATTATTATGAGATTTTAAAAGTGAGACATGAAAATTCTCTTCAATGAAAGGCAAATTAGGCTCGTCCAATAATTCATTAAACTAATTCTACAAGAGTATCGCATCGTCACTATCCTTACGCATAAGAAACCAAAATTTATTTCTGGTTAGAGCCAGACTGATTGCTGCCAGCATGTGAGCGTCTCAGCACGATTTGACTTTTGTAGACGTCACAATTTGAGAAGTTTTGCCAGCTCTGTGGTAAACTTCGCCACAAACTTGTCGGGCACTTTGATTGCAAGTTTTTGATTAAAAGCCTGCCACAAAACGCCATGCACGCAATGCGGCAAAGTTTTCCACCACGCGCAACCCGAAAATTGTTAATTGAATGCATTTGGGGTGCACAATGTTTACCCTTTACCGAAATGACTGGCGGCCATCTGGTATCAGTTGAATGAAACTAGAAGCGCTTGCTTAAGGAACAAGTGAATGATAATGATCATAAACATGATAACATGGATTATCGATCGATATACATATGTATGTATGACAACTAGCGCTAAGAAAGACAGATTGGTATTTGTTAAGTTGATAACGATGGATTTTGCCGGCTTAACCAATGTATTAACCATCGCCTTATCAATACTAATTGTTTCAATTGGAACCTATCGAGCTTTTTCGTCACTCAATCAGATTAAAGTTTTTATTGATGTTTAATTTTAATTAATGTGCTTGTTATTTTATATTTGTATACGCTGAACCCATTAAAAATGGGTAAAAAGGGTATAATGGTTTTGTGCAAATGTATGTAACAGGCAGAAGGAAGCATCTCCGACCCCACAAAGTATATATATTCCTGATCAGGATCAACAGTCGAGTCGATATAGCCATGTCCGTCTGTCCGTCCATCCGTCCGTCTGTATGAACACGCAGATCTCAGAGACTGTAAGAGCTAGAGACTTCAAATTTGGAATATAGGTTCTCGTATACCAGGCGCAGATCAAGTTTGCGTTATTTTTTCGATAATTGCCTCCGTTTATCGAATATCGATATATTAAATTTCCAATAGCAATAAATGCCTCAATTTCAAATTAATACATAATCTTCTCATTAATACATAGCATGCATATGCATACCATTGATCAACTGCCCAAATTTCGTCAAGATCGGATAAGAAACACCCAAGTTATAGTCGAATATATATTCTCATATTGATCTCATTTCTATCAGCAGCCGCAAGCATTTTCTGAATGCATAAATATGCGAGCGCATGTGTGAGAAAGAGATGGCAGGATCATCGACGCGAGCGTCCATATGTTTTTGTGTGGTCGGCAGAGGGCGCTTCCAGAGCTGCTCGCATTTTAGTGCAAATCTTTTTAAACGGGAATTTGTTAATAATAATAGAATATATTTAATAACTGGGTTCAGGGCATATCGTAGTCGGGTTCACTCGACTATAGCACTCTTACTTGTTACTTCATGCTTTACCGGAATCCGCCTAGAGACATTTTCTTTGTTTGTATTTGTACTTGTTATTTGAAAAATTCAAGTAAATGGCAATGTGATGAAGTGCCATATTTTATATGCACACTTGGCTTATGCAAACTGAAGCTAAAGGGACAAAAATCGAATATTTGAATTTATCTTCACTCAACCAGGTGCATACCGTTCAGGGCTTTCAAATCCAATTATAATACAATAAAATTGAATAAAAGTTAAATGATGTGCGACAGCAATTTAAGATGAAATTCAATGACGTAATATTTGGATGGGATTACTATCTGTTCATATTTGCATGCGAATGCAGATTAAACAACATTTGCCTAATGGAAGCATTTATCAATCGAACAGTACACTCTCCATTGAGGATTTGTTCAAATTGGCCACAAAGAACACCAACAGGAAAACAATAATATTAATAAAAGAAAGACAGAATATTGGTAATTCCAATAACATATTTTGAAGTCCATTTCACTTGGCCGTTAGCACTAAGCTTTGAAGCTTGTTCCATTCATGGAGCTATAGTTTTAATTTTAGAGCAAGAGAAGCAATTTTAAGACTGTCTCTTAGCTTTAAATAGAATTCGAGACACATGAAGCAGTTGCTGGATAACTGTGCTTCCGTAGCCAAAAACAGCCATAGACACGCCCCACTCCCGGTGATGGGCGTGACGCTCTTTCGCTTGAGTGCAATGCAAGCCAAAGAAGTAAAAACTCGAAAATAATAGCAAAAGCAACTGCAGATATTCTATAAAAGCCGAAGCTAACGAGATTTGATGAATTGCAAGTCTTTGTGAATAGAGCTGCAAGGAAACTGTGCGTGAATAGCATCTCCAATCCTCCACCCCAAAAGCAGCAAAATCCGTAGCGCAAAAATAAAATCCCATTAAGTGGTTTAAGCCAGTGAAACAGCGCACAACAAGCAACAGCATCGAAAAATTCAGTTGACATAAAGGAAGCCCAACGAGCTAAAGCCAACATCTACGCCAACGCTAACCCGTTCCCAGCCAACAAACAGGCTAACGGGCTTTCAGACAGTCAGACGGACTAGATGAGCACAAAGCATCTCGGCGAATTACTTGGCTGTTGCTGCTGGACGAGCATAAATGGTGGGGTGGGGGAGGGGGTTAGACATCTTAAGAGTACAACAACGAAATTTAATTTGACCAACAGCTTCCCGCATCAAGACAGGATTTATGACTTACTTTCAAGCAGGTGCTGTAGTTGAAGTTGCAAGTCTGTCAATTATTGTAAGGGGTAAGTCAAAACCGGATTTAAAAGCGGCCAAAATAAGCTACACTTATTGTATTTTAATTTGAATTCAATCAAATTGTTGCATAATACAAATGACATTCAGAAATGAAAGGTGTTGTAAATAGATTGCGAGAAAATAGGAAACAATCGCGTTTGCTAACTGGGAAAAATCTCATGTTGATGCCTGAAAATGTGCATATCTTCTATCAAGTTCGTTGTTTGAAAATCATTTAAAAGATTTCGTATGCTTTAACAAGAGAGGACAGTTCCATGAACGCCATATAATATTTGTATGGGAACACCGCCAAGTATGCAATGGACTCAATCAGAGCTTTAATCCAAGGTGCGATTGTGCTGCAACTGAAACTAATCACAAAGCTCTAAAAGCTGTGCCGCAATTAAAAATAAAAGTAAACCGTCCACTCACCAAAGTCGGCAATGCTTTGACTTTATAGCCAGTAAAAAATTGCAAATGATTGCATCGCATTGCAAATAGATTCGTATTCTATTATTATTATTATTTTTATTTTGAAATCTCAAAACTAATGCTGGCACTCACACTTTGCATGGAGATGGAGTTAAAGGTGGACGTGCAATAAATGGTACACAGCAGTTAAGCACAGAAACTAAAATTCGATGATGGAGTGACTCTCATTTCCAGCACTCGGCTTGTCCATACAGCTCCACTCAGTAATGGGCATCTCGTACTATGTTGTTATTGACCGCTGCTCTCTGAGCCCCACCCCCGTTATGGGCAGCTGGCGGTTCATCGCCTGCATTGAGCCCGTGCTACACGGTGTGAATATATTTTCACAGTGGTGTTGCAGCTGTTCTACCTCACCATGGAGACGGCCATATGCTGCTTGTCGCTGGATGCAATGCTGATCATGTTTTGGCGTCGCATCGAATCAGTGTGCCACTGTGCCATTGTTGGCATTCTCCGGCTTCTGGTCACAGAGAAGTGCACCTTTGATTCCTGTGAGTATTGGCTGCTTGGCGTGACCAGCATAATTGGGGGCTCTCTGCTCTGGCTTACGCTCTGGGCGACTGTATTGACCAGCAATTGGCCACAAAGACGCATATTTAGTAAGACAAACTATTTACCATTCTGTTTGCGGTTCAATGGATTTGCAGCCGACTAAAGCGCAAAATTCGGAGGAGTGCCAGCAGAGTTCTGCCAGCTGAGCACAGCTTGCACAATACCAAATGCCAATTTAATTTATGACCTAAATAACTTTAAAAATGATTTGAACACTCGTCCAAACAGAAATGACCTTTGATGACAAATGAATCTCATTAACCAGGAAGCCTTTAGCTGGAGTCTCGTTTTGGTCTCTTTGCCAGATTTTATTAAATTTTGAGTAAAATTATAAAAACAAATATATGCATTCTATATAATGGAAAGCCCCATCAAGCTAGCTCCATAGTGCACACATTTAATTACAAATTCAATATTCTGAAATTGTAATTCACAGCTAGTTGTATTTCAAGCTAATGTTTCTTGCTTACTTTGAAATGCACTCTTAAATCAATTTTCTTACGACCTTGGATTTATTTCCCGACAATCGAGCAAAACATTCGGAAAGCATTTCGTTACAGCTTTAAGCCAATTTGTGCGCTGATGCAGTCACAAAGAAACCCGTTTATCCATACCATGGCCATGTGGCAATGCGGAAGACATCCGTTGCAAGCGCCTAATTGTGGGCTGGGGCACAGCGCCTCTCGTTTCGTTTTGGAAAACGGAACCAAAAACCAAAAAAATAAAAACAGAATGCAGTTGTCGGGTTTACTGCACTTCACCATACTCTTTATTAATCTTAAAGTGATTCAAAAAATTGCATTACGATAAATTAATATTTAATTTGAGAAATTCCTTTATTTAAGGAACATATTTGAATATTTTTATTTGTATTTATTATATAAATTATATATTGATTATATAAGAAATCAGTCTCAAGGATGTTAAGCTAGGGTATCAAAATGTAAAATGTGTTGCTGTCATGTTAAACTTGAACTTGAGACATGGCCAAGACTGAATGATGATGCACGACAACATGCAACAACATAGAAAATACAATAATGCATTTTTGTGATTTTGCACACCAACAATGAAGACACGCAAAGGCATTTGTTAAATGGTCGCAAGTAGCGAACTGCTTTTGGCTGCCGCTTGTGGCATGCTATGCTCTAACTACTTTTAATGGCAATTGAGGAAAATTACCGGCTACAGCTCCCCTACTTGTTGTTTGCCTACCTGTCCAGATTGCAGCCTGCCTGGCTGCCTGCTTTGCCTGCCAGCTTGGCCTGCCTGCTTGGTATATAAGACTCTCCACTGGCGTTAGTGACGTTAATCAAACCGCGTCGCTTGACAGTCTGAGACTGCAAAAAAAAGTGCAAGTGTTTTGCCAGCATCATCAGCAGCAATACCAACAAATTAGTTATAAACAAACGCGCGCAAACCGTATTCGCCCCAAAAACCAAAGCAAACTATAAATCGTAGCAGAGGTGAAGCATTTAGTTGTGTATTTTTTTTATTTTTTTTTGGTTTCCACTTGTTTTTTATTTTTATGTTTTCGTTACTTTAATTTGTTATTGTTTTAAACAAATATTAGCGCTTATATATAATCATAATTGTTATAAGACCACATATTAAAAAACTAAAAATTTGCTAACAAAAACAACGTAATACGCAGTTAGTGAAAGTGAACTTTAAATAATACTCTTGTCCATTCATGGAGCGTTGTTAAGCTGCTTATGCATGTGTCACGTGTGTTCCATGGCAATTAGCCAATTAGAGAACAACCCACTTGGCGTTGTAAGGGAGCCCAAAAAGTTAAAAAAAGAGTATGTTAATATTAGTATTTAAATACACTTATTAGACGTACTGTATGGAGAAGGTATTAATTCAATAACAATTTATGTTCATCAAAAATCTATAGTATTTCAAAAATACAAAATTAAATAAATTAAAAATACAAATGTACCTCTTAAATTAGTTTTTCCAGCTCAGCGAAATACTTATGTACATTTTGAAAAAGAGATCACCAAACAATAAAACGAACTAAAATAGATTTCAAATGAAATCTGAGTTTTAACGTAAGAAATATTATAATTATTATATTTCTTTATTATGTATATACTTAAGTTATTTTTGTGAATTTATTTACGTTTGCTTGCAGTCAGGCATTAGTTAATCAGAGCTTTCACGTAATCTCTTTCAAATTAATAACTACTGCAACTACATCCGCTTACTCTGAATCCTATATTTTAGATGCTTTGCCACGACCATCTCTTTTGTGTGCTGCTGGTCGGGCAGCTGCTTGTGCTGCCATTGCTGCATGCCACACCAGTGTCCAGTCCGGAGATACCCAACAAATCTTCGAAATTACCCAACAGCGTCCAGGCGCAACAGCAACTGCTCAAGTCCAATCCCAGTGGCCAGGAGGCGCATCTCAATTCGTTGAGCGCCTTTGCCAGCAGCTACGATAACCTTGGCACGGCTCAAGCTCAGATTCAGCCGACAGCAGAAGCGGGCTTCAAGCCATCCTATAAGCTGCCCGAAATGGAAACCAACTTTACACCCATGCAAGGCGCTGCTTTTGGGGACACCACCAGCATTGGCAGCATTAGCAGCATTAGCAGCCTGCCCAGCACTCCAATGCTGATGCAGTATCTGCCGGCGCAAACGCTGCAGGATGGCAGCGGAACTGTGCAGTATCTACAGCTAATACCAACGCGCCCCATAATTGTGCCCATCAGTCCCTTCTTGCAAGCAGCAGCTTCTGGAGGCAACCAGGTCAATCAATCACCCTCCATAACGCCCAACATTGCCACCGTACCCGACTATGGTGCACGCGGAGTTCAACTGAGCGCCATGCCCACAAATACGGGCATGACCGGCCTACATTATTCTGCTGCCGGCCTGCAGGGCTACGCTAGTGCCATCTCTCCGGCTGCAGCCTATCGCAGCAGCTATCGGATCAATCGCGAGGCCAAGGACAAAAGCTTCCCGGCTGCCTTCAGTCTAAATCTCAATGAGTACTTGCCGTCGGTGACGGGTGATGTCTCGGCAGCGGGAACAGCCTCGCATCCGCACACGCAGATGTATATCAGAGCCAGGCATTAGTATTAAGGCCGAATTCACTTCGCGGCCAAGTTCGCGGCTTAAGTCATATGTTTTTTTTGACTTCGTTTTTTTTTTTTTTTATCTTTTTGTGTATTGTTTTTTTTTATAGTTCTTAAGCCGCGTTATTGTCATGCTTGTAAGGTAAATAAAACACTTGATTAAAATGAAATTAGGAAGCAGTCAAGAAATATGTTAGACCATCAGTTTCCAGTAAACGACCACAAATCGCGAAAACGTATATTACATAACCGGAAACTTGGTCAAGAAATGAAAAGAGATAAACAAATAAACTAGTGAACAAGAAACTAGCAACAAGGTCGTCTTGAGACAGCAGTCGCCAGACAGAATGGATTGCCATTGTTATGGGCATATTTTCGAGTGAAAGTCAACAACAATTTCACGCCCGTCCGGAACAGTCAAATAACTAACATGGCTAAGACTTGCACTTGTACAAAGACATGTGTCAGCGCCCATTACGTTGTCAACCTTGAAGTTGCGTCAGTCAGTCAGTGTGTTCGCCTATCGGCCAAGTGCACCAGAGTCGATTCGGTTCGAGTCGAGTCGAGTCGAGTCAAGTTAAGCCACACTTGTATTCATCTGTCTAATTGTCGCGTTTTGACAAATCCATTTGGGACTTTCATTACCACTCCATCTTTTGCTCAATTACAGTGATCGAAAATGCTTCTTTCACTTGCGGCATTATGTGGAGCAATTGCCGACCGGCATTTTAAATTTATTAAGTGCACCACAAATACCCTTCCGAAAATTGTTTAATATTCAAGCATTTTGTATATTATCAATAACCAAAACTATGCCTATTCAAATGAATAATTATTATTAGTAATGTTATTTTTATTTTGTATACCCAAATTACACTTGCGATCTACTTACAAGTAAGAGAAATCATTTATATATATACTCGATTGTTATTGATATTATTAATACTCATAGTACCTGTTTGTTAAGCACCTGCAAGGCAAATTTTAATATATTTGTCACATCTGAAGTAGTAGCGTTTTCTTAAAGCAACATATATACACATATATCTGAACACTTCTCACATATTTTTCATTATAAGTCATCTGAGCTAATATAAATCGGACAACAATTTGTGATATACCCAAAGTGAGGCATACAATCGATGGGATTTACATGCCACAGCAAAGTAATGTATTGCCACAATTTACTTTCCAGCTCTAATGGCGATAACGACGCCCCGTAGCGTGCTTAGCGCTGTGTGTCTGCCCTTGCCTCTGCCTCTGCCTCTGCCTGTGCGTCTTGTGAGGCACAATAAAATTTGGTGCTCTACGCGGGATATGGATGGGCCTGATTAGGCCCACTTGGTCCGAGTGGGGCGGAAGTGAGCGGTTAGCGCTGGCTGCGAGAGCAGAGCACCAAATATAAATACAAAGATATTTGAATGTAGTTCAATTAATGTTTATGTTCGAGATGCTCTGGATGCCTTGTCGCTTGTAAAGTGAATGGGGCAAGTTGGGGGCAGGCGATGATTGTGACCGCCCATGGCTGTTTTGCATGTTTCTGTTGCTGTTATAACACTTTTAAATGCGTAAATTAGCTTTGATGACTTGACTTTGTATATTTATGCTGTTGCTTTTGGGGCGGCGGTATTTGAATTTGAAATGATTTAAATTTTTAATTTCTAAGCTATTGCTGCTTATTCGCACTTTCCATTTCAATTAATTGTGCGCACTTGGCGCTTTCAACTTCTTTTGTTTCGCATTTTTGGGCTTGTCTCGGTTTCAGTTCAGTTTTCGATGCAATCCTTCAACGCCTCTCAGTCGTCTCTCAGTCGTCTCTCAGTTGTTTTTCTCACCTGCATCGCCAGACATCAGACATCATATGTTCACCCTTACTTCTCTCTATTTAACTATCTCTCTCTCTCTCTCTCTCTCTCTCTCTGTCTCTCTCCATTTTAGTGTCTAGCTCTCTCTCTGTCTTGGCCAACTAACCACAATGCGTCCACTTGTTGGACTTTGGCTATGGCCTGCAGAACTGCACAGCCGTCGCTGTTGGCCAACTTGGCCTCTTGGTATAAAACGCACCGTTAACGCTTCGCTCTATCGCAGTCGCAATTGCTTCGTTGTTCGGTTTCAGTTTAAGTTTCGGTTTTTTGGTTTCGATTTCGTTAATATTTTAATTTTTTTTTTTTCCTCATTGACTCTTGGCCATATTGAGCCATTTTGTTGTCATTTTTTTTTTTTTTGTGGTTACCTTGTGAATATTGGTATTCGTTGTTAAGGAACATCCGCCCAAAAACATTACCAAAGTGAATGCTTAAGTGTAACTAAATCTAAACAGCGGTGTAATTAGTGTTAAGCAAGTCGCAACTTAACAAGGATTTCAGTATATTACAGTGTTATCTGTAAAGAAATGGTGTGTAAAAGCCAGAAACCATTAAACTTCCATCAACCCAAAATATATATTAATGAAATACACAAATAAGCTGTGAAATGCAAATGAGCTAATCACTAATACTTTTGGACAGTAATAATGGATGTTATAACTAGGCAATAACTAACTAATTATTACTATACTCATTGATATTCAACGGCACGGAATGAATAAGTGTGTGAGAAGTTCAGCTGAGAGTTTATTTGGGGCAATGACAATCTTGGCTCTAAGCCAGTCATAATAACTATTATGAGATAACATAATTGCAATTAATTTTAATTAAGTAATATTTCCTTTTAAAGGTCACACTAACCAACATAAAATTGCGACTTTAAATAAACTTATCACATTCACGTAATCTATCACATTGCTTAATGGGTATATATCACAGTTTACAGTTTGAGAATTATAATCAGCAGGTGATAATATTCAGTTAGGCAGCAACCGTTCTAATATCGAAGCCTTTGAGTTAAGTGGTATAATTTTCAAAAACTTTCTGTTTTGAAATTGGTTTATAATTTAGTTTTATGATAAGATTTAAGATTTGTATTATTGTAATCATTTGGTTACGAATTATCGAGCAGTAGTCTTTGTCTTTTACATTACCAAATACAAAGCCTTAAACTCGAACCCGGAACCTACAATCTGTATTTCCAGTTATAATGGAATTTTCACCCATTTCCCTGTAACTGCAGTAAGTGCATCGATTAGCCATACATGTTCTTAGACCGCCCATTAGTCAGCTTGTGACAGACATGATTGATTGGTATGACCCTGCTAGCATTGTTAGTTCTTGTCATTCGCGAGTTTGTGTCTGAGGTCTTTTGTGTTTTTTTGTTTTTTTTTTTTTTCAGGGATAAATACTAAACCACTCAAATTATTCACACAAATTATAACGATGGCAATTGTCAGCCAATCAGTTCATTGTCCACTTTGTCATTAATCAAACTGCATTTGCATTTGAGCGTCAAACGTGCGGCCAAGCCGATCATTACCAGCTGCCTCGGCCAAAATAATTAGAGAGCAACTCCATGATGATGATTATGATGATGCTGCCGCAGCGAATGCTGCTTCACATTTGTGAGCGACAATGTGGCTAAAAATTGCAACTAGTTTTTGAAGATTTTTTCATCATTGAAAATTGCACAAAATGCAACATTTGGCCAACGCACATTGGGTCAGACCTTCTAATTATTTTTTGGTATACAAATTTGTAGTTACTCAATTGTAATATGACATCTTTGAAAGCTATCACCTTTATAATAATTGGACAAACTTTTACACTAACGCCCATCCTTACCGCCCATATAAGAAATAATTAATATTATTAAAATTTATTTTGTTTATTACGCAATTCACATGACACAGACACCATATTTAGTATTTATATGCGACACATCTTTGCCATTAATTTACATAATTAGAATACAGGTTTTAATCGAAAGATACATATCTTTTAACTGGCACAAAGTTTCATGCCACTTTAACTACACAATTAACCCGACCGAACATAAAATTCTTAGGAATTGATTATTCTTATGCCATCATTTTCGAAATAGTTGATTACAATTTTAAATTACTTCCAAAAATTTTGACAACAAAAATGGCTATCTGGACCAGTGTGCACTGAGTCGAGTGCTGTGTTCGCTATAAATTGAGTACGCTGAATGTTTTTTTCGGCTTGCCGAATTTTAAATGTTGAATGTTGGGGATGTTGCAATCGGAATCGTCTTGGAATTTGTGCGTGTATGCCGTGACAAATAGCCGTTAGTTTTGGCTAAGATTTTTAGAAAGGCGGACCGGCTTATCAGAGCTTCGGCCTAGCCTTGTACCGTATTGGCCAGCTGGAAAACCTCCCACTAAGCGAAGCAATTGTTTCGTTCCTCTCTGACCTGATCGGATGTGATTTTGTCTTGTCTGTTCTACTTTGGGTGCCAAGCCAAGTGAAGCGATAAGCCAAATTTTCACATTTTCCGCATTAATATTGTCTATCGTCAAGCAGCGCATTTAGTTGGCAGCCAAATAAAAACTCCATGAAACGCATCACTGGTCGCATGTGGGCGTGTCAGCGAAAGGCACCAACGCTAAACGTATAGAAAACAGCCTTTCACCGCCAAAGCCACCGATGCAGCTAGACACTTAACTATGATATAACAAACAACTTAATAACTTGCACCTCTTGCCGAATAATGCCCTTCTAAATCCAGCATCTTCCACTTTCATTGCATCCTTCTATCCTTTATTTTTGTAGCAGCAACTCCCGCTACTCTGGGCACTGGTGGCATTGTTGCCAGCAATCAGAGCGGTGCTGACGCCTACGCATCGATTTGACGATGACAACACACCGATTCAGCTGAGGCTCGAGGACCTGGAGCGTGAGCATGACAAAGAACATCAGCATCGCTATGATCTTAATCGTCCACCGCTGCTTCCAACGCGCTACGCGTGGCATCCAAGCATTGCCGCCAGCGTGCCACCTAGCTACGTGCACGATGCCGCCCAGCTGGAGCAAGTGGAGCAACTGCGCCAGCTGCATCAGCAACATCAACAGCTTAGCGCTGGCTATGCGCTGCCCGCCCATCTGCCAAGCGGTCTTCTGCTACTTCGCGGCCCCAATGTGTAAGTATGCATTAAGCTTTTGCCCGAGCTTTTAGCGCTTTTAGCGCTTTTAGCGTTGACACAAATCTATGCAAGCTTCATTTGGTATTTAGCTTAGACATGAACTTTGCTAAGCTTTGGTAACTTTGTCCTTAATTATGCAAGCTTCATTTGTTATTTAGCTTAGACATGAACTATGCTAAGCTTTGGTAACTTTATCCTTAACTTGAGACATAAGCTTGTTCAAGAAACAACACCGATTGTCTTTTAATGAAGTAAATACATTCTAAACCAATCAATAATTTATCTAAAAATATAATTTTCACTTTCTGTATTAAACCTGTGCTAATTTGATATGATATTAAAGGCTCCGAAAAGTATAAACTTGTGTAATTAGTCATATCCTAGACATAAAAAAGCTTCAGAAAATGCTCGATTTACGATTTAATACTGGATTGATGTATAGATCTCAATTTCTAATATTTGAAGAATTCAAAAAACAAGTTCTTAGCTGAGCCCTTGAAAGTACCAAAGGAATAAATAATTACATCAAATTGTTGAAATTATATTTATTGTGCTGTAAATAATGTAAAGTATTTTTAACAACAAACGTTTCTCTATAAGTCTAAAAATGCTTCTCTAGTCCCAATATAATCACTTGAGTGTTTGATTTTTAAATTACATAGATGTGAATACCTAATTTGGATACAAAACAACTTTAAAAAGTTAACAGCAAAATTAGAGTTATTTAGAGAGTTATCAAAAACAATACGTTTCCGGTAAGGAATGGGAAATTTAAAAATTGTGTGTGGACACGCCAATATATTCCCAAATGAAATGAGTTTTCATCGCAGAGAATAATTTTATTAACATCTGAAACATTATTTACAACAGAATCATTCAAATGTTACGCAATTAAAATTAGTTAAGATAGTTGGAAATTGTTGAGAGATTTTTTAGAGTGAAATAGAAACAACTCTGTGGAACACTCTAAATTGTGAACTTTCTAATTTCACACTTTTTCTTATGCACGAAGTTCGGGATTGAATGAGACCTTCAGTTTTATAGGCTACATTACCAACATATTTATAATTGAAACTTGACCACGAAACACTGTAGAAAATAAAAACCGGAACAAGAAACACAAGTGGCCAATAGACAGACGCTTTGTGGTGTTGCTGTTTGGCGTTTGAATTGTGGTACGCCACAAATTGCCGTGTGGCAAGCATATGTCAATTGAATTGGCAATTGTGGCTGTAAATGAGTGTGGAAATTAAGAGCGTAATCAGATGTCCCTAAAGATACATTTAGACAAATGCCGGTATTAGCCCAAATCTAATTCCACACCATAGATTGATAGATATATAGATAGATAGATGGTTAGAGTGCTGGTGGGGGTGGATGTTGAAACAAACTCCAGTTTCACTCACGACTGTTGCCGCCGTTGGCTTCCGACAAATGGCAGCAGTGATTGCCATAATAAATAGCAGAGATTAGATAAGAGGTGCTCGTTAAGTCACGTCTTTCATTCTCTCTGTTAAGTGCTCCCTCACTTTCTCTCTTTCCCTCTCTCTCTCTCTCTCTCTCTCTCTCGCTCTGTATCTTCCACTCTATTAACGTCTGTTTCTCTGTTTATTGGTCTTAGCTCACCAACGCAAGCAACAATTGCTACGACCGCAGCAGCAGCAGCAGCAACATCAGCAGCAACAAAGACGCGAACGCGACTACTTCAACCCATTGTGCCCTTTGATCTGGACCTGCAGCTTCAGCTTAATGGTGTGCAATATCTAAGCGGCAATGAGCTGATTGATCCCACAGCACCACAGTTCCTGCCACGTCCAATACCAAGACCAGTGCCCCGCCCCCAGCGGCCAGCGTACGGTTTCCTTCACCAGAGGCAGCCGCCGCATCAGCCGTTTGCCACACAAGCGGCCCTGCCGCCATTGCTGCTGCAACAGTCCAAGCAATTTGCCTATGCGCCACTGCCACAACGCAACTATGCGACTGCCACTCGCATTCCGCTGCCCTACCCGCCCAGCTTTGTTAGCATTACGACAAGACAACCGGCGTCTGGTCGTTACGCCACCAGATATTCAAAGCCGTTCCGACCCTCACAGCCAGACCTTACGCCGGATCTGTTTGCCGGTCGCGACTCCAAATCGCTGCTGGAATCGTACATACCCAGCTGGGAGGTGTTGCGTCTGTACAAGGAGCACCAACATCGGCCACTGCAACGCCACACCTTGGCCTATTCCAGGCCCAGCCTGAGGCTCTTCAAGCGCGACTCCCAACAGGAAAGATTGCCCCAGCGCAGTCGGATCGTCAAGAAGTCCCTGGACAAGTAGGTGATGCCGCAATAGCTGGCCAAATTGGCCATTTCAATTTAGTTTGTACTTGGCGATTGCATTTCTACATATATATAAATATATATATATATATATGTATATTTTTTTTATATATGATTGTATTATTTATTAAAGCACACAATTTAAAGCTCAGCATCTCCGATCCGAGCTTATAAACATATCGCAAATTGAAGTAAATTGGATGGGACAGAAACTGACATAGCTTTTTAATTAGGTACGGTTTGAGTATGCACAAATATTCCATTTAATGAATACAGATATATTGATGATAAGAGATACTTACCCACTCAACAGAACAGGACAGAACAGGACTTACAGATTCTGATCGAAAACTATATATATTTAACAGAATCGTATATATAACCGTTTGTTTGCTGCAAACAAGCTCACAACTTCATAATCATTTATGATATTGCTTAAGATGCTTAATGTGCATACTTGAGAAATCATATATAATTTTTGATTTCTGCAAGCCAACTGTTCGAAAATAACTGTGTTTGTTGCGTTTTCGTGTGCGAGTTGATGTACAAATAAGCGTATGTCATATGTCACTTGTGTCATACCGATCAGCAAGTGTTGTTGTTATTTTGCACTCACTGTGAGCACTGATCACATAATAGGCCATGTCCCGTCTCCAGTGTCCCGTCCATGCCATTTAAAGCGAACTAAAGCCAAGACTCAAGCGACAATCCAAATGGAAGATGTGACTTTAGCGTTTTAGTCAATGAACCGCAGCTGATGTAATCGCGTTCATAAGCCAAACAGCTACCAATAACAAACAATTACATTAGCCATACCAGCAGCAGACATCAGCAAAGCTGCACTCAAGTCGACGTCAACGTCGACGTCGCAGTTGTAGTTGCAGTTGCAGTTGACGCCGAATCGGATCGCGGCGAGGAGATGCTGCAAAATTATGATTTGTGTGGCAGTGTGTTTGTTGTATCGCATATTGTATATTGCATATTGCATGAAAGTCTGCGAGTGTACACTTTATGCAAGTAGGAAGCGCTGAACCGTTGCTGCCGACAACAACAACACTTGTGGCACCACCTCGCCACATTTTGGACTGTTAATGAAGCTGCCGCAAAGTTGGCTGCCACTGCCGAGGCCCTAATTGTTGCATTGTCTGCTGCGGTTTGTTTACCATCAATTAAATGCGAATGGTATATTTAAACATAGGATGTTTACACTGCCTTATATTGCGTTGCATTTCCTACAACATAAGGAAAACAGCTGGTCGTAAAAGGACGTCAGTGCAATAACCAGCTAAATATAATTTGTGAATTAAATTAAACAAATTCTGATATTATTAATAAAAACAACAAGCAATATCTACCAATATACAGACACTTTGGGCAGTAAAAAGCTACCGCACTTAAGACAACCATCTCCAACAGACTTATGTATATCAAAATTGGCAATCCTATGAAAAGAGCATGTTGAATTTATAGATATTACACATCTGTGTGTATAACGTGCAAATGTGCAAGATATGCATATTGCTCCCTAAATAAAATGCAAATATTGTGCAAACATTCGAGTAATGACATAAGTGATCTTCACTATCAAAGAGACGTGCCAGCTTCCATCTAACCTGTGCAGTTACAGCATCCCAAATGGCAATGCAAAAATGCAGAAGTAAACTGGTTTGTATCGCAACTAACCCATTATCTTTTTAAGACCCATTTCATCTACAGTTAATTGAATTAATTATTTTGTAAATTGTTCAGCATTTAGTGGAGTTAAAGACATCAAATTTGTCAAATTTGTAATTCGTGCAATTAGCAACCAGTTGTTTCTCTTATCGTTTGCAACTCATTTACTTGTTTACATTAGATATGTCAGATTTAATAATAGAAACATGTAAAATTATATTCATTAAACGGTATTCTCTGTCATGATTTTCTTTCAACCGATTTTTTCTTCTTCTTGCAAGAAGTTTTATAATCATATTTGCTGTTATCAACAATTGTTTATTGGTTTTCGAAATGTAGGTTGACCACTAATAGCTATTAAGATTCACTCCTTTGGCATTCGTTTCCTTGGCTGGCAGGCGAATATGCATACACCCGCCTGACTCTGCTAACAGTTGCCAAATCCGATCAGATAACGATTATCGAATGACCTTGCAAAATCCAAGGGCCCGCTCCAGATGTTCCACAGCTTTCAAATGCATGCATATAAGCATAATGGGGAATTCACCTTCGATTTGAATCGAATGCAGGCCGATTGCTGCCGTTGTTCAATATACAAATATTTTTTTTCTCTTCTTTTTTTATTTTTTATCTATTATTATGTTAGTTAATGGTGTTTATTAGTAATACGCTTTCGGTTGGGTATATCTGCAATGTCATTTGTTATAGTTACCTTTTAATTATAATTGTTACGGCTTCAATTTACAAAATAAATACAATAATAGAGCACAACATATTAAATACAAAACAGCTGTTGTTTGAATTAATGGAATCCATAATATTGGGTAGGGTGACAAAGTGTCGGTGTTTGACTTCTTGCTGTGGAGAGCTGCTGACAAGCCTTTTAAGTCGCATGGACAAAGCCCGCAGGTCAACCTTCTGCAAATGGGCGAGAATGCTGCATTATCATTGCCGCCTATAATGATATATTATTATTAGATCCAATGACTTTCAGCGCATCTTCGGCATATATGCGCGTCCAATGAAAATGAGCATAATAAATAGTATTAAAAATAATGACAGTGACGAGACGTCTTATTCGATACGAGACAGACAGTGGGCTTAAATGATAAGTTAGCAAATGGTTACTCAGATTGTTGATGTTGGCGGAAGAGGAAGGGTACAGCATTGGGCAACAGGGCAACCCACTCGCTGATCAACATCTCCATTGATGTTTGTTCCCCTATCGATCCGATCAAGGCGAATTTTTGAATAAATAAAAAGCGCACAAACACAAACTTTCAAACAATGTAGCCAATTGTCGATTGCGAAGGGGCGCGTGATATTCGAGATTTTTTATGTATTTAATTTTTTTTATTTCTTTCCCCGTCTTTTATCCCTTTTCAAATATTTTATTGCCATTATCGTTATCGCGACATGGTGTTGTTAATGTTGTTGTTGCTAATGTTGCTGATGTTTTGGCTGGCACTGAATGTTGATCAAAATGGATTACAAAACTGACAAAACAGTTAAGCGTTTGCAGTTTGCCGTCTTTGTTATGCCATTTCACTTTATCACGTAAACCCAGGCGCCAACATGAGACCCAAGACCTAAATCTCAAAAATCTTGAAACCAATCCCACAGCTCTCAATGCGCCAATTTTATTGCCGCTTGCAAAGATCGCGATGCATGCAGCTCGCTTGTCTCTGCGCGTTCGCTCTGCAATTGTTTATATGCAAATTTCGTTTCGATTGGTTCAGGCTTCGTCGCTTGGCTGGTTGGCTTTGTGTCAACCACGGAGCTCGTAATGGTCATAATAATAAGCATAAAAATGTATTCATCTAAAATGAAAGGTCTCCCAGACTGTATCGCTTGAGTCTCTATGTGACTATCGTATACCACGCAAATCGTTGCGCCAGGTTTATTTATTTTTTGTTTGTTTTTTTCTTAACGACTTTGAACTTGAACTGAGCTAACAAAAAGTTGTATATTTTTCTTTCAATTCTTTCTAAAAGGAATAATTTCGTAAGATGAAAGGAATCAAATAGATGAAGTGAAGAGACAACAATGGGAGCCAAGGTCAATCGCTGATTAAAACTGCTATATTTTTTTAGTATTATATATCTTTGTGGTTGTTTGTCTTTTCAGAAAAAACTGGAACTGTTCAAATTCATGGGCGAGACTTTACCCAAACAGTCGTTTGTCTATATTTGAATTAATATGTTGTTTTTCTGACTCACTCTTACAATTGTTTACTTCTGATTTATTCTTCATTATTATTAATATTAACAATTAACTTTAACATAATTTAAATTCGAATATATATTATTTTTCTGAAGATTACAGAACTCTGGATCAGTTTCCAATTAGGCATACAATACAAGTTCGTCTTTAAATTAGTTATTTGTTATGTGAAAGTATTTTGTAGTTCATAATCTATAATGTTCAGAACTCTCTGCTGGAAGTTCCTCATCTATTGCTAAGTCGTGTTGCTCAAGTCAACACATTACAGATCAAGTTTTTTGATACATATACATATAAATATATATATTTATATATATATATTATATATGCATATGTATACCTCTTTGTTATGAAAGAAGTATAAATTAGACAAGTAGCATTCTAGCATTGAAACGAATCTCAATTAACGGAATCATTGCATTTGTTATTGCTACTATTGCAGCAGCGTCTGGAAACCTAGACACACACCGACACACACACACACACAGTAACTTACACACACATACATACGTGTTGTATTAGTGCTGGTGAACTCGTCCATTGCTCGTTCCGCACGTTCCCGCTGGCTGACTGACTGGCCAACTGACTTGAACTTGCTGCAACGAAGACGCTGCTGAGTGTGGCTGCTGCTGCTGCTATTGTTGTTGTTGTTGTTGTTGTTGTGGTTGTGACTGTTTCTGCTTCGTCTTTGGCATAAAAACCAAGCGCGCGGCCAGCGCCAGCCACAGTTAATCGCGCGACTTTTGAACGCCTGCACCGTTTGCCGAGAGTTTGGCACGCAACGAGCAAGTTTCCCACCATTGACAGCATCTTGTTGGATTTTTTTGTATTTTTTTTTGTATTTTGTATTATTTTGTTTTCATTTTTTTGTTTGAAAGTGTGCATTGATTGTGTGCACTTGTGTAGACTGGCATTTAGCAAATGTATAAGTAACTGTGCGAAAAAGCAATTAATTCGCCAAACAAGTGAGAGAACAACTCAATTACAATCTATCAGATACATACGTACTGATTTATACAGACTCGTCTCAGCGAATGCATTTGCATGTGTGAAAATTAATATTTAAATGTGCATTGTCTGAGTTCGCCGTCTGCAGCAAATACGAGCAAAACATCTCTGGAAACAATGAGATTAGCATTGATATTGGTATGTATTTGTACGAGCAGGAAGCTCGTAGCCATTCAGCACTTGCATAATCAACGCCCCAACCCACACAAAATGCGGAAGAGCCACCAAAGGTGTGTCAAAACCAATCCCACATTCAATTTGTGCCCATCAACAAACTGGGCATAGCCGAAGGCCAATTAGAAGATTTCTTATGTCAATTTTGTGGCCTGCAATTTGATTGTGGTTTTTTGCATTTGTGCATTGGTGCATTTGCAATTTGTGCGATTCGAAAGTGGTGTTGAAGGCGTGGCTGACCGCCGAGCACACAAATCGCTTCCTACCACAACTCCTTGTGCCATCATCCGTTGACTGTTCAATTAATTTGCATGGCAGTCTGAGCTGAGCCGCTGAGCCGTTGAGCCACTGAGCCCGCTTGGCCAGCTGCAAGATGTGTTTCACTTTTGTGTTTTATGCCACGTAATGGCCGCCATGGAAAGTGTGCACAGTGGGAGTTGATAGCTGCATATACACACACACACACACACACATATCACATACACATATGTATTTGAGCTTGTGTGCGACAATCTTAGCCGGTCTTTGAGAGCAGTTCACTGATCCTGATTGTGATATTCGAATGATTTTTGCTTTTGTTTTTGTGTGTTATTTTTTGTTTGAAAACTTGCAGAACATTGGCCTTTATATAGTCCAATAATATGAACGGTAGCTCTGCCATAAGTTGTGGGATTCAACTTTCATATCAACTGCCGATACCGGATAAACATCAATTTGTACAACTTGTTGTTTTCCATTTGTTTAGCAATGTGCACAATCGACTTTCAGCGGTCCATTTTGCATGATTCCCCCCAATGTGGCATACAATGTAAACGAGCTGTAAACAAACAAAACGATGACAACTAAACCAACAGCAGAAGCCACAATAATATATATATATATATATATATATATATATATATATCTGTAACTGGCAAATGATACAAAGCGTTTATATCATCGCTTGGCTGACCTCTGAACTCAACTGAAGCCAAGATGCGTCGCCCTTGCCCTTGTCTTTGTGCGTCTGCATGTGTGTGTGTGTATCTGTGTAAGGTAAAACGCCTGCGGTCTTGGCCTCGTCAAAAATCAACCAAAGTGAGACCTCTGATTGTTCCATTTTCAGTTGGCAGCTGCAACTTGGCAGCTGCATGCACATATTTGATCACTAATTGGGCCAAAATGTTGCCTATCAAAATATGTTGGGCAGATCTCCCAACTATTTTATTTTTATGGATTGCCTAACAAACTTGGCCACAAAATTCATTTACGCAAATGCGACGACGACTCTTCGTAACGCTTGTTGCAATGAGAACTCGTTTGCGATTGCGGTGGTACGGCTGCACTCTGGCTGTGGCATGTGGTTGTGCTATTATATAAATTTAATACAGCTATTGATGGGGAGTTGCTTGCGAGCAGGCGCAGGACAACGCATACAGTGGAGCTTTTCACAACCGCTCAGCCACTTGACTCTCATTGTTGTTTAATTTACATTTTATTGTTATGACTTTGTTAATTTTTTTTTTATTTTTTTTGGTTTTAATTTTGTTTTTCGTTGCATCATCCAGCAAAACAACATCCAATGACAAACAGCATTAACATGATGAACTTAAAACTAATTTGCACGCGTTGCGTGGCGCCTGCGGCATTAATTTCTTCCTCTTCATCTTCAGCCGCGGCTGCTGTTTGTTGTGGTCGCTGTTTAGATATGTGTGCATGTCGAGCCCAAAGCGAAAATTCGATCATGACTTATGCCATACACAGTTGCTTAATTTGCAACAATTGCTCTGTATAAGGGGCTGCAAATGATTTCTTTTATGTGTGAAATTTGCTTTTAATTTTCGCAACATTTTTCTGAGCTTGCGACAATTGTTGATTGCATTGCAGCACTGAGAGAAGGGCAAAATGGGTGGATTTGGCAGATGGTGGGGGGGAGGGGTGGGGTTAGCGATGGGGGAGAGGCGTTTGCAATTCACAATGTTCTGCCTGAGCTGTTTATTAATAATGTTACTTGCACATTCTGCAAAGTGAAAGGCAGCAATTACAACAATAGCAACGATTTAATTAAATAATTATACAAAGTTTCTTCTTTTGTTTTCTGACAAAACATATGTCAATGACACCACTGACTCACTGGCGGAGGGGGTGGGGAGGGCAACTGGTGCTGGACGCATTATATAAAGCAGCTAACAGTATATCAAAAAAGATCACATAAACTCGCATGTAAGCGAAACCCGCCGACTTCCTCAGCACCACACGACCCCTCGAGCCACAGCCACAGCCACAGCCACAGCGACAATGCCAGCATTTGACAGAAATTATTTCTGTTTTTTGAGCATTTTTGTTTTGTGTTGTGGCTGCTGAATCCCAGGTGCGCCCGTACAGCAAGTAAACGAAAGTCTACCAAAAAGTCTTCCTGCTTAAAGTAGCTGCCGAGTACACGAGCACACCACCACACCCAATTGCAAAAACAAAAACAAAATAAACAGAAACATAAACAAAAAACAGTAAAATGTTAGTAACAACGCACAGCGCACTATTAAATTATGTATGTATCTTAAATCTGGAAATCTTGAGTCGACTTGACACACTGTCCCAGTTTCGCATTTATCGTCGTTGTAATTGAGTGACAAAAAGCAATTAAAACTGTACTACTGTAGTGGGCTGGCTGTAAGATATTTAACTTGCAGCTCCCTCGTACAAAGTGTTGAAATTTTAACCAAAAATGAGAAGTTAACAAAAAAAAATTTTGAATTTTCTCGAAAAATATAAATTTTTATTTGAATTTTCTAGTGGGTTATTGCATGCATCTTTCGGGTACTCCTTAAACTACTCCTTTCAACTTTAATATTATATTAAAAACAAATGACAAATGACCACATTTCGCAATCTGTAAGAGAGTTTTTATTCAGAACTTTTAACAACAAGGAATTTAGCAGAATAATTAGATGTATATATTAAACTTAAATGAAGCTAACTTTTTTATATTTACAGTAAGAATATATATATTTTGTAAGAAAATGGAAATATTTATGAAGTAATTTTAAATCGTTTGTTAATTATTAAGTACATCGTTAAGCAATTATTCGAAAAAAACATTTATTGCAACTCATGTGATGAAGCCGGGTGCATTGTTGAGAAACTTACGCTCTTCAGTTAAAAATATTGGCAAACACATATGCAAAAGAGAAGAACTTGGAGACGAACTTGGCCAAATGTTGCTCCATTTCGTAGGAACTATCATCACAACAGACAACTTCATTTGCCCAGCCGAAAGCAATCACATAATTAATTAATCTTTTCAATAAAAATCTCAGCATAGATGAAATGTCAAATTTCATAATTGTGTCTGTTTGTTTGTTGGTCGGAATGAGCTGTACAATCGTTAGCTGAATTTATTATGGGTGCTGAAAGCATCGTTTTGAGTATATTGAATTTAGTTGGTTGGCTTTTTGTATCGAGACCATTCGATAGCCGAGAGCACGAAAAACAAAAGAGGTTTTGGCGCAATCATAGCGGCATTTGCTGGCGCCTCACCTTGAGCCAAAAGTTTGAGACAAAGGTGCCAGCGAACAAAAGTCTATACACATTTATGGCTCTAGTAACACACATCAGCTTGCTGTGAATTGCTTTTGGCGAGTCTTTACCATAATTACAATCCTTTTGGGCATCGTTCTGTTTTCCCATTGCAGTGCATGCTGACCGCGGCGCTGTGCTTGGTGAGCGCCATGGGGCAGCCAACGTCACCGACAAAATCATCGGCCAGTGGCTATCCCAAGAAGGTGACCACGCTGAAGAAGCGACCAACAAAAACGCCGGGTATCTCAACACTGGGCTCGTCCTCCACAGCCAGCGGACATCCACCCACAACAAAGCCAAGCAAACCAAGAGTTAAGATTGCCAGCAAGACGACAACGACGAAGCCGCCATCGTTAGCCGCCAGCTTTGGCAATTTGCCCGCTGATGATCTGGAATTCATCAAAGAGCTGGACAAACAGTTCAAGCTGCACGGCAGCAAGATTAAAATCAAAGTGGAACGTGATAATTCGACCAGCGGCAACGCCAACGGAAAGACCAGCAAGCGCACCATCGACGGTGAATTGGGGTCAGTGACTTTTCTAACGTAGTGTGGAGGTAGCCGGTAGTGCTCTTTGGTGATGTTTCCAACCAGTTACCCCATACATTTGTGACCTTATGGTGTGTTGATTTAAGCGAGAAAATTGCCTTTAGTTTCAAAAAACCAACCGTTTCCATGCACAATTTTTAAGTTTAGAGGCGCTAAATAATTAAAAAAAAAAACAATTATAAATGATTTGGTTGAGACAGTTCGACTAGAAGATACACTGAGCCAGCACAGTTGTTAAATGCTGTTAAATCCATTGAATGCATTTGTAAAAGCTTTTGCATACTCAAATATAAGCGTGCAAGTGTGGAAGGAATCTCATTTCTAATTGCCGAAGCTGGTACTAAAGAGCCCAAACAGAAATCCCTGACTTGCCACAAATACATGCCCAACATTTTGAGCCTCAGAACCCAGAATCATAATCTGTGTTTCTTATCAAAATTGGATAATATGATCCACAAATAAGATATAATCTTTTAACTAATACGATTCATCATTTTTGTGTATATCTTCCTTCCAACTAATTAAAATGTTCAAAATTAAAACAAATTCAAAAAAAAAAGAGATTGCGGAAATTCATCTATTCGAGTTTTAAAGCTATTTAGTGTCGAAAGTATTATGTCAGTATTAATATGATATTAACATATCTTCCGTATCTCGAGTTACATAACTCATTTTACTCCATATCTTTAAATACGAGTTTAGCATATCTTTCATTTTCAAAATCCTTTGTGAGGTGTTAAAGCAACAAAATAATAAACGAGTTATGTATTTTGTATAAAAATGTAGAAGACAGATTAACATCAAATTTTGACATCATGATTGACTTTTTACCATAAAAGTGAATGGGAACTGGTTAACCAATGGCCTTCCAAGATCTTCGAATGAAAGCGAAAAGTGCCACAGGCACCACACATAATCAATTATTCTTGAGTTGATCCTGCATGTCACAAATAATGCAAAATGCTAATGTTCTGTTTGTCCACAGCTATGGCTACGCCCATCAGGGATACGATTACACGCCGCCCAAGTTCATGTTCTATCCGTACTCGCAGCACGATATACCTGCGACGGAATCGCCCGATATCTATACGGGTTACTCGCAAGCGGATTATGAGCAGCCGGGATCTGAACATTCGGAGCAACAGTTGCCCATTCAGCATCAGCAGGTGACCAGCGTGACCATTGAGCCCTCCTATTCATACGAACTGAAGCCACAAACCAGCTACGAAACACATCAGACGGCCGTGAAGGAGCCACTGCACGCTCATCAACAACTCCACGCGGAGCAGCCGCAAATTGATTTACCCCAGTCGCATCAGCAGACAAGCGGGCCGGTAGTCGATGCTGGTAGCTATCAAGAGCCGGTTATAGTACTACGCATACCGGGACCGGCGAAATATGCTGCACATTTGCAAACGCTGCTGCAGCAGTATCTGGAAATACGTGCAGCGCAATATCTTCAGCTGCTGCAGGAGGTGGAGCACCGCAAGCAACATGATCAGCATCAGCATGAGGAGCTGTCCCCATCGCAGTCCTATGCTGCGGCTGAGCAACACCAGCCGGCCCACTATCATCCGGATGTGGGCTTTGCCCATCAGGTGGTGGCAACACCGCAGCCCATCGACTATGCGCCCATTGACGATGTCTACCAGGGCTACAAGGGTCGTCATCAGTCGCAACCGCAATACGCGCAACCCACTTCAGAGGAATATTATGTACCCACCGGCTACCAGCAGCAGCAGCAACATCAACAGCAGCAGCAGCATCAACAGCAGCAGCATCAGCAGCAGCAGCATCAGCAGCCGCCTGGGTTCTACTACGCCCACCAGCAGCAGCAACAGCAGCAGCATGAGCAGCAGCAGGCGCAATACGAGACAAGCTATCAGCCTCAGCTGTATCTAATAGCGATGGAACCACAGCAACAATACGCCAATGCGCCATCGGGAGCCGGGCAGCAGCAACCCATTTATGTGCCAGAACATGAGCCAGCTGGTCATGAGCATCAGTTGCCCACCACCGAAAACAATCCGCGACCCACACACACCAAGGTCATCTTCAAGGCGCAAAACACGGCCGCTGACTATGCACCCAGCATGTATCCTATGCCCGCCATTCAATCATACGCAGAGGAGCACCACCACCACCACCAGCAGCAGCAGCAGCAACAGGCGGGGAGCGGTCATGCGGATCGTGCGGCAACAACAGCAGACGATTATGAGCCATCGCATGATCCGGACGAGGTCATGGCCATTACGCAGCCGCCATATAATTACCATGCCCACGGCCTGAAGATGCGACAAGGAAAGCGGGCGGCCAGCGGGGATCAAACGTCCGATCATCAGTTGCAACAGATACGCGAATATGTGCGGGAGAAGCTCGGCGCCGAGATGGGCTCGGCGATTGAGTACAAGACGACGCAGCTGCTGGAGGGTTAGATATTGTTAATATTATTATGTGTATGTACCATATGGCAATTTGTTCGTTTATGTTTGTCTGTTGTTTTCTTATGTGGCCAGACATATATATATTTCATTAGTATTTATTTTGTTTTGGCAGCCCATTAATTGATTCCACTTATTAGAAAGTATATCAGTTGCTTGCCTTATTTTCATCAACAAATTCGAATTCATTTCGCGTTGACATTGTTTCATTTTTCACATTCATGCCAAATTGTTTTTATTATTTTAACTCCATTGGATTATTTGTGCCTTTCTTTTATTTTGTTTCGCTAACAAAAACAAATTGTGTTAAATATGTGCAATAATTATTTTGTATTGATTTGTGCTTTTGAATTTATATATATAGTTTTGCACTAATAAAATATGTAAAATATATGAAAGTGGTTTGTGTTTTGGTCATTATATACCGTGTTATCTAATTGGCAATAATTTTGCACCTAGCTAGTCAAATAACTACAACTGATTTCATAGGCAAAGCCATGTGGCAGCAGTGCGGAAAAGCACTGCATTTTACTTGCACAGGCAAAATTTGGCAATTCCCCTTTATGACCTTTGCTGCTTGTGTAAAATGCAAAATCTGATTTTGTCAGAGTAACAAAATTTAGTCTGTCTTCCAATGCTCTATGGGAAAAAATTTAATTTTTTATACTCATACACCAAAGGTGAGTGTCAGTCTGTTTGTCAGTCTCTGTGAACGTAATTTTCTTTGACATCATGGAGCTAGAGACTTGAGGGCGCGGAAGTCAATAAAATCAATTATCGCAAATCGATAATTGCACAATAATATAATATACAATTTGGAAGGTAAATGACTAAATACCGTTAGTGCAAATCTTCCACATTTTTTAAAGTTAGACTCTACAAACCAGAAACAGTAATTGCTGTTGACATCCTTAAGAGATCAACATAAGCATTTGCGTGCCACACTTTGCGTTCCCACGCCCAAATAAATTCCATTAGAATGGGTGATAGTTAGTTTAAGTAGGGTATCTTTTAGTCGACGAAGTGTGTGTGTTTGTGTGTACTTGCTAACAATTGCCGGTAAGTATCCTAAGTTAGCAATATAAGTGGTATATCTTAGTCAGGCACTCACGACCAACAGCAAACGGCAATTCATTTGCTGCCTGAAAGCATGCCACATTGTTGCACTGCACTTCAAATTGTCGCATTTGGTAGAAAGCAAAAAAAAAATAAAAAAACACCTCCAATGTACTTTTAATGCGGAACATCTATTGGCCAGGTGATCTTATGCAATTTGCAACGATCACCCGGAAATCACGCATAAGTCCAATAAAGCAGCACACACAATAAAATTAATTTGAAAATAATTTTGGCATTTCGGCAAGTTTTTTTAAATTAATTTTTTATTTGCATTGCTTTGGTGTTAAATGCCAGAGATTTGAAATTATATACATTGCACACAATAAATACCAAAATGCACATTTAAATAACAACATGCGGCAATCACGCGAAATTACTGCCAAACGAACAGGAAATACAGAAAGCAGTAACCAAATTAAATTATCGCACAAATCGATTTTAGACACGGAGTTTCAGACTGAGTTTTCGATTTCAATTCAGTTAAGCGGCTTTCAGTGTGATTTCATTTTATTTTTTCCGTATATTATTGGGGGATAACATTTCCAAATGATCTGATTTATTTAATCACCAGATAGATTCTGCATTTTGATAAATTTCAATTTTAATTATTAGATAAAAGCTTAGCGAATCCAATATAATCGTTGATTATTCTGTAGATTTGTGCTGCATTTGAGTTTAATTATTTTATGAACTAATAATAATGTTTTGCATGAAACTAAAGCAATTTTTGAATAATTTCACATTCGATTACAGTAGGTCGAAAGCAATGTTCTATAAAATATATTTGCACAGTTTTGTTGGGACAACAAGCTTTCTTATAATTAGCCCAGTTTGAGGCGTTTGGCAACTTTCACCTACATAATTTATTTACTTAAGAGCATCGCTTTTATGGCCAGCTTAGCCTGTTGCCACACCATTTAAATGGGTTTACGTAAAACTCAAGTATGCAAAGCAAACAATTAGCATAATCAGCTGCCGCAATGGACAGTAAATTGTGCCAATTTCTATAATTTTTCCTATTCAAATGCGGCAGTGGCAACGTTTTGTGGCTGTTATAGTAGCTCTGGCTGCATCCCGACTTTCCAGTCGCAAAACATACATATGTATGTGTGTATATCTAAAAATGCACACAAAATATGCAACATTTGCAACACAAGAGGCGCAAGCAACTTCCGCGCACGCGACTTAAGCTGCACTTCCAGATTTCGATCGAGCAGATGCAACTAACAGCATTTCCAATTGGCATCTGGATGCAGCCTTTATGGCCACTATGCGTGCCAACAATACAATCGTTTTGAAATTGAAAGTTTTCTTCCGAATGTTAATCAATTGCCCATTGCTGTCACGTTGGGGCACGTTGGGCCACGTTGGGCCACGTTGGGCAGAGTGCACGGGCATATAGCCAAGATATCGGCCCTGCCCATTACCCGGCCAGGTGGTCTGATAATTAACTGAAATTTCTCGCATGCGATAATTACGACGAACGAAACGAAGCTGGAACAACTTTCAAATTATAATTTTGTCCCATTGTTTCGCATCTTAAGTATAATTATCATTTGAGTTATGGGCATTTCCGGAAGCATTGAGGACACCATAGATCCCACAACACGAAACAGATTTAAAGGAAAGCAAATAGAGCTAGCACGTATAGCCCATAAAATATATAATGATCTAAATGCTGCCATAACAATGGACCCATAAAACACTAAAACAAAAACAACAATTCACTCACTTGCCTGCCAGCAGCAGCAAATTAATAACTTAAGCGTCAGGCCGAACACAAAACGTAACATTTTCCAACATTGTCCAAGCGTTGCAAAAACCGCTATGCAGCACAGTGGCACAAACACAGCTCGAATATGCCAAAAGAATTGATACCATTCACCGTTCCAGGCATTTTGCAGAGTGTTTCTCTATTTGATATTGATTTTCATATTAAAAACTGATACTTTTAATTGAAAGCATTCGGAATTGTTTAATGTTTCAAATAAATATAGCTAACTTTATTATGGTTATTTATTCAATCTCAGCACTACATCACAAAATGCCTTGTGAGTCATTCAAAGCTGCTATTGTGATTCAATATATTGAAGGGATGCGAGTATCTCACTCACTTCACATAATATTAGGGAACGTCTACTCGCTATTGATCTGACTTGTATTAGTAATTCTATATAAATATATCATAGTAAATATTAATTAATAAAATGATTCAAATGGGCAAAAGTAAGCCTGGCAAACAATACGAAAGCTATAAATATATTTAAATAAACTTTTGTAATTTATTATTGTAATTTTTCACTAAGCTGCCCAACAAGCTTTAATTGCTTATTAATGTTTTATATATAATTAATTTAATTTTATATAAAGTGAACTTGCAGCTTAAATGGAACTAAACTCACTGCTTTCAAAGAACTTGAAAACTTTCAATTGAGAATCTAATATGCACTCGGCAAACTAATCGAGCTAAATATGCCGACTTAAGAGCTGCATTAAATGGATTAAGCCACTGTGCACTCGTCACTCGGCCGTTGCCGCCAGTGCAACTGTTGTTGTTGGCTTAGGCCATATAACGCACATGCATTGCATTCAAGTATTCGCATTGGCAAGGTTGTTGATCTTCACATGTGGCATGCCCAGTCCCAGTTTCAGTCCCGTTGCCGTTTGCCGACATGCGATAATTGTGATTGTTTTGTTGTACTTGCTGCATTGGGAAATCGTTTTTATTTTCGCTTCTATTATTTGCGGTTAAGTGTGGCAAATGCTTTTGCCAGAATATAAATATAAATCATAGCAACTTGTCGGTTAGCATGGGATAAACTTAAGTGAACAATGAACCCATTTCACCTTAGCCAGCTTATTTATTTATTGGCCACAATCGAAATTGTAATCTTATATTTAATTCCATTAAACAAGTGCATCGCTATGTTGCAGTTGTTGCGAGCAGCTGTGGTTGCGGCTGTTTAAGCTGAGTCTGATAAAAATCATCATCAATTTTTTTTTTTTGTGCAGCTCTTTTCTCTCCATTAATTACTATGCACCTAATCAGTGACCATGAAGAAACTGAAACCTTAAAGCGCATAGACGAAACATTGAAAAACAAAAACCATTTGCCCAGCCACTTGATTATCTTAAACATTTTGTTGTTGTTGATGTTGTACGAGTGGCACATGCCAGCCATGCCAGGTGCTGCAGTACTTTATAACTGGATAGTCTTATTGCAGTAACAACTCAACAGGCTGTGGTTAACAGTTAAGCCATATCTTGAACAATTTATGAAATGTTAAATATATGACGAATAAATTAATTTAATAGATTTATAAAGTTTATAAAAATAATTTACGAAAAGGGAAAAATCCCTTGCTTTATAAGCTTAACCTTCATTTTTTATTTAGTACTTGAAAAATATGAAGGGTGCAAGAGCTCACTTGCTCGTTAACCTTGTGTTCTTGACCTATTTGCAACGTTTATTGATTTTACTCTCTCTCTATCTGCTTTTAACAACATGTACTACTACATCCCCAACGTAATTTTCTTGCTCTTATTTATTTAATTAACCCTGGACTTTTCTCTCTCTCGAGCATGACAACATTAATAAAATATGTTAATTAAAAAATGTATAACTTTTTTATATCTATCTTTTGATTCCGCTGTATTCTCATCGAGTTATTAATTATCACAAACTGATTTGATACTGATTTGCAACATTTCCATAAATTTGATGACTCCCTTGCTCAACATTATTTATAAAGAGTTAGTTCACCTTGTTCACAAAATATGAGTTTACCCATTAGGCAGAAGATATAATTCTGATTGAAATGCAAACTAAAATCAAATACGATGACACAGTTAACCATGTCCTTTTGTTGAACAAGTTTAACTGCTTGGGATTCCCTGCCTCGTAGAGGCAACCTAATTTCACACAATCGTAGCAAATTGAACGGACGCTAAAAATGAGAGACGTCAGCGTTTCATTGAACTTTATTTTCACTGTGTGTACAGCTTATGGCTTAATTGGGCAAAACGAAATCAAAACCGACACTAAAACCAGTTAAGCATTTGACATTTGATTTGAGTGTGTATGGCACTTGCCACACTCACTGTATGATTGGGCTCATCATACCAGGCGTATGCGTTACGGTTCATAATTATATTCGAACAGATCACGCATACGCAGTGCGTTAAATAGCCGTTACAATTTGAATGTGTTATGGTAAAGGTGTTGAAGTTGGCCGCCTGTGGTGCCTCAAAAAAGCGAATGTCTCCGTAACTGCACATCTCCCCATCTCCCCATCTCTCCATCGCTCCCTCTTTCTCTTTCTCTTTCTCTTTCACTCTCTCGCTCTGTTTCGGTTGTGCTTTCTGAGTGTAACCAGCATGTTTTCTTTTGCGCACACATTCGCATAAATTTTCCGCTGCACCGGCAGCGTCATTATAAAAGCCTCGCCTTGCCAGCTCGGCGCAAACAATTCAAATCCAGTAACAGTCGCGAAATGATGTGCGCTATGTCAACGCGTTGTCGGTGCAAGAAGAGCCTACTGCACCTGAGCCTGAATCGTCGGCTCTGCCTTGCCGCGGCCATGCTAATTGTAAGTAGTGCAATTGCAATTGGTAACACCAAGTGGTAACAGACCCTTCCAGCAAGCAACAAAGGATTTAAACAGTTAATTTTCATATTTTTTTTATTGTGTGTGTGTGCGTGTACCTCAAATTTAAATTAAACGTGATTTTGTATTAACAACAAAATAACTATAAATATATATATATATATAAATATATATATATATATATATGTGCAATATATAATGCAAACATAATAATTAGCAGCAGAAGCTTGAAATGTGAATTCCATTTTTTTTTTTTTGCTTTAACCATATGGATTAAAAATTTGGCAAGAATACATGCAAATAATAAACGGTTCTGTGGAATTACTACAAGCCTACAAGTCAAATGTAAAATATTTGTAGTCTGTACATGAGTTTTGAAGCAGATAGAAACACATTTAATTATTAAAAGAAGTTCATCTCCAAGTCCAAAATTACCCACAACTTCTATATATATTTATTTTATTTTTTTTTTTTAATTGTCATAATATAAATTGTCTCATACCAAATGAGAAAGGAGTAATAGTATGAAAAGAAATGTATTTGTTACAAATATGATCTAAAAATATCATAATTTCGAAATATTATAGATTGTTTTAATCTTAATAAGTACATCTTCTAACAGTCAATTTGTATAGTATATTTACATGAAATCAGAAACATTCAACGTTGTCAGATCCAATGAGATTAGCTTTTGTATCCATAACACTTAAGTAGATAATTAAAGTCCTCGAGCAATTTAGTTTGAGCCAGAAAAACAGTTTGTTTTTATGAATACCGGTGTTCATTTTGAGAAAAGAAAGAATGGCCAAGCAGAGGTAAATTACAGAGGTCCTTTACATGGGATATATATACAAATTTGTACCATATGTCTACGATTCATATTATTGAGAAGCTAGGCGACAGTGAAGCACATGTTAAAGACTTATTCATGATCAAATAGATTAGTACAAAAAAATACTCCTGTATTTACTAAAGCTGTACATTTTATAATAACTACCCAGTTTGTGATTGCCTTGATCGCCGACAGGCACTAAGCAGTTAGCAATCGGCAATCAGCTTCAATCACAACAAAATTGCGTGTCTTAAACATTTTATGTTAGTGCCGCCAACCACCAAACTGAGTGGTTGCTGTTGCTGCTACAGCAGTTTCATGCTCTTGCTCTTGCCCCATCATCCATATGCATGGGCCAATGAACTTGCATCGGACGCAGCTCAAGCTCAAAGTCATTCACAAGACCGAGAGGTATATATAGCGCACCTCCCCTCACGCCCGAAAGCGAAAGCGAATCTGTTAACTTTAATTAGTTGAATTACACAATATATAAATATCTGAACACAAAAAGCAAATGGCCATCTGACGGTGCGCTTTGCATTCACATTGCTATATGACAAATCGACACTGTCTGACGTCAGACATAAAACAATTACCATTTAAATACTCCACTTTGGCCTCTCACTCACTTGCTCTCTCTCTCTCTCTCTCTCTCTCTCTCTCTCTCTCTCTATCTGTATTGCGCACTCACTCGCACTTGCAGTTCTCAATGCTGGTCTCGGTATGCGGTGCACAGTCGCAGCCACGTATTAGTCGACGACCCGCCGGAAAGACAACTGTGGAGGACTCCAGCGAGAAGAGCATGGTGCCCGATCAGTTGGCGCTGGCGGCGGTTCGCTCAAATGGACATGGACGCAGCTATGCACGACGTGGTGTTGCACAACACTCAAGGACCAAGGAGCCAACGTCGGGTAAGCAAATACAGGATTTCTCTCGATTTATTTTATTTTGTTTCAACAAATGCAAAAAAATTGACTGATATCTTTAGGAAAAAAAACAAATATTTAAAATATTGAATATTAAGAATATTGCCTTTTGGAAACTTGATTGAGTTTTGAAACAATTCGCTCTCTCTCTCTCTCTCTCTTTCTGTGTATCTTCCATTCTATGCTCAGACTATAGCTACGGCCAACTGGAGTTGAATCTCATCAGACCCGAGCACGAAACGTCTTCATTGCCACCGCACGGCAAGATCAGTCCTTACTACAGCACAACAGCCGAATCCGTTAGGCCTGCTGGTATTGTAATGAGTGACGAGAAGACAGCCATACTGGAGGACTCGGAAACGGCGGCCGAGTACGTCGCCAATGCCATGAAAATGGCGTATGGCACACGTCAGAAGGATCCGTCATCGCCTTTGCATATTGTGGTGAATACACAGCGACCCAGCGCCAGTTTCGAGCAGCAGCAGCAGCAGCAACAGGCGCAGAACCAGTCGAATTATGCCAAGACGCAGGCGCAAGCGGCGCTGCTGGAGGCACAAATGCAGGCGGAACTGCAGGCGCAACTGGTCCAGCAGCAAGCTCTACTGCTAGCCGAACAGCAGCAACAACTACAGCAGCGACAGCAACAGCAGCAGCAGCAACAGCAGCAGCAGCAACAGAAGCAGCAGCAACAGCAGCAGCAGCAACAGCAGCAGCAGCAACAGCAGCAACAGCAGCAGCAACATCTGCATCAGAAGCAACAGCAACAGCAACATCTACAATCAGTTGAGCCCGCATCGAGTGAATTCTCACCAGCACCAGCGCCCGTTTATGAGAATGAGTCGTTGCCACAAAACTATGATCTATATGAAACGCCTGCTCAGACCGATCCCAATGGCGGCGACATTGAGCGACTTTATCGCACAAAGTACTACAGTTATCCACCTCCGCAGCAGCAGCAGCAGCAGCCACAGCCACAGACACAGCCGCAACTGTATCGTGACATTGAGGAGGAGGCGGAGGAGAAGGTGCGGGTTTCTGCATCAACGGAGATACCCAAAGCGGAGATAATGAAACAAATTGAAAAGTCTGTTATCAAGTACATGAAGGAGCTGGAAGCGGAGGGCAAGATAATTACGACGCCGCAAGAGCTGGCACCACCGGCAACGAAAACATACTATAAGCTCCTCTCGCTGCCCAATCCCAGCTCCAGCGGATCCGGGCTCAGCTCCAGCGCCTCAATTGCCAGCGAAGATAAGCGCTACAGCAGCAGTACAGTGCGTCCCAAGTATAGCAATCCACCAACTATTGGCAGCCAGAGTCGTCAGCCTGGCCAGCAGCATGGTCAATATCATGGTCAGCATACGCATGTGCATCCACATCAACAGTCGCATTCGCATTTGCATTCGCATTCTCATCTACAACAACAACAACAACAACAACAACAGCATCAACTGAGCAAGCAGGGCTCCAAGCCGCAGCGCTATCAATCAGAGACAGAAACCGCATACCAGGCACCAGACATATCATCAGAGTCTCTCGCACCCAACGTGGAATTCATTTACAAAATCAAGACGCGTGCCCCACTGCAGACGGCCACAGTGAAAACAATATCGAAGCCATATACGCTGCCATTGAAAAGCAGCGCCGAGCACTTTGACCATGGCGCTGCACTCAAGAACATTGAGGAGTTCGATCTGTCGCATGTGGTCACAACACCGGAGCACGAGCAGGATGAACGCGAGCGGGATAGGGAACGTGTGACAAGCAAGCCACAGAAATTGTACTTCAACTCGGAGATCTATCATGATATTAATTCGCTGCCCTACAAGGCGGAGAAGCATCGTGGTAGCAACATTCATGCACTTCAAGCTCAGGAGTATCGCCACAAGCTAAAGACAGCCGTCGACTTGCATCCGGAATATAAGGGATATTCCGGTTACTTTGCAGAGCCGGTTTCCAGCAGCATGGAGCTGGCGGAGAAGCAGCCACTGCCCAGCGGCTTGGGCACTGATAACGGCGACGATGGCTACCCACTGCCATATCAATATGTGCTGAAGAAGGAGCCGCTCAACAGCAAGTACGAGGAGGAGCGCGATGGTTGGGAGCAATCCATGCGCCAGGTACATGGCAAGCTGACCGCCAACGCAGGTGGTGGCTACAAGTCGGGCGCTGGTGCTGCTGGTAATGCGGCTAGCTTGGACTATGACAGCTACAGTCCCAAGTTCAACAATAATCCCGAAGGCTATGGCTATCAGCACACGTACAGGACACAGCTGCTGCGAGGTGCCACAGGCAACAGTGGCAACCTCAATGGTGGCGGCAAGCGTGGTAAGCGTGGCGGTGCCCCGCATCCGGCAGCTACTGGCAGCCAGGGCAAGAAGTTGCTGCGTGGTGGCGGCGTTAAGGATCTTGAAGCAAATCTGGCGCTGCGACCGCCGCCCAAGAATTAGTCTGTTATATAGTTTATTATATGCAACATTTTGTTAAATACCCGAATCTTTTGTTCTTGTTGTTGTATTTTTTTTTTATTTTAAATTTTTTGTATTAAGGTAATTATAATTATTTATTAATAGCCAGGCACAAGGCGGGGCAGTCGCAGCAGCACTTGCTTTGCGGGCTCACAGACCTGTTACCAGACCAACCGGATGAGCAAGAACAAATTATATTATGCGCTAGAAAAAGGAACACTTTGTAGAACACAATAAAAGAGATTGTTAATAAATCGAAAACAGAACAAAAGCTCTAAGGAAATAACTAACAAAAGCTTTAAGCGTTACACAAAAAAAAAGCTGTCCAATTGTGCTTTCGGCGAGTAAAGTATTTCAAATACTCCACAATTGAAAGCTTGCTCTTAAAAGCTTTTACGGATCACACACACTGAAGCTTACTTAGGCATTCACGGATTTTTACTGAAAATTTGAACACGGCTTTCCAAAGTTGAATATATTTTCGACAGCTAACTGCATTTTGATTGCTTTTAAAAAAGGTCGACTTGGTCAGGATTTTCAATAACGGAATGACTTTGAAGACGAGCTTTCCTCATTGGGTAACTACACAAACTAATCAACTCTCGGCTTGACAATGCTCCTGTCATAAGACTGTCAAGGATTTTATCTGGTTTAGTATATTCGAATTGAGCAATGGCAGTCGAGTCGACAAGTGTTGTTCAACTGCTTGTTTGATCGTCCATTTTGCAAATGATCAGTGTCTACAAGCTGACATTTTAAATGTAGATTTATGTTTACAATAGGTAAATTGGTTTCTTAATAATATATATATATAATAATAATGCTTTTGTTTCTGTTTTGTATTGGAAAACTCTCATTCACCTGTAAGATATTTATACAGAACACACAGTCAAAATGGATGAATGGATAAAGGTGTTCCAATTTATATTGTAAGCAGACAGTGTATATATGATGGATCGGTTTCAAGAGACGATCTAGTCGTGCCCGTTTGTCTCCCTGTCCATCCGGCTATTTAAATATATATTATAAATATATATAATATATTAAATATTTAAATATGAATTTAGTGAACTTAAATTTGCAGATTATTTTATAAGGCTCAGAGAATAATTCGAGTTTTGTATTATTTATTCAACTTAAAAAAGAAACTGAAATTTAAAATATCAATTTTAAAATTTATTAAAAAATTTTAATATCAAAAATAATTGTTTCATAAGAGAGTTATATGCCAGATTTTATTTCATCTTCGTAAGTCGATCAACTTAATGAAGCAACTAAAATTATATTTTTATGTATATTAATATGTCGTCAAGAAGTGTTATTTTCCATGTCATAAATGAGTTCTGTTCAATAATACTTTAGGCAGAATTTTATTTCAAAAATATTACGGAAAAATAAACACAAAGCCTTAAACGTACATGTTTATGTAGCAGACTCTCATCTGAATTAAGTAAAAAAAATTATGCATTATTTGGTAATATGGGTATTGGGCAATTGGGTCTAGTGGGCCCCGCTTTTGCCTATTCGTGGTGCGAATAATGCTCGTAATGCTCAGAATGATGCACTGGCTCCTCGTAATGGCCGTGCTCGTGCAGATGCGACTCGCTGTGGTTCTCCAGCACCAGGCCATGGTTATGATTGTGTTCGCTCTTCGGGTGCAGGATCTTCAACTTTTGCTTGGTGCCGCCAATCTCGATGGGCTTCTTGATCAGATGCTGATCCTCGTGCTTGATATAAACGGGTACCGCATGATAGTGATGGAATTTAACGCTCTGATGCGATGTGGCGTGCTTGTGATCCACCTCGTGATGCACCTCGGTTTCCTCATGCTCCGGCTCATAGTTGGCGTGCTCCTCATGCTCGTAGTCATGAATTTTCAACGCGCTGGTTAGTGCCACGATCGCCAGACAAGGAAGCTAAGTCAAAAACAAACAAAAGCACACGGAAAAAATTGGATTTATTACATTATATTATATTATCGGATGTAGTCCGAAAATATTCAAACTGATGATTGCTGATATTCCGGATCTTAGATCGTTTTAAACGTTTTTTTTTTATATAATATTTAAATGTGCATTTTTATAAAAAACGATTTTGCTTACAATAAATTTAAACATATTTTGTTTATTTTTTTTGCTTTGAGCACAAACACGCACAAAAATATTAATAAAAAATAAATAAACTTTTCACATAAAATAAAAAAAATTGAATGCCCGGTTTTATTTTTTAAACTGTTTGTTGGGAGTATTTTGGTTGTGGTCTCCTTGACGTTGCTGAATTGAATGTGGCTTGGCGTTTGGTACCAGATTCGATTTATACAAAAAATTATGTGGTGAGCTGATCCGAACGGTCCACGAGCGAGTGAAATGTGCAACACTGTAACAGCAACCTCACCAGCAGCAACAACAACAACAACAATAACAATTGTGCAGCCGCGGCAACGAACTTCAAAATGGGCAACAGCAACAACAATTGAAATTCAAGTCGTTAGCTGCATACATATAAGAGATGTTGTCGCTAATGCTGTTGCATTAATTTTTTTTTTTTTATTGTTATAACTTATGTCGCATACACACACACATACACAGATAATTATGCTAACACATGCGTGTGAAACTCGTTCAATTAAAAGTTATTACATACATACATATGTATACGCAGCGTAGCCGTCTCTTGAGATTGGCGATTTTCCATTGAAAACTTGTTGCCAATTGTTGGTGGTACTGCTGATGGTGTTGGTGTTGGTGGTGGTGGTGAGTGGCAGTCACAAACTGGCGGGTTAACCACCGCCGCCACCACTAACCGGTCGAGCTGTGCACGAATATAAATTGCAAGTGCAAGGTAATTGAACAAAAAAAAAAAAGGGGTTTATTTATATTGTTGAAGGCATGTGTATTCAACGGCTTTTCAAATAAGCAAACAAACAAAGAAAAAGGAAAAATACCATTACTTTAATTTAGTTTTATTATTTGAAAATGGCTAATTGGCAATTGAGTGACATCGATATCAGATTCAAATATCATCTGGTTTTTTTCCAATTAAGTATCTGGTGCGACTGTTTAACGAATATGTTCCTAATCGGTGGTTGCATGATGATTGTGTACTAAGATGTTGTATATTAATAATTGTTGCATATCAGCGCTGTTCTGCTTGCAAAATCATGGAGAGTGATTCGTTGCAAGACTCGGCGTTTCTTCGCTTCCTCATTCATTCCTCAAGTCGCACCCAAGAAAATGTGAATGTGAAATTTTCATACTAATGATGATGGATGAATGGATGAATGGATGGATGGATGGATCGACAACCCCAATTATGGCTAGGGCTGTGGCAACATTTGATTTTCGATCGAGTATGTTCACAACAACACAAAATAAAATGTACATATGCAATGATCTGCAATTTAATGGAGTACCCAAATGCTTCACTAGGGCGCAGCAGTGAAAGGCTCGAATGGTTTGATGATTATCTACAAGACTATGTACTCATGAATTGTTAGCTGTTCACGTAAATACCACTTTCCCAGTTTAATCGTGTCCATCGTTAATTGACTTGCAATTTAACTATCTACCAAGCATTTAAAACAGCTTCCTCGTGTTCCAATTATCATTTAAATGCATATAAAATAAGCATAGCCTAGCAATAGCAATTAAAATGCAGTACCATTAGGTAATCATGCAGTGAATGTTGCCAGAGGTTCGCTCAAAAAAAATCAAAATTACAACAATAACAAAAGTCTAAAAAAAAAAATAAAAGAAAAAAAAAATATCAAAATGTAGATTTGAGCCGAACTTTGAAGCCGCTGCAAATGTGTGAGCTATTTGCCATAATGGCGCTGTGGCTTCGACTGTTACCATTGTTGTTTGTTGCCAGTTTATGTAAAATCGTTTGCATTTCATTGGGTTAGTGTGCTACCATTAGCAGCAAGTGGAACTACAGCACTCAGGTGCAATTGCAGTGCAAAAGTAAAAGTAAACTACTTTCTCACACAGTGACGCTAAAATTTGCATAACAAGCTGCTACCGCTGTCAAAAGCGCGACTGCCACAAAGCCGTTTTAATTATTAATTTGGTAAGCGCCAAGCCGTTTACATAAACATATTAAAAGTCGTCTTCCCATTTCCCAGGAAACTGGCAAATTCGTTAAATTAAAATTTATATTCATCAACGGCCACTTTGTCTCCCACAATTTCAGAGCCAGAGTTACTACTTACTGGCAATCTGAGTACAAGATTCGTTCACATTATCGTATTTTGTATTTAAACATTAATCAACCTATTTAGCGATCACTGCTCTTGAGCTGGAATTGTGATTTACTTTCATTGGCGCAGATTTGTCACTTATTGACCCAAATGAAATCGGTCAGTTTCTTAGGTCAAGAGTGAACTGTAGACATGACAAGGCAATGTTATCTTCGAATGCTGTTTCCTAACGTTTGTTTTATTCGTTTGGCCAAATTAAATCACCTCTTAAGAAATTTTCATCAGCTGTGCTAATGAGCAAGGGCAAAAAAAGAAAAGGAAATTCAAAAAGGATAGCAGCGGACGATGGGTCGAAATAGATTAAAGATGCAGATGAACTATAGACCCTAAAATGTGGAAAAAAAAAACTCAAAATGAAATAAGTACGTCATTTAAATCATAAATGGGAAGCGACGCAAGAGTTTAAATGAAAGACGATTGAATTCATTGGTTTCTAAACGTAATTGGAGTTTGCCAGTTAAAGAAAAAGCCAAATTAGTTAATTCAAATATGAACACTATTTCTAACACATAACTTAGCTTATGATTTTGAGTTGACCAATGTGATATTATTGATTGTGCACTGATCCAGGCTGATGTGATTTGTGCATCCTGGCAAAATCTTGAATCTTCTTGCACTGTGTGGCAATGAAGCGCTGTTAAAATGAAATGAATGTCCTCATCACATCGACTGAGGCCATCTAGCAAAACGGTGGCTCATTTCCTCTTCGAATTTCACCCACTTATTTTGCTAATTGCAACGAGTTTTGTCAATTGCCCACTGACAAACACTCAACTGATAAGCTTCATATGGATATATGCGGTACAACTCGGGTCGAGCGCAGCCAAGATTTTCCAGCTGACAACAGGAAATGATTCTGTCAAATTGAAGGACGATTCATCTGTCTCTGACTTGCTGTTGACATTTGAAGCGAGACCTTCAAATGTTCTTACCAGTGACGTCCTTTCATTTCACTGTAATATTGTCATCGTCTCTACATAATTTCAACTTTTGTAGTCATGCGTATAAACTAGATTAAGTAAATCCGCATTTATAGACAGCAAAACATAAAATGATAGAAAAGGATATCGCTGACTGAAACAAGTTGACACACACACACACACACACACATGCATCCGCCGGAAACTGATTCTCATACCTTGCAGCATAATCCAGTTGTAATTATATACATATTTGCATAGTTTTCAAAATAGATTAAACAGAATTTGAATATTTCCTTTAGTCAATAGCTGGAGGTCAGTAAATATTTACTATATACAACAATTTGACTTAAATCGACGTTAAGTTAAATACACACTTAATTCTCTTGTTAACAATAAAGTGCGAGGGCAAAGCAAGTAAAATAGCCATTAACCATTAAAAAGAAAAGACAAAGTAGCGCCGCTAACAATGAGATAAATACTAGTTAAAACCAGACAAAACAAATAGGCAAAGAAATAAATGAATAAACGAATAGAACTTCGAGTCCAAGTAGCAACAAAAAGCAATAGAATAAACGACGACGGCCAAGCAAACAATCAACTTGAGTATACCCGAGAATCTTGAGTACACACAGCATTTCAGGCAAATAATGGGGCAATGAAATGGCCAATTTAAATCAATGTACCTCGGCCAGCGACAAGAATGGCGATGCCAGCTGACATTTTGGTCAACATGATGTTGTTGTTGTTGTTATTGTTGTTGCTGTTGCTGTTGTCTTCTTCTTTCTCAAGTTGTAGACCAAAAATTTAATCACATCAAAGTAAACCTAATATCAACATGGAAACTACAAGTATAACAAATCGTAAAGTTCAACAGTCTCAACACTAACTTTGTATTCTTAAATTAAGGTATCCCACTTGTCTATGTATTTAATTATTTAAAATATGCAACACAGAGAGAGAGAGGGAGAGAGAGAGAGTTTATACTTTTAGAAAATGTAATTTAATAACCTTTAATATCATATATAGAAAAAAAAAACCAACAAAAAAACACAGACAGCTAAAATTATACTATCAGTAAAACACTCGATGTACGAATGTAATTGACATTGATTTTATTCTTAATATAATATGGACTTCCATTCAATATTACTCGTAAATGATTATGCTAAGTTTAAAATTCTTAACTGCTGCCCATAAAACTATTACTATTCGAATAGAAAATATACAAATTTTATGAACTTAAACTTTCCCGATCATAAAGACAAGTGCTTAACTAACAAATGTATGTAGAGTAATATATGTGGATATGTCTTACAAATGCAGGGTATCCGTAAATATGGCTTTAAGTATGTAAAATAAATACTTTGATCTTGTATTGAATTAAGACTTTGCCTTGGGAGTTCTAATGACAATTACTGATGCTTGTGCGTTGAACAAAAAATCGTCTGCCTGCAAATGTCAGCATTGACGAAGTCAAAGCCAAGGAGCCACTGGGCCGGTATGTCAATGATATATACTGATTTTGTACAAAAGCATCAACAATTACATGCAGTGACAACAATTGCTTGAAAGCTTCTGAACACACACACATGAGCAAGCCTCAAAGAGTGCTTGGATCTGGGGGGGATCTGGGTATGTATGAGTGTGGGAGAGGAGAACATATTGACATTTGGAAAGGACTGTTGAGAGTCGTTGGCTGCAAGTAGGTTAGATGGAATATGGAAGGGGTCTTCTGCTCACAAATCTGGCCGGCAAGCGCTTGTCTAGACTTTTCCACATAAAAGCTGAGCTGCTCACACGGCCGTGTCTGACACATTTTTTGTAATTATGCGACAGATTCGTTTTCAGTTACTTTCTCCTTGTCTTTCTTTGCTATTCTGTTTTGCTCTGTTTTGCTCTGCTTTGTTCTATTTTGTTTTGTTTGCCGCCTTTTTTCTCGCCGTTTTTAATGGTAGCGCTCTGCGTGCCTAATTTGAATCGCACACGGCGCACATTAATGAGTCGCGGACCCGACCCAAATTGAAGCTGCAGTCAGAGCTAGAGATGTAGCCGGATCCAGGGCCAATGCGTTCAAGACAACAATAGTGATGAGCTTCAGCACAATGCACAATGCCACGCAAAGAACCGAGCGAGAGATTATATCGCTCATACGACCCTTATGTGCGAATGATTAAATGTGCCCCAGATGCCTGATGTGATGTCTATGGAGCTGAATTCAATTTCAACGCTGTCATTTAAGTGTCACATTAGCATAAGAGAGAGCAGCACTGACTAAGGACCAACATCAGCTTCAATACTTTCGTCTCGTAATATACGTAAATTTATACATAAGAATATTACATTTGGCAAAGATTTATTATAATTATTTCCTGTGAAAAACCCAAATGTGATAAGACATATAATTTATTCGATTCCTTTATATGTATGTGTATCGAATAATCATATTTCAAATTGCTTTTATATTGATTATATTCTATTACCATTCTTACTAGGTTAATATCTTGACTGAACATAATTTAAACAACTCTAACTGCAGTTTTATTATTGTTTTTTATTACTACAATCAGACTGGCCCGGTGATGTTCAATCGTAGAGCGGAGTATTCGACAGATATCTAATAAACAAACAAGATTAGACAGACTTAACTTGCTCGTCAGACTTGACAAATTGCGAATACTTTAAAGCGCATAAGATATTTGCCAATGTGATGAACTGCAATGCAAGGCAAATATAAAAGCAACTGCAACAATTTCAACAGCAATGCACAAACCATCTGCAAATAAACCAAACGCATTGTGGCATCAACAATGACAAATGACAAATATGCAATCGAACAAATGACACACAAATATGACATATTAACCTTCATCTGTTTGAGACAATGTGGGGGGTGAATGTGTGTGTGCTGTGTGTGTATGTGTGTGTGCTGTGTGTGTATGTGTATGTGTGTGTGTGTGTGTGTGTGTGTGGCGCTCAAATCAAATAAAATTTCATCACTTTACTCGTTTTTGTGGCTTCCTATAACAATAGCATTTTGTCGACATATCTGACGGGGCGCTAGTAACAAAACAAAATATTTACAAAAAGATATATATCTACATATATATATGTATCTATTTACATATATATATATAAATACTTTGGTGACAGGGGATATAGGGCCTTCTTGCATTTGAACAAAAAGCTTATTATCAGGGGACGAATTTATTATATAACTCGGATCGTATTTTAAAATGTATAATTAAAGTTAGGTGGCAAATTAACTGTGGTCTGAAATAGCTGTTTTCTCTTATTACACCCTGAACCCATTAAAAATCGGTATTAAGGGTATTGAAGTTGTCCGAAAGTATGTAACGGATATAAAGAAGCATTTCCAAACCCCTTAAGGTATATATATTCTTGATCAGGACGAACAGCCGAGTCAAAAGTTTAGCCAAATTCATTGTCTCTCCATCCGTATGAACAAACAGATCTCAGAGACTAAAAGAGATCGAGATCTTAAATTTGGAATATATGTTCTCAAATGCCAGGTTGAACACAAAAACATTCACGTACTAACACCTAAGAAACAAGATCAACCATTATGATGTTCCGAAACGATGTTTTGGTTGCGCTACAGTCATTTCGTGATAAATAATATAATAATAATAGTATTTCGGTTGTTTGCTTGTTTCTTGTTAAAATTACTTTAAGGAAACTGATCTTTCACATTAAAAAATTAATTTTTGAAGCTATGCCAAAAGTTAACATTCGGATTTCATAAACACTGTGAATGAATGTTTCTTTTAGTAAAAGCAAGGTATGTAACATATTTTTACTTGTTTTATAATAAATTAAAGAACACATTAAATAAGGTACAAGATGGCTCTTCCAATACAACAATCAATCAACCGATCAATGAAACTTAAGCACTTAACTAGGACATTGACGAAATCGACCTGACGAGGGTGTCTGACAATTCTAATTGGCTCTGCAATATATGCTATTGATAGAATTTTTAAACGAAGGTCTCGTTGATTGTCTCCCATTGAATATATTTATTTATAAAATGTAGGAGATATGCTTTGTGAACTCTCAACCGAAGCATATCAAAATGAATTTCACAAAATGCAATAGAACTGCAAAATCACTCAGACTAACAAATATATTTTGACCATGGATAATAAAGGATATGTACAAACAAATTGTAGATGCAATTATATTCAATTATTTTAGCAAATACAATGTACGAATGTATTTACACATGCCACAAAATGTTTTGCTAGCTGTTGACATTTATGATACATGTTAAGCCGACAATAAATGAAAAATCAGAAAATTTGATTCACTCTGCAGAATATCTTGTGTCCTCTGCCATTTTAAAACATGGTAAATACCTATCAGAAGGTATTTTTGGATGCCGAAAACAAATTGCTTTCAGTGGCCATTAGACAGAGCTTACTCAATCAGAGCAAATCTATATTTAATTCATGAGATGAGTTTATAAACTCTATATTACAAATACTGCAATGAATAACGAAATTAGATGATTGTCTTTTTTCGCTAGCGAACTAAGTTCCAAGTTTCAAGTTCAAGTGCCAATGTTCTGTCAAAAGTTGCCGCTGTTGCCATATTTTCTGTGGCGTATCTTAGTACGAATTGAGTTTAAGCATTGTCTGCTGTTTTTGTTGCTCCCATTGTTGTTTTTACAAAAGCACAAAACGTCATAACTTTGTTTAGCTTGCTTTTTAATGGCTTTGTTTGCCTCTGGCTGTGTAAAGCAAAACCGCAGCATATAAATTCATCATAAACGTCGGCAATATTAACTAAATTGACGTATAGCTGCACACACAGACATACACAAAACACACTCTTACACACACACACACACACACACACACACAGGTGGCAAGTGCAGCCACTTTTGCATCAACTTTGAACAGTCAACGTCCGCAATAACTTTAGTGCTGCCCCCGTAAGTATAATTCAGAAATATTCAGACATAATCGGACTGGGGTCGACTATAATATATGGCGCTATATACAGCACTTTTGTTATAGATTCTATTTTATGAATATTTCAATTTTATTGAGTAGACTTTTATATGAAGATTTAAACACTAAACGCATTCCTTAATTTTTAAAATGACTTTACGAAATTAAAATTTAAAATTAAAGTTACCAATTAAATTAATGGAAATAAAGCATATAATTCAGAAGACAGAGAGAGGTAAATAATGGGAGAATAATATAGAAAAAATGAGTAAGTCTTTGAACCCGTAGAGTAAAATAAGTTTACCACAGCATTTAAAAGCATTTAAAATTTGATTAAAATAACAAACAAACAAAAACAAAATAGCCTCAATTTTTTTTATAATATGATTCGATGAATTATATTAAAAAAAATTAAAAATTTATTCATAATATTTTTGAATGTGCATTTATTTATTATGCAGTAATAAGCAGACTTATATTCATTAGTATTTTACAAATTGACTTAATATATAAGATCCTCAAATTATATTTTTTAAAAGTAGAACAGTTTAGTCATCTGTATGTGTATATATTGAGAAAGTAATAAGTTCTAAAGATGCTGAACTCAAGTTGAGCAAAATGCTTGGAGCACGGCTACTAAAAGCCAGAGCTTAACAGAGCAGCCACACAGCAACAAAGTGTAAAATACAATGTCCTCCATACCCATACCAACTAGCCATTGCCAGTGTCCAGACTTTACTCTGTTAAAAGCTGAGCAGTCAAGTTCATGCATTAAATCAACATTCGAGGCCGGGGCAGCATAATGGAACTGACGACGAATGGGCGGGGTTCAACAAGGCACACGAAGGGAATGTGATTGGATGTGGGGCGCTGTAGATAGCACTGTACTGTATGATCGCCTGTGGCAGCTTCAACTGATAGCTTGCACGTGCCTGATACTGTAACTGATGCTGCTGCACGAGCGCATCGAGTGCACTAAGAGGTCACACTCAAGTGTGTTTGTGGGTGTGTTTTGCTTGTTATCACATGTGCCAACAACGAATTGCACGCTATTTGTATGTTGCGGCGATGTAATAAAGTTTCAGCTGCACCCAGAATATAAATGGATAAGTGGAAAAATTGCTTAAAATTACAGTCAAGATGAAAGATTCACATAAATTTCTCAAGCGATACTGCCTTAATTGATTGGAAATCTTTAATGTAAGCTCCAAATAAAATAAACACTTAAACTGTAAGCCTTAAATTCATTATTTGGTATGCAATAGCAATAATTTAAAAATGTTAAATTATAACACATATTTATATATATGTATATATATATATATTTTTTTTTTGATTTCTGATTGTTGCTTTTTTCTACCGCTGATGAAATTGTGACTGGTTCCTATATGTACATTAAAACACATTACATTTATTTAAAGCGCACAACTTTACAAATTAACTTAAACCGTAAAGCAGAAACCAAATGTGACCAAATGTCTCACGGCTTTTTCATCCAAACTGACGCAGAGCCTGTTAATGACAATGTCAAAAGTGGGATAAAGATAATCAGGAGTGTTGCTATGATGAGATGATGACGATGCCAAGGATGCTGCTGCCGGTCATGACGCAGCTGTTGTTGAACTGAACCTGAGCTGAACCAATTTGTCGGACAAGTGTTCTGCCGCCGGACAACGGTTCTGGTCTATGTAAATAGGATGGCGTCTCGCAGACGGGGAAGCAAGTGAGCGCCAAAGTAATCAAAAAGTTTTATTTAATTTATTGTTAATTTTTTTTGCAAAATAATTGCCAATGGCAACCATCAAAAAGATACGCAGCCCAGCCGACGGCGAACCCCAACAAATTCTGAAGTCAATCATGACCGTAGAACATAGCCAAAAAATATCATTTAGCAAACGCCAAAAGTAAAGGCATATTAAGGATAAGTGTAATAACACTCCAAATTTATCACCTAGTTAGCTTTAGAACTTTCATAAATAACATCAAAGAAAACACCACTCAGTCAGTTACCCAATTAAATAGATTTATAAATTTACTGACCAAGAAGATAAATTAAGTGTGAATCGCAATTAAGATTTGCGATTTAGCCATTATGCTTACGATAAATGTGAGAATTCTACAGCAGTGCCAGAGCTAATCCGTCTTAAACCCAATGACTAGCGCACATAAAATAAAATAAAAATACAGTATGCCACCATGCAGCCCGTCCGGATTGAACATTTTCAGCTATTTTCGATTGTAAAGTGAATGCATTTCCATCAGCGTAATATATCAAAATCCGTAAAAGCTTTGCCACTCAGGCGAATAAGCGGCTTGCTCTTACCACTGAGCTGAGCCAAACAACGTTCTGTAAACACCGTAATATTAATGAGGATTGACCAGCAGATACCCTGCACCAAATGCAACAGTTCGACCAACAACACTTAATATATTTCTATTTTTATTATACTCCCAATGTTGCAGGTAACAAGTCATGACACAAAATTATTATTGAACTGAAATAAAAAAGAGAAAAAGCAAAATAAGATTTCTAATTAACATTGGCCAGTAGAAATAATATGCATTTAATGTTGTCAAATAATAATAATGTGAAAATAAATTAAGACTCTGTGAGTGGAATCACACATAAGATTAACATTCAGTGTTAGAAATAAATGTGTGCAACCCTTTGAGTTACAGAAGGCGAAGGATACTAAAGTGTTACATCCTTTATATGAGCGGAAAACTTATTTCTTATTGTTTTTGGCAAATAGGGTGAGGGATAGAGTCGCGTTGTTGCGTATAAAACATTTTGTAGTTCAGTTTCCTGTTTCACTTTACTTGCCTTTAGTGATTCTGCTTTTATGCAGCTATTGGATACGAGTGTGCCTTTAATATGGCTCGACCACAATGCGAGCTATAACAATGCTGTCGCTATCTCTCTCTCTCTTTTTCTATCGCCATAGGTGTGGGTGGGTGCGATGTACAATAAACGCTGCATGACAGCTTAGTGTCCTAAGTCCAACGAAGCATGAGAGAGCAATGTGAAGATAAGTTGTGAAATGCCAGACGTTGCCAACATTAGGCCAGGACGTAAAGCGGTTGGAGGATGGTAAATCAATTGGATCTGAAGGTCTTCAATAATCACTGATTTGAATGACACCACACACACACACACACACATATATCAGGAAATTCAATCAGAAAAATATGTTAACAGTTAACTGAATACTTACGACTATGTTCATTTTATTCACATAAGGTTGAAGTACAAAAATAAATTTTAAAAAATTAAATGCGGTTTATTTATATATTTATTTGCGGGATTTTTTTATTTGGTTTTTTCCCCCAATAAATTCTGAACTGGAATCTAATATTTGGACATACACATTGAAGTTGCAGACATAAGCACAATACGTTGATAAATTTGATTTTGATTGCTCTGGTCATCATTGTTGACATACTCTCTGTGTAATATGGCATTTGGCATGCTTACATCTGGCAGGGTACTCTGTGGTATACACTTACCTATGTGTACCTTGACGTTCCTAATTTGATTGGTAAATGTTGGTCATTTAAGACCATTAAATAACTGCCATTTTGAATGAGGTGAGCTTACTAATTCCTACTTTACTTGATTGAAACATGCATACATATGTGACTTGCAAATCAGTAGTTGATGGCACATGAAGTATATACTGACATACTAATTATGTATATGTGTGCATAGGTCTCAGAGCTCATTCAACTGGAGGAGCCAAGTTGACAACATTTGTGTGAGTCTGCTATATATATATGCATGTACACATGCTTGTTTAACAGCAAGAAGTATGTGCACCAAAGCACGCTCCTGAATATGCCATAGAGGAACGAGCTTCATTCAGCCTGCAGTTCAGCTCTACTTCAATTGGTATTGATTTTGCATAAAGCCAAGGCCAAGGCCAAGGCCAAAACACAAAGCACAAATCACAGCGCACTGCCACAGAAATAATGCGTTAAGCTGCCTTTTTGAATTTTGATTTCCTTTTTGTTTACCCTTGCATAGGCTACAAGAGTTTTTTCGAAAATATGCAATGCATAGGAAATATGTGGAAGTTCATAATATGCATATATATTATAATATTAAACCGTATCGATCTGCTATGTAGCTGTATAAATTATTAGATGTGCTTTTCAAAAAGCTTGATAGACTCTTTATGATGCACATTTGATTTTGACACTGCTCTACACTCAATGAAATGAATATCTATAGACATGGACTATTATCTGCAAGGGTATGTTCTCTTCGAAGTCCCACAGCTATCTGTTTCTTTTTATTTTATTTTTTCCTTAATTGGATGTACTTGTAGATTTTATTTTATATATTTAGGGGTTTGGTGCCGTCTAAGATAATTTTAATGGTGCACAGCACAATTTATGTTTTGTATTTGTATGTGTGTGTGTAGAAATACATACATCTATATTTGATTCTGAATGTAATTTAGTTTACAGTACATCCCGCAAGAAAACACAAGTACACAGAATATATACATATATAAAAATATATTTATATATATATACAGCAACATGCAAGCAGCCGACTTTTTAAATTCTAATAAAATATAATTCTGTTATCATTTTCTTTTTCTATTCGTCATTTTGTTTCTTTTGTTCGTATTTTTTTTTACTGGCACAGAGTATAAAATTTTATTGATTGCTGCTGCTCACAGGCACTTTTGGCAGCCACTGCTCGAATAATTTGCTTAGAATTTAAATAGACGAATATGCAAATGTTAATCAACACACCCGAGTGTGTCGAGCATCCAGACAGTTTAAGAAAAATGAATACAGGACACAGTAATTTTTCGACTTTGTCTTTCGCCTGTGGCTTAAGTCTGCTCGATGGCATATTTAGCTGAGTGCAATTTGGGCAAGTGGGTTTTGTTCGTGAGCAGTAGGTTTAATTTACTAACATTGCCTTTGTTATTATTAAACATGATATTATGCACAATTTCCACATGGACAAACATTATAGATATTTTGTAAATTCAGATAATTTAAATGTAAAACTTAAAATTGTTATGCCTCTTCTTGAAAGAGCCGTCAAGAGAACAAATTTAGTTTTTCCTTACTTAGAAAAGAACACTTTCAAAAATGTGGGCTTGCTTTAATTCTTTTTAGAAATATTTGATATTGTTGAGAAATATATTTGTGGGAAATAGAAAAGAGGCTTTCTAATTTTAAGAATTTTGTATTCAGATATTTAGAATTTCTTTTTAAAAACCAAACCATTTTCTTAGCTATCAGTGTGATTTTTATTGCAGGGCGACTATAGTAATCCATTGATATTTCTGACAGCTAATAAATAAAGTTAATTTAATAAAAAAATAAAAATAAAAATAAGCTTCAAACATGCTTTTAGTTCATCTGCTGATATACATTTTAATAATTCAAGTTTGATTTTCTTGTAACACGATTATTCAATCTGATTGCCTCGCAGTTCGGTTCAATTTACCAATGATGTCTCATTTGATGCACATCAACTTCATTTTCATCCTATATATCTTTTCGCACGTGATTCCGATAAATCTATAAAACTCGAAAATTATTCTCCCAAAAAAACGAAAAACAGAAACGACTACATGCACTGCATGCATAATACACATTTCTGTGCAACAAAGTAATAACACGCATATACATAGAAATGCACGAGGCACGAAGCAGCACAGCTTCTCTCTTTAAGTGGGCATGTATGTGTCTTTAAGTGCTTGTGGCAGCACAGTGTACCCAGTAATTTTTTAAGAGCGCACACTCTCTTAAGCCAATATTTGTAATGCCCCTTTGCCACTATTTTGGGGCTATAGCCCAGTATTGCAATCTGTACCCAGTTTTCAACCCCCAAGCAGAGCAATTACCCCTGCTAAGGTCTGTGGTTGCAGAGCGCCTGCGCGGATAAAAGAAAGTTCCCCGCCGCAGCAGCTGTTCGGCTGGACTCGTGTGTGTTTCATGAATGACTTCCTACTTGTGTGCCCCTGGGAACAGTTCGCATCGCTGTTCGTGTCAAGTTCTGTTAACTTAACATTTGCCGCTGTGCTCATGTGAGAGCGTTCTCGCTCTCACTTCCACTTCCACTCCCAAGTCCCCGCTTCCCCTTAATAACTACGTGTGGAGCCTTGAGTTCAGTGACTTGGCTCAAGGTGTGAGTCCTTATTTGCATGCATGCAATCTTAAATTGATGCAATATTAATCGCATCGACACAAACTTCCTTACTCAATCTGCGGGCTGCGAGCTGCCAACAACATGTGACAGGTGCTGACCAAGTGACTAAACTTCTAATTGAATTCTGACCTGAATCAGCCAATCCTCCAATGGAGGTGGAAAACAACTAGACAAGTTGTTAAGGCAATCTAATCTGCGGATGAACTTATCGAACCTTAGAAAATCGAATTATCTCCAACTTTATTTCCCCAACAGCTAGAATTCCATTACAGTTTATTGAAAAAATAAAACAAAACTGATGCTCATTCTATAAAGAGATGGAGCTAATCTAGTCATGGGACGAACTTGAGCAAATCGAATTTTCTAAGTCTTTGTATTTCCGGCAACCAGAATTTCCATAAAGTTTACTATTCAATTTAAATTATTTAAAAAAAAAATATGCTCGTTCTGTATAGATATGTAGGATACTCTAACAATATCGAGCTAATCGTCTTCTATCTAGCACATCTCTTTTGTTCTAGTAAATGAGATATGTGATATGTTATGAACAGTTTTAACAAGTCAATTCGAAAATTACAAACTTTAAGCACTGCTTTTAACAACGCCTGGGAGGGAAGCCTATAAATATGAAATGTCCTTGGGCTTTTTTGACACGCGTACTTCTTAAAATTTTATATCACAGAGAGTCTCTAAATTTACCAGCCAAGTTCAACAATTTATGGGCACTAAAGTTTTGAAAAATTGAAATTTGTGGCAGACACTAAATTTGGAACAAGGTTTTCTCTGCTTATGCGCAGTGCATAATAATTTACTGCACTAGCTATGTGTATATCGAGGTCAGCTCAAATTGCATCATTATTTGTTATGTATATGTATTTAATTGCATCTGCTGTCTAGTTAAAGTTTTAAAACATTTGAACGAAATTGACAATTACAACAAGCAGACAATTTCATTTCAACATGTATATTTTCATTTGTTAAAACAAAATAAAATAAGCTTAGCTCAATTCAATTAGTTTTGACTTGCTCCTTAATTGTTTGGCGTGAAGCTATCGAGCTGACAATGATTGAATAGACAACTAGAAATGTACAATGAGAAAAAAATTAAACAGTTATTTGGAAAATCACTATAAAATTAAAATCGCTGCGAGACTTATAAAGATGTTTTTTGTTTTACAAATAGTTTCTGAATATACGATCAAATGCATATTGAAACTAGAAAGTTTTTTTTTTTATTTTTCAGAAATAAATTTCTTATTATAAGAATTTATTTTTAAAAGTACATAATGCCAACTTTTATTAAAAAAAAGTAAAAATCCTTTCTGAAATTGAGGAAAAAGCAATGAAATTTGATCTCCCGACTGCTAGTTAGAGCTAAGCTGTTGTCTACTTTAGACATCATACTAACAAATTATTTATAAACTAAAAAGAAAAGTAATCCTTGAGTTAAGAAAATAATATTCCTGGTTTCTAGAAAGACACATCATTATTCATTTTATTTTTTACTTTTTCTTAAAGCAATATCCCAGAGACGTGAGTCCAGATGCTCAACCAATTGGAGCCGCTGCCAGTCTTAACCTAAGCCTAACTTATTTCAACTGTAATGTGCACAAGGAGCAGAAGCAGAAGCAGGACATAATCGACAAAACGAATGGATACATCAGCAAAATATTCACGTGCTCTTGTCGACACAGATGCTGGGCAGTGTGTGACAATTTATGTGTATATTAACCCGACCCACCTTCTGACCATGAAAAAGGGCATTCTTACCCATCTACACACATCTACAAACACATCTACACACACATCTACACACACATCTACACACACACACACACACTTAAAAACAGAAATATCGAATTCAACTGAGGATTTTAGAAAAAAAAAAGAGATCCGAAACACAAAATAAGGTGTGAGCAAACAAAATCCATTGCGGAAAATTGCGGAAATGTAAATATAAGCACAATTTTGTGCTATTTACTGTACGATATCAAATATTCACAGTTAACGCGCCAGCATTAGACATAAATAAGTTATATTTTAGTACTGTTATATTAGCAATCCAAATATTACAGCGCTTTATTTATACACATTTTGGCAGCCATCTATATATATATATATATATATGTATGCGTACAAATATCGTAAATGTGTTTGTAAATATATGCATATCTATATATATATGTGAAGTGCACTGTAGACGCTATTTCGGTTGCCATTTTGTGTGTGACGTGTTAACCGCACCGAGAATATTTCACTTAAAATAATAAATTTCGATTGCTTGCTGGCATATGTGAGTGCGACACCGTAGGCACTTGAGTGGAGTTATGGGTTCGTCGCACTCATACGGCAATCTAGCGCCTCATAACTACAGCTCTCAGCGGTCCCCAATCAGAACGGTGGAAAGTACAAAAAAAAAAACACAACAAACAAAATGGAAAACAAAAATGCAAATTTGAAAAACCGGAATGCAAGAAACAATTTGCCGAGATCTTACATACTTTTAGATACACTGATAACTATGTTATAGTTGTAAAGAAGGTACTTTTAGAGAATGAAATGGTGAAAGAACTGAGCAGTTAGTGATATGCTATATACTTATGTCTTAAAGAGTCAAAGCAGTCTCCTTTGTATTATTAGCTACAACTTGTCTTAAATATTTAAAGTGCAATGGGTACAAAAACGAGACATGCTCTATTGTAAGATAATTGGGACTTCAATATATGCTAACTTAAGTGCTTAAATCGATTATTTTCAGCGTGAATTTTAATTAAAATATCATATAAAGCACTTCCGATACCATATTAAGATATTTGTGTTTACACAGGATTTACTAGCTTGCAGAATTTCAGCTAACTCAATTACACAATTTGGAAGTAAGATATATTAAAAAAAAAAAAATACGGAAGATCGAAAATGTACGGTACAAGTTATATACATATATACATTGTTTTGGTTTGTCGAATTAAATTGGAGCGGTTATAACATTAAACGGAAACGGCAACGACAGCTGCAGCTAACCGCATGTCTGTTTTAAGACACAACAACAACAACAAAAGTATCAACGCAAAGCAGACACAAACCAACAAAGCAGTCGTTGCTGAAATTTAATAAGTTGACGCTCTGATGTGCGATGTGAATAAGTCCGCGCGTTATGCAAATCAAATTTGGGGCGAGATTTGGATGGGCAACCTTAACCGAAACTTTATCTCACACCCGCACTCTCAACATGGGGTATACAATTTGGCAGCAGCCAGGCTGCATAGGTTGCAACACATTTCTGTGTGCGACCAGAATCATCGTTGTTTCGAGACAAAGTCATATGACTAGACATAATTTGTGGCTTAAGCTAAGCAGCGGGCGGGCTGACAGCTCAAATGTGATTTGTAGCTGCGCATTTAACTAGTGTGAATATCTAGTGAGTTTTCAACTGCACTCAGTGAATATATACCGAGCAACTTACAAAACTAAAAGTAATTTAATAAAGAGACAGTTCACTCTATTATTTTAAATTTGTTCGAAATAAATATGGTTGTCTTTCTTTTAATAATATATTTAGAATTTCCATGTTCATGGATACTAATGTAAAAAAATTTCATATCAATTAAGTTAAAATGTTTATATTAATAAGACTTGTAGATTAGGAGAAACCTTTTAAAATATTGTTTATATTAAATAAAAATATTGTATATATCTAACAAGGATATAAAATTAGCATTGCAACCCCTTATTCTTAGAAATAATAAATAATTGTAGAATTCAGAAACCATTATATAAAAATTTGAATATATTCAAAATTTGAAGTCTCTAGCTCTTACAGTCTCTGAGATCTGCGTGTTCATACATACGGACGGACGGACGGACAGGGCTATATCGACTGTTGATCCTGATCAAGAATATATATACTTTGTGGGGTCGGAGATGCTTCCTTCTGCCTGTTACATACATTTTCACAAAACCATTATACCCTTTTTACCCATTTTTAATGGGTTCGGGTATAAAAAAACATCGTCACATCGTATTGTTTGAAGATGAGAGTTTTAAGGGCCTTGGCTATTTGAATATGGTATTGGCCAGAAATGTAATGACACTTCCCAAATATGCCATTTGCATCCCTGGTGACATTTTAAAAGCACTATGGCTGATTTTAATGGGCGACCGCTTGGATTTGGCAGTCACTTTCGGGTGATTTAGCAAGAAATATACGAATTGTTTTAATTTTGCAGACACTCGAATGTGCCATAAACATTTCAAAATGTTGCAAATTAACAAAAACCAAAAATGTGACAAGTGTCCCTTATGCGCAATGATAAACAGTTGAGGCAACGGCAACACACAATTTACGAGAAAATAAAAAGAGAGGCATCTATATATATGTATATATATATATAAATATATATATATATGTGGGAGCCTGTATTAAATTACATTTTATGATAACGGCCGAAAGCAAAAGAGCAACAAACCCAAAACTACTTGCAAGCCAAATAAAATGTTATACTTCGACTGTTGTGTGTACTCATGTGTGTGTGTGGATCAGCGACGCTGACAAGTCAGCTATAAAAGGATGAACAATGGTTGGAATTGAAATATTCGGTTACTTAAGTATCTAACATATAAGTAAAGTGAAATAAGAATTTACTCAAACTTTATTATTGATTCTCTGTTGATGCGCATTGCGGGGCCAAGTGTGATGATGGGAAATATATATGAAGCGCTGCTAAAAAATACTATAGCCAGGTCCAAATCCATTTTTACCCATAGTACAATGTGACGAATGGTGAAGAGCCTCGATTGCTGTTATCATGTTATACTACCAAAAACCACACATATAACATTAAGGCATAAGCTCAACGATTTCATGGAATTCAAGCCCTGAGTTTGTTTAATTAATTTCAGTTTGTTGTGGTTATGATAAATTAACTTGGTAGATTTGATTCATATCAGTATGCACAACATTTTAGAAGCTGTGACGTGCTTTATTCTGACACTAACTTCGCCGGCCTTTTCCTTTTTCTCGAGTTGCGATCTTGTCTATATACATATGGTTGCGGTAGAGGTCTCGACATATAAAGCTTACGAATTTTTTGAAAATAAATTGTATTAACATATTTAATATATAAAATTCGTTTTCGGAAATATAAGGTCTAATTTTTGCTAATATGTTGGCGGTTCAATCAAAAATATAAAAACGATTTTGAATTAACCACTCTAATCACAATTTAAAAGGCTTCCTATTTTAGATTGTGTTTAGAGTGGTATATATTTATATATATATATATATATATATATTTCTGCTTAGTGATATAAGTCTTTAAAATGAAGAAGAAAGATTTCGTCATTCTTCTGTTAAGGGCTGCGCATATTGAGACCATCAACTTATATTAAAAAAAATGCGAGTCATCTAAAATCCCCGCGGTAGCACGGAAACACTTTTGTATCTTTTGGCTCATCGTAAATCAAACCTTTCACCATTCGGCAAGGAGAAATGTGCCAAGGTGTTGACTAAAAACAAAGCCATTCCGCTTTTGCCGTTTACAAATAATCCACGTTCGCGTTTACCCATGTATATGTATATGCACACATGTCTCTCTTATTTATTTATTTTCTGTTTGGCTTTGAGGACGGCCAAATAAGAAATGTTTGCGATTTTGAATATTGGACGCTTCCTGTGCTGTCCGACACGTACATTGATACATCTGTCTGCAATACCAAAACATGTTTTAGAATTTACCTACAGCTGCAAAATTAAAGGAAAAAATTTACTATTGACTGACTGAGTAAAGTGTGCTTAACTTGGGGATACCCTATATAGAATGAGTTTAAATATAATTGTGGGTGTTATTTGGGTTTATTGGTATGGAATAGACTCCAGTCAGTTATTTTAAATTAAATTTATCTGCGTTTGGTGTTAATATCAACACATTTACTCCATAAGACAGTCACGGCTGATCGAGATCCTTAACCTAATAATTATAATTAAAACAGGTAAAAATTTGCCAAAAAAAAACAACAAACAAAAGAAGTAGGGAGCTTGACTGATAAACAAGATCATCCATAAGCTAACAACCAAACTTGCTGCAGAAAAGCAACCATTGAAAATGTTGTATATATACTTTTTGGTACACATTTTGAATGGGTATAGAGCTGTAAAAACTTGTTTTACGAGCAAGCAACAACAACGGATCCCGTTTCCGTTCTGAGAGGCAACTCAGTTATGCACAACGTGGTGTTTTGGTAATGGTCAAGTGCAACAGGACGACATGTTGTCCTACAGTCTCTGGACTTTGACTTTGACATGTGCCTAGATGACTACTTTTTATTGCATTCCAGTTCGGCTACTTCCAACGACACAATCAGTGAATAAAATTGGCACCAAATTCGATTGCATACTTCTATACCAAATGTCGTTCTGACCTTCACACAACAAAACTTTCCACTGACAGATTCAAGCAAAGAATTTAACACTTTCTAAAAGTTTGGACAAACTTTCAATTGGCTTCATACTTACTTATATTTTACATAGTGGTTACTTGTAATCCACATTCTGAGAGACTAGCTCAGAAGTTACGGAAGATTTAGGCAATTGCGATTCTTGAATTTCCAGTATCATCACAATCGAGTTCGCTTTCGTCCCACAAATAAGTAAAAACTCAATTGAATGTTAATTAATAAATATGTAATGTATTTTGTATGTATTCAAATGTTACTTCTTGTCGAATTACATGTTTGCATTTAATTCAATTTATTTGTATTTTTTATTTTTTTGCTTTTACATATCAAATTAAGCTGCGCTTCACCTGAAAGGCTTTCGGACCGAATTCGACTTGTTATTTTGTTTTTGTATTTGTTAGACTCGATTTGTTTTGTGATTTCGATCTGGTGTAAATAAATAAATAGTAATAGATAGTATACAGTTAGTGTTGTAGTTACATATTTAGTTTTAGGCGCATAGCGATAAGAGTTATATTCACGTTTTGCATACATGAGCTAATTGTTAATTGTCTCTACAAATTTATTATTGAACTTGCTTGCTCGGCGTCGGCTTTGTGTTTTTTGCAAAAATATTGCCTATGCGAACGGTCAAAGTTAATTAAATACGTTTGTATTTATGTATGTATGTGTATGTATATAATATTTGTATACATCATTAATTTTAATTTGTGGTTACCTGCACATTTAGCACTTGCAATATTGGAAATAATCTCATTTGCTTTCAGATTTCTATAAAGTCATTAATTACATACATACATATTTATATGTACATACATGTTAGTTTTTATTATTTTGTTATAATACTTATGCTTTTATTATTTGCGTTTTACTTTTCGTTCTCATTGTGGTTGTCAATTATAGCAAAAATAAGCTCTCTTTAATATATGTATTTATGTTTCTTCCTTTGCTTAACAGAATTAATTCAATGCACAATTTATTGTTCTTCATATTACTTTGTAGCTGTTATATTTTGCAGTTGTTTTCTCTGGATTTTATTATTGTTGCTGTTGCTTTTGTTTTTTCTTCTTTTTTTTCTTTTTTAAATGGCATTAATCGAAAATAGTGCAAGTTTCAATTTGCACATTTATTGTAAGTATACACATTGTTTTGACGACGTTACTTAAATGCATTTAATGTTTTTTTTTAGTGTTTACTGTTTGCTTATATCAGGCATTGTTATAACTATGCTTGCTATAACTATGACAATCATTTAGTACATTACAATAATGTGGTCATAATAATAATAATAATAATAAATCTATACATAGACAAAAAATTCAACGAAATGTCATCTCATCTTTACTCGTACAACGAATATTTGTTTGTTTTGTTTATTTTGCTTTTTTTTTTGGCATAACTGCAAATTATAAATGTAGTTAATAAAATTAATTTACACAAAATTATCATTTAATAAGTTATTGCTGTCTGTCTAGCGCGTTGGCAACCAAATTAAATTCAATTCAATTCTTATAGAGTATTGCCCGTATCTCCCATTTTGACTTCCCTCTCTCTCTTTCTTGCTCTCTCTGTCTTGCACACACACTTACTCGGACACACCCGCACACTCCCACACACACACACACACGCACACACACACAGACACACACATGCTATGGCTTTGCATCTCACCCTGTAAATTTGTTATGCTTACGGTAAATACAATCAAAATCCTAGTATTTGATATTTGTCTGAACAATTTGTACACTTAACACTCACTCACAAACGGACACTCACAAACACACACACCCACACATACATATACATACACATATCCACACTCACACACACTCACACACACAGATACGCACTCACGCATGTACACATAACACAAAATTCAGTCTTTTTCATGTACATAGAGTAATCAGAAAGTACAACAAAAAGCAAATAAAGCAAATCTGTATGCCATAGCTGAAGTAAATACAATCTATTATTCTGCGAGTGCTTAGTTTAATTAGATGAGTAGTTTTGAGTACTTTTTCGTTTCTTTCGGGTTTTCATTTCTTTTTATTTTTTGTTTGTAGTATTTGTTTTCATTTCAGATAGTTTGACCGCACTTTGTATTGCTTGGCTTAATTAAAGTAAATTTATAGAATTCGGCTGGATCAACAACAGACATGCGTGTCCTTAGTCCTTAGTGTGTGCTGTGAGGTGCATGATAATATATGCATATATAAGACATTATTATTTATATATAAATTGGCGTCTCCTGGCCGGTGAGCAAACGAAACATGGACGTGGGCATTGTTTTCATCAAAATCTGCAAGCAAATTGGCCGAAAATGTTTTATGTGAGCAGTATAAAATAAACAAAGCTTATTACCAAGTCTAAAAGTCTAAAAAAAGTAACATATTTGGCGTACAAAAGCTTAAATAAGGATATTAATACTTAGTATGATATCCTTTAGCCTTAACAACTTGCCTAAACCTATTATTTATGGAAGATACCAGCTTCCGGGCTGATCTTGCTCCACTCATCCAGCAGACCATTTTTAAAATGCTGTTTGATGGATATGCTGTGATTCCGGATATTATTTTCCAGCAGAGCCCACAAATTTCAATAACATTTAAATCTGGACACTGGGCCGGTGAAATTATCATGTGGGGGCAGTTCCATATAAGCCAGGACTGTACTACTAGAACCTACTAGTACTACTGTACTACTAGAACCGGAAAGTACGTCGGATTCCTAACTTCTAGGCACTTTGCAGTAAATTTTCCTTTAATATATTGTAGTACACATTCTTGTCCATTGTTGTTCCAATAAACACCAAATTCCCGACGCCGGCTGCCGAGACACATGATCATACCATGACACTTCCTACGCCGTGCTTGACTGTTTCATTTACGTTTTTGGGATTCAGTGTAGTATTGGACTGTCGCCCCACACAATTCCGTCCGTCCAAGCGAAAAATGTTGAATTTGGACTCATCTGCAAATATGACTGTGTTCCAGAACTCCAAATCCTTGTCCAAATGGGCTTAGGCGAACGCCATCTTACTCCCTTTATTTTTTGCGCTTATAAAGGGCTTCTTCCCCGATACTCGGGCATTGAAGTCCTGGTTGCGTAGAACCTGGTGCACAGTTTCCACACTGCACTTTTTCCTATTTCATCCTGTACCTATGGAGTCAGTTTTCCCTTATTTTCGTGATGATCCTCCGTTCTTCCTGTTCGGAGCCATTCTGCCCCTGTCCTCTCTCCGATTATAGTCGACGAAGCGCCGAATGATGCAGTATACAGTTGAGCTGCTTAGATTGACCATTTAAACTATTTGGCGATGTGAATATCCGATTGTAAAGTGTTCCAGGATGAGTTTACGTTGTTCAACGGTAGTCCCTTTGCCCATAGTCCTTGTTGGCTGGTTGCACCCGAGATGCGGGATATAACTAAACTGACTACGAAGTATTGGTCTATTTATACCAAAAATATTCAACCTGACGTAAGGTGCTCATAATGTAACTGTTCGAAATAAGCTTTGACCATAAACTGAGGTACTTTTTTACAAAACCCGACATAGCTGGGGTCATATATTCATTTTGGTGATTAATATGTACCTGCCATCGGTCTTTGGAATTTTTTATAAATAATGTATAATTAGTTTATGGCAGGCAATTAAAATTTTTGCTAGACACTGCTCGAAATAAGCCTTGAGGCACAGTATGTCTAAGATGACTCAGCATATAACTTACCTCGCCCACAGATGAAGACAACAGCTTGACGATGGTATCGTGTGGCACAGCCACAACACTTTGATTATTAATCTCGATGATCCGATGGCCAACGCGGACACCGCCGCGTTCAGCAATGCCGCCACGCAGAAGGCTGCAGATCTATGATGCAAATATAGAGAAAACAATTAAATAACAACTATATTCGACAGAAATTATATTCACATCTACAGCAGATATAATATAAAGAAACTCATTTTTGTTTGGCTAACTAGGAGACTCGTATTTTATCAATAATATGAAATTTAAAATATATACGAAATAAAAAATTATACGAACTGAATTTTAAGTAAATAATTAAGTAATAAAACTTTACTTTTGTTTTGCAATTTAAAGTGGCCCTTTTCGGGCTGTGTTGAGGAACATTTTTCTTCCAGATTTTGCGATTGTTTTCTTTGACTTTCAAATTGAAAATATTTCTGCGAAAAATACTCTTTACTTATTAAGTACCGGAAGTACCCGAAAGCAAAAAGATGAATTTCCTTATCTTTGTTGATTTTGCTTGATATTATAATATTATATCCATAATTATTTTTATTGGGCTCGTCATGAAGATATCGCGCCACTTACCACTCCATTTTGTACGCTAAAGCCTAGTTGAAAGAGAGCTTTGGGCCGCAGGATCTTGACCTCGACGACAGGCGGACAGGGCACAACGGTGAACTTGACGGCAGTTTGATTTTTGGCATTGCGTATGTAGCTCTGGCAGGTGGAAAGAGGCAATCCGACGAGGCTCATGCCATTGATGGCTATCAACTGATCGCCAATGTTTAATTGTCCGCAGCGAGCAGCGGCTCCACCGGACATTAAATTGGCAATAACTACTGTCGGCAGCATGGAGCCCCAGCCGCTCTCGACGATGACAACGCCAAGGATTTCGCCCTTCGCCTTGGGCACAACCACCTCCTTTTGGAGTTCCTTTTTAGCAAAGATCTCGAGCTCGTCGCCGAATATCTCCTGACTGTTGAGCACCTCCTGATAGTCCATCTCCTTGGCCAGGTTCTCATTCTCAATGCCGTTGGCCTTAAGGAACTCCATGTACGCCACCTGAAAAGCCTGACCAATCGATTGCGCAATGAATTGCGCCTCATCGCTCTCAAACACATGGCAAATCATTTTCGGGGTACGATTGTGCTTGTTAGAGCAGCCGCTCTCCTTGCTAATTTCCTTCAATGCCTCTCCATCGATTGTATCGGCCGGGCCTGGACATGAGAGGGAATCGACGACAACGCCACTACCATTGGGTATAAAGCGTCGACGAGCCATCAACACAACGAGATCTCCGATGTCAGCTATGTAGGAGATGGTGCGCAGAGCATGATCCATCATAATCTCCTTGAGGTCCGTATTGAGCACCATTATCTTCTCGGTTGATATGAACAGATCCACCTCGGTGCTGGGCTGACTTTCGCCTTCGGGCGCCTATCAACAAAACAAACAATAACATTTACAACTGTTTACAGAATTGGGACAACACTCAATTCTAAGTGTTCGGTTTGTGATTGTTGCTTACCAAAGCCTAAACATATCAAGGAGTGAGCAGCATGGGTTGTTATTAATATTTTTGTTTGTTTTGGTTTTTTTTATTTTTTATTGAGGAATGGGCGAGAAAGCGAGAATCGAATAGAGAGATAGTGTGTGAAAGAGAGAGAGAGAGACAAAGCCACAATTAAACGAGCATAATTTTTGCTAAAGGAGCGCAACTAAACAAATGAACTGAACTGATATGCTCGATCTACACACCTTTATGCGGGAAACGGCCTCCTCGGCTTGCATCATACGGGTTGATTTCGTCGGCTGACCCTCGCACACTAGCTGCGTAGAGCCCAGATATCGGGCGCGAAACAGAACGCCCTCGATGAGCACTTTGGGTTCCAATAAACCTGATAATGACCAGATATAAATCATTTAGTTTGGCAAATAACTAAGTATTATATATATATATATATATATATATATATTTATATATACATATTTATATATATATATATATAAATGTGTTAATATATACAGGTAAAGTTTCTACTCTAATCGTACTAGTTTTAAGTAGTGTTTGAATGTTTGTTGTTGACAAAAGCGAACTAAAACTATCAGATAATTATTTTCTCCCCTTGTAGAGCGTATGATAATTTTGTGAATGATGAATTTTGTAATGCATGAAATATATATATATTCTAGCCGAGTCGAAAAGAGTGTAAGTGCTTAAGCTATCTTGATGAAACTGATGATGAATCTTCGCACTCAAATTTAAATGTCAGCAGATTAAGCCCGGTCTACAAGGGTATGTAATCATAATTTTATTTTATACTTTCTCTGTTGTTTCCTTCTAATCGAATAATCGAATGTATGACTATGTCTGCTAAAACATGCATGCAATGGAAACATAGTGTATGAGTTTACTATAAATTAAGCAAATTATGTTTAGGCTGTTGGACTATGAATGGGCAATGGGGAAAACAAGATAGACAGAGACAAGAGAGATAGGGAGAGGGAGAAAGATATAGAGCGCATTCACTTACATGGCAGGCACCACACCATCAATTACAGAAAATGAAAATTTCAATATGCAGCGTTTGACAAAAAGAAAAACATGAAAGTCAAAAATTGATTGATTGAGAAATACAGAGCACACAATAGATTGATTCATTGTTTTGTGAGGGGGGCGTTTCTGCACACACACACACACACACAATAATAATAACAATAACAATGACAATAACAAACAACGGACAGAACTATATATATATCACATACCCTCCTTGTTACGTGAATGGGCTTTCTTATCAGTGTTGGCCGAGTCCTTGAGCGATTTGATTGAGCCCGTGGGGCTCTTTGAATATTGCAGCTTCTCCGGTGAACTTAGTGACACATCCGCCGTGCCCACAATCTGGCAAATGTCCGGAGAATTGGCCGTCAGCGAAGTGCCAATACCCTGCCGTATGGTTGCCGTCGAATAGGTCTGCGGTTTGGGATTGCTATTATTGTCGCTGATATTTATGCTGGTGGTGCCGTTGTTATTGATCAAGCCATTCGCATTGCTGTCAGCTGTGCCGGTCAATGATGTGGTCTAAACGAGCAAACACAACCAGAAGTTGGTAATTGAATACGAACATCTGTACAAATCAGATACACTTACCTTTTCCGCAAAGAAGTCCTGCTGACCCAACAGCCGATCAGTTTCCAGATCAATATCCGCTTCCTCATCGTCGAGGCGAATTGCCGGCGTTGCCGTCGTTGTTGTTGTTGTTAATGTTGCACTCTTGCGCGGCACCCAAACTGGCGAATCCGGATCCGGGGGCAGCACTTCATCACAGTACTTGAGCTTATCGGGTTGTGTTTTAGCGCGCTGCAAAGCGGAGCGAATCTCTTTCATGGCTTCTTGTATCTCAACTGGCGCTGTAGCTGTTGCTGCTATTGTTGCTGATGCTGTTGTTGCTGATGCTATTGTTGCTGCTGCTGTTGTTGCTGCTGCTGCTGTTGTTGCTGCTGCTGTTGTTGTTGCTGCTGCTGATGTTGATATTGAAGATGATGATGGCTTGTTGCTGGCCGCCGGTGCAGCAGCATAGACTGGATCGTAGTGTGTTTCTGTTTCTGCGGGACTGTCACTATCAGCAGACACCACCAACTGCGGCTCCAAATCTTCCGCACACTGCTCGGGCGATGGCGTGATCGATGGCGTTTCGGGTAACTGCGGCGGCAACACAAATTCGATCGGATGTGAGTCATCTGTTGCTGCCGTTACTGCAGTTGCTGCTGTTACTGCTATTGCTGCTGCTGTTACTGCTGATGCTGCTGTAACGCAATTGTATTCATTTTGCAGTCGTTCGCTATCGCTGTTACCATTGTGCTCGTGCTCGTCAATGATCTTCTGCTGCTGCTGTTGCTGTTGCGGTTGCTGTTGAGGTTGCAGTTGTTGCTGCGGCTGCTGTTGTTGCTGCAGCGACTGCTGTGGCTGCAGTTGCTTATCGCAAACGACGGAGACATTGTTTTCGGTATCCGAGGCATGTCCACTGCTGAGGCCATCCTCCAGCACGGGCATGCTAGTGTAGAGCTTACCATAATCGGTTGTCGTACAATTGATATCATTTGAGAGGCTATCCAAATCACCGCAATTCGAATCGTAATCCGTCGTCTCTGGCGACAGTGTAAAGTTCCGCGAATGTCGACGCAGATTTGCCTCCAGTTCAGTGTCAGCCAGATCGCCGCTACTGCGACTGTTCGAATCGATATACAACTCGATGTCGTTGTGTTCCTGGTAAGCATTATGCTCACTTGTCTGCAAATAAATCGATAGCCGGTCAGTGTAAGTATGCCTTGTGGTTTAGCATTGTGTTAATCAAAGCAGCTCAGTTAGCAGAAATCCTGTATTTCCTACCCCAAATAATACTAGCACACATTCCCCAGTCCCCTTACTTATAGTGCTTGCAACATTTCACAATGCACCAAGAGCACATGCACTTTTGTGCCAAAGTATTGTATCGAAAAATGTAAACGATTTTCTTGAAAACTGTTCTTATGTTAATGATTTGGTGACTCAACTAACTTACTAAATAAGCTAAGTATTATACGAATACGCATATATATATACCCATGCAGATCAACTAAATACGACCATGAACAGATTCTTCCCATAGGATATAATGATCGAATGCCAGTCAGTATTTGAATAATAGTTGTCAATAATAAAAATAATCGAATAATAGTTGTCTTTACCCAATACATTTTTGAAATGGACCGAGTCCTGAAGTCAAAATCAAATCAAGAGCGGACTCGCACAGTGGGGGTTAGGGGAATGTAAAAGATAGAATGGGGCTGAGACTCACCTGCATTCTGGGCGAACGGTGCACCATGTAGAGCTCGTCTTTGGGTATTCTAGCTAGACGCTGGCCAATGTAAGATTGCTCGATATGTTTATCCACATCGCAAACGCGCGGCTGCGTCGTGTTGTCCTACGGGTAGAGAGAAACAGAAGAAAACACACACACACACACACATACACACACAAATTAGCGTTTATTTGGTGAGGAATTTAGTTGGCAATTTACCGAGCTGGCCACATCCTCACAACTTTCCGTTGTGTAGTCGGCAAAGCGCTTCTCGTCATCTTCGTCATCCGGATTGCCTTTGAAGAACTCCTCGAGCACTTTGCGCGTCTCAGAGAACTCGTACAGATAGTCAAATGTGGGCGTCTTTGAGGATGCCGTTGCGTTAGTACCATGATCATGATCAATCAAATCAATCAAATTGCCAACCGACGCTTTGCCAGCCAGACTGCCCATCACATCATTATCTGCACGCTGTTTGCCAGGTGAGACGCGCTGAGGAAAGCCGGGTGCTCGTTTTGGGTAGCCAACACTTTTACCCGGCTGATTGCCAAATCGGCGCGGCGAACCCTCATAATCGGCAATGGGCAGCTGACCAATCATCTTTGTAACCTTGAGGACATCTTCATTGCTGCCTCTATCTGGGGCAGGCAGCACCGCGGGCTTGTTCATCCAATTCGTGTCGATATCGTCGAATACAACAATCTCGCCATCTCGCAGACACTGGCCATCGGCCTTGCCCACATCCGTTGGCGAGCCGGGACTCGCCAGGCCCTATGCGGATTCAAAAAGCAAAGCAAAAGTTATTACAAGATAAATTAGTTTAGTTTCTAATAAATGTGTTTAAGTCTACGATACGAAACTATTTTCCATTCTACCGCTCAATAATAATAATGCCATATATTATATTGTCACGAAACCTATTGTTGAATATATATTCGAAACAAACGGAATATTTTGAATAGAAAATTATTTAAATCGCATCTGTCCGCCAATTATGAACCGACTGGCAATAAAGATTAGAAAATTGAATATGAACAAAACACCTCAGTGTAACTAAATGTATCCATTAATCGAACTTCGAAGTCTATTCCATAAATTCAATTTACATCCATGTGTTGTTTACATAAGTTGATCTTAAGTATCGTAATTGAACTCATTGCACTGTTCGAAATAGTTTAGTGATGTGTCTTTAATTGCGTTAAAAAGTTTGCAACAAAATTATGAAAGCTCGGCAACTTGTGCCACAAGCTAAAAGTCGAATCTACTTCGTGGCTTGTATATATATAATATGTATTGAGTTAACTGTTTGTTTCTTAACTTGGCTACTGTTAACTGATGTTCTCTTTTCGTTTTTTGTTGTTTGTTTGTTTGTGTGACCATCTCACCTCCGGCTCAAACTGACTGCTGCCTGGGCTGCGACCGACGCGTATCTGATGTGGATGCGGCCGTTGGTAATAATAAGCCGACTGCTGCTGCTGCTGTTGCTGCTGGTGGTGTTGCTGGTGATGCTGCTGGTGGTGGTGCTGCTGCTGATGTTGGCTACTAAGGTAGCCAGGCAGCTGATGGGGCGGCGACAGCTGCTCAAATGCCTGATGATGATGATGATGATGATGATGCATCGGTGTATATTGCAGATCAGCATTCAGATCTGGTGAGTTCAGCACAGTGCTGGCCGGTGTCACGTTTGGGCTACGTTTCCGCATCTCCCATACGTAGCGCTCTTGTGAAACTGCCTGTTTGCCAAAGTTCATGTGTAGATCCGTGTGACCTTCGACGTTGCCGCTGCCGCCGCCGCCGCCAGTTAAATGATTCACGTTTGGTTCCATCGAATCGTTGCTGCTGTCACTGCAGGAGTTCATACTGAACGCGTTATGTGCACGCTCAGGGGACACACTCGGGATGTTGACTGGGCGTTGCTTGGATGCTGGGTGCTCTGGATGCTCTGTTCTGGAGCAGCTTGGGCTACCTTTCAGCAGCCAGTGGTTATCTCAACTGCCGCTGCTGACATGCTACGCTTGGAGTCAGATGCCTGAAATGCATATCAAAAACGCTACAATTACTACCACCAGCAATGACAAATTAAATCTCTGATGATCTAATACAATGAATAGTCGAATGAATCACTTTACATGCATGTTGTTCTTTTCTTTGTTGCTATTGTTTTTGTTTTTTTTTTTTTTTGTGTTGTTTTGCTGGGAGTTTTGCATAAAAATCAATGCACAAGGTGCCAACTAACCCAATAAAAGTCTACACGTGCTAACGCATTTATCTGTAAGTGTGTGTGTGTGTGTGCGGGTGTGTATATTTGTATATTTGCGCACGTAAACTTGGCCTCCAAAAAGTGTTAGTGCAGCCGCCAGGACGAGATGCGGAGACAACGCTTGGCAACAAAGGCGTCAGTCTACGTGGTGCACATATATATACAGTATAAATATATATATATATGATATATGATACAACACAACACAACTACAGTGTGCGCTCGCTAATAGCTAAAAATAAATAATAAGCGATTTGGATTCTCATAATTCTTAAACAGTTAAGGCGAAGTAAACTTAAATGTTTTTTCTAAGTTAAAATAATTATAATTTCAAAATTACTTAAATATAAAAAAAAATAATAATATAAAAAAACAGCGCACTACATTTAACATTTATTGCCATTTCTATATTAAGTTTTATTCGATTTCATATTTTTTTTATTTTTTTATTTATTTATATAATTTATGTATTTGTTTAATTTCTTTATTGATATTTTGTGCGGTGATTTAATGCTTTAATAAATAGTTGACACTGGTTGTAAGCCATAGCGAGTATTCACTGCACAATTCACCACCAGCACCACCCCCACAAGTAGGTAAATGACTCTGCAGCAGCAGCCGGCTGCACTGTTTTTGTGGGTTTCACTCTGAGCCAACCTCACCCTTAATCACCGTTGCTTGCTGCAACGCGGGCATTTGTCATCGTCTGCAGAGATTGTGAATTAGATGACACCTCAAAAAATAAAATAAAAAAACACTTTGTATGCACACATATTTGTGTGTGTACATGGATGTGCATGGATGTGCGTATGTGTGTGTGGTGTGCGTGATATTGGCATAGAGTATTGTTAAAAATCAATAGAATTGAGGGGTTTTTCCATTTTTTTTCCGACCCAACCGCCCACAACCACCCACCCACCAAAGCACTTAACCTGCCCGCCACTAATAGCAGCAGCACCAACAACAACAACAAACAACGGGAACATAACAATGCGTATTTTGTGTGTGTGTGTTTTTTTTTAAGAGTGGGTGGGTGTTTGGGAAAGGGTGGAGGGGGTTGGTTGTTCGCCCAACGAGTGCCAATAAATTTTGATTTATTATGATTAGTGCACAGAGCGATCACAGTTTAACGATCACAAATGATCACAATTCTGCACGCACAAAAAGTATTTCTTAATTTTGTAATTGTTTAATCCAAGTTACCATTTAACACATTTGATTCACTTTCTTTCTGCTAGTAAATGCATTTATTGCTCGATACAAAAAAAAAAAGTAGAAGCCGTCAGAGATGGACAACAACACCGATGCGCTATGTGTGTAATGACATATCGATATGTCCACCGCGCGATACATCGATATGCAGCGCTGCTTTTGCTCCACCTATCAATAACAATAATAACGAACTAACGATACCGATAACTCAGTCATTGTCAGTTACAGAAGAAAAAACAGTATCAAGCGAAACGGACGTACAGCGGATCGCGACCGTTGCCCGCGCGCTCGAAGTGTTTATGGTTAATACAACTACTGTTTTCTGTTATTGTTATTTATTTGTTTGCGTGCAAGTGAGCAGTATTTACAAATTTAGACGCGCGCGAAGCCAAGATTTGTAAATTTCTTGTTTGTTGGCCCACCAAAAATGCAATAAACAAAAAAAGTGAGTTAACTTGCGCTACTATCAAATGTGCTCTATGTTGTTGTTTATTTTTTATTTTTTTTTTTGTTTATATAGATATATATGTATATATACACATATATAGAGTATACAAATCAAAAGTTATTTAGTCCTTTAATATGTTAATATTTGTTTTTTTTTTATGTGGGTTTTGAGCCGCTATTTGGGACTGTCTAAGCCAATAATGTTTTGACTTTGTCACTAAGGGATACAGATACAGATACACATGCCATCGCTGCAGCAGCAGCAGCAGCAGCAGCAGCAGGGTGTGTTCCTGCCACTGTGCAAGTATGAGTGTTTGTGTGTATGCGCGTGTGTGTGTATGTGTGTGTGTGTGTATGTGCGTGTGTGTGTGTAAGTTGTGAACCTGTGCTAAAAATCAATACAGCACGCGCTCGTGCAAAAGTCAAACAACAAAAGTGACTTCGAGTCGAGTCCTGTTCCTCTTTCACTTCCACTTGTGCGTGTGGTTATTGTTTATAGCCAGTTTATTTCTTTCTTTCTGTCTGCTGCAGGACGCCAAATAGAACAGCTAGAATATGCTGGCAATTATGCGCGACGCTTGCTGCAATTCAAATTGTGTCTAATTTCACACATGTTGAAAAATGATTGCGTTCAGTGCATCATCATTATCATCATCTTCATCAGCAGCAGCAGCAGCGGCAACAACAAGCGTTCAAATAATAAAACACCGTTAAATGCGCGCGCCGATTAAGTTGAGCGTGACCAAAGCACCCAAAGCACTAAAACGCGACGTTGTTGCTTTAAGTAGTTCTTGTTATTATTGTTATTGCTGCTGCTTTTGGTGGTGGTTGCTGCTGTAGTAGCCACCTGCCAATTGCAAACAGCGCAAATTTAAACGCACTTGGAAACAAACCACGAGCAGCGAAAAGCGAACAACAATTGCTGCCCCGGGACAGCTGCAGTTGCTGCAACTCCTTGCCTTTTAAGGCAATCGCTCGAACTAAGCAACTAGCAGCTGGTTTTATCTCTAATCTAAATCAGCATTCTGATAATAATATGTCCTGCAATTTGCAAAGATAAAGGTTTTTTTATAGAAGAAAGTAAGAAGTTTGTTTTTATATAAATACACCTGTCCTCAATCGAATCGAATAAAAAAATTACATATTTGACCTTAACAAATTATTTTTGATTATCAGAATTTCCTTTGGAAATTGCCAATCCTTTAAAAGTACTCTCTTAATATTTAATATATATAATTCTGAATGTACTATTTCAATAGGTTGCACAGCAATTTGGTGGCTAGCAATAAAAGATTTGGAGGCAAGCTTTTACTTGCTTGCAACAACTTGTAAAAAAAACATAAACCAAAATGGAATAATTGAATAGAATGCATTCAAAATATGCATAACGGTTACAATTTTGTTTAGTTTTGGTGAGTCGAAAGTAACAAGAATCTAAAATAAAGCCAACAATAATCAATTTTTTTATATATTCTAAAAAAAATCTGAAATTTTAAAAGAGACTTTTCTTGAACTACTCAACTTTACTCCTTTAACATAATGTTTATCGTAAAGTTAATTAATGACAATGCCGTATCGCAAATCAAAAACTCGTACATATATATATATATATACATTTGTACACATTTAACTACGCAGAACTTCACCACTTTAATTAATTACAACTGCAAGTGTTTAAAGCAAACACGTAAGAATGCTCTAGTCAAGAGTGCTCGCCTTGTCGTTACTCTGGTCCGAAGTCTTTACGTATACAAAAGCAATAGCCTCTTTGATATTGTAACAAATACTCGTTGTTTATTGCTATACCGATAAAATGAGAGCACAGGAATATTGATCAATTATTTATTCGGCATAGAAACTTAATCTCTAAAAATAATTCAGCTCTTATCTTATACAGACCGACAGAAAGTCTGTTCATCCCAATCTTCTGATTAGATATATATATATTTATATATTTTCTTCTGCCTGTTATATCATTTAGCTCAATTTCTTTATACCCTTATTACGCATTTTCAATGAGTACAGGGCATACAGATATATAAATATATTACAAGCGCTTCTTAATCATTGGCTGCTCTTCTTTTCCGTTTTAAACTTTGACATGAAATGCATTAAACTTTTCAAGCTTTAAGCTATAAAAAAAAAAAAAAAATGGTTCATTGCTCACAAATAAAATACACCAAATAAAACACACATTTAAAATAGATTTATAGCATAGTTCCATTTCCAAAAAAAAAAAAATAATTAACTCAAAATCCTATGTTATAATCTTCTGTCTAAGAAAATAACAAATAATTAGTTTAAGAAATGTAAGAATATATCCTTTTTCGGTTTAATGTAGGAAGCGTGTTTAGAATTCGGTGTGCTATTAATTGTTATATTTGTTTGTTTGCCACTTTTTGTCATGTAATTGGCTTTTGTGGTCTTGGCCGAAACACTCGTCCGCGTTGGTGTTGTCAATTGAAAAAGTAATCACAGTATACATGTATAAATTTCTGTGTTTTTTAACTGCCGTTTGATATTTTTTAGCTGCTTTTTTGTTTGGTTTTGTTCTTCTTACCATTATTGTTGTTGACGTTGTCGGCAATTAAAATTGCAATTTTCGCGGCCTGCTTGCTGGCTTTAACAGTTAACCAAAGCCGTTCTTAACTGCACTGGCAATTTACAACAATACCATGTATGTGTGTGCATAACATTTATAAATAATTAGCATGCTCTGATTGGGTTTCAGATGCTGAACATGAACAAGTGCTAAAGCGCTCTCGAGAATATTTTCTAACATATATTAGACATTAGGAAGCTATCAGTTATGTGTTATCAGCTATCAGTTATTGGCTATCAGCTATCAGTTGACATGTGCCAATGGCTTTTATCTAATCAGAGCAGAGTCTCCTCGACTGAGTCACCGCTGTTGCATGAGGCGCAAAAGTGAGCTGAATAATATCGATTCGACGCGACTCGACTCGACTTGACTTGGCTTGATCATTGAGCATTTGCCGGACATGGCCAAGTCGGTTTCCCAACTATGTTGCCCAGTACCTGCAGCTGTTGCTTCTCATTCTCAAAGTTTGTGTGTGTGTGTGCGTGTGTGTGTGTGTGTGCGTGTGTGTCTGTGTAGAACAATCGAAAAGCCGATAAACCAGTTTGTGACTACGTTAAGTGGGATATTTTAAAACAGTTGAGGAACAATGATTCCGTGTAAGGAGGGGAAGAGAGAGATTGAAGGTAGAGAAACACACAGAGAGAGGGAGAGAGACTTAGTTGAGATGGGAAGCGGTAACAGGCAGAAACTTCCTCATCGCGTTTCCACTCAAAACATTTTTCACGCTGCGCAATTTTCAAAGTCAACGTGTGGATGAAAAATGAAAAACAAAAAAATATTTAATTCCATTTCCCTTGCTTAAAGCAATCTACTTGCGTATGCGGTCGAGATGATCTCTTTTCTTAGATAAAGACATCGGGAGAGAAAGAGAGAGAGAGAGAGAGACAGAGAGAGAGAGATATACTGGCAGTTAGTCAACTTTTCCCTCTAAACTGCATCGAGTCACACACAAAATGTGGACCAAAAGCCAAACAATTATTTATGCTAAACAAGAATACTTAAAGTTTTAAGGAACTCTGGTTAAGTATCAAAAGCCTAGTCAATAGATATCACTGATGTAATGCTTCCTGATTGATAGTCGGGACATATTCAAGTTTTAAGCTTAATAATGTTATGGATTGAATATTGCTATAGGTATATTATCTAAAGACATAACAATGTATTTCATATATTTAAATCTATTTTTATATGCGGAAAAAGCAGAAACAAAACTGTATATTCAACTCAATTCACCATTCGTACTTCAATTGAAGAGAAATTGTACTATTTAAAGTAGTATAATTTAGTAGACTATAAAAGAGTACAGTATTAAGTAGTAGAGCATAAAGTAGATACAGACTCTTCAAAAAAATTGAAGCATTTCGCCTGATGTCAATAAAACACACTCCCCGTTTTGCATGACAGCAAGTGCTTCAATGATAAGTAGTTAACAAAGTGTATATATTAATGTGAACATAGCCATATCCATACAATACCTACATACATACATATATACTAGGTAGATCTGTAAGTAGATGAGACGGCCTTTGGCACAGCTCGATCAGCAGCTGGAGGTTGGCAGCTTGTCGTGTGAACAAATATATAATTTGTGCACTTTAAAAAAGGTGCCAACAAAAACAAATGAATATTTATTGTCAGATACAAACAATATTGGTATCGAATTACCTTCTTTTTTTTATTATTTTATTTACTTTTTTTTGTGATTGTTTATTACTCGTCCGTTGAACGTAAATTGATCACTTCCCTGTGTCGATTTGACTTTGAACTTGGTTTGGAGTTGGGTGTTGAGAAAGGCCTTCAACTTAAAGTTGAAATCGGGGAACGTGGCCAGACCTCTTGACCTTGTCAGCCTTGTCTAAGGTTTGGCTGCATCTTCATCTTAGCCAAGGTTTGCTAAGTATATCTTAAATAAATAAATCACGTATTTCCCTTGCCTGACCCAAATGCCAAGCAATAAGTGCAACAGCTGCAACAACAACTTCGCGCGGCTCACATCAAATACTTGTTCAAAACAACAGCAGAGACAAGCAAGCAAACAAATAAAAACACATACACAAATGCAACAATAAAATCCATGTTATAAACGCACAATGGCCAAGTAAGCAAAATCGGCATGGAAATTGTTTAGACGCACAAATTGTGTCAGCAGAGGCAAACAAAAGCACGTGCCCCCATCAAAAGCCTCTTTTTTCTATTGTTCAATAATTAAAGTCGAATGCAACAGCAGATAAAAGCAACAACAACAACACCTTTATTGGCAACAATGACAATTATTTAATATCAAAATATATATTTAACGACTGTTGAAAGAACTGATCAAATTGCAACTCAAATTACATAATTAAATGTATGCAAAAACCATAGCATTTATTTGAATATACACATGGTTGCATAAACTTACCATTACTCTGTACTTCAGAATATTCAGTCTTTATTACGTCAGTGGTTTTCCCGGTATTCTGCGCAATTTTACGTGACTATGTAAATTCTTTAAAAAAGTTGCGTTTAATTTGCTTTTCTGAGATACGCATTTTAGTGTCTCTGAAATTGACACGTATACGCAGTATATTTTTATATATGCAGATAAACATGACTTGATTAACTTAATAAAGATTTATCAGTTAGAGCTGATCATGACTCTCATTACGTCAAGTCAGAATTACAATTCGAGGCGTATTCTTACAAACCCATATTAACAAAAACTCAATACCAGAATCAGACATTTACAATTAAAAACAGAGAGATTAACATTGAACCCCTCATGGAGGAACCTTGTTAAACTTGAGCACCACCCAAGCTCATTTGCTCGAACAATTGCAAAAATATATGCACTTTTTATAAGAAGATTACTCTTTCTAAAAAATACGTGTTTTGTTTTCTTAATTAAATGCCACATTGGTCAAAAATTTGGAAATAATATATCTTAGATTCAGGGCCTATCGTTACCTTAATTCTTTTAGCTAACATGAATTTGTACATTTCCAAAATTAAAGTTTTTCACTTAAAATCAGCTTGAAAGAATCGACAAGCCTGTGGAATATTTGTACACTGATTAAAGTTTTATTAAAATGTCTTTAAAATAGAAAAAGAAAAAAAAAAACGAGCATGGGTATAATTTCGCAAGCAATTTCAGCTATAGGAAAGTGTATTCAAAATATTTGCATAATAGTCGGTGAGATATGGCTTTCATTGTGATCAGATTTTTGTATTGTTTGCTGCACGCGTGTCGCTATTGTTGATGCCATAACATGGCGTGCGTATCTGATGCCGTATCTGTGTTTCCATCTGTATCTGTATTTGTATCTGCATCTATGGCTGTGTCTTTAACTGAATCTCAAAGATGCTGGCAAGACAATGTCACTGCCAGGTAGGCGAGCAGCCAACACCGCTTACAAATCGGTACTCGCCGTTAATATCTGTGTTGATGTTGATGATGTTGTCTTGTCTCTTAAATGATAATTATGACTGTGACCGCTGAGATGACTGGCTGCCAACAGTCGGGGAAGTCGCAACAGTTGTCCAAAATTTTTGATATTCATTATGGGAAATTTGCCCTGACGAAGTTTACAGTTCCGTTGCCGTTGACGGTGCAGCTAATCAATTGCGAAAGCCGTCGACTGCAGATATGTGCAGCGTAATGCAGATTTTTGTTGTTGTCTTTTTTTTATTATTATTATTGTTGCTGTTGTTGCCACAATAAGTTACGGCCATATTCATTTGGTCATTTGTATAAATTTGCCGCGTTGACGCCTCCGAAATGAAAATCGAATGCGATTGACAAATGTGAGTCTCAAAATATCTATGTTAATCGCATCTGAATTTAAATTGATTTTCAGGGTCATTTTGTGTAAAATTTAAAAAAAAAAACCAACTTCGCAGCTTTGAGTTTTTACAATTGTGAATTATGATTTGTAGAAAAAATGAAAATACTGATAATGTATGGCAAAAGAAGGCCTGGCTCTAGGTAAATGTTTCGTATTTACTTAGTATTAATCAATATAATATAATAAAACGGTACAAACAACTAAATGCCAATTAAGAAATCACTTAAATAATTATCTACAAAATATGTGTAGTCGACATGATTATCATCTCTCTCTTCTGGATTTTGTCAATCCTTGTAATCAATATTGATGAATTAATAATTTTATTACTCCTAGATATATCGTTTAAATTGTAACTCTCAATATAATTTACAATTATTATTATTTTTTTGTTCATCTTTGTGGACTGTTTTGAGTCCACATTATATAAATAATACAAATTATTTATTCTACACAAATAACCTTTCTTTTAGCTATAAAGTTATGCAACATTTTAAATTTTCCAATTTTCAACTTGCATTGTTTTTTGAAAGGTTTGTGGAAAAGTATTGCGCTTGATTACCCAATTTTCAAAAGTTTGCTGATTAGCTGTAGCCAAACTTGTACCTTTCATTATTTTTTTATTTTTATTTATTTATTGTTTTTATATTTGTCTCTTATTGGTCTCTTGGGCCGGCATTTTGAAGTTGAAATATGCACACTTGGGAGACTAACGGTTTCCCCTGTGCAATGTCATTTGCACTTCCGCTGGTCAAGAATTACATACAACAATGACAACAATAATAATAATAAAAATCAACATTATCATCTATAGCTGCATAATGACTGCTAACTGTACTGTGCTGTGTATATAACAACAACAACAACAACAAGAACAATTTATCCTATGGCGATTATACAACGTGAATGCAACAAGCAACAAACGTGAGAGCGGCCAGTGCAAAAATTAGCTTAGCTTACATTTCACTCTAAGCATTTAATGAGGCTACCCCCTCCGATAGCCCGCTCCCTCGTCCCCTCTGGCTTGGAACTCTGTTCAGTCGCATTGTCGCCCTGTCGCTATGTTGCGTAATTGTTGTTAAGCCGTCAATTCAATTGACGTTACTCATACGTACCGTACTGCGGATGTTGTGAGTGTGTGCCTGTCTACGTATATATATATGTGTGTGTGTGTGTGTGTGTGTGTGTGTGTGCGTGTGCGTATGCGTGTGCTTATGTATGTAAATGAGTGCACATCAAATGCGCCTCCCAGCTGAACCAGAAAAAAACAATGCTTTTTCCCCAACGCACCGACAAAACTCATACACTTACTGTATTAACCATTTTCATTGTGTTTTCAACGTGTTTATGTAAATTAAATTATAAAGAATACGTGGGTGCCAGAAATAGTCTGGGTCAAAGACTTTCGGTCTATCCTTATTTTGTTTTCTCAAATCTATTGTTATTTTCTTTAACTTTTAAGGTAAAAATAGTCTAACCAAATTCAACAACAGGTGTTTACAAATTTGGTGGAGCTGTAGGAATGAATAAGCTACAAATACACTCGACAAAAAAATGTCGCACAAAAATTAAGAAAATCGGCATCAAGTGATTTTTAGATTTTTACTCGAATGGAATTTAATAATTTTTTTTTCCATTTTAGAATGTAAAACCCTAGTTTGCAGAAAGACACAAACAGTTTGGCGATTTTCTAAAAATCCGCTTGATATTTTCTTAAGTCTATATACATATAACGGACTGTGCTGATACATTTTCTGTTTTCGAACAGAATAGGTTTCTAAAAACTATACAAGCCACATATTTATTATTCGCATCACAAACTTATTATAAAATATTTCGCGTCCATTTGAAATTGCCAAAAAGTTTGCAAGCCGAACAATATTCAAGGGTTTAGCACAATGGCCAAGTAGATATACCCGTTGCTAGGACATGGCAAGTGCGATAGACACGTCTCTATGACAATTTCAGTGAATGCTCTTTATTCGATTTTCATTTCGTGTTCATTGTTGGTGTTTCACATGCGCTTCTTTTTTTTTAGTTTTTGTTTTGCAACAAAAGCAAAATTGACGTTAATTTCTTTGAAGACGCGCCAAATGTTGTTAGCTTAACGAATATTTAGTTACACACTATAATACGAAATAAAAAAACGTTTATTTCGCTGTTTAGTTGCCTTTGTTGTTGATCTTATTGATTTAATGTTGCTATTGCAGCTAAACAGCAGAGTGCAGCTTTGAATAGATCATCGATCTATTTATCATGTGATTATGATTATCATTATTGTAATGTGATATTTTGCATAATTTCACTTTCACTTGCATATTTCCAGCAGCTAAACAAATCGATGACGTCTGATGAAAAGTGTTTGAACAATTTCCATGCACTTCTGACGGCAATGGGGGGTTTTTTTTTTGCCCAACCCACTTGGCATTGATTAATGGGCGGCGCATGAATTTACTTAGCCATTTCGTTACGTGCTTGTAGATCGGCCAAAACCAAATGAGAGCTGTTCACAAACACACAATTAAACATGGTTAATATATATTAATACACACTTAGTGGCATATAAAGATAATAGTTTTTGGCAAACATTTTCATTTTGACAGCCGAATTTGCAGTAAGCAATTCAAATTCAAATATGTACATAATACACATACAAACATAACACTTATACACTCAAAAAAAAGTGCCCTGAAAATCCCCAAAAAATTAGGATCGCCCTGAAAACTAGAACAATTTTGTTGGTCTCAGAAATAATTTCTAAATACACAACAAAAAAAAGTGCTTAATATGGGAAATGCTTTGTTTCTATTGTTCGGAAATATATATTTTAGTTATAGAATAATATTTAATAATATATTATATAATAATAATATTTGGACAAAATACTTGCTGAAATTAAAAAAAAAATTAATGAGATTTTCCAAATGTTTTTAAGGTACTAATATTTATTAATAAGCATAATAAGCAACACAAACAATAATGTAAGAATTTTATGTACACACATAAAAAACCCACACTGGAAGATTGATATATTTTTGTTTAATTTTAGAAATATGTGCCCAGTTTTTAGAATGTCATAAACTCTTCCGTTGTAGAAATAAACTTTCTGAATGACAAGGTGAGTCATCAATGGTATGGCGATTTTCTAAAATTCAGTGCGATTTTTTCTGAGTATATGCATTAGTATGTACTATGTACAGTTAAATGTCTATATATGTTTAACAACATTGTTGCCCCCCTACAAGCGTACATACATAGGAAGCAAGTATTTTTTGTGCCATTTGAAATGGGAACGACACATGTGTAAACAATGTTGCAAAGTTATTCAACGCGCCTCTGGCAAATTGTCAAGGGACTGGGCAATATTGGGCCTGCTCCACGAAGGCACCAACTTGGGACATTTCAGCCATCTGGCGAGGACATAAATCAAATTATGCATACAGGCCAGTCGGCTCAAATATCGACGTTGGACGTATTGTCATAATTTACCCCATACATATGAAGCCTTTCATAGCAAAATGTATGCTTTTCTCATATTTCAGCTTAGTGCTGTCACAGAGAATAAATCGTTCTATCAAAACAATTGAGTGTCATCATATCTGTTCCTTAGCACCAATCATTGTTTGTTCTGAAATTTGATATAAAAACTCAATCATAATTTTCATACCTGCAAAAAATAGCTTAAATCCATTCAAAAGTGAGGTTTAAATGATCAAATAGAGATATGTTGCAACTTAATCTCATAAAAAGATTACATTTAGTTTAGCAATTTATATTTATGTGGCGTGCTTGCATCTGATTGGGAATCTGATTGATGCATTTCGCCTCATACATATTTATATTCTGATTTGGGTTGCATTAAAACTGAACCATAAACAATTATGCACCCAGAGATTATTAACGTTTTAAAAGTAGATATTTAATGATCGTCTGATGCTCATCTCACGTATGCAACAACGTTGCACTTTCCCAACGTATTGAATGTGCCTCAGAGTGAGAGTGTTAATATCCGCACACGAAGATGGGTGATGCAAAGCAAAAAAAAATAACCAGGAACTACCATTAATGTTTGCATTTAGTTAGTGATCACATTGTGATCATAAGTACCTATAGTCATATTACATGTGATGCCAACAGTCGTTGGTTGCACGCATGCTATTGGCAAATGGATCACTCAGCGGATGGCTTAATGAACGAGTCGGCAAATTATTTAATTATTAATTGTAATTAAACATAATAAATTATGGTGCTTTATTGTTATATCTATAACTATTAAATGCGAAGCTGCAGCATTTGCTGTCGCTCATTATGTCACTCTGGCAATCAGATTGCCAGCATGTTCAAAATAATTTTCTTTTGTTACCAATTTTACAAAGACGAGAAAACGCTTTTTGGAAAGTAGCCCAGCCCCGCCCGCTGTTTAAGTAGTGCAATTAACAAATGCCGAAAGTAAAAGTGTGCAAAGCTCTGACAGGGGAAAGGGGTCGAAAAAAAAAACTCGTTGAAGGGTTCAAGCTGAAAAAAAAAACAAAACATACACACACATGATTGAAAAGGGGTTTCTCCGATTGTGTGATGCATATGGAACCGCTGCTCGATGAATGGACAGCGTAGCCAATTTGGCTTTGGCCGACACTGTTTGGTGTTTGGCATTTGGCGTTTGCATAACGTGACCAGTTGCTGGCCAACAGCTTCATTTAAATTGGCATTTGGCTTGCGTGCAAATCAATAACATATTCCCATACAACAAGTCAATGGTCTCGTTTCTCACAAAGTATTCGCCAACGAAAGTATCTGCTGCCCCTGCTGCCTCTGCTGATGTTGCACTCAAGTGCACTTTGTGTCTCTGGCAGCACATTGATAATCGAGTTGATTCTCATGATTTGTTGTGCTGGCGCCAGTGTCTGCCCTCAGCTGACTAAAGCAGCTAACACAGTCAGAAAATATATATAAATATAAATACTCGAGTCATGCGAAGTTCGTTTGTAATTCTGGCGTTACACTTGGAAAAAAACAAACAAAAAAAGTAACGTTTTTTTGTCTTATTTTTTTCTTAAACCAAGGTTTACAAATATAAGCTAAATTTCAAGTTATTTTAATTTCAAGATTTCTACAAATTTATTTCTTACAACAATTGAAAGTTTCTAAAAACTGCAAATTTTATAATATTTGTTTCTTTAAAATTGAAAGAAGATATAACTTTCGTGAATTAAAATGTTAATTCGGAAGAAAACCACTAATAAAATAATTAATAACTATGCAGCCGACAGTTGGAAACAACATCGATCCCATAAAGTATATAAATTCTTAATCCGCATCAAAAGCTAAGTTAATCTAGCCATATCCGTCTGTATGTGAGTTCTCGTGTATCAAACGCAAATCAAGTTAATTTTATTTAATCGATAACTTCTTCCAATTCCAAATCGATTACCGATCGTAATATAAGCCACAATTTTAAATGAATATATAATCGAGTATCTGTGCGACATTCATCTGTGATAATTTGCATTATTGTATATTCATTTGAAGTCTTGGTTAAAGACATTGATGCAGAGTATCTGTTCGTTGAGCTCTCCCGACTAGATACTTGTGCCGTTTTTTCTGAGTGTAGCTTCAACACAAGCTCAGTCTCAGTATCGTGTATCACCGGCAGCCATGGCAACTGCTAGGTAACCTTCAATCTCATATTGAGCTGGCTGCTTACTCGGGCTTATTGCTTACTGCTGACCGGCTTTGACGTCAATGGCGTTGTTCTGATGCTCTACGTGATGTATGTGCAATCTGACTGCCAGGTCATGTAATCATTATGGCCAGACACCGACTATTTGCATACCAACATAAGTGCCTAAAGCTCGAACAGACCCCAAAAATTACTCATAAATATTGTTGTGCTTAAGATATTCATTAAAAATATGCAAAAGTATTGAAACTCGTTATATATACATAAGATATATATATACCGAGGCCTTAGAGGTTTGGGTATCTTACAGTTGGCCTGACTCGACTGCAATATTCTTGCTAGATTGCTTTTTCAAGGCGGGCTCGGTGGGGTATGTTTTTAAAAATGCGGTAATCAGCAAATTGCATAATTTTCTAGCTATATCTCAAAAGTGGATAGCTCTGTCTATGCGAGAGGCTTAAGCTCTTAACTACTGTTATTAAAAAAAATTTGGCAAATGTGATTAGCAAAATGTGGAAGTCAACAAAGTCGTCATCATCATTTGCACATGTTTATTTGACCATTTTCAGTTATGTGATTGATCGGTGTGCAATGGAATTCGGATGGTCGGATTTAGCCAATTCGGATGCACAGACTTCATTAGCACAGTGTAAAACAGCCAACTGAAACTGAAGTGGATTTTGGAGTTGAAGTCGAAGTTGAACGAACGCAAACGATGCAAAACAATTAAGTGGTAATTACATTTGAGGAGCCTAATGACTCCATTTGCTAATCGCCGCAGTCAACTTGACTGTTGTCTGTCTGCCGATGTTGGGCGTCTGGGCGATAGTGAGAGGCTCTGCCACAAGTGGTGTGGCACTGGCCATTGAACGTGCTTCAAATATATAATACTTAAAACATACACACAAATGTATATATGCACATGATGTAGTTCCCAAATGAGTTTCTTCCTAGAGAGATAACTTGATTGCCAGCTGCTGGGAAAGTGTGTCAGCTAGTCGGCCGAATCAACGGGCCATTTAGGTGACCCCGTTGAATGTCGATGATGACGTTGTGGGTGTAGCCCACCTTTAAATTCTAAGCACGCACCAAACACACAAACACACACACACACACAGACAGAAAAGTGTATGAGTGTGTGCGTCTATCTAGTACACAAAACAAAATAAAATAAATAAATTAAATAAACATTTTTAAGCTCAGTATTTGCACATGGAGGTTTAGTGTTTATGGAGGTTAAACATTTAATAATAAATTCAAATTTTCCAAATATTAGCATTAAGTGGGTTTGATGTGTAACTAATAACGATCAACTTAGTTTATTTTCCTGCACATTTTAATATGTGTATTTGCATTCGTGAGAATCATCAATAATATTAGAATAATTTCATATATATTATTATTATGATTTGAATGAGTTGAATTTAAATTACTTTATTGTCACTATGACACCTCAACTTACTCAGCATTTTTTTTTTCGGTGTAACTTCGCCAGTTAGATTTGCATGTTGCGACTCTGTTTAGTCAGAAGCAGACCCAAAAATGGTCAACCTGAGCTGATGTGGTTGGCGTTGTGAATATTTGACTTTCTCAACACTTTGAGCTGACCAAAAAAAAAAAAAAGTCGTCAGCCTTTTGCCACATATGTGTATAAGATGTGTATACATTAATGAAAATACATGTATATATTTTGAGTCAGTTTTGTAGGGCGCGGCTATCATGTTCTCGCCACAGCGCTGTTGCCCAACCCATTTCTGAATTGCGTTTCACATTTGGACTCTCCACAGATGCACTCACAATAATTGTGACTTAATTTTAGTATGAACACAACAACCAGCATCAGCATAAAGCACTCAATTGCCGGCCTGGCATGTAAATTAGCTCTGACCATAACCAGCCAACCAGTTAAATATTCACATTTCGATTGCACAAAAATGCATAAAATACGCCTCGTTTGATCTGCCGCCAAATGACAAATGGCAGTTGGCCATTTTTGGATGCCCTGTGAATACATTGGCCAAGCTTCATTTTGACAAGCATACTCCTTCTGCCACTTAACGAGCCTTCGGTGTCCTGGCTTCCACATCTGCATCCTTTTCTTGAATATGGTCTATAAAATACAAGGTTCAAACGAATTTAATCTTCTATTTGATCAACCGCGTCTTAACTGGATGCCAAATATTGGCTTACCTACTCACCGCAGTAGACTTTTAATAATAAGTCTTCCAGTAATGTTCTTGTCGAAATTAATTATTTAGAATTAATCCGCCAGTTAGTTTGAATATATAAGCCATTTCGGATCTTATGCTATATGCTATGATTATCTAAACATCCATTAAATCTTTAGTCTTATGTCATTTGCCTAATTGTTGGCGATGTGGTTCGCATTTTTGCTGGTCTGCACTTGGTGTCGTTGGGCCGGTTGATTGGACAACGTCGAGATATTATGTACGAACATTATATGGGGTATATAAAATTGAGAGGCTTACGTTGCGTATGCATAACCATTAACTTTATAAATTATATATATATGTATGTACTTAAGTATGCTTGTCTATTCATGTCAGAGTCGCTTTAATTGTTCAAGTTGAGCAGTGCATTGAGAGCTCTTTTAATTGCACAAGTTGATGTGTAAGTTTATTAGACCTGCACTTGATCTAAAACGATAAGCTTTGGCAGTAATCATCGGTTTAAGCACCCCAAGTGTGCCACGCACTAGTTCAGAATTGCCTAAAACGAACTTAAATACACTTTAATTATTTAAATTGGCCTAGACTCCAGACCCACTCCCAAATTTAAGTCAGCCAAGTGTGTCCAAGTGGAAATCAGAGCAAAGATCTTATTTCTTTTCTTTGCTTTTCTTTTGTATTTTGTCCTTGCAGTTGAAAACCCAGCCCGAAGTTTGAGCCTATCCAAAATCCAGATCCAGATAGTTGGCAGGAGCGAGTATCTGTGAGTATTTATAAATATATATATACATATGCGCATGTACATATGTATATCCCAATATTATTACGTGTACATGTCAAAGGTTGTTTGCAAGGCGAACTGGTTGTGGCATATCCGCAAGTTGCAAGGCCGCAGACGCAAAACAATGGCCAACCCCACAATCATAACCATTGCAATAACAATAAGAGTAGGAAAATAATGTATGTATGCATGTAGGAATGTATTTAAGTGTATGTGTGTACTTGTAGGTTCAATTGCGAAATGAGTCGACGCCTATGTAAATAAACCTTTGCCATTGTTGGCAATAGCAAAAGCAACCGGCTGCAGTTGCACAAATGTGCAGATTCTCACAATTTTTGGAATCGAATCAAACATCTTGCAATCAAATGCAACTGCAAAAATGCATATATATATATATATATATATATATATATCTGTGATTATTTTAATTGCCAGCGCTTATCGATTGTTGATCGCTGCATCACTTTTGCAACACTGTTGGGCAATTAGAATACATTTCAGCATGACAATAACCAAAAAAAAAGACAACCAAAACTAGGAGTACGGTTGTAGTTAAAAAATTGAAACTGCAAAACTTGGAATCCTCTGAATGCTATACAGTAAAATTTAATGGAATCGAATTCGATAATTTGGTAACGATACCAAGAATCGTCATCGGCAATTGCCTTTCAAATTATCGCTTACGAAGAGCACGTTGCGCTTCGGACTTCGTACAAGGAAAGAAAAGTATTAAAGAAGTTGTTTTGTGCGACATGAAGAAAAGCATCAACAGAAAGTTGTACACCAATAATGGTGGCAATGCCAAACAATATGTGCGCTCATCTGGTCGACACATAAATATGCCAAACGAAAAGCCGAAAATGCAGAATGTGCCGAGACGAGAACTGCTCGAAAATCCAATGACTTCTTGGGGACCCCAATTTATGCCAGCCGAGCCGACGCAGAAGACGATGGCTAACGCCAGCAATCGTTGGTATACGCTCAACAATCACCAGAATAATAATGGAAACTACATGTACACGGCACTTACATCGCCAGAACCGAGGGATGAGTGCACCGTTAGTGGCAAACCAGCGATCACATATTTTGCCATGGGTCTACCGGCTGGAGCTGTGCCAAACATCAGATGTACTGCGCCCGGTATGAACGACGACACTGCCGTCATGGGAGCGCACCAAACCATGCAGTTAAGTTCTCACAATAACAGCAATGGGGATTGGCACAGTATCGCCAACTATGAGGTGGAGCCGTTGAGCCGTGAGCACGTTGCTCCACTGCAGCGCAGCCTTCAGAATACGGTCTTTCTGAGCTACAGCATGATGCAGGTGACTGTGAACGATAATTTGTCCCAGCGTCCCGATAAAATGGTGTATAATCTGGATGTGTCGCCGACATATCCGATCAGCAATTATCAGCAGCATCGGCTAAGGGCTGCCATACTGGCAAATAATGTGCCGCTGGCAGATGCTCTGCAGCCCATCATTGAGGACATGTACGAGGAGCACGAGAAGCATTATGCTGTTAATGGAAAGGAATCGATCGAGACCATGCTGCACAATAAACTGCAGTTGAAAGAGGTGCGTGTTATGCACAACTCGGAATGTAAGAAGTTTTTCCAAACCACTCAAAACAAACTGGAGTCGTCGGACATGATAATGGTACAAGATAAGAATGGAAAATATTATCCAATATCGTATCTGGAATGGACTCAAAGGAAGCAGGCGCAAAACGAAATCGATCCAAAGGGAATTCAACAGATGGCAAAGGATAAACTCGAATAGAAGATCCAATAAGAAATTAGCAACAGAAGCAAATGGCTCTAAAACGAGGAACTCTACTGGTGGAGACGGATTATAACAAGACTTTGGGTCTGTGTTAATATTATTTTTTTAAGTATTCATCACTGTATTTAACAAGTAATACCCATGATAAACATCGCTGGTGAAAGACAGTTGAAATAAAATAAATTCCTTGCATTGGAACCTTTTTTAGACTCCTCAATTGCAAATCACTTTTCGGCCCCAATTTCACTTTTGCATTTGTTCAACAAACGTGAAAAGTGTAGAAAGTGTTGCTCCGCAAATCAATTGTTTGTGTCATTTGTTTTGTTTGGCTCAAGAGTTTCGTTTTCCAATATTACCAAATATTGCGAACATTGCAAAGCGCAATGACAATTATTTAGCCTCAAATGCTGGCCTGCAACTGGCAACACACAAACACAGTCATACAAAAGAAAAGTGCTGTCATTGCCAACTAATTTTTTAATACCTTGTACCCTTGTGCCCATACCTATTCAAAAAGAAAGAAAACATTTTGATTTCAAGAATATGTATTGTTGTTCAGAACGATAAACTTTAACTTCCTTAAATCGGTGAAGCCTTTTTCAGCGCATTCTAAAGTGAATTTTTATATTCCCTATCTATTTTAACAAAGGGTATTTAGAGATACTACACGCTATTTCCAAATCGCTCACTTTAGACTTTATAAAGATTATAAAGACTTCGCCCCCCCTCCTTCAACCATCATCCCTTCAACCAACCTCTTCAATCTCTATGTAAATCTCTGTGTCATCTTCGTCGGCTCAAGTGAAATCTGGCGATATAAGTTTCGCTTTATTCTCAGGCACCCAAGACTTTCGATTTGCATGCAGTAAAATCAAGTTGTTTGTTAGATAAGTGAAATGTTAAAACACCCGCACCCACCTGCAGAGTTATACTCGCCCCGCAATTGTAGAAATCTGCCTGGGAAATGCGAAATGCCAGTTGTACGCAAAAAAACTAAAAATAATAATAATGAGTTAATTGTTATTGTTCATCTTGGATGTAAAAACGAAAAGAAAAAAGAGATGCAAAGCGAAACCAAAGTAAACAAAACAAAAGCAACGCAACGAAACAAAGACAGCAAATATTGTTAAAAACAATTACTTGGCATTGATATGGGATTCGTTGGCTTTGGGCAGTTGCTAATTGACTTGAATGATGCACGGCACGTGTGTATTGTATACGTTGTTTTACTGATGTCATGAAATCAGCACAGTACAGCTTAAAGAACAGGTTGCAAACTATCCGTAACTGCTAATAGTAATATAATTGAGACGGTGAAAACCACTTGGAGATGAGAGAGATGAGATGAGTCTTGTTTCGAGAACACTTCACATGAGCCTTCTTCATTCATAAAAGCGCACAAATTGTTTTTCTTTCCGTCTTGCATTTTCTTCTTTAGCGGATTGTTGATGATGATGATGTGTTCATGCAATGGGAGCGTTTTATTTCTTAAAGAAGAATATCTGCAAGTTTTGAAATGTTGTATTTTCCTCAAGCAAACAATCCAACTTGAGAACTGACTGTCTGAAGAGCCAGTAAGCCGCGTACTAAAATCAACAATAAATTATATACATTAATACACATAGCTCGATGTATACATATATATATATATATAAATAAAGATACCCACCGCCTGCTGATACTCCGTTTTGATGACCTCACAGTTGTCTAGAATGATGCTGAGAGGATAATCGAGTTTCAGATTGCGTCGAATGCGATAAATTTCGTAGAGCACTTTACCATTTAGCAACGGACAATCGAATAAATAGAGCTCGGATAGGTGTGAACAATGTTTGATCATGTCCACCAATTGAGAGTTCCTGAGATCGGGACAGCCACTCAAAACCAAATAATTAGCCACATGCGGCATATTCTGATTGCAGATCTCGCGTTCATGGAAACGACTATTGTTCAGCACAAGTCCTTGCAGTCTGCCGCAGCGTCGCATATCCATTTCACGCATCCAGTCTAAACCCATAAAGCGGCTGCAGTTTAGTCGCACTATCTCAATGTCATTTGGCCTGATCAGCAACATATGGTCCAAAGACGCGATGGTAAGCTCCTCCGAATCTGGACCGCCTTTGGTTAGTTCCAGATAATGCAATTTCGGCAGGGATAGAACCATTTCGTGTATATCCAAAAACATGCTCATTGGAATCGATAGATTCTGCAGGTTGCACAAGTTGATGATGTCGTGCAGATTGGACGTTGGTTCGGGACACTTGATAAACAGCTGCTTCAGCTGATTGCAACGCCTGAGGATACCAGTCAGTGCCGATTGTGACACATTCCCACAGAGCATCAATTGCTCCAGCTGTGTGAACTGCTCGATAAAATGCACTTGGACGTCACAGTGCACCTTAAGGCGTCGCAAATTGCACAGCATCTTTGGCAAGGCATGCAACGGCCACTGGGGCATCACAGCACCGCCCAGAACAGCGGCAACACGTACTAGTTGAGTATTGCTATTGTCATTCTGGCGTTGCGACGTCGACTGCGGCTCCTGCGATGACGAAAGCAACAGCTTACAGTAATGCACATTGATGAGCGCCCTGACGCCGGCACGGTCCAGTAGATTGAGATTCGCGTGGAGGCGATCCGCTATGAAATAAACGCTGCGATAATTATCCATCATGTGGTTGACAAAGAAGCTCAACGGTTCGCCATTCAACTCCCGCTCCAGCTGGCGAAAATCCAAGCGCTTATGGCTGCGGCGCCACACGCTATCGCAGAGCGGACGCATTGCCTCATTGGTGCGATAGATGCCAACCTGTTCGGCTATCGAAAGCTTTACGATGAGCTTTCGCGATAGGCGAGTGCTCGTCACCAATTCCTTACTGCCAACAGACACTTCCATGTCGTCTCCTCCTCTGTTGCATGGAGAGGCCTCTCGCTTGCGCTCAATACGGTTATTTTCCATTGAACTAAATTATTATTCATACGGGCAAGAGAAATACCAATAAAACCAATAAATAGAAAATGTATGTTTGATAATTTTTTTGTGGAATTGTTAGTTACACGTGTTGATCTAAGTCTGTTGTTGCTACAATGTATTGTATTTTGTGCCTTTTGCTGCCTGAAGTCTTATCGCAGCCTGCTTCAATCCCAGGCAATGCAATTTGTTTTGAGCAGCTTCAAGCGTTCTAATTTCTTCACTACTAGGCATGGATCTGATTTAAGCTCTTTGTGCCTAATTAGCAGAGTATTTGTGCAACCTAATAAAAACAAAACAGTGTGTAAAAATGCCAAAACAATTTTATTTATTTTATTTTTAACCGAATGGTCACTCTTTGGTTTTATTTTGTTTACATGCGATCCATTTATACACGTATTTTTAACAATTGAAAGAATCTTTTTATATAATCTTTTGCCTTTCATATTTTTATAGCATTCTGTGGAATTATAAGAGATAGATAAACAACAATATTAGCAATTTTAACAATTTTCTAACATATTTTTGTATTTTATAACAACATATCTTGATCATCATCAACAGCCAGGGTAATAGGTTTAATGGCGTCCATCTGTCAGATCAACTTATTGCACAATATTTGTAGATCTACTAAAAACTTCTGCACTTTACCTTATCTTTCCTAACTTTACCTTCATTCTGTGTCGAATACTCGGCTTGGTATGCAGTACCAATTCCTACATGCACTCTCAATTAACTGCTAATCATCCCCTCCTCCGTACGTTGCACGCCCCCTGCCTGCATCACATGTGCCACAAATCTATCTGCCAGTGACATCGCGTGCCGCGCTGCTGACATTAGAAAGTGAGCGTGAACTTTCCCGTTATTTGTTGCTGCCCGATATGACATTGCCTGCCACACTCATGCAAATTCATTTGTGTATGTGTGTGTGTGTGTGTTTCTATACATGCTTGCCACGCCCATCGCTGCAGTGTCTTTTCTTTCGTATTTGCATAATAAGTATTCCGCATGTATTTAATTGTTGCCATTTGGCCTGCCGCCTTTTCAATTTGCATTGTTGTTTCTTGAAGGTTGCACTTGTTTTTTTTTTTCGTCTTGTCTTTAATTGCAGACACACACACACACACACACACACATGCACATGCGGTTTGATCTGCACTTGTGCTACTTTTGAGCATTGTTTTATGTTTTTTACTTTCGCATTTGAAAGTGCATCTGTTTGAGTTCTTTCGCTTTTGCTTTTTGGTTTTTTTTTTTTTTTTTTTTTTTTGCAATGCGATTTTGTAATGGCTTCGACTGGACTGGGTAGCTTGGACGGTGACCCGTGCTTAGCCTTGAGTTCATTTAAACGTCAACATGTCATTAGGCCCAATAATAAGCCTCGCCGCATAAACTGGTCTTGGCAATTAGCCAGCTTTGCATAAGGGCACTCACACTACCATAACAGGCAATTATTTCGCACGAAGTGCAGTACAACTTGTTTTTAGGTAACGTTTGTTTCTTTTAATCTTATTTATGCGGCAAACAATACATTAATATTTATGAACTATTTGTTATAAGTAGCCTTGCAAGCATACATATAATTGTAATTGTATTGCAAGTTATTGATGTTTTGAAGTTTTAGCTCAAATATATCATTATTTTTATGGCAGTCTCCTTTTTTTAATGAAGTATGAATAGCATTTTGACTATTACATATGGATTTAGCTCGATTTTCGGGCGACCACAATTTATACATTTCCTGTAACAAATATTCTTATGCAGTACGTACAAATATTTTCATTTAATTTAAGTGACAGCATAACAGCATGAATATGGAAAATATTACCTTGTTTATGTCCATAATTATTACCAAGGTTATAAGAAACTCTTTGACGGATTGATTACATTTGAAATAATTTATTCTTATCTACTGTATACGTTAATAGTTTTTGAAATGTGCATAAGATATCATCATAAGGTATAAATATTCTTGGTCATGATCAACAGCCGCGAAATGTCTGTCCGCCCGTATAAACTAACGACTCTGCGAGACTATAAGATATACACCTATACGCACTTCAAATTTGAAATATTTGTTATCGAATACCATAAATATATTTTATGTAATCGCTGGTTCCCCCAGTTTTGTGAATATCGATACATATCGATTTTCAATAGCAATTAAATTGCAATTTTAATGGCAGCGCCTATATAAAATGTTGACATAGTTTTAATCAACTGTAAAAATGTTATGAATATCGGATAAGAAACGCCCAAGTTGTTGTCCAAAACTCCTATTACACTTATATTTAGTATATATTGCACGCGATTTGGGGAACTTGTGCTGGTTTCAGAATATCTCCTAGAAATTTCACATTTTTTGCTTTGTGCGTGGAGGTTTCGCTGCTATGATTCATATAGTGTATTAATTAATAGAGTATTAATCTAAAAATTTCGGGACTACTTTTTAATAAGAATCTTTATAAATATATATATATATATATATTTATGATTTGTTTTGTGCATTCCTTACAAGGTGGCGAAAATAATAACGATGATGATCATGATTAACAAAGAAACGCAAGCAAATTTACATAAGGCCTTGCTGCTGTTTGCTGCTGCTGCTGGCACTTCTTCTTCTTCTTCTTCTTCTTCTGGGTTCCGTCGCTGCTCATGCGCGTTCCGGTTTTGCACTTCTCGCTTGCTGCTTTAGCACCTATCCACCGCCCGCTGCCTGCCGCCCACCGTTTGTGATTCAGCTCAGCTGCTCTTTGCGCATTTCTTGTCTCCACTCGTTTGGTGTCATTCGTTACGGTGCGTGCTCCTCTGTTTGTTTTGCTTTGTTATGGTTTGTTTTGTTATGCTTTGTTTGTTCGCTGTTCGTTTGCTTATGCTTTGCATATGTACTTACACACATACACACATACACACATACACACATACATACATACAGATCTGCGCACTTCACAATTTGAGCAACAATTGTTTTTATTTCACTTTTATTGTTCACTCTTCACGGCTGTGTTTCAATTTGTTGATGTTGATGTTGATGTTGATGACAGCAGCTGACCTTAAACGCCTCGTGCTATGCATAAAGTGTCGCTCGTAATGCTCCGAAATGGCTTTAATATGGTTCACGCCTTAGTCAAAGGGTACATATTGTATCATCCCCTGACACATATGACCTGGACCCGAACCCGAGCCCGGGCGCGGATACAGACCCGAACGCTACATGACGTCAAAGGCTCCGGTCTCTGTCCCCATTTGCAATGACGTCATTGTGGGTCAAACTGACATCTCAATACAAACACACACACACACACATATGTACTTATTAAATATATATATATATATATATATATATATATATAATACATATATGACTGTAACGCATTCGGTTCGTACAATCTTATCAGCTACCAATTTAGAGCAATTTTCAGTGGGCCTGGTCTGTGTAGACATTAACCCAAATAAATGGGTGTAGTACCAAAACAGTATTTAGCCCAAGCACACAAACTATCAAATTAGAGCGCACGCAATTGGGTCAGATCGTCTGTGCGATGCCCTGTAGAGACAATAAACATTTTGATACCCTGCATGATTTTCAAATAGACTTGCGAGTGAAAATACCAAACGTAAACGGCGGGTTAAGCTTGAACTAGATTCTGTTTACTGCCAATAATTTATATAATTTACTATTTAATAAGTGGCTATTGAAATAACTGTATAGTTCAATAGAAACATTTTCGCAAGCCAGCGTTATTCGCTTGGGTGGCCAGTCATCTTATAATATTTTTCCTTTACAGGGTATATATTTATATATTCATGTATCCATATGTATGTATGTATCTCATTTGAAGTAGGCGCGTGCAACCAAGCAAACATTTGGCCAAAGCCGAAAAGCGTAACGAGAACAAAACAAGAAAGAACAGATTTCTGCGGCACACCGAAGATTGCATATCCTTGTTGATAAAGTGTTATTTTCAATTTGAAAATATCTGAATATTTTTGTTTATAAAGAAAACTAATAGCTTAAAACTTTAAGCTAAATTACATTAAGTAGTAAAATAGCAGTCAAAACCTTCAGCTCGTTGAGTGTTTGCGTTAAGTGCCAGGTTTACATTGGAAATTTCATAATAAGCTACTATTTTTTAAAGCAATATAAGAGATCTAAGAAGGTTGCGGCTGGCGGTGAATGAATCCCACATAGCTCCAATTCAATCAACTTCGACATAGATAACAACTCGTCTGGCCAGCAGAAATAATTACCTACAGTCAGGAAAAAAATGTACGTTAAAATTGGAATTTTACCTTTAGGGCCAAAGACTCAATTTATTATTCACGAAGTATAATTCTAGAATGGAATGTTGTGCCTATCTAAAATCTAGCCCTTTTTTATACCCTGAACCCATTCAAAATGGGTAAAAAGGGTATAATAGTTTTGTGCAAATGTATGTAACAGGCAGAAGGAAGCATCTCCGACCCCACAAAGTATATATATTCTTGATCAGGATCAATAGTCGAGTCGATATAGCCATGTCCGTCTGTCCGTCCGTTTGTCCGTCCGTCCGTCCGTAAGAGCTAGAGACTTGAAATTTGGAATATAGGTTCTCGTATACCAGGCGCAGATCAAATTTGCGTTATTTTTTTCGATAACTGCCTTCGTTTATCGAAGAATCTTCTAATTAATACATAATATGCATATGCATATTTTTGAGCAACTGCCCAAATTTCATCAACATCGGATAAGAAACACCCAAATTAAACTCGAAAATATGTTATCATATTGATCTTATTTCTACCATAAATATGCGAGCGCATGTGTGAGAAAGAGATGGCCTGATAATCGACGCGAGCGTCAATATTCATTTGTGTGTATTGCGTGTTTCACGTATTTGTCGGCAGAGGGCGCTTGCAGAGCTGCTCGCATTTTAGTGAAAATCTTTTTAAAGGGGAATTTGCCAATAGTAATTGAATATATTTAATAACTGGGTTCAGGGTATATCGTAGTCGAGTTCACTCGACTACAGCAATCTTACTTGTTTGTCTTACTTTTGGGTTAATTCTTTTAAAATTTACAAATAATTTTGATAATTCCATGCCTTTCGTTCGTGATTTGAGCTACGCGGAAAATTGCTAAGCTATAACAGCAGTAAAAAAAAAGAAATGTATATTTAGATATATATATATATATATATATATATATGTACATATTTGGGAAGATTCTAAAAGCTGGCATCACAAAAATGGTATGCTAAGTTTTCGCTAGAACAACAATGTACAACGAATATCGAGAGCTTAAGGTGTGCGTGTGGGTGGCACGCCTTATAAGGTATAGGGAGCCATTTGCTTATGTGTCATCTGCCGCAGCAGAGGCAGCTCTGGCATGTCGTCAACCCTCGCTGCGGGCAACGGGGTCATCAAATTGGCAAAGCTTGTCTCTGGCTCTGGGACTGACTCTGGCCTGTCTCAGACCTGGCTCTGTCTCTCTCTCTCTCTCTCTCTGGCCTGATCAAAAGCCGCACTCTGTTTTTGGCGTCCAAATTAAACTTGTTTTAACTCGAATGTAAATCGCTTCCACGACTGTTCAATGACTTGATGATTTCATCGCAGTCATCGTTTTCCGCTTCTGTCTGGCGACTTGTTGTTTGTATACCCTGTAACAGGCCAATGCAGACATAGATATGGAACACATACATAGGTACATAGCAGCTATAAGAAAAAGTCTTTCTTACTATGTTACATTTTATTCAATATATATTTTTAACATTTCGTATTTTGTTTATAAAATGCTAAGAATGCTAAGAATTACGTTTAGCGAAGGTGCACTGTGCACATATATATATATACATGCCCAATTAGCGTTAACAACCACCTTGTGGCTGGTTACAGAGTATCTCGCTTGTCTCTGTATATGACGCTTACTTGTTTTTGTTGCCGGACGTCTGACGTGACCGTGCCGTGAATCATGCGACGGGAAACGAGTACCTCAGTTGGTTTACTTGAATGCGATCGTCGCGACGATTGTCAGCCCCAACGGAGATGAGCTCATTAACAATTCGGCATTTCCTTTTTTTTTTTGTATATGTTGCAGCACTGCATAGTTGTCTCAAGATCAAAACACGTGCCGCATTATGACTTTCTACTGGTGGTCGCATTGGTTCTGGATAACCTGTCTGTGTGGTAAGCGGCATCAAATTTTAAGATCAGTGATCATCATAATGATCTATTGCTAATGTAATGCTTTCATATTGCAGTGCAACTCATGCCACATGTGCACACATATCCCAGTCAGGACGTAAGTCTAGAATCGAGCACACAGCAGCAGCTGGATCGAGCATTGGAACGTACAGAGGCAACGGAACATGGTTCTGGCCGTCGGCAGACAACGAAGCTATATCAGACCACGTCCAGTCAGACATGGACAACGGTCACCCAGCGAAATATCATGGATCTAACCATTAAGACGACGCCGGCGGCGCCAAAAATAACACCCACATATGCGGATGAAGGTGGACAGCAAAGGGAGCAGCAGCAGCAGCAGCAGCAGGAGAAGGAGGAGGTAGAGGAGGCAAGTGATGCCATCGAAGATGTCGAAGCGCCCTTTTCCGATTCCGTCGATGAGGACGACAGCAATGGAGACGACGTCAACGTGGACGTGGACGTGGACGCTGATCAGCAAAGTGACGCTGATGGGGCAACGGTAAAGCTAACGATGTCGCACAATCAGTTCGAGTTCAAGCGCTCCGCTGATTTTGCAGCAAGTGTTGCAGCTGAAGGATCGCCGGATCAGCTCAACAACTATACGAATTTTAGTCGTATCACAAGGTAAATAATGTAATTTAGACATCCGCTTATGAAGAGCGACTGTTAACATAATAGTGGCAAAAATGAAAATTTACCTACGGCTTTCAGACAAATTATTTAAAACTTTTGAATCATGGTTTCGATATTCAGAAGTTCTCAAGATTACCCATTTTTTGCACAAACATGTGAAGAACATAATTAATTGGCTTGTTCAAATTGCATAATAAATGTAGCAACTTAAGAGTTATTGCAATTTTTCGATCAACCCATAAATAAAACTTGTCAAATAGAATCGGAACTTGGATGGCTTTAGTTCTCTAGTTCACTTTTAAATGCTCTTATGTTATTATTATTGTCTCTGCTGACATCACAGAAAAAAAAAAACCAAACAAAATATGAAAAAAAAATTATTTAAAAAAAAACACCTGATTTCGTTGACAGAGATAATGGTTCGGAGCAATGCATAATCTTATTGCGTTTACTTACACCTCGCACTAATACATATCATATAATTTTGCAGTACAAATAATAACAGCGGTTGCAATTCCACCTGTGCGGCAGCTGCTGTAAATGTCAGTGGCTTCGAACTCACAACTACAGCAGCAAAATCTGCAGCAATAAACACAACAACTGGGTCAACAACATCAACAACACAGACAACAACAATACCACCACGAACAACAACAACCAAAAGATCAACAACGAATACAACAAAAACAATAACAACAACAACAACGAGCCCGCCGATCAACAGCACATCAGGTCAATCTGTGGCAGCGACACCATCGACGCCCAAAATCAACACCGAATGGCTGTCGGATGAGCTGCAGCGTGTGCCGTTCACATTGGAGAACGCCAACAAGGAGGATGAGTTGCGGCGTGCCGAAAGCGAGCATCGCTCAAGGAAATCCAAAGTGCTGTCCGCCGAATATAAGCACATCAATCGCTATATTAATTTCTCCAGCGACAGCAAGAGTCTGCTCACCCGATCCGCATCCGCAGCGCCCAGCGTTTCAGATGCGGATGAAGGTGGCAACATTTCATCCGAGGCGCTTGCCATTCAAGTGAGTGGCGATGACATAATTTTATATATTTAATATTATATTGTATTATTTATGTTATAGCGCACATATTTTTTGGATGCCGGCTCCATATCGGCCATATGTTTCACTGTCTTTGGCATTTGCTGTACGGTGGGCACCATTGGCATTGTCCTTTATCGTCGGCGCTACGTGAATAAGCCACAGGCTCTCAGCGAGCCCGACTCGAGCGTTTACATCGATGATAGCACGATGCGTGTAAGTGTAAGGATTCGTTGGCCAGTTGCCTACGGGCACAATCTAGGTTTTGGCTGGTTTTTACTGACTCTCTTTTTATCGACGTCATGCTTTAGGATAATTCGGATGAGATGTACAGCCTGGATAATGATTCGTTTCTCAACTCACTGGAGGCGATGACAATACAGAACTATTGGACGGACACGGTCAAACATACAAAGCTTTAATTTCTGACGTCTGTTCTGGGGAGCTCTTCCGACTCGCCTCTACTTTTCACTTGCCCCTCCCATCCTTTATTATTTATTATTTGATTTTCGTCCATTTTGTCCCGTATTCCATCGGTTTAATCCTATTCCCCAGCCCATCTTTCCTTGTTCGAACAAACATTGCGAAGCCCAGCAAACAGCACACACCACAACACAGCAAACAACACAAACACATCATAATCATTAAGTAGGCGCCCGACTGTGCGCAGCGTAGCATTTAAGTGGGGTCCTCGATAGGGACAATTGTATGTATTTACTAATTGATAGGCATTCGTGCAGCTCAAATGGACTTGTATGCAACCAGACGAGCGATTAGTTTAAGCCAAACTACCAAAATTATGTTTAGTATGTGTACTATATTTTAAGAGCGCAATGTTATTTGCTAGTTTTAACTGTTGATACTGTCTGACGATCTGTCTGCTGATCTCCGATCATATCGAAGGTTACTTCTCCGGACATACATACATTTACCTGAGTGTATGTAGATTTCCTTATACTCCGTTTAACATTTCAATTCGACACTTTGTAGTTTGAATTTCTTTATACTCGTATAGGTTACGAGCTTAATTTACTTATATATTTATGTTTAACTATTTATGTAATTTTATTTTAAATATTTGTTGAGTATTTTTCCAATAATTTTTCGTTTCGTTCTTCGTGATTAATATATTTAATGTTTATATAGTTTAGATTTGTGTCTGTCCAACAATTAAACGCAATCATTCCTTCCAGTTTAGCATATAGTGCAACTTTATATAAAATTATTGTATTAAAAATAAATGAAACATACAACTACAACTTTAAACACAATATTAACTATTTACTGCCACCAGAGTTTGTCAATTTGTCCCATTGAAATTGTAACGACATAATTCTAAAATAATATGCCTAACGTTGCATGATCATTACAAATGATAAATTAAAAAAAAAAAACGTTATCATGTAAATGACATATGGCTCATCTAACGAACATAGTAGGTAATTTGGGGTAAAATTCATAATAAAATGCACCTATGTATGCAAAAATATATTTAAGCTAAGCGCCCAACTGGTTTAATTTTCTATCGATAGGAGACTGCCGAGCAACATCTTAATAAATATCGTACAACCATCGATATATTTATATAGGAGTGGACTGGCCATCAGTGCTGAAAAATCTCTCCAATGGGAATGCTAGTCCACAGTCGGTCCCACTTAAAATATTTATATATATTGATAGCCATGCGAAATCATATCATCGTTAATTCAGAAATTTGTTATCTTAGGTATTGAATGTAAGCCCCGCTGACCCACACATTATTTTCTGAGTCGTACAAAAAAGGCGTACTAAATGAGCTAATAAATGATTATAGAACAGAACAAAAGTGTCTGACAATTGTTATTCGTTACTTTTTGACCAATTTGCATTTACATTGAAATTAACCGCTGAATATCGGAATATGGGAATATCGGTGCAATAATAAATAAAAAAAAAGATGTGATATCGATTGTGGTGCTAATTTCAAGCGATATATTAATATCGATAGCGCTGCCATCTCTAGATGACTCCGCACTAGGCGTCGTAAATGCTTGCATGTCGTGCGTTGGACGACGCACATTTGCAGTTCGGGATACGTAGAATATTTGTTGTGCACAAATCTGCATTTGAAGTGAATGAAAAACAAACGCAAATCCTTTTTACCATTCACTGCAAATATAAACAGTATCCACTGCAGCCACATATCATAAATGGCTTTCTTCGCCGTTTATATACCGCCATCCAAAGCGGGCTTTGAGGGCACATTGGCTCAGTGTGCAGGCTCCATTGCAGCTATAAATGTGACTCTTTTGTCCGAGTCTGCAGCCACCAGCGGAGCGGGCGACCCAAATGCATCCAATTTCGAGGATCCCGAATATCCACGTAAGTTTTGCTTTTGCTCAGCAGGCGTCAGCCATGTTTAAAAAGTAACTGTTTACATACATAAATATATTCATATATAAATGGATGTATATACGTAAAAACATAGAATGCATGGATACATATGTGCAAATACACACATGCAGACACACACACACACACACACACACACACACATATGCAGATAATTATGCACGCATCAAGCTTACCATTTCGTGCAGCAACGCAATCAAAGCGCGCTTTTCATTTCATTTGTTGCGCATCGCATTTTCCGTTTTTGGTACTCACTTGCAGATGTCATCTTCTTGATGCCAAGTAGGTCGATGCCTTGCAAATTCACGTATAAATTACAAAAAACAAAATTCATTTTAAGAATTAGCTCCAAATTAAATATATATAGCGTATGTATACGATTTTCATTTAATTTGTTTTTTATTCCTGCAACTCAAGTCAAATTTACAAAAAAAAAAGAGCAAAAAGCAAAACAAAATTAATTTTAAGAAAATTTCTGTGTTTTCACACATAGAATCGATAAAATTATACAATTTGCATCAGTAAAAAAATAAATAAAAATAATGTGGATATTTTTTGTGAGTTGTGTCTAGCATTTTGCAGTATGCTGTGAAAACAACAGGGCTATCAAAACGAATGTTGGCTAACCCAAATTGTCGACTCGAATGTAGAAACAACAAGTAAAATCCAATTTCTTGTCATACACAATTGATTTTATGCTGCCGGCTGCCGGCGCAGCATCCACAATCATCCAGCATATATCTTCATCGCTCGTGCGCCCTTGATGTGCAATGGGCGTGCGATTAAGAGCGTTATCAGTGCACAAATTGTAAACAGACACGGGTAACGTACGATTACAACTGTAAATTCGATTCGTTTGCTGCATCTTTGGATCTATCGGTAAAAGTACAGCAGAATCAACATGCTTCATCGCGACTTGTTCAGCGATCTTTAAAAAAAAAATAAAAAAAAGAAGAGAAATATAAACATAAACAAAACTATAACCAGAACCTTGACCTGTCATTGCAATAATTTATCGGCAAAAAAAAATAACTAAAAAGCACCGGCAAAAATGTGTTTTTTTTTACACAATTGAGCTTAATCTGTCCAAGTTTGCACAAAATTTATCGTCTTAGATACATATGCTAATCTGTTGTTATTATAATTATGAATATTGTTGAATATTTAAATACAACGACTTCAGCACTCCAGCTCAATAAAGTGTTCATACTTTATCATCTGCAAAGTTGAAAACACTAAATTAGCAGTCTTATCAAATTGCTCTGATAAATGTAATATAATGAATTTGAGGCTCGACACTTTTGACTAAATATACTTTATACTTTACTATGTACGCTGTTTATTTATGTTTAAGTAGTTTTTTTTTTAAAATAAGTGCGAGCTGCGCGCTTTTGCCCTGTCTGTCTCTCTCTCTCTCTCTTTCCCTCAATCTATCTTTCTCCCTCTTTCTATTGCACAGCAGAAAAGAGCAGGCTATGTTTCCATATTTATATCCCAAGCGGAGACCATGCTAACCAAGGCGGGCTGCTCAATTGGCCACTGCGATCCGTCCGATCCACATAAAAAGAAAAAAGAAACAAAAAAAAAAACATAATAGCGACATCATTATTTTTGTTGTTGTTTTCTTTTTCTAAGAGCGTAGTGCCAATAACTGCGTCATACGCACGTTTGCGGGGGCAATATTGATACCGTGAAGAAGGCATCGCCATCGGCATCGGCATCCATCGCCCCCGTCGCCCCGCTCCGCTGCTCTTCTCTCTTTCTCTCTTTGGTTCCGCGTTCACACGCGACCTCGTATCTGTTCTCTCTCTCTCTCACTGTGTTTGTTTTGCTTAACACTTTTCTTGCGCTGTCTGGCAATCTATTTGCAATTCGCCCAGATGGCGTGACCACAACGAGTCGAGCGAGCAACAATACTGCTGCCAGTTTCTATAACTATTTGTGCGTTTAGTTTAATCTTAAGTATCGGAAGCGTTCACTAACTCCTAATCACGTTCACAATCGCTGTTTGCAGCCGACTCGCCGCTCTGGTTGATATTTACGGAAAAGGCCAAGGCATTGGATGTGCTGCGACATTATAAGGAGGCGCGTTTGCGCGAGTTTCCCAATCGAGATCAGGCCGAGAGCTACGTACAGTTTGGGTTCGAGAGCATCGAATCGCTCAAGCGTTACGGCAAGGCCAAACCAGCCAGCAGTAAGTACTACTACATACAAACATATATAGATGTAGACAGACTCACGATCCAAAGTGTACTTATTCACTAATCAAAAGCAAAACAATCAAATAAACGACGAAATAATAAAATGTTTTCATCCTTTTCGCAGAGCCGGTCTCATTACCCCGCTCGTTGGGCAGTGGATATAAGTCAGGCACAGGCACAGACGGCAGTCCATTTTCATCGTCGCCGTCAATTAGTGAGACGCCCGGATCATCATCATTGACCGCGGCAAATATCATATTGGCGATGTCAAATAGTAGTGGCAACAACACTGATGGCAGTGCTAATATCGCATCCACTTGCAGCAACAGCAGCAGCAACATTTCACTTAATGCTGAACGTCCGCCGTTTCGGGCACCCAGCAAGCAGGAGCTGGTCGAGTTCCGTAAACAGATCGAGGCTGGCAATTTTGAACGGGTCGGACGCACTGTTTGGGACAATCCACGTTTTCTGATCAGTAGCGGTGACACGCCCACCAGCCTAAAAGAGGGCTATCGCTACAATGCCATGCACATTTGCGCCCAATGCAATCAGGCGCGCGTTGCCGAGCTCATATTGAAGACAATCTCAGATCGCAACTTTACCCAGCTATATGCGGGTAAAAAGAGCCGAGGAGAGATGTGCGCCGCCCTCAATGAGAATCTCCTCGATTATTATCTCAACATGCCAGACAAAGGACGCGGCGAGACGCCACTGCATTTTTCCGTCAAGTACGGCCACGTAGCTGTCGTTAAGGTGCTTACCTCCTATCCACAATGCAAGTCTCTCATGAATTCGGACGGCATGCAGCCCAAGGATGTAAGTATTTCACTTATATCTCTCTTTATTTTCAATTTTGAGTAAATTAAAAAAAAAAAATATTGACTTTCGTAGTTCCTAATTCCAATTTCTAGTTTTACACAAAATATGTGCATTAGAAAAAAATGCTTAGGTTGAAAATGAAGCTTTATAAATATAATGCTATCTTCATAAATTCTGATGGATTTGAATTCAAAGTGATTTTGTGCAATTTGCAGTTTAATGTAGATCTTATATAATAAACAAATGGTTATTAGTTATAATTGAAATTGGAGTTATTATATTGATTTATACATTGGCAAAAATACTAAGCATATTGATCTTAACTAATTGGATAGTTTATTGCACAAACCGCAGCAAGTTTGAGGCAACACGGATCGATTTGTCGAACCATGCAATGTCTTATGTTAAATACATATGATTATATCTAGTTGGATTAATTTTGATTAATTGAAAGGGTATCTAACTCTATTTGTTACTCTTGTTCTCCGCCGTCAGATAATATGCCAGCGAGCCCAACATGCCAGCCCGGAGGTGTTCAAAAAACTGGAGCTTCTGCTCTCGGAGCCATATTATGTGCCCGTTCTGCGGGCAACATGCAATGAGTTGCCGCCGCAGATCGGACAACCGTTTACGACTATTGACCCACCGGTAAGTGGCAGACAGCTGTCTAAATTGAAAACTATCATTGACTAACCGACACAATTTAAATTCAATGCGACAGATATTAAATCAGAAGTGCGATGAATCGGGGAAACTCAATATGGAACTGAAGATCAGTGCATTGGCTGGACCCATGCCACGTGAGCAGGCAATTAGTTTCTGTCGACGCTGGAAGACCCCGCCGCGTATTGGTGGCAATGGGGCTTTGCCATTGACCAGTTCGCCCTACATCTCACCCATACGGACGCCCAACAAGTCGCTGCTCAACAAGACTGCCACTGGGCGGCGTTTACTCTTCAGCCCGAATGGCAATCAACAAAACCCAGAGCAAAATGGCGATGAGGCGCAGCAGCAGCAACATCAGCAGCAACAACAGCAGCAACAGCAGCAGCACATAGAACACAACAACAATTGCACATACAAGGATAGCCCAAGTCGGTCACATCGTTTGCTGGAGTTGCCCTCGACGCCTTTGCGGCATATTAACCCGGATCTGTTTTTAAATTATCGCAACAACACATCATTATCGCTCGCGGATAGCGACTTGGATGAGTCATTGGCGATTGATTGTTACCGCGAGCGACATATCAAGAATTCGGATATTGAAAAGGGTCTTGAGATAATCGGTCGACAATTGGCGCACCAGGAGAATTTGGAGTGGCGCGAATATTGGGATTTTCTCGATGATCTCGTTGACATATCATCTAGCGAGGGAATCGCACGCTTCGAGGCTTATCTGTCTGCCAAGTCTGAGCAGACGCAGGCTGCGCTGCTTGCCGAAAAATCTGATCAGACATGGAACGTTTCTCAACTGCATCACTATCTCGATCTGGTTGCCGACCGAGGCAAGACTATGAATAATTCAGCAGCGAGCGTTGCCGGCATCGCCATTACTCAGGTAATGACGCCCTACACATGTGTAGAGAAATCGCTGCAAGTGTTTGCGAAACGCATCACCAAGACTCTGATTAACAACATTGGCAACATGGTCTCAATCAATGACACGCTGCTCTCCGAGCTCAAAAGACTGAAATCTCTCATTGTCAGCTTCAAGGATGATGCACGCTTCATCATTGTAGACTTTGGCAAGGTTCACTCACGCATCGCTCATCTCGTCGCTAGCTACATTGCCCATTCGCAGGAGGTGAGCAATGCTGTGCGATATCAGCTAATGCAAATGCTGCGAAAACTATTGCAGCTATACGGCGATAGGCGCGAGCATTTGCAATGCGTATGCGGCAGCATGCTGCCAATGCTGGAGCAGATGCCATTTGTTCGGCTGCCGGAAGCACTTAAAACCGAGGAGCTGTGCTCAGCCGCCTGGGAATTGGAGCAGTGTTGCAACTGCGCCTGGGATGCGAATCTCAGTCGTAAGACGAGTCGACGCAAGCGTACCGAATCTTTGCGCGCTCAAATCCAAGATTCGAGCAATGCGGCCACAACGTCTGCTACTGCTGCTGCTGCTGCTGTTGCTTCTTTTGGTGCTGTTGCTGCTGTTGCTGCTGCTGCTGCTAAAACTTTTCATGCTGCCCACGGCACATCCAACGATCCGGTTGACGAGCTCATTGGCACAATACGTGTCTGTGCCATAAGCGAACCTGACCCTGACGATGACAACAACAACAACAGCAACAACAACAGCAACGGCGACGATGACGATGACGAAAACGATGATGCATCATATGTGAGTACAAACTAAACAAATACATTCAATACAATATAAAACATTATTGACTTCTTTGAAATACAGTTCGATTGCACCGACTACTTTAATGACGACAACAGCAGCGACGATGAGGCGATTTTCATGACACCACCAGAAAGCCGCACACCAAGGCACTCGTCCTCCGACATGGAACCCCATTATGAACTATTCATATTTGGGTAAGTCTGTCATATTGTAATCATGGTAAAATTGGCCACATTTTACTAAATGTTAAATTACAGCAAGGAGCCGACCAAACGTGATTTGGATGTTCTCAATGCTATTTTCAATGTCGATATCGATAAGGAAACGCATCCGTTTGTGCATGCCTGGCGTACAGCCATGGAGAGCTTCTCCACCGAGGAGATGGATCTGTAAGTAACCAATGTGAAGAAATGAATTTTATTTTTATTCGCATATCTCTTGTAAATAGGTTTAAATATTACCCTAAAGTGTATTTAGTATATTTCTAAGCAGCGTAACTAGTCCGTCTGTCCGAATGTTGTTGTTTTATTTGTGCAGAACATTCTCAGCCTTGATGAAACTTTTTTCCACGATATCTAAGTCACTCATATTTGGCAAAACAGACAACGATAAAAATCGTTATCAAACCGCTGCCCCCTAAGGCAAACAATCGGTCGAAAGATGAGTTATAAATTGTGGGAAAACGGCTTTAAATAACCAGTTGATTTTGTTTGATATCATTTTGACTGCATAAGCTAGTCATTATCGATAATGACCTTAAATTTTCATCGTTATAGCTAATAAACGACGTCGACTCTAATTGTATGTGAAAACTAATGGTACAATTAATTTTATTTCGCATACAGCTTCCCCTCTCCGAAAAGCGTGCACAAATCGCATAAGTCGTCGTTTTTCAGCAGGACACCCAATGTGACAAAAACGAATATACCTTGCAGCAATATGGTTTCCGATAACGGTTCGCTGACACACACATACAAAAAGCTGCTTGCCACGCCAAAGCTGAATGAATTGGCACAGCGTCGACAGGTTGGAACACCATCGACGCGACCGAAATTGATGTGGATGATACGACTGACTGGCAGCCAGGACGGACCTGTGCATGAAAGCACTTTGTCAATGAACAGCAACACAATGTCGCCGGCGGCAGTTTCAGTGTCCAGCGACCATCAAACGGTCACCACCGTGTCGACTGTATTCCAAACGCCTTTTAATAAGGCGCGTGGTCTTTTTTCTAAGTATCGCGAGACGCGAAATGAGCCCAGTCCCTCAATCTTCTCGCCAGAATATGTGAAGGGCCAGCTCAATCTGTCAGTCACAGATGAGAGTGAATAATTAAGAGCAGATGCATAATGTTTAATTGCCTATTATTATGTAAATACTAAATGTGTATGTAGAGAAAAACAAAATGCAAGAAAAACAAAACAAACAACAAAAAAAAAAACCACAAAAAACCAGGAGTATTTCTTAAGCTATTTCTTTATTTTATTATTATTATTATATTGTTTGCCTTTTTTTTTTTACAAATGCTAGAAATGAAGTATGTATATGTGAACTAATGCAAAATGAAACAATGAATTTGTGCTAACAATATTAAATTTTCAAAATTCAAATAAATTCTTGATGTGATACGCAATGTTGTAATTTTATGAAAACTTAACAGCAACCCAAATTAACTGAAATAATTGGATTATGTGTAACCATGCAGGCCGTATTGTAAGTATTTTGTGTCATTTGCAACGCATTGAACCACTCGCCTCCGAGTCAATATGGAGATGCTTGTACACACACATCTGTCGGCTTCGATTTGACCTAGTCGGTCGACATATCCAGATAAATCTCATTATGGCTTTTATTGTGCTCTATTTTAATGTTGACGTGAATTTTGTAACAGATTGAAGGAAACGTCTCCCTTCGATTCTGTAAAGTATATATATTCTTGATCATATAAAACATTTATCAGTTTCTATTGTTTTGGAAAAAATGTTCAGAATCGAACTACTATAATATATAGCTAGGAATCTAAGCAAATCAGTATACAACAATTAACATTTACAAGACAAGTACATTTGGCGTTAAGTGCCTCTACTGTTGATGCATAACTCGAGGATTGCCGAACTGGCGAGCTGAATGAGGCTTTTGGAGGTGCCGACCTGTTCCCGGCAAAGAGTCACAAGAGCAGTCACATCAATATGAGCGATGATGAGGTTATTATATCCAAAGATAGCCAGATCGATCTGCCAGCCTCGCACAAATATTGTTGGTTGCCAAGGAGGAGACTAACTTGACCGACCGACATGCCTGCGATTTAAGTAAGTGACGTGAAGTAAATAAGTTGAAAATAATAAGCATCAATTAAATGCGTACCTAAGAGCATTATTTTTACTTATACATATACATTTCAGTGCTTATAATAATTTTATGCTCAGAAAAGGAGGTCGGATCAGAAACGTTTAGCTATTTGATACAGTTGATGTTAGTTAAGCTAACAAAGTTGGGGACAGGCACTGAAATCGAAATTACAACAAATTGCTGGCAGAAAGCGTGGCGAGCACAGCAAAAAGCCATAAAAGCAATTACCATTAATCACGCACATACAAACACACATATGCACACACACACACACACACACACATACACATGCACACAAGCTGATTTTTTACTCTGCGGAGATCATTTGGAACATTCGCAGAGGGAGAATTGGGATTCATGTTCTTCTTGCTTTTTCTTCTATGTGTGTTAGTGTGTGTGTGTGTGTGTGTGTGTGTGTGTGTGTGTGTGTCTGTATGTATTTGCTTATGTGTGTGTCTGTATGTATCCTCGTTTTGAGGATACAACGAGTTTCACTTGGCAGAGTGGCGACTTCGGACTTGGTCTAAAGGAAAAGGGTTCTGTATTCAATTTCTGTTGCGTGGTCTTTGGATTTCTTATTTATAAGCGTTGATTTTTGTCAACCGACGGCGCGGAGTTGCAGTCCAACAAATTGTTGCAATTGCCGTTCCCTCATCTTCTGTTTTTAATACTTTTTTTGTTGTTGTTGTTTTTTTTTTTTTTGTATTTCTCTTTATTTGTTGTGAAACTTCATGGCCAGGTTTTTGCAATGGTTTGACAAATGATCGCTGATAAGAAAAAATGCAGTCATTGAAATAAGTAAAGAAAAAACAGCCTGAACAAATGGCTATCTCCGATATGCCGATATTTTAATACCCTTCTGGACATATGTAGATGGAAGTATGTATATATATGTATGAATTAATAGCCCAAGATTTATTTATTTTCAGAAAACTGAATTCATTTTTAATCAGCTTAAAAAAATATGAGAATGCAGAAATGGAATTTAAAGTCATCATGTTTTTAATCTTAAGTTATTTATGCATAGAATTAGATGACTGACTTTTCACAAAGACATCCGATTATGCCAACCAAATAAAAACCGCATAAAATTATTAAAATAGTCGAATGAATATTAAGAATAATAAATAAATGTTAGCCTTGTCAAGCGTATATATATATATATATATATATATATATAGTGTATATATATATATGTATATCGGGGCATACAGTTAAAGTGGGTCGCGATCGCGTTGTTGCATGTTTATCCTTGCGAGAGTATCCTAGAACGCTAGTGCACCACCTGCCTCAGATAATTGTGCATAATTGATGACGTTGCTGCGGTCGGGACATTGGTATCTAAACGCTTAACGGTGAGAGACCGTTACTGCCAATGAGCGCTGCACAGAGGCGCCAGTTTTGAAACTCTAGATGACTGAGAATGTGCAAATGCGGAGGTCCTTTTGTGACCAGTCTGCTGCTGCACTTATCTGGCGGACGCAATCAGGGTCAGCATCTTAGCAACAGCGTCAACTCGTGATCGCCAGACCTTTTGTTCAGTTGTCGCTAACCCAGTCTGTTTGTCGTCTGTCCGCCGTCTGCGATGCTGAAACTTGAAACCACTTCATTTGTGCTCCGAGCTGGAGCTTTAGATCGTCTGGAGCCACTTGGCCAGACGAGAAGAGAACAAAGCGCCGTCCAAATTGCCGTGTCAGGAGTTCACACAAAACTTGTGAATTTCTTGACGGTTTCTGTGCCAGTTTGGTTTAGTTAATTCTGATTGTGCAATAATTCTTTTCGTTTATTTTTATATATATGGTTATTTATATATATTTTAGTTGTTTTTTAATTTTTGGCTCATCCAAACTGCGACGGCGCCGGATGCCACACAGACTACCGTGGACCAATTAGCCCGGCAGCTGCTCCGATCGGCACGCCCACTTATAAAATCCCCGAGCACACAGCAGTATCGCAGTGCTGGCGCCATTTTGAGCGAGGGGCAAAAACAATCATTAGGCTGTAAGAATTGACCCACCCTGCAGCTAATATGCGACTGCACCACACCACACCTAGCAACTGCACTGAAAGAACAATATTTTTGGAAAGCCAAAGTCGGCACATTTTCTTTGCTAAATGATATAGTACTTATTTAAAAAAAAAAAAAAAAAAAACACATAAAAATTGGCATGAAACTTTCCCATACAAATTCCAAAGCAGATGCAATTATAATCGAAAAGAAAAAAATAAAGGAAATTGTTAAGAGAATATTAAGAATAGATGCATCATCTTCTTCATTGGCTCCACTTTCTTATATTAAATATTAATTTCAGCACTAATCAGTCATGGAACTTTTTAAAAAGTATTTGTTTTTTTTTTTAATAAAATAGCAATAGTTTTCACAACTTTTTAGAAACAAATCAAAAGAGCGCTTATTTTAGATTAAACATGAAAATTGGTTGGAATCTCTTTGGTTTTGCAATTTCTGAATTCAAAATGCGTTCTAAATTGACACTTTGTTAAGAAGTATTAAGCATGATTTTGTTTTCTCAGTGTAGGCATTGCACTAAATGCTAATGAGACATCAAGATAAGCAAGGGAAACACACGCATTCTGTGCTGTATTGTCAAACGCTATTATTGGGGTCAATCAAGGTCTGGTAACTTAATGCATTTACAATGAAAGGCTTTTAGTGTGACATAATGGCCACAACAGAAAGACAAACAATTGGATTCAATTGTCACTGAGTTGCTCATTGATTAGTTGCAAAAGTTGCGTGGTACGCTGCTGGGCCTGGCCACGAGCTATGTTCCTGAAACGAAAATGCCGCAAGAGAAACCCAAGGAAACGTCTGTGATTAGGACAAGGAGGGAACGCTTGCTGGAAACTCTGGTCATCTTTCGTCGCAGTCTCATTTACCAGACAAAGGAGTTCTTCCAGAACTCAACGCTCCATGGCGTTCGCTATATTGCGGAAACGGGTCGGCCAATTGGCGAGAAGTTTATGTGGTTCTGTTTCACATCGATTGGCGCTGTTACGGCTCTGGTAATTATTATGAGCCTGTGGGAGAAATTTCAAACCAATCCAACCATTACTGGTCTGGACACGGACTTTCACAATCAGAACGTTGTTTTTCCTACCACTGTTGTGTGTCCGGATCCGGGCTTTGATCATGTCAAATCCTACGCTGAGGTCTACGAGTCCGTGGCGTGAGTTGATAAAAAAAAAAAAAACAATCACGCAATCACACCTTGTTATAATGTGCCAGCATTGTACATATAATATTCGCAGCAACAACGATTCGGCAGAGGCAGAAAAGTTTGCATCGTTTTTAGATCTGCTTACCTCGCTCAATTTCGAGACCATCCAAGAGGTACAGAAGCAAGCAAAGACAATACCGTCAGACCAGCTAGACGAGCACACAATTCGCGATTGGGCGTTCCGGGCCCAAATCCCCTGCGAGAATACGCTAATCTCTTGCAAGTATCGGGACGAGGACATCGCCTGCTGCGTTCACTTTCATCCCATTTACACGGAACATGGCTTTTGCTACGCCTTCAACAGTCGCTTCATGTCCACGGCAACCGAAGAGTAAGTCAAATAATAAATTGAAAAATAAATCGTATACATTTGTGGCAAACTTCCATTTATACGCTCGGTCAAGGTCGATAATCTTATATCAGACATTTTGGGAATTATATGCCTGTTATAAATGAATTTCTCTGAGTGTAACAATGAGAATAATTTCATCTTTTAAGCAATAAAACTGGGGCACCCCATGATCTCTATGAAACTGACAAGAAGTGGGCTCTGTTCTTTCTACCCAATAGCACTTCTCGGGTAAGTTCGCCAACAATTTTCTTATTTTTGCATGTATGATGAGCGAATGTCGTTGCAGATATTTATTTTCTCCAACGAGGAGTACTTTGGCTCCGATTTTAATGCCCAAATCGACTGGACTGAGGGTCAACTGGTGGAAGTGCGCATCTCCAAGAAAAACACCTACACCACAGATGATGCACGCCAGTTGTCCATTGGCCAGCGTAAGTGCATCTTCAAGGACGAGGTCAAGTTAACCCACTTTCCAGACGACTACACCTTTTCATCCTGCATGAAGCAATGCCGCATTACAAAGGCCATCAAGCTATGCAAATGTAATCCGCCCTTCTACAAGCCCATCAGTAAGTTGAATTTTATTACGGCATACACATATGTATGTATCCTATATAGGATATAGGAATATAGACTGTAACGGCAAAGCAATAATAACATTTGTTTTGGATTCTCTTATTATTATTATATTGTTTTAACTAACCCAACTAGGCAATGTACCCATGTGCGCGGTCAAGGACTTTGCCTGTCTAAACGACTACAAGTTGAACATAACTAATATCAAGGATTGCCTACAGTGTGAGCTTAGTTGCACCAAGACTGTATTTAATATAGATAAGCTAATGAAATTGTAAGCGTTTACTTCGTCATTCTCACTTTGTCATACTTATATTATTTTGCATCCAAAAGTACGGATCGTCCGGAGACGCCTGGCGTTCTAGTCGAGTTCCTCACTTGGCCCATCATTCGCTACAAGCGTGAGGTACTCTTCGGTTGGGTGGATCTGCTTGTGTCCTTTGGCGGCATCGCCAGCTTGTTTCTCGGCTTCTCGCTGCTCTCGGGTGTTGAGATCATTTACTACTTTACCCTGCGCGCCTGTTGTATGGTCTACAAGAATCGGGTAAGTCCACATTTAGATATCGGATACGACCGATCTTCCTAATTACCTGTGCTTCAAGGACTCATTCTCGGAAGAGTCCGCTACTGACTTGTTTAGTGACCTGCTGACAAGTATAGTTGGGTGACTTCTTCAATTTCTTACAGTATCTATTCTTCCCATGAATATTAATCACTTAAATCGTTTTTTGATTAAAGCGGCCTAAGAGATATTTCGCATGTCCAAAAATTGGTGCCTCTGGCCAACTGATTTGGCGCACATGTCTCTCTTCGTTTCTCCATTTGTTCTTATGCCTCAAAACGGTGCTGGTCCCCTGGTCTCTACCACTGTTATTGCATGAACTTCTGCTGCTTCTTCCCCTGGCATATATATGTATATTACTTTGTGCGATCCCAGTTGATCGATTGAAGCCCACCCACTTTAATATGGTGCATACCTCAGCCAAAAATGTGCAAGTATGATGCAATAATCAGCGGATCATGGTAGGATATCCGCGGGTCGACAACTCCAAGGCCTGTTGGCGCCTCATTCGGCTCCTTCGATTTTCTCAGGTCCTCTTCTGGGCAGAGAGTGCCCACTGGAGGCGTCTTTGGTCGAGATGGTCCGAGAGTGCTTAGCCTTGCCTTATGGCTAGATCAACCTGTTGTCGCGAGTCACGTCTCGTTGCTTGTATATGCAAATAAAAGATAAGTCCAAAGTTGTTCTCTCTGTGTGTGTATTTATTTAGCAAGAGCTGTACGAAATTGAGCAACGCATCAATCATGAGCCGCCACCAGCGATTGATCTTCAGTTAAAACTGAAGTCCCACGCGAATCCATCGAGTAGTTCGTCTGATTCGAGGACTAGTTCGAGTGTGCTTCAGGTGCAGCCTGCGGGAACGCATAAAACCATGGAACATTATCACTTGGCGCGCCAGCGAAGGAACGAGAAGGTACACCCACCAGTAACATTATATATCAAGTTAATTTTGTATATAAAATATACAAATATTTACAAATTTGTACGTCTCTAAAAAAGCAATTTGTTTGGATTAACTGTATTTAAATGAAATATTTTTTTTTTTAATGATTAGGATTATTTGAGCTACTCAAAAAGCATGTATCGGAATCCAAAAGTTCTGCCAGAACATGGCTATGGAAATAATAGTGATAAATGGCAATATGGACATGGCCAATATTTACCCTGAAACTGTAACAAATAATGGAATAAAAACAAAGGCCTGACGACCCCAGAAACCACATTGAACAGATGTTTCGAGCTCTATACCAGCATACGATATTATGATATCCAAAAACTAAACCAAAAAATATTGAATACAAAATTATTTCAAATTTGCGTATATTGCACTACCAAAAACTGCTTCTGAATATTAATGTACAAGCAACTACATGAATTAATTTGTGTACAGACATATATATATATATATGTATATATATATATACGAGTGTATATTTAAATGGGTTCTATTTGCTTATATGCACCAGGCAATAAAGATATATTCAACAATTTGTTCTAATGAAATTCTCTGTGTATGCTTTACTAATTAAACAAGTTTCGTATTGCATACTTACTAAACGGCAAGTTCACTGCACTATGCCTACACAGAAGAAGAAGAAGAAGCAGCAGCAGCAGCAGCAGCAGTGGCAGCAGTGGCAGCAACAACAGTAACTTACCACAACGAGCATGCCCAAGCCCCCAATCCCAGGCCCAGTTCCAACCCCAAAAATGACAACCCCCCAACACCAACACAAACGCTAAGCCAACTTCCCGTCAACAGGCAAAGCGAAAAGCATTTTTCAGTTAACATCGTTGCCGGCTCATTGTTAGTCCCCTGCCCCTTAGCGACCCTACCTTCCAACCGAACTGCATTCCACAGCACCGGGTTTCCGTGCCCGAAGACAGTGTAGCGCCAACAGGTGGAGGGGGCTAGCGGCTGGCGGGGCAGCATTCGGTTGTAGTTGTAATTGCAGTTGTAAGTCGCGTAGTACTCACAGTAGGCGACTTACCCCAGCCTGGCATTCAATTCCACATCAACCAACTGCACAACTACACTTAGAAAAACAAAATTGCCCTGCATTTTGGCAATTCGATATACTTTTGGCGCCCAGGGCAAATTATTGTACAAAAAGTATATTTCCAAAAACAAGCGTTTACTGTTAATAATTTCTGGTGGCATATTTCTAAAATTGTTATGATTGATATGTCTATGTCTATATATGTGTTCATAAGCATTCGCTATTTTGTTGTTTTTATTTTTTAAAAAACTTTAGTAATTTTAGATATCATTTTCATTTCAATTCATTAAATTCCATAAAAGGTTTTTTACGTTTTTATTTTTAAGGAATGCACTTCTAAACAACATAAAATTGTTCTAAAAATAAATAAAAAATAATATCTTTAAAAATTGCAAATTTTTAAACATTTTCTATTTTTCTTATATGTAAAAACTATTTCAAGAGACAAGAAAAACTTGATAGTTTTCAAAGCGATTGGTTTTTTTTAGAGTGTACCAACTACGAACTACCACCTCCCCACCTCGCCCCTTTGGCTGTGGCATTCGAATGGCTGGAAATGAATGAAAGCCAAAGTCGACGCATAGTTCGTTTGTTTATATGCGCATGAATGGCGGCTTATTTTTGAGTTGCTCGTGCCTCAGCAGAATCGCAAGCGGCACGGCAACAACCCCATTTGCGGAGCTAACAAGATCTAATATGCATGCCCATGCATACATATATATTTTATATTCGGAGCATCAGCGAGCCTTCACAGCTCAACTAGAACACCATTCAATGACAAATCGGAGCTTTAAGTTCATATAATTAACGGCACAACCTCAGCTAAAGCGAAAGAAAGGGTTACAGCTTTAAGGCACTGACAAGCAAATAAAATGCAAACGGCGACAACAATTAAACGATGTTAATGGGCATGTTGACAATGAGTACATGCCACCCCCAACCCTCACTCCCCTACCACACACACGCACACACACACACACACACACACGCAATTAGTAGACGCATGCATAAATTAATTTTGTAAATTTAATTGATATATTTATGTTTGGATAGTGTTCTGTTTATACCCTGAACCCATTAAAAATGGGTAAAAAGGGTATAATGGTTGCTTGTGCCAATGTATGTAACAGGCAGAAGGAAGCATCTCTGACCCCACAAAGTATATATATTCTTGATCAGGATCAACAGTCGAGTCAATATAGCCATGATCAACTTTTAGTTATTTTATCGAATATCAAATTTTTGAAAGGGGAATTTGCTAATAATAATTGAATATATTTAATAACTGGGTTCAGGGTATATCGTAGAGGGTATATATATACAGCACTCTTACTTGTTTTGTACTGGCTTTGGCTGGCTGCACCACTGATGCTAATTTAGCCAGTTTCTTACATATGCATTAATTTTCGATGAAAATTATTCTATAGCTATATCATACATAGCTATGCGATCATGACCCTAATTAACTATCAGTTTCATTTACGATAATTAATATAGCACTGGTTAAGCTAAGCGATTTATCCATTGAAAGTAAATGTTTTTAACATTCTGATAATCGATTTGATAAGCGACAGCAACATCAGCTAGTTGCTTATTATAAAATGTTCCTAATATGAATAAATGCCAGTTTAGTTTAGTTGAAGTCGGCCTGATCTCTACGGTACTGCAATTGGGCGTTGGTACTGCAAATGAACTTGTTACTTGCCGCAAGGACAATGGGAAAAGAAACAATGCTCGTAATATGCCAGCAGCAGAAGTTACTTTGCTCAAGGAATTTTCTCGCGTCAACTCCATTTTGTTGAATTTTTGTTGTTTTTGTTATTTTGTTCGCTCTGGCCGAAAGGGCGTATACGCAATGCAAAACAGCAACTGTGGTAGCGGTGGCGTTGTCGTTGCCGTTGTCGTTGTCGTTGTCGTTGGCGTTGGCGTTAACGTTAACGTTAACGTTGGCGGTGTCGGCGTGAGTGTAAACGGATGCGGAAACGGAACGGATGTAGAACACAGTGTGCAGTGACTATGAAAAAATTGCGACAAGACCATCATCAACAACAACAACAACAACAACAACAACAACGACGACTATAAGAAAGGCAAAGAAACGTACGCAAGAAAATTGCGGCAAACAAATGAGCAAGTCGCATGGCTGCGGATGTGGCTGTTAGGCAGGGGCTGGAAGGATATGCACTGCCTGATGGACAGCTTAATTAAGATTGCAAGGATAATGCGCAAATTAAGACGCAGCACAAAATGAAATCTCAATGTTTTTTCAAAAGTTTTTAAATTATCCCAAAAAAAAAAACGAACAAAATTGCTTCTGGTTTCTTTTCGTTTTCTAATTTATTTTTGTTTGTTTCGACTATGTGACCACTAGACCGGATTTGGGTATCGTTGTATTCCAATTGCAGTCAATAATGGTCAACTATTGAGTCAGCTATTTCGGGCAATGAAATACCTCTCGTATTATTTATTAGATTTTACGACCGACTTCGATAACACAAATGCCAGTTAGCTGGCAAAACTGCAGCCGCACCTCAAAAAGCGCTCATAATATTCAATGATTTTATTGAATTAAGTTTTGTTCAAACACTTATAAGCACATATGTATGTACACATATATAGAAGCAACCATAAACCGTACAGATAGATAGAAGAGGAAGAACATGTGACATGGCCGCATTTAAGGCCAGTTCAAAGTCAACAGCAGCAATAAAAACAACAGCAATTGCAGCAAAAGATTAATAAATTATGCGAGAGTATCCCGAAATATATATGACAAATCGAGGAATATAACGCAATCAAGGCATAAAATCTCATTTAGACATCGAAAATATAGGTAAGGATGCATATAATCCAGGCATCATTTATAAGAATTTTAAGAAGTCGAAAGATTCACAGAGTAAGCTTTCTGGACGGACACTGTAAATCACTTCCTGATATATCAGAAATATTTAATTAAAATATTAAACGAGGTCACCAAATAATATGCTCTTTTTATATACATATCCAAGTCTGTAGACTTGCGTTAGTTAAACCAGAGAAGAAGAGCGAAAGAAAGCAAATGAATGTAGTGAGAGTATTGTACTCTGGTTTTGCTGACAACGCTATATGTTCGGATCCCAGATCTGCATATCCAAATGCATCCAAATTGTGATAGACGGGCGAACGACAACAGCAAACCAAACTAATATACTCGTTTCGCTATCGGGATAGTGAAACCATTCGCTTTTGTAATTTGTGAATATCAAGATGCATAAGAACGACCCTCGTTTTGCGGCCTGGCACCACAGCATTCAAGCGAATGCCAACAAAATCCATTTGGAACTGACAACATGGCAAGTGCTTCGCATCCGCTGCGGGAACGGGACGGGAACTATGGCCAAGAAGCTATGGCCGAGTCCGTTGTGGAGGACGGACAGAGAATGGTGTAGGGTGGAGGAGGTGGACGTGACCAATGCTCTTCTCTATTGCTCTTCATGCATTGATTGCATTGACTTTTGGCTGTGGCTCCATCGACTCCACCAACTCCATCGAATCCAAGACGTCGACGGCAACGCACATTGTTTTTTGACCACTGCAACAGCATATAAACTGCAAAAGCAAAATGCAATGCCAAAAGCCGAATGTGAATGTGAATGTGAATGCTAAAAACAAAACTAAATGCACGTCGGCTATGTATGTATATATATATATATATATACATACATATATGTGTGTGTGTGTGTGTGTGTGTGCGTGTGTGTATGTGTGTGTGTTTGTATGCGTGTGTGCGTGTGTGCATGTGATCTGTTTGCTGCGATTAGAAAATGATTTACACCTTTTGCAATGCTGCAACAAGCTGAAGCTGACACAGGGGCAGCAAGAGCCAGAGACAGCGAGACAGCGAGACAGAGAGACAGAGAGACAGCGACAGGCTGTTTGGCTGCGACCGGCCTGGTCAGAGGACAGGACAGGACAGGACAGACTGGAGCCGTCTCGGGACTTGGGCATGCTGCGCAGTCTCGTTCTATGCAATTACACATTTTATTATTATTAACGTTAATGTCGCCCATGGGATGGCTCTGACGCCCGCTGCCAGCTCCCGACTCCCAACTCCCAACTCCCGACTCCCAACTCCCGACTCCCGATTCCCAACTCTAAACACCCGACTCCAAACAGACGACTCCCAACTACTACCACATAAAACGCGCTTATTAATAAGAAATTGCAATAAACTACAACCACAACTACAATGAACTCTGCTGGCACAATCTTACAATTTCTGGCTGGCTTTTAAGCAAAATTCCATTAAATTTTTGCATTTTTTTTTTATTGTCATTACTTGCATATTGCGTAAAGCTTAAGTGTATATTTATTAGTTTATTTTCGGTTTATTTCTTATACAGGTTTCTATTTTAAGCATGTCCAAGTTCTTGAATAAATGTAATTGATCATAACAAGTTTAAGTAAAAAATGAAAATGAGATAAAAAGCATTTTCTCATCGATGAGTTAAATATTTATGGTTATTGTTGGTATCCGTAATTATCTGCCGTAAAATAGTTATTATAAATGTAAAACCAGAACTTGGCATAGTAAATAGAAATTCCTGTCAAAAATGGGTTTTATCTGTTTTTTTTTTTCATTGTTTCTCTTTCTTTTAAACTTTAAACTTTTAAGAACTTATATATGTTAAATATTTAATCGTTAATGGTTAAGCTTGGAAAAGGTGATTGAAACTGATGGGATTCAACTGCGTGTAAATAGTATATAATAGCATTACAGTTATGTTAATGTATTAACCACATATGCAAACTGTTTTCTGTTATGATCGATGACTGATCAGAATCCTAGCTTAAGCCGGCGAAAACGGCAAAAAACAAAACGCGCGAACCTTGCATAAAACAGCTGGCACAGAGAGAGAGAGAGAGAGAGAGAGAGAGAGAGAGAGAGCGTGAGAGAGAGAGAGAGAGTGGGGGGAGAGAGAGTCAACGCATTATTGCATTGTGCACTCTTTTTGCTGCACTTTGTGCATTGCAAGTAAATCAAGCAGGCGACATCCACGTCGTGTCCGTTGCCAACGTCGACGACGACGCTTAAAATATTTTATGAAGTTGGAAACCAGTAATAAAGTAGGAAGCGTTGCCAGCTGCAATACAAACACACACACACACACACACACACACATACACACATTTCCACGCACATTTACATGCACACTCTCACACACTCTCACACACACACACACACACACCCACATACGCTCTCTCGCTCTATCGTTGACTCTCCGAGGCACCACGACTCACACAGCGTTGTCAGGAGCACGTTACATTTTAGTGGGGTTGTTGTAACGTAACGTTGCCACGTCTCCTGCCTCTTTTGCCTCTCCTGCCTCTCGCCACCCCCCCAGTCCAAGAGCTTAAAGTGAGCATGTGAAAAGTTCAGTGCCGTTTGAGACACACTTTTGGGCCCGGCAAACATAACGATATGGACCAAATAATAAGTTATGAATAAAATAATATAAACTTCAAGCTTCATGTATGTTTAACTTTCAAGTTTAATGTTCTCATTTTGCTCCAAAAAAAAAAGGACGAAAGTAAGTAAAAGCGTTAAACCATTCAAATCTGAATAAGAAAATTTAAAATTTATATTCAAATAAATGAAATGATTAAAACATGTTTTAAAATTCCAAATTGCTTTGTCTACAAATAAATACATAGCTACAAATGCAAATTGCAAGGTGAAGTAGGAGAAGTGTAAGCCAATTATTTGGCGCCCTCGCCTAAAACCGCAACAGTTGAAAACCGCTCCAGTTGCACTTACAGCGGCTAAAACGTGCGCCTAACAAAATGCCGGTTTAACTTTAACGTTGTGTTGCATTTTGGCGGCGTTTAACGTATACGTAATATTCCGCCCACTCCCCACTCCCCGCTGCACGCTCGCTCTCTCTCTCTCTCTCTCTCTCTCTCACTGTCTCTCTCTCTCTCTCTCTCTCTCACTGTCTCTGTCTCCGTCACTCTGCCAGAGAAATGTGGCAGGCACATTTTGTTTGTTGTGGAGAGCAGCGCGCGCGCGTCACTAGCTCTGACTAGTTGGCTCAGCGGATGGCTTCTCTTCAAGCTCGTTTATGTTGTTTGTTCGTTCGTTTGTTTGCCAGCTTCAGCTTTAGCTTTAGCTTTAGTTTGCTTCCTCTTGTTTCTTTTGCACTCTGTTCATACACACTCACACTCACACACACACACACACTCACACACATAAATGAATTGCATGCAGCATGCTGTGGCTGTGGCTGCTGCTACTGTTGTTGCTGTTGTTGTTGCTGCTGCTGCTGCTGCTACTACTGCTGCTGCTGCTGCTGCTGCTGCTGCTGCTGCTGCCTGACGTCCTCGTTGGCTTCAGTTGGATTTGTGTGCTGCTCGTTTGAGGACGTGCCACAACAGCAGACGCCACACACAATTGTTATTCGGGAGAAAAGAAAAAAATAAATAAAAATCGCAATCCCAATCGCAATCGCATCGAGTCGTACTCGCTGCTCGTCGCTGGTACTTTTGTGTTGATGTTGATGTTGTTGCTGTTGTTGTTGCTGTTGTTGTTGCTGTTGCTGTTTTGTAAGCCACATAGTTTTGGCCAGATCTAGGGCCAGGCGAAGTTGGCTTCGGCTATCGGCGCGATCTTTGTGCGACAACAGCGCCAATAACATCGAACGTTCTTTTTACCAGTTGCTTGGCACTTGGTCTTTCGGCTCCATCTCGGCATAAAGTGAAATATTATATTTTAATTTTGCATACCTAACCGGCCATCCCCCCCACCCCACACCCCGTCCCTGCTCCCCCCCCCCTCCCCTCCCCCCTGCAACCCACCAATCCGTACGTGCGCGCGTGTGTCTACCATCTTAAATATCCCCGCCACCCCTCCAACATCTCCCCCTGTTGCATTTTAATGCTGTTGCCGTTGTTGCCGTTGTTGAATGTATTTTTTTTTTTTGATGCGATTTTTGTTTATGTGCCAAACTAGTTTCGAGTTAATTGAATTTTTTTTTTTCGCCTTGCCGACGGTGCAGCTAATTTGCAAATGCAGTTTGATCGGCTCTCGCGAGTTAAAATCGGCTCTAGTTCCCAAGAATCTCCAGCATCCGAGAAACAGCAGCAACAGAACGAGAACTGAGCATTCGCATAAGGCCAATGAGTAAGTAAAATAGATTTATTGATCAATTGAACAAGGATCATGATTGGACAACAGCGATTGAAACCGCAAGTGGCATCTACTGCAATATAGTTTTTTTTTTTTTTTATGGTTATACATATATAATTTGTAGGTAAAAATCAGGTGGCAAAACACGTTTCCATTCCAAGTCCATATAATATATAAAATACAAACACATTTTAGTAAAAGCGAGATGAGAATAGATTTAATAACAAAATCTTAAAATGTCTGCCTGGATTAGATTTGATATTTTGTTAAGAGAATAACAAAATTGTTGGAATAAGCAACAAAAGCAATGCACTCATCAATAAACTAGCCAAAGTTGATTTGATTATACTCCATTAAATCGATGAGTTAGTTTTTGCTTGGACAAGTTAATTGATTTTCAATTGAAAATTGGGCACAACTTGAAATTTGCTTTCTGAATTGAAGTTCAAATGTCACAAATGGCACGTGCTTTTGAGGCTTTTATCCGGGCCGGGTTGAAATTCAGTCCAAAATGGGGACAGCAACAACGTTGTCATTTACCGCCGCTTATCAGTTTGACAGCCACAGAGCGTGAGTTTTTTTATTTTTTATTTTTATTTTTACAGAAGCGCACTGTGAAATTAGGGCGACTAAAATAAAACCCAACACAACAAGAATAACCAACATTTTTGGACAAACTTTGTGGCGGGCGGCAGATGAGATGGAAATGGACACGGACACGGACATGGACATGGACATGGACATGGACATAGACATGGACATGGACATGTACATAGATATGGCGACAGCTGCCCTGTATGCTGTATGATATCTGTCTGGGTGCGAGTGTCTGCTTCAAGTGTCGTCATAAAATAATAACTGTCACCCACTGAATGCCTCTACTCAGTTTAGTTTAATGCAGCTTACAACGTGCAACGGCTGCATTGAGCACAGAAGTTGCTTGACAAACTGCGTCTGGTTAAGGCGTAGTTTTAATTAATATCAGCTTTAGGACTCTAATTTAGCTAAGTCGCAGTTGGAAGTTAAAATTGAAAGAATTCGACTTTTCATTTAAGTGCCGCAGTTGCCAATTCAAAATGATCCTTTAAATATGTGTCTAGAAGCTATACTCTTAACTTGCATCGGAATAAATTAACGCATTCTCCGTATTTGATGATCGTATTGGACTCGAGACATGGGCGTAGCCAGCTATGAGTAAGGGGGCACCTGTCGCCTATATGTTAACTTTACGAAATTTTTCCCCTGGCTGTCTACTTCCTTGCCATGAGATCAATAATGACGCTTACATATTTGAAATGATCAATAAGATGTATCTTTTTAATTAATGAATATATAAATCCCTCTTGCACAACATCAAAATACCCATGTGACACACATAACAAGAAAAGATGCTGCTGGAAATGCTTTACTTCTACTTCCACTACAAGCAAATATCTAATTGAAATTACTGGCATAATTTAACTCAAAATTTAACATATATTTGTGGTATGCTTAAATTTATTCAATGCTTTTAGAATATATTAGACTGCTGCCAATGACCAAATGCACATCGACTTACAGTTCAACAAACATTGATATAAAAAAAAATTAATTAAAAAAAAGGTTTTTCCAAATGCAGAAATATGTTTTCTATGAAACAATATTTTTTGAATAACAAAAAAAAAAGAAGGGTAGAAAAATCTACCCACTCATTTAGAAGTGATAGCAATGATCTTCCAATTTCTTTCGAGTAATTAAGTACGTGGACATATATTTTTTGAAGTGTAATTTATGAAGCAATTGCAATTGATTGCAGGCCTTTGGCTTGACCACCCACCGCCCACTTAGCATTGGGTCGTGTACACTGCTGTGATAACCGAATGTTAGGCAACTGCCAGAGATCTGATTTGAAGTAGGGGACACCGTCAAAAGGAGCCCGCTTGAGGGTTTGACCCTCTGAGAAATCCAAAGCGTTGCATCAGATTTTTCGCATGGTAGCCGATGCGACAGCATCTTTGATTGTCTTTTTTTATGTTTTTGTATTTCACTTTTTGTTATTGTTCTTGTTGTTGTTGTTGTTGTTGGATTGTTTGTCCGCCAACGCTGCGAATGGCCGCCACTCAAAGTCAACGTCATTGTCGGCTGGCTGGCTGGGTAATCATGTGACATACATGAGCACATATGGCACAGGCAACCAACCACACAGCAGCAAAACTGAACTCCAAAAAGCAAAGAAAACAAAACACCAAAAAAAACCAAAAAAAAAAAAGGCAAAATAAAATATACGAGAAAAATAAAAGCCAAAAACTGTGTGATTTGGCTCTGACTTTGGGCTTGATTTAGGTTTTGGCCGTTGCCTTGGTTCTTGTTACCAAATATCCGCTATAAAATGTATTTTGCCGCCTGGTTTCATCCTTTAAGCATGTGTGTGCGAGTGTGTGTGTGTGTGTGTGTGCGAGTGTGTGTGAAAGTTGAGTAAGTGTTGTACGTCGATTGCAAGCCATCCCCAAACCGTGCGGCTGCTGTTTTTGCTTGCAATTTTAAAGCTGTCACTTGAACGACGACGTCGAGGATGTCAGTTGACCAGGAACCACAATATCAACGATAACAACAGCAACAACAGCAACAACAACAACAACAACAACAACAACAACAACAAAAGCTGCTGGCTCCTTCTTGTTTTTAGCAAGTTGACCATATTGACCAGGTTGTTGCCCTGTAAGCAGCAGTTGCAAATGGCCACAATATATGACTTGTTGGATACCGATAGCGCTAGCCAAACAAATAATTAGTGCAATCGAGCTATGTTTGGTTTTGGCCATTAACGAATTAGTCTATTAGCCAACAACATAGCGAAAAAGCTATCCAAGGCCAAAAGTTGCACTATTACATTTTGGCGCACAGTTTCACAGCTTACCCAGCATTTCCGTGTGCCCTTTTCCCCACTTTTACTGCCAGCCACTGTCGTCTGATGCTCGTCAATGAGGATTGAAGCGCTTGTTGCCTGTGTCCGACTGAGTGGCCTGGCCTAAGTTGGCCTGGTTGCAAGACTGCTCCAGCTGCAGTTTGGCCTTTTCGGCCACAAGTTCTAGTTAGTGCTCATGGTGCTTTTGCTGGTTGCTGCCTGGTGACTTCATAGCGTCGCAAAACCGGTCTCAAAGTCGTCTAAATGCTTATCCCAGCCTGCTGACTGCCGGTGTGTATGTATATATGTGTGTGTGTGTGTGTGTGTGTGTGTGTGTTGTGTTGTGTTGTGTTGTGTTGTGTTTTGGTGTTGGTGTTGCACTTTGTGTCTCTGTGTGTGGATGGATTCCCAGTGGAATGTGTTAAAGTGTCTAAAGCTGTTTGCTACCGCCGCCCGTTTGCCACTTGCATAGGCCCCACTAAAAGCCTTAGTAGCTAACAAATCACAAATCACAAAAATAAAAATATTCTCTTGCGAATGCTTGATGGGCAGATACCCTGTACACAAGCCATACGGTTTATCTAATATCTCAACTGGATTACTAGAAGAAAACTATAAATTATGTGTCTTATTTGACGAGCTAAGTTATAATTAATATTCACCTACCATAAATGTGATTTTAGATCGCTCGTCACTAAAATATGTTTACTCTAGCCGAAAAATCTCTGAATGCATTCAACTTAATAGCTAACCTCTACTAGGACTCAGCATAGATCATACGAGTGCATAAGATCGCAAGAAGGTGACCAGCATAATAATAAAATGAAACAAAATCAAACTTAAGACTTTAAAATAGCGCATGATGCTAGTCAACGTCTGCTAACTATGTGAATATTTATCTACTCATACTTTTTGTCCCATTCGGCACAAATGAAAGACTTTTGACTGTGAGCTTTCAAGGTTATGTAATTGCTTCTGGCTGGTTGATGCCGTCTCGAGTAGACCGCTGACCGCAATTGATGCCGACCCGGCGTTAGCAGCCTACATACGTACATAGGTCAACATTGGTTCCAACAGCTGAGCTGTTTTTTTTTTATTATTTGGTCCTTGTTGTTGGGGAGATCCTCTTTGGGTTGGACGCCGAAAAGTGGTCCCCGCTACTGGCGCTCTGTGGATAAACAAGCAAACAGGGAACGCTAATTGCATGCATCAACTGCACAGCAAGCTGTCCAGCCTGGGAACGAGATGGCAGCCCTTTGGCTGTTGTTGGCAAAATGGCAATGCCTTAGCCATCGAAACCGTCGTCGTCTCCGTACACGAAAATTAATTTTCGCCCTGGCAAAAAATTTAACTAAGCTGAGCTAAGCTAAGTTGAGTTTTCACCCGGCTGCTTCGGCTGCTGGCGCCTGCGCTTTATATTTTTTTAAGCTGTCTTTTTCTTGTTTTTTTTTATTTTTGTATTTTTATTTTTGTTGTTGTGAAATACATCTCAAGCTTGAAGCCCTGTGCTCTGGCTTTCGCTTTGGCCATGGCTCGCTTAATGATGACGTAGTATTTGCCCAAGTTAATGGGAAAATGTGAAATGAGAAATGAGAAATGAGTTAACCAGCCAAAGTACTCGGTCTGCGTCCACTCCACGGCGCCCTCCCCCCCACCACTTCCTTTTGCAAATGAACATGTTCTAATGGAGTTTTTAAATAACTAATCAGATGTTGTTGTTCTTTTGCAATGGCAAAGAATTTTTTAACAAGCTTTGGCTGACGGGTCACTTCAAATTGGGTTGTGAAATGCATAGGTATGGGTTGGGGTGGCGATGGTGGGGGGGGTTTCGATTGAGAGAGAATTCTTTTGGCCAGACGATATAATTGATTGTTGACTCGTGTGTGTTTTGCAATATTTCGTTGGCAAATATTGGAATCGCATATATGCGAAGCACACTGGTTCCTAATTAGCTTGGTAGCAATTATGGCGCAAAGTGTCCACGGGTCAGTGGCAGTCGCGGCAATGCCGGCGAATTCGGCTGCAACACAGTCGCGACACATACAAATACCATAAATAAACCAATTAGTCGCCAGACTGTTCGACTCACACGGTTTTTGGTTTTACCATGGCTGTAACAACACGACAAAAAACAAAAACAAAAACAAAACAAAAAAAATATACAAAACATATAATACGAGTAACTAGTAACCAAGTCCAATCTGTAGGAATACAACTTGCTTCGCTGTCACGTTGATGTTATTGGTATTTTGTTTATAGTTGCGCTTAAGCTCTGTTTTGTGGCAGTGTGGCTGTGTGGCTGTGTTGCAGCTGTACTAGTGTTATAAGCGCATTTGACTTTTTACACATGAAAAAATACAGCCGAAGACACCTTCCTACCGAGTTACGAGAGACGCATCAGCCTGAAGCATTATTGCAACTGTCTGTTTTCATTTGGATACTCTGTAATAGCAAGGGAAGACTATCAGTAGTCAGTGGTAAACTTAATTCACTATTGAATAACTACATTAAATGAGAGAAACATTCTGTAAACAGATGCTGCACTTAGATGAACAATGTCAATTTCAGGCGAAGGGCGAAAGTCATAGAACAAAATGCAAATCTCACAAACTTAAGTCTTTATTCGGGCTTGTTCTCATTTTAAAACAGATGCACTCATCAAATAATATTTGAGAGATATGTTTATAGCTTCATTTAAGTACTCAAGTTCTTAAGTCAATGTGCATTAAATCTTCAAAAGGAAAACATTTTAAGCTTGAATCAAGCACTTAACCTCATAATATAATAACAATAACTTTTACTGTTCCTATTCGTGTGGAATTAATGCTCAATTTCGAATTATTTTAGAATTGTACTTGAAAACGAAAATGTTGCAAATATATTTCGGTTCCACTTGAATTCAGAACAGTGTTTTTTTTTTACCTGAATCAATTAACACACTTATTTAATACGATATTTTATTGTTTCGTGTAATAAGTGGTAAGGTGTTTTTAATATCCCATTTTCTGTGGGCATTTGTTATAAGAGTTGCTTAATAGAATTCCTGTTGCCTGTTCGAGTAGCTCAATGAAGCTTAAAACGAGCACGAAACAAAACCCTCTGAAGTAATGGCAATTCGCGTTGGATTTAACTTTAACCTTGTGATTTGTGTTTTCCTGCTGCTGCTTTGGCAGCATTTGATACGCTGCGCATTCAAGAAATTAGATATTATACAAAAAAAAATATATATAAATAAATCTATGGATATATTATTTTGATTTTGTAAAGCCATTTCTCTTAGAAAAAAAATTTAAAATAATAGTTAATTTAATATAAAAGTGATTAGTTAAATGCAAGTTGAATATGAATATGCTCTCAATATATTTATTTAATTTAATCTAAATGCTACCAAAAGGTCATATTTAGCCACAAGAAAAAAATAAAACGTTCGAGATTAGATGTGGAACTGAGTACAGGGTGTAGTCGTAGTCTAGATCGCTTAACAATTGCTTTCCTACTCGTTTTTGCATACATTTGCCCTTTGGCTCTTGCTTGGCATCAGCGACAACAACGACAACAACAAGAACAGCAACTATAACAGCAACAGCCACAACAGAGCAGTAAATGTTGCAGTTGCATTGGATGTCGAAGTCGGCGACGATGTCGACGTCGACGTCGACGTTGTACATATTATTGCATTTTGTAAGCTAAGTGATTTCAACATAGTTATTTCTGCCGCTTTTTATTTCAGCTGCTCTCTGTGTGAGTGTGTGAGTGTGTGTGTAAGTGTATGCTTAACTTAGCTGTGAGCTCCTTCATCACCCTCATCAGCAGTTTTGGGTCCATATGCTTAGCCTCATCCTATGCTCCCCTCTCACCCAGGGCATAATAAAAGTTGCTCTCCAGCGCACTTACTTGACGACTTGGATCTCGTTGCTGCTTCTTTACAATTTCATTGCCGTGAACTTTTCACTAAGAAAAATTACAATGTTGATAAGTTAAAAGCCGACCGACTGGGGCGGTGGGCGTGTTTCCTTGCTGCATCGCGAAGCGGCGCGGAGCGGCGCGGCGCGGCATGGCAAACTCAAACGCAAACGCCTAAGTGGCCCTTAAGTGCCTTAAGTTGTGGTCTCCGGCAACGCCGCGTTGCGACGCGTCGTCAATCGAATTGCATTTTTCGCTTTGCCATTTCAAAGTTGTTGACGCAACCGCTTTTGGCACTTCAATATTATCACAAAATTTGCTGGCAAGCACTTGCGGTTCTTCTTTTAAAACTTTTTCGGTGTAAACATTTGGCTAAACAAAAATATAAACATTGATAAAATACTTTTCGAACTAGTTCTTAGTCCTTAAGCCGATATTCAATAAACAACACTTTCATTGGAATTAGTTGTATACCCTACAATTCCCTTACGACATGTGTTACGCATTGAAATATATATTTTTTTAATCAGCATCACAAGACTATTTGATAAAGCCATATAGCTGCAATAGGAATAAACAGTTAAAAGATTTCTTCCCATATTACGAAAACTATTTATACCATGATATCCTTACTAAACACACAATAAACATACTGAGATATCAGAAAACGTTAATAAAGCATTTCAATGCGACTCCAAGTTGTAAATAAACTATTTTCTATGGAATACTCAGTTAGTCATAATGATAAAACGATAATAATTTGCTGGTCGCTCACTGTAAAGTGACTGGAGAATGCAGAAATCTTAACATTAATATTATTAACATGAGTATATATATGTATAGCTAAAACTTGTGCAAAAGTATGTAACAGGTTGAAAAAAGCATCTCCATAAAGTATTTAAAGCTTTAATCCCTCTTGCAAAGAGATCGGATGCCATTGGAAAGGAGCTTTCTTTTGTTTTGTCTTTCAATCTCAATTTCAATCTCGGTCTCAGGGACTTCAAATGTAATCAGTCTCTGCACTTTGATCGATAACTCTCCCAGTTTCGCAATTATCGATACTAATCGGATTTTGACGGACTCCAATATTCAAGAATTAAAAGAAGTGTGATAAGCACAATCGGTAGACTTTCCCACGCCAAACTGTATCCAACAGTGGCACAAATTGTATTCACACATGAATTGCAATTGGAAGCTGGTATTGTGGTAAGTGTTTGTGGCATTAGTTAGCAACGGTTGATAGTCTGGGGGCTCGCTCTTAAAGATCGTGCAAAGATCGTAGTTTTTGTCTTAGTATTCTTCTTTTAATATATATACATATATATAATTATATACATATATTGATTTTTAGATCTTTCGTTATTAATTATACGACTCTTAAGACTATGTTTAAAATATATACACTCGAGATTAATCATAGCCTAATATAACAAAATATATTTCTTTGTAGATATTGCTCTTGGATTAAGCGATTAAGAATGCGTGCTAATAATACATATACACATAATTAATTTTCACATCACGGATAAAATTAGTTTAAGGTGCACATAATAAAATAATCATTGAATAATTCTCAAAGTGCCACATCAATCGATGAATTAGAAAACTGATTAATTATTTATTTATCGGATTAAATATGAATAAAAAATAAAATTGAAAGCTAATCGTTAATAAGTTAAACATAAAACAATCTAAAGTCTAGACTTAGAGTCCGTTGGGCATTTAAGCAGTGAAAGCAAAATCATTCAGAGGACGACAACAACAACAACAACAACAACAACATCAACTGCCAAGCTGTCAAAAGCTCAGGTATCCTAAAAGCTCCCGCAGTGCAAACTGAACATCGACAACAACATCGATTGAACAACAATATAAGCGGCACAGTCCAAGTATTAAATACCCGGGAGAGATGGAATGACATCGCTGAATGCATTTAGTTTAATTACGCAATTAAATTGCTTTGCCATCGACTTTAGAGACTGCAACTCCCACAGCGTCTAAACCACCGCCAAGTCGCCCTTCACTCCACCTCCACCTCCATCTCCACCAGTAGCAGCCCCCAAAAGGTCGATTGAACGAACGAGTGGAAAGCTTTGCCACAGCTTGGGCTCTATTTATTTGTGGTAAGCGTAATTCTAGTTCAGTAAATAACTATGCGTGCAGCACATGCTGCGCTAATAATTGGTTGATCATTTACCTCTTAGAAATTAGTAAAAGCAAAAAAAAAAACAAAATTGAAAATGGAAAGTCATAGTCGGAGTTTAAATGTTATTATTGACCATTAATTTTTGTACAAATATTGCACAAAAAGTGAAAGGACAATTTATTGTTTTAATGTTCTTTTATAGCCATGTAAAACATATTATAATTGTTCGTGACATGTTTAACGCATTGAATGAGACCTCCCTGACTCCATAAAGTCTATATATTCTTGATCAACATCACTAACCGAGTCGATATAGGCATGTCCGTCTGTATGTTTGCATACACTCATTTTTGGAATAAGTACACAATTTTAAAGATGTCTTGTTGCAACTTAAACATATTCGTCGTTTTGTTTCGCTCACATGAGACGTCGAAGTCGGCCGGATCAGACCATTATATCATATAGCTACCATAGTAGTAATTGATCGATAGATTTAAGTTAAAGGATCGAAACGGACTTTGACATGTCACCCTCTCTTTAACAAAATTATTCCACACAAATGTGGAGTATTCAGTTTAGTCTTGAAACAGAAAAGAAAACGAAAATAATAAAATATTTTTTTCATATTTTAAGCTCTGGATTAAAATTTAGATATCCGTCGATTAACACCCATCTATAACGGTACACTATCTTGAGCATATACCCATAATATAACCGAATTTTTTTTATATATGTATAATAAAAATGTAATATTTTATTTAGCTTGATTAGGGGAAAAGTTAAGCTTCTGGTTTGTTTGTTGATGGTCATTCAGTCCATTGAAATATTTATTTCTGCTTAGATTATCCCCCACGCAGCAAAGCATAATTGTTTTTCGCGAACTTTGAAATTGAGGCATGCCCTTTTGGCTTGAATACAATTATTTGTTGTTCAGCGAAGCTTGTAACTATTCTTTGTGCCACTTTTGCGTGCAACAAAAGTTTATTTGTTGCACTTCCCTCGTGCGGATAACCTGGAACCAAAAGAAAGAATTCACCTTTCTCTCTAAATGCGCTCGTTTCTGCAGCACTCATGCTGTGGGCCAATGTGGGTTCTGGGTTGTGGGTTGTGGGCAATAAAAGTTGTCGCTCTCTGGCCGTAGTTTCATTGACTTTTTCACAAGAGTGAACTTCAATGACTTTTTATCGCAAACTTGACGCTGCCCACTATACTTGTATACAGCGTGCAACTGCTCTTTTCATGACTTTTGCTTTTAATCGCATCACAAATGCAGCATTCTCTATTCGCATTCGCATTGTCATTTTAATTTGAATTCTCTTCCCATATATATATATATATATATATACAGATACAGATGGCCACACCATTTTACGGAACTGCTGATTATGTCATGTCTGCTATCGATATTATCAATTTGTAGTTAGGTAAAGAGCCCATTAAATGGGCCAACATCATTGCAAAATCGCTAGCAATTTGCAAATTCTACTAACGCCAAACAAGTATATAGCAACATTTATATTGTTGTTTTTGTTGTTGTTGTTGTTGTTATTGCTGGCACTTTAGTGGCACCGTCTGGCAATCTAATTCTAACATTAGCATCCACGCTAATAACTTTTAAGAGTTTTTGCTGAGGCTGACGCTGGGGCTGGGGCTGCAAAATTAATCAACTACTCGTATTTCCGCCATAAAACTTCCCGACATATTTTCAAAGGAGGCAAAGGCGCGGCTGGCAGATTGCATTTCCACTTCATCAGCATTTTAATGGCGCTTTATTGTTGGCAGTCGGCTTATTGACAGCATCACCATCAGGCTCAGCATCAGACCATCATCAGACTAGCATCAGAGCAGCAGCAGCAGCAACATCCAATTGAGTTAGTTACTTAATTCAACTCGACATCATGCAAGTCGCATGTGACTTCGCATGTTACTCCATGGATCTTAAATTCCTCGCTCAATTTCCAACACTTGAACACAGATTGTTGTTGCTGTAACTGATGCTTGTGTCAATTGATGTGCGCGTTTTAATTAATGAAATTATCAACATCATATTGCGTCGATTATGTCGCATCGCTGACACAATTATCATTAGCAATCACTTCATTTGAAATGCAAAAACTCATTGCGACTGTCCCACACAATAATGTTGATGATAATGATGATGATGCTGATGATGATGCTGATGATGCTGATGATGATGATGATGATGATGATGACAACGAAGTTAATTTTAATGATGATAATGAGACAAGCGTTGATAGTGTTGCTGCCCCCGCTGTTGCCATTAGAGTGTGCTAATTAATGCATTTTCAACATGCACAAACGCTCGAAAGTCGAGAGAGACATCCCACTCGAAAATGATGCACACGCAAAAAATCGAGATAATATGATATTTTAAACGATACTTAAAGTTATGCTGTATACGTACATACAATCAGCATTCTTATTGAGCCATACAGAAAGGCAAAATAATATAGGAATTCCTTACCCGGAATTCTTTCAGTCAACAATTTCATTTCGATTAGTTCGACAGTACATACATATATACAATATAAATATAACCAAATATTTCGCATACAAACATAAGTAGAATATTAATGAGAAGTTGGAGGCAACATCGCTCTAGAACGGAACGTCTAATGTAGTCCAAATAAACACATACGAATCAAAAATCATGCATTTCTAATTGAAACTGCACACAAAAAACAAAAAAAAAAATACCGAATAACAAACAAACGGGCAGCCAAACGAGTGAAGTGAAGAAGATGCCTGTCTCCAAGTTTCAGTTAAGAGTTGCTGGAATGCGTGCAACGGCCGCATCGGGTGACAGTTGCAACGAACGTCGCGCCGCCGAAACGAATTTCCAGATACATGGCATTTAGTTGAATGCTTATACATACATACATACATATGTATATTGCAGTTCAAAACACGATATTATTTTCGAAGCAGACCATTTCGTTCTTTTCTTTTCTTTTTTTGATGGAGCAAATTAAATACACAAAATAAATAAGACGTTTAAATTAGTTGATCATTTAGATCATTACGAGATATGTCTATGATGGAACTAGTGAAGACATTTAAAACTGCACACAAACTTCCCATCTTGCATATTGATATTTCATTAATGGCATTGTTATTTGCTTGTCCATTTCTTTTATGTACAAACTTTTCAATTTACAATTTGTATTAAAAACTATATTTGTCATTTTAATGGTATGTAAAAGTATCGTATATATTATTATGATTGGTAAAAATCGTACGTAATTCTACAGCAAATCTGTCAAAGATGTTTATCTCTTAGAGGGATTCGGAGTGAACCATAAACATAATGCCCATTTCTATCACATATAGCTTAATAGCACTGCAATATTTGAATATGAGTGAGTTTTCTTCGGGATCTGGCCTTAATGTTATGAATTCTTGTTAGTCTTGTTTTCTTTTTCTTTGATTAAACTAAACTACTGTGTACAATTATTTTGAAAGTAAAAAGTATTGAACTTAATTGCATATTAATTCTATAAATTAAATAAAACCACATTTCATTGGCACAGAAAGTGAATATCAGTTGTGTTGCATTTAGAACGATGATCTGAGCAAAGTAATAGTAAATAATGTTCAATGGTTTATCGAATTGCTGATCATTAATAAATAATTAACTAACAATTAACTAGAAACAACATGCTGACCGTGTGGCTCAATCATTCGGCTGGATGGCGTTGCAGGTCTGATGACATAGCTGTGATGCTCTCTGCTCGGCTATCACTAAACGTCATTCCAGCACACCGGTAGATGGACAGATGAACAGACGGGGAGAGACAGGCAGACAGGCAGACAGGCAGACAGACAGACAGACGGACAGAGACAGACAGATAGAGACAGACAGACAGACAGAGATGCAGACGCTCGATGCGACGCTTGACGCTGGCACTTGACGTATGCCAAAGGCATTTAAGCTCTGGCACGCATGCGCAGCGGCAACGCCAGCGATGCACACAGCAGCGTGGCAACCCAATCCTGAAAAGGGATGGTTGCTTGCTCCATTGGCGAGGGGTTGGGTTGGGTTGGGTTTGGTTTTTGCTTGGACTGTGCACGACTGGGTTTGGACGATTGCAACAAGGTAAAGTTGTATTTTTTGTTTGTTTTTTTTTTTTTTTTTTTTGAAAAACTACCGTTTAGCTTTGGCTCGTTTTCAATGCTGTTTGCTTTTTCATTTTTTTTTTTTTTTTTTTTTTGCCACGTCCGTTGTGCATTTGTGCGCTTCATTGCCTGCTCGCCAAGCTACCAAGCATTTTATTTATGCGCATTTTATACGCAACATTTGGAACGATGGCGAATGGAACTGATGCTGTAGCTGTAGCTGTAGCTGTAGCTGTAGCTGTAGCTGGAGTTTGCGTTGAATATGAAGTTAGAGCGGGCTGTGGGCATGGCATATAGCAATTTGGCCCACGTCCAAACCGTTGAGTTTCGCGTTTGAACTTGTGAACTTCTCCGTCTGTCATTCACAGTGTATTATTGTTACTGTTGCTGTTGCTCCTGCTGGTAATGCTGCTGCTGCTGCTGTTGCTCCTGCTGGTGCTGCTACTGCTGCTGCTGCTGCTGCAATAGACCTAGCCTGGCATTGTCATGCAGCATTATCGTCAGCCATCAACAGCAACAGCAACAGCCGTAGCAGTCGCAGCAGCCGCTGCAGCAGCCAACAGCCTCAATCTCAGGCTGGCCATTGTGCCTTCTGAATGACGATGACTGGCCAAGCAATCTTCTGCTCGAATGCCGCCACGTACGCAGATTTGCGCAAATACACACAAGCCCACACACACACACACACACACACACTAACACATGGAGAGCAATCCATGGTGCATGTTGCATGTCCAATGTGTGTGTTTGATCAACCTTCGTAGTAAGAATAAAAACGCAGTATTCTTTTTTGTATATTTGTTTGCATTTTGCTTATTGCAGTTATTTTTTTATTCTTGTTGCCGTTCATCCTCGTCCTGCGCTGACAACTGACATCTGGCATATGGCAAACGTTTGGTCAGACTATATATAGAGGAAGAGTCTCTAGGCTCTGTCCGCCCCTAGCCTCTCCAGATGTCCTGCCGCTTCAATGTCAGCATCCATATCGACTCCTGAGCTCTCTTCAGCCTGCTTACCATCTGCTGGACTGCCGTTTGTGGCTGGTGTTTTATTGGCTTCCATTTTCCAAACATTTTCGAACTTAATGAATTTATGTAATCGCTTCCTCGCTTTTTTTGAAAGTCCCCTATTTGTTTTCACTGTCTTCGTGTTGTTGTTGTCCTTGTTGTTTTATCTGGCTCTGGGCAGCATTGTTCCCGTATTTATCATCATCATCATCAGGCTGTGTGTCAACACTTTTCACTATGCGTAGTGTTTGTGTAAACACAGACTGAAACACAGTTTGTAAGGTCTGTTCCCACTTGTATTATCATAGTTGGGCTTCGTACATATTTCTTGCTATTTCCTTTATAAAAAAAAATAAAAAAAAAAACTGAAAAAAATGTATCTGAATTTACTACAAATATTTACTCTCTGATCCTTTCTATAACCAATCACATAAAAAAATATGAAAAGCTTTCAGTGGGATGCGGTCAATATTTATTTATTTATTTATTTAACTACTCGAGTGATGCAACAAAATATTTTGTAATTTATTTTGCATCTGAAATGTTATTTATTTTACGTAATTATTCAATACTACTAAAGCTAACTAACCCAAAAAAAACATAACTCGAATAAAATATATATATATAGGAAATATATTGTATATAAAAATATATGAAATATTTCGATTAAGATAAAATCTGTGTAAATATGTCATGAAATACACAAATGAATCTGCTGCAAACCACAGATAACACATATATTTTGTGTGTTTCTAGCATATTTTATTTATGTTCTCGCCGAATCAGAAGCATTATAATATCAAATTCGTTGCAGTAAGTCTGATATGTTTTCACACACACTCAATTCGCTTGTAATTCTTTGTGGTCTGCCGTTTTCTGTTTAAACCTGCTCTTACCTCTTTCTGGAAAGAACAAGCTGGCGGCATTTGGTTCCTTTGACAGTTCAATGACTGCACCAAAATGTTGCATTTGAAAATAATTCTGTTGCGGACCGAATCCCGACTGCATTGCCCGCCCAAGCGGTGTTTGTGAACGGACCAGACACCACGCCCATTTGCGCCTATGACGCCAAGATGCTTTCTTAACAAAATAAAAAAAAGGAGGAAGTTATTTAAAAGACTTTTCAATCATCCATAAGCTCCCAGCAAATATTTATATTATTGCTCAAAGCTATTTGCAAACATACACTCGAAAAAAATAAATCGAGTAAAGCAATCACCTATTTATAAATAAGTTCAGTATGATTGCACTCACTTTTAAACAGTTGTGATCTAATTACATGCACAGATATTTATTTTATCATAAACTAGATTACTTCACTTAGTTCTTGTATGGAGAACTCAATTTCTGAAATTAATCCAGACATCATCTTAACCCTATAGATCGAAATTGGAAATCTGAACAAAATATAATATTTTGCAATGAAAACATAAATTTCAGAGGCCATAGCTTACCTCAAATTAGCTAGTTAGCAATTTAACAATTGATTAGAGTTAAATTAAAAATGTATTTCGAAAGTACTTAGTTAATTACTTAATTACTTAGTTTCTTGGTTACTTAGCATCCATGCACATGTCTGACCACAAACTTATGTGACACGTAAGCAAATTAAATGAAGTTTTGCTGCCCGTCATCCTCCATAATTGTATTAATTACGGCGCCAGAATCAACCACAATTTGCAGCAAAATCAAATTCACCTTGCTGCCGTGTTTTTTTTTTTAGTTCCACTCCTAGTCCCTGCGGGGAGTCGAGCGCTCAGATAAGTTTAAACCGCAGACAATTGCAAATCGAAATTAATTTTGCGGTTTTTTTTTCACAATACCCAAGCGAATAAGCAGAAATGGCTCAAAGCGGGTATGAATTGTATTTAGCTCAACTCTTAATAAATAACCTAATCTCGCTGACGTCATAAAATTGTTCCATGTTGCCTCATCTAAAAATGAATTTAAGTTTAGCGATAAATTGCTCACAGTATGGAAAACTAAATCACTTTAATGGGTATTTTATAGTCGAAGATTGAAATGTACGGCACGTGGAAGTACATACAGCAACAAACAATTGGAAAACAATAAACAACTAAACGGCAATTGAGCATCCCGAAGGGTTCCATAATTTCATTAATTATGCGCAATTAAACAAATGTGCAGCAAAAAGAAAAGCCATGTTTGGCATACGAACAACAAAAGCGGTTATGTTTAAATAATATCAATAGGTCAATGAACGTTAACAAGAGAGCAGCAGTTGAAATACCTCTGAGAAGGTTATAATCGAGTCATGCACTACTCGGAGATACCTTAACCTGATGTTAAAGTATTTATTTCATTTATTGCACTGCTCTCTGTAAAGTGAGTAAGATAAAAAAAATGTGTTCAAATTATTTGAATACAAACGTATTTTAAGAAGTTGAATGTAAATTCAAACTCTGATAACTGATAAAAACAGAATGATTAACGGTTAAGCACAATCGTGTTTTTAAAATATTTTTTAAATTCTTCACATTTTCAATACAAAAATTTGCCTGAATATTATTTTTCGTAATTTGCTGAAAATAACCTCTACAGTCAGATCAAAAGGCCCAGAATTTTAGAAAGTCAAATTCAAATTGACAAATAAAAAAATGTTTGCGCAGTTGTTCAGCGCTTATACAAATTCTTCAATTAGTACAAAGCAAACAAACTTAATTGAAATACTCATGTACTAAAAATTCATACTTAATGCGAGCATATCTGAATCAATAAAGCCTGATCTTAATGTATTTTCACCTTAGTCTGGCTCGCAATATATCCCCTCTTGTTCGTGGAACAGTGTATCTAAGAGGTTTGCATTATAAAGTTATAAATCAATCAAAAAGTGCCGAAAGTTTATGGCCAGCCAAACTCTCAATGGGCTGCACGTCTAGACGGTATGCCCCAAACTAGGACTGGCATCTGAAGTTGCTGAGTTTGATTTTAGTTTTTTTTTGGGGAATTCTCAATGGTTTCAATAGTGTTGCTCTTGTTAGTGTATTCCAACCGAACTCACTTTTGGTGGGAATAACAATAACAGCAACAACAACAACAACAACAACAAGAACAAGACGAGCAACAACTGTTTTATAGAGCAATACAAAATGCTTACAAAATGATGTCAGCTTCCACATCGGAGCATTGCTGTGCCCCCAACCGCTGTTGGGTGGTCGTAAATTATTATGATTATTGGCAAAGGAGTTAATGTGCAAAAACAACAAGAATGCCGAATGAGGCGGGGAATGGGGGAGGGACATGCAGCAGCAGCATACAGCGTGCGGCAGGCAGTAACCAATCGGTAACTTGTTAGTGGGCCCAAGAACTAGCTGCCTTTTTCGAGACGGAAGCAGGCAACTGAGAGAAGGGAGTGTTGGTGATGGGGCTTAAGGAGATGGAGGCAACGGTTAAGGCTGTGTGTGCCCGTAAATAATGCCGCAAAACGTGCAGCACGATCGTGAACTTGGGCAGAGGCAACTGGGAAATATATCGAAGACGAGGCAGTTAGAGAGAGGATGCAACTACGACTATACAACTTTTGACTGAAGATGGGGGCTGTGGCAATTCGCGTAAAATTATAAATGACTCTCGGGTAGGCGTTGCCCAATATCGGAGCGAATGAAGCAGCCGGCAATATCGAGGAGGCGTTGGAGGCATTCATTAGACCCAGAGCGAGAGATGCTCGCGAGGATTGCGACAGGGTAAGGTGAAGGCGATTGGTTGACGAAGTGGGTAGAGGCGGCTTAGCTGCATTGCAAATATTAATTCGTGACGAGTACAAGAGGATGATATCTGCTAACCACAACAACAACAACAACAACAACCCCAACAACACCAACAACAATAACAACAAAAAGTTGTTTAATTTTTTACGTATGCCAAGCTTTCGTTTGTTGCGATTTGAATTGTGAACGTTGGGGCGACTTCATTAGCGCCTGGCAAATTTAACACCTCGCAACGAAGATGACGATGACGACGTGATGGGGATATTGGATTACATATATACGTAGTCGTGGACGACGACGTCGTCGTAGCATCTATGTGGACATGCTGGACGCGATCAGCGTCGCGTCGCAGTCAGAGTCGTTCCACTGATAATGATCATCAACGCCATATTTAACGCCATTTAGGCAGCAGGATGCCCAAACTCCAACTCGACCAACAGCAACTCTTACACCGGAAAAAAAAAGGATCGGCTAAAATGTGGCACCCAATGTGGCATTTGTCTAACATACAAAATAATACAAATCAAACATATCACAATAATTGTACGACAAAAACAATTTCTAAATCATTTATTTATCTTCAAGTTGTTGTTTGTTTGGTGAACTCTTTTTTGTAATTTAAATATGTATTTCGCCTGTCTCCAGGTCAAGTGTGTGTTTTATTTTACATACATATTTTATTTTATTTTTTAATATATATATATATATTGTATTTTTCGATATTGTTTTATTTCATTTTTGTTCGGTGTAGTTTCAGTCTCAAACTCAAACTCAAACTAAGTCGCAGTCTCAGAGTCGGGTTCGGTGTTGTGACCGCTGGCGTTTGTGTAAGCGATGCCAGGAAAGGAGGGTGGGCAGAGAACGGGTGTTTGCTGCCAGACAATGAAATGTAATGGCAATACGTGCATTTATTTATAACGGATTTTATTTAGCCAGAGCCACAATGCAACTGCAGCATGACAACATGCAGTTGAAGTCTCCCCACTCCAGCTCTAACTTCAACTGGCAAGTCCAGATCCGAATGCTTGGGATGCGTTTAATTTGATATGTGTGTGTGTGTGTGTGTGTGTGTGTGTGTGTGTGTGTGTGTGTGTATTGGAGTTACTTGTTAGCATTTTGTGGGCGTCTGTGGCTACACCGGCACAGCTCGTACTTTATTATTTTAGCATTTGTGCTCATCGCGGCCCTTGCAGCCAGTCGTCTTAGCCAGAAACTGGCTTTCAATTTATTTCGTACTAAACGGCCAGAAACGTGATGAACGCATTTTCTGTGTCTTTCCAGCTGTTCTGCACCCAGTTATACCCTGTAAACCAATCAATATTACTAAAGTGCCATAACAATCAAGTGATGTGAATGTTGTTGCTATGATTTATATCTGATCATAGACAACATAACAATGTTTAATAATCAAATTTGATGTATGCAGATATTATATATCAGTATCAAAAATCTTACAGACTCTTCTACAGGTTTTTGCTAGTCGAGCATTTTTTTTTATTATATATTCCATTTTGTTGAGTTTTCTCTGTTTTGTTTTTCCTTTTTGCTTGCGGCCAAAGAGGAAATACTTTATGGGCATTGATAATTTGGGCCATAATGTGCAGTGAAATTGACTCGTTTAGCGTCTGCTAATTTATGTTACCGGCTTGGCTAACAACAACAACAACAACAACAATAACAGCAACAATGTGGCAACAAAGCAAAGCGATGCTAGCTTGCTAAATAAATAAGCGTTTAGTTCAATTGCCATGTGGGAAAGCAACGTTTGTGCTTTTGGGGCGCCTTTTCTTTTAGTTCATATTCACCTTGCCGCAGTGGTTCCTAAGTTTTTCAATGGGCTGAGTTGGCCAGTTAGGCGGCCAACAACAAGTTAGCCACCATGCCATAAGCCCAACAATTTGTCATTGTCATTCGCGATCTACGCGGAGTATGCGCATTTTCAGTACAATTACCATAATTTCAGCGCCGCCTTTAAGGATTTAATGAACACTTCGCAGATGCGACGTTGCACACAAATTGCAAACCAGTAGCTGCATCTTGCGTCAGCTGAAGACTGCGCCAATCTCCACGCTGGCAACTTTATGGTTAATGATTGCTTCTGGCAATGACTTTGACACTGCATCCAACAACTGCCGTAAATGCTGGCGAGATGACGCTATTCAACTTGCTCCCGATTCTCGCATCATTTTCAGACATTTTCAATTGCAACGTGACTGCTGCTTCTGCTGCTGCTGCTTCTGCTGCTGCTGCTGCTGCTGCTTTTGCTGTTGATGTTGAAGGCAATCGAGTTTCTGTGTTGTTAGAAAAGCAGTGACAAACCACTAATAACTATATTTTTCTACGCCAAGAATTCATGTTGGAAGAAAACAGTTATCTTATATGTTCAACTTTTATCATTCAACAACACAAGATTTTTATTTTTTGCGCTATTTTATTGGTTTTCATTGCAAGATTAAGTCTTATCTCTTCCGTTTTTCATTCGACAATTAACAGTATGCGCGTATGTTCATTTCAAATGAGGGGAAAGTAACATTTCCCCCCCACCCCCCCCCTCCCCATCACAGAATATATAAGTATTCCAAGTTGCACTCGGACAGCCAGACTAAAAACAAAAAATAAAGCAAATCTTCTAAAAAAGAAAAATGTACAAGGCAACTTCTTGTGAGAGTGTGGGGGTGGGGGGTGGTGCGACGTGGTTATGCTCTCCCCGACCATTGAAAATTCTGTCATTCAAGAACCGTTGAGATTGTATGACTATAATACAGGTTCAATCAATTAAACGTGTTCGGAAATTTTTATTTTAATTTATTTTTATTTATATTTATTTGAGAGCAAAAATGATGAGAAATGCGTGTGGCCGACAAATTACTGGCAATCTAGTAATCTTGAATATCAAAATCAATAATTGTCGGTTATGCATAAGAGAAAAGCGGATTAAAATTTCCAAAAAGATATGCCACGATGCAGCAAGCGGCTTATCTTTGAGTCCTGGTTAATGTGCTTAGAGTTGTTAAAAGGCAAATAATTGAAAGGCGCAAGTAATAAATATTTGCCAAATTAGGCATTCCATTGGATAGACAGACTGATCCAGACTGACTTGCGGCAACAACAACAGACCCAACCATTGCCACTTAGTCCATATCCAACTGCTGCTTTTAAGTACAGTAAGTTAGTTGGCCAGCTAAAAAAAAAAATAAAATAAAAAACTGTGCAAGATTACGACTCACTTTCACCAGGCACAACAACAACAGCGTCATCGTCAACTTCGCTTGTGTCGCCTGTGCTACTGACTACTGACCAACGATAACCCACACGAAGCGCAACGGTTTGAGGGTGGAGGGATGGCCTCGTGTTGTTGGTGGTGAGGCAGTGGGGGCGGCTCATCTGTGGCCTGGTGTTAAGTGTAAAAAGCCATAAACATGTTTTCGCAGATCCACATTGCAGCCAGGGGTCCATTGCACGCATGCCACACTTGGATGTCGATGGCAGCAACAACAAGAACTGCAACAATGCCTTGCCATAAAGTTTTTAGTACATGATAGCACCTACGCTCGGCAAAAATAAATATATCCTAGACAATATCCAACACGGTGAACCTTACACTTAATGCCAACGCAGTTAGCAAGTTCGTGAAACAAAAATCAAATTTCCGTATTTTCTGAAAGTAAAATTTAATAATTGAATTAAAAAAAAAACAAAAAAAAATAACTTTTAAAATTTGTAATTTTCTTTAATTCTACATTATAAATACATTTTTCTGAGTGTATGATAGCATGTAGCAAGTCCAAGACAACCTCTTGAAACGCTGTGGTTACAATTGTTGTTGTTGTTCTTGTTGATGCTGTTGCTGCTGTTGCTGCTGTTGCTTTTGCTGTTTATGCCATAAACACTTCATCGACACTTAACCGAGTGCGTCCAGAGGACCGCGTGTCCCCTCAGCCAGCTTTCGACTATGTGATACATCAAACATGAGCTGCAAACAACGTTTATTGTTGCTACTCTCGTCCAAGCTCGAGTTCGGGTACGACTTCGACTTCGGCTGCTACACTTTCCTTGGCCAAGTTGCGGAAGCAACATTTAATTGACTTGGCGTGTTAAGCGCTGCATACCAGCACATAACAGCAATCAACCGACAAACAACTTCTTGGGACGTGCGCGGATGACGACGACGACACACTTTGGCCACTTAGTGGCTGGATTGGTGGATCGAGTGCAGCATCAACAACAACAGCGACGGCAGCAGCAGCAGCAGCAGCATCAGCAACAGCGGTATTCAAACAATGCCAAGTAGCTTCATAGTTTATTGAGCGCTGCTGATTGAGCGAGCAATGCTGCCGGGCAACTCGTCAGCCGACTGAGAGACAGATGCAGCCTTAGTCACTGCCCATTAGCGCTGTCACTTGGCCAACCGGCGCATATCATTTACAAATGCTGCGACATGCACCGAACATCAAAACAGAACAGCGAACTGACTGCCAGGCAACCCAGGCAACCCGACTGAACTAACGACCACTGACCACTGACCACTGACCACTGACCACTGACCAGTGACCAGCGACCAGCGACCAACGACCAGTGACAGTGGCCATAAGCCGATTACAATCGCACCCAGCGGAGAACAGCGGACAGCGGTCATGAGCATGGACACATCGAGGTCAGGCCATCCGCGACAGCGTCCAATTTTGCCAGCTGGATCGCACATCGTTTTTCTGCAGTTATTTTGATGCCTGGTTCGCTTGCATTTCAATAACAATTACGCCTTGTAAAGTTAAGCGGCAGAATCAATTAGTGCAACGCCTAGCCAAACAGGTAATTGCCAACCTGGTACTCGACGCCCCTCCAGCTGCCACGCCTTCTCCTTGTCCTTGCCTGCGCTTATGTTAATACATCAGTATCATCAGCACAATTATGGCTGTGCATACGTATAAAAAAAATAATTGGTGTCAAATTTTCAACAATCCCAGTAAAAGTACAGGACTGAATAAAACATGTTTCTATAAAAACAATGCCTGTGTTTTTTTTTGTTGGTGTTTTTTTTTATATTTATTTAAAATAAATATGTTAACATATTAGTGACTTTATACATATTTCACATTTAATTTAATTTGCGATGCTTGCGATATTCAACTTATCTACTCCTGCTTCATTATATATCTTACTGGTTGTTTTGAACATGATTCATAAGAATTTGAAAAGATAATTTAATGTTTTTTTAGGAATAAATCTAAAACGACTTGTCGTCAAATTAAGTGTTATAAACTTAATATATCCCAGAGATAGTTGACATTGATTTGCTTCGGTAGTCAATTAGCTTCCATTCAACTAACATCAATCAGATGCCCTGCTGGTAATTTATGCAATTTACACAGCGTTTAAACAGTAAATTAATTATTAAAATAGTCATTCTGCAACGCAATTAGTTTCTGTATCAGCCTTGTATCAATAGCAGCTAATTGGAAAATTATTCAAATTTGATTCCAAAATAGATGCGAATTTTTGATAGTTAATTGTTCGTAAAGTGAATGTATTGAAGCTCAATTCAAACTGTGCTAAACCAAGTGAGCGTAGAAAGTTGTATATGTATATGGTTTTGGAATTAACTAACTTAGTAGACATTGCCTTCTGTCTAATATCAACTGTGAGCCAAATAACATTGACTACATTCAATAAATTTCAACAATTTTACGTATACCACTAAATCGTAATAAAAGCTAAAGAATGTCTAACAACTGCATCACCAATGAGACCGCCAAGACCAATGCCTGGAAAGGTTACGTTAAGAAGGACGATGCCACTGGCTACAATGGGAACTACACTCAAACTCTATCTCTAACTCAAAAATATACTAATAAGCCGTACAGTAACCAAGGCAACTTAAATCGTAACGAAAATGTTGCACAATCTGTGGCACCGAACGTGGCCAATAACGTGGCCAATAAGCCAGGGGCAGCAAACCTCAGCTTGAAGCAGCCGAGCATGGTAAGCAGTCGCTTCTAATTTTCGCAGTCGACATCCATTTTGCTTTCTGATTGTCCCTCATCCAGTCCAAGAAACTACTGCCGGGCACTAAAATTCAGCTGAATGAGGGGCTCGACCTACGTGCCACACCGGAGGTAAAACATGATGTCATGGGAATACCGACAAGAATCGGAAATACTAATCCCGATATATTGTCCACAATGAACCCAGGGAATTCTTTTAGTTCCCATACACGTTATCCACGCGCACCCAAAATGGAGTTACGCGAAACCAATCAGTTTATACCCCTTCAGGTGGTGCCGTTGAGCTGCGAGCGCGCTGCACCACTGCAACGCAACCTACAGAATTTTTCACTGCACAGCTACTGCTTTATGACAAAGAGACCGAATTATTGCCAGCATCCGGACATAGTGGTGCACAGTATGGATGTTTCGCCATCGTATTTACTTACCACTCATCAGAAGAACCGACTGCAGGCTGTTATGTTGAAGAAGAATGTTTCGCTGGCAGATGACCTGCTGCCAATTATTGATGATTTATACGAGAAGCAATCGCTTTCCATAAGCCGGAAGAAGAAGGAGCTCTGGAAAAATAATCAAAAAAATATATTTTTAAAGGAAAACTGTTTTGGTAATTATATTGATGTGATGGCCCTAGATGCATTTGGAAACTATCATCCTGTGACATTCTCGGATTGGCATGAGGTGAAGAGAAATTAGGCAGTGCCACATTTACACAGTACAGATGCCAATTATTGAATTAATAATTTAATTAAAACAAAAAAGAGAAAAACTAACTAACTATCATTAGCTGACTTAGTTCATTTTGATATTAATCTGAAAATTCAAATGAGAATTTAACTTAAATCGAGGTCAACACTGAACATTAAGTATCGAATATGTGCTATGCAACTATTTAGCACAGTTGTTTCAATTAAATACTCAATTTAATTGAATTATTGGCAGCAATTTAAAATGAAGTTATTTTTATAATTGAATAAATATACTTAACGCGAAATAAAATATATTTTATTCGATTAAAACTGATGAAACTAATTATGATAGACAATTTCGAAATGATAAATATATAGAATATACAATTAAGATAATTGAACAACAAATAATTTTAACAGTTATGCAATAATTTTTATTAAAATAATAATAATAATAAATGAAAAAATAAAATAATAATAATAATAATAATATTAATACATTTCCGCTCACTTGAAGCTGAAAATCACAGAGTCATGAGCACTTAGCGAGCCGGATTAAACAACAACAATAACAAAGGAACCAGTCTTCATTCGATTGCAGCAGTGTGGAAAAAGTGCGTGTGGCTTGTTTAATTAAAATTTAACGCAATATACTTGACTCCTCCACACGAACCCCACGAAGTCTGCCAACAGTCACCATCGACTTTTGATAGGGCGCACTCAGCTAAGTTTTTGGAGTGTGCTCCCGGTCTGAAATACCCCCAACCAGCACTTGGCATCAAAGTATCTGCGATATGAGTATCGCGACTTGGTCCGACCTGCTCGTCTGACGTTCTGATGTTGCTGTTGCTGTTGCTGTTGCTGTTGCTGTTGCCGTTGCCGTTGCCGTTGCCGTTGCTGTGGCAGTTGATGCAGCTGAGATTCGCGCCCCACTGGTATGTTGTAGTTTGTTGTTGTTGTTGTTGTTGTTGTTAGGGGTTTTTTCAAGAAATGAAAGCTTCGATGCTTGAAGGTTTAACGAACTCGAGCGCTGGGACAACCCCAGAATCAGGAATAGCAGTAGCAACAGTAGCAGCAGAAGCAGCAACAGAAGCAGCAACAGCAGCAACAGCAGTAGCAGGAACAGCTTTAGCTCCATTGCCAGCTCAATTTTTAGCTGCAGGATCACAAACGTCAACTTTTTTTGCCTTTGACTGTTTTACAAAAATTTCGTTGCCCTGCTGCAGTTGCTGTTGCAAGTGTAATTTTTACTTTCACCCCAGCAACTGCTCGTGTTGTTGTTGTTGTTGTTTGTGCTATTGCTGTTGCTGTTGCTGTTGGTTGTCCCATGTGAGCGCGCTGCAACACTTGTCCTGATGATGACATTCATGCCCAAGAGCTACTCTTAATGGAACACAGAAACAGGCAGATAGACAAGCAGCCAACGACACACGACAAACGAGAAAGCTGAGGGTGAAATGCTGATGGGAAGCTGTGTAAATACAGAGTTGGAGAGTTGAGCATCATCACAAAGGGGTATATAAAGGCAGCTAGCCTGCGCTGCATGCCACGTGCGAGGGGCGTGTCCCACTAGCAATTTAATTTGTCTTTGCAACTTGCATCTTTTATCAAATGACCATTCGATTTCGTCAACAATATACCAAAATCGTCCGTGAAAATTAGTTAATTTCAGCTGACAGCTGCAGCAACCAGTGAAATCTTAGTACATTGCTCCGGAACTCTCAAGCTGCCCCCAGTTGTTACACTGCCACACTGCTTACACTCAGAAAAACGTATATACGTTTGATTTTATTTTTGAATATTTCCCTTTTGTATATTGAAACAGATAACTTAGAATCAGACAAAAACAAAATGTGAAGCGATGACTTATTTATTAATTCAGTAAAATTTACTTGCTGAGGTAATTGCTTTTAGTAAAACCGCAACGGATTCAAACGCATCTCTATTTTCTGTGTGCAGGGCTAAGAAATTATGCACGAAGAAAAAGTCACTTAAGTGCACAAAATAAAGAAGATGGCAATGATGATGTTGACGACGTTGCAGCAGGTGACCCACGCCCAAGTTCCAGTTCCACAGCCTTCAAAGTCGTCAAGGAAGCTACATCAACGCTGACTGCCTGCTGTGTCGCCACCAATGTTGTTGTTGTTATTATGGTTTTTGTTGATGCCACTGCTACTGTCACTGCCGCTGCTGCTGCTGCTGCTGCTGCTGCTGCTGCAAGCATGCCAAAACAATAGAAAGCACACACATTTATATTGTATATGCAAACATGCGGAAGTTTGAGGGTGTAGTTTTGCGTTTTAAGTAATTACGAAACATGGCTGCGACTCCTCAAACCTCCACATCACTGCACCAGCACCCTTCGCAGCAACATACTCTATAAAGTGCCAGCGCAGTGTTGCGCCGGCAATTTGTTTCGCATATTTTGCATAATTTGCTTTGCAAGTGTTATGTACGGTCAAAGGCCAAGAGGTCATCAGTCGGATTACAATTAACACAACCCTCGTGGCCGTATTATCCTGTGTCAGGTGCCTTGATCCTAATCATCATCATCATTTTGCAGCTCCACATCCACAATGCATCACATTATTCGTGACTGACTCAGCACGGGGGCTGTCCGCTTCTCTCCAATACAGCCAGTGATTAAAAGTGTTATTATTTTTAAGCAACACTTAAATCCACAAATTTCTGTCAACTGTAATAATTTATACATTACTCTCAATGTCGGCATCGGAGTCTGCAAATATATTAAATGTTCAAGCTCAACTAGAAAATACTCTTTGCACAGATTTAGAATATGCGAAATCGAGTATACTTCAAATGTATTCTATATATAAATAAACGTATTAAGTGAAACAATCTTTGGGATTGCGTTTTGTTTACATCTGCAGTTTGTTACTGATTTTAATCGTCTTGAAAGAAATAAACCCTATCAGTCTACAGAATATAAAAGAAAAATATAATTAGTTACAACCTATGAATCTGACAATAGAATATCACAATCAATATTAAATAACAGACTTTTAATGGGTTCAGGGTATAATAATAAGAAATACACTAAAACACTGTTATCCAAAAGTTCTGCTACAATTGATTTTATAGGAAGAGCATTGCAAATAAAAAATCATTAAACATTATTTATGGTGATCAAGAATATATTCAATATAATACTGGAGATATATTATCTCGCGTACATGAATAATATACACATGTGTGTATATCTAATCATTTCTTCTCATTATGCAAATAAGTCAAATTTTCGTTTGTCTTATAATTCTTGTACGTATTTCTTGTTTGAGATATTTATTTTTATCTGCATCATTCAAATTTATATACATAATCTGGTTTTTTTTTTTTTTTTAATACTTTTGGCTATTACATTTGTAGGAAGCAGCCGAAGAAACCTGTGGGGAATGCAAAAAAAAAAAAACTTTAAAATTTAAAACAACTTGGGCTCGTCCGGGATTTGAACCCGGGACCTCCCGCACCCTAAGCGGAAATCATACCCCTAGACCAACGAGCCAGTTGTTCAATCAGTGCCAAATTGACTTTAACAGTTGCCAAGCAGTGCAACAACTTCAATCAATTCAAAAATACACACAGCAAGCGATAAAATCGCCTGAAACAACCAAAAACAAACAACAAGCAAGTGAAAGTTGCTGATTGGCCAAAAGTTATGTTAGCTTCAAGTTAATAAATTGGTGGGCGATATTTGATATTCGAGTCAAAAATGAATCAAATTACATTTTGTAATAATGTGCCACACACAAAGCCCAACGTCACTCCCCACTCTCTTGGCATCGTTCACCGGCAGTGGTAGCCGACGGGCGGACGCACCACCACCTTATTGGCAGAGTGAGTGGATTGCTCACTATTGGGCATGGTTTGGCTGTAGTAGGCGCCTTCTCCTCATTTTCGCTGAACAATTGCAGCTCCATTTGTCACATTTGCCACATTTGTCGCATCTCCATCTCCATATTCACATTCACATTCACATCTTCCTTAGCTTCAGCTTCTAATTGCAGTCTAACTCCGCTTAATAATTACTCACTGCGAAAATGCGTTGCTCTTCGCCCACCTGTCAGCAGTACTAGTATTCCATGTAGCAGCGCAATCCATCGCCAACCAGACACACAAGCACTAAAACTGCATTGGCAAAGTTTTTTTGCAATTTTTCAACTTCAATTCCGAATCGATTTTAGATTGATGTCAAAATCAACTCAGGAAGCAACTCCAAAACGATACATGCTCAATCTGTCAAGCTGTTACTATCGATAGCTGGCAGCATTGTGGCAAACAAACAACACGTACAATTTAGAATTTCCAAAAAACAGCCTAAGCTCAAATCTATTGACCTGCCAATCTACAGCTTTAGCAATTTGTGTGCTCATCGAATTAACCAGGACGTCAACCAGCATACAATTAAAGTGTTGTCCTTTTGCACAGCATACGTATAAATCAAGTATCAAACGTGTTAGTGAAATTAATTTTATTGGTAATAATATTTTCGATATTGACCATCAATCCGGTTTAGGTTTTAAGGCACTCGATGTCAACACGACAAAATTGTATAGTTGTATTTTATACGACCCATCGATGATGAAGCAAGAACTTAATGATATGCACGAGTATCACTTCTAAAGGGTCAAACAGTTGCGTTAAAGTTAAACCAATCAAATCTGTGCCATTCCAACGGCAAATGAAAAGTATTTCAGCGAATTACATTGTTAACGGAATTAATATTCGACTCGGATGTGGCTACGGCAAAGTTAAGCAAAGAAATCGTATTTATTTCTGCTGTTTGCTCATCCTGATTTTGATCTTTCGAATCAACCAAGATAGTTTTGCAGTTCCAAAGGAAATACGAACTATGCTATCCATAAACCATTTCGGATCCCAGAACACATTAGTTAATTTTTAGCAATAATCTTATCGCCTTATAATCCAATTAATCCCAAATTCTTGTTGCTGCAAATTTAAAGTAAGCTTCAATTCATTTGCGAACGTTATTATTAAGACAAGCTATTAAAACATTAATTGCTATGCATATATGCAAGCTAGAACATGATTCAACTTCACATGTATTTTTGGAAAGGAAATGTTGAAGATATCATCGTAAATTTAGATTCTAAGTTCAATTCGAAGCTTCGAAACAATCTCTCTATTGCCACAACCATCTATCGAACCTATCGAATTAAAGCCCTACTTTCTTTCCTCTTGATATTATCAGTTATGTATGTCCAGTGCATCCTTCTTGGACACATGAAACAAAATCTGTATATCGCAGACATCAAGTGAGATGTGTTTTTCCAACGAAATAATAGCAAGGACAGAAAAAAAAGAACTGATATTATGTCTAAATGGCTCAATGGTATCTGAAATATGAGAGTTTTGTGGTGTGGCCTCATGTGGTAAGTGCTAAAGAGAAGAACAGCATAATGTAGCTGGCCAAGAGAGAGCGCACTGAACACTGTTTTTGTTTCGGTTGTTTGGTGCTTTTGTTGCACATTCACACAGTTTTGTCCATGCTGCACTTGTTGACAATGCGTCACGCATACGTCGGGTAGCTGCAGGGATTTTTTGATAGGAATAAGCGTCTTGATGGAAAGAAGTACTGCCATTACTGCTGCAGTAAGTCAATGCACCCAACAATAAGAAAAAACCAACTCACAAACAGGGGTGGCATATTCTGCAGACAGTCAAACACTGCAAACACTGCTTCGTGAAAATGTTGCGGCATTTGTTGCAAATGTTGTTGCTGCCGTCGGCAATTTGCCAACGCCAATTAGCCATTGAGATCTGGTTTTCGTTCTCCTCCTGCTACATGACAATTGCGCGATTCATTTAATTCGTAAATTAACAAGCAATTCTATCAGCTGGCAACTGGATCACACACATTGCAACTGACACATTTCGGAACTCAAACAGCTACTTGCTGCTTCTAAGGGAAAGAAAACAAATGGATTTGCGGAAGCCAACATTCTTCCTGACATTCCTGAGTTGCTTGCAATGAGTTACAAAACAAAAAAATATTATATTAAGCATTTTATTGAATGAATAATATTTATTGATATTTTTCCTTTTTATATTGCAACGATCTTAAGCTTATTATTTGAAGCACTAGTCACTAATGAATAATCGGATTTATTTACATTATAAAGGAGCGTAATCAAATCAAATAAAAAATATAATAACTCTCTGGATATTAAAATGAAAAATGGTTAAAGATATGGGAAACTCTGAAGAAAAAACCATTTAGAATATTTTTTTCTCATTACTGGCAGATGCCATTGGGAATACTAGCTGAAATTAAGAATATTTTAGTTCAGAGATAAAAATGTGACATACTTTAATTTCAATAAATGAAAATAATAAAATGAGATTTTCAATTCAGCTAGCAAATAACCTAAGATGCATTTTCGATTGTGTATTTTTTTGAATGTATGAAGAATGCGCTTGTGTCTTAGCTATAAAAGATAATTCCAATGTAAGAATCCCATGTGGTTCTGACAGGTGTATATATTTCAATTGGAAATATAAGGGGCGCAGCATCGGGGGTTGCCTTTGGTATTGAGCGTTATATGTACATACATATGTGCGAATAACGATAATAATGATGATGATCATCTGCTGGTGGCGATGTTTGCAATTGGAGTTGGAGTTGAAGTTGGAGTTGCAGTAGCAGCAACATCTTAAATATATTTTCTAATTACTCGTTCGCGTTCGCATGATGCTATCAGACATGCCGCCTTGCCGCCTTCCTTCAACTCCGTGTGCATTCTGCAACGATGCAGTTGCATCGTGGGGCACTCAACAAACGTGCCACGCAAAAAAGGGGGCCTTCGCTTTGGATGTGGAGGGGCAGCTGGCTGCAAAACGTGTACTGGGGTTGGCCTGAGTGCATTGGCGACACATAAATTGTAAATATGATAGAAGAACATGCAACACTCTTTCACTCGCTGCTGCTGCTGCTGCTGCTCCTGCTGCTGATGATGTTGCGGCTTCCTCCCGTTTTGCGAATAATTATTGCAATGCGTTTTGTTTGTTTTTTTCTTCTTGTTTTTTTTTGGGCTTTGCACACATCAACTTATGCGCATATTGTACGCACATATGTACACTCAGAAAAATTATGTCTCCATTTCAGAATGTGAATTTGTAAGTAGTAAGTTACAAGATTTCTCAATATGGAGGATATTTAAAATATAAATGTGTAAGTTAATTTCTTAAATGATTTTGAATTTATTTAGTTATAAAATTTGCACTGTTAAAAGAAATGCTATTCAAAAATATATTCTATTAAACTATATAGTCAATTGTCTGTGGAACATTTCTGAATTTGTTAAACAATCCTAAACATCTTAAACAAGAGCTAGCACTTCAACTTTGTAAGAGAGTTTTTTTTTTTTATTTTTTTGTACATTTATTTTTAACAATGATTTTTCAAAAACCAAAATTAATGATTGCATTTCAAGTTGTATCCATTAATGTGCCATTATCCAGGGGATATTTTTTTGTTGCAAGTGTAACGCACTTCAATCGTGACTTTATGCCCATTCATGTTCTTATTGAACACGCGCCTGCCTGCTTGCTTTTCTGCTGCACAATGTGGTTGTTGTTGCCATTCGCTGTCTGGGCTTTAATGTAAACACTGCCACACATTTTGCAACTTTAATACATTTCTGCTGGGTTACATTCAGCTGCCAATTGTTTGCACAGCCAGTGCGTAACTGCTGCTCTAAAATATTTAGCCAGATATTTGCATATGCGCTCAGCATTGAATGGTGTATTTGTAATTAGTACGAATCGCCTCGGTTGGCCAGCGAAAGTCTTGAGCCACAACCGCAGGCTAATTGGACACTCTCTGAACCCAAACCGATCCCCCCCTTCTGACCAACATTAAACTACCAGGAAGCTGTTTGTTGATTTTCTCATAGTAGAAGTATATGTTTATCACTTCACTTTCTTTTGCAATTTCTCTTCTTGTTAAACAAAAAAACAAAAAAAAAAAAAAAAAAAAAACACCTACTTGCTCTTGGGGTTATAAGCTACACTGAAAGAACACATTCAGTATGCAGTAGATTTATAAATCTAATAAAAATGTTCGTTTTATTTTCTTTTTGCCGGCAAAATTGCGAGATGTACATTTTGAAAATGGAAAATAAAATGATTTTGAGTTAAAATGATTTTGAATACTTTTTTTTTAGTGTAGTAGGAGTAGAAGTAAAAAGCGTCACACACACACATACAGTTACCGAACGAACGACACACACGCACAATTATAGCTGCATAAACATTGTCCTGGCGAAGGACACAGATTGTGTTGGCAGCTTGAGTGCTTTTTGCTGCCGACGACTCCTGACTGCTAGTTTGCACAGATTGCACAGATTGCACAGTTTCCACAGTTTCCCAAGTTTCCACAGTTTCCACAGTTCCTACAGCATTCAGCTGCTGTTTGGCTAGTGTTTGTACACATCCTTTTAGAGAAGCGTTTGTTGTTGACAATGTTTAAGGCTTTCCGTTTTTCATGTTGGCAGCGTTAAGTGCAGCCAATGGCCAGGTAGAGTTAAGATTATCAGCAGCTCGATGCTTTAATTCCAATTCAAGCGGAATTGCTTTGATTCAATTTCAACACCCGCTGTGCGCAATGCAATGGTCGAGTAGCTAAATTTAGACGCTAATTTTGTGACCTGCTGTGCCAAACAGAGCGCACTGCACTCCACCGCTTTGCCAAGCTGTCGCATTGTCGTCTCAGTGCCCCAAAACATTCCTGTTCTCAGTCCCATCTCAGGTTTCATAGAAGCACAGACATGAACAAAGCCAGAAGTGAGGGAGAGAGAGAGAGAGAGAGATATGGAGCTGGAGCTGGAGTTGGAGTTGCAGTTGGAGACGGGGTGAAAGAGTGAGAAAGAGAAGGAGATATGCGACTGCGACTCAAATTACCAACCGAATTCTATCTGCTGGACTTTAAACTGCTATGGAGTCATAACTTGGTGGCTTTATCATCATCAACTTTATTACGTTTTGCACAATATCGGACTATTTTTTATTTTTTTTTTTTGCTGTCTGATCGTCTGTCTACACTTGAAGTAAAACTTAGTCTTAAAGTCAAGCAGCAAGTATGCTTCATATGACATAGAAGTAGTCTTGGCATCCCCTCATAAATACTTTTGATACGTATGTAAGTGTAAAACATGTTTTACAAGATGATGCGTCATGATTGATTGAAAAGTTACCTTCTCAATTTAGCATGCATTTTATTTATAAGAGTAACAAATTTAGCAAGACTTAACTTAAAGGTTTTTTTTTTAAATTTTTTAATTTTAGACTTTAATTTTTGAAAAAATGTTGATATGTGAGTTTTGATTCTGTTCTAGAATATTCCAACATCTTCTAACATTCTCAGAGTTTAAAATTGATTTAAGTACAACAATATTTTTCTTAGTGTGTGCGCGTCCTTAGTCAAGCAACTGATATTATCGTTAAGCTGGGGATCAGCAGAAAAATACCTAAAAACAATTAAGAATAACAAAATCGATGGCAAATTCTTTATTTTATACACTGAACCCATAAAAATGGTAAAAGGGGTATAACGAAGCTTTGCAAAAGTATGTAACAGGCAGAAAGAAATCGATGGATATGTCGATCTCAGTAACTAAAGGAGCTAGAGGCTTCAAGTTGTTAATATAATTGCTTGTAAACCAAACGCAGATCAAGGTTATTTAATTTATTTCCATCTCCGATAGCTGCTTCTGTATCGCAAATATCGATACATATCGATTTTCGATAGAAATGAAAGACGCAAAGCCTGTCAATTTATACATATTTATTATACAAAGTATAATATTCTTGATCAGGATCAATAGTCGAGTCGATATAGCCATGTCCGTCTGTCCGTCCGTCTGTCCGTCCGTCCGTCTGTATGAACACGCAGATCTCAGAGATTGTAAGAGCGAGAGACTTCAAATTTGGAATATAGGTTCTCGTATACCAGGCGCAGATCATGTTTGCGTTATTTGATCGATAACTGCCTCCGTTTATCGAATACCTATATATTTAGATTTATTACATAATATGCATATGCATATTATTCATCAACTGCCTAAATTTCAGCAAGATCAAATAAGAAACACCCAAAATATATTCTCATATTGATCTCATTTCTATCAGCAGCCGCAAGCATATGCGAATGCATGTGTGAGAAAGAGATGGCATCATAATCGACGCGAGCGTCAAATGTTTTTGTGTGTATTGCGTGTTTCATGTGTTTGTCGGTAGATGGCGCTCCCAGAGCTGCTCGCATTTTAGTGCAAATCTTTTTAAAGGGGAATTTGCCAATAATAATAGAATATATTTAATAACTGGGTTCAGGGTATATCGCAGTCGAGCTCACTCGAATTGAATTTATAAACTGGATTCAGGACTTTCTTGAGAAGAACATTCCTACTTGTTTTAATTTACGGATAATCCTTGCTGATATTGAATATACTACATACGTACGTAATTACCTACGAAAATGAAACCTTAAATGGCATCGTCTGATTTTCAAATTTTCACCTGCATGACTTGCAAACCTTACATGTCAACAGGTTGCTTGCGGGCAATTTGATGATTTTTAATTATTTTATTTGCTGCAATCTTGTTTGATTTCAATTTATGCATCGGTGAACATAAAAAGGTAAAAGAAAAACTAAATGCCCAGTAGCGGTCACAGTTGTGGCATCTATAGATGGCTTGAGGCGTTCGTCGCAACTCATCCGCATCCAAAGACTCACTTAATTATCAGCAATTAATCTCTCCTTAAGCCAGCAGCAAGTTAACACGACAGGTGCTGGCAGTCTGAAGACTGAAGACCAAAGTCTGAAGTCTGAACTCTGAATTCTATATGCTGCTGGGTGCTAATTGGTATGCGAATCTTCGCTTCCCAATGCGCTTGCATTTGAGTTCTTTAATCGACTCGACTGTGTGAAAGAATAACAAATTTTCTTAGCAAATCTAAATAGAACAAACTAGTGTTAAAAATATGACTATAATATAAATAACAGCAAGCTGCATTTTCTCATATTACATTTTAGCTGAACTAGAAATGCAACATGCCCAAAATGTGTTAAAACTAAATCAAATTGTGAAATCGATTTGTACAAAAAGTTATTTGGTAAGCTCCGATTTAAAGATAAGAATTACTATTTTGTTGTCTTTTTCTTTTCTTTTTTTTGCTTTATTTTTTCTTAAACTTGTTCTTGAGCTTGTGCTTTTTGGCCCATTGTGCCAGTTTTTGAAGCGTGCCAGTTGGTTAACATTCCAGGAAGTAGTTTTCGCATTTCACACAGCTGAAAATATTTAGCTAATTGTCGCTAAACTTTACTCATTACAGCGCCGCCACAAGGTTAGCGGCAAGCGGCAACATGTGCCATGGAGGGCCTGGGACTGGGCAGCAGACGCAACAACCACAACAACAGCAGCAGCAGCAGCAACAACAACAATGGCAACAGCGTCGTAGTTGGTGCCGCAACATTGATCAGCAGCAGCAACAGCAGCAGCAGCAGCAGCGCCATCAACAGCAGCAGCAACAACAGCGGCAGCCAGCACCAACACGCTCATCATCTGGCCAAGTTGCACGTGCACTCACACACGCACACCAAGCTGAAACAGCAACAGCAGCAGCAGCAGCAGCAGCCGCATCAGCAACATTCACACCAGCAGCAGCAGCAACATCAGCATTCGCATTCGCATCAGCCCGCCAATCAAAACTATTACACGCAACAGCAGACGCAACTGCAGCGACTCAAGCAGCAACAGAAGCTGCAACAACAGCAGCAACAACAACAGCAACAACAACAGCAACAACAACAATTGGAAGGCATTCATGGCATGGGCAAGGGACACGTGCCTAAGCATAGTGCTGGCTGTTTGCAGTTTCCACCGCCACCAGATTATCCACCACCGGCTGCAAGCAGTCCGCTGCACAAATCCGCCGGCAGCTCACCGATCGCCGTTGCGGCAATTGTGAGCAGCAACACAACGGTTGCTGTCAGCGCCAGCAGTGTTGCGGTCAATGGCAATGGACGGCGTCAGCTGTTGCCGCGCTATCCGGATCCCGATCCGGATGCCATTGAAATCTGTACGGAACAGGAGTTGTCACCGCATCATCTCAAGCAGCTGGCGCGTCAGAGTAAAACGCTGGGACGCGATAACAACAGCAGCAGTGACAAACAGTGGACGCAACTGCAGCAGGCGAACAGTCTGCATCATGTGCATCATCATCAGCAACATCCACATCAACATCCTCATCTACATCATCATCATGCTCATGCTCATCATCAACATCAACATCAGCAGCAGCATGATTACTCATATGCATATTATGAGCCAGGCGCCGCAATGCGTCACTCCAATGTACCCAAGCCGGATGGCAGCACAAATGTGGAGTCCAGCTGCTGTGCGGCTGCGTTGCAGCCACAAGTTGATGTTGGTCCACCGCCGCCCAACTCGATACGCGCCCTGCTCTCCAAGGGCAAGAAGAACAAGCAGCTGGTGTCGCCGGCGACGCTGCAATCGTATCAGACGCGCTACCACAAGCTGACCACAGCTGCAGCAGCAGCAGCAGCAGCAGCAACAGCAGCAGCAGCAGCAACAGCAGCAGCAACAACAACAACAGCAGCAGCAGCAGTTGTAGCCAACCAGAGCGAGAATTTCTACGAAGAGATTAATGCGGCCGCGTTGCAATCGGGCAAGATTGCACAGCAACAATTGGGCTGCAGCATTGGGTCGCATTCAGCAGGCTCACTGAATCAAACGCTCGTCGAGGAAGAACTGCGTCGAGTGCAGCATCGTCATCACAAGATTCTCGGCGAGCTGAATCTCAGCGTGGAGGCGATGCTTATGCCCGAAAGTCCGCCCAAATGCAGTCCACCAGCTGGTGCTGGTGCTGGTTCTGCTACTGCTGCTGCTGCTGCTGCTGCTGTTTCTGGTACTCCACCCAAGCCAAGTCCGACGGTTTGCGTGACAGCAACTAGCGGACAGCCAGCGATTCTGGGCCGGCTCACATCCACCTCGGCAGACAATATCTGTGATACAAGCAGCAACGTTGGCGGCATTGAGCAGCTGCTGGCAACGCTCAAAGGCCAGCAAACTACACATATCGCTGGCAACAATAGCAGCACAAGCTGTGGGGGCACGGCCATCGCACCACAAACCAGTGTCGCCACCACAGTCGGTGGCGATTTGGATAGCGGCTTCAGCGGTAGCAGCGGTGCCAGCTACATTGGCAGCCTCCGTCTGAGCAAGACGCAACACATTAAGTGCGCCCGACAGACGCCCACAGCAACAGCGGCATATGCCACACAAAGTTGCCGGTCGTTTCAACGCTCCACGGCGTATGATGAAACAATTGCCACGGCCAGTGCCACAACCAGCTCGGTAATGTGCGCCTCGAATTCCACATTTTTGACGCGCGCCTCCTGCGGCCGTCGCATTCTCAGCTGTGCGCGGATTCGTGCCGCCGAGGACCCAGGACCCACTGTGCCCACGGAATCGAAGGCACGCAGCTTCTGGAATCGCAAGGGATGGCGTAAACTACCCGGATTCTCCACATCCACATCGAGCATCAATGACACAGGTCTCGTAGGTGAGTGAGAAATAAAAACCACAACAAATAATCCCAAAATAATAATTATTAAATATGCCACAAGGATTTATTTGCAATACTATTTTTCATTTAATAATTATGTTGACATAACTTGCTTATATGCACTGCATATAGAATAATATTATAAATAATTATTAAGTAAGAATTTCGGTAGAAAATTATTATAAATAAAATAATAATTGTCATATAAACTGATTGTATTTCATAAATGAGAACAATTCAACTTCTTATTTCAATGAGAAGTTTGCTCAAAATTCACTAAGATTGTTTGCAATTTTTTTTATTTATCATTTTGCAATTTTAAGAAAATTTAATTGATTCTTATTTTTTGCAATTGTTTTAAAGGTCTTTCGAAAGATTTTATATACATATCTATTTGGCATATAACCAGAATTGTTTCATTATTTTGAGCAATGTAACTTTGTTTGAAAATGGAATTCCCTACATTTTTTTGGAAAAAAATATAAATACATATATATCATATTTATTTTATTTTGATTTTTTTTTAATCTTGGATTTTTTATGTCTATTATTATATACAAATTTAGATTTTTTCACCACAATAATTAACTGCATTTAATTTTAACAAGTATTTTTACGTTACATTAATTTCACATACATTTATTCAATGGTTACAACGCTCAATATGCAAACTTTACATCTGTTGTATGCCGCTTGCAGTTGTACATTGCTTGCGCCATCTATTGTATTTTTCCGTAATGGGCTGTGTCTTCGCTAAAAGGTGTCATTCCACACTTAACGAAATTTACATAACTTTTGCACACATTCCGTTGCATATTGTTGGGAAAAAATTGTAATTTGTAAATCATAGCGAGCTTTTAAATGCGTAGCTTGCTAAACAGTCAAAAGTTTTAAAATTAAAACTGGTTTTCATATATAAACAATGCAAAGCTTATGTAGATTAGAATTTATTTGCAGGCTTCTGTTTATATACGTATTCCAATCAGTTTGATGCATTGTCAAATTCGTCGTTGAGTTCGCTGCTTGAGTTTAATACTGCGCTTAGCCGGCAATCAATGAAATCGAGTTAAGCTCGCAACAGGCTGTTTCTTCTCACATCTCCTCTCACACACACACACACATACACACACACACACTAGCAACTTGCATATGCAGGCAGGCAGACAGGCAGAGTGTAAATTTTTTGTGGCACATGCTCCACTGGCTCTGCTCGTCGTTGTCGGCGTTGGACATCGTCATCGTCATCGTCTCGTCATCGTCATCGTCGTTTTTTTGAGTCGCTGTTGTTGTTGGCTCATTTTTTTGGGCTACATTCCCATTCATCGGCATTCAGCGGATTCAGTAGAATCGATCTTGTCGTGCTTGCTGCATGCTCTGCCAGGCCGCGCTATCGTTTTCTGTTTTCTGTTTTTCGTTTTTCGTTTTCCGTTTTTCGCTTTATCTCCCCACAAATAAATAAAAGAGTACGCACACACACATAGACACACTCACGCACATGCACACAGATGAACATCAATTTTTCTGCATCTTTTCGGTTCTATTTTATTTTAATTTTTTTTTTCTTTTTGGTGCATAAGTGCAAGTGTGTTAGTTATTTAGGGCTCCGAGAGTTGTGCAAAAAATACATACCAATAAAACTGTGAGTCGCTTTATCTCCCTGTGTTTGTTTGTGTGTGTGTGTGTGTGAGTGCGACTGCTTGTGTGTGTTCTTGTTGTCATATTTGTTTGCAATGTTTGCTACTTCAAAAAAAAAAAAACGCAATCAAAATAAAAAGCGACAAGCAAACTGTCGACCTCGCTGACCCCACTCGACCCATTAACCAAGAAAACAAATGCTGCAAACGTAGCCATAGCAACAATTTTGCTGCCCTCACTCTGGGGGAGGCGTTAACAATGCGTTGTCGTTGTCGATGGCAACATAACATAAATAACGCACACACAACGCACTCGCACACAAGTTCATGCATAGGTATTCAAAAATAAATCGACAATAATTAATTTAAGCTGCTTAGCAGCCGTCTGCCTTTATCATTATCAGTTGCAGCGCATTTTTTGTATGTTTCTAATTTGAGTACACATTAAATTGACAAACGATTTGTTAACATTTCGAACATTCAAAAATGTCCAAAGCATAATTTTGTTGGCTGATCTGAGGTGATGTTGCAACTAGACAGATAACCGCAAGGCGATGACCCGACTTATTACTAATATATTTCCACTGCACACACACACACACGCACACGCACACACACAGTTATTCAGAGGGAAAGTCATAAATATATATAAATATATAAAGAAATCAATCAATCGATAGGTGTAATAAATACGATTTCGGGTAATGCATTGGAATGATGGCATTCCATTTAATTAAATCCGCACTGGATGGCTCTCATCATCAGCATCATCATCAGCACTCGCATCCGTCACTGATGATTCGTAATAATCTCGAACTGAATCTAAATCAACAGGGAAACGGTGTTATCCTGCTAAAATGTGCGTATTTTTACATATTTATTTATTTTCAATTTTATTTTTGGCCTCTTTTTGTTTGCCAATCAATTATATACATATACTTACATATATTATTCTTATGCATTGTTTCTTTTAATCTAGTTTATTTTTTATTTTTTCTTATTATATAAGTCTGTTTTTGAAAATTAGAGAATACTTATTATATTATTAAATAACAACAGATGATGAAGTTTTTCATAAATGAAACCACGACTTAATTTTCAGCTTAACGTTGATCCTGAATTCGAACAGGATTCGATAAATCAGTGCATTGATCACATTAACAACGGCTAGTTAAGATTCCTTGTTTTTTTTTTTTGTTTGTTCTTCAAGAATTTAACTTCAATTTGAAGACATTTGTTACCCACTCTCTTGTGGCTGTTTACTATACGGAATGCACAGCTTCTGATGAATAATATTGCCTCATTTTATTGTACTTGTCGATTTTGTTGTTCTCTCGCTGTTGCTGCTTTTGTGTTGCAAAACATCTTGTTGATATATTTATTTATACATCTGTTTAGCAAATAACTGAATTTTAAGAGTGCTTTCTTTGCGGGTGCAAATCAATAAAAATACAAAAACAAAATATACAAAAATATACAATTTGATATAAAGAAGAAAGAACAAACGTTATATTCTCGATGAGGAAGCTTAAGTACCCTTGAAAATTGAACAATTAATATATTAATATGTTGTTCTCAGTACTAAACAAATTTTGAATATTATAAAAATTCCGATTGATTTGAATAAAACAGCTGATCGGCTTATTTTTGTTTATATTTGCGAAATGACATGGAAAAAAATAATTAAAATACTTGTCAGACGATGAGATGGACAGGCAACAACTTTACATTATGATATTGATATTTGGGAATGTAGGAAATGTTGATAGTAGGCTATTAAATACTTCGATTTCATCTTATGACAAACTACAAATTCCCGTTTGCTCGTGTATAAAAATACAAAGCAGAATCAAATTAATTAAAAGCTCTGCACTGCGTTAAGCTCCATACCAATGTCAATATGTTAATAGCAATAACAATAATAAGAAAAACAATAACAACAATAATAAACACACACATACATATTTTATTATAAATGGTAATTCCAAAAGCTCAAATTTTAATTCCAATTTGTGAAGCAGCAAAAAACGAGATCAAAATCGAATGCTAAATGCGCAGGTGACGGCACTAACCTCACCCAAAGTAAATCCAGATAATCAAAATAATAAGTGCGATCTTAATAAATAATATAAAAAATATACATACATATAAATATATAAATATATATGTACATTCAAGTGATTTTATAGCAAAGACGCCTGCTGATCTACTTAATTATAGCTTCTGTTTGAAATCGGAATCAGAGCTCAGAGATGCTCACAACACAGAAATACACAGACAGTTAGCAAGGCATGTATATATAAATATATACATATATATATATATATATCAATCGTATATAAACATGAATGCACAGTCCTCTTCGAGGGGTCGTCGCCTCGGGAGACGCACTCCAGTTCACCTCGTGTGTATGGCTCCATTAGCTCACGAGTGGCGAGTGCAACGACTATCTCCATACATTTGTGTGTAGTATACAAAAATAAAAAAATAAATAAATCCGAGTACTTTATGCTTTCTGAGCTGGCTTTGTTAACATTGTCATTATTGCTGTTTATGGCACACAAAATGTACAAAATAAAACAGGGCAAAAGATCGAAACCCAAAATTTAATTATTAAGTGTATTTTACTCAAGTTGCAAGTATAGAACAACATATCTATGTATATGCATACATTCTGAATGCTATTTGTGGTATGTGTGTGTGTGTGCTTGTGCGTGTGTGCGTGTGTGTGGCTCATGCCAATTGTTAACTAATTTTCGAGTTATCCTAAGCAGCTAAGTGATCGTTCAATTCAATTAGCAGACATTGCCAACAATTGAACAGTTTTGTAGATGCCATTGGATCTGTAGCTATATGTATAACTGCTGCCTATGGAAGGAGTCAGATACTATGGAACTATCAGATACATGCAGTTGCACATACGATAATATGCGTTGCACTCTGCCATTGCTATTGTGTGTGCGTCTCATTGTATGGGTGTCTATATGGCCTGTCGAACGTCAGCTGTTGCTATTGTTATTGTTATTGTTATTGCTGCTGTTATCCATACATATATAATATATATGAATGTATATATATGCATTGTTGTCTGTCGCGACATTAGCGCGTGTTTGAGTACCGCTTAAAAACGCCTCGTTAATCAATGTCGTCGCCTCGTTCGTTAATTGCAAATGCGACAGCGACTTCAACTGGCCCATGTCCAGTGCAATTTCCATTTTCCATTTCCATGCCCAACTCACAACTCACAGATTCAATTTCATTGCATCTCAATGCTCACAGCTCTTACTATTACTCATTGCACAGCACAAAATTCGGTGGCTAAATTTAACTGGACACAAATTTCGACGACAGTCCACAATGTAAAGTTTAGTTGCTTAAGTTTTCCAATTCAGTTCTACAACAATTCCAAAACAATTTACTCTGTTCTTCACCAATCAATATATTTTATACATTTTGCCATTTGGGGCAACATTTTGCTTATTGAAAATTCATCAATTATGTTGCGTATTTTAGACATTTGCACCGAGTATTTCATGTCGTTATGAAAAGTATGGCAATACCAATGTCACATAGTATATATATGTATATATATATATATATTTATATATATCAAGAAAGCTAATCGCTTCTCTAAAAATACAATTACAATTAAATTTATTGTAAAATAGTTATAGCGTGTCATATATTTAAATTAATTTTATTAGTCATTCCACAAATATAAATAAAAATAGGCCAATCAGCTGTTTTATTTAAAACAATCGGAAATTTAGCCAGTCGCAAGTTAACAACAACGAAGACTCATAATGGAATCGTGAAATGTAAAGAATGTGATTGTTTGAAATGTTGGGCGTATATATATGCAACTATATATATATATATAGATATATATATATATATATATGTAGAAATGTGTATAATATTCGGAACTGATATTAAATATTAACAAGCATTTCTTGTAGTGTTGCTCAACTACAGTTGTCTTCCGAACATTGTCCGCTCTGCCAGACAGACAGACAGCCACCCACTCGGACTGTCCTCACTTGGCTGGGCTCACTTGGCTAGCATAGTTGAGAGCTTTACGACACGAAAATCGTGTAGCCTTTGAGTTGCAGTTTTTTGCTGCTGTTGTTGTTGCTGTTGCTGTTGCTGTTGCAGTTTCTGTTGCTGCAGCAGCAGTGAAAGTGTTTAGACCATGTTTGCATACAAAAAGTGTGCTCATTATTTCATTTTTAGCAACATTTATTTGGCATACATTTTACAGTAGCAACAACAACAACATGCCTCCACATGGGTGCCGCTCCGCTCAAGATTCAGACTGTTTTGGGGGCCGAGTCTCTGTTTTGTTTTTTATACAAAAAATAGGAAAGAGGGTATAATGAAGTTGAGCGAAAGCATGCAATGGGCAGCTGCAAGAATTTTCAATGCTATAAAGTATATACATTCTTGTTCAGCATCAACAGCTGCTTCGATTTAGCTAACTTAGTCTCTGAGACGGATCTACGAACTTTAATCTTTCAAGTCAAGTATACCAGACCTAAATCAGCTTTATTTAATTCTTCGATACATATCGATACCGTACAGATATAGTCTGGTAATATATACATAATATACACATGCTTATTATTTATCCAGTATACAAATTTCTTTAAGCAAGACGTATTTTCAAATTGAGCAAACTAATAGCAGCCTAAGTCTAAGTTCAGGGTATATCCTAGTCGAGCTCCCTCGACTAGACCATTCTACCTTGTTTCTTTTGTTGTTGTTGTTGTTATTGTATTTGGGGTGCATGCGGCGTATGCGCAATGTTAATTAAAAATTCAAGCCAAAAAACAAAAGGAGAAAAAAATTAAAATTAAAATACTGCTGTTGTTAAGAAATTTGCATAACAACAACCGCAACAATATTAACAACAAGAGCTGCAAAATCAGCAACAGCAACAACAGCAACAACAGCAGCGATAGCAGCAACAGTAGCGACAACAATGTAACCGACAATCGCCAATCTCAACTTATCTAATGTGAAGGCATACAAAATACCAAATAGTACAACAACGCGCATACGTCCCGTTGTACACGGCCAAAAGCCGTCGTATCTTCTGCACGGTATACTATGATTGTTGTTGTTGTGGCTGTTGTATCGCTTATTGTATTGAGCGTTTTTCGTGGGTTTGGTAATAATGCATATGGCAATGATATTAAATAGCTATGGAATGGGTCCGACAGGTTTATTGTTTTTACCCCCAACCGTTTCACATCACTATCTCTGCTCCGACAAAAAAGAACGCATAGAAACTGAAACTATGCCACAGAGCAGTGGTATTAATAATCATGGTTGGCAATAGATCGATAGATAGTGTATCTGTCCCATTAATAGAGATATACGACAATAATAAATCATTCAATTCTTTGACTATCAATACAATTGCTAATTGTAGCTAGTACTACATTGTTTATGTTGGCTATCAAGCTAATCCCAAGTATTGAAAATAAGGCGGTGAATTGTAATACTTAATATCCAAATTCGGTTTTTGTATGTGTATAAATTGTTTCTAAAAATCAGAAAAACTATCTAAAATTCAGTTCGACTTTTCGCTAAGTGTATATATTCAATATATAAATATATTATATAAATGTATATAGATGTGCATATTTAAATCAATTGCCTGCAAATATTCCAAAGTGCTTTCTATTTAATTTGGTAGTTAAAAGAGATATTCAATTAAGTGAAAACGCTTGTATTCTGTCATAATTTGACAAATGCTCATCGATCGGTTAAATTGCTACTTGAACTATAAATTTTGTTAAACTAGGCAAATCATCACAGACACACACACACACACACACACACACGCACACACAGATGGTGCTTAATCTCATTTGGATATCGCGATCAAGTCTATGTGGAGAGGAAAGATATTAATTTTAGGCCACGGTCAAAATGATAAATGATATATGTTAGACATTATTAAGTTGATGCTATTGCAGCCTGCAGCCTGCAGCCTGTTGTCAAAATGTCAGCAGGGAGCTTGTTGCAAGTTGGGAGTTGCAACGCCATAAAGTCTATGCAAAACAGTTCTGACTCGCACTTAGCCAATTATCGCTGTCAATGCCAATGAAAGCCATATATATTGTCAGACAATTGTCGAAGGCGATGGCGGCGCCTGCATTTTGCAGTTGCTGCTTTCAGTTGGCATCGGTGTTGACACCATTAAGACAGAAGTAGTTTTTCTGTGACTGTGTCTGTGTGTATGTGTATGTGTGTGGGGTGTGGGGTGAGGAGTGAGGAGTGCTGCAGGAGCTTAGAAAACCGACTTGACGTTGAAAAATATATGGCCAACATGTTTCTGCTTTTAGCCAATAGTAGTTGTAGTTGTTGCTGCTGCCGCCGCTTGTTGCTGTTGCTTGTTGCTTGCTGTTTGCTGCTTGTTTGTTTGCTGCAGCGTTTTGTGCATCACTTTGAGGCAATCCCCGGCACATTATGCAACGTCTTTGTGGCCGTTGCCAATTAAAAAGCCGCCACATTGTCAAATAGTTGGCACATTTTTCGCGTTTTTCGTTTTTCTAATTAAATGCCGCAGACTGATGTCTTCTGATGACGCGACCCGCATACGTTTACCCGCGCCTCCCTGCGTCCCATCGTCCCATCGTCTACCCACAGACACTCTGCAGGCTCTCAACAAAAGAATTGCTCCACTTAACGTGCTGCAAAGTTCATGCGGCAAACAATTGCATGCTCGGATCATTGCCTGAGATAGCAGCTCGAATAGGACCATAGACCATAGAATGCCACCTACAGCTGATAATTGGCCAACAGCCAACTGATACTAGTTGGCCAGTTGACCGTCCGCATTGCTTATACGCACCGTTGACCCAGGAACAGCTCGACCCCATTACTTTCGAATTTGAAACCGAAACAGATACACATACACATACACATACACATACAGATACACATACAGATACAGACTCAGAATCAGAATCAGCATAAGAATACGAATAAGAGCACAATGTGTGCCACACTTCGCTGCTGCTGTTGCTGCTGGCAACTGAAACCACTCAGTCCGAAACTGAGTCAATTCTACTCCTCTACCCCTCTCTCTCTCTCTCTCTCTCTCTCTCTGTCTCTGTCTCTCTGTCTCTCTGTCTGTCTGTCCCTCTTTCTGTCTCTGTGTGATATAGATGGATGAACGAGGGGGGGTCTGGCTTTTAATTAAGTTTTTGTGTTAAGCTGTCAGCGACCGCAACTGGATTGACTTGAAATACTTACACACTTGACTAGTTGGCCAAAATCAGCGTTACCAAAAAGCGTATGGCCAGCATTTTGTGGCACAAAACGTTTCGGTGTCGCGTGTGTGTTTTTAGTGTATGTGCGGTGTGTGGTGTGCGGTGTGCGGTGTGTGGTGTGTGGTGTGGTGTTTGGCTGGCAAATGTGGTCACTCTTGATTTGATTGGGATGATGCCGCATTGCCAGTGGGCAGCTGATTTGGCTAACACATGATTTATGCATTTTAGGCAGACGGCAGACAGCTGCCAGCCGGAAGCAGCCAATCGGACAGACAGACAGACATATAGACATATAGACATATGGACAAATAGACAGACAGACAGACAGACAGACAGACATAGGAGTGCCTGTAGAAAGCCGGCAAATCCAAATGCTGTTCCAAAATTCGTCAAGCATATCCGTTCCCCATTCATATTAGCGTACTCATTCATACAAAGTAAATAAAACCAATAAGCAAGATACCCTCACCCCATATTTATATATATATATATATACGTGTACGGCAATTTTATATAATGTGTACGGCAATTTTGTTATCACATACATGACACAAGTTTGCAACGTTGAATATTCATGATACAATGTTAGCAGATTAACTCCGGTCTATAAATCTATAAAATATGCAACTCAGCTATTGATGCTGGTCAGGAATATATATATATATATATATTTTATAAGGTCGCAATGCGTTGCAAATATGAAAGCGGAATCCAAAAACCCACTAGAAGCGTACACAATGTTCGTATGAAAACTACATTTTTGTAGATTTTCCTTTCCAAATGTTGGGAGCATAATAATAAACAAAAATGTGTGATATACTAATTCGATTCCGGCAATTTCGACCTTATTTTCCTCATTATATTACATAGTTTTGCTTTGCTTTTTTAAATATTAAATCGATTTGGAATTTTCATAATTGTTAATGGTATCAGCGCTGAAATCGAAGCTGGGCAGTCACTTTTCTAATGAATTTTGTATTTGTATGTTGGAAGCAATAGCAAAATTGATGCTTCACATTTAGATTTTTATATTTTTGTAGCTGCAAAACCGACTAAGTTCTCGACTAATTAGTTCTACAAATTAGCCCAAACCAATTTTGTAAACCGTGATAAGTGTGCTCCAAATCGAAATGATTCCAACTGAACTTATATGTAATATAAATTTAAGTATACTTCGCGTTTAAGAACATTTTTTATTTCATCTTACATTCATATACATATGTATGTATGTACATCATCAACAGCAAGCCACATTGCGAAATGAAACCAGACAAGAATTAATTTTGCAAGTCGACTGCCTGCCTGCCTGCCTGTCCATATACATAATTGCATGCCAGGTGTCATAAAGCTGCCAGCTAACTGACAATTGTGCCACCAACTCGGCCACAGATGGAAATCCAAGTTGCACTTTCGGTCTCATTGCTTTGCTGCACGTTGCAAGCGCCCACGCAACGCCGCCCGCATTCTCAGACAACGCAAAGTCCACAAACAGCAACGAGAATAACAACAACAACAGCAACAACAACAGCAACAACAGCAACAACAACAGCAACAACAATAGTCGTCTTGAGCTTATTAACACAATTTAGTCAGTGTGGGTCAGTTATTTTGTTGCTGTGCTGTTCTTGTTGTCGCCTAGACAACTTTGCTTATAATGATTAACCAGAAAGCGCAACCAATGCCACTGTCCGCAATCTGCCTTAGATGTTGTTTAATTACTTTATGTATTTTATTATGATCGTTATCATGAAACATAAAATTCCATGAATTCGCTGCAGCTTATAAATAGATGTTAACAAATTATACAAACAGCGGCCACAGATCCAACATCAGCTCCAGGAAAAGCTCCAGATGCAGGTCCAGTTTCTGTTTTCATTCATTTTTGCCACTCCGGCAACTCAAACAAGTAAGAGTGCTCTTGTGGAGAATGTACAACGACAAGTTTCTCATCATTTAAATGCAAAATGGTTCATTGATTCCTTTGCTGAACATAATAAATTACATAAATTCCTTACATATACATCTAAAATGACATTATGTAATGTATCTGATTTGTTTATTTTAAATGGCATATAAAAAATAAACATTTGCTTGAAATTAAATGTTGTATGTCAATAAGGGGTTTAATGTTAAAATCTGTAGATATAATTATGTTTGTGACTTATGTATGTTTTTGCTACCATAATAAATATTAGTAAGTCATCTTACATATACCTTCTTGATCCATCTGCTGGCTGCAGGGTATAGAAACTGTCAGCAGCAACCAGCTGGTAGAGGCAAAGCCAATTGCAAAGCCTGTTCAAAGGAAAAAGAACATGGTAAAATTCAAAAATATTTACAAAGTGGAGCACTTGGTCGTCATATCTTATCGTTGCCGTCGAGTCGACAACACGTGCTTGACTGAAAACTGAAAACTGAAAAACTACAAAACAAAAACAAAAAACAAATCAACGCATTTTCAATGGAAATGGATGCCTTTGTGGCATCTAATAAAGTATAAAGTATAAAGTAAAAAGTATAAAATTCAATTATATAAACTGTTTTATATTTGAAATGGATTTTTTACTTTTTTGGTTGAGACTGGCTCAGCTTCTAGAGAAATGCTCTTAAGTGCAATCCACATTGAAATCGTTTTAAATCAGTTAACACCGCCACATTTTTCATCTTGCCCAAAATTCAAGTTCAAATTTGTACGTTCTTTTAAGAACACCTGCTCTCCTTATTGGGTGTATGTGTATGTGTTGTTATGTATGTACTTATGTCTGAGTAGATTTCAGCACATAATGAAAGCAGTAAATCGCGTTAAGCACGTCTGAAATTCGATCTGCTTGGTTTGCATCTCAATCGCTTCCCAAAATCGGTGTTTTTTTTTTTGGATTGTTTGTTTGTTTTTTTTTTTGTAGCTATATTTCAGACAGATGCAGAGCTTTCTTACCAAAGGCTTAGGCATATGTACCTTATATACTTATTCTTTATATACTCAATGTAGAATTTAGTTCGCCAGTTAAAACAAGTTGGTGTGCATGGTATAAAAATAAATATCTTATGATTATTCTTCTTAAGATGTTGATGCACAGTCTGGCTACGTATTTGCTAAATGCGACTTAATACGTGTATATTGATGGGGTACAAAGAGGAGCACCCCATTTTTCTGCCCACTGTAATCCATTCACTTGGACGTAAGCATCATTGCCCAGTGCAGAAATAACTTTTACGTCGTAATTAATTGCGAGAAAACCTTTCTTTGTATACCATTTCCGTTGAATGCATGTCTTTACACAAATGTCGCAGACAGAAAATACAATAAATAAATAGGGTGGAAAGTGTACGACTTTGAAATGCCCTCTGGCTAGAGCTACACGCTTGTAGTAAATTTAAACTGATTGAAATTATCCTTTTCTCTGATAACAACAACCATTAACAATCAAATGTAAACCGCATATAATTATATATATATATATATTTGGAGAACACCTGGGTAAGTCTGTTTTAGCCTTACTTCACATAAAGATCAAGTAAATAGCATTTTTTAAGTGTTAGCTGAAGGCAAGTTCAGAGCACAGTTGTAAGACTCGTTTTTGCAGTAAGTGTACAGAAACGAAATCTGGAGCTGTTTTTGAGCTGGCACAGAGGGACACACAGGACACTCCAGAACGGTGACCAGATTCTCATTCAGTCATGTGTGCCTCTATTTATAACTACTGTGTGTGTGTGTGTTTGTGTAAATGTGCAGCGGTGTTCAATTCATAAAAATCGCTCCAGCGTAATTGAGAGCACGCGCACAGGATTACACAAAATATTATTTTATTTGATTGGTTAACGAAAAAAGGGGCCCAGGAGGGTTGCAAAAAGTCAAAAGGGTACATTGAAAACTATTGAGTCGAGCATTGCTTTTGTGGTCGTTGTCGTGGTCGATTTATCCCTTCGATTTTGTTTGAGGGGCGCCGTCAGTATTGAGTAAACTGGCTGTTATTGCCACTTCCCAACTCGGTTGCAAATTGACAAATTGCACGGCAAATCAAAAAAAAAAATTAAAAATATAGATGAATATAGATTTATATCCATGTATATGTATATATACGTTGTCGAGTCACACCCCAACAGTTTTGGGCTGCATATAAATATTGATATGCCCAATACAAACATCGATATGTACCTCCTCCTCCTCCTCCTCCTTCCCGCTGAGGCAACTCAGCTGTTGCACATAAATTACATTTCATTATCAAACTCATTGTGCACTTTGGGCGCCTGTGTAAATAGCTACACAGCACAAAAACACGGATGTGTTTCAATTAAATCTCATGAATCGATTATAGTGTATTGTTTTTCTGATATTTATCCCCAATGTTCTTTAAATTTTATTTCCCAACTAGGCAGCTTGTATTCCATCTGGATTTAAATTAATAATCAAATTGGAATAATTATTAATTTAAATAAATTTAAATATTTAAACGTATTTAGATTAAAAATAATAATATAAGCGGAACAATAATCATTTCACTCCATCTCTCTAAATGTTAAATGCTCTTTACCAAATTGTAATTTATGAGTTACGAATTTTTGTATTCTAAATACTTTTCTCACTTAATGAACATTGGCAATTGTTGCAATTGAAATAATTATTTCTCACTGTGCATCTGGTAGCCAGATAGAGAGAGAGAGAGAGAGAGAGCTCGAAAAGAAGGCGGCTTCTGTTTGGCTTTCGGCTTAATATTTCGGCAACATATGCGCAGCTCAATTGTAAACCCAAAACACCCTCTGAGAGTGCGACTGTACCATCAACTACTATAAATCGAACAGATTGTCTCTGCCTCAGGTTTCAAGCGTTTTCCTGCTTAACGTTTTTTTCCCAGCTTGTGTGCGGCCTGCGTGCATCTCTATTTTTATTGTTGTTGTTGTTGTTGTTGTTATTGTTGTTGTTGTTATTGTTATTGTGTGTGGCATTGAAGTTTCTTTTCGATTGAACATTGATATTAATTGTCTCCTTTTACGTTTTTGTGCCGCTGCCGCCACTTAAATGACGCCTCGCCCGCAGCGTGCCACACAAGGCGATGGATCGTTCCGAACGATGGAACCCAAACTCAGTTCCAAATCTTAAACCTTAACACGCTGACCGCGCCCTTCACGGTGGTCAGAGGTGTCAAAACTCTTGCTCGCCCGCACCTAAATTGATGCGAACAAGCACAAGCCAAAAAAAAAATAAATAAATAAAAAAAAAAAAATCGAGCCGTTAGAATAACAAGATGTTGTTGCCCCTCTCTGCGCATTACCATGCAAGTTTGGCTTATCAGCTTATCAACTGATTCGTTGCACAGCTGTTCGCATTTACCCAAATCGCATTGCTTGCTTTAATGACACTACGGCAGAGAGGACCCAACATTAATTCCAGTTGCAGTTGCAGTTGCACAAACTGTATTATTAATATCCCAAATATATTTTGCTAATATTTGCAGCACTTCTCGTGCTGCGATAATCCATTAAAATAACATACAATTTGATTAACGATAATGTGTGAGCTGAATGCAAAAGAAAACTTATTATTTATGTAATCCACTCTGCTGGCCAAATCTTTAAATATCGTACAGAAATGTCAAATGTATTCGTATTTCCTTAATCGAGCATAAATTTATTGATACTGAACGGAATATGTCCGAGTTGTATGCACTTTATTATTCATATTGATTGTGTCTAATTCATTCTGAAATTTATACAGAATAAAACAACATTTGTAAATGATGTTGCGAATTTTAGAAATACGCTCCGAGTATATCTTGATTTTTACAATGATTTATCAAATTTCGTATCGATGTTGGGCTTTAATATGACGACTAGTTAAGTCAATATACATTTTAGTTTTAGAGTAATCTCGGTGAAAGTTGTCCCACAGCATTAATTGCTGCAGACATATATAATATATACATATATCTGTCGAAATCTAGGCTCAAGTCAAAAAATATTATTTCTCTTTAATATACAATTTATGAATATATAATTATTCTTTCCGAACAACTTTTCTGTCAAATTTTTAAAGGTAGCATTTGAATTTAACCACTGAACATGTGACTTAAAAACACAATTGAATAGCTTTTTAAATGCATATATCCAAATGATGTACACTTAATGAATACTGATGTAGTTAATGTATATGTAGTTATTTACTTAAGCATTTCTCTCATTGCACGCCCATCTGATCGGCGTGTGATTGACCCAGTTGCAAAAACACCTGAAACATGTGCGGCAGGTTCAATGACTGTAATGTGCCTCAGGATCAATTAGTGTACACAATGAACAATTTCACGCCTCGCTTATTAAAAGCTGAACACGGCCACGACATTGTCTGGGCCTTTGGACTGGGTACCACAGACCAGTCGATGATGGTAGCTGGTGCCGGACTCAGATTCGGTCTCGGGCTCGGGCTCGGGCTCGGGCTCGGGCTCGGATACGGATTCAATTGCTCCGGTCAATGCGCTGGTTTGCGTGTCTGGCGGCGCCACCACATGACTTTGACTTTGAGTGCGACGCGACTGTCCATCAAACGGTGATTAATTAATACCCGGCTGTTACCGTAAACTAGTGGAGGGCAGCAACTCTATTGTTGCTTTCAAATAAGCAATAACACATTTGCTACCAGAGATAACGTTTTCCTACGAAGGCGTTTTATTTTGCACGGCAAGCCAGCAAATCTATATATATATATATATATATATATATACACATATATACTTTCTATGGCTTTCTGTTCTTGTTTTTCACGCAGAATTCCATTCGAATGTGGTAAGGCAATGTGGTTTTGTCAGTCAGATAATCAAATGCGCATTATTGTTGCCATTATATGATTGTTATGTTCTGCGATTTCGAAGACAAAATCTTTAGTTGCCACAACGAATATGCAATGCTCTCTTCGATTTCAAGATTTAAATGCATACAATTTCTCGAACATTATCATGTATTGAATAGAAACATTTCAAAGACAGCTAAACATATACCAAATAAATAACTAATTTTGTGTGTTTAATATTTATCTATATCTATGGCTAGTTCGATACCACATATATAATTATTTAAATACTATCACATAAAAGGCAAGCATTAACATGTCATATAAAATCATTACATTTTATTTGTATTTGAGCAAAGCTCAAGTTGAGTTAATTTATTTCAATACAATCGTATATAAATATACTTTTCACTTGTACCACAAACTTTATCTAATATCTGTAGTACTCCTTGTATTGGACCTCACCATACGGTTACCAAGTGAACGATAGATAGCTAAAAGCGAAACTAAAAATATTCACATGATCTCGGGAGACCAACAACGTCAGTCCGCCTACATTTCGTAGACTTTAGCTGGAAGTTTTCAGTTTTCAATGTGTTCAATGTGTTTTCTTGTTTTCAGCGCATTTTCCTACTTATGATATAGACGGGCAAATAAGCGCCTTGCATTTTGGGCTTACCTCTTTCTCTTCTCGCTTCAACAACTCGATGTGGATGCGCCGGAGGGGCTAGTTGCGAAGTGAACTGTTGCCAATTGGCGATTACAATGGTCGATAGACATGGACATGGACATGGACATGGACATGGCATAAAAAACAACGCCATAATTTTACTTTTTTTTTTCTCTTTATTCGTTTTTTGACGTCATGCGAGAGTGAGATTTATCTAATTTTCAATATTGCGCCCAGAGCAATGAAAAGCAGCCAACCAAGTTCAAATTTTTCTGTGTGATAAGTTGTTGTTATTATTGGTGTTGCCGTTGTTGTTGATAGGTAATTTACATAATTACCGCAAGGCGTGTCAGACGATTGCGGCGAGTACGCCCAACAACAGTGCCACTGCACCACCCCATCCCACCGTTGACCCTCTTCGAATTGGTCAAGTGTTTGCCACATTTGACTGCTATTTTTGGCCGAGCAGAGCGTGCTTTTCCAGTTAGAACTCCACTGTGTTAAGCATGCAATACACAAGCACATACATATGTATATATATACACATACATATATATATATATATAAAATAAAGTCTTAAATAAACTCGATTCAAGTGTTTGTCATTATTGTAAGTCATTCTTAATATGTCTGCCACATACTTACAAAGAACTAACATAACTATGCGGAACTGCACAGAGACGTGCCAGCGATGTGGCATACAAGAAAGCGCACATTGAACTTCAGCTGAGATCTCAACAGGCTGCGGGTCGGTCACTGCCACAGCCGCAGCCGCAGCCGCCAGTCGCCAGTCGCCAGTCGCCAGTCGCTAGTCGTTGCAAGTCACCAGTCGTCAGTCGCCAAATGCCAAATGCAGCAGCAGCAGCAGCAGCATCTGAATCAGTGGCATGCCCCATGTCGTTGTTATACTTTTATGTATGTGTTATATACTGAGTATGGAGTATGCAGTTGCAGTTGAAGTTGCAGTTCCACTGCACTTGCAATGTGTGTAAATTATGCATCTAAGAAGGCATCTACACTCGTGTATTCCCCATTTAGTACAGGCGGGCACTCCTTTGTGTTATATAAGCAACGAGAAGCGAGACCTTAGCTAATCCAAGCAAGCGTGTTTCCGTCGACAGTGCACGACTAGAAGATATCCAAACTTTGTATATTCTCTATATATATAATATATACACAATATGCACAATTTCCAAGTTTAGCAGACATTAAGCAAGCAGCTGCTCTTCAAAAGCACTCATTTCATATTTCCAAATAATAGTTAAAAACTTCTTCAAACTTCCTTTAAAACTTTTGACGGCGATTGTTTTGCTTTTGTTGCTGTTGGTTATGAACAAAAATGTCAAGTGCCGATCAACGATTTTTCTTTAAACGCTTACAGGGTATAACAAGTTCAGATCAGCAGAAGAGGAGAAGAGTACCACACATTGTCCCCTTTGCCGGCATGCGATTTGTAGACGTCTTCATTATTATTATGTGTACGAGTATTTTTACTTTCTAGCATAGTTTGCTGGATGCTAATGGTGAGAGCGGACAGGTGGAGAGGCATTGTGGCATAGAGTCAATGTTGAGGCTGTTGATGATGCGGCAGCATCATGCGGGCCAATATGCGGATACCACAAAGGGCATTTTCTGCTAAGCCCCAGGCACCATGATGGCTACACATACAGTACACACACACACACACACACACACACATATAGTTACATGCATGTGTTCATGTGTATATTATTACAATTGCATATTTGGCATGCGACAGCGTTGCAAGTTACAAGTTCTACTTGATTAGCCCCGAATGTAAATCACATATTTGAAAATTGCAAGAAACCACTGATTCAGAGCCTAGCAGCATATTTGTTTCCCTAATTTGTAAACATTATTATCTTCCTGTACCATTTTATAATCCGTATTCTTTAATCATAAAATCGCTCATTATAACTTTGGTAACTTGCATAATTACTCGAAATCTTAATCACGTTAATTTGTATAATAACTTAATGGTTCTAATTGTATTCTGAATTTGAAGGTAGATAATTATATTGCATATTGTCCTGTTTGGTTGCTTTTGGTTGGAATCGATAAAAATCCATTATCGCAAATCAATAAAACTACCTATCGCTCACAATTACAAAACTAGAGTATTTTGTACATCAATTTCTGATGTTGACAAATAAATGTGTGGGACAAGCCCATCGTCACAGCTCTTAGGCACTAGAAATCGGAGATGCCCATATCATCCACAGTTTTTGAACTAGAGCTACCAAATTTCGCTGTGGGTGTATATAACTCCATTGCAAGATTGATAAGAAGACGTTATGATTGTGAGAATCGATACATCCATAAGTAATGCCAAATTTCAAAACATGCAGTTAGCAAATTTCAAATTTACATTACTAGTAACATTCTTTAGAAAGAGGAAAAGAAATCCGGCCACGAATACTCCAAAAAAATTGCAAATTCATTTTAGAGATGGAGTTACTAAAATTAAATGGCACTTTGAAGAATATTCAATGGTCGGGGCACATCCACCCACATGATTCTTTGCCACCTGTTATCAGTAGGCGTAACACTGGTATTAGAGTATTCCGCAGTCGGTTACGCTCGAGCACAGTTGTGTGTTCGATACAAAGTGAATTCGAGGAACAGCTCGAAGCAACAACAAAAGACATTTAGTGAGAATCTTAAATATTCCCTCCATTGCTTTTATGAAATGATTGCAGTTAAATTGAATTGACAAAAACACAGCATGACATTTTGAAGCAAACCTTCGAGTTATGCAATCAAAGCACTTTATGTAAGCACATATGTAAGCACATAAGTAAGGACATAATCATTTTATTATGGTTACATTGTTAAATAACATATCATTGCAGCATGTGGCACAACAAGGATTCCAATACCAATAAGACGAACATAGAATTTCTTATGTTGACCACGAGATACTGTGCATATTGTTTGTAGCAACTGTTCTAGGATAAAACATAAATGAAAATCCGAACTATTTTTTGTATTGAATACAAGAAATATAATATATATAATATAACCAACTCTTTATGCATTGTCATACAAATATTAAAAGGTTTATAAGGTTTTTGGCAACCCATCTGTAGTTTCATTAAATTTTTCCGATTGCGTCTACGTAAAGATGAAATGTAAGTAGGCGGTGGAGTACGAAAAGAGATAAAAAAAAGAAAATATATAAAAAAAAAAAATTCGGTATATAATTAAGTTATAATTTCTTTCAACACTTCAAGAATTTAAAACTAAAATGCTATCTCAATAAGAATTGAAAGCTCATTAATTGATTAGCGTATCGGACCCATTAGCATAACATACCCCGTTTGCTTTCCATTGCTGGGTATCAAAGTCTCATGTGGATGTGACAGCAGAAGACGGAGCATTGCGTAAAACAATATAAGAATTTCGTTGACATAATCATTGATTACAAAGACATCTCTCCTTTGCCTTTGCCAGTGTCAGAGTCAGTCTTCGCATTAACGTCAGCATCAGCATCAGATACCTTCCTCCTATCGCATGTTGCGGATTGTGCTCCCGCTGCTGGGCACTCGGCGAGACCTCCTGGATTGATTGTGACGGAGCATTTACAGCATTCATGCCATGAGACACGAGAATTTAATTGAATCAACTCAATGCCGATACATTTGTCTGCAATTAAATGCAGCGATTGCTAAGCTGATTTTGCATAAACCGCTGGATGTGTCGGTATATATATATATATATATATATATATATATATATATATATGTCACGCAATGAGAAATGTGCTCTCTCACTTAAGGCCGCTTGGAATTTGAGTTGGCATGCAGCGAAACAGGCACATTTACAAAATAAAGTGCCCCAGAAAAAACAGATATTTTAGAGCTTTATATAATTTAAAAATTGAAAAATATGAATTCTGATTTTAATAGCTAAAGCAATTTTAGAATTAATGTCTGCATTTCTACTCAACAATTCAAATATGTTTATTAAAAAAACAAAGTAATTGTGGAAAATAATTATATAAAAAAATAATTGATATGTATTATTTCTGATTTGAATAGCGATTGCAATTTTATAATTGGGGCTTGCATTTCAACTTGACAATAATAAAATGCTTACGAAAGTATTTGCAAGTAGTAGAAATAAATTATAATTGTCTTATAGCATCCAGGCAGCTATCACTTTAGTCTGATGTCGAGTCAAAGCCATTGTCAACACGAATGCGCTTGTCAATGACAAACTCAGATCCAGTTTACAGACCTGAAAATATGCAACGGTAAATGCAACAAAAGCTTAGCATGCAACACCTGTGGGTATGTGTGATTTGTGAGTGCCTGAAGTTAGTTGTGTGTGTGTGTGTGTGTGTGTGTGTGTGTGTGTGTACAGAGCTCTGATGTCCTTTTTGCTAGTAGCCTTGTTAAATGTGCATTTGATGCATCAGTTGGCTAATTCTATATTCGTATGGAGAGATCTTACAATCTTTTACAGATCATAAAAGTATATGCAATCACAGTGGTACATAATATTATAACTTTTTCTATACATTTAATTTTGTTTTATCCAATTGATCAACCAATTCCAGTATATTTTAAATTTATTCCATATTATTCTATATAAACCAAAAAGATCGTCTATGTTAGCCACGCCGAAGATTGTATTCCTTTGCCGACCGAAATCTAATCAGATGATATATAGACGTTGATCTGTATATAAGACAGCTTTCAATTTATTTCCTAAAATATATACTCGACTAGTAATGCTGATCAAGAGTACATATACCTTATATGGTAGGAGATGCCTCTTTCAATGCGTTACACATATCAAACAGTTCATCGACTTAACCCTTTTAGAACCGAATTAAATATAGGAGTGCTAAATAATATTTGAGATCGTATTATTCTTAATATAACCACAAACAGACAATGCAATTCAGTTAATTTAACAACGATAATATATTAAAAGTAGAACAATCCATTTAATATTACAATTATTAATCATTTATTAATATTCCAAAACACTTTCAGAACGGTGTTCTTATTGTCAAGGAAACAGTTTTTAGATTTATTTAATGTTCAGGTTTTTACTCCATCCTAACAACTAAGTAATTTCTAACCAAGACTATGAATATTATTTTCCATATTCGAAAGATCGTAATAAGCTAAGAAGAAAATGTTCCACGTCTGTTTAGTACATTGACCATTAGATATTTGATTTGAAGAGCCTTCCTTTGAAATAAGTAAAACACCTCAAAGATAATATTAAACCTTTGAATGACAACCAACCAACCAATAAACTAGATCATAGAATATATATTATATAATGATTAAACTCCAAAAATATGTCATATTTCGGGCCATTCACATAGATTTGAATAAAATATGACAAAAAATAAAATTAGATTGCAAATTAAAGTAGATATATATTTATATATACAGATATATATATATTTGAAATACAACAGACAGTCAGTCACTCTATAGACATATAAACAATGCAGGCAATTGGATTTCTTTTCTTTTTATGCAGTTCTTATCTATAAATATTGTGTGGCTAATTTACAGGGACTGAGGGAATGAGACTGGCACAGAGACAGGAATAGGGAATGGCCTATAGTGACCTAAACGCTCGGGCTTTAGGCAGCGTCTGCTTGTTTTTCAGTTGCATGCTATTGTGCAACTGCCACAGTTGGCTGCAATAAACAACAACAAAGCAAAGAATTGCAAAGCAAAACGGCGCCCATTTGAAAGTTGATTCTCCCTCCAGTGTCTGGACTTTATCCCAGTGCTCGGTAGCGATTTCGCAACTGCTTTTAATGGCTGGCCATGCCTGGTCTATTTGATATTGATCAGATGCTGCACACTCCATAAAACTCTGTGTGTGTGTGTGTGTGTGTGGATTTTTAAAGGGGAAAAATGTGTTGTGTCTGACCCATATAAAAATAGACCAAAACGCACACCTTACACAGAATACGATTGGGAATGGATATGGGAACGAGGAATGGGGTTTGGGAGTGCTTCGAATTGGGTCTGGAGTGAGGCATAGGCAGACAGTTGATGCATCTATTGCATAATCCACAGAGCTCGGCGTAATTAAAATCCAATTCATTTTTTTTTGTTTTCCATTTTTTTTTTTTTTTATTTATTTATTTGGTTTTTCTTCTTTTTTTGTTGTGTGTGTGTTATCTTAATGAGCAAAGCTACTTAAGCTTAATGTGAAAAGGTATTGGGGCCAACAGTATATGAGGGACGGCAGCTGGAAGTGCGACTGGGTTGCGATTGGGATGCAACTGGTACTGGGCTGCTGCGTCAGTCTCCTACACACACTCTCATTGTCGGGGGCCCATTGTCTGGCCATGGGTCTGCATTCTGTGCATCTTAAGTGGTCTATTAGAATATGAATGCCAGAACATATATATATATATATTTATATATATATATATATATATATATATATGATCAACTGTGTGTGGGTGGCTCAGCAGACACCAGACAGCTGACATTCTCCACTGCCCCCAACCCTAAAACAAACCTATCCCATCCCTCCCCGCCACACATACACACACACACACACACTTATTTTCCTACTTATATTGTGCTCATTATTATGTATTATGATTATGTATGGATTTCATTTGTTGTCATTGTTGGCAGCTGGCGACCACGCGGTTTGTTAGGCTCCTCTTCATTCTTTGGAAAGGTGTGAAAAAGAGCCATCTAGCCAACAAGTATGAATACAGTAGAGCTTCGCTAAATCACATTTTCTGCATCTTTAAATATAATGAGAGACATTACCAACTAAAGATAAAGTTCTATAATATTTTCTATTCAAAACTGGCACTTTAAATCACCATAAATGGTTTTTTTGTTTGCGCTCATACAAAAATTGATGAAATTTCTCAAATTTTTATTCTGCCAAAAAAAAAAAAAAAATTAAAATTGATTCTCCCCAACTCGTGTCTGCAGCTAATGAAGTTCTACTGTACTTACGCACAAGCACATAGACTGAAGCTGCGTCTGAGTCTGAGTCTGAGTCTGAGTCTAAGTCTGCAACTGTGATTACGACTCCAACTCCAACTCCAAGTTGAAGCAACTGCTAATGAAGCAGCCAGTTGGACTGCTGCAGAGATGCATATAATTTACACCTACAAGATAATGCAGTCGTACACAGTGAGAAACTAGAAAAGCTTAGAGTTCATTTAACGGTGATCATATAATAATTAAATGAAATTAAAATGCGGCCGCAATACGATTCAAGTCTTGTGGCAGATTCACTCAATTCCGGCGCCAGTTTGAACGCCACTGTTGATGGTTCTTAATTGAATTACATACACATACTGGCCCGCATTGAAGGTGCTGGTTCAGTGGTGCAGAGATGCAGTGTGTGGTGCTGCATTGGATTGTAATCTCAACATCAGTGGCTGCATCTGTTTCTGTGCGCTGTGAAGTGTCGATAAAATGGGCGGCGTTCAAGCAAACGACAAAAACAACAACAAAAATGTTCATTAAGAAAAATGCGCATTTTGTTTCCAGAACTTATGAATGACCTCAACTGCACATCCCTTGCCAGCACCGCGCACGCCTCGCCAAACGCCTCAATAACACTCGCCAGCAATTTCATACGTGTTAATAAATGGGTAAAGATCTTGGCATCGATGCACGGTCAATCTATAAATTAAAACTCAACCCATTTCATATGCCGCCTCTTGATTGCTTTGCATTTAAGACCCCAATGCTCCAAAGAGGCAAATGCCAACTTTATATAGGGTATATGCGACATTTCAAAATACAAATAAATAAAAATAAAATATTACAGAAAATGGCAATAGCTATGTGTACGAGTTAGAATGTTTTGACAACTTTTTGAAGAAATTAAATAAATCAAAATATATGATATTACGCACATACGGTCTTAAAGTAATAATTTATATGAAATGGTTTCGTTTCAGTCGGTTTTAAGTTGTTTTTTTTTTTAAGTTAATCAATTGGTATTGCATACTTACAGGAAAGATTGTACTCTCAAAAAAAATTGCACATTGCGACAAATCAATTAATAAACGAAACAAAGAAATACCTGAAAAAATTAAGTAATTGTGAATGCCGGAAATACGAAAGTTTTTAAACATGACAAAGCACACATTCGCAATTATAAATTACTTAGGGTATCGAAAAGTCATGCGATCAAAAATCGAAGAGGAAATCTTACGGAACCTTGCGCAAAATTGAATATTTTGCATTTTACAAATTTACTCGCCTTCGACGTGCAATTAGGTGGATGAGACTGTGGATTGATTATTGATATTTCGCCCACATAAATGTGTGTATATAAAAATAATGACGTACAGACGAATATTTGGTATTTGGTTCGTTTGGAAAAACGGTAGGTTTATCAATGTGGGCCAGAGGTTTCACTTTCTGTCACGACTTTGGGCATTTGGAAAGCTTACATGCATATTTATAACACTTTCATTGAGCTGCTTATCCGAGCGAGAACTGTAAAAATATATATGATATTCCGAAACGCCATTAAACATGCATAAAACAAAACCGAGCTCCACATTTATTATAGTTTTTCATTGTTTTTTTTTGTTGTTGTTGTTGTTGTTGTTGTTGTGTGTTTGAAGCACAAAGCAAAAGATGCATCCCAGCACTCTAGACACTCGAATGCCGCCAATAATAACAATAATAATGCTAGATATTAGAAAATCCAAAAAGGGCCCAACAAGCAGAACGGTGTTGGTAGTGAAAAAGTGCCTCAGATCCAATGACTGCTCATTTAATGACGATGCGCTCAGACTTTTCTACGAAGAACAGAACATAAGTTTTACAGAGCGACAGATAGAGAGAGAGAGAGAGAGAGAGAGAGAGAGAGAGAGAGAGAGAGAGAGGGAGATAATCTCGAAGGCAGCGACTACTTAAGTGAAGTAAGTGGATGGGCTCCGAGATGAAGACGACTTCATTATGCAAATAGAGTCAGCAGCAATAGCAGCAGCAGCCCTTCAATCATTGGCCCAAAGTGGCTCTGATAAGTAATTATGACAAGGCGCACATGTTCCACTGCTGCTTGCCACACACCACAATCTAATAGAACCCCCCACGCCCAACTCCCATCTCTCTCTCTGATGGCACAGTTCGGTTTTGATTTGGAGTTTTGGGCCGTGCTGATAATGAGCTTATACACTGAGAAAAATCGTTGATGCAAACACAAAGAATTTCGAATTTTTAATTCGACCTTCAAATATAACATTTGTAATAGAATATATAAGAATTATTCAGAATTATTATTACAAAATACTCACCTTAAGTACTATTCTACTAGTGTCAAGTTCAAGGACTTAAATTCAATATTCTATTGATGTCCAATTTGATTTAAGAGCTGGAGTACTTCAAAAAGTATAAAATACACACTTTAAGTACTATTCTGAAGTGATTTAATAATAAATAAAAAATGCAATACTTTAAGATATAAATTCCAAATTCAACTGATTTGATAAATTATTTAAAAGCTTTATTCCTAAAAAAATAATAACGAAATCGAACTACTGAAATGAGTCAATTTCTGGATTTAAAATTTATATTTATTTATAACTTATTCTAATATTCTTATTGCTTATTCTTGAAGTACGAATTTCGCGCTCGATTGATTTACATATTTTGTGATTGATTTTGTTCTTTTTCCAAGTGCTTACAGTTAATAAAACAAATCAAATTTAGGTTCAGCATGAACAGTTTTCATGGCTTTTTAATTAGCGTCTTAAAAAGTGATGCGACTATGCTCCCCAATTAACTGAAAGTTGAATGCAACGGACTGCAACACAAAAGCAACACATTTTTATGAACTGTTTGATGATCGCTCTAAAGGCTGAGACCGTAGTCTGAAGCTTATATTGAAGGCGAAGCTGAAGCTGAAGCTGAAGCTGTGTGCAACCCGCATGAACCTTTGACCAATTGACAACTCCTAGTCTCTGGTCTGTTGTGTGTGGTCGAGTCAAGTCAAGTTCGACTCGGTTGTGTGTGTATGTGGATGTGTGTGTGTGTGTGTGTGTGTGTGTGTGTTGCATCCTGACCCACACGATCGCCCTGGAGGCGAATGCAAATGTCGGATCGCCCTTTTGTCATGTTTTTTTGTGTTTTATGTTTTATTCATCTGTTACGCTACACTCGCTGCATATTAATGTAGATACAGAACGGGAACGAGATCCAGATACAAAAACCAGATCGAGACTGATTCTGTGTCGAAGACTGAGTTCGCTTTTCTGCGGCAATACATGCATATTAATAGAGAGCATAGAATGGGAATTTAGCTGACACGGGTTGACAAGGGCAGATCCAGTGAGCAGAAGATGCCTCCAAGTTCTATCTGAATCGATTGGAGTCGAGCTCAAGCTGAAGCTCAAGTTGAAGTTGAAGTTGAAATTAAAGTTGATGTTCAAGTTGAAGTTGGACTCGGCTTAAATTGAAGTCGGCGTGTGGCCCAACAGGCATTTGTTGTTGATGAGCAATTGGCAGCTGTGATTTGGGCCCCTGCAAAATGTTGACGCGCCTGAGCCAAGTCCATTAATCATAGCCAACTGACGCACTCACTCACGGCGAGAAAGAACTTTCAAAACGGCCGACAAAACAGTTGATGATGCCACACAATGCTCCATTTGCCACAGATCTGAGATCTGGTGAGTGTTCTATGAATGAATGTTGAAATCAACAAATGCGAGCGCTGTTCTTAAAGCTAAAACACACTAATTACACACATACATATACACACATCTATTTGTAAATGCTAATAACTTATTCCATTCAGCTAAGTTCTTCTTGAAGTTTCCTACAAATTCTGTAACAAGTCCCATCCCATCGTCTAAAACTGTAGCCATTCTTAGCCATTATAGAAAAGTCATCCTAAATAACTAACTGCATCAAATATTTGATTTCTTTAAGTTTTTATATTTATTCAACAAATATAAAAATTCAGGTATCCGAAAAAAAAATGTGGGAATCTTTAAATGTAAAAAACCAAGTTCATCTAGATATATTTCTTAATTATAAAAGGTTTTAAAAAATTCAATTTTAATTAAGTTACAAATGATATGATACAAAATTAAATGTATGTCAAATTTACAACAAAATAATAATATTAACATAAAAGATACAATAAATTTAAATTATTTAGAATAATAAAGGAAAAAAAACGATACTAAGTAAATAATAAATCTTGGGCCATTAAAATACAAAATGGTCAAACATTTAGTGCAGTGATTGAGGAAAGCCAAAATAAAAAGAACAAACCAATATTGGCAAATGCTCGGAGAATTCCCGGGTAAACAATCTTTGAATAATTTTGCTATCTATTTATTCATATGTGTATCTATTTGTTATTTGATGGGTTCGTGGTATAAATGTTATTTTGCAAATGCTTTTTAAACTGTCCAGTTTATCAATGCCATTCACACATCTGAGCCAGCAACAGGTCATCAAATGTGACGTATGTGTGTGCGTGTGTGTGTGCTTGGGATGGGGGTGTGTGGGAGGATTGCGGCTTATTCTGTGTTTCGAGTGTTTGTTTACCTGCTAAACGAGTCGTGAATCGAATCAAATCAAGCGCCACAAGTGACGGCAAAGCGCATAACTGTCAACAAGACGAGTCCTTACAACGCATATGTTTGGCTGTGTGTGTGTGTGTGACGCATTTCATTCTTATCACTGCGCATACACATATATATATATATATATATGTATATATAAGGCAAACCAGGTAGCCTGTGGGGCAACACTTCTCGAACTATTCTTCATTCATTCATTATTGTTGTTGGCACTTTGATTTATCTGCGGTTTTCATTGCGGTTTCCAGGGGTTGCACATTGTTAAGACAAGGGGTTGTTGTTGCTCTTGTGCATTCGAAATATAATTTGGAAAACCGGCGGCACATTTCCCTACCAATTGAGCCAGTGACTTGTTAATTTTCCAATTACAAACTTATTTTAGTCGTCCTACCTGCTTTTCGGTGTTTCCTCATGTTTCTAGGCACATTTTGGGTTTTTTTTTTTAGTTTTTCTGTGGGTTTTTTTTCATGTATTTTATTTTTGTTGTTTCATTTTTGTATTATTGCGGCTGTCTTTGAAGACCAGGGAAGAAGCATTGGAAAACGCTCTGTGGCTGACAAGTGAGCAGAAACCTGTTTGATTTGTCTTAATTTCTTTCACCAACCAAATTTCATAGTGTGTTTCTGTGTGTGTGTGTGTGTTAGAGTGTGTGTTAGTTGTGCCCCTGCCCTTTGGTTCTGCTTGATGTTTTGGTCTTTTGGCCTGGCTGTTATCAGCGCCAGTTCATCAGTTCATGCGAGAGCCTGTCCCTCTGTCTCTTGACTCACTCTCCCTCTCGCTCTCTCTCTCTCTATCTCTCTGCCTCCCTCTCCATTTGTCTGTCTTTTGTACTTCGCTTGTCGCTTGTGCTTATTTTCAATTTATTTATGTGTGTGTATGCTTATCCAAAAAAACATAAAACATAAAACATAGCATTGAATGTTCTTACCTGTTTGGGTAGATTCATTTTTTTTTATCATTATCATTTGTTAGCTGCCCCTGCTACGATGCGTATCTCGCAGATACTCCCAGATACTCTCCAGCACACACAGATAAAGGTTCAGATACTGCCGCTTGTTTTCGCTTTGCAGCATGAATGATTTCTGCGTGTGTGTGTGTGTGTGTGGCAACTTCAGGTACCTCCACAGTCTGTGCTTTGTTCGGTTCTGTTTTGTTTTGTTGTTAGCAATCATAATTATCTTTAATTTTCAACAGCAGCTACAAAAAACACTATGGCAAAAAAAAGCACCAAGCATGGACGGGAGAAATGCTTGAGATTCTCATGCCTCATAGGCAACAACAACAACTGCAGCAGCCCCTTGCACCGTCAGTCTGGGAGCATCTCCCCACCTGCCTATGCTGGCACCAGACAGTGGCAAGCAAATAAAAAGCGAAATTACATGAATGAACGCACAGTTGAGAGTTGGGAATCGGGAGTTGTTTGCCATCAGCTGTATTTGCATCTTTGTGGCATGCATCACCATATGCATCGGTTTCTCAACTTTGATTTCTTAGTTACTTAGCTTGCCTTAGCTACATAGAGCAGGAAGAATTCACTTGCTAAATACTCGCTTGTACACTCAGAGAAAATAAATGTTCGCCAGTGCTATCAATGTTATTTTGAAAAGAGAGCACTTAAATCAAGCAAAGCAAAGCATTAGTATTTTAAATGTTGAATCTTACTCACTTTGCTTATATTATATACAAATTATATTTATTGACTTCGGATATTTGTATCTGGAAAATCGATGTAAAAAATTGAGCGGTTTTAAATTGAGCACAAAAGTATTGAAGTAATAAATTTATTCAAATCCGTTTATATACAATTTTCAATTAAAAATAACTATTTCTATTTATCGATTGTACGTGTTAGTTGGTTAGTTATTTGCACAGTGTAGAGTTCAAAGTTCGAGCCCTCAATGCAGCTGCATTGTTTTGCTGCACAGGCGCAACGGTTTGTGTCAGCTTCTCCAATTAGCTTATCAGCCAGAGGATGCACCTGTGCTAGTCGGCACACACACACGCACACACCGTAACACACACACACACACACACACACGCACACGCACATACAAGAACAGACGGCGTAGCAGGCGCACAGCAATTGCAATTCGTTGTTGGCTGTTGGAAAACATGCGCAATGCGTGTTGACTTCCGCTGTTAATATTAACAGAGTCGCGAATCGTGAGCGTTAATCATTTAACAGCTGCTCGCAGCAGCAGCAGCAGCAGCAGCAGCATCCAATGCCAATTGCCTTCCAGGACTGTTGTAAACAGGAAGAGAGCGGGGAGGGAGCACAATTGCATTTTGCACTTGAAGTCGCCGCCGCCGTCGTCGCCACTGTTAACGCCTTTGCGCGCAGGCGTCCCCGCTTCATGTTCAAGTGATGTTTATTTTATTTTTGCCATTGCAGCAATTGAAAAATTTCAGCAGAACTCAAAACAGCGTCGAATAACAATTCAAGTGTAGCTGGTAATAGTGAAACAAACGTCGACGCAAAACAACATACAAGTAGATATACACACACACAGAGACACAGATACACATAGATAGTCTCATGCATGTAGGCAATAAAGAAGACACTGAAGGAGATGCAGCAGAAACAGCACAAAACAACAGATGCAATAATTTCCGGTGCCGCTATTGTTCTCAATCAGCTAACGCCATCTCTCTAAGCCCCACTTGCGCTACCTCTCTCCCTCGCTCCCTCTCCAGTTCACTATCTTTCTCTCTTGCTCACCCTCGCTCACTGGTTTTTTTTTTGTTTTTTTTTAAAATTTTTTTTTTGTATTGAGTCCGTCTTGTATGCGGGTGCGTCATGCGTTCGTGCTGCGATCTCGATTCAACGCAAACAACGAAAAGAAGCGGAACGATGCCAACTTATCGGCGACGGTTGTTTCAGACGAAGTCCTAACTTCCAATACCCAATTGCTGCTGTTATTTACCATTTGCACAATTTGAATGGCGGAAAAAAAAACCTAACAACAAGAACATCGAGCAGGACTTTTTTTCCCTCCTCTTAGAAGATTTCTGTGAGAAGTGTGTGTGTGTGTGTGTTTGGGTCTGAGTCCATTGTGTTGTGTGTGTGTTCTTGTTCAACCAAGAACGTAGAACAAGAAAAAAAATTACTGAAATTGGCAATGCATAAAAAAAGGCTGCTTCTCACCATTCCATGGACACTAAGAATTGCACGGGTTAAATATGCCATTTGCTTATACACATAAGTACATGTGCACATGTATACAGACACATACACATACTTAACCCTATACCTGAGAATCACGTGCCAGCTTGCACTTATGCGTTAATTTTCAACACGTCATTAAATACCAAATATGTGTGAAATTACATGACAAAAGGCATGCTATGAATTTCTACTGGGTAACTAAGACAACATTACACTCGGCACTGGAAGGGCAAATGCATTTTGCACGACTCTCTCTTTGATCGGCTATCGATGCTCTCGCATTCTGCAGAGCTGCGCTTCGTTAGATCTGACTGCCTTTTGATTTTCGTTCTCTTTCTCTTTTCTCAATGTTCATTCATAAAATTTCGATAAAATCGCTACAGTAGCAGCCAAAAGCACTCTGTCGACAGTACGTTCTGTTTGCATATAGCTAAATACATATGTGCATCTATGTATATATGTGCACTTGTATATGTAAATGTTCGATGAGTGCTCAAAATAATTTGGGTAATTTATCTTTATATATATATACATACATATATATGTATGCCCATTCATCATTTGAGGTGCATGCAAACGCAGAACAAAAAACAAAAAACAAAAATATGCACATTATTTGTTGTTATCAAATACATTCATATGGACTACCAGAAACATTTAATTTCAGTGTTGCAGATGGATGATTAACGGCAAAAGAACACATTTATATGCAATATTAACGTTGCACTTGGGGCAGCGCTCTCAGAGAGCGCGGCTGTTAAGTAACAGGCGTTGTGAGCGCAAGCGGTGAGTAGCAGCGAACAGCTCAGTTGAGTGTTGAACAGCTCAGTTGAGCACGAAACATTTTCTCTGAATTAACAGGGCCTGTTAACTAACAGAACAGTATAATTTCAGAAGTCGTAGCGTGTAGACGTGCGTTCGCCGTTAAGATTTGTCAAATAATTCGAATACAAATTATCATTGCAGTTGCAATTGCCCATGACTTAATGCGTGCCCGATTCTATTCAATATATATATATATATATATATAAATATTTGTTTTTTTTTTATTGCGAAAAACATTAAAGAAACCACAACGCGTGTGTTTGTGTTGATTATTTTTTTATTGTGTACTTTTGATTCTCGCTCGGTCTGCGAAGTTTGTCTCTTCTCCTGCCGGAAGGCTGCGGCGTCGACGTCGGCGTCTATGTTGGCACAAAGCCCAACAACAAGCAGCAAGCGAGCAACAAGTGCAAAGTCAAACAAACGACAGTCGAAAGCCAATGCAAGTCGAAAATAAATACAAAAACGAACGCCGCTTGCAAATGTGGGTTTGTGTTAGTGTATGTGAGTGTGTGTGTGTTCTAAGCACTAACAAAAACAAACTGCAATTGACAAAAGAAAGCAACTGAACAACAACAACAACATTGAATGAAAAAACAGAACAGCAGCTGTCAAAGCAAAATAGCAAAATAGCAAAAAAAGAAAAACGGCACAAAAAAATAAATAAAATAAAAGAAAGAAAGAAGAAATCAAAGCAGAGCATCGCAGTCATCATGAGCGTGATCGCAGATCGAGTGCAATAGAGAGTGATACAGAGAAAGAGGAAGTGCTGCAAAAAAAGAAGGTAAAAACACAAAAAGAACTAACAAATTAATGTGCATTTTCTTGGGTTTTTTTGGTTGTTGTTGCTGCCCTGCTGCATTAGGAACAACGGATTTGGAACGAGTCCAATTCGTGACATTCTCCACTACTGCTCTCTTATTCCCTGATCGTGTTTCCTGCGCTCCTGCATTCCACACGTTCCGCGCACTTTTTTTTAATTGCTGCACGCCTGCATTTTTTTTATTTGATTTGATTTATTTATTGTAATTTCCCTCGGGTTTCCCGTTCCTCATGCGGCATGTTTTTATGTTTTTCTTTTATTCAAAATTCAAGACGCAGCAGATGCATTTAAATGTTGTCGGTTCCAGGAACTATTTATTTATTTGTACGACAAACTTTGGCAAAGGGGTGGAGCCCAATGTGGTGGAGGAGGAGTCAAGGAAAAAGTCAAATGTGTATATATATATAAATATATATATGTGTGTGTGTGTGTGTGTGTGTTTGGCGCATATCAAAGTGCAATTTGGGTCCGCAACCGAAACTGGGCAGCAGCAGCACGAAATGCGGCCCCGGGGCCAGCAATACAAAGAAGACCCCAGACCGAAACAGAGACCAAGACCAAAACCAAGACCGAGACCCTGGTGGACCCTGTCTGGGAGAGCAGCAACCCAAGCCGAATTCGATTCAAAGTATCAAAAGTGCGCTTTTTTTTGTGCCGCTTTCAATTTTGGCCTCCAGGCGCCTACCTGAAACCGATCTTCATATTCGTACAATACATATATAGATATGTATATATGAAACGGCCCCGACATTTGAGTTAAAGTTCCATCTTCCAAGGTTCCGCTGTATCACGTCTAAAACAAGTAAATCACGTATTATACAGGGTATTTAAGAATTGGGCTTACAAATCAGATCTTGTGTGTTATCAATTAAAGTTCTGTTTCAGTTAAATATTTCAATAATTAAAAAAAAAAACCATTTCAAATATATCAACAAAAAAATTAATACGCATTAAATAAGAAATGAAAAATAACTAAATGCGTAATTAAGAAATAATAATTAACTCACAATTCATATTTGTTATTCTTGAAAATCTTATGAATACGAATCAAATTTTCAACTTTGTTAAATGACTAATGAGAGCGAAGTATGAAAAAGATTATATTAAAGACAAACTACAAATCAACAACTTTGTTGTTTTGTCTTTAAAAATTAAAGAAAAAAGTGTATTGAAACTTGCTTGCTGAAAATGAGAAAAATGTGGAGGAAAATTGCTTGCGATTTAATATTGGGAGTTGGCATTTCTTATTAGAGCATTTAATATTCGTTCTGTTTGGCAATTGAAATCATTCCTCGTGCCTCCTTTCGAAATTTTGCAGCTCTGGGCACACACAATTTGACATAACTGTAACTGGTAAGCCTTAATAATATGAAAAACGTGCAGAACGTGAATTTGACCGCCCTTTTGCTGATATTTGGCTTGGCATTACTTCTTCGATTATTCCAACTGATCATTATCCATTAGCTTCGATTATGTGTGTGTGTGCGAGTGTGTGTTATGTATATTTACATAGAGTAATATCGAATACCACTCGACGACATATGCTGCCATGTTTGCAACACATGTTCAGCATTTGTTGCTGCCACATTCTCAGATGCACAAATGCAATTACACTAAGAAAAACAAATTAATGCTGAGTTGCATAATCGGACAGGAATTTTTTTAAATTACAAGCTCTGCAAAATTAAATAAATTTGGAATTCTACTTTGAATAATCAATTTTCTTTAACTAGAGATATTCTGAGGACTTTTCATAAGTAATCGATGACCACTCAAAACTAACTCAAATGTAAAAGGAGCAAAAATGGGTTACATTTTTTTTAATTGTTTTATAATTTGTTTATGCCTTAAAAAAGAATTTTTAGAATATTTAATAAAAAGTAGCTAAACATTGAAATCTAAATCAGAAATAAGATAAGATTTTCTATTAATTTTAAGTTAGGTCTTACCAAAAAAAAAAGGCAACAGTTGTGCATTTTTCATAAAGAATCAATAAGCCTTCAAATCTAGATGCACAATTCAAAAAGTGTGTTGGCAACAAAAAAAAAAAAAAAAAGAAACAACTCAGGAACTCTTCTAGAAAAACTCATTTCATTTTGTGCTCCAGAGATGGAAATATGGGATGGAGATGGGGGAGGGGAGAGACGGAAATTGAGACAGGAGCTGAACAAAACACGAGTCCGTGAAAATTAACATGAACCTGAACGCCTGACGTTGACAGCAAATTGAGTTATTTCCAAAATGGAAATTGAGCGGCAGCAGCAACAACAAGAACAACAACAATAATAACAATAATAATAATAATAATAATCAAAGGCTACAACAACAGACATTAAATACACACACATACTTACATGTGTATCTGTATACACACACACACACACACATAAATATAAAACATAGCCGAGTTTTGTTTTGGGCAAGTTGTTGCGTCATCTGTTGTCACTTGACAACAACACGGATCCCAAATGACAAGAAGAAGCAGCAGCAGCAGCACAAGAAGAAATCGAATTGAAAACTCATCCCTACATATACATAAATATATATAAATACATATATATGTGTAGTATGTATCTGTAAGATACGCAGCTAAAACACGCAGAGCACTGCAATTACAACAACAATAAGTTTACGGTTAGAAGAAGCAACTATGTCGAAAGTGGTGCAGTTTCGAGATAGAGAGAGAGAGAGCGCGAGCGAGCGAGAGTGGCCGACTAATCGATTCCCTATCCAAGTGCTGCTATTTTACCATTGCACAAGTCTTATTGAGAACATTAAAAAAAGGCGAGCTATCTCGAATCGAAACCAATCAAGAAAATGTACTCTTTGGGTGATGTTACACACACATTGCACAACTTTATCCATAGTACAGGGTATCGAAATAATAATAACATTTTCCATTATGCTCGGACCGGCATGCAGTGAAAGCGAATCTGAACTGAACTGGGCAAGTTACTAGCTAACTGCATAACTATTCCCATTTACCAACTAACTGCAACTACAAACAATAACATCTACAAGCAGAAACAACAAACAAAATACATTCAACGAGCAGTCAAGGCAAACACACACACACACACACACACACACACACACACACACACACACATACACATACACATACACATACACACTAACACACATTTACACACGCAACAAGCAGAAGATTAAACGATTTTAACTAAAACAACTACCAAGACGAAAACGAAAGTCTTGGGCCAAACACACGCACACGCACAACTTGTGGATATGTCGACTCGCGTCGGGAGTGTGCCAGACTAGCAGTATACCCTGTATTCTGGCACACTGCTTTACAAACAAATTGCTCTAACTTGCATTTGCAGAGAAAAATTTAAAATACTATATAAAATAATGTAGAAAAGACAACAAAAAAAACGCTTATATATAAATCCTCCAAGATAAATATGCTGAAATCTAAATTTTAGTTCAGAGCTCGAATATTTTGGCTTTGCATGTTTTAGGCCTACTTACCATTAGTACAATCTAAATTCTTTAGTCGGCTAAATAAAAATCAAGAAATTGTCGATTTAAAAAAATATTCGATTCAATGAAATAGTTTTTATTAAATACCTAATTCAGGCCGATCTGTTAACTGAATATATCATTTGTGTACAACTGACTCTCATCTTTCGAGATCGATTGTTCCTATGGCAGCCCTAAGATATCGTGGTCCGATTATGATGTTTTTTGTTGTTTTTTAATAAGCATTGTTTGTGAGTTTGCTCAGAAAATCTTGGTAAGAAAATACATTTTTTTAATACTAAAACCAATCTTTTGATGCCAATAAATGGATATAAAGTTTGAGCTGGATAGCTTAAAATAAAAGCAATGCTCTTGAAAAAGTGAAAATCATCAAATAAATCTAGTAGCTCTTCTTCAAATTCCTAAAGTGTATTTATTTTATCAAGTTGAGTTTCTTAAGAATTAATTTATATTTATGATGCAAAAACTTTAGACAAGGTTGGTTACAAAACAATTAATATAAGCAAGGTCAATAAAAATAAAATTGAGTTTTTCTCAGTATCATTTTATTCATTTAAATTTTACATTAGTAATTTGTTTTTGTTTACAAAGATGCAAATTATCAAAAGCTGTGTAGAAGAATATCACTACTATTATTTTGAGAACAACGTCATTACTAACTACCTTTTTCATGCGCATCTTGTTACAGGGTATAGGGAAGATGTAGAGGTAGAGAGAGAGAGAGAGTTAGAAATAGAGACAGAGACAAAAGCGTGATAACTGCAAAGCAAATTAAATTGATACGCTGCGTAGATAGTTGGTCTGGTCTGCTGTTGCAACACCCATTCCCAACTACCCCATCCGCCACCTGCCCCAAAAGCCCTACCTGCCAAACTCCTCAGCATGCAGCGTGCCTAAACTGCAAACACTGCGTTACATGAACTTCTTTTTTTTCTTTTCTCCATTTATTGTTATTTTCTCTGTTATCGCTGCTTTTGCTGCTGATGCATTATTCAGTTGCAGTTGCAGTTGTTTGCATCGATTAATTTGTTGTCGTTGTCGTTTCTTGTTCCTCTTGTTTTTGACAATTTTCAATTTTCATCGCACATCTCCACACGAACACTCCTACCCCCACCCCTTTCCCCCCTTCAACCTACTACCCCCTCTCTGTACGTCACGCGCTGTCGCATTGCATTTGTAATGTTTGGTTTTTAGACCGATATTTTGGTTTCGATTTCATTTGCGTGTAGAAATGCATTTATGCTATGTTTTTGTTTTTATTTTTCTCTCTTTGTATATTTCAAGTTAATTTCTGTGGCATACGAAAATCGTTTGCTTGCCTCGCCAGCTGTTGTTAATGTGCGTGCTGCCCGCCCATTTCTCTTTCCCCATTCCCCATTCCATAACAAGCAAACATAAGCAAACAAAATAGATTTCTCTTGAATCCTTTAATGTTTTAGTTCTCATTACCCCGAATGGATAATGCTTATTGTATCTATTCCGTAAACAGCAAATACAACAACAAGAAGAAATTCAGCAATAGCTTAAGGCTATTGTGAATACATAATTATAGTCGATTTCTAATTGACAATTGACTGATGACCCAAAGTCAAAATCGAATTTAAATCGACGAATTTTATTTATCTTCACAATATTTGTTTGGCTTTGACTTTGAACCGTTGCGAAGCCAAATTACCTTGAAGCAAATTGCAATTTTGCATTTATGTATTAAGTTAATGCTCTTAAGTAGTAGCTTTAAAGTGTATATCTATATCTAGATATTTATATTGATATATATCCGTTTATTTATCTATATATATTTCCATCCATCTATCTAAATAGGTATATCTTACCATCTAGATATCTACATCTGTCCATCTATCTGTTAAATTATGAATATAGATAGGTATCTGTCCATCTAAATAGATATCTTTCTATCTGTCCATCTAAATAGATATCTGTCTATGTATCTATCTAATAGATATCTGTCTATCTATCAACATATCAATGTGGCTATTTTTCTAGCTATCCATCTTCCTATTCATCCATTTATATATTCATATATTTATCTTGATTACTATTCATCGATTCATATTTATATCAATAAATATGCCATATATCTATCTACCCATATTTCTATACATCTATCTAGATATAATATCATAAAGAATTCTCTGATTTCTAATTAGGCTTCGGCAAAAACAGATGACAACAAATATTTTTAGCTCACTTTTAATTAACTTTGAGAATATTTACTCTTGTCAGTTAATCAGCAGATCATTGTTTGCATTGCATTGTCTCGGTTAATATTGACTTCATTTGTTTTACTTGGTGTATTCTGTTAGCCAACTAACTGCATAAGTGTGTATTTTGAAACTGGACAGACAACAAGGGTGGCAATTAAAGGTCAGCCGGTTAACTGCAACAGCAACTGCAGCAGAAACTGCAACAGCCACTGCAACTGTTTCTGAAGTGAACTTTAGCCGTTGCCCATTTGCTAGCTAATTTCCTTGCCCTCTCTCTTTCTATCTCTGTCTTTCTGTCTCTCTCTTTAGCCTCCTCTCACATCTGCAACTCCAACTTCATCTCAGGGTTAAGTGCGTTGATGAGCGCGTAATGGCCGCATGCTGTCAGTTTAATTGATGGGCATGGGTCTAATTCTGGTTCTGGTTCTGGTTCGGGGTCTGGGTCTGGGTCTGGGCTAGGCATCAACATTGTGATCGTGTTCCGGTACGGTTCTTTTGTGTCTGCCCGCCGCCCACCCATTCAATCGTATCATGTGCACCCCTCCTCTGTCGCCACAGTTAGGCGCTTAATGCGGGCGAGAATGCGTACATAATTTTTCGTTTGATTTGAATTCATACATTCATTTGTCTTAGGGGCGGACCAACGAACAATCCACTCCACACTAGCAACCACATTGCCCCACCCTCCGCAACCCACAGCAGTGGCTTAACTTGGCGATGGCCACTTGAGCTCATTAACTTGCAATTTACGAATTTATTTAGCAGGCTTCGCTTTGCTGCGGGCTCTAAATCCACAAGCAAAACCAAAAAAAATAAAATATATATACACAAAGACCAAAAACCAAATCCGAAAAAGAAAAAAACCATTAAACAACAAAAATTTAAATATTTTTTTTTTGTAAGTTCGAATCTAAGCGTCTAAAACACATTGAAGAACGTACATAATATATATATAAATGCATATAATTTTCGAGTTGTTATTTAAAATGTTGATAATTTGTGCAACAATAAAAAACTAATTAAGAGAAAAGTCGACGTAGAACAACTTCTCAGGCAAAAAAAAAACTATCTTAAAATTGAAACAGCATCAAAAACCAAAGTAAATAAATAAATAACGGGAGTTTAATGTCAATGCCGATAAATCTTTGTTGACAATGATGATGACGATGATTGTGGTGAAGTGGGGATGAAGATGCGGAGCCAAACTAAACTAAACACAGCTGAACCAAGTTGAACTCGCTGCCGAATTCCCACGTTATTTCAGTATCAATATAGTGAGGGAAACAGGGATGTGTGGGGTATGTCAGGGTGTGCATTGGCATCGCAGACACTCGAAAAAAATAACCCTTAGAATTTCACTGAAAACCAGAAATAATTATTCAATAAATATTCATAAGGTATATATATTCTTGATCAGCATCAGCAGCCATGAAGACTTAGCCATCTGCGTCAGTCTGTCTGTATAAGTAAGACTATCTCAGAGTCTATAAGAGCGAGAGAATATGTTGAGGAATATAAGTTCTTCTTAAATATCGTCAAGGTTATTTTATGTCATTGATAACTTTCAACGTTTCGAGAATATCGTTTTCCGCTAGAAATAAAAGACAAAAACACAACACATCCTGAAATATTATTGATCTAAAAAATTTTATTAAGATCGCATATAAAACTCAGTTTTTGTTGCCCAAAATACATTTGCATATTGAACAAATTACAACCAGCAAGCCTATTATGAATTTATCTATCTGTTAGTAGAGCTATCTGGTCTACAGCACTCTAGAAATGAAGAATTCCTTAAAGGCAGAATCGACTCATTTATTACTTACAAAATAAATGAAAACAAATGGATACAATGAACTTTACTTCAGAATTTACAGTTTTAAAGCAAACATATATTATTCAATTTGAATTTGACATTATCATTTATTTATAAGAAAAAAAAATATATATTTATGCGTATACAAAATAATTATATTCATATTATTTCTGTATTTAGAAGACAAAGTCTTTTGCATTAAAAACGCAGTTTAAATCATTAAATATGACGTTCTGAATTCTAGTAAATATTATTTTTTTTGCAAGTGCAGCCATAATTGTCAAAAATGAAAACAAAGCCATAGCAAACAATACAAAAAGGGAAGCTCAACAGGCAGCGGCATTAAATCAACTTAACACTCGCACACACACTCGCACACAAGCTCGCACACACACTCGCACACACACTCGTACACACACTCACTCACACTGTCGCACACATACTGATTCCCACACATATTTGCATTATGTCAACGACAATAGCAATAAAAAGGCGAAGAAGCAGCAGAAGTAAACAAATTTATGTTATTCACCCACAAAATATGTGTGTGTGTGTGTGTGTGTGTGTGCGTGTGTGTTTTTGGCACCAACGCGTCAACAACTTGATGATGTCGCAAGTTGACCCAAAACTGAACTCTTGACCATCTTTTTGCAGTTGGCTGCTGCTGCATTGTAATCTGAAATGTAACTCATTTAATTTGTTTAACAATTTTGCATGTATCGCGCATAAAAAACAGCTGCCGGTTTTATTAATACACAAACAAAAGTAAATTGTTTTTAACTATTTTTATGGCCCGGCCCCAAACAAGCCAGCCGTAAATCTTGAGCACGCTTGTGCGCCTCCAAACGCTGCTTGGCTCAAGTCGTTGCTGCTTTTATTTATTTTTATTTTATTATATTTTTTTGTTTTTTTGTAGATTTTTCTTTAACATTTTGTTAAAAAGATTTTTATTTCATTTTTATGACAACCAATGCGATTTGATCGCTCCATATGCTACGTGATTTTGCATCTGGGCAAATGCGAGCAGCAATCAACAACAACAAAAATACGTCAACAATCAGCAAATGGCACAGACACTTTTTGGCCAACACGTAAAACAATTTGAAGATTTTGTTATTTGCAGCGCTTTTTGTTAGTCTTAACGGGCATGCTTTTAAGCTAACAACTGCTCGTCATTGGATTCTAAGAAATATCCTATAGAATATATAGAAAGTTTTTAATAAAAATCAAAAATTGGCTCTTCCCATTTTTTTTTTTTGCTGATACTTAAAGTGTCACTAGATGCTGATCGGGTTACTCATATTTTCGCAAATAAAGTAATAAAATAAGTAATTCATATACAAGACACTCAATAAAAACTTTTTGGCAAACAACCCAATGAATTAGAGACCAGTTTAAAATTGGGAAAGGATTTTATTTACATTAACTAATAAATAAATATGTCTTAATGTAATGCTAAATATGTTTATTTCACCGATCCTGTTATTTTTAATATAATTTGATATCGATTTGAAATGAATATTTTCGAAATTTTATGTCTGGATCAGGCAGTCTATAACTATCATATATTGAGATGGTATTTTTAGTGTGCCATTAGGAAAACCTGCAAACTTACTGAGTATTCCTCAAGTCAATCTATTTATCCTTTTGGGAGTTGCTCGCTGGGTTAATGTGTGACTGTGTGTTGGAAAGCAGAAAATCACAACAGTAACAGTAACAACAACAACAACAACAGCAACAACAAATCAGTGAAGAGTTGGCACTTTGCTACAGTTCGCATATGATTTAAACGCCATCGCCATCGTTGTCGCCTTCCTTATTGCGGTTGTCAACATTGGAAACGTTTTTCATTTGCTCTTATGTTTTGCCTGGTTGTTGTTTTATTTTGTTATATAGTTTTGTATTTCGTGTATTTTTTGTGAGCATTTCCACCATCAATCATGCGCCTCGTTGCCCCCTAAAGTCACCCAGATGCCAGATGCCATATGCCAGATTCCCAGGCCAGACAGGCGGCGTTGCAATTGCGCAGGCGCAAATACTTCAAAGCCAAAGTTGACTTGTCCGCAACTATGTTTAACAAATATGCGGCGCTTGCAACGCACTTGGTCGACCAGAGGGGAGAGAGAAGGGGGTAACTCTCTGATCTCTGATACTCTCGACTCTTGTGCGCTCGACAGCTGCGAAATATTGTACAAAAATGTTAACATTAACCTTTTGCACCGTGGCACATCATTAAGAGTTTTCGATACTTTCGTTAGTTTTGTTTTTTTATGCCATTGCGTAAGGGTATTATAATTTTGTTCTGAATTTTGTAACACTCGTATAAGGAGACTTCTACGATCCCATAATTTATATGTACGATGTATATATATTGTTGATCAGCTGCTTTAACCGATTCTATCTATCTGTCTGTTTCTGTGCAAACATGTCCCATACTCTATAACTCGTACTACTATATTATATATCTGACATAGTAGCAGCTGGTCGGAAAATGGGTTCTTGTATAAGAATACTTTTATATATATATTTATAAAGTTAGCCGTTCAAAAGCTCACCATATAATCGGTCGCTTTCTTTAAATTTATAATAAAATTTGACTTCGGTTTGCAAGTCTGTGTAACATTCGGCATGCCCAAGCCGTTCTTCTTTTTGGATGTATATATATACATATATATATATATATATATTTGTTTTTTAATTTTGTCGCAACACAAAAGGTTACAAACAAAATGTTGCTGCTTGCTTGTTTTCATGTTTTCAAATTAATCAGCTGTCGCCGAAGCTATTCACAAGCATAATGACACATACATATATCAATATACAAAAAGATAATAATATATATGTGTACATTCAGACGTCGCCATATTTTTGCCAGTCGAATCTGTCTGTCGTCGCTTATCAACACTAATGGGCGCTCTCATTGATTTCCTGCTTAACTTATTATTTTATTTTTTGTTTTTTTTTTTGTTTGCCAAGTTTAGCTTATTAAATTGATGCTTGTCAAAAATTGGGCCAAGTTGGCAGTTGTGTCTGATTCGCATGCTGCTTCTTCTTCACATGTCCATCAATTTTGCGAGTCATTTGCGGCTGTGAGCTGTAAGCTGTGAGCTGTGAGCTGTGAGCAGAGTCATAGTCGATCAAATGGCCATTCACATTTCTCACCCACAGCGTCAAAGATGAGAGATATGTAGATAAAGAATGCGTGACCAATTTGGCAGTTAGCCAATCATCTTTCGCATATTCAAACTGGCTGACATGGCAGTAGCACAAATCATGTTACCAATTAGCTACCTGTCTGTGTGTGTGTGTGTAGATTCTCATGCGGAGAGTTAAGCAATTAGCTTTCATATTTGTAATGCTATTAAAGCCACAACTGGATCCGTAAAACCATAATCGATATATCATAGTGGGAAAATTGCTTTGCTAACTAGTGTAAATATTTTCGAATTTAAAAATATTGTTCGTATCCAGTTATCCTTTTGGAGAAATGGATTAGTTGGTTTTTTGCCATTAAAATATGTTGGCTAAACGGTTGTGGGAAACCGTTAAGTTTATTTATTATTCCCAAAATTCGTCGACCACTACGTGGTATCATAAGGTCGTATATGTATCTTGTTCTTGATGCTCCTGACCTCTTGATGATGTTAGCAGTTTAATAATGTGAGTTGTGTTGAGCTTCCTAATTGAATTCAGCTTTGGTTTAGCTAACCCTTAATTGACTGCCAAATGAGCTGTGATAATCATCCAATGCTCTGACCACTTTCTCCCACACCAATATACACGCACACACACAGCACCACTGGTCTTTCTGTGTGTGTGCTTGTAACATGTTCAAGTAAAACGAATTTCTGTAAATCAATTTGGTTGTTTCCTTGTGCGCCACACATCAGTCAGTAGTGGCACATTGATTTGACATGAAAAGAGGAGGGTACGTATGGAGTCGTAGATTTTGTTGGTTGATTGTCATTTTGCTACTACGATTTCCCACAGTTTCCAATCAATTATTAATGCTGTGATTTGTTTTGTATTCTCCTTTATTGATTTATATGATTTTCGACCTTCGTCCGGCTTTTTACTTCTGTTTATTTATTTTTTGTTCTTGTCTCTATAGTCGTATACTTAATAATAGTATTTTATTTGTTCATTGTGCGCTTGGCAGTTGTAAATGGCCTTGAACTTTGTTTGTTTCTTTGTTATTTTATTTTTATATATTTGTTTTGTTACGGCGGCTTTCTGGTCTTGAATTGAATTGAATTTGTTGTGTTTTATCAATTAGATTTTTGTTTGCTAACCTTTAGCCATGCACACAGAACAAAATATGTGGGGTGTCCCACGAAGCAGGCCCACGGGGAGATTAAAAACTTTAAATAAATTACACGCATTATATGCACAAATAATTAATCTTCGATAGCTTAACGGTGTTAATCATTTGCATAAATTTTTGTATAAATTCTGGCCATATCCGTTCTTCGCTTATTCCTAACTGATTTTTAATGAGCCTATCATTTAATTGTTGTTTTTGTTTTAAGTATTATTTTATTATCGCGTTTTAAGTGCTTAATTAAATTATCAATTAAATTTGCGTTTTGTTTGTTTAGAATGTTAAGTTTATTCAGCAGGAAATGGCATCGATAGAAGAGACTTGCCGCTGTATATATCCCGATAATGTTTGGTTTAAGTCCAACGATTTATTATTGTGTGCTCAACTTGTCCAGTGCGGAAGTTGGCGGCGCCCCGAGTGATACGTAATTTATATCAATTGCAAATAACAAATACCAAATAACATACAACAATTCACAATGGAGTCATGGGCAGGGGAGGGGGAGTGTTTGAATATGGTCCGCTTGATAAGTCGATATCAATGTAATCAAATATGATAATGCAAGCATATTAAATAATTTCATATTTCTAGCCTATTCAATATTAGTTTCGCTTTGGGGCCCCCAAGGACAGAGAGGAAAATTGAAAAAAAAAAGCGAAAAGATAGGAGGAGAAACAAAAAGAGAAAGAGAAAATTAAAAAACAGACAGAGAGAGAGAGAGAGAGAGAGAGAGAGATGGACAGAAGGATAGTGGGAATTGTTTTGATTCTTTTAAATAAACAAAAAGTGCAAAATAATGTGAAGCGTTAGTTGATGGAACCTAATAGGAAGTTGACTACACGGCTAGCATATTCAAATGTCGTTGAGCAGCCCTCGCTGGTCGCCTCTTTTGCATTCAGTGCGTGCTATCAATGAGAACGCTAAACGAAGCCAACGAAGCCATGAGGAGGCAGAAAAACACCACGCCAGAACTGGGGTGTACCAGATCTAGGCCTGGGTTGGCAATAAAAACCGAAGCATTGGCAGACATATGTCCATATATGTGCACACACATTTACACACACACACACACACACACACTGGCATACAAATGAAACGAGTGCAAAGAGTGCGGACCCAACCCGATAGCTGTCTGGGCAAAGCCTGATATCATTTATCATACTAATGCCCGCACAATTGAATCGAGAGAATTATTCCATGAGTATTTCTGCCTCTTGACACGCATCAGCAGATCTGTGAGCCGCGAATGTGCATGTGCATGTGTGTGTGTGTGTGTGTGTATGCATGCGTGTGTGTTGACGACTGCAAATAAAACCTGTCAAATGCTTTGCGCTTTGCTGATATTTAATCTAAATTTATATTGACAATGTTTTCTCGCTGTTGGGGGCCAGTCACAGAATATATTGTAATGGCTGTGTGAATGCATACCATAGAAAAAAAATCTGTTGCTGCATATGTTCAATACATATGGCCTGCCCTTTTGCCCCCACTCGCCCCTTATCGACCCCATCCCAGCTGTTTGTGTAAATTCTCAAACTGGAAACTAGTTTTGTGGGCAAGCTAAATTGCCAGAGAATCGGAGTAAAGCTGTCTAACTGACAGGCGATTTGTATATGTAAATATTTGTGCGCAATATTTAATAAAGTAGAAAGTGCGAGTCCCAACTCGAGTGTGTGTGTGCCCCTGTGTGTGTGCCTCTGTGTGTGCCTCTGTGTGTGTGCCTCTGTGTGTGTTGTGCTTGACTTTGTAATGGGCTTGTAATGATGCGCGATAACAAGCACCTCATTATCAATGCCATCAACAGCACATTCATTTCAAAGAAGCTGTTGGTAAACAAGTGCACAAGCATTGCATAACGACTCACAGATACCCTGCAGAAAAGATCCTGAGTAATTGGCATTTGAGTAAAGTGAAGAAAGAGAGAGAGAGAGAGAGAGAGAGCAATCAACAAGTAAATTGTACTATATATCTAACTTTAGCTATATATATATATTAACTGCTTACAATTTTTCGATGTGGCGTTGCTATACAAACTAAATCAAATCAGGATGATCATTTATGAAATTATTTTATTATTTAAATGAAGTCAACAATTTTTAGCACCTAGCTACAAGTATGCTTTAGATTTCCGAGGCAACACAAAAAATTTAAGATTTTATCTTTGCTGTCTGATTCGTGAATATGTTCATATCTGTATGTACATATGTAATGGATGTAATGAGTAATCTGTGTATACATTCATTTGCTGAAATTGGAATGGAAAACGCACTCAATTACAATGAGCAATATGCTTTAATCTTTGGCTGTGTGAAATTCCATTATTTGCAAAACATTCAGCATTGCCCAAAGATTTGCCTATCATCAACGTCATTATCGTCATGCAATGATCCCCCATGCCAAATAACGCCAATGCTCGTCATCCTTGTCATCATTGTGTACGGACTTATTAATTGGCTGTTTGCTTTTGTTTTTGTTGATGCCACTTGGGTGGCAATTGAGTTGAATGCTTTGAGTTCACGTTGTTGTTGTTGTTGTTGTTATTGCTGCTTTAAGAAAGCTATGTTAAAGCTGATATCAACAGCAACAAAGACACCAGCGATAGCCATATTTCGCGTTCAACTTTTCTGCATTTTGCAGCAAAAAGCAAACAATTAAAACGTGAAGCGTTAATTAGCAATAAATTGATAAGTTTCGCATTCGTATTTGCCATCGTCTTAAGCGCATACAATTCAGCGACTTTGTTTGCCGTTTCTCAAATGGAACGCCTTCTCAAATGATCAAAGCGTCTCTGTTTTCCCCTCTTATCGACAATCATGAGCGAATCCAGTTATTTTAGTTTAGCTGCAAATCGACACCATTGACATTCTCTTCATCTATTAATTAAACTAACGCAAAAGCGAAAGCCAGAAATAAACTAACAAAATGAGTTGCTTGAAAATTGACTCTATTGTCCATCAATTGCAAAATGTTCTCATTTGTTTTTACTTTATAAAAAAAAAAACACTCGTTAAACTATAAATGTTATTATTAGTATTGATATCGGAACATTTGTTATTACCTTATAAAAATACTTTCGTGAAAGTATAAATGTTATTATTAGTATTGTTATTATATTATATTGATAAGTTGATATTGGAATATTTTATTAAAATATCTGTTTGAAATATCTACATTTTATTTTAACAAGACAAACAGTTGTCTCAGATTACATACTGTTATTAATTTACAAAATCCGATTAAATACGTATACACATATATTTAGACTGAGAGTCTCGCTTGCATATAAGCAGTCAGTCAAATATTCGGACGGACCTAACTTTATCGACCAACAATATGTATACTTAATATTGTTGGAGACGTCTCCATTAATGTGTCACACAATTCACTAGGGTGAAGAAATTATACACCTGATATTTGTTCTTGTAAAACGTATGGTGATTGTCAAAATTTTCGCAAAACATAATTTGTAGTATCGCAACTGGCGAATCTGTCAACTGGTGAGATTACCCCTACTGTGACATCTACCATATTATAATAATTATTTTTATAACCTGAACTCATATGATAAATGAATATAAAGGACATAATGAAGTTGTGTCCAAGTATGTAACAGGGAGAAGGAATGTATTCATAAAGTATATATATATATATATATATTCTTAATCAGCATCGAAAGCCTAGTTGATTTAGCCATGTCCGTCTGTCTCTCAGATTTTATTAACGAAAGCATATCATCAGATTTGAGCATACTATCAATTTAACAGCTGCGTTGAGGGTATCGGCTAGTCGAGCACACTCGACTGGTTCATTCTAACTTGTCATTGTCAACGTCAGTTTTCTGGATTTGCTGAGCAGTTGTTTGCTGTTGTTGACACATGAAATTGTTGCACAAGATTTGCTGGTGCTGTTTCCCTTCTTTTGCTCAGCTCTGCTCTGCTCTGTCTCTTTACTATTTCAACTGTTTCTGCTTCTTTTGCTGGCTCATCGTCGTCGTCATCATCATCATCATCAAAGTTTTTGTCGCTGGCTTTGGATTTGGGCACTTCTGCTGCAATTTACCAGGAAAACTCTTGAGCCAAACAACAACAGCGACAACTCATTTTCATTTATATTCGCAGACGGGGAGGTGTGCATTCCTCGCCTAAGGTTCATTGCCTGCCTGCCGCCACTCAGTAGTGAGTCAGATTAGAGTTTGGCTGGACGACAGCAAGAACTTCGACTTGCTCGTCCATTTGTACTATTTGAACGGCTGGTTCTCTCTTCTGGCCAAATGGACAACACTTGGCCATATGCATATTGTATTGTCTATTGATTTGTAATTTACGTGTCGGCCTCATTTCGTTTGGTTTGGCTTTGTTTTGTGTTTGCTTTTGCCTCTTACCATTTCCCTATTTTCATTTTCATTTTTATTTCCATTGTCATTGTGTAGTCGTGGCCATTTCTATTTCTATTTTTACGAGCATTTGCTCTTTTCTCTTTTCTTTCAACTGAGTTATTAACCCATTCCGCCCACATCTGCTTGGCGACTCCTCTGGTAGTCACTAAGTCTTTGACTAAGTCGATGTCTAGCAATTAGTTGGTCGCAGTCTGTGTTGCCGCCTTTTTGTAATAGCATTCACATATTGTATTTCAATTTGAATTTCGTTTTTGAACGATTTTCACTTTTCAATGGACACTGGGCAATGGGCAATGGGCAATGGGCTTTTGTAACGGTTGGCTCCACGCCCATACGCAACTTATTGCGCCTTTTACTTTTACTTTCTATGAAAGCGAAAACCCAATTAGAATAATGTTGCTACTGCAAACATCAGCCAAGTATCTCAGAGGTCGTTTTGTGTGTGTTCGCTGTTCGTTTCCTTGAGAACGCACATCGTGTCCTGAAAGAAATGTACCTTGAATTATGTTGAAATATGACGACTAATTAACATTTGCTTTTTCTTCTGCTCTTCTCATTGCAGGTAAGCATCGTAACCTATATGTATATATCTTATATGTATATAATTATATATATATATATGTATTTATATATAAGCCTAGCCATTATGCAAGATATTTGCCCGGCAGGGAAGCGTGGCCAACATCAATCGGCTGGTCAATAATCTGTTGACCCCCTCGTTGCTCTGTGTGAGTCATGAAGCGACAGAACTTGATGTATATAAACAACAACTGTATCTGCCATATATATATATATATGCATGCATTTATCTCTTTCCCTGTCCCTGTCACTATCTCTATCTCTATCTGTGGCTGCCAAAACTAACTGCGTTGCATCGCATTTCGTTTGCTGTTTGCCATTCGCCAAGTGACTCAGTGTGGCGGCTGTGCTTGTCTGTCTGTCGGTCTGTCTGTCCTGGTGTCTGCCTGTATGTATGTGTATGTAATGGCATTCGGCAGAACATGGCAAGCTAAAAGTATCTCACAAACATCACACGGCTGAGTCATCCTCTCCTTTATACAGATGCAACAAGAACGACACAGATCTGACAGCCTGACTGTTTTGACTGAATGACTGACTGACTGTTTCGCCGGCTGGTTTTTTTCGGTGCTCATCCATCTATTGACTGCTTTATTTTTCGGTTTTTATTTTAATTATGACAAAACGGTCTGACTTCTCTCAGCAAAAAGTTTGCTTTCGAATTTATGAAATCTAATCTATTTTCACGTTGATTTTTGTATGACAATTGTCTTGTAAAAATTCTTCATCGTGGCTTGCCTTTGTTAACTTTTACTAGCAGAGAACATTTGGCCTAATATATTGGAGTGTATATGATAAAAATAAAGTAAAAAGGGCTGAACCTGGACCCAACAAACAGTGCACAATTTGATAAATATCGACTAAAATCAGCTGACACAAAAACCAAAAACATTTTGTAAATTAAACATTATTTTTTATGTATTTTAAAATTAATATTAATAAAAGAAAACAACTGTTAAGGGTAATTTGAATACACAAATTACTAGTAACTTCAAAAAATGAACATAAATAAAATAGTTTAGGGATTGCCAATTCAGAGCAAACAGTTATACTTGTCTCAAATGTTTTTGTCAATCAAGAAATTTTCAAATTGCCATTTGAATTTTAAGACGATTTTCTAAGCTTCAGGTCATATATGTAGCACTGTGACCTAGCTCAACCGGAGTGGGTCACAGTCCAATATAACAATGCAAGCAAGCTAACAACACAGCAACAGAAAACAAAAATAAAAACTGTTTGCCGGTCAAAGTATTCAATCGGCAATTGCCTTTCACTTTTACTTAATCAGAAAAATTGCTTGGCGATTCATAAGCAAAAGATTCAGATACAAACACAAATACAATTAATGGCGCGGCTGCTGGTCAATCAACCTGTTGACCACTCGCCCGCTCGCTCAACCACCGTCAAGTGTTAACTTTGCGAACTGTGATCTGTGATCTGTGATCTGTGATCAGCGATCAGCGTTCAGAGCTCTGTGTGTGGCCGCACACTCAGCTAAGTATACACCACTCTGGCCACAACCTACACTCACACACACGCACACACACACACACACACACTCACATACACACACTTTGGCCCGTTTAGTCATGTCAAAGCCCAATTTAAATTGCTGGTTGTAATTATAATCTTGTGCATCGCTTTTGCCGTCCGACATTTTGACTTTTCAACTCAAAGGAGCTGCCAAAATAGTTCATTGCACTTTGGCAACGATGTTGGCCAGCAACATTAATAGACGAGTCATAGATAACCAACTGCTGACCACTAAACGCTGATCACAACCTACTACATAATCGCATATTCGCATCTAAATTTGGCCCATGTGGTTGTGCCATGAACCTGGCTAACAAACTTTTGAACGCACTGACAAAATGGTCTTCAATGGCAACGCTCAACCCCCTCCGTTCTGCCTCCTTTCCTCCGACAAGGGACAGAAAGAGAGAGAGAGAAAGAGAGAGTGTGTGTCTGAATGTGATAGATTGAAGGTTTTGTGTTTGTGGCGTCATCGGCGACATCAGCAATCGATCTTATCAGCACCAGCTCGACGCACCAAAAATCCGAAGACAAACAACAACTACTATGCGAAATCATTATTTGAATACAGAAACGTGTTCATAATTTGTCAAGCAAGACAGCGACAACAAAAGCGACAGCAACAACAGACATTTCCAACAAGTTCAACGTGTAAAAAATATCAATCGTGATTAGGCGACTTTTGCATGCTCTGCTGTGGAAAATGAATTGTTTAAATCTTTTGCACAATATATAACAATTTTAATGATGCTAATTTTTTTTAATATAATTATTTTACATTTGTTATTTATTATTGTTATTTTTTTCAATATAAATTCTTATTATTATGAAATAAAACAGATTGCAATATTTGATTAACGTCTGCTTAATATATATATTATGTTTTGAAAAACAGTAGCAGATCCAGGCAGACATTTACGACTTCATTTAGTATATATTTATTTATTTATTTGTATTATTATTTTGATATTTTTTAATTGACTTGTATTTAGAGATATAGAGATACTTTTTGCTTTGGATATGGTTATTAGCATATGATTATGTCCTTATCCAGTGGGGAACTAATTTAAATGAACGCAGTAGATACCCATGATCAAAATTAGTCTATTTATTTTCAAATGATCTGGTCATTAACAACTATTTCGATCAGTTTTTTTGTTTATTTTCTGTGGAAGCACAGACTTGCACTAACGAATTGTTTTATTTGATGGGCATCAGGCATATATCCAGCTGTTGCTGAGTTTGTTGGCCCCACCAAAACGCTAAACGGCATCGGCATCGGCAATAGCAAACGATCGGATGTCATCTTTCTCTGCACCTCCGAGCCAATTGGGCGTTTGCCATGCCATGAACCCAGCATCCGTGTCCGTAATGGCATCTCTGCCTCTGCTCAGGGTGTAGTGGGGTGTACCAGCAACAGCATCAGCACCAGCACTTTTGGCGTCACTTCACCAGTTGACCAAAGCATTCTCGCCGTTCAGATGAATTTTTGTGAAAAATTAGTGTTCGTCGCAGTTTCTTGCCTTGAACTTTTCAAGTTTGTTGCCATCTGTTTTTAGCCAAACGGCCACAAACGGATTTCAATTCCGGAAGTTTATCCAATTATTGTTCTTGGTGTTATTGCTGTTTGTTGTTGTTGTTTTTATTGTGGTTGTGGTTGTGGTTGTTTACGTTGTTGATTCTCTTTTAAATGGTGCGAAATCTGCGCCGCTTATATGTTTACTTGAGTGTGTGGGTCGAGAGTTCAGCATTTTGATTTCAATAGATTTTAAACTCGCTCAATTGGCAAGTCGTTAAACCGTTTGCGTTTTGTTTACAATTAACATTTTTTTTTTTTGCCAAATTTAATTTACGATTATTTAGCTTGGTTTTCATTTGAATCATTAAATTTAATTGCTTCAACAGTTCGGTGTCATATTTTCATACTTTGTGTAGATTTTGCTCTCAATACAAGTAGATTAGTATTTGAGTATGTTGTTGTTGTACGTGCTTAAGTTGTTAAACATTTGCGTTTAATCATAAGCATTTGCAAATAAAAAAAGCCATAAGGTGATAGCTTTTTAAGTAATGTGCACAGCATTTGCCAGTTTTTCAGTTGCGGCAGCCACAAGTGAGTGACATTCATTAAGCTGCACAATCGATTAGCCCTGCTTCACCAAACCAATCACTTAGTTCACCTAATTGTTTCGAAACTTAATTAAAGAATAAGACAAACTTTCCTAACTAACTTAATATTATGGCACATTTCTTTTCCATTTGAATCAAAAAGTTAAGAGCTTTTCATTTACTTATGTAATGTGGACTAAAAGCACTTTACTTTTAAGGAAATATAAATTTAAAATTGAAGTTACATATTAAAATACAAAATAAAAAAGTGCATAATTAAATTAAAATTAAAACAAAAATGAAATAAAAAAAAATAATAAATAAATCTGGTGGTATTAAAATAAAAAAATTTTCAATATTGATTGCAAGGATTGAGGCAACCTAAAAAATACCCCAATCAGAAGTTGTTAAACGTCATTAGTAGCTTAGTAATAACTTCTATGATTTAATTGAGTTGCCTTTGGTCGGAGTCATTAAAATAAGTGAACAGCAAAGGTTACAATAATAGGCACTCTGTTTATATTTGTACAGCATCTAATGTGCATGCTGATGTTAGTAATGATGACATGAATATAATTGTATATGTATATATACACATAGACATTTGTACATATGTATTCTCGTATTTAATGACTTAATATAATGTTTATGAACAATCCGCTTAGAGTCGTTCTTAATTATTTTGCTGTGGCACTGCAGAGTGTGCCCCTTCCCCACTCAATTGGATTCTCGAAATAAGTACACAGCACAAATGTATATATATAGAAATATATGTATGTTTAAATTATCAGCTGGTCGTATGTAAATTGGATGCTTTGTTTGTGTTGCCATTTCATAAATTTCATAAGTTATTGCACAATTAACCTTGAATGCTGAACGTTCAGCTTGGGGACGGATGGATAGCATTGTTGTTGCTCTTGTTGTTCTTGTTTTTTTTTTTATTTTTTTTTTTTTATTGTTGACAGTCAGTTTATTGTGTGCTTGTTCCCTTTTAAAGTTCGCTCTGGGTGAGCAAGATCTTGATGTGAACTGCGACAACTTTGCAATCGTCGCGTTGGCCATCTTTGATTTGCTCCAAGCTTCCATATGTACCAATTCTTCGCTTGACGCTGATCGCTTTATTAGATTAGATAGACATGGTCGTAGAAAGATAATCCATTTGACACTTGATTGGTTTTCACTCAGCAGAACCAGAAGCTAGTATTTATCAGTTATTTATATCTCTATCTCACTCTCTCTATCTCACTCCTTCTTTGTCTCCTTAAATGTAGTTTTGTTTGCTGCTGACGGGGCAATCATTTTGGATATTGCTTGACCATCAGGCGTGGGTTGTAGTTCATATTTACAAAATACAACTTAATGGCCAAGCGAAAAGGGGAGCATAATGTTACTCTTGAAAATATTCCAAAATGAATTACGATTTATAAACGATTAATTTAATCAGTGTCAGAAACTGTTTCCTCAAACTTCAAATTGGCATTCTTAAGGAAATAAGTTCAGAAAAATAATATAATTTTAATGGGATGCAATTATTGTATTTTATATGAAATTTAATGGAGTTGCCACATCATCAATATGTTTCAGCATCTTTATTGTGTTGTAGAGAGATTAAAGTTGTCAAACGAAAACTTCAACAACTTGCATACAACTATTTTTCATCCTACTGAAAATGTAATAAAATAAAAACTGCTATAAAAACAGAGCTTTTCATGTCGACCGTCAATCAGTCATCGCAAGTAGGAAATTAGTTTGATGACACATGTGACCAGGTTAGTTCCTAAAATGGAATCTGATTGTGTTGATCGGTAGCCAAGGCTAAGCAAGCAGTTTTTGGACATCTTTCGTTGCTGTTGTTGTCGCCGGTCAATGTTGACCAACTCCTTTTTATATCAATGGATGCCGATAAGCATGCGCCAGTTATGAGGTTAACACCTTTCCAGTGGTCCCAAATGTTCAACATTTTACCCACTAACCAACCACTGGTCGCAGCATGGTGGATAACAGTGTTGACTTATTTCATTGTGTGTTTCGCAAACAACGTTTGACAAGGTTTTTTTTTTGGGGTTTTTTTTTCGTATTTTTATTTATCATTTGTTTTGTGATGGCTCAGTTTGCTTAGCTGCTGGCAAATGCATTTCAGCGGGGCCAAGAGTAAATGGGTAATTGGAAATTGGCAATTGGCACACCTGCAGGCCAAGGGCCCAGCCCCAAATTGGACAAACTGACCAACCCAGGAGTGAATTGCACATACTAGCACATTTCGATTAATATTAACATTCGTTCAACATTCAAACCATTTATATTCACATTCACTATCCATATTCAAATTAGTAATTATCTTGCTTATAACACTGATTCAGTTTGGTCTATTTTATGGTTCAGTTAAGGAGGTCGCAAAGACGATTGAACAATTATATATACTTAATTGATGAATATCTGAAGAGTCTCAATTACGAATGCAAAATCTGGAGAGCGTGTTATTCGTCAAGAAAATTATTTTCATATGCCAACGGTGGAAAACTTTTTTTCCTATTTGGTTTTTTTTATTTTTACTTTCATTTTAATTTTTTTTTTTTTTTTTGTGCTACTTTAGTATGTATTCAAGTCCAGGCCGCTTCTAATACATAATCAAAGTAAAGATGCTATTATTGCTGTTCAGGTTGCTGTTATCCTGCGCAGCGTGACAAACATAGCCAATTACTTGGCCAATATCAAAGACATATTTGTTTAATGGCCATAAACTGTTGATGTTGTTGTTGCTCTAGTTGTTGCTGTGGCTTTTACTGTAACAGCGTTGCCAGAGAAAGAAGAAGCTAACAAAAAACAACAACAAAAAAAATATCAGTCATCGGACTCAACATCTGCGTTGGCAGCGCAGTCGCCGCAAGCTGCGTGCAGTGCCGAAGGGCAAAGCTTGCTATAAAAGTCACGTCCTTGACTTAAATATGTGCCCGTCGTCAAGCGACAAAGAAATAAAATCCAACATTTTGGTAAATTCGAGTAAACAACATCGCGAACAAAACAGTGCAAAATTACAAAAAAAAAATATTAAATATACAAATGTACATAGGTGAAAAAACACAACGAAAGCAAAAGCCTAGCAAAAAGTGCATTGAAATCATCAAAAGAAAAGCGACCTCAGCGCAAACTTCACACGAGCTAATAAAAAATCTCTTTGAAGCATGATAATCAATGGAAGAACATTTTATCGCAGGCAGCAGATACATTTGTATCTTTTGGCTGACTTGTGCAATTTATGAGTGGCTGGCAGCTTGCGATTCTTTTCTCACACACTTTCGTTAACAATTTTGCTCATTCCCGTTACCCAATGTGACTGACTCACCGTATCCGCCGCAGTTCATTGACGAAATCGCGATTCTCTCGAATTGGTTGAGTTCTCGTGAACCGCCAGTCAGTCTGTCAGTTAGTGCTGACTGCTTGGCTTACTTGTGCGTTGAACGCAATTTTTTTGGTTGGCGGTTGGAGTTGACATAGAGACCTGCATTCCTCATCCCGAAACCCGACTTTTAAGACACCTTTGAAGTGTTTGGACTAGCGTTCGGGTTAAATTGGGTGGGCGTACACGGGTCACGCTTACCCATTGATTGATTGACAAACTGCCCTTTACTGTCGGCTTGACGACCTGACTGCCTGACTGTCTTATATCTGTTGCTATTGCTATTGCTATTGCTATCTATATCTCGGTCGCTCTCCCACTCTGCCCCATGCCCCGTTGGCTAATTAAATTGGCAGGAGCACACCCACACTGCCAAAAGCTGGGGCCAGAGTCGCGAGTGGTACATCAGCTAAATTAATGTAAATTGAATGACACGCAACGGTACCGCAAAAGAACGTCAAGTCCCTGGCCAGGATTCCGCTGCCGAGAAGCTGTGGAGCAATGAAACCAACGACAAAATATGCCAAACAATGTGCTACACAGCGAAGCCAAGTTGTTAGCCCGCTAGGGGGGTGACGGTAGGTGGGCATAAATATAACGTAAAGTAAAGACAAATTAATTTATTTCGCCTGTACGAAAAGCAGAGATCCCCCCAAACCCGCCGCTTAGCTGACAGTTAAGCTAAACCGCTTTGAGGCGGCTTCAAACCTTTGGTGTTATTATTGTCAACTTCAACCTCATATTCTTCCCCGGCTTTTGCCTCGCTTAGTGCGGACGATGCGTCGTCATCGCAACCGGAACCGACTTCCTGCCAGCTAAGAAAGTCTCTCCCTTTTGTGAAATCGTGCGTGGCCGCATCTGTCTGTCTGTCTTTCTGTCTGTTTGTCTCTCTGTCTGACTCTCTCTCTCTCGGCTCCTTAGAATATGCTAATGAGCATTTAATTTGCTGTCGCTGGCTGTGTAAACGCTTCCAATTTTAAATTCACTTTCAACTTGCGGCCTTAGTAGCTGCTTAGCTTCAATTTCATTCGAATATGGCTTTTTTATAGAAAGAGTGAGAGAGGAGGAAAGTGGGAAGGGGGTGGGGTTATATTCTCTGCATCTTGCTTTTGTTCTCGGTCTGGCACAATTTGTATAATTGTTATTAGTGCCTGAATTTGAGGCGCATCCAATTACAATTCCCCTATTCCCACCCCAATTAATCCCATTAAATTTAATGTATATAACTTTAAGAAGGTTTCAGGTGAAATTATTTGACTAACCGAATTGACCTGTTTTTTGTGATTTTGCTTTAGGCACAAAATTTGCTATGAATACAATTAAATTTAGCAATTTAAACATGAAGCACAATGTAATGAACATAAATACCATATTAATGACTTAAAGCAACAGTTTAGATCAGCATCTACAGTTTACTGAATCTGTACCTTGTCTCTATAGTCAAAATTAAGCTTATACATTCGTTGTCGTCAGCATGTGAAGGGCAAAATTACCGTTTGATTCAAATCAAACAGCTATTGGTCTATTTTAATTAATCTTTCTGAAATGACCAATAAAGCAATTCATTAAAATATTATACAGGATAAGAGACTTTTCTGCAAACAACCCAATAATTAACAAAAAAAAAAACATATTTAAAATGAGAAAGGATTTCATTTTTTATATTTTGCCTTCAGCATTAAATTGCAATAAATTATAATCAATAAATGAAATTATAACTGTATTTTGAAAGAAGCGGTTATCTTGAAATATCAACTCTTTGTGGCATAGATATTTCCATACTACTCATAAAAGCGATACGAAATTTAATAAACCATCACGAAATACTCGGGACGCATTTCCAAAATTCGTCACATACTTTAAAAATATTGAATGTGCAGAATGTTATCCCTTATGATAAAATGTAGAGGGAACAACATTATATTCTGAATATATTCCAGAATGTAAAGGATGCTAATAGTGAAATATGGCTGTTATATTAAAGCTCAACTCAATTTGGTTCATGATTTGTTCGCAATTCAATTCTATGTCATAAATGGTCCCACATTTTTAGAATGTTTCTGTTTAAAATCATGAGAAAAATTTGAAGTCGCCAAGTTTTCAAGTAACTATCCCATCTGGATTATTAATAGAGCGATATTAGTAAATGGATTTGCTGGCAACAGTTGCAGTCAAGTTCGAATTTTTCCTGGCAATGACACTCAGACATGCGACATGAGACACGAGGCAATTCAGGCTGTGTTGTGTTGTTCCATCGATAGCAACGTGTTAAGGCTGTTGACTACACGAATGGCGCAATCTGTCATCACGAATCTGTCGTCGTTGTCGTCTCGATAAACGATATTCAAAGCCATTCTACAAGCATCGAATCAGTGTGGAGCATGTTTTTCATATATATATTTATTTATGTGTCTGTGTCTGTGTGTGTGTGTGTGTGTGTGTATCAACACTCTTGCTTTTATTTTATTATTATTATTTTTTATTGTTGTGGCAACTTCAATGTCAAAGTCGGGGGCGTTTTGTCGTGGGAGTTGAACATGCAAAACATTATTTATATCATGTATTTAATTAATTCTTTACGACAGCTTATGAGCAATTTATAATTAAATTTTACGTTCGTTTAATGGGTCCCCGGGCTGGATATGATTTCGAATGCAAATCTGAATGCAACTGCAACTCAACATCTATAAAAATATTAAATATGTAAATTTGTCAATATGTCAGTTTTTTTACTGTTTTTTTTTTTCGAACAAATATCTATTGGCACAGGCACTCAAAAGGGAGTTATAAATTGTAGGCACATATCAAATATGCAAACATTAACGGAAACTGTTGAAACATGCACATGTCATTCAATGTGTTGTATATGCCGTACAGCGAGGGTCATTCAATATTTACATTTAACAGATTTTGGTTAAATCTTTTCTTCATTTTAATTAAATATCTTACATTGAGCAGACACAAACATGAATAAATATTTAGAAGCAAAGCTGTGTCTCCGCATAAGCCAATTGAATCGTACAACTTATGTTAAAATCTGACAATTGGTCAATTTACATAAAATATATAGCTATAATAAATATTTATAAAAATAAATAGTTACATTAAACATTGACAAAAATTGATTCATAGCTAAGCATTATATATTTACATATGTATATAAGAAATTATATATATGCATCTGTATACTCCAAAATCTAGGACTATCTAAAATTGTGAAATTTTATCGCATCCGGTTGGACCCCCCTCTGATCTCATTATAGCACAATGGGCCAATTCTGGCATAAGCAAGTTGGTTTTATTGGCCAATGACCCAAAAATCAAACCCAACTTAACCTATGTATATTAGAGAGATCCAAACGAGGCTTCAGATTTTGTAATTGTTGATCTTGTTAATTTGCATTTATTTGTTTCTAGGCATACAGATGTAAATTTTCTGTGCTAACTCAGAAAACGTTGTATATCTATATCGTACAGCTGATCTTTGAATAATCGGTCAAAAGATGAGCTGTAAGTTGTGTATTTAAGATAGACGTATACAGACATGCCAGCCTTAAAAATACACTTTATATACACTAATGTGGAATATGCATATCATATATATATATTTTTTTGTTGGTATAACTCCGTAAGCTGCCCTCGCAGCCGCCACCAAAAACCACTATTTGTGTACTGTTGTGTGTGGTGCATGTTTAATAGCTTTGTCTCGCATTCAATTTGCATGTCGCCCACGGGGCAAAGAAAAGCGTGAAATATTTTAAGCGCCTTAGACACAAACAATGGCGCTGACATCGGAGCTGACGCAGCTCCTCAAATCTAAGCCGGCAGCGACTTCAAATTTATGTTACCTTAAAAAAAAAAAAAAGAAAAAAAAAAACCGAAACCAGCAACGGCAATTTTCGCTTTCGTTTGTCGGCATTTTGGTTGGTTTTCATTGATTATTGTTGTTGCTGTGTTTGTTATTGTATATGGAGTGTGGGCGTTAGCGCCCACATCCACCTGATGCAGCTTCATAATTAGAAATTCGAATAGAAATTGCAGCAGCCCCAAACATCAGACAGATCAATGCGTTACTGATCTCAGCTTGACTAAGCGATACACGATGATATCAGCGCATAACGGGGAAACTTTGCTTTTGCTTCCGACTTATCAAGGTGAATTTACACAGAGATTTCAGTATTCAGTCATTGAGACCAATCTTTCACAGGCGTCATCGATTTTTGCCAAAAATTAAATGATTTTTTATACTCTTTTTGTACTGTTTTTCTCGACACCCTTAAGGCAAGAAACCTGAAACTTGGAACATATACTCATCTAAACCGGCTACAGACAAATTGTTTGGTGTGCTACGCCCACTAGGAGGCTGGGACACATATCTCCCACAATTTTGAAGCCACAATCACAATATATCTGTTTGCTAGATTGTTAGCAAAAACCAAAATGCCTGCAACCCATATAACTCACACAATTTGAAAGCTGGAGTCAGCAAATTTAAAGTATATATTTGCAAGCAACAAACACCGCCTCTTAAGTCTCAGCGATAAACGATCCATTCAAGCGGATCGACAATTCATATTCAAATATGAAAATATGTGTTAATTTGTCGGATATATTTATTTGATAATTTGATATTCAAGCATATTACTTTGTTGCATATATTATATGTATAAGTGGTCTCCATAAGTTTGCATTAAAACTAACCTCAAATTTTGTATTTCCTTCCATCTCTTTTCAGGTGAGTCAATGTCGAGCGCATTCAAACGAAACCATTGCGATTGAGCTGAATAAACATAACTAACAACAAGAACAACAATGCCAGCAACAGCCAAACCCATTCACTGATTGTGAGCATTCAAACTGAATAGTACAACTCGTATCTTAATTAGGTCCCATATGAAGTGTGTTTACCACTTGTTGCATACAAATCATATTTTTTTTTATTTTATTTTTTTTTTTTGTTGGCCCCAACCTTTGAAATGACAGAAATAATAGCGAAAATGGGAACAGAAGAAAAGAACGCAGCTTGCCGAGCTGTGTTTAAACTGCAGCACGCACCTGCGTCAGGCCCGTCTTTGCCAACCTTCCGGCAGCAAAAGCAACAACTCCGGCTACGTCTCCGTCTTTCTGTCTCTGTATATGTCTGTGACCAGACATGCCTCCCGTGCCGTTTGGCACGTTTAAATGTTTGCGCATTTGAAATGTGATATGCGCCACCGTGTAGCCAAATGAATGTCGCTACGGTGCTGACTGCGTTTCAGCTGTTGCTGTTGCTGTTGCTGTTGCTGCTATTCATTGTGTGACACACATGCTTACCCCTGCCCCGGCCTTGTCTCCGCCCCTACCCTGCCCTGTTCTGCCCTGCCCTGCCCTGCCCCTGTTTATCTAAGTACATGCGCACACGCAGCATACATGGATAAGTTTTAGTTAACGGCCGCGCCGCACGTTGCGTTTGACTATACAATACAATATTGTTGTTTATTTTTTATTTATTTATTTTTATTTATTTATTTTTTTTTTTATTGTCTCATAAGTGAGGAGCAGAACAACGGTACAGAAGAACAGAACACACCCAAATGTAAGTTTCCTTTGCAACAACAACAACAACAACAACAATAATAATAATAACAACAACAACAACAGAACAAAGCTTTTCGTCATGGTCTATTTGGTTTTTGGGTTTTCAACTTGGAATACCTCGTACCTTGTATTCCTCAATATTTGCCTATCGTCATTTTGTCATTTGTTGTCTGTGTTGCTTGTCGCTTGGCTGTCAAAACATTTTGTGGGCGCGTTTGGCACAATGTTTTAATTGCTTGTCGCTCCGCTCGAAGAATGTGCTGTAAATTAGGGGCACATTTTAAATACGACCAAGTTACGGCCAACTGCCAACAACGAGGCAGCAGCAAATTCATTTTGTAAGATTAACCGCCTTCAGCTAGGACTTTAGGTTTGTTTGGCCACCACTCTCGCCACCACCCGCCTCGTAGATGCCCTTACTGGCCCGGCTAAATTTACCTTTTATTATTAACCAGAAGCTGAATCTGCACACAGCTGAACAGCTTAAAGGATTCTCTTGTAGCCCCTTTGCCTTTATTTAATAATAATAAAATTCTTTGCATTTTGCGCTTCATCTTCTTCTTCTTCTTTTTCTTGCCTTTGCTTATGCAGTTGCCGCATTCGGTGGGGAGCCAGTCGGAGGCAAATAATCTTGTTCGTCTAAAGGGGCTTTTGAAATAATTTTCTAAAATTACAACAGCCCTTGGCGAATGGGTCTCGAGCTCGAGCACACATACATAGTTGTATAATGCTATATTAAACCTAATATGAAATCATTTTGCATTTTACAAAATAAGTCGAAATGTGGCCCACATCACAAAAGAAGAGTTACCTTGTGGCTGTTGCTGTTCTTGTTGTTGTTGCTATCGCTTTTGGTGCGGAGTCAATCGCTGGAAATACGTTAGAACCAAATCACTGAAAAATTGGGTTGTAATTATGATGGGACCAATTAGACGAAAAGGGTACCTACACCAGGGATCAGGCAACGATTGCATTGCCATTGTCATTGTATAGATAAACCAACCAATCAAAAAAGGAATAAAGGCAGCAGGCAGCTAGTCCAATATTGATTTAATTGATTAACAAAAATACATATGTACATACATATACATATACATATGAAAATGCTGGCCAAAGTGACGTATAAGTAATGCGACTGGCAATGGCCTCCAATTTATTTATTTTCTTTCAAATACCAAAATGTCAAGACAATTACAGACTTCCAACTAATTAGTTATTTTAAGACGTTGCCGCTTTTTTTGTTGTTGGGGCACGGAAAGACGCCACGGCGGGCAGAGCAAATAGGTCGCTTAGTGCCCCACAAATGTTGAGCGTTTGTAAGTTGATAAGGTAAGCAAACAAAGAAACAAACAAACAATTAAACACCTCAAAAGACTATAAGATATATGTAAGCCAACCAGCACTTTAAGTACGCTCGTCCGATTCCACTTTAAAGATCTGTCAGCGGAATTGGCCTTTAAGTGCTTATTGTTTCAACAACATTCGCTAGCTTTTTCGATACAATGCGTCATTATTTGTGGTGCATAATTACATTGGCGTAATGTTTGATTTCTAAAGATTCGGAAAGTTTTACGTACTTCATAATTTACTTCAATTAGAATTTGAAGTATTTTTTATATAAATATATTACTGAGGATATTTCGTGATGTTGTTCAATTAGTACTTAAAGTACTATTTGACTTTAAGGATCTTTGTCATTTTCACATGTTGACAATGGGGAATCAGGCTATAAAATTAATAATTTTTGCTTTAATTAAAAAAGTGTCTAGTGTTATTCAATTATGTTGTTTTAGTTACATACACTCACATATTAAACTTGTTCGATATATGTTTGGTGTTATACGTAATAGTTATTTCCTATTTCGCTGCATATCAAATTCAAATCGTTTCTTCGATTGCATTTGGCGTATCGAATACCGCTAAGGGTATGCTAGTTATGTTGGGTATGCCGTTAATGAGCATGCTTTATCACGATGCTGAGCCCAGTTGTCACTGGATATTATGATAATTTGTGCGTCTGTGCAGAGCGCATAGAGCATATATATATATATATGTAGGTACATCGACCGAGTGCGCACACAGTTAATCATCGCCTCCTCACTCCCCATTCCTGAAGACTAGACTAACAAATTGTGTCATGCGCGCCGAAAGCTGGCGGCGGTGCAGAGAAACCGATCAGGCAGATTTTAACGATGTGGAAAATGTCGCATTTGCATTTTCATTAACAAACGCACCGGGGCAACTAATGAAGCTGTCTGAAGATTGCGTGGGCGCCCGCCCAGCCATGAATTATGAATGAGCTCTGAGCTAATCGGCTCCCTACTTGCTACAGATGGTCAGCTGGTGAGTTGGGACCCAGCCCCATATATTTTCTACACTAAGCTCCCCAAATTGCATAATAATTAAATAATCAATAGGCCATATCATCAGCTGGGGCGAACTCCGTTAAGTTGTGAACGGTTTGTCCAGACATTTAGCGTATCCATTTGGGGGCCAATTGCAGTACCATGGAAAATAAAAATATGCTAATCAGTGTGAAAACCTGTTGCGTTTTTTTTTTTTGACTTCACATTGAAACGATAACTTCCTCCTGGCGCCAACTCCCAACTCTGGCGCGATGTTGTTGTAATTGCCGCTTACAAATCCAATTTGCACCGGCAGCTGCTGAAGTAAGCAAACAACTGGGCGTATACTTATGATACCCTGTAATGCATCCATTTATGCATTTATGTGTGTGTTGCTCAACAATCAATGAAAGCGAAAACAGTACGAAAATCTTACACTCAAATTGTTGTAGAGAAATCTAGAAATTCCATAGAAATCATTCATTAAATGTTGTAAAAACAAAAAAAAATGTTAAGATGATCCACGAAACATCGTCTCACCCACCTACGCCTCAACGATCGTCTAGCTAGAAAGAAGTCTTTCAAGTGGGTTAACATGGGAAGAAAGTTTCAGTGAGTTCTTGGGCGCCAATCCATTAATAAAAATGTATTTAAATATATTTATTTATGTGAATTTAATGATTAAATCGACAATCTATTTTTAACATAAAGATATAGCACAAGTGACTTTTTAAATCGTTGTCTATATTCGTTGAAATTAGTTTTAAATTACTTAATTATAAGCAGTTGTTGCTATGTAGAGGGTATCTTATTGTCGCTGAGATTAGCTTGTTTGCTTTTGTCCCATTTGGGAGAAATTAATCTGTTAATTAAAGGCCGCCACAAAAATTGTGCAATTCTATTTGGATTTTGTATCTCAAAATGTCTAAAAGTATGACGATTTTAATTTCATGTTCATGTGTGTATCTGTATCAATATTTATATTTATATTTTGTGTGTGTGTGTGTGAGTGTGTGAGTGTGTGTTTGTATTTGATTTAAAGCTCAGCTGCAATTTATTTGATTTGTTCAACTTGTGCAATCGACGCACGCATTTTTCCAGCCACCTGTTAGCCAGTTTTTTTTTTGTTTGTTTTTTTTTTGCTGCTTGTTAATGAATAATGGTAAAACGAGTAGCTGCATATATACACCTGTATATATGTGTATATGTGTGTGTACATGTGCCGTTTGCATTGCTCATTTGACATGTTTGGTGAAATGCCAACCCCTTTCCAACTTAACTTCAACTCCTACCCGGCCCCCTGCCCTCTTGGCGGCACTTTTAAAGTCAACAGCTAACTGATGATGTTGATCAAAAGTAAGCGGCTGTTTTTTTCTTTTTTTTCTCTTCTGTTTGTTGCTGATGTTGCTGTCGAGAGTTGCTCATGAATGTTAAGTATGCAACTGCAGTTAGCATTCGTCAGCCATTTCGTGTCTAGTTGCAAATACAAATACAGATACTGAACAGATATAGATTCACTATGCCGATAATTCCCTTATATGCGGGATCTCAAAGCATGCGATTAAATCATGCCTTTCATTCGAGCACCTAAATACTCTATATATCATCTATGCTTTATATCAAGAATTCTGGCGCCTCGATTTGTTATGGTTCTGTTGCTTTTATCGCTGCTGATAGTTAATGCCAGCAAATTGAATTCGTTTACAAATTAGAGCAGCAACATTCCACACTCAGACAAAAAACAAATGTATATATTTTAAATTGCAAGATACATTCTTCGTATCTTATTTACTACTTTTTCTCTGAAAAAAAAAATGTTAAACTATTATATACATATATTTTATTAACAAAAAATTGGGTTTCAACGGAAATTTTAATATCTAGCCTTCTATAATCCTATGGAACATTTTTTTTTTTTTTTGTGTACTTGATCGCTGGTGACTGTCCGTTTGGGCCATTTGCCAGGCCAGTTGGCCAGTTGCGCAATGCATTCGTCTGAGGCTCTTAACAACTTCAAGGTTGTGTGTTACACATTCGGTTTGTTTACATAGTTGTTGCTGTTATTATTGTTGCTGTTGCTGTTGCTGTTGCTGTTGCTTTTGCTATACACATTTATTGCATTTGCCTGTTGGCCACACGCTGTGCACACTTCCAACTTTAGGAGGGGGCGGAGTTGGAGGTGGTGTTGAAGTTGGAATTAGAGATGTAGGCAGGTGACTATACACAGGTGGCAGTTGCAGTTACAGTTGGTGCTGCAGTTGACTGGCAACTGGGTGGCACAAACACATAAACATATTCACGCCAGCCGTAAAGGTTAAGTGGCCCAAACACACACACGCACAGATTTGGACCACACGCAATGGTCGCAACGGCGCCATCGGCATTGCCAAATTAAGGTCAAGTTTGTCGCCCGTTCGTGCCAGCAATGTTGTCGTCGTGTGTTGCAATCGTTGGCTTCCACATGTCGCATTCATCCAGCGCCAAAGAATCAATCATAAATTCAAACTATGCGTCTCGTTTCTTTATGTTTATCTCTGTTGCTGATGCTGATTTGCGACAGCTTCTGCGCAGCGGATAAATTCAACGAAATTTAAGTGTCGCAAATCCATCATGAATACATATTAGCAAAAAAAAAAAATATATATATATACGTAAATAATTTCCTTTATGTGTGTGTGTATATGTATATATATATATATAGTTTGTGTGTATATTTTGGTATTACTTGACGGCTTTAAATAGCTTTAAAAACGAGTTTGCTTAGCTGACTATATATCATTGTTATTTGATTTGGTTGTTGTTATTCTTAATACCCTTTTATTATACCATGTATCCATTTACATTAATGGATATATAGTATCGTTATTTGTTCTTATGCCGGTGAATAATCACAACTTAGTTACGATATAGATTTCATTGGTAATATCATACTATACACAAATACAATCATGTGATTATTTCTGTAAATATTATTTCCCCTAGGCAACTAGACAACTAGGCCTCCTGCAAATCTATATGTGCCAAAAACTATATATACAAATTTAGGCTGTTTTATTGTTTTTTGTTTTGTACAGGGTATCGTTTTGTCGTTCACTATCATCACTGAATTGTGCTTTATTGCTGTTTTAAGCATTTTGCCGTGTGACATTTCACATTTGAATTGCCCTCGTTCCTCACCCGTTGAGTTGTTGAAGTCGCTTAACCTGTTGCCGAAACCTATTAATGGCATTATTTTGGCGAACACCGCCCCCAAAAACCTGCCCCTCCCCGCTTCGCGATCAGAGCCAAAGCCACATCGAGCTGAACTCGGCTCGTACTCAATTAAGTTTGAGTTAAGTTCGCCGCTGTGCTCAGTCATCGTCTGTTTTGGCGGAAATGTGAAACAAATGCGTCAAAATGTGATCATGACTGTTAATTAAGTGAACGAGGCTGGTGCTGCTGCTGCTGATCATACATATATATTTATATACAATGATCGATTCTCAAGCCAAGCGATGATGTGATCAAACGTTGCAACACATACACTTACAATATTAAATAAAATACACAATCAAATCTTACCTGTTTCTGTCCATTGACAATACTGAAATATCTTGGGGATAATGTTTTTAGGATGATAATTGAACTGTTCTTAAAAGACTCGACAGACTTCCGCTAGGTAACAAACTACACATTTAACAGATGGCCGGACAACAACAATATCAATATTGTTAGGAAATAAGGAAAACACAGTCTCAAAAATTGAAATGCAAATCGAAATGGGAAGAAAAATGCAAATGGAATGGAAATGCATGTATGACATGAAAGAAGACAACAATGAGAAATACCAACATCAACATTAACAACATTAGCAGCAGCCACAACAACAACAACAGCAATACCAACAATTCATACATGAATGAAATTCAATATTAAACATAGAAACAACAATGTTTGGGTTTGGACTGGGGACAATAATGGGGATGGTTATGGGGTAAGGAAAACATCGTGACTGGTGGGTGTCCATTTGTGTATGTGTGTGTGTGTGTGTGTCTGCGCGCGCACTTTCCAATGATAAAATTATATGCACAAGATCATACGCTGTGGCTAAAAACAATGAGTGATGTCAGGGGGGGTGGGTTGTTCATATGAAGAGATGGAAGGAGGGGGTGGTGGAGGCGGGAAGACAATAACAAACAAATAAGAAACACGCGTAAACAAGGCAAACAGATGAAGCCAAAGCTGCGTTGCAGTTGCAATCCCATATGCGCAGAGCAACCAGTGGCAGAGGGCATTGCCTCAATCCCCAAGCTGCAGTTTGGGGCACATCGGGTGCATCGGGTTGGGTGGGACTGAGCAGCAGACTGCGTGTCTTTGGCCGTATGGCAGACTTCCTCAAAAGTCTGCAAGACACGACACGCACTGCGACTGCGGCTGCCACAGCTTGGGGTAGGAGGAAGAGGAGCCCAGTCCCTCCCGGACGGAGGAGGAGGAGGTGGACAATGACGCAAAATGCTGTCAACCGCAAAGCTTTGACATTTGGATGCATTTTGTGTTTGATATTGAGCTGCAATTGGTTCATGTAATAACGGGAAGTTGCACTCACCCGCACACACACACACACACACGCACACACGCACATGCATACACAACTTCCGCTGCGCTTCAATTCGAAAGCAGTTTACAAAATTCAATTGCCAAACACTTGGCAAGGCAATCAAAAGTGGACATCAATTGCAATTTAATTTTAATTGTTATTTTATCGATTTTAAATTACTTCTCTATTACTTTAGACATTTGAAGCAGCAGAAGTCACAATATGGAATGATAAGTAAAAGTAATCGTCGATTCAACAGAGATTTATGCTACGATATAATATTCTGATCGTATCCACATAACGTCTCTCGACCATAGGCCATCATTGCTTTCAAATTGTTGAGCTTGCTCGATAGTGGAATAGATTTTTTGGAAAATCATATTCTATGAAAAGTATAAAATTTAGTGATCCGATCCGAAATATATATACCCATGGTCAAGAAATCATTTGCTTAATTATGTGTAAAAGACGATAACTTATGACGATATCGATATCGATATCATATCCAAAATACACTATATTCATTTGTAAATATGTCAACTGCTTCTGTTTCTTAATGAAAAATTAATTATCTGGAGTGATCGGCGTACATAGCAAAAATTACAAGACGAAGTTGATGAAACAAAATGCTTACTCATCAAGAAAATGTATAGCATATGGAAACAAAGTTTGTCTCATCCGTGACAATGTTAGATGCGAACCTAATTAGTTATGTACAATTTGTGAAACGATTTGGCAAGTTTCAAGCTGGTCTTTATTTTAAAACATTTTTCGTTGGTATGTTTTAAAGCACATTTTACTTTGAAATGGCCGCTCGATTGTTGGCTGTCGCAAGTTGCAAGTTGTTGTTGTTGTTGTTGTTGTTGTTGCTGCTGATGACTTTCACTTTGAACTTGCGCGCATTCTTGGCAACTGCAAATTGATGTTGCATTTTATGCTTTTGCCAGCTGCCAGCTGCCTTTTCAAGGCATTTTTTTTTTCTTTTGCATTTTTGGAATAGTTTCGATCGAGAGTCGCTTATGATCAATTATTATTATTGCTTATTATTTTATTAAAGTCACATCGGCTGCAGTTGAGGCGAGTGCCAGTTTTAGTTGCTCATCAAGCAGCCTCATAAATAATGTTGTTGGCCATAATTATAGCGTCGCTTTGCTTTTTTCTTTAAGCGTAAAAGCCGAATGAAACAACAACAGCAACGAAAGCAAATGGCAAGAGCCAAAACAGAAAACAAAATGTTTATAAATGTGCGCAAATTGCCGGTTGCCGACAGCTGACAACAAAATTTATGTAAATTGCAATTACCAAATTCGAGTAAGAAAGCGAGCGAGCGAGCGACCGTTGATGTTGATGTTAATGTCCATGTCCATGTCCATGTCCGTATTCATGACCAACTCCAAGTCTCCCAAGTCTTGATGCAGTTCAGCAGCCCGATGGCGCTGCGCTCTCCAAATACATATATATATATATATATATATATATACCTACATAAATCCATATTTACAACCATATCCCATGTCGTTTTTTGGGCCACTGCGCTTACGCGGCGGCAACAACAAACATGAATTTAGTTTAGCCAAAACTTTAACGCTCTCGAGCACAAATTTTGATAAGCGCCAATGAAAGTGAAACCGTGTCACACACATACACACACACACACACACGCACATAAAAAACACTCACATCACACACATTGAGCCACCTTTGGGTTGGTATATCTGCATTTGTGTTTCTTGTGTGTGCATATCTTAAATAAATAAAAGCGCTGAAAAAAACAATCCAAAGGGTCGCTGGCAAACGGGGTGACTCCATTTGATAAGAGAAGCACAACGGAAAATTCAAAACAGATACAAAAAAATGTATATATACATATATATATATATATATAAGATCGAATGACCGCTTGCATTTCGCAATATTACATTTCCTAGTCACGTCAGTGTGTTCGACTATTAGTTGCTCTTTAGCCAACTCAAACTCAATCTTATAGTTAAGCGCATGCTGTGCATCGTCTACGCTATTCAAAATCCAATTAAATTGTGACTTGAATGAAAAGCATCGCTTTTTTTATATTCGGCTAGTTAATTTGTAATTTTTGTGTTCACAAATAAACAGTAAATAAAATCCAAAAAAAAAGTTATCCAATATTTGATTAAAATTCAGGATAATTATATCCCATTAAAAGACATATTTCAATGTACGTGCCAAAGTTGATGCCTCTAGAATTAAAATTAAAATTAAAAAAACAAATACAACGTAGACAAAACTTGACCATGAAAATGAAAGCAGAATTCAATGGGAGCCAACCTTGAACATTTGTACATAGTATGCTTACTATAATTTAGTTAAACAAAAGCAAGCCATACTTGTTCTCACCAGGGAGCTAGAATGCTCTTCGGATTATATATATACACTGGTATTATGTACAATAATATAAAGAGCTGTCCTTTTGTCAAGGCTGCTACAAATGACTCTTATGTTGCCAGAAATCGGGTTTCATTCCAATTAACTTGGAGACTCGGATGTTGTTTTTCTGCTGAATTTATATAATAATAAGAGTGATATTTGATAAAGGTTTCTTTCATTCTATGTACTAACCATGGACTACAGCATTCTGACTCGTTCATGTTTAAAATGTGTCGTTTATCGTTACTGCTGCTCTGATGAACCACAAAAAAGATATGCGAATGACTTTTTTCATATTCAAACAACAATGTATTGATAAAAGTTTCAATTGATCGCTTTATGTTTGTATTTTTGCTTTTCAATTTTGTAAGTGGACTTGCGACAAGTATTAAACTAATGAGCACCGGCAGCAAAAGCGAACACTTTAAGCTGACCTATGAATGACGTATTGAATTAAAATGTTGAAAAGAAAACAGCATTTTGCCAGAGATCCTATGATCCTATGGGGACAGCAGCAACTGCTGCATCTGCTTACGTCAAACTTTACTTGAAAGGGACGACAAAAGCCGTTCAAGACCAACATCCATCAATAGCAGTAGCAATCGCAGTCGCAGTAGCCGCTTTTTAGAGTCCTGATGCCCTCGTCCTGTTCTGTTGTGGGCGTTAACACTTTGCAAGCCTGGCAACCAAGCAAAAATTCCAAGTATTTTGCTCAAGTTGCTCAACTTTAGGTAGACTATGGATGTGCCTGTCTGCTTGGGAATGTTGATGTGCATGTGTACATTGCTGACGCAGGAGTAGGAGGAGCGGAAGCGGGAGCGATACAAGGAGAGGGAGAGAGCAGCGCCAGTCAGGCCACTTGACGTCGCCGCATTGTTTGCAGCTCAGCGCCCGCTATAAATAGTCAAAGACATGTGGCATTTAAGGGCCCACATTCACATTCATATAGCATCGTCACAACTCTCTATTGGCAACCGGGCAGCATGGTTGACGAGACGAGTTTCCTTTTTAAAAGCGTCAAGAAAATTCCTTAAAATAGCTGGGAAACCAAGAGCTAGCGAGCAACAAACACTCTCTGTCCGAGTGTGTGTATGTATGAGTATGTATGTGTGTATGTGTGTGTGTGTGTGTCCGTCCATGTGGTACACTCAGAAAACATAGCAATTGTCCAGTGAAATTATATAGTCTAGGGCCAATGTCAAAAATTGTACCAAATTTCAATTTGTATATTTATTGTTTTTAATGTGAAGCAACAATTTAAAAATGCGAATTTTAAATAAAAATAACAAGTTAAGATTGTTTTTTATTTTGTATTCATTTTATATATACTCCGATATATATTATATTTGGAATCCTTTTGGGATTTGTCTTCGCGGAGAGACTTACAGTTCTGTTCAGTGGAGCTTAAATCATTTCTAATTTTTAATTTACATTAATGATCGATTCCAAATGAGAAAAGTTTTATTATACTTATTGGCAAATATTGATGATCGAAATTAATTAAAATTTTCCTAAGGATTTCTATAATGGTTGTTTCATCTGTTTTTTTTTTGTGAGTGTTGGCGTTTGTGTATTTTCACTGTGTGCCATTTTGCATGCTGTGCAAATGCAGTTGCTGTTGCCGTAGGAATGGTAGCAGTGTCAGTGGCAGTGCCAGTGGCAGTGACAATTCCATAGACGGAGGCACACGGCACAGGGGCAAGTCAAGTGGACGACTCTGCGTCAAGTTGATAAAGCAATTGACTTGCGCTGGGCTGCAGCTGGGAGCTGAGTGCTCGGTCTGTGGCTGACAAGGGTCTGTTCTAAGTATGCTGCCGGCTGGATGACTGGTGGAGCTGCGGGCAGGTTGCTGCAAGTACTGCTGTCAGATGGTTGCCCCTATGCATAGGCAGTTCTGTGGCATTTCGCTAGCACTTGCAACGCGCACAAACAGTTTAATTTGATTCTGACATTTTCACATGCCTAGGAATGTACATATAACCCAATCGTTCCACAGTAAAATAATTCATGTGGGACACGCTGCACATTGTAAATTGTATAATGTATGTTGCACGTTGCACGTTCACGAAATTGATGTAAACTAGTTCGCAACTCGATTTATAACTGTCTAAGCGTCCCATTGTTTATTCATTCTAATTACGCCTACCATTCAAACAACGAAAGTTCCACAAAGTTTTCCACTATGTGTGCTGATGTGCACGTGTGTGTGCGTGTGTGTTGCAAGGTCATGTTTAGACACGTCACTTCATTTAATACATGAATAATACACTGAATAAATGACTTTTGCACATGTTGGTCATGAAAAGGATTTTTGGATTATTTAAATAAAAAATGGGTCCTCAGTTATCGAAATATTTGGGTGAGCGAGCTTACGAGCATTGAAGCAACTAACGTCAATTTCGCTGCATAAGAGCGCATCAACTTTTAGTTGGATTATACCTAACTGATGCTGCTGCTGCTGCAAAAAATAGAAAATAGAAAATTTAGTTGAACATCATCATCAGCAAATAAAAATCAGTTTTGCCAGTTGTTGCAACCTAGTTATTTGTGTTATTTACTATTTGATTTTAATGCCCGACATCGTTAAATATCACTTGCCAGCGATTTTTCACAGTTGCAGCTCTAATTTTCTATTTACCTTACCTGATTACCATCCAATTCTGATGCCATTAGTTATTAGGTGGCTGCAACAACTTTATTCGTTCCATTCGTTCTGGCTGACACAGTTTCAGTCATACTTACTTTCCCACTGTTGCACATGTTGCTGATGACTATGAGATGATGGCACGCAATCTTGACTCACATATATACATAAGTCTGTATATACATACGTATTCTGGATGCGGCTTTCCCCAGTGATGTGTCAAACTTCTGACTAATGTTTACCATATCACTGCAAAACAAAATATGTAAGAGGGTTATCGTGTTGCTGTTGTGCAGACAGACAAAAGTAAGCATCTCAAGTCCTCCTATCCTATCAAATATATATACACATATATAATTTAGCAAGCTCAAAAGGTTGCTACCAATCTTCCTGTTGCAGGGCATCTGTTAGTCTGACACTCTCGACATGATTTTGTAGTTTGTTATATGTTTTTTTTTTTTGTTGTTGTTTAACGTTATACTTGTTTGTGTGTATAATGCATATAAATATGTGCACAAGTTTCTGTTGTAAACTGTATATTGTTTCTGATGCAGCAGAATATTTTATTTATTTTACGGACCTTCCAACAATAAACGGAATCACAGTCAATTGAATAATTCTTTTTATTTTTTTTCGCACAATAATTTCAGCAACACTTTAATTTCAGTTCCAACAAATTTAAATGTGAATTTAAAATTAAATGCTGATATTATATGGTAAATGTTCAATGAGTGCTTTACCTGAAATAGCAATACAAGCCGCGTAATGAATGTAATTAATTTGTATAAATAAATATGGAACTCCTTTGGCAAATGTGTAATTCATCCAAATATTGCGTGCATCACTTGAAGTTATGGTTTTTGGCTATTTTAATAAGTGCGATAAGTTTGTCAGCTAATCCAATCCCAAAAAATATACATGCATATGTATTTGTGTGTGTGTGTGTGTGTGTGTGTGTGTGTGTATGTGCACTGATGCGTGTTTCTCATTTTTCATTTCCCACGCACATCTGTACTTATGATTATGTGAGTGGATAAGCCAGTTGCCATTTCATGAAGTTTCCAGTGCGGGTTCAGCTTCCTGTGCAGCTTCCCCCAAAAGCACTTTTCGGCATCTTCATCTATCGTTTCGTTGGCTACGTGTGTGTGCGAGTGTGTGATTTACATTAGAATAATTAGTTTATGGCAAAGGCACGCGCTGCTTCTGCTGGCATCGTCATCAAAATTGCAAATAGAAAGCAATTTCCACACTTATTATAGACACGTGTGTGTGTGTGTGTGTGTGTGTCTCTCTCTCTCTCTCTCTGTGTGTGTGTGTGTGTCTGTATGTATGGCAGAGAATGAGCAGGCAGAACACACGCACACACATGCACACAATTGTAAGCTGCTTTCCTTCGCGGTCGCATATTGAGCCACACATTTAACCAGGCAGGAGCACAACGCGTGTTGATACCCACAAACTTGGCCAGCTTGAGTAACTTCGCTAAGCTTTTGCGCTGCTTGAAATGCATGTGCGCCGCATGCTTCTCAATTTCAGACACACAAAATAACTTTTGCAACTCGTGCCGCGAACTGCCAAGTGGTTATTGGCAAGTGGTAAGTGGCGAATAGCGAATAAAGACGTCTTGTGGCCTCATTAGACCGCATGTTTTATATGAAGTAGGTGATTTTTGCCTGTGACACAATCGGAAAATTGTCATTGCCAATGTCAAACACTGGCCCAAAACTCGTCGCCACTAGTTTGAAACACTTTTCCTGTCCGGTTTTCTCATCCATTTGCGTATTAATGACCACAAATGCAAGTATATAGTTGAAAATTATAAGAGTGCTTGAGTCGTCGGTGCCTGAAACACGAATTATGGCTCTTAAGCATGAGGATATGATTCCCATTCCGTTGAGAATCGGTATAAATCAGTATAAAAATAAAAGTTTTATGCAATTTTGAATGATAATCGAGAGCATGTGAATGTTTGGCGGCCATACTCTGACAACCAGCAAAATATACGCAAAAACAAAAAAACTGGGTATGGAGAATCAATATATTATTGTTTTTATCTACATAAGAAAAATATTTTTTATAATCTTGTTCTGTGTATAGCATGTACAGACTTGCAATAATAGATGTACATACGAAACTACCACTTTGACCCCTATCTCGATCTTCAAATAAATGTCTTTGTATCCATAAAGCAATTGAAAAATAATAACAAAGTCAGTTTGTTATTATTATGATTGCTGCTATTTTTTCTGCCGCAGCTATATATATTTTGTAAGGAGTTGTGTTTATTTTATGTCATCACATCCACTGCGAAACTTGGTTGGTTAAAGGCACTTGTTTTTTCCCCTTATGAAATTGAAATTAAATTTAAAAATAAAGAAATTTTAACTTAATTTAATTCATGTTTGCTTGTTGTTCATTACAGTCTGCTTGTACGCAACGATCCCAGCTATATGCTTAGACTGGAGTGTTCTTCCTTTCCCAGTTTTTAACACAGATTTGCACTAGTTCTTAGTCTTGTTAATCAATTAAACTAAAAAAATAAGCAATATATGGACAAACAAAAAAACAAAAAAAATGCATACAAGTTTGCTCAATCAGTTTTAGCCGAGTCAAAAGGCAATTGGTTGCCAACATTGTGGCCACTTTGCGCTGTCATTTCAATTAGCCACAGCCTCCAGCTAGACCGTTTCTCGTTAAGTGTGTGTGTGTGTGTGTGTGTGTGTGTGTGCGTGTGCGTGCGTTTGTGTGTTTGTGTGTGTTGTTTGTGTATCTTTTCGCATTCGCATTTGTGTATGGTAAAGCTAACGTTTTACAATAACATATTCGCTTGCCGTGTGGGCTGTGCTGAGCTGCCAAACAATGAAATATAATTTGTATAATTTAAGTAAGTGCGCAAAGTCATTAGCATATTTCAGTGTGCGTTTGTGTTTTTGTGTTTCTTCTGTGGGCATTCTGTGTTAGCCGCGTTTAATGAGGCTCATTAATCATGCCAAACCAATTGCCAATCGACTCAACTAATGAATGAAACACTGTCAACTTACTGACGGCTTGTCTAACTGAATGACTCACTGACAGACTGACTAACTGTCTAGCTGACTAGCTGACTGGCTGACTGACTGACTTGACTGGGTTTGTTATGCAAATGTTGCGTTTTTAGCCACCTCCGCGACTCACGTGTCGTATGATTAATTTTGCTGTGCAAATTGACGCATTATGCAAAAGGGGATTGGTGGAGAGTTATAGTTTGTAAATCGCGTGCCAGGAGTTGCATTTGATCATAATTAATGTGCAATCATCACAATCGCCACCACCACGGCAACGTATACGTAATCTGTGTGAGCGTTACACAACCGAACATGAATCCAAATCAAAATATATGAAATCAGCGCACCACCACCACTGGCCGGCCACCACTCTTGTAGTAGGTAGCGCCAATGCAGTTCAAAGAAATATCATAAAATATATAAAATAAAAAATAACCAACAATTTGCTGCCCATGTGTGGGCTGCCGGACAGAGGAGACAGCTATGAGCTATGGGACAAGCAAAGAAAAAACCACTTACAATACAAATTGTGCCAACAATGTGTTTGTGTTTGTGTTTGTGTTCGTGTTTGTGCTTGTTTTTATTTGTAGGTCGCTGGAGCGGAGACTTGGGCTGCTGTTCTCGGCCAAGGGCAAGCTAGCCAAGCCAGCCAGGCTAGCGAAACCACAGAACTGCACAACATACACCCATACACCCATACACCCATACACCCAAACAGCGAACAAGAACAAGAACAAGAACAAGAAAAACAAGTGGCTCAACAATGCAGCGTTCACTGGGCGTATGGGCAATGTGTGGTTCAACTAAACATCAGGCTGATAGCTGTAGACTGGTGGCTGTTGACTGTTGGCTGTTGGCGGTTTTTATGTGTATCACTTCTGCGTTAGTTGGATCGTTGGCTTCCTATCTAGTCTGTTAGCTGTTAATTGGCACCCGCACATGCTGTCGTCATCCGCATTTCATTCGATGCATATTGATTGGCGGCAACACAGCAGCACCAGCAGCAGCAGCAGCAGCCTCTTCATACTTCAGCAGAGTGAAATTGTTGTTTGCTTCGGAATTAGTTGCCACATTTAGGTTACTTCAATTTTGTGTGTGTATTGACGATCTGGTTAAAAATATACGTAATTTTCTGTATAAGGTTCAAGGCAGCTTTAGGACGGACTGGCTTAAATAGGAAGCAAAACAAATATTACATTTTCAAACTACATTTCGAAACTCAACAACAAAATTAAAACAATCGCAAAAATATGTTTGGGCAAAACGTGTTAAGTCAGCGTTAAATTTCTCTCATATTTTTCACTCAAATTAGTAACAGTTTGGCGAGGGTTATTTAAAATAAAGTTCAGGACAGAATCATGGCTTATGTTAACCAAAATTATATGCATAAATATACTTACTATGTATCCTTTCCTACACACACACACACACACACACACACACACACACAACACAGCAATCAAATTAAGCTCTGGTCCTAACCAATTCAGTTCCTTTTCGAAAAGGAGCCCAACTTTGGCACATCATGAAGCCCAAAAATATCAATATTAGTACTAATATGAATACGAGCGAGGCATCAGGCAGAGAAGCGCAGACTGCTCGACTACATGATACCTAACCAACCATCCAGAACCAGAAGTTCAAATACAGATTAGATAACAAATTAGCTCCAACAACAATCACATTTGCTCTGCACAATTTGTGCATAATTGATGTGAGCAAGCGTGGTGAATATATATATATACCCTCTTGCATGTTGTGCTGAAGCACAGGGTATGCTTTTAATATGCCTTGAGTTTCAAATAAAAGTTACACAAACTCAATTTTGTAAATGCGGATTTTTGGAAAGAAAAAGAAATACTGAAAAAAGCGAGGGTAAAGCGTGAATTACAAACGAGGAGGGTTTTAATGGGTTGGGGATAGCCTGCCAGTAACAGACACTGTTTATACTCAAACACACACACACACGCACACACACACACACATGCTGGCAATTTGAGATGGCTTGAAATTGGCAAATATTTATCTGCCGGCATTTTGTTTTGTTGCCCACGCACGTCATCAGCCATTTTGTTGCTGCTGCTGCCGGCTGACTTCTGCCTGCTGAGTGTCGCCTGTCTCGGCCCCATCCTGTCGTGCCTCTTGTATGTTATTGATGATAACATTAAAGACCTTTCCACTCCGTACACTACATAACATAGTTGATCAATTTCTATAAATTTATTTGCAAAAAAATTACGATTTTACAGGAGATTCTTCGAGTAGAGCCGCCTCTAAAACGGATACGAGAGAACAGATTTAATGACTACTTTCTGAATTTGAGAATGGATTTTTTCAAAGAATCAGGGATTGCAGTTTTTCTCTTTTTAGCAATACACAAAATATAATATATAGAAAAAAATACAATATTTAGTGCAAAATGTTTTCTTTCATTTACAAATTATTTCGATAAAGAGGTCAATTTTTTTTTCCTGAGTGTACGTTCGAACTAAGGAATAGCAGCAGCAGCAGCAGCAGCAATAACAACAAATGCCCGGACAATATTTAAATCGCAGTTATCGCATAATTCAGCTGAATGATTAATTACGAACACGTGAGTCGGCACGAATCTGAGCGCGAATTGTGGTTTGTTGTCCCTGTTGTTCTTGTCCGTCATGGATCGTTGTTGTTTGCGTTTGGCATGACAAATGCTGCTTTCCACACACACACACACATTGTGCTGCCCAAAAGCCAAATGCAAAGAGCAACTAATGCCAAAGTGTGGGAGTTGCTGGTTTGTTGCTACGATGCTTGTTGCTGTTAACTGTTTACTGGTTGCTGGTTGCTGGTTGCTGGTTGCTGGTTGTTGGTTGTTGGCTGTTTGCTAAAAGTGCTGCCAGTGGCCATGGCCAGCTCAAAGCGGCCCACACAAAGATGCCGTCGGCGCTAACGAGTTGCCCGGCGACGACAGTTCTTGTGTTGTTCTGGCCAACCAGAACTTTAATTTCGATTCTCTTTGTTTTCCTTTAGTTTTATTTATGTATTTATTTGCTTCTCTTTTTTTTTTTTTTTTTTTTACTAACCAATTTGGTGTGGCGTCGGTACGCTGACTTTGAAGCTGTGCCCCCCGTGGACTGCCCACGCAAGCAACTGCTGCTGTGCTTACTGCACATGACCATGGCCAAATGCTATGTGGTGGCAGTGGCATGATCCCGCCTGCGGCCAGCAGCCACTACTTGGCTAAATTCAACTGGCGTTAAATTGTCGCCTTAGTATTGCCAATCATTGCGAGCATTTGCATATGACGTCATCGGCTCAATCGATCTCTGTCTCTCCCTTCCTCTCTCTCTCCCTCTTTGATTGATCATCTACGGAAATTGTAAAAGTAAAACAAATCAAATTCCTAATTCGATTCGATAAAGTTTTAATTTTCTTAAGGATTAATGTGATATTTATTAATGGATTGTGCTCAAATCAAAGTCAATTATGCTTAGACTAATTAAACTTTAAATATATATATATATAAACTGACATATTGCATTTTGTTTTGTTTCCCTTCTTCTGTGCAGATGAGCATAAATTAAATTCTGGCTCATGGGAGGATACCTTGGTGGAACCAGACCAACAACAGCAACAACAACAACCACCAGCACCACCACCACAACTCCATTCACATCAACATCAAACACAGCAACCGCATCTGAGTCAGACATCATCTTTCATTGTATCGCCCGGTCACAAGGCCAGCGTAACAACTGCACAGTTGCACAGCGCCTTTAGTCGCCGCATCGCTGAGCAACACCAACAGCAGCAACAACAACAGCAGCAGCAACAACAACAACAACAACATCAACATCAACAGCAGCAGCACCAGCAGCAACAACAACAACAAACACAGCAGCGGATAAAAGGCTGCCAGATCAGCCAGCAGGCAGACAGCGCCACAATTGCCGGCGGAAGCTTCAGCGCCAACGGTGGCCAGGCTGCCGTTGGTGTTGGTGTCGGAGTCGGCGTCGGTGTCGGCGTTGGTGCAAGCAGCGCGAGCAGCAGTAGCGATCGCGATACAAAATCACCGTCGCGTGGAGAGAGGCGCGAGGCGCCGCAAGCAAGTCACTCCGACGAGGAGATCTTTACCGAAGAGGAGCAGACCAGCAGCAGCGTGAGTTCATTAAGTGCCGGCAATCAGCGCAATTCGCAATTGCGTTCCACCTTCAACAAGGCCAAGCAGCATTTGTCCTTTGACAAATGGCGCTCGGCTGCCAACAATTCCACCTCCGCCACCGCCTCCGCCGCCGCCACCACCAACACCAACAACTCCAGTTCCCACAACACAAACACTCAGTGTAGTCCGAGCGATACAAATATGATTATGCGTCGGGCCAGCGCCTGTACGATGCCCTCCACCGGCTCCGCGGGTGGGGCATCGGGGCAGCGCGAGGATATTACAACGCCGGGTGAATCGCCGGGCGGACGTTTGTCTCGCTGGTTCTCCATACGACGCGGCTCCTCGCATCAGTACGATGTGGGCGGACGCGATGGTCGTCAGTCGATCAATGCCAGTTTCGATATACCGGATGCATCTGCCGCCGGCAGCACATCCATGCCAAAGCCAACAAATGCCGCAGGTGCAGCGATAGCGACGCTGGACGCCGCCTCGCCACAGAAGCTGACCAATTTGGGTGCCAGCAAAATGATGCCCGGTGTGCCCGAGGTATGTTTGCCACCGCCCCTCCTCCCCTCAATCTCCTATTTCCAAATCTGACAATTTATATTTATGCGAATGCAATCTTTCTGTTTAGTATGAGGATGATGAGAGCTCGACGACGGCGGGCAGCCGACGCTACGATATGGACCTGATGACACCATCACCGGGCAGTCGGAACAATTTCGTCGCAAATATCGGCCACAGTCGGGTAATGGCGCCATTGCTGCCACCGGCGCCACAAGGCCTTTCGCAGCAGCAGATCAAGAGGCGCCTCATTTTGGCGGCCATCGTTCAAAGTGAGAACTCATATGTGGCCACATTACAACGTCTAGTCAATGTGAGTACACTCGAAGAAAAACAAAACAAACATAATGCTTGCCATTATTTTATGATTTTACGTTGATGTTTTCTTTATTCACAAATCGAACAAGAATGCACAAGCACAAACAAGTGCAACACATTCTCGTTCATAATTTAATAAATTCTATAATTGATTCAGTTCCATTTTTATATTTCATTCAGAATTGAGTTTGGCAAATTGATATTTAATCTAAATTTATTCATTTATGCAATCAATTAACGAATGCAATCGTTTTTTGAATCAGTTATACATCGATGTTTTTTTTTATTTTTGGATTATCAAAATCATTCTTTAAATTCGAAATTCGTTGTCTGATTTTCGCTTTTTATCGGATTTGGACAACATTGAAAATTAATTTCGGGGGACTGTCATTTAATTTTTGGTTATTGTTTTTTAGTTGTCAGTCGGCTCAATAATATCGGTTTCAAGCAACGATTCAATCTCGAGTTGTAGCTCAAAGGTTAAACACATTTTTGGCACCACAACGCTGCACAGTTGACGTTCGCACAGAACTTGGTCTATTTCCGCTGCCTTGGGCTTGGGCTCTGCAGCCGTGGTAGCAGTGTCTGTCAGCGTTGTCTGCCACACATTCTCAGCATCGATCACAATATTGACTTCAGCAATTGCATCAACATCAACATCACCATCAAAATCAGTGTCATTTTTAGCACTTGTCGTCGCGAAGTTAGCTTGCTTCGATTGAGCAAAAACTGAGAGGCTCTCGCTAATCAGATCGGGCACGTTGACATTCGAATCTGGCTGCAGCAGCACATCCACTTCCATTGGCAACAGCATAAACATTTCGCCAGTCGCTGCGTCCCTTTGGAGTACACCGAGTTGTGCCTCGTCTGCGGCATTTATAAGATCAACTTCGATCAGGCACTCGCCATTTGTCCAGCGATCAGTCAAAGTGTCATCGTCCTCGCAGTGGGTGGCACACTCGTTGTTAGCGGCGCCCAGTTGCGGCAGTTCAAAACTGTAGAGGCCTGGTGCACACAGTCTGGCGTAGCTGGGTTGCATGCCCGATTGCAGAAACACTTTCGCATTGCGAAATGTGTCTGTCACCAGCAATACTTTGTTCATGTCCAACACCACGATCTCGTCCTTGTCCTGACTGAGTGTATCGGTCACGATCAACAACTTGTCCTTGTCCAGTTTCAGAATTTCATCCTTATCATGCAATTTATTGTTTGCCATCTTCTCATACATATATATATATATATATAAATTCCGTTTGTATTATTTAATTTCTGTTTTATATGAATTTACATAATTCTCTGTGTGTGTGTGTGTGTGTGCGTGTGTGTGTGTCAGTTGAAACTCATGACACACTCAGGTCTTGCTCTGAAATTTCCCCAAGCGTTATTGAAAATTTGAATTTTGATTTTGATTTTGATTTGTTTTTGTTTTCCTTTCCTTTTGTTTTTTTTTTTTTTTTTGATGCATAAGCCAAAGTATTTAGAGTCATTGAGTTTTCGAGGAACCGCTGTTGTTGTCAATCCTCTAATCGTTATGGCTCTATAAACCACCACCACCGACTAATCTTAATGTTAACTCTCATGTCAACTCATTTGTTTTCTTCTTTACATGCCATCCAATTCCCACGACATATGCCGCCACTCTCCGTCATAACTAATTCCAATATTAACACACACACACACACACACACACACGCACACACACACGCACACACACACGCACTAACATGTACATTTTTATCTATAATCACACTCACATATCACCTTGACATGAAGCATCAATCATTGAACCATTCTAACCACCTTAACAAAAGAAGTAGTAAATTAAATTAAATTAAATAAAACAAAAAAATATTAGAAATAAAAACAAAAAATGAAACAATTAAAAATAGAAAAAATATAGAATCCCAGCATTAAAATGGCCAACAGAGATCGTTCAACTTTCGGTAAAGAATCGACAACTGAACTGAAATAGTAATGCGATTAGCACAAAGATGAACTAATATTTGATAACCTTATCTATTTGGCAGGATTACAAGAAACCGTTGGAGGAGTGCAGCCCACCGGTGCTAAATCCAGTGAAGATCGCCACGTTGTTCCATTGCTTGCCGGATATTTTACACTCGCACAAGCTGTTCCGCATCTCGTTGGCAGAGTGTGTGCGTAACTGGGATCGGGATGAGAAGATTGGCGACTGTTTTGTGAATGCCTTTGGGAAGCCACAACTTCTGGAGACATACTCGGGCTTCATCAACAATTTCTCGACAGCGATGGAGCTGGCCAAAATGGAGGAGAAGCGCAAATCGGCGCTTGCCGATTTTTTTAAAGTCAAACAAATCAGCGCTCACGATCGCCTATCCTTCTTTGGACTGATGGTGAAGCCGGTGCAACGTTTTCCACAGTTCATACTCTTTCTGCAGGATCTGCTCAAGTATACGCCGCAGGGCCATCACGATCGCATGTCCCTGCAGTTGGCCTTGTCGCAGCTGGAGCTGCTCGCCGAACTGCTCAATGAGAGCAAACGCGAGGCGGAACAGTATCAGGCATTCAAGGAGATGCTCGGCCACATTAGTGGCACCTTCAATACGCGCTCACTGAACAGCATCAACGACAACTGCGGCAGTCGGGCCCGCTATCTGCTACGCGAGGATAATGTCACCCACATGGAGTTTAACCAGGCTGGATTTATAGTCAAGTGTAAGCAGCGACGACTGCTGCTCCTCAACGACAAGGTCATCTGTGTGTCTGTGGCGCCCAAACAATCGCATGACTTTGGCGCCACCGAGAAGCTAACCTTCAAGTGGATGTTCCCCGTCAACGATGTTGAGATTGTCGACAACAGCGCATCTGCAACATTATCCCGAATCTTGACAGCAGGTATGCTTGAACATTGATAATCGATAAGTATCGATAAATGTAATTGATTGACAATTATATTATGATTTTAAGGTCTATATCGTGGCGGCAGTCTCAAATCAAATGGCAGCACTGGCAATAACAGCGGCGTCGGTGGCGGTGTTTCCTATGCGAATGCAACGCTATCTGGCCATGGAACCGCCGGCCTGGGTTCACCGTTTGCCGCCGTTGATACCCATAGCTCGCCAGCTGCACAGCTAACGAATGGTGCCGATAATTTGTGCAACGAGATGAGCACTCTGATGTTCGACTATGAGGTTATATCGCGCATCCACGATCTGGTTGGCACACTGAAGGGCAGCTACAAGGAGCTCAATTTGAATACGACACGCAATGTGCTCAATACGATACAGGGATCCATACAGCGCAAGGATGAGGAGATGGCCTGGGTGGACTCGTGCTGTCTGCAGCTAACCGGTCGCCACAAGTCCGGCAAGGAGGAGACCTTCACATTCCAAACGCAAACGCCAAATGTGAAGAAGGAGTGGATCACCGAGCTGCGGCTCGCCCAGCTTGCCCTCGATCCAAATAATTCGCCTGCATGGGAACGATCGGGCTCACAACAACATCATCCCCATGCCCATCATCCGCATCCAAATGCGCATGCCCAGCAGCTACCTGGCAGTCCGCAGGCCACACTGCAGCACACCAACGAGCAGCAGCAGCTCCAAGAGGCCGTCCAACAGAAGCAGTCGCGCAAGATGCCCCTCTTTGTCAAGGCGATGCCCGTCTACCGGTCACAGCATCAAACGGAGGTAAGTTTTCTGTGGCATCAGCAGTGGTTTACTTTTTCATATGATCTTACATCCAAATTTCTCTCCCTCCAGGTGCGCTGTGGATGCTACTATAGCATCGCCAATGACACAAAGCAGAGCGGAAATGCGCGTCGCCGGCACAAGCAGTTGAATTATTTGTGGATGTGCAGCAGCGATGGCACTTCATCGCATATCACTGTGCTCTCCCAGCATCCGCAGCAGGCGGGCAATTTACGTGAGGCGGGCGCCTTTGATCTGGTGGAGACGCAGGTGTCCGCTTTAGAGTTTGTTAAGGGATTGGATCAGTGCCGGACGCGCGAGGAGCACACCAGCCTGTTGGGCGATCTCGTCTGGCTGGGCACCGATAGCCGCAAGCTACTCATATATTCGGCCCGCAATCCCGAACAGGAGGAACAACTGGGCAGTTATGCGGTGCCGGGTGCTGTACAGCGCATTCTCTATCACTTCGATGCCGTCTATGTTGCCCTCTCGAATGCCACTGTCCTAATCTATCGACGTGCCCATGATGGTGTCTGGCAGCTGCGAGATCCGCAGCAGGTAACCCTCGGTGAAACGGGAATGCCCGTACCCAGCATGCTGCCAATCAACATGAACATTTATGCATCGTGCGCGAATCGTGTCTATGTGCTCAATGCCCTCAATGGGGAGCTGCAGCGCAGCTTTGAGGTGCAACACGGCGCCAGCCAGCAGGTGAATCTAATGGCGCACTCCGGCATCGGACTGTGGATCTCGCTGAAAAACTCAACAATGCTCTGTTTGTATCACACGGAGACGTTCAAGCATTTGCAGGATATCAATATTGCGTCCAGTGTGCTCCGCTACGATGCCAAAAAGGAGCAGCCGCTAAACAATAGCTCCATCTATGTGACCGCCCTGATGGCCTGCAAGGGTCTGCTTTGGGTGGGCACAAATGTGGGCATCGCTGTAACCATACCGTTGCCCCGTCTCGAGGGTGTGCCCATCATCAGTGGCGGCATCAATATGTCTTGTCACGCCCATTTTGGTCCGATCACGTTCCTTTTGCCGCTCATACCGAAAGTTTATCCGGCCTATAAGCCAACAGCAAACGCTACCGTCTCTGCACCCTTGGTGCCAGCTATACCGCCCAGCATGGGCGATGATCTACAGCTGCCAGCAATCGATGCCGATCCCAAGAAGTTGACCGAAACCGATCTAGACGAGTCCACTGTCATTCTGCGTCGTGATCTGGCCAAAGAGGAGCACACGACTGCGTCACCGCCCACAGACTCCAACACCAACATGTTGGCGCCGCCGTCAGCTTTAACGGCAGCCACCATTTCGTCACCTCGCAGCTCCAAGCTGGATAAACAGCACTCGCTGGACCAGAGCCTCACGGCCAAAATACGTGCCTCACTGGCCAACTCGCCGGCATTTCATCGCAAACGCTTTCGTGATTTGGGTGCTGGCTCCAGCGATGCCAGTTCACGGATGTCCAAGACGCTGCCGCGTGGCTTGGGCTCAGCGGCTGGTGCAGCTGGTACTGGTGGCCTCCACTCATACACTGTCGCGCTGCCGCATCAAATCGAGCCGGGCATTTGTGATGTGTATGGCCTATATGGCAAGCTGATATTTGTCAAGGAGGATTACGATGCCGAGGATGGAGCACAGGGCAATCTCATGGACATGATGTACGAGGGCATGCGTCGCTCCGATCCAGAGCTGGCTGCCATACCGGGCAAGGTGTGCACTTTGGATCGACGATTGCGTATGAAGGCGTCGCGTCCACGCTCCTTGGATCTATCGAATTGGTCAGTGGACTCGAAGTCATCCAGTTTGTACACATCATCGGGCAGCGAGGAGAGCATGGGCATTCGTCTCTTTGGCGGACGTTCCGTATCACGGAACAGCAGCAGCGCCAGCCACAAAACATCCGGCACCGGCAGCGATTTGGGCAACATATCTGAAAACGGTCTCATGACCACAGCCGACATACACCAGCAACAGCAGCAACAGTTGCCGTCGAATAGCACACCGAAGTCGGAGGATGGCTTCAAGCAAATGCTCGCCCAGTCGTCTGACAAGCAGGCGGCGCCAGCCGCCGTCGCCACCTTGAAGCGCAAACAGAAGCAGAACACGAAGCAGCAGCAGCAACAAAACGCGGACGGACCACGAACGGTAATCACGCTGATGGGCGGCCGCGGCTACTGGCGGCATGTGTGGTACAATAGCAGTGGCAACTCGCCGGGTCACAAGAGTGCCACGGGCACCAATTCGGGTGCTACGGGCGCTGCATCTGGATCGGGTGCGGCTACCAGTCTGGCATCGTTGACGGCCAATTCGAACGATGCTCACATTGTGGTGTGGGAGAAAAAGTTATAATCTCAGGAGTTGGTGTGTTGCTGCACGTTGCAACAGCAACCCCACCAACACCATCCGCCGCTGACAGACTTGTGGCGCCGGGTCGGCGAGCAGCGACGCGGACGTGTCCGTTTTCGTGGCACATTCACGCAACGCGATCGAGTTAGGGAACACAACATCAGCAGTTGCGGCTGGCGTTCGGATGGTGAGCGATTGGCTGCATCAAGCACTAAAAGCAGCAGTGGCAGCACCGGCATGCTCAGCGCCAGTCTAAAGCGACTCACGAAGCTGAAGCGAGGCGGCAGCCTCAAGGAGTTCTAGTTGTAGTCATATCTGTCCAATTTACGATGTTACGATGCCACACAAAACAAATGTTAACACACAAATGTATATACACCACACACGTATATATATATATATATATATATATACATATCTATCTATATATATATATATACAAATCTCTTCTTATGTGTACTTTATAGGGTTAGTCTGCATATTCCAGATTGGAAATGCCAGTAGAGTTTGCTTGGAGCATACTCCATTCATTTTGGTATATATCAATAGCAAATACTATATAGATCATACATTTCACATTGGTATATGTCGAATACTATATACTATATACTATATACAGCATACCTTTAGCTAGTCTTTGTCTAATACAAAGTACTGCGCCTTATTTCAATTCTCTTCATTTTTTGGTTTTTTTTTTAAGTACACGCTAGATTTAAGTGAATATATATACATATAATTTTTTTTTTTTGAAATATAATATATAAAATGAACATCCAAATATACCCATTTTTACGTAAGTAACACTGCGTATACATATATAAAACTGTAAGAGAGAGAGAGAGAGATAGAGAGATAGAGAGAGTGGCACATCATCAATGGAAACAAAAAGGTCGGCAAAGCCAAGCTACAAATGATGTATATAGATTAAGTATTAGTTTAATCGACGAAACTCTAAAACAGAGATACAAGCACAGATCCCACATAAGTAGTTTGGCGCATAAATCGAATCAAATCGATTTCAAGCTTTCAAAGATATTGTTGTCTATTTAATCAAATTATTTTTCATTGCAAACGCATTGCAGAATAAGAATTAGTTGCTGCGCATTTTGTTTTTATTCTCGTTCATTATTATTATTATTATAAATATGTTTTTTTTTTCATTTTTTTTTTTTTTTTTTTTTCATTAGGGCTGGAAATTTTTCCTTATGTACCATAAAAAGAAATACGTAGACGGACGTTGTACTAGTATGTGTATAGGCTTATAAAGATCATGCTATCCATGTTCTCGTAATTGTTGTGTCTATGCAGTTCAACAAATAATTACAAGCAAGGTTTTTTTTTTTCTTTTCGGTTACTTGTTATATCTACGCACTTGGGAAGCATATGTTACCAAGTTGAATATTCAAACAAGGCACATCTATGCATACATACATATATATATATAGAAGATTTAGATTCATATATATAGATATATATATATATATATATATATAAACATATGTGCATATATATGTTTAAAAGAAGTTGAAATTAATATTTACTCAATATACATATACATGCTTATGTACAAATGCATATGTATTATGCAGTTCATACATACACATACATACACATACTTACACGTATAGCAAATTATTTATAAAATAATTAACCCAAATTTTGATACGTTTGATAGAAGGCATAATCAAATTATGTAATTTTGTATCAGTGTGCATTTTAACACTGTCAAGTAAATGCGTTCGCACATGCATGTATTTACAATTTGAATAGTTAAACATATACACACAAACATATTTATCTATATCTATATACACATATGCTACAGCAAAACATATTTATTGTCAACCTATTGACAAGAACAACCATTTAAACACACTCACACCCACACACACACACACACACACACACAAATTACATTATCAGTGGATAAAGAATACATTGTACGTATTAAAGAAAAATCAATAAAAAATTTTTTTTAAAAGTAAATTTCCTCTTTTTTAATTACTGATAATGGCTGAGGTAAAGTAGTTTTGCAAATGAAAACAACAGCGGTTTTGGGTATAATTTTAACATGAGTGTCCAACTATAATTGTTGGATTCATATTGAAGTCAAACCATGGTCAAAAACTCTATATATTTTTGTCGATTGAGGTTTGGCAAAGCTATGGCTCTGTTTGGATTGATTTTGAATTGGCTACTTATGGATTAATACTAAATACTTTCCGCATAAATCTGGAACAGTATGACAACTGTACAAACGGACTTCGCCTAACTTAGGCATATTCATATTTTTGCACTTTTTGCGTCTAAAATGCTGCGTATGATGAGGATTAGGAGTATGGGACTTCAATAGAGTTCGACACGATGGCCACATTCCCAAAATAAACAATTTTCTTTCAGCAACCATTTGAAGACTCCTCAAATCATGGATCAAAGTGACAGTTAACGCAAAGCTTGATTAATTGAAGACTTGCTAGCAAAATCCATACGAGTCAATTTTACAAAAATACAAAACATTAACATTTTCCACGCAATTTTCCCTTTCAATACAAATGTGTCTAGAGAAACACGAATCGTTCCTCTCATTTCAGCAATTTAACATTATCCATTGAGTTTCATTTAAATAACACTAATTTTCATTTTTAAAAATAAAAGTTTTTGTTTAACTTAACATCAACTTCAAAGAACATGTGAAAGCAGCGATTATCTTTGTAAATGGCCAATAATATACTGGCACAAAAAAGAATGGAATGGAGTAAAATATCCTTTATTCATAAATTGTAAAAACATTATCACATTAATTCGAGAATTGCAATAGAAGAAGAAGACCTTTGTGTAGTTGGCTTAAAGATCAGCCCAGAAACTACACGGAAGCTGGTATCTTCCATGAATAACAGGTTTAGGGAAGTTGTTAAGGTTAAAGGATATCATACTAAGTATTAACATCCTTATTTAAGTTATTATACGTCAAATATGTTACTTTTTTAAGACTTTAAAAGTGTTTTCAGTTTTTGACTAATTTGAATTAATTAATTAATATTTAAATAAGAACTAACGTTTTTTTTTCTCAAACGTGATATAACATTAAACAAATTGGCATTTAAACATTTTGCGTTTGTTTCTCGGTTTCTTTGTTTTTTTTTTTGCTAGACACTGATCCAAATAAGCTGTGAGACACCGTAAGTATTAAATATCAAAATATTAATTGGGAAATGTTCAATATGTTTTGGCAATTGCATCTAAGTTAGCACCTTCTTAGCATAGTCGGAAATATGGAGAATGCCGTGTTCAAGTGACGCGATGTGCAAATTGTTGCCGCACATGTAATCCTTGTTAATGTGTGCATTTTGGAGTTCGGCGATTAGCGTGGAGCAGGCAGCTGCTGGATCGCCGCTGCCGTTGAGACTACCCTAAAATTGGGTAAAATAATAATGATGACTCATCAAAGTTTCTGAAATCTGAACGCAAACACAAAACTTACCATCCAAAACTCGTTGCCCGGCAGTGCGTTGCCATCCCAGGCGTATGTGACAATGGGTAGCATGTCCTCCGCGAGCTTGTCGGCCGGATTGCGTACAGAGATACGCACCTCAATGCCACCCAACGGATGCTTGGGCTCTGCAATGAGTGCGCCATTGAACATGCCACCCCATTTGTCCAGATGGAACCACGAGAAATGCACGACGCCAATGTGTGTCAGACGCTCGCTGAGCGCACGCATTCGCTGCTCGAATGCCTCGAAAAAGATCTCCTCCTGCTGTGGCGCCGCCTTCCACACGCCCAATCCAATGCCGACAACGTGGACATACGCCGGCTTGCCGGCTTTCACGGCACGCGCCTCCGCCTCCACTAACAGAGTGTCGAAGCTGTTGGCAAAGCGTTTGCCCATAACCACCTTGTCAAAGTACCTGTTTCTACCCAACCCAATGAAGCGCTTCTTATCCGATGCGACGACGACATCATCATAGCAAAAATCCTTAGGCTCGTTATAGAAGTCACGCCATATCCGACGATAATCTTGCACACGTCCCTTGCTTTCAGTGTCATTGGATCCGTAGCCGTTATCTGCTCTATTTTGCTCGTCCGTTATCATTATATCCTCCCATTCCATGACATTGCTACGCTCGAAACGGGCACCAATAAGACCCATGATGACACCATCAGTTTCAATTTTGGACTTGCGCTTCTCCACTATTCCTTCATTGTCGCGCGAGCCATCGTTGATGAACTCAGAGTGCGTGGACACATACAAAAGAGCCGACAGCTTGATTTCATCATAGCTGAGCACGTTCTTCAGCAGAAGTGGTGAACGCTCGCTGCTGCTACCAATTTGCTCGAAACCACCGTGACCCTTGCTTCCATCTAACAGCATGTATACGTCGGACGAGGAGAGGAAGTAGACGCAACGCTTGCTGAGCAAACGCTGCACGAATTCAGTTATCGAAATGTTTCCAAAGACACTCAACTCTTGGGCAGTGCCTGTCCGCCACAAATGAGAAAGGGGGGCACAATTATTATTCACGTATAGATATATATTCACATGCAACGGACAATCAACTAACCAAACTTTTGCTTATGCTCCAGAAAGTTGATGTAGAGAATGAGGGTCTGCTCGTGTATGATCGGATAAGCGGATGCAATCTGCTCCCGTATCATTTGCCTGCGGTTCCTTGGTTGCGATTTCACCCGGCAGCTATTTGTGGCAAACTGTTGGCGGAATTGGAGCACACATTGGATTCTAAGTGGATTCAGTGCGTCCAAGTATATTTACCTCAATTGGAAACTTTTTGGAAGCGGCCAGAAACTTGTCCAAGTCAACGTCCTTGCCCTTTGTGCTCGGTTTATTTAGCTTCTTGCACATTTCCAATTGTTGCTCAGCAAAATAACTAAGGCAGGGCAGCTGGCCAGCATCTAGACTTGGCCAAAAGTGCGTTTTGTTGCCGCAAACTGTGCTCATTATGTTAACTGTGGAGATTAGCTTAACCAATATACTCATCAGCCGTACAAGCCCATATTTTTTCATTCTGTTGTCATTACTTCGTGGAAAAGAAGTGTGTCATCAAAAGAGTGTTGGAGAGCGCCGAAAACTGTTATTAAGAAAACGTCTGGTATGCAGCTATTGCTCTTGTTGTGATAATAATGATAATTAACAATAATAATTTTAACCTTTTAACTTGTGGCAAAAAAATAGAACAGCAGCAACCAAAATTTACAGCACTTATTAGCAAACTTATTCATAAACACGTTTATTTGAACAATGATTTTGCTCGATTTGTATTTCACCAGCACTGGAAAAGCAAAGCCTTTAAGTAGTACATGAATGTGTGTAATGTATATGTATGCATGGCTTGTAATGCAGTCTGATGATCACAGCGGGTAATTACCCTAGAGATCACAGCATAAATATCGATTCAGATATACCTTTCATACATTTGCAATCTTTCAATAGCTTACATTATTAATTGTATTTATGCGTGCCATCAGTCTATAGTATTTTAAGTTATGTATTTAATACCAAATTATTATATATACATATGTATATATAGCCTGGTCACCCCTGAAACAAGTGATTGTGCATCGGTGCATCATCGGAGCGCACAAATTCAATATGCTCGTCCAAAGTGACGCCTATTGGGTATATTGGTAATAAAATGCCGCTCGCAACCGAATTTCTTGTTAAACATTATTGTGAAATCGTTAAGCAAAGACGATGTCAACATTTGGAGCTGAAGTGGATGCAATTTGGCCGCCAGTCGATGGAGGTGCGCTGCCAATAATTACCCCATTTGGTCGACGCCTGCTGGAGCAATGCAAATCGGTGAAGCAGCCCGATCCAGATGCCACTGTGGATATGTCTGCATTTATGCAGAAATCAACGGACTTTCCGCTGCAGGTGAGCAATTTGCAGAAATTGATTGGCCAATTTAATTGCTAAACTTACGATATGCCCACAGTTTGGCGTGGAGAGCTGTCGGGTGATGAGTCAGCCGAGGTCGCGACATGAGTGCATTGCCAAGCAGATCACATCTGCCTACCCGGTAATACACGAGCGCACCCTGGCCCTCTATCTGCAGTATCTGGAGCACAAGACGCTGTGGGGTAAGCTTTTTGCCAGCGATGCAATCGCTGAGGGTATCTCGGTAGTGGTGGTATTTATTATTGTATATTTTATTACTTATCCATCGCCAGGCAACGTTGTGGAGCAGCGCGTCTATCGCAATCTGTCGCTGAGCGACTTCGTGCAGCGTCTGCTGACCAAGCGCTGCGCCAGCTTCTTTGCGCGCAACGATAAATATTTGCTGATGAGCGGGGAGCGTGGTGCGAGTGGATTTGAGCCGATTGGCACGGACGAGGAGACGGCGCCGCTGTGCCTGCAGCATGTGCTCAGTTACGATGATGTCAAGCTGTCGGCGCTGCTCTCCGTCAGCTCGCACACGGAGTTCATCAATGAGGGCGAGCGCACCAATTGCGGCCGTGTGACGCATAACCGCCGAAGCCTCGTGCCAGCTGGTGTGATTGTTGGCCTGATTGGAGCGCGCCTCTCCCGCCGCAATCTTATGGAATTCCAAGACATTGTCATTGCGCGCACACAGAACACCAAGGAGAATGGCTATGGCCAGGCCTTAGATGCGTCCGCAAATACTCGCGCCGAAGACTATCGCCGCTTGTGGCGCAACTTTTACGAGACGCGCGATCAGCTGCACGGCACTGTTAGCATCGATGGCCACCGCTTTGGATGCTCGGGCAACAAGCAGGATGTATTCGATAATCTGGTCATGAAGCGTCGCTATGCCATCAGCTTTGACCTGCTGCTACTGGAGGCGCAGGCTCGTGCCGCCAGTGCCGGTAAGCCGGCATACATCCATGTCGTTGGCTTTGGCCTGGGCGTGTGGAAGGTGGCGCCGCAGCAGGAGCAAATCTTTCTCGAAACTTTCGAGGAGCGGCTGCGCGCGTTGAGCAGTCGCCTCACCCACATTGCCGTCGTTCACTTCTCGTGGTTTAAGCTGGCCCGCTGTGGTGGCCTTCAGGACGGCGCTCTGCTCAAGTGCTCCGCGGATCATCCACAGGGCGGCATCCGTGTGCACCTGTCGAAACGGAATCCGGCGGAGAAGCTCTCTCAGCCGGAGCATGAGGACATGCTTCTGGTTGTCTCCTATGCCTGGGACGGCAATGCTCTACCTGGCAATGAGTTCTGGATGGTAAGTTCCTCAGACTCCCCCTCTCTTTCCTCCAGCTCAAATGTTTTGTGTTTTTATTTTTGTTGTTTGCAGAAAATGCTGAAATCAACGGGAGACTCCTCGACTGCCTGCTCCACGCTGATTACGGAGCTGCACAATCCGCATATTAACACAGATTACTGCAGTGGCCAGAATCTTCATATTGCCTCCCCGAAATACGGCGTCATCCACATTTCCGATTATGCGAAGCGCCTGCTGAAAGACTCTAAATAGTTATTTGAAACGATCACACATCTGTCCGAAATACAAGTTAAAATATAGTTGAGAACGGGCAACCTGTCAATCAAATTTGCTAACTATAGCTTTAAATGATCGGTTATTAAGCGTTGATCAAAGGAATTTGATGACCCTTACACGACCAAAATACTTTTCACTTCTCTTGTACGTCCAATTCTGGAATATGGGTCCTGTGTATTTTTTTGGTTTGATCGGGTTTTTTATGGGTTTTGCCCCGATTCATGCAACAAATGTTGGACCATTTTGCTTATAAATTTCCCAGAAATCTAATAAATATTTCTTATTTTTAAATCTATACACATCAGTTTTAAATTTTATCTTACAGTTAACATAATTTCATAATGTTCAAATCGCAGCCGTATAAGAGCTAAGCACTAAAATCAATACACTTCCAATATTCATTTCGCCGTCGGTTGTACTTCTCGCTCAGCCCGCAAATTCGCTCGATTAACGCAACTAATAATTTGGATAGTAGTTGTATGCTAAAAGTGGTAACAATAAATAATATTAGAGCACTTTATAAGTGTACAAAAAATATTAATACGGGGTTCGGGGGCTTGCTAAGCATTGCACTTGTACTAAATGAGTCTAAGAGTGTGGTGTGTGAACCAAATTCACTTCGCCGGGTTCGCGACCTAGCTAGATGCCATAATCCCACTGTTATTTGCTATAAATTCGAATTCACGGCTTGCGAATAACTTCAATTTGGTTTGTATCTTAATTTCGAGAGAATATTGCATTTAGATGTGCAAAATATATGGAAATTAAAGTAAATAGCACACAATATTAATTTTGCTTCGAGTTTGAGACTCATTTATTTATTTATTTTTTTGTTGTTGTTGCTAATACAGTTGTTGGAGGTATTTATTGTGGCTTATTGCTTGCAACAGCATTGTCGGAACCGTTGCCGGGGCTTTCTATCATCACTGGGGCAAATGTTAGAGTAAGTATACTGTGCGGATCCGTATGGATTCGCGATACAACTGCGGCTTTTGGCGTCCTCTGGACACCGATTGACGAAGTCGGACTTTGTGGCACAATCACTGTGGACTGATCATCGCCTATCGAAGTAGTTGCACGTTGCGTTTGTCTGCGTGGCACAGCCAGAGGGGGCTGATAACCACGCGCCTTCTTAGCACAGTAATTCTCGCGAACCGATTCGAAATTGCGATCGTAGAACACTCTGAGCCAATTGGCAAACTGATAGTTGTGCTGATAGTTCACCTTGATCAGCTCCCGTATGTCAAACGACATTGCCACTTGCAACATGTTGAAGTCTTAAGGTTATCGATATATTCCCTATGCTGATTGCACATGAACTTCACCTTTCTCATCCGAATCACATTCGGAAGCAATACGTCCATTAAATTGCAATAGGCAGTCCTCGTACACAAGTCCTCAAAGCAGTACAAGCTGCTGCCCAAGGTTTGATTGACCCAATCGAGGATGTTGTCTTTTGAAAGCTGCTGCATTGAATTCCTTGTGAGAACCACATTTTTAACAATTCGCTTTTCACATATTTCTGGAATAAAAATCAAATTTCCATTGGAATGAAGCAAGTAAGTAAAAAGTATTCCACAATCAGATTTACAATATTTATGATAATCAAAATGCATATTTCTCATATTTTGTTGTTTCGCATCGAGAGAGAAGAGAAAATGTATTCATTTTGATGATTGACTTGCTTTTACACTTACTTACCACTATTTATGGATATTTAATAACAATGCACTAGAATTCGATAATATATATTCCCTAGAAAGATAGCAAAATCAAAAGAAGCAAGTTCATTTTCACAATTTGATTTCAGCTAATTACTTAGCCGACTTTCAACTGTATTTCGCATATGCCAAACTAAAGTTTTAAGAATGTACGTAATCCAAATACGTTTTATAAAACAGACGCGATTTGGAATTATTTTGTTCAATTTTGTTTTCTTGGAAGATCTGCAAGAATGGAAATGAATGAATAATAGCAGATGGTAAACATAATCGTATTTGATTATTTATTTACTCTTCTGAGGTGTCCAACGCATCGAATATGGACTTGTCATGTATTGTCTGCTTAGTCATAGATTGCCAAAGTTAAATTCAATGTCTGGTTAAAAATAAGCTCAGGTGGCAAAATTGAAGCTCAAGTGAAGTGATTATGAGCACTTGAAGAGAGTGTCTCTGTCAGTGCAACCGTTAGATAAACAAATTGCACAAATCCATGCAAATATTTCATTTGGCTATCATGCAAAGACACACACACATACACACACACATACACACACACTCACACAGACACACACAATCAGTGCGAGAATTTGTAAACAAACAATTCAATGTTCAATTGCGTTTGAGATATTCTTACCCCCCCCCCATCAACCCCATATACCCAGCACCATCCCCAACAACCACCTGCCCCATTCAATTTACTGACTTCTATTTACTGACCACCCACATTATTGCTCTGAGTGCATTTACCAGCAACTAAATGGAGCTAAGGCTTTCATGTGTTCTTTGTACCACAAAAGTTTTTGCATTTGTTTTTGCATTTGGCATTTGCTGTTATTGGGTTTGTATGCATACACATTCTAATTGATTGCATTCATAACCGAAATCCAATTCTCAGTTTGGGCACCACTGACGCACACTCAGACAACTCCTATTCGGCCACTGGCGGTGCCAAAATAAAACAAGTAGGAATGTTGCAATCGAGTCGAGCTCGACTGAGGGATAACCAGACAAAAACCAATCTCAAATTTCATCGTCTTTTGATTTAATTTGATATATTCAATACTCACTAGCACCAATATGAACAAATAAAATATAGTAAAATAAAATCACTGGAATTGAAACAAATTTGTTGTGTATATATATATATATTTTTTTTTGTTGTATATTAACTTAATTCCTAACTAAGCTACGAAGCTACTAAACAGTGACAAGTATCTCAATGCTCATGTGTTGATGAAAAATCGTATTTATTACTCAGTTTCGATTGTAGCGAATCTTCAAAAGTATGCAATCTTTGGCTGTCCAGAAATAATTCATAATTGAATTAAATTGACAAATTTGAATGTTTTAATTGCATCAGACACGTATTATAATTTCGAGAAATTCCATTAGTTTTTGACCAAAAGTGCAAAATGAATCATTTCCCAGCCATGGCATAATCTATCGGATATAGATAAACAGATATTCAAATATCAAGACAAAATGCAAAACGCACTCGAGAACAATAAACAACGAAACTAAGATACGCTTTACAGGGTATTATTGGAAGTTATGTTGGTTAGATTGCTACGGATGTGCATATTGTGTAAATATGAAGATTCATTTTTTTTGTATTATTTGTATTTATTTTTATTTCTTTATTTACAATTCGACATACACAAAAAATGGATTCTTTTGTGTTGTCAAAATGAAAAATGTATAAAAAGAACAAACAGTTTTTTGCCCGCATTTTATGATGTATTTCAGTGTTACAACGAAAGATGGATGTGCAAATTATATAAAGAGTCAAAACAACAAAAATAAACAGCAGAAAAACATATATATATATATATATATATATATGAGAAATCAGAATAATCAAATGCTTTGACATGAATAAAAATCCTTAATAATCTCTAACATATGTTTCGCTTGTGATTTTGAAATGTTAAATAAATAATGTGAATATGCCAATGAGGCAAGACGTAAGACAGATCGAGATATGATTAATGATAATGATTAAGTACGTTGCCACCCAAAAGTTGCTAAATTTTGCTTTGAATGCCACTGAAAGTGATATGCATGAAGTGAATACAGAATTCCAGGGCAAAGAGTAAACGTACCACAAATGTACAATTCGTGCCATTTTCCAGTGCTCAAGGGGAAATTTGACTCTTTGCTGTTGCGATACGGGAAACGAGAATTTCCCTTAAGCAGGGCGCTGGCTATAAAAGCGCGTTGGCAGCGAAGCGGAGGCCCACAAAGCGACGGCGAACGCGACGCGGCAGTTGCCAAAGTCAAGCGACTAAACGTAACGTAACGTAACGTAACGAAAGTTGGTTTCAGCGTGCGGCAAAATACGTAAAACGTGATAACCGTTAAAGCATAACGTTGAACACAGCAGCGGATCAAGCGCATGCAATCAGACACTCACTGGCAACAGCATATGCAACATTTTTTTGAGTGCACCTCTTTGTGCGTGTTATTTTTGTTGTTCTTTTGAAATTGCCATACCAAAAAAACCAAAAAAAAAAAAACAACAGTGCTTCATTATGTGGCACAAGTGAAAATGACACGTTGAGAGCAGAGTCAGAAACAGAGACAGAGCAGTGCAACAGCGACTCAAATTAGCAGCTGAATAGCGGCCACAGGACGGTTCGTACAATAAAGACACACCCCCCCCCCCCCCCCTTCATACCCCCTTTACACCCCCTTCACACCCTACTCATTTCATCCCCTCCGCCTAGTCTAACGCTAGGCTTTGAAAATGTAGAAACCATTGTTGTAAGTAAACTTTGGAAAACTGATTTATAAGTCTTTTCTTGGTTGTTTGACTTGTTTTTGACTTTTAAATGCTGTTTGAAACCAGACGATATAAATCCTTAACACTTTGAATAAAGCATTCTAAGACTGCTACAAAGCTCATCAGAGAGTAGGCCAAAATTATTATTATTATTATTATTATTATGATTATGATGGAATCAAATTGCCTAAGATCCAAAATATAATTAATGAATACTTTAGTATTTTCAATGCTGATTCCAAGTCGATGTGCCCACACATATGCAGTTAGTTATAGACTAACCACACTCAAATCTTAGTTAAGCTTACCTAAACTTAATAAGCCCAAAATAACTGAATTTGACTGAATTTTGAATTCCTATGAAATTACTTAACAACCACGACAAGTATCTTAATACACATTAATTTCTTATAAATTATATATATATATATATATTTTGTTTCGATTGAAGCAAGTCTTTGACGAAAAAGCAGCCTTTGGCATGGCAAAAATTATTGTTAATTATTATTCCATTTTAATTAATTAATATTCCATTTTGTATGAATCGCTTGTTTTTATGATATGCCAGTTTTAAAATTCCATATTTTATTTACATCAGACGAACTCACAGAGAGACAGAGACAGAGACAGAGAGAGAGAGAGAGAGAGAGAGAGAGGGGGGGGAGAGAGAGGGAGTGGGAGAGAAATTTGAATTTGAAGAGGAATTTGATACAACAAAATGCTTACATACGCACTTATACCGAATCGGGGCTGTTCCTCAAAAAAATATATATATATATTGCTGTCCGACTCGTACGAATAAATTCAATGATCTCAACCATTTCTCTGTGGACTGAGATAGACAGAGATAGACATGCAATTTCATATTAAGACTGAGAATCTAGTTTCCAAATTAAGAATTTAATTCTCAGCACGGAACGCAAAACTGATGCCAGGACGTAAGAACACAACGAACAATTAATTTAAATATGCATTTGCCAGAATAAACGGACTCAATCCTCGAATATAGAGAGAAATTAATAATTGAAGCGCATAATGAGCATAAATCATTAGTTTGCAATGTTACAAATTAGAATTCACTTTGCGAACTATATCGCACACTTATCCGTACCCGTTCCCGCACCCGTACCCGCACCCGTATCCGCAGTCGTAACCGTAGACAGACTCACGTCCATTCCCATTGCCCATCTCCCGCATCATTCATTTATTCAGCTGATTCGGCTGCGGCCCGTGCTCGCCCATATTGAAAGAAGCAGCGCTCCATTAGAGAGCCATGTTCGGTGTCCGGCCATTTAATTGTCTATGTCCCGTGGTGTCTATAACATTGCGAGTGTGTGTGTGTGCGAGTGTGTGTGTGTGTGTGTGTGTGTGTACGTGTGTATGACAATAAATGAAAGTGTATTGTTGGACGGAGCTTTTCTTATTTTGTTTGAATTTCCATTTCAATTTGATTCCCTTCCTTTCATTTTCTTTCGCTTCGACTCAATTCGATTCGATTCGATTCGATTCGATTTGAGAGGACTCGATTCAATACGTATTGTTTCGCTTCGTATCCGTTTCATTTCCTTTGGTTTCGATTCGATTCGATTCGAATTGGATTGAATTGAGTTTGCTTGCTGCTAATGAAGCTAGTTGCTGCTAGTTTTTTGCCATGGCCACACAATACTAGTTACCATATTTTTATGGTCGTTTTGCCGCCAGAGTGTCCTTCAGTTTTAGCATCAACATCAGCATCAGCATCAGCATCAAGTGTCTGTTTTGTCGTTGATCGTGGCAGAGGACAGGGAGTGGGGAGTGGGGGAAAGGGCCCACTTACGACTGCTCCTTTGATTGGCCCCACTCGACTGGATGGGGTTTGAAGAGGCGCTCAAACGGCAATGGGCGAAGGACGAAGAGAAAGCTATGGGAAAGAGGATGTGGATGTGGATGTGAATGTTGATGGAAATGAGAAATAAGAACTTGGATATTCCGGCTTGATTGTGCACAATATTGTTTGGCATATACTAAAAGCAGTTTTGAGTTTGCTATCTAAATTCAGGAATTGGGCAAAACTTTCGAGTGGAATGCAATTTTCAATGAATTTTCTTTTTGCAATGTAACAACAATGTGTGTGTGGTGTGTGTGGTGTGTGTGGTTGTGTGTGTGTATCACATTTAGTATTATAAAGTCAGTAGTCAAACACTTGAGTAGTTATTTATATGGTGGTTTTTATGTACACCAAAGTTTTTAATGGAAAAACTGAACTTAAAGCATTGCCATAAATATCAATTGAATGTTTGTCAAATGTATTGTTAATAGCTAAGTTAACTTGATGCGAGTACTTAACATGGCAGTCTCCATTCAAAATTCACGCCAGCTAAAGAAAAAACAAATAAAACGATATCTTAATTCTATACAGAAATTGTAGGCATCCACTTAAATTGTCAAATGCAACACATTATTCCACAATACTTAAATTCTATTAAATGAAGCGACGGCTTAGTTTAGACAGGTGGATTAGCACAAGAGAAAGCGATTTTCACACACACACACACACACAGAGAGAGAGAGAGAGAGAGAGAGAGACGTATATATTCAGACACTCATTGGGAAACATATTAGAGTGCTTATCAGTGGGAGGAGTGGGCTAAGGCGAACCATGAATGGCGCTTCATGGTGCTTCATTAGGCGCTTAACGACACTGCACACTGAATATTCGGGTAAAATATTTTCGAAAATACCAGAGACGAAGCGAACTCATCCAAATGATTCATTAATGCAATTAACAGCCAGCTAGCCAATACCACCACGAAAATGTTTGCTCATTTCTCTTGCAGACAGCTGAATCGCAGCAGCATCCGGGAGGGAGTTGGTGGCGCCACCAAATGCTCATTGAAATTTACGATTATGCTGCGAAATTATTAAACAATATGACCGCAAGAACAGCAACAATCATTAATAATCTGGCCAACGGGACGACACCAACACCAACAACAACAGCTGAAGCAGAAGCAGAAGCAGAAGCAGAAGCAGCTGCAGCCACGTCGCCCATTCGAGTGGACAAACCAAATCCCAGAACGGCCACAAATCTCACGTCCAAGCTGCTGAAGGCAACCACCGGCAATATGAAAACGCTGCTCAATCGTACGCTGGCCACGATTGGCGGCCAGCATGCCACATTGCCCACACTGCTGCTGCATGGTGGTCTTGCCGCTGACGTCACCAGTGGGCAGCGCATTAGGCAAATGCCATCCATTGCGAACAGCAACAACAGCAACAGCTCCATCAGCAGCAACAGCAACATTCTAACCAACAGCACCAACTACAGCGATAGCGGTGCAATTCAGGATGTGTACAATGCATTTAGCGCCAACTCCTCGTCCCCATCGTTGTCCGTGTCATCATCTAATCTGAGCGGTTTCATTCAGTCCTCAACAACGGCTGCCAGCACAGTGTTGAGCAGCGCCATTACCCATTTGCCAACGGCGAGCAGCGGATCAGCCACCACCTTCCCAGCGCAGACGATGGCCACCTTTATTGCTGCCGGCAACAAGAATCGGGCTACCACCATTATTGTCTATCCAACGGGTGAGTCTAACACAAATCTCTCTCTCTCTCTCTCTCGCTTTCTCGCTCTCTCTGTCTCTATCTCTCTCCTATACTTATAAATGAGATACGTATTTGGATAAGTTTTGTGTATTTTAGTGTCTGTTGTCTGCTTGATGGGATCAATTTTTTGGTTCAGTGTATGCATCGAGCTCAACGTTTTCAATCTCGGCTTTAGCTAATGGAGTAGAATATTGCATGAGTTGTTGATTGTGGGTCATTCTTTCACTTCGTTTGCAATCCATTTTGATTTATGCATTTATTTACTTATATTTTTCCATTTCGCACTTGCCAAGAATAGCGTCATCAAATTTGATCAATCAATAAAATTCAACTAGTAGCCACTAATCTGAGGCGTTGTTCCAAGTGAGCGAGTAGTAAACCAGAATATTTTAGTGATGCATTGCGAGCATCCACTTAACACCCTTAATCCCTGATAGATGTAATTTAATATGTTGGCCTATCAATTTTCACCATCATTTTCACATACTTGGATTCGTCATTCATTTGTTAAGCCCTTGGCTAATAATTTGCTGGTGTTAGTTAATCATAATTGTGACTTGGGCCAAAGTCAGTGAATATTTAAATATTTGCTCAAATGTGCTCAAATACATAATTCGTATTCGGCTGACGCTTAGTCGATTAGCACGCTCGTCACATTAATGTCAATGGGCACTAGGAATAGGTGGCACATCCCGCCAACAAAGCCTGCCAATAATCAAATCAACTCAGCTCAGCTCAGTCACCCAGTCAGCCCAGTCAGCCCAGTCACCCAGTTAGCCAGTTAGCAAGTCAGCCAGACGGAGAGAGGAGATGGTCGCGTGCCAGGTCCAATTAGGGGCCAATTTGCATTATGCCATCCATTAGCTGATTATCTGCAATAGCTCCAATTGTCAAGCGAGCCGTGCGTATTCCCACCCGATTCACCAGTTAGGATGTCGCCTGTTTCTTTATTTATTTATCTTTTAATATACCCTCCGATCATTAAATGGCCAACAGGAGTATAACAAAATTATTGTCAATGTCGGTAGGCAAAACGAATATTTTTTAGCATATTTCTTCTCACATCAAAATATATAAATTGACAAACATCTCGGCGATATACAAGATTTAAGTTCGTTCGAACCACACTAGTCATAGCTGTAGAAAATTAATGTTCCGAGGCAAAACATCTGTAATTTCCCTTAGTATTGTCCAATGTATAATCGTAAACTAGGGACACTAGGCTACAGGGTAACCTCTCGTCTTTGAGGATGTTCACTTATCTCTGCACTTATTGTAGCACTGCAAAATACGCCAGACTTTCGTGGGGCAGAGGTTTGGTGGGGGTGGCAAAATTAAGAAGTGGGCCTAATGCAGAAATTAAGCAAGTTTAAGTCGCATTAATTGCAAAGATTTGGCGACAATTAACGCGACTCAAACCGTTGATTGTTTAAGGCAGCTTCAGCATCATCAGCGGCATGAGTAGCTCGTAACTTGGCTCTAAGTAACGACGACAAACTCGCAGGATATTCAGAAATGTGAGTGCTGTGAATGCGGCAATGGCTGCTGCCTCCTGCCTAATGTGGTTTTTAGTTCCAGTCTGCTGACTCAGTTGTCCTTATTAAGACAAATCCGATAGTCGTCATCGTCAGTTTCGACGCAAATGTCTCTTATCCTTATCACGCTACTTATCTTCGCTATATCAGTATCGACAAGCGACAAGCGACAAGCGACAAGCGACAATGTCAATGTCAGCGCTTTCAATGGCCTCCGGCTGTGGTTGGCAATACTGGGCGTGCCCCCGTACGCCCTCGTGACTCTGACTGAGAGTGTGTACTACAGTTGTTGTTGCTGTTGTTGGCAAGCACATTGTGGGGCTGGTTGGGTAGCCCGACATAAAAATACTTTCCGAGAGCGCCACCAAACTTATCCATTTGCACAGCAACAACGACAACAGCGAACACAGCGTTGTAATAAAATATGCACACACATACATACATACATAAATACATACATACATAAATACATACATACATACATACATACATACATACAACGAAAAATGTATCGTAAATTTGGTGTAATAAATTTATTCAACATGAAGGCATACGTGCCAGTTATGTGTTGAAATATTTTCTTAAATTCAGCAGCTTGTCATTTCGCAATAAATAGTTCACAGCATGCGAGGACAACAAAGAGGCAACAAATATTTTCTGAGCATAACTGGCATTTACATAAATACATAAATACATATATATATATTATATATTATATATATATAGTATAGTATATAAGTTGTGTAATTGTTTAGAAATATGCCAGAAAATCAAAGGCGTATTAGATATAGATATTGTACAATTTGATATGAATATGATTATCTCTAATTTTTAGAAGCCGTCAACATCTAATTTAAAAGAATTTAAATGCGACTGCAAAAAATACCTATTTGAAAAAGCAATCAATTTAGATTATGAGTCTTAAAGTATCCGCAAAAACTTTATATCCAAAATGCAAAGTGCGTAAAGAGCTTAAGCACGTTTTTGGGATTATATCAAAAGTTTTTGGTTTAATTCTATACAAAATGTAATCAAATGTATTTTTGGTGGACAGTGTCTCCCTTGGTTTTTTTTTTTTTTGTAAAGTGTCACGTGCAAGTATTGATCAACTTTTGAGTAAGGACTGATAGCTCTCGCTAACAAATATGGAACAGTCGTTATACGCTAAGACAGACAGAATGCAGACAGAATTATCATCATATCTTGTTAGTTTCTCAGAACTGATGCCTTGGAAACATGACGTGACATTGTCACGAGCTCATCTCTAAAAACATACTCGCACCATTAGACACACTGACAGCTGATTGACTTTTCATTCAGCACTTACCAACACTCTTAAGCGAGTATAAATAAATATTTGTTTACATATATATATATATATATATATATGTATATAGACATATGCAGGGAAAGGACTGTGGCGAGCGCAGACTGGCTTTGCCACTAGCAACAACTGCTTTAATATCCTTGCCAAGTGAAGCTTAATGCCTGGAGATGATTTACTTTTCAAATAATTATAATTGAGCACCAAGTGCAAATGCTATTTTAATATATAATAAATATAGGACTGAGCTTAAATAAGTATTAATATTTATGTGTTTTGTATTTGTTTTTTTTATCTTCAATATTTATATACGAAAGAAAAGAAAGTTATGGAAAATTATCAGATTGATAAAACCGATGGTTTTTTGTATTTGTTAATTTGGTTTGGTTTATTTCTTACTATATAATATATGTATAATTATATATATATATATATATTATGTAATTTGTAATGACTTTAAAAAAAAAAAAAACTTTACATCTGACTAAATTTTGTATGTTTAAAAGACAAAATGTATAATTTGTTAACCAATTTATGTATATGCTGATCGGAGCATAAAAAGTAGAAAATAAAATAGTAAAGTTGTTTCAATTGAATGGAATTCGAAATATATAGCAATATATAATATAAAAGAGTAACTTTATTTTCGAACTGACAATAACTCATTTCAAAATACTTGACCTGTAGCCAAATAAACGACTATTTAACTTATTCAATATAATTTTTCGCTATCGTTTTTGAAGTGATTGTCTATATTCGAACATTATTATTGATATTCCTATAATTGACATTCCTTCCGGGTTTTCCTTGAAAATCATCTGTAAGCCCAAAATGCGCTCATCTCTAATCTGAATGTACAAAATATTTATCTCTTTTTTATCCTTGCCATTCGCTCTTTTAATCTGTCTTTTGCTTGTGGCTGACATTAAATTGGTAACTTTGGTTGTTGTTTTTGTTGTTGTTGTCGCTTTTTTAGCGCATTCCACGGCTGACTTCGAATATGCAAACATTCAATTTCCATTGGTTGAGTGGGTGGGGATGGGGATGGGGATGGAAATGGGGTTTGGGATTGGGATTGGGATTGGGACTGCCAGCAGACATCGCGGAGCAGTCTTCGCATAATTTTTATTGTATTTATTGAATATTTCCAGCATCAACCGCTGCCGCCTGATGACTCAGCAAAAAATACAGATAGAGTCTGTCTGGCGGAGAGTGGGTGAGTTGTTCAATGAATGCTCCAACTCCAAGGGGCAACAACAATAATAAGAACAATACCAACAAGGACTCATAGTCGCAGGATAGCTGCTGACTTAAAAGGCTGCTGCTGCTGCTGTTGCTGCTGTTACTGCTGCTGCTGCTGTTGCTGCTGTTGCTGCTGCTGCTGCTGTTGCTGCTGCTGCTGCTGCTGCTGCTGTTTCACCCTGTTTGTTTTCTCAGCCACCCCATCAGTGTTCAATTTGTGTAAATTTGAACTGTCACTTTGAAGGCGTTAATTGGATTCAATAACGTCAAACTGAGTGCGAGGCATCAACAGTTCGGAGCTAGCGCTGCATCCGACCATCTATCCAGCCATCAGCTGTCTCTGGCTGTTTGTTTCCCGCCCCTGTTGGCGCACTCAAATCGGTTTTAGCCAGCTTAATCCCCCACCATCTCCACTTCATCAGCTTTTGCTGTACTCAGTGTACTGTGCTTGTTTGCCAAGTTATATTTAGGACACGGCAACAACATTTTGGGCCATGGATTTTTGTGGCTTAGACTAAGAGGGGGCAAGTGGGAATGAGGGGGATGAGGGGGATGGAGGTGTGACGCCATGGCATGATTGTAGTTGAATTGGATTTGTGGGCGTGCCCAGTTTCAACAGTAGCAGCCGCAGGAGCAGCAGCAGCACATCGCCAGCATACACTGAGAGAAAATTAATTTGTGCAAAATGTTTGGAAATTAAAATTTTTCTTAGAGACACAACCTAATTTTATATTGCATTAACTTTCTCAGAACTGGGCAGCTTTTCAAAAGTTTCACTCAAATTTATTTCGCACAGTGTGCGCTAAAAAATCACTTCGTAGTATTTGAATGGCTTCAAATCTATGTGTACATATATACATGTAATACATATACATGTATATGTATGTGTGTTTATATATATACTGATAAAATATAATGTTTTTTGTGGCTTATCGGCTAAGGCCCTTAATAAAAATGTTTGCCTAAGAGGATCGCAACAAATTGTTGTCTTTTGTTGTGGTCTGTTTGTTTTGTTTTTTTTTTGGTTTTTTTTGTTTTTTTTTGGAGCATCCACGGCGCTGCTTTTTCAGACAAACAAAAGACAAATTGAAAGAAGAATAGCGATAACGTCAACAACTGCTTAAGTGGTGTGTGTGGTTGTGTTTTCGTTGCGATAGTGGTGCAGCTGCCCAGCAGCCTAGCAGGCCACACAAGCGACCGCACCACTAAACCACTTAATCATCAAGATAAAAGGTTGAAAGCTGCACGCGACCGGATGGAAATGAAATTAAAAAACGGAAACAAAAAATAAAACGAGAAACAGAAACAGAAAACAGAAAACAGGACGGAGGTAGGTATGAAAATGCAAATGATGCCAACGGTTGTAATTTGGTCAAAAGGCTTCTGGCCCAGATAAAAACCATGGCCCCGAGGTCGACAACTGTCAGCGCAAATAAGTGTTGCCTACATTTGGAGGCCCCATTTAAGACCCAAAATGAAAGCAAGTTAGAATGCTTGTCGTTGAGTGTGCTCGACTACGATATACACTGAACCCAGTTATTAAATCTATTCGAGTTCCATTGCCAAATATTCTCACAAATGTTTTTGTTCACGATTTTTTATGGCACAGCCACACACACAATTGATCAAAACTATGTCCAAATATATATTATATATTATTAAAAAGTCTCTGTTGATACCTGATCAAGAATATGTTTGTCTTTTTGGGGTCGGAGATGCATTTGCACAAAACCATTATACCCTTTTCAACCATTTTACAATGGGTTTCATTGGGTATAATAAACCCGCACCAAGATGAGCCACAAATTATGAGTAGAACATAAAAAAAAGACGATCAATTTTGTTGCCTACTTTACAGAGCATTTTGACAGCAGCTCTGTGTGTTTGGGCAAAGGATATATGCATATGCATGTGGTGTGTGTGTGTGTGTGCGTGTGCGTCTGTCCCTTGTAAAGTAAGCACATGAATAAATAATTTGTGGACGGTTGGGTTTGGCATTTAACGTCTGACAGCAGCAATTAGGCAGCAAAAGCATAAAGTATAAAATAAAGAACATATGAAGTTTAATTATTACAATTATTGCCCAGCTTAATACAATATGCACCCTTGTAGAAGGTATTTTAATTATACCCTGAACCGATTACAAATGCCAAGAAGAGTACATTGACTTTGTGCAAAATCGATAGCAATAAAAGTCACAATTTTACAAGCAGAGCTATCCAATTGATATATAAGATATCTGGAATATTATTGATTAAATGTACATAAAGATAGCAAAGATCGGCGTAGATACATATATATATAACTTTAACTTTAACCTTACATAACAATTCTCAGCTATAAAACAGTAAACATATAAATAAAATTGTTATAAAATGAACAAATGAAATAATATACAAAGTGTGTGTTGACTTTGTTCGCCTGTCAGTTAATTATGCAAAAAGTTAAGTAAAATTGGTTTGCCATGCCCACTGGGAGCACTGAGAAATTCCTAAAACATCGTTACAGCTTAAGCGATTACAATATACATGCTGAATTTTTAGAAAATCGCCCTGGACTAGAGAAAGTCTCTCTTGTGTTTAGATATAATATCTAGATGTAAGAAAACCAATTCTAAAAGTATTATGTTTTTACTTTTATTTTGTAGAAATAGTTTCTAGCATTAAATAACGCATTTCTAAAAAGTAGAAATGTCAGCACTCATTTTAAGAAAAAACTCATTTCTAAAATTATTATTTTGTATTAGAGTTTAGCTGACGTATATCTCCGAGGCCGAGTAGCTCAGTGGTAAGCCACTAAACGCAAATTAAATTATGTGAATTTATAAGCTATGTATATAAAATGTTTGTATAATGAATTTCACAAATTTATGTCGATTTTTCTTACTGAGTGTATATGCCACAATTTTAAAATATTTTTCTTCGAATTTCTCTATTTAAATATATTGTTCAAACATGAAGTTGGACAACAAGCGATTTGTGTTGTCAAATTGTGAACATGATCTGTTTTGTCTTTGCAGTTTCACCCGAATCGATTGTCATACCGATCGTTTCGTGCATCTTTGGCTTCCCCATCCTGGCGCTGATCGTCATCTGCTGCTTGAGGCGGCGGGCCAAGCTGGCCCGGGAGCGGGACAGGCGACGCAACTATGATATGCAGGACCATGCTGTCAGCCTGGTCAGATTTAGTCCAATTCATAGGCTTAGTGAGTTTGAGTGTTGTAATGTGTGTGTTCCAACTATATATCTTTACTTTTCTCCTTCTCACTTTCCCTCACCACCTGCCACTCTCGTTTCCTTTTTCTATTTACATTAACAGTCAATTGCAGCTCGATTAATTTCAGTACACATTTATATTACACACATACTTTTTTATACATTCATATCGCACACTATTTAGATTTTTATACATCTCTCGGTCTCTCTCTCTCTCTCTCTCTCTCTCTCTCTCTCTTTCTCTCTCTCTCTCTCAAGCACTCTTTTTCTATATAGATATATTTGTGAATCTTGTTGTGGGTCTGTTTTCTCGCAGTAGTCTTTTTTATATATTCTGCACCCTCAACAAAAACAAACGTCCCCCGAAAATATAATTGAATTTTCCGCTTTGTTTTACTTGCATAAATTGCATTTTAAGCTGAAGGGCGCATGTCAAACACCTGATGCCTCATTGCTGCCCCCATTGTCTGCCACAACGACCCCTTTGATTTTTTTTTTCCACCTGTTTGGTAGTCGACCACTAATTGCAAAGCCAGCAAAACCGAGAATTTGAATGTTTGTTGCAATAATTTTGAGGTCGACTAACACTTAAAAATGCATTTTCATTTAAAAATCAATGCAAAACTTTTATTGCCGCAAAATTTGGCAAATACGAATTCCAATTTACGAACTGATAAATTTTTAATGACTTCAGGGAACATTTAATTATGAAGTTTAAAAAAAAAACCCAAAAAAAACCAACCAAGTTATATAATATATTTGTTCGATATTGATAGTTATGTTGCTCAACTGCAAGAAGGTTCTTTGCCACCTGTAACCAGATGGAATTATGCCCTTCCATTATGTACCGGTACCGCAGCATAAATATCATAAATACCAACGAAATCGAATACCGTAGGAAAGTGTGTAAAAAAACCATCAATTTTTATACTTTTCGCTCGCTAATCGGCAGCAGAATTTATATATATATATAATATAATCAAAAAATTGATTTTTTATCGTTCTTAACTGTTTGAGAGAAATTCCAAAAACATTCCATTCTATAAACCTCAATAAACGAACGGAAAAAGAAAAATGCTCAAATTTCCGCAATTTTGTATTTTATGGCCGCAAAAATTTGTAGCACAGAAATCGGTTTTTGTACGCAAATTTTGTAGGTGGTGTGTTTATGGTTGGGGAAGAACGGGATATTTAAATTGCAGTGCAACAAACTTGGCCCACTTGAAAACGAGAGCACGCTGTAACAATCTATTATACCCATTTGGACAAAGCAGGATATGAAACTTGGCCAAAATGAGAAACGAGAACAACTTGCGACTCGGAGTAAGAGTCAAGCTGGTGAATGCCTGCTGCGACGCACACACAAACACACACACACACACACACACATTTGTATACACCGGGAAAGCCACTCAATAACAGCAAGTCTTCACACACACACACACACACACACACACATGTGTCTGCCATTGTGAGTGTGTCAAGCAGAACAGGAGCAGCTGCCAGCATTCACATTTGCATTGCATACCTTTGGGCGCTTGCCCTCGTTTGCATATGAACAACATCAACAAGAACAACGAGAAATAAAAACTTGTCCTTTTCACATTGCTGCACGCTACTCACAATCGCCTCATGCACGCACGCACAGCCAGCAACATTTTATGGCATCCCACGTATCCCATAAATACGGCTAATATCAGCTATTCTCACCCCGCGCGGTTGCATGCAACACTCAGCAGACATTGTATACAGCATTGCCACTGAACGTTGAAGTTTCAGCTACGAATTTTGGTACATATTTATTTACTTTTTTGTGTCAACTAATTTCAGTCGACACAAAAAACCACCAAAAGTAAATTAAAATTACAAATATAAAATTTTATATTTAATTTTAAGCTTAAAAAAAGAAACCAGAAATTTTCATAAGTTTTCTGCTTTCTAGATTTTGCTTTTGTTAAAAAAAAAAATAATAAATTATACAAATTGTCAACAATATGGAAAAAAAAAGAACATCTAAACTCTAATTCATCAGTCGAGAGAGAAAATTGCATAATTATTTTTATCAGCTTCAGAAAGGATTTTAGCTAAAAATTTTATTTCGTATACTTCAAAATGATGTCGAAAAACAATAAAAACTTTCTAGTTCTCAAGGCGATTCTCATTTTAGTGCGATATTCTCAAACTTATGTTTATTTTTCTCTGAATGTAGATTTCTTTATTCTGTATTTTGCAAATAAGTTGATCCATGACTATTTAGACACAATATATTGGAAAACCGTTTTCCAACACACGAACTCAGTCAATTAAATCAGAAATCATTGTTATCTAAATTGATAATATTGCCATATATATTTTATAGTACATATATTACATATGTATTATTATATTAATTGTTCTGGCATATCGCTTTTGTTGTGCCTTAGTCGAATTCTTAAAAGTAAATATTTGCAATTTGCTTATATTGAAGACTATCTGAAGATTACGTATGTTTTTTTTTTTGTTTTTTTTAATTGCAGTCTTAGCTAATAGACAAATTTGTTCAGCTATAGGAAATGCTTGAATAAATGTTACAATTTAAAAGTCTTCAATTCGAGTTTAGCATTTGACATACTCCACACTGAATATACAATTCAATGACTTCTGCCACTTTGATAGATGGACGATGATGATGATGATGATGATGATGATGTGATAATGATAATGTAGCTGTAGCTGTCACGATTACGAATTGTTGACAACCACAAAGCAAACTTCTTGGTTGTCCCCTTATTTGTGGGTCTTGCATATGTTTTGAAAACAATTATGCAGCATCAACTTTACCGCAAACCCATAAAGCACAATACAAACTCAATCTCTGCACAGTGGTTTGTCTGTCTGTGTGAGTGAGTGAGTGTGTGAGTGAGTGTGTGTGTGTGTGTCTGTGTGTGTCACTAATTAGGACATGCTGCCTTTGGAATTCGGTTGGCATTAAAAATCCAAGCAAACTTTTTCAAGTCAGTCACGTCTTTGTTCCACTGTGCGCATGTCATTGTCAGACTTGCAGCAAAGTGTGTGTGTGTGTGTGTGTGTGTGTTGGGGGGATTGTTGTGTCCCTTGCACGTTTTGACATTGCCAATTCATAAACATTTTTCACATGCCGCACGTTTTTATTTAAAACATTTTTAATTTGTTTTTGATTTTGATTTTGCATTTGACTATTTTGAACTTAAAACTCTGAATTTGCAAAAAAATTTTAATTGCTTTCCTTGTTGTTGTTGGTGTTGGTGGTGTTGTTGTTGTTGTTTTTTATTTGGCTGCCTGCAGATTACCGATCGTCGCGAGCTATCAGTCTACGTCCTGAACGAAGCCTAAGCCAGGGCTTCACCTCGCTGGAGCTGGACACCGTGCTGGAGGAGCGCTGCAGCGATGTGGAACAGACGCAAACCGAAATCCTAAATCCCGAATCGCCCATGGACACCAATTCCTCCTACAAGATGTCCTTCTCATCGAGCTAACAGTTAGCAGCAAAACAACAGCAGCAACAGCAAAAGCAGCAGCAGCAGCAGCAACAGCAGCAGAAGCAACCACACCAGCAGCAGCAGCTGCAGCAGTCGACGACAACGATGCCAGCACACTCTGCGCTCACCTCGCCATCGACGTCAATGTCAACGTTGTCGCCGTCGCTGCGCAAGGTGGGCAGCATGCGTGAATCGCACGATTCGGCAGCACTGGCCAAACGTCGCAGTCGTCTACTGGAGCTGCGCGCCGCCAGCAGCAGCAGCAGCGGCAGCAGCAGCCAAGCAAGCGAAGCAGCAATTGCTTTTGGCATCGGTGGCGGTGGCGGTAAACGAAACTCGAAACGTGACCGTCGACGTGGTGGCGCCGGCGCCGACAGTGGCTCAACAGCGTCCACAATGCGCAAATCGCAGTCATTGGACGCCGCCGAAAGTTATTCGCTGTCCAGCATTCAGTCTCCATTGTGGGTAACGCTGACGAATGCGCGAACCATAGAGGAACTGGCACAGCAGAAATTGTAGATGGCGCCAACAAACAAAAAAGAACCCACCAAACCAAAGCAAAACAAAACACGCAACAGTTGTTGTAACAGCTGTTAACACTCCACAACCCCCCCCCCCTCCTCCCAACACACACACACACACCCCCTTTCACAAATGGCATTACACTATACTGGTGAATTAAGCGGAATCTGACGGTTTTTCTCATAGCCTAAATAGCTGCATACATAGATAAATTCACCTTGTAAATGATTAAGTAAATGTAACAGAATAATTAGTACACAAAACAAGTTACAACATTAACAAATGCAAATATTTCAAGTATTGACCAAATGTAGTCCAAAAATAAAGCTGAAACAATATACAAAAAAAAAATTAAGTGAAATGCTTTTCAATGAATTTAACAGGGCTATTTGACGTTAAAAGACAGTGTTGACCAGCACTATATGATAAAAGCGACTGATGGCCATAAAACTTAACAGCGTCCATCCGTTAATTAGAAGCACTGTGAAGTTAACAGTCCTAGCTGATGATGACTGTGATTCATATAAAACGATGATAGATGGCGCCAGCACTGCACCTGTGCAACGCGCAATTCGAGTTAACAGCATGCTGTGACTGCAATTACGCAGAGGCCGTAACAGCTTGCGGACATTTCGAAATCAAAAGACCTTTTTTTTATACGATTTTTTTGTTGTTTTTATTTAAATTATCTTGTATATATAATAAGAGCTTAAAATACAAATTTAATTTCATTATCAAAATACATTGTTATACAATTTCCTTAGTTGTTTGTTTTTCCTTATGTTTTGTTACAGATCTTTAGTTTCATATTTATTCATGTTTGTCTTATTAAATTATGTATTTAGTTTAGCATTTTTACTTGCACACCGCATTTCTTTACGTTTTTTGTTTTATATTTCATTATATATGTAATTATTTATATGTATATTTATAATATTAATTAATAGACAAAAATACTAACAAAAAGAAGAGGTCGTCTTGGATATATCCACTTTGATATGCATGTATGCTTGCATATAAACAGATTCAAGTGCAGCATATACAACATTAGTATGTAGTACTCCATATAATAAAAAAAAAATAAAAAATTCATTTTAATACCAAGCGAATAGAATAGAATATAATAGAATAAAATAGCAATTGTATGCTATATGAGTTGCCAAATAGAAATACGAAGAAAAATAATTAGTTAGAGCGACAAACCTCGTTACAGAATGAAAAAATACATACATAATTTGCGTAAGAGAATTAAAATTATAATAATAAAAAAAAAAACACAAACAGAAAAATGGTTTTTACAATTGAACTACTAAATTGCAAGCACTGTGCCCCGTATCTGTGTGTGTGTGTGTGTGTGTGTTTTTGTGTGTGTGTGTGTGTGTGCTGAATGGGTGTAAAGGGAACAGGGACTGAGCAAATTAAATACCATAATTAATGCGAGTGCCCTTCAGCGTGATTTTAAAATGTTTATAAAAGATGTGAACACATCTGTTGCATGAGCAGGGTTGTGGTTGTTTTTGTTTTTTTTTTTTTTTTTGATTTTTTTTTGTTTTTTTTTATTGTTGTTATTATTTGTGGTTTGGTTGTCTTTTTGATATGGTTGTCTTTAAATTTGTCGTTAAGATGCAAAGCTTTTCAAACTGCGCCCGCAAGAGCTATGTCTGTGTTCGCTGTTCGCGGTCAGTGGTGTAAGAGCGGCCGTCGCAGACGCAGCTGCTGCTGTTACACTTGTTGTGTTATGATCTGAACTTTTGTTGACATGAAAAACGCTGAGCTACAGAGAATTATCAGATATTCTAACTTTTTACTATGATTTTATTTTGGGGGAATTTTGGAATAGGGTGTGTGTGTAGTAGTGTGGTGGATAACCTGTTTTCTCCAGTTATTGCGTCACACGTGACAGAGACAGTGACTCGTTACTCCTTACTCGTTACTCGTTAATCGCTGCTCGCTACTCGTTACTTGCTTGTGACACAACAAGAAGCAACTGGCAGACAAAGACAACAACAGGCAATATCGCTTTCATCTCTACGGTTTCTCTACTGTTCATTACTGTTACATGTGTATCGTTGCCGCCGTGTATCGCGCCTCGCCGCGTCGCCATGACCACTGACTGGGACGGAACTGTATAGCAAGCAGAAAATAATATAGTGATTAATAAAAAATTGATCACAACAAGTGAATGCAAGTTAATGCTAATGTTAAGTGCAAACCACCAACCTGATGCAAATGCTTGGTCTGCATGTAAAAATATATAATTATAGGCACATTTAAGTTAAGTTTTGATTTGGAATCGGATCGATCGATCGATCGATTGATAGATAGACTAACCTGTATGAGGAGCTGTCCGCTCCGTGTGTGTGGATTTCGGTACGCATAGAAGAGCCACAGTGTCACGGCGAACACCAGGCAAATGGGCACCATAAACCCAAATGCCACGCCAACACTCTTATTCTCCGGCGGCGGCATAGCGCCGTGATGCTCGCTCCTCTCCAGATTGTTGATGTCGCTGTTCGGCGGTTGGCCGTTTGCCGGCAACAATTGCGTGCTGCTCACTGTTGGCTCTGTGGCCGCATTGCTGTCGCCAGCAGCGGCGCCATTTGACGCCGGCGTCGATGAGGAGTTGATTATGCCACCAGTGTTATTGTTGCTGCTGCTATTATTGTTGATAGTGCTGTTGTTGTTGCTGTTGTTCTCCTGTGCAGCATTGTTGCCCTTCTGACCCAGCGCAGGGCATTCAGGGAGTTTACTGATTAGCGAGCGATCGCAGCCTGCATTTTCAAATAATTGAATTAACTATATATAGATTAACCATTACACATAATCAACAAATATTATGAATTGATTCACAGCCTGCACAAATTTAAATATACGTGGATAACAACAGAAAAAGTTCAAATTTTCATATAAAGTTTACAAATTATTTTCAAAGAAACGATTAGAAAACGCCGATAAATGCAACGCAACAATTATTAACTATAAAGATATTAATATTTATCGAAGAACATGGCAACTGTTGCTATACGATCAGTTTCAGTGAGATCTCGCTCATCTCAAACAAACGGAAGACTTATTGGTAAAGTTAAAATCGAAATAAATCTATTTAAAATTAAAATTAGTCAATAACAATACAATTAAAATCAAATTCTTTTTAAATCGACAGTAAAAAGCATCAAGAAAATTAATACAGAAATGACATCAATTTTTTGTGGCAACAGTGTTTTACATACCCTTCTGCTGCCATTCCTGCTTGCCACGATCATTGCCATTATGGGTGGAGCACCGATTTAGCGTGGGGCACCAGACGCACTATGGAGAGCACATGAGAGAAATTAGCTGGCTAAATGGAATTAAGGGGTGGTGGTGATGGGGTGAGGGGGATAGGAAGGGTTAGTGGCATTCACCTCAAATGTTGTATTGTGATTAAGGCACGACTCGCAGTCATTGTAGCGCAGGCAGGTGGGTTGCGCTGTCATTTTTATGAGCGTGCCATTTGCGATCTCCTTCTGGCCAAATGTGACTCGATGATACTCATAGATGGTCTTGCGGCGAGCAACTGCGAGAGCGAGAGAGAGAGAGAGAGCGAGAGTCAGTGAGAGAGACAGGAATAGAGCATGAGAAGTATGCAGAAAATATACGTACAGAAGAGCATCTTGTCAACAATGTAAGCATCGGAGAGTCCTACTTTGACAGGATGCTGATTGTCCTGTATGTTGCTGATCTCCGTCGGCAGCTGATAGTAGATGAACACAATATCACCATTCTGATGCAACGTGACGCTGAATGTGAACTTGCCATACTCGGGCTTATCCTGCAACGTGACGTTCTCCCAGACAACAGTGAAGGCGGTGCCTGCGTGCAGGAGAATGGATTAGGATGACAGAACGAAACAAAATTAATATATATATAATAATTCAATTCAATTTATACTATATGTTTTCTGGGTTTTCCCCAAAACCATGCATGCAACAAATCTTGCAGCACCTTGGCGGTATTTAGCTGCACAAATCTTATAAATAATTCTTTTTAATACTCCGATACCGAATGTATCATAGTATATTGGTTTTGTGCAATGTCCGTCATGCTCTCTGTCCGTCTGTATGAAATCTCTTAACCTCTATACTTGCAAATCAATCAAGCCAAATATCTCCCACAATAGTCATCAAATTTGGTTTGTAGGTTGTTGGCGTTGTTATGTCCTTCAAATATCTGCATATGCCACGCCTAATTATATACATCGGACGCCCTCAGGCACCCAAAAATAGCTATTTCTTTCGCCGTTCAATTGATAAGGTGTTTTACTGGTAACCGGAAAATGTAGGTGTATTGCTGGTAGCACCCTTATTTATAAATATACGGAAAATTTGCTCCCGTCTGCAAAAACGATAAAGGCCCATATTTCTCGCAATTGAATAGCTACTGTTACCAAACCTGGAAGGTAGATTACTAGGAACCTCCTTCAATATTTTTCTCAAGCTAAACAACTTGGCTACAAACACCTGGAACCTGTTATCAGATGATATTACTTATTTGCGTCACAGCTGCAACGTTCTCTCTTGACTTTTGTAATTTAAATTTAAATTTAAAAATTAAATTGTGTTTTTAATTGATTTTTGAACTTTGTATTTTTCTGTGTCGACTGATTTTAGTCGACAGATATATTTATATATATATATATATAAATACATATGAGCCTTACCATTATCTTGTAGCCGCACAAAGGAATCATTCGAAATGCTGGTATCAAAATTGGCCATTAGTGGCGCTATATATTGAGTGGCCGCCAGCCAAGAATGGACGTACACGCCGGTGAAGAGAAAGCCACCGGTAGCAACGGTTATGTTGCGCACATATTGCCCATAGAAGGGAAAATCGAACTTTAGCTCAACGGTCATGGCGCGACGATGCGAAGAGGATAGCATTATGTTTTCTGGTATGACACGCACTTGGTTCCACATGGCCGTTGTCTCGGTCTTATTCACATAGAGGAGACTCTCATAGTAGTCGAAGTGATCTTCGCGACGAGTGAGCGATTGATTCTTTGCCCGATCATTGATGACATCGTCGGCCACATCAACATCATCGATGATCTGTCGCTCGGTGCTCGTTCCCGTTGTCATTGGCACCTGGCCGGATGAGGGTGCCTTTTTGGGATATTGCGATGGCTGTAAGGAGGCCATCAGTTGGGTTTTCTTTAGTGGAACTGCCGGCACACCAGTAGCACCAGCACTATCGGTTGCAACATTGATACTAGTGGTGAAGTTGCTATTATTGGTGGCCACAGCACCGCTGCCACTGCTCAGATCTTTGCGCTGTCCGGTGCCATTGACGCCGACATTCTGAACATTGTAGGAGACGCTGCCGGTGGCAGACGCCTTGCTATCCATGGTTGTTGTCACTGTGGCAGCATCTGCGGGTGAAACGATGCCGCCACCACTGCTGCTGGTTATGTTGACATTACCATTGGCGTTAACGCTTCGATATTGATTCTTCGCATCCTGCGTGGCGGTGGCCACATCTGGTGTCGATTCCGCCGGAGCTGCTGGCATAACGGCGCGACGCGGCCGTGACGTCATCAAATGTTCCGGCCTCAGTCTAGCAATCTCATCCGGATAAATATATGTGAGTCGAGTGTCGACAGTGTCATATGCTTCGGAAGCTGCAAGCAAAAAACACACATAAGATTAGTACAACACACGTACACTTTATACATATATACATATATACACATATACATATATACATATATATATATATATATATATTTAAAGTACATATATGCGTCATTAATTATGATTTTTTATTTTTAATAAAAACTTTTTGCGTCGATAAGACGAAAGTCAAAACAAAACTTAAGCCGAAAATGTAAAAAACTGTTGTGGTTTTTTTTTTTTTTGAGGGCATGCGTTTCTTGAAGTTTCCCAAGGTTATTTCGTTTATGTCGTTTTTTTTTTTTTTTTTTTTTGTATACCAAATTAAGTAAGAAAGCTTTACAACTATTCCACTCCCATTAATTTGACGGCTCATTTCTGATAAATCTAAAGGCTTTTATCTTTCTTTGTTAATAGTCTTATAGCTATCCCATCTTTTAATGTTCATTTATCTTCAGTATTGCTGCTTGTGTTCAAATTAAATGATCATAATTCCATAATTCAATTTAAAGGAATTATTTTATTTACATTTTCCACTACGATTGTTTTAAACGCAACATTGCCACCATGGTGGCATTGGAGCCAATTTTTCAATTAAAAACTTAAAAACATCGCATTTTTTGTTCGCTCAAATAATACAAAAAAATAACACAAATAAAATGAGCCGTAAGTTTCTTACTCTATAAATTATGTGTTTTAGTTTTGCACATATGTGACACATTCTACAAAAAAAATAAACCAGTTAGAATGCTCTTGTCGAAATACAGCTCGACTTAAAGATACCCCGCACGTAGGTGTAAACTCGTTTGTTCAATATGAAAATACTTTTTAGTTAACAAATTCTGCGTTTCTTATCCAAATCTAATGAAATTTTTACAGTTCAGATCAATAATATGTCTGGGTATAGTATAAATCAATAAGAAGGCTATATCTACGCAGGTTTTTAACCTATTGCTATCGAAAATCGATTTGTTTCCATATTCGCAAAATGGATCCAGTTATCGATTTATTTGATTTGTACACCCTCTGAGATCAGATTGTTCATAAAGCCGAACACGTCTATATCGACGCGGCTATTGATGCTGATCCAGAATCTAAATATATGTAGGTTATGCAGTCGCATATGCTTCCGCTTTACCTTGTACCTTAATACATACGTTTGCACAACTTCATCATACCCTATATTTGTTTAACCATTTTGAATGGGTTTAGTGCTTGATTACAGAGTCGGTGGCCTGTTTAATTTTAGATATCGTTAGTCTGAACCTAACCTAAGCTTATATTAGTGGTTAAATTGATTTTTGGTGTGTTTTTCCGTGGGTGTTAAAATTAAGAGTCATCTCTTGATTTTATGGCTTTTCGTACGGAAACTTGTTTAGAATCAGGTTACAAAGTGCTGTGATGTCAAATCAAATAAATTATTTAAAATGTGTTGAATAAGATAATATATATATATATATATATATATATATATATAATATACTTGTGTGATGTACGAAAAGTGTTTATAAACAGCAGTTAAAGAGCTCATTGACTTTCGTTAAATATGCATATAAATGCGTACAATGCATGTATTTATAACATTTGGCAGTTGCATAAATTGATCAATTTTATTCTGCCCTTTTTCATTTCGTTTTATTTTTGGTCTACCCCGCCTTTAACCACATTTTGTGCCTATTTTTTTTTAGCTGGCTTTGTAAATGGTCGCGTTAACTGTTATTTGAAGCTACGCGCACAATATCGATTTTCTATTTTCGAAGTGTGTTTCACTTGCATTTACATGTGGCACCTACCCCCTACCACTACCTCTACTTGACCGCAGACCACTAAATGCCTTCGCAAACATAATGTAGTTAATGCGGCTTATAGCCATAGAATTCGAGTAACTAGATATGTTTATATAAACATGCACACCACACACACACATACACAGACATACACATACAATAATTACTGAATGAATTGTGTATGTGCACAATGGAATTCGTTCAGCATTAGTGTTGCTCTTGCATGTAGAGTTGTAAGCTGGAGCTTCTATAACTCAAGCACATTCGCGAAAATTCAGTCTCATCTTTATATATTTGTTATATTGATTTCTGATATATTTCACTATCTCAGCAGCTTTTCTTACAGAAGACGCATCGTAAAGTGTTTTGATCAATGATTTTCTGCGTTTATAAATTTCACAATCATGGCTGGTCTCGTATTCGCTATCTTTAATAGATTTGGTAGGAAGGGGCTACACAAGATGACAAGTATAGGGCAGAAACAAAGGAAGTGTTCCGGAGATTCTTCTTCTCAGAGTCGATTGGCATAAATTCCGCACGGATGACTGCAGTGCAGCTTGTGCAACTGAGTTAACACAGCTCTATACTGTTCTTCGTGTTTATATTGGACCATTTTTGTCGTAATATACAACTGCTGTTTGCGTTGCGCCAGACCAGACCGTTGTTACTAGACCAGCGTCTATTTTCTAATTACTGGTAGATATAGGCATATATACACCTTCTAATCAGTGATGTTGGATAATAGCGTTCCTTTCATAGCTAACCTTTTCTTCAATATTTTGGTGATCAGGCACCCATATTAGGCTGATAACATGCTGCTTAGTCATCGTGCGTGCAGAGATTGGCGATAGCTTGTTACCGATATTGAATTTGTTGATATATTTAATAGCCGCATGATGGCTATCAGTATATACATATTTTAAGATTATATATATAAGCATACAACTGCATTACAATATACATATTTTAATATATGGACTTCAATAATATTTCCCTTACGATCCCTGTGCATAGTTTACCGCCGCGTACAATGTATAAATTACGAATACGAATTCCATTCCGAAATGCGGTCTTTCTCGCTGCTGTGATGCATGTGTGTGCCCTGTGTGTGTGTGCGTGTGTGTATGCATACGTTTCAAAGGGCACTGCGCCATTAATCGCACGATGTTATTGTTTTTTGCTGTTCGCTGCTTGCCGTTCGCCGCTTTACAATAGAATTATAGCATGTGGTCAAGTAGCAGACTAGAGCAGGACGCACGTAACGGGGTGAGTGCAATAGCGTTTACGATCTAATAATATGGAGCAGGTCTAAATGCACACTAAGATACACACATACTTGAGCTGAAAAATAATTGTTTAATGCATCGCTGTAAGTGAATATAATAAAACGTTGCATTTTAAGATTAGGTGGCAAGCATCGATTGACTGGAGCAAAATAAACAAAAGCTGCTGTCGCTTTCCCCCACTTATACCCACCTTCCCTCCTGAAGTCATTTGGTTGTTTCTGGCACTTTGAGTTTTGGCTAATTACAGATTATTTTTTGCATAGCATTTCAGATAGTGACGAAAAAATACTCTCACACACACACACACACACACACACACACAGAAAGACAAGATGGAAAAACGTCATCTGATTTGCATTTGTCTGTTTCCCATTGCCTTGCATAATTATTGGACTGTGGTCACACTGACTCATACAAGTGCAGCTGCTATCTCACTCGCACTCACAGCAGCAGCAGCAGCAAGTGCTCTTCATGTATTGCTTTTGCTTTTACTGCTGCTGTTGTTGCCTGTTCGCAATTGTGCGGTGTCTGATTCAATTGAACCCGGTGTTAATTGTAATGTTAATGGCTATCCGTCCGTCGTTGTTGTTATTGTTGTCGTTATGATGATAGTGGCTGATATTGCAAATAATTGGCTCAAATTAAAGCAGCATTTGATTGAAAACTGAAAGTTCTTGTTGCTCCATTTCTGCTAAGTTAAAGTCCTCAAACACACACACACACACACATAGGCAAAAGAAGTGTGAGTGTGACCCAATTTGTTTTTGTTCTTCTTTCAATTTCGCTTTGGTTGATTTCAAGGAATTGCGACTGCCAAATTATTGTCGTTGTCGTTGCTTGTTCTTTTTTGTTTGCTTATCGTCGCAATTGAAAGCTTTTGCCTACTAATTAGTTTTTTTCATTTCATTGTTTGTGGGCAGTTTGTGATAAAGCCAACGTTGCAGAAGGAGTGGCAAAAAGAGAGAGAGCTGGAGGTGAGACTCAAATAGGCACAGCTGATAACTAGAATATTTGCGTAGCATGAATGCTTTTTCTTGTTCTTTTCCTTTGACTTCTGCTGCTTCTTTGCCTTGTGCTTATCGCGCAGGTTTCGACAAACTTTACAACTTGGAAGAAAGATTTGTTGTTGACTGCAGAAATGTCAACAACAAAACAATTGTACAGTTGACGTTGTCTCTTTTTTTTTTTTTTTGTCTTCTAGCGCCGTTAGCCGGACATGCTTATCGGGCCAAATCTATAGTGGCAGCAGAAGCAAACAAACCAAAATACAAGACAAGACGAGACAAAACGAAATGCGCAAAGAGACCCCAAAATGCATTGGCCGCAGCAACGCCAACTGCTGCGGCTATGACGCAGTCAGCATTTAACAGTGTAACGGTGACTGCTGGTAAGAGCGAGAACGAGAAAAAAAGAGATCAACAAACACAAAGAGTATGAGCGAGATGCTTATATAGAAATCGTGAGAAGCAATGAGAAGTAAGAAGTGAGGTGAGAGAGAATTTTGTCACTGATGTTGACGATGTGCTAACTTTGACGGCAACGTTTCCTGTCGTGACAGAATACGTGTGTTTGTGTGTGCGAGGGTTGTGGGGAGAAAGGAGAGATATGTGTTGTAATAGCAGATTCAAGACAAACGATGCACTGTGGCCGGTGAATGGGATAACCATACGAATACCAATACATACAAATTCAATGGGCACACACAACTATTTTGGTAAACGCAAGCAGAACTAGTAAATAATATTGCCGACTACGCAATACTCTACTTTCAGTGCAAGATAAACAACAACACAGCGGTAAATACAAATTACAAAGTGACGTATAATAAAGTAAGGATTTAAGTTGGTGTCTTTAGTTTAAAATCCAAAAAATTTTGTTTTTAACCCTTGCAATAGCATATTGAATTCAGTACTGAGTACAAATGTCAGAACTGAATATGATAGAAAGTTAACTCAACAAAAAAGATATGCATTTGTATTGGAATTTTTCTTTTGCTTTTTAGCAGAATCGTGACATTATCCAATTGGAATCAGCTGGAGCACATGGAATCCAATTGGCAGCTCGTACTTTATCGCCAAACGTATTCTAAATTTTACAATTTGTACAATATGCTCATTGCACATCGATCGAAAGTTGATTTTGTATTTGTTTATGTCAGCAGTGTGGCGACGAATGTACAGTTATAATTGCTTCTTGAGATAAGCCCCGCACACAACTGTGCGTGTATGTGTGTGTGTGTGTATGTAATCGAGGTAACGGTATTTGTTCTCTATTCTTCTTCGCAATCGTTTAGATCCACATGACGTTCAACAGTAGACACAGTCTTCATTTAAGCACTTAATATCGCCAGGACTGGGCTAATTATTACATCCACAAATCGATTGACTGCTCCTTATTATGTTATCACTTAATTTGTGAAATCGATATCGCTGCGCTGACGAGAGTTATTTCTTCCCACTTTCTCTTAATAGCTGTACTACCAATTATTCCTTGCATGAACTGTTTCAAGTACGCTGTAATGATTACAATACACTGCAGCATGATATCAATTTAGAATCCTCCCTATTTGTATCACTAAGAACCCTATTTTAGACATCTTGTCTCGTGAATAACATTTCGCATATATGAGTATAATACTGTCGGAAGCTTTTTAGTTGAAAATTAACTTCTTTGTATTTTACCAAGGAGCAAACTTTTGCAACACTGGATAAGGAAAATAATGCTTAATGCAAATAATGAGAGAAAGTGCTGCAAAAAATTATTAATCTTTGCTGTCAATAAGCCAATCAGCCTGCATGCACGAATAATTCTTAATAATATGCGTATGTAGTAATGCGCACGCAAATCGCATTCATTCATTCTGCTCTTTGCAATTGCAAACTAACTGTTTATCACCACAAAAAACTGCTTCAACAGCACAATCGTCAAGCAGCGCCCTTGATAAGCGCTCTTTGCTTTGCACTGTTGTGCCACTCGGTGTCGGTCCCCATGGACATTAGCTACTGTGGACAGACCTACAAACATATGTGAATGTATGTACATATATACATTCATACATTTATCGATTAACAGTGACTGCACACTGACCTGTAGTAGAAAAAGCAGTGCACAGCTAAATTGATTTCTAGAAAAAATGCTTAATTGACAATAACATAAAAAAAAAAAGGAACGCCACACATACAAAGGGTGGGGGAAATCAAAGTGCAAGAAATTGATAACGTGGATTGGGGTAAACAATGCAATGCCCAATCGCAGCTGAATCAACAACACACACAAATATATAAATATATTTATGTCTATATATATACTGCAGCAGTGCGTGCGCAGTTAGCTGAAACAAGTAATTGAAGTGCGACGACAACGAACTTGGCAACACTTGCACCCGGCCAGGCAGCGGCAGCCAGTTTACTGCATTGCATACCTGTTAGATAGTGGATAAGACGCATCACATTATTGGCTAATTACACAACACTAACAATATTTTTCTCAAGTGGGCGAAGACATTTAGAGTGAGAGAGAGAGAGATAGAAGAAAATACAATATGCAAGACGACATTTAACAGTGGAGTAGTTAACGGCAACAACAACACAAGCAGCTGCTGACAAGGTTGCCACCTGTTCTGGGTTCTTTGATCCATTTCAATTTCATCGTAGGATGGAGCGGGCTGACGTGGTGTGATGACAAAGACAACAACATAAACAAAAACAATTCGTATTTTTCTTTGCACCTTAATCAAAATGCGCCACAAATTTCAATTGAAATATGCAACAACGAACGAGATGTCGCTCTACAATTGCGCGGAGTAGATGGTGACGGCTGAGGGGGTTTGGGGAGGACGGGGGCAAGGGCTTAGAAAATTGTTGCACGTTAAGTGGAGCATGGAGCAAATGAGCGTAGCGCACAGAATAAAAAAATTTTTAAAAATAAAGCAAACGTGGGCAGTGTTGTATTAGAGGTGAGAGCAAGAGCGAGAGGGAGACAGACGAAAGGACGTTTCGTTTCTTAGTTTTGCTGTTGCCTATTTTCACATTCGGCTGCGCTACACACAAACACACACACAAAAACACGCGTACACATTTTGTTGTTGTCAATTAACGCATTTACTGTCAAGCAGCAAAAATAACAACTTCAATAAAAATACAAATTCATTTTTAACAGCAACAAAGACACAAACAAAAGAAAAAAAAAACATGGCAGCAAAATTTCACCACCAAAAAGTACCAACTGGCAGCAGAGAGCGCTCCGGCTCCCCTTTCCCCCACCTATATTTGGGTTTTGTCTTCATCGACATCATCATCATCGTAATGAAAACTGCTGCTTAATGATGATCAATCATATGTATATAAATGCGTGTTTGGATAATTTGTGTATGTGTGTGTGGTTGTGGGTGCTTTCAAGTGTGAATCGGTCGGTACACTTACATATTGATTTTACATTTTGTATTGATCCGTATATAGTTAATATAATTGCAATTTGCGCGCACACACGACCGACAGTTTTCGCCATTTTGCTTGTTGTCCAAACCGCACACGACAATCGCACACGTCCGCAGCGACTGAAAAATAAAATATTAGTGGCAAACAAATGTTACCGCTTTCAGTTCTATTTGCATTTCTACACTTGCACAGTCTGGTCTCACTGATTTCCTCTAAGTTTCGTAATTGATATGTGGTATTTTTTAGTGCTGTCATTTTATTCATTTTAATTTTCTAATTTTTTTGGTATATTAATCGGTTAGAACTCAATTTATTTATTGTGCTTTCAGTACTTTTGGTGTCCGTTTCGTTGGAGTTTTGTTTGTGTCCAATCTGTCTTGTATTATTCATCGATAGCCTTTTTTTAATATCAGAAAATGGGCAGTTGCTCAAATGAAAATGTTCTTAAGGCTTAAGGTACAAAAAAAGAATATCAATTTATTTTGCTTGAAGCTGATAATAATTGTAAAATTCACTTAACAAATAAATTGTGCTTGCAGTTTAAATACGAAAAATATTGTGTTCTTGGTATAAGAAACTTTAAACTAAAAATACTGAAAATACTTGACGTTAACATTTGACAACAGTTGGTTTGCGATGCATCATCGAGTAATCGTATTTCTTAAGAATTATACAATTAGATGTAAATTTTAATAAATTTTGATTTAAAGCCATACAAAAAGTTCTTTTCATTTTATAGAATTTACTTTTCTTATGCCACGGCGTGTTGAAGTTCAATTAATACAATTATCGATATTAATAATCCATATTATTGTTAACATCGATAAATGAATGTAAACATATGAATGTAAAGCATAACACGCTCTGGTTAAGAATAACAGCTGCATAACATTACTAACAATTGCCACTCTGCTGTTATTGGTCAATCTAAGTGGGTCAGTTTAAAAGTCGCTGCTCTTTGCATTTTGTTATATTATTTTTTTAAATATATTTTTTTAAAATATTTTTGAACATATGAAATAAAAGTGTTGTGTTTGGAACATGCTAAGCTATTGCGGATGCCATCGTTTAGTGATTGTCGATTCAATTGTGAAATGACAACACAAAATGCCAAAGTGACGCCGTTGCCGGCAAATGCAGCCACACACAACGCGCGCTATGTGTTGTGTGCGTGTGTGCTGTGTGTGCATTAGTGTGAGTGTGTGTGTGTAGCAATGTGCGCAAGATTAGATCACTTTTGTTGTTGTCGTTGGTGTTCGCCCAGATGAGAAAAAAGCTTGGTTTCAAGCAGTTTGTCTGTGCAATTCTTGAAATTGCATAATCAATGAATCTTTTTGGCCATTGCGTGTGCGTGTGAAATGCGTCTGCAACAGCTGCGACGGCTGCTGACTGCGCGCGCGTCATCTGTGTCTGGCTGTGTGTTAGTGTGTTTGTGTGTGTGTGTGTGGGCGTCAATGAAAGTGACACGAAACTTATAAATAAAAAGTAAACGAGTGTGTCTTGATTGCCTCACCGATCAGCTGATTGGACTTGTAACTTTTAACTATTGTTTGTTGTTGTCGTTCTTCTCGCTGTCGTTGTTGTTGTTGTTGTTGCTTGTGCGCGCGCGCAACATTTGCTTAAATAAGTTACAAAAAAGTTACGAACAATTGGCGCCCAATGCAATGTGCATGTGTGTGTGTATGTGTATGTGTGCCAATTGTATATTTGGGCAATGCACTGTGCTTGACCTACATTGTTATACTGCTTTATATACGGTATATATATGTGTATATATGTATAACAGTTCTCTACAAGGCTTATTTGTATATGGGCGTGCGAGGGAGAGTGAGAGAAACTTTTGTTTTCATTGCGCTCTCACTCGCACTCGCATGTCCAATTAGAGATGGACAAGCCAAAATGGAAACACGAACATCAAACGGCGGCAATTCTATACAATCATTAGAATTGACACAATACATTTTTTGTATTGTCTGTGTATTATTATTTTTTTTCCAATATTAGTAAGAGTTTTACCATCACTTTGGGAAAACACTGAAAAACGCCCTACACTCGTCGATAAATACAACCAGCAGTAGCACCACCAGCAGCAGCAGCAGTATAGATTTGCAAACAAAGCGAATTTCAATTGGCAATTGAATTTTGTACTTAGCATGGGCTCTTATGCTTACAAACACACACACACACACACACATATATATGTATGTATATATATATATATACATATATATATATATAACAGTAAATGAGCGCAACAGTGCGCCTTAACAGTTTGTTGACAGTATGCGCGCGCTCAGCATTTCATGCGCCCACGATAAGATTTCATGCATGTGGATAAAAATGTCCAACAAGACGAACGATAAGCTGGCAAGTAGCAATAAACTTATAAACAAAAAAAGTGTTGATAAGTGATAACAGACGCTTACAGGGGCATATATATACATACAGAGAGACACACTAATGTGTTACACCTAAAATTAATGGGCACACAATGTACAAAACTAATCTGTAAAAGTGTAAATAAAATTGTGGAAAACCAACAGCATCCACAGCAGCGACAACACGAACAGCAAAAAGCGAGGGTCGCAACTGATAATGATAATTGGGTGATAATAAGAATACTGATTGGGTTCCGCCTCGTTGGCCGATTAGCATGCACTTTGCACCCTGCAGGCAGTGTAAAAAAAAATCTTTTATATATATTTGTATTTGCCGTGGCTACAAACCGATTTGTATTATTGTGCGATTTAAATAATTTAAATAATTGGATAATTTCATATGGGACAAATTTGGGCTTACTTATAGCTGTGAAACTGTTATTCGCTATGTTTTTGTATTTGCTCAAAAATTCAAAATGTCAAAAACAAATTTAAAATACATGTAAAATTTGCAAAATGTTTTTACTGATTTCTATTATTTTCATTTTTTTTTTTTTTAACGAATTTAATGAATTTAAAATACTTTATTAATATTTAGAATTTGAATAAATGAATGCAAATGCATATATTTTTATAGAGCTATGTACAGGGTAATAGATGGTCGATCATTGCTGACTAGCACTTTTCTTATTGTTTGTGTTAATAACAGCTACTAAAATGGTCCAAGGGTCAAACGCACTATAAACGCCAAAGTCGTCAGCAGCAACAGCGGCACCGTCCAGGCAAAAACGGGTTGTGAACATCTGAACAAGGACAACAACATCAACAACAATAACAACAACAACGTCAATAACAACAACCACAACAACAAATTCCCCCGCAGGAATCGACCATGCACCATCGACGGAACGGTGATTGTCAGCCGCTGGTGGGCAATGGCGCCTGCAAGGATGCAACAGAATCACCGACAGCAACCGAAACCGCAACACCAGAAGCAGTGGCAGCAACACCAGCAGGAGAAGCAGCTCCGCTTAAGGCGGCCAACTCGCTACCGATGAGCTGTGGATGCTACTTCTCGCTGGCCTGTTCGATTGGATCAATGAGTTTGGCCTGCGGCAGTTTGTGGCAAATACCAAACACCACCGATCGCATCACGCTGCAGCGCGGTCTCTTTCTCACCTCATTGGGCTTCATATATTTTGTCTCTCTCACCGATTTTTGCAACAAGTATCTGCTGGAGACGAAACGGGGACAGCAATTTCGATACAAATATCGGCTCATGATATCCGATGTCCTCGAAATAACCAACAAGTGAGCAAACTCAACATATATATCCACTATCATATCCTATATTTATTTAATATTGCGTCGAATGAATCGAACAGAAATGAGTTTTCAAATATTTTATTATTCGAAGGGCATCTCGCCTCTTCGCTACTACGATTAGAACTAATTTACAAAATGAATTAATGAATGGACGTTGTTGCGATTCATAAACTTTAAACCGTTTATCCAGCGCGTAGTGCTCGAAAGTGTTGCGGTTTATTCCGAACACTTTAGTATCGCCTGCGACGTCCAAACTGATTGTTGCCGGCCGATCGTTGACGATGCTGATGCCACTAGAGTCCACTAGAGTAATGGGATTGAGATGGCTAGGCTGCGTTTGACAATGCGCCACGCCTCCAGAACACAGCCCTTGAGCGCAGGTGCCGTTCTCCGCTTGCTTGCAGCAGATCCCAGAGCCTGAAATCGCGCAGTTATTTAGGGGTAGTACATGATCATGGCATTCTGCCACGATGTTGCCCAGCACCGGGAATATAGTGACTTTCTTCCATAAATTCTTAATGCTCTAGGATGCTCAATAATGAAATTAATTATATTTATTGATTGTAAAATCTTAATATTAGATATACCTAGGATGCTAGTGACAGTAGTATCTGTGATTTGATTAGTGAATCTGGATTCTAGATCAGCATGGTCAAGGAGACTGGGGTTTACCATGTTTAATTTCGTGAGTGTGATCGTATCATATCAGCAAGATGAGCCGTGTGTACAAGATTATTTTTTGCAGCTTTTAATTGAACACGAAGACGGCGACGATAGCTTATACCTTCGTCTAGTGAATGGTGTCGAGGGCCTTAAAGTGTCTGATAGAGAAGTGCCTTTAAAAAATAACAGATTACAATCCTCAAACATGGACGCCACACAGTTACAGGTCGACAGCTACGTACATGGCTTGGCGACAATTAGCTATCGCTGCGTACAAAATCTGCGATAAATATGACGGGAGCTCACGTCACTCTACCAGGCCATCGCCATACTGCGTAGTCAAATAAGGGGAAAAATCACGAAGTGCAGGGAAGTCACGAGTTGGTTTCTGGTTCTGAAATGCAGAATTTGCTCTCAAGCAAAATACGACAGACACCCAAAAAAAAAAAAAACAGGAACTTGGTGCAACACCAGGGGAAATGCAACACATTGACATTTCTTCCACAGATAAGAAGTTATTTCTCACATAGATAAATTCATATTAGATATAATTTATCGCATAGATAAATTCTCGAAGTTGATGATGTAAAAACCCCTCTTTTGCTGCTGATGAATATCTTTCCAAGCGCTAAGCAGATGTTTTGTGACAATGAGCCTGCCTTCGAATCGGAGACCATTAGTTTTTTGTTGAATAATTTCTACGACAACGTCGTCAATACGTCAATCGGTCAAGTAAGCTCCAAAGGGCGATAGCAGATACGGTCAATCTCATTCTTCAGGCCACGTGTGGAGTACAATAGGTCGGTGCACTTCGTCACCAACAATAAACCGAGTGAAATATTATACAACGCAACTTATAGTTTGTACCGTGAAATAATAAATATGATACAAAATGGTCAGATAGCGCAGAACAAAGAGCAAAGGCCGATTTGCGGACAACGGTACACAATAGAGAGATCCACAAGGATGACTTCCGATAAAGCGTTCGTTCTCTTGCAAACACTTATTTGTTTTTTATATATATAAAACCATTATTACATTCGTATTACAATATTTTATTTATTTCATATATTATAAACTACTCTCATTAAGATTACATTAAGGTTATAAACGGGCCCGTACTGGTATGGGAAGGTTATGACTATATTAGGCACACTGTGCGCCTGACTAACTATCGAGAGATGCCAGACGAAACTATGAAATTGACAAATATGTTTCTCCAATCGCATATGCGAAAACTCTTGATAATATACATCGGACACATTAAAGATCTTTTATCCGCTATATAAATAAATACAGATAAGCAAGAAAATCCAGATACAATTAAATCAACTGACTGATACAGTAAATCCTCTATTAAAAGATACAACTCATGAAGGATCCGAAAACTAATACGAATTTAAGGGTTTGCATTATGTTTTAGCCAAGAATCCGGTATATACTGATCAAATCACTTAGATGTTTTTGATTTTTAGCTATTTTTAAGTATAGCGGCAATCGTTGTTTCTGGTGTTCCCTCAATGTGTCCTTGCTTAAACGCAACTCCAGTCGAGTCCAATTTCGAGTCTTGATGTAACTTTTCTTTTTTCCTTTTTTATGACTTATTATGTTTTATTGCAAGTTGCTTGCTTGCTACAGCCGTAGGTAATACACTGTAGGGCGCCAATTAAACCAATTATTATAAATTTATTAATTTAATATTGCTTCGATTGAATCAAACACAAATGAGAGGAACCTAGGGGAACCGCTCCGCCGGGTTTGTATATATATATATATATATATATATATATATATATTTATATTTATATTTATATTTATATTTATATTTTTTTATTTCTACTTTTATATTTATTTATTTATCTATAATATATATATATTCTTCACTTCTAACCCTCATTATAATATTTTTTGGTTTGTCGTTGGTCACAAGCCACTGGCATTGAATTATCGTTGGTTGGCAGCCTTGACTCTGCAGTTCTCTCAATTATAATTGACGATGCAGTCATTTCACACTCGTTGATTCGTTCATGCACTTGTTTGAGTTCAGCTGAACAGTTGGCCAAGGTCAAGGATTCCCGGCAGCTGAGAGAGAGAGAGAGAGAGAGACAGAGACAGAGAGAGAGGGAGAGAGAAGAATATACACCCTGTACTCAGTTGGTAATTGTGGGTTGCAATAGATTTGCTCATTGTCTAGTTAAATATATATATATAATATATAATATTAAATTGAAGCTTCTCTTGTTACATGCTCTAGCTAATAGCCGTGTAAAAAATCATTATAATAGCAAAGAAACAATAGACCCCATCGAAATCGCGCAATGTAATTGTCAATTGGCGTTCGTTGAAACGGGTTCGGTTTTGCCCCGCACCGTCGGAATTGATCTACGTCCATAGAGTTTGTCGAGTGTTAATAAAACTGTGTGTAGAATTGCTTAGCGTGTTTTTAATGGAATCACTTTGCATATTCCTTTCCGCATCTGCCGCCGCCGCCGCCTCCACCTCCACCTTTTCCCTATTGTCAATGATTACATGCTGTGCAGTTGGCGGGCGCAATCGAGTGACTAACACTGAAAATGTATTACACGAAATGTGTTATACAATCGCCAGATCATGTGACAACCTCTTTGCCACTATCTTCAGCTGTGACACTCAACGGTGTACCTAGTTTGTTTTTCTCTATTTTTTTTTTTTTTTTTTTTTTGTTAGTGAAGTGGTTGCCGAATTCTAATTTGAATCTTAATCAATGTCAACCACTGCCTACGCTTATGGGAGCACTGTTAATCAAGATTGTTTTGCAGCTTATTGCAGCTAATATATGTCAGCTCTAAGAGGCAAAAAAATAATATATATATATATATGTGTGAATTTAAATAGCTTGTATACAGAAAGACTAAAAGTCTGTTATATCTGATAATTTTGAATAGTTAACAGTTTAAAAAGTATTCACAATCTTCCAAAAATTCTTATTTGCACATATTTTGTTTTCGATGTTTTTTTACACAACTTTAACCAATAAGAAATGGGCAAAATTGTTATATATATGTATATAGTTTTGATCTTGGTCCGTCGGTCTGTCTGTGTATATACTCGATAAAGTATTTGCATATTGATTTCATTAGAATACAATCTATTTAACAGCTATATATATATATATATATCTACGTGCCTTTATTTTATTGATGGTAACTTCGGTTTGAATTGGCAAGTACCTATATAATATATATAATGTACATATGAACACATTTATCTCAATCGACACGAAATTTGTGATATAATACTACAAAAAAAAAGGTTGAATGACGCACGCGGTAATCAGTTGCAATTATAATAAAGCCCTTATGTGCGCCAAGTGGCAGACAGTAACGCCCACCCTTAACCCCATTACTCACCTTCCACCCCTAGCTCTAATGGACCTCAACGTAATGAAATGTATATACATGTGTGAGCGTGTGTGTGTGTGTGTGTGTGTGTAGAAAAGCAGTACACAATGTGCTAAAACAATTGAGTAGCAAAAAGTGTGAAATTGTGTACTATATATATGTGAGAGTGTGTGTATATATATCTATATATATATGTATGTGGGTTTGCGTTGATGCTGATGTGTGCCTAATTCTATTTACTAACGACTCGTTATGCGAAAGATGGCAATTTGTGAGAGAGGGCCCTGCACCTCGCCCCTCACCCCACGCACCTTGACCAGCCTTGACTTTGATCATAAATCTAAATTATACATAGTTGTGGCATTTTATTTAAATTATTACTATTGCGTTTCCTTTCCTTTCGTGCTTCTTCTTCTTCTTTGCCTTTGCATATATACGTATGTATATATATATATATATATATTTATATATATATGTATGTGCATTTGATTATTTGCGTGGCCCAGTAACCGCTATTAATATTTAGCACAATTGCCATTGATTGTTAGAAATGTTGAATTTAATTTTGAATTCTTCTTCGATACGCATATCAACAGTGGCCAGTGGCCCATATTGACACCTAGCGCCATTCATTAGCAACTATCGACATTGGACAATGGACGTTGGACAATGGACAGTGGACAAACGACAAACGACAATCGTTATTATTTAATGGCCGTACGCAATTGAGACTAATGCGTAAATTTCGATATGGGTTTGGCTCCTGGACAAGTGGGGTGGGATAACGAGTGGAACGTTGAAGGTTGAACGAACAGTTAACACGACATGTTTCTCTACACAAAAACACATAAAACTGGAAACACTGGGTCCAAGCACCCAAAGAATGAAAGGAGTGGCATAGACAATCACAAAATGATGGCAATAATAGGTGGTAGGTGAGGTAACGTTATGGCTGTGAATGCTTTCATAATTTCTAAAAAAAAAAAGAAGAAGAAAATAAAAAATGCACAAAATATAATTTGCCAAGTTCCAATTAAGTAATTGAGAATACTGTAGTCGAGTGAGCTGAATATATTCTAGTTTTATTTCCAAATTGCCCTTTAAAATGCTCTTATTTCTTATGGCAAACACTGGAACAGAAGAGTATAAAAAACTAAGTAGGCATATATATTGTGTACGGTGGCAGTTATCGATAACATGAAAGTAAGAAAGATTTGTCCCGGATATACGAGAACTTAAAGTTCAAATGAAGTGTCTAGCTCTTATATTCTCTGAGATCCGCCAGACAAGGGTAGATCGATTAGGCTGTTAATCCAAATCATATATATATATATATATATATATATATAAGCAGATGCCTGTTACATACTTTTGCACGAAACCAGTTTACTCTTATTATTAATTTGTTATTTGTTTGTCAATTAGAACCAGGTTAAAGAGATTATTGTCGAATTATATACCAATTAAATCAATTAAAGTAATACAAAAATTGTGTATTGAGTGGAACGAAAGTTTCCATTAGATTAATTGTTTGCGTTTGGAAAACAAATTACTTTCGATATAAATAAATAAATATGAAACGTACTTCGAGCTACCTATTAATTATTCTGTTTGCTTTTTCGCGTAATCTTTTGATTAAATCACTTCGAGTGCGTATAAAAGTACACGAGAAATTAATTGTTATCAACAAATTTAAATGTTTGCTTAATTTAGACAACTTTGCCGATGCTGATAATCATATGACAAACAAATATATATATTTATATATATTTATATATATATATATATATATATTTATATATATTTATATATATATATATATATATATATTTATATATATATATTCTTAACCAGCATCACTAGCCGAGTCGATACAGTCATGTCCTTCTGTCTGTCCCAATTTTAGCAACCAATTTTTTTAATAAGTTTAATTTCCTTATTTTTTTTTAATCTATTTGGCATTTATTCGTATTTTTGCTGAAGGCCAGAATCGGATCACTATATTATATAGCTGTCAACTTTTTGTTTAACAGTTATCCTAATTCCAAATATTTTTGAGCGAAAATCATTGATATCGCACTGCCGTAGGAAAATTCTGTCGAACGATAAGTTCCAAGTATGAAAAAGTATTTTGTTTATCACGAAATCCGAAGCAAGATAACCCTATATGCGTATTGGACGAAAACCATCGAAATCAGTCTACTATATCATATGGCTACCATAGAAACGATCAATCAAAACTTGAAACCCTTATTCTTTTACCAAGATATGCAAATCATACTCAATATAACATTTAGAAGAAAAATCATTGAGATCAGACTATGTATTTTATATATATATAGGTCCCATAGGAACAATCGTTAGAAACATACGATTTTTTTAAACATGAGATCCGAACTTAACTCACCAGTCGATATTCTTTCCATCTTTATCAAATATCGGTTGTTTTTTTTTTTAAAATTATAGTGATATTTGAATCTGGTTCTGCTCAAGGGTATGGAAACTTCGATGTGCCTGAAATAGACGTCCTTTCGGCAGGTAGTCGTTATGTCAAAGTATTCGCACTTTAACCCACAACACCTCAACACACTCGCCACTTGTTTGGGGATAGTCTTGAACTAGTCCTGGCTTTTTGGCCTTGTGTAAGTCGACGCCTTGCTGCGGCCTTGTCCTCGGACTGACCCTGACCTTTTTCTGGGCAAGCCAATTATTCACTGGAAATGAAGTCATCATATACAATATATATATATATAAATATATATGTGTGCATGTGCCAAGTCGTTAGACATTCGTAGTTAAATCATATTTCATTGGTCTTCTAATTTAATTAAGGCCAATTTGTGATTTCATATTTACTTTTGAATATAATCGAATATGAATTGTGTTCAATTGGTGGCGTTAACATTGCAAGTGCAACAAGTGCCCTGTTGCACCTTATATGCGGCTCTTCTTCTTACTTGGATGTAATTTACACTTGAGTTTCTTCTTTGACGCTGCAAAATCACAGACACGTTTGCTGTTGTCTTTGCTGCTCTGCCTATGGCAGCAACTGTTGCTATTGCTGTCGCTGTTGCTGTCCAGCTGAATGCTAACGGCTCTGCCAAAACTGACGCCAGTCTCAACATCCTCATAGGTAACGGCTGCAATCCGTGGCGACTCAGTAGTTTCAGTTGCTTCAGCAGCAACTGTTGCTGTTGCTGTTGCTGCGGTTGCAACAGCAGCGCTCACACGTATTGGTGCATAAAAGCAAATGCTGGCACCACCCACAGCGGCTAATCGTGTCACAGTTGACTGATAATCGATTAGAACGGGCCGTGGAATAAGCTGCTCTTTGTGTTCCTCTGCCAGCAACAGTTGCTGACGTTGCATCTCGATCAGCTGTTGTTGCCGCTCTATCAGTTGCTGTTGATCCTTTAACACTTGCATTTGCTGCTGCGGCTGCGGCTGCTGCTGTTGCTGCTGCTGCTGTTGCTGCTGCTGCTGCTGTAGTTGTTGATGTTGATGTTGTTGCTGCAACTGTTGCCATTGCAAAACATCAGTGTGTTTACCACGCTGTTGCATCTGCGGCATTGGATGATTCTTTAGCTGCTTAACAAACGGCAAATACTTGGCATCCACAACAATTGGCGGCGGATCCAATGTTTCCGTTTCAGAATCGAACTTCAAATCGCTACTGCTGCCGGCAGGCGACTGTTGTTGTTTCAGCTGTTGCTGTTGCTGTTTATGTTGCTCCTCCTCATCCTCCTGCTCCTCCTCAGTTGCTGTGGTCTGCTTCGACTGCCCCTTCTTGTTGCTGCGACGGCCATGTCGCGTTGCTCCTGTGGTTGCACCTGTTGCCAGATTTAAGCGCCGCACCATTGGACGATATAAATAGTGTACAATTGGTGGTTTCCTGCCGCGCGCCACCGATGTATTAACAAAATTTTGATAGCTTATATCGATGCCATCTTCCACACTTTTCGGCACCTTATGCTGATCAACGCGAATTATTTTTGGCATTACAGCAGCAGCAGTAGCTGCAACTATTGTTGTTGCTTTGGTTTTTTGTGGGTGTTGTTGCTGTTGTTGCTGTTGTTGCTGTTGCTGTTGCTGCTGTGTTTCTTTCTTTTGTTTGGATTGCTGCTTCACTGGCAAACGTTTGGGCAACTGCTGCGTCTTTATTTGTCTCTTTACAGCTGTTGCAACTGTTGCTGGTGTTGCTGGTGTTGCATCGGACACTATTTGAATAACTGTTGATGTTAGCTTAAGAGTTTTATTAACGCCACCAACGACAAGTGGCGTATCATATTGCTGACTTTTTGACCAATTGCCGCTGCTGCTGTTGCTGCCGCTAATGCCAATTGTTGTTCCATTGCTAATTTCACTGTTGTCGACGGACGCCATCTGCTTAACGCCGTCCGTCTGCAACAGCAAAGTCGTTGACGTCTGCTGCTGCTGTTGCTGCTGTTGTTGCTGCTGCTGCTGCTGCTGCTGGCTAAGCTGCGCTTGCTTGAGCACATTCATGGGCACCAATAATACATGCGATTGCCCGCTGATCGGCAATTGTTGTTGTTGCTTGTTGCAGCTGTTTGTGTTGAGATTTGGCCACGACTTCTTCACACATAGATGCTGCATCTGCTGATTGCTGGTCGCCGTCATTGCAGTGTTCATTGTCTCCAGCGAGGATTCGCTCGATTGCCTAAAATTGCTCTGTGGCAAGAGCAACCATTTTGTTGGCATCGCTGCATTGAAGCGTCCGCGTGCCGCTTGTCTTCTGCTGCTGCTGTTGCACTTTGTTCCAATTGCTTCGTTGCAATTGTGGTGTCGACTCTGTTGATTGCTCGCCATTGCAATGACTTTTTTTGTTGTCATTGTTGCTTGTGCGCTTTTGACAGTCCGTTTGATTCGATTTGCTGACGCTGCTGGTGTGTTTCGTGCTCCGATCGCAATCTTCCTTGTCAGCTCAGCTAAACCAATGGGCATTTTTGTTGCTGCTGCTGTTGCTGCTGCTGTTGCTGCTCCTGTTGCTCTCTTTGGCTGTTGAATGCGTCGTTTGCCAATGTTTCTTGGCGGCTCGAACGTTGGTGGTGGCTGGTTGCGCATTATGGCGCCATAACGCGCAAACGCTCCCTCGCCACCGGCACCCAATGCCATCGAACCGTGGAACGCATTCGTCTCCAATCCCCGAGCACCGGCAAAGAATTTGGACTTTTCCAAAGACATTCCGCTGCTAGCCCTATTTGCATATACAAAATTTTCAACTGTGTCTTCTAATAATATTTCAAAAAGGGTTTGTTTTTTTTGTTTTTTTTGTAGAATTTTTAATAATTAAAAGCCCATCTGAAGTTTTTTGTGTTCATTTTTTTTTTGACACCTAAACTGTTGTTGTTTTTTTAATTGAGTTCAACGTTTACTGCGTTGCAAACTTTATAAGGCTGGATTGTTGCTAGTTAGTTTCAACAGGTCTGTTTTTATTTTTATATTTATTTAATATATATTTTGACCTCATTGAACCCACAGATTACAAAAGCTAGAACATGTCTGACAATAGCTAAATAACTATTGCAATACTGAATTCTAAATGAGATAGTGAGTTTATATATAGCAACGAATTATTTGGCGCTAATATACTTTATAGATGCAAAAGATAAGCAATTATCTAAGCTAACAGAATATGAGATAAAGCAACTCATGCGAATCTCAGCAAGCACGAATGACGAACAAAAGTCAGTTAATACATACAATTTTGATTTGATTGATTATTTCTATTATTATTTATATATATATTAATTTTTTTTGTTTGGAAAAAATCGACGAGCAACAAAATTTATTTGAAAAATGTGCAACGGCTGCATTGGCGGTGGTGGCTGCTGTAGCCAAATGGGAAAATGCTGCCAATGTCAGCCGACGCAACTGGAGAAGCTGCGCAGCATGGATGAGTATCGTTGGTTCCAGCGCTGCCCCATCGGTGTCTCGCCCACGTGTCATGGTGAGGGCACAGTGGCACATCAATGCGAGTGCATCTGTCGTCGCAATCGTCACATTATCGAGGCATTGAGTTGTCTATTCAAATGCTCCACACAATATATGCTATCGATCCTGTTCACGCTCGCCCATCAAACCCATCAGCAGCCCCTCAAGCGATATCCCCGTGATCGTCTATGGAGTGTGATGAAGCACGTGAAGGCACCCTACACAGAGCTCAACGATTTGGAGATATATGATAGTATGTACGATCGATGCGGTATGCCAATTGATCCGCTGGACAAGGATAATATATTGAAGATAGTTCGCATGATGTTTCTAATATCGGTGCTAACATTTGATCAGCAAACATATTTATTGCATATGCTGAACCGTCTGAATGCCCATGCCCATTGTCCCGTACAATTGGAGTTTTTGCTTAAAACGCTCAAAGGCATTGACCTGAGGCAGCTGGTGTGCAGTCTACGCAACCAGGAGGCACTCACCCAACGCCTCTACACATCGCGTCAATGCAGTGCCCTCTGCAGTCTCTATGCAAAAGTGGCCAGCGTCGATAAGTATGCGATTGCACGCCATCGCAGTCAGCGAGATCGCAACAAATATAATCGGAATATGGCAAGGAGTAGTCATGTCGAGAGTGTGTCTGCTTCTGGGCGCCAATCCTCAATGATTCGACAGTTTTGCGAACGCAAATCAAGGGCATCCACCGATGCGGCAAATCACATCTACAGTCACAATATCCGCCACAAACAATTGACGTTCTAATTCTGCACATTGTTCATTATGTTGTTGTTGCTTAGGCGGCACTAAAAACTATATATTTCAGAAAGTATATTTCGAAAAACTACGCTCCTTCTTTTCTTCATTTCAGAGTACATTTTTCCAAAATTTATAAATGAAAAAAAACACAATTAAGTGAGAGTGCTGTAGTCGAGTGAGCTCGACTTCGATATACCCTGAACAGAGTTATTAAATATATTCTATTATTATTGGCAAATTCCCCTTAAAAAAGATTTGCACTAAAATGCGAGCAGCTCTGGAAGCGCTCTCTGTCGACAAACACGTGAAACACACAATACACAAAAAACATATAGAGGCTCGCGTCGATTATCATGCCATCTCATTCTCACTTATGCGCTCGCATATTTATGCATAGAGAAAATGCTTGCGGCTGCTGATAGAAATGAGATCAATATGATAATGAGAATTAGAATTAGAATTAGGCAGTTGATCAATAATATGCATATGCATATTATGTATTAAATTTAAATATATCGATATTCGACAAACGGAGACAGTTATCGATAAAAATAACGCAAACTTGATCTGCGCCTGGTATACGAGAACCAATATTCCAAATTGGAAGTCTCCAGCTCTTACAGTCTCTGAGATCTGCGTGTTCATACAGACAGACGGACATGACTATATTGACTCGTCTGTTGACCCTGATCAAGAATATATATACTTTATAGGCACGAAGATGCTTTCTTCCGCCTGCTAAATACATTTGCACAAAACCAATATACCCTTTTTACCCAGAATGATTTTTCATATGTGTATCACACAATATAATGTAACATTAGCTGTTTTGTTGCTTATATTATGAATAATGTTTTCCGATATTTGGAAATTATTTCGAAACTAACATAAATTGAGCGAATTGAAGACACGTATATTTAGAAAATGGAATATGTGTACCACTTTGGGACTGTTGAAAATGCCGTTTCAAGTTTTGTATTTCATGTATATTTAATATGGGAATCCAAACTGGAATTCAATTTATACAATACTTACTGGAGACATGACATGATGAACTTGTTAATGTCTTTTCTGCTGTTATTTCTGAAGGCATTACAAATGTTGCACAATTATAATGAACAAAAAGTTGATTAGGATATTGGGATTTGAAACTCGTTGAATTGCTCAGAACTTGCGCGCATAGAAAAGGACAGAAAGACACTTTTGTCGCATTTGTTGCTCCCGCAGGCCCTTATGGGTGGCTTCGATGACCACCGGCTCTGCGGGCAGACGACGCAAACAGCAGGAACGTCTTGGATAATAATTTTCGCCATGCAACACATCGTGTGGATAGCATCGATATGCCTCGTTGTCCCTGTTCGTTTGACGACAGATGTTGCAGCCGCCAGCCAATGTTGTTGATGTTGTTGTTTGTGTTGTGGGTGTTGGTGGTGTCAATTTGGCGGCATCTTTATGCAGACGCCTATCAATGATGTTGGTAAGCATCAGAGGCACATCGGTTGTCGTCGTGCCGCCGCCCACTTCTCGTGTCTCATCGCACGTCACGTTGCGTGTGTGCTCGCAATATGTCCTGAAATCCAGCTCGGAAACCAGCGTCACCGGCGGTGGCATATAACGATCACAGTCATTTGTTGTCCTACCCATTCTTATGTTTGGCAAATCGCTGCCCTTTGTGAATAGCTGAGAATTCATTGGCAAGCGACTCTCCTCCAAATATTGTTCATGCTTCGTTTTGGCCCGTGTCGACAGACGCTCACTATTCGTTGCCATTTCCATTTCCTTGCTGGACGACATCGTGTGGCAGGCATTGTTGCCGCTCGATGTGCTGGGCATCGCAAAGAGCGACGGTACCTTCTCCCTGTTGCCCAGATGGCTCATCGGTCGTCTGGCAATTGTTATTGCTGCTGTTCCTGCTCTTGATCTGCCAGCTGCCATCTCATCGTCGCGTTCAACTGCTTGAAGACGATTGTGGGACTGACCTGGCACGCCATTGTGCACAGTATTTGAGCGCATTATAATGGGTCGCCTCAATCCTGCCTGCAGTGTAGTATAGTTGGCCGGTGTGCCGGGTTTCGGGTAGCCATCATCACGACTCGAACTCAATTGAATTGAATGACAGCCATTTATGGACGTCTGTGACTGCAGCCGTGGCACAAAGTTCACGTGACGTCCATCGTTGGCGTGCTTCAATGCATTGCTCAACGTTTTTGCAGTGGATTTCAGTATGGAGCTTGGTTGGGTTGGACGCTGCTGGACGTTGCTGGTAGCCTTAATGGCCGGTGGCGCTGGTTGCCCGCCGTTGTAGTCATCATCATGGGGACTGCTCGAACGTTGACGTCGGCTCTTGTTCGATGGACAGCCAAAGGATTCGCTGAAAGCGTTATAGAAATTCTCGTAAACTTGCTGCTTGCCACACTTGTCAGGCGTGCCTCTGGTTCCACTCCGATTAGCCTGCATGGCCACGTCAGTGGCGGATGGGAAAGCACAATAATTCAAGGATTTGCTCGTAGCACCTATTCTAGCCTGTGAGCGTCTTCGTCGATGCTCCACTTGTTGCTCAGCTGCGATTTTCTGTCCACTGTACGTGGCTCCGTCCACTTGGAATTGTCTAAACCTTTGTTTTAATTCCATACGCTTCTTGTTGGAGCTGTGTGTGTGTTGATGATGGCTGCACTTGCTCAAAGGATTCTTGCCTAGAACCTTGCCCAACTGGTGCGAGACATTTGGGCTGATCGGGTGTTGTTGATCGTCTCGAAACTGCATATCGCAGCCGGAACGAGAGCGGCTGCTGCGGATTTCATCACTATAAGTTGTTGACAGACAGTTATCGTTATCGTTATCGTTATCGATCTTGATATCCCTATTGTATCTTTTTTGAATATTTCTCTCAAGCCTCGACTGATCCGTCTGTATTTGTAATTGTCGATAATAACGCTGCTGTGCCAGCAACTGCTCCTGTTCCTGTTCCTGCTCCTGCTCCTGCTTCTGTTGATTGTCCATCGCATTGGCCAAGATTGACATCGGTTGGCGTTGCCATTGCTGGCTCGGATCGGCACGCAGCACTGGCGACAATCGATGGGACGGCGGCGGACGACGTGTGCGCAGAGAGCACTGCATTTTCACGTGTGGCATCCGCATCTTAATCTTGGGCGCCGCCTCCTCGCGCATTCTCAACAGCTGCTCATTGATCGGTGGCCTGCGTGTAAAGATCTTCGGCAACATTCTGCTTGGTGCCGATCTCTGTGACATTGACGGCGTCTGACTGGGTTCACCCAATGAGTTCTGCGACGTATCGTTCATTGTAAAACGGGTGATATTTGCCACATGCTCCACTGTATCTATGGAGGTGTCATTGCTTGGATATCGCTGCAAGTCACATTTGTTATACATGCCATCCATGCTATTCCACACTTCCTGTTCAGCACCATGGTGGGTGGGACGTCCACGCGCCACCTTCAATTGTACAACTTTAGAGCTGACCGGGTCCATTGAAGGTTCATCCAGATGATTGGTGGACTGGTGGACGGTGTGGCGAGTCGAACGATGTCGCATCCTTGTTGCTTGCGACCAGGCAGATCCATCACTGTTTGATGCCTGCCTGCCGTTTGCTAAACTTCTCGATGCATAGCCATCAAAGCTGTGCGGATTTCTCACAGTGTCATAGGAACGCTCGTAGCTACGTGATCCATTTGTTTCCCAGTCATCTTCATCATTGGAGTATTCCCTTATGCAGCTAAAGTCATTGTTATTGCGCTGATAATCCGAAGTAATGCTCTCATCCGAATCTTGTGTCTTGTCTCTGCCAAGAGATGATGTCAACTCCAAGCGATTGTTGTTGGACATGGAGTGGCGATCGATCTCATGGAATGGCGCGTTCCTATTGCCTTTGCGTCGCTTTCGCGTCACTGTTCTGGCTGGGTCGACGGTTGGCTGGCTGTCACTGTTGCGATATCGATCAGCAAAGGTGACCCTGCAACGTTTGGACTGTCGCATCTTTGCCCGCTTCCGGGCCACCAAACGCATTAGCTCTGCGTAATCGGATCCGGGTGCATAGCTTCGTCTCATTTTGCCTTTGCGGCAAACTGGGGCTGCTCGACTCACCATCTTGTTGCCAAATCCGGTCACCGACTCCGTCGCTGGATCTGCTTCATCTTTCAGCTTCAGCGTCTCAGTGGTAATCGTTCCTATTACCGGACACCGGACACCTGCATCGGTATTGTGCTCTAAGTTCTCCAAGGATATGGGATCAGTTTGCATCTGTATGCTGTTTAAGCTACTGTTTGTTGTTTGTGTTGCTTGCCACTGTTGCTTGCTGTGCATGCCACACATTGAGTGAGCCTGTGCAGTCTTCCAGTCTTCTTCCCGTTGCCAATTGCCACGTTTCGGTTGCCGCGAAAAGAACAACGTTTCCGCTACGTTCAGCTGTTGGCTGGGCTGATTGAACATCGTTGCCTGTTGCTGTTGTTGTCGTGGTTGCACCAATGTCTCATACGTCGTTGACTTGCGTTGCAGCGTGCTAAAGCTGTAGAGGAGATGACGTCCCGGCTGCATCACACGCTTGCACAGACCCGCCATGCTCCCCAAAATGCCCTTTCGCTTGCTCGTCGCCTTATTCGCTGCACGTCGTCCCATTCGTTGCCTTTGCTTCTCCAATTGACCGGTGACTGGCTTTGCTTCCCTGGCTTCCGTCTCTGACTCTGGCTCTGGCTTGTTACTGACCTCGATTTCTATTTTTGCTCCTCTTCCGGCATCTTCTTCACGGCTTGGACAACTGCCATCTGCACAAGCTACAATGCGATGCGATGCATCAGCCGTTCCATCAGTCGGAACGTCTCTCGCCAAGCATTCGTGCTGATCACACAGCTCCCTGGTGCAGTCCGTCTTAACCATTTGCTCACAATTGTTTCGCTCGCACTCCACCTGGTCACACTGGCTGTTGCTCTCAGCAACGCTCAGCAACGAACAGTCACAATCATCCTCGATTTCCAGCTGCTGTTCCTCCCACTCCTGTTCCTGTTCCTGCTCTTGCTGCTGTTGCTGCTGCTGCTGCTTATTCCGCTGGCGTCTCTGCCTCCGTAGCTCATCGGCTGTATTCTGTTCGGCACATGCAACATTGACGTTTGTCTTTCTGCTGCTGCAGTAGCGTCTGCGCACGCCGTACAGCGGATAGCGTTCACTCATCCCATCCTCGTAGCTCTTCAGCAGCCAGTAAAACTCGGGCGAAATGCGGCGATATCGTGCCGGATCGAGTCGTCGCCGATGTTGCATGCCGCGCAAATTGGACCTATTGCGCTGGCGCATCAGTGGCGACTCCATCCGGCAACGCAGTGCCTGGCGGCACTCCTCACCCATCGGCTGTCCGTCCGCTTGAAAGTTGCAGGCGCATGACTTGACACTGCATTGCCGATGCACCGCGGATTGACCCCTTGTTGGCTGCTGCTGTTGTTGCTGCTCTAGCTGCTGCTGCTGCTGCTGCTCTTGCTGCTGCTGTTGCTGTTGTTGCTGCTGCTGTTGCTGTTGTTGCTGCTGCTGCTGTCGTTGTTGTTCTTCTTGTTCCATTGCATTGTCTGTCTGCCTGGCCTGGACGGTTGGTTCGGTGTAGCCGCCCTGACGCCGCTGCCGTCGCTGCCGTCGCTGGCGCTGCAGCAATAAGCGACGCCTGCGCAACTCCTGGCAATAATCTAAATACTGTCCACTATGCTGTAAGGTGGTCTCATTGCCGCAACCACAGCGACGGCAATCGCACGAATTGGCTATCAGTGTTGGCCACTCATCCGTTTGCCGTTTGGCCAGCCGCTGCTCCTCCGGCGACACATTGTCGAGGAAGATCTTCTGTTTGCGGAACCATTCCGTTGCCAGATCCGGCACCAGCAATCGTTCCTCTTTCCGGTCAGGCGACAACAAACGCTCAAACATCAGCTGACCGGACGGTGCACGTCGTCGCTGCGGCGACAGAGGCGAGGCACATCTGCAGAGCTTGTGGCACATGTTTAGCATCGATTTGTGTCTTGTGATGTCAACGGCATTGCATCGCGGATAGTTATCCATACGCGTCGCTACAAACAGCTCCTGGCACTTTACATCATCCACATCCTCAAATTCCACAGTTGATGAATTCATATTTTCGTTGTTGTTGTTGTTGTTGTTGTTGTTGTTGTTGTTGTTGCTATTTTTGCTGGCCGCCGAGCTTGTTGCAATTGAATGCTGGCTATTGCATATTATAAAACCCTCAAAGCTGAGGACGCTCGTGTTTTTGGATTTGCACTCACTGCTAATTTTGGAAATATGCCGAAAGTACAATAAACTCAATTTTGGAGCTGTAAATTCTTACGAAATAATAAAAAAAAATATGAAAAATTACTTTAAAGACAAAAGCTATGCGTTCAACAACTTCATAATTTTAATTATTGTTTATTATTATTATATTTTTTTATTTTATTTTATTTTTTTTTGACGATAGGCTGCAGTTTATTATTATAATACCTAATTTAGAGATGTACAAAAATTGCAAACAATTAACAATTTGATGTTATAATATTAGCCATAATTAATGGTTACTTGAAATGAACTTCAACTTTATACAACTAGTGCCTTTCTGGGTTTTAAATTAGTTCAGCTCAAAGTTCCAAGTTCCAAGTTGTCTTTGACCTTTTATTTACTTTACCATCTCTATCTCTCTCTGATTCTCTATTTAATTTAATTATTTACTACATAATAATGACGTTGAAGAAGCAATGAATTAAATAAAGCATACAAAATTGAAAAACAAGAAGATAATTGATATCTGCTCCAATTTCTATTTTCCTAAATGAAAGTCAGAACTAAATTCACATTAAAAAAATTTAGCTAGAAGTTAATTTTTTTAATCTCAGTTAATCAAATAAAATATATAAAAGAGAACCAAAAATACATATTTTAATAAATTTATTTTAAATGTTTTAAGGCATAAATATAGCTAGAAATTTCGACGGGAGTTCCAATAAGAACAATCGGTTGCAAACTGAGTTGTTATGAGAAGTATAATAAATTGCTTGTATTTGTCTAGATATATGTATCTTCGACTGTGCATATAATATATATATATATATATATATATATATAACTCTTTGTAACTCTTTAGCCATGCTGTTAATGTTGCACAAACACTAATTGTCATTTGTTGCTGTTGTTGCCTTTTCAGAATCGTATCGGGAATTCAAGCATCGTTTTCATTTCTGGTTGGGCTCATCGTGTGCAAGTCGACATGCAGCAAATCGTTTGTTTATGCGTCCCACTTTCTAATGGAGGCGTACGGTTGGTTTGGAACAGCCTACTTTATGTATGACATTTGGTCGATGTACAAGGTGCACACGCAAAAGATTGCCGACAAGCTGCACTTGCTACGTTTGACCAAGTCGCAGCCCTTTACCAATGGACATGCCAGAAGCTACTATGATAAGGCCGGTGGTCGATCTATGCCCGATTTGCGTACGGGTAACAACAATGGCAGCACGCCAAGCACACCTCACGAGATTTGCGACTATGATGGCGCCAGTGTCCAGATACCCAAGGACGGACGTTGGGATTTCCTAAAGTATGTGCTAACGCATCCGGTCATGATGATACATCATGTATTCATTGGCACCTTCGGACTGCTCGTGGTCACGGTGAGTGATATAGATTTCAGATACATCATAATTGATACTGATAATAATACTGATCTTTCGATTTTGCAGTATATACGGGGCGGTGGTCATTGCATCTATAGCTACATGTTCATGATGGAGTTCTCCACGCCATTTGTATCGATGCGCAGCATTTTGAGCACAATGAAACTGAAGGATTCGCGCACATATATTGTCAATGGTTTGCTCATGCTGGCCACATTCTTTGTGTGTCGCGTCTGCATGTGGCCGTATGTTATGTGGCGCTATAGTCTGGCCATTGATGCCGCAACCATGTGGGCAGCGATGAGCGGTCTGCCACGCGGTTGTCTCATCAGCATTGCCATTCTATTCTTGCCGCAACTCTACTGGTTTTATCTGATGGTCATGGGTGCGCTTAAGGTATGCCCGGACGGACTCTCTTCCTCTCTCTCTCTCTCTCTCTCTCTCTCTCTCTCTCTCTCCCTCACTCCCCCTATCTGAGATGCTCGCTCTCTTTCATTTTGATTTCATATTATACTATTTGCATTTGACTCTTTCACTTACATCGATGTTTTTTGTTTTTGTTTTTTTGTTGTTTTAGGTATTTCTGCCGAAGCGACGGAAGGGCTCATCTGCGCTCAGTGATGAGATAGTGCCGAATGCCCTTACGGCCACGCCCACCGCCACAATTAATGGCATCAATTAGTGCAAATTGTCAACCGTTTGTTAAAGTTTACGAGACGAGCTCGTCGGACCGCCCTTCAGCATAGCTTTTACCACTATATTTAAATGTGTATATATATATATATATATATACAGTGTCTCAAACCTGGAGCAGTGTCAAGCATAAAATTTAAAGTGCTATAGAGTGCTAAACAAGACAACAAACGCAAAATGTTTAAATGCCAATTTGTTTAATGTTTTATCACGTTTGAGAAAGAAACTTTAGTTGTTATTAAAATATTGATTAATTAATTAAAATTAGTCAAAAACTGAAAACATATCCAAAATATATGTCAAAGCTTATTTCGAACAGTCTTAAAAAAGAAACATATTTGACGTATAAGAACTTAAATAAGGATGTTAATACTGAGTATGATATCCTTTAGCCTAAACAACTTCCCATTTGTGAGATCCTGTTTGCCGGATGTTATTTTCCAGCAGATCCCACAAATTTTCAATAACATTTAAATCTGGAGACGGGGCGGTGGAATTATCATGTGGAGGCAGTTCGAGATTAGCCAGGACGGTACTAATCTGGACTGGAAAGTACGTCGGATTCCTAGCTTCTTGGCACTTGGCACTGGAGTAAATTTTCCTTTAATATATTGAGGTACACATTCTTGTCGATTGTTGTTCCAATAAACACCAAATTTCTGACGACGGCTGCCGAGATACAAGCCCATGCCATTAAGCTTTCTCCGCCGTGCTTGCGTGTTGCCCTTAAGATTTTGGGATTCAGTTCAGCAGTGGACTGTCGCCACACATAATTCCACCCTTCCGGCGCACAGTTTCCACACTGCACTTTTTCCCCATTTCATCTTGCACCTGTTGAGTCAGTTTTGGAGACGATAGCTTAGGATTATCCCTTATTTTCCTGATGATCCGATTTTCGTTGACGAAGCGCCAAATGATGCAGTATACAGTTGAGTTGCTTAGATTGACCATTCCAGCTCTTTGGCGATGTGAAAATCCCATTTGGAAGTGTTCTAGGATTAGATTCCGTTGATCAATAGTAGTCCGTTTGCCCATAGTCCTTTTTGGCTGGTTGCTCCCGAGATGCAGGATATAATTAAACTGACTACGAAGGATGGTCTATTTATTCCGAAAATATTCAACCTGACGTAAGGTGTTCATAATGTAACTGTTTGAAATAAGCTTTGACCATAAATTGAGGTACTTATTTACATAACCCAACCTAGCTGGTGGGGAAACCCCATTTTATAGGGGTCATATATACTTTTGGGTGGTTAATATATGTACCTGCCATCGGTCCTTGGAATTTTTAAAAAATAATGTATAATTAGTTTATGGCAGGCAATTAAAATTTTTGCTAGACACTGCTCGAAATAAGATTTGAGACACTGTATATACATGTGTATATTTCTATATATATATATATATATATTTTTTTTTTTATTAATTTTAATTTGAGGCACATGCATTTGCCTATTGTTTAAACACTTGGAAGTTATTTGCCAGCACAGTGCAGCCTTTTAGGCGGCTAACAATTATTGTGCATTTATTTGGGCAGCTAACTCTCTCTCTCTCTCTCTCTCTCTTTCTTCTTCCCCCCATCTCACTCTCTCTCTCTCTCTCTGTTTTTTTGCTATTTAAGAACACAAACCACAAAAAAACAACATTCAAACAAACAGGCAGACAGGCGCAGCCAAATAATTGTATTAGTTATTAATATTCTCACATTAAAAATCACTTACTAAAAGCCTCCCCAAATTTAAAGAAAAAAAGAAGAAAATTAACAACAAAATACGAATAAAACATGGAGAAAACAAAGAAAAAAAATATATACTGCTTAATTTTAAAGCAAAAGAAGCTATAAGCAAAACAAAGAGTATTTGTTGTATTCGACTATTGAACGAAAAGCTCCCGCTATATAATCGACAAAATAGTTATTATTGCCAATATATCGATGTATTATATAATATGTATAGGGCCCGCTTTCTTATGTGACTGCTAATATTCTTGTTAGTGGACAACTACATACAGTAGTAGATTAATTGTTTACAAGCTGAGAAAAGAATTCGACGTCTTTGTCTTTGGCTTTGTCGAAAATTAGATTGTCAACTTTACCAGCGAGCTGAAGAAAGCGTGCATGTTTTTTTGAAATTATAGAAATCTCGGCATGCCGATGATTACATACCTTTGCAGTTTGATTTGATTGGGCGCATTGTTATCGTGCATGTATGTCTACAGAAATGAGTTACTTTATAGAAATCAGATGAAATATATCAGATACAAATATTTGCAAATAATTCACCGCAACGGGCATATACGAAAATGTGATAAGACAAATTGAAATTCAGAGATCAGAGAATAATGAAAATAGCTGCGAAAGTTGTTTAAATAATTTATATGTGTATCTGCAATACATGGTCGAGATTTTTCCATAATGATCTTGTGCTTGTCAATCCATATTAATTGAAACCTATCAAATAGCTTTGAGTGTACTTCCGCATTTCCACAATACAAATATGTTATTTTTAAATATTTTATAGTCGGGTTTTTCTTTATATATATGTATATATAAATATATATATATCTTCTTTTTTTTTTGGTTTAGACTCGAGTTCCAATTGAGCTTCGAAATCCAAGCGATAATTTTAATGAGCACAAATGAGTTAACTATATAAATAATATACAAGAAAATATATTTATCGTACGTATTTGATAAGTAGTCAAATTGAAAAAATCAACAATGCGGCAAAAGAAAAAAGAATAGTGAAAAACATAAATTAAAAAAAAATATTAAAAAAAAACAAAAGCAAAATTAATCATCAACAAATGCTTCAAAAATGTTGCCTTGAGAGGTGCGCTTATTGTTCCACTTTGCTGCGACAAAAGATGATATATAATCATATATACAAAAATATATATAAATATATTATAATCTATTCAATATACCAAGCCATATATATATTGTATTAAATGTATGTAATTTTTTTGTGAGACACTGAGAAAATCGAGGGCAGCCCTCGTCATATTTACAACAAATCAAAACGAATATACTAAAGAGGCGAAAACAAATTGATTTATGCTTATGATAACAATTATTTGTTTGATACGAATTTGGATGTTAATATGGTTGTATTGCTTGTATTCCTGTTCTGTTCGAAATCGGGATTTATGGAACGTGAAATTCCCGAAACTGAATTGTATATAATATATGAATATTAAATTCGAGACATTTAATCAAAAGCAACGATTACATAAATCTAAATAGACTTTGTATACATGCACTTAAATATATTTTTCAATTCTTTGAAAATATTATGATGAGGCATTGTATTAGTTTGAATTAGCCAAAAACTGCTAAAAGAAACAAACAAAAAAAAAAATATTCGGTTTTTAACTTCGGTATTTTAACAGAGTTTAATTAAGTTCGAACTTAATATAATATCATATAATGAGTCTGTCAAGTATTTTCATTTTCGGCTAGCCGAATATTGTTTTGCTTTCAATTAATATTACGAATTTCTGGATTTTATTTTTTGGTTTTTTTTAGAGAGAAATTGTTTTACATTTATTTTAGATGTACGAGTAAGTGTGAGCATGAAATAAAGTTTTGTTTAATGTCTCCAAGTGCCAACAGTGTCTTCTTTATCGTCTTTACAAGCTAGGTTTCTTGCCTCGGGGCATGTCCATGTCACCACTGCCACCACCGCTGCCACCTTCATCGTCACTGCGATCGGCACGTTTGCGCTTCTTTTGATGCTCCTCGACCAGCTCCGAGATGCGTATATTGTTGCCGCTCATTTGTAGCCAATTGATGTACTAAATGTAAGCGAAGTAACGATTAGTGCTAGCAGTAGAAATAGAACGCACATTTTTGGGACATATTTACCAGGGTATTCGTGCGTACGCCGGCATCGTGCAGCTTGGCCTCAATGTTGTCAAGCCGGTGTTCTGGCTTATTGTCACCGTCGTTCTTCGATATGTCGAGCAGGTGCCGGACGCGTTGGCGCAGCGTCTCGAAGATGATGCGACCAATGACATGGTTGCGATCGTACGGCGTCAGGTAGCGCCCGAACTCGTAGAAAAACGGATGCAGCCGGCCCAGTTCGATGTGTGTGGTCTCTGCCTCGCAGACGGCCTTGTGCACGTTCTTGTAGATGTCGGGCACGGCTATCGTGAAATATGCATTATTCACTTTCAACTCCTTGATGTACCACAGCGGCAGATTGATGGTGCGACCGGGTTCCAAATCTTCCGTTTCAGCGCCAGCATCCAGAAAGCCTGAAAAGTGATAAGTGAGAAATGACAGCGGGACTTTGCAAAATTGTTAATTTTCTTATGTACCCATGCGCTGCAGGCGTGTATTGACCTTGCACTCAACCTTCTCCTGGGTCACGAATATGTCTTCAATTGAATAATAATTTGGAAAGTAATTCATCGTTTACAAATACAAACAGCTGTTTTTGTGTTCTTTAGCGCCAAACCTGGTTTGTTAGTAAACAGAGCTCAGTCAGCGCATGCTTGAGCTGATTGAAGTTGGCTGCGAACGCAGAAAATAGTAATCGAACCGATACAGCGATAGTTTGAGTATCGTTTCGTAATCGGTGCGCCGTACAGTTGTATAAATAATAACATTGGTAGAAAAATTAAATTCTTCTGAACTTAGAGTTAAGCCTGTGATTTTTGTTTTTGTATTGAAGTTGTCGCTATAATTGATAGACAATTTAAAAAGCGCGCTTTCCACCCTCATTGATCTAATGCATACTATCGATAGTTTTACATGTCAATATACTTTCAAATCAAGAACATTTCCGTAACTAATTAAATAAACAATTATTGTATTGATTAAATTAGTTTCTTAATTATGTAATTGTTTGATTTGCAGTCAATTCAATAATGCTCCGTTCAAAATGGTATTTATATCGAAATCGAAAATGTAATTTTACGTATATTTTGCAAGACCAAAATGCAGCATTTTTTAGCGTTTAATGTATGCGGTCACACTTACCTCGTAGTTCACGCGAGTCTGTCGCCATGTTTGGTTATTTTATTTGTTTTTGAAGCGGAGTCACACGAGCTGCAGTAAACGCTCCAAAGAATTTTGTCTGTGTCGTGGAATCTAATTTAATTTGGCACAATACAAGGATCGCGTCCGCATTTCATTCAACGTATACAAGGCTTCGTATTTTTTTTTTGGCAGTGTGATCGCAAACAGTGAGACAACCAAAACAACAGCAAATTGTTCCATTTGCACAAAAATAGCCTAGAAATTCGGCAGCGAATCAACAACAACAACATCAGCAGCAACACAAGCGGCACTTCTAACTGTAAAACGCCGCAACGGAACGCAACGCAACGTAGCAAAAGTGTTACAAAGTGAAATTGCCTTTTGCGGCACACAAAAATTAAGTACACGGCAACAGTAGCAGCAGAAACAACAAATAACATTTTGTGCTTGTGCGTATATTTTTGTAAAGTTTAGCCATACTCGAGCGGTGAACAATTCCAATTGGAATTCTCAGCTGACTGCAGCTGAAACTGAACAACAAGAAACAAGAAGAAGAAGAACCGCAAAAATGGGCGATTTTGATTTAAATGTGGACAGTTTGATACAGCGGCTGCTGGAAAGTAAGTAAAGACCGTAAATATAACTAGACTAAAGCAGTTAGCTCTCTACCTCTCTCTCTCTTTCTTTATTCTGTTAACAATTCCTCTTATTTTACCCACTTTTCGTTTATAACCTAATTCGGCCTGCTGCCTGGTGGCTAAGCGTGTGTGCGAGTGCGAGCGAGAGAGGCTATTGCATTTTTTAATTATTGCACATTGTGTTCGTTTAAATTGCAAGCAACAAGCGCAGCAGCAACAACAATAATAACAACTGATGTACAAGTAGCCAATTACAACAAGCAACAATAGTAAACACAACAACAACATCAACTGCAGAAACAACAACATCAACTGCAGAAACAACAACAACAATAAGAACAAGGCGGCCTCCCCCTTTCTTTATTTGACTTTTGAATCAATTAATTTTAATTGATTTTCATTGCTTCTCAAATGTAACGAGCAAAACTTGTTGTTCTTGTTATTGTTGCTTTGCGGTTTTTTTTTTGTCAACATATTTAAAATGGCTCATTAACAATTAACAGCGTCACTTTACATAACAGCGTTGCGCTAATAACTTAACATGATGATCGTTGACTCAGTTCTCGCTCTGTTAAGTGTGTTCCGTTATTTATTTTGATGTATCTTATTCTGCATCTATCTAATGCCCAATTGGTTGGAGGTCTATTGCAAAATCTTGACGCATAGCTGTATGACGTCATCAGAAGCTAGCAGCGAGACGACTGTTTGCTGATAAGCACACACACATTCATAAATGAATCAGGTTAAAGCCAAAAAGCTTTCGAGTCACGTCCACTCTGCACCTGCTCTTCTTTTTCTCATTTCGTCACTGCTGCACTGTGCATTGTGATAATAGAGTAACAATATTATGCAGCTGTTAACACACACACATACACACACACACAAAATTATGCGTTTAGCGGATTTTGCTTCTTATATGCAAATAAATTTAATACTTTGCTTTTTTTGTTAAAATTTCTGGTTGAAACTTGTATTTTTCTTAGTTAGAAATAAAATGATTTTTCGTATTAATTCTCCAGTTTTCACTGTGTTATATTTGCTAACACTTTTAGGCTGCCCATTCTTAGCCGATAAATAGTTTAGCTTTCTGGTTGGAGAGGGCGGTGGGGGCTAGTTGTTTTTGTCGGTTTGTAGCCTTCAGCTTAAGCCTCTTAGTGGAGCGCCCGTTTTGTACACTAAAGGGTGCTGCACAAATGATCTGTTGGCCATTTGACGGCTTTGGTTTGCTTGTAAAATTGCATTTAGCCACATTTTAACGCATTTCATTTGTTGTTGACGTTTTTTTTTTTAAATCTATTTCCGCCCTGAGGCGGCAGGCTCGTTCTGACGTGGCCAACTTAAGCTAATGATGGCCCCTAATGGCAAAATGAAGCGGGGAACAGCACAAAAAAAAAATTACATTACTTATGGTTGACAAAGTGTGGTTGTTGTTGTTGGTTGTTGTGCGAGGACGGACACGCCCTACGCCAAGGTCGGCCCCCAAGGACTGGGTCATGCAACAAAAATTGTCATTAATTTTGCGGTCCCAAATTTCATTTTTCAAATTGCAAATTGAAATTAAATTTTCAAGCAGCTGCTTCTGTTGCCTTCATCATCATCAGTAGGACCACCTACATGCAGAGCCATTTCCATTTTCTCGCCTCGGCGTGCAATCATTTGATTTGCTTTTCAATTCGATTAGGATTGCGAGCGCAATTGAAAATCTTTAAAAAAGTGTGCACATCATTTTTTTTTGCACATGAATGAGAGTTATATCTAAATTTCAGGATGGGTTTCCTCTAAAATTTAGAAAAACAGGTTATATTTAGAAATTAGTTCTAAAAAATAGAAAACCTTTTTAAACGCGATTTTTTCTCCGAGCCTATGCATTTACAACTTACTCAAATGATGAATCCAACCATTTTGATCAAAAGTTTTGCCATTTGCAAAAAAAAAATCAATAAAAATAAAATAATTGCACTTGGGGGAGTCCATTTGTGTAACCCCCTTGGGGCCAATTTACAATCGCATGCAGCGCTTTTAATAATTTATTTCATGCGTTAATTCAATGCCGTCAAAAAATTCGATCAACAAAAATGTTTCATGTAGAAAAGAGGAGAAAAGCAAATATATATATAAAAAAATAAAGGGAATAAGAAATTATAAAAGCTCAGCAGCGAATAGACTCCATTCCGAATGTCCAAATGGAATTCTATACGAATCCATATGCAAAGATATATATATATTTTAATGCACTTGCATTACACTCCCAATATTTCCAATGTAGTTATATATATATATTTAAAATATTGAAAGCTTTACTAATTATACAATTGTATGAATTTTTCTACATAATATACAAAATATATTTAATTTCACTACACAAACTGTAAAACCGATATAAAAAGCACAAACTAGTATAATAATGAAAGCAAGAAATTTTTATATAGATAAATGTGTGTTCTTGACTTGAAAGCTCTAGGAGAAAACTCTGCATAGAAGTAATAATACTCTGTAATGAATTACAGAATGCATTCGGTGATGATGTGGCGTCATTCAGGGGTATGTGTGTGTGCGTGTGTGTTGGTGTATAACAAACAGAACAGAGCTATTTCCTCCATCTCTCTCTCTCTCTCTCTTTCTCGCGCTCTCTCTGCAGCTCTCAGTCACCAGATGTAGCCACTATTTAGTCCACTCTCCCCCTACTCTTCCATTCCACCAATATTTCCCTTTTTAAGTTTGTTTCACGTTTATATATCTATTGCTGTAATCTTAATCTTCTTATATATACATATATATATGTGATCTCTTTATATATATATATACATATGTATATCTATATACGTTTGTATATGTGGATATGTTTATGTTTGTGTGGCACCATGAAAGATTTCAAAAAACAAAAAGAGGCCGAGGAGCATGCCCAGAAGCTGCTTATCTCTCAACAATTGGCCGCCGCCGGTGTCGGTGCCGCCACCACTTCAGCTGCCTGTTCAATGGGCGGCGGCACGCCACCCACCCCCGGCAGCAGCAGCGGTAGCAGCGGCGGCACATCAGCATCGGCATCGGGTACGAGTGATCCTTTAAATGAGCTCACCGATCAGCAGCGACGCATGCTGCTCCAGGAATATTCAATATCGCCGCCCAGCGAGACAATGATATCGGCAGATGGCGATCAGATAACGGTGCATCATCCGCGCGAGGAGCCCAAGAAATCCAGATTGAAATTGCGTGATTTCTTCGTTGCCGAATTTGGTATACAATTCATGATCCTCAAGCATCAAAGTGCAAGTTCAAAATGCCAAAATGCAAAAACAAGAAAATAATAGAATTCATCTATCATCATCAGCTCTCTTTCTCTTGCTCGACCGCTCTCGTGTTCGCTCTCGTTTGTACTCGCTATCTCTCCGCTTCTGTATCTCTCTCTCTCTCTCTCTCTTTCTCCCTCTTTCTATGTATGTATGTATGTATGCGTACGTATTTATATCGCCATTCTCTTGTGTTGCACATTCGTCGTACAAATAGAAAAAAAAAGAATCAAACGAATCCCCAGCTTTTGCTCATTTCCAGCAACTACGAGTTAACAAATTGACATTTAGCTATTTCCATTTATTTTGGCATTGAGCACTTTAGGGCTAATCCTCTTATTACGTTCCTAAGCACACTCGCACACACATACACACACACATACACACTCACACACACACATGTGCATACACACATGTACACACGCATATGCACACATGCATAAATAATATTTCCCATCTTTATAGAAAGTATGCAATGTTTTTATATCCAGTTAAGACACGAGTATTATAAATTTGGACTCTGTAAACTAAAATCGTTATTACTCTTTCATTTTGTAATAATTTAGAAATTTGAATTAACTCAGAAATAAAATGCATGTTAATTAACAGGACGCAGCTATTTAGGCATACTAGCATTAATCAATGTTAACGACTCGTGACAATTCTTCACAATTAAAAATGTACAAAAATGTATCATTAGTAAGAAAGTTTTAATAATATTTAAGCAGCTAGCTGTTTCTCCTAAAACATTATCAAAAGTTCCAGCTAAAGAATTCATATTCTATTCCAATAAGATATTAATTTATCTAATTTAATCGAACACGCTTTACTGTGGCTATGTTAACATAACGTGTTAACAATTGTGTTATGTTACCATAGCGTAATTCTGTTAGTAAAAGTTGTAAGCTTAATTGTATTTTATTCTGCTGACATTCTTATTATCTATTTAAAAAAAAATGTTGCAGTTGTTGCACAATTTGTGCAGTCGAGTGCTGCACTTTCATTACCAATGCTGTTGTTGTGTCTCTGATGTTTTTGATGTGTCTGCTGTCTGACATTTGTGGTTAGCTCCCCTCCTGGTGCAGCGTTACCTAAATTCTATTCCGTTCCACTCCACTATCCAAATCGCAACCTCCCCCGTTACCTATCGAATACAGTTTAGGGCATGTAATTGTTTTCACACGCCAGATTTGTAAATGTCAAATAAATTCTTTCATATTATGTATACATTCTGAGCTGTTGTCAAATGAGGTGGCGGGGGAGGAGAGTTGGGTATAATGCATAACATTTTGCTTGAATAATACTGTTATCTGTGTGTGTGTGTGCTTGTGTAAGTCATGTTGCTTGTGACACGCGACTGACACCCAACTACTGTGGCACTTGCGAAAAAAAATACAAAAATTATTGGGACCCCCTCCAAAAAACAATAATCGTAAGCTATCTTGAAATTGATTGGCGTTGAGTGTGCAAAAAATTTGGCATAGACATGAAAACGGAAACAGTCACCCAACAGTAAAATTAGCCATTCGCAATTTACTGTTTGCATTTGTTTGTGTCTGTTTTCTTCTTCATTTTTTATACGCCTCTGATGTCGTGTGTAAACAAACAAGTTCATTCACGTGATGCGATAGCACTCTATTAACCATCCCATACCCCCACCCCCTCACACACTACACAAACTAACACAACCCACACCCACACCCACACCCAACCCCAACGCCACTGTCAAAATAATAAAAATAATAATAAAAACACAAACCATTTAGCTAATCAGCCGAGCACAGAGCACAGAACTGAGTGAAGGTTACGTATACCCATCAGATCCCCATCGGCATTATGTCCGTGGCTGAATTATCGCTTGAAATTCCGCTTACACCGTGTAACACAATTTGTACAAATATTAATTTAAAAAATTCAAAAATTGCACAATTTTTGCTTGTGTAACTGTGTAAATGAGCCTTGTGACGAATGATTTGACAACAAATGCAACGAGCATTGATAATCAAGTGTCGCCTATTGATAAATTATAAATCGAGTTACGAGTAAGTGCAATGATTATAAGCATTCAAATCGTTTGTTGTCTAAAAACGATCGATCGAAAGAAACAGTCAAAAATATCGATAACGTTTGCAAAAGATATTTTTTATTTATTTTTTTTTCAAATTTCTCTTTGGTGATTAATTATATTAATTAAAAATATTTACTCATTTTTTAATATTTGCATAGAATTTAGAACACATTGATAAGTTTTGCTCGATAATCATATGTATATATATGTATGTACATATATAGATAAGATATGCACAGACATATTGTTTGTTGATTAAACCAAAGTAAGAATAACACAAATTGTAATTATTTTCGTTATTTCGATGATAGATATGAGGAACTATTTGCGCAAAGTTGATTGCGCAGTGTTATCGATTAGTTGTGTTAACTGTGTGAAGTAATCATCGTACATCGTACAAGGCCTCAAATCCATTACCATTTCCATTTCCACATCCAACATTCGCTTGATTTCGTTTCGTGCTCAAATATCCTTCGTTATTTTTTGATGTATTTCTAATGTTTGTATAATATTTGTATAATTGAGTTGGTTGTTGTTGCTGTTGCTGTTGCTGCTGTCGTTCTTGTTATGATTGTTGTTATAGTAGTTGTTGCTGTTGCTGTTGTCGTTGTCGATGTCGCCAGAGTCCCCCATGCCATATGTTATCGTTGAATTTATGTTGTTGCTGTTCTTGTTGATTTCGCTTTTGTCGGGGGCATCTTTCAAGTCTATTTGCGCTGTGCGACGCTGATTGAAAATAGAATTTGAATTTGAATGTCATAACCTTCACTTGAGTAGTCGCATCAGCAAGCCATCATAACATGTATATATGTATATGCGATTGAAAATAATCATAGTATGTTATAATAATAATAAAGGGAATATTATTAAATGGCTCTAATAATCAAGCCAACAGCCAACTGGCAATTGGCAACTCAACTCGCTCATTGCGTGCGTAATTCGCAATATCAACGGGAAGTGGAAAACGAAATTGCCCTTCCGTTTTATTATGTGGGTGGCCTGGTGCTCCTTACTTCCTTCCCCTCATCCAACTAACTCACCTTAGCTAATGCTTTGCCATTTCGTTTAAGTATTTTTTGATTAGCTTTTTGCCATTGACTTTATCATCATCAGACGGACGGGGTGGGGCAACAAGCAATATTGATGACGGTTTTTGTTGGCTAATTGGGTGTTGCTCGCATGCACAGTCCATATGGTCCATATATATATATATAAATCAATAAGATTTCAGATAGTTCAGATACACATACTTGAAGTCAGCAATATCGGTTTAAGAGATTACTGAACAGTTTCAGTTTACTTAACGGAGCGATTGTGATTGTAAAACGTTTCAGATATTTAGATTTTTTATTTATTCCTTACAATGAATAAAAACTTAAGAAAATTTAAGAAAAAATCAATTAAATTTTAAAATATATAAAGTAAAATGGTTACATTTTTTTTGGAAGAATTTGGGAAATGTACTAAACCTAATGATAAGATATTAGAATATAACGAAGATGTAATAATAGGAATAAAATAAAAGGGTGCAATAAATAGAAAAAAACGTAAAAAGAAGATATCGATAGTATCGACATTGAGTGTATAGGTGAATCCAGCTTATCAATTTCCGTTACTTTCGACTCGCTCTTTGTGCAACATCTTACTAATTAGAATTGTTTAATTGTTAATTATGCATAAATTGCTGTCACAGACAGCTTTGCTCATCTCTCATATCTCTCTCACTATGATTCTGTCGCGTCAATTGATGCATTTGTCGAGTTTGCTTGTCATCAACAATGAGGAACAAAAACAACAAGCGGAACCAGTAAGAACAGTAAGAAAACTGCAATCACGTTATGACATGTGGCTAACGAAAAGCCAACAAAACCGTAAAGTTTGTTCATTAAATAAGAGCACGCTTCATGCATGCTTAAGCAACACACACACACACACATAAGCGATATAAATAAATAAAGAACAGCAACAACCATAACAAAAAAAAAAAAAAGAAAACCCAAAACGAACTGTGCCCGAATCCTAAACTCAAACCTAAAGTCCAAAACCGAAACAGCTCTAACGGATGTGAAGAACGTGAAAAAGAAGAACAACAACAAAAGACAGAACACGCAGTTACAGTTACAGTTATTGCTGCTACCGATTGCTAATAAACAAGTGCAAGTGCCTAATGCCCTTTACAAAGTTTCATTATAAGATGGGTCATATTAGATTGAAGTCAGACTTTTAAAGGCGCATATATATACATATATTTATATATATATATATATATATATGTATATAGTTTACATATTAGTTTTATTGAAATCAGTAAATATATATTTTATTTATTAATTTTATTGAAATCATATTTACAGAGTATGTTAAGCGTTGTCCGTTGCCTATCTATCTGTTGGCATCTTACTTGCTTAATTATCATTTCTTTAGCAAAATTCAAGTGGACTATGATAAGGGGGTTCGTGGTTGTATATATATATATATATATATATATACATGTGTGTATGTAAGCTATGTTACACGATATGACACTGTAATTCGCATTAGCCCACACTGGGACACATTGATAGATTTTTTATTTTGGCATAAATTCGCAAAATGTTTGCAAATAAATTATTGTTTTAATAAATTATTTCGAAAAAGCATACCTTAAGTGTAATAAATTGATTATAATAGCCCAGAAATTGTTGTTCGATTAAAACTCAAATGTTAACAATGAATATTACTGTCAAAGGTATAAGTAAAATAAATAAAAAACAATACATAAATATATAACACATTACATTGTTATGTAATTGTTAAATAATATTTCCGAGCTCATGTTGGAGCGGAAACGAACTTTTGTGAACTTGACCCAAAAATGTAATAATTGGACATTGTAACCCAAAGCGTGTTTTTTATGTCGCTTTCTTGACTTTTCTTGTTGAAAATTTCACACTTAAAGCAAAGTTTTTAGATACCGCTTGAATTTGCAGATGTATTATATGATATCTATATTGTTCCTAAATATTTGGTGCCCATCAAATGTGTCAAGTTACAATTGTGTCATATTATCGAAATGTCGATTTGACCCAGTGTGCGGCCGGCAAACAAAACGCCACGCCTATCGCCTCCTGCCTAGAGGTTTTTTTTTTCCTTTTTGCCACATTGCGTGCACTTGGCAAATAAAAATGAGTGAGACGTATGAAAAAAAAAAAAACAAAACAAAAACGTGAAAGGAGAAATGCCAGCGGAGCAAAATGTTGTGGCTAATGACATGTGTGTGTGTGGGCGGGTTTTGCAAAAGGGATACTTGAGGTCCCAAAGGCGCTGTCGACCAATTTTGAAGGTCGCCACTTTGACGAGGCCAACGGCAAACGAAAACAGACACTCCACAGAAATTGTCGACACACCGATGACCGCCTGACCATTTGACCCTAATAATGTAATTTCTCTGAGCAACACACCCAACTCTATCACACACACACACAAACACACACACAAACACACACACACACACAAACACACACACACACATACATGCAGCTTTATAATACATTTGACCTTTTGACTTAGTTTTTCGTACTTTATTTGTGCAGTTTGCTTATTTTTTCCTTTTGCCATGTCCATTTTTGTTTTTATTCTGTGTTTTACTTAGCAAGTACATTATAATTATTTTTTTTTTACTTGGTATCTGTTGTTGCCGTTGGTCAGTTAATGCGAGCTTAGTCTGTGAGAATGCGTTAGAACACCTTTATTCGCTTATTAGGCTTAAGGAAGTTAAGATTAAGTAATGCTGTTGAACGAACACAGTTACAGTCCAGCCCAGACAGATAGGCTAAATTAAAAAGTTATCGATAACGCTGAAATTTCACCAAATGATAGAAATGATGGGGGAAAGAAAACACCAACTCAACAAAAGGATTAATTTATAAACAATAGTACAGGTATCGAGATTCATATAGCTATAGCTCTGCTATCGACACATACACTAATATCGATAAAAAGTAATTAATCACATAAAATGAAATTCTTGCGATTCAATTCAAGAATGCATCACACAATTACTTTCACTTCTAAGTAATGGTCGCCTTTTGACTTTTGCCCTTTTCCTTTAACAATTTTTTGTCGAAATTGAGTTTCACACCTGCTGGCGATAATAACAACAAAGACTTGTGTACCTGGCCAACAACGATGCCAACGCCAACCACAACGCCAACGCAACGAACGCCTTTCTTTTTTTTTCTTGCTTTGACGTCACACACCAAAATTTGTCGCTGTATATGTGTGTGTGTGTGTGTGTGTGTTAGCCATGATTTATGGTGCACTCGCATAGTGCAATTGGGCTTTCCGTGTAACGTGTTCAGTTTGAAGGAAATGGCCCACCAGAAAACTCACCAACCGCAGAACTGTTTCCTTGTTCCTTGCTTTGTTGCTCCGTGCTCCGTGCTCCCTTGGAATATGTGGGATTAGGTCTTTTCCATTTCTAATTGCTGGCGTGCCAGTGGCACAGTCATTTGTCCGCTGCCGCGTTGCATACTTTAGTGCGCATACAATTTTAATGCCCTCTTCGTCGTTTGCATCGTTGTCGCCATCATGTCCTGCCTGTCTGCGCTCCTTTTGCAAGTTTCATGAGCATCAAAAATATAAATCCACAAAGTTACTTTCGAACAAAAGCAACAACCACAACAACCACGTCTGCCAAGCAAAGCACTAGCTGTGTTTCGTTTGGGGTCGAAACCGGCACGCTGCAGGATGTCCTCTCTGTTGGTTTTTGGTTTTGGGATGGTTTGGGATGGTTTGGGATGGTTTGGGATTTGGGAGTGGGGTTGGTCGCTGGTGGTTAAGCAGAAGAGTTGCTGTGACCGCTGGTGCATAAAACATGACATGACCCGCTTTTTCATCGATGGCTTCTCACTTGGTGCTCTTGGTGTTGTGGGTTTCCCATTGGGACACCCCGCACGCAGGCAGCCAGCTTTAAGCCGCTTATGGCAAAGTTGTAGTAAGTTTTGGCCCACATAACTGCTGCAATTGCTTCATAATTGATTTTCTTCTTACTGTTGTTGACTCTCCCCAGTTGAGGCGCCCCCAAAGTTGGCAACACAATTAGCACCTATTGCCCCTTGACGATCCAGCAAACTAGTTATGTTTTTGCTCGAGTTTGAATTTCTTAATAAACACTTGCAGTACTCGGTACTCCAAAGAATATTAAGAACAAGCAGCAGTGTCGAGTGTGGGATAATTGTCTGCTTGCGGTAAGATAGGAATGCAAAGATCCCCAAGGAGCACGGAGGTCATGTTCAAGTCTTTGTTGAAGATGGAAGCTTAATGCTGGCATTTACAGCTTAAATTCTTCACAATTGATATATTGTATAAGCGGCGCGTTATCATAATCATATTATCTAGTTAAGAACGTGTCTGAAGAGTTTTATAAACTCATTACTTTTGTGTAGTTCATCTTAAACCCGTTTCTCTTCAGTATACAGTAGTATTTTAAGCTTAAACCGAGGAATAGAAAAGTTTTGTTTATCAATCTCATATCACTTTTTGATCAATCAGCTACAAATTAAAGCAGACCAAACCAAACATAATCAAATCGGTGGCCTTGCCCCAAGCACTTTATATGGACGCTGTCTGTAAGACAAATTCAAACAACTGACCAACTCAGTTTTTTTTGGTTCGAGTTTGCCAATACCCAACCCCTGCTGCTGGCCGACTAGCGCACGTGGCCCAAATGGCTTTTGGCCATATCTGAGGCATTTTTGGGCATATTTTTAAAACAAGTTTGTGGCAAACAGACGCCAGCTGAATGTAAGGAATGCAATAAAAAAAAAAAAATGAAAAAGGTACAAAAGCAAAAGCTTGCAGGTAACAACACCTTGACCTTTGGCAGCCAGTGGGCGTGGCCAGCTGTTCGCTGTACGCCTCCAACCAACGTAATCGTTTCCTGTGCTATGGGTACCTGCCCCACCCAAAGGCAAAAAAAATGGGGGCAGGTTATTTAAAGCAGCCCGCTGTTGAAACTTGTGCAACACCTGACCCATCCAAAACAAAGCTACAGCAACGGAGAAAAAAACTAAAACAAAAGTACAATACAACCCTAGAAATGTAAGCAGTTAATGTCGACGTCATTGCGATTCTGAAAGTACACTCAATGTGCAATAAAATGAAAAACAAAAAAACACAAAAAAAAAATATATATATATATAAAATAAATGGAAGCTCGTTTTTGCCTTGGATTCGACAAAAATATAAAAATGAGTTAAAAGACTCATTGATCTTTCTGGAATTCAAAGTATTGTCTCTGCAAATGAACAAGATTTAATTTACTTGAATGATTCGAAGAGTTTTTGTATTAACAATTCTCAGAAGGTGAATGTTATTTGCAGATGTTTGCGAATTCTTTTAGTCTTCGAACAAAAAACATATTTGCTTCTATTTGCTTAGCTCGATTCGGGGATCTACCTGCTAAACAGGAATGATCGAAATAAGATTTTATAGTAGCACAATAGCTTCTCCTCCTAAAAAAGGGTTATATACTTTTCTTACATGCGTTTTGTACTATTTTCCCTACCCTTTTAGCTTAGTACGATTTGTTATAATGTGTCGAGCAACCAGACAAAGTTATTGTTTGCAACTTCGCCTGCTATTGTTGTTCATGACACGGACTTAAACCCATTCAGTTAGTTATTGTTGGATGCAGGTGTTGTTTGGGTGTTAGGGTCAAAATGAAGTTTAATGCGAGTTGCCCCTAAACCAACTGACAAACAATGTTTAGGTTTAATGGAATTCAGCGTGCAACCATAAAACGTAAAACAGCAACAGCAACAGCGACAACAATAACAACAGCCATAACAACATTCAAGGCAAATTGCAAATAAATGAAATCGAAAATTACGTCAATGGACAGTAACACGATGACATGTGCTATAAAACTAGACTAGGCGTTGCATGGACGAACGCAATGGGACATCCAAGTCGGAAGTGGCAACAAATAGAGCGAGGGCATCAACTTGATAATCACTTATGCAATATGTTTATATATATATGTATATATATATATATATATATATATATATATATGTATATATATAAAACAAAGAGTTGCATTGGGAAAAAGGTGATAAACATTTTAAAGCATTTAGACTTCATTTATATAATATTCATGACCATTTGTGAGTGAGAAATGAACGCGTGACTGAGCGAGTAAATGTATTCTGGATTATGCAGCTAGGGTGATTCAGTAAATAATTTATAATGCTCTTACGCATGCATCCATTCCTCAATCACTGCAATGCACATATAATCATATAAGCTAAAGATATGGTAGTGTATATATATAGATAAGCTATAGTATAAACATGTCCAGTGCTCGTCGCACAGTTGACAAATGGATCACAAGGGACCCCCCAAAAAAAGTAGAACTCAATATATTTGTTGTTGCCGTATTTTGCTGGCCTCGTAAATATTGAAATGGAAAATATGCTTGTTATTATTATTTTGTTTTTATACCCTGAACCCATTAAAAATGGGTAAAAAGTGTATAATGGTTTTGTGTAAATGTAAGTAACAGGCAGAAGAAAGCATCTCCGACCCCACAAAGTATATATATTCTTGATCAGGATCAATAGTCGAGTCGATATAGCCCTGTCCGTCCGTCCGTCCGTCTGTATGAACACGCAGATCTCAGAGACTGTAAGAGCTAGACACTTCAAATTTGGAATATAGGTTATCGTATACCGATATAGGCGCAGATCAAGTTTGCCTTTTTTTTTATCGATAACTGTCGCCGTTTTTCAAATATCGATACATTAAATTTCCGATAGCAATTAATGCCACAATTTTAAAGGCAGAATTTTTATTAATTAATACATAATATGCATATGCATATTGTTGATCCCAATTTTCAAGATCGGATAAGAAACACCCAAGTTATAGTCGAACATATATTCTCATATTGATCTCATTTCTATCAGCAGCCGCAAGCATTTTCTCTATGCACAAATATGCGAGCGCATGTGTGAGAAAGGGATGGCATGAGCCTCGCTACTTACGATTGCGTGTTTCACGTGTTAGTGTAAATCTTTTTAAAGGGGAATTTGCATAATAATAGAATATATTTAATAACTGGGTTCAGGGTATATCGTAGTCGAGTTCACTCGACTACAGCACTCTTACTTGTTTGTATTTGCTTAAGGCCTTTCAATTTCCGATAAGATAAGTGAAATAGTCGGCGGCAACTACTGCTTTGGGCGTAACAAAGAGAAAACAAAATGTTTAATAAATATTAAAAAAAAAAATTAAAAAAAATGAATGCCCCACCGAAACTGGCGACGATCCAAAGAGGTGCTAGCCATATCGAGTGGGCCAAGGAATTGTGGGCTGGGCGTGGGTTTTGTGTGTGTGTGTATGGAGGGGTAGGCGAGTTTGTTTGGCCAAGACTTTTGCTGGCTGCCAATTTGCTGGTGAATTGTTCGACAAAAAGCTTCCGCGTCGCTTCCAAAAAAACAACAACAACAATTGCGACGAATCGCTAATTAAGCAAAAACCGCAAGTCAATAAAATGAATTTTGCACTCGGGGAAACGCGAAAGATGCAACAACTATAGCAACATAAATGATTATGCAGCCAAGAGGGAGATAGCTAGAGGAAGAGGGCTACAGAAAGAGAGAAGAGCGAGCGAGACCGGTTTCAAAATCGATCCCTGGCAGTTGACTAACAATGGCTGTCGGCGGAAATGGGGGCTTGACTTTTCTATTTAGTATGTGACAGATAGAGAAGAAAGTATCTGCGAACCCCAAAATCTATGTATATATATAGTCCTGATCAGCCACATCAACTGAGTCGATGTCGCGACTTCAAATTTAAAATAAAACTATTCAAGTTTATTGCATTTCATCAATATTTTTGAGATATCGATTAGCATCGATAAGGTGCCCATTTTAAAGATATAGCTTTCTAATTGGATCTAAACATACCGTGACATAATATTGATTATTTGTCAAGATCGTTTAAGAAACGCGAATATTCATATTTAACAATTTACTGCAATTTCACTCACGACTAAGTTTGTCGGTTTGAGTATCTAAAACTTATGATTGGCAAAGTTTTGTGTTGAGGCTATCTGCTAGTCGAGCTCTCTCTTTTGACTAGGCTATTCTTATGCATATATATATATATATATATATATATATATTGCTTTTGTTGTACTTGCTCTGGTTGTGGCGCCTGCTACACTAGTTTTTTGTTATTCTTGTTTATTGTCTCCCCTTTTGTTTTTGGCTTTGAGTTTCTTTTTTGTTCCGTTTGCTAGTTGAGAATTAAGAAGAAAACGTAAGGAACACAAAAAAAAAAAAAAAACAGCAGCAAAAGCAACAACAGAGCGAGCAGAGCTAAAAATAAAAGTTTATTTTATAAGATTTGAATTTGTTGTTGTTTTTGTTTTTTTGCTGTTGTTGCACGCGCTCTGTTCTGTGCTGCCTTCAAGATAGTCATTGTTTTCTAGCGGTGAAGAAGACGATATTAGGGGTGTGGGGGTGGTTTACACTAGGCAAATGTTGGGCATTAGGCAGCGGTTGAAAGACTTTGCAAGACTTTGAGTGGAAGATGCAGCAAGCGAGAGTAATTGAGAACGCAGAACTGCACTCGACCTCGACAATGAATTCCCAGATTGAATGTAAGTGAATCCAACTGAGGAACCAAAACCAATCAATTATATTCGGTGAGTCATGAGCATCGAGAATTCAATGTGTAGATTGAGTTCTTTTGATAATTTGAACTTTTGGACTTCTGAATTGTGAATCACCAACAAGTAGCTGAATGATTGGATTTGATTCGATTTGAATCGATTTGATAGGAGCGCTTCTTTAGCAAGATCAGTAGAGGGAAAATCATTTTGCAATTGGAAAACATATGCAAAGAAAATACTTTTCTACTTTTTCTTCTCGTTGAAGGGATCAAAGAGTAGCAAGCTCCTTTATCACAAATTTTTGTAAAATTTACAAGATCAAAGATTAGGTCCAATTAAAGAGCTTATCGGCAGCAAGCAGCAAGAAGCAAGTGAAACGCGAATGGAGCTACCGAAATGTCTTTATATAGGCAATGAGACAGAATTCGTTTCGTTTGTGATTTCTGTTTGCTGCTGTTGTTGCCGGTGCTTGAATAAATAACAAATTATTTATTTATTTCGCGTTGCTGTTTGTTTCTGATTTGTTTGTTTGCATTCTATGCTGTAGCTGCTGCGCTGCGTGCCTCTTGTTCATATTGTTGTTGTTGTTCTATTGATGGTTGTTGTTATTGTTGCCGTTGTTGCTTGCCAAGGCAGAAATTGATTTTTATAAATAGCGCGCATACGCAACGTGGCACGCACTGATGTATAAAGTAGATTTGCTGTCTCTCTGTTTGCCTCTTCCATGTGTGTATGTGCGTATGCATGTGTGTGTTTGCTTCTACTTGCCAAATTGGTAAAAGGGATGGCTTGAGGAGGCCTGAAGGGTGCTTGCTGAGGTTGTAGTATAGAGTAGCAGCTGGTGTCACGGCATAGCTACAATAGACCGCTTCAATGGCTATGTATGCACTACTATCGCTGTTTGTTGCCTTTTTTGCAAAAACGTTCTGCCATAGATTTGATTTCTGCCAGCATAACGATGGGGAGGGGCAGGGGTAGGGGTAGGGGCAGGGACCGGGGCGAAAAGCATATCAAATTTTTTAATTTGAGAGATTCGTTGCCTGCGTATCGGGAATCAGCCGGCATTGAATTGCCTTGACTCGTTTCTGTTTACACAGCAATCGCAATCGCTGCAGATGCAATGATTTTCATTTTTAGTACTCGACGTACTCTTTGCGTAATCAAACAATTCCACTGTGCTCGTTTCAGTCTCTCTCTCTCTCTCTCTCTCTCGCACTTTATTACGAAATTCTCAGAGCAATAATAATGAGTTCATTTGAGCGCATAATGCGTTTTCAATACTACTCTCAAATATCAAATTATATTGCGGAAAAACCTAAACATATTTATGGTATGTAGAGTTTAAACGAACATTTTTACAATCAAAAACTAAATTAATGCTTAACATAAAGTCAGAATTAGTTAAAACACCAACAACAACAAATAGAAGAGAAGAACAACAATATAATTGTCGATCGATCCAGAGTTAGTTGTTCAAGTGACTTGGCAAATGAACAATGCGTGTAACACATTTCATGAGCAAATCCGAATACTCCCCATTTGGAAAGTGTATTCGAAAAATTGGGTTGCCAAACCGGCAGCGAGCGGCGCCAATAACACATTTGCTCTGCATTTGTTTAGACTTCCAGTGTAGTTTTTTTTTTTGTTTTGATTATTTTCATTAAATTTTATAGACAATTTGGTTTATAATTCAATTTAGATTTTCACTTTTGGGCTTTTGCTTAATGTTAATTGCACAATGCTTGTTTTTTTTTTTACGACTATTAAATAAACGAAATGCACACATACACATACTCATACACATACAAATACACACGCACAGTCGTAGAGACACACAGTCTTGGCAAACAAAAGACATTACGCATACGCCCCGTGTGTCACACATTGTAACGCCCCTACCCCGCTCCACTCAGCTCTCTCTCACGCTCTCTCTCTCTCTCTCTCTCTCTCACGCTCTGCCTTTTGGTATGTGTCAGTGTCATGTAAATACCGTTATAATCAGCGTTAATGTGCTTAAATGAGGGCTGGGCCAAGCCATTCAGTTGAGTGAGGTGGGTGGTTGGGCTCATTCGGATGGGGCCATCACGTGTCCAAGTGGCAACATTTAAGCAAATTTGCCACCGACTGCTGGCTCTGACAGCGACGACGCCTTTGCCTCAACCTTCCAATCAACTGGGTCAATGCGAGACGGAAGCATTTACATATCCATATGTCTTTGTTTCGTCTACGTGGCAAATTTTTTTTAGTGCCTAGTATTGCACCAATCAATTTTGATTTTTTTTTTGTGTATGGAAAACAATTTTGCATGCAGCAACTGGAACGAACAATAATGCAAACAGTTTCGATTCGCTGTTGCATGAATGCTCATTTAAGCGTCCCGAATGCCTCAATTCCAATTGGGTGTGCACAGATGGCCGGCAACACGGCGAGTGGTGATTTATTTGCCTAGCACTTGCTTATTAAGCCCGACTGTTTGCCCCCCAAACTGTTTTACCAAATGCCCAAATGTATTCTAACTATGCTATGGTAAGGCATCAGGTTGATCCAACTTGTATTTGATTTAAATGTAATGTAAAATTAAAACAAAACTAAACTAGTTATGCTTGTTCAGTGTTGGTTTTTAGAAATCAAATATTTGTGTGTTTTTTTTTTTAGACATCTTCTGATTCCACATCTTCTAAGTTCCATATATTTTGATCAGCATCACTAGACGAGTCGATATAAACATTTTTTTTTAATAATCTGTACACTCCCTCAATTTTAAAGCTGTATTGTTGAAACTTGGCATGCATCTGTCTTTTTGCATCGCTTCGTCATTTTCGAGCGAATCGGACCACTTTATGATATGTCGGTGGAAGTATTTAGGCTGTGGCATCGAGATAGGCGTACACATACTTGGCACACTTTCTGATACAATATAACTATATAAATGTGGCCAGTCATGAAACAGAATACATAAACACAATTTGTTTAGAAACGTACAAAAACAGAATTATACTTCAAACTCTACTTTCAAATTTACATGTCAGCAGTTTAATCTTCGACTGTGTAATCCTCGGCATGCCCGAGACAACAATTCTTACATGTTTTTCTCTTATTTATTGTGTGCATATTTCATCATAATAAATAGTTTCAGAATGTTGAAGATGCTCCTTCTGCTTCCATATTAGGTTAATTAATTTTGTGCGCACTTCCGGCCAATTTAAATTGTTACTGTTGTTTGTCTTTGATAAGTTTGGCTGCCATTCGTTTTATTTGTGAGGATTTTAGCGTCACAAGATTCCCTAATTCGGTCTTGTGATAGGGACTCCATTGTATATGTTACCTTGGGACTTTGATCATCTTTAAATTATAATATTTCTATGAGATTTTTCAAATAAAATAGAATCAAATAAAACGCTCATGTTTCTATTCAGTCTTTTTTATACATCGACTGGAAATTTGATAGTTAATTTTAAAAATTGCCGTTTTTAACATTGGCAATATTGCATTAAGAATGTTGAGTGTTAGGTATGTTGGCCACTGTCGACATTTCTTACATTCTCGAATGCTTATAGAATGTTAACTTGGTGCCTGTCCATTTTCCCATAAGAATGTGAATGTATAAAATGTTGGGCATTGTGGAATCCGATCAATTCTGCAGACATTCAAGAATGTTAGGAATGTTGATAGTGGAATCAGATCAAAGTTAAAGGTATTCGTTTTATATCCTGTTTTTGTCAGATATTGTCAAAGCATATTGCTTTCAACCGACTAATTGACAAGTTGCAGTTAACCGTTTTGGTTTCGTTTCGTTCATCAACTCCGATTAATGTGTGCTTGTTAACTGATTTCGTTGGCCAAACTGACTGGCCATTTCATTGATTTAATTCAACATTTCTTGAGTTGCTGGCTGCAAATGTTTAACTGCACTCCAAACCCCTTTCTGCTTTTCACTTTCCCTTTCCCTTTCCCTTTGCCACTTTCCAGTTGCCACTTGCCATTTAATAAGCTCTCTAGCCACATACTCTACAATTTTGTTAGCCCGTTGCCAAGTGGGTCAATGCAAAACGGAAGCATCAATTTCGAGTATGTGTGTTTGTACTGTGCATTGCATAGTTTGCGGCGCCACAGCCGCAACAGCAACAGCAACAGCAATAGCAACGACAACAATTTAAAACGAAAATTTCTTATACTTGTCCTTAATCAACGTTCGCTGCCCCAAAGGCATTTAATCTTGTTGCTGTTGGCTGTTGCTGCCACACACCCATTACAACTGGCAGCAAATACAAAAATGTTTGGAAAACATTAAGTCATAAAAAATAAAACTAAAAAAAAAAAGAAAAGAAAAACTAAGTGCGAAATCATGTATATGCTATTTTTTTCGATTCAACCAAATCGATAATTATCGATGTTGAACTGCTAGTATATCTCATTTCTTATAGATCCTTGAAATATTTATGCTATATCATTAAATATATTTTAGTAAAAAATATGGAAATTACTGGTACTTGGAGCTGCATGTAGGGTATCTGCTAGTTGAGCACTCTCAACTCTTACAATTCTTACACTTTTAGTAGTTGTTCTTGTTGTTGTTGTTGTTATTATTGTCATGTCGTTGTTATCTTTGCTTCATTTGCTGAAATTTTCAACTTGAGCACGCAAAGGCCGCCGGCACAGACCTCCCAGACCCACAGGGGGCGAGGCTGGTGCTACGTGGGTAGGTGTGTGTGGTGGGGGAGGGGGTGTGGAGGGATGGTAATCGTAATGGTGTGCAGGGCTTGGCTATTAATGACAGCAATGCCAGCCATGCAAATTGTGTTTTCGCAATCAGCTAAAGCCAGGAGCGAAGAAGTTAAAGCAGAAGACGACGAAGAACATTTCGAAATGAAACCCTGGAATTACAAGAAAAATGGACGATACACATTTCGTGAGACTATACAAAGAAAGTGATGGCGTTTTTATCGATTACCCCACCGAAGGTCAACTCGACTTTTTCTCGACTTTTAAAGCCCCCTATTTGCCTCGATCAATGGGTGTATGGTGTTTGCTGTATATATATATATATATATACATATATATATATATATATGTGTGGGCATTAATTGAATCAAAGTGTTGCGAATGTGGGTCAAAGTGGTTTGTGGTTGCATTCACGCACTTCAATATATTGTTAAAGCCCTTGTATATATACATATATATATATATGTGTTTGTGTGTGTTTGTGTTTGTGTTTGTGTGTGTAGTATGCTGACCAAACTGTTAATTAAATTTTAAGCCAACCATTGGAAGTGTAGCGATAGGGTGTGGCAAATGGGCGGGTGGAGGGGTTGCGGGGGCGGTCCTCGTTAATTGAAAGCTGATTGATTTTGTTGTCTCAGTTGGCACATTATTAAGGGCTTATGGGGTCGGTCAATACACTTGAATTTTAACAATGCAAATTCACAATAATAACAAATGCTTGTCAATCAATAGAAAATATGCAAAGGTGAATTTTCAAAAGAGCTGTAATGTAATTAAAATCAATTATATATATACATATGTAAATATATATACAACTGCAGAAGAATGGTTCCCTTTTAATGAAAAGTAAAAACAAAAAATTAAATTAATTGTGGGCAAATATACGGATGAATGAAAGTTAAGAACAATCCGTAATGTGGCACGATCAATCGTGAAAATCAATTCAATTCTCTGTAAGTAAAAGTGATCTTAAGGTCATAGATGCTTGTTAGTTATGGCAGCTAAGATTTTGGCAAACATCTCAAATTCTTTTGTCATGCAATTTAATGGGAGATGCGAAAAATGTATGTGCTTCCAATTTAGAGTGCAGAATCAGTTCAAATCGAATGCAAGTCTTTTTTTTACGTTACATTCAAAAATACTTGGCATTCAATTTGGTACGAATAATGCAAATGTTAAAACTACATTTGGGTTTATTTAATAAACTTTTTTTGTTCCCTTGGTTTTCTTGATAACCAATTTAAATAATGTTTGGGACACTGGAGTAATAAAAAAGGAACCGCATTTCTTTCAATGGAATCCCAAAATTCTATTAAACAGTTACTGAAACTCTGCAGTATATAAATAGATGTATTCAAAACTATATATATATATATATATATATATATATATATATATATACAATTAATTTTCTGTAAGCATTTACCCCATGTGGCACGCGCAAAAGCTTAAGGAATTGCTTTGCTTGTACGCACTTAAATGGATTTCAGTTTGCAAATGAAAGCAGTGAAACCATTGTTGCAACAGATTTGTGGCAACTCCCCTAACAGAAGTGCATACATATTATATGCGGCATTCATCTTGGCTAGAAAATAATAAATCTGAAATCTGTGTTTTCAGCAGAAACAAATTAAAAATTGTGCTTACTTCAATTGAGAATAACTTTACACTGACTGGCATATCTTATAAGTTCCAAGAAATACCGGATATATACATATATATATATTTATATATATATATTTAAAGATAAAAAGTGATTTTCAAATAACTGCCATCTCGACCGTTTAAGCTCTGTCAGTGCTATTGGTGCGTTGCATCAGCTTATGCAAAATGTACATGTGAAAGTTGAAACTTGTGTCTTTCGCTAGCTGGCTTATTGCCTAACTAACCGACCCGAAGCACAACACAGAGACAAACACAAACACAAACACAAACACAAACAGCAGCCATCCTGCCGTTCTGCCTTATCTTTATATTGCCTTCATTTAGAAAGCCTTTTCACTTAATTTGCTTTTGCTTTTCCTGTATTATCCTCATCCTAGCCCTTCCACCTCCTTATCTACCTCCACCACCTACACAAACTGTGCACTTTGTCCTCTGTCGTTTGCTTTACAGTTTTGCCATCCTCTAAATGGCTTAAACATTTCCACACTGTCCTCACGGAAGCTGCCACTAAAGTTTGCACCAGCATTGCACTATGACAGTGTGTGTTTGTGTGTGTGTGTGTGTTAAACTTCTACCAGTGCCTGCCCCAGTTTAGCAAACTTGCCCCCATCTCCACTTTCTCTTACAGCCAACAGACCTTTTGAGCCTTAGCCATTGGCTTGAAGAGTTGTCGAGTAATCGGGTCATGAAATTGCAGGCACATTTTTCATTACGACAAAAGGGCCAGGCGTCTTCATCTTATTTACAGTAGCCTGTCAGAAGAGCTTTCATCTTAAAATCCCATCAAGCACACACACACACACACACACACGCATACACATACACACACGCACACAAGTGTGGAAAATTGCAACATCCATATTTTTTAGCAAATTTGAATAATAAATTAGTTTACCAGGAAATGCTATTAAAAACAAAAACCACGATATTAAAGAGACGATGTTATCGCAACAGATATTTATTATTTAGCGGGTGGATTAATCATTAAGTAATCAATCAATTCAATCAATCAATTAATTACTCAATGTATAGTTAAAACACAGTTTAAAGGACAAACTCAGGATAGTTTTGAAATAAATAAAGAGGATGTATTATGAATTCTAAGAAGTCAATGTGTCTCGTTGAGTGTTCCATAACCGTAACCATGAAGCAAATATTTATTTATTTTTATTCTGTTCTATTTTATTCTGAAATCTGACACAAAAATATCGTTCTTTCAGCATTGAGTGGAATATTTTAAACTATAACTTTGAAAGTAGCTCATTCAAAATGTAAATTTTAAATCAATATAATAAGTGTAAACATATCTGACTTTGTTTTTTTTTCGCTATAAAGCCGGTTTCCTTTAATAATGATATTTATTCATTTTAATATGTTTTTCGTTTGATTTGGAATCAAGTTTATCTTTCGAGAGATTGACATAAAATACAAATCACTTGACCTGAGCGAAAATCATATTTAAATTATAAAAAAAAAAAATGGTCAGCAAGCAATAAACAATATTTAATCATTAGACGATTTAAAAGTATGAAATTTCATAAAAATGTATCATTTTGGCCGGTCAGTCAATATATGTCAATATAGCAATATGTTTGAACGATATCGATTGGAGTTGTTTTTTTTTCTAAATGCCCGATTAATTGCCCAATTAATTGCAGCTTTAACATATAGATTTTACTGTTGAAAAGGTGCTCGAGTGTGATGAGTGTGTGGCAACTTCGGTGTACGCAACTCATTTGCTGCAACTCAACGTTGCGCGTTGCATAATGCGAAGCGCTCTGTGAATAAGTTGAGTGAGCTGTCATCAAATGGAAGAGTCTCCCACTAACCCCCCCCCCCCCCCCTTCCACCCCCATCCCCTAGGCAACGGCACGTATAATATCTTTTCAAATTTTTAATTTGTGTCGTGCAGGAGTTGCGCAAGGGGCGGGGCAGTGGGCGGGATGGGCAAAATGTTAATCATGATGAACCAGTTAGACACACAGACGAAAAGGAAGAAAATAAAGCGAGACGGGTCCGATGACTGACTGGCTGACTACACACACACACACACAAACACACACACACGCGCGCGTACATGTGTATGTATGTGAGCGCATGTGGGTGGCACGTGCGTTGCGTCGTCTCTCATGTATAATGCATGAGAAGCGAACACGCGTGTCTTTTTCCATTTTTTTTTTTTATTTTTTTATTTTTTTTAATATTTTGTTTGTTGTTTTTGTTTCTCTGCGCTTACGCATAAAAGTCGTCTTCTTTTCTCTCTGCTTGTACTTATTATTTTTATTATTTTGATGAACTACCCAAACCATTCCATTCGCAACCAGCAAATCCCACCTCGATTTGCGCATTTTTTCATTTTGTATGATATGTTGTACGCTGACAAATGTGTGTTCGTTTGGGCTGGTGCCAGCGGGTGAGTAGCTCCGGATATTTGCATAGAGATGTGTAGCAAAAAGAAACGTAGCAGAAAAAAAAACAACGAATCGCTTTTGTGTTGAGCCCATCCCCATCCCCATCCCCATCCCCATCTCCTCTATCTCTCTGTCTGTCTGTTCCACTCAGGTCTCTCTGCGTGTGTCTTGTCTTTGTTGCATGTGTGTTAAAGTGTTGTGCCTGCAAGTCGGATATTTACTATAGCCACAATGGCAACTGAACTGTGATTAGATCTCAGCAGACACTACAAATTGCGTGTTTTTAAAAGAGGGACACACTGGGAATATGGGAATAAAAAATGTACAAGTTGCTAGTCGATAGAATCCAGTTCAAAATGATTGAAAATAGTTTGGACAGGACAACAATTAAGTATTGTTTGTACTCTTTCAGCGGATATTATAATGTCTCCGTGTGTACCACTGGTATATATATATATATATATATATATATATATATATATGCGCATCTGATGTGCATCACTCGGCGATTCCATAGAATCATGTCCGTCTCTCGAATTTTTATATGTGATATTTGCGCTGAATTGCTACAGCAGTAGTATATTACTTATATATATCCCTATCGGTATATTATGTCATATAGCCGACATAGGAACAATCGATCGTAAGATGAGTTTTAAGTGACATGTATGTCTACGCATTTCTTATGCAATATAATTACACAAATATGGGATATTCACATCAAAGCCTCAAAACCTCAAATTTGAATTATGTAAAAAGTATTTGTATAAAACAATTTTTTTAAATAATTAAAATTATCTTGAAATAAATAAAAGAAAATATTCCGAATTTACAAAGATCTTTTTGATCTGAACTGTGAACTGAAGAAAGTGAATGATTAGAAATGTGTACAAATTATATATATATATATATATATATATATATATATATAACTGATGAGAATGTTAGTATTTGTACATGTTACTACTTTTAATCATTATTTCGTGCACTGCAATACACCCATCAAGAATCCGTTGACTTTATGCAAATTACTTGCACACACACACAAACACACACACACACTCGCACACGGAAGAGTAATACAAAAGCGGAGACAAAGTGGAGCAGCTGTTGCATAATTTATACGTGAAACGGAAGCATTCGGGAGTTTACTCGAAAGACCCCCAACGGGCGGCTCTCAGATTTGGCACCGAATTATGCAGCACCCGAAAGCATGCAGCAGCGGGACCAAAAGTGACAGAAGAAGAAACAACAACAGCAGCAGCAGCAGCAGCAGCAGCAGCAGTTGCCTGCTGATTGTGCTGCTGCTGCTATTATTGCTCGGTCAGGCAGGCTGACTGACAAGATTCATGTCTCCTTGAGACACATAACTAAGCAAATCTCATATGTTGCTGAAGTGAAACCTTTGCTCCGCATAATTTAGTGTTTATCTTGACTCTAAATGTGTTTGTTGAAACAACAACAACAACAACAATAACCGGAAACATCTGCTACCAGATTTAGTGTCTTGGCTTGTGGGGCAGTTTCTTAAAGAGTGCCCCCGGCTATCAGACACCCGGAAATGTTTCAGACCTGAGTCACTTTGGATCATCTAGCAGTCAAATGAAAATGTTAATAAAATGGAAATCATTGCGAATACGTAATGCGAATAAGCAACACGATAACAGCCAGTGCTGGCGGCTGTCCACACATAAACCAGAAAACTGTGATTCAAATATTCGAGCTAGGCGATTAAATGGCAAATAAAATGAGTTCTGCTCTCTGTGAAAATGTTTCAGCAGCGATATCAGGCTGATAACATGCTGTGCAGAGATTTGTCACAGTTTCGCGGGAGTTGATTTGACATCTATTTTTATATATATATATATATATATATATATATATATATATGTGTGTGTGTGTGTGTGTGTTCCGTTGATAACTTAAATTTCTCAGTAAAGATAAGAGCCAAGCACTGTATTCGAAAGATTGACAAAAAGTTAAGAACTTGAGAAACTTGAAAAGTTGCGCAACGGTAAATTCAAAGTTAAACCGTTGCAATAATAAATCCATTCAACCATTAGTAAATCTTGTTAGCGAACAACAAAATGAAGCCATCACTGAAGCGAAGCGCTTGGACTCCAATGGCTCCCTCTCATTTCTCTCTCTCTTTCTCTCTCTCTCTCTCTCTCTCTCTCTCTCTCTCGCTCTCGCTTTGGCACCCAAAATGATTAATTATGAAAATCGCAGCTGGTGCAATTGGAATTGCAACACTTTGTGGCACTTGACAACAGCTGCCAACTATTTAGAAATACGAAAATCCTGGCTGCTGCTGCTGCTGCTGCCACTGCTGCTCCCTGGTTGGCCATTGGCTGGCTTAATCCATCCACTCCTGGTGGGTGGGTGGTCATGGGGCTGCAGTCGTTGCATTTGAAATGTGGCCAAGTTCGGGCAGCTTCAGCGCTTCGGACCAAACGCTGGCGCAGCATTTTACTCTTTCACTCGCACATTTTTGTTCTTTCTGTTTTGTGTATGCAAATTTAATTAATTTTTTTGTTTTTGTTTTTGTTTTTCTTTTTGTTACTTTTTTCACACACACACACACACACACACACACTCCCAGACATGCATGACCTACTTGCAATGCCAGCAAAGGGACCCATTCCCATTTCCCTTGGCTGCCCCAAAATTAATTTACAAACAAATGACAACCAAACGGTTGACAGACCAGACCAGTGCTGACATTTTGGCCTTTTTTTTTTTCCTGAAGCCTCAAAAGTTCGCTTATCTTATTGGCTGGCATAGCTTAATAGGCATTTGTTAAGTAATATTGCTCACTAAATACGTTGCTTATTTAATTATTGCTTGCATCTATTCGTGCTAAGTACATGAGTTCATTTACATACAATGTATTTAGAAAGCACACAAAGAGCTGATCTTGTTATTGAAATAATAACATTTCACACATTCCAATCAACTTACATATTCATTTATAATTTATATATATATATTATTCGCTTTAAGTTTGTTTCGTTGCTTCAAAAGTTGTTCGCCTTTTTTTCTGGGTCAACTATCCTGTTTTATTTTCTTCGTCTTGTTTTTACAATCGATAATTAGCTGCACTGACACATAACCCTTACTAATAAATGTGTGTGTGTGTGTGTGTGTGGTAGGCGTTGACACGCCCACTTGTTGGGCTTCACTGGCACTGCTTAAGGCGTTGAGGTGGGTGTGTTTACTTACGCTCGAAATAATCCTGAAGCTTGACATGTGAACGCCACAAATATATATGAGGCTGAGTACCTGACAAAAGGCACAAACACACACACACACACACACACACACACAACATGCACAAATGATTAAGCACACATTGCGCTTTTGTGTTGCATATTTGAAGGTCGTCGGATTTTCTTTTTTTTCTTGTTTTGTGCCTTTTATTCCCCTGCCCCTTGACGTGGCCATATTTATAGTACATGCATAATAATCCGCACGCTTTTCGCCTTTTGCGCCTCAAAGTGTGCAGCATTTTTGTTGTTGTGTGCTTGGCAACCAAAACCCAAATAATCAAACCGAACAACAACAAACATTGCAACAGCAGCTAAAGTTTGCCACACAACACATACACACACGCCCTGTGCGTGTCGATAAATTAGTTTTGTATTTGCGCCCCTTGTTCTTGGCAATTGTTGCAATAATGATGCTCCCCTAAACTAGAATTATGCTAAAGTTTTGTATAGTTGATATAAATGGTTGTAATTAATTGACAAACTAACGATTGCAATCAATTGGATTTTTCAGTGCGCAGCTGCCGCACCGGCAAACAGGTGCAGATGACGGAGGCGGAGGTGCGGGGCTTGTGTTTGAAGTCGCGCGAGATATTCTTGCAACAGCCGATATTGCTGGAATTGGAGGCACCGCTGATCATATGCGGCGACATACACGGTCAGTATACAGATCTTTTGCGGCTCTTCGAATATGGCGGATTTCCACCGGCTGCCAATTATCTGTTTCTTGGCGATTATGTGGATCGGGGCAAGCAATCGCTCGAAACGATCTGTTTGCTGTTGGCCTACAAGATCAAATATCCGGAGAATTTCTTTTTGTTGCGCGGCAATCATGAGTGTGCCAGTATTAATAGAATTTATGGTGAGCGCGTGTGTGATTCATATTCACATTACATACACATATACAGATTAGTTATTCATTATTTGCACAGGCTTTTACGACGAATGCAAACGTCGCTATAATGTCAAACTATGGAAGACCTTCACAGACTGTTTCAACTGTCTGCCGGTGGCCGCGATCATCGACGAGAAGATCTTCTGCTGCCATGGCGGGCTCAGTCCCGATCTGCAGGGCATGGAGCAGATACGTCGCCTAATGCGTCCCACAGATGTGCCAGACACTGGCCTGCTCTGCGATCTGCTCTGGAGTGATCCCGACAAGGATGTGCAAGGCTGGGGCGAGAATGATCGCGGCGTCAGTTTCACCTTTGGCGTTGATGTCGTCTCCAAATTCTTGAATCGACACGAGCTGGACTTGATTTGTCGTGCGCATCAGGCAAGTTATAATAAAATAATGTGGCAATGTGACAACGTGGCAAAGTGGCAAAAGCACAAGAATAATCTAACTGACTGAATAACAATTGACAGGTCGTTGAGGATGGCTACGAGTTCTTTGCGCGTCGACAGCTCGTCACACTGTTCTCGGCGCCCAACTATTGCGGTGAATTCGACAACGCTGGCGGCATGATGACTGTAGACGATACGCTCATGTGCTCATTCCAGGTATGTTTTGGTTTTGTACACCATCCATCCATCTAAAAATATATGCATCGATTGAGTTGGCATTTTAATATTGGGTTCTTTGCCTTATTGTTTGCAGATATTGAAGCCGTCGGAGAAGAAGGCCAAGTATTTATACAGTGGCATGAACTCATCGCGACCCACAACACCGCAGCGTAGCGCCCCAATGTTGGCGACCAACAAGAAGAAATAATATATCCATCCGCTTCCATTTCCTTAAAAGGTTTAACCTCAACAAAAGCAACAACAACAACAAAAACAACAACAAAAACAAAAAGAAATGAATAACTTTTATATATATACATACGTACATAAATATGTCGACAAATATCGTGTGCAAATAATTAACTAGTTAAAACCGCGAAAGTAGCAAAAACAACAACAATAAAAGAAGAAAATCAGAAAGAAAATAAACACCGTTCGCCAAAGTCGGCTAAAGCGTGTAATTTATATACATAGATATATACATGCATATATATTTATATATATATATATATATATATATAAATATATAAACTGATTAATATATATGTATTTATATATATATTATGAATATATTGAATATGTATGTAACACAAGCTATCATTATTTGTATACAATTTCTATATTATTTATTTACTCTACATGTACATACATGTTGCTATATGCATATTGAATACACTAAACTACACCAACTAAACTAAACTAAACAATAATAACAACAACAACAACAACAAAAACAACACATTCACAGAAAGTTCTTGCATTTGTTTATAAAAGGACTTGTCCTCAATTTGTTATGTAATTGGCCAGACAAATCGATCTGCTAAACTTGTTTTCTTTTTATAAGACGCAAGGATCTCCACGTCACTTCCCTTCCCCGAAATTCCTAGCCCATAAACCCTACACACAAAATTGAACACGCGAAAAAAAAATAAATAAGAGTGCAGCGATTTAAGCAATGAATTTATATAGGCATATTAATGTAAACTATATACGATATCTACTTATATGTACTATGACAACCCAAAATACATGCAACACAACAAATCAAAGCAAATTGCAAATGCAAATCTATAACTAGGCCACAAAGTGCAGTGTTTCCAGCAACAACACTAAAGAAAAAAAAATGCAAAAAAAAACAAACAAAAAAAAAACAAAAAAAAAAAATGAAAGAAAGAAAACGAATAGAGCAGCAATTTAATGTAGTTTTAATATATTTAATTTTCAATTAATGTGCGCCGTCAAATGCTAAAATGGTTTAAAAACAAATTGCGCACTACAATTTGTCTAACAAGTAAAGAAAGTAAAAACAATAAAAAAAACTATGAAAAATTTACGACTTAAGCGTAAGGCAGTTAAACTATGTATTTGTTTATTTATTATTATTTACCTGCTTAAAACTGTATTTTATTTAATATTTTCGTTTGCTTAACTAATTTATTGTCATTTTTGATTGTATGTAAAAACTAAAAGTAATATGTGAACGAGAAAACAAAAGTAAATATTATTTTTTTTTTTTTAGCAAGTGAAAAGTTCTAAAAATGATACATAAAGATATATACTAAAAATAGGTTAAAAACAAATGTTAACTTAAAAACAAAAAACAAACATATTAAATAAATCGAAATACAAATACAATTTAAAATTGAAATTGAGTAGGTGAATGGGCGCTTTGGTCTGAGCATTTACCGAGATTTACTTTTTGTTAATAATATTGCAAAGAATATGTAATTGAAAAAAAAAATATATATATATATTTATCATCAATCATGCCTAACATTTTAACTTGTCTTACTCGAAAATTAAGTGGCTAATCATAAGATACGAATTTTTACACATTACTTCGAGTACTTGAAACACCAATATTTGTCTATGTTCTTTTTTTTGTACCATTTATATTATTTTTAATTCAAAATTTAGTACATATATATGCATATACATATACATATATAAAAATATGTAAATATATATATATTTCATATATACCTATTATATAGCAAAAGATAACTAATTATTTTTTTTCGTCGTCGTAACTTATTAGATTGTAGTGCCTTTTTTGCCTCTGAAAACAAATCAAAAACAAATCATCAAAATAAAACGCAAGTGTAACGAAAAACTACAAAGTTTATATATATATATATATGCATAATATAATATATATGTACATGCATATAAGAGAATATATATATATATGAATATAGTAAACAGATGGGGAAAAGTGTTATCATCCGCAGCTAGCAGCAACTTGCATGTCATGCAGCTTGATCAGGCCTGCATGATATGGCATACAAGTCAATTAATTGCAATAAAATGCATCGTTTCAACTTGCCACGTGCAACATGCAACTCGCGAATTGGTTTATTAACGCTTTTTACTCACTACATTAATTTGTTATAACTTTTTTTATTGGTTAACAATATTTGTAGCTAAATGACCTAATGAAAAATGATTTTAAAACTGATCATCAAATATGTATGTGTGTGTGCTTGTTAGCCAAAGTGAGCAATAAATACACATGCACACACACACAGCACTCTCACATAAAGAGATACGAATAAAAATAAAAAAAAAAAACGGAAGAAAACTACTGTGGTTGAAAAACGCACCACAAATGCATCCAATACGAATAAAAAATACAAAACAAAAAACCAAAAAAAAAAATAAAAAATAAAAATAAATAAATAAAAACAACAACAATGAATAAATCAAAATATATTTATTATTAAAAATCAAATAAAAATTATTAAAAATTTATGTAAACGAAATTGCAATGTGTTTCCTTTTGTAATTTAAGATAGATATAAACTAATTTAATAATATAGTATAACAATAAGCAATTTTCATGGTTTTATGCTTTTAGCAAGCTATACACAATCTCCAATCTGTTTCACCCAAACACAGCTTCAAATTGCCTTTGGTAACTACTTTTTATATAACGGGACAGGCATAATTTAGAGATTGTGGTCATTAATTTATGCAAGGCATGCGTTGCTTTAATACCTTAACAGAAAAGCTTCAATCGAAAGAAAAAAATCAGACGCATTGTGCAATTGCTAAAAAAAAGCTTACGTATTTATGACTGAAAGCCCCATCACGCAGAAAGCTATCAAAGCTTTCACACACACTTGGTAAGCTTGCAAGCTGCATGGACTCCGATTGCTTTTCGGAGTCAAAGCTTATGTGTTGTTATCCTGTTGTCTAGCAGCACTGCGCTCTGTTAGATAAGACCAACAGTTCGCTAAGGACTCGCGATAAGTGTTGGTGGGTAGAATATATTTGGGGACACCCTGCTGTGCTTTTGATGATGTCCTTTAATCTATATGCCCGTCAATTTTGTTAAATTAAAAGCAAGTGGTATTTTGTTCTCTTTTATGTTTAACATTTATTTCATATTGTTTCGGATGGTCTTGATGATGGACAGCTTGAACCATGAGCTCATTCATTCATTAATCATGTCACCCCAATATCCAAACCAAACAAAACTCCTTAAAATAAAATCAAAAAACCATAGCGATTGCTCAGAGTCCAGCTCCCTAAAATATGAGACAATGATGTTCATAGGAATCTTAAACAACAAACATTAATTCATCAATACACATCTATAAGATAGCTATAGATAGCTTTTAAAGAGCTGTCAACGACATATATTTCTGTCAATTTGTGTATGTTTGTGAATCTGCGGAATTCAATTAAAAGCCACATTCTTGTTTCCAACTTGAAATTGAAATTGAATTAATTCCCGTTAAATACGGAAACAGTTAATTTTTTTTTAAATTAGCAAAATTATTTGCGAATATTGGGAGATAAGTATATACTTTAATATATATATTTTAAGCAAACGTCTCGAATTTTTAAGCGTCCAGCTTTGGGTAATCGACTTGACGTCAAGTCATCGACCTTTTGGACTCCAGCAGGTGGCATTTTGGGAGCATTCTGTTGCGTGCGGCGAAAAGGTTCTGATGAAAAATGTTTCGCCACATATTCTCGACGGGTTTAAAGTTGATCGTGGATCGTGCTGGGCACTCTAAAAGTTTAAAATTCCTTCCGGGGCAAAAAGTATGTGCCCTTAATTGAATTCGCAGTGTGTATGTCGCTCGATAAGCTTACTTATATAAATATAGTTAAAGTTTAATAGTTTAACGTTTTTTTGTTTGTTTTTTTTTTGGTTTTTGTTTTTTTTTGTGTACTTGTAAAAAAGCATCACATTTGAATTGAAATTCTTTTAGCATGTTCGAAATACTTTCTGGGTTCTTCGTTTTAGTTTCAGTTTTTTTTTTTTTGTTTTTTTGTTGGTAGATCTGCATGCAAAGATGACCATACCTGTTGATCACATGTACATCATAATATCAAATATATGTGAACAGCATTTATGTGCACCCATCCACAGACATATTTTTTGCATTAGTGTATTTTTGAAACGCATTCAACATTGAATAGAAATAGAATATTTATGCATCTGTTGCTATTTTCTGTGGCTTTTACTTGGCTAATTGTCTTTATGACCATAAATTCATGATTTAACACTAGACATATACACATTTATATATTCATTTGCAAACACGCTTACAGCTCTAACATTTAAAATCGTATATATCTATATGTGTATGTACTTGTCTCAGTGTATGTATGTATGCGTGTATGCGAGTGTGTGTGTGTGTGTGTCTATATGTGGTTCTGTTTCATTTGAAATTCAAAGCGTGTTATATTTTAGTTTTTATGCACGGTCAGTTTTGTAAATATTTTGTATAGTGCTGGGTGAAACTAATTGTTTGCCATTCACCCAATTTCCAAAATATGTATGTGTGTATATTCATTGTTAATTTCACCAGTTAAGTAGTCAACATTTGACAAATAGTACATTTAAGAACAAGTATGCCAATGCTGTATCTAAAATATGCACAGTTGGTAGATATTCGTTGACACATACCATATACATATATTTCGGTAAATATATTTGTATATAATTATATGGTGCATCGGGCGGAGCAATGATTAACCTTATTGGATTGATATTCACACACATATGTATTTAGTTATATATAGTATATGGAGTAATTACTCTTAATAATTGTTTTTATTTTTTTTTTTTTTGCATACCATGCACGCCCACGCTCACATCTGATCATTATATTTAAAGTTTTTTTTGGGGAGGGTAATACTGTGGGCATTCCCACATTGCATTTATAATTATTTTGATTGTGGGTAGCAACACACATTCAGCACGAGTCTGAATTCTTTAACTGCATTTTGTGGCTCTGCATTGGTTATTGGCAATTGATTATTTCAAAACTGTTTAACTCGTTTAGTTCGTGGAACATTTCAATTTAATGGATTCAAAAGTTTTACTCGACGAGCGTTTCTTCCATTTTCTCTTCTTGACTGCTTTACAATTATCATGTTTTAGTTGCATTGCATTGCATTTTTTTCATTTATTGAGTATATATAATGTTTTTTTTTTGTGTGTTTTTTTTTTTTTTTTTTGTATTAATCCCATGCGGAAAGCAATACAAAAGCCACAAAAAAAAATCAAAAAAATATGTAGATCAATACATATACATATGTATGTATGTTTGTTTACTAGGTACCATATGTATCGTATATAGGACTGGAAATCTTTCAGATATGTATCCATCAGCTGCATGTATGTATTTAAGCACATTTTAGGTGAAACCGCCACTTAATGTTTTCTTTTGAATTTGTTGTTTTTAATTAGTTATTCTTGCTGTAAGTGTATTTTGTATATGGTGATTAACTATATAAATGGTTTTGTGTTTGCGTTCAATATATCCATTTAGACTGTTTGTGTATTTCTACTATTCATATTTTGTTTTTTCCAATTACAACATACATATGTGTGTAGACATATATATTGGTTAAATACTTCATTAGCATCAACAAATTTTATTGAACAATGATAACTGATAACTGAGTAGTACACATTCATATGGTAGTCGAATATATGGGAGTTTTTTGTGTTTGCTTTTGTTTTGGAATAGTCAATACTTAGCCCATGTTAATATCTGTTTTATGCTTTCGTTATCTTTCAATATTTGCCACACAATTTGTATTTGTATTTGATCGCATGCCCGTTTCCTCAATATCAATATTAATATGTGTCCTTCGCGTAAGGAGCGAGTGAGTAGTTTGATTTTGTAGTTTGAATATCAACGCATATTCACTTAATTGAATTGTATTCAAGTTTAGTTAAATTGTTCTATTTAATTTCAATTAAAATGACAATATCATAATTAAGCTTAACGCTTACCATTCAAATGGAATCAATTTTAAATCGCTTAGACACTCAAATAACTCTTAAACATTGACTAAATTCTATAAATACTACATCCCAACAAATGCCATTTCCAAAATGCCTCCAATCCAAGTGGGACTCGTCGAAGTCCCAACATCTTAACTACGGGTAATCGTAATCCACAAATCCAATACAAGCCAATACAAGCCATATTAAATGCTTCTGTAAATAATGACTTCCCACACCCCCAACCCCCAACCCCCACCCCCTCCAATCTTTCATCCCAGTGGGTACAATGTTATCCCATTTTGAAACCGAAACTGAATCGCTATCGTTTTGCTAAAAATAAATGTACAATAATTGCTCTTGCTAAAACATTTAGTTAATACTTGCACTTTATCGTCATCATTTGTCCTCTGTAACATTTTTGCTCTTCGTCTACCTACATTCAGCCCAACTTCCGTCACCATTTTTAGCTATATATATATATATATATATATAAATAAATAAATATATATATATATATATATATGTATCCATCTGGTTTTTACGGCTTCTTGCGTTTGGCAAACATCTGGGTCCACAATCGGAATCAGACATCCGTTGATTTTGGCACCGCACCCGTTTCGGGGGCAACCTGTTGGTGACTGTCTGGCTCCTGCCCCTCGGGCTGTCGCTCGAGATGCACCTGCACTAGATGCTGCTCAATTTGCTCCTCTTCGTCCGCCTCGATGTCACCAGCCAATGTCTCGCTACGCTGCAGACGGCGCTTATTTGAGCTGCCTGGACCATATCGGGATGGGGCATTTGATGGCACCGGCACACTTATTTGAAACTCATCATCTGCCATCTCGATGCAGTCCAGATGGCTCATGTCCCTGTCGCCTGTAGACGCAGTCGATGCCGCTGCCGCAGCAGCCGCACTTGTCGAGGGTTCATCGTTCAATGCATCCGATGGACGCGACGAGGAGGTTAAGGTGGTGGCTGTCTCTGTTTTGCCCCTCTTGACACCCTGCTTGCGGCCAGCGGGCACATCGTGTAGCGCCAGCTTCTCGAGTCGCAAGTCTGCGATTGCGGCCAACGGACGCATTGACTCATCAATATGGACGAGGACAAATGGCAGCTTGAGCGATAGTTCGCCGCCCATGCCGCTCAGAGTTAGCTTGACCTTCACGTAGTATGACACATAGATGGCGAACACATTGCGATCCTCACCAAAGCCGGGTGCACCCGTCACATTGCCAGCGGCATTGTTTGATGGCTGTGGCATGCCAATGGGGATGGCCGGGCTGGGCAATGGTTGACCCGTTAGCAATTGGGCTGCCTGCATTACAAAGTTCGGTGAACGTATAGCCGATGCGGCGATGACGCCAGTTATCTCATCCGGCTCGGTGCTGCGCTGCAGTGTATCCTCCAGAGCTATCCAGTTCTTGGTAGGTCCACGCTGCGGACGCAGCGCCACAGTCGTATTGAGTTGACCACCAGGTGGCACGGTCCGATCAACCGGCGGCAACACATTGTCCGAATCGGCGACCACGTTCTTGAACTTGCCATTGTTGAACATGCAGACATCCACGTGCTGAATGGCGCACACCTGTCAATAAAATTACGAAAAACTATAGTAAGAGACAGAGAGACAGACAGAGAGACAGACAGAGAGAGAGAGAGAGAGAGAGCGCGCGCTGTGAGAGAGACAGAGACAGAGACAGATAAAAGTAATAACAGTGTCATTGGGTAATTTGGGCCATTGGGCTTGCCAATCAAAGTGGGGCACCTTAACAATAATATACGAACGCAATTTGATATCAATTTCAATATCAATATCAAGGACACGAAAAACTCGCTGACCCTGTACATTTATATATATATATATATATATATATTAAACAAGTTGCAACAACGAGCTATACGAAACTGGCATACTCTAAAAAGTTGTCAGTTAATCTTTGCTATAATTATGAATATAAATTATACAAATCTGTTAACAATTAATTATGAATGCAGCTAATTACAACCAATGGCTATAGGAATATATATAAATATGTGTATATAATTTATAGTCCTTGTCTTAGTCAGTTAAGTAAAAGCCTCTTTTCTCATATATATATATAAATATTTCATATATGTTTTTTGTTCGATTCAGGACAAGTTTTCTTTTTCTTATATTCTGTACATACTCCAATGTATTTCGAGTGCCGACGAACTCCAAACATATCGGATTGTATGAACATATTCTGATCGGTTTGTTTAAGTTTAATATATGTTTGCTTTTCATTTAATGGCGTCACAGCTTACAACATAGCCAAGTGGGTCTTTTTGCACAGCACAGCAAATTGAGGCCGTGACACATGTTCAATGTGTCCTTTTTTATGAGTACATGTTGGTATGTGTTTGCGTGTGTGTGTGTTTATGTGTGTTTGTATACAGGCTGAAATTATGGTGACATTATTTGATTGCATTGTCGCGCTTACTTCAATCTTATCCAGGGGCAAGGCAATCAAAAGTAATGCACTCAATTACGCCGATAAATGTGGACATTGGCCAAAGACGGACGAAGAGTGTCTCCTGCTGTCCGATAGGTGAATGAGGGGGGTGAGGGCAGGGATGGTGGGTAGAGCAAGGACAATGTCAGGGCAAATCAACTATAGCTATTGTCAATGCCACCGAAATTGATTTGGCATTTCTTGCTACTCATTTTCTTGCCTGCTTATTTTGGATTTCAGCTGTAATAATGTGGCTCATTTATAGACGCAGAGCGTGGCCTACAAATTGTTATTCATCCCGAGATGGGTTGTAAGGGGTTAGGATGTATCGGGTTTATCATTAACATCAGGTCGCCCAACATATAATTTGGAGCTCACAAAATACTTCACTCATTTCTGTTCGTAATTACGTGTGCAATTCCTAATAACTTGGCCCGGCGTAGTTCATCGGATTCAAATTCAGATCAAGCACTTAGCAGAAATTACTAATTACTACTAATGCATCAGCATTTGCAAAATGGTAATTTCATAATCAAACATGGACCACAAAGCCAAGGGTGCAGCATAGAAAATATTTCAAATTAATGTTCGTTGGAATTGAGTTCTATTTTCAACGTAATACAAATGGAAATCCAAATAAAATATAAGTGCATAAATTAAATGAAGCAATTTTATGGAAACTCTTGTCGATATAATTATTCACATGAATATGCAGTATGTAAATTGAAGCAACTGTCGCCAATATTGAGTCCAAGAATCACATTTAGCAGTTGCTAAATGGTCGCTTGTGCAAGCCAAGTTATTAACAAATTTGAGCTGGCTTCAAAGCATTCCACTTGGTTCACTTAACGCTTGTTGATTTTGACAGTTTATTTGATTAGTTTTGGTTGGATGGTTTTGTAGCCTTATATGGATTGTCGTGTCGAGAAGTCGACTCTGTTGTAATTGATTCCTCCGTTGTTTATTGTACCTCCAAATAATGCTAATATCCTCTCACTATCTCAATCTTTCTTGCGCTACACGGCCACATTGTGGGTCTGGCTATGCAGAATTATCTGGATTTCTAACTAGAACTGACCAATTTTATGTTTGCTTTGCCAAGTCAGCCTCATTTGACATTCAATTGTGAACTTCTGTTGTCGCCAGTGGGATTTCTCCGCTCAGTTGGCACTGGCACGATAACAAACCACACAAACTCATCCATACCCAAACACACACTGATTTTGGATTGGGTCTTTGGACAACCCCTTCACAGTATTCACAAGTACATATCATTTTCATATCATTTTTTTTCTCATTTAAAGCCGCCTTTTGAAGATGACATTGAATATACATATATATATATATATATATATATATATTTATTTATTTATATTTATTATCAAGGCTATTTTTTTTATATATTTGTAAATTGAATTTATATTGATTTTTGGCCTGGCCATGCGTATATTGCAAAATGAAGATTTATGTAAATTACATCAATATCAAATTGATATATACATGCTTGTATTGTTGCTGAGCCGCCGTTTTCTTTGTATTATTATTATTTAGTTGACTGTGAACAATTGTATTCTGATGTGTCATGGGTTTTTATTACAGTGACAGCAAAAAGACAACCCCTTAGACCCCATCGTCGAACTTGTTGCCACGAGTAGTTAGTTAAGGATGACCTTGTCAGCTTCTTACAGCTGGACTTTTGTTCGAAACCACCATGCGAACGGGCAACATACACTCAGAAAATAAGTCGATGTGCAATTTAGAAAATTGTCGTCAAATGAAAATTGACCTGCAAACTATTAAAAAAAATTGGTTTTTCGAAATATTCAAATTTTCTTTTTTTTTTAAATTTTGGTTTGCTTTTGTTTCTATTTTTCAGAAATACGTCTCTTGATAATAGAAAAAATGTCTCAAATGCTGAAATTCAAGTGCTTGTTTTAACATAAAATCATTTTAATTTAGAAAATACTAATTTTTAGATTTTCTTTTTGTTGCTCATTAATAAGATTAAATGTTGTGAATTTAATAAATATTCAAAATGCTTGCATATGTGAAATCTTAAAATACCAACGTTTAACAGTAATATAAGTAACAAATTAATAGATTCAGGGTATAAAAAGCTATGATTTCTGGCAATACGTATGAAAAAAAAAACAACCTGGAAATTTGATGTGTTTGTAATTATAGCAAAATGTACTTCCTTAATTAAGCCATTTTAGAAACATGCTTTCTGACTAATGAGTTTTTATCAAAAGTAGTTTTTCTGAGTGTATATATACGTTGTCTACGCTTCTAAGAGAACAGCAAACCTATGCTAAAAAAAAAACTTAAAGCAATGGAGCGCAATGTGGGTATAAAAAAAAAACGAACAGAACACAGACATTAAGAATCTTATGTATATTTAATAAAGCGCAAAGAGCAAAATAATAATAAATGAAAAAATGAAAAAACAAAACAAGCAGAACAACAGGAATTCGTAATACACTTTTTAGACAGCCTCGTTAAATATTTAAATGAATGCGAACCACATAGATGCAACAAAACATTCCACTGACCATGAGTAGATCAATATATATATTTATATATATATATATATTTTTTTAATTTTGCCAAAATACAAACGGTTGGCAGTAATAATGTAAAAACAGAGCTCATGTCAACAACAGATGCAGCTTTCCATGCACAGAAAGAGTCTGTGGAATAAATAATAACAATGCTGTTTAGTCTATGCTTAAGCATATGGAAATATTGCCTTGAATATGGATGATTTCACTTCTATTGTGTATTTGTGCATTCAATGTGTGAATTGACAGCCCTTTTGTGGTTCGGACTAAGTGCAGACAATTTGCAACGCTAATTCGATTTGTAAATTGCTTAATTACATTTTTCATAACAAGTTTGATTTTCTGACATGAAAATAATGCAATATACAAAATTTGCTTTATTGCACATCTGCTGGTTTTTTCTATTTTGTATTTTTTCATTTAACTTTCCTTTTCCATTTAAAAATTTAATAACAAATGCTGTATTTCTGCTTGCTTTTTCCATTTGTCTGATTGTGGTACAATCGTTGTAACAACCCGTACCACCCCCCCCCCCCCCCTCTCCGTCTCTCTCCCCCTCTCCGGCTGTCCATACATTTTTCCATCTGTTTTGCGTGTGTGTGCATCAATAAACATTGTGCTATGAAAATATTGTCACATCAATAATATCCACAAGAACCGCTTGACAGAATTTCCTGGCACGAAAAACATTTATCAATGCAGTCAAGCCTGAAGGCAACTGCCCGACTTCTACCGAGTGTCTTAAATGTGTCTCTGGTGCTATTACGCATATATATTTATTACATATTTTCATATGTGTTTGACACTGCTGCCTCAGTCCTGTAAGCGCAGTCAGAACTGCTATAAAATTTCTAGGACATGTCATTTGCTTGCTCAATCAATCTATGCATCCTGTTGCCATGTTGAATGGCGGCATTGCATTAGCTTCAAGTGGCCGGAAGCAACATAATGTGGCATGTCATCGATATGTCTATGGAGCAAACTGAACCTACCTAAGTGCAACAGCTGTGCTGGCAAACCACCAACATGAATGAAAGCGAGACCAACGCTTTCCACATCGCTTATCTTTGCTGGATTGGCTGGCATTGCGTATACGCAATATCTGTCAGAATAGCGAATGCCACAGCCATAAACATCGAGTTGGCAGGGATATGATGAAGCCGATTGCATTTGTGGCGCATTTCCCTAGATATTTACAAGTCAATTTTCAACCATTCAAGCGATATGCGAAATGTAGGCTGAGCTGATGGTGTTCCACCCGCAAGCTGTGGCAACTGTACACAAGCAAAAAGTGGCAACAATTACGAATGCTCGACAAGCAGATACTCTGCTCTCAAGCCCTTCTCTCTCATAAGTAGTTCAAGTTTGATTTTGTATTTGGATTCTTTTTGCTATCGATAATCGATTCCAAACATTTCAGACAGACACGCGGACATGGCTAAAACGACTCGGTTCAAGAGTATATAGCTGCCTAATGGGATCGGCAACCTTCTTCTGTCTGTTACCAACATTATATCCTTTTCGGACAGTTTTACTGGGCTCAGAGTATAAAATGGGAATTGCTTAAGAATGTTAACAGAAAGCAAAAGGATGCGGCACAAGTTGAGCTGAGCTCAGCAGTCAAGTTGTATAGAGACAGAAGTATATATATATATATATATATATATATATACATATGTATAAATAGATAAATGGAGCCAGCTGGAGGCGTGAGCTTTGCACACGCACACACTTACATCACTTCAGCAACATTTGGCAAAAAGTGACGATGTAAAATTGTGGCACACGTTTGTGGGCAGAATTTACCATTAATACGTTTCACAAGCACCGACTATGTTGCACTGTGGAAAATACAAACATTTTGTTGAACAACAAATGCTTTCAACTTAATGAACAAAACTCAAAGCTGATATCTCTGACTGACTCGTGGCAAATTAACGAAACTCTCTTTGAACGAAACCAGCACAGTTAGTGTCCATGGTGATAAGTACTTTCTGTGCAACCTCAAGTTGTATATGGAAATTGTATATTATTTGCCAGTTGCTACGATTTTATGTGACAAAAGCGAACCCTTAATCCACAGTGCGTTTATGTGATTATAGCTGCACTGTAGGTGTGTGGTAAAGACTTGTTAGTACTTGTGTATTCTCAGCTCAAGCAAAAGGGTCTGTCAGCTCGTTGAAAGTCGCCACAGGCATTATAGCAAGACATGTGCATATGTGTGTGTGTGTGTGTGTGTGTGTGTGTGTGTGTTTGTGTGTGTGTGTGCTTATGTTAAAAAGTAAAACCCATAAAATGTATAAACACAATTTTCACTCGAGCAGCCCCTTTTGCCAGTCTTCACAGCCCATCCCCACTTAAAACTTCATCTCAATGTCAACTTTTTGTACGCTTTCCCATTTTCCACTTGCCTCGTTGCTATCTCCATCTTTTTATATATGTATCTTAAATCCCTTCAAAATGGATAGAAAGGGTATAAGCAGTTGGTGCAAATGTATGTAATAGGCAGAATGACTGATCAAGATCGGGAGTCGCTATAGCCATGTGCATCTGTAGAAAATCGCAGATCTTCGAGTGCATAAGAGCTAAGGCCACCATTTAAAGGCAGACGCTTCCAATTGACATATAGTTTGCATGAGCAACTGTACAAATCATCAAGTCATCAAGATCGGATAAGAAACACCCAAATAATATTTGTGGAAAATGCATTGTGAATATCAGCAGTTTCCCGCACTGAACATGAAATTTAAATAAATTAAGACTAGAATATATTTAAGCAGTTAGCTAGCTGCTGGGTATCTAGTAGTCGAGTCGAGTGTTCATTGTGTTGCCCTTTCCTTGTCGAGTGGCTGAATACTCAAGAGATTGCACACTCCGAGTGCTCTTCACAACTTTTGCAGTTGCCGCCGGACGACATTTGCATTTGTGTGCGCACTTTGCTGCTAAGCGGCTCAGGTTTACAATTTACCATTTACCATTTGCCATTTACCATTTACCATTTACCATTTACCATTTGCCGTTTGCCAGCTGGCCAAAAACGGCATGTCAAGTGTTATTCGCAGCGGGTCATTCGATTTGTTAGCCATGCATATGAGCAATGTTCGACTGCTAAACACGAGTAGTTGACACCGCAGACCAAATACTCTTCAAACTCAAACTTTTCCCAGCACCAATTTCGACTTAAGTTAAATACTATGTAATTAAAATGATCACTTCAATTTACTCAAAATCATTATGCTTTGATAACAAGCACACAAGCTTAAGCTAAACAGCTCGTTCGCATCTGCTGCAAACAGCATCGATTAATCGAAATGACCAAAATCCAGTTAGGGCAGTGTGCGTGTTTATAATATTAATACGATGCTTTGCACTTGGCCATATCAGAATAACTGATTTATTTATATATGAATTTGTGTGTGCTCGTGCGTGCATGAGCGAGAGAGAGAGAGAGTGAGAGAGAGAGGGAGTATTGTCGAGCGTTTAGAGCGCCCGCTGAGCCGTGAGTTGTTTCCATTGTGTTTATGGCTACAATTCGACTTGATGCGAAAAAGCGAAGGCGTCAATTGACTTACATGCATTTGCCATTTGAGCCATAGAACAACAGTGTCAGCAATAGCAGCAACAACAACAAAGAACAATTACACATTTAGAGAGAGATAGAGAGAGTGAGAGACAGATAGACAGAGATAGATAGAGAGAGAGAGAGAGAGAGAGGGGCTGAGAGAACGTTCAACTGGGCATAGATAAATTGAACGATGTCGACTACATTCAGCATTACTTTGTGATACTTTGGAGGCACACACACACACACACATATTTATATATATGTGTGTGTGTGTGTATGTATTTATGTGGCAACAGTTAGCAGATGTAAAGCCAAATCGTAAAAACCATCTAAATGGCTGCTGTGTGTGGTCAAAAGTCAGTTCAATGGCATCACATGCACTTGAAGCAATTGGAGCAAATGGCCGACTAAAGGAAACTCTTGGCCACTTGTGGCTAGCTGCATGCATCTGCTGCAAGTTAGAAGTGGCCGGTTGATTGACTGTGATAACTTTATTGGTAACTTGCTTGCCAAATGGGGCCATATCAAGCTCATAAATATAAAACTCTTTTGCCTGGTCACGTTACCAATACATATACGTATGCAAGGATCTTCTGTATGCATGTGTGTGTGTGTGTGTGTGTGTGTGTGTGTTGAATGTGTGATTTGTCGGTGTGCGTGTCCGTAGGTGCTTGCTACCCATTCAATAATATATGGCGACGTTGCACATGATTCAATTACTTCTATAAACAGATAGGGAACGAGAGGAGTGACGTGCTGGGCTAGGAGACAGGGTCTAGGGGACAGGGTCTACCGATAGGGGCAGAGACAATGCCATTGGTGGCCCTTTCCCTTGCCAGGCATTCATTCATTATTCATTGCATATTTTACGTCTTGCAGCTGAATGCAACAGTTTCTTCAACGTTGCGTGTGCAGTATTTATGGGGAGTGGTGAGGGGAGGGAGGGGGGGGGGGTTTTTTGTGGCGACAGACTGTTAGGCAAACAGCCAGACGGACAACAAGACCAGACAGTCTGGTCAGTTGTGCTGGACACACTTAACTATGAACAAAAAACATAAATCATTTGCTGGTAATCGTGTCTAGTCAAAGTCAGAATATTAATGAGCCCCAACAAGGACAAAGTTAAAGTTAGACAAACTTAAGGAGCTGAAAGTAGCTAAGACTCTTATAATCTATGTAGATATGTGTGTTAAACTATCCATCTATCTATCTATCACATATAAGTAGGTCAATGGACTTAACCAGGCTCGAACTGCTTAATTTAAGTTCTATAACTTGTTTCAGCTTACACTTTGAAAAACAAAAACCAATCGCTCTAATATTAAAATGTTGTCCTGAATTTTAGAAATAATATTGAAATACGTGAAAACTAATTTCTTACAATTAGAAAACATTTGTGTTCTATATTTCAGGTATATGTGCGTTAATAATAGAATATTTTTAAGCCCTTATTTTCATAAAATGAACTATATAATAAATTCAGCAAGTATTTCATTGTTGTGTTGCTGTGTTTGAATATAGCTGCTGTTTAGCTTTCCGATTATTTCAATTTAAAAACTATCTAAATTATTTGTAAAATTTTTAAATAAATTTAATTAAAATTTTAAATTTTCTGTACATATATAAAAAAAAAAAAATTTTAAATATAACTTTTTTCCTCAATTCTTAGACAGAACGTACCCTGGAAGTAAGAAAATAAAAAGTCGGGTCTTTCGAAGACTCAAACTTCTGTTTTATGAACATACTTTCTATATAATAAATTGAGTAACACTTGGCGCCAAAAGTGTAGCAATATTCAAAAAATTTGGGTTCCTTATTTAAATTAATTAAATAGTGTCCTACATCTAACAAAAATACAGAGAAAAAAATGAAACAACCAAAAATGTAGGCCTTAGATTGTGCTATACTTCGTAGGAATTTACATTGAGCCACTCGTTTGGCCCGTTGGAGACCCCTCCACGTCCAGATTGTAGCAATCAAAACCAAATTATATTTCTATCTCAACCACGTCTGATCTCGTTTTACACTTCTGCTTCAAGCTGCTGATCACGAATATATAATAGAATATCGATATCGATCGATATCAAAGTAGATGGTTGCATGTTAAGTTGGCCTGCTACATGGTTAACTAGAGATTCCACTTACCCGCACTTTGCGCACCGTCTTGCGGCTGTCGTTGCGTATGTTGACGGTGACGTTGACATTTTCGCCGTGCGTATACCAGCCCTTGTCCAGACTGGCCCTCAGGCTGACGCGGCCATCGTGGAGCAGAAATGGCTTGTCCACGGCGCCCTGTGGCCCGCCGCAGGGTCCAACGCTGATGCCACCAATGCCGCCGGCGACACCCGCATTGCTGTGCGGCGGCAGCATTCCGCTGCCAATGTTATCGCAGTGCTGCCAAATAATGAAACAGAAAAACAAAAACAACAAATAATAAATTCAAGATTAGCCACACTGCTCCCACACTGCTGACAGCGTGTGTCTTGTCAACAAAATTTACATAATTGACTTGACTGCGCCTTAAGCGAAAGTTCCTACAGAATTTCTCTCATTAATTGACTGATCAAATCAATTGCAAATCAATCTATTAATCAATAAGTTACCAGACTTAGTTTGTTTCGTTAGTTATATTAATGAGTATTGATCGATATAGATATATATAAATATATATATATATATATATATATAAATATATATATAAAAGTCTTGCGTTTCATTATTTGGTTCCAATGATATTTTTCAGTTTTCCGTTCCATTATGATAATATATATATATATATAATCTGTGTGATTGAGATAATTGACACCTTGTTGCAAACATTGTTCATTTTCTGTTTAGTTCTTGAAGAGTTTTCAGAGTTTGCCATCGTGTCTGCTTGTTTGTTGACTAAACATTTACTGATTCACAATTCCGACTTCTAAATATCATATTTTTGGTTCCGCTTGAGTTCCTGTTCTGGTTCTGATTCGAAACATGTTTACACATGATTTGTTTATCTAACTTTCTGATAATAATAAGTTAAATCTTAGTTACTATTAGATGTAAGTTATAAATATGAGGCACATAGTAGACATACCTCCTGGAAAGATTTGCTGTAACAATGGAATGGATCGTTGGGGCATCTCTCAATTTCACTTTTGCTGCGCCCAAAGCGACTGCTGAACCTAAACGACTTTGGCGACAGACGCAGCTTGGGAAACGTATCGCCGCGTTCCGACTTGGAGCCCTTGCCCTTGCAGCACGATGGCTGCTCGTGGCCAGCTCCACCAGTCCCAGCCCCAGCCCCAGCCCCAGCTCCAGCTCCAGCTGCTGCTCCAGCTGCTGCTGCAGCTCCTGCTGCGTTCGCATCGTTGCCAGGTGGTGGCGTTGCACTTGATGGCGGCGATGGAGCGGCATTGTGCTGACCGACAAAGGCGGCAAACTGCTCCGGGGCCGAGTGCTGATGAAAGACGTCGGTGCGATAAATGACGCGTACGCTCATCTTGACGGCGGCGCGACGATGGAACTTCTCGTCCGTCTTGTCGGCTGCAACAACAACAAAAAAGAGATGCAACAAAAAAAAAAAGAAGACACAAATAGGGAAACGCTCAATTAGCCAAAGGATGTCGTTGCTCGCTAAGCTCATTAGAAGCGAGGCTGCCTAAAATTCTCGAACTTGAATGAATGCATTTCTCTGCTTTTTAATTTAATTAGTTGTTTGTGTTGTTCGCCTTGGTTGGTCTTGATTGATCGGCTTGTGGAACGCTTTGAAAAGCAGGCAACCTTTTAATGTTGTCAACTCAATCAAACGCAACAAGCACTTGCAGCACATGCGGCCAACCAATTTATATATAATTTTCGCAATTTCAACATTTACCAAATTCCAATTTTGGCAATTTAAATGAATGTTTTATAATATATACATTAAATCAAAAGCAAAAGGAGGGCAGTATGAAAAAATAAAACAATAACTAAAAGTGAATGCAAAAAACAAACACACACACACACACACATAGAGATATAATTAATTAATTAATTATAATTAGAACTGCAAAAGCAACGATGATAAAATCGATATATCGAGTCTTTAAGCAAAGCTGTGGATTAATATACTGGAAATATTTTGTTTAATTTTTATTATTCTTATAAAACAAATAGTTCATTACTTTCTCGAAATGAAATGTTTTTTTTTTGTTAATACTTTACTTTCAATAAATTTGGATTTAATACAAGACAATGCATTTATTTAATTTGTATACCCTTTGCGACGTTATTTCTATAAATAAAGTAACAACGTAGTTGCTATACAGATGTTTGAACAAGTTACATCAGTGGCATGGATGGCTTATTGTTTTTTGGTACGTTAGCGTTAAAAGCTGAAAATTTGTGTGCCGTGTTAGTTGTTGTTATTGCTGCGAATGCCAATTTAAAATTCATTGTCTCTTTTACTCGGTGTCCAATACAATATAATATATGTAATTACGTACAAATTTACGTAATCATCGCAAATGGACATACTGAAGGTAAGGATAACTGCTGAGCAGCCAATTTGGGAGTGGGTTCAATTAAAATAGTTGGCTGTAACATATCTTTATCCGGTTGGAAGTTTATCGGCTGTTAATTTATACAATTATAATTAAATTGATCTGATTTAATGCACCAACGCGGAATTTTAACGATGCAACAACAACAAATATATAATGCATACCTCAATTAAAATGTATTTATTTTTGATTTATTCACTTTTTATTTTATTTTTTAATTGAAAGAAACGTATGCAAACCAATAAAATCTGACTGGTCTGCCCTTTATTGCTGTTGCTGTTGCTTACTGCGTCCACATTGTTGTTGCATAAAATAAAGTCAGCTTAAAAGTAAGGTGAAAGTGAGCAAATTGATTATTTATGCTGCGAGTGAGGGGATTATTATGCTGTCAATGCAGCCGTTGAGTGCTTTGTGTGATATTTTGCGTTGATTTAATGTTACACAGCAACAGGTAATAAGAATATTGCTATTACAGATTTGTAAAAATGAATATTTCATTCAAATTTTAACTCATATGGAATCGTTCGATTGCTCTGAAATAAACTCATTCAAGTTGATTCTTGTCATTCTCATGAATAAACTCAGTGCACCAAGAGAAACCCAATGTCTGTAATGATTTCAATTTGAGAAACACCAGCGATCATCGATGATGCTGCAACTTCAATCACTTGAGCACGAAGGTTAGAGTTATTCCTGTATGACTGTTTTTGCAAACTGGATACTTTAACGATTTCTTCGAAATACTCAAGGTGTATGCGTTATTTTTACGAATATTTAACGACATTTGAGCACCATATATTGGCATGTATGTATGGGCTGGCCATCAATAAAATTAATATTCAAAATGGACTGCAGAAGACCCCTTTTGTTCCAATGGCAATCGAAAAGCTGATGAAGAATATCGATCGGAGAAGACTTCTTCAATGCGTCACAAACTTAACGATTTAATTATGATAGCCTCGGGAAAGGTATATGTCCAGCCCTTAACACCTTAAGTAAATCAATATATTCAATTTTTGTTAATTATTTTTTTGTGGGCGTTGTAGTGATGTGGCCTTTCACCTTCTGCTGACACTTGGTTGCCCATGACAACCACTAGGGCCCGCTAACCAGCAGCTGCTGCATTTCCACTGAGCGCCAACAATCGCTCGAAATGAAAAATGTTCTCATTTTCATGCTCCCAGTTGGGTCAACTGTTACTTTGAGCACGCAAGACTGGCCCTGGACACGCCTGGTTTCAAGCAACTGTGCATGCAATGTATGTCCTCTGTTTTAAATATGTATGTATGTTGAAATTTAAATCATTGTACAAAAAAAAGAATAGAAGAAGTTTGCTTCAATATTCAGTTTCCATTCAATTGTTAAATGTGTTTTGCTTTCAGCTTAACTACTTGGTTGGTCAATGAATTTGCGCTTTTCCATTTACAAATATGTATTTATATGTATTCAGTATTCAGTGATATATAGTCAGTTACCTTGGAAATGCCGACAGACAAGAAGAGGACTCAGAGGACGCAGAGGACGCAAACGCATTGAGAAAAGTGCCTTTTGGCAATTGAAAAAGTTACAATAAATAAAATGTATCGAATCGAAACGAAACGAAACGAAACGAATGGAAAATGAAAATGAAAAATAGAAAATGGAAAATGATAGAAACCATCAAAAGCATCGCAAATTGCAAATCGCAACCGGAATTGAAATTGGTATCTGAGTGGGCATCAGTCGGGTCATTTGGATACCCTGTGCTCATGAAATGGCAACACAGCGGATATGTCAAACATCAGCCGGTTTACAGGGCATCTATTAATCGATGCCTGCATTTTATATTACCAAAGAGACAAGGGGCAAGGGGATGTTATCTTTGCTATGCTTCATGTTTTTATTAATTTCAGTGTGTACACAATGTTCACGCTTAGTGAAAAAATCAACTTAAATGATGGCCGAAAGCATTACACCAAAATCAATCCAAAATAAGAACAATTCAATCAGATCAAGTCAGATGCCGCCAGCAGAAGCAGCAACCACAGCAGCAGCATGGGAAAGTATTGGACAGGGATAACTTGCTTCTTGCTCAACGGTTGAGGGGAGCGGGTGCGGGGCGGGTTTGACGTGAACATCAATATAATTAAGCTGTGAAACTTGTTCGACTGCCAAATTACGAGATGATTCGTACTCGCTCGCACTCACATGTCGTACCATGACTCTAGTGGATGCCCTGAGTCACTCGATGCCCGACACTCAATGCTCGTCACTCGATGCTTAACACCCGATGCTTGTTGCTCGATACCCGATACTTGGGATTCTATAAGCGTTGGCCAATGGGTAGATGATTAAATGTGAATGGTGAATGGTGAATGGAGGAAAGGTAATGTAAATGCTCGTTAATTACAATGTATTTGTATGTCTACACTCAAAATACGCACCGCAATAAACCTGAGGAAGCTCAGCAGGTTCCAGCCTACTTAACATCTAAGTGAGCTGTAATAAACTAAACTAAACTTTCGACTTTAAGGAAAGTGATCTTAATTTCTATCTAATTTCTAGTATAAGGACTAATAGCAAGTTCTTAGGTTTTTTCATTGAGAGACTATTTAATAAATAACCAAAGACAAGAAGAAATATGCATTGCATATATTCTAATCTAATTCTAATAATATATTCTCAATCCTCTAATCTTCATATTTTTTTTGTGTGTCACAAATTTGTCGCACAAAATTGCACATAGATTCTCTAAAGAGTGGAAATACCCTTTTTTTTGGACTAACTTTCGCATCGCTGGGTCAAAGATGAATAATTATTATTTTCACTGAAAGTGAAAGCCTATTGAATTAAAACGTTTAGTAATTTTCAAAACCGATGAATTATTTAAAATTTATTTATTTTACGAAAGCTTACTTGTAATGAAAAACTTTCAACTAGGCTTATCGAAAACAAAACTTGAATTAATCTAAGGTATCATCCCTTCAATAGCAGACTAATTCTTAGATAGGATTTAATATCTTTAACTGCTGCACTGTTCTTGTTGTTCTTTCACTAGACTTGTTCATGTTTCTTGGCTAGTTAAATGTAGCTAGTTTTGTGCAATATCTGCAAACGGATGTCAGTGAACAACAAACATCTCAGATTGGCATATTGAAGTAAACAAAGGCAAAGAATATAAGAAGAACTTACCAATGAAGCAACGGACATCGTAGCTGGTGCCAATGGGAGCTCCGTAGTAACGCTTGGCCGGCACCAGCTGGACGCTGGGCGGAGCCTGGGCGGTCAGCGATAGGGTGAATGGATGGGCCCCATCCCCCAGACGCCGTAACAATGCCTCCTGAAAGCAGAGTGCAAATATATATGCACATACATACATGTATGTGTATAGTCAGTCAGATAAAGGTATATTTTGCAAAATTACCAGCATATTGGAATTTGGCATTTTAATTGAATTTTTAGTTATAGATTCTGATCGGATCTGCAGCTGAATGGCAATAAACCCTAAAGGCATCTAAAATAGAATTTGCCAGTACATATATACATTTATATATATATAAATATATATATAAATTACATGCATGTTTGTTGGCGTTTATGTTTAGTTTTTAATTATGCATTTTGGCCGTGTGATTAGTGGCGCAACCATTGCGAAAATGTTGGCTTTGTATTGTTTTGTTTTGCTTTTTTTGCTTTATTCTGTTGCTGGTTTTGGCATTTCATTTGCATTTCATTATGTTTGCGGCATTATGAAAACATGCTATGCCCACTGTGGCACCCCTCTATTCCCAAAGCCCCCTAATTTCCTTATCGTGTTGCTGGTTTCTGTGCTGCTTCTGTCCTTGGACTTATACTTAAATGTCTTATCGGCGGCGCGTGTGGCTGTGTATCGTCGGCTGAGTAGCGAGTATAACAGCAGCCACAAAGGCAATGACCCCCCCATAAACTCCCACCCTTACTTTTCAGCCAACTGCTCAACAGGCCTTCGGTGAACAACTTTGGCTATGACTTTGCCTCAAACTGTGTGCGGCATTTCACTGAAAAGTATTTAAAGACAATTCCACAGCTCAAATTGTTTGGCCCGGAAAACGTTTTGTTCTAATTTCAGCACGCTTTGAGCGCAAACAGAGGAACAGAGACACACAGCGAGAGAGAGAGAGAGAGAGAGAGAGAGAGATAGAAAGAGTGAGTGGAGGGGGGGTCTGAGGGGAAAGGCTGTATGTCTTCTTAAGCCGCCATTGTCTGAGAGGAGGGCCGCACGGGGCTCTTGGGCCCTACGGCCCTTGAAATCTGTATATATGTTGCAGGCTCATCGCTACACGGGAACATTTAGAGTACAAATTAAACTGTTGTACTTATGGGTCGGATATTGTCTTACAAATTTGTTGATATTTACAAAGTGTAAATTGTTTGAACTATATTCGACCATCGACTGGGCAAATGCTTTTGGCAAATAAATCCATGAGAATGGAGATTCTAATGAAAACAAATTGAGTCTGTACGCTACTCAATATCACATTGTGTGTGGCATATAGTATATAGTTTCTATTTTGTATAATCGATAGATATTGTAGTACATATCTTTTAGTATGCCTTTCATCTTTGCTACTTAAAGCATAACTCAACTGTCTATTCGTATTTGGGTAAACTTCAAATGCTAATCGAGCTGATTAATTGGTCTATCATATATTTGATTTTACTACTTACTGCTGCTTCACTGTACCTCATCCAACTGCTCTTTAAGAGTAACCCATATCTCTTCTGTGCTGTCTATCGATTTGACATCGATTGTCTGCTTAGTTTAGCTAGCTACGATGTATGCATTTACATAATTGATTAATTTCAATTTATTATGCCAATTTTCTATCACCTAAAGCACTGCCATTATTTTACAGCACAGCTCTTGGCCATTCTGTGCCATTCTGGCCTTCTTGGTATTCATGGTATTTTTGAAATACTTTGCCTCCGCCTTCTCTCGATGTTATTTGGGCAACGGCAAGTTATTAAAGTCAAATTTATTTAATTATGTGTGTTTTCGCCTGTCTATGTGTCTGTGTGTGTGTCTGTGTGTGTGTCTGTGTGTGTGTCTGTGTGTGTGTCTGTGTGTGTCTGTGTATGTGTGTGTGCATCTGTGTGTGTACTTGTGCTGATGGCTCGGGGCAGTAGCAGTAGCCTCTACTGGCATCAGTTTATAAGTGAGTAAATGTTTTATGCAAATCGGTCAAGACAAGCGAGAAAAGTGGAAAGCTGAAAAATGGGCAACTTAGAACTGGAAACTGGCAACTGGAAACTGGCAACTGGAAACTGGCAACGGAAAAATGAAAAAAAAAAAACTGATTGCCTAACCGAATTTTGGTGAGTTTGGCTGTCAAAAATGTGATGGGTAAATAAATGATTGCAAGTCAAATCTAATAAAAAGGGCAAGTTAAATTGAAAGTTGCTTGGGGAAGTACGCCTGCCACACACACACACATACACACACGCAGATTCACTCACAGACACACACACACACGGACATACAGTTATCAGCGAACGAAAAACAATGCAAAAGGGAATTGTACAAATTTGTTAAGCTTTTAGTTAAATGAAATAGATTTTCAATTGGTTTAAGTGCACTAAACTGACATCTTAAGTAGTTAGGGAAAGAGGAAGAGAGAGAGAGAGAGAGAGAGAGATACGGAGAATGGGATAAAACATTAACAAATGAACAGAACACAAACCAACAACAACTCCAAAATAAAAAGGAGCAAAACGTGCTGCATTCCTCGAGTTGGACGTGATATGCTGCATTGAATCTGAGCCTTCAGGCGAACAACATTAACAACAACAGCAACAACAACAGCAACAACAACAATAACAACAGCAACTAAGAAAAGCGAAGACTGAAAACCTTCGGGAACAACGCAAATTGGAATGCAGTGACGAGAACTTTGATTTAAGCATGCATATATATACATATAAATATATATATACATATAAATATATATATACATATACAAGTAAGAGTGCTGTAGTCGCGTGAGCTCGACTGCGATATACCCTGAACCCAGTTATTAAATATATTCCATTATTATTGGCAAATTCCCCTTTAAAAGATTTACACTAAAATGCGAGCAGCTCTGCAAGCGCCCTCTGCCGACAAACACGAAAAACACGCAGAATACACACACAAAATAATATAGAGGCTCGCGTCGATTATCATGCCATCTCGTTCTCACACATGCGTTCGCATATTTATGTATACAGAAAATGCTGGCGGCTGCTGGTAGAAATGAGATCAATATGAGAATATATTTTCGATTATAACTTGGGTGTTTCTTATCCGATATTGACGAAATTTGGGAATTTGATCAACAGTATGCATATGCATATCATGTATTAATTAGGCAGTTATCGATAAAAAAAATGCAAACTTGTTCTGCGCCTGGTAAACGAGAACCTATATTCCAAATTTGAATTCTCCGGCTCTTACAGTCTCTGAGATCTGCGTGTTCATACAGACAGACGGACAGACGGACATGACTATATCGACTCGGCAGTTGACCCTGATCAATCATATATATACTTTATAGGGTCGGAGATGCTTCCTTCTGCCTGTTACATGCATTTGCACAAAACCATTATACCCTTTTTACCCATTAAAAATGGGTTCAGGGTATAATAAGCAACGATCGATTGAAAGCTGAGTTCTTGTATAAGCATCTTTTTAGTTATGCAGCTCATCTGGACCGAATTCACCACTGATGACTGTCAATATGTAATATTTGGACAAAAATCATACAACATCGAACTAGTATATCTTATAGCCTGAATAGGAATAATCAATCTGAATTTTAACTTAATAATGCAATTTAAAGATGGCTTGGCTTGACTTCGATCTGCAAGGGTATCTAATCTTCGGCGTTCGTAGGCCAACTGGCAACCTTGTTGCCACAATGAAAAACCCTCCACTTGTTGAGCTGGGCATGGTGTGGTTTCTCACCAGCCCATTAAGTTGGTTGTGGGCCACAACAATTTCCGCAAACATTAACTGCATTTGTTTGGTTAGCTATAGTTATCTGTCAATTTGCGGATTGTAGTCATTTAATGGACTAATTGGTGTTGTTGTTGTTGTTGTTGTTTTTCTTGCTTTCATGGCTATTAAACAAAACATTTGTAAAACTAGTGTTGCTTAATTGAATTTAAACTAAACACATATTGCAGAATAAATTTATAGAATTTTGCTAATAGCCAATTGCATTTGTTGTTAACACTTTGTTTTTATTTCATTTGCATTTGCAGAGCTGCATTGATGAAATTTCAAAATTTGAAAACATCATATATAAATGAGGAACAATATTCAAAACTGAAACTTAATAATGATCAGAGTCGATGATAAATGAGTAAAAGTGACTCCCGCCAATTCACCCAAATTAAATCTCTCTGCTGATTAAGGAATTACTCATTAATAATAATAGTATTTAGTGATTGCCCAATTGGAATTTGAATAACAAATTTCGTTCTTTAAGCCAATTAAAATGTGTACTTCAATATCCAGTGAAGCCGGTATAATTGTGCTTGCTTGATACGAAATAACTTATTTGTATGCATAAAAATGCATAAGAATCACTTCAGCAATGCCAAATTTCTGCAAGATTCTCTCCCTTTCTCTCTCTCTCTCTCTAGTGAATTGCATTTGATGCAAGATGTATTTATGAGTTTTTATGAGACTGTGCAGAGCTGTGCAGGCAGCTGTCACTTGTTGCTGCCACTGAATAAGCTGAGTGGGTGGCTGAAATTTGCATTCCTCAAATGTTGAAGAATAGCAGCAGCAGCAGCAGCCACTTGTCGCAATCGCCTGCTGCTCGACCGAAAACACAAGCGCAGACCGGAGGCAGGCTGGTAGCTAATATCAATAACAATGATGGCAACACTGTGTGGCAACTTACCTGTAGTGGACTGAGCGAATCGCGCGACGGCTCCTCAAGGCGTGGCCAAATCTGATGCAGCGACATAATGGCTTCGTTGCAGAAACGCAAACCCATCACCTCCTCGTCCTCGCGGCCATAGCTGCAATGACAAGCCGAGTCGGGCAATTACGCGAGTGTGTGTGCGTGTGTGTATGTGAGTATGTGTGTATGTATGCATGTATGTATGTATGTTTATGATTAATGCTGACTTACCGAAATGTCAAAGTTAGCTGAGCATAAACGCGATAGCCTTGAATGGCCTTCGGATCCACAAAGACAATGCCGCGCAGCACGGATGGATTGTTATCGGTCAGAATCATCTCACGGGTTGGCAAATACAGGGTGAGCACACAATTCGGCGACGTTTTCTTATACACGCGTTGAGTGCCAAACTCATCCCGATTCTGGGTTCTGCAAACAACAAAAAAAACATCAGTTTATCGATTGAGATCGTCGTTTTATTGGCTTGACAAATCAATCAAAATCAACTATTTCAAGTATTTCCCAAGTCGCCCTAAGCAGTCGGAATTTAATATAAAAAAATAGAGTATGCTATCCCTTTATTTTTTTTTAGACCCAACACTTATTCGCAACTTGCTTTGCAAACTCCCCCCCAAAAAAAGAAAAAAAGAAAAACGATGGAATTTGCGAAAGCGACACAAACGCAATAATCACAAATTTCCATGCACTGAAATGAGGGAGGAGCGTATGGACATGTATGGAAAATGCTCAATTATTAAGTTTGCTGGACTGTGGGAAGCTGATAAAAATGATTTCATTTATACATTTTTCATTATAAGCTCATTGGATTTGCATATATATATATATATATATATATATATATTGCATGGGGCGAATTATGAGCAGTGTGTGAACGGTGGACAAAGTGTCGACCTCAGTCTATAAATTGGGATTAGCTGGGGGCAGCTGGCGCTTAAGACCGACACAAGCTTACAGCTGTAAATGCAATCAGTTCAAAAGTGACATCAGTAACATGTGGCATTCCACTCCAGTTTCAATTCAACATAGCCGAAATTCAATGACAGTGTTTTAATTAGCAAATTTTATTAGCTGACATTTGAGGGACACAGCGTCAACATTTTGTTGTATTTTAGAAGAGGGTATCATTCATTAATTCATGTGAAGCCCATAAAGTATTACAGTTTTGATAATGAAACTTGGAACATAGCATACATGTGTCGGATATCTATATCATACATATGTTATCAGAGCTGCCGTAGGAATAATTAATCAAGAGATGACTTTTTGGTCGAACAACTTTTTATTATCCACCTTATCTGAATCAAATTCACAACCTTTGGCGCATTATTATCTAATGTGTTGATTCTTCGATCTGGAAGGCTATGTAATCTTCGAGTTGAAAATCCATTCACAGATTGTGATGGGTTTGTTGGCCTTTCTCACCAGCCCATTGAGTTGGTTGTGGAATACAAAAACAATTTCCGCAAAAATTAGTTTGGTAATCTTTGATGGCTGCTTTTAATTAAAACTAAACAAATTAAGAGGATTACAGAAATGTACAAGCCCTGTTTCATCATGCAACACATATTTGTTGTTTTCAAATATTTTAGCCAATTAACCCACTTGCAACAAACTTTCTGCGATTCTAACGAATACTGAGCAAATTTATTGGAGTTTCCTAACTTTTCTTTTCCGATAGAAGTTTCTGTAACCAGTTTGATTTCCATTTGAATTTGCTGCGCTGCTCTTATGAAACCTTGTAAATACCGTTAATTAATTTGGCTAATTGAAAATACTTTATCTGCTTTGCTGCTGTGGTTATTATTATTATTATTATTATTAAAGTTTGTACACTGCGACTACCCGAATCTATTGTGTCTCTCCCCCAGAAATGAGTTATGGCTCTTGGTCCCACCCCATCAGGTTTTAGTCTCAGAGCTCTAATATCTTTAGCGTTGAGGGTGCATGCCCCTAACTGAGCGAGTCTCAGTCTCGCTGGAGTCTACTTACTCTCGGGACACAATTTGTTGTGTAGGTTGTGCAAATGCTTAACCAACCTGCTGTGTGAATCTAATCAACCAGTAATCATCTGAAGACAGCCTTAACTCATGTCTACCAGTTGGTTGGCTTGATTATTCGGATTCTTTTATATATATATATATATCCAATTCAATTAACATCATGTACTAACCCTTTAATGGCTTGCGAACATATCTAAAGTGATTTATGCAAATGAGTTCAATATTATTGGCTCACTTAACACTGAATTTTCTAGCTGAAAGCTACAAATGTATTTGTTATTAATTACCACATACATTTGACAAGTTACCCAAATTGAATTTACAAATTAATAATAAACGAATCAATACACAATTATTCATTCATATTAAATGATTTATATTTTTTCGTTTCTTATTGAAACAATTTGCTAATTGGAAAAATATTTCGCATGAATATTACATAATATGTTTTAAGTGGAAAGTAGAGAGCATTTTTCGCAACTGCTTAATTTTATTATTTATTTGATATATATAGCTATAATTTGTAGTTTATTAAACGCATCAAAATTTCTACTTGAAAATGATTAAACTTAATGCTCTGTCTGGCTAACCATCCAAGCCCACACTAAATTCAGTAACTGATATATTGTTTACTTCTTGGTCTATGCTCGGCCATTGTTTGGCCCTCAACTCGTTGAATCGTGAATACTTATGCATTAATGTATGTGCATATGTTTATGCACAGTCTCGTTCGCCAGTCTCTCAAAATGCTAAAGTAAACAAACAGCAAACAGTCTATCATTTAAATACAAACACATTTTCTTATATATATATATATACATATTTATATATATAAGTGTATATATATTTACTGGCATATTGTGTGTTGGCCACCCAACAATTAACCAAAGCAAAGCAAACTAAGCCATCCACGAAATGTTTATAAATTATGTGCCTTGCCACTTTCGCCATTGGAGCCTGCTCCTTTGAGTGTTTTAGTGTAAATTGATGTTGCTGCCAGGTGCCACCCATGTGGCATAATAACTGTTTGCCCTATTTAAATATATTAAGCAAAAACGGCTATTTAAAATATCGATGCTGGCTATTCAGTGGCATTTGGAGCGTATACCTAATACGGTATACTCAATAAGTATGTACGTATGTATATGAACAGTCTGTGTGTATATGTATATGTGTGTATAAATTTGAGGGCGATGCTTGAGTGCAATTAACCCAAATCAAAATTGAGTCGCTGTTGAGCAAGCAGCAAGTCAAATAAATTTCCAATTGAATAAAACGCGTTACTCAGAAAATGAGAGGCTAGAAAGTCTCTGCCCATTTTTTAATTTGGATCAAACTAACTTTAAGTGTATTCTGAAAGTGATTTCAAAAATACTCTGAACAGTTTATTAACCATAAGTCTGATAAATGTGGAATGCTTCAAGACTGATTTCGAATATTTGTGTGCAAGTGATACTTGAGGTAAGAGATGCCGATATATATAGAGGCACTAGTCAGAAGCCTAAGTATATTTATGTATGTATCATATGGTACACCTCCCATAGGAAAAGTGTCTCACATTTTAAAACATTTGAAAAAGATAAACATTTTATAAAGTTACTAACACAAAGGTGTATTTTGCAAATGTCTGCCAATGCTGTAAAATATTTATTTGGCTTTTCATAATTCTTCTTTAACCGGTGCGACTTGTAGTGTGTCTCTTTAAAATCGATATCTCAACATTTTGAGAATCTTTCATAATCATAACAGAAAGAAAAATAAATTGCGGTTTGATTTGGTTTGACTCCTGCTGCTGCCACTGAGGTTGCATGCTGTGCATGGAATGACCTTCGGCTGCTCAGTCAGTCGCGTAATTGCAAAGCAATTATCGCTTGGTTCAACACAGCAGCGGTGAGGGCCTCGCTGTGACCTTGCATCAAGGATAATGCGGTTAAATCAAAGTAGAAATCGTAAAGCAAAGCAGAGTAGAGCAGGAAAAATCAAGTGAACAGAGCGATGATGACAGTTGAAAGCGTCGATAGTGTCGATAGGACATGAATGTCATGATGCCAAGTCTGCTCCTCTAACTGCCCTCTGCTCCATACGATATTCGATTTGTGATTATCTAGAGTCTGAGGCAGCCATCACTGTGGTTCAGCAGGTGGTCGGGTATGTCGGCAAAAAGCAACCCCTGTGGCCAACACAAAATATATATGATAAAAGCGGCATACGGCATCCGTCTGCGGCCGGCAGACAGTTGCCTGCCCCAATGCACTTGGTTGTCATTTCCACGGCCGCACCAACTGTACAACAACTGTACAACAACTGTACAACAAGTGTACAACAAGTGTTGTAACAGTTTATAAACGCAAACACAACTCAATTGGTATTCAATGATGGATGGCTTGGTAATGAAGGGAATAAGACAGGACTGTGCAAGAATTGCAGATGTGTGCAAACAGAAATAAAAGTAGTAACAATATTAAAACGAGTGGAAACGTTGCCAGTGCAACATCTGCCCATCACTGGTGCCAAGTAATCATTAATGTGCCTTTCACATTTTGAGTTTGGTTTGGTGTGTTGGCAACTGAGTCGTTATATATTGAAAATTTAAAGTCCCAAGCTTTAAAGGTATTAAACAGCATGAAGGACATTGCATAGAAAATAATAAAGGCATACAAAACGATTTCTCTACTCAATAGAGTAGTCTATTGTAATTTAATTTAATTTAATTTCAAACACGAATGTTTAAATGCGATTTTATGCTGATTAACTGTTGTTGTCAAATATTAGGGCTTAAAACTAAACACACATTTTAGACTTAAATTGCCTGTAGTACACATAATTTATAATGCTAATAAATAATAAGAATTGATTTTCGATTTTTGGGCTTATATGTTTCAGCTGTGCTCGCAATGATTTGAAGTGAGTCGCAGTTTCAGTTATTAAAATTGCTAGATTGATATACTTTTTTTCTTTTTAATATATATCAAAACCAGGTTGTCTTTTTATGTCCAAATTGTCTGACACTGTTGGCCAGTCCTTGCCTGAATGGAAAGCAAGTCGTTTCTAATCGTAATCAAACACTGAAGTGGTGCCTCAGTGTAGTAGAACATTTTGAACAGCATCGGCATTATTTCCATTTAAGTGCTATTGTATACATGGCTTGGGGCAAGAATTATGCAACAAGTTGCAAGTTGCTTAACATTGCTTTGTCTCATTCCTTGTTGTTTCAGCATTTTACTCCATCCGCTTCTTTTGTTCCCATTGTTCACATAACATAACGCTCTGCTCGACGCATTAAACATGCCATGGCATATAAGTTAAGCTACGCATGTTGCTATGCTGACAACCGGAATATCGATAGGCATCTCATTTATGCCAGTTACTTTGACTAAACTAAATACCAATGATGCCTCAGACAAAGGCCTGCAAAATACAACAAACAAACGCATTGTTTAATTATGCCTGAATAAGCAAAATCATGTATTGTCCACAAATCTGATGTTTTGAATTGTTTTCCAATTGCAAAGACATGCATATTATATGGTGAGCTTTGCTAATTTAATTTGGGTTAATTTACTGTTGGAAAGAGCAAAGAGTCAGCAGCAGCAGCAAATCCAAATATCATGCGCCAATATTTCCCAATTGAATAAAGCAATCACAAAGTGTTGAATTATCTGCAATTGGCAATCTGTCAAATTGCGATTGCTGAACACTTCTATTAAAATAAAATCAAATTGATATGCATCGAACAATTGGTTGTTGTGGTTCGATAATAATAATAATATTGTGATTTATCGGATTAGCTGCTTAAATGTTGATGTTGATAAGTGCATGAATATCAAATTAAGCATTCTTTGATTAATGACCTTAACTATTCCGTCTATATATATGAATATATATATGTGTGTGTGTGTGTGTGTGTGTGTGTGTGTGTGTGAGTGTGTGTGTGTGTGTGTGTGTGTGTGTGTGTGAGTGTGTGCTACATCAATAATTTATACAAATTAAGCTAAAGCTTTGAACAATTTGGCGGCTATTGCTGATTAAATGACGCATTAACTATACATATTAAGCATACACCCTGATGGCCAATAGCATTCATTGCGATATTGTCATATTCATACATATATGTATGTGTGCAAGCACAGTGGATCCTCGTGTAACGAACAACCAGCGTTCGAACAACACTTAACGAAAACTTCGCATTAAGAGAGATGATCATCCAAATAAAATGGTTTCGCTCAACAAACAACAAAAGGTACATCTCTTTTTTTTCAGTGTTTAGCTATTGCTAGGCAAATTGAGCAAAAGAACAAGTAAGATTGCTGTAGTCGAGTGAGCTCGACTACGATATACCCTGAACACAGTTATTAAATATATTCTATTATTATTGGCAAATTCCCCTTTAAAAGATTTACACTAAAGCAGCTCTGCAAGCGCCCTCTGCCGACAAACACGAGAAACACGCAGAATACACACATAAGAATATTGAGGCTCGCGTCGATTATCATGCCATCTCGTTCTCACACATGCGTTCGCATATTTATGCATACAGAAAATGCTGGCGGCTGCTGATAGAAATGAGATCAATATGATAATATATTTTCGACTATAACTTGGGTGTTTCTTATCCGATATTGGTGAAATTTAGGCAGGTGATGAATAATATGCATATGCATATTATGTATTTATTAGAAGATTCCTTTAACATTGTGGCATTTATTGCTATCGGAAATTTAAATGTATCGATATTCGACAAACGGAGACAGTTATCGATAAAAATAACGCAAACTTGATCTGCGCCTGGTAAATGAGATCCTATATTCTCTAGATCTGCGTGTTCATACAGACAGACGGACAGACGGACATGACTATATCGACTCGGCTGTTGACCCTGATCAATCATATATATACTTTATAGGGTCGGAGATGCTTCCTTCTGCCTGTTACATACATTTGCACAAAACCATTATACCCTTTCTACCCATTTTTAATGGGTTCAGGGCATAAAAACATGAGAAACGTTTTGTTAAAGACGTAATTAGCAGGCTTTTGTCGGTCTATAAAAATGTATACCATTATTTTTATCCCTTTGCTTGTGACGCATTGAAGGAGACGTCTCCGACGCCAAAGAGCATATATATTCGTGATCAGCATTATAATTTGAGTTAAAGCTATCTCGTTAAAACTGCGAATATATGTTGCTGTTTGCTTCGGGCTGTAAATTTATATGTCAGAGCCGACTAGATCTGATTATGAACCACTTTTTTGTTTTGCCGAAATATGCCAATCAAAGTAAATATGATTTTTTTTTTTTGTTCCTCATATTTGAAACATATTACATACATAAATCTTCACTGTTTTTTTTTTTTTTTGCATCGCATATGTCTTGGCGTCCCATATTTAGTTGTTAAAAAACATTACCATATTTGAATATTTTATTGTCATAAGACTTTCATTAAATTAGATGATATTCGTATATTTTAGTATGGACAAAATTTAAACGATTGTACAAGATTTTTGAAATGGGTACATAATGGTTCCATGGCTTAACGATGGCAAGACTCTGGAATTGTGGGCGAGGGCTCGCTGTATAATGCTCTAATGTATTTCGAGTACTACCTGTGTCCATCGCTTAGCTCCGATTCAGTCAGCAGCTGGCCCACGCCCAGTTGCAGCAGCAGCTCCTCACTCTGGAAACTGGCCGACCGATAGAGACTTGCCCTAGCGTCGTCGTCGACATCTGGTGGATACGGCTGCTGCGTGTTTGTTGATGATGTTGGTCTTTCTTCTTCTTGCTCTTGTTCTATCAGAAACTGTTGCTGTTGTTGTTGTTGTTGTTGTTGCTGCTGTTGTTGTTGTTGCTGTTGTTGCTGTTGTTGTTGTTGTTGTTGTGACGTTGCCAGTCTTTTAGTGCTGACAATAATGTTGATGGGCAAAAGCTCCATAAAATGCTTGAGCCGACGTAATCTCCAATTGTTGCTGATGTTGTTGTTGCTGTTGCTGTATGCCATTATATCATTGTATGTCGTCCAGTGGCCATAAAATATCATCATCAACAGAACCACCAGCAGCAGCACCGGCAGCAGCAGCGCAGCAATTACCCAATATGTGTGGGTGTGTGTGAGTTTATAATTATATATATAATATATGTATTTTCAGGAATGTATGTATATATTTTATACAAATACATATACATATGTGTGCATGCATGTTGTTGTTGTTGTTGTTGCTGCTGCTGCTGCTGCTGCTGCTGTAGTTGGTGTTGTTGTTGTGCTTCTTCTCCCTTTTGACTTTCCCCTCAAAAAAAAACTTACTTAGTATTCGTCATTTATACTTTTATTATTGTTCTGCTGAATACGTTATTTAACTGTATATATACATATACATATACATATATATATATTTATATGTGTATGTGTACATAAGTCTGCTTATAAACGTTTCTCATCTGCTTTTATTTCATTTTTCTGAGCTCTGTTCTGTATTCTTCTGTCTTCTTTCTTTTTCTTTTTTTTTTTCGTTTTCTTTTCTTCATTTAGTTGGCAGGCAATGTAACTGTTTTTATGGTCGTTTTTAATGCGTCGTAAAATGAAAACTTTCGCACTGGCTTTGGGCTGGTTTAAAGCTTCCGTTTTGCTCCTGTTTGATTCTCGTTTCTTCTCTCATTCTTTCTCTCTCTCTCTATCTCTCTCTCTCTGTTTATCTGTTCAGTTCTCGGTGCTTTCGTTCTGTGTTGCTGTGCGTGCGGCACACAAATGTTGACGTTTCTATATATTTGCGCTGATGTACAAAGTCGCTTTAACTGTCAACATTTCCTTATCAAGTCAACTGGATAGTTGCATGCAGGCGCAGTAGGCAGTAGGCAGAAGGTAGATGGTAGAAGGTAGAAGGGGGTTGGTTGTGATCGGTGGGGGTTTTTGGTGAGGTTAGGTTTGCTTGTGGTTGGGCAATATTAAAAATATGTATATTGTTTTGCCTGCCACACATACTTATCATGCAGCAACATGCGCTTCCCAAGAACAGGCAACCAAATTCGGCACTTGTCCAAATCAAACATTGATAAAGTTATAAAGTTTAACACATAGTTTATAAACAGAATACAGCATACTTAATCACAATTCAAACAAAGTATCTACACGTTTTACAGTTGAATGTATATCATCACTCCCGGCGTCACTCGTTATTATCATTGTTATTATTGTTGCTGTTTAACGTTTAACGTTTACCATTTGCTGTTATTGTTATTGTTTTTGTTTTTGTTTTTGTTTTTTGTTGTTGCTGCTGTTGAGCAATTTCTCATTTATTTGTAGGACGCTTTTGAATTGTTAATGTACACAGGAAACGCAATGGGACAATGTCTGATGCCTGCCCCTATATATCAGAGTGTGTGTATGTGTGTGCGTGTGTGTCAGGATATATGCGGGTGTGTGAGTGTATTGTAGTCTTTCTACTGCTGTTTTCATTTTTATTGTAATTTAATGAGATTTTTGCTCAGGGCAAAACACAACTCGCAGACACAAAATATAAAAATAATAAGTCCAAGAGTTGGTTTGCTGCCAGGCGGCCTAAGAATAATATATATATATATATATATATGTATGTGTGTGTGTGTGTGTGTGTGTGTGTATCTGTCTATCTGTGTATGGGAATATGTGGGTGAAATCAAATCGCAGCCAGGCTAAACCAGTTAACATCATCATCATTATGTCAGTTGAGCTGTCACAATTGCGCCAGTTGGCGCCCTTTCCCCTTAACGGTTTTTATTCCCTCGACCCATTAAAAATGGGTGTAATAAAATTGTGTCAACATATCTAACAGACAAAAAGAAGCATCTACTACCCCATATGGCATTCTTGATCAGCATTGGATCGTTAGGCTTTAGGAGCTTGCAATATAAATTCTCGTTTACACTCGTAAGAAAATCGCACCGAAATTTAGTAAGTCGCTATAATTTGGGTGCCAATGGTTGGTCACAATATTATTCAGACAGTAAAGTAAGTTTTAAAAACTATGGCTTGCGTTTCTAAAATTCAGGGTGGATTTTTCTAAACATTTTGAAAAAATATATCTAATATGTCGCAATTTAAAAAAATATGTCCAATTGCCAGGGTGTTCATTTCTATATTCGTACATTAAAGAGTTCTTCTATTATCTTTTTGTTATTTATACAATTCCACGGGGATTCGAACCATATACCTTTGGTTCCGGCTTAGACCCCTAAGGTAGAATATTAGAAAGATTAAAAAAACAAAAATGCATATTTTAGAAAAGCCTTTATAGAAATATTCTTATTTTTTTTTTAATTCTTTCTAAAATTCTACCGTTGGGAGGGGCCTTAGGTGCAAACAAGGGTAGAGGATTCGAATACCCGTAGAGGTAGAGGTTTTTTATCTGACTTCCTAAGAATTAAGGGGATTTTATCTGAGTGTACCGAGTTTTATTTAGTATTTTATGCCTATCAACCAAATTGCACAACAGCTATAGCAAACATTTTCTATATACATGTATGTCGTGTATTACTAATGGTAGGTAAAATCTTGGGCATCTCCTAGTCGAGCTGTCTTAACCAGAGCATAGTTTTTTTTATTGACATGCTATCGACATGATCCACTTAGCTGCAGCTTGTCATTTGTTATTGAATTTTTGCAGATCTGAACAAGAACAACAGCAGCTAATGGTCAGCCAAAAACAGAGGACATAAAACGCACAGACGCATGAAAATGAGGAGGCGTTGAGTTAGTGGGGAGAGACTATTGTGAATGTATCCTTCCTTCATGATATTTGGCATTTGTGGCGCAGCGCCACCTGGTGGCCAACTTTTACATGTATGAGTCTTTTATGGCCATAATTAAGCGACAAAAGTTGTGCTGCCTAAATGTTAATCAATAAGATATCAGTTGCACACATATATATAGTATATATTATAGACTTATGTCTTATATGGCTGTGTGTGTGCTTTCGCTCTGTGTGTGTGTGACACTTTGTTTATTAATAAATCAAATGCGAGCCGCACCAAAATGGATCTAACTTGTCACAAACGTGGCTGTCATGCCAAAATTGTTCGCAACGAAGTCTCTGGCGACATGTTGCATACACACTCACACATTCACACACACATCCAGACACACACACACACACACACACACACACTCTCTGTGGCTGACTAGCCTATGCAATCTCTTATCCATTTGCCATAACATTAATGTCAGCTTCATGGCAAAATTAGAAGGAAACGTTGTATTCACTAAGCTGAAGCTTACTTTCTACATACTCGTATATACACGTACACACACACACACACACACACACATCATAATCTACATACATACCCTTAAACTTACACACACCTTACCTGAATTGAGAGCAAATAATAAATGAAGTTACATTGCTTCCTGCAAACTTATTAGCAACTGTATTATATAAAAATGCGTAATGCTAATACTACCCATGTAATCCACACACCCACGCATACGCACACGCACACGCACACATATGCATGTATGAATGAATATCAAATGTACAACTTCATTAAGCACACCAATTTGTAGCAGGCCCGAAAATAAATGTTGTCAAAGTCATGAAAACACTTTGGTTAGCGTCACTTTACATTGATGTCAAACTCACTCGGAGCTGAATAGCTTATTATTTTTGAGAAAAGCACATTTGAAAATTGTACATTTTAATTTTTGATTCCAGGAATTCGTCAAAGGTTGGAATACATAATGCCCTACATCATATTTTGAGCTACAATGGAAAATGATATGGCTCGTTTTTAATAGATTGTTTTGTTTTGTGACTGTTAATTGGTTAAACAACTTACATGGGTAAATGAATTTTCATTTGTAACATGATTGGCATATTATGCCATAGAAGTTGCGAGCTCGATTTTAGTTATGTGGGACAGCTTAAGGACGAGCTAACAAACTTTCCAAACAAGTAGCGAAGGACTGAGTGTGCTGAGGCCAACTTTGATTTGCGTTGTGTTTGCCCAGTTTGTTGGCAACATTTATGGCAAAAAAAAAATACGCACTACGCACACACTCACTAAAAGACACTCACGCACACACAGGAAAAGGAACTTGAGTTAAATTAGCAAACATTTTGGCAAATATTTGCAGTCAAAGTTTACCCCAACCGAAAAAGAAAACAGTCGCTTGCCAACTGGCCAAGCGCACCGATCAAATGAGCCACAAATGTGTACAAAAGTGTATCACTGTAAATATATATATATATACATATATATATAGGTATATATTTGTATATATGTGTGCGTCTGTCTTAGGGCATAGCCAGACTGAGGTTCTTCTTAGGTTGGCTTAGTCAAAGCAGTTGCCGTCGTGAGCTGGCAACAAACTTGGCAACAGATTTATGCTCAGAAGGCACACGAAATTCACACACATATACACACACACACACCAGCCCACACACATAGGCACTCTCAAATTCTGAGAATAATTTCCATTTAGAAAATGCTATAGAAATATTTAATTATATTAGGAAAGTTAACATTTAATGCATGCAATTCAGCTAATTCCATTTGGTTTATTTTGAAATTGGCGTTGCCAATTTAACACAGTTACTTCTGCTCTATCGAGCCCACCGCCCCGCCCCACTCCCTTTTCTTTTTGCCACCGACACATACTGTTAACAGTTTAGCTTAGCGGTCGTTTAGTAGAAACTGTAAGACGCATGGGAGTGGCAAAAAACATGTGGAGCCAAGTCGGCAGGCACAGCAATTGAAAATAACATCAAGGAGCAGCCGATGGGGTGTGCGGGTGTGTAAGGTGTAAGTGTGTATGTGTGTTAGGGTGTGCGGATATGAGCACTTTAAGGGTATATGCTTTGAACTTTCGTATTTACATACGAATGCGGTGGCTATACGTATCTGTATGTGTGTGTATGTGTGTGTGTGTGTATGTGTGTGTGTGTGTGTGTGTGTGTGTGTGTGTGAAGAGAAAGTGTATTTGCTTTGCTTTGCGTTTTGTTTTGTTTTCTTTGTCCCAAAGCAAAAACAAAGTAAATTAAAATGCAGGCATCACACGAGAGTGCTCTACTTGCAAATACCCTGCAAAACGTTGTGAAACATTATTGCGCTTTAATCACTTGCTTATCTTGCAGTAACTCGTGCTTTGACCTTTTGACCTTTACACATTTGATCGTCTTGAAATGAATTAAATTGCAAGAAATAATGCAATTCATTTTAGCTTAAGATGTGAACTAATTACTTTAAAGGATTTCAAACTATAGCATGGGATTATTATTATAGATCGCTAGCAATTCGGGCATTCTGAGTATGACAAGAAGGAAGCTTGTTAAATTGTTCAAATAGAAGAAGTAGTACTTGAAATGAAAATAAATTCGATTAACTATTCTCATAAAATATGAAATGGGGTTTCGTCTCCAAAATAAATGTGAGCTGATGATCCTGTGCAACACGCTCACACACACACACACTCATAAAAGGTATTAATAGCAGAAAAGGGCCGATATAAATAAAAAAACACGTTTAGTTTTTTATACACTGAATCCGAATCCATTCAAAATGGATAATGTCCAAGAGGCAGAGGGAAGCAGGTTCGATTGAACTAAAGTATATATATATATATATTTTGGATCAGCATCAACAAGTAATGTCCGTCTGTTGAACTAATTTTATTTGATCGATTACTGTATCTATCCAAGATTTCTATGTATTAGGATGTAGAGTATCTCTAAGTCGAGCTGTCTTGCTTAGAGCATTCCAAATTTTTCGTATATATTTTCTTATGCTTACTTTGGAGGGCCTTTCTTGGGAAACTGAATGTAAGTGAAATTAACTTTTACCAGTGACGACTCAATTTCAAATGTAAATTCAATGACGACTGACCCTATATCATTTATTGTACACGCTCTTAAAAATACTGTACAACTTCAATTTGCAAACATTTAGAATGTATATATATATATAATCTATATTGTAAAAATGTATATACAGGTCCCTCGCTGAACGCGTCTCAGTGTCAGTCATGTCAGACTGCTCTAAGGGCAAGCTGTATCTGAATAACTTAAAGCTTTTGTTTGGGTTGCTGCGCAGATATCAGGACATTTGCCACTTATTTACTTAGGCAATTGTAAGAAATTAAATTGCCCAAATTCAACTGACAGTTGAACTACATGGATCTAATTAACATCTGCAATTCTTTGCATTACAACATTTTCAATTTTCCGTTTTATATTCAGTTTCTCGAACGCATCTCGTAAATATTTTAGGAGTAAATGAGTGAAACTTTTGCTGGAATCAATGTGTTTCATCTATCCAAGCACAAGTTGGCAATGTTTTAACACTAATTGGCATTAGTTGTCATTGTCAGCGATGTGGCAAAATTGTGTCAACTCTGTCGCCGAGCTTCCCGCTTCACCCAGTTACCTTGGTTTTAGTGGTCTGTCGGTTATGCAATTGATTTTGTTGCTGTGACCCAAATCGTGCACCGGCACACACACACACACACACACACACACACACATAGTATTATGCATAATTTACGTGTAGCTTAAGTGCGACGAAAGTTTCAAACTTTGCCTAAAGCTAGCAACGTTTTTGCTGAAAGTTGAAATTGGTCGATTTAGGTGAATGCCACACTCTAAAAAATTATAGAAAGGTGTATTTCTAAAAACCGGGGTTTTACTTTTCCTATTTTAACGGAACATTTTTGTAAAATTGTGGGCAAAAATAATGCCTGCACACACAGAATTAAAAGGATTACATTGAGTGACTTCTCACTGAGTTGATTATAAAAGCCAAGCCAGCAAATTTAATGGCATGTTTTTGGAATTTTAGAAAGTATATGTTTGCAAAAATTATGTTTTGCACCACTACTTTTTAGAAATAATTTCTTAATAATAGCAAATATTCATAAAATTAAAGCAAAATCATATCTGTGAGATTGTTGATTTAGGGCAAGCATTTCTTATGTTTAGAAAATTAGTTTTCCATATATTTAAAAATAATTTCTAAAATCAAGAAAAATGTTCTTGTTTTCAGGCCTTTTTTTCTGTGTGGCAGGTAGATACTTATAAATATAATACTCATCTAGGACAAAAGTACGGGTATATAATGTCATTACACGTAAATTATTCTCTTTGATGACAAGATTTTTAGTTCATTCAGTGTTCAGTACATTTAAGGTGCCTTTAATATTTTCATTTTGATTCTCAAACGTCTCTCAACACATACAAAGAATATTTATTAGAATATCATATTTATATACATATATATGATACACACACGTTATTAGATGATATAAACATTTTATGTTTGCATTTGCTTGCGCTATTTTATTATATTGCGCATACGCAACGTGTGCCACATACGTCTTATCGATGTACCCTTCCCTCAGCTCCCCTCCAGCTCGGCACAGTTTACGATGCGTTCACGCAATATTATGGCAGACATTTGACAACCGCTTAGCAACTCTCTCGCAATATGTTGGCCAACTTGTCGATGAATAGCGAAAAGGATTTGGATTGAACTAGGTTATGGTGGGGAGGCCCTTAATCACAAACAAAATGCTACCAACAATGGCCACATGCCACAATGGTGATACGTGCCCCGGTGCGCTCATAAAATTAACCAACATAAAAGCCCATTTAAGCACCGCGCACTTAAGTTCCAAGTGCACTAAAAATGTGCCCAATAAAATGATAATAACGGCATCTAGCGTTCAGTAGCAAGATTAAAGGCGTGAACAAGGGCTTGTCTCTTTTCGATACAACATAATGAACCTTACGCTGTGAACACCTATCCAAGGCACTCGACCGACAAACCATAATTGAATAACAAATGCATTCACAATTCAACAATTTCAGTAGTTATTAGATAAATAAACAAGACAAATGTTTAATGCATTTATATAAAGTTACAAAGGATATAATGCAGTTGTGCAAAAGGATGTAGCTATGATCTCATAAGGATCAACAGTCAAGTCCATCTAGCCGTATACACAGGAATGAAAGAGATAAAGAATGGAAAGTTTGGAAAATATCATGGCCAGATCAGATCTTATTTCGTAAATATCACTTTTCGAGAGCAATAAAAGCGGTTGTTTTTTAGATACAGCCTAGATGCGATCCGCTGATTTCAGTTTGTGCTTGTTTCTGCTTTCTTTTGTATTTTACTTATATACATTTTTTTTGTTGCTATTTTGTAACCTTCAGTCATAAAAAATGTGTGCGCTGGCATAACTTAAATTTGAGTGTGCAAAGCGTATTGGCAATAAAACTAGAACTTCTGCCGTAATCGATTTAAAACATTTATCAGCTGGACTCTCTTTGTCGAGCTCTTTCGACCAGAGCATTTTTACTTCTGTTCTTTTTGCATTTCCTTGGGACATGGCTTTTCTAAATGAAAGCAGCAATCAGCCACGAAATATACTGAAAAGTATGTCGGTTAAAACGAAAAGTCTTACAAATTATTTACACATTAACCTTAATGGAACTAAGTGAGCCGCACGCTCTTCAATTTGCATATTGTTAATGGATATCATCAAGCTAACGCAGTTGGGTTAAGTTAAATACACATTTAATGTGCTCAACTTTTGGGGGGCAAACTTCACACATTAGCCTTTTGAATCGAAACGTCAAAAACAGTAAGAAGATAGTAATGCTGCTGCCAAATGGAAAGCAATCTGCTGGTAAATCCCAATCCTCATGCGAGCAGCTCTTGAGCTTTTGAGCTTGCCATCTGTTTCATGTGGCATTTGCAAATATTTCGAAATACATTTTTTGGGTTAGGTTTGACTGTCAGTACATCAATCATGGAGGCACTTAAGCACATTTGGCTTATCACAGTTGTGACTGTTTTTCTTTTGAGCATCTAATTGTAAGCAGCTAATAAACGAATAGACATTGATATATTCTAGTTTATTTTGTTTCGTTGAAGTCTGATTATCCTATCCGTTTGCCTGACACCGTCTGAAAGCAACAAGATCAGAAGGGGGTCGCAGCAGATGCGTTTATAAATTTCACAAATGTCGTTTCCTAACTAAGATGCATCGGCTTGAAGGGGACTTTCCAAGGTGTTTAAGTTAGGGTGCATACAAACATCAGTTAGTGACTCACTTGGAGACCGAAACCAAGCCTTGAATAAGTAGCAGAAGTAACATTAGCCTTAACATTGAATGTGTTTAAGCCAATTAAAGCATTTGCACGGCACACAGCTACTTAAAGGCGACACGGAGTCTGTGGATTGCGGCTGCTGCCCGGAAGGCTGGTCGGGTTTCGTCTTGTAGTCGAAGTTGGCATGAAATATGTAACAAGAATTTCACACAACCACACACAAACACACACAACCACACACACACACACAGAGAGAGAGAATGCGCAGCATGCATGCCAAGACGCATTCCCTCAGCCTGCCCTGTCCTGTAGAAGCGATTGTCTTTCCAGATGTGTTTATTTACATGCAGGCGCCAGCAGCAAAAGGAGCAACAAGGCCCTATAAACAAATACACACGCACACATATTTGCGTGTGTGTGCGAGCGTATAAACAACCAGAGACAACATTCGAACTGCAGCAGCTGTGAATGGCGTCGAGAGAAAGCTGTCTTTTTGGGCTCGTTGGGTGTCACTTAAACTGTTTGCACTGTTCACTTCACCAACCCCACCCACCACCTCTAAATAATGTTAGGCAGGCGAGTGCTGTCGCCCCGTCCTGTTCTGCTTTACACTCTCCCCCTGGGGGCTATAATTCCCAGTTTTGGGTTTCCTACCTACACTTGGAAACAACGGAAAGACTTTCGTATTTTTAGAAATTATTTCGAAATAAAATAAAGAAAGTTAAAAATTCTTAAGTCGTCAGTCCCAACAACATGGTGTTTTTTTTTTAATATATATATACTTCTTTTACTTTTAAAAATGCATACAAAAATTTAATAGAAAATGCAGAAAGTAGTAAGAAAATTAACTAGTTCGTTTTTAATAATCGAGTTTAGGATCAATCTTCAATTTATTAATTTATAAGCCTTCTAAAATATGCTTGTCTATATATATATGAAATCTGAAAATAATAATGTTTATTCATAAATATAAGTAAAATAAAACATTGTATTTTGAATCCTGTATGTATAAAAATTGTACAAGATGTTAGAAAAATATGCCGTGAAATTAGAAAAAATAAAAACACTACTTTTCAGAAATATATTTTCTGATTAGTAAGTTAAAATGCCCCTGTCGAATCTGTAAAAATTTGGGATAATTATTATTATGTACTTTTTTTTTTGGAGTGTAGTCTTTAGCTTCCGGGGTGCGCGTATTTGCTGCCACATTGTGTTTGGCTTTTATTGATATGCTTAGCATACTTTGAGGCTCCAGGCTACATTTTTATGTGCAGCCATTAACCAAACACTCACACACACACCCACACACACACACACACACTCACACTCGCATCGCATCACATTTGTGGGCTGCCCGGCTGTCTACTCTTCGCTCATCGCATTCTTTTTGGAGATTTTGAGGCAGTCTAGGCTGTTTGACATTGCAAGAAACTTAATGCTAACTGAATCTGTTTCGCAGCATGGCAGCATTTAAATATAAATTAAAAAGTCACGCATACGTCGTGTTGTACAGGCGAAGAAACGTTACCCGTCAAGAACTGCCACCAGCAAATGGGGGGTGGGGGGTGGGGGAGTGGTGTTGCTATGCAGAGTAATTTGCATATTGCTCTTTGTGACAGGCAGACGTCGAGCATGTTGCACGACTCGAGAAAGTCAACGAAACAAAAATATGCTCATACAACTTAAGTGTTAATGTGTGTGTGGGCAATTTAGCATGACAACAATGCAAATGTGTATGTATTTGTGTATGGCATGCGTATGTCCTTACATAAGTCGACATTTGCACACTGTGTCGGGTAATTAAAATTAAATAACGCACTCCATGAGGATTGGCCAGGTGCTTAAATACATGTATGTAATTCATCTCATCTTCAGTTGAGTTTCGGCGAGCACAACTGAGACAAGTGCACCCAATTATGCAAGTCGCAAAGTGCACTTGAATTGGTAAATGATTTATCCACTCAAATACACTTAATAATTTGAAATTTAATTCCGAGAAGAAATAGAAAATGGTCTAATGCAGAGAGCTCAACTAGGCTATAACCCGAGACCAGCAGTGGAATAGATGAAATCGATAAAATTTTAGAAATGATGTTTTCAAAAAAAAATTAGTTTGATTTCTACTTTTCAGAAAAATCTTCTATATTTTTGAAATATATTTCTGAAAAGTGGAAAAAAAGTCTTTGCAATTTTAAAAACAATCTTCTTTTTTTTGTATATGTAGAAAGAAAAACATTTGAATTCTGTTTTCTGTTTTCTGAGTGTAAGCTGGCAGATAATAGATTATTAAGCATGAAAATACACTTTTAATATACCCCTCATAAATATTTAGAACGAGTTTAGACTACAATAATATATCAATACAAATGTAATTTACTGAAGAGTAGAAAATGCCATCTACTCAAACTAAGAGAACTTTAATTCAAGTGAAAGCCACACAGGTTGTAAAAAGTGCGAATGCTGCAACAGAAGACACATTGTGGCACTAACAAACAGGGCAACATATAGATGGATAACTGAAATAACTATAATGAAAACCAAATCAAACAAAAACAGACTTGCAGCAATGCAACCGGTTATTTATCTGTCCGTCTGTCTGTCTGGTCTCTATCTATCTCTGGGTCCATCTATCAGTTTGCACATCGCTTAAATATGTTACCCCTTTTTCTGTGAGATTTACGCATAAATGAGACCAATGAACAAAGAGCAAAAGCAACAGCAGCAGCAACAACAACAAGTGTCAGCAAAAAAGACCAGGTTAAAAGTGAAAAATAAGTAGAAATTCAAATAGAAATAAAATGCCAGAGCACAGCACATCTCGGACTGGTTGAGAGGCAGGCGGTGGTTGGTTGTTCGCCCTCCAGGGACCACTAAACTCAGCACAGTGTGTGCTCTGTGTGTGTGGATATGTGTGCCGTACTTTAGTTACTTATTATTTCCCCGGAGTTCAGCAACGGTTTCCATAATTAATTTAATTATGATCATGTGACTGCAGCGAAAACAGATGAAGCTAGCTGAACTATCCAAAGCTAAAGTTTCCACTTCCCTTAAAATGTTGCCATCCATGACAAGCCCCGCATCCGCACCCCTCGCCAAAGGCAACAACTTTGTTGGCTGTGTCCTTGCCACTTGTTTGCCATTTTTATCATCTCATATATATGTATATATATATATATATATATATATATACATATGTATCTGTATATTGTTGATGCTCTTGAGCTGTGCAACTGTTTTGCATAATCATTTTTGGACCAGCTACGAAAGCAAATGCCAGAACATTCCCACTCCGCAACGTCCCTTAGCCCGGGGTGATTACAAGCTGATTTGCCGAGAACGGCAACTGAGATAGAAAAGGTGAGGACTTACAATGACATTGAGCTTAACGGGCTGACTAACTAAAAATAACAACTTAGGAAATGGCTTAAGTGACTCAACAACTGACTGTGCGAGAAATGAGTTAAATAACTACAACGCAAGATGCTGACAAGTGTAGCAACTGTTGATTGGCTCAGTAAACACATTGTTTTCCTGCTTGGCTACCGTATCGACTGAACCTTCCATAGGAAACTTTAACAATCGACAAAATTGAAACAACTTTTCCCCTATGCTGTGCATTCAGAGCATTCGATTTAAAGAAGTCTGATGAAATTCTCTTTGCCAATGCTACACCTAAGAAATGAGCAAAAGGAGCAATCACTGTGGTCACAGACCGGACCAAAGCAGGAATCTTTCAATTGAGCAGACTTGAGACTAAGTTATTCATTAGAGTCCATGTTTTGCTCCCAATGGATGGTCTATTGGCATTTAACATTCTGTGTTTGTCTCTCGCATTGACACGTTGAAATAGAAATATGAAATACACAATGGGATGGGCCAGGTGGTCACGGCTTAAGGGACTGCGGATCCATTTCGAAACAGGCTGTACAATTCCCCGAGCGATGCCAACCAACGCAACAAAATTGGCCACAAGTGGATGGATGGCGTTGGAGCTGCACAAGGGCGGCAGAAATAAATGGAATCTAATAATAAAACCAAAAGCGAAACAGTGCAAAAAAAAAAAAAAGAAAACAACAGCACGAAAACGAAACAAAATGAAATGAAATGAAACGAAACGAGAACGAAAACGAAAACTTTTAAGTATCCTATTAATGTTTAATTCGAGTTATTTAAGTTCGGCACTTAATTTAGCAGCGGCAGCCAATTGAAATTGCCAAAGCAGTTCTTTGTCGACCAAAAAACCTTTCGATAGTTGCCAGCCAGCCAGCCAGCCAGCCCAAAGCCCAAAGATGAAGTGTGCCAAGTGTGCCGGAGGATAAGGACATTCAGGTTGGTCAAAGGATGGGCAGGGCATAGCTGGATGGATCCAACTCTCTGCGCTGTGTGCGTGACCTTTTCTCATTAAATGTTAATAATAAAAAAAAACACAAGCAAAAACACAACTGCAGAAATGTGAAAATAACCAAGTGTGAGAAAGAAAGCGGGTGTATATGGCAGAGAGAGAGTGTGAGAGAGAGAGAGAGAGAGAGAGAGAGACGACTAGAGCACTGAAATAGGATGGGAAAGTTGCCCATTGTTGGCAATGAAGTTGTCTTAATCCGGTAATTAATTTCTGTGGTCTGCCACCAACAACAACAAGCAGCCCTTTGGCGGGCAGGAGCCTACCCAGAATGTGTGCCAGAGACAGGAGGCGCTGCCAAAAGGCTGCAGCAGTTGTTTGATGAAACGCAATGAAAGCGAAAGCTGACAGGATAACAAATTAATAAAGTTCCGCGCCGATCAACTTTAGCCTGGAGCCACTCAACAACTATTTAAGCAAAAACAACCACAACAACGACCACAACAACCAAAAACAACAACAACAAACCACCACAAAACCACATAGCAATCACTGGCAAATAGATACAGCGATTTGCCATTGTGGCTTTTTTTCTAGTCATCAGCTTTAAAGCCAGACAATGTTAATGAAGTGTCAAATGGAACAGAAACAAGTTAAGAAATCATCGAACAGATCACAACAGTTTTTTTTACATGTTTTTTACATTAATCTGATCCGTGACAAAGATATTTTAAAATCTATCTATGTATATGTGTGTGTATATATGTATATGTATATGTATATGTATATGTATGTAAGAGGAGATTAAGTTGAGAATGTCAAAAAGGCCGCCTTCTGCTTTAGGGCCACAAACTTTTGGCAGTTCGGCGGCAAGTATCATTAGGAACTTTTGTGAAGAGCAGCTTTTATGACTTGTTCCACTTCAAGTACTCAAACTGGCTGAAACGTTGTGCTACGCAAGAATTCCAAAGTCGAAGCTGATGTACTTAATATAAACCCAAAGAAGCTTGGTGTCAGTTGTGCAGTTCACCTACACCTGTGTTTTAATCGATTATCTCCTAGTCGAGCTCTCTCGACTAGATCAGTCTTACTCAGTCTCTTAGTTAACTAATTAGCACTATATATATATATATTAAGATGTGCTTTGAAACTCGTTTGGCTTGCTTGTTGCTAGGGGTACTCTTGCAAATGTCTCTCAACACTTTGTTAATCTATTTTGTGCCCGGGCAAAAGCAACAACAACAAGAAGAGGGCCAAAATGGTAAACAGACTTAACAAATATGCTTTTGGCGTTCCACATAACTCATCAAAGTCATT